>JAOPSE010000013.1:70834701-73334701 GCA_029449295.1 Zea luxurians | reverse complement strand
TGGAAGGCAATTCTTGCCTTCTGTCGAGTGGTGCACCGGATAGTCCGGTGCACCATCGGACAGGTCCTGTAGCAGTCTGGTGCTCGATCTCCTTCCTTATCTGGTGCATCCGATCGTTGGGTCGGCGGTCCCTTTGGCGCACCGGACACTGTCCGGTGCACACCGGACAGTCCGATGTGCCCAACCGACCGTTGGCGCGGGCCACGCGTCGCCCGCTGATTGTGCTGGTGATAGTTGGCTCGGGCGACTCTGACTCACCGGACAGTCCGGTGGTTTTTAGCAGCGACGCTTTCTCCTTTTCCCGAGAGCGACGAGTTAGTCGTCGATGTACTTGGGTGCGGGCGCTGAAGACTCATCGAGCAGTCCGGTGCACCACCGGACAGTCCGGTGATTTTTAGCCACGTTGCTCTGATGATTCCCGAGAGCGACCAGTTCGCCGCCGAGCCAGCCTGGGGCACCGGACACTGTCCGGTGCACCACCGGACAGTCCGGTGTGCTAGGCTGCAGCAGGTTTGGCTGCACCGAGTCATGCCTTCTCCAACTCTTTTTTTCTTTTCTTGGCACTGTCTCTAGCACTTAGATAAACATGTTAGCATTAAAAAACAATTCACTAAGTCTAGAAACATACCTTGTTCTTCGATGTGCACTTTTCACCTACTTAGCACATATGAGTTCCAAACAATTTGTTGGGCATCTAATCACCAAAACAATAATAGAAATGGCCCAAGGGCACATTTCTTTTTCAATCTCCCTCTTTTTGGTGATTTATGCCAACACATTAAAAAGCAACTAAGAAGAGCAAATTTGAGACCAAATTTACTCACATAGGATTTGGCGTATACGGATCACTCTTGCCACCACTTGGTTTGTTTTTGTAAATCAAATTCTTTTTCCTATCTCTAGGTCAAACACACTTGTTTGGGCAAATATAGAGATATTCCAGGAATAAAATTGATCAAGTGCCAAAAAACTCCCCTTTTCCAATAATCAAAATTCTCCCCCATAAGAGGCCAAATTTTACAAATAAGATGATTTGGGACAAAATACAAATTTCAACTCTATTATTTTTGAAATTCACAAGTGGTTGGCTGATCTAGTTGCTTTGGCCTTAATTTCTCCCCCTTTGGCATTAAGCACCAAAACGGGATAACTTTTGGCCCTTTAACCCCATTGCCTCACCAAAAAGTCAAATAAGAGCAAAAAGGCAATGAGAGCATAAGTATAAACTTGAAATTAAATACACTAATACCGGAGTGCAGTGGAAGTCTTTTCGTCGTCCAAGTTCTTTTGCCCTTTCAATGTACCTTCGAAACTACTTCAAATGTACTCAATCAACTAAGTTAGTCTCAAAGAAGTCAAGTTGTAGCTCATCTCCCCCTAAACATGTGCATCATTTGCATACGGACTTGTGAGGTCCGGGGATGACTTGTACAACTTGAGCCCCACAGATAATCAATAAATGATGTAAATGTTCAAAGTAACATGATCAAAGGCATGAAACACATGTATGCTATAGATCAATCCAAGTTACGCGAATCTAAGACATTTAGCTCACTACACAACCTACAAAACCTTTTCTCATCTAAAGGCTTGGTGAAGATATCGGCTAGCTAGTTCTCGGTGCTAATGTGGTACACATTGATATCTCCCTTTTGTTGGTGGTCTCTCAGGAAGTGATGCCGGATGTCTATGTGCTTAGTGCGGCTATGTTCAATAGGATTATCCGCCAAGCGGATTGCACTCTCATTGTCACATAGGAGTGGGACTTTGCTCAGATTGTAGCCAAAGTCCCAGAGGGTTTGCCTCATCCAAAGCAGTTGCGCGCAACACTGTCCTGCGGCAACGTACTCAGCCTCAACAGTGGATAGGGCAACGGATGTTTGTTTCTTGGAACTCCAGGACACCAGGGATCTTCCTAGAAATTGGCACGTCCCTGATGTGCTCTTCCTATCAACCTTGCACCTGACATAGTCAGAGTCTGAGTATCCAATTAAGTCAAAGGTAGACCCCTTTGGATACCAGATAACGAAGCAAGGCGTAGAAACTAAATACCTAAGAATTTTCTTAACGACCACAAGGTGACATTCCTTGGGGTCGAATTGATTGAAATCTAGCACACATGCATACACTAAGCATAATGTCTGGTCTACTAGCACAAAGATAAAGTAATGAACCTATCATTGATCGGTATACCTTTTGATCAACGGACTTACCTCCTTTGTTAAGGTCGAGATGTCCGTCAGTTCCCATCGGTGTCTTCGCGGGCTTAGCATCCTTCATTTCAAACCTCTTGAGAAGATCTTGAGTGTACTTTATTTGGGAGATGAAGGTGCCGTCCTTGAGTTGCTTCACTTGGAATCCAAGGAAGTAGGTCAACTCGCCCATCATCGACATCTCGAACTTTTGCATCATTACCCTACTAAACTCCTCATAAGACTTTTGGTTAGTAGAACCAAATATAATGTCATCGACATATATTTGGCAAACAAACAGATCACCATCACAAGTTTTTGTGAAAATGAGTTGGATCGGCTTTCCCAACCTTAAAAGCATTAGTAATAAGGAAATCTCTAAGGCATTCATACCATGCTCTTAGGGCTTGCTTAAGTCCATAGAGCGCCTTAGAGAGCTTATATACATGGTCGGGATACCTGTCATCCTCAAAGCCAGAGGGTTGTTCCACGTATACCTCCTCCTTGATTGGCCCATTGAGGAAAGCGCTCTTCACGTCCATTTGGAACAGCCTAAAGGAATGGTGGGCGGCATAGGCTAATAAAATCCGAATTGACTCTAGCCTAGCCACAGGAGCAAAAGTCTCCTCAAAATCCAAACCTTCGACTTGGGCATAACCTTTTGCCACAAGTCGAGCCTTGTTTCTTGTCACCACTCCGTGCTCGTCTTGTTTGTTGCGGAACACCCACTTGGTTCCCACAATGTTTTGCTTTGGACGTGGCACCAGGCTTCCGACTTCATTCCTTTTGAAGTTGTTGAGCTCTTCCTGCATGGCCAACACCCAGTCTGGATCCTACAAGGCCTCTTCTACCCTGAAAGGCTCAATAGAAGAGACAAACAAGTAATGCTCACAAAAAGTAGCTAATCATGAGCGAGTAGTTACTCCCTTGCTGATGTCACCTAGAATCTGATCGACGGGGTGATATCTTTGGATCGTTGCTTGGACTTGAGTTGGAGGGGCCCATGGTGCTTCTTCCTCCATAATTTGTTCTTCCTGTGCTCCCCCTTGATCCTGCCCCTCGTCTTGAGGTACTTGTACGTCGTCTTGAGTTGGGGGATGCACCATTGTTAAGGAAGAATGTTGATCTTGTTCCTGTAGTTACTGTGGTTGCACATCTCCTATCGCCATAGTTTGCATTACGCCTGTCGGAACCTCATCCTCATCTATATCAAGATCAACTTGCTCTCTTGGAGAGCCATTAGTCTCATCAAATAAAACGTCGCTAGAGACTTCAACTAATCCTGATGATTTGTTGAAGACCCTATACGCCTTTGTATTTGAGTCATATCCTAGTAAAAACTCTTCTACTGCTTTGAGAGCAAATTTTGAATGTCTACCTTTCTTCACCAGAATGTATCACTTGCTCCCAAAAACACGAAAATAAAAAACATTGGGTTTGTTACCAGTAAGGAGGTCTTCTTGAGGAGATGATGCTGATAGAGCCGGTTTATGGCATGGCAAGCTGTGTTCACAGCTTCCGACCAAAACCACTCAAGCGTCTTGTACTCTCCAAGCATCGTTATCGCCATATCGATTAGCGTCTTGTTCTTTCTCTCTACCACACCGTTTTGCTGTGGTGTGTAGGGAACGGAGAACTCGTGCTTGATGCCTTCCTCCTCAAGAAACTCTTCAACTTGTAGATTCTTGAACTCAGACCCATTGTCGCTTCTTATCTTCTTCACCTTAAGCTCAAACTCATTTTGAGCTCTCCTTAAGAAGCGCTTTAGGGTCCCTTGGGTTTTGGATTTGTCCTGCAAAAAAACCCAAGTGAAGCGGGGAAAATCATCAACTATAACAAGACCATACTTACTTCCCCCGATGCTAAGATAGGCAACGAGACCCAAGAGATCCATGTGAAGAAGTTCCAGTGGTCTTGATGTTGTCATCACATTCTTCCTGTGGTGAGTGCTTCCCACCTATTTTCCTGCTTAACATGCTGCACAAGGTCTGTCTTTCTCAAAACAGACATCGGTTAGTCCTAACACATGATCTCCCTTTAGAAGCTTATGAAGGTTCTTCATCCCAACATGTGCTAGACGGTGATGCCAAAGCCAGCCCATATTAGTCTTAGCTATTAAGCATGCATCTAGATCGGCATTCTCTTTCGAAAAGTCAACTAAATAGAGATTGTCGTCTAATACACCCTTAAAAGCTAATGAACCATCACTCCTAAAGACAGATACATCAATATTTGTAAATAAACAATTGTAGCCCATGTGACACAATTGACTTACAGACAATAGATTATACTCGAGCGACTCTACAAGAAATACATTTGAAATCGAGTGCTCATTCATGATAGCAATCTTGCCCAATCCTTTAACCTGCCTTGTTTCCCATCTCTAAAGATAATTGTGTCTTGGGAATCCCTGTTCTTGACGTAGGAGGTGAACATCTTCTTCTCCCCCGTCATGTGGTTTGTGCATCCTCTGTCGATAATCTAGCTTGAGCCCCCAAATGCATAAACCTACAAGGAATTTAAGCTTGGGTCTTAGGTACCCAACTCTTGTTGGGTCCTACAAGGTTAGTCACAACAGTTTTTGGAACCCATATGCAAGTTTTGTCTCCCTTGCATTTGGATTCCAACTTCCTAGCAACCACTTTTGCATTTTTGCATAAAAGTACAAAGGAAGCATTGCAAGCATGATAGACAGTAGTAGGACCATTGCAACTAGGCGCATGAGACACAACATGATTACGTCTAGGCCTTCTTCTACCATGAACAAAAGTGGAACTAGATGCGAACATAGCATGAGAATTAAATGTAGCATCATGAGAAACAATATGATCATAGCATCTATCATTATAAGCATGACTAGTGAATTTCCTATCATAAATATAGGCATGGTTCTTTTGAGAACTACTAGCCATCGAGCCTTCCCTTTCAACTTGTTGAAAACGGAAGTCCTTTGGCTTGTTAAGTTCTTGGTTTTCTTTCGAAAACCAAGTTCATCCTTAATTGAGGGGTGTCTACCAACAGTGTAGGCATCATAGCAAATTTTAGCTTATCATAATCATCTTTGCAAGTCTTAAGTTGAGCATTAAGACTTGCAACCTCATAGTTTAATTTAGCAATAGAAGTAACATGTTCATCACATGCATCAATATCAGAGTCTTTACATCTATTGCAAATAATGACATGCTCTACACATGAACTAGTTTCATTAACTTTCTCTAGGTTAGCATTTAATTCAACATTTAAATTCTTGAAGCTAGAAATGGATTCATGACAGGAAGACAACTCAGATGACAGTATTTCATTTTTCTTAATTTCTAAAGCAAGAGATTTTTTAACACTAACAAACTTGTCATGTTCCTCATATAAAATATCCTCTTGCTTTTCTAGCAGTCTATCCTTTTCATTAAGAGCATCGATTAATTCATTAATTTTCTCTACTTTAGCTCTATCTAACCCCTTAAATAAATCAGAGTAATCTACTTCATCATCAGAACATTCCTCATTGCTAGAAGAAGAGTACTTAGGGGTATCTCAAATACGTACCTTCTTATCCTTAGCCATAAGACATGTATGGCGTTCGTTGGGGAAGAGCGAAGATTTGTTGAAGGCCGAGGCAGCTAGTCCTTCATCCTCAGAGTCAGAGGAGGAGCAGTCGGAGTCCCATTCATTCCTGATGTGCGCCTCGCCCTTGGTCTTCCTATAGTTCTTCTTATTCTACCTCTTCCCGTGCTTTTCTTGTCCCTGATCATTATCATTATCGGGGTATTGAGCTATGAAATTACCAGTCTTACCGCATTTGAAGCAGGAACGCTTCCCCTTGTTTTGTTCTTGTTGGGGTACTCCTTTGCGTCCTTTTAGCGCGGTCTTGAAGCGCTTGATGATAAACGCCATCTCATCCTCATTGAGCCTGGCAGCCTCTACTTGTGCTACCTTGCTCGGTAGTGCCTCCCTGCTGCTTGTTGCTTTGAGAGCAACGGGCTGTGGCTCGTAGACGGGTAGTGGACCGTTTAGTGCATCGTCCACGTATCTTGCCTCCTTCACCATCATGTGCCCGCTCACGAATTTTCCAAGGATTTCCTCGGGCGTCATCTTGGTGTACCTGGGGTTCTCACGAATAAGATTTACAAGATGAGGGTTAATAACTGTAAATGACCCGAGCATGAGTCGGACGACATCATGATCTGTCCATCTTGTACTCCTGTAGCTTCGGATTTTGTTGACCAAAGTCTTGAGCCTGTTGTAGGTCTGTGTTGGCTCCTCTCCCCTGATCATGGTGAATCTCCCCAGCTCGCCTTCCACCAGTTCCATCTTGGTGATCATGGTGGCATTATTTCCCTCATGAGAGATCTTGAGGGTGTCCCAGATTTGTTTGGCGTTGTCCAAGCCGCTAACCTTGTTATATTCATCCATGCACAGAGATGCTAGCAAAACAGTAGTGGCTTGGGCATTTTTATGAATTTGTTCATTGATGAGCATAGGGTTATCAGTACTATCAAAATGCATTCCATTTTCCATAATTTCCCAAATGCTAGGATGGAGATAAAATAGGTGACTACGCATTTTATGGCTCCAAAATGAGTAATCCTCTCCATCGAAGTGTGGGGGTTTTCCAAGAGGAATAGAAAGTAAAAGGACATTTGAATTGTACGGAATGCGAGAGTAATCAAAAGAGTAGTTTTGATTAACCGTCTTTCTTTTGGATGATGAGTCGTCATCGTCATCCCTTGGTGAAGAAGAGGAGACATCGCTGTCATAGTAGATGATCTTCTTGATGCGCCTCTTCTTTTCCCATCCCTCTTCTTATGACTCGAGCCTGAGTCAGTGGGCTTGTCGTCTCTTGGCTCGTTGAAGAGGGACTCCTTTTCCTTGTATTTGACCACTATCCCCTTACCCTTAGGACCCATCTCTTCGGGCGGTTAGTCCCTTAGATGAAGAGTACGACTCTGATACCAATTGAGAGCACCTAGGGGGGTGAACAGGTGATCCTGCGAATTTCAACACTAAATAGCCAACACTTGGTTATGAAATATTAGTGCAATTAAAACCAAGTTGCTCAAGTGTGAATTCTAGAAGAAAGCCAATCACAAATAAGATGGACACAAGACGCAGTGATTTATCCCGTGGTTCGGCCAATGCCTACTTCCATGTTGTGGTGACCTCCTCCGGTCAAGGATTGCACTCAATCCCTCTCAAGTGATCCAATGATCAACTTTGAGTACCATGACTATCTTCCTTAGTAATCTTTCTCCCGTTTGCGAGGAATCTCCATAGATTGGAGCCTCTTGCCCTTACAAGTTTATCACACAAGAAGCTGAGAGCACCTAGAGGGGGGTGAATAGGTGATCCTGTAACACTTCAAAACTTAAGCCACAAAACTTGGTTAATCGTTAGCACAATAATTGCCAAGTGGCTATAGAGGAATCCTCAACAAAACACAATAACCAACAAAGATCAATCACAGAGATGACACGGTGGTTATCCCGTGGTTCGGCCAAGACCAACGCTTGCCTACTCCACGTTGTGGCGTCCCAACGGACGAGGGTTGCAATCAACCCCTCTCAAGCGGTCCAAAGACCCACTTGAATACCACGGTGTTTTGCTTCCTTTTTCTCAATCCCGTTTGCGAGGAATCTCCACAACTTGGAGCCTCTCGCCCTTACACTTGAAATTCACAAAGAACACGGAACAAGGGAGGGATTAGCAACGCACACAAGACACAAGAGTCAGAGTGTCAACACGCACACAAATCGCAACAAGAGCTCGCAACACGACTCAATGAGTTCACAACTCCACAAGAGCTCTATATGCTATCACAATGAAACGAATGCGCGAAATCTATGTCTTGGTGCTTAGAAATGTTGTAGGAATGCTTGGTATGCTCCTCCATGCGCCTAGGGGTCCCTTTTATAGCCCCAAGGCAGCTAGGAGCCGTTGAGAGCAATCAGGGAAGGCAATTCTTGCCTTCTGTCGTCTGGCGCACCGGACAGTCAGGTGCACACCAGACACTGTCCGGTGCCAGATTTCTTTACTTAAAAGGCGAAGCCGACCGTTGGCAGACCTGGAGCCGTTGGCGCACCGAACATGTCCGGTGCACACCGGACAGTCCGGTGCCCCCTTCTAGCCGTTGGCTCGGCCACGTGTCCCACGCAGATCGCGCGGCCGACCGTTGGCCTGGCCGACCGTTGGCTCACCGGACAGTCCGGTGCACACCGGACAGTCTGGTGAATTTTAGCCGTACGTCGCCGATGAATTCCCGAGAGCGGCCACTTCGCTCGAACCAGCCTGGCGCACCGGACACTGTCCGGTGCACCACCGGACACTCCGGTGCTCCCAGACTCAACAGAGTCTTGGCTGCTCGAGCCAAGACATTTACAATTGGATTTTTCCTGTTTCCAGCACTTAGACACAATACATTAGTCCATAAAACAATGTACTAAGTCTGAGAAACATACCTTTATCCTTGATTTGTACTTTGTCCACCTCTTTACACTTAGGCACTTGTGTTGGACACTAAATCACCAAAACACTTAGAAATGGCCCAAAGGCACATTGCCCTTTCAATCTCCCCCTTTTTGGTGATTTATGCCAACACAACATAAAGCAAGTAGAACAAGTACAAAATCAAATCAAATAAGAGTTCAAAATTGTTTTGATTCAATTTTGACATATATGGATCACTCTATGCCACCACTTGGTTTGTTTTTGCAAATCAAACTCAAATTCCTATCTCTAAGTCAAAACCACTTGTAGAGACATAAAGAGAGGTTTTCCAAAGAAATTTGATCAAGGATTTCAAAAACTCCCCCTTTTTTTCATAATCAACACTTCTCCCCACAAGAGGCCAACTTTTGACATAAGAGACAATAAAAGAGTTTTGACAAACCAAAAGCTCTAATCTACTATTTTCAAAATTTCTCAAGTGGTAACTGATCCATTTATTGCTTTGGCCTTTATTTTCTCCCCCTTTGGCATCAAGCACCAAAACGGGATCAATCTTGGCCCTTTAATCCCATTGCCTCACCAAAATTTTCAAATAAGAACACAAGGGCAATAGGAGTATAAAGATGAACTTGGAAAAGTTACTCTTTCTCATCGGAGTGCAGTGGAAGTCTTGCATGGTCCAAGTCCACCTTTTCCCTTTCAATTCTCCTTGGAGACTAAAACAACCAAACTCAAGTACATGGTTAGTCTCAAAGGGTCAAGTTGTAGCACAGCTCCCCCTAAATATGTGCATCACTTGCAAAAAGGACTTGTGAGGTCTAGGGAGTGTTTGTACAACTTGAGCACCACAATAAGCAACAAAATGCAGAATGAACATGATCAAAGGCATAAACACATATATGCTACAATTCAATCCAAGTTCCGCGAATCTAAGATATTGAGCTCACTACGCAGCCTGCAAAAGGTCTTCTCATCTAGAGGCTTGGTAAAGATATCGGCTAGCTGGTTCTCGGTGCTAACATGAAACACTTCGATATCTCCCTTTTGCTGGTGGTCTCTCAAAAAGTGATGTCGGATGTCAATGTGCTTTGTGCGGCTGTGCTCAACAGGATTTTCCGCTATTCGGATAGCACTCTCATTGTCACATAGGAGTGGGACTTTGCTCAGATTGTAGCCAAAGTCCCGGAGGGTTTGCCTCATCCAAAGCAGTTGCGCGCAACACTGTCCTGCGGCAACGTACTCGGCCTCAGCGGTGGATAGGGCAACGGAGGTTTGTTTCTTAGAGTTCCATGACACCAGGGACCTTCCTAAGAATTGGCACGTCCCCGATGTACTCTTCCTATCGACCTTACATCCAGCATAGTCGGAATCCGAGTACCCAATTAAGTCAAAGTTAGACCCCTTTGGATACCAGATCCCGAAGCAAGGCGTAGCGACTAAATATCTAAGAATTCGCTTCACAGCCACTAAGTGACACTCCTTAGGATCGGATTGAAATCTAGCACACATGCATACGCTAAGCATAATATCCGGTCTACTAGCACATAAATAAAGCAAAGAACCTATCATGGACCGGTATGCTTTTTGATCAACGGACTTACCACCTTTGTTGAGGTCGGTGTGTCCATCAGTTCCCATCGGCGTCTTTGCGGGCTTGGCGTCCTTCATCCCAAACCGCTTTAGCAAGTCTTGTGTGTACTTCGTTTGGGAGATGAAAGTGCCGTCCTTGAGTTGCTTCACTTGGAACCCAAGGAAGTAGTTCAACTCGCCCATCATCGACATCTCGAATTTCTGCGTCATCACCCTGCTAAACTCTTCACAAGACTTTTGATTAGTAGAACCAAATATTATGTCATCGACATAAATTTGGCATACAAAAAGATCACCATCGCAAGTCTTAGTAAAAAGAGTTGGATCGGCTTTCCCAACCTTGAAAGCATTAGCAATTAAAAAGTCTCTAAGGCATTCATACCATGCTCTTGGGGCTTGCTTAAGTCCATAGAGCGCCTTAGAGAGCTTACACACGTGGTCGGGGTACCGTTCATCCTCAAAGCCAGGGGGTTGCTCCACGTACACCTCCTCTTTGATCGGCCCGTTGAGGAAAGTGCTCTTCACATCCATTTGGTACAACCTGAAAGAATGGTGAGCGGCATATGCTAGCAAGATACGAATTGATTCTAGCCTAGCCACAGGAGCAAAAGTCTCCTCAAAGTCCAAACCTGCGACTTGGGCATAACCTTTTGCCACAAGCCGAGCCTTGTTCCTTGTCACCACCCCGTGCTCATCCTGTTTGTTGCGGAACACCCACTTGGTTCCCACAACATTTTGCTTGGGGCGAGGCACCAGTGTCCAAACTTCATTACGCTTGAAATTGTTGAGTTCCTCCTGCATGGCCAACACCCAGTCCGGATCTAGCAAGGCCTCTTCTACCCTGAAAGGCTCAATAGAAGAGACAAAAGAGTAATGCTCACAAAAATTAACTAATCTTGAACGAGTAGTTACTCCCTTGCTAATATCACCTAAAATTTGGTCGACGGGATGATCCCTTTGGATCGTCGCTCGAACTTGGGTTGGAGGTGCCTGAGGTGCTTCTTCCTCTTCAATTTGAACATCCTGTGCTCCCCCTTGATCATGCGCCTCCACTTGAGATACCTGTTCGTTATCCTGGGTTGGGGGATGCACCATAGTTGAGGAAGACAGTTGATCTTGCTCCAAATGTTCCTGAGGCCGTACATCTCTAATCGCCATGGTGCGTATTTCGTCCGTTGGAACGTCTTCTTCATCTACATCATCAAGATCAACAACTTGCTCTCTTGGAGAGCCATTAGTCTCATCAAATACAACGTCGCTAGAGACTTCAACCAAACCCGATGATTTGTTGAAGACCCTATACGCCTTTGTATTTGAATCATAACCTAATAAAAACCCTTCTACGGCTTTGGGAGCAAATTTGGAATTCCTACCCTTTTTCACTAGAATGTAGCATTTACTCCCAAATACACGAAAGTACGATACATTGGGTTTGTTACCAGTCAGCAGCTCATATGAAGTCTTCTTGAGGAGGCGGTGAAGGTAGACCCTGTTGATGGCGTGGCAAGCCGTGTTCACGGCTTCCGACCAAAAGCACTCGGGGGTCTTGAACTCTCCAAGCATAGTCCTCGCCATATCTATGAGCGTCCTCTTCTTCCTCTCTACCACACCATTTTGCTGAGGTGTGTAGGGAGCGGAGAACTCGTGCTTGATCCCCTCCTCCTCAAGGAACTCCTCCACTTGAAGATTCTTGAATTCGGACCCGTTGTCGCTCCTTATCTTCTTCACCTTGAGCTCAAATTCATTTTGAGCTCTCCTGAGGAAGCGCTTGAGGATCCCTTGGGTTTCAGACTTATCCTGCAAAAAGAACACCCAAGTGAAGCGGGAAAAGTCATCAACAATAACTAAACCATACTTACTTCCTCCTATGCTCAGATAGGCGACGGGTCCAAAGAGGTCCATATGCAGCAGCTCCAGAGGTCTTGACGTGGTCATCACATTCTTGCTGTGATGTGCTCCTCCCACTTGTTTACCTGCTTGACAAGCTGCACAAGGTCTATCTTTTTCGAAATGAACATTGGTTAGACCTATCACGTGTTCTCCCTTTAGAAGCTTGTGGAGGTTCTTCATCCCCACATGTGCTAAGCGGCGATGCCACAACCAGCCCATGCAAGTCTTAGCCATTAAGCATGCATCTAGACCGGCCTCTTCTTTTGCAAAATCAACTAAGTAAAGTTTGTCGTCTAGTACACCCTTAAAAGCTAGTGAACCATCACATCTTCTAAAGACAGACACATCTACATTTGTAAATAAACAATT
The DNA here is from genome assembly GCA_029449295.1 of Zea luxurians. Taxonomy (NCBI): domain Eukaryota; kingdom Viridiplantae; phylum Streptophyta; class Magnoliopsida; order Poales; family Poaceae; genus Zea; species Zea luxurians. The sequence continues at coordinate 73,322,219 of JAOPSE010000013.1, read as the reverse complement.
ATATCCCATATTACATAATTGACTAACAGATAGTAAATTATATCCAAGAGACTCTACTAAAAACACATTAGAGATAGAGTGCTCATTGGAGATTGCAATTTTACCTAGCCCTTTTACCTTGCCTTGATTCCCATCACCGAATATTATTGAATCTTGGGAATCTTTGTTTTTGACGTAGGAGGTGAACATCTTTTTCTCCCCTGTCATATGGTTTGTGCATCCGCTGTCAATAATCCAGCTTGAACCCCCGGATGCATAAACCTGCAAGGCAAATTTAGGCTTGGGTCTTAGGTACCCAACTCATGTTGGGTCCTACAAGGTTAGCACAAATATCCTTAGGGACCCAAATGCAAGTTTTGTCTCCCTTGCATCTTGCCCCTAATTTTCTAGCAACTATCTTCCTATCCTTTCTACAAATAGCAAAAGAAGCATTTAAAGCATGATATATTGTAGAAGGTTCATTTACTTTCCTAGGAACATTAACAACATTTCTCCTAGGCATATTATGAACAACATTTCTCCTACCAACATTTCTATCATGCACATAAGAAGAACTAGAAGCAAACATGGCATGAGAATCAAAGGCATTATATGCATTACAACTCCTATAAGCATTTCTAGATTGTCTCCTATCATGGTACATAAAGGCATGGTTCTTTTGCACACTACTAGCCATAGGGGCCTTCCCTTTCTCCTTGGCGGAGATGGGAGCCTTATGGCTTATCAAGTTCTTGGCTTCCCTCTTGTAGCCAAGTCCATCCTTAATTGAGGGGTGTCTACCAGTCGTGTAGACATCCCTTGCAAATTTTAGCTTGTCAAATTCATTCTTGCTAGTCTTAAGTTGGGCATTAAGACTAGCTAATTACTCATTTAATTTGGAAATTGAAACTAAATGATCACTACAAGCATCAATGTCAAAATCTTTACACCTATTACAAGTTTCAACAATTTCTACACAAGAATTAGATTTACTAGCTACTTCTAGTTTAGCATTTAAATCATCATTAAAACCTTTTAACGTAGCAATAGTTTCATGACAAGAAGATAATTCACTAGAGAGCATTTCATTCCTTTTAATTTCTAGAGCAAGAGACTTTTGTGCTTCTACAAATTTATCATGTTCTTCATACAACAAATCCTCTTGCTTTTCTAAAAGCATATTCTTATCATTCAAGGCATCAATCAATTCATTAATTTTGTCTACCTTGGTTCTATCTAGGCCCTTAAACAAACATGAATAATCTATTTCATCCTCATCACTAGATTCGTCCTCACTTGAAGAAGCATAAGTAGAGTTTTGAGTACATACCTTCTTCTCTCTGGCCATAAGGCATGTGTGAGGCTCATTTGGAAAGAGGGCCGATTTGTTGAAGGCGGTGGCGGCGAGTCCCTCATTGTAAGAGTCGGAAGAGGAGCAATCCGAATCCCACTCCTTGCCTAGATGCACCTCGCCTTTTGCCTTCTTATACTTCTTCTTCTTCTCCCTCTTGTTCCCTTGTTCCTGATCACTATCATTGTCGGGACAGTTAGCAATAAAATGACCAAGCTTACCGCATTTGAAGCATGAGCGCTTCCCCTTGGCTTTGGTCTTGCTTGGCTGTCCCTTGCGACCCTTAAGCGCCGTCTTGAATCTTTTGATGATGAGGGCCATCTCTTCATCATTAAGTCCGGCCGCCTCAATCTGTGCCACCTTGCTTGGTAGCGCCTCCTTGCTTCTTGTTGCCTTGAGAGCAAGGGGTTGCGGCTCGTTGATCGGACCATTCAAGGCGTCGTCCACGTACCTCGCCTCCTTGATCATCATTCGCCCGCTAACGAATTTTCCGAGGACTTCTTCGGGCGACATTTTGGTGTACCTGGGATTCTCACGAATATTATTCACCAAATGAGGATCAAGAACGGTAAAGGACCTTAGCATCAGTCGGACGACGTCGTGGTCCGTCCATCGTGTGCTTCCGTAGCTCCTTATTTTGTTGATAAGGGTCTTGAGCCGGTTGTATGTTTGAGTTGGCTCCTCGCCCCTTATCATCACGAACCTTCCAAGCTCGCCTTCCACCAACTCCATTTTGGTGAGCAAGGTGACATCGTTCCCCTCATGAGAGATCTTGAGGGTGTCCCAGATCTGCTTGGCATTGTCCAAGCCGCTCACCTTGTGATACTCGTCCCTGCACAAAAAGGCTAGCAACACAGTAGTAGCTTGTGCATTCTTATGAATCTGTTCATTAATAAACACAGGACTATCCGAGCTATCAATTTCATTCCACTTTCCACAATCTCCCAAATGCTTGGATGGAGAGAAAACAGGTGAGTACGCATTTTGTGGCTCCAAAATCCGTAGTCCTCTCCATCAAAGTGAGGGGGCTTGCCAAGTGGAATGGGGAGCAATTGAGCATTTGAGCTATGCGGAATGAGCGAATAATCAAAAGAAAAGTTTGAGTTAACCGTCTTTCGTCTGTCGTAGTCGTCGTTGTCCTTTTGGGAGGAGGAAGATTCGTCGCTGTCGTAGTAGACAATTTCCTTGATGCGCTTGTCTTCTTCTTCCTCCCGTCTTTTCTTTTGTGGCCCGAGCCTGAGTCGGTGGGCCTGTCATCATTGGGCTCGTTGACGAAGGACTCCTTTTCCTTGTCGTTGATCACCATTCCCTTGCCCTTAGGATCCATCTCTTCGGGCGGTTAGTCCCTTTCTTGAAGAGAACGGCTCCGATACCAATTGAGAGCACCTAGAGGGGGGGTGAATAGGTGATCCTGTAACACTTCAAAACTTAAGCCACAAAACTTGGTTAATCGTTAGCACAATAATTGCCAAGTGGCTATAGAGGAATCCTCAACAAAACACAATAACCAACAAAGATCAATCACAGAGATGACACGGTGGTTATCCCATGGTTCGGCCAAGACCAACGCTTGCCTACTCCACGTTGTGGCGTCCCAACGGACGAGGGTTGCAATCAACCCCTCTCAAGCGGTCCAAAGACCCACTTGAATACCACGGTGTTTTGCTTCCTTTTTCTCAATCCCGTTTGCGAGGAATCTCCACAACTTGGAGCCTCTCGCCCTTACACTTGAAATTCACAAAGAACACGGAGCAAGGGAGGGATTAGCAACGCACACAAGACACAAGAGTCAGCGTGTCAACACGCACACAAATTGCAACAAGAGCTCGCAACACGACTCAATGAGTTCACAACTCCACAAGAGCTCTATATGCTATCATAATGAAACGAATGCGCGAAATCTATGTCTTGGTGCTTAGAAATGTTGTAGGAATGCTTGGTATGCTCCTCCATGCGCCTAGGGGTCCCTTTTATAGCCCCAAGGCAGCTAGGAGCCGTTGAGAGCAATCAGGGAAGGCAATTCTTGCCTTCTGTCGTCTGGCGCACTGGACAGTCCGGTGCACACCGGACACTGTCCGGTGCCAGATTTCTTTACTTAAAAGGCGAAGCCGACCGTTGGCAAGCCTGGAGCCGTTGGCGCACCGGACATGTCCGGTGCACACCGGACAGTCCGGTGCCCCCTTCTAGCCGTTGGCTCGGCCACGTGTCCCGCGCAGATCGCGCGGCCGACCGTTGGCCTGGCCGACCGTTGGCTCACCGGACAGTCCGGTGCACACCGGACAGTCCGGTGAATTTTAGCCGTACGTCGCCGATGAATTCCCGAGAGCGGCCACTTCGCTCGAACCAGCCTGGCACACCGGACACTGTCCGGTGCTCCACCGGATAGTCCGGTGCTCCCAGACTTAGCAGAGTCTTGGCTGCTCGAGCCAAGACATTTACAATTGGATTTTTCTTGTTTCCAGCACTTAGACACAATACATTAGTCCATAAAACAATGTACTAAGTCTGAGAAACATACCTTTATCCTTGATTTGTACTTTGTCCACCTCTTTACACTTAGGCACTTGTGTTGGACACTAAATCACCAAAACACTTAGAAATGGCCCAAAGGCACATTTCCCTTTCAGAAGCACAATAGTAAGTGAGGGAGAGTAACACACGCAAGACTCAAATCCGTAGCACACACACGCACACAAGCCAAGACTTGGGCTCAAAACACAGCACAGAGAGTTCACAACTCAAACGGAGCTCAAATCACTAACACAATCGATCAAATGCGTGGAGGCAGAGTATGGGAGTCTTAGGATGCTTAATGAATGCTTGGTATACTGGTCCATGCGCCTAGGGGTCCCTTTTATAGCCCCAAGGCAACTAGGAGCCGTTGGAGATCAACTTGGAAGGCAATTCTTGCCTTCTGTCAAGTGGTGCACCGGACAGTCCAGTGCACCACCGGACAGGTCCTGTAGCAGTCCGGTGCTCGATCTCCTTCCTTATCTGGTGCATTTGACCATTGGGCCGATGGTCCCGTTGGCGCACCGGACACTGTTCGGTGCACACCGGACAGTCTGATATGCCCAACCGACCGTTGGCGCGGGCCATGCGTCGCCCGCTGATTGCGCTGGTGACAGTTGGCTCGGGCGGCTCTGACTCACCGGACAGTCCGTTGATTTTTAGCCGCGACGCTTTCTCCTTTTCCCGAGAGCGACGAGTTTGTCAATGATGTACTTGGGTGCGGGCACTGAAGACTCACCGGACAGTCTGATGATTTTTAGCCACGTCGCCTCGCCGATTCCCGAGAGCGGCCAGTTCGCTACCGAGCCAGCCTGGGGCACCAGACAGTCCGGTGTGCCAGGTTGCAGTAGGTTTGGTTGCACCGAGTCATGCCTTCTCCAACTCTTTTCTTCTTTTCTTGGCACTATCTCTAGCACTTAGATAAACATGTTAGCATTAAAAAACAATTCACTAAGTCTAGAAACATACCTTGTTCTTCGATGTGCACTTTTCACCTACTTAGCACATATGAGTTCCAAACAATGTGTTGGGCATCTAATCACCAAAACAATAATAGAAATGGCCCAAGGGCACATTTCCCTTTCAATAGCTTCGTCGTCCATTTTTATCACCTTCGGGTTACATCTTTACCCTCGTCGCGAGAGAAGATCTTCATTCCGAAGCTGAAGCCTACTGCAGTAATCTATATCATACTGAAAACATATGGTTAGTCACATTTTTTTAGACCTTCGGAGGAAGAAGGCCCCAACAGAATTATTGCGTCGCCTTTTTGCGACAATGGAATACAATCTCGTCCGCAATGTTGTAATGGTTAGTAAATCTAGTTGTCGGCGTTTCGACTTCGGGGGGTCCCTGGACCGACGAGTAAATTGTCGCCGCGTGTCCCAGCCCAAATGGGTTGGCGCGAGATGGAGCACGAAGGGGGGAGAAGAGAGGAGGGAGGCAGGCATAAGGGGAAACCCTCGGCCTTCGTGTTGTCCTGCGCCCAGGTCGGGTGCGCTTGCAGTAGGGGGTTACAAGCGTCCGCGTGGGGGAGAGCGAGGGACTCTACGCGTCGTCCCATCCTCCCGCGCGGCCAACCTCTTCATAAGAGAGCCCTGGTCCTTCCTTTTATAGGCGTAAGGAGAGGGCCCAGGTGTACAGTGGGGGTGTAGCATTGTGCTAACGTGTCTAGCAGAGAGGAGCTAGCGCCCTAACTACATGCCATCGTGGCAGCCGGAGAGGTCTTGACACCCTGTTCGTGTGATATCGTGGCCGTCGGAGGAGCGCTGGAGCCTTGAGGAAGGACAGCTGTCGGGGTTGTCGAGTCCTTGCTGACGTCTCCTTGCTTCCGTAAGGGGCTGAGAGCCGCCGTCGTCACGGAGCATGCGGGGTGCCATCATTATTATTTGTTTACCGGGGCGAGCCTGATGGGACGCCGGTCTTGTTCCCCGTAGCCTGAGCTAGCTAGGGGTAGGGTAATGATGGCCCCTCTTGCGACGTGGTTGGTCCGAGCCCTAGGTCGGGCGAGGTGGATGCTCCTCCGAGGTCGAGGTCGAGTCTGTCTTCCGAGGTCGAGGTCGAGTCCGAGCCCCGGGTCGGGCGAGGCGGAGACTGTCGTCCAAGGCCAAGGCTGAGTCCGAGCCCTGGGGTCGGGCGAGGCGGAGTTCGTCATCTTCCGGAGCCGAGGCCGAGTCCGAGCCCTGGGGTCGGGCGAGGCGGAGTTCGTCGTCTTCCGGGGCCGAGCCCGAGTCCGAGCCCTGGGGTCGGGCGAGGCGGAGTTCGTCGTCTTCCGGGGCCGAGCCCGAGTCCGATCCCTAGGGTCGGGCGAGGCGGAGTTCGTCGTCTTTCGGGGCCGAGCCCGAGTCCGAGCCCTGGTGTCACACCCGGTTTTGGAAGGCAAACCAAGTGCGAACTATGTACGTGCCAGGATCAGAACTCACGTACACAGCGATTACATAAATGAACATCAATGCACATTGCTCGAATAATAACTTAAAAGAGTATTAACTTATTACATCACAGAGTCATATACATCCACATAGTCATCGTCTTAACAGGTAAATCAAAGTGCTAGCGAAACGCAGTAAAGATAAGGCCTTCACAGGCAGCTGACTGGGGGTTGCCGCCAACCCACACCTAGAATTCGTCGTAGTCTTGGAACTCCTGGAAGTCTCCTTCCACGGCTTCGCCTTCTCCTGAGCAGTGGTTACAATGCGGACAACCTGGTGTTTTGTGGTAAAGCAAGGATGAGTACACATCAACGTACTCAGCAAATGTCCCGTTTGGCTGAAGTGGACTAGCTTTATGTGGGGTTAGGCTCAAGCAGTTGCTTTTAGTTGGTCAGGTATTTATCATTAGTAGAAGCCAGATTTTAGCATTAACCAACCCATGAACCATTTCCTCATCGAGGAACAACATCATCATATTCGAACCAAAACCATAACATAATCCTTGTATCTCGAACCATCTGTATCTCTAATCAAAGAGGATCCCAAGGCTGCTCTTAACCGTGAGCACGGCTGATATATCAGTTTCACTACCCTCTACAGAGGTCGCACACCTTACCCATGAGCCGTGATTCCCGTTTTGCCCGGGGAGAGCTAATCCCCATTGATCACTTCCTAGGTGGTCCGGCAGGGTATCACTACGTAGCTTTTACAAAGATTCCCTAGAGATCATAGCCGCCCGTTAGGTTTCTCCGGTTTGATAAACACAGTACCCCTCCCCGCAGGAGAGTGACTAACAAAAAGCAAAACGAAAGAACCTCGGCACTCAGCCTCGGCAGAGCAAGCACTGTGCCTGGACCCCATTGACGGCACGACGGCGAAGCAACTACACCTCTAGTTCCTCTAATTAATTAGCTAAGGGCGCCCCATTTCACCCTCATGGTTGCACTGTTATCCCGGGTGGTCTCTCAACGAACAGGTCCTTACGGAGAGGTACTCAGGAAACAGCCTGAGCCCCCTAGAGTATCACAAGATCATCAACATCATCAGGGTAACAGTATCATAAATAGTCACATCATGTTCATTGATTAAGTTAAGGCAATAGCAGAATGCTAACCATAACAGCCCATAAGGTCATCAAGGATAAAGTAAAGTGTAAAGCCAGTCAATCCTTAGGTCTCAAGTAAGTAATGCGGGGTAGTAAGTTATAAATGAATAGGACATAATGGGTCAGAGGACACTTGCCTTCACCAAACTGTTGATCAGGAACTTCCTCTGCAACTTCCTCGGAAAACACAGACTGCTCGTTGTCTACGTAAAGTAATCATTCACACTATGCACTTGGGAAGTAACAAACAAAAGCAATATACCAAACATATGCAGCAGAGAGATCACAAGTTCACAATAGAAAAGGATTGGTACTCTAGTATTCCCTAGGTCTAGGGTGGAGGACTATACCAAGTGATTCACTATCCACTAATCAGATCTAAGTCAGTGGTGGGGGTTAAATCATTACATAGTGTTAAGTCCATAAACTTAAGTGCTCCAACTTTTATTAAAGTCTACTATCTTTTATTTATCTCAAATAGGGTTCCCATAACATTAATTTTACCCTAATGATCAACTATTAATTGGGACATAGAAACAGCAGGGAAACATTGCTTAAACAGATAGATAATAATATTATGAACATTTTGCAATTTGAAGCACCTAATTTGGAGTTCATATGACAAAGTTATGAATTTTACAAGATTAGGGATTAAAAATATGCCTTAAATACTTATTTTGGATTAAATAAAAGGTCCGAGGACCTAACTGCGAAGATCCAGGGACGGCGGGTCAATTTACAGAAAACCGGGGGTCTCTTTAAGAATTTGCGCGGGCGAAGGGGTATCGGGCTTTTATAGCCGTTGGATCTCGGATCAACGCCCGAGATTAGATCCGCGGGCGGGCGCACGAGCGCACGGCGGCGTGAGCGGCTGACAGGCGGGGCCAGGCGGGCAGCGCGGGGCGGCGGGCTGACAGGCGGGGCCCAATTGGCAGGGAGGCGGGGCGCGGGGGAAACGGCTCTGGGCCGTTGGATCTTAGGCGGACGGCTAGGATTGGACTCGGCCTATTTGAAGCAGGGCCGTTCGATCTGGGATAGACGGCGGGGATTGGGTGGCCGGCTTCTATCTTCTCCTCCGGCCAGCAGAGGCGACGGCGCCCGTCCCGCGGCGGAGAACTCGCCGGAGACGAGGGGCGCGGGGGCCCTGCGGGTCCTTGGGGCGACCTGAATGGCCGGGGAGGTTGGGGAGGGCGCGGGGAACCTTTTGGTGGGGACTAGGTCGGGGCAGGGGCACCGGAGGAGGGTGGTCCACGGCGAAGTGGCTCGACGGCGGCGCCAAAGGACTCCGGTGAGAAATTAAACGCAGCGGGGAGCAAAAAAAAGGAAGAGAGAGGGCGGGCGGAGGTTCCTTACCTCAAGGCGAGCTTCGGGGACTCCTCGGTTGCGACGAGGGCACGGCGACGGCCCGGGTCGACGGTGGCGGACCTCGGCGGCTGCGCAGAGAACGGCGGGTGAGCGCGGGCAGAGGAATTCGGGGAGGGAGAGGGAAAATTGGGGCGTGTCCCGGGTTGCGGACGTCGGGGCGAAGCTCACCGTGGCAGAAGGCACGGCGGGGCTCCAACGGCGACGGAGAAACGGGCTCGGGCGGCGGTGGTTAATGGCGGCGGCGTTTTGGCGTGTGAGCAGCGAGGGGGAGATGGGAGGGAGGCCTGCAGGTGCGCAAATGAGGGAGGGGGAGATGGCGAGCGAGGTTCTGGGCTCAAGTGGCCGAGGGCGAGGTGGTTGCGAGCTCCACGCGCGACGTGGGCGCGGAGTCCGCGGCACGCACGGCTCGGGGTGGCGGTTACGCGGAGACGGCGGAGCTGACAGCCCGGGCCCGCGAGCAGAGAGAGCGGGGGAAGCGGGCGCGCGCGGAGGGGGAAAGCGGCTGCGCTGACGGGTGGGCCCGCCAGGGCAGAGAGAGAAGAGGGGGGAGGAAGGCGCGCGCGCGGGATGGGCCAGATGGGCCGAAAGGCCGAGGGGGGCGGGGGTGTGGGCTTCTTTCCTTTTTCTTTTATTCTAGCATTTGTTTTCCCTTTTCTTTTTATTTACTCTATTTGATTCAAATCTAAATAGGCCACAAATTCAAAATATCACTTCCAAGTATTATGCACCAAACAAAAGTGGAATTTAGGGTTCAACATGATGCAACAATTCATACCCCTTGGAGTTTTAGTCTAATAAACTTTAATTACACAAAGTAAATAGCCCCTTTTCTTCTATATAAAAAAGAGAAAGAGGGGATTGGGAAGGGTGTGAAAAGAGAAGTAACACCTGAATTTGTGAATATGAGCAAAGAAATTTTATACCCCCAAATTCAGGGTGTTACAAACCTATCCCCCTTAAAAGAATCTCGCCCCGAGATTCAAGGTTGGTCAGCAAAGAGTTCAGGGTATTTGGCCTTCAGATCATCTTCTCGTTCCCAGGTTGCTTCTTCCTCCGAGTGGTGACCCCATCTGACTTTGCACATCCTGATGGTGTTCCTCCGGGTGACTCTGTCTACGAACTCCAGAATCTGTGTTGGCTTCTCTATGTATGTCAGATCCTCCTGGACTTCCAAACCCTCCACTGGCAACTGTTCTTCTGGTACTCGCAGACACTTCTTCAATTGCGACACGTGGAACACATTGTGTACTGCCGACAAACTTTCTGGTAGGTCGAGTTGGTAAGCCACTTCTCCACGCTTTGCTTGAATCTGATATGGTCCAACGTACCGGGGTGCTAACTTGCCTTTAACTCCGAACCTTCTGACTCTCCTGATAGGTGACACCTTCAGATAGACGAAATCCCCCACTTCGAAACTCAGTTCTCTTCTCCTTCGGTCCGCATAGCTTCGCTGTCTTGACTGGGCTATCTTCAGGTTCTCCCGAACCATTTTGATATTCTCTTCGGCTTTAAGCAAAATGTCGGGGCCAAACACCTGTCTCTCTCCAGGCTGGTCCCAATGCAGCGGAGTCCTACAACTCCGTCCATAGAGTGCCTGAAACGGTGACATCTTCAAGCTAGCCTGATAGCTATTGTTGTAGGAGAATTCTGCATAAGGTAACCTTTTGTCCCATCCTGACTTGTCTTGCAACGCACAGGCTCTCAGCATATCTTCTAGGATCTGGTTAGTTCTTTCAGTCTGACCGTCTGTCTGCGGATGATAAGCCGAGCTGAAGTTCAAATGTGTGCCCAAAGCTTCTTGTAGCTGCTGCCAAAAATGAGAGGTGAACTGCGTTCCTCGATCTGACACTATCTTCTTCGGCACACCATGAAGGCAGACTATCCGTGACATGTATAACTCAGCTAACGTTGCTCCGGTGTATGTGGTCTTCACAGGTATGAAATGGGCCACCTTTGTTAAGCGGTCCACAACCACCCAGATGGAATCATAGCCGGCCCGGGTACGAGGTAGGCCAACTATAAAATCCATCCCGATCTCATCCCACTTCCACTGAGGAATCCGCAATGGCTGCAACAATCCGGCGGGCCTTTGATGCTCTGCTTTGGTCCTTTGACAGCTATCACAGATGGCGACATATTCTGCGATTTCTCTTTTCATGCCATACCACCAAAACCTCCTCTTTAAATCCTGGTACATCTTTTCACTTCCCGGGTGTATGGAGTAGGCTGTCTCATGAGCTTCCTTTAGGATCAGCTCCCGAATAGGTTTGAGGTCGGGGACACACAATCGGTCCTTGAACCATATTACCCCCTCTTCATCCTCTCGAAAGTCTTTGCCTCTTCCTTCTAAGATTAGCTGCCGGATTTTGTTGATGCTTTCATCATCCTTCTGCCCTTCTTTGATCTCCCGCTCTAGGGTGGGCTCTAATTCCACTGTTACTCCTTGCGTACTGTTCAGGAAACCAAGACTCAGTCTGTCGAACTCCTTGGCTAACTCATATGGCATTGGGTACGTGGCCAACATATTGACTTGACTCTTCCTGCTCAGAGCATCTGCAACAACATTGGCTTTGCCCGGATGGTAATGTATCTCCAACTCATAGTCCTTGATCAATTCCAACCATCTTCGCTGTCTCATGTTTAACTCTGACTGGGTGAATATGTACTTCAGACTTTTATGATCTGTGTAGATGTCGCACTTCTGCCCATACAGGTAATGTCTCCAGGTCTTCAAAGCATGAACCACTGCTGCCAACTCCAGGTCATGTGTGGGATAATTTTTTTCATGGATCTTCAGCTGTCGAGATGAATATGCTACAACTCTTCCTTCTTGCATTAGCACACATCCCAATCCGGTGTAAGAAGCATCGCAATACACTGAGAATGGCTTGTGAACATCAGGCAGGACTAACACCGGAGCTGTAGTCAATCTATTTTTCAGTTCTTCAAATGCTTCCTGACACTTTTGGGTCCACTTAAACTCAACTTTCTTCGCTAGTAACGCTGTCACTGGTCTAGCAATCTTTGAGAAGCCTTCGATGAAACGCCTGTAATACCCAGCCATTCCAATGAAGCTCTTGATCCCACGAACATCCTTTGGTGCTTTCCAGTTCAGGATATCTGCCACTTTCTTTGGATCCACTGCCAACCCATCTTGATTTATGATGTGACCCAGAAACAGGACTTCATGAATCCAGAACTCGCATTTGCCCAGCTTGGCATACAACTGATGCTCTCGAAGTCTTTGCAATACCATCTTCAAATGCTCTACATGATCTTCCTCACTTTGAGAGTATATAAGAATATCATCGATAAACACTACCACAAACTTGTCCAGATAATCCATGAACACACTGTTCATCAGATACATAAAGAAGGCTGGCGCATTTGTCAAACCAAAGGACATAACTGTGAATTCATATAACCCGTACTTGGTGATGAATGCTGTCTTCGGTATGTCCGAGGGTCGGATTCTGAGTTGATGGTAGCCTGACCTCAGATCTATCTTCGAGAATACGCTGGCACCTCTGAGCTGGTCGAACAAATCTTCTATCCTTGGCAGGGGGTACTTGTTCTTGACAGTGACTTCATTCAAGGCTCTGTAATCTATGCACATCCTTTTGGTACCATCTTTCTTCTCTACAAACAACACTGGAGCGGCCCAAGGCGAGGTACTTGGTCTGATGTAACCCTTCTCTAACATCTCATCTATCTGCTTCTTGAGTTCCACCAATTCTGGTCCAGACACTCGGTAGGCTCTTTTGGAAATGGGGGCGGTACCAGGGATAAGCTCTATGGCAAATTTGACTTTTCTCTCGGGTGGCATGCCCGTTAGCTCCTCGGGAAATACATCCGGAAAGTCCGACACAACCTTGATAGCCTCGAGCGGGTTGGGCTCCTTACTATCAACTGAAATCTGGTGACAGACACCCTCCGCTGATTTAGGCATCCTTAGCTCGGCCACTACCTCTTCTCCTGACGGGGACTTCAATGTTACGGTCCTCTTGTCACAGCTAACATTCGCCTCATACTTCATTAACCAATTCATCCCTAGAATGACATCTATCCCAGGGGTGTCTATTACTATTAAGTCACTGGGGAATCCTATCCCCCTTATTTCCACCCTTATATTTGAGCATATTTTATCTGTTTGCACCTTGCCACCAACCGAATTAATCCTCATGGGCGGCATCATTGCCTCTACTGAGATGTTATGCAATTCTACCCAGGTTGCAGTGACAAATGAATGAGTTGCACCAGTATCAAATAGCACTTTCGTGGGATGAGATTCGACTGAGAACATACCTACTGCCACATCTGGTGCATCCTGGATCGCTTCGGCCTCCAAGTGGTTCACCTTTCCACGGTTGTACGCTTGGTTACGATTGCCTGCTGTCGGCTGCAGTACACCTTGCCTTGTTGGAGCATTAGGGTTGGTCTGCTGCTGCGCCATCTTCTTTGGGCACTGCATCGCCCAGTGGCCTTGTTCTCCACAGTGGAAGCATCCTCTGCCTCCTCCTTGTGCTGGGGCTGCTTGGTTGCTCTGGTTTGCTGCTGGGGCAGGAAGGCGAGGTGCCTGGTTGTTCTGCTTCTGATACTGATTCCCTCCTTGCTGGCTGTTCTGACGATACTGCTGTTGTTGTGGGAATTGCCTCTGTAACTGCTGCTGATGTGGACGCTGATTCTGATTCTGATATCCCTGTGGGTGACCGGGCCTGCCTTGCTGAGATGAACTGCCTGAGAAACGTGGACGGCTGATGCCTCCGGTCTGGGGTCCACTCATCTTGCGCTTCCGATCTTCCATATCCTTACGCTTCTTCTCAGTCATAACTGCCCTATCGATCAGGTGCTGGAAGGTGGGGAAGGTGTGATTCATCAGCTGGTAATGCAGGGGATCCACCAAACCCCTCATGAACCTATACTGCCTTTTAGCATCAGTGTTGACATCTTCAGGTGCATACCGAGATAGCTGCAGAAACTTGTCTCTGTATTCACTAACAGACAGGGGTCCCTGCTTCAGAGCCAGAAACTCCTCCTTCTTCACGATCATCAGTCCCTCCGGCACATGGTACCTGCGGAAACTCTCGCTGAATTCTTCCCAGGTGATGGCTTCGGGGTCAGCATGGGTGGCGAGGTAGGACTCCCACCAGGACTGGGCTGCTCCCCTTAGCTGACGGGGGCCATACAGAACCTTCTCCCTGTCGTTGCATTGGGCGGTGCGCAGTTCTCTTTCCACTGCGCGCAGCCAGTCTTCTGCATCCATGGGGTCGGCAGAATGGGTGAAGGTAGGAGGGTGCCCTCTCATGAACTCGCCACGCTTATCCCGTGGCATCTGGGGCATCTGCACTTGCAACTGGGGTTGGGGTTGCTGTTGAGCCTGCTGCATGGCTGCCAGAGTCTGCCCAATGGCCTGCACTGCCAGAGTCTGCATCAAGAACATCTGCTCCACTGACATCGGGGGTGGCGGGGGAGGCTGCCTCTGATGTTCCTCCTGCTGGTCATGCTGCTCTTGCTGAGCACGCCTGTTGTCAGACATCTGTGGAAGACATTCATACATCAGCGTTGATCTTTCAACCCTCCAGCATAAGAAAAGAGAATACAGAATTCTTCATGACACTGAGTGAACAAAGAGCTTCACTGATCCTCATTACGATTCAACACAGCTTCTCAGATAAAAAGGAAAGTAGAAGTAAATGGCTTCCCAACTAAATAACTGACTTTATTAACATTATAGCTAGGCCAAACTGCAGGGGAAACCCACATGTTGGCTACAGTCATTACAAAGATTCAAATCCAGCACAAGTTCATCATAACAAGCATGCAAGCAACTGATAAGCAAACTAACTAAATGGAAGCAACTGATAAGCAAACTAAACTAACTATCTAAGACTGAGACATCTGACTTAAGAATTATTACAAACTTCGACGCTAACGATCTAAGGATCCAGATCTATCCTGGTCTTACAGGCAGGGGAACCATAAGTGTGGTGACCACGTGGCGGCGAGCGGTAAGGGTGCTGAGTCCCAACAGGAGCGGGAGAACCACCCTCCTGGTGATGGCGCTCTGCCAGCTCAGCACGCAACTCCGCAATCTCCGTTCGAGCCCTGCTCAGCTCGTCCAGAGAGTGATCCAGCTCAGTGTTAAGCACTGCGGCTAGGTTGACTGTGCTGCTCAACCTAGGGTTAGCCTCACCAACAGGTGAGACAACCACACTCTCCGTGCTGCCAGTAGGGCGGCGGGGGTAGTACCGAAGGTTAAGACCGTCGGCCACCCCACCGAACAAAGAACAGTACTGGGAGAGTGCACGTCGTGCTGCGTCCTGCATAGCCGCCTCTGCATTGTCCCTCTCGGAGATGGAATAGTGCTCCGAAACGGCCTCCGCACCCCGGAGGTCGTCCTCCGGACGGCGAACTAGGCAGGTAGCCTCCCAGCGGTCCGGGTACCTCCCGCGACTGTGCTGGTAGACTACACAACGATACTCGATCGACTAGGTGTGCCGGTCAAAAGCCTGGCGCAGCAAGGTGTCGAGTGCATCGTGGAAGTGGCAACCGCGAGCGGCGTCACGGGTGATGGGTCGGGCGACCCATCCTTCCGCCTCCTACGGCTCAGAAGACTCTATGCTGTGGTCTGAGTCGTCGTCGTCGGGGTCTCCTCCAGGACCTCCTCCGGTAGCTCCTCCAATAGCCGAGGCGTCCCGCGGTGGTGCAGGGGGCGCCTCCAGCTGGGCAATAGAGGAACGGGGCCTCACGGACTCCACCTCTTGCTGGGGTGGGGAGGAAGAGCCCTGCTGCTCTCTGTGCTGGCGCCGGCGTCCCTGCTCCTCACGCAGGCGGTGGTGCAGTCTCTCCAGGTGACTCGAGTGACCGGACACGGTGCGGTGCAGAGGACGCTCCGCAAGTCGAGACGGCAGGAAAGGAATCACCGACTTACGTGCAGTGTGTCTAAGACGAGCCATCTACAAAAGACACCGTAAGCATAAGAGTAAGAGCAGAACTAATATGACAAGTGAATAAACCATAGACAGAACAAGATAAAAATTTTAACAAGGTATAATATAGTATATATGTGTAGTAAAACATAGGGTTGGTCGAGGTGACCGACTTTTGAAGTAACATCAGAGGTCAAGGTGAGGGGGGGAAGGTCAATAGCCCTTAGTACGACCAGTGCTACTCTAGGTCAGCGGTCCTACAGTCAGCACGGCTTTGATACCACTTATGTCACACCCGGTTTTGGAAGGCAAACCAAGTGCGAACTATGTACGTGCCAGGATCAGAACTCACGTACACAGCGATTACATAAATGAACATCAATGCACATTGCTCGAATAATAACTTAAAAGAGTATTAACTTATTACATCACAGAGTCATAGACATCCACATAGTCATCGTCTTAATAGGTAAATCAAAGTGCTAGCGAAACGCAGTAAAGATAAGGCCTTCACAGGCAGCTGACTGGGGGTTGCCGCCAACCTACACCTAGAATTCGTCGTAGTCTTGGAACTCCTGGAAGTCTCCTTCCACGGCTTCGCCTTCTCCTGAGCAGTGGTTACAATGCGGACAACCTGGTGTTTTGTGGTAAAGCAAGGATGAGTACACATCAACGTACTCAGCAAATGTCCCGTTTGGCTGAAGTGGACTAGCTTTATGTGGGGTTAGGCTCAAGCAGTTGCTTTTAGTTGGTCAGGTATTTATCATTAGTAGAAGCCAGATTTTAGCATTAACCAACCCATGAACCATTTCCTCATCGAGGAACAACATCATCATATTCGAACCAAAACCATAACATAATCCTTGTATCTCGAACCATCTGTATCTCTAATCAAAGAGGATCCCAAGGCTGCTCTTAACCGTGAGCACGGCTGATATATCAGTTTCACTACCCTCTGCAGAGGTTGCACACCTTACCCATGAGCCGTGATTCCCGTTTTGCCCGGGGAGAGCTAATCCCCATTGATCACTTCCTAGGTGGTCCGGCAGGGTATCACTACGTAGCTTTTACAAAGATTCCCTAGAGATCATAGCCGCCCGTTAGGTTTCTCCAGTTTGATAAACACAGTACCCCTCCCCGCAGGAGAGTGACTAACAAAAAGCAAAACGAAAGAACCTCGGCACTCAGCCTCGGCAGAGCAAGCACTGTGCCTGGACCCCATTGACGGCACGACGGCGAAGCAACTACACCTCTAGTTCCTCTAATTAATTAGCTAAGGGCGCCCCATTTCACCCTCATGGTTGCACTGTTATCCCGGGTGGTCTCTCAACAAACAGGTCCTTACGGAGAGGTACTCAGGAAACAGCCTGAGCCCCCTAGAGTATCACAAGATCATCAACATCATCAGGGTAACAGTATCATAAATAGTCACATCATGTTCATTGATTAAGTTAAGGCAATAGCAGAATGCTAACCATAACAGCCCATAAGGTCATCAAGGATAAAGTAAAGTGTAAAGCTAGTCAATCCTTAGGTCTCAAGTAAGTAATGCGGGGTAGTAAGTTATAAATGAATAGGACATAATGGGTCAGAGGACACTTGCCTTCACCAAACTGTTGATCAGGAACTTCCTCTGCAACTTCCTCGGAAAACACAGACTGCTCGTTGTCTACGTAAAGTAATCATTCACACTATGCACTTGGGAAGTAACAAACAAAAGCAATATACCAAACATATGCAGCAGAGAGATCACAAGTTCACAACAGAAAAGGATTGGTACTCTAGTATTCCCTAGGTCTAGGGTGGAGGACTATACCAAGTGATTCACTATCCACTAATCAGATCTAAGTCAGTGGTGGGGGTTAAATCATTACATAGTGTTAAGTCCATAAACTTAAGTGCTCCAACTTTTATTAAAGTCTACTATCTTTTATTTATCTCAAATAGGGTTCCCATAACATTAATTTTACCCTAATGATCAACTATTAATTGGGACATAGAAACAGCAGGGAAACATTGCTTAAACAGATAGATAATAATATTATGAACATTTTGCAATTTGAAGCACCTAATTTGGAGTTCATATGACAAAGTTATGAATTTTACAAGATTAGGGATTAAAAATATGCCTTAAATACTTATTTTGGATTAAATAAAAGGTCCGAGGACCTAACTGCGAAGATCCAGGGACGGCGGGTCAATTTACAGAAAACCGGGGGTCTCTTTAAGAATTTGCGCGGGCGAAGGGGTATCGGGCTTTTATAGCCGTTGGATCTCGGATCAACGCCCGAGATTAGATCCGCGGGCGGGCGCGCGAGCGCGCGGCGGCGTGAGCGGCTGACAGGCGGGGCCAGGCGGGCAGCGCGGGGCGGCGGGCTGACAGGCGGGGCCCAATTGACAGGGAGGCGGGGCGCGGGGGAAACGGCTCTGGGCCGTTGGATCTTAGGCGGACGGCTAGGATTGGACTCGGCCTATTTGAAGCAGGGCCGTTCGATCTGGGATAGACGGCGGGGATTGGGTGGCCGGCTTCTGTCTTCTCCTCCAGCCAGCAGAGGCGACAGCGCCCGTCCCGCGGCGGAGAACTCGCAGGAGACGAGGGGCGCGGGGGCCCTGCGGGTCCTTGGGGCGACCTGAATGGCCGGGGAGGTTGGGGAGGGCGCGGGGAACCTTTTGGTGGGGACTAGGTCGGGGCAGGGGCACCGGAGGAGGGTGGTCCACGGCGAAGTGGCTCGACGGCGGCGCCAAAGGACTCCGGTGAGAAATTAAACGCAGCGGGGAGCAAAAAAAGGAAGAGAGAGGGCGGGCGGAGGTTCCTTACCTCAAGGCGAGCTTCGGGGACTCCTCGGTTGCGACGAGGGCACGGCAACGGCCCGGGTCGACGGTGGCGGACCTCGGCGGCTGCGCAGAGAACGGCGGGTGAGCGCGGGCAGAGGAATTCGGGGAGGGAGAGGGAAAATTGGGGCGTGTCCCGGGTTGCGGACGTCGGGGCGAAGCTCACCGTGGCAGAAGGCACGGCGGGGCTCCAACGGCGACGGAGAAACGGGCTCGGGCGGCGGTGGTTAATGGCGGCGGCGTTTTGGCGTGTGAGCAGCGAGGGGGAGATGGGAGGGAGGCCTGCAGGTGCGCAAATGAGGGAGGGGGAGATGGCGAGCGAGGTTCTGGGCTCAAGTGGCCGAGGGCGAGGTGGTTGCGAGCTCCACGCGCGACGTGGGCGCGGAGTCCGCGGCACGCGCGGCTCGGGGCGGCGGTTACGCGGAGACGGCGGAGCTGACAGCCCGGGCCCGCGAGCAGAGAGAGCGGGGGAAGCGGGCGCGCGCGGAGGGGGAAAGCGGCTGCGCTGACGGGTGGGCCCGCCAGGGCAGAGAGAGAAGAGGGGGAGGAAGGCGCGCGCGCGGGATGGGCCAGATGGGCCGAAAGGCCGAGGGGGGCGGGGGTGTGGGCTTCTTTCCTTTTTCTTTTATTTTGGCATTTGTTTTCCCTTTTCTTTTTATTTACTCTATTTGATTCAAATCTAAATAGGCCACAAATTCAAAATATCACTTCCAAGTATTATGCACCAAACAAAAGTGGAATTTAGGGTTCAACATGATGCAACAATTCATACCCCTTGGAGTTTTAGTCTAATAAACTTTAATTACACAAAGTAAATAGCCCCTTTTCTTCTATATAAAAAAGAGAAAGAGGGGATTGGGAAGGGTGTGAAAAGAGAAGTAACACCTGAATTTGTGAATATGAGCAAAGAAATTTTATACCCCCAAATTCAGGGTGTTACACCTGGGGTCGGGCGAGGCGGAGTTCGTCGTCTTCCGGGGCCGAGCCCGAGTCCGAGCCCTAGGGTCGGGCGAGGCGGAGTTTCCTATGGTGCCCAAGGCCAGACTTGGCTGCTGTCAGCCTCACTCTGTCGAGTGGCACAGCAGTCGGAGCAACGCAGGCGGCGCTGTCTTCTTGTCAGGCCGGTCAGTGGAGCGGCGAAGTGACTGCGGTCACTTCGGCTCTGTCGACTGAAGGGCGCGTGTCAGGATAAGGTGTCAGGCCATCCTTGCATTAAATGCTCCTGCGATACGGTCGGCCGGTGTGGCGATCTGGCCAAGGTTGCTTCTCGGTGAAGACTGGGCCTCGGGCGAGCCGAAGGTGTATCCGTCGCTTGAGGGGGTCCTCGGGCGAGACGTGAATCCTCCGGGGTTGGCTGCCCTTGCCCGAGGCTGGGCTCGGGCGAGGCGAGATCGTGTCCCTTGAGTGGACCGAGCCTTGACTTAATCGCACCCATCAGGCCTTTGCAGCTTTGTGCTGATGGGGGTTACCAGCTGAGATTAGGAGTCTTGGGGGTACCCCTAATTATGGTCCCCGACAGTAGCCCCCGAGCCTTGAAGGGAGTGTTGATACTCGCTTGGAGGCTTTTGCTGCACTTTTTTGCAAGGGGACCGGCCTTCCTCGGTTGCGTTTCGTTCCGGTGGGTGCGCGCGAGCGCACCCGCCTGGTGTAGCCCCCGAGGCCTCGGAGGAGTAGTTTGACTCCTTTGAGGTCTTAGTACGTTTCGTAATGCCTCGGCCGGTCTGGTTGTTCCCTCATGCGAACTGGCCGTAGCCCGGGTGCACAGTCGAGTCCCAAGTTCTCGGGCTGGTATGTTGACGCTGTCAACGGTTTGGCCGGAGCCAGGTTTGCGAGAGCAGCCCCCGAGCCTCCGCACAGAGCGAGAGGACGGTCAGGGACAGACTCGGCTTTTTACATACGCCCCTGCATCGCCTTTCCGCAAGGAGGAGGGGGGAAAGCGCCATGTTGCCCTCGGAGGGCGCTGAACATGGTGTCTCCAGTGAGTTGCTAACGGGTAATCCGAGTGGACGCCCGTGCCCCATTTGTTAGGGGTCGGCTAGTGGCCTGGAGGCGCACTCCAAAAGTACCTGCGGGTGATTTGCCAGACCCAGTCCCCTTTTGACGGGGTCCGAGGGCTCGATGCCTCCCTCTGGTGGGATTCCGTTACAAAATCGTTCCCGTTGGTCTCGGAAATGTCCTAGGGTACCTCGGGAGCGCAGCCCGAGCCTCGGTTATGTATCGAACGTACCCAGGGTCATCCCTCGCTCTGCGTCTGAGGCGGTTGTCGAACCCTTCGGGGGCCAGCCTACGATCCCCTGATCAGTAGTGGGTGCGGAGCCCGAGTGGCCTGAGGCGGCCGTTGAACCCTTCCGAGGGGCCGGCCTTCGAACCACTGACCAGTAGTGGGCGCAGAGCCCGAGTGCTCTGAGGCGGCTGTTGAACCCTTCCGAGGGGTCAGCCTTCGAACCTCTGATCAGTAGGGGGGCTCGGGGCCCGCTTCCTTCACGGAGAAGGATCCCTTTTGAAGTATCCCTTTTCCCGATCCCTGAGGCAAGAGAGAGAAGGAGGAAGTGGAAAAGGATACGAAATCGAATGACGTGGCACACCTTTTTTGACGCGGTCATTATGGCGGAGGTGAAGCGTCGCCTGCTTCGCCTGCCAAAGGTGTTGCCTGTCCTGCCATAGAGTTAATGCGACAGGACGAGTGGTTCACGGGGCGGCCGTTGTGCGTGCGCGAGCCGTTCAAGGAACGGAACGCGGACGCGTCGTCTTCACACCGTGGGAGAAGGTCCTCTCGCTATCCTAGGAGGGGACATGAGCTTGCTGACGACTTGACTGCCACTTCCGCCCGCCTGCCACCGCCATTACTGCCGGCCCATTTCTGGTCGTATCGACCGTCGCGCCCTCTCCCGCGGCTGACTGACCCGTGACCGATGTGCTCGGTTGGCACTATCGGGTCATGCGTAGGGTCGCCTCGAGTCGCGGCACTGGTTCCGCAGTCGAGAAGGCGTGGTACTGCCGCGAGTGGCGGTGCAGTTTCTTGCACATAGTAACCGGCGCGCCGGTTACATGACGTGTGGGCCTGGGCCTCCATGCTGGACGCGTCGAAGTCGAAAGGGTGCGCCCCCTGGGTGCGGTTGCATGCCGCCTGCATGGCGGTCCGCCCTTTCACCCGCTGGCCTAGGCAAAAGTGGAGGAATGCTCGTAACCGTTGGGCAGTTGCGCGCACCGTGCGCGGCGGTTTGGCTTTGTCTGCCCTGGGCCAACTTGTATGACGCGTGGGACCCAGCCCCCGTGTCATAGGGGGAGGACCTTGGAGCGTGTTGGAGAAGACTCAGCCCGCGGCGGCTGAGGACGCAAGTGGGGAGAGTTGCCTTTAAAAGGAGGGTGACCCCCTTGAAAGGCAACCATGTCTTCGCACTCCCCTCATGCATCGCGTCTTTCCACCTTCCGAGCCCCCAGGCAGGGGGCACCCGCGGTTCTTCCGCCTTGTCGTCGTTGGGGGAACGCAACTTCGCGGAAGTTGGTACCTTTCAGCCATCGTTCGGCTTCAAGGATTTTCATCAGGCAGCCCGGCTGCATCCCCTCGCCGGTGGTCACCTAAGACGGTGACCACCAGTTCCAGGGTGGGGAGAAGCAAGCTGGGCTGCGGCCTCTGCCCCGCCCTCAGCTTCAAGGATCTTCATCATCCTTGCTGGGGCGGAGAGCGAGGCGAGCCGGGAGGTTGCCTCTGCGTGGGTCGGTAACCCTTTTCTTCCCCCGGCGTTTAGGGGAGAAAGGCATCCTCCAGCCCTGCGGAGGCTTCCTTCAGCCACGCCGGGTTAGGTGGACTGCTGCTGCCCAGCCAGGGTGCAGCATTCCGTCCTCCGTCCGGGCGATGGTCGCGCCGCGTACGGGCCGGCCACGTCTAGGTCTTCCTCGCGCCGATAGCCGGGCCAGAGGGTCGCCCAGCAGGTCGTGCGCCGCGAGGGTGGCGCTTATGTTCTGGGGTGGCTCCGGCGAGGGCAGGAGCGAGGACCTGCCGGTGCGCTTTGGGGCGCCTGGCGCCCGCTGGTGCGGTGTTGAGGTGGTGGCAGCCAGAGAAGGCTTCTCGGCCGACGAGATTGCCAACTCCGCCTGCACCCCCGGACCTCCGTCCCCTGACTTGAATGGCTGGTTCTCGTCCTTCATGGGCGAGAGCCCTTCTGCCGTAGCATCCGCCTGGAAGCTGTTGCTGGAGCTGTTTCGTCGCCTGGGGCAGAGGTCATTGTCGTTGCTGCCGGAGCGGGCGGCGGTTAGCCACCTGGAGCCTTGTCGCCCCGCGGGTCCCCCAATGTGGGGGGTTGTTCGTACCCGCGGGGGCGGAACCGGAGTTCCGTTTGTAATGGCACCTTGAGTGCCGGTGTTTGTTCATTGTGGCTGTCGGGGCCTGAACATGTATGTATTTTTGGCGTGAAGCCGTGTTTTTCGCTCATTTTGAGCACTAGGACTCGCCTGTCAGTTAACTGAACCGCTTCACCAAGTGTGAGTTGCCTCGTGCGAAGGTGACGAGTGAGGTATCCGTATCCCAAAGGCATAGGAGTCCCTCGGCTCGGTCGGCCTTGCCGCCCGAGGCTTCTCTTGCTTAGTTAAAGGAACTCTCAGCCGCTCTTCGATGAGCCAGAGCCGGAGGCAGCGATATCAGCGTGGACAGAGGCAGAGTTGGCTCGAAAAGAAGACTTCGTCGGCCGGACCCTGACCGGGCCGTCCACTGGCAGGACCGGCGCCGGAGTCGAGTTGCCGAGGCCATGAGCCGGGCTAATGTTCTCGGGGGACAGCTGGCTGAGGTTTCGGGGCGACCGGCCGAGCCGTCTGCTCGAGCCGGACTCCTAGAAGAGACCCTGGCGGCGATGGCCCGGGCGTGGTGCTGACGTCGTCCTTTGGAGCGAAGATCCTCCGACTATGTTGTCGTTCGAGGCTCGGTCGAACTTCGCCGAAGGTGGTGTTGACGCCGAGGGTGCTGCTGCTCCCCCTCCATCGAGGTCCGAACTTGCAGGATCGGTTTATCTTGTAGCGTGCGTATGTTTTCTGCGGCCGCCGAGGCCCAAACATACTGTCGTTGTGTTGTAAAGCTGCGTTTCTTTTTCCCTTTGTTTCGAGTATCAAGACTTATTTGTTGGTAACAGAATTGTTTGTCCGAGCGAGAGTTACTTTTCACGGAAGGTGATGAGTGAGGTATCCGTATCCCGGAGGCGTAGGAGTCCCTCGGCTCGATCGGCCTTGCCGCTTACATGTACTCTTACTCGTCCATAGGATTCTGCTAACGATGTAGTCGAGAAGGCCCGAAAAATCGTTTCGGCAGAAAGGTCTCCGAGCATTAAGACTTGTTCGGTCAGCGGAATCGCTTATCCGAGCGTGAGTTACTTATCGCAGAAGGTGATGAGTGAGGTATCTGTATCCCGGAGGCGTAGGAGTCCCTCGGCTCGGTCGGCCTTGGCTGCTTACGTGTACTCCGTCGTTTTCAGGATCCCACTTTTGAAGTAGTCAAAAAGCACGAAAGACGTTCTGGCAAAAAGACTTTTTCCGAGGAAAATTTTGACGCAGAGGGGGTTCCCCCCTTCTAGCCCCCGAGGGAGGGTCGGGCTTTGCCGAGGCAAGGCTGACCCTTCCTTGATGGTTAGACTTTGTACGTGAACGAGGTGTACGAACAACTTGAAAACATCTTAAGGGTAGAAGCGACGTAGCTGTCGGATGTTCCAAGCGTTGCTATAGACCTCGCCTTGGCTGTTGGCCAGCTTGTATGTCCTAGGCTTCAGAACCTTGGCGATGATGAACGGCCCTTCCCAGGGAGGCGTGAGCTTGTGCCGCCCTCGGGCGTCTTGTCACAGCCGAAGCACCAAGTCGCCCACTTGGAGGTCTCGGGACCGAACCCCTCGGGCGTGGTAGCGTCGCAGGGACTGCTGGTACCGCGCCGAGTGTAGTAAGGCCATGTCCCGAGCCTCTTCAAGCTGGTCCAGTGAGTCTTCTCGGTCGGTCTGGTTGCTTCGGTCGTCGTACGGCCTCGTCCTCGGGGAACCATATTCTAAGTCCGTGGGCAAGATGGCCTCGGCCCCATAGACTAGAAAGAACGGTGTGAAGCCCGTGGCTCGGCTCGGTGTTGTCCTCAGACTCCAGAGCACCGAGGGGAGTTCCTTCATCCATCGTCTGTCGAACTTGTGGAGGTCGTTGTAGATCCTCGGCTTGAGTCCTTGCAGAATCATGCCGTTGGCACGTTCCACCTGCCCATTCGTCATGGGGTGAGCCACGGCGGCCCAGTCCACCCGGATGTGGTGACCCTCGCAGAAGTCCAGGAACTTTCTGCCGGTGAACTGGGTGCCATTGTCAGTGATGATGGAGTTCGGGACCCCAAAGCGATGGATGATGTTGGTGAAGGATGCCACCGCCTGTTCGGACCTGATGCTGTTCAGGGGTCGGACCTCGATCCACTTGGAGAATTTGTTGATGGCGACCAGCAGGTGCGTGTAGCCCCCGGGTGCCTTCTGCAAGGGACCGACGAGGTCCAGTCCCCACAGAGCAAACGGCCAGGTGATGGGTATTGTCTGCAGAGCCTGAGCGGGCATGTGGGTCTGCCTTGCGTAGAATTGACACCCTTGGCAGGCGCGGACAATTCTAGTGGCGTCGGCCACCGCGGTCGGCCAGTAGCAACCTTGTCGGAAGGCGTTTCCAACAAGGGCTCGGGGCGCTGCGTGATGACCGCAAGCCCCCGAGTGTATTTCTTGTAAGAGCTCCTGGCCTTCGGCGATGGATATGCATCGCTGGAGGATGCCGGAGGGGCTGTGGTGGTAGAGCTCCTTCCCGTCACCCAGTAAGACGAATGACTTGGCTCTCCGCGCCAGTCGCCGAGCCTCAGCTCGGTCGAGGGGCAGCTCTCCTTGGTGGAGATATTGCAGGTACGGGGTCTGCCAGTCTCGATTAGGCTGGACCCTATTCCGCTCTTCCTCGACGCGCAATGCCTCACCCTCGGGGGCCGAGGGTGCCTCAGGCCGAGCCGAGGGCGCCTCGGGCTGTGCCGAGGGCGCCTCGGGCTGAGCCGAGGGTGCCTCGGGCTGGGCCGAGGCCTTCTCGGGCTCAGGCGTGTCGTCGGTCTTGACTTAGGGTTGCTGTAGGTCTCGGGAGAAGACGTCTGGGGGAACCGTTGTCCGCCCTGAGGCTATCTTAGCCAGCTCGTCCGCAGTCTCGTTGTATCGTCGGGCGATGTGGTTGAGCTCAAGCCCGTAGAACTTGTCCTCCAGGCGCCGAATCTCATCGCAGTAGGCTTCCATCTTCGGGTCGCGGCAGTGGGAGTTCTTCATAACTTGGTCGATGACGAGCTGCGAGTCGCCGCGAGCGTCGAGGCATCGGACCCCTAGCTCGATGGCGATGCGCAACCCGTTGACCAGAGCTTCGTACTCAGCCATGTTGTTGGACGCCGGGAAATGGAGGCGCAGTACGTAGCGTAGGTGCTTCCCGAGGGGCGAGATGAAGAGCAGGCCCACGCCTGCCCCTGTTTTCATCAGCGACCCATCGAAAAACATGGTCTAGAGTTCCGGTTGGATCGGAGCCGCCGGGAGCTGGGTGTCGACCCATTCAGCCACAAAGTCTGCCAAGACTTGGGACTTGATGGCCTTCCGAGGGGCAAACGAGATCGTCTCGCCCATGATTTCCACCGCCCACTTTGCAATCCTACCCGAGGCCTCTCGGCATTGGATGATCTCCCCCAGGGGGAAGGACGACACCACAGTCACCGGATGAGACTCGAAGTAGTGTCGCAACTTCCGCCGCGTCAAGATCACCGCGTACAACAGCTTCTGAATTTACGGGTAGCGGATCTTGGTCTCGGACAGTACCTCACTGATGAAGTAAACCGGCCTCTGGACGGGCAATGCATGCCCTTCTTCTTGTCTCTCAACCATGATCGCGGCGCTGACCACCTGAGTGGTAGCGGCGACGTAGATCAAGAGGGCTTCTCCGGCGGCGGCGGGCACCAAGATGGGCGCGTTCGTAAGGAGCGCCTTCAGGTTCCCGAGGGCTTCCTCGGCCTCGGAGGTCCAAGTGAAGCACTCGGTCTTTCTTAAGAGGCGGTACAGAGGTAGGCCTCTTTCGTCGAGGCACGAGATGAAACGGCTCAGAGCCGCAAGGCATCCCATGACCCTCTATACGCCTTTCAAGTCCTTGATGGGCCCCATGTTGGTGATGGCCGCGATTTTCTCCGGGTTGGCCTCGATGCCCCGCTCGGAGACGATGAACCCCAAGAGCATGCCTCGGGGGACTCCGAAGACACACTTCTCGGGATTGAGTTTTACACCTTTCGCCTTGAGACACCGGAATGTCGTTTCAAGGTCGGAAAGGAGGTCGGAGGCTTTCCTCGTCTTGACTACGATGTCATCGACATAAGCCTCGACCGTTTGACCAATGTGTTCGCCGAACACGTGGTTTATGCACCTTTGGTACGTCGCACCCGCATTCCTCAAACCAAATGGCATAGTAACATAGCAGTACATGCCAAAAGGTGTGATGAAAGAAGTCACGAGCTGGTCGGACTCTTTCATCCTGATTTGGTGATACCCTGAGTAGGCATCGAGGAAAGACAGGGTTTCGCATCCAGCAGTGGAATCCACGATTTGATCGATGCGAGGCAGAGGATAGGGAACTTTTGGACATGCTTTGTTTAGACCAGTGTAGTCTACACACATCCGCCATTTCCCTCCTTTCTTTCTCACAATCACGGGGTTGGCAAGCCATTCGGGATGGAATACCTCTTTGATGAACCCTGCGGCCATCAGCTTGTAGATCTCCTCACCTATGGCTCTGCGCTTTTCTTCGTCGAATCGGCGTAGAGGTTGCTTCACGGGTCGGGCTCCAGCTCGGATATCCAGTGAGTGCTCGGCGACATCCCTCGGTATGCCAAGCATGTCCGAGGGACTCCACGCGAAAACTTCGGCGTTTGCACGGAGAAAGTCGACGAGCACTGCTTCCTATTTGGGGTCGAGCTCGGAGCCGATCCGGATCTGCTTGGAGGCGTCGTTGCTAGGTCGAGAGGGACGGACTTAACCGTCTTCGCTGGCTCGAAGTTGCCGGCATGGTGCTTCACGTCTGGCGCCTCCTTGGAGAGGCTCTCCAGGTCGGCGATGAGGGCCTCGGATTCGGCGAGGGCCTCGGCGTACTCCACGCACTCCACGTCGCATTCGTACGCGTGTCGATACGTGGGGCCGACGGTGATGACCCCGTTGGGGCCCGGCATCTTGAGCTTGAGGTAGGTGTAGTTGGGGATGGCCATGAACTTGGCGTAGCATGGCCTCCCCAGCACTGCGTGGTAGGTTCCTCGGAACCCGACCACCTCTAACGTGAGGGTTTCCTTTTTGAAGTTGGAGGGATTCCCGAAGCAAACGAGCAGATCGAGTTGTCCGAGGGGTTGGACGCGTTTCCCGGGGATGATCCCGTGAAAAGGCGCCGCACCGACCCGGACCGAGGATAGATCGATCTGCAGGAGCTCGAGGATCTCAGCGTAGATGATGTTGAGGCTGCTGCCTCCGTCCATGAGGACCTTGGTGAGCCTGACGTTGCCGATGACGGGGTCGACAACGAGCGGATATTTCCCCGGGCTCGGCACGCAGTCGGGGTGATCACCCTGGTCGAAGGTGATGGGCTTGTCGGACCAGTTTAGGTAGACTGGCGCTGCCACCTTTACCGAGCAGACCTCCCGACACTCTTGTTTGTGGTGCCGAGCCGAGGCGTTCGCCACTTGCCCACCGCAGATCATGAAGCAGTCGTGGACCTCGGGGAACTCCTCTGCCTTGTGATCCTCCTTCTTGTCGTCGTGGTGGGCCCTGCCACCCTCCGCAGGTGTGAAAGGGAAATGTGCCCTTGGGCCATTTCTAAGTATTTTGGTGATTGAGTGCCAACACAAGTGCTTTTGTGTTAATCTATGCAAAGTGGTGGACAAAGTGCAAATCATGTCAAAAGGTATGTTTCTAGACTTAGTACATTGTTTTATGGACTAATGTATTGTGTCTAAGTGCTGGAAACAGGAAAAATTGAATTGGAAATGAGATGGCTCTGTTCAGCCAAAGTCAGCTCGGTCTGGGTGCACCGGACAGTGTCCGGTGCGCCAGACTGGCTCTGGCGAACTTGCTGCTCTCGAGAGTTCGACGGCGGTGTACGGCTATAAATCACCGGACTGTCCGGTGGTGCACCGGACTGTCCGGTGAGTCGTTCACAGGCGAACTCGTCGCTCTCGGGAAACCATCAACGGCGTACGGCTATAATTCACTGGACTGTCCGGTGTGCACCGGACTGTCCGGTGAGCCAACGGTCAGCCGGGGCAACGGTCGGCCGAGGATTCCGCGCGTGACGCGTGGCCGAGCCAACGGTCACATTGGGGCACCGGACTGTCCGGTGCGCCAACGGCTCTCAATCAGCAACGGTCGACTTCGCTAAACAAGGAAACAAATCCGCACCGGACAGTGTCCGGTGATGCACCGGACTGTCCGGTGTGCCAGGCGACAGAAGGCAAGATCAGCCTTCCTGGAATGCTCTCAACGGCTCCTAGCTGCCTTGGGGCTATAAAAGGGACCCCTAGGCGCATGGAGGAGTACACCAAGCATACTCAAAGCATTCCTAAGCACCAAGACTTCGATTCCACGCATTTGTTTCTTCGTGATAGCATCTAGAGCTCTATTAGAGTTGTGAACTCATTGGGTTGTGTTGCGAGCTCTTGTTGCGACTTGTGTGCGTGTTGACATTCTGATTTTGTGTCTTGTGTGCGTTACTCATCCCTCCCTTACTCCGTGCTTCTTTGTGAACTTCAAGTGTAAGGGCGAGAGGCTCCAAGTTGTGGAGATTCCTCGCAAGTGGGATAAAGAAAAGTAAAGCAAAACATCGTGGTATTCAAGTTGGTCTTTGGACCGCTTGAGAGGGGTTGATTGCAACCCTCGTCCGTTGGGACGCCACAACGTGGAGTAGGCAAGCGTTGGTCTTGGCCGAACCACGGGATAAACCACTGTGCCATCTCTGTGATTGATCTCTTGTGGTTATTGTGTTTTGTTGAGACTCCTCTCTAGCCATTTGGCGATTATTGTGCTAACGCTTAACCAAGTTTTTGTGGCTTAAGTTTCAAGTTTTACAGGATCACCTATTCACCCCCCCCCCCCCTCTAGGTGCTCTCAATTGGTATCAGAGCCGTTCTCTTCACGAAGGGACTAATCGCCCGAAGAGATGGATCCTAAGGGGAAGGGAATTGTGATCAACGATAAGGAGAAGGAGTCCTTCGTCAACGAGCCAAAGGATGACAAGCCTACCGACTCTGGCTCGGGCCATAAACGGAAAGATGGGAAGAAGAAGAAGAAGACAAGGTGCATCAAGGAGATCGTCTACTACGACGACAGCGACGAAACCACTTCTTCCCAAAAGGACGACTACGACTACGAGAAATGGAAAACGGTCGATTCGAATTTTTCTTTCGATTACTCTCGTATTCCTCAGAGTTCAAATGCACATTTGCTTTCCATCCCTCTTGGCAAACCTCCACACTTTGATGGGGAGGACTACGGATTTTGGAGTCACAAAATGCGTAGTCACTTGTTCTCTCTCCATCCAAGCATATGGGAGATTGTTGAGAATGGAATGAAATTTGATAGCTCGGATAGTCCTATATTTATTAATGAACAGATTCATAAAAATGCACAAGCTACTACTGTGTTGTTAGCCTCTTTGTGCAGGGACGAGTACCATAAGGTGAGCGGCTTGGACAATGCCAAGCAGATCTGGGACACCCTCAAGATCTCTCATGAGGGGAACAACGTCACCTTGCTCACCAAAATGGAGTTGGTGGAGGGCAAGCTTGGAAGATTCGCAATGATAAGGGGAGAGGAGCCAACCCAAACATACAACTGGCTCAAGACCCTTATCAACAAAATAAGGAGCTACGGAAGCACGCGATGGACGGACCACGACGTCGTCCGCCTAATGCTAAGGTCCTTTACTATACTTGATCCACATTTGGTGAACAATATTCGTGAAAATCCTAGGTACACCAAGATGTCGCCCGAAGAAGTCCTTGGGAAGTTCGTAAGCGGGCGAATGATGATCAAGGAGGCGAGATACGTGGACGACGCGTTGAACGGTCCAATCCATGAGCCTCAACCCATTGCTCTCAAGACAACGAGGAGCAAGGAGGCGCTACCTAGCAAGGTGGCGCAAGTTGAGGCGGCCGGGCTCAATGATGAAGAGATGGCCCTCATCATCAAGCGCTTCAAGACGGCACTAAAGGGTCGCAAGGGACAGCCAAGCAAGACCAAGACAAAGGGGAAGCGCTCATGCTTTAAATGTGGTAAGATTGGTCATTTTATTGCTAACTGTCCCGATAATGAAAGTGACCAGGAAAAGGGAACAAAAGGGAGAAGAAGAAGAATTACAAGAAGGCCAAGGGCGAGGCACATATCAGAAAGGAGTGGGATTCGGATTGCTCCTCTTCCGACTCTGACAATGAAGGACTCGCCGCCACCGCCTTCAACAAGTCATCCCTCTTCCCCAACGAGCGTCACACATGCCTCATGGCGAAGGAGAAGAAGGTATGTACTCGAGACAGTACTACTTATGATTCTTCTAGTGATGTTGAGTCTAGTGATGAAGAAATAGATTACTCTAGTTTGTTCATGGGATTGGATAGAACTAAAATAGATAAGATTAATGAATTGATTGATGCCTTGAATGAAAAGGATAGACTTTTAGAGAAACAAGAGGACCTTTTATACGAAGAGCATGATAAATTTGTTAGTGCACAAAATTCACTTGCTCTAGAAGTTAAGAGAAATGAAATGCTTTCTTGTGAACTATCTACTTGTCATGAAACCATTTCTACTTTAAAAGGTGTAAATGATGATTTAAATGCTAAGTTAGAAAAATCTAGTAAATTAACATCTTGTGTAGAACATATTGTGATTTGCACTAGGTGTAAAGATTTTAATGTTGATGCTTGAAGTGAACACCTAGATTGCATTTCTAAATTAAATGATGAAGTAGCTAGTCTTAATGCCCAACTTAAGACTAGCAAAAGTGAATTTGATAAGTTAAAATTTGCAAGGGATGCCTAAACGATTGGTAGACACCCCTCAATTAAGGATGGACTTGGCTTCAAGAGGGAAGCCAAGAACTTGACAAGCCATAAGGTTCCCATCTCCGCCAAGGAGAAAGGGAAGGCCCCTATGGCTAGTAGTGTTAAAAAGAACCATGCTTTTATGTACCATGATAGGAGACAGTCTAGAAATGCTTATAGGAGTTGTAATGCTTATGATGCTTTTGATTCTCATGCCATGTTTGCTTCTAGTTCTTCCTATATGCATGGTAGAGATATGTCTAGAAGAAATGTTGTTCATCATATGCCTAGGACAAATGTTGTTAATGTTCCTAGGAAAGTTAATGAACCTTCTACAATATATCATGCTTGCAATGCTTCATTTGCCATTTGTAGAAAGAATAAGAAAGTGATTGCTAGGAAGTTAGGGGCAAGATGCAAGGGAGATAAAACTTGCATTTGGGTCCCTAAGACAATTGTGACTAACCTTGTAGGACCCAACAAGAGTTGGGTACCTAAGACCCAAGCCTAAATTTGCCTTGCAGGTTTATGCATCCGGGGGTTCAAGCTGGATTATCGACAGCGGATGCACAAACCATATGACGGGGGAGAAGAAGATGTTCACATCCTACGTCAAAAACAAGGATTCCCAAGATTCAATAATATTCGGTGATGGGAACCAAGGCAAGGTAAAAGGGTTAGGTAAAATTGCTATTTCATCCGAGCACTCTATATCTAATGTGTTTTTAGTTGAGTCTCTTGGATATAATCTGTTATCTGTTAGTCAATTATGCAATATGGGATATAATTGTCTATTCACAAATGTAGATGTGTCCGTCTTTAGAAGGTGTGATGGTTCACTAGCTTTTAAGGGTGTACTAGACGACAAACTTTATTTGATTGATTTTGCAAAAGAAGAGGTCGGTCTAGATGCAAGCTTAATTGCTAAGACTTGCATGGGCTGGATGTGGCATCGCCGCTTAGCACATGTGGGGATGAAGAACCTCCACAAGCTTCTAAAGGGAGAACACGTGATAGGTCTAACTAATGTGCATTTCGAAAAAGATAGACCTTGTGCAGCGTGTCAAGTAGGGAAACAGGTGGGAAGCTCTCATCACACCAAAAATGTGATGACCACATCAAGACCTTTGGAGATGCTTCATATGGACCTCTTCGGACCCGTCGCCTATCTAAGCATAGGAGGAAGTAAGTATGGTCTTGTTATAGTTGATGATTTTTCCCGCTTCACTTGGGTATTCTTTTTGCAGGATAAATCTGAAACCCAAGGGACCCTCAAGCGCTTCCTCAGGAGAGCTCAAAATGAGTTT
Source organism: Zea luxurians (assembly GCA_029449295.1). Lineage (NCBI taxonomy): Eukaryota > Viridiplantae > Streptophyta > Magnoliopsida > Poales > Poaceae > Zea > Zea luxurians. The sequence goes on along the minus strand of JAOPSE010000013.1, from coordinate 73,289,339 downwards.
GAGCTCAAGGTGAAGAAGATAAGGAGCAACAACGGGTCCGAATTCAAGAACCTTCAAGTGGAGGAGTATCTTGAAGAGGAGGGGATCAAGCACGAGTTCTCCGCTCCCTACACACCACAGCAAAATGGTGTGGTAGAGAGGAAGAACAGGACGCTCATCGATATGGCGAGGACTATGCTTGGAGAGTTCAAGACCCCCGAGCGCTTTTGGTCGGAAGCCGTGAACACGGCTTGCCACGCCATCAACCGGGTCTACCTTCACCGCCTCCTCAAGAAGACTTCGTATGAGCTTCTAACCGGTAACAAACCCAATGTGTCTTACTTTCGTGTATTTGGGAGCAAGTGTTATATTCTTGTGAAGAAAGGTAGAACTTCTAAATTTGCTCCCAAAGCTATAGAAGGGTTTTTATTAGGTTATGACTCAAATACAAAGGCGTATAGGGTCTTCAACAAATCATCGGGTTTGGTTGAAGTCTCTAGCGACGTTGTATTTGATGAGACTAATGGCTCTCCAAGAGAGCAAGTTGTTGATCTTGATGATGTAGATGAAGAAGACGTTCCAACGGCCGCAATACGCACCATGGCGATTGGAGATGTGCGGCCTCAGGAACAATTGGAGCAAGCTCAACCGTCTTCCTCAACAATGGTGCATCCCCCAACCCAAGATGACGAACAGGTACCTCAAGTGGAGGCACATGATCAAGGGGGAGCACAGGATGTTCAGGTTGAAGAGGAAGAAGCACCTCAGGCACCTCCAACCCAAGTTCGAGCGACGATTTAAAGGGATCATCCCGTCGACCAAATATTGGGAGATATTAGCAAGGGAGTAACTACTCGTTCTAGATTAGTTAATTTTTGTGAGCATTACTCCTTTGTCTCTTCTATTGAGCCTTTCAGGGTAGAAGAGGCCTTGCTAGATCCGGACTGGGTGTTGGCCATGCAGGAAGAACTCAACAACTTCAAGCGTAATGAAGTTTGGACACTGGTGCCTCGTCCCAAGCAAAACGTTGTGGGAACCAAGTGGGTGTTCCGCAACAAACAGGACGAGCACGGGGTGGTGACGAGGAACAAGGATTGACTTGTGGCAAAAGGTTATGCCCAAGTCGCAGGTTTGGACTTTGAGGAAACTTCCGCTCCTGTGGCTAGGCTAGAATCAATTCGTATTTTGCTAGCATATGCCGCTCACCATTCTTTCAGGTTGTTCCAAATGGATGTGAAGAGCGCTTTCCTCAACGGGTCAATCAAGGAGGAGGTGTACGTGGAGCAACCCCTGGCTTCGAGGATGAACGGTACCCCGACCACATGTGTAAGCTCTCTAAGGCGCTCTATGGACTTAAGCAAGCCCCAAGAGCATGGTATGAATGCCTTAGAGACTTTTTAATTGCTAATGCTTTCAAGGTTGGGAAAGCCGATCCAACTCTTTTCACTAAGACTTGCGATGGTGATCTTTTTGTGTGCCAAATTTATGTCGATGACATAATATTTGGTTCTACTAATCAAAAGTCTTGTGAAGAGTTTAGCAGGGTGATGACGCAGAAATTCGAGATGTCGATGATGGGCGAGTTGAACTACTTCCTTGGGTTCCAAGTGAAGCAACTCAAGGACGGCACCTTCATCTCCCAAATGAAGTACACGCAAGACTTGCTAAAGCGGTTTGGGATGAAGGACGCCAAGCCCGCAAAGACTCCGATGGGAACCGACGGACACACCGACCTCAACAAAGGAGGTAAGTCCGTTGATCAAAAGGCATACCGGTCTATGATAGGGTCTTTACTTTATTTGTGTGCTAGTAGACCGGATATTATGCTTAGTGTATGCATGTGTGCTAGATTTCAATCCGATCCAAGGGAGTGTCACTTGGTGGCCGTGAAGCGAATTCTTAGATATTTAGTCGCTACACCTTGCTTCGGGATCTGGTATCTAAAGGGGTCTAACTTTGACTTAATTGGATATTCAGACTCCGACTATGCTGGATGTAAGGTCGATAGGAAGAGTACATCGGGGACGTGCCAATTCTTAGAAAGGTCCCTGGTGTCGTGGAACTCTAAGAAACAAACTTTCGTTGCCCTATCCACCGCTGAGGCCGAGTACGTTGCCGCAGGACAGTGTTGCGCGCAACTACTTTGGATGAGGCAAACCCTCCGGGACTTTGGCTACAATCTGAGCAAAGTCCCACTCCTATGTGACAATGAGAGTGCTATCCGAATAGCGGAAAATCCTGTTGAGCACAGCCGCACAAAGCACATTGACATCCGGCATCACTTTTTGAGAGACCACCAGCAAAAGGGAGATATCGAAGTGTTTTATGTTAGCACCGAGAACCAGCTAGCCGATATCTTTACCAAGCCTTTAGATGAGTAGACCTTTTGCAGGCTGCGTAGTGAGCTAAATGTCTTAGATTCACGGAACTTGGATTGATTTATAGCATACATGTGTTTATGCCTTTGATCATGTTCCATTATGCATTTTGTTGCTTACTTATGGTGCTCAAGTTGTACAAGCACTCCCCAGACCTCACAAGTCCTTTTGCAAGTAATGCACATGTTTAGGGGGAGACGTGCTACAACTTGACCCTTTGAGACTAACCATGTGCTTGAGTTTGCTTGATTTAGTCTCAAAGGAGGTTTGAAAGGGAAAAGGTGGACTTGGACCATGAAAGACTTCCACTGCACTCCGATGAGAGGGTAACTTATTCCAAGTTCATCTCATGTACTCCTATTGCCTTTGTATTCTTAATTGAAGATTTTGGTGAGGCAATGGGGTTAAAGGGCCAAGATTGATCCCGTTTTGGTGCTTGATGTCAAAGGGGGAGAAAATAAAGGCCAAAGCAATAAATGGATCAGCTACCACTTGAGAAATTTTGAAAATAGTAGAATAGAGTTTTTGGTTTGTCAAAACTCTTTTATTGTCTCTTTTGTCAAAAGTTGGCCTCTTGTGGGGAGAAGTGTTGATTATGGGAAAAAGGGGGAGTTTTTGAAATCCTTGATCAATTTCTTGTGGAATACCTCTCTTTATGTCTCTACAAGTGAACTTGACTTAGAGATAGGAAATTGAGTTTGATTTGCAAAAACAAACCAAGTGGTGGTAAAGAGTGATCCATATATGCCAAATATGAATCAAAACTATATTGAGTTTTCATTTGCATTGATATTGCACTTGTTCTAGTTGCTTTATGTTGTGTTGGCATAAATCACCAAAAAGGGGGAGATTGAAATCGAAATGTGCCCTTGGGCCATTTCTAAGTATTTTGGTGATTGAGTGCCAACACAAGTGCTTTTGTGTTAATCTATGCAAAGTGGTGGACAAAGTGCAAATCATGTCAAATGGTATGTTTCTAGACTTAGTACATTGTTTTATGGACTAATGTATTGTGTCTAAGTGCTGGAAACAGGAAAAATTGAATTAGAAATGAGATGGCTCTGTTCAGCCAAAGTCAGCTCGGTCTAGGTGCACCGGACTGTGTCCGGTGGTGCACCAGACAGTGTCCGGTGCGCCAGACTGGCTCTGGCGAACTTGCTGCTCTCGGGAGTTCGACGGCGGTGTACGGCTATAAATCACCGGACTGTCCGGTGGTGCACCGGACTGTCCGGTGAGCCGTTCACAGGCGAACTCGTCGCTCTCGGGAAACCATCAACGGCGTACGACTATAATTCACCGGACTGTCCGGTGTGCACCGGACTGTCCGGTGAGCCAACGGTCAGCCGGGGCAACGGTCGGCCGAGGATTCCGCGCGTGACGCATGGCCGAGCCAACGGTCACATTGGGGCACCAGACTGTCCGGTGTGCACCAGACAGTGTCCGGTGCGCCAACGGCTCTCAATCAGCAACGGTCGACTTCGCCAAACAAGGAAACAAATCTGCACCGGACAGTGTCTGGTGATGCACCGGACTGTCCGGTGCGCCAGGCGACAGAAGGCAAGATCAGCCTTCCTGGAATGCTCTCAACGACTCCTAGCTGCCTTGGGGCTATAAAAGGGACCCCTAGGCGCATGGAGGAGTACACCAAGCATACTCAAAGCATTCCTAAGCACCAAGACTTCGATTCCACGCATTTGTTTCTTCGTGATAGCATCTAGAGCTCTATTAGAGTTGTGAACTCATCGGGTTGTGTTGCGAGCTCTTGTTGCGACTTCTGCGTGTTGACATTCTGATTTTGTGTCTTGTGTGCGTTACTCATCCCTCCCTTACTCCGTGCTTCTTTGTGAACTTCAAGTGTAAGGGCGAGAGGCTCCAAGTTGTGGAGATTCCTCGCAAGCGGGATAAAGAAAAGTAAAGCAAAACACCGTGGTATTCAAGTGGGTCTTTGGACCGCTTGAGAGGGGTTGATTGCAACCCTCGTCCGTTGGGACGCCACAACATGGAGTAGGCAAGCGTTGGTCTTAGCCGAACCACAGGATAAACCACTATGCCATCTTTGTGATTGATCTCTTGTGGTTATTGTGTTTTGTTGAGACTCCTCTCTAGCCACTTGGCGATTATTGTGCTAACGCTTAACCAAGTTTTTGTGGCTTAAGTTTCAAGTTTTACAGGATCACCTATTCACCCCCCCCCTCTAGGTGCTCTCAAGGTGGCCCGGCCCTATGAAAGTGGCGCCGAAGCATGGCGCCCTCCTCAAGGGTGTGCTTGACGGGTCCCTGATGATAGGGGCACGGCTCCTTGAGCATCTTGTCGAAGAGATTGGCGCCTCCGGGAGGTTTCCGAGGGTTCTTGTACTCAGCGGCGGCGACAAGGTCTGCGTCGGCGGCGTCGCGTTTCGCTTGCGACTTCTTCTTGCCTTTCTTCTTGGTGCCGCGCTGAGTGGACGCCTCGGGAACATCTTCCGGCTGGCGGCCCTAGGGCTGCTTGTCCTTCCGGAAGATGGCCTCAACCGCCTCCTGGCCAGAGGCGAACTTGGTGGCGATGTCCATCAGCTCGCTTGCCCTGGTGGGGGTCTTGCGACCCAGCTTGCTCACTAGGTCGTGGTAGGTGGTGCCGGCGAGGAACGCGCCGATGACATCTGAATCGGTGACGTTGGGCAGCTCGGTGCGCTGCTTGGAGAATCGCCGGATGTAGTCCCGGAGAGACTCTCCCGGCTGCTGGCGGCAGCTTCGGAGATCCCAGGAGTTCCTAGGGCGCACGTACGTGCCCTGGAAGTTACCGGCGAAGGCTTGGACCAGGTCGTCCCAGTTGAAGATCTGCCCCGGAGGCAGATGCTCCAGCTAGGCTCGAGCGGAGTCGGAGAGGAACAGGGGGAGGTTGCGGATGACGAGGTTGTCATCGTCCGTTCCACCTAGTTGGCAGGTTAGCCGGTAGTCCGCGAGCCACAGTTCCAGCCTTGTCTCCCCCGAGTACTTTGTGATGGTAGTCGGGGTTCGGAACCGGGTCGGGAACGGCGCCCGTCGTATGGCTCGGCTGAAAGCCTGTGGACCGGGTGGTTCGGGTGAGGGACTCTGATCCTCCCCGCTGTCGTAGCCGTCCCCCACGCCTGGGGTGGTAGCCTCGGCGCACCCTCTCGTCGAGGTGGGCTCGATGGTTGCGGTGGTGGTGCTTGTTACCGAGGCGACCCGGGGCCGCAGGCGCTGTGTTGCGCGTGCGCCCGGTGTGGACCGAGGCTTCCCGCATGAATCGGGAAGTCACGGCGCGATGCTCCGAGGGGTATCCCTGCCTTCGGGAGGCAGAGCTTTCGGCCCGTCGGACCGCGGCATCCTCCAGGAGATTGTTGAGCTCTCCCCGGATACGCCGCCCTTCGGTGGTTGATGGTTCCGACATTGCACGGAGAAGTGTTGCTGCTGCAGCCAGGTTCTGGCCGACCCCACTGGAAGCCGGTGGTGGCCTTGCCCTGATGTCGTTGGTGATGCGAAGCTGGATGCCCTGGGGTAGATGACGCGTTTCTCCGGTCGGAGCTTGGTCTGCCCATTCCTGCCCGATGTTCTGGCGGAGCGGCTCAAGTGTTCCTGCTCCCTCGTCGAGCCTGGCCTGCATCTCGCGGATTTGCTCGAGCTGTGCGTCCTGACCCCCCGCAGGGACTGGGACCACAGCTAGCTCCCGAAGGATGTCAACGCGAGGCGCAAGCCTAGGGGATCACCGTTTTCCGGTATACCAAGATGGTTGCCTTCGTCGGGACCCCCTAGATCGACGTGGAAACATTCATGACTTGGGCCATAGTCTTCGTCGCCGAAGCTGCGGCTACCGTCGGAACAATCGGAAAGGCAGTAGTCGCATGCGGTCATGAAGTCCCGCATGGCACTGGGGTTACCGAGCCCGGAGAAATCCCAACCAAAGTCGGACTCGTCATCTTCCTCGGAACCCGAGGGTCTGTAGGTCGAGACGGCCGTCAGCCGGTCCCAGGGTGACCGCATATGATACCCCGGAGGGTTGGTGCATGCCTCTATGAAGGCTTCCACCAAAGCGGGGTCACTTGGTGGGTCGAGGCTGAATCCAAAAGGCACGAGATGGGAATCGGTCGGTACCTCTTGGTCGACAGGCGGTGACGAAGTCACGTCAGGGGCGGACTGCACCATCGTCTCAGGTACGAGGGCGACGCCCAGCAAGTCCTTCGCGAGCGTGCTGGCGTCGTCCGCCCGCTTGGAGTTGGCGTGTTGTGGGGAAATGGCGCTTGTCTTCGTCTCTGACGCGAGGTCGACGCCCGACGTGTCCCTCGTCGGGGCGCTGGCACCGTCGACTCGCTCGACAGCCGACGAGGTGCCGCCTCCTGCTTGGCCACGGTTGCCCCGCCTCCTCCTCTGTTGACGGGGGAGGTGACGGGACAAACTCGGATGTTGTTCTTTTGCCTCGTGGGGAAGACGTCGTCGATTCCGCCGCCGGCAGGCGGGTTGTCGGCCGCCATTGTCGCTGTCGCGCGGTGGAGGAAGGAGTATCATGTCGTAGCTGCCGTCGAGGGACATGAACTCAAGACTCCTGAAATGGAGCACCGTCTCGGGTTGGAAAGGTTGCTGGAGACTACCCATCTGGAGCTTGACGGGAAGCTGTTCGTCAACACGCAACAGGCCCCTACCTGGCGCGCCAACTGTCGGCGTTTCGACCCCGGGGGGTCCCTGGACCGACGAGTAAATTGTCGCCGCGTGTACCAGCCCAGATGGGTCGGCGCGAGATGGAGCACGAAGGGGGGAGAAGAGAGGAGGGAGGCAGGCATAAGAGGAAACCCGCGGCCTTCGTGTTGTCCTGCGCCCAGGTCGGGTGCGCTTGCAGTAGGGGGTTACAAGCGTCCGCGTGGGGGGGAGCGAGGGACTCTACGCGTCGTCCCGTCCTCCCGCGCGGCCAACCTCTTCGTAAGAGAGCCCTGGTCCTTCCTTTTATAGGCGTAAGGAGAGGGCCCAGGTGTACAGTGGGGGTGTAGCAATGTGCTAACGTGTCTAGCAGAGAGGAGCTAGCGCCCTAAGTACATGTCGTCGTGGCAGCCGAAGAGGTCTTGACACCCTGTTCGTGTGATATCGTGGCTGTCGGAGGAGCGCTGGAGCCTTGAGGAAGGACAGCTGTCGGGGCTGTCGAGTCCTTGCTGACGTCTCCTTGCTTCCGTAAGGGGCTGAGAGCCGCCGTCGTCACGGAGCAAGCGGGGCGCCATCATTATTATTTGTTTACCGGGGCGAGCCTGATGGGACGCCGGTCTTGTTCCCCATAGCCTAAGCTAGCTAGGGGTAGGGTAATGATGGCCCCTCTTGCGACGTGGTCGGTCCGAGCCCTAGGTCGGGCGAGGTGGATGCTCCTCCGAGGTCGAGGTCGAGTCTGTCTTCCGAGGTCGAGGTCGAGTCCGAGCCCCGGGTCGGGCGAGGCGGAGACTATCGTTCGAGGCCAAGGCCGAGTCCGAGCCCTGGGGTCGGGCGAGGCGGAGTTTGTCGTCTTCCGGAGCCGAGGCCGAGTCCGAGCCCTGGGGTCGGGCGAGGCGGAGTTCGTCGTCTTCCGGGGCTGAGCCCGAGTCCGAGCCCTGGGGTCGGGCGAGGCGGAGTTCGTCATCTTCCAGGGTCGGGCGAGGCGGAGTTCGTCGTCTTCTAGGGCCGAGCCCTAGGGTCGGGCGAGGCGGAGTTCGTCGTCTTCCGGGGCCGAGCCTGAATCCGAGCCCTGGGGTCGGGCGAGGCGGAGTTCGTTGTCTTCCGGGGCCGAGCCCGAGTCTGAGCCCTGGGGTCGGGCGAGGCGGAGTTCGTCGTCTTCCGGGGCCGAGCCCGAATCTGAGCCCTGGGGTCGGGCGAGGCGGAGTTTCCTATGGCGCCCGAGGCCAGACTTGGCTGTTGTCAGCCTCACTCTGTCGAGTGGCACAGCAGTCGGAGCAACGCAGGCGGCGCTATCTTCTTGTCAGGCCGGTCAGTGGAGCGGCGAAGTGACTGCGGTCACTTCGGCTCTGTCGACTGAATGGCGCGTGTCAGGATAAAGTGTCAGGCCATCCTTGCATTAAATGCTCCTGCGATACGGTCGGTCAGTGTGGCGATCTGGCCAAGGTTGCTTCTCGGCGAAGACTGGGCCTCGGGCGAGCCGAAGGTGTGTCCGTCGCTTGAGGGGGTCCTCGGGCGAGACGTGAATCCTCCGGGGTCGGCTGCCCTTGCCCGAGGCTGGGCTCGGGCGAGGCGAGATCGTGTCCCTTGAGTGGACCGAGCCTTGACTTAATCGCACCCATCAGGCCTTTGCAAGTTTGTGCTGATGGGGGTTACCAGCTGAGATTAGGAGTCTTGGGGGTACCCCTAATTATGGTCCCCGACACTAGTTTATTTTATATTTTAAATACATTTGATTATAAATCTAAATATATGATACGTCTAATTATACGATAAAAAATATATCTACAAATACTAAAACAACCTATACAATAGAATAGAAAGAATGGTATCAAATACCGAATCAATAGGAACTGGATGTGGTTAGGCCTGAATGGTCGAATAACCTTCTATTTATATATAAAGAGCATACTTAACCAAATTAAATTTATACTAATATATTAAGAACCTAACGTGGACTACTATGGTTTCACTCTCCGCACTAACACTCTAGGTCCATCCACCACACCGCGCAAAAAATGGTGCAGAGCGAGCACTTGAACTCACATCCCCTGCTTCAAAAATTTGGAGCTAACCACTAGATCACATGTAACTTAGTGTTTAGAAATAAACAATAATTATATTTAAATAAATATTTCAATACCTATAACAACTGTAGCAAAGTATGGGCAACTGGCTAGTAATTGAATAAGGTATATCGAACTTTTTTTTAAAAAAACAGGGGAATATATGGACACTATCTAGATGAGGAGGGCAATTTGGACTTTTACTTTTATAGTTAGAAGCACTAAATGCAGGGTCCGATTCAGAGAGGCCATATCAGATTCAAGCAAGATGTGGAGAAGTGGCTTATCAACTCAGCTTACCGGAGAATCTGTCCACTGTGCACGATGTGTTCCATGTGTTTCGGTTGAAGAAATGTTTGAGAGTGCCAGAAGAGCAGTTGCCAGTAGAGAATCTTGAAGTTCAAGAAGATCTGACATATATTGAGAAGCCAACTCAAATTCTGGAGACAGCAGATCGTGTCACCCGGAGAAGTACCATCAGGATGTGCAAAGTCAAATGGGGTCACCACTCAGAAGAAGAAGCAACCTAGGAAAGAGAAGATGATTTGAAAGCCAAATACCCTGAGCTCTTTTCTAGCCAGCCCTGAATCTCGAGGGCGAGATTCTTTTAAGGGGGATAGGTCTGTAACACCCTGAATTTGGGGGTATAAAATTTCTTTCTAATTATCACCTAAATTCATGTGTTACTCTTCTCTCTCTCTCTCACTCTAGGTTTATCTCTCTCTAGATTCTCTCTCCATTTTCCCTTTTTGAGTAGAAATAGCTTAAAGTTAGGGGATTTAATTATTTATTTTTGCCAAAACATTATGAGTCATGACAAGTTGCATCATGCTGAGCTTAAAATATTCTTTGAAGTGTTGCAAAGTTTGAATTTATTTGAATTTGAAACCTAGTTTGAATTTGGATTTAAAAACCCTAGAGAAAAGAAAATACAAAAGAAATTAGAAAATCCAGAGAACAAGAAAAAGAGAAAGCAGCCCAGTCGGCCCACTAAGCCCAGCTTCGCCCGCGCGCCTTCGGTCTCTGACAGGTGGGCCCCGCTTGTCGACGCCGACCTGCGCCCCTCTTCCCTTTCTCCCTCTCGCTGTTCGGTGGGGTCGCCCTGTCGGCGCTTCAGCCCGTTATGCGCTCGCGCGTCTGTGCCGCTGTCCCGCGGGCGCCGCTCGCCAGTCCCTCCCCCTCCTCCTTCAACTGCTCGCATGTGCGGACCGCGTGCACGCACGTTGAGATCGCCGCACCCACGTCGCCACCTAGCTCCAAACCGGCACCCTGACCCCCTCTACAAGTCCCCGCACACCCCACTTCCCCCAGCCTCGCTCATTTCACCTCTGCCCACTCACCCGAGCTCCGCGCGCCGGTTCTTCAAGCCCGCCGGAGCTTCCCCGTCGCCAGGCCCCCTGCACCCGAATTCGTCGCCGGTAGAGCTCGGCCACCGTCCGCGATCGTGCTCCGCCACCGTTACGTCCAGCCTCGTCCTCATCCCTGCTCCACCCGAGGTGAATTTCCTCGTCGGACTTTCTCTTCTCTCTCCCCCATTTCCTCTGTTCCATCAATTAGTCGCCGATGATCATTGGTTCCAGTCCCACGTCGTCCAACCGAGTCTACCTAGCCAACCGCAGTCGCCCCATGTCCTGTTCGCCCGCGCGGAGTCACCGGCTCCGGCCATGGCGCTCGCGCCGTGTGCACTACCGAGGTAGACGGTGGTCCTCACAAGGAGGACCCGCCCGTCAGCCTCCCCTTTTCTTTCCCCACTCTTAGTCACTGTCTGGAGGGGCCCGTCTGTCAGAACGCGCCCGCGATATCGCGCCTGCGCGTGCCCTTCACCGCTGACTAGCGGGCCCGACCTCCCCGCGACCCCGTTTGTTAGGCTACCACCGTTTCCCCCTATTGGTCCGAGTCACCGACCCGTGGGCCCCGCCCGCCAGGGAGCGCCCGCGCTCGCATCCCGCACTGGGGATACCCGGGCCGCTGATGCGTGGGACCCGCCGGTCAGCCCTCGCGTCTGATCCCGCGTGGTCGCTTCTAATCTCGAGCATCTGTTCCCGATCGGATGGCCGAGAAGCCAGGATACCCTTTCGCGGTGGTTGATTTGCTTAAGACCCCCTCGGCTTTCTACGAATAGAACCCACCGTCCTTAGACTTTACGCGCAGTTCCCTGAGTTATTACAAACAGACCCTATCCTTTTAAATAATTACATAATAGGGCTTAATTTTGTATTTTCAACTCCTAAACTTGTTTATTTGATATCTTTTACATATGAACTCCAAATTTAGTGATTCAAATTAGTTCCATTTACATTCTGTATTTTATAATTTTATGGTTAATTATGAACTAGTATATCTTTAGATTTGTTTATTTAATAAAATAAAAAGGGAAAACCCTAGAGATTAAAGTATGTTTAATCTTGTAAGATTAATAACGTGTATTACATGAATTCATCTCTGTTCTAATTTTTAGGTCACAATAAAATAAATTGAACTATGCTATGTATTGGTGAGTAACACTTAGAGAAGTAATAACCTATTTCCAAATGAAGTTGGTTTATGTTATGCTTTGAACCCATTATCCCTTATATAGTATTGTGCCTTTTGAGATGTATTCCTATGTTTGTACATGTTTGGTGTGCTGTTCATTTGTAATTTCCAAATGTATTGAATGCATGCTCGCTTTATTTAGACAATGAGCAGTCCGAGGTTCCTGAGTGTGTTGCTGGAGACCTCCCTAGGCAACAACCTGGTGAAGGCAAGTGTCCTCTGACCTATTATGTCCTACATACTTTATGATTCACTGTCCCGCATTACATTATGAAATCTAAGGATTGACTAGTCTGTATTCACTTATCCCTGTTTACCTTTTGGGTTATTATGGTTAGCATTTTGCTATTGCCTTAACTTTAATCAATGAACATGATGTGAACATTTATGATACGATACTGTTATCCTAATTATGTTGATGATCTGGTGATACTCTAGGGGGCTCAGGCCTTTTTCCTGAGTACCTCTCCGTAAGGACCTGTTCATGGAGTGACCACCCGGGATAACAGTGCAACCATGAGGGTGGAATGGGACGCCCTTAGCTGATTAATTAGATGAACCTGGGGGTATAGTTGGCTTTGCCGGAGGGCCGTCAATGGGGGCCGGGGCGTAGTGCTCGCTCTGCCAAGGTTGGGGTGTAGAGGTTCATTTGATTTGGTTTTGTTAGTCACCCACCTTGGGGAGGTGTACTGCGTTTGTACGACTGGCAAAACCTAACGAGCAGCTATGCACCAGGGGTCTTTGTAAAGGCTATGTAGTGAAACCTTGCCGACTCACCTTGGTAGTGTCTGAGGGTTTGATCGACCCGAGGCATAAAGGAATCATGGCTTGTGGGTAAAGTGTGCAACCTCTGCAGAGTGTTAGAAACTGATATATCAGCCGAGCTCACGGTTAAGAGCAGCCTTGGGATCCTCTTTGATTAGAAGAATTTTGGATACTTTTATGATGATGGTTAATAATGATGCTATAAAATCTGATCTCTGGTATTTCCTCTTTTGAGGAGGTACTTCTGGGTAATAACTGGGTTTATTACTAAAATTTGGCTCTACTAATAATAATAAATATTTGACCAACTAAAAGATACTGCTTAACCTCATCTCCATATATAGCTAGTCCACTTCAGCCAAACGGGATATTTGCTGAGTACGTTGATGTGTACTCACCCTTGCTTTACACACCACCCCCACCCCAGGTTGTCCCCATTGTACCCAGTGCTCAAGAGGTGATGCTGGCAACATGGATGACTTCGAGGAGTTCCAGGAATACGACGAGTTCTAGTTCTTTCTTAGTGGCAAACCCCTAGTCAGCTGCCTGTGTAGGCTTAGCTTCTACTTTTCGTATTTCCGCACTTTGATAGTTATGTTAAAGACAATGGTTATATAATAGACTCTGTGGATGTCTTGGACATCATGATGTAATTAAGTATCTTTCCGCTATTTATTTCAAGCATTGTGTGATGATGTCCAATTATGTAATCGCTGTGTACATGAGTTTCTGATCCTGACACGTACATGGTTCGCATTCGGTTTACCTTCTAAAACCGGGTGTGACATAAGTGGTATCAGAGCCTTGCTGACTGTAGGACCGCTAACCTAGACTAGAATGGTCGACCTAAGGACTATAAACCCTTACTCTTACCTTGACCTTAGAGTCTTTTCAAAAGTTGGTCATCTTAACCAACTCTATGTTATCTACTTATCTCAAAAGTTGTCTCACTTTTCTTTCTGTTTACTTTCTGGTCTCATAGTTCTACTCTTACTCTTGTGCTTACGATGTCTTTTGTAGATGACCTGTATCAGGTGCACTACACGTAAGTCTGTGATCCATTTTTTGCCTTCCCGCCTGGCGGAGCGTTCACTGCGTCGCACGATGCTAGGTCAGTCCAGTCACCTGGAGAGACTGCATCGTCGCCTACACGAGGAGCAAGAGCGTCGACGCCAGGAGCAGGAGCAGGACCAGGAGCAGCAGGACTCTTTCCCCTCGTCTCAGTAGGAGGTGGAGTCTGAGAGGCCGCCTTCCCCTGCACCTTAGCCAGAGATGCCCCCTGCACCACCACAGGGCATCCCAGCTGCTGGAGGAGACCCTGACAGAGACGGAGAAGACGACAACGCTAGTGGCAGTTCGAGCCACGACACGAAGCTCTCGGAGGAGCCGGAGCCAGAGGGACGGATCACTAGACCCATCACTCGTGATGCTGCTCGCGGGTGTCACTTTCACGACGCTCTCGACACCCTGTTGCGTCGGGCCTTTGACCGACACACTTGGTCTATCGAGTACCATTGTGTAGTCAACCAGCATCGTCGCGGGCTATACCTGGACCAGTGGGAGGCTACTTGCTTGGTGCACCGTCCGGACAATGATCTCTAGGTGCAGAGGCCTTCTCATAGCACTATTCTATTATTGAGAGGGATACTGTCGAGGCAGCCATGCAAGATGCAGCACGACGGGCACTTTCTCAGTATTGCTCGTTGTTCAGTGGGGTAGCTGGTGGCCTTGACCTGAAGTACTACCCTCGCCGTTCGACCGATAGTGCTGGAGGTGTGATTGCCTCGCCAGTTGGTGAGGGCAATCCTAGGCTGAACAGCATGGTCAACTTGGCTGCCGTGCTCAACACAGAGTTGGACCACGCCCTTGATGAGTTGGGCAAGGTTCGAGCGGAGGTTGTGGAATTGCGTGCTGAGTGCGCAGCACACCACTATCTGGATGGTGGTTCTCCCGCCCCTGTCGGGATTCAGCACCCTTACCGTTCACCGCCCCGTGGTCGCTTCGACTATGGTACCCCAGACTGTAGGACCCGGATAGATTTGGATCCCTAGATCGACAGAGTTGGAGTCTGTAATAATGCTTAGTTCAGTGTCTTAGTCTAGTCAGTCTCAGTTAGAGTTAGTTTGCTTATTTTATGTTGGATGCTTGTTATGATGAACATGTACTGAAGTTGGATCTTTGTAATGATTGTCACCAAGGTGTGGGTATCCCCTGCAACTTGGTGTAGTTATTAATAAAGTCAGTTATTTAGTTGGGTAATCCATTTATTTCCACTTTCCTCTTTATTTGAGAAGCTATCAGTGAAGATGGTCATTTGTTCAGTGCTATGGAGATTTTCTATACATCTTTTCTTATGCTGAAAGACTGCAGAGTCAGATTTGATATATGTGTGTGATTTCTACAAATGTCTGAGAACAGGCAAAGAGGTGCGAGGCGTGCTCAGCCTGAACAGCAGGCACCCCAAGAGGAGGTAGCCCCGCAACAGCATTTGCCACCACCACCCCCGATGACCATTGAGCAAATGTTCTTGATGCAGACCTAAGCAGTCCAGGCAATTGGTCAGACCTTAGCAGCTATGCAGCAGGTGCAGCAGTAGCCAACACCGCCTCAGCCTCAGGTGCAAGTTTAGATGCCTCAAGTGCCCAGAGACAAGCGGGCAGAGTTCATGAGGGGCCATCCCCTAGTCTTTGCCCATTCTATTGACCCCATGGACGCCGAAGATTGGCTGCGTACCGTGGAGCGTGAGTTGCACACTGCTTAGTGCAACGATCGTGAGAAGGTGTTGTATGGTCCCCGATAGCTGAGGGGAGCAGCCCAGTCCTGGTGGGAGTCTTACCTCACCACTCATGCCAACCCTGAAGCCATCACTTGGGAAGAATTCAGAGACAATTTCCATCGCTACCATGTGCCCGAGGGACTGATGATAGTGAGGAAGGAGGAGTTTCTCGCCCTGAAGCAAGGTCCCCTGTCCGTCAGCGAGTACAGGGACAAGTTTCTGCAGTTGTCGTGTTATGCCCCAGAGGATGTCAACACGGATGCCAAGAGGCAGTACTGCTTTCTAAGAGGATTGGTTGATCCCCTCCACTATCAGCTGATGAACCACACCTTCCCTACCTTCCAGCATCTGATCGACAGAGCAATCATGACAGAAAGGAAGCGTCGGGAGATGGAGGACAAGAAACGCAAGATTGGTAGACCTCAGGTTGGGAGTAGCAGCCATTCTCGCTACTCAGGCAACCCACCTCAGCTATTCAAGCAAGGTCACCAACACCAACATCAGCGTCAGAACCAGCAGCAACAGTACCGTCAAAACAACCAGCAAGGAGGAAATCAATACCAACGTCAGAGCAACCAGGCAACCCGTCTTCCTGCCCCATCAATCAACCAGAACAACCAGCGCAAGGAGGAAGTCGTGCATGTTTCCACTGTGGGGAACAAGGCCATTGGGCAAATCATTGCCCAAAGAAAGCAGCTCAATAGCAGCCAGCTCCTAATGCCCCAGTCAGACAGAATGCAATGCAGCAAGGAGGCAGCAACCATGGGCAACCTCGTGCCCAGTATGGAAAGGTGAACCACTTGGAGGCCGACACAGTCTAGGAGACTCTAGGAGTGGCACTAGGTACATTTTCAGTCGTGTACCATTCTGCAAATATCTTATTTGATACTGGAGCAACACATTCTTTTGTGACTGCGTCATGGGTAGAATCACATAATATACCAGTAGCACCCATGTATCCACCTATGAGGGTTAGTTCAGTTGGTGGAAGGACCCTGTATAGATTTTGCCCTAGTGCAAGGGTTCAAATAAGGGGGATAGCATTCCCCACTGATTTAATAGTTATGGGAAACCAGGATATAACTATAGATGTCATCCTAGGGATAAATTGGCTAACCAAGTATCAAGCCAGTGTTAGTTGTGATAAGAGAACAGTGAAGTTAGTGTCCCTATCAGGAGAAGAGGTGTTAGTAGAGTTGGTCTTGTTAGGACCAAGAAAAGGGAGTTGTCACCAAGTCACCGCTCATATTGAGGAGATGAAACCATCAGAGGCTATCAATGTAGTATCAGAATTTCTAGATGTGTTTCTCGAGGAGTTACCAGGTATGCCACTCGAAAGGAAGGTTGAATTTGCCACAGAGCTTATACCAGACACCGCCCCTATTTCCAAGAGAGCCTATCGAGTGTCCGGACCAGAGTTGGTGGAACTCAAGAAGCAGATTGATGAGTTGTCGGAGAAAGGCTACATCATACCAAGTACCTCGCCTTGGGCAGCCCCAGTGCTGTTTGTGGAGAAGAAGGATGGCACAAAGAGGATGTGCATTGACTACAGATCCTTGAATGAAGTTACTGTCAAGAATAAGTACCCCCTGCCCAGAATTGAAGACTTATTCGATCAGTTGAGAGGAGCCAGTGTGTTCTCGAAGATAGATCTGAGGTCAGGTTACCATTAGCTCAGAATCTGACCTTCAGATATACCGAAGACAACATTCATCACCAAGTATGGACTATACGAGTTCACGGTCGTGTCATTCGGTTTGATGAATGCGCTAGCTTACTTCATGTACTTGATGAACAGTGTGTTCATGGACTACCTCGACAAGTTCGTAGTGGTGTTCATCGATGATATTCTTATATATTCCTAGAATGAGCAAGAGCATGTGGAACATTTGAGGAAGGTACTTCAGAGGCTACGAGATTGTCAGCTGTATGCCAAGCTTAGCAAGTGCGAGTTCTGGATCAGTGAAGTCCTATTCTTGGGTCACATTATAACCGAGAGGGATTGGCTGTAGATCCGAAGAAGGTAACAGCTATCTTGGACTGGAAAGCACCAAAAGATGTCCGAGGAATCAAGAGCTTCATCGGAATGGCTAGTTATTATCAGCATTTCATTGAAGGTTTCTCCAAGATTGCTAGGCCAATGACAGCCTTGTTGGCAAAGAAGGTCGAGTTCAAGTGGACCCCAGCATGCCAGAAGTCCTTTGAGACATTGAAGGAGAAGTTGACAACGACACCAGTACTGATTCTGCCAGATGTTCACAAGCCATTCTCAGTATATTGTGATGCTTCGTATACCGGACTGGGATGTGTGTTAATGCAGGAAGGGAGAGTAGTGGCATACTCGTCTCGCCAGTTGAAGATTCATGAGAGGAACTATCCTACTCATGATCTGGAATTAGCAGCCATGGTTCATGCATTAAAAACCTGGAGGCATTATCTTCATGGGCAGAAGTGTGATATCTACACGGACCACAAGAGCCTCAAGTACATATTCACTCAGTCAGAGTTAAACATGAGGCAGCGAAGATGGCTAGAGTTGATCAAAGATTATGAGCTGGAGATTCATTATCACCCAAGCAAGGCAAACATGGTTGCAGATGCTCTGAGTAGAAAGAGTCAAGTCAATATGTTGGCCGCTTATCCGATGCCGTATGAGCTAGCGAAGGAATTCGACAGATTGAGTCTCGGATTTCTGAACAACACCCAAGGAGTGACAATCGAGTTGGAACCCACTCTAGAGCAAGATATCAGGAAAGGTCAGAAGGATGATGAAAAGATCAACGAGATCCGGCAGCTGATCATAGATGGAAAAGGCAAGGATTTCCGTGAAGATGTAGAAGGAGTGGTATGGTTCAAGGACAGACTATGTGTTCCTGATATCAAACCAATCCGGGAACTGATTCTCAAGGAAGCTCATGAGACAGCATACTCTATACACCCTGGTAGTGAGAAGATGTACCAAGACCTGAAGAAAAGATTCTGGTGGTACGGTATGAAAAGGGAGATAGCAGAGTATGTGTCTGTATGTGATAGTTGTCAGAGGATTAAAGCAGAACAATAGAGACCTGCAGGTTTGTTGCAACCGTTGCAGATTCCTCAGTGGAAATGGGATGAAATCGGAATGGACTTTATAGTCGGTTTGCCTCGCACTTGTACTAGTTATGACTCTATTTGGATAGTAGTGGACCGTTTGACAAAGGCGGCCCATTTCATACCAATCAAGACCACCTACAACAGTGCGGTGTTAGCCGAACTATACATGGCCCGGATTGTGTGCTTGCATGGCGTTCCAAAGAAGATAGTATCAGATAGAGGCACCCAGTTCACCTCTCATTTTTGGAAACAGTTGCATGAAGCTTTGGGCACACACTTGAAGTTCAGCTCAGGTTATCACCCGTAGACAGATGGTCAAATAGAGAGAACCAATCAGATTCTGGAGGATATGTTGAGGGCTTGTGCTTTGCAAGATAAGATAGGTTGGGACAAGAGATTACCATATGTAGAATTCTCTTACAACAATAGCTATCAGGCCAGTCTAAAGATGTCACCATTCGAAGCGCTCTATGGGAGGAATTGCAGAACTCCGTTGCATTGTGAAAGGGAAATAGGGTCAAACCTTTTCCTATATGAATTTTGGTGGTTGAATTGCCCAACACAATTTATTGGACTAACTAGTTTGCTCTAGATTATGAGTTCTACAGGTGCCAAAGGTTCACAACAAACCAATACAAGTCAAAAGAAAGGGTTCAAAACTAAGGAGCAAAGCATACCGAAGGCATCCCTGGTCTGGCGCACCGGACTGTCCAGTGCACCAGGGAGATCGACGCTGAACTTGCCAACTTCGGGAATTTGGGAGGCCGCTCCGCTATAATTCACCGGACTGTCCGGTGTAACACCGGACTGTTCGGTGTGCCAGCGGAACAACGGCTACTTCGCGCCAACGGTCGTCTGCAGAGGACATTAAATGCGCTACAGTGCGCGCCTGCGCGCGCAGAAGTCAGAGCAGGCAACAGAAGGCGCACCGGACAGTCTACAGGACCTGTCCGGTGCACCACCGGACTGTCCGGTGGCTCCAATTGTCAGAGCTCCAACGGTCGGAACCCAACGTCCTGGTGACGTGGCTGGCACACCGGACAGTGTCCGGTGCACCATTCGACAGAAGCCTTCACCAACAGCCATATTGGTGGTTGGGGCTATAAATACCCCCAACCACCACTCTTCAAGACATCCAAGCATTCACTACATCTCATTCAATACAAGAGCAATACACAACACTCCAAGACACAAATCAAAGCCTCCGATCGAATCAAAGTCCCCAATTCAACTCTAGTTTTTAGGACTTGTGAGGAGATCGACTTGTGTTCTTTTGTTGCTCTTGTTGCTTGGTTGGCTTTCTTCTTTCTCTCATTCTTACTCTCAAAACCTTGTAAGCGAAGCAAGAGACACCAATTGTGTGGTGGTCCTTGCGGGGTCTAAGTGACCCGGGAAATCAAGGAAGGAAGCTCACTCGGTCTAAGTGACCGTTTGAGAGAGGGAAAGGGTTGAAAGAGACCCAGTCTTTGTGACCACCTCAACGGAGAGTAGGTTTGCAAGAACCGAACCTCGGTAAAACAAATCACCGCGTCTCACTCTTCATTTGCTTGTGATTTGTTTTCGCCCTCTCTTTTAGACTCATTTATATTTCTAACGCTAACCCCGGCTTGTAGTTGTGCTTAAGTTTATAATTTTCAGATTCCGCCTATTCACCCCCCCTCTAGGCGACTTTCAATTGGTATCAGAGCCCGATGCTTCATTAGAGCCTAACCGCTCGAAGTGATGTCGGGAGAACACGCCAAGAAGGAGATGGTGACCGGCGAGAAGCCGCCACAAGCCACGGGAAGGCTCCATCGGGAGAGTCCCGCAACAAGAAGAAGGAGGAATCACCTCCTCACAAGTCGCATCGGAGTGGCAAGAAGAAAAAGAAGATGAAGAAGGTGGTCTACTACGAGACCGACTCTTCGTCGCCATCCACCTCCAGCTCCAACGCGCCGTCCGTAACTTCTAAGCGCCATAAGCGCAAGAAGTTTAGTAAGATTCCCCTACGCTACCCTCGTATTTCAAAATGTACTCCATTACTCTTTGTTCCATTAGGCAAACCACCGGTTTTTGACGGTGAAGATTACTCCGCACTAGTATTTGGGACGTTGTTGAGTTTGGTGTATAGGTACCATCCGTAGGGGATGAGGACTATGATTCGGATGAAGTTGCCCAAATCCGGCACTTCAACTCACAAGCCACCACAATACTCCTCGCCTCTCTAAGTCGAGAGGAGTATAACAAGGTGCAAGGATTGAAGAGCGCCAAGGAGATTTGGGACGTGCTCAAAACGGCGCACGAAGGAGACGAGGTGACGAAGATCACCAAGAGGGAAACAATCGAGGGGGAGCTCGGTCGCTTCATGCTCAACCAAGGAGAAGACCCGCAAGCCATGTACAACCGGCTAAAAACCTTGGTGAACCAAGTGCGCAACCTCCGGAGCACCAAGTGGGATGACCATGAAATGGTCAAGGTTATTCTTAGATCACTCGTATTTCTTAACCCCACTCAAGTTCAATTAATTCGTGGTGATCCAAGATATAAACTAATGTCTCCCGAGGAAGTGATAGACAAATTTGTGAGCTTTGAATTAATGATCAAAGGCTCCAAAAAGATCATCGAGCAAGGCGCTTCCTCCTCCGTACCCGAAGCACAACCCGTTGCATTCAAGGCAACAGAGGAGAAGAAGGCAGACTCTACACTGAGTAGGGTCCCCATCGACGCCTCCAAGCTCGACAATGAGGAGATGGCACTCATCATCAAGAGCTTTTGCCAAATCCTCAAGCAAAGGAAGGGGAAGGATTACAAGCCCCATTCCAAGAAGGTTTGCTACAAATGTGGTAAGCCCAGTCATTTTATCGCTAAATGTCCATTGTCTAGTGATAGTGACAGGGAAAACGATAAGAGGGGAAAGAGGAAGGAAAAGAAGAAGTATTACAAGAAGAAGGGTGGCGACACACATGTTTGCCGGGAGTGGGACTCCGACGAGAGCTCCACCGACTACTCTGACGACGAGGACGCCGCCAACATCGCCGTCAACAAAGGACTTCTCTTCCCCAACGTCGGCCACAAGTGCCTCATGGCAAAGGACGGCAAGAAGAAGAAGGTAAAATCCAAATCCTCTACTAAGTATGCAACATCTAGTGATGAGGCTAATTCTAGTGATGATGAGGATAATTTGTTTACTCTTTTTGCCAACTTAAACATGCAACAAAAGGAAAAATTAAATGAATTGATTAGCGCTATTCATGAGAAGGATGAACTCTTGGATAGCCAAGAGGACTTCCTAATTAAAGAAAATAAAAAGCATGTTAAAGTTAAAAATGCTTATGCTCAGAGAAAAATGAAAAATTAACTAGTGAGTTAAGCACTTGCCATGACATTGTTTCCAACCTTAGAAATGAAAATTCAAAATTAATTGCTAAGGTTGAAAAGGTTGATGTTTGTGATGATTCAATTGTTAGTCTTAGAAATGATAATGCCAATTTAATTGCTAAGATTGATCAATTGAATGCCTCTCTTGCTAGCCTTAGGAATGAGAATGAAAAATTGATTGCTAAGGCTAAGGAACTAGATGTTTGCAATATTTCTATTTCTAATCTTAGAGATGAGAATGACATTTTACATGCTAAGATTGTTGAATTAAATGATTGCAAACTCTCTACATCTACCATTGAGCATGTTTCTATTTGCACTAGATGTAGAGATATTAATTTTGATGCTATTCATGATCACATTGCTATAATTAAACAACAAAATGATCATATAGCAAAATTAGATGCTAAAATTGCCGAGCATGAATTAGAAAATGGAAAATTTAAATTTGCTCGTAGTATGCTCTATAGTGGGAGACACCCTGGAATTAAGGATGGCATTGGCTTCCAACAGGGAGACAATGTCAAGCTTAATGCCCCTCCTAAAAGATTGTCTAACTTTGTTAAGGGCAAAGCTCCCATGGTTCAGGATAACGAGGGTTACATTTTGTACCCTGCCGGCTATCCCGAACACAAAATTAGGAGAATTCATTCTAGGAAGTCTCACTCTGGATCTCATCATGCTTTTATGTATAAGAGTGAGACATCTAGCTCTAGGCATTCTACACATGTTAAAATGCCTAAAAAGAAATCTCCTACTGCATCAAATGATCATAATGTTTCATTCAAAACTTTTGATGCTTCCTATGTGCTAACTAACAAATCAGGCAAGGTAGTTGCCAAATATGTTAGGGGCAAACACAAGGGGTCAAAGACTTGTGTTTGGGTTCCCAAAGTTCTTGTATCTAATGTCAAAGGACCCAAAACTGTTTGGGTACCTAAAATCAAGAACTAAATTTGTTTTGTAGGTTTATGCATCCGAGGGCTGAAGTTGGATTATCGACAGCGGGTGCACAAACCATATGACTGGGGAGAAAAAGATGTTCTCCTCCTACGAGAAAAACCTAGATCCCCAACGAGCTATCACATTCGGGGATGGAAATCAAGGTTTGGTCAAAGGATTGGTAAAATTGCTATATCACCTGACCATTCTATTCCCAATGTTTTTCTTGTAGATTCTTTAGACTACAACTTGCTTTCTGTTTCTCAATTATGCAAAATGGGTTACAACTATCTTTTCACGGATACAAGTGTTACTGTCTTTAGAAGAAGTGATGATTCAATAGCTTTTAAGGGAGTATTAGAGGGTCAGCTATACTTAGTTGATTTCAATAAAGCTAAACTCGATACTTGCTTAATTGCTAAGACTAACATGGGTTGGCTCTGGCACCGCCGACTAGCCCATGTTGGGATGAAGAATCTTCACAAGCTTCTAAAGGGAGAGCACATTTTTGGGACTAACAAATGTTCACTTTGAGAAAGACAGGATTTGTAGCGCATGCCAAGCAGGGAAGCAAGTTGGTGTTCATCATCCACACAAGAACATCATGACGACTGACAGGCCACTCGAGCTCCTCCACATGGACCTATTCGGCCCGATTGCTTACATAAGCATCGGCGGGAGTAAGTACTGTCTGATTATCGTGGATGATTATTCTCGCTGTGTACGTGAGTTTCTGATCCTGACACGTACATGGTTCGCATTCGGTTTACCTTCTAAAACCGGGTGTGACACCATGACACTGCCCTCGTCCGTGTTTGTCTGCTAAACCTAGTTGTCCAATGTGTAGCATGCATGCTCCTTACTAATTGTCGGCTCATCACTATCCATCTAGAGGCTGCCTTCCATCTTCTCCATGGCACAAAAACACCGACAAATGCATATTTCGGCGCCAAGGCTCTTGGTCGACAGGCGACAACAGCTAATCAACCAGGTTGCCCACCGCAAAGAACCAACCGCCAGGCCACCAAGATTGACCAGTTTAGTAGTTGCTCCTTTGATCCAATCTTAGATCTGTCGTGAGCTAAATGACAGGTTGCATTTAACTTCTCTAGATCATGTCTATTTTGCAATAAGTTGGATTCAAGTTATTTCTAAAAAAAACGAGAAAGAATGGAGGTTGAATTGCACAAGCATGCAAATAACTTAATAGTAACATCAAATAGGAGCAGATCTATTTATGTTTCTTTTAATAAAGTATGAGCGTACTCTTTTCTCTTTTTTCTCCACTATATTTAAGCATGAGATACTTCTCGCAATCCCATATAGAACATGCAAAAAAATAATATTATGTTTGAATAAATATATCATTTAAGTAAACTATATCTCTATAATATATATAGAAACCGTACGTGCAACGAGCTAGTTTATATATAATTAGTCAGATATTTGTGCGTGCTATTTTTTCTATATACTCCCTCGGTCTTAATTTATAATTCATTTGACTTTTTTACCAAATTGGATCGGCTTATCTTATTCATTTTTTAGAAAAAATAAAAAACTAAATCCATATTTAAAGTATATTATATGCTAAATGATATCACAGAAAAAACTAACAACATTTATGATTTTTTATGAAGATAAATCAGTCAAACTTTGGAAAAAATAATCAAACAAGTTAATATAAATTGGGACTTTATTTTAATAAAACACAAAATATATATATTCATTTGGTTAGGTAGATTTGAAAGTGGAGCTAACAAAAAAAATTCAAATTCTCACTTGTATATAATTTTTCTTTGTTTTTGTGTAAAACGGAGAGTGATTGAATGTGGAAACTGATATTTTAAGGGTGTGTTTGGTTGATGAGTGGAGAAGAATGTAACGACTCCATTCTAGTTTTCTAGATGTTTGATTTCCAACAAAAGAGGAGCGGAGCTGCTCCTGGAATCTACCTATGAAAATTTACTATAAATAGTTGAAACACTTTCGATTCATCAAAACGCCTGGATGCGAGTGCTCTCTCGGACACGAGCGCTCTCCTCCCCTCTAAATTCATATGGCTCTTCAACCAAACAAAGAACAGAGTGACTCCGCTCTATTATACTCTTCAACCAAACAAAAAATAGAGCGGCTATGTTCTACTTGCTAAACATGGAATATAAAAGCTATATTCTTAAAAACTAGAATGAAGTCGCTCAATTATAGTTAACTCTCCAACAGAATGCAACCTAAATAAAATAGCAAAGGAAAAAGAATAGAGATTAGAGAGTTAAAAGAGGAAATATCTGTCAAGGCCCAACTGGTTGAAATATAGCCCATGAGAAAGCGGTCAAGAAACGGCTCGCTGGGCCGCTCCGGAGGGTCGTGGACTTGTGGTTGCCCTGCCTGCGTGACTCTGAGCCCCCGGCGCCTCCCGGACATAGAGTGGCCTCCCTCTTTTTCCTCGCACTCCGCAAGACGCAAGACCACCTCACCAGCCTCCTCGTCCCCGATCTCCTCCCACCCGCATCCAAGGGTTTCCTTCTCGACCGTGCGGAGCGAGCCAGAGAACAGGTATGGCGGCGGCGCGGCACCTCAGATCCGGCCTCCCCCTCCTCCGCGCCCACCTCGCATCCTCCGAATCCGCGGCCGTCGCTCAGGTCTTTGCTCCCTAGCCCCTTTATGGTTAAAACAGATCCATTTCTGTCGATTCGACTGGCCTTTCGCGCTATGTATCCGATCTGGGATAGATATCCTGATGTTTTTGGGTCTTCTGCAGGGGAATCTTTAAGTCATCCTTCTGTATGTCCATTTTTGGGGGACTGACGTGTTTGTTCTGATGCAGGTTTCGAGGGGCTTCGCGTCGCAGGCGGCCAAGCCCACCGGGAAGGAGATCAAGGTACTTGTCTTATCCGTGATGAGCGAATGTAGTTGTAAAATGGGAAACGATGCTGTTTTATTATACGTCCGGGAATGGTGAACTGGTGATAGGCTACTCTTGTCAGGCATATGTAATATTTGCTGCCCATAGATTATGTAATTATTTCTCTATTATATCCTACCTATTGCTAGGAAACCTACACCGTAATAGGGTTGGATACCATTTGGATGTTATAGTATTTATAACGATGCACACATTAATCACTTATTTAAGTAGTGGCATGCACAATTGTTGTAATACTGGATGCAAGTTACTTTTTTTGCTGCTTTCTCCAAACAAAGTTTCTTCATGCATAGCTTAGCTGTATTGTTTGGTACAGAAGCTTTAGACAACAAGACACTTTGTGTTGATTGGTTTACATTTCATGGTTTTCCGTAATATATCTGTGTTTGTTTGTGCTGATTGCTGGAGGAAAGATTTTCAGTTAGCTTGTTCTTGGAAGCTGAATATGTGCTTCTCTCTGCATGTCACTGGTAATCTTATTGTCTGTCCAATTTGTGCCTTTAGGTTCCACTGGCTCTGTTTGGCGGCACAGGCAACTATGCCAGTGCACTGTTCCTCACAGCATTTAAAACTAATGCATTGGACAAAGTTGAATCTGAGATTAAAACTATTGTAGAGGCTTCCAAGAAGAGCCCGTTGTTTTCTCAATTCATAAAGGACTTGTCAGTTCCAAAAGCGACCAGGGTGAAGGCTGTAGCCGAAATATTTGCTGACGCTGGGTTTTCAGATGTTACAAAGAATTTCTTGGGTATGTTACCTGCCTAGTCATTTTTTGTGTGCCTAATTAAGTTAAGATACAGTTTCGTGTAACAAGTTAATCGCTTTGATACACTCCAGGGGAAAAAACTGATAAGGTGCTCTTGTCGTGTACATGCCTTACTGATGAACTGTGTAGAACGTATTCAGACATTTACTTGTGCTGTTCCAAATTTTTTTCCATATCGATACAGAGCAAATATTTTTTGGTAGCCATGATCTGCATAATAATTTACCATGTAGCAGCAGCAAAATTATAATAGTGTCATCCAGTTGTTTGAATCATCCTGATCAGTCCCTTGGACTCGATTAGGTACTCCGGCTCGATTAAAGCGACCAGAAACCTGGTTAGCCGGTTAGTCGATGATTAATCACCATGCTGTGGGCACAAATGCGCAACCATCCCTGCCGCTGGTCTTCCTCTTCTTCCTTCCAGCTTTCCCAGCAGTCGTGCCTACTCTCTGACTGCTGCTGCTGCTGCGTCGTCCCTGCCTCAGCCACCAGTGCATGGGGGGAAGCTCATGCGGTACAGAAAGGAAGCCACCAGCTCTCTTTTCCACCATAGCAAGATAAAGTACCGCTGGGTCACACCACCAATCCAGGTTCAAGGGAGCACGGAGATGAGTTCCTCTTTCGGAGGCTAGTGATCACTCGGTCACTCCTCTCAGCTTGTCTTTCCTTGAAGTTTGATGCTCTGTTTCTAGTAGCAGGTAGCAATGAGCGAGATCATACCTCTCTATCTTGATGCTTGATTTATACTACATAGTATATATACCTTATAAGTCCTGGTACATACAGCAGAAGACTAGGACTGATTAGGGTCGACTAGTCAACTGATCAATGACTGACTAGTCGCCTGGTTGGTACCATCTTGACTAGGGTTGAGTAGCCCGTTGAACAGTGTATTTATAAATGCGGCTGTAAAATCAGTTATATGTAGTTACAAAACCAGTTGATTGAAGGATTTCTCGAAAAAAGTTGCTTTGTCTGTTGAATTGGTACTGCCCGGTCGGTACCGTCGTGACTATAAGGTTGATTAGCCCATTTAATAGTGCGTTTATAAATGTGGTTGTAGAATCAATTATATGGTGCTACTAGACCCGTTGATTGAAGGATTTCTCTGTTGAATTTTGGTACTTGGCATGATTAGCAAATGTCTACAGTTTGTTCCATATTTGTCATGTATTTTGACAGTGCCTAACTTTGTGTTGGTTTATGAAGCTGTCCTGGCGGACAATGGCAGGCTGAAATATATTGAACGCATTGCGGAGAGATTTGTTGATTTGACTATGGCACATAAGGGGGAGATGAAGGTTGTGGTCAGGACAGTTATTGTAAGTCGATTTTCCATCTCTTTTCGAAAACAGTATCTTTTCGAACATCTCAGTATTTTCAAATGTTATTAACCATACAGATAAGTTAATAAAAAATGTAGTGCCTCTAGATTTCATATGGAAATTGCCATACATTGTGTCAAATTCATGAAGTATATGCACTACTCATTTCTTAGTTGCTTTGAGTAATCCACGTGAGCATTTTGGCATGCTTAATCATAGTCGACCAATTAGAGGCATGCCTTGCATATTTTGGTACAAGGTTTTTTTATTTGTTTCTTTAGCTGGGAAAGATCGTGGGTAATGTGGACCTTTTGGTTTATTGGGTTTGGATGTGTTGATTTTTCGACTTGAGAAAGCCAATTTGCAGAGCAAAGGGGCCATATAAGTGTTGATCTTTGCATTGAAGGTTAAAATCAAGCTCAACCCTGCAGTTCTTCGTTCAAAGTTGTTCTGTTCTATGTTGGCCTCGAACAAGCTGCTGCATCTCTTATCACATAATCACTATCAAATTCTGATAATATTCACTTGTACAAACCGAGTACAAATCATCCAGAACTTTACGAAGCTTGCCTTCCCAGATTTTCTTTACACAGCTTTATGTATTTTTCCTTGATTATTCAATTTTTTGCTGACACATGTTTCCTCTGCTATTAGCCACTCACCAAGGAGGAGGAGAAAGAACTCAAGGAAACCTTGCAGGATATCCTTGGGGAAAACAAAACTATTTTGGTTGAACAGAAGGTAACTGCTTGAACCACGAGCTTCTTGAGAGTAATATATGAAGGGATGCTCCTCAACTGTGCCGTCTCTGTTGCAGATTGACTACAGCATCATGGGAGGATTAGTGATTGAATTCGGGCAGAAGGTGCTTGATATCTCAATCAGGAACAGGGCGAAGCAAATGGAGGCGTTCTTGAGGCAACCACTTGACTTCTAACAGCCTTTTGGATAAAAGCATCATCGGAAGGCAGAGGCTGTCCTGTTGAAGGTTTTCCCGTGTCTGCAACTTTAATCTGGCCTTTTGAATAAAATGTTTCCTCTAACAAGTGAAGGGCACTGTTTTTATTGTCTTGTGGGCCACAGATGCCGGCTGAACAATTTATGTTCATTTCGTCTTTTCTTAAAGAAGCATGCACTAAGAACATGAAGGATGCATGCCATGGAAAGTTTTTGAAAGTCATTGAAACGTATGAGCTCCTCATGCAATGCATTATTCTCCTTATATTCATGGGTTTACATGAAGGTTCATCGATTGCAAATGAAAAAAACGCGCTAAAATGTGTCACGATATGTCCCTTGATGTTTGGTTTTGTGTGCTCGTGTCCGAAGAAAAAACGCGCCAAAAAAGTGGCATGTGGTAATCTAGTACTTAATTCTGAAAAAAAGTAGAATAGGTACGCCCCTGACGCGTGCCCTTGCTTTCTTCCCTGTTTTGCGTAGGCTTTAGCTTGAGAACAAGAGGCACGTAGCCCCTTGCGGGCGTGTTCGGTTACACCAATCCAGAGGGGATTAGAGAGGTTTAAATCCCCTTCTAGTCATTTTTGACTAGGAGGGGATTTAAACCCCTCCAATCCCCTTCTGGATTGGCCTAATCAAACAAGCCCTGCGAGGGTTCAGGGCGAGTTTGCTTGAAAGAATCAACAAAATCGATCCCCCTCCAGGCCACTACTCGGCCGCTCAAGCAACCTTGACCTCTCGCTCACTCTTCCAAGCAACCAATGCAGTTATCCTAAGCTCCCAGCTGTTGCTGCTGCTGCTTCCATGTCCTCGCCGTCTCTCCTCGCTCCCTCGCCATCGTTGTGGCTTCTGTTTTCTGTCTACGCGCGTCCAGCGATGCCGTCGTCGTGCGTGGGCGAGACCGGCCTGGTGGCCATGGACTGCCTGGTGGTGTGCTGCTGCTGCCCGTGCCTGGTGCTGCAGGTCACCGTCTTCCTCTTCGTCCGGCTACCCAGGAAAGTGGTCGTGAAGACCAAGAGGGTCATCCTGAGGCGGTGGCACAGGAGAAGGCCGCCGGCGCCGTCAAGCGCAGCCGGGCTGAAGCTGTCCGCCCTGCTGGACCTGGACGACGACGGCTTTGAGGCCGCGTTCGGCATGGGAGAGCAGGAGGGCGCCAGCGATTGGAAAGAGAGGTGCAGGTGCTTCGCTGTCGGCGGCGACGGCGGCGTCGACGTCGACGTCGACGGCGTGTGGGAGGCGATCATTGAGCAGGAAGGGCTCTTCTGGTTCGGGAGCTTTTGGGGCCGGCGTGGGAGCTTCAGGTTGCCTGTGGCGTTAGAGCGGGTACGTGAATAGGCGGCTAAGGATTTTCGATTCACGCAGCGGTGTAAATACGCGAGGGATTTGGTAATTAGCCAAGGGTTCCCATTCAGAGTTCCGCTGGTCGTGGTCGGCATATATATTTACTCGATGACTCGATCAGTCAAATGCATGTACATAATAATATCAACATGCCAGAAATAATGGTGTGTTCACGGCAGAATGAGCAATATCACAGGTAAATTTAGATATGAACTCCATTGTAAACGGTGGCTGGCTGGCTCCTGGCTGTGCCTCGGTGGCGGTCAGCCGGTCAATCTTTTGCGGATTTGACAAGCGACGACGGCTAGCTGTGCTCTCCTGATAATTGGATGACGCCGTCGTCACGCGATATAAATATACCACCAGTCCCGGTCCTATGATTTTGAGGCCTCGGACGAACTAATCATAGTGCACCCTCTACTATATAAAAAATTCTATGATATGAGGCGAAGCATATTAGCACTTTGTAGGTAAATAATGATGTGCATTAAAATTAGTTTTTAAAATATCTAAGACGCTAGATAATATACATCGGTGCAAACTAGCACCTCGCAGGTTAAGAAATAAGAACAATGGTCGCTGGATAACCTGAATCCTTATTGCTCGAGCGTGCGTGCCTAGAGCCCAGCGTAGCGCCCTAGAATCCTAGAGGGCTGGATCGGTGAGATGACTAATGAAGATCGCATGGCGGATGTGGTCGCACAAACGCGCGACGATGTGAGCGTGACGACTGGGCAGTGGGCAATGCGTATCGCGTGATCCGTGTGCGTCAGACGTCCGCGTGCCCAGCCCTACCGGTCTGTTAGCTACCTATACTATTTTACTACTTGCATATAGCTCGTGCTAACGCTATGTTTCTGGGAAGGGGAGCAGAGGGGTGGATGACGACGATGGTGGCAGGAGAAGGGGTTGACAGCAGTGGGGACACGAGAAGAGAGAGACGAAGGATGATTCAAATAATATTCAACGATCTGAACCGTTAATTTTGATGTTGTGTTAAATATGAGTGCAATTTGTTTGGTGGATTTAATAAAGATTAAGAGTGTGTGGGTTATTTAGTTGGATAAATTTTGTAAAGTTTAAATTAGTATATTATATAGTGCTATAGATATTAAATATTAGGCTCATATTAATTTTGGGGCCCCGGTCGTCGTCTCTGTCGCATGGGCCAGGGCCGGCCCTGTATACCACCGAGGTCCAGAAAGACCAGGAAACGTAGTGCGTACGAGCTCACTTGGAAAACAGCAAACTCGACTGATCGGTTTCCCCGACACACACACAAAGTCGCAACTGACACGATAATCACATGAACCCTGGAGACGAAAACGAGGTTGACTGGAAGAAGCGATCGCGTGCATTCCTCCCAAGGAAGTAGGGATGAAAACGGGACGGTAAATTCTCGTACCGCCCCGTTTTGAATAATATTTTTTCCAATCGTTTTCGAATTGTTCATGAACTGATTACAAGCGATACGAAAATGATTTAGCTAGTTTTTTGATCGTTTTCGTATTTTTCGTTTCCGAGTCGTGCTAATACTGTTTTTTACCGTTTTATATAATATAAGATAGATCTAGCATATAATTTAATTAAGTTATAAACTTTTGTTGTGTTTAAGTGAATGAATAAGAGAAAAGCAAATGTTATAATTACTCTAACTAATATAAATGATGAAAGAGTTGTTTGTGTATTTCTAAATCTTAAAAATTAGGCAATACATCACTTTATTATGTTTTTTATAAAACTACAAAATAGTTATCTTTCTGACTATAGTTTATCGTTTTCGAATAACCGACAATTCCGATCCCGTATTTCGACAGATGGTTTTCGTTTTTGTTTTCGTCCCGACCAAAAAATATGAAAACAAAAACAATGTAACTGTTTTTTCGATCGTTTTCATCCCTATAAGGAAGCAACAACAAGTGACGATGGCGTTGGCCGAGGGCGGGGGGGGGGGGGGGGGGGGGCTGCCGTCGGGGTGGAACGCGAAGCCGCGTGCACCCGGTGGCACGTGGTGAAGCACAAAACGAGGGAACCGATTTTTTATTTTATTTAGTATTTTTTAAAATTTCACATTCCTATTTCTAACGGGATAATTATCAGGTCTGAACTTTGGGGCAATTTCCTGTAAACCATGGAAAAATATATTCATTCCTTATGTGCCACTGGTCCCACATGTCATGCACACACAAAAAAAATTACCTATATGTCATTCAATGACACATAAGGAACGAGTATAAAATTTGGTGGTATACAGTGAATTTTTCCCTAAATTTTAGAGTCGACACCGTAACCTATAACATCAAGATTATATGACTCGGCCACATAGATTATATAATGCTAAGGAATTACATCTTAAATAGCAACACATTTATCACCATAATATTGATGTGTGAGTACCTCGGTACTAGTCTATGACATCAAACACTAATTTAAAAAACCTCGATTCCCTAGTCAATATAGACCTTATTTGTTTTTTATCTCTCTTCCAAACCTTCTAGCACTCAATCTATTTATTCAACCTTGAAAGCTTAGATTTGATCTACAAACCTTCAAGAGTAAGATATTCTTCTTCCTTGGTCTATGTTTGGTGTATTTTGTAACCCTAGTTTTATGGGTTGAATCATGTTTTTGGTGTATAAACTAAGTTATTTATGTAAATCAGTTATGTTTATGAACTTGTTTTTAGTTTTCATCCTCGACTTGTACGTGTATATGTCAGTGTGTATGCTTTATGGTTAGGTTATAATGCTACTTATTATGTTTAGGTTTAATATAGTCTAATTTGGTTGTTATTAGGATGTTTTGTTTTGTTATTTATAATATTTGGGATTTATGATCTATGTTTAGTTTTAGTTTAGTTAGTTATTTAGTATATCTTATATGTCTCTAGACTCGGGAACTATATGATGGAGTTGGAGAACTAGCTAGAAGATAGAATAGCTCAGATACAACAAGATCAAGCTAACCAATAAGATTTGCGATAAGAGTTTTACCTATGTGAGCCAATGACTTGGCCAAATAAGACTCACGCTACTATCAAAGGTATATACCAGGGAATATTCAAGTACATTCTGTAACACCCTAAAGTTCAAGTTTGTGAAAATAAGGAAAATTTCCAAAGGTTTTAAATCAAAACATCTTTCCTTAAAGATATTCATAACTTTAAAGTTACTACTCCCAAAATAAATATTTTTTTAGACACTTAGATAAACTAAATTGCCCTTGGATTGGGTTATATAGAAAAATTATGATTACACTATTTCTTAATATATATAATCTACAATATAAATTATATTTCCCTAGAATTAATAAGGTGTGGACTATTCTCTATTATATGATTGGAAGCATGTCTAAAAGAACTAAAATAAAATAAATATATAAAATATATTTTTGCACTTCATGCTGAAGTTTTTGAACTGTGCATTCTAAATGGATTTGAAATTTAAAACTACATTTGAATTTAATTGGATATGGGAATAGAGAATAGAAAACAAGAAACAAAAAAGAGACCTCTTTGCGCATTGGGCCGAGATTTCGTTTTTGGCCCATTCTTTCAGCCACCTCGCTCAGCCCAACTCCACTTTAAGCCGCGCCAGCCCACTTGGATGTATGCCTCGCCTGGCTTTACTGGCTGGTGGGACCAAGCGACCAGCCGCTACTTGCCTCACGCCAGCCACTTACACGTGGGCCATCTTCGTCAGCTCTCTCTACCTGCTCGAATCACCCCATGTCCGCGGAACAGACTTGGCGGCAAGCAACAAACTCGCGGGATTTGTTGGGATTTCGGGTCGAGATTTCCCGTTTTCCCCGGTCGTGAGCTTGCTCTACGGTTATAAATCTCGAAGCTCTCGTACTTCCCCTAGCCAGTATTGCCACCACGGAACTGAGGGCACTGAGAAAGAGAACCGGATGCCACCGCCGTGGACCTGCTTGTCTATCGGCATTGAAGCTTTGTTAGCCGTCCATGGGCTCTCCCTGAGACACATGGAAGGGGCCCACACTGTCAACAAGCCAACTCGGTGGCTGGAACCTAGACAATTTCTCGTCGGACGCCATGGGGTGCTCGCGCGGCCGCCGTTGAGTCATGCTCGGCTGCGCGGTCGTTTGGACTACGTATGGGAATGGAGTACCTCTTCGATGACCGCTGAAGCACGTGGTGCCCTTGGTGGCCGTGATTGGTGGTCAGCGGAGAAGGAATTCTTCATCGAAGTTGCTCCACCGCCGTGGGGCCATCATACATCACTGTGGACGGGGCTCTTTGCACCTCGACTCCAGGTAGGGAAGCCCTAGACGCCTTCATCCCCGCTCCGTTTACCGTCCCTTGGATTTGAGGATTCGTGTTCGGATTAGCGGGCGGCCGTACGCCGGTAATGGCACCGTCGTGTGCTTGCTCACGCCGTCGTCCGCGTCTGGGTTAGGGGGGTCCTAGGGGTGCCGTGGATCTACGGATCAACGGCCAGGATCATAACACCGTGTAACCTTTTCGCTCGTCTGATCTGTACCGTCAGATCAGAATCCGGTGGGTAGGTGCACGTGCCAGTCGTGAGCTGATTTGAGCCATAGATCCCTGATCCATCGGTTCTTGTCGCGTATGGGTTCAAATCATGGCGGATCTAATCCCGACCGTTGGATTTCGATCGGGTGGACGCGTGTAGTTCTCGGCTATTTAAAATCTGAATCGTTGGTCTCGAATCCTGCGATCGGGATTCAGCGCAGGATGATTAAAATATTAATCTAATCTGGACTGTTCGGATCAGATCAAGCGGTTGTGTGATGTCCATACCCCTTCGCCGTGTATTTATTGCAAAAGTGACCCTCTGGTATTCAAACCGCCGTCCGGGGCTGTGGGAAGAATATTGCGGATAGGTCCCAGAATTTTGAATTTAAACTCTGATTGTTATGACCGGCCGCCACTATAGGCGCCGGGCAACAGCATAAGCATGCAAATAAGGATTAGAAGATAAGCATGTAGATAAGGATTAGAAGATAAGATTTGTTAGAGAGAAGATAGGGATTAGAAGATAAGATTTGTTAGAGAGAAAAGAGGAGATCTATCTCATTAGATAAGGACTAGAAGAGAGTATAAATAATTGTAAGCACCACTCTATAGATCAAGCAGAAACACATTGTTTCTGGCTTCCTGTAGGGAGCCGGGAGTCCAACCCTAGCCGCCACCTTGTTTTCCTCCTCTCACGATCGCTGGCTCCTCGCCGCCGTTCAGCCTTCAAACCACGCCCACCGATTCTCCACACATACAACCTCCGATCGGTGCGTGGCAGAGAACAGCAGCATACCAACCTGGTATCAGAACACCTTCGATCCGATGTCGCTACCGCTGCCCGCTGCAACCACGTCGCCGCCAGACTCCAACGTGCCCGTGCCCAACGTGTCCGTGCCGATCCCATCCGCACCGATTCCGCAAACATATCTGCCCACGGGATCGCTGCCACTGGCCGTCGGGGCTTCCTCCTCCGCCGCGGGCGTGATGACCAACGAGCAGCTCACCACGGCCGTCCTCGACCTCGGCAGGATGATGGCCGGCGTCCACGCCTTCCTCTTGGGACCGCAGCCAGGCGTGGCACCGCCTCACCCGCAGCCGCAGCTACCGCCGGCGCCCAACCCGCGGCAGCAGCTGCCTTCACCCGCCTCGGGCGCCGTCTACCCCTACGGGATGCCGCAGGACAGCACGGTGCACACCACCGCGCCCGCACTCGGCGGTGTCCCTCAGCGGCGTCCCCATCCAGGAGATCCAGTTCCCCCACTCGCCGTCCCCGCTTCCGCCGTGGCTCACCGACGTCGCGCAGCCAATCTACTCCTCTGCGCCGGCGCGCCCGTCGGTCCATTCGACCCCTCACATCACAGCGGGCTTCGGCCATGGGGGCGTTCCGGCGTCGGGAACGCTCTATGGCGACGTTGACGGCACAATTCTCCACGGCTCCAGTTTCTGCTCTGCGCCGGCTGCAGCTCCAGTGATCGGCGGGGCGCCCTCGGCTACGGCTCCCGCGACGTTCGGCGCGGCGCCTTTCCAGCCTCGGACCTACAAGATCGACTTCGCGACATACGACGGCTCGGTCGACCCGCTGAATTGGCTCACACACTGTGAACAATTCTTTTGAGGCCAGCGCACTCCGGTGGAGCAGCGGACGTGGATGGCCTCCTACCATCTCACTGGCGCCGCTCAGACATGGTACTACGCACTCCTGTTGGACGAGGGCATGCCGTCATGGGAGCGCTTCAAGGAGCTTTGTTGCCTTCGCTTCGGACCGCCTATCTACGGCTCGCGGTTGGCCGAGTTGGGGCGCCTTCCTTTCCACTCCACGATCCAGGAGTTTGCGGACCGCTTCCAAACGGTGCTGGCGCACTCAAGGGACCTCTCCACGTGCCAAAAGGTGGAGCTCTTCGTCGGTGGCCTCCCAGAACACATTCGGGTCGACGTCGCGATGCGCGCCCCGCCCGACCTCCAGACGACCATGTTTCTCGCCCGCGCCTTCGAGACACGGGCTCTGGCCGTGGCAGCGCCTCCTCAGCAGCGCGGCGCCCGCCCTCCCCTGCGGCCAGCCTTTCCCCCACACCAACAGGGGGTGACCGTGGCCCCCGCTAGCGCACCAGCGCTGCCTGCGCTGCCCGCAGCCTGCGCTGCAGCACCAGGCGCAGCAGCCCCGATGGCACCCGCGCGACCGCACCGTCGTCTCTCGCCGGCCGAGATGCATGAACGCCGTCGTCAAGGCCTCTGCTACAACTGCGACGAGCAGTACGTGTGTGGGCACGTGTGCCCCCGCTTGTTCTTCCTGGAGGTGGACGATTTCCTCGACGCCGACGAGGAGGCGGCCGCCGACGATGCGGCCGCGACCTCGCCCGAAGAAGCTGCCGCCGCAGCGGACGCTCACGCTCACGCTCTTGTGGTCCCTGTACATGCTCTGGCAGGCATCAGGACGTACCAAACTATGCTCCTGCCCGTGACGATCAAGGGCGAGCGCCTCCTCGCCCTCTTGGACATCGGCTCCACCCACACGTTCCTCTAGGGCGCGGCCATGCGGCGCCTTTGACTCGCTCCTCAGGGGGGCGACCAGCTTCGCGTTATGGTGGCCAACGGCGAGCGCGTGCCGTGTGAAGGCCTTGCACGCAACGTGCCCATCGACATCTTCGGGGCGCCCTTCTCCATCACCTGCGTCGGCCTCGCGCTCGGCTGCTTCGACTTCATCCTCGGCGTCGACTTCCTGGGCACGCTGGGCCCCCTCACCTGGGACTTCGAGGGGCTCATCGTATCCTTCCTGCACGAGGGCCGCCGCGTCACGTGGCAGTGTGTGGGTGCCCCGGGCGCACCCTCCCATCAGCGGTCGCTACTAGCGGTAGTTCCGGACCCGCACCACCCGCTGCTGGACGAGCTCCTATGTCAGCACGAAGCCATCTTCGACACACCACGCGGTCTTCCACCAGCCCGCCCCTACGACCACCGCATACACCTGCTGCCCGAGACCGCGCCAGTGGCAGTGCGGCCGTATCGGTACCCTCAGTTGCAGAAGGACGAGCTCGAGCGGCAGTGCGCCGCCATGCTAGAGCAGGGCATCATCCGCCCCAGTACTTCTCCGTTCTCGGCACCCGTGCTCCTCGTCAAGAAGGCAGATGGGTCGTGGCGCTTCTGCATCGATTACCGCACGCTCAACGACCGTACGTCCAAGGACAAGTTCCCGATCCCGGTGGTTGACGAGCTCCTCGACGAGCTCCACGGGGCCAAGTACTTCACCAAGCTCGACCTCCGCTCGGGGTACCACCAGGTGCGCATGCACCCGGCCGACATTGAGAAGACGGCGTTCCGCACCCACCATGGCCATTTCGAGTTCCTGGTGATGCCGTTTGGGCTCTCCAACGCCCCTGCGACATTTCAGGCGTTGATGAATGACGTGCTCCACCCCTTCCTCCGTAGGTTCGTGCTGGTTTTCTTTGACGACATTCTGATCTACAACACGTCGTGGTCTGAGCACCTGCAGCATGTCGGCCTAGTCTTCACCGCCCTATGAGCCCACGACCTCTTTCTGAAGAGATCGAAGTGCTCCTTCGGGACCCCCTCCGTCGCCTACCTCGGCCACGTCATCTCCGCCGACGGCGTCGCCATGGACAGCGACAAAGTGGCCACGGTCGCCTCGTGGCCGCTACCGCGCTCTCCACGCGGGGTGCGTGGCTTCCTGGGCCTCGTCGGCTACTACAGGAAGTTCATCCGCGACTTCGGCTCCATCGCGGCGCCACTCACACGTCTCCTGCGGAAGGAGGCATTCGTCTGGACGGCAGAGGCGGACGAGGCTTTCACTGCCCTGAAAAGGGCGCTCTCGTCGGCGCCGGTTCTACAAATGGCCGACTTCACGCGCCAGTTCGTGGTCGACTGCGACACGTCCAGCACCGGCTTTGGCGCCATTCTACACCAGGAGGGCGGACCCCTGGCCTTCTTCAGTCGACCCTTCGCCGCTCACCATGTCAAGCTGGCGGCCTACGAGCGCGAGCTCATCGGGCTGGTGCAAGCCGTCTGGCACTGGCGCCCGTACTTGTGGGGGCGCCGGTTCCTCGTCCGCACCGACCACTACAGCCTGAAGTTTCTCCTGGACCAACGGCTGTCCACTGTGCCTCAACACCAGTGGCTCAGCAAGCTGTTCGGGTTTGACTTCACCGTCGAGTACCGCCCCGGGCGGCTCAACTCGGCGGCCGATGCGCTGTCTCGCCGCGACGAGGAGACTGCGGCGCTCTATGCCCTCTCTAGGCCCTCCTTCGACCTCTACGTCGACATTCGCCGCGCCACCGCGGCCGACCCGGTCACGCGCGACCTGCTGCAGCAGCTGCAGGCTGCATCTTTGGGCGCGCCGTGGGCAGCCGACGACGGCTTCCTCCTCCATGGCAAGCGCATCTACGTGCCTGCCACCGACGACTTGCGCCACCAGGTGGTGACCCTGGCTCACTCGGCGGGACATGAGGGGGTCCAGAAAACCCTTGTGCGCCTCCGCGCGGACCTCTACATCCCCGGCGACCGCCAGCTGGTGCTCGACTTCGTCCGCTCCTGTGACGTGTGCCAGCGGAACAAGACACCAACCACACAGCCGACCGGCCTACTTCAGCCCTTGGACGTTCCGTCGCAGGTGTGGGCAGATATCTCCATGGACTTCATCGAGGGGCTGCCGAAGGCGCACGACAAGTCCGTCGTCCTGATGGTGGTGGACCGCTTCTCGAAGTACGCCCACTTCATCGCGCTCAGCCACCCCTACACCGCCGCCTCCGTCGCCCGTGCCTTCTTCGACGGGATCGTGCGCCTACACGGTTTCCCCAGCTCCATCGTCAGCGATCGCGACCCAGTCTTCACCAGCAATCTCTGGCGCGATCTCTTTAAATGTGCAGGTGTCAAGCAGTGGCTCAGTACGACCTTTCATCCCCAGACGGACGGCCAGTCCGAGGTCGTCAACAAGGTCATCGCGATGTATTTGCGCTGTGCGACAGGTGATCGGCCTCGCTCGTGGGTCGACTGGCTCTCCTGGGCGGAGTACTGCTACAATACCTCGTACCACACGGCACTCCGAGCGTCGCCATTCGAGGTTGTGTACGGCCGACCCCCACCACCCCTCCTGCCACACCACGCCGGGGCGGCCCAGACAGAAGCGGTGGACGCCATGCTGCGGGACCGCGACGCGTTCCTGGAGGAGGTTCGCGAGCGTCTTCTTCAGGCCCAGCAGTACGCCAAGCGCCACTACGATGAGCACCATCGCGAGGTGGAGTTCGACAAGGGCGCATGGGTGCTGCTCCGACTTCTCCACCGACCCACCCATGCGCTCGCTTCGCCGTCCAAGGGCAAGCTGCGCCCACGCTACGCGGGGCCATTCTAGATCGTCGAGCGCATCGGGCAGGTGGCTTATCGTCTCCGACTCCCCGCGGACGCACGCCTGCATGACGTCTTCCATGTGGGGCTGTTAAAGCCGTACAACTCCGCTGGCTCGCCACCATCAACACCGGCCGTGCTGCCACCGGTTCAGGACGGGCGACTGCTGCCAGCCCCTGCGTAGGTCCTGCGCGCACAGCTCCGTCGCGGCGCGTGGCACATCCTCGTCAAGTGGCAAGGCCTTCCGGAGGACGATGCCACCTGGGAGCCCCTAGACGACTTCAAGACTCTCTACCCGGATGTGCAGCTCGAGGACGAGCTGTTTGCGCAGGCAGGGAGAGATGTTATGACCGGCCGCCACTATAGGCGCCGGGCAACAGCATAAGCATGCAAATAAGGATTAGAAGATAAGCATGCAGATAAGGATTAGAAGATAAGATTTGTTAGAGAGAAGATAAGGATTAGAAGATAAGATTTGTTAGAGAGAAGATAGGGATTAGAAGATAAGATTTGTTAGAGAGAAAAGAGGAGATCTATCTCATTAGATAAGGACTAGAAGGGAGTATAAATAATTGTAAGCACCACTCTATAGATCAAGCAGAAACACATTGTTTCCGG
Source organism: Zea luxurians (assembly GCA_029449295.1). Classification (NCBI taxonomy): domain Eukaryota; kingdom Viridiplantae; phylum Streptophyta; class Magnoliopsida; order Poales; family Poaceae; genus Zea; species Zea luxurians. The sequence goes on along the minus strand of JAOPSE010000013.1, from coordinate 73,249,038 downwards.
CTTCCTGTAGGGAGCCGGGAGTCCAACCCTAGCCGCCACCTTGTTTTCCTCCTCTCACGATCGCTGGCTCCTCGCCGCCGTTCAGCCTTCAAACCACGCCCACCGATTCTCCACACATACAACCTCCGATCGGTGCGTGGCAGAGAACAACAGCATACCACTGATCTTCCTGGAAATTGTGTCCCCAGTCCACAATACTCGCATGTAGTAAAAGAATTATGAGAAAATGATTTTTAGGGTAAAAATAAATATAGAATCTTGATTAATTCATAAGTAATTTATGTTAGCTCCAAATTGACCCCTCCCAATTGCATTAGACTCATATTAATAATGTTTATCATCCAGTAACTCCATTTTATTTTGGGATTAAATAAAATTATGCACTTGATTCCCTTTTATCCAACACTTAGAACTTTGGAAATTCATAACTCCTCCGTTTTAATTCTAAATTGACTCGTTCCAGTTGAGTTAGCTTCGTATAAATATTTACTACGCAGTAGCGACATTTGTTATATGATATCCCCTACTTTTATAATTAGGTAACTAATTGGATTAAATCTGTGTCTATTGGATTTACTTCTTTAATATTAATATAGTATTCTGATCTTATGGTTATAATTTGACTAGATGATCTTTAATCAAATAATGACTTAAATTAGGGTTGAGATAATTATTTATAGAATAACCTCTCATACGGTCTATGCTAACCCATTGATACTATAGTTTAATATTTTAATCACATAGATCTTCTATAAAATCATAACCCCTTAATCGTAACTCCGATCTTAGTGGTTCTCGAATCCACGATCTCGTAGCAACGCGTAGATTATTATTACATAGTTTATTCTCATGTTTGGTGTGATGTTAATTTTGTCTATACCATGTTTGTTTGTATTGCTATGACTAGCGCGAGGTTACTAGTCATCTGGAGAGCAAGTTGGTACCTAGAATCTTAAGTCCCAAGGCAAGTTGTGCCCTTGATCACTTCTTTTTACCCAGTCATGTTCTGATTAATCATAATGTTCTGCATAGGTTAATTTTGATGGGACCCTTTAGGTTACCCTAGTTTGACTATCTTTATACCTTGTTTACCACTAAATTTTTGGGTAGTACCTGCTATTGCTATATGTGGTTTTAGGTATAGAGATACACATTATTTATGATCAAACTTTTATTATCAGTTGTTATTTACTGTTCATGTTAAGATCATTATGTTAATTGGAACATGGAGCGACCACCCGAGAAAACAGTGCTACCACAAGGGAGGAATGGGACCCTTGGCTGATTAATTAGGAAAGCTAGTGGATGACTACCTTACCCGAAAGGGGCAAGGGCAGTAGGGGAGTGGTCAGTGTAGGGAGGTCCTTTGGTTGATTTTGATGCGATGACGGTCAGGCGAGGGATCCCTGCATTGGAGCTTCCTATAAACTGTAGCGGGTTTCCTGAAGCTAGTGGAACTTTGTAAAGGCCTCATAGTGTTACCCTGCCTCGCTTCCATGGCAGAGGTGTATGGGGCCCGTACAACCCCGTGGCAGATGGGTAACATGACTTGTGGGTAAAGATGTGCAACCTCTGTAGAGTGTAAAACTGGCATATCAGCCATGCTCACGGTCATGAGCAGCTCGGACCCTCACATGATTAATTTATGGAACTAAATTCAATTTGTCATATGCATTGCATTGAGGGTGTTGTTATCACTTTTGTTTTACTACTTAATTGGGTTGGTATTTACTTATACTTAGTAATTGCTAATAAAATTTTGACTAACTTTAAAAGCAATGCTCAGCTCTAACCATCCTCTTTGGTAAGCTTTAGACTTCACGTGAGCTCCCACCTTTGGCGAGTTCATGCACTATTCCCCACAACCTGTTGAGCGATGAACGTATGTGAGCTCACTCTTGCTGTCTCACACCGCCCACAGGTCAAGAACAGGTACCGCAGGATGAGGCGCATGGAGGATGTAGTGACGAGTTCATGAGAGGTCTAGGCCGTTGTCTCCCAGTCAACTTTGGGTTGCTAGACCGTTGTTTCCTTATAATGTAATTATTTATTTATTTTGTACAGAACTTCTATTATATAGTAAATATGTGACATTCGATCCTGTGCCATGATTCATCATATGTGTGAGACTTGGTCCCAGCACACCTGGTGATTATTTCGCGCCCGGGTTTTGGACCCCTAAAACCCGGGTGTGACACATTCCATGTACAACTCAATGAGAAAGATATGACCAATGGTCTGCCTGCTCGGCCTTAGAGTCTAAAGACTCGGCTGACATGTCCAGAGGAAATCCTACTACCATGATGATTTTAGAAATATAAAGATGACAAAGATCTTATCAGATGAGGAGATGAGATCGATATCTAAGCAGATGTGGTAAAATCAGGTGGATAAGGGTGAAATACATGTACCAATAGAGTTTAAAGATAATTCAGGATAGACTCGTTTATGATTTCCTGTTAGGCTTAGTTGTGATACATATGTTGTAACCGATCTAAATACATATGTTGTTAATATCATTGCTCTTCGGACTATACAAGAAGCTGAAAGAGCTCCAAGAGGATAGATCGTCACATCATATTTTACATAGCAATAGGCAACGCAACAAACATGATGTATGTTATTATCTCATTTAGAGAGCTCGAATTTGTATAAATGTTTTTTCTCTCCACGGCCGTTGTGTTGGCGATGGCGCTCACATTGGTGTTGTTACCTTCTATGCATAAGAACTTTCCTACCTTCTGAGAGCACCTAGAGGAGGTGAATAGGTGATCCTATAAAATCAAGTACTAAATAGCCAAAACTTGTTTATGAAATGTTAGTGCGATTAAAACCAAGTTGCTAAAATGAGAACTCTAGAAGAAAACCAATCACAATGAAGAGGAACATGAGACATAGTGATTTTTATCCCGTGGTTCGGCCAATGCCTACTCCACGTTGTGGTGACCTCCTTCGGGCAAGGATTGCACTCAATCCCTCTCAAGTGATCCAATGATCAACTTTGAGTACCACAGTTTTCTCGCCCTTACAATGTTGATCACAAGAAAAGCACAAGAGTAAGGGAGGGAAAGAAACACACACAAGACTAGAATCGCAGTGAACACACACACACACACAAGCCAAGACGTAAGCACAAAACACGCGTAGGGAGTTTACAACTCAAACAGTGCTCAAATCTCTAACACAATGATCCGAGTGCGTGGTGGCGAAGTCTAGGCGTCTTAGAATGTTTAGTGAATGATTGGTGTACTGCTCCATGCGCCTAGGGGTCCCTTTTATAGCCCCAAGGTAGCTAGGAGACGTTGGAGATCCAATTGGAAGGCAATTCTTGCCTTCTGTCGGGTGCCGCACCGGATAGTCCGGTACACCACCAGACATGAATAGTAGTTCTCTGGTGCCCGATCTCCTTCCTTATTGGGCGCAGCCGACTGTTGGACCTTTGGTCCTGTTGGCGCACCGGACACTGTCCGGTGCACACCGGACAGTCTGGTGTGACCAACTGACCGTTGGCCCGGCCACATGTCACCCGTTGATCACGCTATCGACCGTTGGCCACGGGAGCCGTTGGCTCACCGGACAGTCCAGTGAATTTTAGACGTGGCGTCCCCGGCGAATTCCCAAGAGCAGCAAGTTTGCTGCTGAACAGCCTATGCACCGGACACTGTCCGATGCGCCACCGGACAGTTCGATGCGCCGCAGACTGATTTCAGTCTTGGCTAGACTCAGCCAAAACTTTTTTTGTTCCATTTCCTCTTTTCTTGGCAATGTTCCTAGCACTTTGAGAGATATGTTAGTATCCAAAAGTAATTTACTAAGGCTAGAAAACATACCTTGATTCTTGATTTGCATTTAGCACATATGAACTAAACAATATGTGTTGGGCATCTAATCACCAAAACATTTATAGAAATGGCCCAAGGGCACATTTCTCTGTCAATCTCCTCCTTTTTGGTGATTTGGGCCAACACATTAAAAAGCAACTTAAAAGTGCAACTCATTTTCAAAAATTGCAAATTGAAGATAAAAAATGTCTCACTTAGGATTTGGCATATTTGGATCACTTTTGCCACCACTTGGTTTATTTCCACAAAACACATTTGTCGGTACCCTGAATCAGGGGTACCCCTTACTACAACATGAAGGCGTGGTGCCCACGCGACTATCTCTAGTCACGTGGTGAACTGCACCTGACTCCACCACGTGGATGGCTCCAGGGTCGCCATGTGACCAGAGAAAACGATACACTCCAAGATTCCAACAGTGGGTCCGGACCCCATGGGAAAGTGCCGGACCCCTGTACATGTAGACCGGACCTCCGGAGCAAGGTCCAGGACCCCCGCGAGTGCAACATGGACCTCTGGGTCGGGTCCCGGACCCCTCTGCGTGGGGTCCGAACTACCCACAGCTGGGTCCCGAGACTCTGGGGCAGAGAATACCTAGGCCTTGCTCAGGTAGGGGTCCGGTGTTGACATGTGTCCAGGCCCAGCCTGGTGCGGACTTGTCCGCATAATGCTACTGCTCCCCGCCCAGGCGGAGACCTAATGCTGCCACGTGGCCTACCGCGCGTGACATAAGCCAGCGAGCGGAGCCTGACGTAAGGCCTCTAGGCCGCGCTGTCTCTGCATTTATTGCGGAGAAGACACGCCGCCTGACTATCCCGCTGATAGGCGATGTGCCCCTTCAGCATTTAATGTGTCCTGTCCACTCAGCTGGCAGGCGGCGTCCAGGCCATCCTGCAGGCGGCGTGCCTGTCCATTCCATTGCCAAACAGTACGCCCGTGCTGCGAAGTGCACTGTGCCCATCCATCATCACTCATACGTTACTAGGGAAGCTTCCCCTGCAGGCCAATACTACGCAGATCGCGGATATCAGGGCGCAAGGAGATTGCTTTGTAACACCCCTGGTGTTACTGTTACTAAAACTTGAGCATAACATCATCAGCATTGGCATTTCATGTGTATTGACACACCTAGAATGCATTCACTAGGTAAAAATTTCAAGCAAGTTGTATTGTTATGACATTTTGCAAATAAGACCCTAGTGGAGGATACTTAACCCTAAATGGGGATTAGAAGGGTAAAACAAAACCCAAATAGAGGAAACCCTAAAGCTTAAGTGAAATAATTATAAAATGTTACTAAGAATGGATCTAAGTTTCATTCACACCCCTGGAATACCAACAACCCTGAAGAGGACCCTGGAAAACCCTAACCCTAAACCCTAGGGGGTTAAGTGCAAAACTAGTGCACTTTTGGACTAAAGTGTAAAAACTATGATGTCATGGCATATAAAGTTATATGGTTCACATTTATGAATATTTGCAATTCAAACCCTGAATTTTAGACCTATTTGCAAAAAGGACCCCATTTGTGTTCTAGTGCTAAGTCTGAAAATCAGGATATTGACTCCACTTTGAAGCTCTATATCTTCCAAAATAGTGAGAATTTACCCTAGGTCACCACATCAAATTTGTAAACGTATCAAAGAAGAACAATTTTTCTTAAGAGTGTAAGCAAGGTTGTTATGAAGAATTTGGAGCAAAATGTGCCCAAAGATGGGCTGTCAGACTAAAACAGTCTGAAAATTTGGATAATCAGTGATGTTGGATCAACTTTGAAACCATGTAGCGCTCGATTCAATGGTTGTTTAGCCAAAGTCTCTATAACAAACTTGAAGCCGGTTTATTGAACTACAAGTTTGATGTAGGGTGTTGGCCTGATCTCTATATGAAATTTGGCACAAATTGCCCCCAAAAGTGTTCTGTCAGGCCAACTAAATGAGGTTCGTGATGGTACAATGTGTTGATCAGACTGCCAGCTCCACTCTCGCTGCCGATGAGCCATGCGCGATTCGTGCCGTTGTCGCCGCGATTCGTGCTCAGATCATGTGGATAGCGCTTGGGATTGAGTAAGGGCCCTCACAGTGGATAACTCCGGCCAGTAAACAAATCCGGCCACCGTACCGCACTCGCCACGGTGGAGTTGGATGACCTCGCCGGTGACCGCCGCCTTCTGGCCTTGTGCCACGTGCTTGAGCACCTCCACCGCATCGCCGTGAACCATTGTGACTCTCCCTTGATCGCCGAAATGACTGCCACGGTAATAGGACACTAATCGCGCGCCAGTGAACTCCCACTTCTCCGACCGCCGCGCGTCATCTCTGCAATTCCTGGCCACCGCTCTCGCTCAGTATAAATTGAAGCCACCGTGAGCTCCGTAAGATCATCGCGCACCTAGCCACCCAGTATTGCCCCCAGTCGATCACCAGTGTGCTCCAATTTTGAATTCCCCCCAAACACACTCAAGAACACCGCTGAACCGAGCTCACCGTGGCCAGCTCTCCACAGGTCCGATCATGTTCTCTCCGTTCTTGTTCTAGCATTCCCGTGTGTTCCTATAACTCATCGGCCCAACCAATTGTGCTGAACCGGCGTAGATCGTCGGGAACACCTTGAATTGTCTCCGGACTGCGCGGTCACCGTGGTTAGGGCGTTTCGATACGCCGTTAGTGAAATTAAGTTAGGGGAAACCTTAATTAAGGTCTGAATTAGGAGCCAATTGTGACAGTCATTACGTGCTCCGGCCAGTCTTAGCTCGCCGGTGCTCGAGTCCCCGCCGCGCGTCGTCGAGGACCTGGCGCTGTGAAGAATTAGAAGCTCAGGGTCTTTTCTGCAAGTGTCAGCGACTCGTGTAAACAGTGCAAGGAGCCCACTTGCGGTTACCCAAAAGGACAGGGCCTTATCTGCAAAGTCCGCAGCGTGGGCGTGGGCACGCGCTTTTCACTTGAGTTGGCCCGCCTGGGCTAGATTTGGCCCAGAACTGTTCAAGCTTTTCTCTTTTCTTTTTCTGCAAAGCTTTGGAAATCTGTAGAAAATTGTAGAAAAATGGTAAAAATTTCAAACCAATTTTACTAGATTCCTAATTTTTCGTAGTATTTAATAAAAATAGTTTCATGATTTTTAGATCAAATAGGGAATTTTGGAGCATTTATAATAGCCAAAAACATTGTGTCTGGATTTTTATAAAATAGATGATAATTCCAAAAATCCCCAAACTTTTTATATGAACTCTAAACATTATTTAGAAGCCTTGGGTAGAGTTTTATTTGATTTGAACTTTGTTTGATAATTAGAACCCAAAACCCTACCCCTGCCCTTTGAATTCCTTTACTAACTCCGGAAACCCTAAGTTCTCGGAGATCCGTGAAGGAAAATTGTATTCAAGACTTTAGATAATAAACTTTTATTATCATTGCATCTTCATGAGCATTACATGGGCATTCATTCTTATATATATGGTTATATTTAGAAAACGAGGAAGAAGTTGAAATAGAAGAAGAGAAGACTTCGCCACCACCACCTGCGGAACATCAGGCAGGCAGTTGTTTCTATTTTGACATCTGCGGATCCGAGCCTAAATCACCTGTAAACCAAGGCAAGCCCCGGTGCATTTGCCACCTCCTTGACTCTTTAAAAATCTTTCTCACTTGCTTGATGCATTAGGTGATAGGAGTTGATTGCTAAAACAATTCCTGCATTACCTTCCTTGAATTTGATTACCCTCCTTTGAATCCCTGTTTTATAAAAGGTTTTTACTATGCTTAGTCTTGCTCTAGCAAAGAAAAAGCTTTTGTTTTTTTACAAAAGATGATGTGGCAAAGTGGAAGGGATGTTTTTGAAAATAAAACTTGATGGTGGATCCATCATGGCCATGATGGGTTCAACATCGAAAAAGATGTACCTCTGCCAGGTACCAGACTTTGGATCGTAATGATTAAGCTGACACCGGGCGGGTGACTTGCACGAGAAGAGAAAGTCTCGGTGTAGTGTCTCCGTCTGAGTCGATTAAGGACCGTCTCGATGTAGGCCTGCTGACCGAGGACCCTTTAACTGGTCACATGCCTCATCATGGGTAAGCTTTGCCTCGGGCAGACTAAGGCCAGAATAAGATACCATGCAATGGGAGTGGAGAGATGGCGAGAGTAGTGTGTACCCTCTGTGGCAAGAGGCTGGACGGTGGTGTATCTGTGCTCTCGGTTGGCGTGAACCTGATCTGGTCTTAAGAACCCCGGTGGCGGGTTGACATATGCAAGGGTTAAGTGCTACATATGTCGTGTGATTGGAGATCCTCAGCTGAGTAAAATCGATTCGGATCGCCGTACCTTCGCGGTTATGAAGACTTGGTCACTGACTTACACGTAGAACTCCAGTAAAGATAAAGGGTTGTTAAGAAATTGGCTAGTGCAGGTCAAGTGATTGAACTAGGATAGAAAGAACTCTAGATGCAGGTAACTTTACCTAACCTGACAATAAAATTGGATTTTAAGGATCCACTCATAGTAAGCTTTTCTGCAAAACAGAGTCCTTGATTCTTGATAAGCCTTTCCTTGAATCCCTCTAGCCAGCATACCCTTGAGAGTCTTTTCTTTGGTCGGGTAAGACTTGCTAAGTAATTCCATACTCAGGGTTTTATTCCCTATTGTTTTTAGGTGAAGAAGCGACAAACTTTTGTTGTTTCTGTTCTAAGGTGGTTCCAAAGGAAGAACTCTAGGAATGAAGCTGTGGGAGGAAAGGATCCTACATAAAAACTTTTGTTTAAAACTTATCGGGAGGGGTTTTTGCCTCCCTTGGCTTGTAATAATAATACTCTGCACTCAGTTAATTATATCCTGGTCTATAATATATAACTTTGTATTACTTTTAAATAAAGGTAAGTTTATGTAATCGCTTCTGCATTTTTGTATCTCCAATGATTTGTAATGTCTGCATGACGGGTGAAACGCTCTTGGGAAAGGTAAGAAAAGCAGATACCGAACTTGTCAAGTGATTCAGGAACATCTGCAGGGTTGTTCGAGGTCCGTTGGACAAGGACAACTGTAGGTGGGCCTAATGACTTGGGAGGTTTCGTCACAGCTGGTATCGGAGCGAAGCCCATTTCTGCAGATATTATGAGGCATCTTCAAAAGAATTTTTCTAAAGACTTATCTAGAAAATTTCTTCCCTTCTTACCTAGTATCTCTGAAGAGTTTATATGAAAGACCAGATAGGAAGAGTGCAATGTATAGAAGGTTGAATCAACTAAAGTTGATTCTGTAATTACACATGCATCATGCTAAGAATTATGTTAATAAGATTCCCCCTTTAGAAAGATGCCGCCACGTACAAGGAAGACTGCACGCAAGTCGACCGGGCCGATCGGTGTACCTCGTCACCAACTTGCCCCGAGACATGACGATAGCAGTAGTGGGAGCAACGATCCGATTGGAGATCTGGAAGCACAAGTTAATCAGCTTCAAACAGAACTCCGTCGCAGGAATAACATATGGGTCGCAGATGGCGAGAGGATCAATGAATTGAGAAGCGACATCCGCCGCCTGCAAGATTAGCTCGCGGATCGAGATTTAGCGCTCGACTGGGCGGTTCACTCTCGTTCGCTTGCCTGGGCTAAGGAGGCGAAAGCTCGAGCCCGAGTAGAAGAGCTTAGCTCAACTATTGATAACTTGCAGGCTTATTGTAATACTCTACATGAAGAAGTTCATGTATTGTACTCACAACTACACCCCAGTGTACCTGCGGATCCTGTCAGGATGGAAGCCGGACCTTCTCAAGTAGCGGGAGAAGCCTTTGGCGGTGAACTGGACCTTTTCAGGCCCCCTCCCTCTATGAAGCTGGCCGACGAATGGTCTCCGACGCCTGACAGTGAGGCTACCCAGAGTGACAAAAAGCAGGAATAGTATAGTGTAGAAGTAGTACTATTTTGTAATAGGTGGTGTAATCCTATTGTAAAGTACGAGTCTGTAACATTACCTTTTTAAGTAATGTGAAATGGATGGTTTGTATGGCATATCATATTGCTCCAATGTTCTTTTCCTCAGATGCCTTCTAGGACTCGCGCTCAGGATGGGGCTGGTACCTCCCGTGGGAGGGAGGCGACCCCGAATCCACCTCCAGTACCCCCGACACTTGCCGAGGCCATCGCTGCCTTGGTAAACGCTACAGCAGAAAATACCCGCTTCCTGCGGGAGATGGCAGGTCAACCACTTCAACAACAAGGCGGGCGGGCCTATCCGCAAGGCCCCTAGGAAACATCTTATTTGGACTTCTCCGAGACGTGCCCTCCGTTGTCCGTCAAGGCAGAAGATCCTTTAGAGGCGGATGAATGGATCCATGTCATTGAGCAAAAATTTGGGCTTCTTCGATGTTCAGAAACTCAAAAGCCCCTATTCGCAGCCCAACAATTGCGTGGCCCTGCCAGCACGTGGTGGGGAAACTTTGTGGCCATTCAGCTGGCCGATCATCAGATTACATGGGATGAATTCAAGCTGGCCTTCAGAGAGCATTACATACCTGAAGGAGTCCTCCACATGAAACAAGAGGAATTCATGAAATTGAAGTAAGGTGGAGATACTGTCACCCAGTATCTCAATAAATTTAATCACTTATCTCAGTATGCAATTGACCAAGTCAACACCGACATAAAGAAGAAGAATTGTTTCATGAGAGGTTTAAATGATTGAATGCAAAGGAAAATGGCTACCTGCATCGACCTCACATACGAAAGGGTTGTCAGCACAGCGCTGGCAGTTGAATCTAAATATACAAGTTCTGGAAAGTCCAAGTGGAATGGAGGCAATAGGCCTAATCAGGGCCCCAAGAAAAGGCAACAATTAGTTATCTGGCCTTTTAATCAGGGTCGTTCTTCATCACGCCCACCCTCCTTCCCATTCAAACAACCAGTGTTTATCCGTCCTACCCCTGCCTCCACTACTACAAATCAGCCGGGTGCCCCTGGCACTCGTTTCCCTGCTCTTCCAAGCTCATATATCGGCTGCTTCAACTGCGGGAAGTCCGGACATTTCATTAAAACTGTCCGTACCCAAGGCAAAATCAAGCAAATAATTAACAGAGTTCTGGAAGCTCCTAGGGAAATGCAGGTAATTATACTATGGGCCGGAATACAAAGAAAATAGGACGAGTTTATTACACTCAAGTGGCTACCACACCGGAAGGCGAACCAGTGATGATGGGTACGTTCCTCGTACCCATCCACCCTGCACTTATTCTCTTTGATTCGGGTGCATCACATACTTTCATAAGCAAAAAGTTCATGGAGAACCACTGCATTCCATATACTGAATCAAGAGAAGGGTTTAAAATACATTCGCCTGGGGGACAAATATTTACCAAAGAAGTGGCTTATCAAGTGCCCGTAACATTGGCTGGACGGGACTTTCCTACTAGTATGATTGTTCTGAAAAGCCAAGACATAGATGTGATTCTGGGCATGAATTGGTTGGCCCAACATAAAGCGGTTCTCAACACTGATCTGAGAACAGTCAGGTTGAGTTATGGCTAAGAAGAAATTCTTTTGTCTATCCCCATAGCTATTCCAGCTAGACCAATTGGTAGAACTAATGAAGCCATTATACAGGAGATCAAGGATATTCCGGTAGTATGTGAGTTCCCAGATGTCTTTCCAGAAGATTTGCCTGGATTGCCACCCGAAAGAGATGTAGAGTTTGTAATTGAACTGAAGCCCGATACGGCTCCCATTTCTAGAAGATCGTACCAGATGCCTCCAAATGAATTGACAGAACTTAAGATTCAATTGCAAGATCTACTTGAAAAAGGGATTCATCTGGCCAAGCTCGTCACCATGGGGTTGTCCAGCCATATTCGTCAAGAAGAAGGATCAAACATTGCGAATGTGCGTGGATTATTGTCGGGGACCATAATTAGGGGTACCCCCAAGACTCCTAAACTCAGCTGGTAACCACCATCAGCACAAAGCTGCAAAGGCCTGATGGGCGCAATTCAGGTCAAAGCCTCCGTCCACTCAAGGGACACAATCTCGCCTCGCCCGAGCCCAGCCTCGGGCAGGAACAGTAGACCAAGGCAGATTCATGCCTCGCCCGAGGGCATCCTCAAGTAATGGGCGCACCTTCGACTCGCTCGAGGCCCAGCTCGGGCAGGCTTCGCAGTGAAGCAACCTTGGCCAGATCGCCATGCCAACCGACCGCATCACAGGAGCATTCAATGCAAGGATCGCCTGACACCTTATCCTAACACGCGCTCCTCAGTCGACAAGGCCGAAGTGACCGCAGTCACTTCGCCCCTCCACTGACTGACCTGACAGGAAAACAGCGCCGCCTACACTACTCCGACTGCTGCGCCACCCGCCAGGGTGAGGCTGACAGCAGCCAAGTCCAGCCTCGGGTGCCATAGGAAGCTCCGCCTCGCCCGACCCCAGGGCTCGGACTCAACCTCGACCTCGGACGACGGTCTCCGCCTCGCCCGACCCCAGGGCTCGGACTCAACCTCGACCCCAGACGACGGTCTCCGCCTCGCCCGACCCCAGGGCTCGGACTCAGCCTTGACCCCAGACGACGGTCTCTGCCTCGCCCGACCCCAGGGCTCGGACTCAGCCTCGACCCCAGACGACGGTCTCCGCCTCGCCCGACCCTAGGGCTCGGACTCAGCCTCGACCCCAGACGACGGTCTCCGCCTTGCCCGACCCCAGGGCTCGGACTCAACCTCGACCTCGGACGACGGTGTCCGCCTCGCCCGACCCCAGGGCTCGGACTCAACCTCGACCCCAGACGACGGTCTCCGCCTCGCCCGACCCAGGGCTCAGACTCAGCCTCGACCTCAGAGGAGCCTCCGCCTCGCCCGACCTTGGGCTCGGGCCGACCACGTCGCAGGGGGGCGGGTACATCATTACGCTACCCCTAGCTAGCTCAGGCTACGGGGAACAAGACCGGCGTCCCATCTGGCTCGCCCCGGTAAAACAAGTAATGATGACACCCCGCGTGCTCCATGACGACGGCGGTTCTCAGCCCCCTACGGAAGCAAGGAGACGTCAGCAAGGTCCCGATAGCCCCGACAGCTGTGCTTCTACAGGGTTTAAGCGCTCCTCCGACGGCCACGACACCACATGAACAGGGCACCATCACCTCTCCGACAGCCACGTCAGCATGTACATAGGACTCTGGCTCCTCTCTGCCGGACACGTTAGCACACTGCTACACCCCCATTGTACACCTGGACCCTCTCCTTACGTCTATAAAAGGAAGGTCCAGGGCCCTCGTACGAAAAAGGTGGCCGCGCGGGAGGACGGGCTGACGAGCAGGCTCTCTCTCTCTCTTCCTCGCGAACGCTTGTAACCCCCTACTGCAAGCGCATCCGCCCTAGGCGCAGGACAACACGAGTCGCGGTTCCCCTTATTGTTTTTCCCCCTTGTGTTCCGTCTCGCGCCGACCCATCTGGGCTGGGACACGCAGCGACAATTTACTCGTCGGTCCAGGGACCCCCCGGGGTCGAAACGCCGAAAGTTGGCACGCCAGGTAGGGGCCTGCTATGTGTTGACGAACAGCTTCCCGTCAAGCTCCAGATGGGTAGTCTCCAGCAACCTCTCCAGCCTGGGATGTTGCTCCATTTCGGGAGTCTCGAGTTCATGTCCCTCGACGACAGCTATGACATGGTACTCCTTCCTCCGCCACGCGACAACGACAATGGCGGCCGTCAGCCCGCCCGTCGGCGGCGGAATCGACGACGTCTTCCCCGCATGGCGGAAGAACAACATCCGAGTCTGTCCCGTCACCTTCCCCGCCGACGAAGGAGGAGGCAGGGCAACCACAGCCAAGCAGGAGGTGGCACCTCGTCGGCTGTCGAGCGAGTCGACAATGCCGGCGCCCCAGCGGGGGACACGTTGGGCGTCGACCTCGCGTCTGAGACGAAGACGGGCATCGTTTCCCCGCAACACGCCAACCCCAAGCGGACGGATGATGCCTGCACGCTCGCGAAGGACCTACTGGGCGTTAGCCTCGTACCTGAGATAACGGTGCAGTCCGTCCCCGACGTGACTCCGTCACCATCCGTCGATCAAGAGGTACCGTCCATTTTCCACCCTTTGCCTTTTAGATTCAGCTTCGACCCACCAAGCGACCCCGCTTCGGTGGACGCTTTCATAGAGGCATATCCGAACCATCCGGGGTATCATATGTGGTCAACCTGGGACCGATTGACGGCCGTCTCGACCTATGGGCCCCCGGGTTCCGAGGAAGATGACGAGCCCGACTATGGTTGGGATTTCTCCGGGCTCGGGAACCCCAGTGCCTTGCAGGACTTCATGACCGCATGTGACTACTGCCTCTCCGATTGCTCCGATGATAGCCACAGCCTCGGCGACGAGGACTGTGGCCCAAGTCGCGAATGTTTCCACGTCGATCTAGGGGGTCTCGACGAAGGCAACCACCTTGGTATGCCGGAGGACGGCGATCCCCCTAGGCCTGTGCCTTGCGTTGACATCCTTCGGGAGCTAGCTGTGGTCCCAGTCCCTGTGGGGGGTCAGGACGCACAGCTCGAGCAAATCCACGAGAGGCAGGCCAGGCTCGACGAGGAAGCAGGGCAACTTGTGCAGCTCCGGCAGAACATCGGGTAGGAGTGGGCAGGCCGAGCACTAGCCGGAGAAGCGCGTCATCTGCCCTAGGACGTCCAACACCGCATCGCTAACGATACAAGGGCAAGGCTGCCCCCGGCTCCCAGTGGGGTCGGCCAGAACCTGGCTGCAGCAGCAATACTACTCCGAGCGATGCCGAAACCATCCATCACCGAGGGACAGCGTATCCAGGGAGAACTCAAGAATCTCCTGGAGGATGCCGCGGTCCGACGGGCCGAAAGCTCTGCCTCCCGAAGGCAGGGGTACCCCCCGGAGCATCACGCCGCGACTTCCCGATTCATGCGGGAAGCCTCGGTCCAGACCGGGCGCACGCGGGACACAGCGCCTGCGGCCCCAGATCGCCTCGACAACGAGCATCATCGCCGCGACCGTCGAGCCCACCTCGACGAGAAGGTGCGTCGAGGCTACCACCTCAGGCGTGGAGGACGCTACGACAGCGGGGAGGATCGGAGTCCCTCGCCCGAACCACCCGGTCCACAAGCTTTCAGCTGGGCCATACGACGGGCGCCATTCCCGACCCGGTTCCAGACCCCGACTACCATCACCAAGTACTCGGGGGAAACGAGGCCAGAACTGTGGCTCGCAGACTACCGGCTGGCCTACCAGCTGGGTGGAACGGACGATGACAACCTCATCATCCACAACCTCCCCCTGTTCCTCTCCGACGCCGCCCGAACCTGGCTGGAGCATCTGCCTCCTGCGCAGATCTCCAATTGGGACGACCTGGTCAAAGCTTTCGCCGGCAACTCCCTGGGCACATAAGTGCGCCCTGGGAACTCCTGGGATCTTCGAAGCTACCACCAGCAGCCAGGAGAATCCCTGCGGGACTACATCTGGCGATTTTCGAAGCAGCGCACCGAGCTGCCCAACATCACCAACTCAGATGTCATCGGCACGTTCCTCGCTGGCACCACTTGCCGCGACCTGGTGAGCAAGCTGGGTCGCAAGACTCCCACCAGGGCGAGCGAGCTGATGGACATCACCACCAAGTTCGCCTCTGGCTAGGAGGCAGTCGAGGCCATCTTCCGGAAGGACAAGCAGCCTCGGGGACGCCAGTAGGAAGACGTCCCCAAGGCATCCGCTCAGCGCAGCACGAAGAAGAAGGGCAAGAAGAAGTCGCAAACGAAACGCGACGCCGCCGACGCAGATCTTGTCGCCGCTGTCGAACACAGGAACCCCCGGAAGCCTCCCGGAGGGGCCAACCTGTTCAACAAGATGCTCAAGGAGTCGTGCCCCTATCATCAGGGTCCCATCAAGCACACCCTTGAGGAGTGCATCATGCTTTGGTGCTACTTCCACAAGGCCGGGCCACCGATGGAAGGTGGCAAAGCCCACGACAATGACAAGAAGGAAGACCACAAGGCAGAGGAGTTCCCCGAGGTCCATGACTGCTTCATGATCTACGGTGGGCGGGTGGCGAATGCCTCGGCTCGGCACCACAAGCAGGAGCGCCGGGAGGTCTGCTCGGTGAAGGTGGCGACGCCAGTCTACCTACACTGGTCCGACAAGCCCATCACCTTCGACCAAGGCGACCACCCCGACCGTGTGCCGAGCCTAGGGAGGTACCCACTCATTGTCGATCCTGTCATCGGCAACATTAGGCTTACCAAGGTCCTCATGGACGGAGGCAGCAGCCTCAACATCATCTACGCCGAGACCCTCGGGCTCTTGCAGATCGATTTGTCCACGATTAGGGCCGGTGCGGCGCCCTTTCACGGGATCATCCCCGGGAAGCGCGTCCAACCCCTTGGGCAACTCGATCTGCCCATCTGCTTCGGGACACCCTCCAACTTCTGAAAGGAAACCCTCATGTTCGAGGTGGTCGGGTTTCGAGGAACCTACCACGCAGCGCTGGGGAGACCATGCTACGCCAAGTTCATGGCCGTCCCCAACTACACCTACCTCAAGCTCAAGATGCCGGGCCCCAACGGGGTCATCACCGTCGGATCCACATACTGACACGCGTACGAATGCGACGTGGAGTGTGTGGAGTACGCTGAGGCCCTCGCCGAGTCCGAGGCCCTCATCGCCGACCTGGAGAGCCTCTCCAAGGAGGTGCCAGATGCGAAACGCCACGCCGGCAACTTCGAGCCAGCAGAGGTGGTTAAGTCCGTCCCTCTTGACCCAAGCAACGACGCCTCCAAGCAAGTCCAGATCGGCTCCGAACTCGACCCCAAATAGGAAGCAGTGCTCGTCGACTTTCTCCGCGCAAACGCCGAGGTTTTTGCGTGGAGTCCCTCGGACATGCCTGGCATACCGAGGGATGTCGCCGAGCACTCGCTGGATATCCGAGCTGTAGCCCGACCGGTGAAGCAGCCTCTACGCCGATTCGACGAAGAAAAGCGCAGAGCCATAGGTGAGGAGATCCACAAGCTGATGGCTGCAGGGTTCATCAAAGAGGTATTCCATCCCGAATGGCTAGCCAACCCTGTGCTTGTGAAAAAGAAAGTTGGGAAATGGCGGATGTGTGTAGACTACACTGGTCTGAACAAAGCATGTCCAAAGGTTCCCTACCCTCTGCCTCGCATCGATCAAATCGTGGATTCCACTGCTGGGTGCGAAACCCTGTCATTCCTTGATGCCTACTCAGGATATCACCAAATCAGGATGAAAGAGTCCGACCAGCTCGCGACTTCTTTCATCACACCCTTTGGCATGTACTGCTATATTACTATGCCATTCGGTTTAAGGAATGCAGTCGCGACATACCAAAGGTGCATGAACCACGTGTTTGGACAGCACATTAGCCGAACGGTCGAGGCTTACGTCGATGACATCGTAGTCAAGACGAGGAAAGCCTCCGACCTCCTCTCCGACCTTGAAACGACATTCAAGTGTCTCAAAGCGAAAGGTGTAAAACTCAATCCCGAGAAGTGTGTCTTCAGAGTCCCCCGAGGCATGCTCCTGAGGTTCATCATCTCCGAGCGGGGCATCGAGGCCAACCCAGAGAAAATCGTGGCCATCACCAACATGGGGCCTATCAAGGACTTGAAAGGAGTACAGAGGGTCATGGGATGCCTTGCGGCTCTGAGACGCTTCATCTCGTGCCTCGGTGAAAGAGGCCTGCCCCTGTACCGTCTCTTAAGGAAGACCGAGCGCTTCACTTGGACCCCCGAGGCCGAGGAAGCCCTCGGGAACTTGAAGGCGCTCCTTACAAGCGCGCCCATCCTGGTGCCCCCCGCTGCCGGAGAAGCTCTCCTGATCTACGTAGCCGCGACCACTCAGGTGGTCAGCGCCGTGATCGTAGTCGAGAGACGAGAAGAAGGGCATGCATTGCTCGTCCAGAGGCCGGTCTACTTCATCAGTGAGGTACTGTCCGAGACCAAAATCCGCTACCCGCAAATTCAGAAGCTACTGTATGCGGTAATTCTGACGCGGCGAAAGTTGCGACACTACTTCGAGTCTCATCCGGTGACTGTGGTGTCATCCTTCCCCCTGGGGGAGATCATCTAGTGTCGAGAGGCCTCGGGTAGGATTGCAAAGTGGGCGGTGGAGATCATGGGCGAGACAATCTCGTTCGCCCCTTGGAAGGCCATCAAATCCCAAGTCTTGGCAGATTTCGTGGCAGAATGGGTCAACACCCAGCTCCCAGCAGCTCTGATCCAACTAGAACTCTGGACCATGTTTTTCGACGGGTCGCTGATGAAAACAGGAGCGGGCGCGCGCCTGCTCTTCATCTCACCCCTCGGAAAGCACCTCCGCTACGTGCTGCGCCTCCATTTCCCGGCGTCCAACAACGTGGCCGAGTACGAGGCTCTGGTTAACGGGTTGCGCATCGCCATCGAGCTAGGGGTTCGGCGCCTCGACGCTCGTGGCGACTCACAGCTTGTCATCGACCAAGTCATGAAGAACTCCCACTGCCGCGACCCGAAGATGGAAGCCTACTGCGACGAGGTTCGGCGCTTGGAAGACAAGTTCTACGGGCTCGAGCTCAACCACGTCGCCCGACGGTACAACGAGACTGCAGACGAGCTGGCTAAAATAGCCTCGGGGCGGACAACGGTCCCCCCAGACGTCTTCTCCCGAGACCTACATCAACCCTCCGTCAAGACCGACGACACGCCTGAGCCTGAGAAGGCCTCGGCCCTGCCCGAGGCACCCTCGGCTCAGCCCGAGGCACCCTCGGTCGCCGAGGGTGAGGCACTGCCCGTCGAGGAGGAGCGGAATGGGGTCCCGCCTAATCGAAACTAGCGGAATTCATACCTACAATATCTCCACCGAGGAGAGCTACCCCTCGACGGAACCGAGGCTCGGCGATTGGCGCGGCGTGCTAAGTCGTTTGTCTTGCTGGGTGACGGAAAGGAGCTCTACCACCGCAGCCCCTCAGGCATCCTCCAGCGATGCATATCCATCGCCGAAGGTCAAGAGTTATTGCAAGAAATACACTCGGGGGCTTGCGGACAGCACACAGCGCCTCGAGCCCTCGTTGGAAACGCCTTCCGACAAGGTTTCTACTGGCCAACCGCGGTGGCCGACGCCACTAGGATTGTACGCACCTGCCAAGGGTGTCAATTCTACGCAAGGCAGACCCACCTGCCCGCTCAGGCTCTGCAAACAATACCCATCACCTGGCCGTTTGCTGTGTGGGGTCTGGACCTCGTCGGTCCCTTGCAGAAGGCACCCGGGGGCTTCACGCACCTGCTGGTCGCTATTGACAAATTCTCCAAGTGGATTGAGGTCCGACCCCTAAACAGCATCAGGTCCGAACAGGCGGTGGCGTTCTTCACCAACATCATCCATCGCTTTGGAGTCCCAAACTCCATCATCACCGACAACGACACCCAGTTCACCAGCAGGAAGTTCCTGGACTTCTGTGAGGACCACCACATCTGGGTGGACTGGGCCGCCGTAGCTCACCCCATGACGAATGGGCAGGTAGAGCGTGCCAACGACATGATTCTACAGGGACTCAAGCCGAGGATCTACAACAACCTCAACAAGTTCGGCAGGCGATGGATGAAGGAACTCCCCTCGGTGGTCTGGAGTCTGAGGACGACGCCAAGCCGAGCCACAGGCTTCACGCCATTTTTTCTAGTCTATGGAGCCGAGGCTATCTTGCCCACAGACTTAGAATACGGCTCCCCGAGGACAAGGGCATACGACGCCCGAAGCAACCAGACCAACCGAGAAGACTCACTGGACCAGCTGGAAGAGGCTCGAGACATGGCCTTACTATACTGGGCGCGGTATCAGCAGTCCCTGCGACGCTACCATGCCCGAGGGGTTCGGTCCTGAGACCTCCAGGTGGGCGACTTGGTGCTTCGGCTACGACAAGACGCCCGAGGGCGCCACAAGCTCACGCCTCCCTAGGAAGGGCCATTCATCATCGCCAAGACTTTGAAGCCCGGAACATACAATCTGGCCAACAGTCAAGGCGAGGTCTACAGCAACACTTGGAACATCCGACAGCTATGTCGCTTCTACCCTTAAGATGTTTTCAAGTCATTCATATACCTCGTTTACATACACAAGTAAAGTCTAACCATCAAGGAAGGGTCAGCCTTGCCTCGGCAAAGCCCGACCCTCCCTTGGGGGCTAGAAGGGGGGAACCCCCTCTGCGTCAAAATTTTCCTCGGAAAAAGTCTTTCGGCCAGAACATTTTTCGCGATTTTCGACTACATCGATAGTGGGATCCTGAAAACGACGGAGTACACGTAAGCGGCAAGGTCGACCGAGCCGAGGGACTCCTACGCCTCCGGGATACGGATACCTCACTCATCACCTTCTGCGATAAGTAACTTACGCTCGGATGAACGATCCTGCTAACCGAACAAGTCTTAACGCTCGAAAACTTCTCTACCGAAACGATTTTTCGTGCCTTCTCGACTATATCGATAACAGAATCCCGCGGACGAGCAAGAGTACACGTAAGCGGCGAAGGTCGACCGAGCCGAGGGACTCCTACGCCTCCGGGATACGGGTACCTCACTCATCACCTTCCGCGATAAGTAACTCTCGCTCGGAAAAACATTCTGCTACCAATAAGCAAGTCCTGATACTCGAAACAAGAGGAAAAGAAACGCAACTTTATAAGACAACAATGACATGTTTGGGCCTCGGCGGCCGTAAAAAACATACGCACACTACAGACAAACTGTTCCTACAGGTTCTGGCATCGGCAGGGGGAGCAGTAGCACCCTCGGCGTTGATTCCACCCTCGACGGAACCAGGCCTGGCCTCAGACGGCAACACGGGCGAAGGATCTCCACCTCGAAGGAAGATGTCAGCACTGTGCCTGGGCCATCGCCGCCAGGGTCTCCTCTAGGAACTCGGCCCAAGCAGACGGCTTGTCCTGCCGCTCCGTGGCCTCAGCCAGCTGTCCCCCGAGGACACCAGCCCAGCTCATGGCCTCGGCGGCCCGACCCCGGGGTTGGTCCCGCCAGTGGACGACCCGGCCAGGCTCCGGCCACCGCTGCTACGCCTCCTTGGCCTGGGCCGACGAAGCCCCCTTTTCGAGCCAACTCCGCCTCTGTCCATGCTGACACCGCTGCCTCCGGCTCTGGCTCATCGCAGAGCGGCTGAGGGTTTCTTTAACTGGGCAAGAGAAGCCTTGAGTGGCAAGGCCGACTGCGCCGAGGGACTCCTACGCCTCCGAGATACGGATGCCTCACTCGTCAACTTTCGTGCAGGGCAACTCACACTTGGTTAAGCGGTTCAGCTAGCCGACAGGCGAGACCTGGTGCTCGAAATAGGGAAGAAACACGGCTCTACGCCCAAATACACAGATGTTCAGGCCCCGACAGCCGCAATGAACATACGCCAGCACTCAAGATGCCATTACAAACGGAACTCCGGTTCCACTCCCGCGGGTATGAACAACCTCCACATCGGAGGGCCTGCGGGACGACAACTTCCAGGAGGCTCGCCACCACCCACTCCTGCAGCAGCGACAACGACCTCCGCTCCGGGCGGCCAGACAGCAGCAGCGATGACCTCAGGGCAGACGCTGCTGCGACAAGGCCCTCGCCCACGTCCCCACTCGAGGGGTGAGGACAAGCTATCAAAGCCAAAGAGCCGGAGGCCCAGAGCGCAGATGGCGCCGACGATCTCGTCGGCGACGAGGACTTCTCCAGCTGCCACCACCTCAGCACCGACGACGGCAACCACCTGCCAACCGGCAGATCCCCACTCAAGTCCTCCCGGACGGGCGAGCACCAACCTCCACGCGGAGGCGTCGTGCCAGAGCACGGGCAGGACAGCCCAAGAACACGAACGCCGCCCTAGCAGCACGTGACGTCTTGGACGGTCCCCCGGTACGCGCGGCGCGACAGCCGCTCGCACAGCGGCTAGATAGCCACACTCCGCCCGACGGCGGGTGGGGGCACCGGAAGCTGAGCAAGAGCCAGCTGAGCCAGCGAGCCCAACGCGCTGAAGCTGACGATGCTCGCGGCCGACCAGCCCTACGTTGTCGAAGTCCGCCCCCTCCGCTAGACCGGTGGGCGCCCTCTCCCCTGAAGGCTGAAGAAGAAGGTGGCCCACCGACCCGTGCGGGAGGTAGAGCTCCGGCTCAGCTCGCCCTCTGCCCCAGCAAGGATGATGAAGATCCTTGAAGCTGAGGGCGGGGCGGAGGCCGCAACCCGGCTCGCTTCTCCCCACCAAACTGCCCATTGGTGGGGGAATGCAGCCGGGCTGCATGATGAAAATCCTTGAAGCCGAACGATGGCTGAAAGGTACCGATCTCCACGAGATCGCGCTCCTCCAACGGCAGCAAGAGCAAGACGACGCTGGGGCACCCCATCCGGGGGCTCGGAAGGTGGAAGGGCGCAATGCATGAAGAGAATGTGGAGGCGTGACTGCCACCTAGGGAGCCTTTCCCTTTTTAAAGGCAACTCACGCACCCGCGTCCTCAGGCGTCGCGGGCTAAGTCTTCACCAACGCGCTCAAAGATCCTCCCCCTACGACACGGGGGCTGGGCCCCACATGACATGCAAGCTGGCTTAGGACAGAAGAAGCTAAACCGCCGCGCGCGGAGCATGTAACCGCCCAGCGGTTACAAGCATTCCTCCGTCTTTGCCTAAACCAGCGGGTGAAAGGGCAGACCGCCATGCAGGCAGCATGTAACCGTGCCATGGGGATGCACCCTTTCAACTTCGACGCGTCCAACATGGAGTCCCAGGCCCACACGTCATGTAACCGGCACGCCGGTTACTACGTGCAAAAAACTGCAGCGCCACTTGCGCCAGCGCCGCGCCTTCTCGACTGCGGAACCGGTGCCGCAATTCGAGGCAACCCCGCGCGTGGACCAGCAGTGCCAGCCAAACACGCCGGTCACGGGTCAGTCAGCCGCGGGAGAAGGCACGACGGTCGATATGGCCAGAAGTGGGCCGACAGTAATGGCGGCAGCAGGCGGGCGGAAGCGGCGGTCAAATCGTCTGGAGGCTCACGTCCCCTCCTGGAGCAGTAGGAGAACCCTCTCCCACGACATGAAGACGACGCGCCCGTGTTCCGTTCCTCGAACGACTCGCGCATGTACAACGGCTGCCCCGCGAACCACTCGTCCCATCGCATTAACTCCACGGCAGGGCATGCGATACCTTTGGCAGGCGAAGCGGGCGACGCTTCACCTCCGCCATAATGGCCGCGTCAAAAAAAAGGTGCGCCACGTCGTTCAATTTCGTATCCTTTTCCTCTCCCCCTTTCTCTCTCTTGCTACAGGGACCGGGAAAGGGGATACTCCGAAAGGGATCCTTCTCCATGAAGGAAGCGGGCCCCGAGCCCTCCTACTGATCAGAGGTTCGAAGGCTAGCCCCTCGGAAGGGTTCGACAGCCGCCTCAGAGCATTCGGGCTCCGCGCCCACTACTGGTCAGAGGTTCAAAGGCTGGCCCCTCGGAAGGGTTCAATAGCCGCCTCAGGCCACTGAGGCTCCGCGCCCACTACTGATCAGGGGTTCGTAGGCTAGCCCCCCGAAGGGTTCGACAACAGCCTCAGAACATGCAGAGCGAGGGATGACTCTAGGTACGTCCGATACATGGCCGAGGCTCGGGCTACGCTCCCGAGGTACCATAGGACATTTCCAAGACCAGGAGGAGCGATTCTGTAACGGAATCCCATCGAAGGGAGGCATCGAGCCCTCGGACCCTATCAAACAGGACCGGGTCCGGCAAATCACCTGCAGGTACTTTTGGAGCGCGCCTCTGGGCCACTAGCCGACCCTTATCGAACGGGGCACGGGTGTCCACTCGGATCACCCGTTAGCAACTCAATGGAGACACCATGTTCGGCGCCCTCCAAGGGCAACATGGCGCTTTCCCCCTCCTCCTTGCGGAAAGGCGATGAAGGGGCATATGAAAAAAGCCGAGTCAGTCCCTGACCGTCCTCTCGCCCTATGCAGAGGCTCGGGGGCTGCTCTCGCGAACCCGGCTCCGGCCAAACCGTTGACAGCGTCAACATACCAGCCCGAGAACTCGGAACCTGATCATGCACCCGGACTATGATCAGATCGCATGACGGAACAACCAGACCGGCCGAGGCATCACGAAAGGCACTAAGACCTCGAAGGAGTCAAACCACTCCTCCGAGGCCTCGGGGGCTACACCCAGCGGGTGCGCTCGCGCGCACCCACCGGAACGAAGTGTGACCGAGAAAGGCCGGTCTCCTTGCAAAAAAGTGCGACAAAGTTTCCAAGCGAGTACCAACACTCCCTTTGAGGCTCGGGGGCTACTGTCGGGGACCATAATTAGGGGTACCCCAAGACTCCTAAACTCGGCTGGTAACCACCATCAGCACAAAGCTGCAAAGGCCTGATGGGCGCAATTCGGGTCAAAGGCTCCGTCCATTCAAGGGACACGATCTTGCCTCGCCCGAGCCCAGCCTCGGGCAGGAACAGTAGACCAAGGCAGATTCACGCCTCGCCCAAGGGCATCCTCAAGTAACGGGCGCACCTTCGACTCGCCCGAGGCCCAGCTCAGGCAGGCTTCGCAGTGAAGCAACCTTGGCCAGATCGCCACGCAAACCGACCGCATCACAGGAGCATTCAATGCAAGGATCGCCTGACACCTTATCCTGACGCACGCTCCTCAGTCGACAAGGCTGAAGTGACCGCAGTCACTTCGCCCCTCCACTGACTGACCTGACAGGAAAACAACGCCGCCTGCACTACTCCGACTGCTGCGCCACCCGCCAGGGTGAGGCTGACAGCAGCCAAGTCCAGCCTCAGGCGCTATAGGAAGCTCCGCCTCGCCCGACCCTAGGGCTCGGACTCAACCTCGACCTCGAACGACGGTCTCCGCCTCGCCCGACCCCAGGGCTCAGACTCAACCTCGACCCCAGACAATGGTCTCCGCCTCGCCCGACCCCAGGGCTCGGACTCAGCCTCGACCCTAGACGACGGTCTCCGCCTCACCCGACCCCAGGGCTCGGACTCAGCCTCGACCCCAGACGACGGTCTCCACCTCGCCCGACCCAGGGCTCAGACTCAGCCTTGACCCCAAACGACGGTCTCCGCCTCGCCCGACCCCAGGGCTCAGACTCAACCTCGACCTCGGACGACGGTCTTCGCCTCGCCTGACCCTAGGGCTCGGACTCAACCTCGACCCCAGACGACGGTCTCCGCCTCGCCTAACCCCAGGGCTCGGACTCAGCCTCGACCTCGGAGGAGCCTCCACCTCGCCCGACCTTGGGCTCGGGCCGACCACGTCGCAGGGGGGGTACATCATTACCCTACCCCTAGCTAGCTCAGGCTATGGGGAACAAGACCGGCGTCCCATCTGGCTCGCCCCGGTAAAACAAGTAATGATGACACCCCGCGTGCTCCATGACGACGGCGGTTCTCAGCCCCCTACGGAAGCAAGGAGACGTCAGCAAGGTCCCGACAGCCCCGACAGCTTTGCTTCTATAGGGTTTAAGCGCTCCTCCGATGGCCACGACATCACATGAACAGGGCATCATCACCTCTCCGACAGCCACGTCGGCATGTACATAGGACTCTGGCTCCTCTCTGCCGGACACGTTAGCACACTGCTACACCCCCTATTGTACACCTGGACCCTCTCCTTACGTCTATAAAAGGAAGGTCCAGGGCCCTCATACGAAAAAGGTGGCCACACGGGAGGACGGGCTGACGAGCAGGCTCTCTCTCTCTCTCTCTCCCTCGCGAACGCTTGTAACCCCCTACTGCAAGCACATCCGCCCTGGGCGCAGGACAACACGAGCCGCGGTTCCCCTTATTGTTTTTCCCCCTTGTGTTCCGTCTCGCGCCGACCCATCTAGGCTGGGACACGCAGCGATAATTTACTCGTCGGTCCAGGGACCCCCCGGGGTCAAAACGCCGATAATTGTCGACCCCTTAATGAGGTCACTATTAAGAATAAGTATCCTCTTCCTCGGATTGATATTTTGTTTGATCAACTGACTGGAGCGAGGGTATTTTCTAAAATTGATCTCAGGTCGGGCTATCATCAGATCCGCATTAGGCCCGAGGGTATACCCAAAACCACATTCACTACGCGGTATGGTTTATTTGAATACTTGGTAATGTCTTTTGGACTGACGAATGCTCCTGCCAATTTCACTTATCTGATGAACTCGATATTTATGCCCGAGTTGGACAAATTTGTGGTGGTCTTCATAGATGATATATTAATATATTCCAAGAATGAAGAGGAGCATGCTCAACACTTACAGATCGTATTGACGCGCTTAAGGGAACATCAATTATATGCTAAGTTCAGTAAATGCGCGTTCTGGCTAGAAGAAATCCAATTCTTGGGACATGTGTTTTCTGCCAAGGGGATTACGGTAGATCCCAGCAAAGTCAAAGATATTTTGGAGTGGAAACCCCCAACCACTGTTCATCAAGTCTGAAGCTTCCTTGGACTAGCTGGCTGTTACCACCGATTTATACCGGATTTTTCTAAGCTTGTGAAGCCAATCACAAGTCTATTGAAGAATGAGACTAAATTCACTTGGTCTTCAAAGTGTAATGAAGCCTTTGAGAAATTGAAGATGTTATTAACCACTGCTCCGGTATTGGCTCAACCGGACATTAATAAGCCCTTTGATGTGTATTGTGACGCATCAGGCAGTGGTCTCGGCTGCGTATTAATGCAAGAGGGCCGAGTAATCGCGTATGCTTCAAGGCAGTTACGCCGGCATGAGGAGCATTATCCCACTCATGACCTGGAGCTAGCTGCAGTGGTTCATGCTCTAAAGATATGGCATCATTATCTACTGGGAAATGTCTGTCACATTTATACAGACCATAAAAGTTTGAAGTATATCTTTACCCAGTCTGAGCTCAATATGAGACAAAGGAGATGGCTCGAGCTGATCAAAGATTATGAACTGGAGATCCACTATCACCCAGGCAAAGCAAATGTAGTGGCAGATGCACTCAGTCGCAAGGCCTCCTGCCATTGTTTAACAATGAGGATTTCTGACATTACATTATGCTAGGAGATGGAGAATTTGAACCTGGGAATGATTCAGCATGGAACTTCAAATCAATTAAAGCTTGAGTCAGTCATCTTACAAAGGATAATTGACACACAAAAGAATGATGAAGGTATGAAACATATCCATGAGAAGATAAAGGCTAGAAAAGCTAACTGTTTCAGAGAAGACGATCAAGGTGTGGTATGGTTCAACAACCGCATAGTTGTGCCAAAGAATGAAGAAGTCCGCCAGCAAATTCTAGATGAAGCACATCTTAGTCGCTATTCTATTCATCCCGAAAGCACTAAGATGTATCAAGACCTGAAACAATATTATTGGTGGACGAAGATGAAAATTGAAATTGCACGCTATGTGGCTAGATGTGACACTTGTAAAGGTGTCAAGGCCATACACATGAAGGCTGCTGGTCCATTACAATCTTTACCAATCCCAACATGGAAATGGGAGGATATTAGTATGGACTTTATTGTGGGATTGCCCAGGACTGCAAAGGGTTATGATTCTATTTGGGTTATAATTGATCGGCTTACGAAAATTGCTCATTTTCTGCCAGTAAAGACAGATTACCCGGTTACTGTCTACGCCCAATTGTACATTGCTCGTATTCTTAGTCTACATGGTGTTCCAAAGACTATAGTGTCGGACCATGGACCTTAATTTGTAGCCAAGTTTTGGGAAGCACTTCACAAATCTCTGGGTACTAAGTTGCTCCATAGTTCGGCCTATCATCCTCAAACCAGTGGGCAGACTGAGAGGGTAAATCAGATACTCGAAGATATGCTGCGGGCATGTGTTCTGGACTTCCCACATAAATGGGATGAATGTTTACCATTAGCGGAGTTCTCATATAATAATAGCTATCAATAAAGCATTAAGATGGCACCCTTTGAAGCTTTATATGGACGACGATGTCGTACTCCGCTAAATTAGTCTGAACCAGGTGAAAGGTACTTCTTCAGGCCTGATATGGTGAAAGAGACCGAAGAAAAGGTTCAGAAAATAGTTTATAATTTGAAGAAAGCCCAAGCTCGTCAAAAGAGTTATGCAGACAAGCGATGACAACACTTATACTTTCTCGTGGGAGATTATGTCTACCTGAAAGTTTCACCAATGAAGGGCGTATCACGTTTCAGGATTAAAGGGAAGCTTGCACCCCGATACATTGGTCCTTTTCTTATCCTTGAAAGGTATGGATCAGTGGCATACCGACTTCAGTTACCCAAAACCTTGTCTGCTGTACATAATGTATTCCACGTGTCCCAATCAAAGAAATGTCTTTGGGTTCCAGACCGAACAATTGAAGTAACAAATGTTGTCCTAGAGCGAGACTTGACATATTCAGAGCACCCTATTCGAGTCTTGGATCAAAAGGACAGGGTTACCCAAAGAAAAACTCTCAAGTTCTACAAGATATAGTGGAACCAACATTCTGAAGATGAGGCTACATGGGAGACTCAAGACTTTTTAGAAAAGAACTTTCCAGGCTTTCTAGCCTCATGAAAATTATAATATATGTATAATTGTTGTAATAAAGGAGTGAGCCCCCAAACCACCCCTGCCTTGTACCAAAAATCAGGAAATAAAAATGTGAAGCAATTCCTTTTCCACTACTTACCCTAGGATTTTTAATCTCGGGACGAGATTCTTTTATGGGGGAAAGGATGTAACACCCCTGGTGTTACTGTTACTAAAATGTAACACCCCTGGTGTTACTGCAACTAAAACTTGAGCATGGCATCATAAACATTGGCATTGCATATGTTTGACACACCTAGAGTGCATTCACCAGGTAAAAATTTCAAACAAGTTGTATTGTTATAGCATTTTGCAAATAGAACCCTGGATAGGGAACTTAACCCTACATAGGGATTAAAGGGGGTAAAACCTAACCCAAATTGAGAAAACCTAAAAGTTTTAGGGGATATAGTCATAAAATGTTCCCAAGAATGAACTTGAATCACATTTATACCCCTGAGTTACCAAAAACCCCATTTGAACCCTGGAAAACCCTAAGTCCAAACCCTAGGGGCCTATGTGCAAAAACAGTGCACATTTGGACTAAAGTGTAAAAACTACAATTTTAAGGCATATTAAGTCCTTTGGTTCACAAATATG
Organism: Zea luxurians; assembly: GCA_029449295.1. Taxonomy (NCBI): domain Eukaryota; kingdom Viridiplantae; phylum Streptophyta; class Magnoliopsida; order Poales; family Poaceae; genus Zea; species Zea luxurians. Next base: position 73,220,072 of record JAOPSE010000013.1, on the reverse strand, counting down.
TGAATTTGCAAGTTAAACCCTAAGTTTTGGGTCTATTTGCAAAAATCACCTCTAAAAGTCCTATATAGCCTAAGTCTGAATTTCAGAGTTATGGGCTCAACTTTTGAGCTTTTTAACTTTCAAATTATAGGGTTTTTGCCCTAGGTCACCACATCAATTTTGTAAACCTATTATAGGAGAACAACTTTGATGCAGATATCCCTTTGGGTTGTGACACAAAAACTAGAGAAAAACCTGCTCCAAGTTGCTCTGTCAGAACAGTTTTAGAAAACTGAAACTGAACCTAAGGTTAAAACAAGGTTCCAGTGAGGTGAGGTCAAGTTTGATGCGCCATATCTTTGAATCCCCTCGGTTTTGACCCAAATGTCATGTATAAGGATTGAAGACTGTTGAATCAAGAACAAACCTTATTAAGGAATCTTGCCCGGTTATTCACAAGAATCATGAGAACTAGTCGGTGGAAGGGGGTCGGTTCAGGCGACTGACGAAGATGTGCCATGGTACAGTGTCCTGATGGATCAGACCGCCAGCTAAGCTCGCCGTCGTTGATCGCCGTCCGGATTAGTGCACGGTATAGGATGGATAACGCCGGGGAAAGGGTGATTCATACGTGGCGCCATCTCCTGAACTCGGCCGGAGTGATTCACCGGCGGCCATCGCGTCAGTCCTTTCCGTCGCGGTGTCCTCTGCACCGTGATTCTTCCTCACTGTATCATTTCTCTACGTGCTTGGCATGCGCTTGTGATGGTATTTGGGCCGCGAGGTGATCGCCGGACCTCCGCGGCTATAAATAGCCCCCTGGATCACGGCAAGGCTCGGTCATCACGCACACCAGTGAAGCAAATCGAAGTCAAATTCGCACTGCCCTCTCCACCTTCGCCCAAATTGATTGCGCACAATGAAAGCACAGCCTCTTACGGTCCTATAGCCTCGATCCCATCTCCCAATTTTGCCCAGAGCCGCCGCGACCCCAGTTTCCCCCTTTTCTGTCTCCGGCAAGCACAAAACTCCGTGCTCCGTGGCCAGATCACCCTGGTAAGGCTCTGCCTAAATCGAATATTGTTTCTGCAGCTCCGTACGCTTGTGAAGCTCACCGTGGCGCCCAATTACTCAATCTGGCCCTGGTTAAGCGGGAACGCGTGCCCGTGGTCACGGTTTCCGCCGTGCACGTGGACAGGCCGTTCTCAGTGCGTTCGTGTCAAATTGATGCGTGTTCCAAGGTCCCTGTTAGTCGGTAATGCCTTTCCGATCGCTAGCCGTAGCAGCCAATACCAGCCATGACCAGTACGGGTTGTGCCAGGGGTGATCTGCGTGCACGCCGTGGCCAGGGGTACTCGTGGGGAAGAAAAGAAAGTGGAGGGACCTTTCCGTAAGCTGTCAGTGACCCTGGGTAATAGTGAAGAAACCTGATCCCAGTTAGTGAAAACCCCGAGGGCTTTTCCGCAAATCCGCCAGCGCGCGCGGACGCGCGAGGGCGCGCTCCCTCTGTTCGCTGTACTGTTGGGCTACCTGGGCCAGAAACGGCCCATCACTATTTAAATCTTTTCGTTTTCTTTTTCAGTAGAGCTTTGGAAATCTGTTATAAATTGTAGAAAAATCCTAAAATTGTCAAAACAGTTTTCCTAGACTTCTTATTTTTCATAGTATTTAATAAAAATAATTTCATGATTTTTATATTAAATAAGGAATTTTGGGGTATTTAAAATAGCCTAAAGCATTGATTCTGGATTTTTAGAAAACAGATAATAAGGCCAAAAATGATCAAACTTTTTATATAAGCTCTACACATTATTTAGAAGCCTTGGGTAGAGTTTTATTTGATTTGGACCTTGTTTGATAACTAGAACCCAAAACCCCCACCCCTGCCCTTTGAACTCCTTTACTAACTCCAGAAACCCTAAGTTCTCAGAGTTCCGTGAAGGAAAATTGTATTCAAGACTTTAGATAATAAATTCTTATTATCTCTGCACTCTCATGAGCATTACATGGCATTCATTCTTATATACACATGTGTATAGAAAATGAAGAAGAGGTCGAAGTGACTGAAGAAAAGACACCACCACCTTTGGAATCTCAGGCAGGGACTTGTCTCTACTTTGACATCTGCGGGCCCGAGCCTGACTCACCTACTAACGAAGGCAAGCCCTGGTGCATTTGCCACCTTCCTTGATGTTTTTAAAATCTTTCTCACTTGCCTGCTGCATTAGGTGATAGGAGTTGATTGCTTAAACAATTCCTGCATTACCTTCCTTGCACTTGATTACCCCCCTCTTGAAACCCTGTTTTTACAAAAGGTTTTACTATGCTTAGTATTGCTTTAGCAAAAACAAAAGGTTTTGTTTTATAAAAGATGATTGGCAAAGTAGGAGGGATGTTTTTGAAAATAAAACTTGATGGTGAGTCCATCATGGCCGTGATGGATTCAACATCAGAAAAAGATGTACCTCTGCCAGGTACCAAGTTTTTGGGGTTAAATGATTAAGCTGAGACCGGGCGGGTGACTTGCACGAGAAGATAGTCTCGGTGTAGTGTCTCCGTCTGAGTCGATTAAGGACCGTGTTGATGTAGGCTTGATGACCGAGGACCCTTTAACTGGTCACATGCCTCGTCATGAGTAAGCCTTGCCTCGGGCAGACTAAGGCTAGAATAAGATAACACGAAATGGGCGTGGAGCGGTGGCGAGAGTAGCGTGTACCCTCCGTAGCAAGAGGCTAGACGGTGGTGTATCTGTGCTCTCGGTTTGCGTGAACCTGATCTGGTCTTAAGAACCCCGGTGGCGGGTTGACATATGCAAGGGTTAAGTGCTACATATGTCGTGTGATTGGAGATCCTCAGCTGAGTATAATCGATTCGGATCACCGTACCTTCGCGGTTATGAAGACTTGGTCACTGACCTATACGTAGAATTCCACTAAAGATGAAGGGATTGATGAGAAACTGGCTAGTGTAGGACAAGTGTTTGAACTAGAGTAGAAAGAACTCTAGATACAGGTAATTCTACTAACTTGACAATAAAACTGGATTTTTAAGGATCCACTTTAGTAAGCATTTATGCAAAACAGAGTCTTTGATCATAGAGGAACCTTACCTTGACTCCCTGGTAACCAGCATACCCTTGAGAGTCTTTTCTTTAGTCGGGTAAGACTTGCTGAGTAATTCCATACTCAGGGTTTTATTCCCTATTGTTTTTAGGTGAGGAAGCAGCAAATTTTTGTTGCTTTTGTACCAAGGTGGTTCCACATGAAGAAAAACAAGAGTGAAGCTGCGGGAGGACATGGTCCTCCATAAAAACTTTTATGTAAGAACTTATCAGGAGGAGTTTCTGCCTCCCTTGGTATTGTAATAATACTACTCAGCACTCGTTTCATAACTCTGGCCTGTAATAAGTAACTTGATCTTACTTTCTAAATAAATGTAAGTTTATGTAATCGCTTCCACATTTCTATATCTCCGATGTTCTGTAATGTCTGCAAGATGGGTGAAACGTTCCTGGAAAGGTAAGAAAGAATATACCAAACTTGTCAAGTGATTCAGGAACATCTACAGGATTGTCTGATGTCTGTTGGACAAGGACAACTGTAGGTGGGCCTAATGACTTGGGAGGTTCCGTCACAGCTGGTATCGGAGCGAAGCCCTTCTCTGCAGATATTATGAGGCATCTTCAAAAGGATTTTCTTAAAACTTACCTAGAAAGATTTCTTCCATTCTTATCCCTTATATCTGAAGAATCTATATGAAAGACTTGATAGGAGGAGTGCAATGTATAGAAGGTATGAATCAACTAAGGTTGGTTCTGTAATTATACATGCATCAATGCTAAGAACCATACTAATAAAATTTCCCCCTTAGAGAAATGCCGCCGCGCACGAGGAAAACCGCGCGCAAGTCAACTGGCCCAATTGGTGTACCTCGTCACCAACTTGCTCCACGTCACGAGGATAGTAGTAGCGGAAGCAACGATCCGATTGGGGATCTTGAAGCCCAAGTAAATCAGCTTCAAACGGAACTGCAACGCAGGACCAACATATGGGTCGCGGATGGCGACAGAATAAATGAATTAAGAAGTCACATCCACCGTCTGCAGGATCAGCTTGCTGATCGAGACTTAGCGCTTGACTGGGCGGTTCAGTCTCGTTCAGTGGCTTGGGCTAAGGAAGCAAAGGCTCGAGCCTGAGTCGAAGAACTTAGCTCTGCCATTGACAACCTGCAGGCGTATTGCAATACCCTACATGAGGAAGTCCATGTACTGTATTCGCAACTACACCCCAGTGCACCTGCGGATCCTGTCGGGTCGGAAGCCAGACCCTCGCATGTTGCGGGAGAAGCGCTTGGTGGTGAGTTGGACCTTTTTAGGCCCCTCCTTCTATGAGGCTGGTCGATGAATGGTCTCCCACACCTGACGACGAGGCTGCCAGGAGCAACCGAAAGCAGGAATAGTGGTGTAGTAGTAGACATAGAAGTAGTGTATTGTATAATAGGTTGTATTATTGTATAATAGGTAGTGCTATTGTATACTAGGTAATGTATCCTGCTGTAAAAAAATCGAGTCTGTAACATTACTCTTTTTGGTAATGTAAATTGGATGGTTTTTTCTTTGGCATATTATATTTGTTTCCAAATGTTTGTTGCCACAGATGCCGTCCAAGACCCGATCACAGGATGCAGCTGGAACCTCCAGTGGGAGGGAGTCCACCCCAAATCCACCTCCTGTCCCTCCCACACTTGCCGAGGCGATTGCCGCCTTGGTAAATGCAACCGCGGATAATACCCATTTTCTGAGAGAGATGGCGGGTCAACAGTTTCAGCAACAAGGCGGGCGGGGTTATCAACAGGGCCCCCGTGAAACCTCTTACTTGGACTTCTCAGAGACACGTCCACCGCTGTTTGTCAAAGCCGAAGACCCGTTAGAGGCAGACGAATGGATTCGTGTCATCGAGCAAAAGTTTGGACTTCTGCGATGTTCGGAAACCCAGAAGCCCTTATTCGCAGCCCAGCAACTGCGCGGCCCTGCCAGCACTTGGTGGGGAAATTTTGTGGCCGTTCAACCGGCCAATCATCAGATAACATGGGAAGAATTCAAGGTGGCCTTCCGCGAACACTATATCCCAGAAGGTGTCCTTCACATGAAGCAAGAAGAATTTATGAAGCTGAAGCAAGGAGGGGATACTGTTAATCAGTATCTCAATAAGTTCAATCATTTGTCGCAGTATGCAATCGATCAAGTGAACACCGACCTGAAGAAGAAAAATTGTTTTATGAGAGGTTTAAATGATCGGCTGCAAAGAAAGATGGCAACCTGCATAGATCTTACTTATGGAAGAGCTATCAGTACAGCATTGGCAGTAGAAGCGAAGTATGCAGGCGTCGGAAAATCTAAGGGATTTGGAGGTGACAGGCCTAGTTAGGGCCCGGTGAAAAGGCAACGGTTTGTTATCCGACCTTCCAACCAGAATCGCTCTTTCTCTCGTCCACCCTCCTTCCCTTTTAAGCAACCAATATTTATTCATCCCAATAATGCCCCCACTACACCAAGTCAGCCGGGTGCCCCAGGCACTCGATTCCCTGCTCTTCCCAGTTCATTGACTGGATGTTTCAATTGTAGAAAATCTGGGCATTTCATTAAAGATTGCCCTTATCCAAAGCAGAACCAGTCAAATAATCAGCAAGGATCTGGGAATTCATCTCAAGTCAAGGGAAATACTTCGGGCAAAAATACAAAGAAGACAGGACGCATATATTATACACAAGTGGCCACTACGCCGGATGGTGAACCGGTCATGATGGGTACGTTCCTTGTGGCCAATCATCCTGCAATTATTCTCTTTGATTCTGGTGCTTCGCATACATTCATTAGCAAGAAATTTGTGGAGCAACATCGCATTTCATGCCATGAATCAAAAGAGGGGTTTAGAATTCAGTCACCTGGGGGACAAATCTTTACTAGAGAAGTGGCCTACCAAGTGCCCGTAACATTGGCCGGACGGGACTTTTCTACTAATATGATCGTTCTAAGAGGCCAAGACATAGATGTCATTTTGGGCATGAATTGGTTGGCCAAACATAAAGCAACCCTCAACACTGATCAGAGAACTATCAGGTTGAGTCATAATCAAGAGGAAATTCTTTTGCCTATCCCCATTCCAACCAAAGCTACTGGCAGAGTTTATGAAGCCATTATACCGAAAATCAAGGATATTCCGGTAGTATGCGAGTTTCCCGATGTCTTTCTAGAGGATTTGCCTGGATTGCCACCTGAAAGGGATGTAGAGTTTGTAATTGAGTTGAAGCCCGGTACGGCTCCCGTATCTAGAAGATCGTACCGGATGCCTCCGAATGAGTTGGCAGAATTGAAGATTCAATTACAAGATCTACTTGAGAAAGGATTCATCCGGCCAAGCTCGTCACCATGGGGTTGTCCAGCCATATTCGTCAACAAGAAGGATCAAACTTTACGGATGTGTGTGGATTATCGACCCCTGAATGAGGTCACTATCAAGAACAAGTACCCTCTTCCGCGGATTGACATTTTATTTGATCAACTGACTGGAGCGAGGGTATTCTCCAAGATTGATCTCAGATCGGGCTATCATCAGATCTGTATTCGGCCCGAGGATATACCAAAGACCGCGTTCACTACGCGATATGGTTTATTTGAATACCTGGTAATGTCTTTCGGACAGACAAATGCTCCTGCCCACTTCACTTATTTGATGAACTCGGTATTCATGCCCGAGTTGGACAAGTTTGTGGTGGTCTTTTATTGATGATATTCTAATATATTCCAAGAATGAAGAGGAGCATGCTCAACACTTACGGGTCGTTTTAACGCGCCTGAGAGAACATCAATTATATGCCAAATTCAGCAAATGCACGTTTTGGCTGAAAGAAATTCAATTTCTAGGACATGTGTTATCTGCAAAATGGATTGCGGTGGATCCCAGCAAGGTCAAGGACATTTTGGAGTGGAAACCCCCGACCACTGTTTATCAAGTCCGAAGTTTCCTTGGACTGGCTGGTTATTACCGCCGATTTATACCAGATTTTTCTAAGCTTGTGAAGCCAGTCACAAGTTTATTAAAGAATGATATTAAATTCAATTGGTCTTCCAAGTGTAATGAAGCTTTTGAACAATTGAAGACATTATTAACCACTGCTCCGGTATTGGCTCAACCGGATATCACTAAGCCCTTTGATGTGTGATGCATCAGGCAGTGGTCTCGGCTGTGTGTTAATGCAAGAAGGCCGAGTAATTGCGTATGCTTCAAGGCAGTTGCGCCGACATGAGGAGCATTATCCAACTCATGATCTGGAGCTAGCTGCTGTGGTTCATGCCCTGAAGATTTGGCGTCATTATCTGCTAGGTAATATCTGTCACATTTATATAGATCATAAAAGCTTGAAGTATATCTTCACCCAGTCAGAGTTGAACATGAGACAAAGGCGATGGCTTGAGCTTATTAAGGATTATGAACTAGAAATTCATTATCACCCAGGCAAGGCCAATGTAGTTGCAGATGCACTTAGCCGTAAGATTTCCTGTCACTGTCTTATGGTGAAGACCTCTGACAATACATTATGTCAGGAGATGGAGAAGCTAAACCTGGGAATGGTCCAACAAGGAACTCTAAGTCAGCTAAAGCTTGAGTCAGTCCTCTTGCAAAGGATAATTGATGCTCAAAGGGATAATGAGGGTATGAAACACATTCGTGAGAAGATAAGGGCTGGAAAAGCCAAATGTTTCAAAGAAGATGATCAAGGCATTGTATGGTTTAATAACCGCATAGTGGTGCCGAAGAATGAAGTGGTCCGCTAGCAAATTCTTGATGAAGCACATCTTAGTCGCTATTCTATTCATCCCGGAAGCACTAAGATGTACCAAGATCTGAAACAACATTATTGGTGGACAAAAATGAAGATCGAGATTGCACGCTATGTGGCTAGATGTGACACCTGCAGACGTGTCAAGGCCATACACCTAAAAGTTGCTGGTCCATTACAGTCTCTACCAATACCAACATGGAAATGGGAAGACATAAGTATGGACTTTATCGTGGGATTGCCTAGGACCGCAAAGGGGTATGACTCTATCTGGGTTATTATTGATCGGCTCACGAAAATTGCTCACTTTCTGCCAGTCAAGACATATTACCCGGTTCTTACCTATGCGGAATTATACATTGCTCGCATTCTCAGTTTGCACGGTGTTCCGAAGACTATAGTGTCCGATCGTGGACCTCAATTCGTATCCAAATTCTGGGAAGAACTTCATAAATCCCTAGGTACTAAATTGCTCCACAGTTCGGCCTATCATCCTCAAACAAGTGGGCAGACTGAGAGGGTCAATCAAATACTTGAAGACATGTTGTGGGCATGTGTTCTGGACTTCTCACAAAAATGGGATGAATGTTTGCCCTTAGCGGAGTTTTCATATAATAATAACTATCAAGAAAGTATCAAGATGGCACCCTTCGAAGCCTTATATGGACGACGATGTCGCACTCCGCTAAATTGGTTTGAACCTGGTGAAAGGTACTTCTTTAGGCCAGATATGGTGAAAGAGACCGAAGAAAAGGTTCAGAAAATAATTCATAATATGAAGAAATCCCAAGCTCGTCAAAAGAGTTATGCAGACCGACGACGACAACCCTTATACTTTCTCGTGGGAGATTATGTCTACTTGAAAGTTTCACCAATGAAGGGTGTATCGCGTTTTGGGGTTAAAGGGAAGCTTGCACCCAGGTACATTGGTCCATTCCCTGTACTTGAGCAATGTGGGCCAGTAGCGTATCGATTTCAACTACCCGAAACCTTGTCTGCTGTACATAATGTGTTCCATGTGTCACAATTGAAGAAATGTCTTCGGGTACCAGATCGAACCATTGAAGTGACAGATGTTGTCCTCGAACCGGACTTAACATATTCTGAGCACCCTATTCGAGTCTTGGATCAAAAGGACAGGGTTACCCAGAGAAAAACTCTCAAGTTCTATACGATACAGTGGAACCAACATTCTAAAGATGAGGCTACATGGGAAACTCAAGACTTTTTAGATAAGAATTTCCCGGGCTTTTTAGCCTCATGTAATTTGTAAAGTGTGTATAGTTGTTGTAATAAAAGAGTAAGCCCCACACCACCCCTGCCTTGTACCAGAAATAAGGAAATAAGAATGTGACACATTTCCTTTTCCATTACTTACCCTAGGACTTTTAATCTCGGGACGAGATTCTTTTATGGGGGGAAGGATGTAACACCCCTGATGTTACTGCAACTAAAACTTGAGCATGGCATCATAAACATTGGCATTGCATATGTTTGACACACCTAGAGTGCATTCACTAGGTAAAAATTTCAAACAAGTTGTATTGTTATAGCATTTTGCAAATAGAACCCTGGATAGGGAACTTAACCCTACATAGGGATTAAAGGGGGTAAAACCTAACCCAAATTGAGAAAACCTAAAAGCTTTAGGGGAAATAGTCATAAAATGTTCCCAAGAATGAACTTGAATCACATTTATACCCCTGAGATACCAAAAACCCCATTTGAACCCTGGAAAACCCTAAGTCCAAACCCTAGGGGCCTATGTGCAAAAATAGTGCACATTTGGACTAAAGTGTAAAAACTACAATGTTAAGGCATATTAAGTCCTTTGGTTCACAAATATGTGAATTTGCAAGTTAAACCCTAAGTTTTGGGTCTATTTGCAAAAATCACCTCTAAAAGTCCTATATAGCCTAAGTCTGAATTTCAGAGTTATGGGCTCAACTTTTGAGCTTTTTAACTTTCAAATTATAGGGTTTTTGCCCTAGGTCACCACATCAATTTTGTAAACCTATTATAGGAGAACAACTTTGATGTAGATATCCCTTTGGGTTGTGACACAAAAATTAGAGAAAAACCTGCTCCAAGTTGCTCTGCCAGAACAGTTTCAAAAAACTGAAACTGAACCTAAGGTTAAAACAAGGTTCCAGTGAGGTGAGGTCAAGTTTGATGCGCCATATCTTTGAATCCCCTCGGTTTTGACCCAAATGTCCTGTATAAGGATTGAAGACTGTTGAATCAAGAACAAACCTTATTAAGGAATCTTGCCCGGTTATTCACAAGAATCATGAGAACTAGTCGGTGGAAGGGGGTCGGTTCAGGCGACTGACGAAGATGTGCCATGGTACAGTGTCCCGATGGATCAGACCGCCAGCTAAGCTCGCCGTCGTTGATCGCCGTCCGGATTCGTGCACGGTATAGGATGGATAACACCGGGGAAAGGGTGATTCATACGTGGCGCCATCTCCTGAGCTCGGCCGGAGTGATTCACTGGCGGCCATCGCGTCAGTCCTTTCCGCCGCGGTGTCCTCTGCACCGTGATACTTCCTCACTGTATCATTTCTCTACGTGCTTGGCATGCGCTTGTGATGGTATTCAGGCCGCGAGGTGATCACCAGACCTCCACGACTATAAATAGCCCCCTAGATCACGGCAAGGCTCAGTCATCACGCACACCAGTGAACCAAATTGAAGTCAAATTCGCACTGCCCTCTCCACCTTCACCCAAATTGATTACGCACGGTGAAAGCACAGCCTCTTACGGTCCTATAGCCCCGATCCCATCTCCCAATTTCACCCAGAGCCGCCGCGACCCCAGTTTCCCCCTTTTCTGTCTCCGGCAAGCACAAAACTCCGCGCTCCGTGGCCAGATCACCTTGGTAAGGCTCTGCCTAAATCGAATATTGTTTCTGCAGCTCCGTACACTTGTGAAGCTCACCGTGGCGCCCAATTACTCAATCCGGCCCTAGTTAAGCGGGAACGCGTGCCCGTGGTCACGATTTCCGCCGTGCACGTGGACAGGCCGTTCTCAGTGCGTTCGTGTCAAATTGATGCGTGTTCCAAGGTCCCTGTTAGTCGGTAATGCCTTTCCGATCGCTAGCCGTAGCAGCCAATACCAGCCATGACCAGTACGGGTTGTGCCAGGGGTGATCTGCGTGCACGCCGTGGCCAGGGGTACTCGTGGGGAAGAAAAGAAAGTGGAGGGACCTTTCCGTAAGCTGTCAGTGACCCTGGGTAATAGTGAAGAAACCTGATCCCAGTTAGTGAAAACCCCGAGGGCTTTTCCGCAAATCGGCCAGCGCGCGCGGACGCGCGAGGGCACGCTCCCTCTATTCGTTGTACTGTTGGGCTACCTGGGCCAGAAACGGCCCATCACTATTTAAATCTTTTCTTTTTCTTTTCCAGTAGAGCTTTGGAAATCTGTTATAAATTGTAGAAAAATCCTAAAATTGTCAAACTAGTTTTCCTAGACTTCTTATTTTCCATAGTATTTAATAAAAATAATTTCATGATTTTTATATTAAATAAGGAATTTTGGGGTTTTTAAAATAGCCTAAAGCATTGATTCTGGATTTTTAGAAAATAGATAATAAGGCCAAAAATGATCAAACTTTTTATATAAGCTCTACACATTATTTAGAAGCCTTGGGTAGAGTTTGATTTGATTTGGACCTTGTTTGATAACTAGAACCCAAAACCCCCACCCTGCCCTTTGAACTCCTTTACTGACTCCGGAAACCCTAAGTTCTCAGAGTTCCGTGAAGGAAAATTGTATTCAAGACTTTAGATAATAAATTCTTATTATCTTTGCACTCTCATGAGCATTACATGGCATTCATTCTTATATACACATGTGTATAGAAAACGAAGAAGAGGTCGAAGTGACTGAAGAAAAGACACCACCACCTTTGGAATCTCAGGCAGGGACTTGTCTCTACTTTGACATCTGCGGGCCCGAGCCTGACTCACCTGCCTGCTGCATTAGGTGATAGGAGTTGATTGCTTAAACAATTCCTGCATTACCTTTCTTGCACTTGATTACCCCCTCTTGAAACCCTGTTTTTACAAAAGGTTTTACTATGCTTAGTATTGTTTAGCAAAAACAAAAGGTTTTGTTTTATAAAAGACGATTGGCAAAGTAGGAGGGATGTTTTTGAAAATAAAACTTGATGGTGAGTCCATAATGGCCGTGATGGATTCAACATCGGAAAAGATGTACCTCTGCCAGGTACAAAGTTTTTGGGGTTAAATGATTAAGCTGAGACCGGGCTGGTGACTTGCACGAGAAGAGAGTCTCGGTGTAGTGTCTCCGTCTGAGTCAATTAAGGACCGTGTCGATGTAGCCTTGATGACCGAGGACCCTTTAACTAGTCACATGCCTCGTCATGGGTAAGCCTTGCCTCGGGCAGACTAAGGCCAGAATAAGATAACAAGAAATGGGCGTGGAGCGGTGGCGAGAGTAGCGTGTACCCTCCGTAGCAAGAGGCTAGACGATGGTGTATCTGTGCTCTCGGTTTGCGTGAACCTGATCTGGTCTTAAGAACCCCGGTGGTGGGTTGACATATGCAAGGGTTAAGTGCTACATATGTCGTGTGATTGGAGATCCTCAGCTGAGTATAATCGATTCGGATCGTCGTACCTTCGCAGTTATGAAGACTTGGTCACTGACCTATACGTAGAATTCCAATAAAGATGAAGGGATTGATGAGAAACTGGCTAGTGTAGGACAAGTGTTTGAACTAGAGTAGAAAGAACTCTAGATGCAGGTAATTCTACTAACTTGACATTAAAACTGGATTTTTAAGGATCCACTTTAGTAAGCATTTTTGCAAAACAGAGTCTTTGATCATTGAGGAACCTTACCTTGACTCCCTGGTAACCAGCATACCCTTGAGAGTCTTTTCTTTAGTCGGGTAAGACTTGCTGAGTAATTCCATACTCAGGGTTTTATTCCCTATTGTTTTTAGGTGAGGAAGCAGCAAATTTTTGTTGCTTTTGTACCAAGGTGGTTCCACATGAAGAAAAACAAGAGTGAAGCTGCGGGAGGACATGGTCCTCCATAAAAACTTTTATGTAAGAACTTATCGGGAGGAGTTTCTGCCTCCCTTGGTATTGTAATAATACTACTCAGCACTCGTTTCATAACTCTGGTCTGTAATAAGTAACTTGATCTTACTTTCTAAATAAATGTAAGTTTATGTAATCGCTTCCGCATTTCTATATCTCCTATGTTCTGTAATGTCTGCAAGACGGGTGAAACGTTCCTGGAAAGGTAAGAAAGAAGATACCAAACTTGTCAAGTGATTGAGGAACATCTACAGGATTGTCTGATGTCTGTTGGACAAGGACAACTGTAGGTGGGCCTAATGACTTGGGAGGTTCCGTCACATAAAACTTGAGCATAACATCATAAGCATTGGCATTTCATGTGTATTGACACACCTAGAATGCATTCACTAGGTAAAAATTTCAAGCAAGTTGTATTGTTATGACATTTTGCAAATAAGACCCTAGTGGAGGATACTTAACCCTAAATGGGGATTAGAAGGGTAAAACAAAACCCAAATAGAGGAAACCCTAAAGCTTAAGTGAAATAATTATAAAATGTTACTAAGAATGGATCTAAGTTTCATTCACACCCCTCGAATACCAAAAACCCTAAAGAGGACCCTGGAAAACCCTAACCCTAAACCCTAGGGGGTTAAGTGCAAAACTAGTGCACTTTTGGACTAAAGTGTAAAAACTATGATGTCAAGGCATATAAAGTTATATGGTTCACATTTATGAAGATTTGCAATTCAAACCCTGAATTTTAGACCTATTTGCAAAAAGGACCCCCTTTGTGTTCTAGTGCTAAGTCTGAAAATCAGGATATTGACTCCACTTTGGAGCTCTATATCTTCCAAAATAGTGAGAATTTACCCTAGGTCACCACATCAAATTTGTAAACCTATCAAAGAAGAACAATTTTGCTTAAGAGTGTAAGCAAGGTTGTTATGAAGAATTTGGAGAAAAATGTGCCCAAAGATGGGCTGTCAGACTAAAACAGTCTGAAAATTTGGATAATCAGTGATATTGGATCAACTTTGAAACCATGTAGCGCTCGATTCAATGGTTGTTTAGCCAAAGTCTCTATAACAAACTTGAAGCTGGTTTATTAAACTACAAGTTTGATGTAGGGTGTTGGCCTGATCTCTATATGAAATTTGGCACAAATTGCCCCCAAAAGTGTTCTGTCAGGCCAACTGAATGAGGTTCGTGATGGTACAGTGCGTTGATCAGACTGCCAGCTCCACTCTCGCCGCCGATGAGCCGCACGCGATTCATGCCGTCGTCGCCACGATTCGTGCTCGGATCATGTGGATAGCGCTTGGGATTGAGTAAGGGTCCTCACCGTGGATAACTCCGGCCAGTAAACAAATCCGGTCACCGTACCGCACTCACCACGGTGGAGTCGGATGACCTCGCCGGTGACCGCCGCCTTCCGGCCTTGTGCCACGTGCCTGAGCACCTCCACCGCATCGCCGTGAACCATTGTGACTCTCCGTTGATCGCCAGAATGACTGCCACGGTAATAGGACACTAATCGCGCGCCAGTGAACTCCCACTTCTCCGACCGCCGCACGTCATCTCTGCAATTCCCGGCCACCGCTCTCGCTCAGTATAAATTGAAGCCACCGTGAGCTCCGTAAGATCATTGCGCACCCAGCCACCCAGTATTGCTCCCAGTCGATCACCAGTGTGCTCCAATTTTGAATTTCCCCCAAACACACTCAAGAACACCGCTGAACCGAGCTCGCCGTGGCCAGCTCTCCATAGGTCCGATCATGTCCTCTCCATTCTTGTTCTAGCATTCTCGTGTGTTCCTATAACTCATCGGCCCAACCAATTGTGCTGAACCGGTGTAGATCGTCGGGAACACCTTGAATTGTCCCCGGACTGCGCGGTCACCGTGGTTAGGGCGTTTCGATACGCCGTTAGTGAAATTAAGTTAGGGGAAACCTTAATTAAGGTCTGAATTAGGAGCCAATCGTGACAGTTATTGCATGCTCCAGCCAGTCTTAGCTCGCCGGTGCTCGGGTCCCCGACGCGCGTCGTCGAGGACCTGGCGCTGTGAAGAATTAGAAGCTCAGGGTCTTTTCTGCAAGTGTCAGCGACTCGTGTAAACAGTGCAAGGAGCCCACTTGCGGTTACCCAAAAGGACAGGGCCTTATCTGCAAAGTCCGCAGCGCGGGCGCGGGCGCGCGCTTTTCACTTGAGTTGGGCCGCCTGGGCTAGATTTGGCCCAGAACTATTCAAGCTTTTCTGTTTTCTTTTTTTTGCAAAGCTTTGGAAATCTGTAGAAAATTGTAGAAAAATGGTAAAAATGTCAAACCAATTTTACTAGATTCCTAATTTTCGATAGTATTTAATAAAAATAGTTTCATGATTTTTAGATCAAATAGGGAATTTTGGAGCATTTATAATAGCCTAAAACATTGTGTCTGGATTTTTATAAAATAGATGATAATTCCAAAAATCCCCAAACTTTTTATATGAACTCTAAACATTATTTAGAAGCCTTGGGTAGAGTTTGATTTGATTTGAACCTTGTTTGATAATTAGAACCCAAAACCCTACCCCTGCCCTTTGAATTCCTTTAGTAACTCCGGAAACCCTAAGTTCTCAGAGATCCGTAAAGGAAAATTGTATTCAAGACTTTAGATAATAAACTTTTATTATCATTGCATCTTCATGAGCATTACATGGGCATTCATTCTTATATATATGGTTATATTTAGAAAACGAGGAAGAAGTTGAAATAGAAGAAGAGAAGACTTCGCCACCACCACCTGCGGAACATCAGGCAGGTAGTTGTTTCTATTTTGACATCTACGGATCCGAGCCTGAATCACTGGTAAACCAAGGCAAGCCCCGGTGCATTTGCCACCTCCTTGACTCTTTAAAAATCTTTCTCACTTGCTTGATGCATTAGGTGATAGGAGTTGATTGCTAAAACAATTCCTGCATTACCTTCCTTGAATTTGATTACCCTCCTTTGAATCCCTGTTTTATAAAAGGTTTTTACTATGCTTAGTCTTGCTCTAGCAAAGAAAAAGCTTTTGTTTTTTTACAAAAGATGATGTGGCAAAGTGGAAGGGATGTTTTTGAAAATAAAACTTGATGGTGGATCCATCATGGCCATGATGGGTTCAACATCGAAAAAGATGTATCTCTGCCAGGTACCAGACTTTGGATCGTAATGATTAAGCTGAGACCGAGCGGGTGACTTGCATGAGAAGAGAAAGTCTCGGTGTAGTGTCTCCGTCTGAGTCAATTAAGGACCGTCTCGATGTAGGCCTGCTGACCGAGGACCCTTTAACTGGTCACATGCCTCGTCATGGGTAAGCTTTGCCTCGGGCAGACTAAGGCCAGAATAAGATACCACACAATGGGAGTGGAGAGATGGCGAGAGTAGCGTGTACCCTCCGTGGCAAGAGGCTGGACGGTGGTGTATCTGTGCTCTCAGTTGGCGTGAACCTGATCTAGTCTTAAGAACCCCGGTGGCGGGTTGACATATGTAAGGGTTAAGTGCTACATATGTCGATCACCGTACCTTCGCGGTTATGAAGACTTGGTCACTGACTTACACGTAGAACTCTAGTAAAGATGAAGGGTTGTTAAGAAATTGGCTAGTGCAGGTCAAGTGATTGAACTAGGATAGAAAGAACTCTAGATGCAGGTAACTTTACCTAACCTGACAATAAAATTGGATTTTAAGGATCCACTCATAGTAAGCTTTTCTGCAAAACAGAGTCCTTGATTCTTGATAAGCCTTTCCTTGAATCCCTCTAGCCAGCATACCCTTGAGAGTCTTTTCTTTAGTCGGGTAAGACTTGCTGAGTAATTCCATACTCAGGGTTTTATTCCCTATTGTTTTTAGGTGAAGAAGCGACAAACTTTTGTTGTTTCTGTTCTAAGGTGGTTCCAAAGGAAGAACTCCAGGAATGAAGCTGCGGGAGGAAAGGATCCTCCATAAAAACTTTTGTTTAAAACTTATCGGGAGGGGTTTTTGCCTCCCTTGGCTTGTAATAATAATACTCTGCACTCAGTTAATTATATCCTGGTCTGTAATATATAACTTTGTCTTACTTTTAAATAAAGGTAAGTTTATGTAATCGCTTCCGCATTTTCGTATCTCCGATGATTTGTAATGTCTGCGTGACGGGTGAAACACTCTTGGGAAAGGTAAGAAAAGCAGATACCGAACTTGTCAAGTGATTCAGGAACACCTGCAGGGTTGTTCGAGGTCCGTTGGACAAGGACAACTGTAGGTGGGCCTAATGACTTGGGAGGTTCCGTCACATGCTTCAACGAGGAACATTAGTTGCTCCAAGTATTACATCCGTTATGTTCCTGGGCTCACATGTCGGGGCTCAGCACCCTTGTACGTGCCCCCCTTGAGCTATAAAAGGGGAGGCATGCAACGACACACGGGGGAGATCCACACATACTCACTTAGACCCAGCTCAGGCTCACAAGTCCATACAAGCTCTCAAGCTCAATACAACACACAATGGAGTAGGGTATTACGCTCCAGCGGCCTGAACCACTCTAAATCCTTGTGTGTTCTTGGGTGTTCATCCCCCAATATCATAACAGGCAAAATGCTTAGGCCCCTCCTCATCTTAGGATTTAGAGTGGGTGCATTCCGCCACCCGGCTAGAGATTTCCTCTCCGACATTTGGCACGCCAGGTAGGGGGCTGGCATTAGGTTTTTGCTTGTTTTCCTGCTCGACACCATGGTTTGCATCGGTGAGCACCACGACTCCGTCCTCGAGGACTTCCCCATGGAGGAGGAGGCTGCCTCTTCCACACCATGGGCCTCCAGCCGCCCTGCGCCCGGTGCAGCTGCTGTTGTGCGCTCTGCGTGGCAGCACACTCCTGCGCAGTCGTCTAGGGTGTCAAGGGCCGCTCCCGGTGCGCTATCCGCAGCCCGGGAGTTGTTGCGCCACCCTCTTAGCTCCACAGCCTCGCCAGGGGCCATGAAGCAGTGGCATGACGACGTCGACCGGCTGCTCGGCATGGCACACTCTAGCTCAGCCAGGCCTAGGCCTCGCTCATCCAGGTGTTAGCATGAGGCGTCGGCGTCGGTGCGCTCGCCCTCTGTGAGGGCTGTGCCGACCGAGGACTTGCGGGCGGAGCTCAACCGTCAGTGGGCGGGAGAGGATGCCCCAACCTCTCTAGGGGGGGGGCAGATGACCTGCGGGCAGAACTCAACCACAGGCGTGCGGGCGAGGATGCTCGTGTCTCTCTGGAGAGGGCGCGCGAGCGCCGACAAAATATCGAGGGTCGCAACCTCGACTACGACTTCGCTGCAGTTGCTTCGCAGACCTCGACGGGCGCCCGGATCCTAACGAGTGTCCCGTTGGCTGACGTGGGCTGCGCCGCGCTCGTGGATCATCTCCACGTAACGGCGTGGCCATCCAAGTTCCGGCCACACCTGCCGGAAAAGTACGATGGTACGTCAAACCCATCGGAATTCCTACAGGTATACGTCACCGCCATCACGGCAGCAGGTGGAAACACCGCCGTGATGGCAACATATTTCCATGTTGCCTTGTCTGGGCCCGTTCGGACTTGGCTCATGAACCTTGCCCCAGGATCGATCTACTCCTGGGAAGAGCTCTGTGCGCGGTTCACAGCGAACTTCGTCAGCGCTCACCAACAACACGGCGTGGAGGCCCACCTCCATGTAGTGAGGCAGGAACCTGGGGAAACTCTCCGAACCTTCATCTCCTGCTTCACCAAGGTACGGGGCACCATTCCCCGTATTTCAGATGCTTCCATCATCATGGCATTCCGCCAGGGAGTATGTGATAAGAAGATGTTGGAGAAGTTAGCCACGCACGACGTGGAAACTATCTCCACTCTCTTCACTCTGGCCAACAAGTGTGCCAGAGCCGCCGAGAGCCTACATGGCACTCGGCGCTATAGACCGGAGTCACCCAGACAGGGGGCTCCGATGCCGTTACCTAGGACGGCAAAAAGAAGAAGAAGAAAAACCGCGGCCGCGAGAAGCCGCATTCTACCACGCTGGTCGTTGCAGCTGCGACTGGGGGCCGGAACGAGCGCAACAAGCACCCACAGCCATAGAGGGGTAACAGCAGCTCATACCCTGTACACCCCAACAGTCGCCACAGCGCCGCAGAATGTTGCGAGATCATCGAGCTCGCGAAGCGCGTCAGCGAGCGGAGTGAGCAGTCTTCCAGGGACGGCTCCCCACCTCGTCGCCGACCTGGCAAGGAAAGGGTCAACGACGATGAGGTGGCCGTGACTGAACAGGACCTCGGGTATCAGTCGCCCGGGAGGGTCCTGAAGGATGTTTTCACCAGAGACTCTGACTCCGGTGACGACAACTAGATGGGCCACCGGGGGACCCCGTACTCCCTGGTCTACGGGGCCGAAGGCTGTTTTCCCCTGGAAACCCTTCTGGACTCCCCACGGGTCCAGTCTTTTGATGAGTCTGTGCAGGAGCGGCTGCAGCGCGAGGACATGGACTCCATCCACGAACACGGATAGCGGGTGGTGACCTGAAGTGCACGTTGCAACCAGGCGCCTAAGCGCTACCGGTTCGCGCATAAGTAGGGAGCCCCGGGTCGGAACTTGGTCCCACGGCGAGTACCAAACCAAGAAGGGGTCTACAAACTCTCCCCCAGCCGGGAAGGACCCTTCAAGGTGAGGGAAGTATGCCAACCCAGGTGTATTCGTCTTGCCGCAACAGAAGGAGAACCTCTTCCCAGCCCCTGGAACATGGAGCATCTCCGTAAGTCCTACCCAATAGGAGCAAGTCTGAGGGGTTAAGTTTTTCTTCTTTTGTAACTAGGTTGTGCATACGTGTACGCTAGCTCAGTGAGGTTTGCCCTCATAAGCCCGGCCTGTTGGCCTGCATCCATGCATGTCGAGTCATAAAGAGAAGATTTACCCCCTCAGATGTGCTTCTATGACAGTTTTATCCTCCTGCCTCCATGGTTTTATCCTACAGTTTCTGGATATTATTTTTTATCTAACCCACCCGTGCAGTTCCCATCTGTTCTGGCATGATGACATCCGAATTGAGTAGCCATGCCTGCAGTTTAGGACCCCTCTACGAAAGCAGGGGGTCCGGTGGCCTGGGGGGCGGTTCTAAAGAACAGGAGCTCGTTCCATGGGGTGGTCCGGAGCAGTGTAGCCGCTTAGCCTGGTTCCATATCCAAAGCCTGCACACTCCACCACTCTGTGACGGGCACCCTAGTATTATGACAACCTGGGGTCCGGTTCTAGAGAATGGATACTTGTCTCCTGGGGTGGTCCGAAGCTGTGTAGCCGCTTAGCCTGGTTCCGTACCGTAAGCCTGCACGCTCCACCACTCTGCGACAGGTGTCCTAGTATTAGGAACCGCGGTCCAGGGGGTCCGGACACACAACTTGGCCTCCCAGACTAAAACCTGTAGGTCCCGTGCATGTATCAAAGGATGGCTAATGTCAGACGATGGGTCCTATGGGTGTGCTACTAACGCTCCCTAGCCGAAGCTGTGTTCAGGTCCAGGTCCCAGTCGAGGCTGCCTCCTGGGGGCCATTACCAACTCTTTTAGGTATGCTGGTATCCAGCCTCGACACGTCGAGCCTACATCTCAGGGGGGCCAGGTACCAGGGAGGAGTCAGCAGCGCCACACACAACAGGACAAATAGTATGCAGATAAGTGCTAATACCGCTCGATAAATAGTACTCAAAAAGTACCTTACAAAAACAAAGTTATTACATTCGCCTTCAAGCGGGGCCCTATCTTTATGCCTACAGGTATGACCTACTCGACATCATTAGGGTCGCGCTGGGAGCGCGCGGCCGCCACCTCCACGGCGTACGACATCTTGTATGACCCCCCGAGCGGCGTCTTCAGCAGCCAGGCCGGCGGCCACCATTGGAGGCGGCACCGAAGCCATCAAAGCCAAAGATATGGGGGCACGGAAGATGGAGCCGCAGCTCAGCTCGCTTCTCGCCTTCACAAGGCTGGTGAACATCCTTCCCTCCGAATGCTGGAGGAAGAAGCGGGAAGAAGCGTTGCCCCCATGGGCGGCTTGCTAGCGGAGGTGACCACCTCAATGCGTGCGCCATAGCGAAGAGGCCCTCGCCCCCGTCTTCCTACGGGGATGACGATGAGGCCGTTGCGGCGTCGCCAGGGTTCGACCAGTCCGTGGAGGCGGGCCATCAGTTCATGCGGGAGATGGAGCCGCAGCTCAGCTCGCTCTCCTCCCCCACAAGGCTGATGAACATCCTTGAAGCCAGGCACCGGCGGAAGAGCACAAACTCCCTGATGGCGAGATCGCCAAGGGGGATGCCGTCGGTACGAATCCTTCCACCAAACACCGGCACACTCCATCCAAGCAGGCAGCACACCATGTCGAGCATCCACTCAGTCTGGACATGCTCGGGATGAACTTACAAGGCCATGGCGAACTACGGCGACGCAAAGCAGAGACCTTGAAGGCAAAGGGGCGCAGAGAGCTTAGAGGCGAAAGGGCACAACGAGTGGGAGAGAAGCGAAGGCATGGCTGCTACTCGAGGGATGAACCCCTTTTTAAAGGCAGACTCCCCCGCTCGTGCCCCGAAACGCCACAGGAAGTCTCCCCCAATGCACACCGGTGTACCCAACCTATGACGCGGGGGCCCGGCCCCACAAGTCATACAGCTGGTGCGCTGGTCTCCGGGTGCGGAGAAGGCGAACCGCCACGCAAGGAGCATGCTACCGACTCGCGGTAGTGCGCCTCTTCGTCTTCGCCGCAAACAACGTCTCCAACCTCTGGCATGGGGGCCCAGGTCCACATGTCATGCACCTAGCGTGCCAGTTCCTGGGTGCGGAGAAGGCGAACTGCCATGCAAGGAGCGAATCACCGCGCCTCTTCATCCCCACCGAAATCAGCGGTCTAGCCCCTGACACGGGGGGCCCGGGCCCATGAGTCATCCTCCTTGGGCGTTGGTCTCCGTGTGCGAAGAAGGCAAACCGCCGCGTGAGGAGCGAACCGCCGCACCTCTTCGTCTCCGCCGAAAGCAGTGGCCCAGCCTCTGGCACGAGGGCCTGGGCCCACGAGTCATACTCTTCGAGCGTCGGCCTTCGTGTGCGGAGAAGGCGAACCACCGCGTGAAGAGCACGCCACCGCCTGCGGTAGTGCGCCTCTTCACCTCCGCCGAAACCAACAGCCCAGTCTCTGACGCGGGGGCCCGGGCCCACGAGTCATCCTCCTTGGGCACCGGTTCTTGGGTGCAGAGAAGTCGAACCGTCGCTTGTGCTAGTGCCATGCCTCCTCGGGGCCGCCGCAGAAGACAAAGAAGGTGAATTTTCAAAACCAAATGGAGCGGTATCGAGGCACCCCATGCATGGCCTAGTAAAGCCATCAAGTGCGGAGACCACGGGTCAGTCAGCCGCGGGGACAGGCGTGGCAGTTGACGTGACCGAAGACGGACTGGCAGTGAATACGACAGCAAGCGCACAGAAGCAGCGCGCCAATCGCCGGTCAAGCTTTGGCCCCACCTGCAGGCTCGTGTCCTCCCCTGAGGTGGGCCCGGGGGCCACTGTTGGTACCCTGAATCAGGGGTACCCCTTACTACAACATGAAGGCGCAGTGCCCACGCGACTATCTCTAGTCACGTGGTGAACTGCACCTGACTCCACCACGTGGATGGCTCCAGGATCACCATGTGGCCAGAGAAAATGATACACTCCAAGATACCAACAGTGGGTCTGGACCCCCATGGGAAAGTGCCGGACCCCTGTACATGTAGACCGGACCTCCAGAGCAAGGTCCAGGACCCCCACGAGTGCAACCCGGACCTCCAGGTCGGGTCCCGGACCCCTCAGCGTGGAGTCCGGACTACCCACAGCTGGGTCCCGGGACTCTGGGGCAGAGAATACCCAGGCCTTGCTCAGGCAGGGGTCCGGCGCCGACATGTGTCCAGGCCCAGCCTGGTGCGGACTTGTCCGCATATCGCTACTGTTCCCCGCCCACGCGGAGACCTGATGCTGCCACGTGGCCTACCGCGCGTGACGTAAGCTAGCGGATGGAGCCTAACGTAAGGCCTTTGGGCCGCGCTGTCTCTGCATTTATTGCAAAGAAGACGCGTCGCCTAACTATCCTGCTGACAGGCGATGTGCCCCTTCAGCATTTAATGTGTCTTGTCCACTCAGCTGGCAGGCGGCGTCCAGGCCATCCTACAGGTGGCGTGCCTGTCCATTCCATTGCCAAACAGTACGCCCGTGCTGCGAAGTGCACTGTGCCCATCCATCATCACTCATTTGTTGCCAGGGAAGCTTCCCCTGCACACCAATACTACGCAGATCGTGGATATCAGGGTGTAAGGAGATTGCTTCAACGAGGAACATTAGTTGCTCCAAGTATTACATCCGTTATGTTCCTGGGCCTACATGTCGGGGCTCAACACCCTTGTACGTGCCCCCCTTGAGCTATAAAAGGGGAGGCATGCAACGACACACAAGGGAGATCCACACATACTCACTTAGACCCAGCTCAGGCTCACAAGTCCATACAAGCTCTCAAGCTCAATACATCACACAGTGGAGTAGGGTATTACGCTCCGGCGGCCCGAACCACTCTAAATCCTTGTGTGTTCTTGGGTGTTCATCCCCCAATCTCATAACAG
This sequence comes from Zea luxurians, assembly GCA_029449295.1. Taxonomy (NCBI): domain Eukaryota; kingdom Viridiplantae; phylum Streptophyta; class Magnoliopsida; order Poales; family Poaceae; genus Zea; species Zea luxurians. The sequence continues at coordinate 73,196,576 of JAOPSE010000013.1, read as the reverse complement.
GCAAAACGCTTAGGCCCCTCCTCATCTTAGGATTTAGGGCAGGTGCATTCCACCACTCGGCCGGAGATTTCCTCTCCGACAACATTCTTTTTCCTATCTCTAAGGGCTTGTTTGTTTCATCTTATAGATTATATAATCTGGATTATAATCTAAATTATATAATCTATATTATAATTTAGATATATTATAATCTACATGTAGTTGTTTGGTAGTCTAGATTATACAAATGTAGATTATTCATAAAGACAGCAGTACCCTTGTTTGTTTATTTGAGGTGAGAAAGAAAGATGGCATATATTGTAGTTTCTATTTACATAACAATGGGTAGTGGGTCTTTTACCAAAATAATCTCAAATAAGCTAATCTTGAGGAGATTATGAGATTATCATAATCTAGGCTCTATATTATATAATCTGAACTCATAATTTAGGTATTTGTTTACCTGCTAGATTATTTGCGCTGGATTATATAATCTAGAGCGATTATAATCCGAAACAAACAGGGTCTAAGTCCCTTCCCCTTTTTTCCTTATAATCAAAATTCTCCCTCATAAGAGACCAAATTTTGCAATAAGAGAATTTTGGACGAAATACAAATTCTAACTCTACAATTTTTGAAATTCATAAGTGGTTGACTGATCCATTTGCTTTTGGCCTTAATTTCTCCCATTTGTCATTAAGCACCAAAACAGGAGACCTTTTTGGCCCTTTAACCCCACTGCCTCACCAAAATGTCAAATAACAGCAAAAAGGCAATGAGAGTATAACAAAGAACTTAGGACAAGATACATTTTACCGAAATGCAGTGGAAGCTATCTCTATGTCCAAGTTCATGTTTCCCTTTCAATATTCCTTCGAGATTGCTTCAAGTGCACTCAAACAAACAAGTTAGTCTTAAAGGAGTCAAGTTGTAGCACATCTCCCCCTAAACATGTGCATCATTTGCATAAGGACTTGTGAGGTCCAGGGATGACTTGTACAACTTGAGCACCACAAATAAGTAATAAATGATGTAAATGCTTAAAGTAACATGATCAAAGGCATAGAACACATGTATGGTATAGATCAATCCAAGTTACGTGAATCTAAGACATTTAGCTCACTACGCAACCTGCAAAACCTTTTCTCATCTAACGGCTTGGTGAAGATATCGACTAGCTGGTTCTCGGTGCTAATGTGGTATATATCGATATCTCCCTTTTGCTGGTGGTCTCTTAGGAAGTGATGCCGGATGTCTATGTGCTTAGTGTGGCTGTGTTCAACAGGATTATCCGCGAAGCAGATTGCACTCTCGTTGTCACATAGGAGTCAGACTTTGCTCAGATTGTAGCCAAAGTCCTAGAGGGTTTGCCTCATCCAAAGTAGTTGCGCGCAACACTGTCCTGCGGCAACATACTCGGTCTCAGCGGTGGATACGGCAACAGATGTTTGTTTCTCAGAGCTCCAAGACACCAGGGACCTTCCCAGAAACTGGCACGTCCCTGATGTGCTCTTCCTATCAACCTTGCACCCGGCATAGCCGGAATCTGAGTATCTGATTAAGTCAAAAGTAGACCCTTTTAGATACTAGATCCCAAAGCAAGGTGTAGAAACTAAATATCTAAGAATTCGTTTAACGACCATAAGGTGACACTCCTTGGGGACGGATTGAAATCTAGCACACATGCATACACTAAGCATTATGTCCGGTCTACTAGCACAGAGATAAAGTAATGATCCTATCATTGACCGATATGCCTTTTGATCAATGGACTTACCTCCTTTGTTGAGGTCTAGATGTCTATTCGTTCCCATTGGTGTCTTCGTGGGCTTTGCATCTTTCATCCCAAACCTCTTGAGAAGATCTTGAGTGTACTTCGTTTGGTAGATAAAGGTGCCTTCCTTGAGTTGCTTCACTTGAAATCCAAGGAAGTAGTTCAACTCGCCCATCATCGACATCTCAAACTTTTGCATCATCACCCTGCTAAACTCCTCACAAGACTTTTGATTAGTAGAACCAAATATGATATCATCGACATATATTTGGCATACAAAAAGATCATCATTACAAGTCTTAGTGAGTAGAGTCGGATCAGCTTTCCCAACCTTGAAAGCATTAGAAATAAGAACATCTCTAAGGCATTCATACCATGCTCTTGGGGCTTCACTACAGGAATCAGGAAGATTCCCGTCAGCCATTTTAATTCCCGTCGGCCCGAGCTCGGGCCGACGGGAATTAAATAACTCCCGTCGGCTCAATTCCAGCCCACGGGCTTTATTTTAACTCCCGTCGGCCAGCCGCCAGCCGACGGGCTTTATTTTAATTCCCGTCGGCCCAGCCACCAGCCGACGGGCTTTAGTTTAACTCCCGTCGGCCCAGCCACCAGCCGACGGGAGTTAACTAATTCCCGTCGGTCCTGACGCCAGCCGACGGGAATTAATTCTTTATGTGCCCGACGCCGCCGCCGCGCGGCTCATTTTCTCGCTTGTCTCTCTCGGTTTCACGCCGCCGCCGCTCACCACCGCCCCCGACGCCGGCCGCCGCTCACCACCGACGCCGGCCAGCCGCCCGCGGCCTAGAGCGCGCCCGCCGCCGCCCCGGGAGCGCCGCCCCCAACCGTCACCGCCCCGGCGTCGTAGCGCCGCCCGCCGCCGCCCCCGTAGCGCCGCCGGCCCCGTAGCACCGCCCGCAGCCCGCCCACGCCCCCGGAGCGCCGCCCACCCACGCCCCCGGAGCGCCGCCCGCTCTAGGAGCAACGACCGCCGCCCGCCCCGCCTCCGGAGCGCCGTCCGCCGCGCCGCCGGCCCCGGAGCGCCGTCTGCAGCCCGTCCCCGTTGCGCCGCCCGCCCCCGAAGCGTCGCCCGCTGCTCGCCGCCACCAACGCCGCCGCCGCCGCGGAGCGCCGCAGCCCCTCCGGACCGTTAAGGTATATTATGGTTTGAATTATAATGTAAATGCGAGTGTTATTGTTAAATGTGTGTATAAATGTTTATTTTCGTCAGTTTTTTATGGCCGACGAGATTAACTTTCATGTGATTAGAGTTAGTTTAGGGTGTGATTAGAGTGTAATTAGAGTTAGTTTAATATAACATGTGATTAGAGTGTGAATAGAGTTAGTTTAATATCACATGTGTGCCTTGATGTTACGTATAATTCAAAAATTTTATTATTATAATAAATTTAACTTATTCTATTAAATTGTTGAATTTGATGTTATTTATTGAATAGATTTAACTTATCATATTAGGTTGTATGAAGGTTTCGCTATTGATAAATTTAATGTTATTTATGTATATAACTATATATTTATGTATATATATAGTTTTTATGTATATATATAGTTATTTATGTATATATATATAGTTTTACTACTTACATATAGATGTATGTGTTACGTTTAGAAACGTGATATTGTCTCACACACTCTTTACTCGTACACACAGCCGCAATAATGGGTGATAGACGTGATTGGATGTATGAAGGTTTCAAGAAGGGTGGGTGTCACACAAGTGAATGGTTTGCCAAGACGCAGATGTTTCTGGACCATGCAGCTGCTTTGTCACAAATAGATAATATTAGGTGTCCATGCAATAAATGTAGAAATATGACGAGCCACACCAAGAGGCAGGTCACACTACACCTGTGCTCGCATGGTTTCGTGCCAGGCTATAAGGTCTGGTATCTCCATGGTGAAGATGCTGAACGAGCAGCAGAAGTAGAAGTTGATGACGGTGAAGATGATGTTGATAGGATGGACCAGATGCTTGAGGATCTGCAGCCTGAACTGGCACCAGATCATCATGATTCACCTACACCGGAGGTTCAGAAGTTCTTCGACCTACTTAAAGCGTCAGAAGAGCCTCTTCACGGGCACACTAACGTGACCATGCTCGAATTCGTGACCCGACTGATGTCAATCAAGTCCAAGTTTGCATTTTCAATTAATTGTTACAAGGAGCTTGTGGATTTGATTAGCGAGGTTCTTCCTACGGGTCACAAGATGCCCAAAGACATGTACCAGTCCCAAAAATTGCTTGAAGGTCTTGGTATGGAGTATGAGAAGATTGATGTTTGCCAAGACAATTGTATGCTTTTTTGGAAGGAACATGGCAGAGAACAGAAATGCTTAAAATGTGGGAAGTCGAGGTACGTGGAGCTTGTAAATGAAGATGGTGAGAAGGTGGTGACAAAGGTTGCACATAAACAGCTTCGGTACATGCCTCTCACTCCTAGAGTGAAACGTTTGTTTCTCTCGAGGAAGACCGCTATGCACATGAGGTGGCATAAAGATTGTACGGACAGACAAGATGGGTTAATGGTGCACCCGTCAGATGGAGATGCATGGAAGGCTCTTGACAAATTTGATCCAGATTTTGCCAGCGATGCAAGAAACGTTCGTATTGGCTTGGCAACTAATGGTTTCACACCGTTCAATATGACCGCTGCGTCGTATTCATGTTGGCCTGTCATTGCCATACCGTACAACCTTCCACCTGCTCTTTGCATGAAATATGAGTTTATGTTCCTATGTCTTGTTATACCTGGGCCTGAGCATCCTGGCGTACGCCTCAATGTGATGCTTCAACCACTGATTGAAGAGTTAAAGAAGCTATGGCAAGGTGTGGAAGCCTATGACTGCTTCAAGAAGCAGAAATTCAATCTTCGTGTTGCATATCTGTTCTCGGTTCATGATTTTATGGCGTATGGTATTTTCTCTGGATGGAGCGTGCATGGTAGATTGACGTGTCCTTATTGTGCTAAAGATACAGATTGTTTTCGTCTTAGTGCTGGTGGCAAGATATGTTACTTTGATTGCCATAGATGTTTTCTACCCTTCAATCACCCCTTCAGAAGGCAGAGAAAGGAATTTAGGAAGGGCACCATTGTCACGAAGGGACCGCCCAAGCGACGTAGTGGGATAGAAATTACAGAAGAGCATATGAAACTTGTCCTAGACGAGAGTGGGAAAAGGTATCAAGGTTTCGGTGAGGAGCATAACTGGACTCACATATGTGGCTTGTGGGAGCTTCCTTATGCTAAGTCATTGATTTTGATGCACAACATCGATGTCATGCATCAAGAGAGTAACTTTTGCCAAGCCCTCATAAATACATGCATGGATTTCCCTGATAAAACAAAAGACAATGACAAGGCACGCATGGACTTAGCAGTGATATGTGATCGTCCAACCCAAGTGCTTAGAGAAAACGGAGGCAAACCAAAAGCTGACTATTGTCTGAAATCTAAGCAACGGAAAGAAGTGATGAAGTGGATGAAGGATATTAAATTCCCCGATGGTTATGCCGCTGGTTTTAGAAGATCTGTGAACTTGAAGACAATGAAGATGAATGGACTGAAGAGCCATGACTTCCACATAATTATGGAGAGGCTCATGCCTGTAATGTTTCGTGGGTACATTTCCGAAGCTGTGTGGAAAACGTTAGCTGAAGTTAGCTATTTCTACAGACAGTTGTGTGCTAAAGAAATCAGAAGAGATGTGATGGAACAGCTGGAGAAAGAGGCACCGGTGCTTTTGTGCAAATTGGAAAAAATATTTCCACCGGGTTTCTTCAATCCTATGCAGCATCTCTTTATACATCTTCCATATGAGGCTAAGGTCGGTGGTCCTGTTCAGTATAGGTGGATGTTTCATATAGAAAGAGCATTAAAGAAGCTTAGAGCAATGGTGGGCAATAAGGCAAGAGTTGAAGGATGTATTGCGGAACAATTTAAACTAAAGGAGGTAGCACACTTCACAAGTTGTTACTTTGCAGAAGAACATAATGTATTTGCTCGAAAGAAAAGGTACCATGATGATGAACGAGAGATGCCTCCGTGTAGTGATCTTTCGATTTTTCGAGAGCTATTGAGCGCGGTACATGGAGATGAGGTAACATATCTTGTACAAATAAATTTGTTTACATATTTACAAATAAATCTTGAGTTGTATGTACCAGGATGAGCAGCACACTGAGGAGCAGCACATTGAGGAGGAGCAGCACAATGAGGCTGAGCAGCACAATGAGGAGGTGGAGCTCAATGAGGAGGTGGAGCACGTGACATGGGACCAGGCCGCACAACATCACCAGCCATGGGACCAGTGGGACCACCAGAGAGAGCAGCAACAGGCGTGGGACCAGTGGGGCCAACAGGGCGAACCGGCTGACAACCCGATGGATGATGGCTCGGGAGGCTCTTCAGCGACACGCACACGTCGCTCAAGAAAAAGCCACTCAGTAAAGCCTCGTCACGCGATAGAGCGAGAGGCTGATAGGACTTTAATCATGCCACATGGAGATCGGTGAGTGTAATATATTAACTTATCTAATATAACTATTATGTGTATTGTTAATGTTTTTGTGTAATGCAGGAATTGGGAGGACCTGTCCTTTGACGGCAAGGGACACCACACTCAGGTTAACCTTACGTTGGGTTCTCTTTGCCGCCTTCACTACCCTGGTATAGTGAAGGTGTCAAACGGTGATACCGAGGATGAGGTGCTCGTCAGTACCTGGGATGAGTACAAGTTTAAAAAGGAACGAAACCACACCGACAGACAGGGACTTGTGCGTAATGACTTTTGGGTATGAATTCTTTATTATTTTTGTTATGTTTCTTAATATTGTAAATCTATGACTTATACCATTTGTATTCTTTATGTTGTAGCTTCGATATCGGTTGCCTGACGGAGAGGATTACATGGGGCACGCTGAACGTGTCTTGCAAAACAATGCAAAGAAGCTGGTGAAGGATGCCATATACTATGCGAGAATTCAGGCTACAAACCTGTATTTTCAAAAGCATCCGGAAGAAGCAGGCCCCTTGAATAAAAAGGAAGGGTCCTCAAAGATATATTTGACTGAGGATCAATATCGTGAGGTTAGTATTCAATTTGTTTTACCCTTTATATTTATTGTCGTGATTGATATAATATGTAACATTGTGTGTGTGCAGGTGATGGTTCCATGGATGGCGCCCGTGCCTGATGCGTACTATGCTTGGTGTCGATATTGGGCTTCCGAAGGCTTCCAGAAAGCGTCAGCGCATCACAGACAATGTCGAGGAACCAATCCTAACCACAAGTTTGGCGGTGACGACATGATACGAAAAGCTAAAAGAATGGTAAGTTTCATCTTTCTATGTCGATCAACAAATAATACGATTGCTTATGAATGTTTTTTGTTTATACAGGAAGCTACGAGTGGCCAAAAGCCTAGTGACATTGAGGTCTACCAGGAGGGCCACAAAGGACCAGACCCGAACAACCCTGACCAGCTCTGCAGCCAGACAGCCACGGATCGCTTGGTGAGTTTTGGCTCAAAAGTTCAAACGTTCAAAGTATATAAATTCCTGCATTTGTAAGGTTGTGAATGATGTATAGGCGGCATATGGGGAGGAGATGGTTCGTCGCCATGGCCCTGACTACGACTGGCGCCATGAACCGATGGATCCCTCGGTGGTGTACGCAAGTGGTGGTGGCAAAGCGCATGGACGGTAAGCTCTAACTTATGAAATTATATGGTTGACACTAAATTGATTATGCAGTAATAACATTTTTTGAATCACTTATAGATACGCACTCTTCGACGGATTCATTGACTCGTCGTCGGTGAGATCTCAGAGGACGGGTTCATCTTCCCGTAGCTCATGCTCTCGTCGACCGAACGAGCAGGAGTTGGAGATTATGAGGATGCGTGAAGAGATGAGACAACAACGCGAATTTATGGAAGCTTGCAATGCTCATAATCAAGCGATGTATCAAGTGAGTACACATAATCCGAACTCTAAATTATTATATTTCAATACAACATCTTCAGTAGTAACACATATGTGTTTAACAGTTAATGCAGCAACAGGGCATGACATCAAATTTTCCACCGCCACCACAATGGAGCCAATTTGCAAACACACCAGTTCCACCACCACAGTTCACCACCCCTCCGACACATATACCTGCACCTGGAGATAGGGTACGTTTGATAACTCTCCATTAATTTATACACTTGTATACTTTTTGATATTTGCATTTAACGTGTTGATATTTGCTAACTTGCATAGGTTACGCCTGAAGCGGGTGGCAGTGGGTCTGATCCAGCAGTAGGGACTGGATTTGTTGACTCGCTCTTCGCGTTCCCTCCTCCTGGTGGTGAAGGCGGCAGCGGTCATAGCTCTAACCACCCAAGTGGTGGTTATCTCTAAACACTTAAACTTATGTTTGAAATGTCGTACTCGTTGATGGATGTTATGTTCAATACTATGTCGTACTCGTTGTTTGATGTTGGTGGATGTTATGTTTGAATACTATGTCGTACACGTTGGTGGATGTTTTAATTATAAATGCACTATGTCTAAATGCATGTGTTTGTGGATGTCGTATCTCTACATGTGTTTGTAATGTGGCTGTTATATGTGATTATGTTTGATATATGTTATGTGTGCAGAAATAGTGACATAATTTAGTGCTGTTTTTGTAGCAGTATACAGTAATTCCCGTCGGCCCAGTTAATTCCCGTCGGCTATGGTCGAACTGACGGGAATTAACTATTAACTCCCATCGGCCCATTTAATTCCCGTCGGCCACGTGAGGCCGACGGGAATTAATTAATAACTCCCGTCGGCCTAGGAACCGACGGGAATTAATTAATAACTCCCGTCGGCCACCAGAACCGACGGGAATTAATTAATAACTCCCGTCGGCCACCAGAACCGACGGGAATTAGACGTAATTCCCGTCGGCCACTATCTAGCCGACGGGAATTAATTATTCCCGTCAGCTGCCGACGGGGATAACCTTATCCCCGACAAGGGACGCCCGTCGGCCTCAAACCGACGGGAATAAGCCCTAAACCGACGGGAATAAGTAATTCCCATCGGTTTAGGGCTTATTCCCGTCGGTTTTAGGCCGACGGGAATTAAGTGTTTTCCTGTAGTGCTTGCTTAAGTCCATAGAGCGCCTTAGAGAGTTTGTACACGTGGTCGGGATACCTGTCATCCTCAAAGCTAGGGGTTGTTTCACGTATACCTCCTCCTTGATTGGTCCATTTAGGAAAGCGCTCTTCACGTCCATTTGGAACAACTTAAAGGAACGGTGAGCAGCATAGGCTAATAAAATTCGAATTGATTCTAATCTAGCCACAGGAGCGAAAGTCTCCTCAAAGTCCAAACCTGTGACTTGGGCATAACCTTTTGCCAAAAGTTGAGCCTTGTTTCTTGTCACTACTCTGTGTTCGTCTTGATTGTTATGGAACACCCACTTGGTTCCCATAACATTTTGCTTTGGACGTGGCACCAGGCTCTAGACTTCATTTCTTTTGAAGTTGTTGAGCTCTTCCTGCATGGCCAACACCCAGTCCGGATCCTGCAAGGCTTCTTCTACCCTAAAAGGCTCAATAGAAGAAACAAACGAGTAATGCTCACAAAAATTAGCTAATCATGAGTGAGTTGTTACTCCCTTGCTTATGTCACCCAGAATCTGATCCACTGGGTGATTTCTTTGGATCATCGCTCGAACTTGAGTTGGAGGGGCCCGTGATGCTTCTTCCTCCATAACCTGTTCTTCCTGTGCTCCCCCTTGATCCTTCCCTCTTCTTGAGGTACATGTTCATCGTCTTGAGTTGGGGGATGCACCACCGTAGAGGAAGAGGGTTGATCTTGTTCCTATAATTCCTGTGGTCGCACATCACCTATTGCCATTGTTCGCATGGCGGCCGTCGGAATCTCATCTTCATCTACATCATCAAGATCAACTTGCTCTCTTGGAGAGCCATTAGTCTCATCAAATACAACGTCACTAGAGATTTCAACTAATCCTGATGATTTGTTGAAGACCCTATAAGACTTTGTATTTGAGTCATATCCTAGTAAAAACCCTTCTACAGCCTTGGGAGCAAATTTTGAATGTCTACCTTTCTTCACCAGAATGTAGCATTTGCTCCCAAATACACGGAAATAAGAAACATTGGGTTTGTTACCAGTTAAAAGTTCATAGGACGTCATCTTGAGGAGGCGGTGCAGATAGAGCCGGTTTATGGCATGGCAAGCTGTGTTCATAGCTTTCGACCAAAACCGCTCAGGTGTCTTGTATTCCCCAAGCATCGTCCTTGCCATATCAATTAGCGATCTGTTCTTCCTCTCTACCATGCTGTTTTGAGCGGTGTGTAGGGAGCGGAGAAATTGTGCTTGATGCCTTCCTCCTCAAGATATTCTTCAACTTGTAGATTCTTGAACTCAGACCCATTATCGCTTCTTATCTTCTTCACCTTTAGCTCAAACTCATTTTGAGCTCTCCTTAAGAAGCGCTTTAGGGTTCCTTGGGTTTCGGATTTATCCTGCAAAAAGAATACCCAAGTGAAGCGGGAAAAATCATCAACTATAACAAGACCATACTTACTTCCTCTGATGCTGAGATAGGCAACGGGTTCGAAGAGATCCATGTGTAGAAGTTCTAGTGGTCTTGATGTTGTCATCACATTCTTGCTATGTTGAGTGCTTCCCACCTGCTTTCCTGCCTGGCATGCTGCACAAGGTCTGTCTTTCTCAAAACAGACATCAGTTAGTCCTAACACATGTTCTCCCTTTAGAAGTTTATGAAGGTTCTTCATTCTAACATGTGCTAGACGACGATGCCAAAGCTAGGCCATATTAGTCTTAGCATTTAAGCATGCATCTAGATCAGCATTCCCTTTCGAAAAATCAACTAAGTAGAGCTTACCGTCTAATACACCCTTAAAAGCTAATGAACCATCACTCCTTCTAAAGACATATACATCAATATTTGTAAACAAACAATTATATCCCATGTTACATAGTTGACTCATAGATAATAAATTATACCCGAGCGATTCAACTAAAAACACATTAGAGATTGAATGCTCGGATGTGATGGCTATCTTGCCTAAGCCTTTGACCTTGCCTTGGTTCCCATCTCCAAAGATGATGGTGTCTTGGGAATCCCTATTCTTGATGTAGGAGGTGAAGATTTTAATCTCCCCCGTCATGTGGTTTGTGCATCCACTGTCGATAATCCAGCTTGAGCCCCTGGATGCATAAACCTGCAAGGTAATTAAGCTTGGGTTTTAGGTACCCAACTCTTGTTGGGTCCTACAAGGTTAGTTACAACAACTTTTGGAACCTAAATGCAAGTCTTGTCTCCCTTGCATTTAGGTCCCAATTTTCTAGCCACTACTTTGGCATTTTTACATGAAAGTACAAAAGAAGCATTACATGCATAATAAACAGTATTAGGACCAGTGCATGTTTTCCTAGGCACTTGAGACACAACATGATTACACTTAGGCCTATTTCTACCATAAGCATATGTAGAGCTAGATGCAAACATAGCATGAGGATTAAATGCAGCATCATGAGAAACAATATTATCATAACACCTACCATTATAAGCACGACTAGTAAATTTCTTATCATAAAGATAGGCATGGTTCTTTTGAGAACTACTAGCCATAGGAGCCTTCCCTTTCTCCTTATTTAGACCGGAAGTACTTTGGCTTGTTAAGTTCTTGGTTTCCTTTCAGAAACCAAGTCCATCCTTAATTGAGGGGTGTCTACCAAGTCCCTAGCAAATTTTAGTTTCTCATAACTTTCTTTGCAAGTCTTAAGTTGAGCATTAAGACTTGCAACATCATGGTTTAACTTAGCAATAGTAGAAACATGTTCATTACAAGCATCAACATCAAAGTCTTTATATCTATTGCAAATAACAACATGCTCTACACATGAACTCATTACATTAACTTTCTCTAGCTTAGCATTCAAATCATCATTTAAATTCTTTAGGCTAGAGATGGATTCATGATAGGTAGACAATTTAGAGGATAGTATTTCATTTTTCTTGACTTCTAGAGCAAGAGATTTTTGAACACTAATGAATTTATCATGTTCCTCATACAAAATATCTTCTTGTTTTTCTAGTAATCTATCCTTTTCGTTAAGAGCATCAATTAATTCATTTATTTTGTCTACCTTAGTTCTATCTAATCCCTTAAACAAATCAGTATAATCTACTTCATCATCAGACGATTCTTCATCACTAGAAGAAGTATATTTGGGAGTGTCTCGAATACATACCTTCTTCTCCTTGGCCATAAGGCACATATGGCGTTCATTAGGGAAGAACAAAGATTTGTTGAAGGCCGAGGCAGCTAGTCCTTCATCTTCGAAGTCGGATGAGGAGCAGCCGGAGTCCCATTCCTTCTCGATGTGCGCCTCGCCCTTGGCCTTCCTGTAGTTTTTCTTCTTTTCCCTCATCCCATGCTTCTCTTGTGTCTATTCATTATTGTTATCGGGGCATTGTGCAATAAAGTGACCAGTCTTACCGCATTTGAAGCAGGAGCGTTTTCCCCTTGACTTGTTCTTATTGGGGTACTCCTTGCGTCCTTTCAGTGCGGTCTTGAAGCGTTTGATGATGAGGGCCATCTCATCCTCATTAAGCCTAGCAACCTCCACTTGTGCTACCTTGCTAGGTAGTGCCTCCTTGCTGCTGGTTGCTTTGAGAGCAACGGGCTGCGACTCGTAGACGGGTAGTGGACTGTTCAAGGCATCGTCCACGTATCGTGCTTCTTTCACCATCATACGCCCGCTTACGAATTTTCCGAGGATTTCCTCAGGCGTCATCTTGATGTACCTGGGGTTTTCACGTATAAGATTTACAAGATGGAGGTCAATAACCGTAAATGACCTGAGCATGAGTCAGACGACGTAATGATCCATCCATCTTGTACTCCCGTAGCTTCGGATTTTGTTGACAAGAGTCTTGAGCCTGTTGTATGTCTGTGTTGGCTCTTCTCCCCTTATCATCGTGAATCTCCCCAGCTCGCCTTCCACCAGTTCCATTTTAGTGATCATTGTGGCATCATTTCCCTCGTGTGAAATTTTGAGGGTGTCCCATATCTGTTTGGCGTTGTCCAAGCTGCTGACCTTGTTATATTCATCCCTGCATAGAGATGCTAGCAAAATAGTAGTGGCTTGGGCATTTTTATGTATTTGTTCATTGATAAATACAGGGTTATCAGTACTATCAAAATGCATTCCATTTTCTATAATTTCCCAAATGTTAGGATGGAGGGAAAATAAGTGACTACGCATTTTATGACTCCAAAATGAGTAGTCTTCTCCATCAAAGTCTGGGGGTTTTCCAAGTGGAATAGAGAGTAAATGAACATTTGAATTGTATGGTATTTGAGAATAATCAAAAGAGTAGTTTTGATTTACCGTTTTCTTTTTGGACGAGGAGTCGTCATCGTCATCCCTTGGTGAAGAAGACGAGGCATCGCTGTCGTAGTAGATAATCTTCTTGATGCGCCTCTTCTTCTTCCCGTCCCTCTTCTTGTGACTCGAGCCTGAGTTGGTGGGCTTGTCGTCTCTTGGCTCGTTGAAGAGAGACTCTTTCTCCTTGTCATTGATCACCATCCCCTTGCCCTTAGGATCCATCTCTTCGGGCGGTTAGTCCCTTAGATGAAGAGTACGACTCTGATACCAATTGAGAGCACCGAGAGGGGGGGTGAATAGGTGATCCTATAAAATCAAGTACTAAATAGCTAAAACTTGGTTATGAAATGTTAGTGCGATTAAAACCAAGTTGCTAAAATGAGAACTCTAGAAGAAAATCAATCACAATGAAGAGGAACACGAGACATAGTGATTTTTATCCCGTGGTTCGGCCAATGCCTACTCCACGTTGTGGTGACCCACTTCGGTCAAGGATTGCACTCAATCCCTCTCAAGTGATCCAATGATCAACTTTGAGTACCACGGTTTTCTTCCTTAGTAGTCTTTTCTCATTTGCGAGGAATCTACACAGGTTGGAGCCTCTTGCCCTTACAATGTTGATCACAAGAAAAGCACAAGAGTAAGGGAGGGAAAGAAACACACACAAGACTAGAATCGCAGCGAACACACGCACACAAGCCATGATGTGAGCACAAAACATGGCGCAGGGAGTTTACAACTCAAACGGTGCTCAAATCTCTAACACGATGATCCGAGTGCGTGGTGGCGAAGTCTAGGCGTCTTAGAATGTTTAGTGAATGCTTGGTGTACTGCTACATGTGCTTAGGGGTCCCTTTTATACCCCCAAGGCAGCTAGGAGCCATTGGAGATCCAATCGGAAGGCAATTCTTGCCTTCTGTCGGGTGACGCAAAAGTCAGAGCAGTCGTCAGAGGCGCACCGGACAGTGAACAGTACCTGTCCGGTGCGGCACCGGACTGTCTAGTGCCACAAGAAGTTAGCTCTTCAACGGTTAGAAGCTCCAGAACCCTAACGGTTGGGTGACGTGGCTGGCGCACCGGACTGTCCAGTGCGCCCATCGATAGCAGCCATCCCCAACGGCTATGTGGTGGTTGAAGGCTATAAATACCCCTGAACCACCACCACTCCGAGCATCCAAGTTTCCAGCACTTCACATTCAATACAAGAGCTAGTACATTCACTCCTAGACACAAATCAAAAGATCAAAGCCTCTCCAAGTGCCAAAGTTCATTCCAATCACCTAGTGACTTGAGAGAGAGAGTTTGTCCGTGTTCTTTGAGCTCTTTTTTCTTGGATCGCTTTCTTCCTTCCTCTTTCTTGTTCTAAAGTGACTTGTAAGCAAGGCAAGAGACACCAAGTGTGTGGTGGTCCTTGCGGGGTCTAAGTGACCCATGGAATTAAGGAGAAAGCTCACTTGGTCTAAGTGACTATTTGAGATAGGGAAAGGGTTGAAAGAGACCCGGTCTTTTTGACCACCTCAATAGGGACTAGGTTCTTTAGAACCAAACCTCGGTAAAACAAATCATTATGTCATCCGCTTTGTTTCTTGGTTGATTTGTTTTTCTCCTCTCTCTCGGACTCGGATTTAATTCTAACGCTAACCCCGGCTTGTAGATTGTGTTTTAAGTTGTAAATTTTAGATTACTCCTATTCACCCCCCTCTAGGTGACTTTCAATTGGTATCAGAGCTCGGTACTTCATTAGAGTCTAACCACTCCAAGTGATGTCGGGAGATCACGCCAAGAGGGAGATCGTGACCGGCGACAAGCCCGCAAGCTCGGGGAGAACCCTCTCAAGGGAGTCCGGCCACAAGCAAAAGGAAGAATCCTCTTCCTCCAACAAGACCCATCGGAGAGGCGACAAGAAGAAGATGAAGAAAGTGGTCTACTACGAGACCAACTCTTCGTCGCCCTCCACATCCGGCTCGGACTTGTCGTCCACTACTTCTAAGCGCCATGAGCATAAGAAGTATAGTAAGATGCCCCTCCACTATCCTTGCATTTCTAAGCGCACTCCATTACTTTCCGTTCCATTAGGCAAGCCACCATGTTTTGATGGCGAAGATTATTCTATATGGAGTGATAAAATGAGGCACCATCTAACCTCACTCCACAAAAGTATTTGGGATATTGTTGTGTATGGAGTGCAGATATCAAAGGTAGGGGACAAGGACTACGATTCGGACGAGGCCGACCAAATTCGGCACTTTAACTCCCAAGCCATAACTATACTCCTCGCCTCCTTATGTCGAGAGGAGTATAATAATGTGCAAGGGTTAAAGACGGCCAAAGAAATTTGGGACATCCTCAAGACAGCGCACGAAGGGGACGAGGTGACCAAGATCACTAAGCAGGAGACGATCGAGGGGGAGCTCGGACGATTCGTCCTCAACCAAGGAGAGGAGCCACAAGCGATGTACAATCGGCTCAAAACCTTAGTGAACCAAATGCGCAACCTCAGGAGCACAAAATGGGATGACCATGAAATGGTCAAGGTTATTCTTAGATCCCTCGTATTTTGTAATCCTACTTAAGTTCAATTAATATGTGGTGATCCTAGATACAAGCTAATGTCTCCCGAGGAGGTAATTGGGAAGTTTGTGAGCATTAAACTAATGGTCAAAGGCTCCAAACACATCGTCAACTTGGAGCAAGGCACCACCTTCACACCCGAGGTGCAACCTGTTGCATTCAAGGCGACAGAAGAAGAAAAGAAGGAATCTACATCAAGTAGAATTCCAATCGATGCCTCCAAGCTCGACAACAAGGAAATGGCGCTCATCATCAAGAGCTTCCGCCAAATCCTCAAACAAAGGAGGGGGAATGACTACAAACCCCGTTCCAAGAGGGTGTGCTACAAGTGTGGTAAGCCCGGTCATTTTATTGCTAAATGTCCTATGTCTAGTGATAGTGACAAGGGCAACGACAAGAAGGGGAAGAAGAAGGAGAAGAAGAGGTACTACAAGAAGAAGGGTGGCAATGCCCACGTGTGTTGGGAATGGGATTCCGACGAGAGCTCCACCAACTCCTCCTCCGACGAGGATGCTGCCAACATCGCCGTCAACAAGGGACTTCTCTTTCTCAACGTCGGCCACAAGTGCTTCATGGCAAAGGACGGCAAAAAGAAGAAGGTAAAATCTAGAGCCACCACCAAATATACTACATCTAGTGATGAGGGTAGCTCTAGTGAAGATGAGGATGATTTGCTTACTCTTTTTGCCAACCTTAACATGCAACAAAAGGAAAAATTAAATGAATTGATAGGAGCCATTCATGAGAAGGATGAACTCTTGGATAGCGAAGAGGAATTCCTTATTAAAGAAAATAAGAAGCATGTTAAAACAAAAAATGCTTATGCTCAGGATGTAGAGAAAAATGAAAACTTGACTAAGGAGCTTAGCATTTGCCATGACACTATTTCCAACCTTAGACTGAGAATGCTAGTTTGATTGCTAAGGTTGAAAAATCAAATGTTTGCAATGATTCAATTTCCAGTCTTAGAAATGAGAATGCTATTTTACATGCTAAGATTGATGATTTAAATGCTTGCAAACCTTCTACATCTACTGTTGACCATGTTTCTATTTGCACTAGATGTAGAGATGTTAATGTTGATGCTATCCATGATCACCTTACTTTAATTAAACAACAAAATGATCACATAGCTCAACTAACTGCTAAAATTAATGAGCATGAAATTGAAAATGAAAAGTTTAAATTTGCTAGAAGCATGCTCGATAATGGGAGATGCCTTGGTATTAAGGATGGTATTGGTTTTCAATAGGGAAGCAATGTCAAGCTTAATGCCCCTAAGAGATTGTCCAATTTTGTCAAGGGCAAGGCTCCCACGGTTCAGGATAATGAGGGCTGCATTTTATATCCTGCAAATTATCCTGAGCACAAAATTAGGAGAATTCATGCTAGGAAACCTCATAATGTTTCTCATCATGCTTTTATGTATAAGAATGAGGCCTCTAGCTTTAGGAATTCTACTCATGTTAAAATGTCTAAAAAGAAAACTCCTGTTGCATCAAATGAGCCTAATATTTCATTTAAGACTTTTGATGCATAATATGTGCTTACTAACAAATTAGGCAAAATAGTTGCCAAATATGTTGGGGGCAAACACAAGGGTTCAAAGACTTGTGTTTGGGTACCCAAGGTGCTTGTTTCTAACGTAAAAGGACCCAAGACTGTTTGGGTACCTAAGAACAAGGCCTAAATTGTTTTGCAGGTTTATGCATCCGGGGGCTCAAGTTGGATAATTGACAGCGGATGCACAAACCACATGATAGGGGAGAAAAGGATGTTCTCCTCCTATGAGAAAAACGAAGATCCCCAACGAGCTATCACATTCGGGGTTGGAAATCAAGGTTTGGTCAAAGGACTTGGTAAAATTGCTATATCACCTAACCATTCTATTTCCAATATTTTTCTTGTAGATTCTTTAGATTACAACTTGCTTTCCGTATCTCAACTATGTAAAATGGGTTACAACTGTCTTTTTAGTGATACTGGTGTTACTGTCTTTAGAAGGAGTGATGATTCAGTAGCATTTAAGGGAGTGTTAGATGATCAGCTATATTTAGTTGATTTTAATAGGGCTAAACTTGACACTTGCTTAATTGCGAAGACTAATATGGGTTGGCTCTGGCATCGCCGACTTGCCTATGTTGGGATGAAGAATCTTCACAAAGTTCTAAAGGGAGAACACATTTTGGGACTAACAAATGTTCATTTTGAGAAAGACAGGGTTTGTAGCGCATGTCAAGCAGGAAAGCAAGTTGGCGCTCACCATCCACACAAGAACATCATGACAACGGACAGGCCACTGGAGCTACTCCACATGGATCTATTCGGCCCGATAGCTTACATAAGTATCGGCGGGAGTAAGTACTGTCTAGTTATTGTGGATGATTATTCTCGCTTCACTTGGGTGGTCTTTTTGCAGGAAAAATCACAAACCCAAGAGACCTTAAAGGGATTCTTAAGACGGGCTCAAAATGAGTTTGGCTTAAGGATCAAAAGATAAGAAGCGACAACAGAACGGAGTTCAAGAACTCTCAAATTGAAGGCTTTCTTGAGGAGGAGGAGGGCATCAAGCATGAGTTCTCTTCTCCATACACACCTCAGCAAAATGGTGTAGTGGAGAGGAAGAATATAACTTTACTGGACATGGCAAGGACCATGCTTGATGAGTACAAGACACCTGACCGGTTTTGGGCCGAGGCGATTAACACTGCCTGCTACTCCATCAACCGGTTATATCTTCATCGAATCCTCAAGAAGACATCTTATGAACTCCTCATCGATAAAAAGCCCAATGTTTCATATTTTAGAGTCTTTGGAAGCAAATGTTTTATTCTTGTTAAGAGAAGTAGAAAATCTAAATTTGCTCCTAAGGCTGTAGAAGGCTTTTTTACTTGGTTATGACTTAAACACAAGGGCATATAGAGTCTTCAACAAATCCACTGGATTAGTTGAGGTTTCTTGTGACATTGTGTTTGATGAGACTAATGGCTCCCAAGTAGAGCAAGTTGATCTTGATGAGCTAGATGATGAAGAGGCTCCGTGCGTCACGCTAAGGAACATGTCCATTGGGGATGTGTGTCCTAAGGAATCCGAAGAGCCTACACAAGCATAAGATCAACCGTCATTTTCCAACCAAGCATCCCCACCAACTCAGGATGAGGAACAGGCTCAAGATGATGAACATGAAGATCAAGAAGTTGAGCCACCTCAAGAGGAGGTCAATGATCAATGGGGAGATGAAAATAATCAAGATAAGAAAGATGATCAAGAAATACAGGGTCAAAGACCGCCACACCCAAGAGTCCACCAAGCAATTCAAAGAGATCACCCCGTCAACTCCATCCTTGGTGACATTCATAAGGGAGTAACCACTAGATATCGAGTTGCTCATTTCTATGAACATTACTCTTTTGTTTCCTCTATTGAGCCATACAGGGTAGAGGATGCATTAAGAGATTCGGATTGGGTGATGGCAATGCAAGAGGAGCTCAACAACTTCACGAGGAATGAGGTATGGCATTTAGTTCCACGTCCTAATCAAAATGTTGTAGGTACCAAGTGGGTATTCCGCAACAAGCAAGATGAGCATGGTGTGGTGATAAGGAACAAAGCCCGACTTGTGGCCAAGGGTTATTCACAAGTCGAAGATTTGGATTTCGATGAAACTTATGCACCCGTAGCTAGGCTTGAGTCAATTTGCATATTACTAGCCTATGCTACTTACCATGGCTTCAAGCTTTATCAAATGGACGTGAAGAGTGCCTTCCTCAATGGACCTATCAAGGAAGAGGTCTATGTTGAGCAACCTCCCGGCTTTGAAGATAGTGAGTACCCTAACTATGTTTATAAACTCTCAAAGGCGCTTAATGGGCTAAAGCAAGCCCCAAGAGCATGGTATGAATGCCTGCGAGATTTCCTTATCACTAATGGCTTCAAAGTCGATAAAGCCGATCCTACTCTCTTTACTAAAACTGTTGCAAATGATTTGTTTGTATGCCAAATTTATGTTGATGTTATTATATTTGGGTCTACTAACAAATCTACTTGTGAAGAGTTTAGTAGGATCATGGTACAAAAATTCGAGATGTCTATGATGGGGGAGTTGAGATATTTCTTAGGATTTCAAATCAAGCAACTCCAAGATGGTACCTTCATCAGCCAAACAAAGTACATTCAAGACATACTTAACAAGTTTGGAATGAAGGATGTCAAGCCCATCAAGACACCCATGGGAACTAGTGGGCATTTCAACCTCGACATGGGAGGTAAATCCATAGATCAAAAGGTATACCGGTCGATGATAGGATCTTTACTCTATTTATGTGCATTTCGACCGGATATTATGCTTTCTGTATGCATGTGTGCAAGGTTCCAAGCCGATCCTAAGGAAGTTCACCTTAGGGTCGTGAAGAGAATCATGAGATACTTAGTTTACACTCCTAAGTTTGGGCTTTGGTACCCTAGGGGGTCCACCTTTGATTTGATAGGATATTCCGATGCGATTGGGCAGGGTGTAAAATTGATAGGAAGAGCACATGAGGGACTTGTCAATTTCTGGGGAGATCCCTAGTGTCTTGGGCTTCAAAGAAACAAAACTCAGTAGCTCTTTCTACCGCCGAAGCCGAGTATATTGCCGCAGGCCATTGTTGTGCGCAATTGCTTTGGATGAGGCAAACCCTCCGGGACTATGGATACAAATTGAGCAAAGTCCCTCTCCTTTGTGACAATGAGAGTGCTATCCGCATGGCAGAGAATCCCGTTGAACACAGCCGCACTAAGCACATAGACATTCGGTATCACTTTTTGAGAGATCACCAACAAAGGGGGATATCGAGATAGCTTATATTAATACCAAAGATCAATTAGCCGATATCTTTACCAAGCCACTAGATGAGAGAACCCTTTTGCAAACTTAGGAATGAGCTAAATATTCTTGATTCTCGGAATTTTGATTGAAACATTGCACACATAGCTCATTTATATACCTTTGATCAATCTTTTTCTTTTGGTACATATACATATTTCTTATTCTTCTTGTGCCAAGGCTAAGACTAATGTGCTTCCATGAGTATTTCTTATGTTAGTCTTATATTGAAAGGGAAATGGAGTATTCGGCAAAGACAACGCTTCCACTCCAACTCCATCGGTATTATTTTCCCTTTGTCGGTATTCCGCCATCTCTCCAAATTGATATAATTCTTCACCCTTATTTACTTGTATCATTGAGGAGAAAGTAAAAAGGGCTCTCGAAGTCTCTGTTTTTGGCGATTAATGCCAAAGGGGGAGAAAGTATTTAGCCCAAAGCAAAAGGACCGCACCACCACCAATTTCAAAATTTTCAAGAATTTTTCAAATTGGTATCTAAATGTCGGTGTTTCGAAACCCGGGGGGGTCCCTGGACCGACGAGTAAATCGTCGCCGCGTGCCCCAGCCCAGATGGGTCTGCGCGAGGCGGAACGCGAAGGGGGGAGAGAGCAGTCGGAGGGAGACAAGCGTGGGAGAGTGGAACCCGCGGCCTTCGTGTTAGCCTCGCGCCCAGGTCGGGTGCGCTTGCAGTAGGGGGTTACAAGCGTCCACGCGGGAGGGAGCGAGTGGCCTTGCGCGAGCGCCGTCCCGTCCTTCCCCGCGCGGCCAACCTTCTATAAGAGGGCCCTGGTCCTCCCTTTTATAGGCGTAAGGAGAGGATCCAGGTGTACAATGGGGAGAGTAGCAATGTGCTAACGTGTCTAGTGGTGGAGAGCTAGCACCCTAAGTACATGCCATCGTGGCAGCCGGAGAGGTCTTGGCACCCAGTTCACGTGGTGTCGTGGCCGTCGGAGGAGCGCTGGAGCCTGGCGGAAGGACAGCTGTCGGGGCTATCGAGTCCTTGCTGACGTCCTCTTGCTTCCATAAGGGGGCTGAGAGCCACCGTCGTCATAGGGCATGCGGGATGCCATCATTACTTGTATAGTAGAGCGAGCCAGATGGGATGCCGGTCTTGTTCCCCGTAGCCTGAGTCAGCTCGAGGTAGGGTAATGATGGCGCTTCCTGTTGACGTGGTCAGTCCGTGCCCTAGGCTGGGTGAGGTGGAGGCTCCTCCGAGGTCGAGGTCGAGGTCAAGTCTGTCTTCCAAGGTCGAGGTCGAGTCCGAGCCCCCGGGTCGGACGAGGCGGAGACCGTCGGCTGAGGCCAGGGTTGAGCCCGAGCCCTGGGGTCGGGCGAAGCGGAGTTCGTCGTCCTTCGGGGCTAAGCCCGAGTCCGAGCCCTGGGGTCGGGCGAAGCGGAGTTCGTCGTCTTCTGGGGCTGAGCCCGAGTCCGAGCCCTGGGGTCGGGCGGAGCGGAGTTCGCCGTCTTCTGGGGCTGAGCCCGAGTCCGAGCCCTGGGGTCAGGCGAAGCGGAGTTCGTCGTCTTCCGGGGCTGAGCCCGAGTCCGAGCCCTGGGGTCGGGAGGAGCGGAGTTCGCCGTCTTCTCGGGCTGAGCCCGAGTCCGAGCCCTGAGGTCGGGCAGAGCGGAGTTCGCCGTCTTCCAGGGCTGAGCCCGAGTCCGAGCCCTGGGGTCGGGCGTGGCGGAGTTTCCTATGACGCCTGAGGCCGGGTTTGGCTGCTGTCAGCCTCACTCTATCGAGTGGCTCAGCAGTCGGAGCGGCGCAGGCGGCGCTGCCCTCTTGTCAGACTGGTCAGTGGAGCGGCGAAGTGACTGTGGTCACTTCGGCTCTGTCGACTGGAGGGCGTGCGTCAGGATAAAGGTGTCAGGCCACCTTTGCATTAAATGCCCCTGTGATTTGGTCGATTGGTGTGGCGATTTGGCCAAGGTTGCTTCTTGGTGAAGACAGGGCCTCGGGCGAGCCGAAGGTGTGTCCGTTGCTGGAGGGGGGCCTCGGGCGAGACGTAGGTCCTCCAGGGTCGGCTGCCCTTGCCCGAGGCTGGGCTCGGGCGAGGCGTGATCGCGTCCCTCGAATGGACTGATCCTTGACTTAATCGCACCCATCAGGCCTTTGCAGCTTTGTGCTGATGGGGGTTACCAGCTGAGATTTAGGAGCCTTGAGGGTACCCCTAATTATGGTCCCCGACGGTAGCCCCCGAGCCTCGAAGGGAGTGTTAATACTCGCTTGGAGGCTTTTGCCGCACTTTTTTGCAAGGGGACCAGCCTTTACTTGGTTGCATTTTGTTCCGGCGGGTGCGCGCGAGCGCACCCGCCGGGTGTAGCCCCCGAGGCCTCGGAGGAGTAGTTTTACTCCTTCGAGGTCTTAGTGCGTTTCGCAATACTTCGGCTGGTCTGGTTGTTCCCTCATGCGAGCTGGCCGTAGCCTGGGTGTACGGTCGGGTCCCAAGTTCTCGGGCTGGTATGTTGACGCTGTCAACGGGTCGGCCGGAGCCGGGTTTGCGAGAGCAGCCCCCGAGCCTCTGCACAGGGCGAGAGGACGGTCAAGGACAGACTCGACTTTTTACATACGCCCCTGCGTCGCCTTTCCGCAAGGAGGAGGGGGGGGGGGGAAGCGCCATGTTGCCCTCGGAGGGCGCCGAACATGGTGTTTCCAGTGAGCTGCTGGCGGGTAATCCGAGCGGACGCCCGTGCCCCATTTGCTAGGGGTCGGCTAGAGGCCCGGAGGCGCGCTCCAAAAGTACCTGCGGGTGATCTGCTGGACCCGGTCCCCTTTGACGGGGTTCGAGGGCTCGATGCCTCCCTCTTATGGGATTCCGTTACAAGATCGCTCCCGCTGGTCTCAGAAATGTCCTAGGGTACCTCGGGAGCGTAGCCCGAGCCTTGGTTATGTATCGAACGTACCCAGGGTCATCCCTCGCTCTGTGTCTGAGGCGACTGTGAACCCTTCAAGGGCCAGCCTACAAACCCCTGATCAGTAGTGGGCGTGGAGCCCGAGTGGCCTGAGGCGGCCGTTGAACCCTTCCGAGGGGCTGGCCATCGAACCTCTGACCAGTAGTGGGCGCAGAACCCAATCGCTCTAAGGCGGCCGTTGAACCCCTCCGAGGGGCCGGCCTTCGAACCTCTGATCAGTAGGGAGGCTCGAGGCCTGTTTCCTTCATGGAGAAGGATCCTTTTCGGGGTATCCCCCTTTCCCGGTCCCTGTTGTAAGAGAGAGAAAGAGGAAAAGGAAAAGGATACGAAATCGAATGACGTGGCGTACCTTTTTCGACGCGGTCATTATGGCGAAGGCGAAGCGTCGCTTGCTTCTCCCGCCTGAGGCGCCGCCTGTCCCGCCGCGGAGTTAATGCGACGGGGCAAGTGGTTCGCGAGGCGGTCGTCGCGCGTGCGCGGGCCGTTCGAGGAACGGATCACGGGCGCGCCGTCTTCACGCCGTGAGAGAGGGTTCTCTCGCTGCCTCTGGATGTGACGTAAGCTTGGCTGACGACGTGACCGCTGCTCCTGCCCGCCTGCCACCGCCATTACTGCCGGCCCATTTTTGACCGTATTTGACCGTCGCACCTGGGTGGCACTGCTGGGTCACATGCAGGGTTGCCTCGAGTCGCGGTATTGGCTCCGAAGTCGAGGAGGCACGGTAGTGGCGCGAGTGGTAGTGCAGTTGTTCGCACATAGCAACCGGCGCGCCGGCTGCACGACGTGTGGGCCTGGGCCTCCATGCTGGGCGCGTTGGAGTCGAAGGGGCGCGCCCACTTGGCGCGGTTGCATGCCGACTGCATGGCTGTCCACCCTTTCACCCGTTGGTCTGGGCGAAAGTGGAGGAATGCTTGTAACCGCTGGGCAGTTGCATGCCCTGCGCGCGGCGGTTAGGCTCCTTCTGCCCTGGACCAGCTTGCATGATGCGTGGGGCCCAGCCCCCGTGTCGTAGGGGGAGGACCTTGGAGCGTGTTGGAGAAGACTCAGCCCGCAACGGCTGAGGATGCAAGTGGGGAGAGTTGCCTTTAAAAGGAGGGCGACCCCCTTGGAGGGCAACCATGTCTTCGCGCTCCCCTCATGCATCGTGTCTTTCCATCTTCCGAGCCCCCGGATGGGGGGACGCCCACAATCCTTCCGTCTTATCGTCGGAGGAACGCAACTTCGTGGAAGTTGGTACCTTTTAGCCATCGTTCGACTTCAAGGATTTTCATCATGCAGCCCGGCTGCATCCCCTCGCCGGTGGTCACCCAAGACGGTGACCTCCAGCTTGATGGTGGGGTGAAGCGAACCGGGCTGCGGCCTCTGCCCCTCCCTCAGCTTCAAGGATCTTCATCATCAGTGCTGGGGAGGGGAGTGTGCCGAGTTGGGGTCGGTCCCTGCGCGGGCGGTGGCCCGCTCCTTCCCTCAGTGATCGGGGGGAAGGGCGTTCGCCGTTCGTGGCGTTGGCAGCTGCCGCGTGCCTGGCTCTCTGAGCCGGGTGGCTTCGGAGCCACTCCCGGCGCCGCCTTCCGCCACGGCAGCCGGAAGAGGTTTCTCCGTCGACGAGCTAGCTGGTGCCGCCCACGGGCTGACCTCCAACTCTACGGCCTTCTGCCCGTCCTTGCCTCTCGAGTTGGGGGCATGGGCGAGGGCCTCACGGGAGCAGCATCCGCCCTGAGGTCATCGCTGCCGCTGTTTGGCCCTCCGGAGTAGAAGTCGTCGTCGTCGCCGCTGCTGGGGCGGGCGACGACGAGCCGTTCGTCGGTCTTCTGTTGCTCCACAGGCCCCCCAATCGTGTGGGGTTGTTCGTACCTGCGGAGGTGGAACCGGAGTTCTGTTTGTAATGGCACTTTGAGTGCCGGTGTTTTGTTCATTGTGGCTGTCGAGGCCTGAACATGTATGTATCTTTGGCGTGGAGCCGTGTTTTTTCTTCATTTCGAGCACTAAGACTCGCCTGTTGGTTATCTGAACCGCTTCACCAAGAGTGAGTCGCCTCGTGCAAAGGTAACGAGTGAGGTATCCGTATCCCGGAGGCATAGGAGTCCCTCGGCTCGGTCGGCCTTGCTGTCCGAGGCTTCTCTTGCTTAGTTAAAGGAACCCCTCAGCCGCCCTTCGATGAGCCGAAGCCGGAGGTAGCGGCGTCAGCACGGGCAGAGGCAGAGTTGGCTTCGAAAAAGAAGATGTGGTCGGCCGGAGCCTGGCAAGGTCATCTGCGGGCGGAATCGACGCCGGAGTTGAGCTGCCGAGGCCTCAAGCCGGGCTGATGTCTTCGGGGGACAGCTGGCCGAGGCCTCGGGGTGGCCGGCCGAGCCGTCTGCTCGAGCCGGATTCCTAGAGAAGACCCTGGCGGCGATGGCCCGGGTATGGTGCTGATGTCGTCCTTCAGAGTGGGGATCCTCCGACCGCGTCGCCGTTCGAGGCTAGGTCAGACCCCGCCGAAGGTGTAGTTGACGCCGAGGGTGCTGCTTCCCCCTTCAACTGTCGACGTCCAAGCCTGCAGGATCGGGTTGTCTTGTAGCGTGTGTATGTTTTCTGCGGCCGTCGAGGCCCAAACACACTGTCGTCGTGTTGTAAAGCTGTGTCCCTTTTCCTCTTGTTTCGAGTATCTGGACTTATTTGTCGGTAACAGAACTGTTTGTGCGGGCGAGAGTTGCTTTTCATGGAAGGTGATGAGTGAGGTATCCATATCCCGGAGGCGTAGGAATCCCTCGGCTCGGTCGGCCTTGCCGCTTACGCGCACTCTTACTCGTCCATAGGATTCTGTCACCGACGGAGTCGAGAAGGCCCGAAAAACCGTTCTGGCAGAGAAGCTTTCGAGCGTGAAGACTTGTTCGGTCCGCGGAATCACTTATCCGAGCACGAGTTACTTATCGCAGAAGGTGATGAGTGAGGTATCCGTATCCCGGAGGCGTAGGAGTCCCTCGGCTCGGTCAGCCTTGGCTGCTTACGTGTACTCCGTCGTTTTTAGGATCCACTTTCGAAGTAGTCGAAAAGCACAAAAGGCATTCTGGCAGGAAAGATTTTTTTCTTTTTTCGAGGAAAATTTCGACGCAGAGGGGGTTGCCCCCTTCTAGCCCCCGAGGGAGGGTCGGGCTTTGCCGAGGCAAGGCTGACCCTTCCTTGACGGCCAGACTTTGTGTGTGAACGAGGTATACGAACAACTTGAAAGCATCTTAAGGGTAGAAGCGACGTAGCTGTTGGATGTTCCAAGCGTTGTTGTAGACCTCGCCTTGGCTGCTGGCCAGCTTGTATGTTCCGGGCTTCAGAATTTTGGCGATGACGAACGGCCCCTCCCAGGGAGGCGTGAGTTTGTGCCGCCCTCGGGCGTCTTGTCGCAGCCGAAGCACCAGGTCGCCCATCTGGAGGTCTCGGGACCGAACCCCTCGGGCGTGGTAGCGTCGCAGGGACTGCTGGTACCGCGCCGAGTGTAGTAAGGCCATGTCCCGAGCCTCTTCCAGCTGGTACCGCGCCAAGTGTAGTGAGTCTTCTCGATTAGCTTGATTGCTTCGGTCAGCGTAGGCCCTCGTCCTCGGGGAACCGTATTCTATGTCTGTGGGCAAGATGGCCTCGGCCCCATAGACTAGAAAGAACGGTGTGAAGCCCGTGGCTCGGCTTGGCGTTGTCCTCAGACTCCAGACCACCGAGGGGAGTTCCTTCATCCACCACTTGCCGAACTTGTTGAGGTCGTTGTAGATCCGAGGCTTGAGTCCTTGCAAGAACATGCCGTTGGCACGTTCTACCTGCCCATTCGTCATGGGGTGAGCCACGGCGGCCCAGTCCACCCGGATGTGGTGATCCTCGCAGAAGTCCAGGAACTTTCTGCCGGTGAACTGGGTGTTGTTGTCGGTGATGATGGAGTTTGGGACCCCAAAGCAATGGATGATGTTGGTGAAGAACGCCACTGAAAGGGAAATGTGCCCTTGGGCCATTTCTAAGTATTTTGGTGATTTAGTGTCCAACACAAGTGCCTAAGTGTAAAAAGGTGGACAAAGTACAAATCAAGGATAAAGGTATGTTTCTCAGACTTAGTACATTGTTTTATGGACTAATGTATTGTGTCTAAGTGCTGGAAACAGGAAAAATCCAATTGAAAATGCCTTGGCTCGAGCAGCCAAGACTCTGCTCAGTCTGGAGCACCGAACTGTCCGGTGGTGCACCGGACAGTGTCCGGTGCGCCAGGCTGGCTCTGGCAAACAGGCTTCTCTCGGGACTTCGACGGCGGTGTACGGCTATAATTCATCGGACTGTCCGGTGGTGCACCGGACTGTCCGGTGGGCCGTTCACAGGCGAACTCGTCGCTCTCGGGAATTCATCGGCGACGTACGGCTATAATTCACCGGACTGTCCGGTGAGCCAACGGTCGGCCACGCAATCTGCGCGGGACACGTGGCCGAGCCAACGGCTAGAAGAAGGCACCGGACTGTCCGGTGCGCCAACGGCTCTCAGGCCACCAACGGTCGACTGTGCCATTTTTGGAAGGAAATCGGGCACCGGACAGTGTCCGGTGTGTACCGGACTGTCCGGTGCGCCAGTCGACAGAAGGCAAGATCAGCCTTCCTAGATTGCTCTCAACGGCTCCTAGCTGCCTTGTGGCTATAAAAGGGACCCCTAGGCGCATGGAGGAGCACACCAAGCATTCCTACAACATTCCTAAGCACCAAGACATCGATTCCGCGCCTTTGATTCTTTGCGATAGCAATTAGAGCTCTAGTTGAGTGGTGAACTCATTGAGTTGTGTTGTGAGCTCTCGTTGCGACTTGTGTGCGTGGTGTTGCTGTGATTTCTTGTCTTGAGTGCGTTGCTAATCCCTCCCTTGCTCTGTGCTTCTTTGTGAATTTCAAGTGTAAGGGCGAGAGGCTCCAAGTTGTGGAGATTCCTCGCAAACGGGTTTGAGAAAAGCAAGCAAAACACCGTGGTATTCAAGTGGGTCTTTGGACCGCTTGAGAGGGGTTGATTGCAACCCTCGTCCGTTGGGACACCACAACGTGGAGTAGGCAAGCGTTGGTCTTGGCCGAACCACGGGATAACCACCGTGCCATCTCTGTGATTGATTTCTTGTGGTTATTGTGTTTTGTTGAGACTCCTCTCTAGCCACTTGGCATTTACTGTGCTAACGCTTAACCAAGTTTTTGTGGCTTAAGTTTTCAAGATTTACAGGATCACCTATTCACCCCCCCTCTAGGTGCTCTCAATTGGTATCAAAGCCGTTCTCTTCACAAAGGGACTAACCGCCCGAAGAGATGGATCCTAAGGGGAAGGGTATCGTGATCAACGATAAAGAGAAGGAATCTTTCGTCAACGAGCCGAAGGATGACAAGCCTACCGACTCAGGCTCGGGCCATAGACGGAAAGATGGGAAGAAGAAGAAGACGAGGCGCATCAAGGAGATCGTCTACTACGACGACAGCGATGAGTCTACCTCTTCCCAAAAGGACGACGACCACAACGACTACGAGAGAAGGAAACCGGTCAATTCGAACTTTTCTTTTGACTACTCTCGTATTCCACAAAGTTCAAATTCACATTTGCTCTCCATTCCTCTCGGCAAGCCTCCACACTTTGATGGGGAGGACTACGGATTTTGGAGCCACAAAATGCGTAGTCACCTATTCTCTCTCCATCCTAGTATATGGGAGATTGTAGAGAGTGGAATGCACTTTGATAGTATGGATAGTCCCATGTTCATTAATGAGCAAATTCATAAGAATGCACAAGCTACTACTGTTCTTCTAGCTTCATTGTGCAGGGATGAATACCACAAAGTGAGTGGCTTGGATAACGCCAAGCAGATCTGGGACACCCTCAGGATTTCTCATGAGGGGAACGATGTCACCTTGCTCACCAAAATGGAGTTGGTGGAGGGTGAGCTTGGACGATTTGCGATGATAAGGGGCGAGGAGCCAACCCAAACATACAACCGGCTCAAGACCCTTATCAACAAAATAAGGAGCTACGGAAGCACGCGATGGACGGACCACGATGTCGTCCGATTGATGCTAAGGTCCTTTACCGTTCTTGATCCTCATTTGGTGAATAATATTCGTGAGAATCCCAGGTACACCAAAATGTCGCCCGAAGAAGTCCTTGGAAAATTCGTAAGCGGGCGAATGATGATCAAGGAGGCGAGGTACGTGGACGACGCATTGAATGGTCCAATCAACGAGCCTCAACCCCTTGCTCTCAAGGCAACAAGAAGCAAGGAGGCGCTACCTAGCAAGGTGGCACAAATTGAGGCGGCCGGACTTAATGATGAAGAGATGGCTCTCATCATCAAAAGATTCAAGATGGTGCTAAAGGGTCGCAAGGGGCAGCCAAGCAAGACCAAGACAAAGGGGAAGCGCTCATGCTTCAAATGTGGTAAGCTTGGTCATTTTATTGCTAACTATCCCGACAATGATAGTGATCAGGATCAAGGAAACAAGAGGGAGAAGAAGAAGAACTATAAGAAGGCAAAGGGCGAGGCACATCTTGGCAAGGAGTGGGATTCAGATTGCTCCTCGTCCGACTCCGACAATGAAGGACTCGCCGCCACCGCCTTCAACAAGTCATCCCTCTTCCCCAACGAGCGTCACACATGCCTTATGGCAAGGGAGAAGAAGGTATGTACTCGAAACTCTACTTATGCTTCTTCAAGTGAGGACGAATCTAGTGATGAGGATGAAATAGATTATTCATGTTTATTTAAGGGCCTAGATAGAACCAAGGTAGATAAAATTAATGAATTGATTGATGCCTTGAATGATAAGAATAAGCTTTTAGAAAAACAAGAGGACTTGTTGTATGAAGAACATGACAAATTTGTAGAAGCACAAAAATCTCATGCCTTAAAAGTTAAGAGAAATGAAATGCTTTCTTGTGAATTATCTTCTTGCCATGAGACGATTTCTAGCTTAAGGAGCATTAATGATAATTTGAATGCTAAGTTAGAAATAGCTAGTAAATCAACAACTTGTGTAGAAAATGTTGTTATTTGCAATAGATGTAAAGATTTTGATATTGATGCTTGTAGTGAACACATAGCTTCTATTGCAAAGTTAAATGATGAAATGGCTAGTCTTAATGCCCAACTTAAGGCTAGCAAAAGTGATTTTGATAAACTAAAATTTGCTAGGGATGCCTACACGGTTGGTAGACACCCCTCAATTAAGGATGGGCTTGGCTTCAAGAGGGAAGCCAAGAACTTAACAAGCCATAAGGCTCCCATCTCCGCCAAGGAGAAAGGGAAGGCCCCTATGGCAAGTAGTACTAAAAAGAACCATGCTTTTATGTACAATGATAGAAGACAATCTCATAGGAGTTGTAATGCTTTTGATTCACATGCCTATGATTCTTATTCTATGTTTGCTTCCAGTTCTTCCTATATGCATTGTAGAGATATGCCTAGGAAAAATATTCATCATGTGCCTAGAAAGAATATTGTTCATGTTCCTAGGGAAGTTATGAATGGACCCTCTACAATTTATCATGCTTTAAATGCTTCCTTTGCTATTTGTAGAAAGGATAGGAAGATAGTTGCTAGGAAATTAGGGGCAAAATGTAAGGGTGATAAAACTTGCATTTGGGTCCCTAAGACAATTGTGACTAACCTTGTAGGACCCAACAAGAGTTGGGTACCTAAGACCCAAGCCTAAATTTGCCTTGCAGGTTTATGCATCCGGGGGTTCAAGCTGGATTATCGACAGCGGATGCACGAACCATATAACGGGGAAAAGAAGATGTTCACTTCCTACGTCAAGAATAAGGATTCCCAAGATTCAATCATATTCGGTGATGGGAACCAAGGCAAGGTGAAAGGTTTAGGCAAGATTGCAATATCAAATGAGCACTCTATCTCTAATGTGTTTTTAGTTGAGTCTCTTGGATATAATTTACTATCTGTCAGTCAATTATGTAATATGGGATATAATTGTCTATTTACAAATGTAGATGTGTCTGTCTTTAGAAGATGTGATGGTTCACTAGCTTTTAAGGGTGTACTAGACGGCAAACTTTATTTAGTTGATTTTGCAAAAGAGGAGGCCGGTCTAGATGCATGCTTAATTGCTAAGACTAGCATGGGCTGGCTGTGGCATCGCCGCTTAGCACATGTGGGGATGAAGAACCTTCACAAGCTTCTAAAGGGAGAACACGTGATAGGTTTGACTAACGTGCAATTCGAAAAAGATAGACCTTGTGCAGCTTGTCAAGCAGGTAAACAAGTGGGAGGAGGACATCACAGCAAGAATGTGATGACCACTTCAAGACCTCTGGAGCTGCTGCATATGGACCTCTTTGGACCCGTCGCCTATCTGAGCATAGGTGGAAGTAAGTATGGTCTAGTTATTGTTGATGACTTTTCCCGCTTCACTTGGGTGTTCTTTTTGCAGGATAAGTCTGAAACCCAAGGGACCCTCAAGCGCTTCCTAAGGAGAGCTCAAAATGAGTTTGAGCTCAAGGTGAAGAAGATAAGAAGCGACAACGGGTCTGAATTCAAGAATCTTCAGGTGGAGGAGTTCCTTGAGGAGGAAGGGATCAAGCACGAGTTCTCCGCTCCTTACACACCTCAGCAAAATGGTGTGGTAGAGAGGAAGAACAGGACGCTCATTGATATGGCGAGGACTATGCTTGGAGAGTTCAAGACCCTCGAGCGTTTTTGGTCGGAAGCCGTGAACACGGCTTGCCACACCATCAACAGGGTCTATCTTCACCGCCTCCTCAAGAAGACTTCATATGAGCTGCTAACTGGTAACAAACCCAATGTATCGTACTTTCGTGTATTTGGGAGTAAATGCTACATTCTAGTGAAGAAGGGTAGGAATTCTAAATTTGCTCCCAAAGCTGTAGAAGGGTTTTTATTAGGTTATGACTCAAATACAAAGGCGTATAGGGTCTTCAACAAATCATCGGGTTTGGTTGAAGTGTCTAGCGACGTTGTATTTGATGAGACTAATGGCTCTCCAAGAGAGCAAGTTGTTGATCTTGATGATGTAGATGAAGAAGACGTTCCAACGGCCGCGATTCGCACCATGGCGATTGGAGATGTACGGCCTCAGGAACAATTGGAGCAAGATCAACCATCTTCCTCAACTATGGTGCATCCCCCAACCCAAGATGACGAACAGGTACCTCAAGTGGAGGCGCATGATCAAGGGGGAGCACAGGATGTTCAAGTTGAAGAGGAAGAAGCACCTCAGGCACCTCCAACCCAAGTTCGAGCGACGATTCAAAGGGATCATCCCGTCGACCAAATATTGGGTGATATTAGCAAGGGAGTAACTACTCGTTCAAGATTAGTTAATTTTTGTGAGCATTACTCCTTTGTCTCTTCTATTGAGCCTTTCAGGGTAGAAGAGGCCTTGCTAGATCCGGACTGGGTGTTGGCCATGCAGGAGGAACTCAACAACTTCAAGCGCAATGAAGTTTGGACACTGGTGCCTCGTCCCAAGCAAAATGTTGTGGGAACCAAGTGGGTGTTCCGCAACAAACAGGATGAGCACGGGGTGGTGACGAGGAACAAGGCTCGACTTGTGGCAAAAGGTTATGCCCAAGTCGCAGGTTTGGACTTTGAGGAGACTTTCGCTCCTGTGGCTAGGCTAGAATCAATTCGTATTTTGCTAGCATATGCCGCTCACCATTCTTTCAGGTTGTACCAAATGGATGTGAAGAGCGCTTTCCTCAACGGGCCGATCAAGGAGGAGGTGTACGTGGAGCAACCCCCTGGCTTCGAGGATGAACGGTACCCCGAGCACGTGTGTAAGCTCTCTAAGGCGCTCTATGGACTTAAGCAAGCCCCAAGAGCATGGTATGAATGCCTTAGAGACTTTTTAATTGCTAATGCTTTCAAGGCTGGGAAAGCCGATCCAACTCTCTTCACTAAGATTTGCGATGGTGATCTTTTTGTGTGCCAAATTTATGTCGATGACATAATATTTGGTTCTACTAACCAAAAGTCTTGTGAAGAGTTTAGCAGGGTGATGACGCAGAAATTCGAGATGTCGATGATGGGCGAGTTGAACTACTTCCTTGGGTTCCAAGTGAACAACTCAAGGATGGCACCTTCATCTCCCAAACGAAGTACACGCAAGATTTGCTAAAGCGGTTTGGGATGAAGGACGCCAAGCCCGCAAAGACGCCGATTGGAACCGACGGACACACCGACCTCAACAAAGGTGGTAAGTCCGTTGATCAAAAAGCATACCGGTCCATGATAGGTTCTTTGCTTTATTTATGTGCTAGTAGACCGGATATTATGCTTAGCGTATGCATGTGTGCTAGATTTCAATCCGATCCTAAGGAGTGTCACTTAGTGGCTGTGAAGCGAATTCTTAGATATTTAGTCGCTACGCCTTGCTTCGGGATCTGGTATCCAAAGGGGTCTAACTTTGACTTGATTGGATATTCAGATTCCGACTATGCTGGATGTAAGGTCGATAGGAAGAGTACATTGGGGACGTGCCAATTCTTAGGAAGGTCCCTGGTGTCGTGGAACTCTAAGAAACAAACCTCCATTGCCCTATCCACCGCTGAGGCCGAGTACGTTGCCGCAGGACAGTGTTGCGCGCAACTACTTTGGATGAGGCAAACCCTCCGGGACTTTGGCTACAATCTGAGCAAAGTCCCGCTCCTATGTGATAATGAGAGTGCTATCCGAATAGCGGAAAATCCTGTTGAGCACAGCCGCACAAAGCACATTGACATCCGGCATCACTTTTTGAGAGACCACCAGCAAAAGGGAGATATCAAAGTGTTTCATGTTAGCACCGAGAACCAGCTAGCCGATATCTTCACTAAGCCTTTAGATGAAAAGACCTTTTGCAGGCTGCGTAGTGAGCTAAATGTCTTAGATTCGCGGAACTTGGATTGAATTGTAGCATACATGTGTTTATGCCTTTGATCATGTTCATTCTGCATTTTGTTGCTTACTATGGTGCTCAAGTTGTACAATCTCTCCCCGGACCTCACAAGTCCTTGTGCAAGTGATGCACATATTTAGGGGGAGTTGTGCTACAACTTGACCCTTTGAGACTAACCATATGCTTGAGTTTGCTTGATTTAGTCTCAAAGGAGGTTTGAAAGGGAAAAGGTGGACTTGGACCATGAAAGACTTCCACTGCACTCCGATGAGAGGGTAACTAATTCCAAGTTCATCTCACGTCCTCTTATTTCCTTTGTGTTCTCATTTGAAGATTTTGGTGAGGCAATGGGGTTCTGGGGCCAAGATTGATCCCGTTTTGGTGCTTGATGCCAAAGGGGGAGAAAATAAAGGCCAAAGCGAAGCGATAAATGGATCAGCTACCACTTGAGAAATTTTGAAAATAGTAGATTAGAGCTTTTGGTTTGTCAAAACTCTTTTATTGTCTCTCTTGTCAAAAGTTGGCTTCTTGTGGGGAGAAGTCTTGATTATGGGAAAAAGGGGAGTTTTTGAAATCTTGAATCAATTTCTCTTGGAATGACTCTCTTTATGTCTTAACATGTGTGTTTGACTTAGAGATAGAAATTTGAGTTTGATTTGCAAAAACAAACCAAGTGGTGGCAAAGGATGATCCATATATGTCAAAACTGAATCAAAACAATTTTGAGTCTTATTTGAATTGATTTTGTACTCGTTCTACTTGCTTTATGTTGTGTTGGCATAAATCACCAAAAAGGGGGAGATTGAAAGGAAAATGTGCCCTTGGGCCATTTCTAAGTATTTTGGTGATTTAGTGTCCAACACAAGTGCCTAAGTGTAAAAAGGTGGACAAAGTACAAATCAAGGATAAAGGTATGTTTCTCAGACTTAGTACATTGTTTTATGGACTAATGTATTGTGTCTAAGTGCTGGAAACAGGAAAAATCCAATTGAAAATGCCTTGGCTCGAGCAGCCAAGACTCTGCTCAGTCTGGAGCACCGGACTGTCCAGTGGTGCACCAGACAGTATCCGGTGCGCCAGGCTGGCTCTGGCAAACAGGCTGCTCTCGGGACTTCGACGGCGGTGTACGGCTATAATTCACCGGACTGTCTGGTGGTGCACCGGACTATCCGGTGGGTCGTTCACAGGCGAACTCGTCGCTCTCGGGAATTCATCGGCGACGTACAACTATAATTCACCGGACTGTCCGGTGTCCGGTGAGCCAACGGTCGGCCGCGCAATCTGCGCGGGACACGTGGCCGAGCCAACGGCTAGAAGAAGTCACCGGACTGTTCGGTGTGCACCGGACATGTCCGGTGCGCCAACGGCTCTCAGGCCACCAACGGTCG
Source organism: Zea luxurians (assembly GCA_029449295.1). Classification (NCBI taxonomy): domain Eukaryota; kingdom Viridiplantae; phylum Streptophyta; class Magnoliopsida; order Poales; family Poaceae; genus Zea; species Zea luxurians. The sequence goes on along the minus strand of JAOPSE010000013.1, from coordinate 73,160,770 downwards.
ACTGTGCCATTTTTGGAAGGAAATCGGGCACCGGACAGTGTCCGGTGTGCACCGGACTGTCCGGTGCGCCAGTCGACAGAAGGCAAGATCAGCCTTCCTAGATTGCTCTCAACGGCTCCTAGCTACCTTGGGGCTATAAAAGGGACACCTAGGCGCATGGAGGAGCACACCAAGCATTCCTACAACATTCCTAAGCACCAAGACATCGATTCCGCGCCTTTGATTCTTTGCGATAGCAATTAGAGCTCTAGTTGAGTGGTGAACTCATTGAGTTGTGTTGTGAGCTCTCGTTGCGACTTGTGTGCGTGGTGTTGCTGTGATTTCTTGTCTTGAGTGCGTTGCTAATCCCTCCCTTGCTCTGTGCTTCTTTGTGAATTTCAAGTGTAAGGGCGAGAGGCTCCAAGTTGTGGAGATTCCTCGCAAACGGGATTGAGAAAAGCAAGCAAAACACCGTGGTATTCAAGTGGGTCTTTGGACCGCTTGAGAGGGGTTGATTGCAACCCTCGTCCGTTGGGACGCCACAACGTGGAGTAGGCAAGCGTTGGTCTTGGCCGAACCATGGGATAACCACTGTGCCATCTCTGTGATTGATTTCTTGTGGTTATTGTGTTTTGTTGAGACTCCTCTCTAGCCACTTGGCATTTACTGTGCTAACGCTTAACCAAGTTTTTGTGGCTTAAGTTTTCAAGATTTACAGGATCACCTATTCACCCCCCCCCCTCTAGGTGCTCTCAGCCACCGCCTGTTCGGACCTGATGCTGTTTAGGGGTCGGACCTCGATCCACTTGGAGAATTTGTCGATGGCGACCAGCAGGTGCGTGTAGCCCCCGGGTGCCTTCTGCAAGGGGCCGACGAGGTCCAGACCCCACACAACAAACGACCAGGTGATGGGTATGGTCTGTAGAGCCTGAGCGGGCAAGTGGGTCTGCCTTGCGTAGAACTGACACCCTTCGCAGGTGCGGACAATTCTAGTGGCGTCGGCCATCGCCGTCGGCCAGTAGAAACTTTGTCGGAAGGCGTTTCCAACAAGGGTTCGAGGTGCTGCGTGATGGCCGCAAGCCCCCGAGTGTATCTCTTGTAAGAGCTCCTGACCTTCGGCGATGGAAATGCATCGCTGAAGGATGCCAGAGGGGCTGCGGTGGTAGAGCTCCTTCTCATCTCCTAGCAAGACGAACGACTTGGCGCGCCACGCCACTTGCCGAGCTTCGGCTTGGTCGAGGGGTAGCTCTCCTCGGTGGAGATATTGCAGGTACGAGGTCTGCCCATTTTGATCTGGCGTGACCTCGCTCCGCTCCCCCTCGACGCGCAGTGCCTCACCCTCGGGGGCCGAGCCGAGGGTACCTCAGACCGTGCCGAGGGTACCTCGGACTGAGCCGAGGGTACCTCGGACTGAGCCGAGGGTGCCTCGAGCTGGGGCGTGTCGTCGGTCTTGATGGAGGGTTAATGCAGGTCTCGGGAGAATACGTTCGGGGGAACCGTTGTTCGCCCCGAGGCTATTTTAGCCAGCTTGTCCGCGGTCTTGTTGTAGCGTCGGGCAATGTGGTTGAGCTCGAGCCTGTAGAACTTGTCTTCCAGGCGCCGAACCTCATCACAGTAGGCTTCCATCTTCGGGTCGCGGCAGTGGGAGTTCTTCATGACTTGGTCGATGACGAGATGCGAGTCACCACGAGCGTCGAGGAGTCGGACCCCTAGCTCGATGGCGATTCGCAACCCGTTTACCAGAGCCTCATACTCAGCCACGTTGTTGGACGCCGGGAAGTGGAGGCGTAGCACGTAGCGTAGATGCTTTCCGAGGGGCGAGATGAAGAGCAGGCCTGCGTCGGCCCCCGTCTTCATCAGCGACCCGTCAAAAAACATGGTCCAGAGCTTCGGTTGGATCGGAGCTGTCGAGAGCTGGGTGTCGACCCATTCAGCCACGAAGTCTGCCAAGACCTGGGACTTGATGGCCTTCCGAGGGGCGAACGAGATCGTCTCGCCCATGATTTCTACCACCCACTTTGCAATTCTACCCGAGGCCTCTCAGGACTGGATGATCTCCCCCAGGGGGAAGGATGACACCACAGTCACCGGATGAGACTCGAAGTAGTGTCGCAACTTCCGCCGCGTTAGGATCACTGCGTACAGCAGCTTCTGAATTTGTGGGTAGCGGATCTTGGTCTCGGACAGTACCTCACTGATGAAGTAGACTAGCCTCTGTACGGGCAATGCATGCCCCTCTTCTCGTCTCTCAACCACAATCGCGGCGCTAACCACCTGAGTGGTCGCGGCGACGTAGATCAAGAGGGCTTCTCCGGCAGCGGGGGGCACCAAGATGGGCGCGTTCGTGAGGAGCGCCTTCAGGTTCCCGAGGGCTTCCTCGGCCTCAGGGGTCCAATCGAAGCATTCGGCCTTCCTTAAGAGGCGGTACAGAGGCAGACCTCTTTCACCGAGGCGCAAGATGAAACGGCTCAGAGCCGTGAGGCATCCCATGACCCTCTGTACGCCTTTCAAGTCCTTGATGGGCCCCATGCTGGTGATGGCAGCGATCTTCTCTGGTTGGCCTCGATGCCCCGCTCGGAGACGATGAACCCCAAGAGCATGCCTCGGGGGACCCCGAAGACACACTTTTCGGGATTGAGCTTCACGCCTTTCACCTTGAGACATCGGAATGTCACTTCAAAGTCGGAAAGGAGGTCGGAGGCTTTCCTCGTCTTGACTACGATGTCATCGACGTAGGCCTCGACCGTTCGGCCAATGTGTTCGCCAAACACATGGTTCATGCATCGCTGGTACGTCGCACCCGCATTCCTCAAACCAAACGGCATGGTAACATAGCAGTACATGCCGAAGGGTGTGATGAAAGAAGTCACGAGCTGGTCGGACTCTTTCATCCTGATCTGGTGATACCCTGAGTAGGCATCAAGGAAAGACAGGGTTTCGCACCCAGCAGTGGAATCCACGATTTGATCGATGCGAGGCAGAGGGTAGGGAACTTTCGGACATGCTTTGTTTAGACCAGTGTAGTCTACACACATCCGCCATTTCCCCCCTTTCTTTCTCACAAGCATAGGGTTGGCAAGCCATTCGGGATGGAATACCTCTGTAAGGAAAATGGACCCCGGGCCTTTTGGCTAATTGAGTTTTGGTGTTTGATGAACAACACAATCAGTGAACTAATAAGTTTTCTAGTGTTTGTGTTTATAGTTCACAGGATGCGAAGAGAATTGGACCAAGGCAATGAGGATGCAACACCTCAGAAGAAGACATAAAAAGATACATAGAAGTCCAATACTCAAGAACAAAGAAGCCCGAAGAAATCAGCGAAGAAATCCAAGACGAAGGGTTGTCAGCCAGCGCCTGGTGGCGCACCGGACATTGGTGTCCGGTGTGCACCGGACTGTCCGGTGAGGAACCAGAAAGTCTGCGCAGAGAGGCCGCAGACAGGCGCTCTCTGGCTGTAGCACCGGACTGTCCGGTGTGCACCGGACTGTCCGGTGTGCCAACGGGCAGACGGCAACGGTCGAATCCAACGGTCGGATCCAACGGTCGACTGCTACAGGCGCCAACGGTCGGCTGATGTGGCGGCACCGGACATGCTACAGTGCAGTGTCCGGTGTGCACCGGACTGTCCGGTGCACCCGTCGACAGAAAGCTGCTGCTTTCTGTCCAACGGCTAGTTGGGGGCTTGGAGGCTATAAATACCACCCCAACCGGCCATTCTCAAGTGTGAGAGCCCAAGCAACATACCAAGACACATAGTGCATATTTCCAAGTGCTCAAACACCCAAGTGCTTAATAGAATCACTCGGTGATTAGCGTAGGTGCTTTGCGAAGTGCTTAGGTTAGTTAGACCGCTTTAGCGCTTGCTCTAGGTGAATCCTAGTTAGTTGAGTGAGTTTAGAAAAACCACACAACCCCTCGGCTCTTGCGCGAGCCGTTGTAATTGTACCGAGTGGGGCGAGAGTCTTGCGAGACCGTGACAACCGCGTTTGTGTCACGGCCGCCACCGTGTACCGGAGGGAACGAGGCCCGCGGCGTTTCGGCCGGAAGCTCGATAGTGGAGACGGCGGGGAGCGTCCGAGAGGAGCCGGAAGCGGAGCACCACTTGCGCGTGGAGAAGGCCCGCGGCTCTCTACGGAGTTACTCGACCGTGGTGCTTGGCCCTCGCGTGGGCTTCCCTTTGCGTAGGGGCACCAACGAGGATTAGTCGGGACCTTGCGTGGTTCCGGATACCTCGGTAAAAATACCAGCGTCATCCACGAAAGTTTGCTTCTCTACTTAACTCTTTACATTCCGCATTTATATTAAGCATTTAAGTTTCAATCTTGTGGTCATACTTATTTAGTGTAGTTTGAAACTTAGCCTTTGCGGTAGAGATAGCAACACTTAGACAAAACCTAGTTTGCACATTTTAGTTTTGATTACTTTCATAGGTTTTGCTCTAGGGATTTATTTGTGGCCTAGTTTAGTAAAAGTTTTAGAAGTCCTAATTCACCCCCCCCCTCTTAGGCGTCACCCGTTTCCTTCAATTGGTATCAGAGCCGGTTTGGCTCATTTGAAACGCTTTAGCTTCACCGCTAAAAGAGCCGACGCTTTTTAGAGGAAGGGATGGATACCCATAGGCCACCACACTTCGACGGCACTAACTTCCCATATTATAGTGCTAGAATGACTTGTTACCTAGAGGCCGTTGATCTAGGTGTTTGGAGAGTCACTCGTGACGGGATGAAACCCCTCAAGAATCCCGAGAAACCCACCACGAGTGAGGAAAAAGAAATTCATTTGAATGCTAGAGCCAAAAATTGCTTGTATGAATCTCTTAGCATGGATATTTTTAATCAAGTATTTACCTTGAAAACTGCTAATGAGATTTGGCTAAAATTGCATGAGCTCCATGACGGCACATCCAATGTCCGTGAGCAAAAACATTGCCTAGTCTTAAATGAGTATAATTCTTTTGCCATGAAAGATGATGAGCTTGTTAGAGACATGTATTCTCGTTTGAATCTAATTATCAATGAGCTCAATTCTATTGGCATTAATAAGCTAGGTGATGCGGACATTGTGAGGAAGATTATCTCCCTGCTACCACAACAAAGATATGGGAGCATCATCACCATCCTTCACAACATGGAGGACTTGAGCAACATGACCCCGACCATTGTGATTGGGAAAATCGCGGCCTTTGAGATGTCGCGAAAAATGAGTCGGGGAGAGGAGCCAACTTCCTCAAGACCATATGCTTTTGCATGTGATGAAAGGAAGGGCAAAAAGAAGGCTCCCACTCCAAGTTCCTCTAGTGAAGAAGAGGAAGAAGAAGAAAGTGATGATGATGAAGATAATCAACCATGCACATCATCCTCCGAGGACGAAGAGACAATCCGACGCGTCGGAAAGGTAATGGGGATGATCCGCAAGATTAATCTAATGGGTGTGCCCCTGCAGGTCGAGGATCTTCTCTTTAACATTGACAGGAAAAAGCAAAGGAAGAGAGGATGCTTCGCATGTGGGGAGAAGGGCCACTTCAGGGACAACTGTCCAAATATGGCCAAGCCCAAAAAGGAGAGAAGCAAAGGCCAGGCGCTAACAAGTGTTAGAACTTGGGATGATTCTTCAAGTGAAGATGAACCTCCAAGGATGCGCAGCCATCGGTCCTCATCACGATCATCACGGTCATCACACAAATGCCTTATGGCAAGAGGTAACAAAAGCATTCCATCCTCTAGTGATGAAAGTAGTAGTGATGATGAAGGCGAGGGAAAGGCCTCTCTAGAAGAGCTTGCGGAAGCCGTAAAATTTTTCCAGGATGTTTGCACTAAGCAAAAAGCTCAACTTAAAACTTTGAAAAATAAGTTGGTTAGCTCTCAAAATGATTACAAAGGTTTGCTAGAAAAATTTGAAACTTTTGCAAACTTAAATAGTGAGCTATCAACTAAAATTGAGCTATTAGAATCTAGTGCTCCATCCACTGCTACCGATGATAGCCTTATTAAAAAGAATGAAAAACTTAAGGCTAAGTTAGCTAGCTCCCAAGAAGCTATTGAAAATTTGCTAGAGAAAATGGAAATTCTTAGCATACACAATAATGAGCTAACTACTAAGCTAGAAAACATTGGTAGCACCCCAGCAGCATCTTTAGTTGAAATACCTGAAATAATTAAGAAAGATGCTTCTACTTCCTGCTTTGATTTAATTGATGATTCTAACCCCTGCAACCAAGTCGTTGTTGAGAATATTGTTGTAGAGACATGTACGGATGAGGTTGCAAAGGAAAATGAACAATTAAAGCAAGAAGTGGCTCGCCTTGGCAAGGCTTTGTATGACAAGAAAGGCAAAGCCAAACAAATCCGACCTCCACAGGATAACACCGCTGCGGGAGTGAACAAGCCTGTAGAGGGAGAAACTGTGATTTGTAGGCTATGCCACAAGGAAGGCCACAAGTCTTTCCAATGCAAGGCGATGACCGGGGATAAACAAAGGCAAAAGCTCAAGCAAAAGCCATCAAGCAAAATCTCCAACACCTACATCAAAAAGGTGAACAAAAAGGATGCTACACCATATTTGATCAAGAAGAAGAAGAATGGAAAGGTGATAGCAATCAAGGCCAACAAGCAAGCCAACAAAGGAAAGAGGGCCAAACGCATCTGGGTGCCAAAGGAAATAATTTCAACCATGAAAAGCACCAAGAAGGTTTGGATCCCGAAAGGGAAGTGAGTGGACCGAAGGTCTGCGGGAAATTTGGAGACTTGGCAAAATTGGGATGTATATCATGGGATACATCATATTGGATCAAGTGTATTGCCAAGTGGGTTAGTGAAAATTTTGGACCCAAATTTCCCACCCATGACTAAGGTAACTAGTTTTATTGTATTTCTCGTTTTTGGATATGCGTATCTATTTATCTTTTATCTAGTTTACCTTTCTTGCCTAGTATTACATTTGTTATGTACTTTTGTTCAAAATCATGCATACTAGGTAAATCATATGGTAGGATTGCTAGTTTTTAAATTCATATACTTAAGCAAACCTACATGGCTTAAAATGTTTAGTTAAAGCACGGCACATAGCTTTTATATCACTCCATAGTAAATGATGCATCAATTGAAAATTTTGATTTCTACAAAGTGTATCATTTAACTTATATGTGCCAAAGTTTGGATTATGGATAATTTGCCCCTCTTGATATCAAATCAAAGTGCATGTCTCCTACAAGTATTCAAAACTTGTATGCACACCTTTAGGGGGAGGTTACTCTATAATCTAACACTTTGAGACTAACACCTTTTCAAGTCTATTTCATGTGATAGTCTCATTGTAAGGAAAATGGAGTCCCCGGAGAAAGACAACAATCTTCCACTGCAAAATCTCCAAGAACTCTCATGTCTCTCAAGCTCGCCATTGATCTTCAATTGGTACCTTTTGAGACTACATTCAGTATCATTTACATGTCTTCTCCAATATTTTATTAGACTATATTTCATATCATATGCTTCCATGTTGCTAAAAATGCATAAGTAGTTTACTCATATTCTGTTACCTATGCATAAGGGAAGTTAGTCTTTTCAAATCATGTCTTGCACCTCTAATTTTCACATGCTTTTTCCTAAGTAGAGGATCTCTGTCAGGGGGAGTATTTCTTCATCTCTAAAGGGGGAGAAAAACTCTTTCCAAAAGAGAATACTCATCTAGGGGGAGTAATCTTTTGAGGACTCCTTCAAGTGGTATCATTCACTTAGTTTATTTTAAATATCCTTTCGAGTGGTATCATTTGATAGATTTCTTGTTGAGGGCAAGCTTTTATTTACTTCCTACATGCTTTTAATGTCTTCCTTTTCGGTGGTTGATGCCAAAGGGGGAGAAGTTTAGGGACCAAAGCAATGAAAACTATATCAAACACCAAACATCACTAATTTAAAATTTCATATCTTCAAATAAGTTCTATAAGTGGTTTTGGTTATTTGGTCCAAAAATAGGAAGTAAGTGAATTATGGAGTTAGGGGGAGGCTTAAGTCCATAATATCACATTGTGGGGACAATCATGCATCATAGCAAGTAGATTGCATATTTTCATTCAAATACTTGTATTATTTGCTTGCTTTGGTTGTGTTGTCATCAATCACCAAAAAGGGGGAGATTGTAAGGAAAATGGACCCCGGGCCTTTTGGCTAATTGAGTTTTGGTGTTTGATGAACAACACAATCAGTGAACTAATAAGTTTTCTAGTGTTTGTGTTTATAGTTCACAGGATGCGAAGAGAATTGGACCAAGGCAATGAGGATGCAACACCTCAGAAGAAGACATAAAAAGATACATAGAAGTCCAATACTCAAGAACAAAGAAGCCCGAAGAAATCAGCGAAGAAATCCAAGACGAAGGGCTGTCAGCCAGCGCCTGGTGGCGCACCGGACATTGGTGTCCGGTGTGCACCGGACTGTCCGGTGAGGAACCAGACAGTCTGCGCAGAGAGGCCGCAGACAGGCGCTCTCTGGCTGTAGCACCGGACTGTCCGGTGTGCACCGGACTGTCCGGTGTGCCAACGGGCAGACGGCAACGGTCGAATCCAACGATCGGATCCAACGGTCGACTGCTACAGGCGCCAACGGTCGGCTGATGTGGCGGCACCGGACATGCTACAGTGCAGTGTCCGGTGTGCACCGGACTGTCCGGTGCACCCGTCGACAGAAAGCTGCTGCTTTCTGTCCAACGGCTAGTTGGGGGCTTGGAGGCTATAAATACCACCCCAACCGGCCATTCTCAAGTGTGAGAGCCCAAGCAACATACCAAGACACATAGTGCATATTTCCAAGTGCTCAAACACCCAAGTGCTTAATAGAATCACTCGGTGATTAGCGTAGGTGCTTTGCGAAGTGCTTAGGTTAGTTAGACCGCTTTAGCGCTTGCTCTAGGTGAATCCTAGTTAGTTGAGTGAGTTTAGAAAAACCACACAACCCCTCGGCTCTTGCGCGAGCCGTTGTAATTGTACCGAGTGGGGCGAGAGTCTTGCGAGACCGTGACAACCGCGTTTGTGTCACGGCCGCCACCGTGTACCGGAGGGAACGAGGCCCGCGGCGTTTCGGCCGGAAGCTCGATAGTGGAGACGGCGGGGAGCGTCCGAGAGGAGCCGGAAGCGGAGCACCACTTGCGCGTGGAGAAGGCCCGCGGCTCTCTACGGAGTTACTCGACCGTGGTGCTTGGCCCTCGCGTGGGCTTCCCTTTGCGTAGGGGCACCAACGAGGATTAGTCGGGACCTTGCGTGGTTCCGGATACCTCGGTAAAAATACCAGCGTCATCCACGAAAGTTTGCTTCTCTACTTAACTCTTTACATTCCGCATTTATATTAAGCATTTAAGTTTCAATCTTGTGGTCATACTTATTTAGTGTAGTTTGAAACTTAGCCTTTGCGGTAGAGATAGCAACACTTAGACAAAACCTAGTTTGCACATTTTAGTTTTGATTACTTTCATAGGTTTTGCTCTAGGGATTTATTTGTGGCCTAGTTTAGTAAAAGTTTTAGAAGTCCTAATTCACCCCCCCCCTCTTAGGCGTCACCCGTTTCCTTCAACCTCTTTGATGAACCCTGCCGCCATTAGCTTGTGGATCTCCTCGCCTATGGCTCTGCGCTTTTCTTCATCGAATCGGCGCAGAGGCTGCTTCACGGGTCGGGCTCCAACTCGGATATCCAGCGAGTGCTCGGCGACTTCCCTCGGTATGCCGGGCATGTCCGAGGGACTCCACGCAAAAACGTCGGCGTTTGCGCAGAGAAAGTCGACGAGCACTGCTTCCTATTTGGGGTCGAGCTCGGAGCCGATCCGTATCTGCTTGGAGGCGTCGTTGCAGGGGTCGAGAGGGACGGACTTGACCGTTTCCGCTGGCTCGAAGTTGTCGGCGTGGCGCTTCACGTCGGGCGCTTCCCTAGAGAGGCTCTCCATGTCGGCGATGAGGGCCTCGGACTCGGCGAGGGCCTCGGCGTACTCCACACACTCCACGTTGCATTCGTACGCGTGTCGGTACGTGGGCCCGACGGTGATGACCCTGTTGGGGCCCGGCATCTTGAGCTTGAGGTAGGTGTAGTTGGGGACGGCCATGAACTTGTCGTAGCATGGCCTCCCCAACACTGCGTGGTAGGTTCCTCGAAACCCGACCACTTCGAACGTGAGGGTCTCCCTTCGAAAGTTGGAGGGCGTCCCGAAGCAGACGGGTAGATCGAGTTGTCCGAGGGGTTGGACGCGCTTCCCGGGGATGATCCCGTGGAAAGGCGCAGCGCCCGTCTGGACCGAGGACAGATCGATCCGCAGGAGCCCGAGGGTCTCGGCGTAGATGATGTTGAGGCTGCTGCCTCCGTCCATGAGGACCTTGGTGAGCCTGACGTTGCCGATGATGGGGTCGACAACGAGCGGGTATTTCCCCGGGCTCGGCACGTGGTCGGGATGGTCGGCCTAGTCGAAGGTGATGGGCTTGTCGGACCAGTCTAGGTAGACTGGCGCCGCCACCTTTACCGAGTAGACCTCCCGATGCTCTTGCTTGTGGTGCCGAGCCGAGGCGTTCGCCACTTGCCCGCCGTAGATCATGAAGCAGTCGCGGACCTCAGGGAACTCTCCTGCCTTGTGATCTTCCTTCTTTGCGTTGTCGAGAGCCTTGCCACCCTCTGCGGGTGGCCTGGCCTTGCGGAAGTGTCGTCGAAGCATGGCACACTCCTCAAGGGTGTGCTTGACGGGCCCCTGATGATAGGGACACGACTCCTTGAGCATCTTGTCGAAGAGGTTGGCACCTCCGGGAGGTTTCCGAGGGTTCTTGTACTCGGCGGCGGCGACAAGGTCCGCGTCGGCGGCGTCGCGTTTCGCTTGCGACTTCTTCTTGCCTTTCTTCTCGGTGCCGCGCTGAGTTGACGCCTCAAGAACATCTTCCGGTGGGCGGCCCTGGGGCTGCTTGTCCTTCCGGAAGATGGCCTCAACCGCCTCCTGGCCAGAGGCGAACTTGGTGGCGATGTCCATCAGCTCGCTCGCCCTGGTGGGGGTCTTGCGACCCAGCTTGCTCACCAGGTTGCGGCAGGTGGTGCCGGCGAGGAACGCGCCGATGACATCTGAATCGGTGACGTTGGGCAACTCGGTGCGCTACTTCGAGAAAATCGCCGGATGTAGTCCCGGAGAGACTCTCCCGGCTGCTGGCGGCAGCTTTGGAGATCCTAGGAGTTTCCAGGGCGCACGTACGTGCCTTGGAAATTGCCGGCGAAGGCTTGGACTAGGTCGTCCCAGTTGGAGATCTGCCCCGGAGGCAGGTGCTCCAGCCAGGCTCGAGCGGTGTCGGAGAGGAACAGGGGGAGGTTGCGGATGATGAGATTATCATCGTCCGTTCCACCCAGTTGGCAGGCCAGCCGATAGTCCGCGAGCCACAGTTCCGGTCTCATCTCCCCTGAGTACTTCGTGATAGTAGTCAGGGTTCGGAACCGGGTCGGGAACGACGCTCGTCGTATGGCGCGGCTGAAAGCCTGCGGACCGGGTGGTTCGGGCGAAGGACTCTGATCCTCCCCGCTGTCGTAGCGTCCCCCACGCCTGGGATGGTAGCCTCGACGTACTCTCTCGTCGAGGTGGGTCCGACGGCTGTGATGATGGTGCTCGTTGCCGAGGCGACCTGGGGCCGCAGGCACTGTGTTGCGCGTGCGCCCGGTGTGGACCGAGGCTTCCCGCACGAATCGGGAAGTCGCGGTGCGATGTTCCGAGGGGTACCCCTGCCTTCGGGAGGCGGAGCTTTCGGCCCATCGGACCGCGGCGTCCTCCAGGAGATTCTTGAGCTCTCCCTGGATACGCCGCCCCTCGGTGGTTGATGGCTCCGGCATCACGCGGAGAAGTATTGCCGCTGCCGCCAGGTTTTGGCCGACTCCACTGGAGTCCGGTGGTGGCCTTACCCTGACGTCGTCGGCGATGCGGTGCTAGATGCCCTGGGGGAGATGACATGCTTCTTCGGCCGGAGGTTGGCCCGCCCATTCCTGCCCGATGTCCTGGCGGATCGGCACAAGCATTCCTGCTCCCTCGTCGAGCCTGGCCTGCCTCTCGCGGAGTTGCGCGAGTTGCGGGTCAGGAACCCCGCCGGGACGGGGACCACAGCTAGCTCCCGAAGGATGTCAACGCGAGGCACGGGCCTAGGGGGATCACCGTTCTCCGGCATACCAAGATGGTTGCCTTCGCCGGGACCCCCTAGATCGACGTGGAAACATTCGCGACTTGGGCCGCAGTCCTCGTCGTCGAGGCTGCAGCTACCGTCGGAACAGTCGGAAAGGCAATAGTCGCATGCGATCATGAAGTCCCGCATGGCACTGGGGTTACCAAGTCCAGAGAAATCCCAACAGAGGTCGGGCTCGCCATCTTCCTCGGACCCCAAGGGCCCGTAGGTCGAGACGGCCGTCAGCCGGTCCCAGGGTGACCGCATACGATACCCCAGAGGGTTTGGACTCGCCTCTATGAGAGTGTCCACCGAAGCGAAGTTGCTTGGCGGGTCGAGGCCAAATCCAAAAGACGCGAGATGAGAATCGGTCGGTACCTTTTGGTCGACGGGCGGTGACGAAGTCACGTCAGGGACTGACTGCACCGTCGTCTCAGGTACGAGGGTGATGCCCAGCAAGTCCTTCGTGAGCATGCTGGCGTCGTCCGTTTGCTTGAGGTTGGTGTGTTGCGGGGAGATGGCGCTCGTCTTCGTCTCAGACGCGAGGCCGATGCCCGACGCGCTCTCCGTTGGGGCGCCGGCGCTGTCGACTCGCTCGACAGCCAACGAGGTGTCGCCTCCTGCTTGGCCTTGGTTGCCCCGCCTCCTCCTCCGTCGGCGGGGGAGGGGACGGGACAAGCCCGAATGTCGTCCTTCCACCGCGTGGGGAAGGCGTCGTCGATTTCCCCACCCGTTGGGTGGGTTGTCGACCGCCATTGTCGCTGTCGCGTGGCGGGGGAAGGAGTATCATGTCGTAGCTGCTGTCGAGGGACATGAACTCAAGACTCCCGAAACGGAGCACCGTCCCGGGTTGGAGAGGTTGCTGGAGACTGCCCATCTGGAGCTTGACGGGAAGCTGTTCGTCAACACGCAGCAGGCCCCTACCTGGCGTGCCAACTGTCGGTGTTTCGAAACCCGGGGGGGGTCCCTGGACTGACGAGTAAATCGTCGCTGCATGCCCTAGCCCAGATGGGTCGGCGCGAGGCGGAACGCGAAGGGGGGAGAGAGCAGCCGGAGGGAGACAAGCGTGGGAGAGTGGAACCCGCGGCCTTCGTGTTAGCCCCGCGCCCAGGTCGGGTGCGCTTGCAGTAGGGGGTTACAAGCGTCCACGCGGGAGGGAGCGAGCGGCCTTGCGCGAGCGCCGTCCCGTCCTTCCCCGTGCGGCCAACCTTCTGTAAGAGGGCCCTGGTCCTCCCTTTTATAGGCGTAAGGAGAGGATCCAGGTGTACAATGGAGAGTGTAGCAATGTGCTAACGTGTCTAGCGGTGGAGAGCTAGCACCCTAAGTACATGCCATCATGGCAGCCGGAGAGGTCTTGGCACCCAGTTCGCGTGGTGTCGTGGCCGTCGGAGGAGCGCTGGAGCCTGGCGAAAAGACAGTTGTCGGGGCTGTCGAGTCCTTGCTGACGTTTTCTTGCTTCCGTAAGGGGGCTGAGAGCCGCCGTCGTCACAGGGCATGCGGGATGCCATCATTACTTGTATAGTAGAGCGAGCCAGATGGGACGCCGGTCTTGTTCCCTGTAGCCTGAGTCAACTTGGGGTAAGGTAATGATGGCGCTTCCTGTTGACGTGGTCGGTCCGTGCCCTAGGCTGGGCGAGGTGGAGGCTCCTCCGAGGTCGAGGTCGAGGTCGAGTCTGTCTTCCAAGGTCGAGGTCGAGTCCGAGCCCCCGGGTCGGACGAGGCGGAGACCGTCGGCTGAGGCCAGGGTTGAGCCCGAGCCCTGGGGTCGGGCGAAGCGGAGTTCGTCGTCCTTCGGGGCTGAGCCCGAGTCCGAGCCCTGGGGTCGGGCGAAGCGGAGTTCGTCGTCTTCTGGGGCTGAGCCCGAGTCCGAGCCCTGGGGTCGGGCAGAGCGGAGTTCGCCGTCTTCTGGGGCTGAGCCCGAGTCCGAGCCCTGGGGTCGGGCGCAACGGAGTTCGTCGTCTTCCGGGGCTGAGCCCGAGTCCGAGCCCTGGGGTCGGGCGGAGCGGAGTTCACCGTCTTCTGGGGCTGAGCCCGAGTCTGAGCCTGTAACACCCCTGGTGTTACTGTAACTAAAACTTGAGCATGGCATCATAAGCAATGGCATTGCATATGTTTGACACACCTAGAGTGCATTCACTAGGCAAAATTTTCAAACAAGTTGTATTGTTTAAGTGTTTTTGCAAATAGAACCTTGGATAGGAAACTTAACCCTAAATAAGGATTAAAGGGGTAAAGCTTAACCCAAGATGAGAAAACCTAAAGGCTTTAGGGAAAAGTCATAAAATGTCCCCAAAAACAAAGTTGAGTCACATTTATACCCCTGGGATACCAAAAATCTCAATTAGAACCCTGGAAAACCCTAAAACCAAACCCTAGGGACCTATGTGCAAAATTAGTCCACTTTTGGGCTAAAGTGCAAAAACCAAGTCAAATAAGTATTTTAAGTCATTTGGTTCACAAATATGTGGACTTGAAAGCCAAACCCTAAGTTTTGGACTCATTTGCAAAAAGGACCCCAATTTTGATTCCTATACTAAGTCTGAAATCAGGGTAATAGGCCCAACTTTGGGGCTGTGTAGCTTTCAAAATAGTGAGAATTCATATTAGGTCACCACATCAAAATTGTAACCTGATTATAGAAGAACAACTTTGCTTAAGGTGGTAAGCTCACTTGTTGAGAAAAATTCAGAGATAATCTTGCCTGAAGTTGCTCTGTCAGGCTTGTATCAAGAAACTGAAACTGAACCTGAGGTCAGAAGTGGTCACAGTGATATGGGACCGATTTAAGCACGCCATAACTTGTAATACGTTCGGTTTTGATCTAGGAATCCTATAGTAAGTTTGGAGACTGATGATTAGTGAACAACTTTTATTAAGAGGGATCGCTCTGTTCCTAACAAGAATCGAGAGATAATCGGGTGGGATCATGGCCGGTTCAGGCGACTGAAATAGATGAGCCATGGTACAGTGTTTTGGATGGATCAGAACGCCAGCTCAGCTCGTCGTCGTTGATCGCCGTCCGGAATCGTGCAGGGTGTTGGGTGGATAACACCGGGAAAAGGTAGCTCGTGCGTGGCACCCTCTCCTGTGCTCGGCCGGAGTTACTCACCGGCGGCCGCCGTGACTTAGTGGATTCCGCCGCAGTGGCACTCATGCCATAGTTCTCCCTCACTGCATCCCTTCCGACGTGGTAAGCATGCGCGTGTGTTACTATCCGTGGCCGGGGGCCATCCGTTGGGCCGCCGTGCCTATAAATTGAGCAGAGGGTCACGACGAGGTGCTCGCTGTTCTTCAAGTGAGCTCGGGTACAACTAGAAATTCACACTGCCCTCTCCACCTTCTCTCAAATCGATTGCGCACGGTGAAAGCCTAGTCCCTTACAATCCTATAGCCTCAATCCCCACCCCTAATTTCATCCAGAGACGTTGAATTGCCACTTTCCCCTAATTCATTCCGCCACGCCACCCAAAACAGCCCGCCCGTGGCCAGCATACTCTGGTAAGTCATTGTCCAATCCTTGCGTCGTTCTAGTGTTCTTGCATACTCGTGAAGCTCACGGTGGCGTCCGTTTGCTCTGATCGACCGTGGTTTGGCGAGAACATGTACTCCCGTGCTCGGTTCCCGCCGTGCACGTGGACCGGCTGTTCTCGGGGTGCTCGAGTTAAATTAGTGGGTGTTCCGAGGCCGTCTTAGGTCAGTAAAGCCTCCCCAATAATCGGCTTGAGCAATCATCGCCGGTCATGGCCAGTATGTGCCTCGGCAGGCGTGAACGATGAGCGCGCCGCGGTCGAGGACTAGTTTGGAGAAGAAATAGAAAGTCGGGGGCATTTCTGTGAAGTGTCAGCGACTATTTTAAATAGGGTTTGGAGTTCTTCAGGTTATTCAATACTGCAGGGGCTAGTTCGCAAAATCGCCGGCGCGCGCGGGCGCACGCGCGCGTTTTCCCCTTTGTATTGGGTCGCTGGGCTGAAATCAGCCCAGTACTATTCCCTGGTTTTCCTTTTTTTCTTTTATTTCCAGAGCCAAAACAATTATAAAAAATGCAGAAAAATGGTAAAATTATGAAACCAATTTTCCTAGGTTTCTTGTTTTCCCTAGAATTTAATAAAAATAGTTTTGTGATTTTTAGGTTAAATAAGGAATTTTAAGGCATTTAAAGTAGTTAAAAGTATTAGTTAGGGATTTTTAAAAGATAAATGGTAATCCCAAAAATGCTCAAAATTTTTATATGAGTTCCTCATAGTATTTAGAAGCCTTGGGTAGAATTTGGGTTGATTTGGACCTTGTTTGATCACCAAACCCCAAAACACCCCTCTGCCCTATGAACTCCTTTACTGACTCCGGAAACCCTAAGTTCTCGGAGTACCGTGAAGGAAAGTTGTATTCAAGACTTGGATAATAAGTTTATATTATCTTTGCACCCTCATGAGCATCCCATGGCATCCATTCTTATACATATGTATGGTTATGATTAGAACGTGAAGAAGAAGTGGAAGTCATCGAAGAAAGGACACCACCACCCTCAGATTCTCAAGTAGGCAACTGCTTCTACTTTGATATTTGCGGATCCGAGCCAGACTCACCTGTTAACGAAGGCAAGCCTTGGTGCATGCAACCCCTTTCCTTGTGTTTTTAAATACTTTTCGCACACTTTAAGTCAAGTGAAATGTGCATTAAGTTCATAGGAATTGCTTGGAACCTTTGAATGCATTGCTTTCCTTGATATCCACACATTTATAGATACTTCTGGTGAAGTATCAAAATTTGATTTACAAAAATGCTTAGCCCTGCTTAGGTCTTGTGGATAGATGTCACACCCGGTTTTAGAAGGTAAACCGAATGCAAACCATGTACGTGCCAGGATCAGTTATTCACGTACACAGCAGTTACATAACATGGACATCATCACATAGTGCTCAAAATAGTATTAAAAGGGGAAATAATAGTCGATTACATCATACGTCTGAGACGTCCATATAGTCCTTACAGTAAATCAAAGTGCGAAAACGAAACGTAGATAACCGCGGCCTTCACAAGCAGCCGACTGGGGGTTGCCGCTAACCCACACCTAGAACTCGTCGTAGTCTTGGAACTCCTGGAAGTCTCCTTCCACAGCTTCATCTTCGCCTGAGCCGTGGTTGCAATGCTGACAACCTGGGGGGGGGGGGGGTTTGGTGTGTAGAGCAAGAGTGAGTACACATCAACATACTCAGCAAGTATCCTGTTTGGCTGTAGTGGACTAGCTTTATGTGGGGGTAAGTCAAGCAGTTGCTTTTAGTTGGTCAGTTTATTATTTACTAGTAGAAAGCCAGGTTTTAGCATTAACCCAAGTTATTAACCCAAAGTACCCTTTCCAAACGGAAAGAATACCACTTACCATTACCATAAGCATAATCATAACCATCCTCATTGTCATCTGTAAACCAAAATGTCTCTGATCAAGTACCACTAATCACTGGAGCTCCCTTGGCCGCTCATAACCGCGAGCACGGCTGATATATCAGTTTTCAAACACTCTGCAGAGGTTGTGCACTTTACCGACAAGCCGTGATTCCCTCTTGCCTCGGGTCGATCAAACCCTTAAACACTACCAAGGTGAATAGGCAGGGTCTCACTACGTAGCCTTTACAAAGATTTCCCCGGGGCTGTAGCCGCCCGTTAGGTTTCCTAAATGTACCGCACTCCTCCCCAAGGGACAAATCAACCTTGGCAGAGCGAGCCGCATACACCGAGCCCCATTGACGGCACAACGGCTAAGCGAACTACACCCCGGTTCCTCTAATTATTCAGCTAAGGGCTTCCCACTCCACCCTCATGGTTGCACTGTTTTCCCGGGCGGTCATCCATAGAACAGGTCCTTACGGAGAGGCACTCGAGAAACCGCTCGAGCCCCCTTGAAGACCACAAGTACAACATCATAATAAGAGAAGGGAAAACAACGTATCATATATAATCTCATCGTGTTCATTGATTAGAGTTTGAGCAATAGCATGAAGCTAAACAATAATAATCCGACCCAAATAGGTAAACAAGGACATGGATAACAAAAGCTAGTCAATCCTTAGGTATAAATGTGTAATGCGGGAGGTGAATTAAAGAATGAATAGGACAGAGATAGGTCAAAGGACACTTGCCTCCACCAACCGACTGCTGCTCAGGGGCTTCTCCTGCGAGTTCTTCGGGCTCTTCGACCGGATCGTTCTCTATGCGATTGCAAGCATACATACATACATCCATTCAAATTAGGAAACAAACAGTACACCACACAAGGGGACAAATAAAGTAAATATGCATCAAGTATGACATTCGGTATCGCATTCGTTAAGGTTAGAAAGAAACGGGGAAAGGTCTCGTAGGGGTTAAAGCTTATGCACGAATGATTAGTTACAATTGGTTCTAACAAAAGAATTTAGTTATATGCACTAATGGAAACCTAGTCATTTTTAGTTGATCAACATTGAACTGGATAAACAATTGATTATATGAATTAACTAGCATAACGGAATTCTAAATTAAGTTTTCTTATTTCATTAACATGAACGATGATTAGCTTGTCCAAAACAAAATAAATAACAATGATGAAAGAAAATAAAATAAAATAAAATAAATAAAAAAAGGGGGGCGGTTGAACCGGCCAGGGGCAGGGGCGGCTGGGCAGGGCGCGGGCGCGGGGCGGCCGAGCTGGGGCGGCTGGGCCGCGGGCAGGGGCGGCCGAGCGGGCACAGGGGCGGCCGAGCCGGGCAGCTGGGTGCGCGGGCAGGGGCGGTTGGGCCGGGCGGCGGCCTGACCGGGGAGAGGGAGGGGAGGGGAGAGGGAAGGGAGAGGGGAGGGCTCACCGAGGACGGGGACGGGGCGGCCGGGCGGCGGTGCGGCCAAGCTACAGGGGCGGCCGAGCTGCAGGGGGCGGAGACTAGGGCAGGGGGCGGCGGCTAGAGAGAAAATGGGAGAAAGGGAGGGAGAGAGAGGGATTTGGGGGAAAGAGGGAGGGGCGGCTGGGCCAGCTGGGCCCAAAGGGGGCGCGGGGGGGGGGGGGGGCTGGGCTGGCCAGGGGCGGCTGGGTCGGTCGGGGCGGCCCACGGCGCGGGAGAGAGAAAAAGGGAGGAGAGAGAGAAGGAAGGAAAAAAAAGAAAAAGAAAAAAAAAGGTTTTCTCCTTTTCGAAATCCGTTTTTCCTGGATGAATGCACTTACATTTTTAAGCAATCGAAAGAATGCATGGTTCGGCATGATGCATCAAACAACATAAAGTATTTTAAGGTTTTGCTTTATGCGGGAATTCCAAGCCGAACCCCGCTAAAACTTTAGAAAAGTTCAAGGTTTAGCGAGAGAACGAGAAAAGAAAAGAGTAACGCCTGAATTTGGTGAGAGAAAAGAAGAAAAAAATTCTACCCCCAAATTCAGGGCGTTACAATAGAGATTGTCTTTTGCTATACTGCCTAGCTCAGGGGTTATCCTGAGGAAAGATGACTTCTACCTGCAAGAATACTTTCATTAAGAGCGTGGTGGGATCTTACTGCAAAGTTCCCTGTGATGCTCTTTTCATCCTAAGGAACAGAAACAATCCTGAGGATGGAAGTACTTAAATCGAGACTTGGGTTAGGAACAGGTGATGTTCTACCCAGGTTGATTAAGGATTGAATGCGTATGTAGGCGTGCTGATCGAGGACCCTTTAACTGGTCACATGCCTCGTCATGGGTAAGCCTTGCCTCGGGCAGACTAAGGCCAGAATAAGATAACACGAAATGGGCGTGGAGCGGTGGCGGGAGTAGCGTGTACCCACCGTGGCAAGAGGCTGGACGGTGGTGTATCTGTGCTCTCGGTTTGCGTGAACCTGATCTGGTCTTAAGAACCCCGGTGGTGGGTTGACATATGCAAGGGTTAGGTGCTACATATGTCGTGTGATTGGAGATCCTCAGCTGAGTATAATCGATTCGGATCGCCGTACCTTCGCTGTTATGAAGACTTGGTCACTTCCCTGCAACCTAAGTCAGGATATGAACAGTATAGATAAAAATGATATTGTATTGATGAAATGATGAAATTAGACTAGAGGCAAACAGTGTCTATTAATATTCAATCTAGCGTTAAAATATTGAAAGTAAGGACTCACGTTAGTAAGCTATTTCTGCAAAGGTATCTAAAGTTGATTTTTGCTAAAGCCTCTCCTTGATTCCTATTTATCCAGCATACCCTTGAGAGTCTTTTCCTTAGTCGGGTAAGACTTGCTGAGTAATTCCATACTCAGGGTTTATTCCCTCGTTGTTTTTAGGTGAGGAAGCAGCAGATTTCTGTTGCTTCTGTACCAAGGTGGTTCATAATGAAGATAAGCAAGAATGAAGTGCGGGAGGAAAGGATCCTCCATTAGGACTTTTTGTGTGATAGCTGTCGGGAGGAGTTTTTACCTCCTTTGGTATGTGTAATAATATTACTCTGCACTCGTTTATATTCCTGGTCTGTAATAAACAACCTGATCTTACTTTTTAATAAATGTAAGCTTATGTAATCGCTTCCGCATATCTATATCTCCGATGTTGTGTAATGTCTGCAAGACGGGTGAGACGTTCCTAGAAAGGTAAGGAAAGATATCGAGCTTGTCAAGTAGTTCAGGGGCACCTACAGGGTTGTCTGAGGTCCGTTGGACAAGGACAACTGTAGGTGGGCCTAATTACTTGGGAGGTTCTGTCACAGCTGGTATCGGAGCGTAGCCCTTCTTGACGGATATTATGTAGCATCTTCAAAAGAATTTTCTAAGACTTATCTAGTAAATTGCTTCTCTTCTTACCTAAGTATTTCTGAAGAGTTTATTTCAAAGACCAGATAGAAAGAGTGCAATGTATAGAAGGTTGAATCAACTAAGGTTGATTCTGTACTTATTCATGCATCATGCTAAGAACTGTACTAATAAATTTTCCCCCTTAGCAAATGCCGCCACGTACAAGGAAAACAGCACGTAAGCATACTGGACCCATCGGTGTGCCCCGACATCAACTTGCCCCACGAGAGCAAGACAGTAGTAGCGGGAGCAACGATCCTATTGGTGACCTCGAAGCTCGCGTGAATCAACTTCAAGCGGAGTTGCAACGCAGGACTAATCTATGGGTTGCGGATGGTGACCGAATAAATGATTTAAGAAGTTACATCCGCACCCTGCAAGATCAACTAGCTGACCGAGATTTGGCACTTGATTGGGCAGTGCAGTCTCGTTCGGTAGCTTTAGCTAAGGAAGCGAAGGCTCGAGCACGAGTCAACGAACTTAGCGTTGCTATTGACAACTTGCAGGCATATTGCAATACTTTACATGAAGAAGTTCATGTACTGTATTCGCAATTACACCCAAATGTCCCTGCAGATCCCGTCAGGTCTGAAGCCGGACCCTCGCACACTGCGGGAGAAGCGCTTGGTGGAGAGTTAGACCTTTTTAGGCCCCCTCCTTCTTTGAGGCTGGTCGACGTATGGTCTCCCACCCCTGACGATGAAGCTACCAAGAACAATCAAAAGCAGGAGTAGTAGTGTAGTTGTAAAAGTAGAAATAGTAAGTTGTATAATAGGTTGAACTTTTGTATAATGGGTAATGTATCCTGTTATGTAAAATCGAGTCTGTATCATTACTTTTTATAGTAATGTAAAATGGAAGGCTTCTTTGGCATTTTATATTTATTTCAAATGTTCTTTGCCTCAGATGCCTACCAGGACTCGAGGACAGGACGCAGCAGGAACTTCTGGGGAAGGGATGTTACCCCAAACCCACCTCCGGTTCCTCCCACATTGGCCGAGGCGATTGCCGCCTTGGTAAATGCCACCGCAGACAATACCCGCTTTCTTAGGGAAATGGCGGGTCAACAGCAATTCCAGCAGCAGGCAGGAAGGGGTTATCAGCAAGGCCCCCGTGAAACCACCTATCTGGACTTCTCTGAAACCCGTCCACCCCTATTCATCAAGGCAGAGGACCCGTTGGAAGCCGATGAGTGGATACGGGTTATTGAACAAAAGTTTGGTCTTCTCCGGTGTTCAGAGACGCAGAAGCCGTTATTCGCAGCACAACAATTACGTGGCCCTGTCAGTACCTGGTGGGGAAATTTTGTGGCTATTCAACCTGTCAACCATCAAATCACCTGGGAAGAATTCAAAGCAGCCTTCCGTGAGCACTACATACCCAAAGGTGTGCTGCATATGAAACAAGAAGAATTCATGAAGCTGAAACAAGGAGGAGATACCGTCAATCAGTATCTCAACAAGTTTAATCACGTGTCGCAGTATGCCATCGACCAGGTGAATACTGATTTAAAGAAGAAGAACTGCTTTATTAGGGGTCTAAATGACCGGTTGCAGAGAAAGATGGCCACATGTATAGATCTCACATATGGAAAGGCTGTCAGCACAACCTTATCTGTTGAAGCAAAATACGCAAGTTCTGCGAAGAACAAGGGATTCGGTGGTGAGAGGCCTAATCAGGGCCAGGCGAAGAGGCAACGGTTTGTGATCCGGCCTTCTAGCCAAAATCGCACTTTTTCTCGTCCACCCTCATTCCCTTTCAAGCAGCCAATCATTATTCGCCCCAACAATACCCCCACTCCCCCAAATCAGCCGGGTGCCCCGGGCACTCGATTCCCTGCCTTGCCCAGCTCTTCAACCGGGTGTTTCAATTGCGGCAAGTCGGGACATTTCATCAAAGACTGCCCATATCCCAAGCAAAATCAAGCAAATGCTCCGCAAGGATCTGGGAAATCAACTCAGCCCAAAGGAAATACTGTGGGGAAGAATACAAAGAAGACGGGGCGTGTATACTACACCCAAGTGGCCACTACACCGGAAGGAGAGCCGGTGATGATGGGTACGTTTCCCGTGGCCAGTCACCCTGCAATTATTCTTTTTGATTCTGGTGCTTCGCATACGTTCATTAGCAAGAAATTTGTGGAGCAACATCACATTGCATGCCATGAATCAAAAGAGGGATTTAAAATTCATTCACCTGGGGGACATATTTTTACTCGAGAAGTGGCCTATGAAGTGCCAGTAACAATGGCCGGACGGAACTTTCCTGCTAACATGATTGTTCTGAAAGGCCAAGATATAGATGTAATTTTGGGTATGAATTGGTTAACCCAACACAAGGCAATTCTCAACACTGAACTCAGAACTGTCAGGTTGAGCTATAATCTAGTAGAGATTCTTTTGTCTCTCCCCGTAACCAATCCAGCCAAAGCTTCTGGTAGAATATATGAAGCCATTGTACCGGAGATCAAGGATATTCCGGTAGTATGTGAGTTTCCAGATGTATTTCCGGAAGATTTGCCTGGACTGCCCCCTGAAAGAGATGTAGAATTTGTAATTGAGCTAAAACCCGGTACGACTCCCATCTCTCGAAGATCGTACCGTATGCCCCCTAATGAGTTGGCGGAATTGAAGATTCAATTACAAGATCTACTGAATAAGGGATTCATCCGGCCAAGCTCGTCTCCATGGGGTTGCCCCACCATTTTTGTTAAGAAGAAGGATCAAACCTTGCGAATGTGCGTGGATTATCGACCCCTGAATGAGGTCACCATCAAGAATAAGTACCCTCTTCCATGGATCGACATCTTATTTGATCAACTGACTGGGGCGAGGGTATTTTCCAAAATTGATCTCAGGTCGGGCTATCACCAAATCAGTATTCGGCCCGAGGATATACCGAAGATCGCGTTTACTACGCGGTATGGTTTATTTGAGTATTTGGTAATGTCTTTTGGGCTCACAAATGCTCCTGCCCACTTCACCTATTTGATGAACTTGGTGTTCATGCCCGAGTTGGACAAGTTCGTGGTGGTCTTCATCGATGATATCTTGATATATTCTAAAAATGAAGAGGAGCATGCTCAGCATCTACGGATTGTATTGACGCGCCTGAGGGAACATCAGCTGTATGCCAAGTTCAACAAGTGCGCGTTCTGGCTGGAGGAAATTCAATTTTTGGGGCACGTGTTATCGGCCAAAGGAATTGCGGTAGATCCTAGCAAAGTCAAAAATATTCTGGAGTGGAAACCCCCAACCACTGTTCACCAAGTCCGGAGTTTTCTTGGACTAGCTGGATATTATCGCAGATTCATACCAGATTTTTCTAAGCTTGTGAAGCCAATCACAAGTTTATTGAAGAATGACATTAAGTTCAATTGGTCTTCTAAGTGTAATGAAGCCTTTGAGCAATTGAAGACATTATTAACCACTGCTCCAGTATTGGCTCAACCGGACATCACTAAGCCTTTTGATGTATATTGTGATGCGTCTGGCAGTGGACTCGGCTGTGTATTAATGCAAGAGGGCCGAGTAATTGCATATGCTTCAAGGCAGTTGCGCCGACATGAGGAGCATTACCCAACTCATGATCTGGAGCTAGCTGTTGTGGTTCATGCCCTGAAAATTTGGCGTCACTATCTGCTGGGAAATATCTGTCACATATATACAGATCATAAAAGCTTGAAGTACATCTTCACCCAGTCAGAATTAAATATGAGGCAAAGACGATGGCTTGAGCTTATTAAGGACTATGAACTGGAGATCCATTATCACCCAGGCAAAGCCAATGTGGTGGCAGATGCACTAAGCCGTAAGGCTTCCTGCCACTGTCTTGTGGTGAAGACATCTGACAACACTTTGTGTCAAGAAATGGAAAAGTTAAACCTGGGGATAATCCAACAAGGGACTCTGAATCAGCTAAAGCTTGAGTCAATCATTTTGCAAAGGATAATTGATGCTCAAAAAGATAATCTGGGTATGAAGCACATATGAGAGAAGATAAGGGCTGGAGTAGCCAAATGTTTCAAAGAAGACGATCAAGGTGTGTTATGGTTTAAAAACCGCATAGTAGTGCCAAAGAATGAAGAACTCCGCCAGCAAATTCTTGATGAAGCACATCTTAGTTGTTATTCTATTCATCCCGGAAGCACTAAGATGTACTAAGACTTGAAGCAACATTACTGGTGGACAAAGATGAAGATCGAAATTGCACGCTATGTGGCTAAGTGTGACACTTGCAGACGTGTCAAGGCCATACACATGAAAACTGCTGGTCCATTACAATCTTTGCAAATCCCAACATGGAAATGGGAAGACATAAGTATGGACTTTATTGTGGGACTGCCCAGGACGGCCAAAGGGTATGATTCTATTTGGGTTATCGTTGATCGACTCACAAAGATTGCCCACTTCTTACCCGTCAGGGCCAAATATACAGTGGCCACTTATGCAACATTATATATTGGTCGTATTCTCAGTTTGCATGGTATTCCAAAAACTATAGTGTCGGATCGTGGACCCCAGTTCGTATCCAAGTTTTGGGAAGAATTCCATAAATCCTTGGGTACCAAATTGCTCCACAGTTCGGCCTATCATCCTCAAACAAGTGGACAGACTGAGAGGGTCAATCAAATACTTGAGGATATGCTGCGGGCATGTGTTCTGGACTTCTCACAGAAATGGGATGAATGTTTGCCCTTAGCGGAGTTTTCATACAATAACAGTTATCAAGAAAGTATCAAGATGGCACCTTTTGAAGCTTTATATGGGCGACGGTGTCGAACTCCGCTAAATTGGTCTGAACCTAGAGAAAGGTACTTCTTTAGGCCTGATATGGTGAAAGAAGTCGAAGAAAAGGTTCAGAAAATTATTCATAATATGAAGAAAGCTCAGACTCGACAAAAGAGTTATGTAGACCGACGACGACAACCCTTATGCTTTCTGGTAGGCGGTTATGTCTACTTGAAAGTTTCACCAATGAAGGGTGTATCACGTTTCGGGGTTAAAGGGAAACTTGCACCCAGGTATATTGGTCCATTTCCGGTACTTGAGCAATGTGGGCCAGTGGCATATCGACTGCAACTCCCCAAAATTATGTCTGCTATCCATAATGTGTTCCATGTGTCGCAATTGAAGAAGTGTCTTCGGGTTCCCGATCGAACCATTGAAGTGACAGATGTTGTCCTGGAACTAGATTTAACATACTCGGAACATCCTATTCGAGTTCTGGATCAAAAGGACAGGGTTACCCGGAGAAAGACTCTTAAGTTCTACAAGATACAATGGAACCAACATGCTGAGGAAGAGGCTACGTGGGAAACTCAAGACTTCTTGAATAAGAATTTCTCAGGCTTTCTAGCCTCATGTAATTTGTAACGTGTATATAGTTATTGCAATAAAGAGTGAACCCCCGCACCACCCCTGCCTTGTACCAGAAATAAGGGAATAAAAATGTGACACATTTCCTTTTCCATTACTCACCCTAGGACTTTAAATCTCGGGACGAGATTCTTTTATGGGGGGAAGGATGTAACACCCCTGGTGTTACTGTAACTAAAACTTGAGCATGGCATCATAAGCAATGGCATTGCATATGTTTGACACACCTAGAGTGCATTCACTAGGCAAAATTTTCAAACAAGTTGTATTGTTTAAGTGTTTTTGCAAATAGAACCTTGGATAGGAAACTTAACCCTAAATAAGGATTAAAGGGGTAAAGCTTAACCCAAGATGAGAAAACCTAAAGGCTTTAGGGAAAAAGTCATAAAATGTCCCCAAAAACAAAGTTGAGTCACATTTATACCCCTGGGATACCAAAAATCTCAATTAGAACCCTGGAAAACCCTAAAACCAAACCCTAGGGACCTATGTGCAAAATTAGTCCACTTTTGGGCTAAAGTGCAAAAACCAAGTCAAATAAGTATTTTAAGTCATTTGGTTCACAAATATGTGGACTTGAAAGCCAAACCCTAAGTTTTGGACTCATTTGCAAAAAGGACCCCAATTTTGATTCCTATGCTAAGTCTGAAATCAGGGTAATAGGCCCAACTTTGGGGCTGTGTAGCTTTCAAAATAGTGAGAATTCATATTAGGTCACCACATCAAAATTGTAACCTGATTATAGAAGAACAACTTTGCTTAAGGTGGTAAGCTCACTTGTTGAGAAAAATTCAGAGATAATCTTGCCTGAAGTTGCTCTGTCAGGCTTGTATCAAGAAACTGAAACTGAACCTGAGGTCAGAAGTGGTCACAGTGATATGGGACCGATTTAAGCACGCCATAACTTGTAATACGTTCGGTTTTGATCTAGGAATCCTATAGTAAGTTTGGAGACTGATGATTAGTGAACAACTTTTATTAAGAGGGATCGCTCTGTTCCTAACAAGAATCGAGAGATAATCGGGTGGGATCATGGCCGGTTCAGGCAACTGAAATAGATGAGCCATGGTACAGTGTTTTGGATGGATCAGAACGCCAGCTCAGCTCGCTGTCGTTGATCGCCGTCCGGAATCGTGCAGGATGTTGGGTGGATAACACCGGGAAAAGGTAGCTCGTGCGTGGCACCCTCTCCTGTGCTCGGCCGGAGTTACTCACCGGCGGCCGCCGTGACTCAGTGGATTCCGCCGCAGTGGCACTCATGCCGTAGTTCTCCCTCACTGTATCCCTTTCCGACGTGGTAAGCATGCATGTGTGTTACTATCCATGGCTGGGGGCCATCCGTTGGGCCGCCGTGCCTATAAATTGAGCAGAGGGTCACGGCGAGGTGCTCGCTGTTCTTCAAGTGAGCTCGGGTACAACCAGAAATTCACACTGCCCTCTCCACCTTCTCTCAAATCGATTACGCACGGTGAAAGCCCAGTCCCTTACGATCCTATAGCCTCAATCCCCACCCCTAATTTCATCCAGAGACGTTGAATTGCCACTTTCCCCCAATTCAGTCCGCCACGCCACCCAAAACAGCCCGCCCGTGGCCAGCGTACTCTGGTAAGTCATTGTCCAATCCTTGCGTCGTTCTAGTGTTCTTGCATACTCGCGAAGCTCACGGTGGCGTCCGTTTGCTCTGATCGACCGTGGTTTGGCGAGAACATGTACTCCCGTGCTCGGTTCCCGCCGTGCACGTGGACCGGCTGTTCTCGGGGTGCTCGAGTTAAATTAGTGGGTGTTCCGAGGCCGTCTTAGGTCGGTAAAGCCTCCCCGATAATCGGCTTGAGCAATCATCGCCGGTCATGGCCGGTATGTGCCTCGGCAGGCGTGAACGATGAGCGCGCCGCGGTCGAGGACTAGTTTGGAGAAGAAATAGAAAGTCGGGGGCATTTCTGTGAAGTGTCAGCGACTATTTTAAATAGGGTTTGGAGTTCTTCAGGTTATTCAATACTGCAGGGGCTAGTTCGCAAAATCGCCGGCGCGCGCGGGCGCACGCGCGCGTTTTCCCCTTTGTATTGGGCCGCTGGGCTGAAATCAGCCCAGTACTATTCCCTGGTTTTCCTTTTTTCTTTTATTTCCAGAGCCAAAACAATTATAAAAAAATGCAGAAAAATGGTAAAATTATGAAACCAATTTTCCTAGGTTTCTTGTTTTCCCTAGAATTTAATAAAAACAGTTTTGTGATTTTTAGGTTAAATAAGGAATTTTAAGGCATTTAAAGTAGTTAAAAGTATTAGTTAGGGATTTTTAAAAGATAAATGGTAATCCCAAAAATGCTCAAAATTTTTATATGAGTTCCTCATAGTATTTAGAAGCCTTGGGTAGAATTTGGGTTGATTTGGACCTTGTTTGATCACCAAACCCCAAAACACCCCCCTGCCCTATGAACTCCTTTACTGACTCCGGAAACCCTAAGTTCTCGGAGTACCGTGAAGGAAAGTTGTATTCAAGACTTAGATAATAAGTTTATATTATCTTTGCACCCTCATGAGCATCCCATGGCATTCATTCTTATACATATGTATGGTTATGATTAGAACGTGAAGAAGAAGTGGAAGTCATCGAAGAAAGGACACCACCACCCTCGGATTCTCAAGCAGGCAACTGCTTCTACTTTGATATTTGCGGATCCGAGCCAGACTCACCTGTTAACGAAGGCAAGCCCCGGTGCATGCAACCCCTTTCCTTGTGTTTTTAAATACTTTTCGCACACTTTAAGTCAAGTGAAATGTGCATTAAGTTCATAGGAATTGCTTGGAACCTTTGAATGCATTGCTTTCCTTGATATCCACACCTTTATAGATACTTCTGGTGAAGTATCAAAATTTGATTTACAAAAATGCTTAACCCTGCTTAGGTCTTGTGGATAGAGGTTGTCTTTTGCTATACTGCCTAGCTCAGGGGTTATCCTGAGGAAAGATGACTTCTACCTGCAAGAATACTTTCATTAATAGCGTGGTGGGATCTTACTGCAAAGTTCCCTGTGATGCTCTTTTCATCCTAAGGAACAGAAACAATCCTGAGGATGTAAGTACTTAAATCGAGACTTGGGTTAGGAACAGGTGATGTTCTACCCAGGTTGATTAAGGATTGAATGCGTATGTAGGCGTGCTGATCGAGGACCCTTTAACTGGTCACATGCCTCGTCATGGGTAAGCCTTGCCTCGGGTAGACTAAGGCTAGAATAAGATAACACGAAATGGGCGTGGAGCGGTGGCGGGAGTAGCGTGTACCCACCATGGCAAGAGGCTGGACGGTGGTGTATCTGTGCTCTCAGTTTGCGTGAACCTGATCTGGTCTTAAGAACCCCGGTGGCGGGTTGACATATGCAAGGGTTAAGTGCTACATATGTCGTGTGATTGAAGATCCTCAGCTGAGTATAATCGATTCGGATCGCCGTACCTTTGCGGTTATGAAGACTTGGTCACTTCCCTGCAACCTAAGTCAGGATATGAACAGTATAGATAAAAATGATATTGTATTGATGAAATGATGAAATTAGACTAGAGGCAAACAGTGTCTATTAATATTCAATCTGGCGTTAAAATATTGAAAGTAAGGACTCACGTTAGTAAGCTATTTCTGCAAAGGTATCTAAAGTTGATTTTTGCTAAAGCCTCTCCTTGATTCCTATTTATCCAGCATACCCTTGAGAGTCTTTTCCTTAGTCGGGTAAGACTTGCTGAGTAATTCCATACTCAGGGTTTATTCCCTCGTTGTTTTTAGGTGAGGAAGCAGCAGATTTCTGTTGCTTCTGTACCAAGGTGGTTCATAATGAAGATAAGCAAGAATGAAGTGCGGGAGGAAAGGATCCTCCATTAGGACTTTTTGTGTGATAGCTGTCGGGAGGAGTTTTTACCTCCCTTGGTATGTGTAATAATATTACTCTGCACTCGTTTATATTCCTGGTCTGTAATAAACAACCAGATCTTACTTTTTAATAAATGTAAGCTTATGTAATCGCTTCCACATATCTATATCTCCGATGTTGTGTAATGTCTGCAAGACGGGTGAGACGTTCCTGGAAAGGTAAGGAAAGATACCGAGCTTGTCAAGTAGTTCAGGGGCACCTACAGGGTTGTCTGAGTTCCGTTGGACAAGGACAACTGTAGGTGGACCTAATTACTTGGGAGGTTCCGTCACAGAGCCCTGGGGTCGGGTGGAGCGGAGTTTGCCGTCTTCTGGGGCTGAGCCCGAGTCCGAGCCCTGGGGTCGGGCGAGGCAGAGTTTCCTATGACGCCTGAGGTCGGGTTTGGCTGCTGTCAGCCTCACTCTGTCGAGTGTCTCAGCAGTCGAAGCGGCGCAGGCGGCGCTGCCCTCTTGTCAGACTGGTCAGTGGAGCGGCGAAGTGACTGCGGTCACTTCGGCTCTATCGACTGGAGGGCGTGCGTCAGGATAAAGGTGTCAGGCCACCTTTGCATTAAATGCCCCTGCGATTTGGTCAGTTGGTGTGGCGATTTGGCCAAGGTTGCTTCTTGGTGAAGACAGGGCCTCGAGCGAGCCGAAGGTGTGTCCGTTGCTGGAGGGGGGCCTCGGGCGAGATGTAGGTCCTCCAGGGTCGGCTGCCCTTGCCCGAGGCTGGGCTCGGGCGAGGCGTGATCGCGTCCCTCAAATGGACCGATCCTTGACTTAATCGCACCCATCAGGCCTTTGCAGCTTTGTGCTGATGGGGGTTACCAGCTGAGATTTAGGAGCCTTGAGGGTACCCCTAATTATGGTCCCCGACACTAAATGTATTTGATCTTGTTCAATCGATATTTACAAAAATTGGTAAAACCCTCTTGAACACTAAGATGAGAATTTCATTTAGGGGGAGTTTTGTCTAGCCAAAGGAAAAGCATTTGAAACAGGGGGAGAAA
Organism: Zea luxurians; assembly: GCA_029449295.1. Lineage (NCBI taxonomy): Eukaryota > Viridiplantae > Streptophyta > Magnoliopsida > Poales > Poaceae > Zea > Zea luxurians. The sequence goes on along the minus strand of JAOPSE010000013.1, from coordinate 73,129,580 downwards.
ATTTCAAATCTTGAAAATGCTTCTTGTAATCTTACTCATATGCCTTTGACTATTTGCAAAAAAGACTTTGAAAAGATTTTCCAAAAGAATTTGCAAAAACAAAACAAGTGGTGCAAACGTGGTCCAAAATATTAAATAAAAGAAAGCAATTCATGCATATCTAGTGAAATTATAAATTGGTTTAATTCTAAGTAAACTACGCACTTAGATTATGCAAACTAGTTCATTTCTGCACTTATGTATTTGCTTTGGTTTCTGTTGGCATCAATCACCAAAAAGGGGGAGATTGAAAGGAAAATAGGGTTAACCTTTTCCTATAAATAATTTTGGTGGTTGAATGTCCAACACAAATAATGAACTAACTAGTTTGCTCTAGATTATATGTTCTACAGGTGCATAAAGGTTCAACACAAACCAATAAAAGATTGAAGATAGGGTTCAAATACAAAGGAGCAAAGAAACCAAGAGTGCCCTGGTCTGGCGCAGCGGACTGTCCGATGCGCCACCGAACAGTGTCCGGTGCACCAGGACCGTACAGTCACAAACTCGCCACTCTCGGGTTTCTCAGGGCGCGCTCCGCTATAATTCACCGGACTGTCTGGTGTGCCACCGGACTATTCGGTGCACCAGCGGAGTAAAGGCTACCCAACGCAACGGTCGACTGCAAAAGCATGGATGCAGAGCTACAGTGCACGAACAGTACACGCAGAAGTCAGAGCAGTCGTCAGAGGCGCACCGGATAGTGAACAGTACCTGTTCGATGCGGCACCGGACTGTCTGGTGCCACAAGAAGTGAACGCTTCAATGGTCAGAAGCTCTAGAACCCTAACGGTTGGGTGACGTGGCTGGCGCACCGGACTGTCCGGTGCGCCCAACGACAGTGTAACACCCTGATTTTGGGGGTATAAAATTTCTTTCTAATTATCACCCAAAATCATGTGTTACTCTTCTTTTTCTCACTCTAGGTTTTCTCTCTCTTGAGATTCATTCTCCCTTTTTCCTTTTTGATTAGAGATAGCCTAAACTAGTGGAGGTTAATTATTTATTTTTGTCAAAACCATATGAGTCATGACATATTGCATCATGCCAAAACCATATTTTTGCACAAGTTTTAATTTATTTGAATTTGAAACCTAGTTTGAATTTGGATTTGAAAAAACCTATAGAAAAAGAAATGGAAAAGGAATTAGAAAATTCAGAGAAAAAGAAAAGGAGAAAGCAGCCCAAACCAGCCCAGTCGGCCCAGCCAGACCGCGCGCCCGCGACATCTGACAGGCGGACCCTGCCTGTCAGCGACAGTTCTCCCTCGCTCGCTGCCCAGTGGGGCCAGCCTGTCGTCGCCAGTTTTCTTCCCTGCGCGCTCCCTCTCTCTCTCTCTGTCTCGTGGGCCCGGTCCGCCAGTCGCTGAGTCGTTGCCCCGCACGCCCCTTTCTCCTCTCTCTGCGTCGTGGACCCTACCTGTCAGTTCCGCCCCTCCGCGCTCGCCGTGGACCGGCGCGTGCGCACTCGTGCATGTCGCCGGATTTATCGTCCATGACGCCCGCCCACGCGCCCAGCTCCCTTCATAGAGCCCCGCCAGTGCCCCACACACACCCCTCACCACATTTCACGCAGCTTCGCCCTCTCTCGCGCTCTGCCCACACCGCCAGCCACCGCCAGAGACCAGCGCTCGCGTTCCCGGCCATCCAGCTCGTCGGAGACCACGCCAAGCCACTCCAAGCTCCGCCCCGAGGTGAGACACCCGTCCCCGTGCTCAATTTCCCCTTTTGCGCCCTGTGTTCGACCAATTTCACCTTCGCCGGTGCTCGGCCACGACGGTCCGCCGTGCTCGCGCGGTGGCCGACCGATTTAGCCCGGTCTAGTTCCCCGAAGTAGGTCCCTATGTCACCCCTGCCTCTACTGAAGCTAGCCCAGGCCTTAGCGTGCCTTAAGTCCCCTCCCTGTGGCCGGAATGGCTCACCGGAGTTACTCCCGCCCGCTCGAGACCTTCTCACTGCCATTCTCCCTTCTCTGCCCGTGGATTCATGGCCTCTTCCCCGCCATTGAGTTCGCTGTGGTGCCCTCTTCCCCTCTGCCCAACTCCGGCAACCCCGGAGCCACCCTAGCTCGCGCTAGCCTCAACTCCGGCGACCTCACCACCACGGAGAGGAGCGGCGCCGCCCGCAGCCGTCTGTTTCCCCCTGGTCTGATCCCCTCCATCCGAGTCAGATCGAACGGCTCGGACCACAGATAACGCTTTGCCGCCCGTAGTTGTCTGTTTCCCCTGGTCTGGTCCCCTCCGTCCGATTCAGATCGAACGGCTCGGACGGATAACGCTTCGTGCACGCGTGCCCTGACGCCCTGCCCCGCCTGTCAGTGCCCAAGTCCTCTGGCGCTAGGCCCGCTCGGTCAGTGCGCCCTCCCCCTTTTCCGCTGATGCCCCTGGCCCTGCTTGTCAGTCATGCCTGCGCGCCCGCGCCCGCGCGATCTAATCTCAGCCGTCGGTTTCTGATCCAACGGTTGAGGGAGCCCTATACCCCTTCGCGTGGCTGTTTTGCTTAAGAAACCCCCTGGTTTTAGGAAATCAACCTGCCGTCCTCTATTTTTAGCGCATAGGTCCCTGGTTTGTTTTAATTAGACCCCTAGACTTTTATTTAAACATAGATTTAGCCCTAATTTCATATTTCAAACTTCAAAACCTGTTTATTTCATATGAACTCCAAATTTAGTGGTTCAAATTGCAAAATGTTCACTAAATTATTCTCTGTTCAAATAAAATATGACCAACTGTAATCTGTACACTTTAATTTTTACACTTAGAATATAGAATTAAAGTATATGTTGATTTATTTATTTAATGAAATAAATAAAAGGAGAACCCTAGGAATAAAGTTTTCGGGGACCGTAATTAGGGGTACCCCCAAGGCTCCTAATCTCAGCTGGTAACCCCCATCAGCACAAAGCTGCAAAGGCCTGATGGGCGCAATTCTGGTCAAAGCTCCGTCCTCTCAAGGGACACGATCTCGCCTCACCCGAGCCCAGCCTCGAGCAGGAACGGTAGACCAAGGCAGATTCGCGCCTCGCCCGAGGGTCTCCTCAAGCAACGGACGCACCCTCGACTCGCCCGAGGCCCAGCTCGGGCAGGCTTCCCGGAGAAGCAACCTTGGCCAAATCGCCTCGCCAGCCGACCGGATCGCAGGAGCATTTAATGCAAGGATCACTTGACACCTTATCCTGACGCGCGCTTTCCAGTCGACAAGGCCAGTCACTTCGCCCCTCCACTGACTGACCTGACAAGAAAACAGTGCTGCCTGCGCTGCTCCGACTGCTGTGCCACCCGCCAGGGTGAGGCTGACAGCAACCAAGTCCAGCCTCGGGAACCATAGGAATCTCCGCCTTGCCCGACCCCAGGACTCGGGCTCAACCTCAACTCGGAAGACGATCTCCGCCTCGCCCGACCCCAGGGCTCGGGCTCAACCTCGACTCGGAAGACGATCTCCGCCTCGCCCGACCCCAGGGCTCGGACTCAACCTCGACTCCGGACGATGGTCTCCGCCTCGCCCGACCCCCGGGCTCGGACTCAACCTCGACTCCGGACGATGGTCTCCGCCTCGCCCGACCCTCGGGCTCGGACTCAACCTTGACTCCGGAAGACGGTCTCCGCCTCGCCCGACCCCCGGGCTCTGGCTCAACTTCGACCTCGGAGGAGCCACCACCTCGCTCGGGCCGACCACGCCACAAGGGGGGGGCATCATTACCCTACCCCTAGCTAGCCCAGGCTACGGGGAACAAGACCGGCGTCCCATCTGGCTCGCCCCGGTAAAACAAGTAATGATGGCACCCCACGTGCTCCATGACAACGGCAGTTCTCAGCCCCTTACGGAAGCAAGGAGACGTCAGCAAGGATCCGACAACCCCGACAGTTGTGCTTATACAGGGCTCAAGCGCTCCTCCGACGGCCACGACACCACATGAACAGGGCTCCAACACCTCTCCGACAGCCACGTCGGCATGTACATAAGGCTCTGGCTCCTCTCTGCTAGACACGTTAGCACACTGCTACACCCCCTGTTGTACACCTGGACCCTCTCCTTACGTCTATAAAAGGAAGGTCCAGGTCCCTCATACGAGAGGGTGGCCGCGCGGGAGAACGGGCTAACGCGCAGTCTCACGCCCCCTCTCTCTCTCCCTCGCGAGCGCTTGTAACCCCCTACTGCAAGCGCATCCGCCCTGGGCGTAGGACAACACGAGGCCGCGGGTTCCCCTCACTGTTTCCCCCCCCCCCTTGTGTCTCCGCCTCGCGCTGACCCATCTGGGCTGGGACACGTAGCGACAATTTACTCGTCGGTCCAGGGACCCCCCGGGGTCGAAACGCCGACAGTTGGCGCACCAGGTAGGGGACTGCTGCGTGTTGACGAACAGCTTCCCGTCAAGCTCCAGATGGGGAGTCTCCAGCGACCTCTCCAACCCGGGACGAAGCTCCGTCTCGGGAGTCTCGAGTTCATGTCCCTTGATGGCAGCTACGACATGATACTCCTTCCTCCGCCGCGCGACAACGACAATGGCGGCCGTCAGCCCGCCCGCCGGTGGCGGAATCGATGACGTCTTCCCCACGTGGCGGAAAAACAGCATCCGGGTCCGTCCCGTCACCTTCCTCGCCGACGGGGAAGGAGGTGGGGCAATCATGGCCAAGCAGGAGGTGGCGCCTTGTCGGCTGTCGAGCGAGTCGACAACGCTGGTGCCCCAGCGGGGGACACGTCGGGCGTTGACCTCGCGTTTGAGACGAAGACGAGCGTCGTTTCCCCGCAACATGCTAACCCCAAGCATACGACGGGCGACGCCAGCACGCTCGCGAAGGACTTGCTGAGCGTTAGCCTTGTACCTGAGATAACGGTGCAGTCCGTCCCCGACGCGACTTTGTCACCATCCGTCAATCAAGAGGTACCATCCGTTTCACATCTTGTGCCTTTTAGATTCAGCTTCGACCCACCAAGCGATCCCGCTTCGGTGGACGCTTTCATAAAGGCATATCCAAACCTCCCGGGGTACCATATGTTTTCAACCTGGGACCGATTGACGGCCGTCTCGACCTACGGGCCCCCGGGTTCCGAGGAAGATGACGAGCCCGGCTCTGGTTGGGATTTCTCCGGGCTCGGTAACTCCAGTGCCATGCGGGACTTCATGACCGCATGTGACTACTGCCTCTCCGGTTGCTCCGATGATAGCCATAGCCTCGGCAACAAGGACTGTGGCCCAAATCGCGAATGTTTCCACGTCGATCTAGAGGGTCTCGACGAAGGCAACCACCTTGGTATGCTGGAGGACGGCGATCCCTCTAGGCCTGCGCCTCGCATTGACATCCTTCGGGAGCTAGCTGTGGTCCCAGTCCCTGCGGGGGGTCAGGACACACAGCTCGAGCAAATCCGCGAGATGCAGGTCAGGCTCGACGAGGAAGCAGGACATCTTGTGCAGCTCCGGCAGAACATCGGGCAGGAGCGGGCAGACCAAGCACCAGCTGGAGAAGCGCGTCATCTGCCCCAGGACGTCTAGCATCGCATCGCCTATAATGCCAGGGCAAGGCTGCCCCCGGCTTCCAGTGGGGTCGGCCAGAACCTGGCTGCAGCAGCAATACTACTCCGAGCGATGCCGGAACCATCCACCACCGAGGGGCGGCGTATCTAGGGAGAACTCAAGAATCTCCTGGAGGATGTCGCGGTCCGACGGGCCGAAAGCTTTGCCTCCCGAAGGCAGGGATACCCCCCGGAGCATCACGCCGCGACTTCCCGATTCATGCGGGAAGCCCCGGTCCACACCGGGCGCACGCGGGACACAGCGCCTGCGGCCCCGGGCCGCCTCGGCAACGAGCACCATCGCCACGACTGTCGAGCCCACCTCGACGAGAGGGTGCGTCGAGGCTACCACCCCAGGCGTGGGGGACGCTACGACAGTGGGGAGGATCGGAGCCCTTCGCCCGAACCACCCGGTCCGCAAGCTTTCAGCCGGGCCATACGACGGGCGCCGTTCCCGACCCGGTTCCGGGCCCCGACTACCATCATCAAGTACTCGGGGGAGACGAGGCCGGAACTGTGGCTCACGGACTACCGGCTAGCCTGCTAGCTGGGTGGAACGGACGATGACAACCTCATCATCCGCAACCTCCCCCAGTTCCTCTCCGACGCCGCCCGAGCCTGGCTGGAGCATCTGCCTCCTGCGCAGATCTCCAACTGGGACGGCCTGGTCAAAGCCTTCGTCGGCAACTTCCAGGGCACATACGTGCGCCCTAGGAACTCCTAGGATCTCCGAAGCTGCCGCCAGCAGCCGGGGGAATCCCTGCGGGATTACATCCGGCGATTCTCAAAGCAGCGCACCGAGCTGCCCAACATCACCGACTCAGATGTCATCGGCGCATTCCTCGCTGGCACCACTTGTCGCGACCTGGTGAGCAAGCTGGGTCGCAAGACTCCCACCAGGGCGAGCGAGCTGATGGACATCGCCACCAAGTTCACCTCTGGCCAGGAGGCGGTCGAGGCCATCTTCCGGAAGGACAAGCAGCCTCAGGGGCGCCAGCCGGACGACGTCCCCGAGGTGTCTGCTCAGCACGGCGTGAGGAAGAAGGGCAAGAAGAAGTCGCAAGCGAAACGCGACGCCGCCGACGCAGACCTTATCGCCGCCGCCGAGCACAAGAACCCTCGGAAGCCTCCCGGAGGCGCCAACTTGTTCGACAAGATGCTCAAGGAGTCGTGCCCCTATCATCAGGGTCCCGTAAAGCACACCCTTGAGGATTGCGTCATGCTTCGGTGCTACTTCCACAAGGCCAGGCCACCGGCGGAAGGCGGCAGGGCCCCCGACAACGACAAGAAGGAAGCCCACAAGGCAGAGGAGTTCCCCGAGGTCCATGACTGCTTCATGATCTACGGTGGGCAAGTGGCAAACGCCTCGGCTCGGCACCGCAAGCAAGAGCGCCGGGAGGTCTACTCGGTGAAGGTGGCGGCGCCAGTCTACCTAGACTAGTCCAACAAGCCCATCACCTTCGACCAAGGCGACCACCCCGACCGCATGTCGAGCCTGGGGAAGTACCCGCTCGTTGTTGATCCCATCATCGGCAACGTCAGGCTTACCAAGGTCCTCATGGACGGAGGCAGCAGCCTCAACATCATCTACGCCGACACCCTCGAGCTCTTGCAGATCGATCTGTCCTCGATCTGGGCCGGTGCGGCGCCCTTTCATGGGATCATTCCTGGGAAGCACGTCTAGCCCCTTGGACAACTCGATCTGCCCGTCTGCTTTAGGACTCCCTCCAACTTCCGAAAGGAAACCCTCACGTTCGAGGTGGTCGGGTTCCGAGGAACCTACCACGCGGTGCTGGGGAGACCATGCTACGCCAAGTTCATGGCCATCCCCAACTACACCTACCTCAAGCTCAAGATGTCGGGCCCCAACTGGGTCATCACTGTCGGCCCCACGTACCGACACGCGTACGAATGCGACGTGGAGTGCGTGGAGTACGCCGAGGCCCTCGCCAAATCCGAGGCCCTCATCGCTGACATGGAGAGCCTCCCCAAGGAGGTTTCAGATGTGAAGCGCCACGCCGGCAACTTCGAACCAGCAGAGGCGGTTAAGTCCGTCCCTCTCGACCCCAGCAACGACGCCTCCAAGCAGATCCGGATCGGCTCCGAGCTCGACCCCAAATAGGAAGTAGTGCTCGTCGACTTTCTTCGCGCAAACGCCGAGGTTTTTGCGTGGAGTCCCTCAGACATGCCTGGCATACCGAGGGAAGTCGCCGAGCACTCGCTGGATATCTGAGCTGGAGCCCGACCCGTGAAGCAGCCTCTGCGCCGATTCGACGAAGAAAAGCGCAGAGCCATAGGCGAGGAGATCCACAAGCTGACCGCTGCAGGGTTCATCAAAGAGGTATTCCATCCCGAATGGCTAGCCAACCCTATGCTTGTGAAAAATAAAGGTGGGAAATGGCGGATGTGTGTAAGACTACACTGGTCTAAACAAAGCATGTCCGAAGGTTCCCTACCCTCTACCTCGCATCGATCAAATCGTGGATTCCACTGTTGGGTGCGAAACCCTGTCGTTCCTCGATGCCTACTCAGGGTATCACCAAATCAGGATGAAAGAGTCCGACTAGCTCATGACTTCTTTCATCACACCCTTTGGCATGTACTGCTACATTATTATGTCATTCGGTTTGAGGAATGCGGGTGCGACATACCAAAGGTGCATGAACCACGTGTTCGGGGAGCACATTGGTCGAACGGTTGAGGCCTACGTTGATGACATCGTAGTCAAGACGAGGAAAGCCTCCGACCTCCTCTCTGACCTTGAAACGACATTCAAGTGTCTCAAAGCGAAAGGCGTAAAACTCAATCCCGAGAAGTGTGTCTTCGGAGTCCCCCGAGGCATGCTCCTGGGGTTCATCGTCTCCAAGCGGGGCATCGAGGCCAACCCGGAGAAAATCGCGGCCATCACCAACATGGGGCCCATCAAGGACTTGAAAGGAGTACAGAGGGTCATGGGATGCCTTGCGGCTCTGAGTCGCTTCATCTCGCGCCTCAGCGAAAGAGGCCTCCCCTGTATCGCCTCTTAAGGAAGACCGAGCGCTTCACTTGGACCCTGAGGCCGAGGAAGCCCTCGGGAACTTGAAGGCGCTCCTTACAAGCGCGCCCATCCTGGTGCCCCCCGCTGCTGGAGAAGCCCTCTTGATCTACGTCGCCGCTACCACTCAGGTGGTCAGCGCCGCGATCGTGGTCGAGAGACGAGAAGAAGGGCATGCACTGCCCGTCCAGAGGCCGGTCTACTTCATCAGTGAGGTACTGTCCGAGACCAAAATCCGCTACCCGCAAATTCAGAAGCTGTTGTACGCGGTAATTCTGACACGGCGAAAGTTGCGTCACTACTTCGAGTCTCATCCGGTGACTGTGGTGTCATCCTTCCCCTAGGGGGAGATCATCCAGTGCCGAGAGGCCTCGGGTAGGATTGCAAAGTGGGCGGTGGAGATCATGGGCGAGACAATCTCGTTCGCCCCTCGGAAGGCCATCAAGTCCCAAGTCTTGGTGGACTTTGTGGCTGAATGGGTCGACACCCAGCTTCCAACAGCTCCGATCCAACTGGAACTCTGGACCATGTTTTTCGACGGGTCGCTGATGAAAACAGGAGCAGGCATGGGCCTACTCTTCATCTCACCCCTCGAGAAGCACCTCCGCTACGTGCTGCGCCTCCATTTCCCGGTGTCCAACAACGTGGCCGAGTATGAGGCTCTGGTTAACGGGTTGCGCATCGCCATCGAGCTAGGGGTCCGGCGCCTCGACGCTCGTGGCGACTCGCAGCTTGTCATCGACCAAGTCATGAAGAACTCCCACTGCCGCGACCCGAAGATGGAAGCCTACTGCGACGAGGTTCGGCGCCTGGAGGACAAGTTCTACGGGCTCGAGCTCAACCACGTCGCCCGACAATACAACGAGACTGCAGACAAGCTAGCTAAGATAGCCTCGGGGCGAACAACGGTTCCTCCGGACGTCTTCTCCCGAGACCTACATCAACCCTCCATCAAGACCAACAACACGCCCGAGCCCGAGAAGGCCTCGGCTCTGCCCGAGGTGCCCTCGGCCCAGCCCGAGGCGCCCTCAGCTCAGCCCGAGGCAGCCTCGGCCCCGCCCGAGGCACCCTCGGCCCCCGAGGGTGAGGCATTGCACGTCGAGGAAGAGCAGAATGGGGCCACGCCTAATCAAAACTGGCAGACCCCATACCTACAATATCTCCACCGAGGAGAGCTACCCCTCGACAGAGCCAAAGATCGACGACTGGCGTGGCGCGCCAAGTCGTTCGTCTTGCTGGGTGATGGAAAGGAGCTCTACCACCGCAGCCCCTCAGGCATCCTCCAGCGATGCATATCCATCGCCGAAGGTCAGGAGTTATTGCAAGAAATACACTCGGGGGCTTGTGGTCACCACGCAGCACCTCGAGCCCTCATGGGAAACGCCTTCCGATAGGGTTTCTACTGGCCGACCGCGGTGGCCGACGCCACTAGGATTGTATGCACCTGCCAAGGGTGTCAATTCTACGCAAGGCAGACCCACCTACCCGCTCAGGCTCTGCAAACAATACCCATCACCTGGTCGTTTGTTGTGTGGGGTCTGGACCTCGTCGGTCCCTTGCAGAAGGCACCCGGGGGCTTCACGCACCTGCTGGTAGCCATCGACAAATTCTCCAAGTGGATCGAGGTCCGACCCCTAAACAGCATCAGGTCCGAACAGGCGGTGGCGTTCTTCACCAACATCATCCATCGCTTCATGGTCCCGAACTCCATCATCACTGACAACAGCACCCAGTTCACTGGCAGAAAGTTCCTAGACTTCTGTGAGGACCACCACATCCGGGTGGACTGGGCCGCCGTAGCTCACCCCATGACGAATGGGCAAGTAGAGCGTGCCAACGACATGATTCTATAGGGGCTCAAGCCGAGGATCCACAACGACCTCAACAAGTTCGGTAGGCGGTGGATGAAGGAACTCCCCTCGGTGGTTTGGAGTCTGAGGACGACGCCAAGCCGAGCCACGGGCTTCACGCCGTTTTTTCTAGTCTATGGGGCCGAGGCTATCTTGCCCACAGACTTAGAATACGGCTCCCTGAGGATGAGGGCATACGACGCCCGAAGCAACCAAACAAATCGAGAAGACTCACTTGACCAGCTAGAAGAGGCTCGGGACATGGCCTTGCTACACTCAGCGCGGTATCAGCAGTCCCTATGACGCTACCACGCCCAAGGGGTTCGGTCCCGAGACCTCCAGGTGGGCGACTTGGTGCTTCGGCTACGACAAGACGCCTGAGGGCGCCACAAGCTCACGCCTCCCCGGGAAGGGTCGTTCATCATCGCCAAGATTCTGAAGCCCGGAACATACAAGCTGGCCAACAGTCAAGGCGAGGTCTACAGCAACGCTTGGAACATCCGACAACTACGTCGCTTCTACCCTTAAGATGTTTTCAAGTCGTTCATGTACCTGCTTTACATACACGAGCAAAGTCTAACCTTCAAAGAAGGGTCAGCCTTGCCTCGGCAAAGCCCGACCCTCCCTCGGGGGCTAGAAGGGGGGAACCCCCTCTGCGTCAAAATTTTCCTCGGAAAAAGTCTTTCCGCCAGAACATCTTTCGTGCTTTTCGACTACTTCGATAGTGGAGTCCTGAAAACGATGGGGTACACATAAGCAGGCAAGGCCGACCGAGCCGAGGGACTCCTACGCCTCTGGGATACGGATACCTCACTCATCACCTTCTGCGATAAGTAACTCACGCTCGGATAAGGGATTCTGTTGTCCGAATAAGTCTTAAACACTCGAAAACTTTTACGGCCAAAACGGTTTTTCGTGCCATCTCGACTATATCGATAACAGAATCCTACGGACGAGTAAGAGTACACGTAAGCAGGCAAGGCCGACCGAGCCGAGGGACTCCTACGCCTCCGGGATACGGATACCTCACTCATCACCTTCTGCGATAAGTAACTCACGCTCGGATGAACGATTCTGTTACCGACGAACAAGTCCTGATACTCGAAACAAGGGGGAAAAGAAACGCAGCTTTACAACACGACGACGGTGTGTTTTGGCCTCGGTGGCCGCAAAAAACATACGCACGCTACAGACAAACTGTTCCTGCAGGTACGTACGTCGGTAGGGGGAGCAGCAGCACCCTTGGCATCGACTCCACCTTCGGCGGAATCCGACCTGGCCTCGGACAGCGACATGGTCGAAGGATCTCCACCTCGAAGGAAGATATCAACACCGCGCCTGGGCCATCATCGCCAGGGTCTCCTCCGAGAACCCGTCCCAAGCTGACGGCCGGACCGGCCGCTCCGTAGCCTCAGCTAGCTATCCCCTGAGGACACCAGCCCGGCTCATGGCCTCGGCAGCCTGACTCTAGGGTTGGTCCCACCAGTGGACAACCTGGCTAGGTCCCAGCCGCTACTGCAACGCCTCCTCGGCCTGGGAAGACCCCTACTCCTGGGCCGACGAAGTTTCTTCTCCGACCAACTCCGCCTCTGTCCGTGCTGGCACCGCTGCCTCCGGCTTTGGCTCATCGCAGAGCAGCCGAGGGTTCCTTCACTAAGCAAGAGAAGCCTTGAGCGGCAACGCCGATCGAGCCGAGGGACTCCTACGCCTCCGGGATACGGATACCTCACTCGTCACCTTCCGCACAGGGCAACTCACACTTGGTTAAGCGGTCCAGATAGCCGACAGGCGAGTCCTAGTGCACGAAATGGGGAAGAAACACGGCTTTACGCCCAAATACACAAATGTTCAGGCCCCGACATCCACAATGAACATACGCCAGCACTCAAGGTGCCATTACAAACGGGACTCCGGTTCCGTTCCCATGACAACGACCCCCGCTCCGGGCGGCCAAACAGTAGCAGCGATGACCTCAGGGCAGACGCAGTTGCGACAAGGCCCTCGGCCACGCGTTGTCGAAGTCCGCCCCTTCCGCTAAACCAGTGAGTGCCCTCTCCCATGAATTCTGAAGGAGGAGGTGGCCCGCCGGCCCGTACGGGAGGTAGAGCTCCGGCTCAGCTCGCCCTCCGCCCCAGCAAGGATGACGAAGATCCTTGAAGCTAAGGGCGGGGCAGAGGCCGCGGCCCGGCTCGCTTCTCCCCACCATCGAACTGGTGGTCACCGTCTTGGGTGACCATCGGCGAGGGGATGAAGCCGGGCCGCACGACGAAAATCCTTGAAGCCAAGCGATGGCTGAAAGGTACCAACCTCCACGAGGTTGCGCTCCTTCCGCAATGAGACGAAGACAACGCGGGCGCTCCCCATCCAGGGGCTCGGAAGACGGAAGGACGCGACGCATGAGGAAAGTGCGAAGGCATGGCTACCACCCGGGAGGTCGGTCCCTTTTTAAAGGCGACTCTCCCCACTTGCGTCCTCAAGCCGTCGCGGACTAAGTCTTCACCAACACGCTTCAAGGTCCTCCCCCTACGACACGGGGGCTAGGCCCCACGTGACATGCAAGCTGCCCCAGGACAGAAGAAGCCAAACCGCCGCGCGTGGAGCGTGTAACCGCCCAGCGGTTACAAGCATTCCTCCATCTTCGCCCAAACCAGTGGGTGAAAATGCGGACCGCCATGTAGGCGGCATGCAACTGCACCAAGGGGGCGCACCCTTTCGACTTCGACGCATCCAGCATGGAGGCCCAGGCCCACATGTCATGTAACCGGCGCGCCGGTTACTACATGCAAAAAGCTGCAGCGCCACCTGCGCCAGCGCCGCGCCTTCTCGACTATGGAACCAGTCCCGCGACTCAAGGCAACCCTGTGCACGGCCCAACAGTGCCAACCAGGCACGCCGGTCACGGGTCAATCAGCCGCAGGAGAAGGCGCGACGGTCAATATGGCCAGAAGTGGGCCGGCAGTAATGGCGGCGGCAGGCGGGCGGAAGCAGCAGTCAAATCATCTGCAGGCTCACGTCCTCTCCTGGAACAGCGAGAGAGCTCTCTCCCACGGCGTGAAGACAACGCGCCCGTGTTCCGTTCCTCGAACGGCTCGCGCGTGCGCAACGGCTGCCCCGCGAACCACTCGTCCCGTCACATTAACTCTACGGCAGGACAGGCAACACCTTTGGCAGGCGAAGCAGGCGACGCTTCACCTCCGCCATAATGACCGCGTCAAAAAAGGTGCGCCACGTCGTTCAATTTCGTATCCTTTTCCTCTTCCCCTTCCTCTCTCTTGCTACAGGGACCGGGAAAGGGGATACTCCGAAAGGGATCCTTCTCTGCGAAGGAAGCGGGCCCCGAGCCCCCTACTGATAAGAGGTTCGAAGGCTGGCCCCTCGGAAGGGTTCGACAGCCACCTCAGAGCACTCAGGCTCCGCGCCCACTACTGGTCAGAGGTTCGAAGGCTGGCCCCTCGGAAGGGTTCGACAGCCGCCTCAGGCCACTCGGGCTCCACGCCCACTACTGATCAGGGGTTCATAGGCTGGCCCTCCGACGGGTTCGACAGTCGCCCCAGAGCACGCAGAGTGAGGGATGACTCTGGGTACGTTCGATACATAACCAAGGCTCGGGCTACGCTCCCGAGGTACCCTAGGACATTTCCGAGACCAGCAGGAACGATTCTATAACGGAATCCCATCAGAGGGAGGCATCGAGCCCTCGGACCCTATCGAACAGGACCGGGTCCGGCAAATCACCTACAGGTACTTTTGGAGCGCGCCTCTGGGCCACTAGCCGACCCTTATCGAACGGGGCATGGGCGTCCACTCGGATCACCCGTTAGCAACTCACTGGAGACACCATGTTCGGCGCCCTCCGAGGGCAACATGGCGCTTTCCCCCCTCCTCCTTGCGGAAAGGCGACGCAGGGGCGTATGAAAAAAGTCGAGTCTGCCCTTGACCGTCCTCTCGCCCTGTGCAGAGGCTCGGGGGCTGCTCTCGCAAACCCGGCTCTGGCCAAACCGTTGACGGCGTCAACATACCAGCCCGAGAACTTGGAACCTGACTATGCACCCGGGCAACGACCAGTTCGCATGAGGGAACAACCAGACCGGCCGAGCCATCACGAAAAGCATTAAGACCTCGAAGGAGTCAAACCACTCCTCTGAGGCCTCGGGGGCTACACCCGGTGGGTGCGCTCGCGCGCACCCACAGCAACAAAATGCAACCGAGAAAGGCCGGTCCCCTTGCAAAAAAATGCGACAAAGCCTCCAAGCGAGTACCCACACTCCCTTTGAGGCTCGGGGGCTACTGTCGGGGACCGTAATTAGGGGTACCCCCAAGGCTCCTAATCTCAGCTGGTAACCCCCATCATCACAAAGCTGCAAAGGCCTGATGGGCGCAATTTCGGTCAAAGCTCCGTCCTCTCAAGGGACACGATCTCGCCTCACTCGAGCCCAGCCTCGAGCAGGAACGGTAGATCAAGGAAGATTCGCGCCTCGCCCGAGGGTCTCCTCAAGCAACGGACGCACCCTCGACTCGCCCGAGGCCCAGCTCGGGCAGGCTTCCCGGAGAAGCAACCTTGGCCAGATCGCCTCGCCAGCCGACCGGATCGCAGGAGCATTTAATGCAAGGATCGCCTGACACCTTATCCTGACGCGTGCTTTCCAGTCGATAAGGCCGAAGTCACCGCAGTCACTTCGCCCCTCCACTGACTGACCTGACAGGAAAACAGCGCCGCTTGTGCTGCTCCGACTGCTGTGCCACCCGCCAGGGTGAGGCTGACAGCAACCAAGTCCAGCCTCGGGCGCCATAGGAATCTCCGCCTCGCCCGACCCCAGGACTCAGGCTCAACCTCGACTCGGAAGATGATCTCTGCCTCGCCCGACCCCAGGGCTCAGGCTCAACCTCGACTCGGAAGACGATCTCCGCCTCGC
Source organism: Zea luxurians (assembly GCA_029449295.1). NCBI lineage: Eukaryota > Viridiplantae > Streptophyta > Magnoliopsida > Poales > Poaceae > Zea > Zea luxurians. The sequence continues at coordinate 73,114,234 of JAOPSE010000013.1, read as the reverse complement.
CCGACCCCAGGGCTCGGACTCAATCTCGACTCCGGACGACGGTCTCCGCCTCGCCCGACCCCCGGGCTCGGACTCAACCTCGACTCCGGGTGACGGTCTCCGCCTCGCCCGACCCTCGGGCTCGGACTCAACCTCGACTCCGGAAGACGATCTCCGCCTCGCCTGACCCCCGGGCTCGGGCTCAACCTCGACCTCGGAGGAGCCACCACCTCGCGCGGGCCGACCACACCACAAGGGGGGCCATCATTACCCTACCCCTAGCTAGCCTAGGCTACGGGGAACAAGACCGGCGTCCCATCTGGCTCGCCCCGGTAAAACAAGTAATGATGGCACCCCGCGTGCTCCATGACAACGGCGGTTCTCAGCCCCTTACGGAAGCAAGGAGACGTCAGCAAGGAAGGTCCTCTGGCTCCTCTCCGACAGCCACGTCGGCATGTACATAGGGCACTGGCTCCTCTCTGCTAGACACGTTAGCACACTGCTACACCCCCCGTTGTACACCTGGACCCTCTCCTTACGTCTATAAAAGGAAGGTCCAGGGCCCTCGTACGAGAGGGTGGCCGCACAGGAGAACGGGCTGACGCGCAGTATCACGCCCCCTCTCTCTCTCCCTCACGAGCGCTTGTAACCCCCTACTGCAAGCGCATCCGCCCTGGGCGCAGGACAACACGAGGCCGCAGGTTCCCCTCACTATTTCCCCCCCCCCCCTTGTGTCTTCGTCTCGCGCCGACCCATTTGGGCTAGGACACGCAGCGACAATTTACTCGTCGGACTAGGGACCCCCCGGGGTCGAAACGCCAACAAAAGTATATTCAATCTTGAGATATTAGTGTTATGCATTACTTGGATTTATTTTTGGCTTAACCTCTAGGTCTTAATGACATAACTAGAATTAGGAATGTAATTATTAATAATACTTAAAAGATAATCAAATTTCTAAATGAGAGTAGTTTATCTTATAATTCTAGCTTTCATTTGTTTTAATCGCTACTTAACCTTTTTGAGCTATGTTCCAAACATTTAGAGAGTAATCAATTCCCCAATTAGGATTGGTCCATTTTTATAACTTGACCTCATTCCTCTGTACTTAATATTGTACCTTCTTGAGTTGTGTGCTAATATTTGTACATGTGTCATGTGATGTTCATTTTTACCTTCCAAATGTATTGAATGTATGCTCGCTTTACTTAGACAACGAGCAGCTCGTGGTTCCTGAGTGTGTTGCCGAAGATCCCTCTGAGCAACAACCTGGTGAAGGCAAGTGTCCTCAGACCTATCATGTCCTACTTTACTTTATAATTCACTGTCCTGCATTACTTTATTGAAACCTAAGGATTGACTAGTTTGTATTTCCCTTACCCTTGTTTACCTTTTTGGGTTAATCATGGTTAGCTTATGCTATTGCTTAAACTTAATCAATGAACATGATGTGATCTTTTATGATACGATGATGTTATCCTGATGGGGTCCTTGTGATTACTTTAGGGGGCTCAGGCTCTTTCTTGAGTATCTCTCCGTATAAGGACCTCTTTGGGGAGTGACAACCCGGGATAACAGTGCAACCATGAGGGTGGAATGGGATGCCCTTAGCTGGTTAATTAGAGGAACCAGAGGAGTAGTTGGCTTCGCCGTAGGGCTGTCAATGGGGTCCAGGCACAGTACTTGCTCTGCCGAGGTTGGTTGTAGAGGTTCTTTGATTTGGTTTTGTTAGTCACCCTTCCTTTGGGAAGATGTACTGTGTTTATCAAACTGGAGAAACCTAACGGGCGGTTATGACCTCTGGGAAATCTTTGTAAAGGCTACATAGTGAGACCCTGCTAGGTCACCTTGGTAGTGATCAATGGGGAGGCTAGAACCCTGGGCAGAATGGGAATCATGGCTTGTGGGTAAAGTGTGCAACCTCTGCAGAGTGTTAGAAACTGGTATATCAGCCGTGCTCATGGTTATGAGCAGCCTTGGGATCCTCTTCGATTAGAAGAACAATGGTTACTTTTATGATGATGATTAACAATGGTGATTATAATCCTGATCTCTGGTATTTCCTCTTGGAGGGAGTGCCTCTGGGTAATAACTGGGTTATTACTAAAATTTGGCTCTACTTATAATAATAAAACTTGACCAACTAAAAGCAACTACTTAACCTTAACTCCACATACCGCTAGTTCATCTTAGCCAAACGGGACATTTGCTGAGTACGTTGATGTGTACTCACCCTTGCTTTACAAACCACCCCACCCCAGGTTGTCCGCACTGTTTTCAGTGCTCAGGAGGTGAAGTTGGCAACATGGATGACTTCGAGGAGTTCCAGGAATACGACAAGTTCTAGTTTACTTTAGTGGCAAACCCCCAGTCAGCTGCCTGTGTAGGCTTAGCATCTACGTTTCGTAATTCCGCACTTTGATATTTATGTTGAACAATGGTTATGTATTAGACTCTATGGATGTCTTGGACATCTTGATGTAATAAAGTACCTTTCCGCTATTTATTTCAAGCATTGTGTGATGATGTCCAATTATGTAATCGTTGTGTACATGAGTTTCTGATCCTGGCACGTACATGGTCCGCATTCGGTTTGCCTTCCAAAACCGGGTGTGACATAAGTGGTATCAAAGCCCTTGCTGACTGTAGGACTGCTAACCTAGACTAGAATGGTCGCCCTAAGGACTATAGACCCCTACTCTTACCTTGACCTCAGTGTCTTTTCAAAAGATGGTCATCTTGACCAACTCTATGTTGTTTACTTATCTCAATGTGACGGAACCTTCCAAGTAATTAGGCCCACCTACAGTTGTCCTTGTCCAACAGACATCAGACAACCCTGTAGATGTTCCTGAATCACTTGACAAGTTCGGTATCTTTTTCCCTTACCTTTACAGGAACGTTTCACCCGTCTGACAGACAGTATGTTCATCGGAGATGCGGAAATGCGGAAGTGATTACATAAATTTACATTTATTTAAAAGTAAGAGTAAGTTATTTGTACAGACCAGAGAGTGCTGAAAAGTATTATTACAATACCTGGGAGGTAAAAGCTCCTCCCATTAAGTTCTTTACATAAAAGTTTTTAAGGAGGACCTGGTCCTCCGGCAGCTTCACTCTTGATTATCTTCACTTTTCACCACCTTGGTACAAAAACAACAAAAATTTGTTGTCTCCTCACCTAAAAACAACGGGGGAATAAACCCTGAGTATGGAATTACTCAGCATGTCTTACCTGACTAAGAAAAAGACTCTCAAGGGTATGCTGGTTATATGGGAGTCAAGGTAAGGCCTTTCAATAATCAGAGACTCTGTTTGCAGAATTGCTTACTAAAGTGGATCCTTAAAATCCAATTTTATTGTCAGGTTAAGTAAAATTACCTGCAGCTAGAGTTCTTTCTACCCTAGTTCAAACACTTGTCCTGAACTAGCCAATTTCTCGTTAATCCCTTTATCTTTCGTGGAGTGCTACGTGTAAGTCAGTGGCCAAGTCTCCATAACCGCGGAGGTACGGCGATCCGAATCGATTATACTCAGCTGAGGATCTCCGATCACACGACATATGTAGCACTTAACCCTTGCATATGTCAACCCGCCACCGAGTTTCTTAAGACCAGATCAGGTTCACGCAAACCGAGAGTACAGATACACCACCGTCCAGCCTCTTGCCACGGAGGGTACACGCTACTCTCGCCACCGCTCCACGCCCATTTCGTGTTATCTTATTCTAGCCTTAGTCCACCCGAGGCAAAGCTTACCCATGACGAGGCATGTGACCAGTTAAAGGGTCCTCGGTCAGCAGGCCTACATCGACAAGGTCCTTAATCGACTCAGACGGAGACACTACACCGAGACTCTCTTCTCGTGCAAGTCACCCGCCCGGTCTCAGCTTAATCATTTAACCCCAAAGGTTGGTACCTGGCAGAGGTACATCTTTTCCGATGTTGGACCCATCATGGCCATGATGGATCCACCATCAAGTTTTGTTTTCAAAAACATCCCAACCACTTTTGCCACATCATCTTTTGTAAAAACAAAACATTTTGTTTTTCTAAAGCAATGCTAAGCATCAAAAATCTTTTGTAAAACAGGTGATCAAGGAAGGTAATCAAATTCAAGGAAGGTAATGCAGGAATTGTTTTAGCAATCAACTCCTATCACCTAATGCATCAAGCAAGTGAAAAAGATTTTTAAAACACAAGGAGGTGGCAAATGCACCGGGGCTTGCCTTTGTTTATGGGTGAGTGAGGCTCAGATCCACAAATATCGAAGTAGAAACAGTTCTCAGCCTGTGTTTCCAAAGGTGGTGGTACTTGCTCTTCAGTGGCTTCCACTTCTTCTTCGTGTTCTAATCATAACCACATATATGTATAAGAATGAATGCCATGTAATGCTCATGAGGGTGCAAAGATAATATAAACTTATTATCTAAGTCTTGAATACAATTTTCCTTCACGGAACTCGGAGAACTTAGGGTTTCCGGAGTCAGTAAAGGAGTTCACAAGGCAAGGGGGGTGTTTTGGGGTTTGGTGATCAAACAAGATCCAAATCAACCCAACTTTTACCCAAGGCTTCTAAATAATATAAGGAGCTCATATAAAAATTTTGGGCATTTTTAGAATTACCATTTATCTTTTAAAAATCCAGAACTACTACTTTAAACTATTTTAAATACCGTAAAATTCCTAATTTACCCTAAAAATCATGAAACTATTTTTATTAAATTCTAGGGAAAATAAGAAACCAAGGAAAATTGGTTTCATAATTGTAGGATTTTTCTACATTTTTCTACAATTGTTTTAGCTCTGGAGTAAAAAGAAAAAGAAAACTGGTGAATAGTACTGGGCTGACTTTAGCCCAGTGGCCCAGTTCAGAGGGGAAAAGGCGCCCGCGCCCGCGCGCGCGCTGGCGACTTTGCACAGGGGTCCCCGGGGTTTTGGCTAACTAGAAAACGAGTTCCTATTACTGTTTCTTGTGTCACTGACAGATTGCAGATAAGCCCTCCACCTTCTATCTCTTCGCAGCCCAAAGTCCACGACGGCGTTCACGCGCGGAGAGGCTCCGGCGAGGTCCTGGACCGGCCGATTGAGGCGATGATCGGCGCTCTCGAGCGACTAACACCTAATTGAATCTATCCCAATCCTTTCCCCCAACTCAATTGCATTCAAGATCAACTATGGAGCTCTGGCCACGGTGGCCGAGAGCATGGCGGCTAATGTGTTGTGTTCCCGGCGATCAGAGGCGGTTTGGTTCGATTAAATGGGTCGGGGAGCATCACCAACATGTAAGGGTGCTAGAACAAGAACGGGAAGGGAATGAATGGACCTGGAGAAGGCTGGCCGCGGTGAGGTTAGTTCACGGTGGCGGAAACCCGAATTGGGGAGAACTGGAAATTCGCGCGTGCTGGTGGATAATTGAGGGTGGAAGCAGGTGCTATAGCTTTGGGATGACTTAGTGCAGTAGCCCGAGCCATCAATTTATAGGAAGCTTCGTCGGTGGCGCGGAATTTGGCCGGGTCGTGCGGGTGGCCGGAGATAAGGAAGAACGCTGACGCGCGTGAGTACGTGTCCTATGGCGTGGCAGTAACTCCGGTGGTCGACGGGCAGTTAGAGGGAGTCACGGCGATGCGGTGGCGCGGTTAGGACACGCGGCGCACGGCCGAGAGGCGGCGTTCACCGGCGAGTTTATCTGCTCAGCCGTAGGGTAGAGGGGGAGGCACGAGGGGGTCGCCGGAGTGGAGCCCAGCTCACCGGCGGTGAAGATTCTCCTTACCCCGCGACGTTATCCGTCTACCAGCGCACGAATCTGCACGCCGTTGACGTGAATCGCGATGGGGGATCGTCGGCGGTGGAGTCTTCTGAATTCCCCCCCCCCCCCCCCCGCTGAAAGCACTGCACCATCAGGTATTCAGTGTATGATGCCTGACAGAGCAACTTCAGAGCCATTTTTCTCTAATTTTTGCATTACAACTTTGTCATCTATCTACACCAATGTTGTAGGGCTATAAACCAACAATAATTCGGCTATAGGGATTGAACCCATTTGAGCACTAAATCAAGGTTGAATTCATACTCAAAGTTGGCTCTGTTACACTGACTATCTGAATTTCAGACTGAATCAGCCTGACAGCCAATCTTTAGGCTTAATTATCTCCAAATTTCTCACAAGAACATGGCTTGCACTCTTAAGCAAAGTTGCTCTTCTATAATTAGGCTACAATTTTGATGTGGCGACCTAGGGCAAAAACCCCATAATTTGAAAGTTACAAGGGCTTCAAGTTGAGGCAATCACACTGAAATGCAGACTTAACCAAAAAGGGTTAAGTATGGCTCTTTTGCACTTAAGTCCAAATCTCAAGTTTTGGATTGCAAATTCACATATGATTGACCCAAATGACTTAATATACTTATTTAACTTGGTTTTTGCACTTTAGTCCAAAAGTGGACTAATTTTGCACATATGCCCCTAGGGTTTGGATTTAGGGTTTTCCAGGGTTCTAATTAAGATTTTTGGTATCCCAGGGGTATAAATGTGACTCAACCTTGTTTTTGGGGACATTTTATGACTCTTCCCTAAAGCCTTTAGGTTTTCTCACCTTGGGTTATGTTTTACCCCTTTGAGCCTTATTTAGGGTCAGGTTCCCTATCCAGGGTCCTATTTGCAAAACACCAAAAACAATACACTTGTTTGAAATTTTTACCTAGTGAATGCACTCTAGGTGTATCAAACATATGCAATGTCAATGCTTATGATGCCATGCTCAAGTTTTAGTTACAGTAACACCAGGGGTGTTACACTCAAAAGTTTTATCTCACTTTTCTTTCTGTTTACTTTCTGGTCTCATAGTTCTACTCTTACTCTTGTGCTTACGATGTTGTCACACCCGGTTTTGAAGGTAAACCGAATGCGAACCATGTACGTGCCAGGATCAGTAATTCACGTACATAGCGATTACATAAATGACTCATCATAGCACAATGCTTCAAATTACAATAAAGAGTAAGTAATAATATTACAGACTAGAGCCATTTACATAATATAAATCAAAGTACACAGAATCGAAACGTAGCCAACATAAACAACCCACCACAGGCAGCTGACTGGGGGGAGGTCGCTAGCCTAATCCTTGAACTCGTCAAAGTCCTGGAACTCCTGGAGATCCATCTCGACGCCTTCTTCTTCTTTACCTGAGCATAGGTTGCACCAAAGGCAACCTGGTGTTTTGTGAAAGCAAGGGTGAGTACACATCAACGTACTCAGCAAATGTCCCATTTGGTTGAAGTGGACTAGCTTTATGTGGGGTTAAGGTCAAGCAGTTGCTTTTAGTTGGTCAGGTAATTATTACTAGTAGAAAGCCAGGTTTTAGCATTAACCCAAGTTCTTAACCCAAAGTACCCTTTCCAAACGGAAAGAATACCACTTATCATTACCATAATCATAATCAAAACCATCATTCTCATCACCACCTGTAATCCGAACATCTCTGATCAAGTATCTCTAATCCATGGAGCTCCCTTGGCCGCTCATAACCGCGAGCACGACTGATATATCAGTTTCATAACACTCTGTAGAGGTTGCGCACTTTACCCACAAGCTGTGATTCCCTCTTGCCTCAGGCCGATCAAACCCTTAAACACTACCAAGGTGAATAGGCAGGGTTTCACTATGTAGCCTTTACAAAGATTCCCTGAGGCTATAGCCACCCGTTAGGTTTCCTAAATGTACCACACTCCTCCCCAAGGGGCAAACCAACCTTGGCAGAGCGAGCCGCATACACCGAGCCCCATTGACGGCACGACGGCGAAGCGAACTACACCTCAGTTCCTCTAATTATTCAGCTAAGGGCGTCCCATTCCACCCTCATGGTTGCACTGTTTTCCCGAGCGGTCATCCAACGAACAGGTCCTTACGGAGAGGCACTCGAGAAACCGCTCGAGCCCCCTTGAATGACACAAGTATAACATCATAATAAAGAAGGGAAACAGTGTATCATTTGTCGGCATTTCGACCCCGGGGGGTCCCTGGACCGACGAGTAAATTGTCGCCGCGTGCCCCAGCCCAAATGGGTCGGCGCGAGACGGAGCGCGAAGGGGGAAGAAGCCGGAGGGAGACAGGCGTAAAAGGGGAAACCTGCGGCCTTCGTGTTTGTCCCGCGCCCAGGTCGGGTGCGCTTGCAGTAGGGGGTTACAAGCGTCCACGCGGGAGGGAGCGAGAGGCTTGCGCGAGCGCCGTCCCATCCTTCCCCGCGCGGCCAACCCTCTGTAAGAGGGCCCTGGACCTTCCTTTTATAAGCGTAAGGAGAGGATCCAGGTGTACAATGGGGGGTGTAGCAGTGTGCTAACGTGTCTAGCGGAGAAGAGCTAGCGCCCTAAGTACATGCCGTCGTGGCAGCCGGAGAGGTTTTGGCACCCGGTTCGTGTGGTGTCGTGGCCATCGGAGGAGCGCTGGAGCCTGGTGGAAGGACAGCTGTTGGGGCTGTCGAGTCCTTGCTGACGTCTCCTTGCTTTCGTAAGGGGGCTGAGAGCCGCCGTTGTCATGGAGCATGCGGGGCGCCATCATTACTTGTTTATCGGGCGAGCCAGATGGGACGCTGGTCTTGTTCCCTATAGCCTGAGTTAGCTTGGGGTAGGGTAATGATGGCGCCTCCTGTGACGTGGTCGGTCCGAGCCCTGGGTTGGGCGAGGCGGAGGCTCCTCCGTGGTCGAGGTCGAGTCTGTCTTCCGAGGCCGAGGTCGAGTCCGAGCCCCTGGGTCGGGCGAGGCGGAGACTATCGGCTGAGGCCAGGGCTGAGTCCGAGCCTTGGGGTTGGGCGATGTGGAGTTCGTCGTCTTCCAGGGCTGAGCCCAAGTCCGAGCCCTAGGGTCGGGCGAAGCGGAGTTCGTCGTCTTCCGGGGCCGAGCCCGAGTCCGAGCCCTGGGGTCGGGCGAAGCGGAGTTCATCGTCTTCCGGGGCTGAGCCCGAGTCCGAGCCCTGGGGTCGGGCGAAGCGGAGTTCGTCGTCTTCTGGGGCTGAGCCCGAGTCCGAGCCCTGGGGTCGGGCGAAGCGGAGTTCGTCGTCTTCCGGGGCCGAGCCCGAGTCCGAGCCCTGGGGTCGGGCGAAACGGAGTTCGTCGTCTTCCGGGGCCGAGCCCGAGTCCGAGCCTTGGGGTCGGGCGAAGCGGAGTTCGTCGTCTTCCGGGGCTGAGCCCGAGTCCGAGCCCTGGGATCGGGCGAAGCGGAGTTCATCGTCTTCCAGGGCTGAGCCCGAGTCTGAGCCCTGGGGTCGGGCGAGACAGAGTTCGTCGTCTTCCGGGGCTGAGCCCGAGTCCGAGCCCTGGGGTCGGGCGAAACGGAGTTCGTCGTATTCCGGGGCCGAGCCCGAGTCCGAGCCCTGGGGTCGGGTGAAGCGAAGTTTCCTATGGCGCCTGAGGCCGGACCTGGCTGCTGTCAGCCTCACTCTGCCGAGTGGCACAGCAGTCAGAGCGGCGCAGGCGGCGCTGTCTCCTTTGTCAGGCCGGTCAGTGGAGCGGCGAAGTGACTGCGGTCACTTTGGCTCTGTCGACTGAAGGGCGCGCGTCAGGATAAGGTGTTAGGCCACCTTTGCATTGAAGGCTCCTGCGATACAGTCGGTCGGCGTGGCGGCTTGGCCAAGGTCGCCTCTTGGTGAAGTCTGGGCCTCGGGCGAGCCGAAGGTGTGTCCGTTACTGGAGGGGGTCCTCGGGCGAGACGTAAATCCTCTGGGGTCGGCTGCCCTTGCCCGAGGCTAGGCTCGGGCGAGGCGAGATCGTGTCCCTTGAGTGGACCGATCCTTGACTTAATCGCACCCATCAGGCCTTTGCAGCTTTGTGCTGATGGGGGTTACTAGCTGAGATTAGGAGTCTTGAGGGTACCCCTAATTATGGTTCCCGATAGTAGCCCCCGAGCCTCGAAGGGAGTGTTAATACTCGCTTGGAGGCTTTTGTCGCACTTTTTTGCAAGGGGACCGGCCTTTCTCGGTTGCATTTTGTTCCGGTGGGTGCGCGCGAGCGCACCTGCCGCGTGTAGCCCCCGAGGCCTCGGAGGAGTGGTTTGACTCCTTCGAGGTCTTAATGCGTTTCGCAATGCTTCGGCCGGTCTGGTTGTTCCCTCATGCGAGCTGGCCGTAGCCCGGGTGCACGATCGGGTCCCAAGTTCTTGGGCTGGTATGTTGACGCTGTCAATGGTTTGGCCGGAGCCGGGTTTGCGAGAGCAGCCCCCGAGCCTCCGCACAGGGCGAGAGGACGGTCAAGGACAGACTCGACTTCTTTACATACGCCCCTGCGTCGCCTTTCCGCAAGGAGGAGGGGGGGAGAAAGCGCCATGTTGCCCTTGGAGGGCGTCAAACATGGTGTCTCCGGTGAGCTGCTAACGGGTAATCCGAGTGGACGCCCGTGCCCCATTTGTTAGGGGTCGGCTAGAGGCCCGGAGGCGCGCTCCAAAAGTACCTGCGGGTGATCTACCGGACCCAGTCCCCTTTTGACGGGGTCCGAGGGCTCGATGCGTCCCTCTGATGGGATTCCGTTACAAGATCTTTCTCGCTGGTCTCGATAATGTCCTAGGGTACCTCGAGAGCGTAGCCCGAGCCTTGGTTATGTATCGAACGTACCCAGGGTCATCCCTCGCTCTGCGTCTGAGGTGGCTGTGAACCCTTCGAGGGCCAGCCTACGAACCCCTGATCAGTAGTGGGCGCGGAGCCCGAGTGGCTGTAACACCATAAAAGCCAACAATTAAAATAATAAATTTAGATATTATATTAACTAGGATAATAATTTTCTTTTAAGTGTTTAATTATTTATTTACATCGTTTTCTTTGCATGCGCTTAATTTCTTATCGAATGATTAATATCAATTCATTTTAAAAAGAGATACTAGTAATTAAATAATAATTAAGTGGTATAGTAATAATTAGTCTAAAAATAAGTATTCTATTTATAAATATTTTTGGTGAATTTTTATAAATTTTTGAGCTCTTTAAATAATCCTTTCGAAATTAAAAAAAAATTGCACAGCCGGCCGGCCCACCAGGGCCCATATTTCCTAAACCCTAGCTCCCACGCGCGCCTGCTCTCTCCCAATTCCCAGCCGCCGCCTCTCTCCCTCACTTCTCTCTCTCTCTCACTTCTCTCTCTCCCACTCTCTCCTCCCACCGTTCTCTCTCTCACACGACGCCGGACCGAGCCAGCCCCTGCAGTCTCTCTCCCTCCCCATTCTCTCTTCTCTCCCCTAATCCTCTCTCCTCGCTCGCGTGCAAGCCGCCCAGGCGCCAGGCAGCCGCAACCGAAGCTCTGCGCGCCCGACCGGCTGAGCCCCGGCCGCGACCTCGTGCAGCGCGCGCGCAGCCGCCGAGCGCCCAAGCGCCGACCCGCCCAGCCGTGCCGATCCGTGCGCCTTGCCGCACGACCGTGCGAGCAGGCCGAGCGCTCGCCCAGGCGTTCCGTGCCGCGCCGGCGCCCTGCAGCAGCGCGCAAGCCGCACCCCGCGCGAGCGCCCACGGCACTGCGAGCCCGACTACCGCGCGTCCCATCGCAACCCCGTCGTCCGTTCGTCATGCGCGCGCTTAATTCATCGTGTTAATGGAGATTTATTTCTACCGTTGCTTCCTCCCCTCATTCCTCCTCCCATTACGAGCAGGAAACGATAGCATCCTTGAAGACCACCAGTGACCCTTTCTTCTCCCCTCCTGCTCTCTATAAAAGGCAGCAGAGCCTCCCATTCCTGCCTACTCGAGTTTGCCTCTCTCTCTAGCACTCCTCACTCAACGCTAGTGCCGTTGCCGTTCGTTGCCGTTCGTCGCCGGAGTTCACGGAGCCCGTAGTTCGCCGGAGTGTGTCGTTCGCCGCCGGAAATTCGCCGGAGCCACGTACTCGCTGTCCGTAGTCGAGCCCCACTCTCCGTCCGGCCGAAACCCGTCGACCCATCCCCATCACACGCACGAACCCGAGGTTGATGACGACCCAAATTTATTTTATGTATTTTATAAAGTGCTTTTGATTCGATTCATGTGTTGTATAGTTTGTTTGTTGTAATATGAACACATGTGATTCCGATTTGTGTATTTGTGTGCGCTATGGAATTTGTTAGAAATATGCGATTAGTAGTGCACCGTGTTATTTCATGTTAATCGACGCGTTGATGTTGGTTTAGAGAAATATGACGTAGATTTAATAGTCACACGTTGGTGATAAAAATACTAGATGAGAATTTATAGTCAAAAATTGGTCACGATAAATTTTAGAAACTAATTGGAGAATTATAGGTGCATTTTTGATGGATTAGAAATATGGTATAGAACTCATGTCATTTGAATAATATAGGATTTTAGATGATTTATCTAATTATTGTATTAGCATTTTTTTATAAAGAAAGGAGAAAATATCATTAGTAGATGGCAAAATAGGTTTTTGCTAGTCAAATAAACATGTTCACAGATTTAGAACTTAAAATTGTTAGAGTACTAGTTTATGTCAAATAACCTCGCTTGTGTTAGAAAATGTTCAATTAGTAGTTTATGTAGATTTTTAGAATATTAATATTATTAAATTCATTTTTGCTATACTAACTAATTTGAGTTAGAAGGAATAAAAGGTATTAATTTATTTATTAGTATTAAAAGATAATAAGTATTATTTAATTTCATTGATGGTGTTAAAATAAATTAATATTAGTTAAAATTATATTTATTGCAACCACTCCTAAATTCACCATTAGGATTCACATTAATAGCTATAATTGAATTAATAAGTATTTACGCGATTAGTACGTAATTAAAATGTGATTAGTGCGACGTGTTAATGTGCATGTAATGGTGTATGATTATGTAATGGTGCATGTTTATTTATGGGTGTATACTTTATTTTTGTATGTGCGATGTGCGACTATAATAGAAGCGGACTGTGTGGTAGAGAATCCGAACTCATTCGAGGACGACCCGCAAGACGCTTTTGAGCAAGGCAAGTGGATTCTCCCTCTGCATACTCTGTTTGTACCTATTCATTGCATATAACAAATGTTTACTTTTTGATATATTGCATAATTTGATGGGTTTACCTAATTAAGGATTTCCTAGATTTACTACTTGTATTCCTTGTTTTACCTGGGGAAAATTGTTAAGCTGTGCAAGATTTACGCTATCGCCCAACTTAATGATTCCTAATGTCACTCATTAATTGGTTTTAATGTTCCAAAATGTTAATTGGCAATTATGACATTAACCCGATGGTTAAGATAACTTTATTACAAATTTAATTAGAACATGGAGTGACCACCCAGGATAACAGTGCAACCACGAGTGCTATCATGGCTCTGGCTTTGGTAATTAGCTCTATATGCTTAGTGCCTAGCAACCTTACCTGAAAGATGGGCAAGAGGGGGAGCGGTAGGTGCTGGCAGCCCACGTTAACATGGGGTCGTATTCTTGGCTAAGGTACTTCACCCAGGGGGCCACCACCATCGTCTTAGAAACCTTAGCGGGTTGCTTCGTATTAAGTGTATTTTGTGAAAACCTCATAATGGATCCCTAGCCATTCACCTCGGCAGTGTCTAAGGGTCCGATCAACCCGGGCTAGATGGGATACATGGCTTGTGGGTAAAGTTGTACCACCTCTGCAGAGTGTAAAACTGATATATCAGCCGTGCTCCCGGTTATGAGCGACCTGGACTCCTCACATGATAATTGAACTTAAAGATGGACATAAATCGAGATCCGATGATCTGCCAATAATTTGCTTAAGTGACTTCACTTAAGTGTTTTTGATATATTCATATTCCTTTGTTTAAATGGGATATTTGGGATTCACTCTTATTAGTAAGACAGGTGTTGTTAATAAAATATTGACCAACTAAAATGCTTACTGCTCAGACTTAGCCTCACCTTGTTATACCTGCATTAATTTTTCCCCCACTTGCTGAGCCCCGACCATAAGTGAGCTCACCCTTGCTAATATTTTGATCAGAGGGTGATGCTGGAGACTTTGATGGAGAATTTATCGACGAGGAATTCTAAGTCTAACGATGCGCCGGTCAACTTCCTGTGGAAGATTGCCCAGTTGTTTATTTTCGCTTAACTTTGATGTGATATTTGTTTAAGACACAATGTTTCAGATGATGTAATAAAGTTTTATACTCTCTTTACGCCTTTATTGCATTGTCTTTTGATATATTACACTTGAGACGTCAACATATGTGTGGAAATGGATCCTGGCACACATATGGTATGCGCTCGGTTCTACCCCCTGGAACCGGGTGTGACAGAAGTGATATCAAAGCTATGCTGACCCTAGGTCGTTAGATTAGTTAGAAATGGAAAGCCTAGTTGTTCAAAACTTGCTAATTTCATTCCTATAAATTCCTTTATCAGTCTTACCTCTTTGAAATTCAACTAAGTTGACTCTTCTCTTGTAGATGGTTCGCACTCTCCAAACCACTCGCGTCAACACCAACTACGCCCCTCAGCCCCGGCAGATCCCGGTCTACCCAGTGGTAGTCGAGGAAGATCCAGCGAATCTCCCTCCCGTCCGAGTGGAGAACATAATCAACCTGGAGGACAGCTCGGAGGAGCAGCTGCCGACCCCCACCCCGTTGGCCGAGTCCCTAGCCTTTGCAGCTGGGTCATCGACGTCAGCATCGTCGGCACCAGCCTTTCAAGCACCTGCACCTGGAGGCGACGACCCCGACGACTCCGGAGACGGCGATGACGAGGATGACGACGACGACAATGGAGAGGATGAGCACGTCAACCAGGAAGCTGACTATGCCCAGAAGGACCACTTCATGGGGATTGGTCCAGTTGTCGAACATTACACATCAATGTTCGAGACAGGGCACTTCCCCAACCTGCTGCAGGAGGTGCTGCATGCGCTAGGCGCCTACGTCCACCCCCTGTACGAGACGAGGCGGGTGAGTGAGCCTCCCCGGGCTTGCTATTACATCACCCGCATCCACGTCAGGGTGATGGATGCAGGTGACAGGGGGTTCAGGACTCTGTCTGCTCACGAGTCCCTGATACCGCTGTCCACCTACGCTGCCTCGGTCAGCGACGCTGCCCGTCGGACTCTGTGGTCGCTCAGCCACACCTACCGGCAGTAGCTGCAGAACACGAGGTTCAGGCATCTTCCTCAGCGCCTGCGTGGAGAAAACCAGACCAACATTGTCCCAGGTGAACCTGGTGAGGATCGCCTCAACACCTTAGCTGGTGTAGTGGCCGGTCTCAACACCGACCTGGACAGTGCCACTCTGGACCTCTACAGTGTGCACTTGGAGCTGGAGAATGCCCACGCCAGGATTGCAGCCCTGGAAGCCCAACTGCAAGGACTGGATCTGCCAGAAGCTCAGGTCCCCGCTGTGGCGCTGTCTCCTCCCCGCAAGAGGCTGCGCTATGGAGAGCCCGGATCCGTCACTAGGCTGCTTTAGGAGTGTTGATCATGATGTAATAAGTTACGCTTTGCGTTAGACGATGAAACTCTCTTTAAGTTTTTATATTAATAAAAAACAACCATGTGATGGTGATTGGTTGAAATGTTTGATTTGGATCTTTGTTTGAGTGCTATGGTCTTATGGAATGATGGCCATAAGAACATATAAAATTTGTAAAACTTAAGCTATTTTCCCTCTAGAATCTTTTCTACTCCTCACTTTTCTAAGGACTTCACTTCCTAACAAATCAGATGGTGAACCAACGTCAAGGACCTAACAACCGGAACCAGCGTGGACAACAAGCACCACCACCACCACCACCACCTAATCCCAACATGGAGCAGTTCATCGCCGCCCAAATGCAGATTCTGCAAGGACTCACTGCTGCGGTTCAGCAATTACAACAGAACCAACAGAATCAGCAACCCCAGCAGCAGCAATATGCACCCCCGGCTAGAGATAAGCACCGGGATTTCATGAGTCATCACCCGCCGACATTCTCTCATGCGGTTGATCCTCTAGACGCCGATGACTGGCTCAAAGTCATTGGAAAGAAGCTGGACATAACTCAGTGCAACGACCGGGAGAAGGTCTTGTACGCCTCGGGAAGACTCGAGGGAGCTGCGTCCGATTGGTGGGATGCCTTCACAGCGGCACATCCCAACGCAGATACCATAACCTGGCAGGAGTTCCAGGAGAACTTCCGCGCTCATCACATTCCTTCGGGAATCATGAAGCTGAAGAAGAAGGAGTTCCTTTCCCTTACTCAAGGGAATATGACTGTCAGCGAGTATTGTGATCGCTTCACTCAGCTTTCACGCTACGCACCAAAAGAAGTGGACACTGATGAGAAGCGCCAAGAGCGTTTCCTAGAAGGGTTGATTGGACCTCTGAATTACCAACTTCAGAGCCATACATTCCCCAACTTCCAGACACTGCTGAACAAGGCAATTGGCCTTGAGAGCAAAAGGAAGGAATTATCTGACCATAAGAGGAAGTTCCAAGGTCAGTCAAGCAGGAACACCCAGCCAAATAATGCTCAAGGTTCGCAGTTTCGCTCTGGAAATCAGGGTGGAAACAATTATCAAGTACAACGCTCTGGACAGCAAAGCCAGAGGAATAATCAGAACCAGAATCAGCAAAGGAGTAACTCTCAGAACAATCAGAGATCTGGTTCACAGACTCGTCAAGGTGGCACCAACAACACGCAGGCTAGAAACAACGCACCTGTCCAACCCAACGGCTGTTTCAAGTGCGGTGAACTAGGCCACTATGCCAACAACTTCCCAAGGCGCAACCAGCAGACACCCCAGAAAGGCAATAATCAGAGGAATGACCAGAACACCCCCGCTCGTGGATCCGCTCAGAACAAGACTCCGCAGAACCAGAGCCGAGGAAGGGTCAATCACGTCACTACGGAATTAGTGCCTGAGGATGCCTACATAGTGTATGGTATGTTCCTTGCTAACTCCATACCTGCATCAGTTTTATTTGACTCTGGAGCATCACATTCATTTATAACTGAGTCATTTGTGAAAAAACATAACATACCTAAGTACCCTCTGAAGAAAATATTACACATTAGTTCACCAGGAGGTGACATGAAGGCCACACACTCATGCACTCATGTTAATATCAAGATTCAAGGAATAGATTTTACAGTCGACCCAGTGGTCCTAGGATCCAACGGGATTGATGTGATTCTTGGATGCAACTAGTTGAAAAGTTGTGATGGAGTGATACGGTGTGCCAACGGAACAATTATGTTGACAAGTACTCAAGGTGAAAGAATCCAAGTTAACATAGACAAGTCAACAGATGAAAAAGGGAAGACAGTGATCAATCACTTGGAAGAAAAGCCCTTGGAAAATATCAAAGTAGTGTGCGAATACCCAGACGTATTTCCGGAGGAATTACCAGGTATGCCACCTGACCGTGATATAGAGTTTTCTATTGAATTAGTACCTGGAACCGCACCTATCTCGAAAAGACCATATAGAATGGATGTCAAAGATTTAGTAGAACTGAAGAAACAAATAGAAGAATTACTAGAAAAAGGTTTTATTCGCCCAAGTTCATCCCCTTGGGGAGCCCCAGTGCTATTTGTGAACAAGAAGGATGGTTCGAGAAGAATGTGCGTTGATTATAGAAGTTTGAATGAAGTAACCATCAAGAATAAATATCCATTACCTCGGATTGAAGATTTATTCGATCAAATGAAGGGAGCTAAGATATTCTCGAAGATAGATCTGAGATCGGGATATCATCAATTAAAGATTCGAGCAGAAGATGTACCCAAGACAGCCTTCACGACGAGATATGGATTATATGAGTTTTTGGTCACGTCGTTTGGACTGACTAATGCACCAGCATACTTTATGAACTTGGTGAATAAAGTATTCATGGAATATCTGGATCAGTTTGTGGTCGTATTTATTGACGACATACTGATATATTCTCCGAATGAAGAAACACACGAAGATCATCTAAGGCTAGTCCTACAAAAGCTTCGTGACAACCAACTGTATGCAAAATTCTCGAAGTGTGATTTTTGGTTGAAGGAAGTAGCTTTCTTAGGGCATATTGTTACCGATGGTGGAATTAAAGTGGACCCAGGAAAGATAAGTGAGATACTAAATTGGAAGCAACCCAAGGATGCGTCCAAGATCAGAAGTTTTCTTGGATTAGCAGGATACTATAGAAGATTTATTGAAGGTTTTTCCAAGTTAGTGAAACCACTTACCTCTCTACTGGAGAAAGGCAAAGAGTTCAAATGGGATGAAGCTTGCCAGAATTGTTTTGAAGAACTCAAGAAAAGGTTAACCACTGCACCAATATTGGTAATGCCAGACATCCACAAGGGATTTGATGTGTATTGTGATGCATCACACCTTGGACTTGGATGTGTGCTAATGCAAGAAGGAAAAGTGATTGCTTATGCTTCAAGACAGTTGAGGAAACATGAGAAGAATTATCCTACGCATGATTTGGAACTAGCTGCCGTAGTGCATGCTTTGAAGATCTGGAGGCACTATATGATTGGAAACAAGTGCAAAATCTTCACGGATCACAAAAGCCTGAAATATATATTCACTCAGAAGGAACTCAACCTCAGACAGAGAAGATGGCTTGAGTTGATTAAAGATTATGATTTGGAAATACAATATCACCCCGGAAAAGCCAATGTAGTAGTTGATGCTTTGAGCCGTAAGGGTCAAGTGAACAACATTACTACTCATTTGATGTCACAAGAATTGTGCTGGGAAATGGAACGACTTAACCTTGGATTTCTCAATAATGTAGAAGCAACGGTGATGGAAGTCGAATCTACTTTGGAAGAAGAGATTCGTAAAGGACAAGAGTCCGATGAGAAAATTAAGGAAATTAAAGCTTTGATTGGTTTGGGTAAAGCCCTAGATTTCACGGAAGATGAACAAGGCACAGTATGGTTTAAAAAGAGAATCTACGTACCAGAAATCGAGCACTTACGCCAACTTATTTTGAGAGAAGCTCATGATTCAGCTTACTCTATTCACCCTGGAAGTACAAAGATGTACCAGGATCTTAAGGAAAAGTATTGGTGGTACGGTTTGAAAAGAGATGTTGCTACTCATGTTGCATTATGTGACGTGTGTCAGCGAGTTAAAGCCGAACACCAAAGACCAGCAGGATTGCTACAACCTCTCAAGGTACCTGAATGGAAATGGGAAGAAATCAGTATGGATTTCATTGTTGGACTACCCCGTACTCGAGATGGCTATGATTCAATATGGGTCATAGTAGACAGGTTAACTAAAGTAGCACACTTTATACCTGTGAAGACAACCTACTCAGGAGCCCAGTTAGCAGAGTTGTACATGTCGAGGATTGTTTGTCTGCATGGAGTACCGAAGAAGATCGTATCAGATCGAGGAACCCAGTTTACCTCGCGCTTTTGGAAAAGACTTCATGAGTCCATGGATACCAAGCTAAACTTTAGTTCAGCTTATCATCCTCAAACGGATGGGCAAACGGAAAGAACAAACCAAGTGTTGGAAGATATGCTAAGAGCTTGCGCTCTAAAGCATGGTAGAAGTTGGGATAAAAGTTTGCCTTATGCAGAATTTTCGTATAACAACAGTTATCAAGCAAGTCTCAAAATGGCACCGTTTGAAGCACTATATGGACGAAAGTGTAGAACACCGCTTTATTGGAATCAGACTGGAGAAAGTCAAGTATTTGGTCCAGAAATTCTCTAAGAAGCCGAAAAGCAAGTGCAGATTATCAGAGAAAATCTGAAGACAGCACAATCAAGACAGAAGAGCTATGCTGATAATAGAAGAAGAGAGTTGATGTTCGAAGTAGGAGACTTCGTCTACCTTAAAGTTTCACCGATGAGAGGAATGAAAAGGTTTAAGGTTAAGGGAAAACTATCTCCTCGCTATATCGGCCCATTCAAGATTTTGGAAAGAAAAGGCGAAGTAGCCTACCAGTTAGAGCTACCCGATAGATTATCAGATATGCATGACGTATTCCACGTATCACAACTCAAGAAGTGCTTAAGAGTACCAGAAGAACAGTTACCCATGGAAGAACTGAATGTTAATGAGGATTTGACTTATTCGAAGTATCCGATCAGAATTCTGGAAACATCTCGCAGAATTACGCGAAATAAAGTCATTAACATGTGCAAAGTTCAGTGGAGTCATCATTCAGAAGATGAGGCCACTTGGGAAAGAGAAGATGAACTCAGAGCAGAATTCCCCCAGTTATTCTCGGAAGTTTCTTAATCTCGAGGACGAGATTCTTTTTAAGAGGGGTAGGTTTGTAACACCATAAAAGCCATCAATTAAAATAATAAATTTAGATATTATATTAACTAGGATAATAATTTTTTTTAAGTGTTTAATTATTTATTTACATCGTTTTCTTTGCATCCGCTTAATTTCTTATCGGATGATTAATATCAATTCATTTTAAAAAGAGATACTAGTAATTAAATAATAATTAAGTGGTATAGTAATAATTAGTCTAAAAATAAGTATTCTATTTATAAATATTTTTGCTGAATTTTTATAAATTTTTGAGCTCTTTAAATAATCCTTTCGGAATTAAAAAAAACTGCACAGCCGGCCGACCCACCAGGGCCCATATTTCCTAAACCCTAGCTCCCACGCGCGCCTGCTCTCTCCCAATTCCCAGCCGCCGCCTCTCTCCCTCACTTCTCTCTCTCTCTCTCACTTCTCTCTCTCCCACTCTCTCCTCCCACCGTTCTCTCTCTCACACGACGCCGGACCGAGCCAGCCCCTGCAGTCTCTCTCCCTCCCCATTCTCTCTCTTCTCTCCCCTAATCCTCTCTCCTCGCTCGCGTGCAAGCCGCCCAGGCGCCAGGCAGCCGCAACCGAAGCTCTGCGCGCCCGACTGGCTGAGCCCCGGCCGCGACCTCGTGCAGTGCGCGCGTAGCCGCCGCGCGCCCAAGCGCCGACCCGCCTAGCCGCGCCGATCCGCACGCCTTGCCGCGCGACCGCGCGAGCAGGCCGAGCGCTCGCCCAGCGTTCCGTGCCGCGCCCGAAGCCCCGCGCCGGCGCCCTGCAGCAGCACGCAAGCCGCACCCCGCGCGAGCGCCCACGGCACTGCGAGCCCGACTGCTGCGCGTCCCATCGCAACCCCGTCGTCCGTTCGTCATGCGCGCGCTTAATTCATCGTGTTAATGGAGATTTATTTCTACCGTTGCTTCCTCCCCTCATTCCTCCTCCCATTACGAGCAGGAAACGGTAGCATCCTTGAAGACCACCAGTGACCCTTTCTTCTCCCCTCCTGCTCTCTATAAAAGGCAGCAGAGCCTCCCATTCCTGCCTACTCGAGTTTGCCTCTCTCTCTAGCACTCCTCACTCAACGCTAGTGCCGTTGCCGTTCGTTGTCGTTCGTCGCCGGAGTTCACGGAGCCCGTAGTTCGCCGGAGTGTGTCGTTCGCCGCCGGAAATTTGCCGGAGCCACGTACTCGCTGTCCGTAGTCGAGCCCCGCTCTCCGTCCGGCCGAAACCCGTCGACCCATCCCCGTCACACGCACGAACCCGAGGTTGATGACGACCCAAATTTATTTTATGTATTTTATAAAGTGCTTTTGATTCGATTCATGTGTTGTATAGTTTGTTTGTTGTAATATGAACACATGTGATTCCGATTTGTGTATTTGTGTGCGCTATAGAATTTGTTAGAAATATGCGATTAGTAGTGCACCGTGTTATTTCATGTTAATCGACGCGTTGATGTTGGTTTAGAGAAATATGACGTAGATTTAATAGTCACACGTTGGTGATAAAAATACTAGATGAGAATTTATAGTCAAAAATTGGTCACGATAAATTTTAGAAACTAATTGGAGAATTATAGGTGCATTTTTGATGGATTAGAAATATGGTATAGAACTCATGTCATTTGAATAATATAGGATTTTAGATGATTTATCTAATTATTGTATTAGCATTTTTTTATAAAGAAAGGAGAAAATATCATTAGTAGATGGCAAAATAGGTTTTTGCTAGTCAAATAAACATGTTCACAGATTTAGAACTTAAAATTGTTAGAGTACTAGTTTATGTCAAATAACCTCGCTTGTGTTAGAAAATGTTCAATTAGTAGTTTATGTAGATTTTTAGAATATTAATATTATTAAATTCATTTTTGCTATACTAACTAATTTGAGTTAGAAGGAATAAAAGGTATTAATTTATTTATTAGTATTAAAAGATAATAAGTATTATTTAATTTCATTGATGGTGTTAAAATAAATTAATATTAGTTAAAATTATATTTATTGCACCCACTCCTAAATTCACCATTAGGATTCACATTAATAGCTATAATTGAATTAATAAGTATTTACGCGATTAGTACGTAATTAAAATGTGATTAGTGCGACGTGTTAATGTGCATGTAATGGTGTATGATTATGTAATGGTGCATGTTTATTTATGGGTGTATACTTTATTTTTGTATGTGCGATGTGCGACTATAATAGAAGCGGACTGTGTGGTAGAGAATCCGAACTCGTTCGAGGACGACCCGCAAGACGCTTTTGAGCAAGGCAAGTGGATTCTCCCTCTGCATACTCTGTTTGTACCTATTCATTGCATATAACAAATGTTTACTTTTTGATATATTGCATAATTTGATGGGTTTACCTAATTACGGATTTCCTAGATTTACTACTTGTATTCCTTATTTTACCTAGGGAAAATTGTTAAGCTGTGCAAGATTTACGCTATCGCCCAACTTAATGATTCCTAATGTCACTCATTAATTGGTTTTAATGTTCCAAAATGTTAATTGGCAATTATGACATTAACCCAATGGTTAAGATAACTTTATTACAAATTTAATTGGAACATGGAGTGACCACCCAGGATAACAGTGCAACCACGAGTGCTATCATGGCTCTGGCTTTGGTAATTAGCTCTATATGCTTAGTGCCTAGCAACCTTACCTGAAAGATGGGCAAGAGGGGGAGCGGTAGGTGCTGGCAGCCCACGTTAACATGGGGTCGTATTCTTGGCTAAGGTACTTCACCCAGGGGGCCACCACCATCGTCTTAGAAACCTTAGCGGATTGCTTCGTATTAAGTGTATTTTGTGAAAACCTCATAATGGATCCCTAGCCATTCACCTCGGCAGTGTCTAAGGGTCCGACCAACCCGGGCTAGATGGGATACATGGCTTGTGGGTAAAGTTGTACCACCTCTGCAGAGTGTAAAACTGATATATCAGCCGTGCTCCCGGTTATGAGCGACCTGGACTCCTCACATGATAATTGAACTTAAAGATGGACATAAATCGAGATCCGATGATCTGCCAATAATTTGCTTAAGTGACTTCACTTAAGTGTTTTTGATATATTCATATTCCTTTGTTTAAATGGGATATTTGGGATTCACTCTTATTAGTAAGACAGGTGTTGTTAATAAAATATTGACCAACTAAAATGCTTACTGCTCAGACTTAGCCTCACCTTGTTATACCTGCATTAATTTTTCCCCCACTTGCTGAGCCCCGACCATAAGTGAGCTCACCCTTGCTAATATTTTGATCAGAGGGTGATGCTGGAGACTTTGATGGAGAATTTATCGACGAGGAATTCTAAGTCTAACGATGCGCCGGTCAACTTCTTGTGGAAGATTGCCCAGTTGTTTATTTTCGCTTAACTTTGATGTGATACTTGTTTAAGACACAATGTTTCAGATGATGTAATAAAGTTTTATACTCTCTTTACGCCTTTATTGCATTGTCTTTTGATATATTACACTTGAGACGTCAACATATGTGTGGAAATGGATCCTGGCACACATATGGTATGTGCTCGGTTCTACCCCCTGGAACCGGGTGTGACAGTGTCCTGAGGCGGTCGTTGAACCCTTCCGAGGGGCCGGCCTTTGAACCCCTGACCAGTAGTGGGCGCGGAGCCCGAGCGCTCTGAGGCGGCTATTGAACCCCTCCGAGGGGCCAGCCTTCGAATCTCTGATCAGTAGGGGGGCTTAGGGCCCGTTTCCTTCGCAGAGAAGGATCCCTTTCGGGGCATCCCCTTTCCCGGTCCCTGTTGTAAGAGAGAGAAAGAGGAAAAGGATACGAAATCGAATGACGCGGCGTACCTTTTTGGACGCGGTCATTATGGCGAAGGTGAAGTGTCGCCCGCTTCTCCTGCCAAAGGTGTCGCCTGTCCCGCGGCGGAGTTAATGCGGTGGGACGAGTGGTTCGCGGGGCAGCCGTTGCGCGAGCCGTTCGAGGAACGGGACACGGGCGCGCCGTCTTCACGCCGTGGGAGAGGGCTCTCCCGCTGTCCCAGGAGGGGACGTGAGCTTGGCTGACGACTTGACCGCTGCTTTCGCTCACCTGCCACCGCCATTACTGCCGGCCCATTTCTGGCCGCATCGACCGTCACGCCTTCTCCTGCAGCTGACTGGCCCGTGACCGATGTGCCTGGTTGGCACTGTTGGGTCATGCGCAGGGTTGCCTCGAGTCGCGGTACTGGCTCCGCAGTCGAGGAGGCGCGATAGTGGCACGAGTGGCGGTGCGGTTTCTTGCCCGTTGCGACCGGCGCGCCGGTTGCATGACGCGTGGGCCTGGGCCTCCATGCTGGACGCATCGAAGTCGAAAGGGTGCGCCCCTTCGGTGCGGTTGCATGCCACCTGCATGGCGGTCCGCCCTTTCACCCGCTGGTCTGGGCGAAAGTGGGGGAATGCTTGTAACTGCTGGGCAGTTGCGCGTGCCGCGCGCGGTGGTTTGTCTTCTTCTGCCCTGGGCCAGCTTGCATGACGCGTGGGACCCAGTCCCCGTGTCGTAGGGGGAGGACCTTGGAGCGTGTTGGAGAAGACTCAGCCCGCGACGGCCGAGGACGCAAGCGGGGAGAGTTGCCTTTAAAAGGAGGGCGACCCCCTTGAAGGGCAACCATGTCTTCGCGCTCCCCTCATGCATCGTGTCTTTCCACCTTTCGAGCCCCCAGATGGGGGGGCGCCCATGGTTCTTCCGCCTTGTCATTGTTGGGGAAACGCAACTTTGCGGAAGTTGGTACCTTTCAGCCATCGGCTTCAAGGATTTTCGTCAGGCAGCCCGGCCGCATCCCCTCGCCGGTGGTCACCCAAGACGGTGACCTCCAGTTCGGTGGTGGGGAGGAGTGAGCCGGGCTGCGATCTTGGTTCCGCCCTCAGCTTCAAGGATCTTCGTCATCCTTGCTGGGGCGGAGGCCAGGCTGAGCCGGAGCTCTACCTCTGCATGGGTCGGCCGGCCACCTCTTCTTCCAGCTTCTAGCGATGGAAACCATCCCCCAGCTTTGCGGAGGAGGCGTCCTCCAGCCATGTCGGGGAGGGCGGACTGTTGCTGCCCAGCTAGGATGCAACATTCCGTCCTCTGTCCTCGCTTTCGTGGCGAGGACGGGAGCGAGGACCTGCCGGTGCGCTTTGGGGCGGCCGGCGCTTGCCGGTGCGGTTTTGGCGGACAGGTGGATGCCGCTGTCGGTGCTGAGGCGGTGGCAGCTGGAGAGGTGGGCTTTTCTGCCGACGAGACCGTTAGTGCCACCTGTAATCCAACCTCCGGCTCTTTGGTTCTGACAGCTTGTCCTCGCCCCTCGAGTGGGGGCGTGGGCGAGGATCCCGTCGCAGCAGCGTCTGCCCTGAGGTCATCGCTGCTGCTGTTTGGCCATTTCGAAGTGGGCGTCGGCGAGCCGCCAGGGGTTTTGTCGCCCCGCAGGCCCTCCAACGTGGGGGGTTGTTCGTACCTGTGGGGGCGGAACCGGAGTTCCGTTTGTAATGGCACCTTGAGTGCCGGAGTCTGTTCATTGTGGCTGTCGGGGCCTGAACATGTATGTATTTTCGGCACGGAGCCGTGTTTTTTCTTTATTTCGAGCACTAACACTCGTCTGTTGGCTATCTGAACCGCTTCACCAAGCGTGAGTTGCCTCGTGCGAAGGTGACGAGTGAGGTATCCGTATCCCGGAGGCGTAGGAGTCCCTCGGCTCGATCGGCCTTGCTGTCTGAGGTTTCTCTTGCTTAGTTAAAGAAACCCTCGGCCGCTCTTCAATGAGCCAAAGCCGGAGGTAGCGGTGTCAGCACAGACAGAGGCGGAGTTGACTCGAAAAGAAGACTTCGTCAACCGGAGCCCGGCCGGGCCGTCCACTAGCGGGACCAGCGTCGGAGTTGAGTTGCCGAGGCCACGAGCCAGGCTGATGTCTGTAACACCCCTGGTGTTACTGTAACTAAAACTTGGGCATGACATCATAAACATTAGCATTGCATATGTTTGACACACCTAGAGTGCATTCACTAGGTAAAAATTTCAAACAAGTGTATTGTTTTTGGTGTTTTGCAAATAGGACCCTGGATAGGAAACCTAACCCTAAATCAGGCTCAAAGGGGTAAAACTTAACCCAAGAAGAGAAAACCTAAAGGCTTTAGGGAAGAGTCATAAAATGTCCCCAAAAACAAAGTTGAATCACATTTATACCCCTAGGATACCAAAAATTTCAATTAGAACCCTGGAAAACCCTAAAATCAAACCCTAGGGACCTATGTGTAAAAGTAGTCCACTTTTGGACTAAAGTGCAAAAACCAAGTCAAATAGGTATCTTAAACCATTTGGTTCACAAATGTGTGGACTTGTAAGCCAAACATTGGATTTTGGACTTAAATGCAAAATGGACCTCACTTAAGTTCTATTCTAAGTCTGAAATTCAGTGTTGAGAGCACAACTTTGGAGCATTGTATCTTTCAAATTCTAGGATTTTTGCCCTAGGTCACCACATAAAGATTGTAGAGCAAACTAAGGAGAACAACTTTGCTTAAGGTTGTAAGCTCACTTGTTGAGAGAAATCCAGAGATAATCTTGCCTAAAGTTGCTCTGTCAGGCTTGTGTCAAGAAACTGAAACTAAACCTGAAGACAGAAGTGGTCACAGTGGTATGGGACTGATTTGAGCACGCCATAACTTTAAATATGATCGGTTTTGATCCAAGAATCCTATAGTAAGTTTGGAGACTGATGATTAGTGAACAAATTTTATTAAGAGGGATCGCTCTGTTCCTAACAAGAATCTAGAGATAATTGGGTTGGATCGTGGCTGGTGCAGGCGACTGAAGTAGATGTGCCATGGTACAGTGTTTTGGATGGATCAGACCGCCAGCTAGCTCGCTCGTCGCTGGTGAGTCGTCGCCGGTGGTCGATCCCTTGCTGCGATTCGTGCGGACCGTGTGGATAACGCTTGGAGGTCACCGCCGGGAATAAATTTCAGCCGTTAAATAACTCCGGCCACCATACCATCATTACCGCGGCGGAAGTGGATAAGAACGCCGGTGATCACCGTCACACAGCCCTGTGCCGCGTGTCCAAGCCTTTCCACCACGTCGCCATGACTCCCTATAGCCGTCCCATCGTCGACGGGGAGGTCTCCACGACGGTGGACACGAATTCACCGCGCCCGCCTTCTTCTTCATTTCCGGCCGCCGCGCGTCCTCCCCAAATTCACTGGCCACCGCTTTACCCTCCTATAAATTGATGGCCGGGGCGGTTATGCCAAGTTACCACGAAGCCATAGCACCCACTCTCCCCCTCGATTAGCCCCCCTAGCCGGAGAATCGCCGTTTTCCCCCAAATCAACTTTCTGCCACCGCAAAGAAGACCTCACCGTGGCCAGCTCGGTTTAGGTGAGCTCAACTCCCTCTACTGCTTGTTCTAGCATTCTTAGATCCTCCTTAAGCTCTTCGACCCCCCCAATTGAACTAGGCCACCACCAGTCACCGGGAACACGATGATCTAGCCGCCATGCTTTCGGCCACCGTGGCCAGAGCTCCGTAGTTGATCTTGGACGAAATTAGGTTGGGGAAAATGATCCGGGGTGGTTTAATTCCATGCCCACTGCTCGGGAGCGCCAGTCATAGCCCCGTTCAGCCGGTACAGTTGCTCACCGGAGCGCGGTCGCGTTCACCGCCGTCGGGGACCTCCCCCTGCGAAGGAACAGAAACCGGGGGTCTCTTTTGCAAGTTGTCTGTGACTGAGAAACACAGTAACTAAACCTGCTTCAAGTTACCCAGAACCCCAGGGACCTTTCCGCAAGATCGCCAGCGCGGGCGCGCGCGGGCGCTTTTCCCTCTGAACTGGGCCACTGGGCTGAAATCAGCCCAGTACTATTCATCAGTTTTCTTTTTCTTTTTACTCCAGAGCTAAAACAATTGTAGAAAAATGTAGAAAAAACCTAAAATTGTGAAACCAATTTTCCTAGGTTTCTTATTTTCCCTAGAATTTAATAAAAATAGTTTCATGATTTTTGGGTTAAACAGGGAATTTTAGGACATTTAAATTAGCTTAAAGAAATGGTTCTGGAATTTTAAAGGATTAGTAGTAATACCAAAAATGCTCAAAATTTTTATATGAGCTCCTCATATTATTTAGAAGCCTTGGGTAGAATTTGGGTTGATTTGGACTTTGTTTGATCACCAAACCCCAAAACACCCCCCTGCCCTGTGAACTCCTTTACTGACTCCGGAAACCCTAAGTTCTCGGAGTTCCGTGAAGGAAAATTGTATTCAAGACTTAGATAATAAGTTTATATTATCTTTGCACCCTCATGAGCATCCCATGGCATTCATTCTTATACATATGTATGGTTATGATTAGAACACGAAGAAGAAGTGGAAGCCACTGAAGAGCAAATACCACCACCCTTGGAAACACAGGCTGAGAACTGTTTCTACTTCGATATTTGTGGATCTGAGCCTGACTCACCCATAAACAAAGGCAAGCCCTGGTGCATTTGCCACCCCCCCCCTTGTGTTTTAAATCTTTCTCACTTATTTGATGCATTAGGTGATAGGAGTGATTGCTAAAACAATTCCTGCATTACCTTCCTTGGAATTTGATTACCTTCCTTGAAATCCCTGTTTACAAAAGATTTTTGTGATGCTTAGCACTGCTTTAGAAAAACAAAATGTTTTGTTTTTACAAAAGATGATGTGGCAAAAGTGGTTGGGATGTTTTCAAAAACAAAACTTGATGGTGGATCCATCATGGCCATGATGAGTCCAACATCGGAAAAGATGTACCTCTGCCAGGTACCAACCTTTGGGGTTAAATGTTTAAGCTGAGACCGGGCGGGTGACTTGCACGAGAAAGAGAGTCTCGGTGTAGTATCTCCGTCTGAGTCGATTAAGGGCCATCTCGATGTAAGCCTGCTGACCGAGGACCCTTTAACTGGTCACATGCCTCGTCATGGGTAAGCTTTGCCTCGGGTGGACTAAGGCCAGAATAAGATAACACGAAATGGGCGTGGAGCGGTGGCGAGAGTAGCGTGTACCCTCCGTGGCAAGAGGCTGGACGGTGGTGTATCTGTGCTCTCGGTTTGCGTGAACCTGATCTGGTCTTAAGAAACTCGGTGGCGGGTTGACATATGCAAGGGTTAAGTGCTACATATGTCGTGTGATCGGAGATCCTCAGCTGAGTATAATCGATTCGGATCGCCGTACCTCCGCGGTTATGGAGACTTGGCCACTGACTTACACGTAGCACTCCAGTGAAGATAAAGTAGGGATTAAGAACTTGGCTAGTCAGGATAAGTGTTTGAACTAGGTTAGAAAGAACTCTAGAGATAAGTAAGTTTACTTAACTTGACCAAATAAACTGGATTTTAAGGATCCACTTTAGTAAGCATTTCTGCAAAACAGAGTCTTTGAAAGGCCTTACCTTGACTCCCATATAACCAGCATACCCTTGAGAGTCTTTTCCTTAGTCGGGTAAGACTTGCCGAGTAATTCCATACTCAGGTTTTATTCCCCCATTGTTTTTAGGTGAGGAGACAACAAACTTTTGTTGTTTTTGTACCAAGGTGGTGAAAGGTGAAGATAATCAAGAATGAAGCTGCCGGAGGACCGGGTCCTCCTTAAAAACTTTTATGTAAAGAACTTAATGGGAGGAGCTTTTGCCTCCCAGGTATTGTAATAATACTTTTCAGCACTCTCTGGTCTGTATTATATGACTTACTCCTACTTTATAAATACATGTAAGATTATGTAATCACTTCCGCATTTCCGCATCTCCGATGAACATATTGTCTGTCAGACGGGTGAAACGTTCCTGGAAAGGTAAGGATAAAGATACCGAACTTGTCAAGTGATTCAAGAACATCTACAGGGTTGTCTGATGTCTGTTGGACAAGGACAACTGTAGGTGGGCCTAATGACTTGGGAGGTTCCGTCACAATGTCCTCGGGGGACAGCTGGCTGAGGCTTCGGGGCGGCCGGCCGAGCCGTCTGCTCTAGCCGGACTCCTAGAAGAGACCCTGGCGGCGATGGCCCGGGCGTGGTGCTGATGTCGTCCTTTGAAGTGGAGATCCTCCGACCGCGTCGCCGTCCGAGGCTAGGTCGGACCTCGCCGAAGGTGTAGTTGACGCCGAGGGTGCTGCTGCTCCCTTCAACCGTCAAGGTCCGAGCCTGCAGGATCGGGTTATCTTGTAGTGTGCGTATGTTTTCTGCGGCCGTCGAGGCCCAAACATACTGTCGTCGTGTTGTAAAGCTGCATGTCTTTTCCCCTTGCTTCGAGTATCCGGACTTATTTGTCGGTAACAGAGTTGTTTGTCCAAGCGAGAGTTACTTTTCACGGAAGGTGATGAGTGAGGCATCCATATCCCGGAGGCGTAGGAATCCCTCGGCTCGGTCGGCCTTGCCGCTTACGTGTACTCTTACTCATCCGCTGGATTCTGCTATCGATGTAGTCGAGAAGGCCTGAAAAATCATTTCGGCAGAAGGGTCTTCGAGCATTGGGACTTGTTCGATCAGCGGAATCGCTTATCCGAGCGTGAGTTACTTATCGCAGAAGGTGATGAGTGAGGTATCCGTATCCCGGAGGCATAGGAGTCCCTCGGCTCGGTCGGCCTTGGCTGCTTACGTGTACTCCGTCGTTTTCAGGATCCACTTTCGAAGTAGTCGAAAAGCATGAGAGATATTCTGGCAGAAAAGATCTTTTTCCGAGGAAAAATTTTGACGCAGAGGGGTTCCCCCCTTCTAGCCCCCGAGGGAGGGTCGGGCTTTTTGCCGAGGCAAGGCCGATCCTTCCTTGATGGTTAGACTTTGTGTGTGAACGAGGTGTATGAACGACTTGAAAGCATCTTAAGGGTAGAAGCGACGTAGCTGTCGGATGTTCCAAGCGTTGCTGTAGACCTCGCCTTGACTGTTGGCCAGCTTGTACATTCCGGGCTTCGGAACTTTGGCGATGACGAACGGCCCTTCCCAGGGAGGCGTGAGCTTGTGCCGCCCTCGGGCGTCTTGTCGCAGCTGAAGCACCAGGTCGCCCACCTGGAGGTCTCGGGACCGAACACCTCGGGCGTGGTAGCGTCGCAGGGACTGCTGATACCACGCCGAGTGTAGCAAGGCCATGTCCCGAGCCTCCTCCAGCTCGTCCAGTGAGTCTTCTCGGTTAGCTCGGTTGCTTTGATCGTCGTAGGCCCTCGCCCTCGGGGAACCGTATTCTAAGTCTATGGGCAAGATGGCCTCGGCCCCATAGACTAGAAAGAACGGTGTGAAGCCCGTGGCTCGGCTCGGCGTTGTCCTCAGACTCCAGACCACCGAGGGGAGCTCCTTCATCCATCGCTTGCCGAACTTGTTGAGGTCGTTGTAGATCCGCAGCTTGAGTCCTTGCAGGATCATGCCGTTGGCACGCTCTACTTGCCCATTCGTCATGGGGTGAGCCACAACGGCCCAGTCCACCCGGATGTGGTGATCCTCGCAGAAGTCCAGGAACTTTCTGCCGGTGAACTGGGTGCCGTTGTCGGTGATGATGGAGTTCGGGACCCCAAAGCGATGGATGATGTTGGTGAAGAATGCTACCGCCTGTTCGGACCTGATGCTGTTTAGGGGCCGGACCTCGATCCACTTGGAGAATTTGTCGATGGCGACCAGCAGGTGCGTGTAGCCCCCGGGTGCCTTCTGCAAGGGGCCGACGAGGTCCAGACCCCACACAGCAAACGGCCAGGTGATGGGTATGGTCTGTAGAGCCTGAGCGGGCAGGTGGGTCTGCCTTGCGTAGAATTGACACCCTTTGCAGGTGTGCACAATTCTAGTGGCGTCGGCCACCGCGGTCGGCCAGTAGAAGCCTTGTCGGAAGGCGTTTCCAACAAGGGCTCGAGGTGCTGCGTGATGACCGCAAGCCCCCGAGTGTACCTCTTGTAAGAGCTCCTAGCCTTCGGCGATGGATATGCATCGCTGGAGGATGCCTGAGGGGCTGCGGTGGTAGAGCTTCTTCCCATCTCCCAGCAAGACGAACGACTTGGCGCGCCGCGCCAACCGCCGAGCTTCGGCTCGGTCAAGGGGTAGCTCTCCTCAGTGGAGATATTGCAGGTACGGGGTCTGCCAATTTCGATTAGGCGTGACCCCACTTCGCTCTTCCTCGACGCGCAGTGCCTCATCTTCGGGGGCCGAGGTTGCCCCGGGCTGAGCCAAGGGTGTCTCGGGCAGAGCCGAGGGTGCCTCGGGCCGAGCCGAGGATGCCTCGGGCTGGGCCGAGGCCTTCTCGGGCTCGGGCGTGTCGTCGGTCTTGACGGAGGGTTGGTGTAGGTCTCGGGAGAAGACGTCCGGGGGAACCGTTGTTCGCCCCGAGGCTATCTTAGCCAGCTCGTCCGCAGTCTCGTTGTAGCGTCGGGCGATGTGGTTGAGCTTGAGCCCGTAGAACTTGTCTTCCAGGCGTCGAACCTCATCGCAGTAGGCTTCCATCTTCAGGTCGCGGCAGTGGGAGATCTTCATGACTTGGTCGATGACGAGCTGCGAGTCACCGCGAGCGTCGAGGCGTTGGACCCCTAGCTTGATGGCGATGCGCAACCCGTTGACTAGAGCCTCGTACTCGGACACATTGTTGGACGCTGGGAAGTGGAGGCGTAGCACGTAGCGTAGGTGCTTTCCGAGGGGCGAGATGAAGAGCAGGCCCGCGCCTGCCCCTGTCTTCATCAGCGACCCGTCGAAATACATGGTCCAGAGTTCTGGCTGGATCGGAACTGTCGGGAGCTAGGTGTCGACCCATTCAGCCACAAAGTCTGCCAAGACCTGGGACTTGATGGCCTTCCGAGGGGCGAACGAGATCGTCTCGCCCATGATTTCCACCGCCCACTTTGCGATTCTACCCGAGGCCTCTCGGCACTGGATGATCTCCCCCTGGGGGAAGGATGACACCATAGTTACCAGATGAGACTTGAAGTAGCGTCGCAACTTCCGCCGCGTCAGGATTACCGCGTACAGCAGCTTCTGAATTTGTGGGTAGCGGATCTTGGTCTCAGACAGTACCTCACTGATGAAGTAGACTGGCCTCTGGACAGGCAATGCATGCCCTTCTTCTTGTCTCTCAACCACGATCGTGGCACTGACCACCTGAGTGGTAGCGGCGACGTAGATCAAGAGGTCTTCTCCGGCGGCGGGAGGCTCCAAGATGGGCGCGTTCGTGAGGAGCGCCTTCAGGTTCCCGAGGGCTTGCTCGGCCTCAGGGGTCCAAGTGAAGCACTCGGCCTTCCTTAAGAGGCGGTACAGAGGCAGGCCTCTTTCGCCAAGGCGTGAGATGAAACGGCTCAGAGCCGCAAGGCATCCCGTGACCCTCTGTACGCCTTTCAAGTCCTTGATGGGCCCCATGTTGGTGATGGCCGTGATTTTTTCCGGGTTGGCCTTGATGCCCCGCTCGGAGACGATGAACCCCAAGAGCATGCCTCGGGGGACCCCGAAAACGCACTTCTCGGGATTGAGTTTTACGCCTTTCGCCTTGAGACATCGGAACGTCACTTCAAGGTCGGAAAGGAGGTCGGAGGCTTTCCTCGTCTTGACTACGATGTCATCGATGTAGGCCTTGACCGTTCAACCAATATGTTCGCCGAACACGTGGTTCATGCACCTTTGGTATGTCGCACCCGCATTCCTCAAACCGAACGGCATGGTAACATAGCAGTACATGCCGAAGGGTGTGATGAAAGAAGTCGCGAGCTGGTCAGACTCTTTCATCCTGATTTGGTGATACCCTGAGTAGGCATCGAGGAAAGACAGGGTTTCGCACCCAGCAGTGGAATCCACGATTTGATCGATGCGAGGCAGAGGGTAGGGAACTTTCGGGCATGCTTTGTTTAGACCAGTGTAGTCTACACACATCCGCCATTTCCCTCCTTTCTTTCTCACAAGCACAGGGTTGGCAAGCCATTCGGGATGGAATACCTCTTTGATGAACCCTGCTGCCATTAGCTTGTGGATCTCCTCGCCCATGGCTCTGCGCTTTTCTTCGTCGAATCGGCGCAGAGGCTGCTTCACGGGTCGGGCTCTAGCTCGGATATCCAGCGAGTTCTCGGCGACATCCCTCGGTATGCCGGGCATGTCCGAGGGACTCCACACGAAAACATCGGCGTTCGCGCGGAGAAAGTCGACGAGCACTGCTTCCTATTTGGGGTCGAGCTCGGAGCCGATCCGGATCTGCTTGGAGGCATCGTTGTTGGGGTCAAGAGGGACGGACTTAACCGTCTCCGCCGGCTTGAAGTTGCCAGCATGGCGCTTCACGTCTGGCGCCTCCTTAGAGAGGCTCTCCAGGTCAGTGATGAGGGCCTCGGATTCGGCGAGGGCCTCGGCGTACTCCACGCACTCCACGTCGCATTCGTACGCGTGTCGATACGTGGGGCCAACGGTGATGACCCCGTTGGGGCCTGGCATTTTGAGCTTGAGGTAGGTGTAGTTGGGGACGGCCATTAACTTGGCGTAGCATGGCCTCCCCAGTACTGTGTGGTAGGTTCCTCGAAACCCAACCACCTCGAACGTGAGGGTCTCCCTTCGGAAGTTGGAGGGTGTCCCAAAGCAGACGGGTAGATCGAGTTGTCCGAGGGGCTGGACGCGTTTCCCGGGGATGATCCCGTGAAAAGGCGCAGCGCCTACCCGGACCGAGGACAAATCGATCCGCAGGAGCCCGAGGGTCTCGGCGTAGATGATGTTGAGGCTGCTGCCTCCGTCCATGAGGACCTTGGTGAGCCTGACGTTGCCCATGACGGGGTCGACAACAAGCGGGTATTTCCCCAGGCTCGGCACGCGGTCGGGGTGATCACCCTGGTCGAAGGTGATGGGCTTGTCGGACTAGTCTAGGTAGACCGGCGCCGCCACCTTTACTGAGCAGACCTCCCGACGCTCTTGCTTGCGGTGCCGAGCCGAGGCGTTCACCACTGGCCCACCGTAGATCATAAAGCAGTCGTGGACCTCGGGGAACTCTCCTGTCTTGTGATCCTCCTTCTTATCGTCGTCGCGGGCCCTGCCACCTTCCGCAGGTGGCCCGGCCTTGTGAAAGTGGCGCCGAAGCATGGCGCACTCTTCAAGGGTGTGCTTGATGGGCCCCTGGTGATAGGGGCACGGCTCCTTGAGCATCTTGTTGAAGAGATTGGCACCTCCGGGAGGTTTCCGAGGGTTCTTGTACACGGCAGTGGCGACAAGGTCCGCGTCAGCGGCGTCGCGTTTCGCTTGCGACTTCTTCCGGCCTTTCTTCTTGGCGCCACGCTGAGTTGACGCCTCGGAGACATCTTCCGGTGGGCAGCCCTGGGGCTGCTTGTCCTTCCGGAAGTTTGCCTCAACCGCCTCCTGGCCAGAGGCGAACTTGGTGGCGATGTCCATCAGCTCGCTCGCCCTGGTGGGGGTCTTGCGACCCAGCTTGCTCACCAGGTCGCGACAGGTGGTGCCGGCAAGGAACGCGCCGATGACATCCGAGTCGGTGACATTGGGCAGCTCGGTGCGCTGCTTCGAGAATCGCCGGATGTAGTCCCGGAGAGACTCCCCTGGCTGCTGGCGGCAGCTTCGGAGATTCCAGGAGTTCCTAGGGTGCACGTACGTGCCCTGGAAGTTGTCGGTGAAGGCTTGGACCAGGTCGTCCCAGTTGGAGATCTGCCCCGGAGGCAGATGCTCCAGCCAGGCCCGAGCGGAGTCGGAGAGGAACAGGGGGAGGTTACGGATGACGAGGTTGTCATCGTCCGTTCCACCCAGTTGGCAGGCCAGCCGATAGTCCGCGAGCCACAGTTTCGGTCTCGTCTCCCCCGAGTACTTTGTGATAGTAGTCGGGGTTCGGAACCGGGTCGGGAATGGCGCCTGTCGTATGGCTCGGCTGAAAGCCTGCGGACCGGGCGGTTCGGGCGAGGGACTCCGATCCTCCCTGCTGTCGTAGCGTCCCCCACGTCTGGGGAGGTAGCCTCGGTGCACCCTCTCGTCGAGGTGGGTTCGACGGTTGCGGTGAGGGTGTCCGTTGTCGAGGCGACCCGGGGCCGTAGGCGCTGTGTTGCGCGTGCGCCCGGTGTGGACCGAGGCTTCCCGCATGAATCGGGAAGTCGCGGCGCGATGTTCCGAGGGGTACCCCTGCCTTCGGGAGGCGGGGCTTTCGGCCCGTCGGACCGCGGCATCCTCTAGGAGATTCTTGAGCTCTCCCTGGATACGCCGCCCCTCGGTGGTAGATGGCTTCGGCATCGCACGGAGAAGTATTGCTGCTGTAGCCAGGTTCTGGCCGATCCCACTAGAAGCCGGTGGCGGCCTTGCCCTGACATCGTCGGCGATGCGGTGCTGGATGCCCTGGGGTAGATGACGTGCTTCTCTGGCCGGAGGTTGGCCTGCCCATTCCTGCCCGATGTCCCGGCGGAATGGCTCAAGTGTTCCTGCTCCCTCGTCGAGCCTGGCCTGCATCTCACGGATTTGCTCGAGCTGTGGGTCATGACCCCCCGCCGGGACGGGGACCACAGCTAGCTCCCGAAGGATGTCAACGTGAGGCGCAGTGTAACACCCGGCTTTAAGGAACAAAGCCAAGTGCATCTCATACATGCGCCAAGAAGACAACATATATAATAACAGAGTGTATAGAGATAAATGTCATAAAACATCAGAGTATTTATTACATAGCGGAAGACTTATTACAAAATAAAGTAATAAAGATAAAACGAACTAAGGATCGTCGGCGCCAATGTCGACTGGGAAACGCCACCTAGATCAGATCGAACTCCTCAGTGTTAGGCGGCTCCTCCTGATCCACCTGATCTTCTCCTGTGGGGGGGTGTGAGACAGCAAGGGTGAGCTCACACATGATCATAGCTCAACAAGTTGTGGGGAACCAGTGGACATAAACTCACAAAGGTGTGAGTTCATGTGATGTGTAAGGCTTAATCAATGACAGGGGTTAAAGCTGAGCATTGCTTTTAAGTAGTTGGTCAAAATTTTATTAGCAATTACTAAGTGTAAGTAAATACCAAACCATAAGTAAAGTAATAGAACAAAATTAATAACAAACCCATGCAATGCAAATGACAAAATTGAATTTAAGTTCCATAATTTAAACATCAGAGAGTCCTGAGCCGCTCATGACCGTGAGCTCGGCTAGTATACCAGTTTTACACTCTGCAGAGGTTGTACCCTTTACCCACAAGTCATGTTACCCATCTGCCAAGGGGTCGCGAGTCCCATACACCTCTACCTAGGAAGCGCGGCAGGGCAACACTACGAGGCCTTTACAAAGTTCCACTAGCTTCCGAAAACCCGCTACAGTTTATAGGAAGTTCCAATGCAGGGTTCCTGGCTGACCGCCATCGCAGCAAAATCAACCAGGGACCTCCCTACACTGACCACTCCCCTACTGCCCTTGCCCCTTTCGGGTAAGGTAGTCTTCCACTAGCTTTCCTAATTAGTCAGCCAAGGGGTCCCATTCCTCCCTTGTGGTGGCACGTGGTTCTCAAGTTAAGCTCTATGTTCCAATTAACATTAATGATCTCAACATGAACATAAACAGAATAACAAGAATAATTGGAACATAGATATAATAAATGATTATCCCAAAACCATGTAAAGCAATAGCAAACTACCCAAGTGATTCAGGGGTAAACAAGGTAATGAGATAAACAATCTAGGGTGACCTATTGGGTCCCATCAAAATTAACCTATGCATGAGTATGTGATATTAAAGAACATTATTGGGTAAAAAGTGGTCAAGGGCACAACTTGCCTTCAATGAGCTCCTGCTCAGCTACTTCAACCTGCTGCTCACCAGGATCCTCGGTCACGGGCTCTTCTACTCGCCACAATACAAACAAGCACAGTGCATATAGAGAAGTTAACATTACACCAAACATATAAACAAAATACACAGTAATAATCTTCATGTTAAAATAAAATTCTAGGAACAGGAATCATAATTTTTGGAGTTATAAATTTTAAGTTATGGATTTTCAAAGGTTTTATGTGTTTAAAGTGGGATTAAGTGGGGAATTAAATTTCTTACTGTTTTCGTGACAAAACAGAGGCTCTAGGTGCTAGAGAATAAAATTACAAAATTTTAGGAACTGGAATGGAGTAATTTGGAGTTCATATGCATTTTCTATGAATTATCAAAGTTTTAGTAATTATTTTCCTATTAAAAATACATT
Organism: Zea luxurians; assembly: GCA_029449295.1. Lineage (NCBI taxonomy): Eukaryota > Viridiplantae > Streptophyta > Magnoliopsida > Poales > Poaceae > Zea > Zea luxurians. The sequence goes on along the minus strand of JAOPSE010000013.1, from coordinate 73,075,951 downwards.
TATAACTTATTTTCTCTGGTTTTATAATGTTCTGGACTGGGCCTCAATTTTCAGAGAATGCAGGGGGCTCAGGGTAAGAATCCAGAGACCCAGCGCATAGTGCCAGAGGATGGCGGGTTGATTATAATAAATCAGAGGGTCTCTTTTGACTATTTGCGCCTGCGAAGGGGTATGGTTGGATGTGAGCCGTTGGATCAGTGTGAACGGCGACGATTAGATTACAGTAGTAGTGAATCGGTAATGAATCCGACCGTCGGATCGAACACCAGCGCTCTGGATTTAAATAACGTTGATCGATCATCTACCGCACGATCCCGATCTAACGGCTCCTACCTAAAGTGGCGAATGGGTACGCGCGATCTAATCTAGTCTGTCCCTTAAGGATCCGACGGCGCACGCTCTCTGCCCCAACAGGGCATCCACGCACGGCGGAGCAAGCTCCCCCACGGTGGTGCGCCATGGCCGGCGATGTTAAACCCCCCTGCTCTCACCCCCATTTCCTAATTAAACTCAGCTACGCAATGCAGAAGGCTTAAGGAAGGTGGGGGTAGGTTTATTACCGTGAATTGTTGACTCGTCGGCGTTGGCCACGGTGCGGTGCGGATCCGCGGCGATTTGCGCACTCCGGTGAGCAATTGCCGACGGCCCAGTTGATTACTCGTCGCGTTCAGTGCCCGGTGAGCTTCGACAGCACGGAACGAAGTCCCCGGACTCCTTCCCGGAGCACGGGCGACGCTAGCGGCTCGAGGCGACGACGGCGGCACGATTCTCACGCGGTGATGGGTGTTCCTATGTACTAGTCGGTGCTCCGAGCTGCAGCCCTGGTGGATTTATATCCGGAGCGAACCCACGGCCGCAGTGGAGGCGGAGTAACCAACCCAGCCGAGATCTACGGAGCCCGGCGCCGTGCTCGGTCAGCCGCATCCGAGAACGGCGGGTGGAAGAGAACCAGGGCGATGGACGATGACATGTGGCCCCCACCTGGAAGTGGCGCAGGGAAAGGGAGCCAGACCCGCGCGCGCGTGCGAAGTAAAGGAGGGGCGCAGAGAGATTGACCTGTGGGGCCGCCCCGTCATTGAAGGGATGGCAGGGGCTGCGCGGTGGAGGAGTTTTGGGCCGCGCGGGGGGGTTCTGTTTGTGGGCCGAATTGAGGTAGTAAGGCCCAGGTAAGTTTCTTCTCTTTTTCTTTTTTTATTTTCTGTTTCATTTCTTTTTCAAATTCAAACTTCAATTCAAATTCAAACTTTGTGGCACTTTGTATACTGGCTAATTATTTATTTTGATCATATCAACTGTGGTGCAGTTATTTTAATGATAATTTTATTTGTATTGAATAATATTCCTTTCTCTTCTCTATTTTCATGGTTTTATTTTCAAGTTAAACTTTAAATTCTATGGATCCATTGAGATGCTATTAATGGTATATTTATTTTATTAAGCACAAATGCACATCCAAATAAAAAAACTCAGCATGATGCATAAACTTTAATGGTATCTCCTTTTATTACTTATTTGTTTTTGAATTTAGTGTTCACATGTGATGATGCATAAAGGTCAAACTCACATAAAGAGAAATTGTTTTCTCTATTGGTATTTTTTTTCTAGCTATTTACAAATGGGTGTTACACGCAGGCCTAGGGGGATCACCGTTTTCCGGCGTACCAAGATGGTTGCCTTCGCCGGGACCCCCTAGATCAACGTGGAAACATTCACGACTTGGGCCACAGTCCTCGTCGACGAGGCTGCGGCTACCGTCGGAACAATTGGAAAGGCAGTAGTCGGATGCGGTCATGAAGTCCCGCATGGTACTGGGGTTACCAAGTCCGGAGAAATCCCAACAAAAGTCAGGCTCGTCGTCTTCCTCGGAACCCGAGGGCCCGTAGGTCGAGACGGCCGTCAGCCGGTCCTAGGGTGACCGCATACAATACCCCAGAGGGTTTGGACTCACCTCTATGAGGGCGTCCACCGAAGCGAAGTCGCTTGGTGGGTCGAGGCTGAATCCAAAAGGCACGAGATGGGAGTCGGTCGGTACCTCTTGGTCGACGGGCGGTGACGAAGCCGCGTCAGGAGCAGACTGCACCGTCGTCTCAGGTACGAGGGTGACGCCCAGCAAGTCCTTTGCGAGTGTGCTGGCGTCGTCCATTTGCTTGGAGCTGGCGTGTTGCGGGGAGACGGCGCTCGTCTTCGTCTCAGACGCGAGGTCGATGCCCGACGTGCCCCTCGTTGGGGCGCCGGCGCCGTCGACTCACTCGACAGCCGACGAGATGCCGCCTCCTGCTTGGCCTTGGTTGCCCCGCCTCCTTCTCCGTCGGCGGGGGAGGGGATGGGACAAGCTCGAATGTCGTTCTTCCGCCACGTGGGGAAGACGTCGTCGATTCCGCCGTCGACGGGCGGATTGTCGGCCGCCATTGTCGTTGTCGCGCGGCGAGGGAAGGAGTATCATGACGTAGCTGCCGTCGAGGGACATGAACTCAAGACTCCCGAAACGGAGCACCGTCCTGGGCTGGAAAGGTTGCTGGAGACTACCTATCTGGAGCTTGACGGGAAGCTGTTCGTCAACACGCAGCAGTCCCCTACCTGGCGCGCCAACTGTCGGCGTTTCGACCCCGGGGGGTCCCTGGACCGACGAGTAAATTGTCGCCGCGTGTCCCAGCCCAGATGGGTCGGCGCGAGACGGAGCGCGAAGGGGGGAAGAAGCTGGAGGGAGACAGGCGTAAAAGGGGAAACCCGCAGCCTTCGTGTTTGTCCCGCGCCCAGGTCGGGTGTGCTTGCAGTAGGGGGTTACAAGCGTCCACGCGGGAGGGAGCGAGAGGCTTGCGCGAGCGCCGTCCCATCCTTCCCCGCGCGGCCAACCCTCTGTAAGAGGGCCCTGGACCTTCCTTTTATAGGCGTAAGGAGAGGATCCAGGTGTACAATGGGGGGTGTAGCAGTGTGCCAACGTGTCTAGCGGAGAAGAGCTAGCGCCCTAAGTACATGCCGTCGTGGCAGCCGGAGAGGTTTTGGCACCCGGTTCGTGTGGTGTCGTGGCCGTCGGAGGAGCGCTGGAGCCTGGTGGAAGGACAGCTGTTGGGGCTGTCGAGTCCTTGCTGACGTCTCCTTGCTTCCGTAAGGGGGCTGAGAGCCGCCGTCGTCATGGAGCATGCAGGGCGCCATCATTACTTGTTTATCGGGCGAGCCAGATGGGACGCCGGTCTTGTTCCCTATAGCCTGAGTTAGCTTGGGGTAGGGTAATGATGGTGCCTCCTGTGACGTGGTCGGTCCGAGCCCTGGGTTGGGCGAGGCGGAGGCTCCTCCGTGGTCGAGGTCGAGTCTGTCTTCCGAGGCCGAGGTCGAGTCCGAGCCCCTGGGTCGGGCGAGGTGGAGACTGTCGGCTGAGGCCAGGGCTGAGTCCGAGCCTTGGGGTCGGGCGATGCGGAGTTCGTCGTCTTCCGGGGCTGAGCCCGAGTCCGAGCCCTAGGGTCGGGCGAAGCGGAGTTCGTCGTCTTCCGGGGCCGAGCCCGAGTCCGAGCCCTGGGGTCGGGCGAAGCGGAGTTCGTCGTCTTCCGGGGCTGAGCCCGAGTCCGAGCCCTAGGGTCGGGCGAAGCGGAGTTCGTCGTCTTCCGGGGCTGAGCCCGAGTCCGAGCCCTGGGGTCAGGCGAAGTGGAGTTCGTCGTCTTCCGGGGCTGAGCCCGAGTCCGAGCCCTGGGGTCGGGCGAAACGGAGTTCGTCGTCTTCCAGGGCCGAGCCCGAGTCCAAGCCCTGGGGTCGGGCGAAGCGGAGTTCGTCGTCTTCCGGGGCTGAGCCCGAGTCCGAGCCCTGGGGTCAGGCGAAGCGGAGTTCGTCGTCTTCCGGGGCTGAGCCCGAGTCCGAGCCCTGGGGTCGGGCGAAACGGAGTTCGTCGTCTTCCGGGGCCGAGCCCAAGTCCGAGCCCTGGGTCGGGCGAAGCGGAGTTTCCTATGGTGCCTGAGGCCGGACTTGGCTGCTGTCAGCCTCACTCTACCGAGTGGCACAGCAGTCGGAGCGGCGCAGGCGGCGCTGTCTCCTTGTCAGGCCGGTCAGTGGAGCGGCGAAGTGACTGCGGTCACTTCGGCTCTGTCGACTGAAGGGCGCGCGTCAGGATAAGGTGTCAGGCCACCTTTGCATTGAAGGCTCCTGCGATACGGTCGGTCGACGTGGCGGCTTGGCCAAGGTCGCCTCTTGGTGAAGTCTGGGCCTCGGGCGAGCCGAAGGTGTGTCCGTTACTGGAGGGGGTCCTCGGGCGATACGTAAATCCTCCGGGGTCGGCTGCCCTTGCCCGAGGCTGGGCTCGGGCGAGGCGAGATCATGTCCCTTGAGTGGACCGATCCTTGACTTAATCGCACCCATCAGGCCTTTGCAGCTTTGTGCTGATGGGGGTTACCAGCTGAGATTAGGAGTCTTGAGGGTACCCCTAATTATGGTCCCCGACATCATTTATAAATCTCATCATGTTCATTGATTAGAGTTGAGCAATAGCATAAAGCTAAACAATAATAACCCAAAAGGTAATCAAGGACAAGGTAAATACAAAGCTAGTCAATCCTTAGGTTGATCATGGTATGCGGGTTGATGAATTATAAAGTAAATGGGACATAATAGGTCAGAGGACACTTGCCTTCACCAAACAGATGCTCAGGGTCTTCAACCTCGTATAACTGAAGAACTTGATCTCAGGACCAGCGGTTCACCAAATCTTGATCGTCGATTCCTCGAAGCTCAGGGACAGATCGCAATCTATTCGTGACGCGTAACGAATACAAACAAGCACAAGCAAACATATACTTGCATAAGAACATTACACCATACAAGATATAATATTATCAAAACGAGCAATATAAAAATAGAGAGCACTTCTACGGTTATGTGGGGATAAGAAACGCGACGGTCGAAGCTACGGTCGAGAAATTATCGTATTTACGCAAAATAAATATTAACTAAAACATTCAATTCGACATTATCAAATACAAATCATATCTACCATTTAGTTTCGATTAACCTGTCACACTAGCGGCTATCAGTCAAACTAGTAATTTAATTAAAGCGAGAGATTCTAAGCAAGGCGAATTTACGACGCGCGAAATAACACGACAGCGCGCAAACGACGCGCGGACACGCGCGACACAGCACGCCGACGACGTACGAAACAGTGTGCGCGACCAGCGCGAACTGGCACGCCACCACGAGCACATCGCGTGCAAACAACTCGCAGACAGCACGTGCACGACGCGCGAAGCAGCACGCCACCGCGCGCGGAACAGCATACGCGATAGGCAAAGAAGAACTAATTAGATGTCGTATTTAAACTATACAAGTATCAAATAAATAAAATGTATTTAAGTCAATATTAACCATATTAATATTTATTCATAAAAACGCATGTTGACAATTATATATTTAATTTAATTGGAATTCTAATCTAATAATCATTAGTCGAGCAACCATTAAATAAATTAATTAGAATGTGTGACCTGATAAGTTAATGTTATTAACATGAGTGATTATAAGCAAGAACAATTTATTATTACGAGCAGACGTCGTGCGACCCGCGTCATCGACACGTAAGATACGTGCGAACGATGCGCAGCAAGGCGAGCGACATGTGCAAGTGGCACACGCGACGCATGCAAACGACGTGGGACAACGCGTGCGAACCGCACACGTGACACGCGCAGGGGAGGTAGACGGGTGTAGATGGGGGTCGTCTAGGGGTAGACAAATGTCATCCAGGGGGTAGACGGACGTCGTCGGGACCCTGACGACGTGCTGCGCGTACACGATACAACGTGCACAACAGCGCGCGATACGAGATACTCGCTGAACCATAACAATTTTATAATAAACAAGTTTTAAATGAAAAGTGCTTAAGTTGGTATTAATCAAGTTAACATTTATTTATAAAAGCGCAAGATGAGCTATAAGCTAGTTCTAATTAGACGGTCATAAGTATTGAATAAATCACTAATTAAATAATTAAAACTTGCGACGTGATGAGATAAGATTATTAATATGTTGACGGTATTGTTGTGAAATTAATCTTAACGCGAATGGGTCGAAACAGATTTAATAATGCGTGCGACCGCGCGGAATAGTGTAAACGACGAGCGCGAACGACACACGGATCAGCACGTAATCCACGTGCAAAACACGCGCACGATACGTGAGATAAATTAACTAAACGTCGCATTTATATTAACGGGCATTTGGGCAAGACGTTTGAGTTACTAATTATTGACATGGATTTAATGGAGCATAAGTTAACTACCGTAAATTAGTTTAGTGAAAAGGTCTAATTAGCTAACGTTAGTTAAACAAAAGTATAATTAATTATTAACACGTGCGACATGGTGAAACAAAAAAATACTAACGCATCGACAATGCTCACCTACGTGCGGACATGGATGGCGCGTCGTCGGTCCTTCGTCGATGCTTGGGAACAGCCGAGCACGATGGCGGCGATGGTGAGTCGTGAACACACGACGAAGGGGCTGCACAGGCACACGGCGTCGCTTGGTAAGGCGAGGGCACTGCGCACGGCGTGAAAGGGCTGCGCGACGCCGACGAACGGCGGTGGTGACTCGGCCACGGCCGACCGGGCTACGGGAGCACGGGCTGGCTGGCCGCACTGGCCTAAGGCAAGCCGCGCCGAGGCTAGCCGCGCGCTGGCTGCGCGCCGCGCCGCAGGCCGCCGGGGCGCCGCGCACCCGCGCTGGGCAGCCGAGCCGCCGCGGGGACGCGCGTCCACGCCGCACGGGGGAGACCGCGCACCAGGGCCGCCTGCCCGCCTGGCCGAGCCGCACGCTCGTGTCGGTAGGGGTCGCGCCCCGTGCCGCCATGGCCGGACCATGCCAGAGGGCCGCGCCCAGGCCGCTCGCGCCGTGCGGCCGCACGCACGCCGCTGGGGCTGGGGGCCGCCGTGCCGGCGAGGCCGAGCCCTTGTCGCGGCTGCGGCTGCGCGCTGGCCGCGTGATAGTCGCCTAGAGGGGGGGTGAATAGGGCGAAACTGAAATTTACAGAAATAATCACAACTACAAGCCGGGTTAGCGTTAGTAATAAAGAAACGAGTCCGCGAGAGAGGGCGCAAAACAAATCGCAAGCAAATAAGAGAGTGACACGAGGATTTGTTTTACCGAGGTTCGGTTCTCGCAAACCTACTCCCCGTTGAGGAGGCCACAAAGGCCGGGTCTCTTTCAACCCTTCCCTCTCTCAAACGATCCCACGGATCGAGTGAGCTTTCTCTTCTTCTCAATCAACCGGGAACAAAACTTCCCCGCAAGGGCCACCACACAATTGGTGCCTCTTGCCTTGGTTACAATTGAGTGATGATCTCAAGAACAAGTGAGAAAGAAAAGAATGCGATCCAAGCGCAAGAGCTCGAAAGAACACAAGCAAATCACTCTCTCTAGTCACTATGGAGTTGTGTGGAATTTGGAGAGGACTTGTTCTATTTGGTGTGTCTAGAATTGAATGCTAGAGCTCTTGTAGTAGTTGAGAAGTGGAAAACTTGGATGGCAATGAATGTGGGGTGGTTGGGGTATTTATAGCCCCAACCACCAAAAGTGACCGTTGCTGGAACCTGTCGGTTCGATGGCGCACCGGACAGTCCGGTGCACACCGGACAGTCCGGTGCCCCTGCCACGTCACCATTGCCGTTGGATTCTGACCGTTGGAGCTTCTGACTTCTGGGCCCTCCTGGGTGTCCGGTGCACACCGGACATGTACTGTTTGATGTCCGGTGCACCGGTATGGGCGTGCCTGACGTCTGCGCGCGCTGCGCGCGCATTAAATGCACCGCAGGGAGCCGTTGGCGCCGCAGGGAGCCGTTGCTCCGCTGGCACACCGGACAGTCCGGTGCACACCGGACAGTCCGGTGAATTTTAGCGGAGCGGCTGCTGAGCGAACCCGAGGCTGGCGAGTTCCGGAGGCCGAGTTTCCTTGGAGCACCGGACATGTCCGGTGCACACCGGACAGTCCGGTGAATTATAGCGCGCCGGCTTCCGAGAATTCCCGAGGGCGAAGAGTTTGAGTTGGAGTCCTCTGGGCTCACCGGACATGTCCGGTGCACACCGGACAGTCCGGTGCCTCCAGCCAGAGGTGCCCTCGGTTGCCTCAATGCTCCTTTGTTGAATCCAACACTTGGTCTTTTTATTGGCTGATTGTGAACCTTTTGCACCTGTATAACTTATGCACTAGAGTAAACTAGTTAGTCCAATGTTTGTGTTGGGCAATTCAACCACCAAAATTATTTAGGAACTAGGTGTAAGCCTAATTCCCTTTCAATCTCCCCCTTTTTGGTGATTGATGCCAACACAAACCAAAGCAAATATAGAAGTGTATAATTGAACTAGTTTACATAATGTAAGTGCAAAGGTTGCTTGGAATTGAGCCAATATATACTTATATGATGCGCATGGATTGTTTTCTTTGATTTTGACATATTGGACCACATTTGCACCATAAGTTTTGTTTTTGCAAATTCTTTTGTAAATTCTTTTTCAAAGTCATTTTGCAAGATAGTCAAAGGTAAATGAATAAGATTTGCAAAGCATTTTCAAGATTTGAAATTTTCTTCCTTTGTCCAAATGCTTTTCCATTGACTAAACAAAACTCCCCCTCAAATAAGGTCTCCTCTTAGTGTTCAAGAGGGTTTTAAGACATCAATTTTGAAAATACTAGTTGCTCCCCCTTTAGAACACAAAGAGATACCAATTTTGAAATTTTCCAATCAACAAATTTATAAAATTAGGTGGTGGTGCGGTCCTTTTGCTTTGGGCTCATATTTTCTCCCCCTTTGGCATGAATCGCCAAAAACGGAATCATTAGAGCCCAAAAAGTACTTTCTCCTCCTTTGGTCATGAAATGAATGAGTGAAGATTATACCAAAGTTGGAGAGATGATGCGGAGCGACGGCGAAGGATGAGTAGTGAAGTGGAGTGGAAGCCTTGTCTTCGCCGAAGACTCCTATTCCCTTTCAATATACCTATGACTTGGTTGAAATACACTTGAAAACACATTAGTCATAGCATATATAAAAGAGACATGATCAAAGGTATATTTATGAGCTATGTGTGCAAGACTTAGCAAAAGAAATTCCTAGAATCTAGAATATTGAGCTCATGCCTAAGTCTGGTAAAAGATTGCTCATCAAGTGGCTTGGTAAAGATATCGGCTAATTGATCTTTAGTATTAATATAAGAAATTTCGATATCCCCCTTTTGTTGGTGATCCCGAAGAAAATGATACCGAATGGCTATGTGCTTAGTGCGGCTATGCTCGACGGGATTGTCGGCCATTTTGATTGCACTCTCATTGTCACATAGCAAAGGGACTTTGGTTAATTTGTAACCGTAGTCCCGCAGGGTTTGCCTCATCCAAAGCAATTGCGCGCAACAATGGCCTGCGGCAATATACTCGGCTTCGGCGGTGGAAAGAGCGACCGAATTTTGCTTCTTTGAAGCCCAAGACACCAAGGATCTTCCCAAGAACTGGCAAGTCCCCGATGTGCTCTTCCTATTAATCCTACACCCCGCCCAATCGGCATCCGAATAACCAATCAAATCAAAAGTGGATCCCCGAGGGTACCAAAGCCCAAACTTAGGAGTAAAAGCCAAATATCTCAAGATTCGTTTTACGGCCGTAAGGTGTGATTCCTTAGGGTCGGCTTGGAATCTTGCACACATGCAAACGGAAAGCATAATGTCCGGTCAAGATGCACATAAATAAAGCAATGATCCAATCATCGACCGGTATACCTTTTGATCCACGGACTTACCTCCCGTGTCGAGGTCGAGATGCCCATTGGTTCCCATGGGTGTCTTGATGGGCTTGGCATCCTTCATTCCAAACTTGCTTAAAATGTCTTGAGTATACTTCGTTTGGCTAATGAAGGTGCCCTCTTGGAGTTGCTTGACTTGAAATCCTAGAAAATACTTCAACTCCCCCATCATTGACATCTCGAATTTTTGTGTCATGATCCTACTAAATTCTTCACATGTAGATTTGTTAGTAGACCCAAATATGATATCATCAACATAAATTTGGCATACAAACAAATCATTATCAAGAGTCTTCGTGAATAAAGTAGGATCGGCTTTGCCGACTTTGAAGCCATTTGCAATAAGGAAATCTCTAAGGCATTCATACCATGCTCTTGGGGCTTGCTTGAGCCCATAAAGCGCCTTAGAGAGCCTATAAACATGGTTAGGGTACTCACTGTCTTCAAAGCCGGGAGGTTGCTCAACATAGACCTCCTCCTTGATTGGTCCATTGAGGAAGGCACTCTTCACGTCCATTTGGTAGAGCTTGAAGCCATGGTAAGTAGCATAGGCCAATAATATACGAATTGACTCAAGCCTAGCTACGGGTGCATAGGTTTCACCAAAATCCAAACCTTCGACTTGTGAATACCCTTTGGCCACGAGTCGAGCTTTGTTCCTAGTCACCACACCATGCTCGTCTTGTTTGTTGCGGAAGACCCACTTGGTTCCTACAACATTTTGGTTAGGACGTGGAACTAAGTGCCATACCTCGTTCCTTGTGAAATTGTTGAGCTCCTCTTGCATCGCCATCACCCAATCCGAATCTTGTAGTGCTTCCTCTACCCTGGTTGGCTCAATAGAGGAAACAAACGAGTAATGTTCACAAAAATGAGCAACACGAGATCGAGTAGTTACCCCCTTATGAATATCGCCAAGGATAGTGTCGACGGGGTGATCTCGTTGTATTGCTTGGTGGACTCTTGGGTGTGGCGGCCTTGGTTGTTCATCCTCCTTGTCTTCATCATTTGAATCTCCCCCTTGATCGTTGCCGTCATTTTGAGGTGGCTCATCTTCTTGATCTTCTTGTTCAACATCTTGAGCCTCATCCTCAACTTGAGTTGGTGGAGATACTTGCGTGGAGGAGGATGGTTGATCTTGTGCATTTGAAGGCTCTTCAGATTCCTTAGGACACACATCCCCAATGGACATGTTCCTTAGTGCTATGCATGGAGCCTGTTCTTCACCTACATCATCAAGATCAACTTGCTCTACTTGAGAGCCGTTAGTCTCATCAAACACAACGTCACAAGAAACTTCAACAAGTCCTGAGGACTTGTTAAAGACTCTATATGCCCTTGTGTTTGAGTCATATCCTAGTAAAAAGCCTTCTACAGTTTTAGGAGCAAATTTAGATTTTCTACCTCTTTTGACAAGAATAAAACATTTGCTACCAAAAACTCTAAAATATGAAATATTGGGCTTTTTACCAGTTAGGAGTTCATAAGATGTCTTCTTGAGGATTCGGTGAAGATATAATCGGTTGATGGCGTAGCAGGCGGTGTTGACCGCCTCGGCCCAAAACCGATCCGGTGTCTTGTACTCATCAAGCATGGTTCTTGCCATGTCCAAAAGAGTTCGATTTTTCCTCTCCACTACACCATTTTGTTGTGGAGTGTAGGGAGAAGAGAATTCATGCTTGATGCCCTCCTCCTCAAGAAAGCCTTCTATTTGAGAGTTCTTGAACTCCGTCCCATTGTCGCTTCTAATTTTCTTGATCCTTAAGCCGAACTCATTTTGAGCACGTCTCAAGAATCCCTTTAAAGTCTCTTGGGTATGAGATTTGTCCTGTAAAAAGAATACCCAAGTGAAGCGAGAATAGTCATCCACAATTACAAGGCAATACTTACTACCGCCGATGCTTATGTAAGCGATCGGGCCGAACAAATCCATGTGAAGGAGCTCCAGTGGCCTGTCGGTAGTCATGATGTTTTTGTGTGGATGATGGATGCCAACTTGCTTCCCGGCTTGGCATGCGCTACAAATCCTGTCTTTCTCAAAATGAACATCGGTTAGTCCCAAAATGTGTTCTCCCTTTAGAAGCTTGTGGAGATTCTTCATTCCAACATGGGCTAGTCGGCGGTGCCAGAGCCAACCCAAGTTAGTCTTAGCAATCAAGCAAGTGTCGAGTTCAGCTCTATTAAAATCTACTAAGTATAGCTGACCCTCTAACACTCCCTTAAATGCTACTGAATCATCACTTCTTCTAAAGACAGTAACACCTATATCAGTGAAAAGACAGTTGTAGCCCATTTGACATAATTGGGATACGGAAAGCAAATTGTAATCTAGAGAATCTACAAGAAAAACATTGGAAATAGTATGGTCAGGAGAAATAGCAATTTTACCCAAACCTTTGACCAAACCTTGATTTCCATCCCCGAATGTGATAGCTCGTTGGGGATCTTGGTTTTTCTCATAAGAGGAGAACATCCTTTTCTCCCCGGTCATGTGGTTTGTGCACCCGCTGTCGAGTATCCAACTTGTGCCCCCGGATGCATAAACCTACAAAACAAGTTTAGTTCTTGATTTTAGGTACCCAAACGGTTTTGGGTCCTTTGGCATTAGATACAAGAACTTTGGGTACCCAAACACAAGTCTTGGAGCCCTTGTGTTTGCCCCCAACAATCTTGGCAACTATCTTGCCGGATTTGTTAGTTAAAACATAAGATGCATCAAAAGTTTTAAATGACATGGCATGATCATTTGATGCATTAGGGATTTTCTTTCTAGGCAACTTGGCATGGGTTGGTTGCCTAGATCTAGATGTCTCACCCTTATACATAAAAGCATGATTAGGGCCAGAGTGAGACTTCCTAGAATGAATTTTCCTAATTTTGCTCTCAGGATAGCCGGCAGGGTACAAAATGTAACCCTCGTTATCCTGAGGCATGGGAGCCTTGCCCTTAACAAAGTTAGATAAATTCTTTGGAGGGGCATTAATTTTGACATTGTCTCCCTTTTGGAAGCCAATGCCATCCTTAATGCCAGGGCGTCTCCCATTATAGAGCATGCTTCTAGCCAGTTTAAATTTTTCATTTTCTAAGTCATGCTCTCTAATTTTAGCATTAAGTTGTGCTGTGTGATCATTTTGTTTTTTAATTAAGGCTAGGTGATCATGGATAGCATCAACATTAATATCTCTACATCTAGTACAAATGGAAACATGCTCAACATTAGATGTAGAGGGTTTGCAAGATTTAAGTTCAACAACCTTAGCATGCAACATATCATTTTTAGTTCTAAGGTCGGAAATAGTAGCATTGCAAACATCAAAATTCTTAGCCTTAGCAATTAATTTCTCATTTTCATTTCTAAGGCTAGCAACGGAAACATTCAACTCATCAATCCTAGCAAGCAAATCAACATTATCATTTCTAGGATCAATGCAAACATGAGAATCAACCTTAGCTAACAAATTTGCATTTTCATTTCTAAGGTTGTCTAAAGTCTCATGACAAGTGCTTAGCTCACTAGACAATTTCTCACATTTTTCTCTTTCTAGAGCATAAGCATTTTTAACCTTAACATGCTTTTTATTTTCTTTAATAAGGAAGTCCTCTTGAGAATCCAAGAGATCATCCTTCTCATGTATAGCACTAATCAATTCATTTAATTTTTCTTTTTGTTCCATGTTAAGGTTGGCAAAAAGAATACGCAAATTATCCTCTTCATTTTTATCATTATCCTCATCACTAGATGTTTCATCTTTAGTGGAGGACTTTGATTTTACCTTCTTTTTGCCGTCCTTGGCCATGAGGCACTTGTGGCCGACGTTGGGGAAGAGGAGGCCCTTGGTGACGGCGATGTTGGCGGCGTCCTCGTCGTCGGAGGAGTCGCTTGAGCTTTCGTCGGAGTCCCACTCCCGACAAACATGGGCATCGCCGCCCTTCTTCTTGTAGTACTTCTTCTTCTCCTTCCTCTTGCCCTTCTTGTCGTCGCCCCTGTCACTATCACTTGATAATGGACATTTAGCAATAAAGTGACCAGGCTTACCACACTTGTAGCAAACCTTCTTGGAACGGGATTTGTAGTCCTTCCCCTTCCGTTGCTTGAGGATTTGCCGGAAGCTTTTGATGATTAGGGCCATCTCCTCGTTGTCGAGCTTGGAGGCGTCAATTGGTTGTCTACTTGGTGTAGACTCCTCCTTCTTCTCCTCCGTTGCCTTGAAGGCCACGGGTTGCGCCTCGGATGTGGAAGGCTCATCAAGCTCGTTGATCTTCTTGGAGCCCTTAATCATGCATTCAAAACTGACAAAATTCCCGATAACTTCCTCGGGGGTCATTAGTGGATATCTAGGATTGCCACGAATTAATTGTACTTGAGTAGGGTTAAGGAAAATAAGGGCTCTTAGAATAACCTTAACCACTTCGTGGTCATCCCATTTTGCGCTTCCGAGGTTGCGCACTTGGTTCACCAAGGTCTTGAGCCGGTTGTACATGTCTTGTGGCTCCTCCCCTTGGCGAAGACGGAAGCGACTGAGCTCCCCCTCGATCGTTTCCCGCTTGGTGATCTTTGTGAGTTCATCACCCTCGTGCGCCGTCTTGAGTAGGTCCCAAATCTCCTTGGCGTTCTTCAACCCTTGTACTTTGTTGTATTCCTCCTTGCTTAGAGAGGCAAGGAGGATGGTTGCGGCTTGGGAGTTGAAGTGCTCGATTTGGGCCACTTCGTCCGTGTCATAGTCCTCATCCCCTACGGATGGTACCTGTACACCATACTCAACAACATCCCATAATCTTTTGTGGAGAGAGGTTAGATGAAATCGCATCAAATTACTCCACATAGCATAATCTTCACCATTAAAAGTTGGTGGTTTGCCTAATGGGACGGATAGTAAAGGTGTATGTTTAGGAATGCGAGGGTAGCGTAGGGGAATCTTACTATACTTCTTACGCTCTTGGCGTTTAGAAGTGACGGATGCCGCGTCGGAGCCGGAGGTGGAGGTCGATGAAGTGTCGGTCTCGTAGTAGACCACCTTCCTCATCCTTTTGTGCTTGTCCCCACTCCGATGCGGCTTGTGAGAAGAAGATTTTTCCTTCTTCTCCTTGTGGTGAGAAGAGGAAGATCTTTTCTCCTTCCGCTTGGAGGAGTTCTTCTTCTTCTCCCTTCTCTTGGTGCGGGACTCTTCCGATGAAGTGCTCCCTTGGCTTGTAGTGGGCTTGTCGTCGCCGGTCTCCATCTCCCTCTTGGTGTGATCTCCCGACATCACTTCGAGCGGTTAGGCTCTAATGAAGCACCGGGCTCTGATACCAATTGATAGTCGCCTAGAGGGGGGGTGAATAGGGCGAAACTGAAATTTACAGAAATAATCACAACTACAAGCCGGGTTAGCGTTAGTAATAAAGAAACGAGTCCGCGAGAGAGGGCGCAAAACAAATCGCAAGCAAATAAGAGAGTGACACGAGGATTTGTTTTACCGAGGTTCGGTTCTTGCAAACCTACTCCCCGTTGAGGAGGCCACAAAGGCCGGGTCTCTTTCAACCCTTCCCTCTCTCAAACGATCCCACGGATCGAGTGAGCTTTCTCTTCTTCTCAATCAACCGGGAACAAAACTTCCCCGCAAGGGCCACCACACAATTGGTGCCTCTTGCCTTGGTTACAATTGAGTGATGATCTCAAGAACAAGTGAGAAAGAAAAGAATGCGATCCAAGCGCAAGAGCTCGAAAGAACACAAGCAAATCACTCTCTCTAGTCACTATGGAGTTGTGTGGAATTTGGAGAGGACTTGTTCTATTTGGTGTGTCTAGAATTGAATGCTAGAGCTCTTGTAGTAGTTGAGAAGTGGAAAACTTGGATGGCAATGAATGTGGGGTGGTTGGGGTATTTATAGCCCCAACCACCAAAAGTGACCGTTGCTGGAACCTGTCGGTTCGATGGCGCACCGGACAGTCCGGTGCACACCGGACAGTCCGGTGCCCCTGCCACGTCACCATTGCCTTTGGATTCTGACCGTTGGAGCTTCTGACTTCTGGGCCCTCCTGGGTGTCCGGTGCACACCGGACATGTACTGTTTGATGTCCGGTGCACCGGTATGGGCGTGCCTGACGTCTGCGCGCGCTGCGCGCGCATTAAATGCACCGTAGGGAGCCGTTGGCGCCGCAGGGAGCCGTTGCTCCGCTGGCACACCGGACAGTCCGGTGCACACCGGACAGTCCGGTGAATTTTAGCGGAGCGGCTGCTGAGCGAACCCGAGGCTGGCGAGTTCCGGAGGCCGAGTTTCCTTGGAGCACCGGACATGTCCGGTGCACACCGGACAGTCCGGTGAATTATAGCGCGCCGGCTTCCGAGAATTCCCGAGGGCGAAGAGTTTGAGTTGGAGTCCTCTGGGCTCACCGGACATGTCCGGTGCACACCGGACAGTCCGGTGCCTCCAGCCAGAGGTGCCCTCGGTTGCCTCAATGCTCCTTTGTTGAATCCAACACTTGGTCTTTTTATTGGCTGATTGTGAACCTTTTGCACCTGTATAACTTATGCACTAGAGTAAACTAGTTAGTCCAATGTTTGTGTTGGGCAATTCAACCACCAAAATTATTTAGGAACTAGGTGTAAGCCTAATTCCCTTTCACCGCGCCGAGCAGGGCGAGGGCGTGCGGGGACAGGGAGCAGGGGCGGACTGGCTACCGCCGAGCCGACCCAGGTGGGTTCGCCAGAGCAGAAACACAGGGGCTCGGACGGTTGGAGAAGAAAACGTGCCCTGGGCGGCTGGAGTGGAGGACGTGCGGCGGCTGCGCTAGGGTTGGGGGAGAACAGGGCGCGCCGCGCCTGGTGGGCTCGCTGGGCCGCGCGAAATGGGCCAGGGACGGGCGTGCACGCAGGCCGCGGGAGCTGGGCTGGGGGCAACGCAGGGATGGGCCGCAAGGCTGAGTTGGTGGGCTGAGAGGAGGAGGAGAGGCTGGTTTCGTTTTCCCTTTTTCTATTCAAGTTTAGTTATAGTTTTTGAATCGAAAATTCAAATACACTTCTTGAGTTTGAATGGATGCACCACCACAACAATTCAACATATCATAAAATATCTCGGCATGTTATGCAAAAATCAAGGACCCTTTTAGGGTTCTATTTTACTACACACAATATATATATATACACTCACACACAAAATAACTCTCTACTATTTAGGTAAAGAAAAGAAAATTAAGGAAAGGAGAGAGAGTAACACCCGAATTTGGTGGATATAAGAAAAGAAATTTTATACCCCCAAATTCAGGGTGTTACAGATGTCTTTTGTAGATGGCCCGTATTAGGTGCACTGCACATAAGTCTGTGATCCCCTTTTTGCCCTCTCGCCTGGCGAAGCGTCTACTGCGTCGCACGGTGCCAGGTCAATCCAGTCACCTGGAGAGACTGCATCGTCGCCTGCACGAGGAGCAGGAGCGCCAACGCTAGGAGCAGGAGCAGGACCAGGAGCAGCAGGACTCTTCCCCCTCGCCACAGCGGGAGGTGGAGTCTGAGAGGCCGCCTTCCCCTGCACCTCAGCCAGAGATGCCCCCTACACCACCACAGGGCATCTCGGCTGCTGGAGGAGACCCTGACAGAGACGGAAATGACAACAACGCCGGTGGCAGTTCGAGCCACGGCACAGAGCGTTCAGAGGAGCCGGAGCCGAAGGGATGGATCGCGAGACCCATCACTCGTGACACTGCTCGTGGGTGTCACTTCCACAACGCTCTCGATACCCTGTTGTGTGGGGCCTTCGATCGACACACATGGTCCATCGAGTACCATTATGTAGTCTACCAGCATCGTCACGGGCTATACCCGGACCAGTGGGAGGCTACTTGCTTGGTGCGCTGTCCGGACGATGATCTCCGGGGTGCAGAGGCCTTCTCAGAGCATTATTCTATCACTAAGAGGGATACTACCGAGGCAGCCATGCAAGATGCAGCACGACGGGCACTTTCTCACTATTGCTCGTTGTTCAGCGGGGTAGTTGATGGCCTTGACCTGAAGTACTACCCTCGCTCTTCGACCGGCAGTGCTGGAGGTGTGATTGTCTCGCTAGTCGGTGAGGGCAATCCCAGGCTGAGCAGCATGGTCAACTTGGCCGCCGTGCTCAACACAGAGTTGGACCACGCCCTTGACAAGTTGGGCAAGGTTCGGGCGGAGGTTGCGGAATTGTGTGCTGAATGCGTGGTATGCCACTATCTTGATGGTGGTTCTCCCGCCCCTATAGGGATTCAGCACCCTTACCGTTCACCGCCCCGTGGTCGCTTCGACTATGGTACCCCAGACTGCAGGACCCGCATAGATTTAGATCCATAGACCGGTGGAGTCAGAGTCTGTAATAATGAATTCAGTGCCTTAGTCTAGTTAGTCTTAGTTTGAGTTAGTTTGCTTATCGTATGTTGGAATGTTTGTCATGATGAACATGTAATGAAGTTGGATCTTTGTAATGATTGTCACCAAGGGGTGGGTATCTCCTGCAACTTGGTGTAGTTATTAATAAAGTCAGTTATTTAGTTGGGTAATCCATTTATTTCCACTTTCCTCTTTATCTGAGAAGTTGTTAGTGAAGATGATCAATTATTCAGTGCTGCGAAGATTTCCGTATATCTTTTCTTATGCTAAAAGACTGCAGAGTCAGATCTAATATGTGTGTGATTCCTACAGATGTCTGAGAACAGGCGCAGAGGTGCGAGGCGTGCACAGCCAGAGCAATAGGCACCCCAAGAGGAGGCAGCTCCGCAGCAGCATTTGCCACCGCCACCCCCGATGACCATTGAGCAGATGTTCTTGATGCAGACCCAGGCAGTTCAGGCAATTGGTCAGACATTAGCAGCGATGCAGCAAGTTCAGCAGCAGCAGCCACCACCTCAGCCTCCAGTGCAAGTCTAGATGCCACAAGTGCCCAGAGACAAGCGGGCAGAATTCATGAGGGGCCATCCCCCTGTCTTTGCCCACTCTGCTGACCCCATGGACGCGGAAGATTGGCTGCGTACCATGGAGCGTGAGTTGCACACTGCCCAGTGCAACGACCGTGAGAAGGTGTTGTATGGTCCCCAACAGCTGAGGGGAGCAGCACAATCTTGGTGGGAGTCTTACCTCGCCACCCATGCCAACCATGAAGCCATTACTTGGGAAGAGTTCAGGGACAACTTCCATCGCTACCATGTGCCCGAGGGACTGATAATAGTGAGGAAGGTTGAGTTTCTCACCCTGAAGCAAGGTCCCTTGTCCGTCAGTGAGTACAGGGATAAGTTTTTACAGCTATCATGTTACGCCCTAGAAGATGTCAACACAGATGCCAAGAGGTAGTACCGCTTTCTAAGAGGATTGGTTGATCCCCTCCATTATCAGTTGATGAACCACACTTTCCCCACCTTCTAGCATTTGATCGACAGAGCAATCATGACTGAAAGGAAGCGTCAGGAGATGGATGATAGGAAGCGCAAGATTGGTGGACCTCAGGCCAAGAGTAGCAATCGTCCCTGCTACTCAGGCAACTCACCACAGCAATTCAAGCAAGGCCACCAGCACCAACACCAGCACCAGCATCAGCGTCAGCACCAGCACCAGCACCAGAGGCAGTTTCCTCAGTAACAGCAGCAACAGTACCGTCAGAACACTCAGCCAGGAGGAAATCAGTACCAGCGTTAGAACAACCAGGCAGCTCGTCTTCCTGCCCCCGCAACCAACCAGAATGGCCAAGCAGCCCCAGCACAAGTAGGAGGTTGTGCATGCTTCTACTGTGGAGAACAAAATCACTGGACGAAGAATTATCTAAAAAAAGTAGCCCAGCAATCGCCAGCAGTCAATGCCCCAGCAAGACAAGGAGCACCACAGCAAGCACCAGGAGTCCGTGGTCAGGCCTACAACCGTGGAAAGGTGAATCACCTGGAGGCCGAAGCAATCCAAGATGCTCAGGACGTGGCAATAGGTATGTTTCCAGTCGAATCCTACCTAGCAAAAGTACTATTTGATACTGGTGCCACACATTCTTTTGTTTTTGCATCTTGGGTAGAATCACATAACATCCCCATAGAACCAATGATCCCACCTTTGAGTGTTAATTTAGTTGGGGGAAAAGTTCAGTTTGATAGGATTTGTCCGAATCTAAGGATTGAAATAAGGGGGATAGCCTTCCCCGCTAGCCTAGTAGTCATGGGAACTCAAGGGTTAGATGTCATCCTAGGGATGAATTGGCTACACAGAAATCAAGCCACTGTCAGTTGTGACAAGAGAACAGTTAAGTTGGTGTCCCCATCTGAAAAGGAAGTAGTAACCAAGCTGTACTTACCTGAACTAGAAGAAGGAGCTTGTCACCATTTATCAGTAGATGACAAGGAGTCCAATCCGATTGAGGCAATTAGGATTGTGTCAGAATTCCCTGATGTATTCCCTGAAGAGTTACCAGGCATGCCACCTGAAAGGAAAGTTGAATTTGCCATAGAGCTTATCCCAGGCACCGCTCCTATTTCCAAGATAGCCTATCGAGTGTCCGGACCAGAGTTGGTGGAACTCAAGAAGCAGATTGATGAGTTGTTAGAGAAAGGCTACATCAGACCAAGTACCTCACCTTGGGCAGCCCCAGTGTTATTTGTGGAGAAGAAGGATGGCACGAAGAGGATGTGCATCGATTACAGAGCTTTGAATGAAGTCACTGTCAAGAACAAGTACCCTCTGCCTCGAATTGAAGACCTATTTGATCAGTTGAGAGGAGCCAGTGTGTTCTCAAAGATAGATCTGAGGTCAGGTTACCATCAGCTAAGGATCCGACCTGCAGATATACCGAAGACAGCATTCATCACTAAGTATGGACTATATGAGTTCATGGTTATGTCATTCGGATTGACGAATGCGCCAGCTTACTTCATGTACCTGATGAACAGTGTGTTCATGGACTACCTCGACAAGTTTGTAGTGGTGTTCATTGATGATATTCTTGTATATTCCCAGAATGAGCAAGAGCATGAGGAGCATTTGAGGAAAGTACTTCAGAGGCTACGAGATTGTCAGCTGTATGCCAAGCTTAGCAAGTGCGAGTTCTGGATCAATGAAGTCCTGTTCTTGGGTCACATTATAAACCGAGAGGGATTGGCTATAGATCCAAAGAAGGTAACAGCTATCTTGGACTGGAAAGCACCAAAAGATGTCCGAGGAATCAAGAGCTTCATCGAAATGGCCGATTATTATCAGCATTTCATTGAAGGTTTCTCCAAGATCGCCAGGCCAATGACAGCCTTGCTGGCAAAGAAGGTTGAGTTCAAGTGGACCCCAGCATGCCAGAAGTCCTTTGAGACATTGAAGGATAAGTTGACAACGGCACCAGTACTGATTCTGCCAGATGTTCACAAGCCATTCTCAGTGTATTGCGATGCTTCGTACATCGGACTGCGATGTGTGTTGATGCAGGAAGGGAGAGTAGTGGCATACTCGTCTCGACAGTTGAAGATCCATGAGAAGAACTATCCTACTCATGATCTAGAGTTAGCATCCATGGTTCATGCATTGAAGACCTGGAGGCATTATCTTTATGGGCAGAAGTGTAATATCTACACAGACCATAAGAGCCTTAAGTACATATTCACTTAGTCAGAGTTAAACATGAGGCAGCGAAGATGGCTAGAGTTGATCAAAGATTATGAGCTGGAGATTCATTATCACCCAGGCAAAGCAAATGTAGTTGCAGATGCTCTTAGCAGGAAGAGTCAAGTCAATATGTTGGCCGCTCACCCGATGCCATATGAGCTAGCAAAGGAGTTCGACAGATTAAGTCTCGGATTTCTAAACAACACTCAAGGAGTGACAATTGAGTTAAAACCCACTCTAGAGCAAGACATCAGGAAAGGTCAGAAGGATGATGAGAAGATCAACGAGATCCGGCAGCTGATCATAGATGGGAAAGGCAAGGATTTCCGTGAAGATGCAGAAGGAGTGGTATGGTTCAAGGACAGATTGTGTGTTCCCGATATCAAATCGATCCGGGAACTAATTCTCAAGGAAGCCCATGAGACAGCATACTCTATACACCCTGGTAGTGAGAAGATGTACCAAGACCTGAAGAAAAGATTTTGGTGGTACGGTATGAAAAGGGAGATAGCAAAGTATGTGGCGGTACGTGATAGTTGTCAGAGGATTAAAGCAGAACATCAGAGACCTACAGGTTTGTTGCAACCGTTGCAGATTCCTCAGTGAAAATGGGATGAGATCGGAATGGACTTTATAGTTGGTTTGCCCCGCACTCGTACTGGTTATGACTCCATCTGGGTAGTAGTGGACCGTGTGACAAAGGCGGCCCATTTCATACCAGTCAAGACCACCTACAACAGTGCGGTGTTGGCCGAACTATACGTGGCTCGGATTGTGTGCTTGCATGGCATTCCGAAGAAGATAGTATCAGATAGAGGCACCCAACTCACCTCTCATTTTTTGCAGCAGTTACATGAAGCTTTTGGCACGCATTTGAAGTTCAGCTCAGCTTATCACCCGTAGACAGATGGTCAAACAGAGAGAACTAATCAGATTTTGGAGGATATGTTGAGGGCTTGTGCCTTACAAGACAAGATAGGTTGGGACAAGAGATTACCATATGCAGAATTCTCTTATAACAAAAGCTACCAAGCCAGCCTGAAGATGTCACCGTTTGAAGTGCTTTATGGAAGGAATTGCAGAACTCCACTGCATTGGGACCAACCTGGTGAAAGACAGGTGTTAGGACCAGATATTCTGCTTGAAGCTGAAGAGAACATCAGAATGGTCCGGGAGAATTTGAAGGAAGCACAGTCCAGACAACGAAGCTATGCTGACACCAGAAGAAGAGAACTCAGTTTTGTAGTGGGAGCTTATGTCTATTTGAAGGTGTCACCTATCAGAGGAACCAAGAGGTTCGGAGTCAAGGGCAAGCTAGCCCCTCGCTATATCGACCCGTATCAGATTCAGGCAAGACGTGGAGAAGTGGCTTATCAACTCCGCTTACCAGAGAATCTGTCAGCTGTGCACGATGTGTTCCATGTGTCTCCGTTGAAGAAATGCTTAAGAGTGCCAGAAGAGCAGTTGCCAGCAGAGGATCTTGAAGTTCAAGAAGATCTGACTTATATTGAGAAGCCAACTCAAATTCTGGAGACAGCAGATCGGGTCACCCGGAGGAACACCATCAGAATATGCAAAGTCAAATGGGGCCATCACTCAGAAGAAGAAGCAACCTGGGAAAGAGAAGATGATTTAAAAGCCAAGTACCCTGAGCTCTTTTCTAGCCAGCCCTGAATCTCGAGGGCGAGATTCTTTTAAGGGGGATAGGTCTATAACACCCTGATTTTGGGGTATAAAATTTCTTTCTAATTATCACGTAAAATCATGTGTTACTCTTCTTTTTCTCACTCTAGGTTTTCTCTCTCTCTAGATTCATTCTCCCTTTTTCCTTTTTGATTAGAGATAGCCTAAACTAGTGGAGGTTAATTATTTATTTTTGCCAAAACCTTATGAGTCATGACATGTTGCATCATGCTGAGTTTAAAATATTCTTTGAAGTGTTATACAAGTTTGAATTTATTTGAATTTGAAACCTAGTTTGAATTTGGATTTGAAAAAACCTATAAAAAAGAAATGGAAAAGGAATTAGAAAATTCAGAGAAAAATAAAAGGAGAAAGCAGCCCAAACCAGCCCAGTCGGCCCAGCCAAACCGCGCGCCTGCGTCGTCTGCCCCGCCTGTCAGCGGCAGTTCTCCCTCACGCGCGCCCTCCCTCCCTCGCTCGCTGCCCAGTGGGGCCAGCCTGTCGGCGCCAGTTTTCTTCCCCGCGCGCTCCCTCTCTCTGTGTCTCGCGGGCCTGGTCCGCTAGTCGCCGAGCCGTTGCCCCGCACGCCCCTTTCTCCTCTCTCTACGCCATGGACCATACCTATCAGTTCCACCCCCTCCGCGCTCGCCGTTGACCAGCGCGTGCGCACTCGCGCACGTCACCGGATTTCTTGGCCACGACGCCTGCCCACGCGCCCAGCTCCCTTCATAGAGCCCCGCTAGTGCCCCGTGCACACCCCTCACCTCATTTCGCGAAGCTTCGCCCTCTCTCGTGCTTGCCCACGCCGCCAGTCGCCGTCGGAGACCCGCGCCTGTGTTCTCGGCCATCCAGCTCGCCGGAGACCGCACCAAGCCTCTCCGAGCTCCGCCCCGAGGTGAGACACCCACCCCCGTGCCTAATTTCCCCTTTTGCGCCCTGTGTTCGGCCAATTTCACCTTCATCGGTGCTCGGCCGCGGCGGTCCGCCGTGCTCGCGCGGTGGCCGGTCGATTTAGCCCGGTCTAGTTCCCTGGAGTAGGTCCCTGTGTCACCCCTGCCTCTGCTGAAGCTAGCCCAGGCCTTAGCGCGCCTTAAGTCCCCTCCCCGTGGCCGGAACGGCTCACCGGAGTTACTCCGGCCCGCCTGAGACCTTCTCACTGCCGTTCTCCCTTCTCTGCCCATGGATTCATGGCCTCTTCCCTGCCATTGAGTTTGTCGTGGCGCCCTCTTCCCCTCTACCCAACTCTGGCGACCCCAGAGCCACCCTAGCTCGCGCCAGCCTCAACTCCGGCGACCTCACCGCCACGGAGAGGAGCGGCGCCGCCCGCAGCCGTCTGTTTCCCCTGGTCTGATCCCCTCCGTCCGATTCAGATCGAACGGCTCAGACCATGGATAATGCTTCGCCGCCCACAGCCGCCTGTTTCCCCTTGGTTTGGTCCCCTCCGTCCGATTCAGATCGAATGGCTTGGACCACGGATAACGCTTCGCGCACGCGTGCCCTGACGCCCTGGCCTGCCTGTTAGTGCCCAAGTCCTTTAGCGCTAGGCCCGCTCGGTCAGTGCGCCCTCCCCCTCTACCGCTGACGCCCCTGGCCCCGCTTGTCAGCCACGCCTGCGCGCCCGTGCCCGCGCGATCTAATTTCAGTCGTTGGTTTCTGATCCAACGATTGAGGGAGCCCGATACCCCTTCGCGTGGTTGTTTTGCTTAAGAAACCCCCTGGTTTTAGGAAATAAACCCGTCGTCCTCTGTTTTAGCGCATAGGTCCCTGGTTTGTTTTAATTAGACCCCTGGACTTTTATTTAAACACAGATTTAGCCCTAATTTCATATTTCAAACTTCAAAACCTGTTTATTTCATATCTATTTAATATGAACTCCAAATTTAGTGGTTCAAATTGCAAAATGTTCACCAAATTATTCTCTATTCAAATAAAATATGACCAACTGTAATCTATACACTTTAATTTTTACACTTAGAATATAGAATTAAAGTATATGTTGATTTATTTATTTAATGAAATAAATAAAAGGAGAACCCTAGGAATAAAGTATATTCAATCTTGAGAGATTAGTGTTATGCATTACTTGGATTTATTTTTGGCGTAACCTCTAGGCCTTAATGACATAAATAGAATTAGGAATGTAATTATGGATAATACTTAAAAGATAATCAAATTTCTAAATGAGAGTAGTTTATCTTATAATTCTAGCTTTCATTTGTTTTAATCGCTACTTAACCTTTTTGAGCTATGTTCCAAACATTTAGAGAGTAATCAATTCCCCAATTAGGATTTGTCCATATTTATAACTTGACCACATTCCTCTGTAGTTAATATTGTACCTTCTTGAGTTGTGTGCTAATATTTGTACATGTGTGATGTGATGTTCATTTTTACCTTCCAAATGTACTAAATGTATGCTCGCTTTACTTAGACAACGAGTAGCTCGTGGTTCCTGAGTGTGTTGCCGAAGATCCCTCTGAGCAACAACCTGGTGAAGGCAAGTGTCCTCAGATCTATCATGTCCTACTTTACTTTATAATTCACTGTCCCACATTACTTTATTGAAGCCTAAGGATTGACTAGTTTGTATTTCCCTTACCCTTGTTTACCTTTTTGGGTTAATCATGGTTAGCTTATGCTATTGCTTAAACTTAATCAATGAACATGATGTGATCTTTTATGATATGATGATGTTATCCCGATGGGGTCCTTGTGATTACTTTAGGGGGCTCAGGCTCTTTCCTGAGTACCTCTACGTAAGGACCTGTTTGGGGAGTGACAACCCAGGATAACAGTGCAACCATGAGGGTGGAATGGGACGCCCTTAGCTGATTAATTAGAGGAACCAGAGGAGTAGTTGGCTTCACCGTAGGGCCGTCAATGGGGTTCGGGCACAGTACTTGCTCTGTTGAGGTTGGTTGCAGAGGTTCTTTGATTTGGTTTTGTTAGTGAAAGCTCTCTTGTGAGTTTTGGTGTTTGGATGACAACCCAATTAAAGGACTAACAAGTGTGCTAAGTGTTGAACAGGTGCTTAATGCAAAGCTAATAGGGTTCAACACAAGTGAACAAGTGTGATGGTCCAAAGACTGAATTATCTATAGATAATGAACACTACTTAAGTGAGACTCAGTGTGCGTAACTCAGAGACAACCGATCAAGCCAAGGATGGAGGCAAGAAGAGCTTCGAGGTACCGAGTGCACAGGAGAAGGTCAAGGAGACCAGGAACCCAAAGCCAGGGGTGAAGAATAAGACTTGCAAAGTCAAGGTTGATTGAGTTAAGAGTTATAGTGCATCAAGGATCACTACATAAGGACATGACTTACAACCAATGAGGTAACATCTAAAGTTATGTGGTGTAAGTCATAAGGCTCAAGATCAAGCTCGAGAAATGAACAAGGGAGTTGGAGCTCAGATATGTCAATCTAGATCAAGTCAAGTTGGCTTAATGGTTTAGAGTCCAACATCGACCTCAAACATGCCAAATTGGGTAAAACAATGAAAAAGGTTAAGTATGTAAGGTTTGAGTGTTCAACCATGTTGCATACACCTCTTACTACAAGTTTGGTGCTTTGGTTTGCTCTCTAACTCTTTCTGTAGAGAAAGTACCATTCTGAGCTCTGCTCGAGGAGAAACAGAAAAGCTAGGAGAAAAACAAGAAAGATGTAAGTTTCTAGGACTAAATCAATTGGATTATACTCTAAATGTGTTTGTTTAAGTCTCAGGAAAATCCTCCCAAAAGTTGAAGTGAAACGGAGAAAGAACAGAGGAAAAATCACTTAGTGTGTTGTTGGCTGGTGCACAGGACAGTGAATAGTAGCTGTCCGGTGCACAGGTTAGTGAATAGTAACTCTGTTCAGTGCACAGGACAGTGAATAGTGACCTGTCCGGTGCACAGGACAGTGAATAGTAGCTGTGTCCGGTGCACAGGACAGTAAATAGTAGTTGTGTCCGGTGCACAGGACAGTGAATAGTAGCTATGTCTGATGCACAGGACAGTGAATAGTGACCTATCCGGTGCACAGGACAGTGAATAGTAACATATCCGGTGCACCAACTGCTAGCTGTTCCAGAGAAGGAAACTGTCAATCATTTCCGTTACTGTTCACTGTCCGGTGCGCCACTGAACAATCTCGTGCACCCGCAACCAAGGAAGGTTGGGAGCTTCCAAATGAAGCTCCAACGGCTCCTAGGCCCTTCGGGGCTATAAAAGGGACCCCTAGGCACCTCAAACAAGTACACAAGTGCAGCCAACAAGTGCATACATCATTTGGATCAATTCTCTCTCTCCCTCTCTTGTGTATCTCTCTAGTTTGTGTAGAGGCGAAGTTATAAGCCTTTAGAGAGAGGGGAAGTGCTGCTGAGAGCTAGAGCAATATCTTGAGCGCATTGTTACTCTGCCGGAGTGATGTCGAGAAGATTGTAAGCATCCACAGCATCGTTGTAACTGATATCAACATAGTGGAAGGCTTTATCTGTCGCACTAACAGATCTAAGCAAACGGAGGAAGGAGTTGAAATAGACTCCAAGCCAAGGTGTGGCTAACTCCAACGAGGACTAGGCAAGCATTTCAGGCTTGGCCGAACCTCGGGATAAATCCCTGTGTCTGTGTGCTCTGCTCTGTGCTGTGTGCTATTTCTCTATCTTATTTGTTGTTTATACTTGCACTTCAATATTTATATGTGGCATAAGCTGTCTTCGAAGTGCAGGGTATTTTAAGAAAGGAACTTCAATTCCGCTGCAACCTACTCGAAGGGTCTTTCATTCCACTGCGATCCAATCTTCGAGTAGAGTAAGAATTTCCAGTTATAAAGTGATAATTATTATTCGCCTATTCACCCCCCCTCTAGGTGACATCCAGATCCTGTTCCCAGGCATAGGGAACTTTCAATTGGTATCAGAGCTAGGCCTCTCCAGTGTGGGCTTAGCCGTCCGGAGATGACGATGTCGTCACAAGAGGTAACTCTAGAACTTCTTGTAGGCGATGGTTCTAATTATAAATCTTGGTCTGTCTCTATTTATAATGCTTTCATGCATATTGATACTGATTTGAGACAGATCTTTAGTAGAAGTATTTTTCCCTCTGATATTAGTAAAAAAACCTTCTAATGCTGAACTAAGATGTCTATCTCTCAATCACCATGCTTGCAACATCTTAGTTGACTCTCTTTCTAGAGGTGCTTATTTTGCCATCATGAGTAGTGATAGTGATTTATTTGTTGATGCTCATGATCTATGGACTAGAATTAAAATAAAATATTCTGAGTCCAATTGTACTACTTCTACTCCCTATGTTGTGTGTGGTACTAACCTTTCAAAGGGAGAAGAAAAACGATGGCAACCAAACGATGAATCCACCTCACCGACAGGTTTGTCTTCCACTAGTTATAAATGTCTTATTGCTAACAATGATAGTGGAGACGAAAGCGATGATGAGGAGGAATATGAGGATGATAGCGAGGATGAGTCTTCATCGCCACAAGGTACATTTTCTTGTATTGCTTCCACTGATAATAATGACAGGGAAAATGAGACCGGCGATGTGGAAGGAGAGGAGATTCGCCGGTTCTACACCATCTCAACAAAGAAGACAAAGTGCTCTTGGTTAAGCTGTTGAGGAGGAACAAGGAACAAGGCGAGATGCTTCTTAGGCTAGAGGAGACTCTCAACAAAACCAACGACGGTCTGGAGAAGATGACCAAAGAACATGAGGAGCTAAAGTGCTCTCATGATAATTTGGTCCAACAGTATGAATCTGTTTTATTTGAGCAAAGAAATAATCATGATATATTATCTGATGTTGCTCAACTTACAACTGAGAATTCTATGCTTAAGAGTCAAGTAGAAATGATAAATTTAGAAAAACTTGCTCTAAGTGAAAAATATGATATGTTGTCTTATTCTCATAATGAATTAGTTGATGACCATATCATGCTCGATATTGCTCATGAGGTAGTAATTACTAGTTTAAACTCATGTGAACTACATTCTTGCATAAGTGATCGATTAGTTAAAATATCATCATGTGCTGACCTCTACTGCCCCAAGAAAGGCCAATCTTTGATTGAGCAATAAGTTGTAGGGTCAAAAATAAAATTGCTTGGGAACAAGAAACAAAGACAATTGAGGAGAAGACGCTATGCTCGACTTCCTCAAGATATCTACAAACGCGTGGTGAAGAAGCTTGAGGAAGGAGAAACCGCAGCAAGGGTCAAACTCTATGAGAAAGAAGTTCCTAAGGCAATAAGTGAAGCAATCAACATGAAACAAGAAAAAGGTAAAGATTCAATTAGTCATGTTGTTTGCACTGATCATTTCTCTATGTCATCCAAGAGCAAAAAGGGAAGAGGAAAAAGGAGTGCTTCAAGTGCAAGGAATTAGGACACTTCATTGTGTCTTGTCCACATAAAGGCAAGGATGAAGGAATGAGGAGATGTTTTGGATGCAACAATAAGGACCATATGATCACTTCATGTCCGCTCATGAAGAATCAAAGATGTGCACCCTCCAAGATGACCCTCACTAAGAAAAAAGACAAACAGCAAGTGTCATGTCAGGTTGAGCGACGCTTCTGCTACATGTGTGGTGAGCATGGTCATCTACCTTAGGTATGTAAGAAGGGTAAGGTTCCTAAGCAAGTAAACTTATCTCAATATTATTCGCTTAGGAGACACAAATCATATACTTGTGCTAGATCAGTAATGAGATCACCTAGAACTAGCACAATTGCTATTTGGGTACCAAAGGCTCTTTTAGATGAACATTATGGACCCATCCCGAGATGGGTACCGAACTGTGCCAACTAGACCATGCAGGTGCCTCGATATGGACTGGAGACCCTGGGAGAGCTTAAGATGGTTAATTCAAACTCTACGCTTAAGTTGTCAATTTTATTGTCTATTTATTGACCCAAGGTTGAATTATTGTGCAATACTAATCACATGTTCATCTCGAGTTAAATAAGTTGTAGAGGTCCTTAACCATTATTGGTGAATCAAGCAAAGGACTTTGATGAGAATCTACAACTTGCTCTCCAAAGGACGGTACCCGTGTATCTTAAGTGCATTATTTCTAATCAGTATTGCTTTTAAGTTGGATTGTCGTGCTATACCTATCCTTGGAGTAGTTATGTTTTTGAGATTGCTTGTGTTGAATATCTTTCAATTAATGATCCATGATTTCCAAGATCATAATCATGCTTGCTCAATCGTGACTGTGTGCTTTATAGGTCATATCTCTTGAATCATTCAATGGGTAGCTTTTCAATTGATATATCCACCATGATTAACTCTCTTAGTGTATGTGGATAAATCTGTATCTTTCTGTAAGTCATGCTATGTGGTTTTTAATGATTAACCTATGTGCAAGCATGATAGTTTTGTTTAGTCCATGTTCACATGATTACTTTGTCTTGGTACTCTGTGTATACCAAAACAAGAAATCCATGTTGTGTCTCTAATGCACCCTCTCGAGCTATGAGGTGCATGAGCAAAAGGAGCCCTAAATTGGTGACAATAGGTGCTTTCACTGCACACTACCTAAAAGAATGGATCTCATGGCATTCAGGTAAAAGACAAAGGTATGGAGAATGGAACTATGCAATTTCATTAAATATCTTGAAGTTCCGTTGATTGTGATCATAGCTATGTTCTTGCCTTTCAATTGGTAGTATCTTGGCTTAGGTGCTCTATGCTTTAAAATGTTGTTTCCTTTGGTGTGCCTAAGAAAATACTTCTTAATCATGGTGTGCTTAGACATTGTGCTTTATATGCATGATCTTGTCATTTTTCAATTGGTATATGTGTTGCGATGATCATCATGTGTGAAGCGTGCCTAGGTTGCTTTTAAAATGTTATATATCTTGAGGCATGCATTGTTTCCACTAGTCATAAGTTGTATTATGTCATCTATTCAATTGGTATCTTTTTGTGATGCAATTGATATATTATGCCTAGACCAAGGTATGTTGTGATCCCCTCTAGTTCTGAGGATGCTAGAATGTGCAAGGTGCAAGTCATTCAAATACTTGATGCACAACTTTAGGGGGAGCACACATAACTTGTGTCTTTTGAGACTAATTGTTTCTTGAGTGATCCTATAGAGTCTCAAGGTGGAAAAGGGAGGATGAGCAAGAAATGGAGCAATCAAGACCTGGGTACCTCCACAAGTCGAGTAATTGGTATCTAAAGTTGTGAGTAATTGCATATTTAAAGACTGCTCGTGCTCTACAATAGTTGGTGATCCTATATGCTTATCTTTAAATATCATGGAGCTATGACAGTGATGATCTTTCAATCGGTAGCCTTGGTAGTGTGCTTCAATTGGTATCTTTTGGTAATCACTAGAATAGAAGCTTCATCTTGTGCCACAATACTATAACTTGTTCTTAGTTTGGTGTCTTAGCAACAAGAAAAGGTCAGGATAAAGGATCAGGCACAAGTGTGAAGGAGCTCCCTAGAGATAAAGCTTTCAAGATGGAAATCTTAAATTGATGACAAAAGCAACTCCGCCTACTTAGATGGAAAGTACACCATAACAATGGTAAAGGTACAAAAGGAGGTATTGACCTTTTTGCGTATTTGTACCTTAATTTTTCTCAAATGCTTGCGTTGCATATGTTTAATGTGTAAGGGGGAGTAATGTTAGTGTGTTGCATTTTACCCTGCTGTCCCTTGACATCATCTTATGTTCTTGCTTGAATATGGTTTTGGTGTTTGATGTCAAAGGGGGAGAATTTGTGCATTAAAGATTACCTCGACCTGAGAGGAAAACTTATCTTAAGTGTGAAGAGGGTGAATATTAATTTTTGTGTGTGCTAAAGGACTCAAAGGGGTTTCCTTGAGGTCCTATGATCTTAAGGAAGAATGTTAGTTTTGTTGATAATACTGATCATATGCTTCTTGTTTTATTATATGGTGATAATACATAATTAGTGCTTCCGATGATATGAATCAATTGGTATCTATTGTGTTTGTCCTGTAATAGATATCCATTTGGTTCTGGTGCTTTAAATTGGTATCTTAATGGTGAATAGTGGTAGGTTGATGTTCCTATGGTATATCCATTTAATTGGTGTTTAATTCTGATTCTGTGCATTTGTGTGTTATACGCATCACGGTTTAATTATTGACACAATGCATCCCACAGGTGCTAAGGTGTAGTAATGCTTCGAATTAGCCTAAGTATGTGCAATTTGGCATATAAGGCCAAAGTTAAGATTTTAATGTAAGCACATATTTAGGGGGAGCATTCTATAAACTTAGAATTCAAAATTTATGCTTTAAATTTTATTCTAGTGTAAGCTTTAATTGTGTTGCCATCAATCACCAAAAAGGGGGGAGATTGAAAGCTCTCTTGTGAGTTTTGGTGTTTGGATGACAACCCAATTAAAGGACTAACAAGTGTGCTAAGTGTTGAACAGGTGCTTAATGCAAAGCTAATAGGGTTCAACACAAGTGAACAAGTGTGATGGTCCAAAGACTGAATTATCTATAGATAATGAACACTACTTAGGTGAGACTCGGTGTGCGTAACTCAGAGACAACCGATCAAGCCAAGGATGGAGGCAAGAAGAGCTTCGAGGTACCGAGTGCACGGGAGAAGGTCAAGGAGACCAGGAACCCAAAGCTAGGGGTGAAGAAGAAGACTTGCAAAGTCAAAGTTGATCGATTTAAGAGTTATAGTGCATCAAGGATCACTACATAAGGACATGACTTACAACCAATGAGGTAACATCTACAGTTATGTGGTGTAAGTCATAAGGCTCAAGATCAAGCTCGAGAAATGAACAAGGGAGTTGGAGCTCAGATATGTCAATCTAGATCAAGTCAAGTTGACTTAATGGTTTAGAGTCCAACATCGACCTCAAACATGCCAAATTGGGTAAAACGATGAAAAAGGTTAAGTATGTAAGGTTTGAGTGTTCAACCATGTTGCATACACCTCTTACTACAAGTTTGGTTCTTTGGTTTGCTCTCTAACTCTTTCTGTAGAGAAAGTACCATTCTGAGCTCTACTCGAGGAGAAACAGAAAAGCTAGGAGAAAAACAAGAAAGATGTAAGTTTCTAGGACTAAATCAATTGGATTATACTCTAAATGTGTTTGTTTAAGTCTCAGGAAAATCCTCCCAAAAGTTGAAGTCAAACGGAGAAAGAACGGAGGAAAATCACTTAGTGTGTTGTTGACTGGTGCACAGGACAGTGAATAGTAGTTGTCCGGTGCACAGGACAGTGAATAGTAACTCTGTCCGGTGCACAGGACAGTGAATAGTGACATGTCCGGTGCATAAGACAGTGAATAGTAGCTGTGTCCGGTGCACAGGACAGTGAATAGTAACCTATCCGGTGCACCAACGGCTAGCTGTTCCAGAGAAGGAAACTATCAATCAGATCCGTTACTGTTCACTATCCGATGCGCCACCGGACAGTCCGGTGCACCCACAACCAGGGAAGGCTGGGAGCTTCCAAATGAAGCTCCAACGGCTCCTAGGCCCTTTGGGGCTATAAAAGGGACCCCTAGGCGCCTCAAACAAGTACACAAGTGCAGCCAACAAGTGCATACATCATTTGGATCAATTCTCTCTCTCGCTCTCTTGTGTATCTCTCTAGTTTGTGTAGAGGTGAAGTTATAAGCCTTTAGAGAGAGGGGAAGTGCTGCTGAGAGCTAGAGCAATATCTTGAGCGCATTGTTACTCTGCCGGAGTGCTGTCGAGAAGATTGTAAGCATCCACAGCATCGTTGTAACTGATATCAACATAGTGGAAGGCTCTATCTGTCGCACTGACAGATCTGAGCAAACGGAGGAAGGAGTTAAAATAGACTCCAAGCCAAGGTGTGGCTAACTCCAACGAGGACTAGGCAAGCATTTCAGGCTTCGCCGAACCTCGGGATAAATCCCTGTGTCTGTGTGCTCTGCTCTGTGTTGTGTGTTGTTTCTCTGTCTTATTTATTGTTTATACTTGCACTTCGATATTTATATGTGGTATAAGCTATCTTCGGAGTGCAGGGTATTTTAAGACAGGAACTTCAATTCCGCTGCAACCTACTCGAAGGATCTTTCATTCCACTGCAATCC
Organism: Zea luxurians; assembly: GCA_029449295.1. Taxonomy (NCBI): domain Eukaryota; kingdom Viridiplantae; phylum Streptophyta; class Magnoliopsida; order Poales; family Poaceae; genus Zea; species Zea luxurians. The sequence goes on along the minus strand of JAOPSE010000013.1, from coordinate 73,041,860 downwards.
AGTCTTCGAGTAGAGTAAGAATTTCTAGTTATAAAGTGATAATTATTATTCGCCTGTTCATCCCCCCCTCTAGGCGACATCTAGATCTTGTTCCCAGGCATAGGGAACTTTCAGTTAGTCACCCTTCCTTTGTGGAGATGTATTGTGTTTATCAAACTGGAGAAACCTAACGGGCGGCTATGACCTCTGGGAAATCTTTGTAAAGGCTACGTAGTGAGACCCTACTAGGTCACCTAGGTAGTGATCAATGGGGAGGCTAGAACCCCGGGCAGAATGGGAATCACGGCTTGTGGGTAAAGTGTGCAACCTCTGCAAAGTGTTAGAAACTGGTATATCAGTCGTGCTCACGGTTATGAGCAGCCTTGGGATCCTCTTCGATTAGAAGAACAATGGTTACTTTTATGATGATGATTAACAATGGTGATTATAATCCTGATCTCTGGTATTTCCTCTTGGAGGGAGTGCCTCTGGGTAATAACTGGGTTATTACTAAAATTTGGCTCTACTTATAATAATAAAACTTGACCAACTAAAAGCAACTGCTTAACCTTAACTCCACATACCGCTAGTCCACCTTAGCCAAACGGGACATTTGCTGAGTACGTTGATGTGTACTCACCCTTGCTTTACAAACCACCCCACTCTAGGTTGTCCCCACTGTTCTTAGTGCTCAGGAGGTGAAGTTGGCAACATGGATGACTTTGAGGAGTTCCAGGAATACGACGAGTTCTAGTTTACTTTAGTGGCAAACCTCCAGTCAGCTGTCTGTGTAGGCTTAGCATCTACGTTTTGTAATTCCGCACTTTGATATTTATGTTGAACAATGGTTATGTATTACTTTGTGGATGTCTTGGACATCTTGATGTAATAAAGTACCTTTTCGCTATTTATTTCAAGCATTGTGTGATGATGTCCAATTATGTAATCGTTGTGTACGTGAGTTTCTGATCCTGGCACGTACATGGTTCGCATTCGGTTTGCCTTCCAAAACCGGGTGTGACAGACAGCAGCCATCCCCAATGGCTATGTAGTGGTTGAGGGCTATAAATACCCCCCAACCACCACCACTCCAAGCATCCAAGTTTCCAGCACTTCACATTCAATACAAGAGATAGTGCATTCACTCCTAGACACAAATCAAAAGATCAAAGCCTCTCCAAGTGCCAAAGTTTATTCCAATCACCTAGTGACTTGAGAGAGAGTTTGTTCGTGTTCTTTGAGCTCTTGTTTCTTGGATCGCTTTCTTCCTTCCTCTTTCTTGTTCCAAAGTGACTTGTAAACGAGGCAAGAGACACAAAGTGTGTGGTGGTCCTTGCGGGGTCTAAGTGACTTGTGGAATTAAGAAGAAAGCTCACTCGGTCTAAGTGACCGTTTGAGAGAGGGAAAGGGTTGAAAGAGACCTGGTCTTTGTGATCACCTCAATGGGGACTAGGTTCTTTAGAACCGAATCTCGGTAAAACAAATCACCGTGTCATCCGCTTTATTTCTTAGTTGATTTGTTTTCTCCCTCTCTCCCGGACTCGGATTTAATTTAGCGCTAACCTCGGCTTGTAGATTGTGTTTTAAGTTGTAAATTTCAGATTACGCCTATTCACCCCCTCTAGACGACTTTCAATTTATATTTAGCACATATGAACTAAACAATATGTGTTGGTTATTTAATCACTAAAACATTTATAGAAATGGCATAAGGATATATTTCTCTTTCACCTTCGCTTCGACCACCTCCTCGCTCCCTACGATCCCAGTGTGGCCCTCTCGCTTGGCTCAGCGGTGACCTAAACTGGCACCACATTCATGTATCGGGCGCTCTTGGACTCGAGCACCATCCACCACGGGCCCTAGAACGTCATGATGCCCTGTGCGTCCTCCGACAAGCGGTGTCAGCGCAGCCATGACAGTCGGTACACTAGTAAATTCAACAGACTGTAGATGAAGGACTAGTATAATTATAATCTATAGAGATAAAATATTATAAAAGTTATAGCCGGATTAAAGACGTAGCACAACAAACATTATGGAGATCCTCAGAGTGCACATCCTCGGACTGCATGCAGAGAGCAGCGAAGAGAATCGCTGGACGCTTCTCCCCCTCGCCTGTAACCCTCGCGGGGGTGTGGGGACAAATCAATGGCGTAGTTGGAGAGTACCTTATACTCTAATACTAAAATTATGGACAACAAATCGTGTATATAATTGCATATTATACTGTTTAAAAAGTGGAATATGCTAGAGATAGTATGTGCTCATGGAAAAAGAAACGGCGGCAAAGTCTAGAGTTGCTATTTTAGGTGCAACCTAACCTACCTAGAAGCAGGTGGGCAAAAAGGCATTCGATCCATTCCGTGAGGCGAAAACCGGAAACGCTACACGCGGCCTCCGTTTAATAAGGTGGTCATATTCCATCCTTGCTCGGCATGGCGCTTCATCCAGAAGGCAAAACCTTATTCTCGCCGACCCTCTTCCAAGGCAAATCTCCTCCAAAAACAGTTGCCGTCTTGCTTCATGCCAACAATAATGGCAGCATCGATGAATGATCCATCAATCTTCCTAGCCCGTCGCCAAATCTCCCTATCGCCGAAAGACCCTTCCCGTCCCCGGCAGCGCTAGCTCCGTCCTGATGCGCATGCCGCGGCTGCCCCTCCTCCTCAAGGTAGCCGCGGCGGCGGCTGCCGGGGCGCTGGCGCTCATTGTCGCGGCGCGCCTCCGCAGGGAGGACGCCGTGGCCTCGCTCCGCCGGGAGATCCGCGAGGCACTCACGGCACTTGTCGCAGACGACGAGGACGGCGACGACGCCGAGGAGGACTCCTCCCCGCCGCCGCCGTCCGTGCTGATCACGGGGTTCCGCGCCCACGGCAAGAGCTCGCTGGTCAACACGGCGTGCCGGGCGCTGGCGGCCGAGGACGGCCCTCTGCTGCTGCGGGCGGAGGCTTCGCCGCCCGGCGGCGGGAGCGAAGGGCCGAGGAAGCTACGGATGGTCAAGGCCGTGGTGGCCGGGACCGACGTCGACGGCGCGGGGGCGGGGGAGGGCGACGTGGTGGAGCTGCTGGACGCGCCGCCGCTCGCCGAGACCGGTAAGCTGACGAGGGAGGACATCGACGCCGCCATCAGCAGCGGGGACCCTGAGTGCGTTGTGTTCATTCTGCGCTGCAACGCGCCCACCAAGGAACGGAACGCCGCCATCAAGCGCCTCCCGGAGATTTCTGCCGCCGTCAGAAACAAAGGTCAGTCTTACAGAACTTCTCGTGGGCTTTGCGTGTCGCACTGTTTATTTATACTGGGCCGTCTACTAGAAAGGCCCAACCCATACAAAGATAGTTGCGCAATGGACCTTGGACCTTGGATTTAGTAATCCCTCCCCGTTAGGTTGTTTTAGTTTTTGTGATAAGGTTAAACTTTTCATTGACCAAATTTATGGGAAAATACCCAAATATCTATGTAATGTCAAATTAGTTTAGCTAAATCCAGCATAAAACATATTTGGATAGTACATTTATTTGGTATACTATTTTTTTAAAAAAAACTAGGGAGGGGAAAGATTCCCCGAGGCTGAGCAGTTACACATGATCGAAGATGCACGCGCTATTGGCGCAAGCCAGGGATCATGGAGGCTGGAGCAAATCGCCCTTCTCAAATTGTTAGGTCGTTCGTCGCAGGCATGGAAGATCACATTGCGCGACAGGTGTGTCTCGTTCGTGAAAATGGTGCCATTCCTAGCATTCCATAGACGGACTATAGCCAAGTAGCTGGATCAAGCCCTATGTCGTTGGCGAAGTCCAAATGTTGACGTCGTTAGTTCAAGTAAGTTATGACAGGCCGATAGAGTGCCATATTTATTTGGTATAGCATAGATGATAATATATTTTTCTCTAAATTTGATCAAAAGCTGAAGACAAAAATTAAAAAAATATATTTGCGAGCAGAGGGAGAAACAATTATTGCAATAGTCCGTCTATATATCAATTTAAAACTCGTTGTGTAGGTAGAAGGCTGTTAAGTTTTTCGTGGAAATGACTTCTGATTATCGATTCAAAGATAAACATACAGTGAAATTTGCAAGTAATGTGAGCCTTTTTGTTTCTTTAATTTCTTTGGTACTAATAGAAAACTGATCCACCTTCGCAAAAGAGAATGTAAATATGTATCATAGATGACATTTTTGAGTCAAAACTTCTTTTTTAAGCTCATGGGAGCATGCCCCCCCTCCCCCCGTCCATCAGCATAGCATGGCAACATACATTTTTTAATTTTTCTCGATAGGGGAGGCAAAAAATCCCACCTCATATATTGAGCTTTTGAAGCCTGGGAACATAACCCTAAAAGGGCAAAGAAATTACAATTGTGAGAGGGCGAGGGAGAGACATCCATGCCATGATGCCAAGCAAGAGCTTGAGTGGATTGGATTTCACTTGCCTGTCTACGGTTCCCTTGCTGAACCTTGCGTGTGCTCGGGATAGGTGTAGTAATTTTCAGTCTACAAACACACATCTGCGATACACGTACGGAGGGTTACTTACTGCATGAAGATATAATTGTTACGCCTCTTTCACAATTGACAAAATACAATTTACATTTACATTGTGTTCAGGTGTGAGTTTTTTTTATATATCCTGTAATAAGGCTGAATTTGATTGTTACTAACATCCATTAACAGGGCTTAATTTGATCATCGTGTTGACTTTTAAGAAGGGCATGAGATCCATTAGGCAGGCTGAAGAGCTTCTACGGGAGGTCTCGTTCAGGGCCAGAACTGATTGTGTCTACTTCATCGAGAACTACACCTGGAGCAACAACGGCCCCAACCTCCACCATCCCCCCGTCATCAGGAACGACTTCGAGACTCATTTCACGGTGCTGACAATCATTCGCCAGTGTCTTGAGTTCATCAAGCTAAACAGGAGCCAGTCCAAGAACAAGAAAAAGACGAACGGCAAGCAGGAAAAAGCACCCGAGCCTAAACTTAAAAATAATCCACCTGCAGAAACTAATAAGCAGCGCCAGAAACTCAACGAGTCCATTGTAAAACCTTTCCTCAACAGTTCAGAAACTTGAATCGCCCGGCTATACGTATGATGTACTGATCAGGCTGATGTAGACATACTTGTATAGCACTGAGGTAGTCTGACAAGCTGCACAAAATGTAACGATCATCCATTCGTTTTTGTGAAGATGCACGTCCTCTTTATGTATCATAAATCAAGATGTGCTGCTGCCTTTTCTCGTTACCGGAATTCGTAAAGACGCAAGCACGAAAACCCTCTTTCCATATGTGTCGTAGATCATAATATCACTTATACAGATCTAAAAACACCAATTTTTGTATGAAAGCGTCATTACATGTACATAGAATCCTTTGTTTATACGTCATAACTAACCCCGATATAGTAAAAGGTTATTATCATAGACGGAACATGAATGAACCAACAATGTTGGCCTGCCTTATATTATCTTTATAGCCGATCAGTTTAGTAATCCAGACACCAGCAATAGTAATCTGATGCTGAAACTGCCAGGAGTTCTGGGCTCATCCTCTTGAGTTCTCTCTTCCTCCAGGCTGAATAGTTAGTTGTTCGGGGCCTCGCCTGAGCCGGAACTGTAATCTCTTGGGTGAGCTTGTGTTCTCATACTGAATTCCTGATGTGCAGTACAGCCTCATTGCTGCAACACAGGCCTCGTAGGGTCCTGAATGCCACTATGGATATCATACCTACAGAGGATACAATCTCCTATTCTCCTTAGCATCACCACACAGATCCGGTTGGTTGAAGAGCCTCAGAAGTGGAGCAGTTCCATTCTAGATTTAGAGTGGAGCAGCTACATTTTAGATTTCTGAGAATGGAGTGAATTCGTTCCATTTTCTGTTTAGGTCCATCACAAAGAGAGAGAGGAAGAAGTGGAACTGTAGGATTCCACCATTCTTTGGAGCGAGCTCGTCCTAAATCTGATGGTAGTACCTAATTTAGAATCATTCCACTCTTACCGCTCCATTTGCTCTCTGACGAATAGATCGGCTCTATCCCACCACGCTCCTCAACCAAACAGACCTATATACTAGGCTGACTGCATAGATCATCTGCAGTGACATACCCAAGGTATGCTTGCGTAAGGCACTTTGGCGAGTTACAGCTTGCGGTATCTCTATATATGCATAACAACTTCTCTCAAAAAGGCAAAACCATTGTGGTAACTGATTCCTAAACCATAGTTCAGCAAGCTAGACCTAACAATCTTTGTACCAATCTGTATGGTTGTACTTGATATAGGATACTCTGCATCCAAACAACATTTCACAAGCGGATAATTATTGATTGGTTTTATCGCGCACAAAAAAAAACAACAAACGTAAACACTTTACAACATGGTCTGTGGCTTTAAAGAACGCATCAGATTGAGCTGTTGCTAGTAGAACCACACCATCTAAGGGCTTATCTAAAGACTTGTTCAGTTAGCTCTTAATCTATATGGATTAAGTGAGATTGGATATGTTTGAATCCTAAATAAGTCAAACTTATTCTTAATTTTTTTTCAATCCCATCCAATCCATATCTATCGGAAATAACCAAACAAAGCCTAACAAGGTTAACAACATTCAAATAAATTCATAAGTTCACTGATCAACATTCAAATAACCAGAGCAATGCATTACCACCATTACTGAATTCATAACACAGGCAAAAGCCACTGCACCACTTACACACACCAGCCAACCACCACTACCATGAGAAGCGGCACATCACAGTGCTTGCTTGAGAAGCAGACACAACAACGCCTACTAGAAGGCGGCTAAGACGAGGTGAACTTGGTGACGGCCTTGGTACCCTCCGAGACGGCGTGCTTGGCGAGCTCGCCGGGGAGGACGAGGCGGACGGAGGTCTGGATCTCGCGGGAGGTGATGGTGGGCTTCTTGTTGTACCGGGCGAGCTTGGCGGCCTCCGCGGCGAGCTTCTCGAAGATGTCGTTGATGAAGGAGTTCATGATGGACATGGCCTTGGAGGAGATGCCGATGTCGGGGTGCACCTGCTTCAGGACCTTGAAGATGTAGATCTTGTAGGTCTCCACGCTCTTCTTCGCCTTCTTCCTGCCCTTCTTGTCGCCGCCCTCCTTGCCTGCAGACTTGCCCGCCGGGAGCCGCTTCTCCGCCTTGGCCTTCTTCCCCGCGGGGGCCTTCTCCGCCGGAGCCGCCTTCTCCGAGGGCTCCTCCTCCGGCACCTTCTTGGCCGCCGGCTTCTTCTCCGCCTTGGGCGCCATCAATACCGCTCAGATTTTCTGGATGATAGGAGTAGGAGCGATGGAAAACGATGATACGTTGTGAAGTCGCGGAGGATTTCTGCGATGAGAAAATGGCGAAGATGTGGGGCGGCTACTTATAGAGGAAATGTGGTGCGCGCTGGTTGGTGGAAAGGTGGTGGATGCCGCGGATCGCTGGGGGAGGAGGCGCGCGAGGCGTTCGTGCTTCTTGCCTTGGACGGCTCAGATGCGTTTTGGAGCGGATCGCTGACATGGCCAAAGTGCGCGCGGGAAGAGACGGAGGGAAATGATTTTCGTCGCGCAAGCGGGTGACGTCGTCGGCGAGGCACAGGTCATAGGGTTGTTTTGTCTTTTTTTCTGACGATTTTTTTCTAAGAATCTAGTTGTAAGATGAACTTAGGTGTTGGGAAAATTGCTATGTAGATAAGTTAGATATTTAGGAATGCTGATTCTATATGTGATGATTCTAAGCTCTGATTACAACAGTTTATGTAAGTAACATTTTTAGTTGCCTACTTATTCATAATCGCCATACAAAAATCTAAATTATTCCGTAATTCCTAAAATAACGCTGCATGCAACAAATATCGTACACTACGTGCTACATGTGGTTTAAAAAACATCATAATTATTGACGGTAGTACAGTGGACACATGTAATAATGATAGAAACGAAGGGTACGGGAGACCAAGTATCGAGAATCTGGCCGACTTCCTCTAGACGTGGCAGGATGACCGCTTCTCTCAGCCTATGTAATAGCAGATTCTACGCCAAGCGCTTGCCGAAGAATCAGACCAAGAAGCTACGCATTTGGTATCTAAAATCAGCTTTTGGCAGCCAGAAGATGAAACAAATAGGGCAGGTGACCATGAATTTCTCTGTTGCTCTGCGGGTGCTGCATTGTTCGGCTGCCCTGCAGCCACAACCAGGGGCGGATTTGGGCCCCAGGCCACCTGGGCCGTGGCCCAGGGCGCAGCCCAAAAAACTTCTTGTATATAAGTCTTTTTTCAACCAAAAAATCTAGCCCAAAATACATTTTAGCCTAAAAATATGGTCCAAAAGACCTCCTGCTTGCACCGATTGAGTCTGAGACTGGTGGCCTTCCTCAGTCGCTTAAGTCACGAGAACATACTCTTTTAATTATTTCGGAAATCTACGCGACTGCGTTTTCAATGTTGCCAGCGGCGTGGCTGCCTCCATTTAGTCCACTATCGCTCTCCACGCCTTCAGGCTCTACGAATTCGGCAAGGCCACAAAGCAGCAACCTCCGAGGCGGCCGGGCGGGCTCTGACTCAGGCATCCGCCACCGCCAGTCCGGCCTTCACCTCAGCCAGTCCGCCTCCAACGTCTCTGCGACCCTGTAGCAATCTATAGAGACACAACTGTTGTAGCTATTCGGACTGCTGCAATTGCAATCTATAGAGACAAAATATTGTTCGGACTGCTGCAGTTGTTCGTCGCGGTTTGTCTTATTGTGTCGTACAAGCGGTCGGCGCGCCCAAGCCTAGTCCTGATAGGTCATCAGTCCGCCGCAGGCCGGGGTGCATAGGTCATGAGTGGAAACTGGAAAGTGGATCGGCACCAGATAGAGTTAATACAATTGGTCACTTATGGTGGGTCGATCTCGGGTCGGGCAAGAGAACCACTCGAGTGATTTCCCTTCGATTCGCCTGATCCCCCTGTCTAGTTCCACCACGCCCGACCCCGAGCTCGGTGCCGCGGGGTTCGTTAGGGGGGCGGGTTCTTCGAGTGTAGACATTTCCTTTCTCCTCCAGCTGACCGAGGGCCCCCAGTTGCCAGGGGCTTTTCCCTAGTGCGCTCGCAGACCGAGGGGCCCTAGGGACTGGGGATATTATCCCCAACGAATCTATAAATTTTCCTTAAAAGATCACTATCGGTGTTTTGACCTGAGTGTCCTAACCAACGAGTGTATTTGTGCTACGTGTCCCGATCCAGATGGGTGATGCAAGAAGACACGAGATTTATCCTTGTTCGGGTAAGAGAAGGCCCTACTTCCAGTGAGGGGGATGAGACTTATATTATCTTGCACCTTGGTGCTCATAGTAGGGGGTACAAGCTGGCCGAGGATTGCATCCCAAGTCTATGTGAGTGATTGAGGCAAGTGTCAATATCGAAAGCAGAGAGCAAAATGGTCAAGTGTTGTCCTCTGGTTCCCCGGGGTCCTTGGACTCCTCCTTTTATACCGCAAGGGGGGAGCCCAGGAGTACAAGGGATGCTGAGCTACTGTAATGTTGAGAGGGGGTGAATTTGAGCCCATGTAGCAGTATGGTCGTCGAGATGGCCCTTGTACTGGATGTTGCTTGCGATCAGGAGAAGGACGCCTGGTTCCTGTATCCCATGCTTTGACCGAGCAGAGAGCCGGGGCTAGGGTCGGGGGCTCGGATGCGTACCCAAGCTTACCCAAGCTTGCCCTAGGGACGTGCCTAGTTACTAGAGGCTTTTCCCTTATGTGCTCGCTGACCGATGGCCCCAGGGACCGAGGATATTATCCCCGACAAGCCCATACATTTTCCTTAAAATATCACAAAACACTAAATCACAGTTTGATTGGTATAAAAGATGGCACTAATGCAACTTTTTGCTATATACCTATATCACAACAAACAAGTCCCTTAAACAATTATATTTGCTATGTCTTTAAGTTAATTTCACTCAAGCATGCAAATTAGCAACAACACAAATATACTATAGAGATAATTGGATAACTAAAACAACTAGTTACAATTATGAGCTACTTCGTAGGTACTCAAATAACTATGTCACAAGATAATGATGTGAATGTAAATGCAAATGGGGTAGCAATTTGTCATCGTGAACAGACATCAAGATACACAAAGTATCGAAATGAAGAGTTTCGAGAGAGCGTGGGCATAGGCGAGTGGTGTGATAAACCTAGGCACGACTAGGAATGAGCATGTGGGTAGTTTTAGAGAGGTCTAGGTTCTAGTGTGCATAATACCCTATGTCATCTTTCTACTCATCTATTGATGAACACAAAGGTGAAGATGATTACAAGATCATAACTAAACTAAGGATTATGACATCTTAGCTCCCTATTTCTACTTGGTTCCAGTAGCCGTTCTCACCAATTGGACCTAATCCACCTTTATGCTTGCCCTCAAATGTTGAGTGCGGTGGGTCTTGTTCTTGTCGAAGAGAATCATAGACCTTACGAGGGAGTTTGTATAAACCTCTGAACCCATTAGTGTTACTCTGTTATCCCCTTTTATAGATCAAGGGAGAAGAGAGGTTTACATTAGTTGGACCATTGATCTAATTACCTAGGACCAAACAACCCCATTCTTATCATATTCGTGAAGTCATATGAAGAGTCGTACCTTCGAGCTTTGCACAGTGTTAGTGATGTTCTTCAACAGCTATCATACTTGTTATTGGAACAAGTACGTTGCTTCCACAAACACTAGGGTTTGTGGCGTTGGTACAACATAGTTGGTAGCTAGTGTAGCATTCTATACTTGGTAATATGTTGGGGACTTGTTCTCAAATACTAAGAATTAAGAACAAGGCAACATAAAAAGTGTTAAATGTTAAACTCCTTCGTCCTTATAAACATTATGTTCCTTCGGGTATAATGAATCTAGGACGAAGGTTACAAAGGAAAAGACCTTCGTAAGATTGATAGATGGTAAAAAAGAACACACATGCATAAAACACGAGTAATGATATGAGTATTATCATCAACTTATTTTTATTAACAAATTCATAAAAACAAATTACAAATATACCTTCAGATTGATGGAAAGTAAAGGTACAGACGTGATGCGAAAAAGCGCATGCCAAGTCAGCATGAACAGTACGGGAGTACTGTTCATCTATTTATAGGCACGAGACGCAGCCCGTGTAAAATTACATTGATGCCCTTTACATTTGACAATAACTTTATAGCAATCCTTCGAGGTTTAATTTGACTTTTCATCTTTAAGTCGGTTCCTCTTTTCTGCTGTCATGCCGAAGCTTTTCTGCACGTATCTTCGTGATCGTCTTATCCTTCGTCGTGGTCGCTTTCCACCCCAGTCAAGCTTCGTCTTAACCATGCTCTTGTACACCCACAACCTGACTCCGAAGATACCTGTTCACATGTTTCACTCGGAAAATATTGTCAAACCATGTTTTTGAGGACCTTCGGAAGCCGAAGGCCCCCAACAGTAGCCCCTCGCAATATTAATTTACTGTAATGATAAATTCATATTGCGATATGGACGAAGGCTTGAAGCCGAAGGTCCGAAAAAACACCTTCCTTCTGCTAGAATAGCAACAGTCATTGACAAACGGGGCCCTCCAGTTTTCGACACACCGGGTGTATAAATAAGAGCTCACCGCGAGTTTATTTGGCACGCTCTTTTGCCATCTGCTTTTACTCACCCAACTTTTCAGCCTGCGCGCAACAGCACTCGCTCGGTTTTAAATTTTTAAGCTTCGGTTTCGAGTGTGTTTTGTCAGCATTTGCGAAGATGCCTGAGGATAAGAAAGTTGTTGGTGCTTCGAAGCTAAGCCTTTCTGAGGAAATGCACCTGGGCTTTCTTGAATCAATGTCAAAGACTAATACGGAGAAGATTACCAGGGAGATTTTGGAGGGTTTATCTGAAGATACTGGCGACAGTGAAAGTTACGATGTGGATAGTGGTGGTGAAGATTCCGAAGATCGACCCTGGCGACCAAGCCATGCAGTTTTTGGTAAGTCCAGTATTAAGGAAAATCATCTTGTCAATATGAGAGGGAGATACTTTTGGGACTTGTCTGTTGTGAGGGCTGACGAAGGAGAGAAGACTTGTCCAACTCCCGAGGAAAATGAGGTCGTGATATTCTGAAGCTTCCTAAAAGCTGGATTACGATTTCCCTTGAGCAGTTTTGTCGTGGAAGTACTGAAGACATTCGAAATATACCTTCACCAACTTATCCCCGAAGCAATCATAAGGATGAACATCTTTGTGTGGGCCGTGAGAAGTCAAGGTTTGGAACCTAACGCAAAAAGCTTCTGTAACGTACACGAGCTATTGTATGAGACAAAACCCTAGGGCAAAGAGCAGTATCACAACAACTTTGGCTGCTACAGCTTCGGCGCTCGATCCGGGTCAAGCTGCCCTGTGCCAACCTTTCGAAAGAGGTGGCCCGGCGACTGGATGACAGAATGGTTTTACGTGAAAAATGACTTGAAATCACGTGAAGATATCAAGGGTATCATTATGCACCCTATCTGGCAACGCTTCGGCCTCCGGAAGCCGAAGGTGGAAATGGATGAAGCAGCCGAAGAATGCCAGAGAGCCTTCGGCGTGGTTTGCTCTTTTATTGGGACAAGGGATTTGGTCCAAGAGCATATTGCCTTCAGAGTTTGGCCACTTGTAGAAAAGTGGGAAATGCCGAAGGAGACCGTCAAGGAACCTAATGAAGGTGGACTAGTTAGGCTAAAATACACATTCAAATACGGAGATAAGTTTGTTGAACCAGATGATGACTGGTTAAAAAGTATTGAGGCCATAAGTGACGAATTGCTTGGGGTATACTCGAAAGCCGAAGATACTGCATTATCAGCGGCCTTCGGAGGCCGAAAGAAGAAGAGACTTAACCGAGTATTCGATGCAATTGGGTTTGTCTACCCCGACTACCATTACCCAGTGCGAGGCCAAAAAAGGAAAAATACTTCTCCTGCAAAGGAAATTGCTTCAGCTGCTCCTAGCGAGCCAGCGCCGAAGAGGAAAAAGGTAAAGGTGCTCACACACCGGCCACGTTATATTGAACCGGCCACAGTGCCTGAGTTTATTGGTGAGGCCTCTTCGGCCACCGAAGCTAGAGAACCAACTTCAGTGCCAAAAATCGAAGAAATGGCCGAAGTACCAGCAACAGAAGAACCGAGGACTGAAGAAACAAAAACATTAGAAATTTTAAGTCCTTCAACAAAAATCCAAAAGGGTCCAGCAGCGACCCCGAAAAGAAAAAGGATGGTTAATGTGATGGATGTTTTGGAAACAATTAAATCTTCAAGCATAACTCCGAAGAAAACTGTTGAAGCTTCTGAAGTATCTACTGAAGCCTTTGTTGCTGAAGCTTTGAAGCAACAATTTGAAACTGAAGCTGGGCCTTCAGAGCCCACCAAGGTAAAACCTTTGAAAGCTGAAGAAACAAAATTGACAGAGGCAACTTTGGAGACCGAAAAAACAAAAATGACAGAGCCGATTTTGATTGAGGAAATTGACACTGCCGCCCCCGAAGCATATTCCAAAATACGTGATTATATTGTGCGACATGCTTCGGGGAAGAAATTATCTGAAGAAGAGATTTTTGAAGCTAATCACTATGCCCGAGAACTGAAGTATCCGAAGGGGGCCGTAGTGTTCAATGGGACAGACGAAGATGACTTCCTATACTGTCTCCCAGATAATAAAGAATTATCCGTCTACCGAGAGATGGCTAGAAGCATGGGGTTCCCGAAGCTTGAAGCTGGCCTTTGCGCCATGACGAAGGACGATCTTGCGGATAGCCTTGCATACAATAGTCTGAAGGTACAAAAATTGTGAATTTTGAAGTTTATGAATTTTGAATTAGTCTTTTGTTCTTATGTTAATCCATTCATTCTTTTGAATAGGGCTTAATACTTAGCAATGCCTTAAGGGCACAAAAGAATGCTGAAGATGAGAGCTGCACTATTGCTCTTAACAACCTTCGAACAGAGGTTATCAGGCTAAGAAACGAAGCCTTGAAAAAGGACAAAATTCTGCTTACATTGGTGGACAAGATAAAGGAAGATGAAGCTAGTTCTAAAACTCAAGCCGAAGCTCAGAAGCGCGAAATCGAAGATCTTCGAAAACAATTAGCTCGAGCTAAAGAAGAATGCATTCTTGAAGAAACAAAACGAGAACTAAGTGATCAATGGGCAAATCATTTGGAAATAAATGTTGAAGAGCTTCATGCTTCCAAGAAAAGGTGTTATGATAAATCCATAGAGTGTGTTAAGAAGATAAAATCCAGCTTCGCCAGCGTTGGCGCGTTCTCTAGTGAAGAAAATTTCACAAGGGGGAATCCAGAATGCCCGATTGAATGGATCAGTCACGAAGCTGAGGCCTTCGAGGAAATCTTAAATAGTCGTGGGGACATTTGTGCTTTTTCGGGCGCTAGGGGAATTGTTACTATTTTGGAGAAGAAAGGGTGCGAGCATGTGAAATCTTTAGCACAATCTGAAGCTGCTTTATCCTCTGAAGATATTAAAGACCCTTCAACCGAAGCAAGCCAGGTCGGTGGAAAATTTTTCACCAACATTTGGGACAATGGCGGCCGAGAAATGGCTCAAGAAATCATTCAAAGAAGCGAAAAAGGCATTCATGATGCTAGGAAGGTAGCAGAGGCTGCTGAGAAAAGCTCAGGGCCTGAAGGGCAAATAGGTATTAACTAGTGGTTTTTATTGTGTTGTAATTTTTTATTTCAAACTTTATTCGTGGTTTGTAATAGTAATATAGTCGTATCCTCTCCTCCCTCAGAACCTGCTGAGGCGTCTCCGGGCCCCCACCCAAAGGGAGACGATGAAATTAGAAAAATGGCCGAAGCCATCATGGACAAAGTTGTCGATCAGCTACTGAACGAAGCTGCAGAAGTAGTTCTTAGGGAAGATTAAATACTATTGTAAAAATATTTGGAATGTGACATGTGTAAAACTTTGTAACTTTGAATGTAATATATAATCTTTTTATGGTTCAATTCTTTACGATGCATGAAATTTTGCATACATACCGTTTTTTGAGCCTTCGGCGAAAAAAACACCTTCCCTTCTTTTCATGCTTCGTGAAGAAAATCTTTTATCTATCACAAGAATTTCCATACTTCTCTGATGAAGAATATCCAAGCTTCGTGAAAACATTCTTCAAAGCTATAAAAAAGTTTTATGTTGTCTCTCTAATGAAGCTACGCTTCTTCTCAATTTATCTTGTGCCTTAGCAGGATTTTCTCTTTTTCAAAACATTCTTCGAAGATCAATACTGTGTCCCCTTCTTGTTCTACATGCGACATGATGTATGATGCTTATGTTATGCAAAATGATGTGATGATGTTATGCTATGCAAAATGATATTTATGCCGAAGATACACACATCCCTGCAATAGAGCACAGAATCTTTTTATCTCAGCGCTGACTTTTCGCTGTAAGCCTCCCTTAGGAGCTTCTTCGCCTTTTACTTTCAGCAGAATCAGCGTTTATTTTTCGCTGTAAGCCTCCCTTAGGAGCTTCTTCGCCTTTTACTTTCAGCGGAATCAGCGTTTATTTTTCGCTGTAAGCCTCCCTTAAGAGCTTCTTCGCCTTTTACTTTCAGCGGAATCAGCGTTTATTTTTCGCTGTAAGCCTCCCTTAGGAGCTTATTCGCCTTTTACTTTCAGCGGAATCAGCGTTTATTTTTCGCTGTAAGCTCTGCATTCCCTTCGGAACGACTTTTGAGCAGAAAACTTACACTGCGCTCCCTTAGGAACGACTTTTGACTACTTCGAAGAAGTTACAGTGCGTTCCTTAGAACAAGTTTTTGATAATTCGAAGGTTCTCCGTGCCACCATAAATTCTTGTGCTTCGGCAACTCAAGCCTATGGAGAAGATATATTTTCATTATGATAATAAGCTAAACTGTTACAAGAATTTGAAAAAACGATAAAAGACACTTAAACTTTCCATAATTGTTCTTTACTACAAAGAAAGTAAAACTGAATGCGAAAATGCAAAAAGCTACTGTCGAGGTAGGATATTTTGTCAGTAAATGTGCTTCGACTCTGGCACAGTGCTATTGACTGTGCGAGCTTCGGACTCCTCTCTGAAGTCCCTCTAGGGGTGAGAGTGCTGGCTCCCTTCTGGCTGCAGAGCTCGTTGTATTGGTGGTGGCGGTGGAAGTTGTTGCCAGGAGGCTTGGGGTTGACTTGCCGAAGCAACAGAGGCTGCAGGGTGATTGCCTACATATTCTGGAATGTAAGGCGAATGGTACGAAGCAGTATGCATAACCTGCTTTGGCTGGCTCTGTTGCGCTGCAACTTCTGCTAGCTCCTTTTGCTTCTGGATGGTAACATGGCACATCCTGGTGGTATGGCCCTTGCCTTCACCACAGAATAGGAAGTAAATTTTTCTTGGTTGATCTCCAAATCTTCCCCCAAAGCCCCTGGCGCCTCTGCCCCTTGGCGCTGGCGGCCGGAAAGAGCTTTGCTGTTGCCCCGAAGCTTGCGAGGAGCACTGTGGCCTTTGCTGTTGACTCCCTTTGTCATCATTTTGAGTAGAATTGTGAATTGACCTGACGTGCCTCAGATAAAATCTTCCTCCGAAGCCCCTGGTCATTTCAGAGAACTTGAAAGCTTCCTCCCTTCTTTAGCGAAAATCATTGTCAGCTCGAATATACTCGTCCATCTTCTGGAGCAGTTTCTCCAAAGTTTGAGGAGGCTTCCTGGCAAAGTACTAAGCTGAAGGTCCTGGTTGAAGCCCCTTGATCATGGCCTCAATGACAATTTCATTGGGCACTGTTGGTGCCTGTGCCCTCAGATTTAGGAACCTTTGGACATATGCCTGAAGGTATTCTTCGTGATGCTGGGTGCACTGAAATAAAGCTTGAGCAGTGACTGGCTTCGTCTGAAACCCTTGGAAGCTGGTTATCAACATATCCTTCAGCTTTTGCCATGAGGTGATTGTCCCTGGCCTAAGAGAGGAGTACCAGGTTTGTGCAACACTCCTGACAGCCATGACGAAAGACTTTGCCATGACCGCTGTGTTGCCACCATACGAAGATATGGTTGCCTCATAGCTCATCAAGAATTGTTTCGAATCTGAATGACCGTCGTACATGGGGAGCTGGGGTGGCTTGTAAGATTGTGGCCAAGGAGTAGCCTGCAGTTCTGTTGACAGGGGAGAAGTATCATCAAAAGCAAAATTTCTGTGATGGAAATCTTCATACCAGTCGCCCTCGTTGTAGAAGCCCTCTTGATGAAGCTCTCTGCGCGGGGGCCTTTGGTTCTGGTCATCTTGAGCAAGATGTCGAAGCTCTTCAGAGGCTTCGTCTATCTACCTTTGAAGATCAGCTAGGCGAGCCATCTTCTCCTTCTTCCGTTGGACCTGTTGATTGATCATCTCCAAATTTTGGATTTCTTGATCCAAGTTGTCCTCCGGAGGCGTTGGACTGGTGACCTTCCTCTTCTGGCTCCGGGCCTCCCTAAGAGAAACAACATCTTGATTGGGGTCCAGCGGCTGCAGAGTGGCAGCCCCTGTCGTTGAAGCTTTTTTCGGCGGCATGACGAAGGTGACGCCTGCCGAAGGTGTTCAAAACTCAAAAAATGGACGTGAGTTCACCGGAGGTGGGCGCCAATGTTGGGGACTTGTTCTCAAATACTAAGAATTAAGAACAAGGCAACATAAAAAGTGTTAAATGTTAAACTCCTTCGTCCTTATAAACATTATGTTCCTTCGGGTATAATGAATCTAGGACGAAGGTTACAAAGGAAAAGACCTTCGTAAGATTGATAGATGGTAAAAAAGAACACACATGCATAAAACACGAGTAATGATATGAGTATTATCATCAACTTATTTTTATTACCAAATTCATAAAAACAAATTACAAATATACCTTCAGATTGATGGAAAGTAAAGGTACAGACGTGATGCGAAAAAGCGTATGCCAAGTCAGCGTGAACAGTACGGGAGTACTGTTCATCTATTTATAGGCACGGGACGCAGCCCGTGTAAAATTACATTGATGCCCTTTACATTTGACAATAACTTTATAGCAATCCTTCGAGGTTTAATTTGACTTTTCATCTTTAAGTCGGTTCCTCTTTTCTGCCGTCATGCCGAAGCTTTTCTGCACGTATCTTCGTGATCGTCTTATCCTTCATCGTGGTCGCTTTCCACCCCAGTCAAGCTTCGTCTTAACCATGCTCTTGTACACCCGCAACCTGACTCCGAAGATACCTGTTCACATGTTTCACTCGGAAAATATTGTCAAACCATGTTTTTGAGGACCTTCGGAAGCCGAAGGCCCCCAACATAATACTTCATGGTACATTGACGGATGCATGGATGGTTACAGGGTCAGTGCATGTATTGACTAGTGGTCTCAGGTACCATGTTGACTAAGTCCCCAGCGCACATATCAATATGTAATGTTGCTCGTCACACATTTAATATGTTGTATAGGAAACTTATCCAATATGCATGCACTATGGAACTAACATTAGGCCCTAAACATGGGGTCCCTACCTCACAATCGTAATGCCCTTGATGGGACTAAACACGTCTTTCTATCTTGTATACATGATTACACTTACCCATACCAAATATCTTGTTCCCATGGGAGGCCTCGAGCCTAGGGGGGTCAATGCCTAGTGATTCACATTAGTGAGGCCAAGGGCCTTAGGGACCCTAGGGCCAGTAGATGGCCCTAAGAGACTGTCTTCTATTGAGTGGCCTTGGGGATGGAGATGGAGGGCCTAGGGCACGTAAATCCTTCATTATCGCACCCGAGCATGAGGGCCTAGAAACTTAGATACTTTGCAAGCTCATCGAGGCATGAGGTGCCTAATGACTTGGGTTGTTTATAAGCGCCCTAGGGTACTAGTAGGGGTGACAACGAGCTCTAAATTTTACACTATAATATTTAAGGATCGGATCGGATTAGGATGGTGCCCTATTTCTATTCTTTTTGAACTAAAATTTATTTAGGGCTCTATCATTTTGTGAAGAAGCATTTGGATCGTGATCCATTACCACCCCTAAGTACGAGAGCCTTAAGGGCTTAAATTGTTCTAGCTTTGGACATTCCGAGCACTAATGGCCACGGAGATCTTAGTAGTTCTTAATGAGATTTGATGGTGTACATGGATCCTCAAATGCATCTTATGGTAGCTATGGGTATTGCCCTTCCAGGGATGCCGATAGAGGTCCTCGATCTGCTGCTAGACTGGTCGTCTGGTCCTTCAGGCGGACCCTCAACTACCACCAAGAGATGCTCAAGAATCTCACCTTGAGAGACTAACTTTGGGCCCTACCATGGCAGGACTGAAAGTCGCCTAGAGGAGGGGTGTTGGTCACTTGTTCTCAAATGCTATAAATCAAGAACAAGGCAACACAATTGTTAATGGTTAAAGACCTTCGTCCTTCGAAGCATTATTTCCTCGCGGATATAATGATCCTCAGACGAAGGTTATGAAGGACACACCTTCATCATTTTATCATGTAAAAATGAATATAAATAAGAAAGTGAAGGAATACAAAGGAATGAAGATAATAATTGTTATATATCGATGATTCATTTATTATTATCTTCATCAAACATGAATAAGCATTAACAATATTCATATTACAATGGTACCTTCGGCTTGCCAGAAGGTGAAGATGCGAGAATGATGCAAGAGTGATTACAGTCCAGAGTGAATAGTACGATGTTACTGTTCATCTATTTATAGGCAACGGACGCAGCCTGGATAAAAGTACATTTATATCCTAGTAACTGCCTATAATCCTAACATGAATTTTTGAGGACTATAAGGTCTTTAGCCCCCTTTTAGTCATCTTCATGCTTGAACTTCGTCCATACGTTAAGCCGAAGGTCCTTGTTTTTAGCTTCATCGCCCACTCTTTATCTCCCTTCATTCTGTCATAAGAGAAGTTCTTCATCTCAAAGCCGAAGCTTCCTATAACTATTCATAATCATGCTAAAGACATATGGTTAGTCACATTTTTTAGGACCTTCGGAAGGGGAAGGCCCCCAACAGTAGCCCCTCACAGTATTGATTTGTTTCCTTGTAACAAATTTAGACTGCGACGTGGACGAAGGCCTTTAGCCGAAGGTCCAAAAAACACCTTCCTTTCGCTAGAATAGCGAATGACACTGACATGCCAAACCCACCAAGCTGTGGGGCGCTATGCATATAAATATGAGCTTGTATTGAAGGCGTTTTTGTGCTATTTCAATTGTTTACAATGTGCTCGCCATTTTAAACTTTCTTGTTTTGTCGAAATTTTAAGCTTCAGCATTTCAACAAGTTTTGATTTGATAGCTGGTGAGAAGAAGATTGTCGACTCGGCTCTGTCCGAGTTTTATGAAGCTTTGGAGAGCTCCAACATAGAAAAGATTGCACATGAGACATTAGCTGGGATATCTAAGGGTTCCAGTGACAGTGAAGACTTTGATGCGGAAAGTGAGAATGAGGGTGTCGAAGATCGGCCCTAGAGGCCAAGCCATGTTATCTTCGGGAAATCAATGATGAAGCAGGGACAAATTGATACAATGAGAGGAAGGTACTTTCGTGATATTTCTATTGTGAGGGCTGGAGGAGAGAATAATGTCCCTCTACCGGAATCTGACGAGGTGGTCGTCTATAGAAGCTTCATGAAAGCAGGGCTTCGGTTTCCTTTGGATAGGATGCTGGTTGAAGTGCTGAAAACCTTTGAGATCTACCTTCATTAGCTTATTCCTGAAGCCATCATTAAGATGGGAATCTATATTTGGGCCATGAGGAGCCAAGGACTAGAACCAAATGCAAAATGCTTTTGCTATATGCATGAATTGTCTTATGAGACGAAGGCCATCGGAAAAGAACAATATCACAACAACTTTGGTTGCTACAGCTTTGTACCTCACTCTGGGGTGAGCTACCCAGTTCCAACATTTCAGAAGAGATTGCCGGGGGCCTGGATGCAAGAGTGGTTCTATGTGAAAAATGGCTTGGTTGCAAGGGAAGACATTAAGGGGATTATCCAACGCCCTATCTGGTCTCGCTTCGGCATTAGGAGGCCATCCCTTGCCCTTGGAAACGAGATACAAGCATGCCAAGCTGCCTATAATACAGTATGCACTTACATAGGCACCAGGGACTTAGTCCAGGAGCATATCGCTTATAGAGTGTGACCACTCTCAAGTGGGTGGGAGATGCCGAAGGAGGCTGCTGCTGGGTCTAGCAAAGGTGTCGTAGTCTATTTGAAGTATACATTCAAATATAGGAGCCAATTTGATGAGTCAAACGACGACTGGCTAGATGCCATCGAAGCAACCAGCGATGAATTACTTGGTGCTTATTCAAGGGCCGAAGATGACGCTATGCCTGCATCCTTCGGAGGTCGAGGCAAGAAGAGGCTGAATAGGGTTTTTGATGTCATTGGTTTTGTATACCCAGATTACCGCTACCCTTCATGAAAGCAAGGGAAGAAAAGAAGAGTTGGTGCTTCGGTGATCTCTAATATGCCGAAGCCAAAGAAGGTTAAGGTTTTGACGCATAGCCCCAAGTGCGTTGAAACAACGAAAGAGCCAAGGCCTGCTGAAGGGTCTTCTGCTTTTGAGTCAAGTCACCCCACTCTCGCCGAAGCTAGAATGGAATCGGCCAAAAAGCCAAAACCGAAGATGACGACTGAACAATTAGGGGTTTCGAGTCCATTTCAAGAGACGGAGGTACCAAAGATAGCAAAAATTGCTTTAGTAACTCCGAAGAGAAGAAGAATGGCTAGCGTACTAGACACTGTTATGGAATCCACAAAGGCGTTAACTCCTACTTCTGCCGAAGGACCTAGCGTGGAAGGCGAGAATAAAAAGAAATCTACCGAAGCTGGCATGATGCAAGTTGCAGCTGAGGCTGGGCCCTCGGCTCCCACCGAAGCAAGGCCTTTGGAGGCTGTTGAAAAGGGTGCTGAATCAAGACCTTCGGATGCCGCGAAAGCACCGTTACTGTTAGAAAAAGAGAGGGCTACCGAAGAATCTGAATCCCCTGCTCCTAGAGCATTTACTGAGTTGGAATTTATAGTGCTTCATGCTTTAGGGAAAATATCAAAAGAGCAAATTACCGAAGCGCAACATTACGCCAGGGATCTACAGTACCCTCGAGGATCCTTGTGTACGGTGGGGATGATGAAGATGACTTCCTTTATTGTCTATCTGACAATAAAGAGGTTCATGTATGTCGGAAGATGGCAGACAATGTAGGATACCCGAAGCTTGAGTTAGGTTTGTCTGCAATGATGAAGGACCAACTCGCAGATAGCCTCGCCTATAACAGTCTGAAGGTGGGAACACTTTAACTTGTTAGAAAGTAGATTATTTTTGTAGTTTATTTCTTTTACAGTATGTGCTCATCCTTTATTTTTGTAGGGCTTAACTCTGAGCAAGGCTTTAAAGGCCCAGAAGAAAGCTGAAGATGAAAGCTGCCAGCTAGCGCTTGGAAATCTTTGATCAGAAGTTATTACACTAAGGAATGAAGCTCTTGAAAAAGACAAAATACTACTCTCCTTAGTGGATAAACTGAAAACCAGCGAAGCCTAGCTTAACACACAAGCCGAAGCTCACAAAGCCGAGGTTGAAGGTTTAAAGAAGAAACTTGCTGAAATGAATGAAAATTTCGAAGTTGCGAAGGCAAAACAAAAAATAAGTGAAATGGAAACAACAAAGGTGCAGAAAAATATTGAAGAACTTCGGGATTATAGAGAAAAATGCTACGAAGTATCCATGGATTGTGCGAAGAAACTAAAAGATAGCTTTATAAAGGTGGGTGCATACTCATCAGAGCAAAAATTTATCTGAGGCGATTCCGAAGGAGTTATTCAATGGATCAGCGAAGAGTTCGAAGCTTTTGAAGAAATACTCAGCAGCCGTGGGGATTTTTGTGCCTTCGCCGGTGCCCGAGGGGTTGCAGCAGTTTTGGAGCAAATCGGTTGTGAACATGTTAAGTCTGCAGCCTAGGCAGAAGCCATCTTTTCTATAGACAATACGAAGGAACCTTCAACCGAAGCTACTTTGATGGACAGGAAATTCTATTCCGATGTTTGGATGAAGGGCAGCCGTGAGATGGCCGATGAAGCTATAAAAAAGAGTGAAAAAGAATCTCACGATGCCCGAGTAGAGGCAAAGGAACCTAAAGAAGCTGCTGAACGCGCAATGATTATAGGTATTTTTATTTAAAACCCTTTGCTTCGTTATTCATTTCTAGCTTCGAAATTTACCATCATACACTTTATTATAGCTAACCTTTCTCCATCGCCGGAGCCATACAACCCCGAGGCTGATCCAGTTATGAAAGAAGCTTTGGACGTGATGGAGATCGCTAACAAAGTCGTCAACGAAGTTGTTGACAGATTATTAAATGAAGCCGCTGAGAAAATTCTAAAAGAAGATTAAATTTTTGTATGCTAGAAACTGTAAACGCTTGTGTCTGGTTGCTGCCATGTGCACGGAACAAACATCAAGTATTTGAATGTAAATTGATGTAAATTAATGTAATATATTTCTTTGCGATGCCTGAAACCTACTTACGTACCGTTTTTTGAGCCTTCGGCGAAAAAACACCTTCCCTTCTTTTCATGCTTCACAAAGAAAGATTGCCCCTCCTATTGATTGAATACCACATGTTTTGCCACAGTTGTTGTATAATAATATTGTTGGCGAAGATTTCCCTGCTCTGTAAGAATATGTTCGCCAAATGCATACTTTGTGCTTCAGCACATTCTCCACAACTTTTTGCTGATGCAATATGATGTATGATGCGATGCTATGCGATGTGATGTGATGGTATGATGCAGTATGATGTTTATGCCGAAGTTGAACGCCCACACGAAAACACACCCAGATTCTGCATCCCCTTAGGAATGACTTTGGAGTTTCTTCACCTTTTACTTAGGCGGTATTTCAGCTCTGCATCCCCTTAGGAATGACTTTGGAGCTTCTTCACCTTTAATTTAGGTGGTATTTAAGCTCTGCATCCCCTTAGGAATGACGTTGGAGCTTCTTCACCTTTGATTTAGGTGGCATTTTAGCTCTGCATTCCCTTAGGAACGACTTTTGAGCTTCAGAACTTACTCTGCGCTCCCTTAGGAATGACTTTTGAGCTTCAGAACTTACTCTGCGCTCCTTAGGAATGACTTTTTAGGTTCGGAACTTACTCTACCGTCCCTTAGGAACAACTTTTGAGCTTCGAAACCTGATTTTGTCACACTCGATGGTGTGACCACGGTATTATTACATCAAGTTGAAGGTTAATTCTTCCTGTATTGTTTTTCTTGCTAGAAAATATAAAGGCAGAAAGAGTTAAGATACAGTGGATTAGGATATTCTTTGGCCGGGCCATTGTAGCCCCTTTAGTAGATGTGCTTCGATTCAGGCACGGTGTTGTTGACTATGCGAGCTTCGGACTCCTCCTGAAGGTCGCGCTATTGCTGAGCATGACGGTGCCCTTCTGGCTGCTGATTGTGAACCAGCGGTGATGGTGGTGGCAACTAAGGCCAGGAAGCTTCGGAATGACTTGCCGAAGCAACAGAAACCGTAGGCTATTGGTTGCCTACATACTCCGGGATATAGGGGGAGTAACACGAAGCAGTATGCAGGACCTACTTCGGCTGATTCTGTCGCGCTTCGGCTTCAACGATTTTCCTTCTGTTTCTGGATCGTTACCAAGCACGTCCTTGTGGTATGCCCCTTATCTTCACCATAGAATAAGCAAAACAGTCTCTTGGGCTGATTTCCAAATCTTCCTTCAAAGCTTCTTCCCCTCTGCCTCTTAGAGCTGGTGGCCTGAAAGAGCTTTGCTGTACTCGTGACAATTGAGAGCTGTGTTGCTGCCCTTGGGCAGGATTTCACCTGTCGCCGCTTGAGCTGGGATTATGAATCGACCTGACATGCCTAGGGTGGAGTCTTCCTTCGAAGCCCCTAGCCATCTCAGAGTATTTGTAAGCTTCTTCCCTTCTTTGCCGAAAATCATTGTCAGCTCGGATGTATTCATCCATCTTCTGGAGGAGCTTCTCCAAGGTTTGTGGTGGCTTTCTTGCAAAGTATTGCGCTCTAGGTCCTGGCCAGAGCCCCTTGATCATGGCCTCAACGACGATTTCATTGGGCGTTGTAGGCGCTTGAGCTCTCAGTCGTAAGAACCTTCAGACATACGCCTGCAGGTACTCCTCATGGTCTTGCGTGCACTTGAAACAAAGCCTGAGCAGTGATTGGCTTCGTCTGGAAGCCTTGAAAGCTGGTGACTAGCATGTATTTCCGCTTCTACCATGAGGTAATTGTTCCTGGCCGAAGAGAGGAATACCATGTCTGAGCCACGCTTCTAACTACCATGACGAAGAATTTCACCATGATAGTAGTGTTGCCCCCATACGAGGATATGGTGGCCTCGTAGCTCATCAAGAACTGCTTCGGATCTGAATGTTCATCGTACATGGGGAGCTGAGGTGGCTTGTACGATGACAGCCATGGGGTAGCATGTAATTCTGCTGCCAGGGGAGAAGCATCATCAAAAGTAAAGCTACCATGATGGAAGTCATCATACCATTCGTCTTTGTTGAATGGGCTTTCCTGACGAAGCTCCCTATGCTGAGGCCTTCGGTCTTGATCATCTTGAGTAAGATGACGTATCTCCTCAGTAGCTTCGTCTATCTTCTTCTGGAGGTCGGCCAGCCAGAGCATCTTCTCCTTTTTCTTTTGTACTTGTTGATGGATGGCCTCCAGATCTCTGATTTCTTGGTCCGGCTCTTCCTCTTGAAGTGTTGGGCTGGTGGCCTTTCTCTTCTGAGCCCTAGCTTCTTGGAGAAGGAGCGTCTTCTGGTTTGTGTCTAGTGGCTACAGTGCAGCCCCTGGTGCTGTTGTCTTCTTCAGCGGCATGATGAAGGTTGATGCTTTGTCGAAGGTTGTGAAAGTGAGTACACCGGAGGTGGACGCCAATGTTGGTCACTTGTTCTCAAATGCTATAAATCAAGAACAAGGCAACACAATTGTTAATGGTTAAAGACCTTCGTCCTTCGAAGCATTATTTCCTTACGGATATAATGATCCTCAGACGAAGGTTATGAAGGACACACCTTCATCATTTTATCATGTAAACATGAATATAAACATGAATATAAATAAGAAAGTGAAGGAATACAAAGGAATGAAGATAATAATTGTTATATATTGATGATTCATTTATTATTATCTTCATCAAACATGAATAAGCATTAAAAATATTCATATTACAATGGTACCTTCGGCTTGCCAGAAGGTGAAGATGCGAGAATGGCGTGAGAGTGATTACAGTCTAGCATGAACAGTATGGTGTTACTGTTCATCTATTTATAGGCATGGGACACAACCCAGATAAAAGTACATTTATATCCCTGGTAACTGTTTATAATCCTAACATGAATTTTTGAGGACTATAAGGTCTTTAGCCCCCTTTTAGTCATCTTCATGCTTGAGCTTCGTCCATACGTTAAGCCGAAGGTCCTTTTTTTAGCTTCGTCGCCCACTCTTTATCTCCCTTCATTCTGTCATAAGAGAAGTTCTTCATCCCAAAGCCGAACCTTCCTGTAACTATTCATAATCATGCTGAAGACATATGGTTAGTCACATTTTTGAGGACTTTCGGAAGGGGAAGGCCCCCAATAGGGGTGAATAGGCGAAACCTGTAAATTATAAACTTTGAACACGCACTTCACTCGGGGTTAAGGTTAGAAACAACTAATAGTAAATACAGAGTGCGGAAGATAGTTCTTCTTGCTATAAGTTGCTTAATCAATGTAGATAACTTTGGGAGCTAACTCAAAGAGTTGTGAGCAAGAGAACTTTTTAGAGAGAGGGGAGAGGGATGAAACAAATTGAATGGTGATGATCAACACAAATGAAACTCGACAATTTGTTTTCTGAGGTTCGGTTCCACTCTCCGTTGAGGAGGCCATAAAGGCCGGGTCTTTTTCAACCCTTTCTCTCTCTCAATCGGTCACCTAGACCGGTTGAGTGCTTCTTTTTAATCTCAAGGGTCAGAAAGACCCTGCAAGGAACACCACACACTTAGGTGTCTCTTGCTAGCTTTACAAGTCACTCAAGAGTTTAGAAGGAAATGAAGAAAGCACAACCAAGCAATAAGAGCAACAAATGAAACACAAATCTCACTCTCTCAAGTCACTAATCACTATTGATTACTTGTCTTAATTGTGGGACTTGTAGAGGATTGGAAGCTTTAAATGTGTCTTTGGAATGTATTCTTTGCTCTTGTATTGAGTGTGGAGAGTGGAAAGCTTGGATGCCTTGAATGATGGTGGTTGGAGGGTATTTATAGCCCCAACCACTATTCTAGCCGTTGGCTAGGCTTTCTGTCGACGGGCACATCGGACAATCTGGCACGCACCGGACAACCCACTATTCATTGTCTGGTGCCTGCCATGTCAATCGCCCATTGGAGTCGACCATTGGATTTGCCTGCCCTTGTGGTACACCGGACAGTCCGGTGCGACTGATTTTTCTGATCGCCTCTGTCCTTCTGATGTCCTTGACTGTGGTGGCAGTCACGTGGCAGTCGACCATTGGTGGAGATGACCGTTGACCCTAGGCTCACCGGACAGTCCGGTGCACACTGGACAGTCCGGTGAATTTTAGCCGTGGATCCCGAGAGCGGCCAGTTTGTTGGGCGCTCCAGCCTAGTCACTGGACACTATCCAGTGCACATCGGACAATTCGGTGCACCTCAGGCTAGTGCAATCCTAATTTGCCCCATACTTATAGAATTGGCCCAAGGGTCATTTTCCTTATATGTGTATATGAACTTTATGCACCTGAGAAAAGATCAACTAGGCCAACTAGTTAGTCCATAAGGTTTGTGATGGTCGTCAAACACCAAAATCAATTATAGGAAATGTTTGAGGCCATTTCCCTTTCAATCTCCCCTTTTTTGGTGATTGATGCCAACACAAACCAAAGCAAATACAAAGTAGAAATGTAGCTAGTTTGCATTTTGACAGATGTGCATAAGTTACTTTGAAATGAAAGCAGTTCTAAGCATACATAATTGTTTTGATATAATTAACATTTTGGACCACATTTGCACCACTTAGCTGGTTTTTGCAAATCTTTTGGAAAAGTCTTCTCAAATTCTTTTGCAATTAGCCAATGATATAAGAATATGATTTTTAAAAGCATTTTCAAGTTTTGAAAGATTCTCCCCCCTTTTCAAATGCTTTTCCTTTGGCTAAATAAAAGCGCCCCCTGAAAAAGTTCTCCCCTTAGCTGTCATGAGGGTTTTTGCAAATGATTCAAATTTGGAAAAAAATAGAAAACAGGGTGGTGGTGCGGTCCTTTTGCTTTGGCCTATTAATTTCTCCCCCTTTAGCATTAAGCGCCAAAATAGAGAAATCGAGAGGTCTTTAACAAGAAAGATATGAAAGAAAGTACATGAGTAGGGCAAAGGATATATGATACCGACAGAGTCGTAGTGGAAGCCTTGCCTTTGCCTAAAACTATATTTCCCTCCTTTGCCTAAAACTATATTTCCCTTTCAATCTAAGACTAAGCATAGAATACTCTTAGAAGCACATTAGTCTTAGCCCTGGCACAAGAAGAATAAGAAATATGCATTTGTACCAATGAAAGAGATATGCCATGATCAAAGGTATAAAAATGAGCAATATGTGCAAGATTTCAATCAAAGTTCCGAGAATCTAAGATATTTAGTTCATTCTTAAGCTTGCTAAAAGTTTTTTATCTAGGGGCTTGGTAAAGATATCGGTTAAGTGGTTGTGGGTGTTAACATAGACAATTTCGATAATTCCTCTTTGTTGGCGATCTCTCAAAAGTGATACCAGATGTATATGTGCTTTGTGTGGCTGTGTTCAATAGGATTATCCGCCATGCGGATTGCACTCTCATTATCACATAGGAGAGGGACTTTGCTCGACTTGTAGCCATAGTCCCTAAGGGTTTGCCTCATCGAGAGTAATTGTGCACAACAATGTCCTCCAGCAACATACTCGGCTTCGACGGTAGATAGAGCTACTGAATTTTGTTTCTTTGAAGCCTAAGACACCATAGATCTCCCTAGAAACTGACAAGTCCCTAATGTACTCTTTCTATCAATTTTACATCCGCCAAAATCAGCATCAGAATACTCGATTAGATCAAAGGTAGATCTCTTGGGGTACCATTGCCCAAACTTAGGCGTGCAAACTAAATATCTCATGATTCTTTTCACAACCCTTAGGTGGATTTCCTTAGGTTCGGCCTGGAACCTTGCACACATGCATATTGAAAGCATAATATCCGGTCGTGAAGCACATAAACAGAGTAGAGATCCTATCATTGACCGGTATACTTTTTGTCTACAGACTTACCTCCTGTGTCGAGGTCGAGATGCCCATTTGTTCCCATGGGAGTCTTGATGGGTTTGGCATTCTTCATTCTAAACTTCTTGAGAATATCTTGAATATATTTTGTTTGGCACATGAAGGTGCCCTCTTCGAGTTGCTTGATTTGGAATCCAAGGAAATACTTCAACTCCCCCATCATGTACATCTAAAATTTCTGTATCATAATACTACTAAACTCTTCACAAGATGACTTGTTAGTAGACCCAAAGATGATATCATCAACATAAATTTAGCATATAAACAAGTCTTTGTCAATTGTTTTAGTGAAGAGAGTAGGGTTAGCTTTTCTGACTTCAAAACCATTAGTGATAAGAAAGTCTATTAGGCATTCATACCATGCTCTTGGGGCTTGTTTGAGCCCATAAAGCGCCATTGAGAGCTTATACACATGTGAAGGATACTCACTATCTTTAAAGCCGGGTGGTTGCTCAACATACACCTCTTCCTTGATAGGACCATTGAGGAAGGCACTCTTCACGTCCATTTGAAAAGCCATGGTAAGTAGCATAGGCAAGTAATATTTGAATTGACTCAAGTCTAGCTACGGGTGTGTAGGTTTCACCGAAATCCAAACCTTCAACTTGTGAATATTCTTTTGCAACAAGTCGAGCTTTGTTGCTAGTCACCACACCATGTTCATCTTGTTTGTTGCGGAATACCCACTTGATACCTACAATATTTTGGTTAGGACATGGAACTAAATGCCATACCTCATTCCTTATGAAGTTGTTGAGCTCCTCTTGCATTGCCACCACCCAGTCTGGATGTCTTAATGCATCCTCTATCTTGTATGGCTCAATAGAAGACACAAAAGAGAAATGTTCAAAAAATGAGCAACTCAAGATCGATTGGTTACTCACTTTTTGAATGTCACCAAGTATCGAGTTGACGGGGTGATCTCTTTGAATTGCTTGGTGGACTCTTGGGTGTGGTGGTCTTTGATCTTGAATCTCTTATTCATCCTTCTTCTCTTGATCAACTTCATCTCCCCCTTGATCAATGTCTTCCTCTTGAGGTGACTCATTGTCTTGTTCTTGACCTTCTTCTTCTTGAGCCAGTTTCTCATCTTGAGTTGGTGGAGATGCTTGTATCGAGGATGATGGTTAATCTTGTGCATGTGAAGTTTCTTTGGGTTCTTGTGGGCACACATCTCCAATGGACATGTTCCTTAGCGCGATGCACGAAGCCTCTTCATCATCTAATTCATCAAGATCAACTTGCTCTACTTGAGAGCCGTTAGTCTCATCAGACATAATGTCACAAGAAACTTCAACTAATCCAGTGGACTTGTTGAAGACTTTATATGCCCTTGTGTTTGAGTCATAACCAAGTAAAAAGATTCCTACTACTTTAGGAGCAAAATTTGAACTTCTACTTCTTTTAATAAGAATAAAGCACTTGCTCCCAAAAACTCTAAAATATGAAACATTGGGCTTTTTACTAGTGAGGATTTCATATGATGTTTTTTAGGATTCGGTGAAGGTAGAGTCAGTTGATGGAGTAGCAAGCGGTGCTAATCGCTTATGCCCAAAACCGATCTGATGTATTGTATTCATCTAGTATGGTCCTTGCCATATCCAAAAGAGTTCTATTCTTTCTCTCCACAACACCGTTTTTGTTGAGGTGTGTAGGGAGAAGAGAATTCATGCTTGATGCCCTTGTCCTCAAGAAATCCTTCAATTTTAGAGTTCTTGAACTATGTTCCGTTGTCGCTTCTAATCTTCTTGATTCTCATTCCGAACTCATTTTGAGCCCATCTTAAGAATTTCTTTAAGATTTCTTGGGTTTGTGATTTTTCCTGCAAAAAGAACACCCAAGTGAAGCGAGAATAATCATCCACAATTACAAGACAATACTTACTCCTGCCGATGCTTATGTAAGCAATCGGGCCGAATAGATCCATGTGAAGTAGTTCAAGCGACCTCTCGGTCGTCATAATGTTCTTGTGTGGATGATGAACTCCAACCTGCTTTCCTGCTTGACATGCACTACAAATCATGTCTTTCTCAAAATGAACATTGGTTAGTGAAAGGGAAATGGGCTTAAAACATTTCCTATAATCGATTTTGGTGTTTAACGTCCAACACAAACCACGTGGACTAACTAGTTTGCCTAGTTGTCATTTATCTCAGGTGCTTAAAGTTTAAACATAAACCAACAAAGAGAATAAGTTGCAAACTCAACAAAGTTTAGAGCAAAGACTAGCATTGGTGCTACCAGTGGCGCACCGGACACTGCCCTGTGCCCAGGCCGAGCACCTCACGAATTGGTCGCTCTCGGGTTTTTCCAAAGTCGCTCCGCTATAATTCACCGGACTGTCTGGTGAGCCAACGGAGCAACAACCAACTGTGCCCAACGGTCGACTATGATGTTAGATGAACAGTGAACAGTGCGCAACTCAGAAGTCAGAGCAGCGAAGTCAGAAACGCACCGGACTGTCCGGTGTGCCACCTGTCCGGTGCTGCAAGAGGACAAAGGACTTCAACGGTCAACCGCTCCAAACCCCAATGGTCTGCTGACGTGGCACACACCGGACAATGAACAGTGCCATGTCCAGTGCACCACCGGACTATCCGGTGTGCCCATCGACAACAATGACTGGAATAGTGGTTGGGGCTATAAATACCCCCAACCATCACCATTCAAGCCATCCAAGTTTTCTGAACTCCACATTCAATACAAGAGCAAAAGCATTTACTCCAAGACACATTCAAAAGATCAAATCCTCTCCAAGCCTCAAAATCAACTCAATTGCTTAGTGACTTGAGAGAGGGTGTTTTGTGTTTCTTTTGTTGCTTGGATTGCTTTCTCCTTCTCATTCTAATTCTTCTAAGTGCTTTGTAAAGCTAGCAAGAGACACCTAAGTGTGTGGTGATCCTTGTGGGGTCTTAGTGACCCAAGTGATTAAGGAGAAGCCTCGATCGGTCTGTGTGATCGATTGAGAGAGGGAAAGGGTTGGAATAGACCTGGCCTTTGTGGCCTCCTCAACGGGGACTAGGTTCTTTGGAACCTAACATCGGTAAACAAATCACCATGTTCATTTGTGTTGATCTCCACTTGATTTGTTTCCCTTTCTTTCCTCTCTCTAAATGTTCCCTTGCTCATATTGATTTGAGTTTGCTCTCAAGGTTATCCATATTGATTGAGCAACTCATAGCAAGGAGAACTACCTTCCGCACTCTGAAGTATTTCTAATGCTAACCCCGAGCATAGTGCGTGTTTAAAGTTTGTAAATTTCAGGTTTCGCCTATTCACCCCCTCTAGGCGACTTTCAATTGGTATCAGAGCCCAGTACTTCATTAGAGTCTAACAACTCGAAGTGATGTCGGAAGAACATGCCAAGAGGGAGATGGTCACTGCGATAAGCCCGAAGGATCTGGAAGGAAGAACGATGAACGAACTCCGTCTGTCACACCCGGTTTTGGAAGGTAAACCGAATGCGAACCATGTACGTGCTAGGATCAGAACTCATGTACACAACAATTACATAATTGGACATCATCACACAATGCTTGAAATAAATAGTGGAAGGTACTTTAATTACATCAAGATGTCCGAGATATCCATAGAGTCTAACACATAACCATAGTGTTCAACATTAATATCAAAGTGCGGAGAAACGAAACGTAGAAGATAAGCCTACACAGGCAGCTGACTGGGGGTTGCCACTAAAGTAAACTAGAACTCGTCATAGTCCTGGAACTCCTCAAAGTCCTCCATGTTGCCAACATTTCCTCCTAAGCACTGAGTACAGTGGGGACAACCTGGGGTGGGGTGGTTTGTAAGGCAAGGATGAGTACACATCAACGTACTCAGCAAATGTCCCGTTTTGGCTAAAGTGGACTAGCTGTATGTGGGGTTAAGGGTAAGCAGTTGCTTTTAGTTGGTCAAGTTTTATTACTATAAATAGAGACAAATTTTAGTAATAAGCCCAGTTATTACCCAGGAGTACTCCCTCCAAGAGGAAATACCAAAGATCAAAATTATAACCACCATTGCTAATCATCATCACAAAAGTAACCAAAGTTCTTCTAATCTAAGAGGATCCCAAGGCTGCTCATAACCGTGAGCACGACTGATATACCAGTTTCTAACACTCCGCAGAGGTTGCACACTTTACCCACAAGCCATGATTCTCGTTCTGCCCAGGGTTCTAGCCTCCCCATTGATCACTACCAAGGTGACCTAGCAGGGTCTCACTACGTAGCCTTTACAAAGATTTCCCAGAGGTCATAGTCGCCCGTTAGGTTTCTCCAGTTTGATAAACACAGTACATCTCCCCAAAGGAAGGGTGACTAGCAAAACCAAATCAAAGAACCTCTGCAACCAACCTCAGTAGAGCAAGTACTATGCCCGAACCCCATTGACGACCCTACGGCGAAGCCAACTACTCCTCCGGTTCTTCTAATTAATCAGCTAAGGGCGTCCCATTCCACCCTCATGGTTGCATTGTTATCCTGGGTTGTCACTCCCCAAACAGGTCCTTACAGAGAGGTACTCAGGAAACAACCTGAGTCCCCTAAAGTAATCACAAGAACCTCATCGGGATAACATCATCGTATCATAAATAATCACATCATGTTCATTGATTAAGTTAAAAGCAATAGCATAAGCTAACCATGATTAACCCAAAAAGGTGAATAAGGGTAAGGTAAATACATACTAGTCAAACCTTAAGTTTCAATAATGTAATGCGGGACAGTGAATTATAAAGTAAAGTAGGACATGATAGGTCTGAGGACACTTGCCTTCACCAGGTTGTTGCTCAGAGGGATCTTCGGCAACACACTCAGGAACCACGGGCTGCTCGTTGTCTAAATAAAGCGATCATTCATTCAATACACTTGGAAAGTACAAATGAACAGCACATCAAACATGTACACACATTGGAACACAACTCAAAAGGTGTAGTATTATATAAAGGAGAATGAGGTCAAATTATAAAATGAACTAATCCTAATTAGGAGTTGATTACTCTCTAAGTGTTTGGAACATATCTCAAAAAGGTAAAGTAGTAATTAAACAAAGAAAAAGATTAAATTATAAGATGAACTAATCCCATTTAGGCATTGATTATTCTTGAAGTGTTGTCCATAATTACATAACCAAATTCTATTCATTTTATTAAGACCTAAAAGTTAAACCAGAGGTGAATTCATGTAGTATATATTATTAATCTCACCAGATTAAATATATTTTAACTCCTAGGGTTTTCCCTTTTATTTATTTCATTAAATGAATAAATCAATATTTTCCTTAATCCTATATTCTAAGTGCAATAATAAAAGTATAAAGACTATAGATGAATATAATTTATCTAGGTAGAGAATAATTTCCTGAACATTTTGTAATTTGAACCACTAAATTTAGAGTTCATATGAAAAGATATGAAATAAACAAGTTTTAAAATTTAAAACATGAAATTAGGGCTAATTCTGTGATTAAACAAAAGCATAGGGTCTATTTAAAATAAACCAGGGGCCTGCGCGCTAAAACAGAGGACAGCAGGTTGATTTCCTAAAACCCGGGGGTCTCTTAAGTAAAACTCACACGCGAAGGGAACGAGGTAATCTCGATCGTCGGATCCGAGATCAACGGATAGGATTAAATTGCGTAGGCGCGCGCGCGGGCGCAGGTGCGAGGACGCAACTGATAGGCGGGGACGGGGCGTCAGCGAGCCAGGGCGGGCTGACCGGCCAGGCCCAGGGGCAGGGGCGCAGGTGAGGGGGAGAGAGAAGGGCGATCAGATCTAAATTGGAGGGCTGGGATTAGATCTGTTTAGCTAAGGTTTAAACCACCCGATCTCGGACGGACGCCCGAGATTTAACGGCCGGGGGCCAGACCTAAACGCAGTAGCGCCGCTCGGTCCCGCGACGAGGGCTCGCCGGAGACGAGGGGACTGGCCATGGCGTGGCTCTAGAGGCTTGGGAAATAGCTCGAGTGCGTTTAGGGCGGTCTAGCGAACTCGGCCATGGGCATCACGCTGGCACGGGAGCACCAGAGGGCGCTGCACACGGCGAGGCGGGCTAACGGCGACACGGATCAACTCCGACGAGCAATCATGCAGGAAAAAGGGCAGTAACGGCCAAATTAAGGGCGCGAGCAGGTTGCTCACCTCGAGTGCGAACTCT
Source organism: Zea luxurians (assembly GCA_029449295.1). Lineage (NCBI taxonomy): Eukaryota > Viridiplantae > Streptophyta > Magnoliopsida > Poales > Poaceae > Zea > Zea luxurians. The sequence continues at coordinate 73,006,343 of JAOPSE010000013.1, read as the reverse complement.
AGAGCGCGTGGAGGACGACGAAGGTGCGGTGGAACCTCGTGTTGATGGCGGCGGGGCTCTGGCTGCGCAAGAACTGCTCCGGTGAGCGCGGGCTAGGCAAACCAGAGAGGGGGAGGGCACACTGAAGGGTGTCCCGAGCAGCTAACGGCAAGGCGGAACTTACTGAGGCAAAGGACGGGGCACGGGCGCGACAGTGATCATAGAACGGACAGCGGCCGACGGGGAGCGGTGGCGGAGTTCTCTGGTCGCGCACGCAGAGCGAGAGAGAGAGCGAGGGGGCTCGGTTGAGGGCGCAAGTGAACGAGGGGAGGTGGGCGAGCAGGACGCGAGGCTCAAAAGGGACGCAGACGCGAGGATGTGGCCGGAGAACGCGCGGACGTGGGCGCGTCCACGGCGGGGGATCGTGGGCGGGAGGTTGGGGATGACTAACAGGTGGGCTCGGCGGGACAAAGAGAGAGAGTGGGCGCGGGGAAAAGGAACGACGCCGACAGATAGGCCCCACAGAGCAGTGAGAGGGAGAGAGGGAGTGAGCGCACAGGTTGGCGTCGACAGGCAGGGCCCGCCTGTCAGGCACCAAGGGCACGCGGGCGCAGGCGCGCGCGGGACTGGGCCGGCTTGGGCTAAATGGGCCGAAATGGCTTTTTCTATTTCCATGGAATTTTTAATGCTTTTTCTATTTATTTTCTCTAGGGTTTTCAATTAAAATTCAAATCAAGTTTCAAAACCAAATCAAACATGTGCAACAATTCAAAGAATATTTGGGGTTCAACATGATGCAACATTTCATGACTCATGTTTTGGGCAAAATAAAATAAATAATCCCTCACTAATTAAACTAACCCTAATCAAAAGATAAAGAGAGGGAGAGAAACTAGAGAGAGATAGAGACTAGAGTGAGATAAAGAAGAGTAACACCTGAATTTGGATGATAATAAGAAAGAAATTTTATACCCCCAAATTCAGGGTGTTTCATCGTCAAAGGAGGCCGGTGACAAGCACAACGAGGAATCCGCTTCCTCCATCAAGTCACATAGGAAGGGTGACAAGAAGAAAAAGAAAATGAAGAAGGTGGTCTACTACGAGACCGACTCTTCATCACCTTCCACATCCAGTACCGAGTCTACCACTTCGAAGTGCCAAGGGCGCAAGAAGTATAGTAAGATGCCTCTACGCTATCCTCGCATTCCTAAACGTGCTCCTTTACTTTCGGTACCCCTAGGCAAACCACCATATTTTGATGGTGAGGATTATTGTATGTGGAGTGATAAAATGAGGCACCATCTAACCTCACTCCATGAAAGCATATGGGATATTGTTGACTTTTGGAGCGCAGGCACCACAGGTAGGCGACGAGGATTATGATGTAATACCCAAAATTTGTATGAGGAAAATAACAATAATAATAAGGATAAAAAAATATATAATTATTATGTAGTGATTTGAGATTATGGAACCCTCGGAGATTATTGTTCTTTTCTTTGTGCATATTCGATTATGGAAATTAAAAGTAGTCAAATAGAAAATAAATAAATATGGAATATTGCATCTCATGCTGGAGTTTTAATTACTTGAGCATTTCAAATTGTGTGTATGCAAATTTCAAACCAAAACTCGGAATATAAATGTAGGAGATGGAAAAGAAAGAAAATAGAAAACTAAAAGAAAAAAAAATCTCCTGGCGCACGGGCCAATTCTTCCTCATGGCAGCCCAACTCCTTTTCTTTCCTTTCGCCTGCCAGCCCAGTATTCTCACTTGGCGGCCCACGCGTGCGTGTCATCCCCGCGCTCAGACTCCTGCCAAGCGGGCCTGCCTTGTCGGCCTCCTGACCACGTTCTCACCTCCGTGCTATCACTAGTTGGTGGGACCTGGGCATCAGGTCCGTCGTCCCTGCGTTAACGACCGTGCGAAATTGGCGGCGCAGCTGCCGCAGGTCCGCCGACATCCACTGGCCGATTTCCCCGCCGACCCCGACGCAGGACCGTGGGCTCGGTCGCCAGACGCCCGCGCTTGTTACCCGCTGACCCGGAGGGCCATGTCGTCAGCCTCAAACTCACCCACCTCGCCGCCAATGGCGGACTCGCGCCGGGAAAATCAGTGGTGGTCGTTGCAGATCGGGTTGCCCTGCTCCTTGGGATATAAAGGGTCGGGGGCGGATCTCCCTCAAACCACACCTAGCCGCTACCTGGGATTCGACACCATCGATTTTGCGTGAGAGAAATTGGGGGGAGAGCTTGGATGGCGACTCCGTGGACGAACTGGGCAGCACCGTTGTGACAAGGCCGCCGATCCGGCCTCTGGATGAGACCTGGGGAGGTTTGCCGGTACCCTGTGAAGCTTTACGTGGCATTGGTGAGCCGGATGCATCTGGGGCGCCGCTGCGGGCCGGTGATTCCTCGTCGCGGTTGGTTATCGCCGTGATGCCGCGCCTCAACGTGACCTCGTGTTCCTACACGGCCATCCTAGGTAAGTTCTACCCCCAGCGATTCGTCTTAATCCTAGTATCGCGAAGATCGTCTCAGATGGGAGGATTCGTGCCCGATGCGGCGGATTGGGTTCCTTCCGGTGGCTTTCCGCCGCCGTAAGCTCTGCACCGCCGTCTGCTGCTCGAGGGAAGGAGACGATGCGTATCCACGTTTGGATGGCCACTGGACGGCTAAGATTCATCGGGTGCAGTCACTCAACGGGGAACTTAATCCTGGCCGTCGATCAGATTTCCTAGGTGTAGGATTCAATCCCGTGCTGGTGAGCTCACGACCGTTAATCGGGGGATCGAGCGTCCACCAGCGTGACCCAGTTTGCGTAGCGACGATTTAATCCTAGCCGTTAGACTTGGATCGGGCGGCTCATGGTGAACGATACCCCTTCGCCGACCCTTTTTGCTAAAGAGACCCTGAGTTTTATTGAAATCAACCCGCGGTCCTTAGGCGACTGTTCTCTGTGTCTGTGGCATCTTACCCCGAACCCCCTACGCTTTACAGTAATTGAGGCCCAGTCCAGAGAGTTATAAAATCAGGAAAATGAATTAGAAAATGAGTTTTTAATATAAAAATAATTCCTAGAATTTATATAATTCATAGAAAATGCATATGAACTCCAAATTAATCCATTCCACTTCCAATAATTTTGTAATATTATTGTTTATCAATTAGTGCCACTGGTTTTGCATAAAGGTCACATTAAAATTGTTATCTTAATTAATCTTGTATTAAACACATAAAACATTAGAAAATCCATAACTTAAAATCTATAACTCAAAAATTAATAATTCTTTTTCCTGTGATCTTATTTCATTATGTATATGATTAATATGTATTTTGCATATATGTTTGGTGTAATGTTAATTTTGCCTATACCATGTTTGTTTGAATTGCTACGACTAGCAGTGAGGTCACGAGTCACCTGAAGATCATCCTGGTACCTGGATTCTCAAGGCCCAGGCAAGTTGTGCCCTTGATCACTTCTTTTCACCTACTCATGTTCTAATTAATCATAATGATCTGCATAGGTTAATTTTGATGGGACCCAATAGGATACCCCCGTTTGTCTATCTCTATACCTTGTTTACTACTGAACCTTCTGGGTAGTACTTGCTAGTGCTATATTTGGTTTTGGGTATGGAGATACACTTTATTCATGATTACACTTTTGTTATCAGTTGTTATTTATGGTTCATGTTAAGATCATTATGTTAATTGGAACATGGAGAACCACCCGGGAAAACAGTGCTACCACGAGGGTGGAATGGGACGCCCTTGGTTGATTAATTAGGAAAGCTAGTGGAAGACTACCTTACCCGAAAGGGGCAAGGGCAGTAGGGGAGAGGTCAGTGTAGGGAGGCCCTCGGGAGGATTTTGCTGCGATGGCGGTCCTGCAAGGGATTCCTGCACTGGATCTTCCTATAAACTGTAGCGGGTTTTCGGAAGCTAGTGGAACTTTGTAAAGGCCTCGTAGTGGATCCCTAGCCATTCACCTCGGAAGTGTCTAAGGGCCTTGCAAACCCTGGCGACATGGGATACACGACTTGTGGGTAAAGATGCGCAACCTCTGCAGAGTGTAAAACTGGTATACTAGCCGTGCTCACGGTCAAGAGCAGCTCGGACACTCACATGATTAATTTATGGAACTAAATTCAATTTGTCATATGCATTGCATTGCAGGTGGTGTTGTTACTTTTGATCTATTACTTAATTGGGTTTGGTATTTACTTACACTTAGTAACTGCTAATAAAATTTTGACCAACTTTAAAAGCAATGCTCAGCTCTAACCATCTTCTTTGGTAAGCCTTACACTTCACGTGAGCTCCCACTTTTGGCGAGTTCATGCACATTATTCCCCACAACTTGTTGAGCGATGAACGTATGTGAGCTCACTCTTGCTGTCTCACATACACCACAGGTCAAGAGCAGGTACCGCAGGATGATGCTCATGGAGGATGCTGTGATGAGTTCGTGAGAGGTCTAGGTCGTCGTCTCCCAGTCAACTTTGGGGTTGCTGGACCGTTGTCTCCTTATAATGTAATTATTTATTTTGTATAGAACTCCTGTTATATATAAAGTTGTGACATTCGATCCTGTGCCACTATACATCATATGTATGAGACTTGGTCCCAGCATACCTGGTGTTTATGTTAACCCCGGGTTTTGGACCCCTAAAATCCGGGTGTTACAGAAGTGGTATCAGAGGAATGTTGACTGTAGGACGAAACCTAGATAGAACTGGACAACCAATACTTACTTACCTTTGCTACTCTGATTCTTTCTAAACTTTTCTTAATCTTTTCTCATCTATTTCCGCTTTACTCTGATTATTCTTACCTTTTCTTTTCTAAAGACAAACGTGGATTTCACACTTTGAAATCCTGTGCCTAAAGTGACTTTAGGAATAGGAGACCTAATCCTAGGAACAAAAAAAAAAACAGAACTATTTTTATAAGTATCTATGCACTTGAATGTTTGTTCTTATGATACTTGCCTGATTTGGATCTTTGATTGAGTGTGATGAGTTGTGGAATAATGTCCACAATTGCATCTGCATATATAGGTACAAAAATATATTTATAAAATAACTAGATAAACCAAATTATCCTTCAATAAAGTAACTAGCCTAACAATATCCATCTTATCTTAAAAAAAAAAATTCCCTTATCTTAATAGATTTATCTCATCTCAGGAGATTCTATCCTACACTCATAGATCTATCTTATCCCAAAAGGTCTTAACTTATCCTAATGTATATAGATCCATCTTATCGTAAGAGGTTTTCTCTTATCTTAATAGATTCATCTTGTCTTGAAAAGATTTTATCTCATCCTAATAAATCTAACTGACCTCAAAAGATTCTACCTTATCCTTATGGATTCATCTTGTCCTAATAAACATATTTACCCCACCCTAGTAACACCCAAGATCTAATCCAAAGTAATTAGATATTATCTAGTCTAATCTAGTTATATCCAACCTAATCCAGATTCTATCTAATCTAAATATGACCCAATCTAAAGTGAGTTATTAAACAAGTTAGTTAAGTTGGTGATATAGGTTAGACACTGTCTCTACAAATATATCTTGACCTAAATTAATGTCTTATACCAACTCATCCTTGAACAATGACCTACCTACGTCATAAAATCCATCCTATCTTAAAAGATTCTAACATAACCTAATAATATTTATCCTACCCTGATAGATCTAACTAATCTTAACTAGTTTAATCTAGTCATACCAACCTAATCTGGATTCTATCTAATCCAATATGATCTAAGCTAGATTGAGTTACCTAATGCTGATACAAAGGATAAGGCCATACTCCTAAATCACTTAAGCCTAATTTGGAGATTTATATCAACTTGACCATACACAACAACTCGACCTATATAACAAGTTACATAACTTACCCAATCAATAGAGTAATGATGGAGTACATAATCTATCAACCACCACCTGACATCAAACCAGATTTTGACCTATATCATGTAGTCTATCTTACCACATATATCTTAACCATATGTCCTTAACTCGGATGGCAACTCCAAGAAGAAAGGCCAAAGGAGACCAACCACATCAAAGAAGGATAAGCATTAACTCAAGACTTCAAAGATCAAGTTGAATCGCCAACGGAGTCAAGATCCACAAATCTTGGATGGAGTCTTTCTTTACCCCACTCTTTCTTGCCCAAACCTATATAGACTTCAAAAGATATCTTTTATCCTGCATAATAAAGTGTCTATAACCATATATACCTATGCTCTCCTAATAACTAACTAAAAAAAAGGAGAGAGACTCTTGATTTTGAACTAATTAGAAACTAAAAGCTAGATTTCAAATCACTCTTTCTATATCCTCTTTCTTACAAATCTCGAGGACGAGATTATTTTTAAGGGGGGTAGGATTTGTAATACCCAAAATTTGTATGAGGAAAATAACAATAATAATAAGGATAAAAAAAAATATATAATTATTATGTAGTGATTTGAGATTATGGAACCCTCGGAGATTATTGTTCTTTTCTTTGTGCATATTCGATTATGGAAATTAAAAGTAGTCAAATAGAAAATAAATAAATATGGAATATTGCATCTCATGCTGGAGTTTTAATTACTTGAGCATTTCAAATTGTGTGTATGCAAATTTCAAACCAAAACTCGGAATATAAATGTAGGAGATGGAAAAGAAAGAAAATAGAAAACTAAAAGAAAAAAAAATCTCCTGGCGCACGGGCCAATTCTTCCTCATGGCAGCCCAACTCCTTTTCTTTCCTTTCGCCTGCCAGCCCAGTATTCTCACTTGGCGGCCCACGCGTGCGTGTCATCCCCGCGCTCAGACTCCTGCCAAGCGGGCCTGCCTTGTCGGCCTCCTGACCACGTTCTCACCTCCGTGCTATCACTAGTTGGTGGGACCTGGGCATCAGGTCCGTCGTCCCTGCGTTAACGACCGTGCGAAATTGGCGGCGCAGCTGCCGCAGGTCCGCCGACATCCACTGGCCGATTTCCCCGCCGACCCCGACGCAGGACCGTGGGCTCGGTCGCCAGACGCCCGCGCTTGTTACCCGCTGACCCGGAGGGCCATGTCGTCAGCCTCAAACTCACCCACCTCGCCGCCAATGGCGGACTCGCGCCGGGAAAATCAGTGGTGGTCGTTGCAGATCGGGTTGCCCTGCTCCTTGGGATATAAAGGGTCGGGGGCGGATCTCCCTCAAACCACACCTAGCCGCTACCTGGGATTCGACACCATCGATTTTGCGTGAGAGAAATTGGGGGGAGAGCTTGGATGGCGACTCCGTGGACGAACTGGGCAGCACCGTTGTGACAAGGCCGCCGATCCGGCCTCTGGATGAGACCTGGGGAGGTTTGCCGGTACCCTGTGAAGCTTTACGTGGCATTGGTGAGCCGGATGCATCTGGGGCGCCGCTGCGGGCCGGTGATTCCTCGTCGCGGTTGGTTATCGCCGTGATGCCGCGCCTCAACGTGACCTCGTGTTCCTACACGGCCATCCTAGGTAAGTTCTACCCCCAGCGATTCGTCTTAATCCTAGTATCGCGAAGATCGTCTCAGATGGGAGGATTCGTGCCCGATGCGGCGGATTGGGTTCCTTCCGGTGGCTTTCCGCCGCCGTAAGCTCTGCACCGCCGTCTGCTGCTCGAGGGAAGGAGACGATGCGTATCCACGTTTGGATGGCCACTGGACGGCTAAGATTCATCGGGTGCAGTCACTCAACGGGGAACTTAATCCTGGCCGTCGATCAGATTTCCTAGGTGTAGGATTCAATCCCGTGCTGGTGAGCTCACGACCGTTAATCGGGGGATCGAGCGTCCACCAGCGTGACCCAGTTTGCGTAGCGACGATTTAATCCTAGCCGTTAGACTTGGATCGGGCGGCTCATGGTGAACGATACCCCTTCGCCGACCCTTTTTGCTAAAGAGACCCTGAGTTTTATTGAAATCAACCCGCGGTCCTTAGGCGACTGTTCTCTGTGTCTGTGGCATCTTACCCCGAACCCCCTACGCTTTACAGTAATTGAGGCCCAGTCCAGAGAGTTATAAAATCAGGAAAATGAATTAGAAAATGAGTTTTTAATATAAAAATAATTCCTAGAATTTATATAATTCATAGAAAATGCATATGAACTCCAAATTAATCCATTCCACTTCCAATAATTTTGTAATATTATTGTTTATCAATTAGTGCCACTGGTTTTGCATAAAGGTCACATTAAAATTGTTATCTTAATTAATCTTGTATTAAACACATAAAACATTAGAAAATCCATAACTTAAAATCTATAACTCAAAAATTAATAATTCTTTTTCCTGTGATCTTATTTCATTATGTATATGATTAATATGTATTTTGCATATATGTTTGGTGTAATGTTAATTTTGCCTATACCATGTTTGTTTGAATTGCTACGACTAGCAGTGAGGTCACGAGTCACCTGAAGATCATCCTGGTACCTGGATTCTCAAGGCCCAGGCAAGTTGTGCCCTTGATCACTTCTTTTCACCTACTCATGTTCTAATTAATCATAATGATCTGCATAGGTTAATTTTGATGGGACCCAATAGGATACCCCCGTTTGTCTATCTCTATACCTTGTTTACTACTGAACCTTCTGGGTAGTACTTGCTAGTGCTATATTTGGTTTTGGGTATGGAGATACACTTTATTCATGATTACACTTTTGTTATCAGTTGTTATTTATGGTTCATGTTAAGATCATTATGTTAATTGGAACATGGAGAACCACCCGGGAAAACAGTGCTACCACGAGGGTGGAATGGGACGCCCTTGGTTGATTAATTAGGAAAGCTAGTGGAAGACTACCTTACCCGAAAGGGGCAAGGGCAGTAGGGGAGAGGTCAGTGTAGGGAGGCCCTCGGGAGGATTTTGCTGCGATGGCGGTCCTGCAAGGGATTCCTGCACTGGATCTTCCTATAAACTGTAGCGGGTTTTCGGAAGCTAGTGGAACTTTGTAAAGGCCTCGTAGTGGATCCCTAGCCATTCACCTCGGAAGTGTCTAAGGGCCTTGCAAACCCTGGCGACATGGGATACACGACTTGTGGGTAAAGATGCGCAACCTCTGCAGAGTGTAAAACTGGTATACTAGCCGTGCTCACGGTCAAGAGCAGCTCGGACACTCACATGATTAATTTATGGAACTAAATTCAATTTGTCATATGCATTGCATTGCAGGTGGTGTTGTTACTTTTGATCTATTACTTAATTGGGTTTGGTATTTACTTACACTTAGTAACTGCTAATAAAATTTTGACCAACTTTAAAAGCAATGCTCAGCTCTAACCATCTTCTTTGGTAAGCCTTACACTTCACGTGAGCTCCCACTTTTGGCGAGTTCATGCACATTATTCCCCACAACTTGTTGAGCGATGAACGTATGTGAGCTCACTCTTGCTGTCTCACATACACCACAGGTCAAGAGCAGGTACCGCAGGATGATGCTCATGGAGGATGCTGTGATGAGTTCGTGAGAGGTCTAGGTCGTCGTCTCCCAGTCAACTTTGGGGTTGCTGGACCGTTGTCTCCTTATAATGTAATTATTTATTTTGTATAGAACTCCTGTTATATATAAAGTTGTGACATTCGATCCTGTGCCACTATACATCATATGTATGAGACTTGGTCCCAGCATACCTGGTGTTTATGTTAACCCCGGGTTTTGGACCCCTAAAATCCGGGTGTTACATATGACTCCGGTGAGGCCGCGCAAATAAGACATTTTAATTCCCAAGCAACTTCTATACTCCTCGCCTCCTTGTGTCAAGAGGAGTATAATAAGGTGCGAGGGTTGAAAAAGGCCAAAGTAATTTGGGTTGTCCTCAAGACGGCGCATAAAGGGGACGAGTTGACCAAAATCAACAAGCGCGAGACGATCAAGGGAGAGCTCGGTGATTCGTCCTCAACAAATGAGAGGAGCCACAAGCAATGTACAACCGGCTCAAAACAATGGTCAACCAAGTGCGCAACCTCAGGAGCACCAAATGTGATGACCATGAAATGCTCAAGGTTATTCTAAGATTTCTTGTTTTTCATAATCCTACTCAAGTACAATTAATTCATGGAGATCCTAGATACAAAAAGATGTCCTCCGAGGAAGTAATTGGCAAGTTTGTGAGCTTTGAACTAATGATCAAAGACTCCAAACACATTGTCAACTTGGAGCAAGGCGCCACCTCCACACCCGAGGTACAACTCGTTGCATTTAAAGCAACGAAAGAGAAGAAAGAAGAGTCTACACCAAGTAAACTCCCAATCGACGCCTCCAAGCTCGACAATGAGGAGATGACTCTTATCATTAAGAGCTTTCGACAAATCCTCAAACAAAGGAAGGGGAAGGACCACAAGCCTTGTTCCAAGAGGGTTTGCTATAGGTGTGGTAACTCCAGTCACTTTATTGCAAAATGTCCATATACAAGTGATAGTGATAGGGACGACGACAAGAAAGGGAAGATGATGGAGAAGAAAAGATACTACAAGAAGAAGGGTGGCAAGGCACACATGGGGCGGGAATGGGACTCCGACGAGAGCTCCACCGACTCCTCTTCCGACGAGGACGCCGCCAACATCGCCATCAACAAGGGCCTTCTCTTCCCAAACGTCTGCCACAAATGCCTCATGGCTAAGGATGGCAAGAAAAAGAAGGTACATTCTAGAGATACACCCAAATATACCGCTCCCGATGATGAGAGTAGCTCTAGTGATAATGAAGATGATTTAACTTCTCTTTTTGCTAACCTTACCAAGGACCAAAATAGAAAGATAAATGAATTGATAGAATCCATTAACGAGAAGGATGATCTCTTCGAATGCCAACAGGACTTGCTCGTTAAGGAAAATAAAAAATTTGTTAAGTTGAAAAATGCTTATGCTCTTGAAGTAGAAAAAATGTGAAAATTTGTCTAAAGAGTTTAATGTTTGCAATGATTCTATTTCTTATCTTAGAACTGAAAATGCTAGTTTAAATGCTAAGATAGAATAATTGAGCATGTCACTATTTGCACTATATGTAGAGATGTTAATACTGATGCTATGAATGATCACCTTGCCATAATTAAATAACAAAATGATCACATAGATAAATTAACTGCTAAAATTGCCGAGCATGAGTTAGAAAATGAAAATTTTAAATTTGCTCGAAGCATGCTTTATAATGGGAGACGCCCTAGCATTAAGGATGGCATTGGTTTCCAACAAGGGAGCCAAAGCAACATCAAACTTAATGCCCCCAAGAACATACTCTCTAATTTTGTTAAGGGTAAGGCTCCCATGGTTCAAGATAGATAGGGTTACATTTTATATCCTCAGAACTATTTGAGCACAAAATTAGGAGGATTTATGCTAGAAAACCTCATACTGTTTATCATCATGCTTATATGTATAGTAATGAAGCATCTAGCTCTAGGCATTCAACTCATATTAAAATGCCTAAAAAGAAAATTATCAATGCATCAAATGAGCATAGCATTTCATTTAAAACTTTTGATGCATCTTTTGTGCTGACTATCAAATCAGGCAAAGTAGTTGCCAAATATGTTGGGGGCAAACACAAGAGTCCAAAGACTTGTGTTTGGGTACCCAAGGTGCTTGTTTCTAATGTCAAAGGACCCAAGACCATTTGGGTATCTAAGAACAAGACCTAAATTTGTTTTGTAGGTTTATGCATCCGGTAGGTCAAGTTGGATAATCGATAGCAGGTGCACAAACCACATGACAGGGGAGAAAAGGATGTTCTCCTCATATGAGAAAAATGAAGATCCCCAAAGAGTGATTACATTCGAGGATGAAAATCAAGGTTTGGTAAAAGGGTTGGGTAAAATTGCTATATCTCCTAGCCACTCCATTTCCAATGTTTTTCTTGTTGATTCTTTGGATTATAACTTGCTTTCAGTTTCTCAACTCTGTAAAATGGGCTACAATTGTCTTTTTACTGATGTTGGTGTTACTGTCTTTAGAAGAAGTGATGATTCAATAGCTTTTAAAGGAGTGTTAGATGGTCAGCTATATTTAGTTGATTTTAATGATCACAATGCTGAACTAGACACTTGTTTAATTGCTAAGACTAATATGGGCTGGCTCTAGCATCGCCAACTCGCTCATGTGGGGATAAAGAATCTTCACAAGCTTCTAAAGAGAGAGCACATTTTAGGACTAACAAATGTTCATTTTGTGAAAGACATGATTTGTAGCGCATGTCAAGCAGGGAAGCAAGTTAGAGCTCATCATCCACATAAGAACATCATGACGACCGACAGGCCGCTTGAACTACTCCACATGGATCTATTCGGCCCAATCGCTTACATAAGCATCGGCGGGAGTAAGTATTGCCTTGTTATTATGGATGATTATTCTCGCTTCACTTGGGTATTCTTTTTGTAGGAAAAATCTCAAATCCAAGAGACCTTAAAGAGATTCTTAAGACGAGCTCAAAATGAGTTCAGATTAAGAATCAAAAAGATTACAAGCGACAATGGAACGGAGTTCAAGAACTCTCAAATTGAAGGATTTCTTGAGGAGGAGGGCATCAAGCATGAGTTCTCTTCTCCCTACACACCTCAACAAAATGGTGTAGTAGATAGGAAGAATAGAACTCTTTTGGATATGGCAAGGACCATGCTTGATGAGTACAAGACACCAGATCGGTTTTGGGCGGAGGCAATTAACACCGCTTGCTACTCCATCAATCGAATCTACCTCCACCGAATCCTCAAGAAAACATCATATGAACTCCTCACCGGTAAAAGACCTAATATTTCTTATTTTAGAGTTTTTAGGAGCAAATGCTTTATTCTTATTAAGAGAGGCAGAAATTCTAATTTTTCTCCTAAAGCAGTAGAAGGCTTTTTACTTAGTTATGACTCAAACACAAGGGCATATAGAGTCTTCAACAAGTCCACTGGATTAGTTGAAGTTTCTTGTGACATTATGTTTGATGAGACTAATGGCTCCCAAGTGGAGCAAGTTGATCCTGATGAACTAGATGATGAAGAGGTTCCATGCGTCGCACTAAGGAACATGTCTATTGGGAATGTGTGTCCAAAAGAATCCAAAGAGCCTCCACAAGCACAAGATCAACCATCATATTTCATTCAAGCATCTCCACCAACTCAAGATGAGGAAATGGTTCATGAAGAAGATGATGAAGATCAAGATGATGAGCCACCTCAAGAGGAGGACATTGATCAAGGGGGAGATGAAGATGATCAAGACAAGGAAGATGATCAAGAAATTCAAGACCAAAGACCGCCACACCCAAGAGTCCACCAAGCAATTCAAAGAGATAACCCCATCAACTCTATTCTTGGTGACATCCACAAGGGGGTAACCACTAGATCTCGAGTTGCTCATTTTTGTGAACATTAGTCTTTTGTGTCCTCTATTGAGCCAAACAGGATCAAAGATGCACTTAGAGATCCGGATTGGGTGATGGCAATGCAAGAGGAGCTCAACAACTTCACGAGGAATGAGGTATGGTGTTTAGTTCCACGTCCTAACCAAAATGTTGTAGGTACCAAATGGGTATTCCACAACAAACAAGATGAGCATAGTGTGGTGACTAGGAATAAAGCCCGACTTGTTGCCAAGGAATATTCACAAGTCGAAGGTTTGGATTTTGATGAAACCTATGCACCTGTAGCTAGGCTTGAGTCAATTCGTATATTACTTGTCTATGCTACTTACCATGGCTTTAAGTTGCATCAAATGAACGTGAAGAGTGCCTTCCTAAAAGGCCCTATCAAGAAAGAGGTATATGTTGAGCAACTTCCCGCTTTGAAGACAGTGAGTATCCTGCACATGTGTACAAGCTGTCAAAGGCGCTTTATGGGCTCAAGCAAGCTCCAAGAGCATGGTGTGAATGCCTGAGAGACTTTCTCATCACTAATGGCTTCAAAGTTGGAAAAGCTGACCCTACTTTCTTTACTAAAACTATTGCTAAAGACTTGTTTATATGCCAAATTTATGTTGATGATATTATATTTGGGTCTACTAACAAGTCCTCTTGTGAAGAGTTTAATAGGATTATGATATAGAAATTTGAGATGTCTATGATGGGGGAGTTGAAGTATTTCCTTGGATTTCAAATCAAGGAACTCCTAGAGGGCACCTTCATCTGCCAAACTAAGTACATTCAAGATATACTCAAGAAGTTTGGAATGAAGAATGCCAAACCCATAAAGACTCCCATGGAACAAATGGGCATCTCGACCTCGACACTGGAGGTATCCGTAGATCAAAAGGTATACCAGTCGATGATAGATTCTTTACTCTATTTATGTGCTTCTCGACCATATATTATGCTTTCTGTATGCATGTGTGCAAGGTTCCAGGCAAATCCTAAGGAAGTTCACCTTAGAGCCATGAAAAGAATCATGAGATATTTAGTTTACACTCCTCAGTTTGTGCTTTGGTACCCCAAGGGATCTACCTTTTATTTAATTGGGTATTCCGATGTCGATTATGTCGGATGTAAAATTGATAAGAAGAGCACATCAGAGACTTGTTAGTTTCTAGGAAGATCCCTGGTGTCTTGGGCTTCAAAGAAACAAAACTCAGTAGCTCTATCCACCACCGAAGCCGAGTATATTGCTACAGGCCATTGTTGTGCACAATTACTTTGGATGAGACAAACACTTAGGGACTATGGCTACAAATTGAGCAAAGTCACTCTCCTATGTGATAATGAGAGTGCAATCCACATGGCGGATAATCCCGTTGAACACAGCCGCACTAAGCACATAGACATCCGGTATCACTTTTTGAGAGATCACCAACAAAAGGGGGATATCGAAATTGCTTATGTTAGCACCCACAACCAATTAGCCGATATCTTTACCAAGCCCCTGGATGAAAATACTTTTAGCAAACTTAGGAATGAGCTCAATATTCTTGATTCTTGGAACTTTGATTGAAATCTTGCTCACATTACTCATTTATATATCTTTGACCATGTCTCTCTAATTTGGTACAAATGTATACTTCTTATTCTTCTTGTGCTAAAGCTAAGACTAATGTGCTTCCATGAGTATCTCTATGATTAGTCTTAGATTGAAAGGGGAAATGGAGTAATTCGGCAAAGGCAAGACTTCCACTCAACTCTGTCGGTATCATTTATCCTTTGCCCTCCTCATAAAACTTTCACTCATATCATTTTACCAAAGGGGGAGAATTAAGAAGGCCTCTCAAGTTCTTCGTTTTTGGCGATTAATGCCAAAGGGGGAGAAATTAATAGGCCCAAAGCAAAAGGACTGCACCACCACCCACCTCCCTGTTTTCAAAAACTATTTTACTAAGGAGGAGAAATTATTCAAAGGGGGAGAAAATACTTCAAATCACAAAAACCCTCTTGACAGCTAAAAGGAAAACTTCTTCAGGGGAAGTGTTTGTTTAACCAAAGGAAAAGCATTTGAAACAGGGAGAGAATGTTTTTAAAATCTTGAAATGCTTTTTGGAATCATATTCTTATACCATTGGCTACTTGCAAAAGACTTTGAAAAGACTTTTACAAAAGATTTGCAAAAACAACCTAAGTGGTGCAAATGTGGTCCAAAATGTTAAACTAGAAGAAAGCAACCATATATACTTAGAAATACCTTCAGTTGGTTTAAATTCAAAGTAACTTATGCATATCTGTCAAAATTGCAAACTAGTTACATTTCTACACTTTATATTTGTTGTGGTTTGTGTTGGCATTAATCACCAAAAAGGGGGAGATTGAAAGGGAAATGGGCTTAAAACATTCCCTATAATCGAATTTGGTGTTTAACGTCCATCACAAACCATGTGGACTAACTAGTTTGCCTAGTTGTCATTTATCTCAGGAGCATAAAGTTTAAAGATAAACCAACAAAGAGAATAAGTTGGGAACTCAACAAAGTTTCGAGCAAAGACTAGCATTGGTGCTGCCAGTGGCGCACCGGATACTGTTCGGTGCCCAGGCCAAGCACCTCACGAACTGGCCGCTCTCAGGGTTTTCCTAGAGTCGCTACGCTATAATTCACCGGACATGTCCGGTGAGCCAACGGATCAACGACCAACTGCGCCCAACGATCGACTGCGATGTCAGATGAATAGTGAATAGTGCGCAAGTCAGAAGTCAGAGCAGCGAAGTCAGAATGCACCGGGCTGTCCGGTGTGCCATCAAACTGTCTGGTGCCGCAAGAGGACAAAGGACTTCAATGGTCAACCGCTCCAAACCCCAATGGTCTACTGACGTGGCACGCACCGGACAATAAACAGTGCCATGTCTGGTGTGCCCATCGACAACAACGGCTGGAATAGTGGTTGGGGCTATAAATACCCCCCAACCACCACCATTCAAGCCATCCAAGTTTTTTGAACTCCACATTCAATACAAGAGCAAAAGCATACACTACAAGACACAACCAAAAGATCTTTTCCCATTCTTATTCTCTAAGTGCTTTGTAAAGCTAGTAAGAGACACCTAAGTGTGTGGTGAACCTTGCAGGGTCTTAGTGACCCAAGTGATTAAGGAGACGCCTCGATCGATCTGTGTGATCGATTGAGAGAGGGAAAGGGTTGGAATAGATCAGGCCTTTGTGGCCTCCTCAACGGGGACTAGGTTCTTTGGAATCGAACCTCGGTAAACAAATCACCGTGTTCATTTGTGTTGATCACTTGATTTTTTCCCTTTCTTTCCTCTCTCTAAATGTTCCCTTGCTCATATTGATTTGAGTTTGCTCCCAAGGTTATCCGCATTGATTGAGCAACTCATAGCAAGGAGAACTACCTTCTGCACTCCAAAGTATTTCTAACGCTAACCTCGAGCATAGTGCGTGTTTAAAGTTTGTAAATTTCAGGTTTCGCCTATTCACCCCCCTCTAGGTGACTTTCAGATAGTCCTAAAATGTGTTCCCCTTTAGAAGCTTGTGAAGATTCTTCATTCCAACATGAGCAAGTCGGCGATGCCAGAGCCAGTCATGTTAGTCTTAGCAATTAAGCAAGTGTCTAGTTCATCATTGTTATCATTGAAATCAACTAAGTATAGCTGACCATCTAACACTCCCTTAAATGCTATTGAATTATCACTTCTTCTAAAGACGGTAACACCAACATCAGTAAATAAACATTTGTAGCCCATCTTGCATAATTGAGAAACAGAAAGCAAGTTGTAATCTAGTGAATCTACAAGAAAACATTAGAAATGGAATGGTTAGGAGATCTAGCAATATTACCTAGTCCTTTGACCAAACCTTGATTTTCATCCTCGAATGTGATTGCTCTTTGGGGATCATCAATTTTCTCATATGAGGAGAACATCCTTTTCTCCCCTGTCATATGGTTCGTGCACCCGCTGTCGATTATCCAACTTGTTCCATCAGATGCATAAACCTAGAACACAAATTTAGGCCTTGTTCTTAGGTACCCAAATGGTCTTGGGTTCTTTCACATTAGAAACAAGCACCTTGGGAACCCAAACACAAGTCTTTGAACTCTTATGCTTGCCCTAAACATATTTGGCAACTACCTTGCCTGATTTGTTAGTAAGAATAAATGATACATCAAAAGTTTTAAATGAAATGCTATGTTCATTTGATGTATCAACAATCTTTTTAGGCATTTTAATATGAGTTGTATGCCTAGAGCTAGAAGACTCATTACTGTAAATATAAACATGATGAGAAGTAGAATGAGATTTCTTAGCACGAATTTTTTTAATCTTATGCTCAGGATAGTTTTCAGGATATAAAATGTAACCTTCTCTATCCTGAACCATGGAAGCCTTGCCCTTAACAAAGTTAGAAATCTTGTTTTTATGGGCATTAAGTTTGATGTTGCTTTGGCTCCCTAGTTGGAAGCCGATTCTATCCTTAATGCCAGGGCGTCTCCCATTATAAAGCATACTACGAGCAAATTTAATTTTTTCATTCTCAAGCTCATGCTCGGCAATTTTAGCATTCAATTTAGCTATGTGATCAATTTGTTCTTTAATCATAGCAAGGTGATCATTCATAGCATCAACATTAATATCTCTACATCTAGTGCAAATAGTAACATGCTCAATGGTAGATTTAGAAACTTTGCAAGCATTCAATTCCTCAATCTTAGCAATTAAACTAACATTTACAATTCTAAGACAGGAAATTGAATCATTGCATTTATTTACCTCTTTAGTCAAGTTTTTGCATTTTCAACTTCAAGAGCAAAAGCATCTTTTAGCTTAACAAATTTTTTATTTTTCTTAACGAGCAAGTCTTCTTGGCATTCCAAGATTTCATCCTTCTCGTTAATGGTTTTTTATCAATTCATTAATTTTCTTCTTTTGTTCCATGGTAAGGTTTGCAAAAAGAGAAGACAAATCATCATCATTTTCACTAGATCTACCCTCATCATCGGAAGTAGTGTATTTGGGGGTATCTCTAGAATGTACATTCTTCGTTTTGCTATCCTTGGCCATGACACATTTGTGGCCGATGTTGGGGAAGAGAAGACCTTTGTTGATGGTGATGTTGGCGGTGTCCTCGTCGGAGAAGGAGTCGGTGGAGCTCTCGTCGGAGTCCCATTCCCGTCCTATGTGCACCTCGCTACCCTTCTTGTTGTAATATTTCTTCTTCTCCATCCTCTTCTTCCCTTTCTTGTCGTCGTCCCTGTCACTATCACTTGTATATGGACATTTAATAATATAGTGACTAGACTTACCACACCGATAGCAAACCCTCTTAGAGCGGGGTTGAGAGCACCTAGAGGGGGGTGAATAGGTGATCCTGTAAAATCAAACACTAAATAGCCACAAACTTGATTATAGAAATGTTAGTGTGAGTTAATCAAGTTGCTATGAAGCGATCTCTTGTGAACAAAACAATAATAGAGAAAAGCAACACAAGAGACACGTGATTTTTATCCTGTGGTTCGGCCAAGTAACACTTGCCTACTTCCACGTTGTGGCGTCCCAATGGACGAGGGTTGCACTCAACCCCTTTCAAGTGATCCAATGATCAACTTGAATACCACGACCTTTTCCTTTTGAGTATTCTTCCCGTTTGCGAGGAATCTCCACAAGTTGGAGCCTCTCACCCTTACAGTGATGATCACAAAAGAAGCACAGAAGTAAGGGAGGGAAAAGCAACACACACAAGACTCAATCCACAGCACACACACGCACACAAGTCACGACTTGAGCTCAAAACACGGCGCAGGGAGTTCACGACTCAAATGGAGCTCAAATCACTAACACAATGAGTCAAATGCGTGGAGGCGGAGTCTGGGAGTCTTAGGATATTTCTTAAATGCTTGGTGTACTGCTCCATGCGCCTAGGGGTCCCTTTTATAGCCCCAAGGAAGCTAGGAGCCATTGGAGATCAACTTGGAAGGCAATTCCTGCCTTCTGTCGAGTGGCGCACCAGACAGTCCGGTGCGCCACCGGACAGGTCCTGTAGCTGTCCGTTGCACGATTCCCTTCCTTATCTAGGGCATCCGATCGTTGGGCCGGTGGTCCCATTGGCGCACCGGACACTGTCCGGTGTGCCTAACCGACCGTTGGCGCGAGCCACGTGTCGCCCGCTGATTCCGCTGCCGACCATTGGCTCGGGAAGCTCTGACTCACCGGACAGTCCGATGCACCACCGGACAGTCCAGTGATTTTTAGCCACGGCGCTTTCTGGTTTTCCCGAGAGCGATGAGTTCATCGCTGATGGACTTGGGCGCGAACGCTGAAGACTCACCGGATAGTCCGGTGCACCACTGGACAGTCCGGTGAATTTTAACCACTTCGTCGCGCTGATTCCTGAGAGCGGCCAGTTCACCGTCGAGCCAGTCTGGGGCACCGGACACTGTCCGGTGCACCACCAGACAGTCCAGTGTGCTAGGCTGGTGCTGGTCTTCTCTAATTCAAATCTTCTTTTCTTGGCACTGTTTCTAGCACTTAGATAAACATGTTAGTATTCAAAAACAATTTACTAAGTCTAGAAACATACCTTATTCTTTGATTTGCACTTCTCACTCATTTAACACATAAGAACTCAATCAATATGTGTTGGGCATCTAATCACCAAAACACTTATAGAAATGGCCCAAGGGCACATTTCCCTTTCAATCTCCCCCTTTTTGGTGATTTATGCCAACACATTTAAGAGCAACAAGAGAAGTGCAACATCAATGCAAATTGAAGACCAAATTCTCTTTATTTAGTATTTGGCATATTTGGATCACTCTTTGCAACCACTTGGTTTGTTTTGCAAATCAAATTCTTTTTCCTGTCTCTAAGTCAAACACACTTATTTGGGCAAATCGAGAGATATTCCAAGAGTAAGATTGATCAAGTGCCAAAACTCCCCCTTTTTCCCATAATCAAAATTCTCCCACATAAGAGACCAAATTTTGTAATAAGAGTATTTTGGACAAAACACAAATTCTAACTCTTTTATTTTCAAAATTCACAAGTGGTTGGCTGATCCATTTTGCTTTGGCCTTAATTTCTCCCCCTTTGGCATTAAGCACCAAAACAGGATCATTTTTGGCCCTTTAACCCCATTGCCTTACCAAAATGTCAGAAAGGAGCAAAAAGGCAATGAGAGCATAGTATGAACTTGGAATTAAGTACACTAATACCAGAGTGCAGTGGAAGTCTTTTCATCGTCCAAGTCCATGTTCCCTTTCAATATTCCTTCAAGACTACTTCAAGTGTACTCAAACACGCAAGTTAGTCTCAAAAAAGGTCAAGTTGTAGTTCATCTCCCCCTAAACATGTGCATCATTTGCATGTGGACTTGTGAGGTCCGGGGATGACTTGTACAACTTGAGCACCATAAATAGACAACAATTGATGTAAATGCTCAAAGTAACATGATCAAAGGCATAGACTACATGTATGATATAGATCAATCCAAGTTATGCAAATCTAAGACATTTAGCTCACTACGCAACCTACAAAACCTTTTCTCATCTAAAGGCTTGGTGAAGATATTGGCTAGCTGGTTCTCGGTGCTAATGTGATACACATCAATATCTCCCTTTTGCTAGTGGTCTCTCAGGAAGTGATGCCAGATGTCTATGTGCTTAGTGCGGTTGTGATCAACAGGATTATCTATCAAGCGGATTGCACTCTCATTATCACATAGGAGTGGGACTTTGCTCAGATTGTAACCAAAGTCCTGGAGGGTTTGCCTCATCTAAAGTAGTTGCTGCAACACTGTCCTGCGGCAACGTACTCGGCCTCAGCGGTGGATAGGGCAACGGATGTTTGTTTCTTGGAACTCTAGGACACCAGGGACCTTCCTAGAAATTGGTACGTCCCTGATGTGCTCTTCCTATCAACCTTGCACTCGGCATAGTCGAAGTCTGAGTATCCAATTAAGTCAAAGGTAGACCCCTTTGGATACCAGATCCCGAAGCAAGGCGTAGAAACTAAATACCTAAGAATTTTCTTAACGACCACAAGGTGACATTCCTTGGGATCAGATTGAAATCTAGCACACATGCATACACTAAGCATAATGTCCGGTCTACTAGCATAAAGATAAAGTAATGAACCTATCATTGACTGGTATGCCTTTTGATCAATGGACTTACCTCCTTTGTTGAGGTTGAGATGTCCGTTAGTTCCCATCGGTGTCTTCGCGAGCTTAGCGTCCTTCATCCCAAACCTCTTGAGAAGATCTTGAGTGTACTTTGTTTGGGAGATGAAGGTGCCGTCCTTGAGTTGCTTCACTTGGAATCCAAGGAAGTAGGTCAACTCGTCAATCATCGACATTTCGAACTTTTGCATCATCACCCTGCTAAACTCCTCACAAGACTTTTGGTTAGTAGAACCAAATATTATGTCATCGACATAAATTTGGCAAACAAAAAGATCATCATTGCATGTATTTGTGAAAAGAGTGGGATTGGCTTTCCCAACCTTGAAAGCATTAGAAATAAGGAAATCTCTAAGGCATTCATACCATGCTCTTGGGGCTTGCTTAATGTAACACCCTGAATTTGGGGGTATAAAATTTCTTTGCTCATATTCACAAATTCAGGTGTTACTTCCCTTTTCTCATCCTTCCCCAATCTCCTCCCTCTCATTTCTATAGGAGAAAAGTGGTTATTTTGTTTATAATTATAGTCTATTAGCTCAAACTCCAAGGGAGTATGAAATGTTGCATCTTGTTGAACCCTAGATTTCACTTTTGTTTGGTGCATAATTCTCAAAAAGTCTAATTTGAATTTGTGGTTTATTTGAATTTGAATCAAATAGAGGAAATAAAAAGAAAAGAGAAAACAATTCCAAAATAAAAGAAAAAGGAAAAGCAGCCCGCTACCCCCGCCTCCTCGGCCTTTCGGCCCAGTCGGCCCATCTCCCGCGCGCGCGCCCTCCCCCCCTTCCCTCTCTGCGTCGCGGGCCCGGCCTGTCGGCGCGGCCGCCTTCCGCGCGCTCGCCTCCCTCTCTCTCTGCTCGCCCGGCCCTACCTGTCGGCGCTGCCGCTTCCCCGCGCGTGCGCCCGCTCCCTCGCTCTCTCTCTGCCCGCGGGCCCGGCTTGTCAGCTCCCTCGTCCTCGCGTAACCGCCGCCCAAGCTGCGCGAGCCCGCGGTCTCCGCGCCCACGACGCGCGTGAAGCTCGCAACCGCCCTTGCCTCGGCCACTAGAGCCCCGAACCCCACTCGCCCTCTCCCCCTCCCTCATTTGCGCACCTGCCGACCTCTTTTCCACCTTCCCCTCGCTGCGCGCACGCCAAAGCGCCATCGCCGCGAACCGCCGCCGCCCGAGCTCGTTTCCCGGCCGTCGTTGGAGCTCCGCCGTGTCCGTTGCCATGGTGAGCTTCGCCCCGGCGTCCGCGACCCGGAACGCGCTCCAATTTCCCCTTCCCCTCCCTATTTCTCCCTGCCCGCGCTCACCCGCCGTTCGCCGTGCAGCCGCCGCCGTCGACTCGGGCTGTCGGCGCGTCTCCGTCACCACCGAGAGGTCCCTGGGATTCGCCTTGAGGTAAGGAACCTCCCCTGCCCTCTCCCTCCCCTTCTATTGCTCCCTGCTGCACTTAATTCCTCGTCGGAGTCGCTTACCGCCGCCGCCGAGCCGCTTCGCCGTGAACTGCCCCCCTCCGGTGCCCCTGCCCCGACCCAGACCCCGCCAGAGAAGTCCCCGCGCCCTCCCCAACCTCCCCGGCCACTCAGATCACCCCAAGGACCCGCAGGGCCCCCGCGTCCCTCGTCTCCGGCGAGTTCTCCGCCGCGGGACGGGCGCCGCCGCCTCAGCCGGCTGGGGAAGAAGATAGCAGCCAGCCATCCCATCCCCGCCGTCCATCTCAGATCGGACGATCCCGTTTTAAATAGCCTGGATCCAATCCTAGCCGTCCGCCCAAGATCCAACGACCCAGAGCCGTTTTCCCCCCACGCCCCGCCTCCCTGCCAACTGGGCCCCGCCCGTCAGTCGCCCGCGCTCGCGCTCGCGCTGCCCGCCCGACCCCGCCTGCCAGTCGCCCGCGCCCGCGCTGCCCGCTGGCCCCGCCTGTCAGCCTGCCTGTGTCCCGCGCTGCCCGCCCGACCCCGCCTGTCAGCCGCTCATCGCCGCCGCGCGCTCGCGCGCCCGCCCGCGATCTAATCCTGGCCGTCGATCCGAGATCCAACGGCTATTAGCGTCCGATACCCCTTCGCCCGCGCAAATTCTTAAAGAGACCCCCTGGTTTCTGGAAATTGCGCCTGCCGTCCCTGGTTTCTTACAGATAGGTCCTCGGACCTTTTATTTAATCCAAAATAAGTATTTAAGGCATGTTTTTAATCCCTAAACTTGTAAAATTCATAACTTTGCCATATGAACTCCAAATTAGGTGCTTCAAATTGCAAAATGTTCATAATATTATTATCTATCTGTTTATGCAATGTTTCCCTGCTGTTTCCATGTCCCAATTAATGGTTAATCATTAGGATAGGATTAAGGTTATTGGAACCCTATTTGAGATAAATAAAAGAGAGTAGACTTTAATAAAAGTTGGAGCACTTAAGTTTATGGACTTAAACACCTAAGTTTAGGAACTTGAAACCAGATAATGATTTAATCCCACCACTGACTTAAACCTGAGTAGTGGATAATGAATTCTTTTGTATAGTCCTCTACCCTAGACCTAGAGAATACCAGAGTGCCTATCCCTTTTTTATTATGAACTTGTGATCTCTCTGCTGCATATGTTTGGTATATTGTTTTGTTTGTTATTTCCCAAGTGCATAGTGTGAATGATTACTTTACGTAGACAACGAGCAGTCTGTGTTTCCCGAGGAAGTTGCAGAGGAAATCCCTGATCAACAGTTTGGTGAAGGCAAGTGTCCTCTGACCCATTATGTCCTATTCATTTATAACTTACTACCCCGCATTACTTACTTGAAACCTAAGGATTGACTAGCTTTACACTTTACTTTATCCTTGATGACCTTATGGGTTATTATGGTTAGCATTCTGCTACTGCCTTAACTTAATCAATGAACATGATGTGAATATTTATGATACTGTTATCCTGATGATGTTGATGATCTTGTGATACTCTAGGGGGCTCAGGCTGTTTCCTGAGTACCTCTCCGTAAGGACCTGTTCGTTGAGAGACCACCCGGGATAACAGTGCAACCATGAGGGTGAAATGGGGCACCCTTAGCTAATTAATTAGAGGAACTAGAGGTGTAGTTGCTTCGCCGTCGTGCCGTCAATGGGGTCCAGGCACAGTGCTTGCTCTGCCGAGGCTGAATGCCGAGGTTCTTTCGTTTTGCTTTTGTTAGTCACTCTCCTGCGGGGAGGAGTACTGTGTTTATCAAACTGGAGAAACCTAACGGGCGGCTACGATCTCTAGGGAATCTTTGTAACAGCTACGTAGTGATACCCTGCCGGACCACCTAGGTAGTGGTCAATGGGGATTAGCTCTCCCCGGGCAGAAAGGGAATCATGACTCATGGGTAAAGTGTGCGACCTCTGCAGAGGGTAGTGAAACTGATATATCAGCCGTGCTCACGGTTAAGAGCAGCCTTGGGATCCTCTTTGATTAGAGATACAGATGGTTCGAGATACAATGGTTCTATTTATTATTCTGGTTCGATAATGATAATGGTGTTTCCTCGATGAGGAAATGGTTCACGGGTTGGTTATATGATAAAACTTGGCTTCCATTAATAATAAATACCTGACTAACTAAAAGCAACTGCTTTGGCCTTAACCCCACATAAAGCTAGTCCACCTCAGCCAAACGGGACATTTGCTGAGTACGTTGATGTGTACTCATCCTTGCTTTACCACCAAACACCAGGTTGTCCGCATTGTAACCACTGCTCAGGAGAAGGCGAAGCCGTGGAAGGAGACTTCCAGGAGTTCCAAGACTACGATGAATTCTAGGTGTGGGTTGGCGGCAACCCCCAGTCAGCTGCCTGTGAAGGCCCTACCTTTACTGCGTTTCGCTAGCACTTTGATTTAACTGTTAACTTGATGACTATGTGGATGTCTATGACTCTGTGATGTAATAAGTTAATACTCTTTTATGTTATTATTCGAGCATTGTGCGACGATGTTCATTTATGTAATCGCTGTGTATGTGAGTTCTGATCCTGGCACGTACATAGTTCGCATCCGGTTTGTCTTCCAAAACCGGGTGTGACATAAGTGGTATCAAAGCCAGGTTGACTGTAGGACCGCTGACCTAGAGTAGCACTGGTCGTACTAAGGACTATTGACCTTCCCCTCTCACCTTGACCTCTGATGTTACTTCAAAAGTCGGTCACCTCGACCAACCCTATGTTTTACTACATATATACATATATATACTATATTATACCTTGTTAAAATTTTTATCCTATTCTATCTATGGTTTATTCACTTGTCATATTAGTTCTGCTCTTACTCTTATGCTTACGGTGTCTTTTGTAGATGGCTCGTCTTAGACACACTGCACGTAAGTCGGTGATTCCTTTCCTGCCGTCTCGACTTGCGGAGCGTCCTCTGCACCGCACCGTGTCCGGTCAGTCGAGTCACCTGGAGAGACTGCACCACCGCCTGCGTGAGGAGCAGGAACGCCGGCGCCAGCACAGAGAGCAGCAGGGCTCTTCCTCCTCATCCCAGCAAGAGGTGGAGTCCGTGAGGCCCCGTTCCTCTGTTGCCCAGCTGGAGGCGCCCCCTGCACCACCGCGGGACGCCCCGGCTGTTGGAGGGGCTACTGGAGGAGGACTTGGAGGAGACCCCGACGACGACGACTCAGACCACAGCACGGAGTCTTCTGAGCCGCAGGAGGCGGAAGGATGGGTCGCCCGACCCATCACCCGTGACGCCGCTCGCGGTTGTCACTTCCACGACGCACTCGACACCTTGCTGCGCCAGGCTTTTGACCGACACACCTGGTCGATCGAGTATCGTTGTGTAGTCTACCGGCACAGTCGCGGGAGGTACCCGGACCGCTGGGAGGCTACCTGCCTAGTTCGCCGTCCGGAGGATGACCTCCGGGGTGCGGAGGCCGTTTCGGAGCACTATTCCATCTCCGAGAGGGACACTGCAGAGGCAGCTATGCAGGATGCAGCACGACATGCACTCTCCCAGTACTGTTCTTTGTTCGGTGGCGTGGCCGACGGTCTTAACCTTCGGTACTACCCCCGCCGCCCTACTGGCAGCACAGAGAGTGTGGTTGTCTCACCTGTTGGTGAGGCTAACCCTAGGTTGAGCAGCACAGTCAACCTAGTCGCAGTGCTTAACACTGAGCTGGATCACTCTCTGGACGAGCTGAGCAGGGCTCGAACGGAGATTGCGGAGTTGCGTGCTGAGCTGGCAGAGCGCCATCACCAGGAGGGTGGTTCTCCCGCTCCTGTTGGGACTCAGCACCCTTACCGCTCGCCGCCACGTGGTCACCACACTTATGGTTCCCCTGCCTGTAAGACCAGGATAGATCTGGATCCTTAGATCGTTATCGTCGAAGTTTGTAATAATTCTTAAGTCAGATGTCTCAGTCTTAGATAGTTAGTTTAGTTTGCTTATCAGTTGCTTGCATGCTTGTTATGATGAACTTGTGCTGGATTTGAATCTTTGTAATGACTGTTGCCAATCTGTGGGTTTCCCCTGCAGTTTGGCCTAGCTATAATGTTAATAAAGTCAGTTATTTAGTTGGGAAGCCATTTACTTCTACTTTCCTTTCTATCTGAGAAGCTGTGTTGAATCATAATGAGGATCAGTGAAGCTCTTTGTTCACTCAGTGTCATGAAGAATTCTGTATTCTCTTTTCTTATGCTGGAGGGTTGTAAGATCAATGCTGATGTATGAATGTCTTCCACAGATGTCTGACAACAGGCGCCGATGCAACAGGCGTGCTCAGCAAGAGCAGCATGACCAGCAGGAGGAACAACAGAGGCAGCCTCCCCCACCACCCCCGATGACAGTGGAGCAGATGTTCTTGATGCAGACTCAGGCAGTGCAGGCCATTGGGCAGACTCTGGCAGCCATGCAGCAGGCTCAACAGCAACCCCAACCCCAGCTGCAAGTGCAGATGCCCCAGATGCCACGGGATAAGCGTGGTGAGTTCATGAGAGGGCACCCTCCTACCTTCGCCCATTCTGCCAACCCCATGGATGCAGAAGACTGGCTGCGCGCAGTGGAAAGGGAACTGCGCACCGCCCAATGTAACGACAGGGAGAAGGTTCTGTATGGCCCCCGTCAGCTAAGGGGAGCAGCCCAGTCCTGGTGGGAGTCCTACCTCGCCACCCATGCTGACCCCGAAGCCATCACCTGGGAAGAATTCAGCGAGAGTTTCCGCAGGTACCATGTGCCAGAGGGACTGATGATCGTGAAGAAGGAGGAGTTTCTGGCTCTGAAGCAGGGACCCCTGTCTGTTAGTGAATACAGAGACAAGTTTCTGCAGCTATCTCGTTATGCACCTGAGGATGTCAACACTGATGCTAAAAGGCAGTACCGGTTCATGAGAGGTTTGGTGGATCCCCTGCATTACCAGCTGATGAATCACACCTTCCCCACCTTCCAGCACCTGATCGATAGGGCGATCATGATCGAGAGAAAGCACAAGGATATGGAAGATCGGAAGCGCAAGATGAGTGGACCCCAGACCGGAAGCATCAGCCGTCCACGTTTCTCAGGCAGTTCATCTCAGCAAGGCAGGCCCGGTCACCCACAGGGATATCAGAATCAGAACCAGCGTCCGCATCAGCAGCAGTTTCAGAGGCAGTATCAGCAGCAGCAGCAGTATCGTCAACACAGCCAGCAGGGAGGTAATCAGTATCAGAAGCAGAACAACCAGGCACCTCGCCTTCCTGCCCCAGCAGCAAACCAGAGCAACCAAGCAGCCCCAGCACAAGGAGGAGGCAGAGGATGTTTCCACTGTGGAGAACAAGGCCACTGGGCGATGCAGTGCCCGAAGAAGGCAGCGCAGCAGCAGACCAACCCCAATGCTCCAACAAGGCAAGGTGTACTGCAGCCGACAGCAGGCAATCGTAACCAAGCGTACAACCGTGGAAAGGTGAACCACTTGGAGGCCGAAGCAATCCAGGATGCACCAGATGTGGCAGTAGGTATGTTCTCAGTCGAATCTCATCCCACGAAAGTGCTATTTGATACTGGTGCAACTCATTCATTTGTCACCGCAACCTGGGTAGAATTGCATAACATCTCAGTAGAGGCAATGATGCCGCCTATGAGGATTAATTCGGTTGGTGGCAAGGTGCAAACAAATAAAATATGCTCAAATGTAAGGGTGGAAATAAGGGGGATAGGGTTCCCCAGTGATCTAATAGTAATAGACACCCCTGGGATAGATGTCATTCTAGGGATGAATTGGTTAATGAAGTATGAAGCGAATGTTAGCTGTGACAAGAGGACCGTAACATTGAAGTCCCCGTCAGGAGAAGAGGTAGTGGCCGAGCTAAGGATGCCTAAATCAGCGGAGGGTGTCTGTCACCAGATTTCAGTTGATAGTAAGGAGCCCAACCCGCTCGAGGCTATCAAGGTTGTGTCAGACTTTCTGGACGTATTTCCCGAGGAGCTAACGGGCATGCCACCCGAGAGAAAAGTTGAATTTGCCATAGAGCTTATCCCTGGTACCGCCCCCATCTCCAAAAGAGCCTACCGAGTGTCTGGACCAGAATTGGTGGAACTCAAGAAGCAGATAGATGAGATGTTAGAGAAGGGTTACATCAGACCAAGTACCTCGCCTTGGGCCGCTCCGGTGTTGTTTGTAGAGAAGAAAGATGGTACCAAAAGGATGTGCATAGACTACAGGGCCTTGAATGAAGTCACTGTCAAGAACAAGTACCCCCTGCCAAGGATAGAAGACTTGTTCGACCAGCTCAGAGGTGCCAGCGTATTCTCGAAGATAGATCTGAGATCAGGCTACCATCAACTCAGAATCTGACCCTCGGACATACCGAAGACAACATTCATCACCAAGTACGGGTTATATGAATTCACAGTTATGTCCTTTGGTTTGACAAATGCGCCAGCCTTCTTTATGTACCTGATGAACAGTGTGTTCATGGATTATCTGGACAAGTTTGTGGTAGTGTTCATCGATGATATTCTCATATACTCTCAAAGTGAGGAAGATCATGTAGAGCATTTGAAGATGGTATTGCAAAGGCTACGGGAGCATCAGTTGTATGCCAAACTGAGCAAATGCGAGTTCTGGATTCATGAAGTCCTGTTTCTAGGTCACATCATAAATCAAGATGGGTTGGCAGTGGATCCAAAGAAAGTAGCAGATATCCTAAACTGGAAAGCACCAAAGGATGTTCGTGGGATCAAGAGCTTCATTGGAATGGCTGGGTATTACAGGCGTTTCATCGAAGGCTTCTCAAAGATTGCTAGACCAATGACAACGTTGCTAGCAAAGAAAGTTGAGTTTAAGTGGACCCAAAAGTGTCAGGAAGCATTTGAAGAACTAAAAAATAGATTGACTACAGCTCCGGTGTTAGTCCTGCCTGATGTTCACAAGCCATTCTCAGTGTATTGCGATGCTTCTTACACCGGATTGGGATGTGTGCTAATGCAAGAAGGAAGAGTTGTAGCATATTCATCTCGGCAGCTGAAGATCCATGAGAAAAATTATCCCACACATGACCTGGAGTTGGCAGCAGTAGTTCATGCTTTGAAGACCTGGAGACATTACCTGTATGGGCAGAAGTGCGACATCTACACAGGTCATAAAAGTCTGAAGTACATATTCACCCAGTCAGAGTTAAACATGAGACAGCGAAGATGGTTGGAATTGATCAAGGACTACGAGTTGGAGATACATTACCATCCAGGCAAAGCCAATGTTGTTGCAGATGCTCTGAGCAGGAAGAGTCAAGTCAATATGATGGCCACGTACCCAATGCCATATGAGTTAGCCAAGGAGTTCGACAGACTGAGTCTTGGTTTCCTGAACAGTACGCAAGGAGTAACGGTGGAATTAGAGCCCACCCTAGAGCGGGAGATCAAAGAAGGGCAGAAGGATGATGAAAACATCAACAAGATCCGGCAACTAATCTTAGAAGGAAGAGGCAAAGACTTTCGAGAGGATGAAGAGGGAGTAATATGGTTCAAGGACCGATTGTGTGTCCCCGACCTCAAACCTATTCGGGAGCTGATCCTAAAGGAAGCTCATGAGACAGCCTACTCCATACACCCAGGAAGCGAAAAGATGTACCAGGATTTAAAGAGGAGGTTTTGGTGGTATGGCATGAAAAGAGAGATCGCAGAATATGTCGCCATTTGTGATAGCTGTCAGAGAACCAAAGCAGAGCATCAAAGGCCCGCCGGATTGTTGCAGCCATTGCGGATTCCTCAGTGGAAGTGGGATGAGATCAGGATGGATTTTATAGTTGGCCTACCACGTACCCGGGCCGGTTATGATTCCATCTGGGTGGTTGTGGACCGCTTAACAAAGGTGGCCCATTTCATACCTGTGAAGACCACATACACCGGAGCAACGTTAGCTGAGTTATACATGTCACGGATAGTTTGCCTTCATGGTGTGCCGAAGAAGATAGTGTCAGATCGAGGAACGCAGTTCACCTCTCATTTTTGGCAGCAGCTACAAGAAGCCTTGGGCACCCATCTGAACTTCAGCTCGGCTTATCACCCGCAGACAGACGGTCAGACTGAAAGAACTAACCAGATCCTAGAAGATATGCTGAGAGCCTGTGCGTTGCAAGACAAGTCAGGATGGGACAAAAGGTTACCTTATGCAGAATTCTCCTACAACAATAGCTATCAGGCTAGCTTGAAGATGTCACCGTTTCAGGCACTCTATGGACGGAGTTGTAGGACTCCGCTGCATTGGGACCAGCCTGGAGAGAGACAGGTGTTTGGCCCCGACATTTTGCTTGAAGCCGAAGAGAATATCAAAATGGTTCGGGAGAACCTGAAGATAGCCCAGTCAAGACAGCGAAGCTATGCAGACCGAAGGAGAAGAGAACTGAGTTTCGAAGTGGGGGATTTCGTCTATCTGAAGGTGTCACCTATCAGGGGAGTTAGAAGATTCGGAGTTAAAGGCAAGTTAGCACCTCGGTACGTTGGGCCATATCAGATTCAAGCAAAGCGTGGAGAAGTGGCTTATCAACTCGACCTACCAGAAAGTTTGTCAGCAGTGCACAACGTGTTCCACGTGTCGCAATTGAAGAAGTGTCTGCGAGTACCAGAAGAACAGTTGCCAGTGGAGGGTTTGGAAGTCCAGGAGGATCTGACATACATAGAGAAGCCAACGCAGATTCTGGAGTTTGCAGACAGAGTCACCCGGAGGAATACCATCAGAATGTGCAAAGTCAGATGGGGTCACCACTCCGAGGAAGAAGCAACCTAGGAGCGAGAAGATGATCTGAAAGCCAAATACCCTGAACTCTTTGCTGACCAACCCTGAATCTCGGGGGCGAGATTCTTTTAAGGGGGATAGGTTTGTAACACCCTGAATTTGGGGGTATAAAATTTCTTTGCTCATATTCACAAATTCAGGTGTTACTTCCCTTTTCTCATCCTTCCCCAATCTCCTCTCTCTCATTTCTATAGGAGAAAAGTGGTTATTTTGTTTATAATTATAGTCTATTAGCTCAAACTCCAAGGGAGTATGAAATGTTGCATCTTGTTGAACCCTAGATTTCACTTTTTGTCGGGGACCATAATTAGGGGTACCCTCAAGATGCCTAATTCTCAGCTGGTAACCCCCATCAGCATAAAGCTGCAGAGGCCTGATGGGTTTGATTAAGTCAGGGATCAGTCCATACGAGCGGCTCGATCACGCCACGCCCGAGCCTAGCCTCGGGCAAGGGCAGCCGACCCTGAGGTGTTTCCGTCTCGCCCGAGGCCCCCTTTTTTACGGCAGACGCATCTCCGGCTCGCCCGAGGCCTTGCCTTCGTTAAGAAGCAACCCTGACTAAATCACCGCGCCGACCGACCAAGTCACTGGGGCATTTGACGCAAAGAGTGAGACTGACGGGCGGCCAGGCTTGGCCAAAAGCGCCATAGGAAGCTCCGCCCGACCCAGGGCTCGGACTCGGGCTAAGGCCCCGGAAGACGGCGAACTCCGCTCCGCCCGACCTAGGGCTCGGACTCGGGCTAAGGCCCCGGAAGACGGCGAACTCCGCTCCGCCTGACCCAGGGCTCGGACTCGGGCTAAGGCCCCGGAAGACGGCGAACTCCGCTCCGCCCGACCCAGGGCTCGGACTCGGGCTAAGGCCCCGGAAGACGGCGAACTCCGCTCCGCCCGACCTAGGGCTCGGACTCGGGCTAAGGCCCCGGAAGACGGCGAACTCCGCTCCGCTCGACCCAGGGCTTGGACTCGGGCTAAGGACCCGGAAGACGGCGAACTCCGCTCCGCCCGACCCAGGGCTCGGACTCGGGCTAAGGCCCCGGAAGACGACGAACTCCGCTTCGCCCGACCCAGGGCTCGGACTCCGCCCTGGCCTCTGCCGAACGACCTCCGCCTCGCCCGACCCAGGAGCTCGGGCTCGGCCTCGGCCATGCAGGACAGACTCGACCTCGGCTTCGGAGGAGCCTCCACGTCGCCCGACCTAGGGCACGAGTCCGCCACGTCGACAGGAAGCGCCATCATCACCCTACCCCGAGCCGACTCGGGCCACAGAAAACAGGACCGACGTCCCATCTGGCTAGCTCCGCCAGATAGGCAATGATGGCGCCCCGCTGGACCCATGACGACGGCGGTTCTCAGCTCCCTTACGGAAGCAGGGGGACGTCAGCAAGGGCCCAACCACTCCGACAGCTGTCCCCCCGCCAGGCTCCATTGCTTCTCCGACGGCCACGACGCCACACCAGCTGGGTGCCAAGATCTCTCCGGCTGCCACCTTGGCATGTACTTAGGGCACTAGCTCTCCCCCGCTAGACACGTAGCACCTTGCTACACCCCCATTTGTACACCTGGATCCTCTCCTTACGCCTATAAAAGGAAGGACCAGGGCCTTCTTAGAGAAGGTTGGCCTCGCGGGAACGAGGGCAGGGGCAGGCGCTCTCTTGGGGCCGCTCGCTCCCCTCACCCGCGCGGACGCTTGTAACCCCCTACTGCAAGCGCACCCGACCTGGGCGCGGGACGAACACGAAGGCCGCGGGATCTCCGCCTCCCTCACGACCCGGCTCCGGCCACCTCGCTCTTCCCCCCTTCGCGCTCGCCCACGCGCTCGACCCATCTGGGCTGGGGCACGCGGCACACTCACTCGTCGGCCTAGGGACCCCCCGGTCTCGAAACGCCGACAGTTGGCGCGCCAGGTAGGGGCCTGCTGCGTGTTGACGAGCAGATTCCCGTCAAGCTCCAGATGGGCAGTCTCCAACGACCTCTTCAACCTGGGACGATGCTCCGTTTCGGGAGCCTCGAGTTCATGTCTTTCGATGGCAGCTACGACATGATACTCCTTCCACCGCCGCGCGACAACGACAATGGTGGCGGACAGCCCGCCCGCCCGCCGGCGGCAGAATCGACGACGTCTTTCCCGCGTGGGGGAAGGACAACTTTCAAGCTCGCCCCATCCTCTCCCTCGCCATCGGAGGAGGAGGCAGGGCAACCAGGGCCAAGCGGGAGGCTGCGCTCAGTCGGCTGTCGAGCAAATCGACATCCCCGGCGCCCCAACGGAGGACGCGTCGGGCATCACCCTCGCGTTTGAGGCGAAGGCGAGCGCCGTCCCCCCGCGACACGCCGACCCCGAGCAAGTGGACGACGCCAGCGCGCTCACGGAGGACCTGCAGGACGTCGCCCTCGCACCCAGGACGACGGCGCGATCAGCCCCCGATGTGACTTCGTCGCTCCTCGTCGACCAAAAGGTACCGGCTGATTCCCATCCTTTGTCATTTCAACTCGACCTCAACCCGCCTAGTGACCTCGCTCTGGCGGGCGCTCACGTTGAGGCGAGTGCAACCCCTTTCGGGTTTCGTGTGCGGTCGCCTTGGGACCGATTGACGGGCGTCTCGACCTACGGACCCTCTGGGTCCGAGGAAGATGACGACCCCAGCATCTGCTGGGATTTCTCTGGATCTGGCAACCCCAGTGCCATGCGGGACTTCATGACCGCATGCAACTACTGCCTCTCCGACTGTTCCGACGGCAGCCGCAGCCTTGACGACAAGGACTGCGGCCCGAGCCGCGAATGTTTCCACGTCGAGCTAGGGGATCCCTCCGGAGGCAGCTGTCTCGGCATGCCGGAGGATGGTGATCCCCTAGGCCAGCGCCTCGCGCCGACATCCCGCGGGAGCTAGCTGTGGTCCCCGTTCCGGCGGGGGGTCGCGACCCACAGCTCGAGCAAGTCCGCGGGGCGCGGGCCGGGCTCGATGAGGGAGCAGGAGCGCTCGAGGCAATCCACCGGGACGTCGAACAGGTATGGGCGGGCTAGCCCCCGGCAGGAGAAATACGTCACCTGCCCCAGGGTCTCCAGCACCGCATCGCCAACGATGCCAGGGACAGACCGCCACCCGCATCCGGCGGAACCGGTCAGGACCTGGCCGCCGCAGCGATGCTCCTCCGCGCGATGCCGGAGTCATCAACCACCGAGGGTCGGCGAATCCAGGGAGAGCTCAAGCATCTCCTGGAAGGCGCTGCGGCCCGGCGGGCCGAGAGCTCTGCCTCCCGAAGGCAGGGGTACCCCTCGGAGCCTCGTGCCACGACTTCCCGACTCATGCGGGAAGCCTCGGTCTACACCGGGCGCACGCGCAACACCGCGCCTGCGGCCCCGGGCCACCTCGGCGACGAGCACCCTCATCGCGACCGTCGGGCCCGACTCGACGAAAGGGTGCGCCGAGGTTATCACCCCAGGCGTGGGGGACGCTACGACGGCGGGGAGGATCGGAGTCCCTCGCCCGAACCACCCGGTCCGCAGGTCTTCAGCCGGGCCATTCGGCGGGCGCCGTTTCCGACCCGATTCCGACCCCCGACTACTATCACAAAGTACTCAGGGGAAACGAGACCGGAATTGTGGCTCGCGGACTACCGCCTGGCCTGTCAACTGGGTGGAACGGACGACGACAACCTCATCATCCGTAACCTCCCCCTGTTCCTCTCCGACACTGCTCGCGCTTGGTTGGAGCACCTGCCTCCGGGGCAGATTTCCAACTGGGAGGATCTGGTTCAAGCTTTCGCTGGCAACTTCCAGGGCACGTACGTGCGCCCCGGGAATTCCTGGGACCTCCGAAGCTGCCGGCAACAGCCGGGAGAGTCTCTTCGGGACTACATCCGGTGGTTCTCGAAGCAGCGCACCGAACTGCCCAACATCACCGACTCCGATGTCATCGGCGCGTTCCTCGCCGGCACCACCTACCGTGACCTGGTGAGCAAGTTGGGTCGCAAGACCCCCACCAGGGCGAGCGAGCTGATGGACATCGCCACCAAGTTCGCCTCTGGTCAGGAGGCGGTCGAGGCCATCTTCCGAAAGGACAAGCAGCCCCAGGGCCGCCCATCGGAAGATTCTCCCGAGGCGTCTACTCTGCTCGGCGCCAAGAAGAAAGGCAGGAGGAAGTCGCAAGCGAAACGCGACGCCGCCGGCACGGACCTTGTCGCCGCCGCCGAATACAAGAACCCTCGGAAGCCCCCCGGAGGCGCCAACCTCTTCGACAAGGCACTCAAGGAGACGTGCCCCTACCATCAGGGGCCCGTCAAGCACACCCTCGAGGAGTGCGTCATGCTTCGGCGCCACTTCCACCGGGCCGGGCCACCCGCAGAGGGTGGCAGGGCCCGCGACGACGACAAAAAGGAAGATCACCAAGCAGGAGAGTTCCCCGAGGTCCGCGACTGCTTCATGATCTACGGAGGGCATGCAGCGAATGCCTCGGCTCGGCATCGTAAGCAAGAGCGTCGGGAGGTCTGCTCGGTGAAGGTGGCGGCGCCAGTCTACCTAGACTGGTCCGACAAGCCCATCACCTTCGACCAGGATGACCACCCCGACCACGTGCCGAGCCCGGGGAAGTACCCGCTCGTCGTCGATCCCGTCATCGGCGACGTCAGGCTCACCAAGGTCCTGATGGATGGGGGCAGCTGCCTCAATATCATCTACGCCGAGACCCTCAGGCTCCTGCGCGTCGATCTGTCATCCGTCCGAGCAGGCGCTGCGCCCTTCCACGGGATCATTCCTGGGAAGCGCGTCCAGCCCCTCGGACAGCTCGACCTTCCTGTCTGCTTCGGAACACCCTCCAACTTCCGAAGGGAGACTTTGACGTTCGAGGTGGTCGGGTTCCGAGGAACCTACCACGCAGTGTTGGGAAGGCCATGCTACGCGAAGTTCATGGCCATCCCCAACTACACCTACCTAAAGCTCAAGATGCCGGGCCCCAATGGGGTCATCACCGTCGGTCCCACGTACAAACACGCGTTCGAATGCGATGTGGAGTGCGTGGAGTACGCTGAGGCCCTCGCCGAGTCCGAGGCCCTCATCGCCGACCTGGAAAACCTCTCCCGGGAGGTGCCGGACGTGAAGCGACATGCCGGCAACTTCGAGCCAGCGGAGACGGTTAAGGCCGTCCCTCTCGACCCCAGTGGCGACACCTCCAAGCAGATCCGGATCGGTTCCGGGCTCGACCCCAAATAGGAAGCAGTGCTCGTCGACTTTCTCCGCGCAAACGCCGACGTCTTTGCGTGGAGTCCCTCGGACATGCCCGGCATACCAAGGGATGTCGCCGAGCACTCGCTGGATATTCGGGCCGGAGCCCGACCGGTCAGACAGCCTCTGCGCCGATTCGACGAGGAAAGGCGCAGGGTGATAGGCGAGGAGATCCACAAGCTGATGGCAGCAGGGTTCATCAAAGAGGTATTCCATCCCGAATGGCTTGCCAACCCTGTACTTGTGAGGAAGAAAGGGGGGAAATGGCGGATGTGTGTAGACTACACTGGTCTCAACAAAGCATGTCCGAAGGTCCCCTACCCTCTACCTCGCATCGATCAAATCGTGGACTCCACTGCAGGGTGCGAAACCCTGTCTTTCCTTGATGCCTACTCAGGGTATCATCAAATCAAGATGAAAGAGTCCGACCAGCTCGCGACTTCTTTCATCACGCCCTTCGGCATGTACTGTTATGTCACCATGCCGTTCGGTTTGAGGAACGCGGGTGCAACGTACCAGCGGTGCATGAACCATGTGTTCGGCGAACACATCGGTCGCACGGTCGAGGCCTACGTCGATGACATCGTAGTCAAGACGAGGAAAGCCTCCGACCTTCTCTCCGACCTTGAAGTGACATTCCGGTGTCTCAAGGCGAAGGGCGTCAAGCTCAATCCCGAGAAGTGTGTCTTCGGGGTGCCCCGAGGCATGCTCCTGGGATTCATCGTCTCCGAGCGGGGCATCGAAGCCAACCCGGAGAAGATCGCAGCCATCACAAACATGGGGCCCATCAAGGACTTAAAAGGCGTACAGAGGGTCATGGGATGTCTCGCGGCCTTGAGCCGTTTCATCTCGCGCCTCGGCGAAAGAGGCCTGCCCCTGTACCGTCTCTTAAGGAAGGCCGAGTGCTTCACTTGGACTCCCGAGGCCGAGGAAGCTCTCGGGAACCTGAAGGCGCTCCTCACCCAGGCGCCCGTCTTGGTACCCCCAGCTGATGGAGAAGCCCTCTTGGTCTACGTCGCCGCTACCACTCAGGTGGTCAGCGCCGCGATCGTGGTCGAAAGGCAGGAAGAGGGGCATGCTTTGCCCATTCAGAGGCCAGTTCACTTCGTCAGCGAGGTGCTGTCCGAGACCAAGATCCGCTACCCACAAGTCCAGAAGCTGCTGTATGCAGTGATCCTGACGAGGCGAAAGCTGCGACATTACTTCGAGTCTCATCCGGTGACTGTGGTGTCATCCTTCCCCCTGGGGGAGATCATCCAGTGCCGAGAAGCCTCGGGACGGATCGCAAAGTGGGCGGTGGAAATCATGGGCGAAACAATCTCGTTCGCCCCTCGGAAGGCCATCAAGTCCCAGGTACTGGCGGACTTCGTAGCCGAATGGGTCGACACCCAGTTGCCGACGGCTCCGATCCAACCGGAGCTCTAGACCATGTTTTTCGACGGGTCGCTGATGAAGACGGGAGCCGGCGCGGGCCTGCTCTTCGTCTCGCCCCTCAGGAAACACCTGCGCTACGTGCTCCGCCTCCATTTCCCGGCGTCCAACAATGTGGCTGAGTACGAGGCTCTGATCAACGGATTGCGAATCGCCATCGAGCTAGGGGTCCGACGCCTCGATGCACGCGGCGACTCGCAGCTCGTCATCGACCAAGTCATGAAGAACTCCCACTGCCGCGACCTGAAGATGGAGGCCTATTGTGATGAGGTTCGACGCCTAGAAGACAAGTTCTACGGGCTCGAGCTTAACCACATCGCCCGGCGCTACAACGAGACTGCGGACGAGCTGGCAAAGATAGCCTCGGGGCGAACGACGGTTCCCCCGGACGTCTTCTCCCGGGACCTGCACCAACCCTCCGTCAAGATCGGCGACACGCCCAAGCCCGAGACGCCCTCGGCCCCGTCCGAGGTGACCTCGGCCCAGCCCGAGCCATCCTCGGTTCAGCCCGAGGAACCCTCGACCCCTGAGGGCGAAGCACTGCGCATCGAGGAGGAGCGGAGCGGGGTCACGCCAGATCAAGATTGGCAGACCCCGTACCTGCAATATCTCCGCCAAGGAGAACTGCCCCTCGACCGAGTCGAGGCTCGGCGGGTAGCGCGGCGCGCCAAGTCGTTCGTCTTGCTGGGCGATGAGAAGGAGCTCTACCACCGTAGCCCCTCGGGCATCCTCCAGCGATGCATCTCCATCGTCGAAGGTCAGGAACTCCTGCAGGAAATACACTCGGGGGCTTGCGGCCATCATGCAGCACCTCGAACCCTCGTCGGGAACGCTTTCCGCCAAGGCTTCTACTGGCCGACGGCGGTGGCTGACGCCACTAGAATTGTCCGCGCCTGCGAAGGGTGCCAATTCTATGCGAAGCAGACCCACCTGCCCGCTCAGGCTCTGCAGACGATACCCATCACCTGGCCCTTCGCTGTGTGGGGTCTGGACCTCGTCGGCCCTCTGCAGAAGGCGCCCGGGGGCTACACGCACCTGCTGGTCGCCGTCGACAAATTCTCCAAGTGGATCGAGGTCCGACCCCTGAACAGCATCAGATCCGAGCAGGCGGTGGCGTTCTTCACCAACATCATCCATCGCTTCGGGGTCCCGAACTCCATCATCACCGACAACGGCACCCAGTTCACCGGCAAAAAATTCTTGGATTTTTGCGAGGATCACAACATCCGGGTAGACTGGGCCGCCGTAGCTCATCCCATGTCGAATGGGCAAGTAGAACGTGCCAACGGCATGATTCTACAAGGGCTCAAGCCTCGGATTTATAATGATCTCAACAAGTTCGGCAAGCGATGGATGAAGGAACTCCCCTCGGTGGTCTAGAGCCTGAGGACGACGCCGAGCCGAGCCACAGGTTTCACGCCGTTCTTCCTGGTCTACGGGGCCGAGGCCGTCTTGCCCACTGACCTGGAATACGGCTCCCCGAGGACGAGGGCCTACGACGATGAAAGCAACCAAGCTAGCCGAGAAGACTCGCTGGACCAGCTGGACGAGGCTCAGGACAGGGCCTTACTACACTCGGCGCGGTATCAGCAGTCCCTGCGACGCTACCACGCCCGAGGGATCCGACCCCGAGACCTCCAGGTGGGCGACCTGGTGCTTCGGCTGCGGCAAGACGCCCGAGGGAGGCACAAGCTCACGCCCCCCTGGGAGGGGCCATTCGTCATCGCCAAAGTTCTGAAGCCCGGAACATACAAGCTGGCCAACAGTCAAGGCGAGGTCTACGGCAACGCTTGGAACATCCAACAGCTACGTCGCTTCTACCCTTAAGATGTTTCCAAGTTGTTCATATACCTCGCACCCACGCAAAGTTTAGTCAACAAGGAAGGGTCGGCCTCGCCTCGGCAAAGCCCGACCCTCCCTCGGGGGCTAAAAGGGGGGAAACCCCCTCTGCGTCAAAATTTTCCTCGAAAAAAATCTCTTTTACCAGAATATCTTTCGTGCTTTTTGACTACTTCGAAAAGTGGGTCCTGGAAACGACGGGGTACACGTAAGCAGTCAAGGCTGACCGAGCCGAGGGACTCCTACGCCTCCGGGATACGGATACCTCACTCATCACCTTCTGCGATAAGTAACTCGCGTTCGGATAAGGTGACTCCGCGGATCGAGCAAGTCTCTACGTTCGGAAGCCCTTCTGTCGAAGCGATTCTTCGAGTTTTCTCGACCAAGTCGGTGATAGGGCCTCACGGACGAGTAAAAGTGCGCGTAAGCGGCAAGGCCGACCGAGCCGAGGGACTCCCACGCCTCCGGGATACAGATACCTCACTCATCACCTTCCGCGAGAAGCAACTTTCGCTCGCACAAACATCCTTGTTACCGACAAAAAGTCCAGACACTCGAAACAAGAGGAAGAGAGACGCAGCTTAACACGCGACAAGGGTGTGTGTTCTGGCCTCGACGGTCGCACAAAGCACACACTACAAGACAAGCTGATCCTGCAGGCTCGGGTCTTGACGCTGGAAGGGGGCAGCGACACCCTCGGCATCGACGGCACCTTCGGCGAGGCCCGACCTAGCCGCGGACGGCGACGCGGTCCGAGGGCCTCCGCTCCGAAGGACGACGTCATCACCACGCCCGGGCAATCGCTGTCAGGGACTTCTCCGGGAATCCGGCCCGAGCGGGCGGCTCGGCCGGCCACCTCCGGGGCCTCGGCCAACCACCTTCCGAGGGCACCAGCCCGGTCCGAAGCCTCGGCTGACCAACTCCGGCGTCGATCCTGCCAACGGACAACTCGGCTAGGTTCCGGCCAACCAGGTTTCATTTTCGAGCCAACTCCGCCTCTGCTCATGCTGATATCGCTACCCCCGGCCTCGGCTCGTTGAAGAGCGGCCGAGGGGTCTCTTTAACTAAGCTAGAGGAGCCTCGGACAACAGGGCCGACCGAGCCGAGGGACTCCTACGCCTCCGGGATACGGATACCTCACTCGTCACCTTGACATGGGGCGACTCATGCTTGGTAAAGCGGTTCAGATAATCAGCAGACGAGTCTTAGTGCTCGGAAATGAGGAAAAAATACGGCTCTGTGCCGACGTCACATACATGTTCAGGCCCCGAAAGCCGAAATGAACAAAAAACCCGGCACTCGAAGTGCCATTACAAACGGAACTCTGGTTCCCCCTCCGCAGGTACGAACAACCCCACTCGATAGGGGTGGGCCTGCGGGGCAACAGAAGACCGACGAACGGCATGTCGCCGCCCGCCCCGACAGCGGCGACGATGAAGACTTCTGCCCCGGGGGGCCGAACAGCAGCAATGATGGCCTCAGGGCGGATGCTGCTGCTAGGAGGCCCCCGCCCTTGCCCAAACTCGAGAGGCAAGGACGGGCAGAAGGCCGTAGAGTTGGAGGTCGGTCCATGGCCAACCTTGGCTGTCGCGCCGGCGGAAGAACCTCTTCCAGCTGCCGTGGCGGGAGGCGGCACCGGGAGCGGTTCCGAAACTGCTCGGCTCAGAGAGCCGGGCACGGTGTAGCTGTTAGCGCCACGGACGACTCCCGCCCTTCCCCCCGATCACTGAGGGAAGGAGCGGGCCACCGCCCGCGCAGGGGCCGACCCCAACTCGGCACACTCCCCTCCTCAGCCCTGGTGATGAAAATCCTTGAGGCTGAGGGAGGGGCAGAGGCCGCAGCCCGGCTCGCTTTCCCCCACCATCAAGCCGGAGGTCACCCTCTTGGGTGACCGCCGGAGGAGGGGTGCAGCCGGGCTGCATGATGAAAATCCTTGAAGCCGAACGATGGCTGAAAGGTACCCGCTCCCACGGAGTTGTGTCCTCCGACGATGAGGCGAGGAGACGGCGGTTTCCCCCATCCGGGGGCTTGAAAGGTGGAAAAACACGACGCATAAGGGAGGGAGAAGACATGGTCGCCTTACGAAAGGGGTCGCCCTCCTTTTAAAGGCAACTCTCCCTGCTTGCGCCCCCAACCGTCACGGGCTGAGTCTTCTCCAACACGCCTCCAAAGCCCTCCCCTGCGGCGCGGGGGCTGGGACCCACATGTCATGCAGACCGGCTCCGAGCAGAAGAAGCCGAACCGCCGCGCACGGCGCGCGCAACCACCCAGCGGTTACAAGTGACCCTCCACTTTTGCCCAGACCAACGGGCGAAAGGGACGGGCAGCCATGCAGGCGGCATGCAACCGCGCCAAGTGGACGCGCCTCTCCGACTCCTGACCTGCCAGCCCGGAGGCCCAAGCCCACGCGTCGCGCGACCGGCGCGCCGGATGCTGCATGCAAGCAACTGTACCACTTGCGCCACCACCGCACCTCCTCGGTTGCGGAACCAATACCGCGACCCGAGGCGACCCAGCGCGCGACCCAGCAGCGCCAGCCTGACGCAGCGGTCAAACGCGGTCAAAAGTGGGCCGGCAGTAATGACGGTGGCAGGCGCGCGAGAGCAGCGGTCACGCCATCAGCCAAGCTCACGTCCCATCCGGAGGCAGCGAGAGAACCCCCTCTCACGGTGTGAAGACGACACGCCCGTGACCCGTTCCTCGAACGGCTCGCGCACGCGCAACGGCAGCCTCGCCAACTACTCGCCCTGGCGCATTAACTCCGCGGCTCGACGGGCAGCGCTTCTGGCGGAAGCAGCTGGCGACGTTTCGCCTTCGCCAAAACGACCACGCCAAAAAAGGTACGCCACGTCGTTCAATTTCGTATCCTTTTTCCCTTTTCCTTCTTTCTCTATCTCTTGCAACAGGGACCGGGAAAGGGGATACCCCCAAAGGGATCCTTCCCCGTGAAGGAACTAGGCTCTGAGCCTCCTTACTGATCAGGGGTTCGAAGGCTGGCCCCCCGAAGGGTTCAACAGCCGCCTCAGATCGCGTGGGCCTGACACCCACTACTGGTCAGAGGTTCGAAGGTCGGCCCCCCGAAAGGTTCCACGACCGCCTCAGGCTACTCGGGCTCCGCGCCCATTACTGATCAGGGGTTCGAAGGCTGGCCCCCCGAAGGGTTCACAGTCGCCTCAGACACCGAGCGAGGGATGACCAGGGGTACGTTCGATACATAACCAAGGCTCGGGCTGCGCTCCCGAGGTACCCTAGGA
The DNA here is from genome assembly GCA_029449295.1 of Zea luxurians. NCBI lineage: Eukaryota > Viridiplantae > Streptophyta > Magnoliopsida > Poales > Poaceae > Zea > Zea luxurians. The sequence continues at coordinate 72,962,847 of JAOPSE010000013.1, read as the reverse complement.
CATTTCCAAGACCAGCGGGAACGATCCTGTAACAGAATCCCATCGGAGGGAGGCATCGAGCCCTCGGACCCCGTCGCCAGGGGACCGGGTCCGACAGGTCACCCGCAGGTACTTTTGGGCGTGCCTCCGGGCCCCTAGCCGACCCCCAACGAACGGGGCACGGACGTCCACTCGGATTACCCGATTGCAGCTCACCGGAGACACCATGTTCGGTGCCCATCGAGGGTAACATGGCGCTCTCCCCCCCTCCTCCTTGCGGAAAGGCGACGTAGGGGCGTATGTAAAAAAGCCGAGTCTGTCCCTGATCGTCCTCTTGCTCTGTGCGGAGGCTCGGGGGCTGCTCTCGCAAACCCGGCTCCGGCCGAACCGTTGACAGCGTCAACATACCAGCCCGAGAACTTGGGCCCCGACAGTGCACCCGGGCTACGGCCTGTTCGCATGAGGGAACCGCCAGACCAGCCGAAGCATTACGCAAGGCATTAAGACCTCGAAGGAGTGAAACCACTCCTCCGAGGCCTCGGGGGCTACACCCGGCGGGTGCGCTCGCGCGCACCCACCGGAACAAAGTGCAACCGAGAAAGGCTGGTCCCCTTGCAAAAAAGTGCGACGAAAGCCTCCAAGCGAGTGCTAACACTCCCTTCGAAGCTCGGGGGCTACTGTCGGGGACCATAATTAGGGGTACCCTCAAGACGCCTAATTCTCAGCTGGTAACCCCCATCAGCATAAAGCTGCAGAGGCCTGATGGGTTTGATTAAGTCAGGGATCAGTCCATACGAGCGGCTCGATCACGCCACGCCCGAGCCTAGCCTCGGGCAAGGGCAGCCGACCCTGAGGTGTTTCCGTCTCGCCCGAGGCCCCCTTTTTTACGGCAGACGCATCTCCGGCTCGCCCGAGGCCTTGCCTTCGTTAAGAAGCAACCCTGACTAAATCACCGCGCCGACCGACCAAGTCACTGGGGCATTTGACGCAAAGAGTGAGACTGACGGGCGGCCAGGCTTGGCCAAAAGCGCCATAGGAAGCTCCGCCCGACCCAGGGCTCGGACTCGGGCTAAGGCCCCGGAAGACGGTGAACTCCGCTCCGCCCGACCCAGGGCTCGGACTCGGGCTAAGGCCCCGGAAGACGGCGAACTCCTCTCCGCCCGACCCAGGGCTCGGACTCGGGCTAAGGCCCCGGAAGACGGCGAACTCCGCTCCGCCCGACCCAGGGCTCGGACTCGGGCTAAGGCCCCGGAAGACGGCGAACTCCGCTCCGCCCGACCCAGGGCTCGGACTCGGGCTAAGGCCCCGGAAGACGACGAACTCCGCTTCGCCCGACCCAGGGCTCGGACTCCGCCCTGGCCTCTGCTGAACGACCTCCGCCTCGCCCGACCCAGGAGCTCGGGCTCGGCCTCGGCCATGCAGGACAGACTCGACCTCGGCTTCGGAGGAGCCTCCACGTCGCCCGACCTAGGGCACGAGTCCGCCACGTCGACAGGAAGCGCCATCATCACCCTACCCCGAGCCGACTCGGGCCGCAGAAAACAGGACCGACGTCCCATCTGGCTAGCTCCGCCAGATAGGCAATGATGGCGCCCCGCTGGACCCATGACGACGGCGGTTCTCAGCTCCCTTACGGAAGCAGGGGGACGTCAGCAAGGGCCCAACCACTCCGACAGCTGTCCCCCCGCCAGGCTCCATTGCTTCTCCGACGGCCACGATGCCACACCAGCTGGGTGCCAAGATCTCTCCGGCTGCCACCTTGGCATGTACTTAGGGCACTAGCTCTCCCCCGCTAGACACGTAGCACCTTGCTACACCCCCATTTGTACACCTGGATCCTCTCCTTACGCCTATAAAAGGAAGGACCAGGGCCTTCTTAGAGAAGGTTGGCCTCGCGGGAACGAGGGCAGGGGCAGGCGCTCTCTTGGGGCCGCTCGCTCCCCTCACCCGCGCGGACGCTTGTAACCCCCTACTGCAAGCGCACCCGACCTGGGCGCGGGACGAACACGAAGGCCGCGGGATCTCCGCCTCCCTCACGACCCGGCTCCGGCCACCTCGCTCTTCCCCCCTTCGCGCTCGCCCACGCGCTCGACCCATCTGGGCTGGGGCACGCGGCACACTCACTCGTCGGCCTAGGGACCCCCCGGTCTCGAAATGCCGACACTTTTGTTTGGTGCATAATTCTCAAAAAGTCTAATTTGAATTTGTGGTTTATTTGAATTTGAATCAAATAGAGGAAATAAAAAGAAAAGAGAAAACAATTCCAAAATAAAAGAAAAAGGAAAAGCAGCCCGCTACCCCCGCCTCCTCGGCCTTTCGGCCCAGTCGGCCCATCTCCCGCGCGCGCGCCCTCCCCCCCCTTCCCTCTCTGCGTCGCGGGCCCGGCCTGTCGGCGCGGCCGCCTTCCGCGCGCTCGCCTCCCTCTCTCTCTACTCGCCCGGCCCTACCTGTCGGCGCTGCCGCTTCCCCGCGCGTGCGCCCGCTCCCTCGCTCTCTCTCTGCCCGCGGGCCCGGCTTGTCAGCTCCCTCGTCCTCGCGTAACCGCCGCCCGAGCTGCGCGCGCCCGCGGTCTCCGCGCCCACGACGCGCGTGAAGCTCGCAACCGCCCTTGCCTCGGCCACTAGAGCCCTGAACCCCACTCGCCCTCTCCCCCTCCCTCATTTGCGCACCTGCCGACCTCTTTTCCACCTTCCCCTCGCTGCGCGCACGCCAAAGCGCCATCGCCGCGAACCGCCGCCGCCCGAGCTCGTTTCCCGGCCGCCGTTGGAGCTCCGCCGTGTCCGTTGCCACGGTGAGCTTCGCCCCGGCGTCCGCGACCCGGAACGCGCTCCAATTTCCCCTTCCCCTCCCTATTTCTCCCTGCCCGCGCTCACCCGCCGTTCGCCGTGCAGCCGCCGCCGTCGACTCGGGCTGTCGGCGCGTCTCCGTCGCCACCGAGAGGTCCCTGGGATTCGCCTTGAGGTAAGGAACCTCCCCTGCCCTCTCCCTCCCCTTCTATTGCTCCCTGCTGCACTTAATTCCTCGTCGGAGTCGCTTACCGCCGCCGCCGAGCCGCTTCGCCGTGAACCGCCCCCCTCCGGTGCCCCTGCCCCGACCCAGACCCCGCCAGAGAAGTCCCCGCGCCCTCCCCAACCTCCCCGGCCACTCAGATCACCCCAAGGACCCGCAGGGCCCCCGCGTCCCTCGTCTCCGGCGAGTTCTCCGCCGCGGGACGGGCGCCGCCGCCTCAGCCGGCTGGGGAAGAAGATAGCAGCCAGCCATCCCATCCCCGCCGTCCATCTCAGATCGGACGATCCCGTTTTAAATAGCCCGGATCCAATCCTAGCCGTCCGCCCAAGATCCAACGACCCAGAGCCGTTTTCCCCCCGCGCCCCGCCTCCCTGCCAACTGGGCCCCGCCCGTCAGTCGCCCGCGCTCGCGCTCGCGCTGCCCGCCCGGCCCCGCCTGCCAGTCGCCCGCGCCCGCGCTGCCCGCTGGCCCCGCCTGTCAGCCTGCCTGCGTCCCGCGCTGCCCGCCCGACCCCGCCTGTCAGCCGCTCATCGCCGCCGCGCGCTCGCGCGCCCGCCCGCGATCTAATCCTGGCCGTCGATCCGAGATCCAACGGCTATTAGCGTCCGATACCCCTTCGCCCGCGCAAATTCTTAAAGAGACCCCCTGGTTTCTGGAAATTGCGCCCGCCGTCCCTGGTTTCTTACAGATAGGTCCTCGGACCTTTTATTTAATCCAAAATAAGTATTTAAGGCATGTTTTTAATCCCTAAACTTGTAAAATTCATAACTTTGCCATATGAACTCCAAATTAGGTGCTTCAAATTGCAAAATGTTCATAATATTATTATCTATCTGTTTATGCAATGTTTCCCTGCTGTTTCCATGTCCCAATTAATGGTTAATCATTAGGATAGGATTAAGGTTATTGGAACCCTATTTGAGATAAATAAAAGAGAGTAGACTTTAATAAAAGTTGGAGCACTTAAGTTTATGGACTTAAACACCTAAGTTTAGGAACTTGAAACCAGATAATGATTTAATCCCACCACTGACTTAAACCTGAGTAGTGGATAATGAATTCTTTTGTATAGTCCTCTACCCTAGACCTAGAGAATACCAGAGTGCCTATCCCTTTTTTATTATGAACTTGTGATCTCTCTGCTGCATATGTTTGGTATATTGTTTTGTTTGTTATTTCCCAAGTGCATAGTGTGAATGATTACTTTACGTAGACAACGAGCAGTCTGTGTTTCCCGAGGAAGTTGCAGAGGAAATCCCTGATCAACAGTTTGGTGAAGGCAAGTGTCCTCTGACCCATTATGTCCTATTCATTTATAACTTACTACCCCGCATTACTTACTTGAAACCTAAGGATTGACTAGCTTTACACTTTACTTTATCCTTGATGACCTTATGGGTTATTATGGTTAGCATTCTGCTACTGCCTTAACTTAATCAATGAACATGATGTGAATATTTATGATACTGTTATCCTGATGATGTTGATGATCTTGTGATACTCTAGGGGGCTCAGGCTGTTTCCTGAGTACCTCTCCGTAAGGACCTGTTCGTTGAGAGACCACCCGGGATAACAGTGCAACCATGAGGGTGAAATGGGGCACCCTTAGCTAATTAATTAGAGGAACTAGAGGTGTAGTTGCTTCGCCGTCGTGCCGTCAATGGGGTCCAGGCACAGTGCTTGCTCTGCCGAGGCTGAATGCCGAGGTTCTTTCGTTTTGCTTTTGTTAGTCACTCTCCTGCGGGGAGGAGTACTGTGTTTATCAAACTGGAGAAACCTAACGGGCGGCTACGATCTCTAGGGAATCTTTGTAACAGCTACGTAGTGATACCCTGCCGGACCACCTAGGTAGTGGTCAATGGGGATTAGCTCTCCCCGGGCAGAAAGGGAATCATGACTCATGGGTAAAGTGTGCGACCTCTGCAGAGGGTAGTGAAACTGATATATCAGCCGTGCTCACGGTTAAGAGCAGCCTTGGGATCCTCTTTGATTAGAGATACAGATGGTTCGAGATACAATGGTTCTATTTATTATTCTGGTTCGATAATGATAATGGTGTTTCCTCGATGAGGAAATGGTTCACGGGTTGGTTATATGATAAAACTTGGCTTCCATTAATAATAAATACCTGACTAACTAAAAGCAACTGCTTTGGCCTTAACCCCACATAAAGCTAGTCCACCTCAGCCAAACGGGACATTTGCTGAGTACGTTGATGTGTACTCATCCTTGCTTTACCACCAAACACCAGGTTGTCCGCATTGTAACCACTGCTCAGGAGAAGGCGAAGCCGTGGAAGGAGACTTCCAGGAGTTCCAAGACTATGATGAATTCTAGGTGTGGGTTGGCGGCAACCCCCAGTCAGCTGCCTGTGAAGGCCCTACCTTTACTGCGTTTCGCTAGCACTTTGATTTAACTGTTAACTTGATGACTATGTGGATGTCTATGACTCTGTGATGTAATAAGTTAATACTCTTTTATGTTATTATTCGAGCATTGTGCGACGATGTTCATTTATGTAATCGCTGTGTACGTGAGTTCTGATCCTGGCACGTACATAGTTCGCATCCGGTTTGTCTTCCAAAACCGGGTGTGACATAAGTGGTATCAAAGCCAGGTTGACTGTAGGACCGCTGACCTAGAGTAGCACTGGTCGTACTAAGGACTATTGACCTTCCCCTCTCACCTTGACCTCTGATGTTACTTCAAAAGTCGGTCACCTCGACCAACCCTATGTTTTACTACATATATACATATATATACTATATTATACCTTGTTAAAATTTTTATCCTATTCTATCTATGGTTTATTCACTTGTCATATTAGTTCTGCTCTTACTCATGCTTACGGTGTCTTTTGTAGATGGCTCGTCTTAGACACACTGCACGTAAGTCGGTGATTCCTTTCCTGCCGTCTCGACTTGCGGAGCGTCCTCTGCACCGCACCGTGTCCGGTCAGTCGAGTCACCTGGAGAGACTGCACCACCGCCTGCGTGAGGAGCAGGAACGCCGGCGCCAGCACAGAGAGCAGCAGGGCTCTTCCTCCTCATCCCAGCAAGAGGTGGAGTCCGTGAGGCCCCGTTCCTCTGTTGCCCAGCTGGAGGCGCCCCCTGCACCACCGCGGGACGCCCCGGCTGTTGGAGGGGCTACTGGAGGAGGACTTGGAGGAGACCCCGACGACGACGACTCAGACCACAGCACGGAGTCTTCTGAGCCGCAGGAGGCGGAAGGATGGGTCGCCCGACCCATCACCCGTGACGCCGCTCGCGGTTGTCACTTCCACGACGCACTCGACACCTTGCTGCGCCAGGCTTTTGACCGACACACCTGGTCGATCGAGTATCGTTGTGTAGTCTACCGGCACAGTCGCGGGAGGTACCCGGACCGCTGGGAGGCTACCTGCCTAGTTCGCCGTCCGGAGGATGACCTCCGGGGTGCGGAGGCCGTTTCGGAGCACTATTCCATCTCCGAGAGGGACACTGCAGAGGCAGCTATGCAGGATGCAGCACGACGTGCACTCTCCCAGTACTGTTCTTTGTTCGGTGGCGTGGCCGACGGTCTTAACCTTCGGTACTACCCCCGCCGCCCTACTGGCAGCACAGAGAGTGTGGTTGTCTCACCTGTTGGTGAGGCTAACCCTAGGTTGAGCAGCACAGTCAACCTAGTCGCAGTGCTTAACACTGAGCTGGATCACTCTCTGGACGAGCTGAGCAGGGCTCGAACGGAGATTGCGGAGTTGCGTGCTGAGCTGGCAGAGCGCCATCACCAGGAGGGTGGTTCTCCCGCTCCTGTTGGGACTCAGCACCCTTACCGCTCGCCGCCACGTGGTCACCACACTTATGGTTCCCCTGCCTGTAAGACCAGGATAGATCTGGATCCTTAGATCGTTATCGTCGAAGTTTGTAATAATTCTTAAGTCAGATGTCTCAGTCTTAGATAGTTAGTTTAGTTTGCTTATCAGTTGCTTGCATGCTTGTTATGATGAACTTGTGCTGGATTTGAATCTTTGTAATGACTGTTGCCAATCTGTGGGTTTCCCCTGCAGTTTGGCCTAGCTATAATGTTAATAAAGTCAGTTATTTAGTTGGGAAGCCATTTACTTCTACTTTCCTTTCTATCTGAGAAGCTGTGTTGAATCATAATGAGGATCAGTGAAGCTCTTTGTTCACTCAGTGTCATGAAGAATTCTGTATTCTCTTTTCTTATGCTGGAGGGTTGTAAGATCAATGCTGATGTATGAATGTCTTCCACAGATGTCTGACAACAGGCGCCGATGCAACAGGCGTGCTCAGCAAGAGCAGCATGACCAGCAGGAGGAACAACAGAGGCAGCCTCCCCCACCACCCCCGATGACAGTGGAGCAGATGTTCTTGATGCAGACTCAGGCAGTGCAGGCCATTGGGCAGACTCTGGCAGCCATGCAGCAGGCTCAACAGCAACCCCAACCCCAGCTGCAAGTGCAGATGCCCCAGATGCCACGGGATAAGCGTGGTGAGTTCATGAGAGGGCACCCTCCTACCTTCGCCCATTCTGCCAACCCCATGGATGCAGAAGACTGGCTGCACGCAGTGGAAAGGGAACTGCGCACCGCCCAATGTAACGACAGGGAGAAGGTTCTGTATGGCCCCCGTCAGCTAAGGGGAGCAGCCCAGTCCTGGTGGGAGTCCTACCTCGCCACCCATGCTGACCCCGAAGCCATCACCTGGGAAGAATTCAGCAAGAGTTTCCGCAGGTACCATGTGCCAGAGGGACTGATGATCGTGAAGAAGGAGGAGTTTCTGGCTCTGAAGCAGGGACCCCTGTCTGTTAGTGAATACAGAGACAAGTTTCTGCAGCTATCTCGTTATGCACCTGAGGATGTCAACACTGATGCTAAAAGGCAGTACCGGTTCATGAGAGGTTTGGTGGATCCCCTGCATTACCAGCTGATGAATCACACCTTCCCCACCTTCCAGCACCTGATCGATAGGGCGATCATGATCGAGAGAAAGCGCAAGGATATGGAAGATCGGAAGCGCAAGATGAGTGGACCCCAGACCGGAAGCATCAGCCGTCCACGTTTCTCAGGCAGTTCATCTCAGCAAGGCAGGCCCGGTCACCCACAGGGATATCAGAATCAGAACCAGCGTCCGCATCAGCAGCAGTTTCAGAGGCAGTATCAGCAGCAGCAGCAGTATCGTCAACACAGCCAGCAGGGAGGTAATCAGTATCAGAAGCAGAACAACCAGGCACCTCGCCTTCCTGCCCCAGCAGCAAACCAGAGCAACCAAGCAGCCCCAGCACAAGGAGGAGGCAGAGGATGTTTCCACTGTGGAGAACAAGGCCACTGGGCGATGCAGTGCCCGAAGAAGGCAGCGCAGCAGCAGACCAACCCCAATGCTCCAACAAGGCAAGGTGTACTGCAGCCGACAGCAGGCAATCGTAACCAAGCGTACAACCGTGGAAAGGTGAACCACTTGGAGGCCAAAGCAATCCAGGATGCACCAGATGTGGCAGTAGGTATGTTCTCAGTCGAATCTCATCCCACGAAAGTGCTATTTGATACTGGTGCAACTCATTCATTTGTCACCGCAACCTGGGTAGAATTGCATAACATCTCAGTAGAGGCAATGATGCCGCCTATGAGGATTAATTCGGTTGGTGGCAAGGTGCAAACAAATAAAATATGCTCAAATGTAAGGGTGGAAATAAGGGGGATAGGGTTCCCCAGTGATCTAATAGTAATAGACACCCCTGGGATAGATGTCATTCTAGGGATGAATTGGTTAATGAAGTATGAAGCGAATGTTAGCTGTGACAAGAGGACCGTAACATTGAAGTCCCCGTCAGGAGAAGAGGTAGTGGCCGAGCTAAGGATGCCTAAATCAGCGGAGGGTGTCTGTCACCAGATTTCAGTTGATAGTAAGGAGCCCAACCCGCTCGAGGCTATCAAGGTTGTGTCAGACTTTCTGGACGTATTTCCCGAGGAGCTAACGGGCATGCCACCCGAGAGAAAAGTTGAATTTGCCATAGAGCTTATCCCTGGTACCGCCCCCATCTCCAAAAGAGCCTACCGAGTGTCTGGACCAGAATTGGTGGAACTCAAGAAGCAGATAGATGAGATGTTAGAGAAGGGTTACATCAGACCAAGTACCTCGCCTTGGGCCGCTCCGGTGTTGTTTGTAGAGAAGAAAGATGGTACCAAAAGGATGTGCATAGACTACAGGGCCTTGAATGAAGTCACTGTCAAGAACAAGTACCCCCTGCCAAGGATAGAAGACTTGTTCGACCAGCTCAGAGGTGCCAGCGTATTCTCGAAGATAGATCTGAGATCAGGCTACCATCAACTCAGAATCTGACCCTCGGACATACCGAAGACAACATTCATCACCAAGTACGGGTTATATGAATTCACAGTTATGTCCTTTGGTTTGACAAATGCGCCAGCCTTCTTTATGTACCTGATGAACAGTGTGTTCATGGATTATCTGGACAAGTTTGTGGTAGTGTTCATCGATGATATTCTCATATACTCTCAAAGTGAGGAAGATCATGTAGAGCATTTGAAGATGGTATTGCAAAGGCTACGGGAGCATCAGTTGTATGCCAAACTGAGCAAATGCGAGTTCTGGATTCATGAAGTCCTGTTTCTAGGTCACATCATAAATCAAGATGGGTTGGCAGTGGATCCAAAGAAAGTAGCAGATATCCTAAACTGGAAAGCACCAAAGGATGTTCGTGGGATCAAGAGCTTCATTGGAATGGCTGGGTATTACAGGCGTTTCATCGAAGGCTTCTCAAAGATTGCTAGACCAATGACAGCGTTGCTAGCAAAGAAAGTTGAGTTTAAGTGGACCCAAAAGTGTCAGGAAGCATTTGAAGAACTAAAAAATAGATTGACTACAGCTCCGGTGTTAGTCCTGCCTGATGTTCACAAGCCATTCTCAGTGTATTGCGATGCTTCTTACACCGGATTGGGATGTGTGCTAATGCAAGAAGGAAGAGTTGTAGCATATTCATCTCGGCAGCTGAAGATCCATGAGAAAAATTATCCCACACATGACCTGGAGTTGGCAGCAGTAGTTCATGCTTTGAAGACCTGGAGACATTACCTGTATGGGCAGAAGTGCGACATCTACACAGGTCATAAAAGTCTGAAGTACATATTCACCCAGTCAGAGTTAAACATGAGACAGCGAAGATGGTTGGAATTGATCAAGGACTACGAGTTGGAGATACATTACCATCCAGGCAAAGCCAATGTTGTTGCAGATGCTCTGAGCAGGAAGAGTCAAGTCAATATGATGGCCACGTACCCAATGCCATATGAGTTAGCCAAGGAGTTCGACAGACTGAGTCTTGGTTTCCTGAACAGTACGCAAGGAGTAACGGTGGAATTAGAGCCCACCCTAGAGCGGGAGATCAAAGAAGGGCAGAAGGATGATGAAAACATCAACAAGATCTGGCAACTAATCTTAGAAGGAAGAGGCAAAGACTTTCGAGAGGATGAAGAGGGAGTAATATGGTTCAAGGACCGATTGTGTGTCCCCGACCTCAAACCTATTCGGGAGCTGATCCTAAAGGAAGCTCATGAGACAGCCTACTCCATACACCCGGGAAGCGAAAAGATGTACCAGGATTTAAAGAGGAGGTTTTGGTGGTATGGCATGAAAAGAGAGATCGCAGAATATGTCGCCATTTGTGATAGCTGTCAGAGAACCAAAGCAGAGCATCAAAGGCCCGCCGGATTGTTGCAGCCATTGCGGATTCCTCAGTGGAAGTGGGATGAGATCGGGATGGATTTTATAGTTGGCCTACCACGTACCCGGGCAGGGTTATGATTCCATCTGGGTGGTTGTGGACCGCTTAACAAAGGTGGCCCATTTCATACCTGTGAAGACCACATACACCGGAGCAACGTTAGCTGAGTTATACATGTCACGGATAGTTTGCCTTCATGGTGTGCCGAAGAAGATAGTGTCAGATTGAGGAACGCAGTTCACCTCTCATTTTTGGCAGCAGCTACAAGAAGCCTTGGGCACCCATCTGAACTTTAGCTCGGCTTATCACCCGCAGACAGACGGTCAGACTGAAAGAACTAACCAGATCCTAGAAGATATGCTGAGAGCCTGTGCGTTGCAAGACAAGTCAGGATGGGACAAAAGGTTACCTTATGCAGAATTCTCCTACAACAATAGCTATCAGGCTAGCTTGAAGATGTCACCGTTTCAGGCACTCTATGGACGGAGTTGTAGGACTCCGCTGCATTGGGACCAGCCTGGAGAGAGACAGGTGTTTGGCCCCGACATTTTGCTTGAAGCCGAAGAGAATATCAAAATGGTTCGGGAGAACCTGAAGATAGCCCAGTCAAGACAGCGAAGCTATGCAGACCGAAGGAGAAGAGAACTGAGTTTCGAAGTGGGGGATTTCGTCTATCTGAAGGTGTCACCTATCAGGGGAGTTAGAAGATTCGGAGTTAAAGGCAAGTTAGCACCCCGGTACGTTGGGCCATATCAGATTCAAGCAAAGCGTGGAGAAGTGGCTTATCAACTCGACCTACCAGAAAGTTTGTCAGCAGTGCACAACGTGTTCCACGTGTCACAATTGAAGAAGTGTCTGCGAGTACCAGAAGAACAGTTGCCAGTGGAGGGTTTGGAAGTCCAGGAGGATCTGACATACATAGAGAAGCCAACGCAGATTCTGGAGTTTGCAGACAGAGTCACCCGGAGGAATACCATCAGAATGTGCAAAGTCAGATGGGGTCACCACTCCGAGGAAGAAGCAACCTGGGAGCGAGAAGATGATCTGAAAGCCAAATACCATGAACTCTTTGCTGACCAACCCTGAATCTCGGGGGCGAGATTCTTTTAAGGGGGATAGGTTTGTAACACCCTGAATTTGGGGGTATAAAATTTCTTTGCTCATATTCACAAATTCAGGTGTTACTTCCCTTTTCTCATCCTTCCCCAATCTCCTCTCTCTCATTTCTATAGGAGAAAAGTGGTTATTTTGTTTATAATTATAGTCTATTAGCTCAAACTCCAAGGGAGTATGAAATGTTGCATCTTGTTGAACCCTAGATTTCACTTTTTGTCGGGGACCATAATTAGGGGTACCCTCAAGATGCCTAATTCTCAGCTGGTAACCCCCATCAGCATAAAGCTGCAGAGGCCTGATGGGTTTGATTAAGTCAGGGATCAGTCCATACGAGCGGCTCGATCACGCCACGCCCGAGCCTAGCCTCGGGCAAGGGCAGCCGACCCTGAGGTGTTTCCGTCTCGCCCGAGGCCCCCTTTTTTACGGCAGACGCATCTCCGGCTCGCCCGAGGCCTTGCCTTCGTTAAGAAGCAACCCTGACTAAATCACCGCGCCGACCGACCAAGTCACTGGGGCATTTGACGCAAAGAGTGAGACTGACGGGCGGCCAGGCTTGGCCAAAAGCGCCATAGGAAGCTCCGCCCGACCCAGGGCTCGGACTCGGGCTAAGGCCCCGGAAGACGGCGAACTCCGCTCCGCCCGACCTAGGGCTCGGACTCGGGCTAAGGCCCCGGAAGACGGCGAACTCCGCTCCGCCCGACCCAGGGCTCGGACTCGGGCTAAGGCCCCGGAAGACGGCGAACTCCGCTCCGCCCGACCCAGGGCTCGGACTCGGGCTAAGGCCCCGGAAGACGGCGAACTCCGCTCCGCCCGACCCAGGGCTCGGACTCGGGCTAAGGCCCCGGAAGACAGCGAACTCCGCTCCGCCCGACCCAGGGCTCGGACTCGGGCTAAGGCCCCGGAAGACGACGAACTTCGCTTCGCCCGACCCAGGGCTCGGACTCCGCCCTGGCCTCTGCCGAACGACCTCCGCCTCGCCCGACCCAGGAGCTCGGGCTCGGCCTCGGCCATGCAGGACAGACTCGACCTCGGCTTCGGAGGAGCCTCCACGTCGCCCGACCTAGGGCACGAGTCCGCCACGTCGACAGGAAGCGCCATCATCACCCTACCCCGAGCCGACTCGGGCCACAGAAAACAGGACCGACGTCCCATCTGGCTAGCTCCGCCAGATAGGCAATGATGGTGCCCCGCTGGACCCATGACGACGGCGGTTCTCAGCTCCCTTACGGAAGCAGGGGGACGTCAGCAAGGGCCCAACCACTCCGACAGCTGTCCCCCCGCCAGGCTCCATTGCTTCTCCGACGGCCACGACGCCACACCAGCTGGGTGCCAAGATCTCTCCGGCTGCCACCTTGGCATGTACTTAGGGCACTAGCTCTCCCCCGCTAGACACGTAGCACCTTGCTACACCCCCATTTGTACACCTGGATCCTCTCCTTACGCCTATAAAAGGAAGGACCAGGGCCTTCTTAGAGAAGGTTGGCCTCGCGGGAACGAGGGCAGGGGCAGGCGCTCTCTTGGGGCCGCTCGCTCCCCTCACCCGCGCGGACGCTTGTAACCCCCTACTGCAAGCGCACCCGACTTGGGCGCGGGACGAACACGAAGGCCGCGGGATCTCCGCCTCCCTCACGACCCGGCTCCGGCCACCTCGCTCTTCCCCCCTTCGCGCTCGCCCACGCGCTCGACCCATCTAGGCTGGGGCACGCGGCACACTCACTCGTCGGCCTAGGGACCCCCCGGTCTCGAAACGCCGACAGTTGGCGCGCCAGGTAGGGGCCTGCTGCGTGTTGACGAGCAGATTCCCGTCAAGCTCCAGATGGGCAGTCTCCAACGACCTCTTCAACCCGGGACGATGCTCCGTTTCGGGAGCCTCGAGTTCATGTCTTTCGACGACAGCTACGACATGATACTCCTTCCACCGCCGCGCGACAGCGACAATGGTGGCGGACAGCCCGCCCGCCGGCGGCGGAATCGACGACGTCTTTCCCGCGTGGGGGAAGGACAACTTTCGAGCTCGCCCCATCCTCTCCCTCGCCATCGGAGGAGGAGGCAGGGCAACCAGGGCCAAGCGGGAGGCTGCGCTCAGTCGGCTGTCGAGCAAATCGACATCCCCGGCGCCCCAACGGAGGACGCGTCGGGCATCACCCTCGCGTTTGAGGCGAAGGCGAGCGCCGTCCCCCCGCGACACGCCGACCCCGAGCAAGTGGACGACGCCAGCGCGCTCACGGAGGACCTGCAGGACGTCGCCCTCGCACCCAGGACGACGGCGCGATCAGCCCCCGATGTGACTTCGTCGCTCCTCGTCGACCAAAAGGTACCGGCTGATTCCCATCCTTTGTCATTTCAACTCGACCTCAACCCGCCTAGTGACCTCGCTCTGGCGGGCGCTCACGTTGAGGCGAGTGCAACCCCTTTCGTGTTTCGTGTGCGGTCGCCTTGGGACCGATTGACGGGCGTCTCGACCTACGGACCCTCTGGGTCCGAGGAAGATGACGACCCCAGCATCTGCTGGGATTTCTCTAGATCTGGCAACCCCAGTGCCATGCGGGACTTCATGACCGCATGCAACTACTGCCTCTCCGACTGTTCCGACGGCAGCCGCAGCCTTGACGACAAGGACTGCGGCCCGAGCCGCGAATGTTTCCACGTCGAGCTAGGGGATCCCTCCGGAGGCAGCTGTCTCGGCATGCCGGAGGATGGTGATCCCCTAGGCCAGCGCCTCGCGCCGACATCCCGCGGGAGCTAGCTGTGGTCCCCGTTCCGGCGGGGGGTCGCGACCCACAGCTCGAGCAAGTCCGCGGGGCGCGGGCCGGGCTCGATGAGGGAGCAGGAGCGCTCGAGGCAATCCGCCGGGACGTCGAACAGGTATGGGCGGGCTAGCCCCCAGCAGGAGAAATACGTCACCTGCCCCAGGGTCTCCAGCACCGCATCGCCAACGATGCCAGGGACAGACCGCCACCCGCATCCGGCGGAACCGGTCAGGACCTGGCCGCCGCAGCGATGCTCCTCCGCGCGATGCCGGAGTCATCAACCACCGAGGGTCGGCGAATCCAGGGAGAGCTCAAGCATCTCCTGGAAGGCGCTGCGGCCCGGCGGGCCGAGAGCTCTGCCTCCCGAAGGCAGGGGTACCCCTCGGAGCCTCGTGCCGCGACTTCCCGACTCATGCGGGAAGCCTCGGTCTACACCGGGCGCACGCGCAACACCGCGCCTGCGGCCCCGGGCCACCTCGGCGACGAGCACCCTCATCGCGACCGTCGGGCCCGACTCGACGAAAGGGTGCGCCGAGGTTATCACCCCAGGCGTGGGGGACGCTACGACGGCGGGGAGGATCGGAGTCCCTCGCCCGAACCACCCGGTCCGCAGGTCTTCAGCCGGGCCATTCGGCGGGCGCCGTTTCCGACCCGATTCCGACCCCCGACTACTATCACAAAGTACTCAGGGGAAACGAGACCGGAATTGTGGCTCGCGGACTACCGCCTGGCCTGTCAACTGGGTGGAACGGACGACGACAACCTCATCATCCGTAACCTCCCCCTGTTCCTCTCCGACACTGCTCGCGCTTGGTTGGAGCACCTGCCTCCGGGGCAGATTTCCAACTGGGAGGATCTGGTTCAAGCTTTCGCTGGCAACTTCCAGGGCACGTACGTGCGCCCCGGGAATTCCTGGGACCTCCGAAGCTGCCGGCAACAGCCGGGAGAGTCTCTTCGGGACTACATCCGGCGGTTCTCGAAGCAGCGCATCGAACTGCCCAACATCACCGACTCCGATGTCATCGGCGCGTTCCTCGCCGGCACCACCTGCCGTGACCTGGTGAGCAAGTTGGGTCGCAAGACCCCCACCAGGGCGAGCGAGCTGATGGACATCGCCACCAAGTTCGCCTCTGGTCAGGAGGCGGTCGAGGCCATCTTCCGAAAGGACAAGCAGCCCTAGGGCCGCCCGTCGGAAGATTCTCCCGAGGCGTCTACTCCGCTCGGCGCCAAGAAGAAAGGCAGGAGGAAGTCGCAAGCGAAACGCGACGCCGCCGGCACGGACCTTGTCGCCGCCGCCGAATACAAGAACCCTCGGAAGCCCCCCGGAGGCGCCAACCTCTTCGACAAGGCACTCAAGGAGACGTGCCCCTACCATCAGGGGCCCGTCAAGCACACCCTCGAGGAGTGCGTCATGCTTCGGCGCCACTTCCACCGGGCCGGGCCACCCGCAGAGGGTAGCAGGGCCCGCGACGACGACAAAAAGGAAGATCACCAAGCAGGAGAGTTCCCCGAGGTCCGCGACTGCTTCATGATCTACGGAGGGCATGCAGCGAATGCCTCGGCTCGGCATCGTAAGCAAGAGCGTCGGGAGGTCTGCTCGGTGAAGGTGGCGGCGCCAGTCTACCTAGACTGGTCCGACAAGCCCATCACCTTCGACCAGGATGACCACCCCGACCACGTGCCGAGCCCGGGGAAGTACCCGCTCGTCGTCGATCCCGTCATCGGCGACGTCAGGCTCACCAAGGTCCTGATGGATGGGGGCAGCTGCCTCAATATCATCTACGCCGAGACCCTCAGGCTCCTGCGCGTCGATCTGTCATCCGTCCGAGCAGGCGCTGCGCCCTTCCACGGGATCATTCCTGGGAAGCGCGTCCAGCCCCTCGGACAGCTCGACCTTCCTGTCTGCTTCGGAACACCCTCCAACTTCCGAAGGGAGACTTTGACGTTCGAGGTGGTCGGGTTCCGAGGAACCTACCACGCAGTGTTGGGAAGGCCATGCTACGCGAAGTTCATGGCCATCCCCAACTACACCTACCTAAAGCTCAAGATGCCGGGCCCCAATGGGGTCATCACCGTCGGTCCCACGTACAAACACGCGTTCGAATGCGATGTGGAGTGCGTGGAGTACGCTGAGGCCCTCGCCGAGTCCGAGGCCCTCATCGCCAACCTGGAAAACCTCTCCCGGGAGGTGCCGGACGTGAAGCGACATGCCGGCAACTTCGAGCCAGCGGAGACGGTTAAGGCCGTCCCTCTCGACCCCAGTGGCGACACCTCCAAGCAGATCCGGATCGGTTCCGGGCTCGACCCCAAATAGGAAGCAGTGCTCGTCGACTTTCTCCGCGCAAACGCCGACGTCTTTGCGTGGAGTCCCTCGGACATGCCCGGCATACCAAGGGATGTCGCCGAGCACTCGCTGGATATTCGGGCCGGAGCCCGACCGGTCAGACAGCCTCTGCGCCGATTCGACGAGGAAAGGCGCAGGGTGATAGGCGAGGAGATCCACAAGCTGATGGCAGCAGGGTTCATCAAAGAGGTATTCCATCCCGAATGGCTTGCCAACCCTGTACTTGTGAGGAAGAAAGGGGGGAAATGGCGGATGTGTGTAGACTACACTGGTCTCAACAAAGCATGTCCGAAGGTCCCCTACCCTCTACCTCGCATCGATCAAATCGTGGACTCCACTGCAGGGTGCGAAACCCTGTCTTTCCTTGATGCCTACTCAGGGTATCATCAAATCAAGATGAAAGAGTCCGACCAGCTCGCGACTTCTTTCATCACGCCCTTCGGCATGTACTGTTATGTCACCATGCCGTTCGGTTTGAGGAACGCGGGTGCAACGTACCAGCGGTGCATGAACCATGTGTTCGGCGAACACATCGGTCGCACGGTCGAGGCCTACGTCGATGACATCGTAGTCAAGACGAGGAAAGCCTCCGACCTTCTCTCCGACCTTGAAGTGACATTCCGGTGTCTCAAGGCGAAGGGCGTCAAGCTCAATCCCGAGAAGTGCGTCTTCGGGGTGCCCCGAGGCATGCTCCTGGGATTCATCGTCTCCGAGCGGGGCATCGAAGCCAACCCGGAGAAGATCGCAGCCATCACAAACATGGGGCCCATCAAGGACTTAAAAGGCGTACAGAGGGTCATGGGATGTCTCGCGGCCTTGAGCCGTTTCATCTCGCGCCTCGGCGAAAGAGGCCTGCCCCTGTACCGTCTCTTAAGGAAGGCCGAGTGCTTCACTTGGACTCCCGAGGCCGAGGAAGCTCTCGGGAACCTGAAGGCGCTCCTCACCCAGGCGCCCGTCTTGGTACCCCCAGCTGATGGAGAAGCCCTCTTGGTCTACGTCGCCGCTACCACTCAGGTGGTCAGCGCCGCGATCGTGGTCGAAAGGCAGGAAGAGGGGCATGCTTTGCCCATTCAGAGGCCAGTTCACTTCGTCAGCGAGGTGCTGTCCGAGACCAAGATCCGCTACCCACAAGTCCAGAAGCTGCTGTATGCAGTGATCCTGACGAGGCGAAAGCTGCGACATTACTTCGAGTCTCATCCGGTGACTGTGGTGTCATCCTTCCCCCTGGGGGAGATCATCCAGTGCCGAGAAGCCTCGGGACGGATCGCAAAGTGGGAGGTGGAAATCATGGGCGAAACAATCTCGTTCGCCCCTCGGAAGGCCATCAAGTCCCAGGTACTGGCGGACTTCGTAGCCGAATGGGTCGACACCCAGTTGCCGACGGCTCCGATCCAACCGGAGCTCTAGACCATGTTTTTCGACGGGTCGCTGATGAAGACGGGAGCCGGCGCGGGCCTGCTCTTTGTCTCGCCCCTCAGGAAACACCTGCGCTACGTGCTCCGCCTCCATTTCCCGGCGTCCAACAATGTGGCTGAGTACGAGGCTCTGATCAACGGATTGCGAATCGCCATTGAGCTAGGGGTCCGATGCCTCGATGCACGCGGCGACTCGCAGCTCGTCATCGACCAATTCATGAAGAACTCCCACTGCCGCGACCTGAAGATGGAGGCCTATTGTGATGAGGTTTGACGCCTAGAAGACAAGTTCTACGGGCTCGAGCTTAACCACATCGCCCGGCGCTACAACGAGACTGCGGACGAGCTGGCAAAGATAGCCTCGGGGCGAACGACGGTTCCCCCGGACGTCTTCTCCCGGGACCTGCACCAACCCTCCGTCAAGATCGGCGACACGCCCGAGCCCGAGACGCCCTCGGCCCCGTCCGAGGTGACCTCGGCCCAGCCCGAGCCATCCTCGGTTCAGCCCGAGGAACCCTCGACCCCTGAGGGCGAAGCACTGCGCATCGAGGAGTAGCGGAGCGGGGTCACGCCAGATCAAGATTGGCAGACCCCGTACCTGCAATATCTTCGCCAAGGAGAACTGCCCCTCGACCGAGTCGAGGCTCGGCGGGTAGCGCGGCGCGCCAAGTCGTTCGTCTTGCTGGGCGATGAGAAGGAGCTCTACCACCGTAGCCCCTCGGGCATCCTCCAGCGATGCATCTCCATCGTCGAAGGTCAGGAACTCCTGCAGGAAATACACTCGGGGGCTTGCGGCCATCATGCAGCACCTCGAACCCTCGTCGGGAACGCTTTCCGCCAAGGCTTCTACTGGCCGACGGCGGTGGCTGACGCCACTAGAATTGTCCGCGCCTGCGAAGGGTGCCAATTCTATGCGAAGCAGACCCACCTGCCCGCTCAGGCTCTGCAGACGATACCCATCACCTGGCCCTTCGCTGTGTGGGGTCTGGACCTCGTCGGCCCTCTGCAGAAGGCGCCCGGGGGCTACACGCACCTGCTGGTCGCCGTCGACAAATTCTCCAAGTGGATCGAGGTCCGACCCCTGAACAGCATCAGATCCGAGCAGGCGGTGGCGTTCTTCACCAACATCATCCATCGCTTCGGGGTCCCGAACTCCATCATCACCGACAACGGCACCCAGTTCACCGGCAAAAAATTCTTGGATTTTTGCGAGGATCACAACATCCGGGTAGACTGGGCCGCCGTAGCTCATCCCATGTCGAATGGGCAAGTAGAACGTGCCAACGGCATGATTCTACAAGGGCTCAAGCCTCGGATTTATAATGATCTCAACAAGTTCGGCAAGCGATGGATGAAGGAACTCCCCTCGGTGGTCTAGAGCCTGAGGACGACGCCGAGCCGAGCCACAGGTTTCACGCCGTTCTTCCTGGTCTACGGGGCCGAGGCCGTCTTGCCCACTGACCTGGAATACGGCTCCCCGAGGACGAGGGCCTACGACGATGAAAGCAACCAAGCTAGCCGAGAAGACTCGCTGGACCAGCTGGACGAGGCTCAGGACAGGGCCTTACTACACTCGGCGCGGTATCAGCAGTCCCTGCGACGCTACCACGCCCGAGGGATCCGACCCCGAGACCTCCAGGTGGGCGACCTGGTGCTTCGGCTGCGGCAAGACGCCCGAGGGAGGCACAAGCTCACGCCCCCCTGTGAGGGGCCATTCGTCATCGCCAAAGTTCTGAAGCCCGGAACATACAAGCTGGCCAACAGTCAAGGCGAGGTCTACGGCAACGCTTGGAACATCCAACAGCTACGTCGCTTCTACCCTTAAGATGTTTCCAAGTTGTTCATATACCTCGCACCCACGCAAAGTTTAGTCAACAAGGAAGGGTCGGCCTCGCCTCGGCAAAGCCCGACCCTCCCTCGGGGGCTAAAAGGGGGGAAACCCCCTCTGCGTCAAAATTTTCCTCGAAAAAAATCTCTTTTACCAGAATATCTTTCGTGCTTTTTGACTACTTCGAAAAGTGGGTCCTGGAAACGACGGGGTACACGTAAGCAGTCAAGGCTGACCGAGCCGAGGGACTCCTACGCCTCCGGGATACGGATACCTCACTCATCACCTTCTGCGATAAGTAACTCGCGTTCGGATAAGGTGACTCCGCGGATCGAGCAAGTCTCTACGTTCGGAAGCCCTTCTGTCGAAGCGATTCTTCGAGTTTTCTCGACCAAGTCGGTGATAGGGCCTCACGGACGAGTAAAAGTGCGCGTAAGCGGCAAGGCCGACCGAGCCGAGGGACTCCCACGCCTCCGGGATACGGATACCTCACTCATCACCTTCCGCGAGAAGCAACTTTCGCTCGCACAAACATCCTTGTTACCGACAAAAAGTCCAGACACTCGAAACAAGAGGAAGAGAGACGCAGCTTAACACGCGACAAGGGTGTGTGT
Organism: Zea luxurians; assembly: GCA_029449295.1. Lineage (NCBI taxonomy): Eukaryota > Viridiplantae > Streptophyta > Magnoliopsida > Poales > Poaceae > Zea > Zea luxurians. The sequence goes on along the minus strand of JAOPSE010000013.1, from coordinate 72,942,052 downwards.
TCTAGCCTCGACGGTCGCACAAAGCACACACTACAAGACAAGCTGATCCTGCAGGCTCGGGTCTTGACGCTGGAAGGGGGCAGCGACACCCTCGGCATCGACGGCACCTTCGGCGAGGCCCGACCTAGCCGCGGACGGCGACGCGGTCCGAGGGCCTCCGCTCCGAAGGACGACGTCATCACCACGCCCGGGCAATCGCTGTCAGGGACTTCTCCGGGAATCCGGCCCGAGCGGGCGGCTCGGCCGGCCACCTCCGGGGCCTCGGCCAACCACCTTCCGAGGGCACCAGCCCGGTCCGAAGCCTCGGCTGACCAACTCCGGCGTCGATCCTGCCAACGGACAACTCGGCTAGGTTCCGGCCAACCAGGTTTCATTTTCGAGCCAACTCCGCCTCTGCTCATGCTGATATCGCTACCCCCGGCCTCGGCTCGTCGAAGAGCGGCCGAGGGGTCTCTTTAACTAAGCTAGAGGAGCCTCGGACAACAGGGCCGACCGAGCCGAGGGACTCCTACGCCTCCGGGATACGGATACCTCACTCGTCACCTTGACATGGGGCGACTCATGCTTGGTAAAGCGGTTCAGATAATCAGCAGACGAGTCTTAGTGCTCGGAAATGAGGAAAAAATACGGCTCTGTGCCGACGTCACATACATGTTCAGGCCCCGAAAGCCGAAATGAACAAAAAACCCGGCACTCGAAGTGCCATTACAAACGGAACTCTGGTTCCCCCTCCGCAGGTACGAACAACCCCACTCGATAGGGGTGGGCCTGCGGGGCAACAGAAGACCGACGAACGGCATGTCGCCGCCCGCCCCGACAGCGGCGACGATGAAGACTTCTGCCCCGGGGGGCCGAACAGCAGCAATGATGGCCTCAGGGCGGATGCTGCTGCTAGGAGGCCCCCGCCCTTGCCCAAACTCGAGAGGCAAGGACGGGCAGAAGGCCGTAGAGTTGGAGGTCGGTCCATGGCCAACCTTGGCTGTCGCGCCGGCGGAAGAACCTCTTCCAGCTGCCGTGGCGGGAGGCGGCACCGGGAGCGGTTCCGAAACTGCTCGGCTCAGAGAGCCGGGCACGGTGTAGCTGTTAGCGCCACGGACGACTCCTGCCCTTCCCCCCGATCACTGAGGGAAGGAGCGGGCCACCGCCCGCGCAGGGGCCGACCCCAACTCGGCACACTCCCCTCCTCAGCCCTGGTGATGAAAATCCTTGAGGCTGAGGGAGGGGCAGAGGCCGCAGCCCGGCTCGCTTTCCCCCACCATCAAGCCGGAGGTCACCCTCTTGGGTGACCGCCGGAGGAGGGGTGCAGCCGGGCTGCATGATGAAAATCCTTGAAGCCGAACGATGGCTGAAAGGTACCCGCTCCCACGGAGTTGTGTCCTCCGACGATGAGGCGAGGAGACGGCGGTTTCCCCCATCCGGGGGCTTGAAAGGTGGAAAAACACGACGCATAAGGGAGGGAGAAGACATGGTCGCCTTACGAAAGGGGTCGCCCTCCTTTTAAAGGCAACTCTCCCTGCTTGCGCCCCCAACCGTCATGGGCTGAGTCTTCTCCAACACGCCTCCAAAGCCCTCCCCTGCGGCGCGGGGGCTGGGACCCACATGTCATGCAGACCGACTCCGAGCAGAAGAAGCCGAACCGCCGCGCACGGCGCGCGCAACCACCCAGCGGTTACAAGTGACCCTCCACTTTTGCCCAGACCAACGGGCGAAAGGGACGGGCAGCCATGCAGGCGGCATGCAACCGCGCCAAGTGGACGCGCCTCTCCGACTCCTGACCTGCCAGCCCGGAGGCCCAAGCCCACGCGTCGCGCGACCGGCGCGCCGGATGCTGCATGCAAGCAACTGTACCACTTGCGCCACCACCGCACCTCCTCGGTTGCGGAACCAATACCGCGACCCGAGGCGACCCAGCGCGCGACCCAGCAGCGCCAGCCTGACGAAGCGGTCAAACGCGGTCAAAAGTGGGCCGGCAGTAATGACGGTGGCAGGCGCGCGAGAGCAGCGGTCACGCCATCAGCCAAGCTCACGTCCCATCCGGAGGCAGTGAGAGAACCCCCTCTCACGGTGTGAAGACGACACGCCCGTGACCCGTTCCTCGAACGGCTCGCGCACGCGCAATGGTAGCCTCGCCAACTACTCGCCCTGGCGCATTAACTCCGCGGCTCGACGGGCAGCGCTTCTGGCGGAAGCAGCTGGCGACGTTTCGCCTTCGCCAAAACGACCACGCCAAAAAAGGTACGCCACGTCGTTCAATTTCGTATCCTTTTTCCCTTTTCCTTCTTTCTCTATCTCTTGCAACAGGGACCGGGAAAGGGGATACCCCCAAAGGGATCCTTCCCCGTGAAGGAACTAGGCTCCGAGCCTCCTTACTGATCAGGGGTTCGAAGGCTGGCCCCCCGAAGGGTTCAACAGCCGCCTCAGATCGCGTGGGCCTGACACCCACTACTGGTCAGAGGTTCGAAGGTCGGCCCCCCGAAAGGTTCCACGACCGCCTCAGGCTACTCGGGCTCCGCGCCCATTACTGATCAGGGGTTCGAAGGCTGGCCCCCCGAAGGGTTCACAGTCGCCTCAGACACCGAGCGAGGGATGACCAGGGGTACGTTCGATACATAACCAAGGCTCGGGCTGCGCTCCCGAGGTACCCTAGGACATTTCCAAGACCAGCGGGAACGATCCTGTAACAGAATCCCATCGGAGGGAGGCATCGAGCCCTCGGACCCCGTCGCCAGGGGACCGGGTCCGGCAGGTCACCCGCAGGTACTTTTGGGCGTGCCTCCGGGCCCCTAGCCGACCCCCAACGAACGGGGCACGGACGTCCACTCGGATTACCCGATTGCAGCTCACCGGAGACACCATGTTCGGTGCCCATCGAGGGTAACATGGCGCTCTCCCCCCTCCTCCTTGCGGAAAGGCGACGTAGGGGCGTATGTAAAAAAGCCGAGTCTGTCCCTGATCGTCCTCTCGCTCTGTGCGGAGGCTCGGGGGCTGCTCTCGCAAACCCGGCTCCGGCCGAACCGTTGACAGCGTCAACATACCAGCCCGAGAACTTGGGCCCCGACAGTGCACCCGGGCTATGGCCTGTTCGCATGAGGGAACCGCCAGACCAGCCGAAGCATTACGCAAGGCATTAAGACCTCGAAGGAGTGAAACCACTCCTCCGAGGCCTCGGGGGCTACACCCGGCGGGTGCGCTCGCGCGCACCCACCGGAACAAAGTGCAACCGAGAAAGGCTGGTCCCCTTGCAAAAAAGTGCGACGAAAGCCTCCAAGCGAGTGCTAACACTCCCTTCGAAGCTCGGGGGCTACTGTCGGGGACCATAATTAGGGGTACCCTCAAGACGCCTAATTCTCAGCTGGTAACCCCCATCAGCATAAAGCTGCAGAGGCCTGATGGGTTTGATTAAGTCAGGGATCAGTCCATACGAGCGGCTCGATCACGCCACGCCCGAGCCTAGCCTCGGGCAAGGGCAGCCGACCCTGAGGTGTTTCCGTCTCGCCCGAGGCCCCCTTTTTTACGGCAGACGCATCTCCGGCTCGCCCGAGGCCTTGCCTTCGTTAAGAAGCAACCCTGACTAAATCACCGCGCCGACCGACCAAGTCACTGGGGCATTTGACGCAAAGAGTGAGACTGACGGGCGGCCAGGCTTGGCCAAAAGCGCCATAGGAAGCTCCGCCCGACCCAGGGCTCGGACTCGGGCTAAGGCCCCGGAAGACGGCGAACTCCGCTCCGCCCGACCCAGGGCTCGGACTCGGGCTAAGGCCCCGGAAGACGGCGAACTCCGCTCCGCCCGACCCAGGGCTCGGACTCGGGCTAAGGCCCCGGAAGACGGCGAACTCCGCTCCGCCCGACCCAGGGCTCGGACTCGGGCTAAGGCCCCGGAAGACGGCGAACTCCGCTCCGCCCGACCCAGGGCTCGGACTCGGGCTAAGGCCCCGGAAGACGACGAACTCCGCTTCGCCCGACCCAGGGCTCGGACTCCGCCCTGGCCTCTGCTGAACGACCTCCGCCTCGCCCGACCCAGGAGCTCGGGCTCGGCCTCGGCCATGCAGGACAGACTCGACCTCGGCTTCGGAGGAGCCTCCACGTCGCCCGACCTAGGGCACGAGTCCGCCACGTCGACAGGAAGCGCCATCATCACCCTACCCCGAGCCGACTCGGGCCGCAGAAAACAGGACCGACGTCCCATCTGGCTAGCTCCGCCAGATAGGCAATGATGGCGCCCCGCTGGACCCATGACGACGGCGGTTCTCAGCTCCCTTACGGAAGCAGGGGGACGTCAGCAAGGGCCCAACCACTCCGACAGCTGTCCCCCTGCCAGGCTCCATTGCTTCTCCGACGGCCACGATGCCACACCAGCTGGGTGCCAAGATCTCTCCGGCTGCCACCTTGGCATGTACTTAGGGCACTAGCTCTCCCCCGCTAGACACGTAGCACCTTGCTACACCCCCATTTGTACACCTGGATCCTCTCCTTACGCCTATAAAAGGAAGGACCAGGGCCTTCTTAGAGAAGGTTGGCCTCGCGGGAACGAGGGCAGGGGCAGGCGCTCTCTTGGGGCCGCTCGCTCCCCTCACCCGCGCGGACGCTTGTAACCCCCTACTGCAAGCGCACCCGACCTGGGCGCGGGACGAACACGAAGGCCGCGGGATCTCCGCCTCCCTCACGACCCGGCTCCGGCCACCTCGCTCTTCCCCCCTTCGCGCTCGCCCACGCGCTCGACCCATCTGGGCTGGGGCACGCGGCACACTCACTCGTCGGCCTAGGGACCCCCCGGTCTCGAAATGCCGACACTTTTGTTTGGTGCATAATTCTCAAAAAGTCTAATTTGAATTTGTGGTTTATTTGAATTTGAATCAAATAGAGGAAATAAAAAGAAAAGAGAAAACAATTCCAAAATAAAAGAAAAAGGAAAAGCAGCCCGCTACCCCCGCCTCCTCGGCCTTTCGGCCCAGTCGGCCCATCTCCCGCGCGCGCGCCCTCCCCCCCCTTCCCTCTCTGCGTCGCGGGCCCGGCCTGTCGGCGCGGCCGCCTTCCGCGCGCTCGCCTCCCTCTCTCTCTGCTCGCCCGGCCCTACCTGTCGGCGCTGCCGCTTCCCCGCGCGTGCGCCCGCTCCCTCGCTCTCTCTCTGCCCGCGGGCCCGGCTTGTCAGCTCCCTCGTCCTCGCGTAACCGCCGCCCGAGCTGCGCGCGCCCGCGGTCTCCGCGCCCACGACGCGCGTGAAGCTCGCAACCGCCCTTGCCTCGGCCACTAGAGCCCCGAACCCCACTCGCCCTCTCCCCCTCCCTCATTTGCGCACCTGCCGACCTCTTTTCCACCTTCCCCTCGCTGCGCGCACGCCAAAGCACCATCGCCGCGAACCGCCGCCGCCCGAGCTCGTTTCCCGGCCGCCGTTGGAGCTCCGCCGTGTCCGTTGCCACGGTGAGCTTCGCCCCGGCGTCCGCGACCCGGAACGCGCTCCAATTTCCCCTTCCCCTCCCTATTTCTCCCTGCCCGCGCTCACCCGCCGTTCGCCGTGCAGCCGTGTAATACTCAAAATTTTATAAAAGCATTATATGGTGATTTCTTTATTTTATGTGCCTTAATTGCATCATGAATAGAGCATACATAAAATAAAAAGTGATTAAATCTAACCAATGACACTAAAATAAGAGAAAGTGCATCATATTGGATTTTTGTGCAATAAATAAAATAATAATGAAAATAAGATAATAATTACTAGAAGTTGAATTAAAACCCTAAATGGGAAATTAGGATTTTTGAAATTGAGAAGAGGGGTGTGAAAAAAAAAAATAATAAAATAAAAATGATGTAGTTATATTTTCCAAAGTTGGTAATCTTAATTTCACAATATGATTTAGAATACATTTGGAACAACTTTGAATTTAAAATTCGGATTTAAATTAAACTTAGAAATAAAGAAGAAAAGAATAGAAGGGGAAAAGAATAAAGCAAAACCGATCCAATTGGGCCGCCCAACCCCAATTCGGCCCACCTGGGGATGTCACTGCGCGACCAGCCCAAACTTCCCCGCCTACCGCGCGCCTTGGTCGACTGACAGCGCGGGCCCACTGCTCAGCCCCTCTCTCACCGCGGCATTCAATCGGTTGGCGCTGGCACTCGGGTCCCGCCCGTCGGTCTCACCCTCTCGTCCGCACGCGCACCCGGTTCTCCTCTCACAGCCCGGTGGGGCCGCGTTGTCATCTACCTCCCTCGCAACCGAGCGCGGGGTCTTCGCCGCAACAGCCGTCGCGTGAACGCCGGAGCTACCGGTGGCCGAACCCTCCGAACCGCGCGGCGTATGACTCGGTGCTGCCCCTATTAATAGCCGGGTCTTTCCCCTCCTCGCGACACCAGCTTGATAACCGCCGCCGCCGTGCCGTGGAGGTAAACCCGCCGCCGTTAGTGATTCTCGTCACGGTGTGGTTTCCATCCTCGGCAGGGGGCCGGGTGGGATCGTAATCATCCTAGGAAGCCGGTCGCGCATTCAGTTGGAGATTTGCGTCGTCATGGTGTGCGAATTGCTTGCCGCCGTGGCTGCTACATGCGGGTTCCGCCCCAGCTCCGTGGTCGGGCGTCGTCTGACCTCGACCAACCGTTGGTGAGTCCCCACCGTGTCCGCTCACCCTTCCTCTAGGCTATGCGCTAGCGAATTGAAAGTGGGGGTAGCTGGGTCTCCGGTTCCGCTGTCCGGCCATGGTGCCACCGCTGCGCGCCATGTACCGTGTCCAGCGCTTGCCGTCGACCAAAATTCGTTGGGGGATTAAGTTTAGGGTGGCATCAATCGTGTGTGGTGCGAATTAATTGGCCAAATGGCGCTCGGGTTGGCCGAATTCGAAACGCCGGTGATGCTCCGCCGTGGGAGCGCCTGCCGCCGCTCGGTCTGGCTCGGAGAGGAAGGGAATGCCGTGGCCGTTGATCGGGCGAAGGACGGGCTCGATCAAATCTGGTGATGCTGATTCGAGAAGAAGATCTGAGCCGTAGAACGTAGATCGGGCGGATTGCAAGCCATCCGGGTGATTTAAAATCCATGCCCTTGATTTTAGATCTGAGCGCTGTGGTTAGATACCGATTCTGGGCTGATCTGGGCCGTCCGCGTTGGATCGGGCGGCTAGGGCTTGTGCGGGTGTGTGGCGCGCCCAGATCTAATCTGGCGCGTCCGTTCCGATCGGACGCCCGAGATCTTCCGATACCCCTTCGCACTGGCGCTTTTGTTAAAGAGCCCTTCGCTTATTAGAAAATTAACCCGCCGTCCTCCGCGGGGATTCGCCTGAGTCACGGGAATATTTGCGCTGAGACCCCTGCTTTCTTGATTAATTGAGGCCCAGTCCGGAGTATTATAAAACAGAGAAAATAATGTATAAATGGATTTTTAATAGATAAATAAATGCTAGAACTTGTTTAAATCATAGAAAATCCATTTTTAGTCCAAATTAATCCATTCCACTTTCTAAAATTTTATAATTTTATTCTCTACCACCTAGAGCCTCTGTTTTGTCATGAAAACAGTTAGAAATTTAATCTCTCACTTAATCTATTTTAAACACATAAAACCTTTAAAAATTCATAACTTAAAATCTATAATTCCAAAATTAATAATTCTTGTTCCTGTGATCTTATTTCAATATGAAGATGATTAATATGTATTTTGCATACATGTTTGGTGTAATGTTAATTTTGTCTATACCATGTATGTTTGTATTGCTACGACTAGCAGTGAGGTCACGTGTCACCTGAAGATCATCCTGGTACCTGGATTCTCAAGTCCCAGGCAAGTTGTGCCCTTGATCACTTCTTTTCACCTACTCATGTTCTAATTAATCATAATGATCTGCATAGGTTAATTTTGATGGGACCCAATAGGTTACCCTAGTTTGACTATCTTTATACCTTGTTCACCACTGAATCTTTGGGTAGTACTTGCTAGTGCTATATGTGGCTTTGGGTATAGAGATACACATTACTATTCATGATTCTACTTTTGTTATCAGTTGTTATTTATGGTTCATGTTGAGATCATTATGTTAATTGGAACATGGAGAACCACCCGGGAAAACAGTGCTACCACAAGGGTAGTATGGGATGCCCTTGGCTGATTAATTAGGAAAGCTAGTGGAAGACTACCTTACCCGAAAGGGGCAAGGGCAGTAGGGGAGAGGTCAGTGTAGGGAGGCCCTCGGGAGGATTTTGCTGCGATGGCGGTCCTGCAAGGGATTCCTGCACTGGATCTTCCTATAAACTGTAGCGGGTTTTCGGAAGCTAGTGGAACTTTGTAAAGGCCTCGTAGTGCTACCCTGCCTCACTTCCTTGGTAGAGGTGTATGGGATTCATGACCCCTTGGCAGATGGGTAACACGACTTGTGGGTAAAGATGCGCAACCTCTGCAGAGTGTAAAACTGGTATACTAGCCGTGCTCACGGTCATGAGCAGCTCGGACACTCACATGATTAATTTATGGAACTAAATTCAATCTGTCATATGCATTGCATTGCAGGTGGTGTTGTTACTTTTGTTCTACTACTTAATTGGGCTGGTATTTACTTATACTTAGTAATTGCTAATAAAATTTTGACCAACTTTAAAAGCAATGCTCAGCTCTAACCATCTTCTTTGGTAAGCCTTACACTTTATGAGCTCCCACCTTTGGCGAGTTCATGCACATTATTCCCCACAACTTGTTGAGCGATGAACGTATGTGAGCTCACTCTTGCTGTCTCACATACACCACAGGTCAAGACCAGGTACTGCAGGATGATGCTCATAGAGGATGCTGCGATGAGTTCGTGAGAGTTCTAGGTCGTCGTCTCCCAGTCAACTTTTGGGTTGCTGGACCGTTGTCTCCTTGTAATGTAATTATTTATTTTGTATAGAACTCCTGTTATATATAAAGTTGTGACATTCGATCCTGTGCCACTATACATCATATGTTTGAGACTTGGTCCCAGCATACCTGGTGTTTATGTTAACCCCGGGTTTTGGACCCCTAAAATCCGGGTGTTACAGAAGTGGTATCAGAGGAATGTTGACTGTAGGACGAAACCTAGATAGAACTGGACAACCATTCTTTACTTACCTTTGCCACTCTGATTCTTTCTAAACTTTTCTTAATCTTTTCTCATCTATTTCCGCTTTACTCTGATTATTCTTATCTTTTCTTTTCTAAAGACAAATGTGGATTTCACACTTTGAAATCCTGTGCCTAAAGTGACTTTAGGAATAGGAGACCTAATCTTAGGAACAAAAACAAAACTATTATTTTATTATGTTTGAATGCTTGTTCTTATGATACTTGTATGATTTGGATCTTTGATTGAGTATGATTAGTTGTGGAGTAATGTCCACAATTACATCTGTATATACATATATAAAAAAAAAAATGTTGATAACATAACTAGACAACCTAGAACATATCTAGCTTAAGAGATTTTTCTTATCCTAAAAGATCTCATTCTAACCAATTCATCTTATCTTAAAAGATTCTCCCTTATCTTAATAGATCCATCTCATCTTAAAAGATACTCATCTTATCTTCAAAAGATTTTATCTTTATCCTAATAGATCTAACTGGCCTCAGGAGATTCTATCTTATCTTTATGGATCTGTCTTGTCCTAATAAGCATACTTATCCACCCTAGTTTAACAACCATGATTTAATGCAAATTAATTAGATCTTATCTAGTCAAACAAGTCACACCAATCTAACCTAGATCTGATCCAATCTAAAGTGACTTATCAAACATGTTAGATAATACTGATGAAATAGTTTAGACTCTACTCCTATAGAACAGGTCTTAACTTAGTTCACCCTGCACTAGATTAAGAATGACAGATCGACCTTGGCCATATGCAACTACCTTAACCATCTGATAGTTGCATAACCTCTCAATTATAAACTAGCAAGAGACTCTATCTTATCATAACATATCTAACTAATCTCAAAACACCCTAACATATTCTACCCTGTTGGACCTATCTAACTTTAACTAGTCTCATCTAGTCATATCCAATCTAATCTAGATCCCATCTAATCTCATATGATCTAATCTAATGTGGCTACTTAAACATGATAATTAATACTGGTGAAATAGATTAGACACTACTAGTTAAGTTTTAAACTAAATTGATGCCTTACAACAACTTGACCTATATAACAAGTTGCATAACTTACCCAAACAATAGAGTCTTAATGGATTGCATAATCTATCAACCACCACCTAACATCAAACAAACTTTTGACCTACATCATGTAGTCTATCTCATCCATACCTATATTAACCATATTCCCCAGCCCAATAACATACACTAATTCCTAATCAATGAGACAAGACCGAAGAAGATGATCAACTTCATCAAGGAAGGATAAGCACCAACTCAAGTCTTCAGGGATCAAGTGAGGCCACCAAGATAAATCAAGATCCACAAAATCTTGGAGGAAGTCTTTCCTTACCCTACACTTTCTTACCCAAACCTATCTATACTTTAAAGACATCTTCTATCCTACATAATAAAGTAGACATACATATATATACCCATGTTCTCCTAATCACTTACTAATGAAAAAAAAAGAGACTCTTGATTTTAAACTAATTAGAAACTAAAAGCTAGATTTCAAATCACTCTTTCTATATCCTCTTTCTTACAAATCTCGAGGGCGAGATTATTTTTAAGGGGGGTAGGATTTGTAATACTCAAAATTTTATAAAAGCATTATATGGTGATTTCTTTATTTTATGTGCCTTAATTGCATCATGAATAGAGCATACATAAAATAAAAAGTGATTAAATCTAACCAATGACACTAAAATAAGAGAAAGTGCATCATATTGGATTTTTGTGCAATAAATAAAATAATAATGAAAATAAGATAATAATTACTAGAAGTTGAATTAAAACCCTAAATGGGAAATTAGGATTTTTGAAATTGAGAAGAGGGGTGTGAAAAAAAAAATAATAAAATAAAAATGATGTAGTTATATTTTCCAAAGTTGGTAATCTTAATTTCACAATATGATTTAGAATACATTTGGAACAACTTTGAATTTAAAATTCGGATTTAAATTAAACTTAGAAATAAAGAAGAAAAGAATAGAAGGGGAAAAGAATAAAGCAAAACCGATCCAATTGGGCCGCCCAACCCCAATTCGGCCCACCTGGGGATGTCACTGCGCGACCAGCCCAAACTTCCCCGCCTACCGCGCGCCTTGGTCGACTGACAGCGCGGGCCCACTGCTCAGCCCCTCTCTCACCGCGGCATTCAATCGGTTGGCGCTGGCACTCGGGTCCCGCCCGTCGGTCTCACCCTCTCGTCCGCACGCGCACCCGGTTCTCCTCTCACAGCCCGGTGGGGCCGCGTTGTCATCTACCTCCCTCGCAACCGAGCGCGGGGTCTTCGCCGCAACAGCCGTCGCGTGAACGCCGGAGCTACCGGTGGCCGAACCCTCCGAACCGCGCGGCGTATGACTCGGTGCTGCCCCTATTAATAGCCGGGTCTTTCCCCTCCTCGCGACACCAGCTTGATAACCGCCGCCGCCGTGCCGTGGAGGTAAACCCGCCGCCGTTAGTGATTCTCGTCATGGTGTGGTTTCCATCCTCGGCAGGGGGCCGGGTGGGATCGTAATCATCCTAGGAAGCCGGTCGCGCATTCAGTTGGAGATTTGCGTCGTCATGGTGTGCGAATTGCTTGCCGCCGTGGCTGCTACATGCGGGTTCCGCCCCAGCTCCGTGGTCGGGCGTCGTCTGACCTCGACCAACCGTTGGTGAGTCCCCACCGTGTCCGCTCACCCTTCCTCTAGGCTATGCGCTAGCGAATTGAAAGTGGGGGTAGCTGGGTCTCCGGTTCCGCTGTCCGGCCATGGTGCCACCGCTGCGCGCCATGTACCGTGTCCAGCGCTTGCCGTCGACCAAAATTCGTTGGGGGATTAAGTTTAGGGTGGCATCAATCGTGTGTGGTGCGAATTAATTGGCCAAATGGCGCTCGGGTTGGCCGAATTCGAAACGCCGGTGATGCTCCGCCGTGGGAGCGCCTGCGCCGCCGCTCGGTCTGGCTCGGAGAGGAAGGGAATGCCGTGGCCGTTGATCGGGCGAAGGACGGGCTCGATCAAATCTGGTGATGCTGATTCGAGAAGAAGATCTGAGCCGTAGAACGTAGATCGGGCGGATTGCAAGCCATCCGGGTGATTTAAAATCCATGCCCTTGATTTTAGATCTGAGCGCTGTGGTTAGATACCGATTCTGGGCTGATCTGGGCCGTCCGCGTTGGATCGGGCGGCTAGGGCTTGTGCGGGTGTGTGGCGCGCCCAGATCTAATCTGGCGCGTCCGTTCCGATCGGACGCCCGAGATCTTCCGATACCCCTTCGCACTGGCGCTTTTGTTAAAGAGCCCTTCGCTTATTAGAAAATTAACCCGCCGTCCTCCGCGGGGATTCGCCTGAGTCACGGGAATATTTGCGCTGAGACCCCTGCTTTCTTGATTAATTGAGGCCCAGTCCGGAGTATTATAAAACAGAGAAAATAATGTATAAATGGATTTTTAATAGATAAATAAATGCTAGAACTTGTTTAAATCATAGAAAATCCATTTTTAGTCCAAATTAATCCATTCCACTTTCTAAAATTTTATAATTTTATTCTCTACCACCTAGAGCCTCTGTTTTGTCATGAAAACAGTTAGAAATTTAATCTCTCACTTAATCTATTTTAAACACATAAAACCTTTAAAAATTCATAACTTAAAATCTATAATTCCAAAATTAATAATTCTTGTTCCTGTGATCTTATTTCAATATGAAGATGATTAATATGTATTTTGCATACATGTTTGGTGTAATGTTAATTTTGTCTATACCATGTATGTTTGTATTGCTACGACTAGCAGTGAGGTCACGTGTCACCTGAAGATCATCCTGGTACCTGGATTCTCAAGTCCCAGGCAAGTTGTGCCCTTGATCACTTCTTTTCACCTACTCATGTTCTAATTAATCATAATGATCTGCATAGGTTAATTTTGATGGGACCCAATAGGTTACCCTAGTTTGACTATCTTTATACCTTGTTCACCACTGAATCTTTGGGTAGTACTTGCTAGTGCTATATGTGGCTTTGGGTATAGAGATACACATTACTATTCATGATTCTACTTTTGTTATCAGTTGTTATTTATGGTTCATGTTGAGATCATTATGTTAATTGGAACATGGAGAACCACCCGGGAAAACAGTGCTACCACAAGGGTAGTATGGGATGCCCTTGGCTGATTAATTAGGAAAGCTAGTGGAAGACTACCTTACCCGAAAGGGGCAAGGGCAGTAGGGGAGAGGTCAGTGTAGGGAGGCCCTCGGGAGGATTTTGCTGCGATGGCGGTCCTGCAAGGGATTCCTGCACTGGATCTTCCTATAAACTGTAGCGGGTTTTCGGAAGCTAGTGGAACTTTGTAAAGGCCTCGTAGTGCTACCCTGCCTCACTTCCTTGGTAGAGGTGTATGGGATTCATGACCCCTTGGCAGATGGGTAACACGACTTGTGGGTAAAGATGCGCAACCTCTGCAGAGTGTAAAACTGGTATACTAGCCGTGCTCACGGTCATGAGCAGCTCGGACACTCACATGATTAATTTATGGAACTAAATTCAATCTGTCATATGCATTGCATTGCAGGTGGTGTTGTTACTTTTGTTCTACTACTTAATTGGGCTGGTATTTACTTATACTTAGTAATTGCTAATAAAATTTTGACCAACTTTAAAAGCAATGCTCAGCTCTAACCATCTTCTTTGGTAAGCCTTACACTTTATGAGCTCCCACCTTTGGCGAGTTCATGCACATTATTCCCCACAACTTGTTGAGCGATGAACGTATGTGAGCTCACTCTTGCTGTCTCACATACACCACAGGTCAAGACCAGGTACTGCAGGATGATGCTCATAGAGGATGCTGCGATGAGTTCGTGAGAGTTCTAGGTCGTCGTCTCCCAGTCAACTTTTGGGTTGCTGGACCGTTGTCTCCTTGTAATGTAATTATTTATTTTGTATAGAACTCCTGTTATATATAAAGTTGTGACATTCGATCCTGTGCCACTATACATCATATGTTTGAGACTTGGTCCCAGCATACCTGGTGTTTATGTTAACCCCGGGTTTTGGACCCCTAAAATCCGGGTGTTACAAGCCGCCGCCGTCGACTCGGGCTGTCGGCGCGTCTCCGTCGCCACCGAGAGGTCCCTGGGATTCGCCTTGAGGTAAGGAACCTCCCCTGCCCTCTCCCTCCCCTTCTATTGCTCCCTGCTGCACTTAATTCCTCGTCGGAGTCGCTTACTGCCGCCGCCGAGCCGCTTCGCCGTGAACCGCCCCCCTCCGGTGCCCCTGCCCCGACCCAGACCCCGCCAGAGAAGTCCCCGCGCCCTCCCCAACCTCCCCGGCCACTCAGATCACCCCAAGGACCCGCAGGGCCCCCGCGTCCCTCGTCTCCGGTGAGTTCTCCGCCGCGGGACGGGCGCCGCCGCCTCAGCCGGCTGGGGAAGAAGATAGCAGCCAGCCATCCCATCCCCGCCGTCCATCTCAGATCGGACGATCCCGTTTTAAATAGCCCGGATCCAATCCTAGCCGTCCGCCCAAGATCCAACGACCCAGAGCCGTTTTCCCCCCGCGCCCCGCCTCCCTGCCAACTGGGCCCCGCCCGTCAGTCGCCCGCGCTTGCGCTCGCGCTGCCCGCCCGGCCCCGCCTGCCAGTCGCCCGCGCCCGCGCTGCCCGCTGGCCCCGCCTGTCAGCCTGCCTGCGTCCCGCGCTGCCCGCCCGACCCCGCCTGTCAGCCGCTCATCGCCGCCGCGCGCTCGCGCGCCCGCCCGCGATCTAATCCTGGCCGTCGATCCGAGATCCAACGGCTATTAGCGTCCGATACCCCTTCGCCCGCGCAAATTCTTAAAGAGACCCCCTGGTTTCTGGAAATTGCGCCCGCCGTCCCTGGTTTCTTACAGATAGGTCCTCGGACCTTTTATTTAATCCAAAATAAGTATTTAAGGCATGTTTTTAATCCCTAAACTTGTAAAATTCATAACTTTGCCATATGAACTCCAAATTAGGTGCTTCAAATTGCAAAATGTTCATAATATTATTATCTATCTGTTTATGCAATGTTTCCCTGCTGTTTCCATGTCCCAATTAATGGTTAATCATTAGGATAGGATTAAGGTTATTGGAACCCTATTTGAGATAAATAAAAGAGAGTAGACTTTAATAAAAGTTGGAGCACTTAAGTTTATGGACTTAAACACCTAAGTTTAGGAACTTGAAACCAGATAATGATTTAATCCCACCACTGACTTAAACCTGAGTAGTGGATAATGAATTCTTTTGTATAGTCCTCTACCCTAGACCTAGAGAATACCAGAGTGCCTATCCCTTTTTTATTATGAACTTGTGATCTCTCTGCTGCATATGTTTGGTATATTGTTTTGTTTGTTATTTCCCAAGTGCATAGTGTGAATGATTACTTTACGTAGACAACGAGCAGTCTGTGTTTCCCGAGGAAGTTGCAGAGGAAATCCCTGATCAACAGTTTGGTGAAGGCAAGTGTCCTCTGACCCATTATGTCCTATTCATTTATAACTTACTACCCCGCATTACTTACTTGAAACCTAAGGATTGACTAGCTTTACACTTTACTTTATCCTTGATGACCTTATGGGTTATTATGGTTAGCATTCTGCTACTGCCTTAACTTAATCAATGAACATGATGTGAATATTTATGATACTGTTATCCTGATGATGTTGATGATCTTGCGATACTCTAGGGGGCTCAGGCTGTTTCCTGAGTACCTCTCCGTAAGGACCTGTTCGTTGAGAGACCACCCGGGATAACAGTGCAACCATGAGGGTGAAATGGGGCACCCTTAGCTAATTAATTAGAGGAACTAGAGGTGTAGTTGCTTCGCCGTTGTGCCGTCAATGGGGTCCAGGCACAGTGCTTGCTCTGCCGAGGCTGAATGCCGAGGTTCTTTCGTTTTGCTTTTGTTAGTCACTCTCCTGTGGGGAGGAGTACTGTGTTTATCAAACTGGAGAAACCTAACGGGCGGCTACGATCTCTAGGGAATCTTTGTAACAGCTACGTAGTGATACCCTGCCGGACCACCTAGGTAGTGGTCAATGGGGATTAGCTCTCCCCGGGCAGAAAGGGAATCATGACTCATGGGTAAAGTGTGCGACCTCTGCAGAGGGTAGTGAAACTGATATATCAGCCGTGCTCACGGTTAAGAGCAGCCTTGGGATCCTCTTTGATTAGAGATACAGATGGTTCGAGATACAATGGTTCTATTTATTATTCTGGTTCGATAATGATAATGGTGTTTCCTCGATGAGGAAATGGTTCACGGGTTGGTTATATGATAAAACTTGGCTTCCATTAATAATAAATACCTGACTAACTAAAAGCAACTGCTTTGGCCTTAACCCCACATAAAGCTAGTCCACCTCAGCCAAACGGGACATTTGCTGAGTACGTTGATGTGTACTCATCCTTGCTTTACCACCAAACACCAGGTTGTCCGCATTGTAACCACTGCTCAGGAGAAGGCGAAGCCGTGGAAGGAGACTTCCAGGAGTTCCAAGACTACGATGAATTCTAGGTGTGGGTTGGTGGCAACCCCCAGTCAGCTGCCTGTGAAGGCCCTACCTTTACTGCGTTTCGCTAGCACTTTGATTTAACTGTTAACTTGATGACTATGTGGATGTCTATGACTCTGTGATGTAATAAGTTAATACTCTTTTATGTTATTATTCGAGCATTGTGTGACGATGTTCATTTATGTAATCGCTGTGTACGTGAGTTCTGATCCTGGCACGTACATAGTTCGCATCCGGTTTGTCTTCCAAAACCGGGTGTGACACTTAAGTCCATAGAGCGCCTTAGAGAGCTTATATACATGGTCGGGATACCTGTCATCCTCAAAGCCAGGGGGTTGTTCCACGTATACCTCCTCCTTAATTGGCCCATTGAGGAAAGCACTCTTCATGTCCATTTGGAACAACCTAAAAGAATGGTGAGTAGCATAGGCTAATAATATCCAAATTGACTCTAGCCTAGCAACAGGAGCAAAAGTCTCCTCAAAATCCAAACCTGCGACTTGGGCATAACCTTTTGCCACAAGTCGATCCTTGTTTCTTGTCACCACTCCGTGCTCGTCTTGTTTGTTGTGGAACACCCACTTGGTTCCCACAACGTTTTTCTTTGGACGTGGCACTAGGCTCTAGACTTCATTCCGTTTGAAGTTGTTGAGCTCTTCCTGCATGGCCAACACCCAGTCCGGATCCTACAAGGCCTCTTCTACCCTAAAAGGCTCAATAGAAGAGACAAACGAGTAATGCTCACAAAATTAGCTAATCGTGAGCGAGTAGTTACTCCCTTGCTGATGTCACCCAGAATCTGATCGACGGGGTGATTTCTTTGGATCGTCGCTCGGACTTGAGTTGGAGGGGCCCATGGTGCTTCTTCCTCCATAACCTGTTCTTCCTGAGCTCCCCCTTGATCCTGCCCCTCTTCTTGAAGTACTTGTACATCGTCTTGAGTTGGGGGATGCA
This sequence comes from Zea luxurians, assembly GCA_029449295.1. NCBI lineage: Eukaryota > Viridiplantae > Streptophyta > Magnoliopsida > Poales > Poaceae > Zea > Zea luxurians. The sequence goes on along the minus strand of JAOPSE010000013.1, from coordinate 72,924,487 downwards.
CATTGTCGAGGAAGATGGCTGATCTTGTTCCTGTAGTTCTTGTGGTTGCATATCACCTATCGCCATCGTGCGCATTGCGGCCTTCAGAATTCATCTTCATCTATATCATCAACATCAACTTGCTCTCTTGGAGAGCCATTAGTCTCATCAAATACAATGTCGCTAGAGACTTCAACTAACCTTGATGATTTGTTGAAGACCCTATACGCCTTTGTATTTGAGTCATACCCTAACAAAAACCCTTCTACTACCTTGGGAGAAAATTTTGAATGTCTACCTTTCTCCACAAGAATGTAGCATTTGCTCCCAAATACATGAAAATAGGACACATTGGGTTTGTTACCAGTTAGGAGTTCATAGGAAGTCTTCTTGAGGAGGTGGTGCAGATAGAGCCGGTTTATGGCATGGCAGGCTATGTTCACAGCTTCTGACCAAAACCACTCAGGCGTTTTGTACTCTCCAAGCATCGTTCTCGCCATGTCGATTAGCGTCCTGTTCTTCTTCTCTACCACACCATTTTGCTGTGGTGTGTAGGGAGCGGAGAACTCGTGCTTGATGCCTTCCTCCTCAAGATACTCTTCCACTTGTAGATTCTTGAACTCGGACCCATTGTCGCTTCTTATCTTCTTCACCTTAAGCTCAAACTCATTTTGAGCTCTCCTTAGGAAGCGCTTTAGGGTCCCTTGGGTTTCTGATTTGTCCTACAAAAAGAACACCCAAGTGAAGCGGGAAAATTCATCGACAATTACAAGACCATACTTACTTCCCCCTATGCTGATGTATGCAATGGGTCCGAAGAGATCCATGTGAAGAAGCTCTAGTGGTCTTAATGTCATCATCACATTCTAGCTGTGATGAGTGCTTCCCACCTGTTTCCCTGCTTGGCATGCTGCACAAGGTCTGTCTTTCTCAAAATAGACGTCGGTTAGTCCTAACACATGATCTCCCTTTAGAAGCTTATGAAGGTTCTTCATCCCAACATGTGCTAGACGGCGATGCCAGAGCCAACCCATATTAGTCTTACCTATTAAGCTTGCATCTAGATCGGCATTCTCTTTCGAAAAATCAACTAAATAGAGCTTGTCGTCTAGTACACCCTTAAAGGCTAATGAACCATCACTTCTTCTAAAGACAGATACATCAATATTTGTGAATAAACAATTATAACCCATGTTACATAATTGACTCACAGATAACAAATTATACCCGAGCAATTCAACTAAAAACACATTAGAGATAGAATGCTCGGATGTGATGGCTATTTTCCCAACCCTTTGACCTTGCCTTGGTTCCCATCTCCAAAGATGATCGTATCTTGAGAATCCTTGTTCTTGACGTAGGAGGTGAACATCTTCTTCTCCCCCGTCATGTGGTTTGTGCATCCGCTATCGATAATCTAGCTTGAGCCCCTGGATGCATAAACCTGCAAGGAATTTAAGCTTGGGTTTTAGGTACCCAACTCTTGTTGGGTCCTGCAAGGTTAGTCACAACAGTTTTTGGAACCCATATGCAAGTTTTGTCTCCCTTGCATTTGGATCCCAACTTCCTAGCAACTACTTTTGCATTCTTGCATAAAAGTACAAAGGAAGCATTGCAAGCATCATAAACAGTAGTAGGTCCATTGCAAACTTTGCTAGAAGCATGAGAAGTAGCATAATTTCTCCTAGGCCTACTTCTACCATGAACAAAGGCAGAACTAGATGCAAACATAGCATGTGAATCATTATAAGCAGCATGATCATAACTCCTATTATAATGAGAAACTTTCTTAACATGAGCATAAAGATAGGCATGTTTATTTTGATCATGTGAGCTACTAGCCATAGGAACCTTCCCTTTCCCTTTGGGATCGGAAGTCCTTTGGCTTGTTAAGTTCTTGATTTCCTTTTGAAAACCAAGTCCAGGGGGTGTCTACCAATGGTGTAGGCATCCCTAACAAATTTTAATTTCTCATAATCATCTTTGCAAGTCTTAAGTTGAGCATTAAGACTTGCAACCTCATTGTTCAATTTAGCAATAGAAGTAACATGTTCATCACACGCATTAACATCAAAGTCTTTACTTCTATTGCAAATTACTACATGCTCTACACATGGACTAGTTACATTTGCTTTTTCTAGCTTGGCACTCAAATCATTATTTAACTTTTTCAAGCTAGAAATAGATTCATGACAGGAAGACAGCTTAGATGATAGTATTTCATTTTTCTTAGTTTCCAAAGCAAGAGATTTTTGAACACTAACAAACTTGTCATGTTCCTCATATAAAATGTCCTCTTGCTTTTCTAGCAGTCTATCCTTTTCATCAAGAGCATCGATTAATTCATTAATTTTCTCTATTTTAGCTCTTTCTAACCCCTTAAATAAATCAAAGTAATCTACTTCATCATCGAAAGATTCCTCATCGCTAGAAGAAGAGTACTTAGGGGTATCTCCAATACGTACCTTCTTCTCCTTAGCCATAAGACATGTATGGCGTTTGTTGGGGAAGAGCGAAGATTTGTCGAAGGCCGAGGCAGCTAGTCCTTCATCCTCGGAGTCGGATGAAGAGCAGTCAGAATCCATTCCTTCCCAAGATGCGCCTCACCCTTTTCCTTCCTGTAATTCTTCTTCTTCTCTTTCTTCCCATGCTTTTCTTGTCCCTGGTCATTATCATTATCGGGGCATTGAGCTATGAAATGACCAGTCTTACCGCATTTGAAGCAGGAGCGCTTTCCCCTTGTTTTGTTCTTGTTGGGGTATTGCAGACTTGGTTCACCATCGTCTTGAGCCGGTTGTACATTGCTTTGTTGAGGACAAACCGACTGAGTTCTCTCTCGATCATTTCCCGCTTGGTGATCTTCGTCACTTCATCCCCTTCATGCGCCGTCTTGAGGACGTCCCAAATTTCTTTAGCACTCTTCAATCCTTGCACCTTGTTGTACTACACAAGGAAGCAAGGAGTATGGAGGTGGCTTGGGAGTTGAAGTTCCTCACTTGGGCAGCCTCATCAGAGTCGTAGTCCTCGTTGCCCACTTGTGGTACCTGCGCTCCAAACTCAACAATATACCAAATACTTTCATGGAGTGAGGTTAGATGGTGTCCCACATACAATAATCTTCACCATCAAAGTATGGTGGTTTGCCTAGGGGGACGGAAAGTAAAGGAGCACATTTGGAAATGCGAGGATAGTGAAGAGAGATTTTACTAAACTTCTTATTGAAAGTTGCCTAGAGGGGGGGGTGAATAGGCGAAACCTAAAAATTATAAACTTTGAACACACGTATGCCTAGGGTTAGTGTTAGAAATAATTCAGAGTGAAGAAGATAGTTCTCCTTGCCAAGAGTTGTTCAATCAATGTGGATAACCTTGGGAGAAAACTCAAATCAATATTAGCAAGGGAACTTTTAGAGAGAGGAAAGAGAGGGAAACAAATCAAGTGGAGATCAACACAAATGAACATGATGATTTGTTTACCGAGGTTCGGTTCCAAAGAACCTAGTTTCTGTTGAGGAGGCCACAAAGGCCGGGTCTATTCCAACCCTTTCCCTCTCTCAATCGGTCACATAGATCGGTCGAGTGCTTCTCCTTAATCACTTGGGTCACTAAGACCCTGCAAGGATCACCACACACTTAGGTGTCTCTTGCTAGCTTTACGAAGCACTTAGAAGAATTAGAATGAGAAGGAGAAAGCAATCCAAGCAACAAGAGCAACAAAAGAAACACAAAACACCCTCTCTTAAGTCACTAAGCAATTGAGTTGATTTTGAGGCTTGGAGAGGATTTGATCTTTTGATTGTGTCTTGTAGTGTATGCTTTTGCTCTTGTATTGAATGTGGAGTTTAGAAAACTTGGATAGCTTGAATGGTGGTGGTGGGGGGTATTGAAAGCCCCAACCACTATTTCAACCGTTGCTGTCGATGGGCACACCGGACAGTCCGGAGGTACACCGGACATGGCACTGTTCATTGTCCGGTGCGTGCCACGTCAGCAGACCATTGGGGTTTGGAGTGGTTTACAGTTGAAGTCCTTTGTCCTCTTGCGGCACTGGACAGTCTGGTGGCACACCAGACAGTCCGGTGTATTCTGACTTCGCAGCTCTGACTTCTGACTTCTGCATTGTGCATTTTTCACTGTTCACAGCAGTCGACCGTTAGGCACAGTTGACCGTTGCTCTGTTGGCTCACCGGATGTCGGTGTTTAGTGACCGACCGCACACCTGGGGTACCCTCGTGGTGCTTTTGGGTAGGACAGTGTCGTGGATTGTAACTCGATGGTTCGTGCCGGGGGCACGAGAAAGAGAGAGTCGAGCGAGTTTCAGCAGGTTCGGGCCGCTTGAGGAGCATAATACCCTACTTCCTGGGATGACTTTCTATGTGGGAGATGTTTAAAAGTGGTATCTACCAGGTTGTGAGGTGCTATTGAGATGAAAGTGATGGGGCCCCCCTTGGCCTTATATACACGAAAGTAGGGTGCTTCCCGTGTACACGCTGATCACACTCTTCCTGCTTATCTCCTAGCTAATAGCGAACAAACTTCGGTATCCCAAGGAAAACCCGGCGCCTCCGCTCTGAGCTATCTTCGACGGTTGAAGATTTTGGGCGTGGGAAAAGCGAACAACTTCAACGTGATCACGCCCAAGCCGCGAGTAATCTGGGCGTGGGCCCATAGCATTCCTGGGTCGACCCATTTTCATTGTTCTCTTTGCCCGCCCCACGATGAGGCATCACTATGGGGTGACTGGCATGTGGCCCCGAGTAGAGTTTTCACCCCCGAGTTGTAACACCCGGATTTTAGGGGTCCAAAACCCGGGGTTAACATAAACACCAGGTATGCTGGGACCAAGTCTCATACATATGATGTATAGTGGCACAGGATCGAATGTCACATCTTTATATATAACAGGAGTTCTATACAAAATAAATAATTACATTATAAGGAGACAACGGTCCAGCAACCCAAAGTTGACTGGGAGACGACGACCTAGACCTCTCACGAACACATCGCAGCATCCTCCATGAGCATCATCCTGCAGCACCTGGTCTTGACCTGTGGTGTGTGTGAGACAGCAAGAGTGAGCTCACATACGTTCATCGCTCAACAAGTTGTGGGGAATAATGTGCATGAACTCGCCAAAGGTGGGAGCTCACGTGGAGTGTAAGGCTTACCAAAGAAGATGGTTAGAGCTGAGCATTGCTTTTAAAGTTGGTCAAAATTTTATTAGCAGTTACTAAGTATAAGTAAATACCAACCCAGTTAAATAGTAGAACAGAAATAATAACAACATCACCTGCAATGCAATGCATATGACAAATTGAATTTAGTTCCATAATTAATCATGTGAGTGTCCGAGCTGCTCATGACCGTGAGCACGGCTAGTATACCAGTTTTACACTCTGCAGAGGTTGCGCATCTTTACCCACAAGTCGTGTATCCCATGTCGCCAGGGTTTGCAAAGCCCTTAGACACTTCCGAGGTGAATGGCTAGGGATCCACTACGAGGCCTTTACAAAGTTCCACTAGCTTCCGAAAACCCGCTACAGTTTATAGGAAGATCCAGTGCAGGAATCCCTTGCAGGACCGCCATCGCAGCAAAATCCTCCCGAGGGCCTCCCTACACTGACCTCTCCCCTACTGCCCTTGCCCCTTTCGGGTAAGGTAGTCTTCCACTAGCTTTCCTAATTAATCAGCCAAGGGCGTCCCATTCCACCCTCATGGTAGCACTGTTTTCCCGGGTGGTTCTCCATGTTCCAATTAACATAATGATCTTAACATGAACCATAAATAACAACTGATAACAAAAGTATAATCATGAATGGTGTATCTCCATACCCAAAACCACATATAGCACTAGCAAGTACTACCCAGAAAGTTCAGTGGTAAACAAGGTATAAAGATAGACAAACTAGGGTAACCTATTGGGTCCCATCAAAATTAACCTATGCAGATCATTATGATTAATTAGAACATGGCTGGGTAAAAATAAGTGATCAAGGGCACAACTTGCCTGGGCCTTGAGATTCCAGGTACTAGGATGATCTTCAGATGACTCGTGACCTCGCACTAGTCGTAGCAATACAAACAAACAGTGTATAGGCAAAATTAACATTACACCAAACATATATGCCAAAATACATATTAATAATCTACATATTAAAATAAGATCACAGGAAAAAGAATTATTAATTTTGGAGTTATAGATTTTAAGTTATGGATTTCCAAAGATTCTATGTGCTTAGTACAAGATTAATTAAGATAACAATTTTAATGTGACTTTTATGTAAAACCAGTGGCATTAATTGATAAACAATAATATTACAAAATTATAGGAAGTGGAATGGATTAATTTGGAGTTCATATGCATTTTCTATGAATTATATAAATTCTAGGAATTATTTTTATATTAAAAACTTATTTTCTAATTCATTTTCCTGATTTTATAACTCTCTGGACTGGGCCTCAATTAAACAGAAGCACAGGGGCTATGGCGTAAAAGATCCGAGACTCAGTCAACAGGGAACGTGGACGGCGGGTTCTATTTAAGTAAAACCGAGGGGCTCTTTATGAAGATTGCTACGGCGAAGAGGTATTCTCAGATCTCGGCCGTCCGATCAACAATCGAGGGCCAGGATTAGATCTGGCTTATTATGAAACGTTACGCGACGACGTCCCTCGGATCAGAGACCAACGGTGTGGATTTAAAAATGACCGCGGCAGGTTCACGTCCGTCCGATAGCATCCAACGGCGCAGGATCAATCACGCGAAGGGTTACGCGTCGATCTAATCTGGGCCGCACGATCACCATCCAACGGTGCACCACCATCGTCCCTACGGCGCACCCCGCGCCCGTGAATACGGCGGCGCCAAACAGTCCGCACGGCGGCGACGCCGGTGGCCAGTGCGCCCGACGCCCAAACCTCGATTCCGAAGAGCTATACGCAGGGAAGGACATGGCGGTCAGCATGGAAGGGTTTCTCACCTGCAAGAGATCGCGGAGGAGCCTGCCCACGGTGTAGCGCGGAACACCGGCCCCTCCCCAAGTCCGGCGAGCAATTGGGTCGGGAACGGTGGCATTCATCACCCGCCAACGCCACAAAACGCATGTATGCATCCCGGCGGCCATCCTCGAGCACCCGATGGGCTTCAAACGGCGGTAGAGGCCACGGACGGCTGCGGCGGCGAAATCCTATTCTTCTCTGCGCTCCATGGTTCGACAATGGTGGCCCGGGCGCGGTGCGACACGGGGGAGCTAGGGGAACGTCCCGAGCTTTATACCCAGGCGGCGAAGTCCGAGCAGGCGAGGACCACGCGGCCGAGGAACCAGGGCACGACCTGCAAGCTTGCCGCGGATCTCGCTGCGTTTCTGTTGAGCGAAGAAGCTAGGAGATGACAGCGTGGCCCCACACGTCAGTAAGTCACGCGCGCAAAGAAGAATTCGGGTGAGACTGCCATGCGGGTCCCGCAGTTCAGTGAAACAGAGCGTGAGCGAGAGAGTGACCGAGCGCGCGGTCCATGCGCGAGGCGTCTGAGGAGGCGGGCCCACGCGTCAGTGACGCCAAACCTAAGGGCGCGCGGTGGAGGCCGAGTTGGGCCGAGCGGGGATGAGTAGAGATGGGCCGCGAGCGAGGGAAGTCAGCCCAGTGTCTGTTTTCCATTTTCCTTCTTTATTCTTTTCTTTTCTGTTTTGTTTTCCCTTTTTGTTTCAAATCTGAAATTTGAATTCAATTTTTTATAGAATTCATACTCCAATTAGATATTAAATTTTAAACATGCCCTCATGGAATGGGTGTATTTATTCATAGATTCATTTTGTAATTTCTTCACTTAAAATCCAAATCCCCGGCTCTTTATTATATTTTTATTATTGTTATTGTTATTATTATTAAATGCGCAAACAAAACTCCAACGAGATGCACTTTCTTTTATTTTAGTGTCTTTGGTTCGATTTTAATCACTCTTCATTTTATGTATGCTCTGTTCATGATGCAAATAAGGCACATAAAATAAGGAAATCACCATGTATTTATTGTACCCAATTTTGAGTATTACAAATCCTACCCCCCTTAAAAATAATCTCGTCCTCGAGATTTGTAAGGAACATGATACAACAAATTTAGCTTGTAGTCTAGATTTCAGTTTTTTTTAGTTAGTTCAAAAATCAAGAGTCTCTTTTTTTTTATTAGTTAGTTATTAGGAGAGCATAGGTATATATGGTTATAGACACTTTATTATGCAGGATAAATGATATCTTTAAAGCATTTATAGGTTTGGGTAAGAAAGAGTAGGATAAGAAAAGACTCCATCCAAGATTGTGGATCTTGACTCATCTTGGTGACCTCACTTGATCCTTGAAGACTTGAGTTGGTGCTCATCCTTTCTTGATGAAGTTGATCATCTTCTTTGGTCTTATCTCATTGATCAGAAGTTAGTGTAGGTTATTGGACTGGGGAATATGGTTAATATAGGTATGGATGAGATAGACTACATGATGTAGGTCAAAGTTTGTTTGTTATTAGGTGGGAATAGAGAGGTTATACCATTCATCATGGCTCTATGGGTTGGGTTAGCTCATGGTTGAATTGACCCAATGTGCTAAGATAAGTTAATACATGGCTAGTGGGGTCTAATCTCTTCTACTAGTGTCATTAATCTGTTTAAGTGAACCACATTAAGTTAGATAACATTAGACCACACTGGATCAGGTCACATTAGGTAAGATAAGATCTAGATTAGATTGGATATGACTAGATTAGACTAGTTTAGGTTAAATAGGTCCAACAGGGTAGAATACGTTAGGATGTTTTGAGATTAGTTAGATATGTTATGATAAGATAGAGTCTCTTGCTAGTTTATAATTGAGAGGTTATGCAACTATCAGATGGTTAAGGTAGTTGCATATGGCCAAGTCGATCTATCATTCTTAATTTAGTGCAGGGTGATCTAAGTTAAGACTGGTTCTATGGTAGTAGAGTCTAAACTATTTCATCAGTATTATCTAACATGTTTGATAAGTTAGTTTAGATTAGATCAGATCTAGATTAGATTGGTGTGACTTGTTTGACTAGATAAGATCTAATTAATTTGCATTAGATCATGGTTGTTAAACTAGGGTGGATAAGTATGCTTATTAGGATAAGATGGATCCATAAAGACAAGATAGAATCTTTTGAAGTTAGTTAGATCTATTAGGATGAGATAAAATCTTTTTAAGATAAGATGAGTATCTTTTAAGATGAGATGGATCTATTAAGATAAGGGAGAATCCTTTTAAGATAAGATGAATTGGTTAGAATGAGATCTTTTAGGATAAGATAAATTTCTTAAGCTAGATAAGTTCCAATGGGGATAATCTAGGTTGTCTAGTTATTTTATAAATATATTTTTATACCTATGTGTATATGCAGATGCAATTGTGGACATTATTCCACAACTCATCACACTCAATCAAAGATCCAAATCAGACAGATATCATAAGAACAAGCATTCAAATGCATAGACACTTATAAAAATAGTTTTGTTTTTGTCCCTAAGAGGTAGGTCTCCTATTCCTAAAGTCACTTTAGGCACAGGATTTCAAAGTGTGAAATCCACATTTGTCTTTAGAATAAATAGGTAAGAATAATCAGAGTAAAGCGGAAATAGATGAGAAAAGATTAAGAAAAGTTTAGAAAAGAATCAGAGTAGCAGAGGTAAGTAAAGAATGGTTGTCCAGTTCTATCTAGGTTTCGTCCTACAGTCAACATTCCTCTGATACCACTTCTGTAACACCCGGATTTTAGGGGTCCAAAACCCGGGGTTAACATAAACACCAGGTATGCTGGGACCAAGTCTCATACATATGATGTATAGTGGCACAGGATCGAATGTCACATCTTTATATATAACAGGAGTTCTATACAAAATAAATAATTACATTATAAGGAGACAACGGTCCAGCAACCCAAAGTTGACTGGGAGACGACGACCTAGACCTCTCACGAACACATCGCAGCATCCTCCATGAGCATCATCCTGCAGCACCTGGTCTTGACCTGTGGTGTGTGTGAGACAGCAAGAGTGAGCTCACATACGTTCATCGCTCAACAAGTTGTGGGGAATAATGTGCATGAACTCGCCAAAGGTGGGAGCTCACGTGGAGTGTAAGGCTTACCAAAGAAGATGGTTAGAGCTGAGCATTGCTTTTAAAGTTGGTCAAAATTTTATTAGCAGTTACTAAGTATAAGTAAATACCAACCCAGTTAAATAGTAGAACAGAAATAATAACAACATCACCTGCAATGCAATGCATATGACAAATTGAATTTAGTTCCATAAATTAATCATGTGAGTGTCCGAGCTGCTCATGACCGTGAGCACGGCTAGTATACCAGTTTTACACTCTGCAGAGGTTGCGCATCTTTACCCACAAGTCGTGTATCCCATGTCGCCAGGGTTTGCAAAGCCCTTAGACACTTCCGAGGTGAATGGCTAGGGATCCACTACGAGGCCTTTACAAAGTTCCACTAGCTTCCGAAAACCCGCTACAGTTTATAGGAAGATCCAGTGCAGGAATCCCTTGCAGGACCGCCATCGCAGCAAAATCCTCCCGAGGGCCTCCCTACACTGACCTCTCCCCTACTGCCCTTGCCCCTTTCGGGTAAGGTAGTCTTCCACTAGCTTTCCTAATTAATCAGCCAAGGGCGTCCCATTCCACCCTCGTGGTAGCACTGTTTTCCCGGGTGGTTCTCCATGTTCCAATTAACATAATGATCTTAACATGAACCATAAATAACAACTGATAACAAAAGTATAATCATGAATGGTGTATCTCCATACCCAAAACCACATATAGCACTAGCAAGTACTACCCAGAAAGTTCAGTGGTAAACAAGGTATAAAGATAGACAAACTAGGGTAACCTATTGGGTCCCATCAAAATTAACCTATGCAGATCATTATGATTAATTAGAACATGGCTGGGTAAAAAGAAGTGATCAAGGGCACAACTTGCCTGGGCCTTGAGATTCCAGGTACCAGGATGATCTTCAGATGACTCGTGACCTCGCACTAGTCGTAGCAATACAAACAAACAGTGTATAGGCAAAATTAACATTACACCAAACATATATGCCAAAATACATATTAATAATCTACATATTAAAATAAGATCACAGGAAAAAGAATTATTAATTTTGGAGTTATAGATTTTAAGTTATGGATTTCCAAAGATTCTATGTGCTTAGTACAAGATTAATTAAGATAACAATTTTAATGTGACTTTTATGTAAAACCAGTGGCATTAATTGATAAACAATAATATTACAAAATTATAGGAAGTGGAATGGATTAATTTGGAGTTCATATGCATTTTCTATGAATTATATAAATTCTAGGAATTATTTTTATATTAAAAACTTATTTTCTAATTCATTTTCCTGATTTTATAACTCTCTGGACTGGGCCTCAATTAAACAGAAGCACAGGGGCTATGGCGTAAAAGATCCGAGACTCAGTCAACAGGGAACGTGGACGGCGGGTTCTATTTAAGTAAAACCGAGGGGCTCTTTATGAAGATTCCTACGGCGAAGAGGTATTCTCAGATCTCGGTCGTCCGATCAACAATCGAGGGCCAGGATTAGATCTGGCTTATTATGAAACGTTACGCGACGACGTCCCTCAGATCAGAGACCAACGGTGTGGATTTAAAAATGACCGCGGCAGGTTCACGTCCGTCCGATAGCATCCAACGGCGCAGGATCAATCACGCGAAGGGTTACGCGTCGATCTAATCTGGGCCGCACGATCACCATCCAACGGTGCACCACCATCGTCCCTACGGCGCACCCCGCGCCCGTGAATACGGCGGCGCCAAACAGTCCGCACGGCGGCGACGCCGGTGGCCAGTGCGCCCGACGCCCAAACCTCGATTCCGAAGAGCTATACGCAGGGAAGGACATGGCGGTCAGCATGGAAGGGTTTCTCACCTGCAAGAGATCGCGGAGGAGCCTGCCCACGGTGTAGCGCGGAACACCGGCCCCTCCCCAAGTCCGGCAAGCAATTGGGTCGGGAACGGTGGCATTCATCACCCGCCAACGCCACAAAACGCATGTATGCATCCCGGCGGCCATCCTCGAGCACCCGATGGGCTTCAAACGGCGGTAGAGGCCACGGACGGCTGCGGCGGCGAAATCCTATTCTTCTCTGCGCTCCATGGTTCGACAATGGTGGCCCGGGCGCGGTGCGACACGGGGGAGCTAGGGGAACGTCCCGAGCTTTATACCCAGGCGGCGAAGTCCGAGCAGGCGAGGACCACGCGGCCGAGGAACCAGGGCACGACCTGCAAGCTTGCCGCGGATCTCGCTGCGTTTCTATTGAGCGAAGAAGCTAGGAGATGATAGCGTGGCCCCACACGTCAGTAAGTCACGCGCGCAAAGAAGAATTCGGGTGAGACTGCCATGCGGGTCCCGCAGTTCAGTGAAACAGAGCGTGAGCGAGAGAGTGACCGAGCGCGCGGTCCATGCGCGAGGCGTCTGAGGAGGCGGGCCCACGCGTCAGTGACGCCAAACCTAAGGGCGCGCGGTGGAGGCCGAGTTGGGCCGAGCGGGGATGAGTAGAGATGGGCCGCGAGCGAGGGAAGTCAGCCCAGTGTCTGTTTTCCATTTTCCTTCTTTATTCTTTTCTTTTCTGTTTTGTTTTCCCTTTTTGTTTCAAATCTGAAATTTGAATTCAATTTTTTTATAGAATTCATACTCCAATTAGATATTAAATTTTAAACATGCCCTCATGGAATGGGTGTATTTATTCATAGATTCATTTTGTAATTTCTTCACTTAAAATCCAAATCCCCGGCTCTTTGTTATATTTTTATTATTGTTATTGTTATTATTATTAAATGCGCAAACAAAACTCCAACGAGATGCACTTTCTTTTATTTTAGTGTCTTTGGTTCGATTTTAATCACTCTTCATTTTATGTATGCTCTGTTCATGATGCAAATAAGGCACATAAAATAAGGAAATCACCATGTATTTATTGTACCCAATTTTGAGTATTACACGAGTGGACCCGGGGGATATCTGTCCCACACAAGCCCCCAATCTTTGAGTTAATTTTGAAATAATCGATTGAAAGGTTCTTGGTTCTTGCTTATGGGCTCATCATATGACTTGACACGTTTATAACTCTGTTGGGTGCACCAAAGGTGCACCCATTGGGTGTAGCCCCCGAGCTTTGAGTTGATTTTGATATAATCAATTCAAAAGTCTTCACCTTATGCTTTAGAAACCAGCACTCGGCTTCAAAGTTTTGTGAATCTGTTGGGTGCACCAAAGGTGCATCCAATGGGTGTAATCCCCGAACTTTGAGTTGATTTTGAAATAATCAATTCAGAGGTCTTCACCTTATGCTTTAGAAACTAGCACTCGACTTCAAAGTTTTGTGAATCCGTTGGGTGTAGGTGTAGCCCCCGAGCTTTGAGTTGATTTTGAAATAATCAATTCAGAGGTCTTCACCTTATGCTTTAGAAATCAGCACTCGACTTCAAAGTTGTGTGAATCCATTGGGTGCACCAAAGGTGCACCTAATGGATGTAGCCCCCGAGCTTTGAGTTGATTTTGAAATAATTAATTCAAAGGTCTTCATCTTATGCTTTAGAAATCAGCACTCGGCTTCAATGTTTTGTGATTCCGTGGGTGTAGCCCTCGAGCTTTGAGTTGATTTTGAAATATTCAACTCAAATGTCTTTTTCTTATGATTTTCTCAAAATGATCTTTCAGAATAACCCAGTGATGACATCTGTCTGTATCTTGTTTGGTCTGAAATCAATTTGATCAGTGACAAGTTGGAGTTCGGCTAGTCAAAACTGAGAGCCCTTGGCTGGACGCCACTTTGCCGCGTACTTTAATGCCTCTATTGATTGGACTTGTGCTTTGGTAACCACATTTGGACTTCCTCCCATTTCAGCCGATATTCCCCTTTGTCGCGGTATATTCATGGGTATATGTTGTAGGTATCACTGCTTTAGAAACTCTCGAAGAATCCGGGCGGTACACCCAATGGGTGTGCCTAATGGGTGTCTGCCCAGTAAAAGGCATCTATCGCATTGTCCTGAAATAGTAACTTGACATGATGGAGAGATGTAATACTTTGCCTGAGCGGTTGACTTGATTCCATCTAGTGCCATGTTACGTGAAGCGACGCCAGACGCCTGACTCATTTCCAGACGGTTTGAATTGCTATTGAATTCTCGTGACTGTTCGGTGAGTGGGCAGGAAGTGGATGGTCGCTGTCGGTACCCTGGAATAGGGGTACCCCTTACTATAGCATGAAGACACGGTGCCCACGCGGCTATCTCTAGTCACGTGGTGAACAGCACCTGACTCCACCACGTGGACGGTTCTGGGGTCGCCACGTGGCCAAAGAAGACGATATACTCCAAGATGCCAATAGTGGGTCCGGACCCCCATGGGAAAGTGTCGGACCCCTGTACATGTAGACCGGACCTCCGGGCAAGGTCCAGGACCCCCACAGGTGCGACCCGGGCCCCTCAGGACGGGTCACAGACCTCTTTGTGTGGGGTCCGGACTACCCACAGCCGGGTCCCGGGACTCTAGGGCAGAGAATACCCAAGCCTTGCTCAGGTAGGGGTCCAGTGCCGACATGTGTCCAGGCCCATCCTGGTGCGGACCTGTCCGCATAACGCTACTGCTCCCCGCCCAAGCGGGGACCCGATGCTGCCACGTGGCCTACCGCATGTGACGTAAGCTAGTGGGCGGAGCCTGACGTAAGGCTCCTGGGTTGCGCGGCCCTTGCATTTATTGCGGATAAGGCGCGCCGCTTGACAAGCGATGTGTCGCCTTGGCATTTAATGAGGCCTGCCCACTCTGCTGACAGGCAGCGACCTGTCCACTCTACTGGCAAGCAGTGTGCCGCCTCATCATTTAATGAGACATGTCCATGTCGCTGGCAGGCGGCATGCCTGTCCATTATGATGGCAGACGATACGCCCATGTTGCTGCGTGCACTGTGTTGATCATCACTTGTACGTTGCCAGGGAAGCTTCCGCTGCACGCCAATGTTGTGCAGACCACGGAAACTAGGACGCAGGAAGATTGCACTGGCGACTAGCATTAGTTGCTCCAAGTATTACATCAGTTATGTTCCTGGGCCCATATGTCGGGGCTTAGCACCCTTGTACGTGCCCCCCTTGGACTATAAAAGGGAGGGCACACTACGTTACAAGACACGCTCACTTAGGCTCTCAGACTCACAAGTTCATACAAGCTCTCAAGCTTAATACAGCACACAGTGGAGTAGGGTATTACGCCCCGGTGGCCCGAACCACTCTAAACTCTTACGTGTTCTTGTGTTCACCGTCCATCTAGCAACAGGCAAAATGCTTAGGCCCCCTCCTCATCTTAGGATTTAGGGCGGGTGCATTCCGCCACCCTGCCGAAGATTTCCTCTCCGACATTTGGTGCGCCAGGTAGGGGCTTGGCATTAGATTTTTTGCTTGTTTTCTTGCTCAGCATGATGGTGCAAATCGTTGAGCACCGCGCCGAGACTTTGGAGGACTTCCTGGTGGAGGAAGAAGCTGCATCTTCCACGCCACGAGTGTCCAACCGCCCTACGTCTGGGGCTGCTGCTGTGCATGCAACGCGGCAGCACACGCCTGCATAGGCATCCCGGACTGCAACAAGGGCAGCGCCTGGGGCGTTGTCAGCGGTCGAAGAGTTGTTGCGCCATCCTCCTAGCTCCACGGCCTCGCCGAGGGCCATGAAGTAGTGGTGTGACGACGTCGACCGACTGCTCGGCATGGCGCATTCTGGCTCGACCAGATGCAGGTCTCGGTCATCCCGGCGCCATCATGAGGCGACGATGTCTGTGCACTCACCCTCGGTGAGGGGTGCACAGACCAACGACCTCCGGGCAGAGCTCAACCACAGGCGTGCGGGAGAGGATGCCCGGATCTCTCTGGAGAGGGCACGGGAGCGCCGGCAAAACATCGAGGGTCGCGAGGACGCTCGAGTCTCTCTAGAGAGGGCGCGAGAGCGCTGACAGAACGTCGAGGGTCGCAACCTCGACCAGGACTTTGCTGTGGTCACACCGCAGACTCCAAGGGGCGCTCGGATCCAAGCGGGTGTCCCATTGGCTGACGTGGGTTACGCCGCACTCGCAGACCATCTCCATGCCGCAACTTGGCCATCCAAGTTCCGGCCACACCTGCCGAAGAAGTATGACGGTACATCCAATCCATCGGAATTCTTGCAGGTTTACGTCACCGCCATCACGGCAGCAGGTGGAGACACCACCGTTATGGCAACATACTTCCATGTTGCCTTGTCTGGGCCAGCCCAGACTTGGCTCATGAACCTTGCCCCAGGATCGGTCTACTCCTGGGAAGAGCTCTGTGCGTGGTTCACGGCGAACTTCACTAGCGCTTACCAACAGCATGGCGTGGAGGCCCACCTCCACGTAGTAAGGCAGGAGCCCAGAGAAACTCTCCGGACGATCATCTCCCGCTTCACCAAGGTACGAGGCACCATACCTTGTATTTCAGATGCTTCCATCATCACTGCTTTCCGCCAGGGAGTACGTGATGAAAAGATGTTGGAGAAGTTAGCCACGCACGACATGGAGACTGTCACCATACTCTTCGCTCTGGCCGATAAGTGCGCTAGAGCCACTGAGGGCCATGCATGGCACTCGGTGCCGCAAACCGGGGCTGCCCAGATGGGTGGCTCGGGTGCTGTCGCTCAGGACAGCAAAAAGAAGAAAAAGAACCGCGGCCACGAGAAGCCGTCGTCTGCCGCACTGGTCGTAGCAGCTGCGGATGGGGGCTAGAGCGAGCGCAACAAGCACCCATGGCCGTAGAGGGGTAATAGCGGCTCATGCCCTATACACCCCAACAGTCACCACAGAGTCACAGAGTGTCGCAAGATCATCGAGCTCGCGAAGCGCGTCAGCGAGCAGCGCGAGAAGACCTCCAGAGATGGCTCCCCTCCTCGCCGCCAACCTGGCAAGGAAAGGGTTGACAGCGGCAAGGTGGCCGCGGGAGAACCGGACCTCGGGTATCAGTCACCCGAGGGGGTCCTAAAGGATGTTTTCACCGGAGACTCTGACTCCGGTGACGACAACTAGACGGGCCATCAGGGGGACCCCGTACTCCCTGGTCTACGGGGCCGAAGCCTGCCTTCACCCGGAAACCCTTTTGGACTCCCCATGGGTCCAGTCTTTTGACAAGTCTGTGCAGGAGTGGCTGCAGCACGAGGACTTGGACTCCATCAACGAACGCAGATAGCAGGCTGTGATCCGAAGTGCACGTTGCGACCAGGCGCCCAGGCGCTACCGCCAATGGTTCGTGCACAAGTAGGGAGCTCTGGGTCGAGACCTAGTCCCACGGCGAGTACCGAACCAAGAAGGGGTCCACAAAATCTCCCCCAGCCAGGAAGGACTCTTCAAGGTGAGGGAAGTATGCTGACCCAGGTGTATCCATCTTGCCGCAACAGAAGGAGAATCTCTTCCTGGCCCCTGGAACATGGAGCATCTCCGTAAGTTCTACCCAATAGGAGCAAGTCTGAGGGGTTAAGTTTTTCTTCTTTTGTAATTAGGTTGTGCATATGTGTACGCCAGCCCGGTGAGGTCCACCCTCATAAACCCGGCCTGTTGGTCTACACCCATGTATGAAAGGTTATAAAGAAAAGAATTACCCCCTCAGATGTGCTTTTATGATAGTCTTATCCTCCTGCTCCATGGTTTTATCCTGCAGTTTGCGGATATTATTTTTTTATCTAACCCACCCATACAGTTCCCATCCTTGCTGATATGACGACATCTGAATTGAGTAGCTAGGCTTGTAGTTTAGGACCCCTCTACGAAGGCAGGGGGGTCCGACAGTCTAGGGGCCGGTTCTAAAGAACGGGAGCTCGTTCCATGGAGTGGTCCGGGGCTGTGTAGCCGCTTAGCCCGGTTCCGTACCCTAAGCCTACACACTCCACCACTCTGTGACGGGTACCCTAGTATTTGGAGCTATGGTCCTGTGGGTCCGACAATCTGGGGTCTGGTTCTAGAGAACGGACACTTGTCTCCTGGGGTGGTCCAGAGCCATGTAGCCGCTTAGCCTGATCCCGTACCGTAAGCCTGCGCGCTCCACCACTCTGTGACGGGTGTCCTAGTATCTGGCACCATGGTCCAGGGGGTCCGGACACACAACTTGGATTTCCAGGCTAAGTTCTGCAGGTCCTATGCATGTATCAAAGGATGGCTAATATCAGATGGTGGGTCCTATGGGTGTGCTTGAAAGGGAAATGTGCCCTTGGGCCATTTCTAAGTATTTTGGTGATTTAGTGTCCAACACAAGTGCCAGAGTGTAAAAAGGTGGACAAAGTACAAATCAAGGATAAAGGTATGTTTCTCAGACTTAGTACATTGTTTTATGGACTAATGTATTGTGTCTAAGTGCTGGAAACAGGAAAAATCCAATTGAAAATGCCTTGGCTCGAGCAGCCAAGACTCTGCTGAGTCTGGAGCACCGGACTGTCCGGTGGTGCACCGGACAGTGTCCGGTGCGCCAGGCTGGCTCGAGCGAACAGGCTGCTCTCGGGACTTCGACGGCGGTGTACGGCTATAATTCACCGGACTGTCCGGTGGTGCACCGGACTGTCCGGTGGGCCGTTCACAGGCGAACTCGTCGCTCTCGGGAATTCATCGGCGACGTACGGCTATAATTCACCGGACTGTCCGGTGTGCACCGGACTGTCCGGTGAGCCAACGGTCGGCAGGGCCAATGGTCGGCCGCGCGATCTGCGCGGGACACGTGGCCGAGCCAACGGCTAGAAGGAGGCACCGGACTGTCCGGTGTGCACCGGACATGTCTGGTGCGCCAACGGCTCTCAAGCTGCCAACGATCGACTGCGCCATTTAAGGAAAGAAATCGGGCACCGGACAGTGTCCGGTGTGCACCGGACTGTCCGGTGCTCCAGTCGACAGAAGGCAAGATCAGCCTTCCTAGATTGCTCTCAACGGCTCCTAGCTGCCTTGGGGCTATAAAAGGGACCCCTAGGCGCATGGAGGAGTACACCAAGCATTCCTACAACATTCCTAAGCACCAAGACATCGATTCCGCGCCTTTGATTCTTTGTGATAGCAATTAGAGCTCTAGTTGAGTGGTGAACTCATTGAGTTGTGTTGTGAGCTCTCGTTGCGACTTGTGTGCGTGGTGTTGCTGTGATTTCTTGTCTTGAGTGCGTTGCTAATCCCTCCCTTGCTCCGTGCTTCTTTGTGAACTTCAAGTGTAAGGGCGAGAGGCTCCAAGTTGTGGAGATTCCTCGCAAACGGGATTGAGAAAAAGCAAGCAAAACACCGTGGTATTCAAGTGGGTCTTTGGACCACTTGAGAGGGGTTGATTGCAACCCTCGTCCGTTGGGACGCCACAACGTGGAGTAGGCAAGCATTGGTCTTGGCCGAACCACGGGATAACCACCGTGCCATCTCTGTGATTGATTTCTTGTGGTTATTATGTTTTGACTCCTCTCTAGCCACTTGGCATTTACTGTGCTAACGCTTAACCAAGTTTTTGTGGCTTAAGTTTTCAAGTTTTACAGGATCACCTATTCACCCCCCTCTAGGTGCTCTTAATTGGTATCAGAGCCGTTCTCTTCACAAAGGGACTAACCGCTTGAAGAGATGGATCCTAAGGGGAAGGGTATCGTGATCAACGATAAAGAGAAGGAATCCTTCGTCAACGAGCCGAAGGACGACAAGCCTACCGACTCCGGCTCGGGCCATAGACGGAAAGAAGGGAAGAAGAAGAAGACGAGGCGCATCAAGGAGATCGTCTACTACGACGACAGCGATGAGTCTACTTCTTCCCAAAAGGACGACGACCACAACGACTACGAGAGAAGGAAACCGGTCAATTCGAACTTTTCTTTTGACTACTCTCGTATTCCTCAAAGTACAAATGCTCATTTATTATCTATTCCACTTGGTAAACCTCCTCATTTTGATGGAGAGGACTACGGATTTTGGAGTCACAAAATGCGTAGTCACTTGTTCTCTCTCCATCCTAGTATATGGGAGATTGTAGAGAGTGGAATGCACTTTGATAGTACGGATAGTCCCATGTTCATTAATGAGAAAATTCATAAGAATGCACAAGCTACTACTGTTCTTCTAGCTTCATTGTGCAGGGATGAATACCACAAAGTGAGCGGCTTGGATAACGCCAAGCAAATATGGGACACCCTCAAGATTTCTCATGAGGGGAACGACGTCACCTTGCTCACCAAGATGGAGTTGGTGGAAGGCGAGCTAGGACGATACGCGATGATAAGGGGCGAGGAGCCAACCCAAACATACAACCGGCTCAAGACCCTTATCAACAAAATAAGGAGCTACGGAAGCACGCGATGGACGGACCATGACGTCGTCCGATTGATGCTAAGGTCCTTTACCGTTCTTGATCCTCATTTGGTGAATAACATTCGTGAGAATCCCAGGTACACCAAAATGTCGCCCGAAGAAGTCCTTGGAAAATTCGTAAGCGGGCGAATGATGATCAAGGAGGCAAGGTACGTGGACGACGCTCTAAACGGTCCAATCAACGAGCCTCAACCCGTTGCTCTCAAGGCAACAAGGAGCAAGGAGGCGTTACCCAGCAAGGTAGCACAAATTGAGGCGGCCGGACTTAATGATGAAGAGATGGCCCTCATCATCAAAAGATTCAAGACAGCGCTAAAGGGTCGCAAGGGGCAGCCAAGCAAGACCAAGACAAAGGGGAAGCGCTCATGCTTCAAATGTGGTAAGCTTGGTCATTTTATTGCTAACTGTCCCGACAATGATAGTGATCAGGATCAAGGGAACAAGAGGGAGAAGAAGAAGAACTATAAGAAGGCAAAGGGCGAGGCACATCTTGGCAAGGAATGGGATTCGGATTGCTCCTCGTCCGACTCCGACAATGAAGGACTCGCTGCCACCGCCTTCAACAAGTCATCCCTCTTCCCCAACGAGCGTCACACATGCCTTATGGCAAGGGAGAAGAAGGTATGTACTCGAAACTCTACTTATGCTTCTTCAAGTGAGGACGAATCTAGTGATGAAGATGAAATAGATTATTCATGTTTATTTAAGGGCCTAGATAGAACCAAGGTAGATAAAATTAATGAATTGATTGATGCCTTGAATGATAAGAATAGGCTTTTAGAAAAACAAGAGGACTTGTTATATGAAGAACATGACAAATTTGTAGAAGCACAAAAATCTCATGCCTTAGAAGTTAAGAGAAATGAAATGCTTTCTTGTGAATTATCTTCCTGCCATGAGATGATTTCTAGCTTAAGGAGCATTAATGATGATTTGAATGCTAAGTTAGAAATAGCTAGTAAATCAACAACTTGTGTAGAAAATGTTGTTATTTGCAATAGGTGTAAATATTTTGATATTGATGCTTGTAGTGAACACTTAGCTACTATTACAAAGTTAAATGATGAAATGGCTAGTCTTAATGCCCAACTTAAGGCTAGCAAAAGTGATTTTGATAAACTAAAGTTTGCTAGGGATGCCTACACGATTGGTAGACACCCCTCAATTAAGGATGGGCTTGGCTTCAAGAGGGAAGCCAAGAACTTAACAAGCCATAAGGCTCCCATCTCCGCCAAGGAGAAAGGGAAGGCCCCTATGGCAAGTAGTACTAAAAAGAACCATGCTTTTATGTACAATGATAGAAGACAGTCTCATAGGAGTTGTACTGCTTTTGATTCACATGCCTATGATTCTTATGCTATGTTTGCTCCCAGTTCTTCCTATATGCATTGTAGAGATATGCCTAGGAAAAATATTCATCATGTGCCTAGAAAGAATATTGTTCATGTTCCTAGGAAAGTTATGAATGGACCCTCTACAATTTATCATGCTTTAAATGCTTCCTTTGCTATTTGTAGAAATGATAGGAAGATAGTTGCTAGGAAATTAGGGGCAAAATGCAAGGGTGATAAAACTTGCATTTGGGTCCCTAAGACAATTTTGACTAACCTTGTAGGACCCAACAAGAGTTGGGTACCTAAGACCCAAGCCTAAATTTGCCTTGCAGGTTTATGCATCCGGGGGTTCAAGCTGGATTATCGACAGCGGATGCACGAACCATATGACGGGGGAAAAGAAGATGTTCACCTCCTACGTCAAGAATAAGGATTCCCAAGATTCAATCATATTCGGTGATGGGAACCAACGCAAGGTGAAAGGTTTAGGCAAGATTGCAATATCAAATGAGCACTCTATCTCTAATGTGTTTTTAGTTGAGTCTCTTGGATATAATTTACTATCTGTTAGTCAACTATGTAATATGGGATATAATTGTCTATTTACAAATGTAGATGTGTCTGTCTTTAGAAGATGTGATGGTTCACTAGCTTTTAAGGGTGTACTAGACGGCAAACTTTATTTAGTTGATTTTGCAAAAGAGGAGGCTGGTCTAGATGCATGCTTAATTGCTAAGACTAGCATGGGCTGGCTGTGGTATCGCCGCTTAGCACATGTGGGGATGAAGAACCTTCACAAGCTTCTAAAGGGAGAACACGTGATAGGTTTGACTAACGTGCAATTCGAAAAAGATAGACCTTGTGCAGCTTGTCAAGCAGGTAAACAAGTGGGAGGAGCACATCACAGCAAGAATGTGATGACCACTTCAAGACCTCTGGAGCTGCTGCATATGGACCTCTTCGGACCCGTCGCCTATCTGAGCATAGGAGGAAGTAAGTATGGTCTAGTTATTGTTGATGACTTTTCCCGCTTCACTTGGGTGTTCTTTTTGCAGGATAAGTCTGAAACCCAAGGGACCCTCAAGCGCTTCCTAAGGAGAGCTCAAAATGAGTTTGAGCTCAAAGTGAAGAAGATAAGAAGCGACAACGGGTCCGAATTCAAGAATCTTCAAGTGGAGGAGTTCCTTGAGGAGGAGGGGATCAAGCACGAGTTCTCCGCTCCCTACACACCTCAGCAAAATGGTTTGGTAGAGAGGAAGAACAGGACGCTTATTGATATGGCGAGGACTATGCTTGGAGAGCTCAAGACCCCCGAGCATTTTTGGTCGGAAGCCGTGAACACGGCTTGCCACGCCATCAACAGGGTCTATCTTCACCGCCTCCTCAAGAAGACTTCATACGAGCTGCTAACTGGTAACAAACCCAATGTGTCTTATTTTCGTGTTTTTGGGAGCAAGTGTTATATTCTTGTGAAGAAAGGTAGAACCTCTAAATTTGCTCCCAAAGCTATAGAAGGGTTTTTATTAGGTTATGATTCAAATACAAAGGCGTATAGGGTCTTCAACAAATCATCGGGTTTGGTTGAAGTCTCTAGCGACATTATATTTGATGAGACTAATGGCTCTCCAAGAGAGCAAGTTGTTGATCTTGATGATGTAGCTGAAGAAGACGTTCCAACGGCCGCGATACGCACCATGGCAATTGGAGATGTACGGCCTCAGGAACAATTGGAGCAAGATCAACCGTCTTCCTCAACTATGGTGCATCCCCCAACCCAAGATGACGAACAGGTACCTCAAGTGGAGGCGCATGATCAAGGGGGAGCACAGGATGTTCAAGTTGAGGAGGAAGAAGCACCTCAGGCACCTCCAACCCAAGTTCGAGCGACGATCCAAAGGGATCATCCCGTCGACCAAATATTGGGTGATATTAGCAAGGGAGTAACTACTCGCTCGAGATTAGTTAATTTTTGTGAGCATTACTCCTTTGTCTCTTCTATTGAGCCTTTCAGGGTAGAAGAGGCCTTGCTAGATCCGGACTGAGTATTGGCCATGTAGGAGGAACTCAACAACTTCAAGCGCAATGAAGTTTGGACACTGGTGCCTCGTCCCAAGCAAAATGTTGTGGGAACCAAGTGGGTGTTCCGCAACAAACAGGACGAGCATGGGGTGGTGACAAGGAACAAGGCTCGACTTGTGGCAAAAGGTTATGCCCAAGTCGCAGGTTTGGACTTTGAGGAGACTTTTGCTCCTGTGGCTAGGCTAGAATCAATTCGTATCTTGCTAGCATATGCCGCTCACCATTCTTTCAGGTTGTACCAAATGGATGTGAAGAGCGCTTTCCTCAATGGGCCGATCAAGGAGGAGGTGTACGTGGAGCAACCCCCTGGCTTCGAGGATGAACGGTACCCCGACCACGTGTGTAAGCTCTCTAAGGCGCTCTATGGACTTAAGCAAGCCCCAAGAGCATGGTATGAATGCCTTAGAGACTTTTTAATTGCTAATGCTTTCAAGGTTGGGAAAGCCGATCCAACTCTTTTCACGAAGACTTGCGATGGTGATCTTTTTGTGTGCCAAATTTATGTCGATGACATAATATTTGGTTCTACTAACCAAAAGTCTTGTGAAGAGTTTAGCAGGGTGATGACGCAGAAATTCGAGATGTCGATGATGGGCGAGTTGAACTACTTCCTTGGGTTCCAAGTGAAGCAACTCAAGGACGGCACCTTCATCTCCCAAACGAAGTACACGCAAGATTTGCTAAAGCGGTTTGGGATGAAGGACGCCAAGCCCGCAAAGACGCCGATGGGAACCGACGGACACACCGACCTCAACAAAGGTGGTAAGTCCGTTGATCAAAAGGCATACCGGTCTATGATAGGGTCTTTACTTTATTTGTGTGCTAGTAGACCGGATATTATGCTTAGCGTATGCATGTGTGCTAGATTTCAATCCGATCCTAAGGAGTGTCACTTAGTGGCTATGAAGCGAATTCTTCGATATTTAGTCGCTACGCCTTGCTTCGGGATCTGGTATCCAAAGGGGTCTAACTTTGACTTGATTTGGTACTCAGATTCCGACTATGCTAGATGTAAGGTCGATAGGAAGAGTACATCGGGGACGTGCCAATTCTTAGGAAGGTCCCTGGTGTCATGGAATTCTAAGAAACAAACTTCCGTTGCCCTATCCACTGCTGAGGCCGAGTATGTTGCCGCAGGACAGTGTTGCGCGCAACTACTTTGGATGAGGCAAACCCTCAGGGACTTTGGCTACAATCTGAGCAAAGTCCCACTCCTATGTGACAATGAGAGTGCTATCCGAATAGCGGAAAATCCTGTTGAGCACAGCCGCACAAAGCACATTGACATCCTGCATCACTTTTTGAGAGACCACCAGCAAAAGGGAGATATCGAAGTGTTTCATGTTAGCACCGAGAACCAGCTAGCCGATATCTTCACTAAGCCTTTAGATGAAAAGACCTTTTGCAGGCTGCGTAGTGAGCTAAATGTCCTAGTTTCGCGGAACTTGGATTGAATTGTAGCATACATGTGTTTATGCCTTTGATCATGTTCATTCTGCATTTTGTTGCTTATTGTGGTGCTCAAGTTGTACAAACACTCCCTGGACCTCACAAGTCCTTTTTGCAAGTGATGCACATATTTAGGGCGAGTTGTGCTACAACTTGACCCTTTGAGACTAACCATATCTTGAGTTTGGTTGTTTTAGTCTCAAAGGAGGATTGCAAGGGAAAAGGTGGACTTGGACCATGCAAGACTTCCACTGCACTCCGATGAAAAGAGTAACTTTTCCAAGTTCATCTTTATCCTCTTATTGCCTTTGTGCTCTTATTTGAAGATTTTGGTGAGGCAATGGGGTTAAAGGGCCAAGATTGATCCCGTTTTGGTGCTTGATGCCAAAGGGGGAGAAAATAAAGGCCAAAGCGATAAATGGATCAGCTACCACTTGAGAAATTTTGAAAATAGTAGATTAGAACTTTTGGTTTGTCAAAACTCTTTTATTGTCTCCCGTGTCAAAAGTTGGCTTCTTGTGGGGAGAAGTGTTGATTATGGGAAAAAGGGGAGTTTTTGAAATCTTGAATCAATTTCTCTTGGAATGACTCTCTTTATGTCTTAACATGTGTGTTTGACTTAGAGATAGAAATTTGAGTTTGATTTGCAAAAACAAACCAAGTGGTGGCCAAGGATGATCCATATATGTCAAAACTGAATCAAAACAATTTTGAGTCTTATTTGAATTGATTTTGTACTTGTTCTACTTGCTTTATGTTGTGTTGGCATAAATCACCAAAAAGGGGGAGATCGAAAGGGAAATGTGCCCTTGGGCCATTTCTAAGTATTTTGGTGATTTAGTGTCCAACACAAGTGCCCTAGTGTAAAAAGGTGGACAAAGTATAAATCAAGGATAAAGGTATGTTTCTCAGACTTAGTACATTGTTTTATGGACTAATGTATTGTGTCTAAGTGCTGGAAACAGGAAAAATCCAATTGAAAATGCCTTGGCTCGAGCAGCCAAGACTCTGCTGAGTCTGGAGCACCGTACTGTCCGGTGGTGCAGCGGACAGTGTCCAGTGCGCCAGGCTGGCTCGAGTGAACAGGCTGCTCTCGGGACTTCGACGGCGGTGTACGGCTATAATTCACCGGATGTCCGGTGGTGCACCGGACTGTCCGGTGGGCCGTTCACAGGCGAACTCGTCGCTCTCGGGAATTCATCGGCGACGTACGACTATAATTCACCGGACTGTCCGGTGTGCACCGGACTGTCCGGTGAGCCAACGGTCGGCAGGGCCAACGGTCGGCCGCGCGATCTGCGCGGGACACGTGGCTGAGCCAATGGCTAGAAGGAGGTACCGGACTGTCCGGTGTGCACCGGACATGTCCGGTGCGCCAACGGCTCTCAAGCTGCCAATGGTCGACTGCGCCATTTAAGGAAAGAAATCGGGCACCGGACAGTGTCCGGTGTGCACCGGACTGTCCGGTGCGCCAGTCGACAGAAGGCAAGATCAGCCTTCCTAGATTGCTCTCAACGGCTCCTAGCTGCCTTGGGGCTATAAAAGGGACCCCTAGGCGCATGGAGGAGTACACCAAGCATTCCTACAACATTCCTAAGCACCAAGACATCGATTCCGCGCCTTTGATTTCTTTGCGATAGCAATTAGAGCTCTAGTTGAGTGGTGAACTCATTGAGTTGTGTTGTGAGCTCTTGTTGCGACTTGTGTGCATGGTGTTGCTGTGATTTCTTGTCTTGAGTGCGTTGCTAATCCCTCCCTTGCTCCGTGCTTCTTTGTGAACTTCAAGTGTAAGGGCGAGAGGATCCAAGTTGTGGAGATTCCTCGCAAACGGGATTGAGAAAAAGCAAGCAAAACACCGTGGTATTCAAGTGGGTCTTTGGACCACTTGAGAGGGGTTGATTGCAACCCTCGTCCGTTGGGACGCCACAACGTGGAGTAGGCAAGTGTTGGTCTTGGCCGAACCACGGGATAACCACCGTGCCATCTCTGTGATTGATTTCTTGTGGTTATTGTGTTTTGACTCCTCTCTAGCCACTTGGCATTTACTGTGCTAACGCTTAACCAAGTTTTTGTGGCTTAAGTTTTCAAGTTTTACAGGATCACCTATTCACCCCCCCCCCCCTCTAGGTGCTCTCAGTGCTACTAATGCTTCCTGGCTAAAGCTATGTACAGGTCTAGGTCCCAGTCGAGGCTACCTCCTGGGGGCCGTTGCCAACTATTCTAGGTATGCTGGTACCCAGCCTCGACACGTCGAGCCTGCATCCTAGGGGGGCATGTACCAGGGAGAAGTTGGTAATGACATGCACAATAAGGACAAAAAGCAAGCAGATAAGTGCTAATACTGCTCGATAAATAGTACTCCAATGTATCTTACAAAAGCAAAGTTATTACATCCGCTTTCAAGCGGAACCCTAGCTCCATTCCTACAGGTACGAACTACTCGGCACCAGCAGGGTCGCGCCGAAAGCGTGCGACCACCGTCTTCATGGCGTCCTGTACGACCTTCCGGGCGGCTTGCCGGCGGCGGTGGCCTCCTCGACACATGTGTCGAGGCAAAGGTGCCCTCATCGTTGGAGGCGACGTCGGGGCCATTAAAGCCAAAGAGTTGGGAACATGGTGGCACGCGGCGCCCAGCGGCCCGGCCGCTGAAACGGGGCTGGAGCTCGACCAGTTCATGGAGGTGTGCCACGAGGCCGCTGCAGGAGGCAATGAAGTTCATGCGGAAGATGGAGCCGTAGCTCAGCTTGCTTTCCACCTCCGCAAGGCTGATGAACATCCTTGAAATGGAGCACTGGAGGAAGAGCGCCACCTTCCACGAGGCCGCGCTCCTCCAGCAACAGCAGGAAGAAAGGCGAGATCGATAGTGCCAACCCATAGGGGAGGTTGGAGATGAAGAGCACGAACTCCCCAGCGGTGAGATCGCCGTGAGGAGAGGCGCCGACACGGATCCTTCCGGCGAACGCCGGCGCACCCCATCCGAGCAGGTTGCGCACCAAGTTGAGTGCCACCTCGGGCTGGAAGCACTCAGTAGGGTCTAGCAAGGCCATGTCAACTGCGGCAGCGCAATGCAGTGCTCGGAGGCGAAAGGGCGCAGCAAGTGGGAAAGAAGCGAAAGAATAACTGCTGCTCGCGGGGTGAATCCCTTTTTAAAGCAGACTCTCCCGCTCGCGCCCTGAAACGCCATGAAAAATCTCCCCCCGATGCGCACCAGGGCAACCCAGCTATGACGCGGGGCCTGTCGGTGTTTTGGGTCCGACCGCACACCCGGGGTTGCCCCTCGAGGTGTCTTTAGGAGCAGGGTGGTGTCGCCGACTGTAGCAAAATGGTTCGTGCCAGATGCACGAGAGACAAGAGACAATGTTTAAAGGTTCGGGCCGCTTAGAGATGCGTAACACCCTACGTCCTGGCGAAGATGCTTCGTGTAATGGGTTACAAGGTGATTCTCTAGAGCGAGGATGTGGAAAGTGTAGGTAGAAGGCTGGATAGTGTGTTCGATCGTTCTGAAGAGGTGCCCCCTGGGCCTTATATATTCGGCCGTGGGGCGATACATGTGGATATGATAACAACATGCGCCTAAAAGATAGTGAACTATTTGAGTCTATCTCCCTATGATTCAGCCGACTTATCCTCGCCTGGTTCTACTGCATGATGCTCCATTGCGGGGAAGTCGGATCTTCTGTTGTGATTTCTCGCTCAACGCTGTGGGGCCTATCTGGACTTGCATCGATCCGGCTTTACATCGGTTTGCTTTGCTGATTGTCCTCCCCTCCGGGCCCATGAAGAAATGACCTTACGATTTATCGGGCCCTTGGGCCTTTCGTGAGGTCTTTTACTCTGTTAGTGGACCCGGGGGATATCTGTCCCCCACAAGCCCCCGATCTTTGGGTTGATTTTGATATAATCGGCCCAAAGATCCTAGGCCCAACTTGCAGGTTATCCTTACAACAAGAGATGCTTCTCGGGCAGTCTGGTGAAGATGATTTCTTACTGTCTTCTTCTGCTTTTCTTCACTCGAAATCTGTGGTTCTGCCTCACATCTGTGTCTTAGAAATCGGCTTGTCATTTCGCAAGACCTTGAATTTCATTGGGTGCACCAGGGGTGCACCCAATGGGTGTAGCCCCCGAGCTTCGAGTAGATTTTAGAAGATAATCTACTCGAAGGTCTTCATCAGAAATCGTTTTTGTTTTCTTCTCATGTTCTAGTTGAGGTCTAGCCTTGTCTTTTAATCTCGTCTTATGCCTTAGAAGTCGGCACTACCTTGGCTTGAAATGGTGATCCATGGGGTGCACCGAAGGTGCACCCAATGGGTGTAGCCCCCGAGCTTTGAGTGGATTTTTGAAAACAATCCTCTCAAAGGTCTTTACCTCGTGTCCTTTTACCGAGAGCCATACTTTCTCTCCTTTTTCGTTTTTTGGATGCCTTAGAAGTCGGCATTATGTCATCCATATTATGCTTTAGAGGTCAGCATTATGTCATCACTATTATGCATCTGAGGTCAGCATGTATTTTGTCTTTTGCAGCCGAGTTCGAGATCTGTCCATATCTTGCTAAGTGGTGCAATTTATTTGCTCTGTGACTGATTGGACATTTGATGGACGTTCCCTGGCTAGTCTTTACGTCGCTTCCATCGGTCCGATTTTGTACTTCACCGGCTATATTTGGCTTTCCTCTGATCCTTACTGATATCTCATTTTTGTCTTAGGGTGTTCATTGCACGCCCTGCACGGATGTGACAGTTTTTTTTTGAAAAATATACTGATAATTCCTGGGCGTCCCTCCCCCAATGGGTGTGGGTAAGAGACGGCTTGGTACGCTGAGTGATTTAACCGGCTGCTTCTGAGTAGTAATGTGATGTGACGGCGGGTGTAATCATATCTTCTGTGCTGTTTGACTGGAGTCCCAATGGGTGTTGCATTGCGTGAAACGGCGTCAGCCGTGCGTCTTCAGACGGGTTGAAGTGTGTATTGAATGCTTCGCGACTGTTCAGTGACCACGGTTGGAGGTGAGCGGTTGCCTTCTTTTCCTATAAATAGTGCCTTTGCCTGCCTGGTTTTTTCACATCTCTCGCTGTTCTCCACTGCCTGCTTTCTTTCTTCTACCTGCATTTCCACCATGGGCAAGAAACGCAAGTGCGAGCCAACTCCTCCGTCTGAGGACTTTGGTGACTCAGAGTATTCAGAGGAGGAGTTCTCCTCTGAATCCGAGGGGTCTCCGGCTCCCATCCCTCTGCGTGAGTCGTCTGATGATTCAGACGACTCCCAGGGGCTTGCGGCGGAGGTCTGGACTTACATCCGGGCCGTCGAGCGTTCCGGGCTCGCGGGCTCGGATGAATCGGAGGACTCCTCGGACGAGGAGGACTCGTCCGAGGAGGACGGCGGCGACGGTGGCGAGGGCGACGACGACGACGACGACGACGACGACGACGGAGGCGGTGGCGGCGACGACGACGATGGTGACTGCGGCGGCGGGGCGGCAGCAGCGGCAGGGGCAGCAACAACGGCAGGGGCGGCAGCAGCGGCGGCAGGGGCGGCAACAAGGCCAGTGGCTAGATGCCACTGGTTTTTAAATATTAGTATAGATTAGAAATAGTATAATGTAGTAATATTAGTAATGTAAAGTAGTATAGTGTAGCGTAGTAGTAGTAGTAGTAGTTGTAGCAATAGGGAAGTTATCAACTCATAATGAGTTGATTTGTAAGTATGAAAACTCCCTTAATGAAGAACAGTTTCGTCCCTTCTGTGCAGATTTTGAGTCCTTAATCAACTAAATTGTCAATTATGATCAACGCCGAGTTTTTGAGTCCTTCCTCCGCCTGCTTTATTTACGAAGTTGACTCCTTTGGGATAGTAACTAAATAACTCGGGCATCACACCGACGTTTTGTGATGGCCGAGCTATTATTGTCACCATTTGCACTTTTAAGATAGCGTCCGAGTGATTACGAAACTGTGTCAGCGATGGAATGACTGAAGGCTGCATCGGTGTTTTAGAGGTAACTGCCGAGCGAATGAAGACATCATCGGCGCTTTAGAGATAGCTGCCGAGTGATCGAAGACATTATCGGCGCTTTAGAGGTAAATGCCGAGCGAATGAAGACATCATCGGTGCTTTAGAGATAGCCGCTGAGCAACTGAAGACATTGGTGATAACGTCAGCGTCTTAGAAATGACAGCCGAGTTAAAACGGGCCTCGTCGGCCACTTTTGAGGATAATGGCCGAGTGATGATGTGGTACATCAGGGTTTTAGAGGTAACCGCGAGTGATGATGTGGCACACCGGTGTTTTAGAAGTAACCGCCGGGTGCTGACTGGGCGCTTTTGGAAACGGCATCCAGCTCAGGAATATCCCGCTTATACAGCGCTTTCAGCCGCCTCTGCTTTCCGTGCCCTAGTTATTGTTTTTATGCCTCCAAATTCTCTCTGCAATTCAGCTCTCGCTCTGTTCGCTAGTAGATTCGAGATGGCGCCCAAGAGAAAAGCTTCGAGTTCATCTGCTGCAGTAATTCCCCCTATCGACCCTAACAGCCAATTGCCTTTCGCGGGTAATCACATGTCCGTTGTCTCCGAGTCTGATCTCCTCCACCTCGTGTCCATCGGGGTTCTTCCCCCGAGGGAGCTTTGTTCTTGGCGGATTTGTCATGGGGTCACTGTCCCGACAGAGGATACTCATGAATCCGTGATTTACGTTCCCTTTCTTCTCCACGGTCTCGCTCTCCCCGTTTCACCTTTCTTCCGCGGCCTCCTTGATTTTTATCACCTTAACTTGACCCACCTGAATCCCAATTCTATTCTTCAAATTTCTATTTATGTTCATTTGTGTGAAGCTTTCCTGGGTGTGCTGCCACATTTTGGGTTGTGGAAGTATTTGTATCACTGCCGTCCTGGAATGGCCGGGGGTCAACATCAGCTGGTCGGGGGTGCTAGTTTGGAGATGCGCCGTGGGAGGAAGACTGAGTATCTTGAAATTCCACTTAAAGACAGCATCAAGGGATGGCGCTTGGAATGGTTTATTGTTGAGAGCCATGGAAATTCCCTCCATACACGGTCGGGAAGACAGCCGGATGTTCGCACTCCGAGCTGGACTGAGTCTCCCACAGATCAGGAGGTAGCTGAAGCGAGGGCTTTGCTAGCTGAAGTTGGTCTGCTGAAAGAAAAGGGCCTGACTGCTGAAGCTGTGGTTGCTGATTTTGTTTTCAAGAATGTTCAGCCGTTGAAGGATAGAGCATACCCAGCTTATCTGTACAGAGGCTTGGCTGATCCGACTCGGGTTACCAACAGGAGAATTCCCTCTGTAGACTTGGTGAACCGACTTGAGACGATCCTTAGAGGCAAAGTATCAAATATTGGTGCCCCAGTGGCATATTCAGCATGGAACCTGCCTTCTCCCAAGACCTTCACTCTTTTTGTGTCGAATCCACCTGTTACTGATGATGGTTTGGGCCTTAGAGTGCGACCCTCTGCCGAAGAGGTTAACACATTGGTTGCTTCGCTCGGGGAAATTCCTGACGACGAACGGCAAGTCCACTTTGAGGTGCCCTTGGATCCTAGTGATGCAGAAATAAGTGCTATGCTTGATTTTCTGGCTGAGGACTCCCCTGATGCTGCTCCTGCTGGGACATTGGTGGTGGCGCCTCTTTCAGAAGCTAGTATAACTTTGGATGTTCAGAAGCCTGCCAATGCTCACTCAAGACACCCTTGCCGAGCCAATCAACCTGGTCCTTCTGCGGATGAGCAGAAAAAGAAAAAGAGACGTCTCCGGCAAGTGTCTGGTTTGGATCGGGATGTTGGTCCCTCGGCTCCTGCTGCTGAGGAGGTTCCCATGCCTGATTTCACTGACGCTGACCCCAATGGGTGTGCTCCTCCTGCTGCTGACCCCAATGGGTGTGATGCTTACGTTGTTGATGAAAATGACAGGGAGGAAGAAGACGAGGTCCCTCTGACCCGGAAGAACAGTCGACAGTATATTGCCAGTGGGGAGAGCAGTGGAGTTCCTTCTCCTGCTTTGTCAGCCCTCGTTGGCCTACAGGAGTTATCTCTGGCAAACTTTGATCAGACCCTGGAGGATATGGTTCCAGAGGACCTTTTGTTAGAGCCAGCGGATGATGGTGTGATGGAGGTTTGTGCTGATGTGCTTAATGCTAGGTTGAGGTCATCTCGCGCCTCATCGACCTTAGAGCGCGGTCCTGAGGGCCAGGAGACTGATTTGGATCATCTCGGTCCCATGGAAGCAACTGAGGGGCCTTTAGCCTTAGAAGTGGCCACTGCAGAGAACTCGGCTCTCAAGGATGGTGTTGACGCTTACCCAGCCCCCGAGGGTGTTGTCGAGGGTGACTCGGCTCGGGTGGAAAGTGCCAGCCACTGTCTAGCCCCCGAGGGTACTGCCGGAGATGATCCGGCTCATGTGGGTAGTGAAAACTACGACCCAGCCCCCGAGGGTGTCCCAGCAAGGTCCCCCTCTTGTACTTCCATGGACGTTCATGCGGGATCGCCCCCGCACTCCAGCTGTATGGTGGTCGCCCAAGCTTCGAACCAGGGAGTCGCTTGGAGGGCAGCGTCCCCGCTGGCCAAGTCTTGAGCCCTGTTGATGGCACTGAGTTGGTTTCTGCTGGTTTGTTGCCAACTGCTTCGGGTGGTGACCTTACGCCAGGCCATCAATTGATCTCTCATGATTTGGGAGCCCCTTCGTTCTTTTCCAATCTTCAGGTATTGTAATATATCTTGTCTTAACTTTCGCGCTGTGTGAACTGCTGTCATTACACTCATCTGTTCTTCTTATCAGGCTTTGGTAGACGGAATGGCTAGTCAGCTGAGGTTGCAGGGTGCTTCTGTTCTAGAAGGAGCTTTGTCTCTTGCATGTTGGAATCCGGTGATACTTCAACAACGTGTTTCTGACTTGGAGGTGACCAACGCTGGTTAGTGCCTTTCTGCTTCTCTTTGTTCTGCATTACTGAACTGCTTTATATCCTGATCCTTTTTGTTTGATTATTTCTTGCTAGATATGACTCGACAAATTTCCACTCTTGAAGAAAAACATTCCCGAGATCTAGCTGAGCTGGTCCAGCGGTGCTCTGACTTTGAAGAAAAGTATTCTCAAAGCCAGACTGAACTAGCTCAGGTTTCTGCTGCCTTAGATGATGCCAATGCCCTGAGCTCTTCTCTGCGCATTCAGCTTGATTCTGAAAAGGTGACTTGTGAAACTGTACTTTGCGTTGTTGTGTTCCTATTGTTTGTTTGATATTTAAAAGGAGTTGATTCTTGTTTGCAGGAAGAAAAAAGTGCCCTTGCCGCATCTCGCGACAATCTCGACAGACTGTATCGTGATTCTAGCAACTCGCTGACCATCCTGGAGAGGAGTCATCACTTTTCCATGGAGGAGTTAGACAATCTTCGCTATAAGCTGCAGGAGTCCTTGGATGATGTGATTCGTCTTAGGCAGTTAATATCGGCTAAAGACGTTGTCATCAAGAATCTGCGTGCTTCCAAGAAATCTGTTACCCAGGAGCTAGAGGCTGCCCAGTTGGCTGTCAAGGTTGCTGAAGAGACTTCCAATACTCTAAGAGCCCAGCGCGACAGGGCCTTGGATAAGGCCATTCGAGCGGGACGAATCTTGATGAGGAGACCTGGTGTAGTCGTTCCTGAAGATATAAGGGCTGATGTGAATGCTGCGCTTGATTCCTCAAGTCGCCCCTCCTCGTCGGTTGCTCCTGAGAAAGACATCACGAAATAGAGGGACGTTTTGCGTGCTTTGAGCGCGCGGTTAGCACGATCATATATTTGTTAGAGGACGCCAGTTTAGCATTTGAATGATATTGCTATTCTCCTACTGTTTTAGAGTTCAACAGTGCATAAATTTGTAGCAGTAAAAAGGCTATGTAATGGTTTTTGAGACTTGTTTGCGGGATATAGAAGTCATCCCTCGAGTTTCGTAAGCGCGAGTATGTCGCATTGCCTTAAGTCGTTGCCAACTTAAGTCGATTGCTTCGTCAGTAGGGCATAGTGGTCACCCCAAGCTATGTAAGCGTGAGCATGTTGCCCCGTCTTAAGTCTTTGCCGACTTAAGCCGATTGCTCCGTTAGCAGGGCATAGTGGTCACCCCAAGTTATGTAAGCGTGAGCATGTTGCACCGTCTTAAGTCTTTGCCGACTTAAGCTGATTGCTCCGTTAGTAGGGCATAGTGGTCACCCCGAGTTATGTAAGCGTGAGCATGTTGCACCGTCTTAAGTCTTTGCCGACTTAAGCCGATTGCTCTGTTAGCAGGGCATAGTGGTCACCCCGAGTTATATAAGCGTGAGCATGTTGCACCGTCTTAAGTCTTTGCCGACTTAAGCCGATTGCTCCATTAGCAGGGCATAGTGGTCACCCCGAGTTATGTAAGCGTGAGCATGTTGCACCGTCTTAAGTCTTTGCCGACTTAAGCCGATTGCTCCGTTAGCAGGGCATAGTGGTCACCCCGAGTTATGTAAGCGTGAGCATGTTGCACCGTCTTAAGTCTTTGCCGACTTAAGCCGATTGCTCCGTTAGCAGGGCATAGTGGTCACCCCGAGTTAAGTAAGAGTGCTAGTCAATCATGAACAAATTGAGTATCTTTGAAGTCTTATTTATTGATGACATATCTCCCGTTTTACAGAGTACATTGTCGTCCCGATAGCTTTTGAAATTCAGCTAGGGGTAAAACTTTCTGAGGTGTTCTATATTCCAGGATTTCCCAACTTCTGTGCCGTCTATCTGAGTTAGACGATATGATCCCGGCCGAGTGATTTCTGCTACTATGAATGGTCCTTCCCATAAGGGCGACAACTTATGTCGTCCCTCCCCCGTTAGAATTCGGCGGAGGACGCGGTCTCCCACTGAGAAGGATCGTTGTCGCACGGCCTTGTCATGATAGCGTCTCAGAGTCTGCTGGTACCGCGCTGATTGAATTACTGCATTCAGCCGTTCTTCTTCGAGTACATCAATGTCCTCCAGCCTAGTAGCTTCGGCTTCTGCTATGCTTTCGAAGACCAGCCTTGGCGCCCCGAACTTGAGATCAGCGGGTAATACTGCCTCTGATCCATAGACCATGAAGAAAGGAGTATTTCCATGTAGAGCTCGGCTTGGCTGAGTTCTTAAGCTCCAAACGACATAGGGCAATTCCCTTATCCACTTCCCTGCGAACTTCTCATTCTTTTCGAAGACCCTTTTCCTGAGTGCCTCCAGCATCATCCCGTTGGCTCGCTCAACCTGCCCATTGGCCCTCGGGTGCGCTACCGAAGCATACTTGATCTGAATGCCCTTTTGCTCGTAGAAATCGAAGAATTTTGAACTTGTGAAATTGGATCCCAAGTCAGTTATAATGTTGTTTGGTATTCCGAATCTGAATATTATGTCTTGTATGAATTCCACGACCTTGGCTGAGGTTAAGGAAGCAATGGGTTTGAATTCTATCCATTTGGTGAACTTGTCGATTGCTACCAGTACATGAGTGTACCCTCCTTGAGCTTTCTTGAAAGGTCCAATCATATCCAGTCCCCAGCATGCGAAGGGCCAAGTTACTGGTATGGTCTGCAATTTCTGTGCTGGTAAATGTTGTTGTTTTGACAAGTACTGGCAAGTTTCGCACCTCTGAACTAACTCGGCTGCATCGTTTTTAGCTGTTGGCCAATAAAATCCTGACCTTAAGACCTTCCCGACTAGTGTCTTGGACGCCGCGTGTATTCCACATTGCCCAGCATGGACCTCATCTAGAAGTTGCTTCCCAGTGGATGAGAGAATGCACTTCATGAAGACGCCCGATGCACCCCTTCTGTATAATGTTTCTCCAATGAGTGTGTAGTGGGCTGACTGTCTGGCGATGCGTTCGGCTGCATTTTTGTCATCTGGTTCCTCTTCATTCTTTATATATCTGATGATCGGCCTTCTCCAGTCATCAGGGTCTGACCCGGGTTGACCCACGATATTGCATTCTTCTGCTTTATCTGTTGAGATGCTCAGTCGTGGTATTTCTTGCACGAAGACTCCGGGTGGGACCTGAGTTCGGCTGGATCCTAACTTGGACAATACATCGGCTGCCGTGTTTCGATCTCTCTCCACATGATGAAATTCTAGACCTTCAAACTTATCTTCTAGTTTCCGGACGGCGGTGCAGTATTTTCCCATCGAATCATTCGAACAGTCCCATTCTTTGTTTATTTGACTTATGACCACCAGAGAATCTCCGTATACCATTAATCTCTTGATGCCCAATGATATGGCGATGTTTAGTCCATGGATCAGGGCTTCATACTCGGCTGCATTGTTAGAGGCTGGAAATAACAGTTGGAGGGCATATTTGAGGTGTTCGCCTCCGGGCGCGATGAAGAGAATTCCTGCACCTGCTCCCTACAGCTTTAGCGAGCCATCAAAATACATCTTCCATACTTCTGCAGTTTCCGGGTTCTCTAGTATTTGTTGTTCAGTCCATTCTGAGACGAAGTCTACCAATGCTTGAGACTTAATGGCAGTACGAGGTCGAAATTCGATGTCATGAGACCCCAGTTCATAGGCCCACTCGGCTATTCGGCCAATGGCTTCCTTGTTGTGGAGGATATCCCCTATCGGAAAACTGGTGACTACTATGACTTTGTGGTCATCAAAGTAGTGACGCAGCTTGCGGGCAGTTAGAAGTACTGCATATAATAGCTTCTGCAGTTGAGGATACTTTTTCTTCGAGGGTCCCAGAACTTCACTGATGAAATAAACGGGGTGTTGCACAGGGTAGGCATGTCCTTCTTCCGCTCGCTCGACTACCAACGCGGTGCTTACCACGTGAGTCGTTGAAAGGGAAATGTGCCCTTGGGCCATTTCTAAGTATTTTGGTGATTTAGTGTCCAACACAAATGCCTGAGTGTAAAATGGTGGACAAAGTGCAAATCAAGGTTAAAGGTATGTTTCTCAGACTTAGTACATTGTTTTAGTGACTAATGTATTGTGTATAAGTGCTGGAAACAGGAAAAATCCGATTGGAAAGGTCTTGGCTTGAGCAGCCAAGAATCTGCTCAGTCTGGGAGCACCGGACTGTCCGGTGTGCACCGGACAGTGTCCGGTGCGCCAGGCTGGCTTAAGCAAAGTGGCTGCTCTCGGGACTTCGACGGCGGTGTACGGCTATAATTCACTGGATTGTCCGGTGTGCACCGGACTGTCCAGTGGGCCGTTCACAGGCGAACTCGTCGCTCTCGGGAATTCATCGGCGACGTACGGCTATAATTCACCGGACTGTCCGGTGAGCCAACGGTCGGCCGGGCCAATGGTCGGCCGCACAATCTGCGCGGGACACGTGGCCAAGCCAACGGCTAGAAGATGGCACCGGACTGTCCGGTGTGCACCGGACATGTCGGGTGCGCCAACGGTTCTCAGGTTGCCAACGGTCGACTGCGCTGTTTATGGAAAGAAATCAGGCTCCGGACATGTCCGGTGTGCACCGGACTGTCCGGTGCGCCAGTCGACAGAAGGCAAGATCAGCCTTCCAAGATTGCTCTCAATGGCTCCTAGCTGCCTTGGGGCTATAAAAGGGACCCCTAGGCGCATGGAGGAGAACACCAAGCATCTCAACAACATTTCTAAGCACCAAGACATCGATTTCGCGCATTCGTTTCATTGTGATAGCATATAGAGCTCTTTTGGAGTTGTGAACTCATTGAGTCGTGTTGCGAGCTCTTGTTGCAATTTGTGTGCGTATTGACACTCTGATTCTTGTGTCTTGTGTGCGTTGCTAATCCCTCCCTTGCTCCGTGTTCTTTGTGAATTTCAAGTGTAAGGGCGAGAGGCTCCAAGTTGTGGAGATTCCTCGCAAACGGGATTGAGATAAAGCAAGCAAAATACCGTGGTATTCAAGTGGGTCTTTGGACCGCTTGAGAGGGGTTGATTGCAACCCTCGTCCATTGGGACGCCACAACGTGGAGTAGGCAAGCGTTGGTCTTGGCCGAACCACGGGATAACCACCGTGCCATCTCTGTGATTGATCCTTGTTGGTTATTGTGTTTTGTTGAGGATTCCTCCTTAGCCACTTGGCAATTATTGTGCTAACAATTAACCAAGTTTTTGTGGCTATAAGTTTTTGAAGTTTTACAGGATCACCTATTCACCCCCCCCCCCTCTAGGTGCTCTCAATTGGTATCGGAGTCGTTCTCTTCAAGAAAGGGACTAACCGCCCGAAGAGATGGATCCTAAGGGCAAGGGGATGGTGATCAACGACAAGGAGAAGGAGTCCTTCGTCAACGAGCCCAATGATGACAGGCCCACCGACTCAGGCTCGGGCCACAAAAGAAAAGACGGGAGGAAGAAGAAGACAAGGCGCATCAAGGAAATTGTCTACTATGACAGCGACGAATCTTCCTCCTCCCAAAAGGACAATGACGACTATGACAGACGAAAGACGGTTAACTCAAACTTTTCTTTCGATTATTCACGCATTCCGCATAGCTCAAATGCTCAATTGCTTCCCATTCCACTTGGCAAGCCCCCTCACTTTGATGGAGAGGACTACGGATTTTGGAGCCACAAAATGCGTACTCACTTGTTTTCTCTCCATCCAAGCATTTGGGAGATTGTGGAAAGTGGAATGAAATTTGATAGCTCGGATAGCCCTGTGTTCATTAATGAACAGATTCATAAGAATGCACAAGCTACTACTGTGTTGCTAGCCTCTTTGTGCAGGGACGAGTATCACAAGGTGAGCGGCTTGGACAATGCCAAGCAGATCTGGGACACCCTCAAGATCTCTCATGAGGGGAACGACGTCACCTTACTCACCAAAATGGAGTTGGTGGAGGGCGAGCTTGGAAGGTTCGCGATGATAAGGGGCGAGGAGCCAACTCAAACATACAACCGGCTCAAGACCCTTATCAACAAGATAAGGAGCTACGGAAGCACGCGATGGACGGACCACGACGTCGTCCGACTGATGCTAAGGTCCTTTACCGTTCTTGATCCTCATTTGGTGAATAATATTTGTGAGAATCCCAGGTACACCAAAATGTCGCCCGAAGAAGTCCTCGGAAAATTCGTTAGCGGGCGAATGATGATCAAGGAGGCGAGGTACGTGGACGACGCCTTGAATGGTCCGATCAACGAGCCGCAACCCCTTGCTCTCAAGGCAACAAGAAGCAAGGAGGCGCTACCTAGCAAGGTGGCACAGATTGAGGCAGCCAGACTCAATGATGAAGAGATGGCCCTCATCATCAAAAGATTCAAGACGGCGCTTAAAGGTCGCAAGGGACAACCAAGCAAGACCAAAGCCAAGGGGAAGCGCTCATGCTTCAAATGCGGTAAGCTTGGTCATTTTATTGCTAACTGTCCCGACAATGATAGTGAACAGGACCAAGGGAGCAAGAGGGAGAAGAAGAAGGCATACAAGAAGGCAAAGGGCGAGGCACATCTAGGCAAGGAGTGGGATTCGGATTGCTCCTCCTCCGACTCCGACAATGAAGGACTCGCCGCCACCGCCTTCAACAAGTCATCCCTCTTCCCAAACGAGCGTCACACTTGCCTCATGGCAAGGGAGAA
This sequence comes from Zea luxurians, assembly GCA_029449295.1. Lineage (NCBI taxonomy): Eukaryota > Viridiplantae > Streptophyta > Magnoliopsida > Poales > Poaceae > Zea > Zea luxurians. The sequence continues at coordinate 72,883,728 of JAOPSE010000013.1, read as the reverse complement.
GAAAGTAAGCACTCATAATACTAGTACTTATGCTTCTTCAAGTGAGGATGAGTCTAGTGATGATGATGAGATAGATTACTCATGCTTATTCAAGGGATTAGATAGAACCAAGGTAGACAAAATTAATGAATTGATTGATGCCTTGAATGATAAGAATATGCTTTTAGAAAAGCAAGAGGATTTGTTGTATGAAGAGCATGATAAATTTGTAGAAGCACAGAAATCTCTTGCTCTAGAAATTAAGAGGATTGAAATGCTCTCTAATGAATTATCTTCTTGTCATGAAACTATTGCTAAGTTAAAAAGTTTTAATGATGATTTAAATGCTAAACTAGAAGTAGCTAGTAAATCTGATTCTTGTGTAGAAATTGTTGAAACTTGTAATTGGTAGACCACTCTCAATTAAGGATGGACTTGGCTACAAGAGGGAAGCCAAGAACTTAACAAACCATAAGGCTCCCATCTACGCCAAGGAGAAAGGGAAGGCCCCTATGGCTAGTAGTGTGCAAAAGAACCATGCCTTTATGTACCATGATAGGAGACATTCTAGAAATACTTATAGGAATTGTAATGCATATAATGCCTTTGATTCCCATGCCATGTTTGCTTCTAGTTCTTCTTATGTGCATAATAGAAATGTTGGTAGGAGAAATGTTGTTCATAATATGCCTAGGAGAAATGTTGTTGATGTTTCTAGGAAAGTAAATGAACCTTCTACAATATATCATGCTTTAAATGCTAGAAAATAGGAAGATAGTTGCTAGAAAATTAGGGGCAAAATGCAAGGGAGACAAAACTTGCATTTGGGTCCCTAAGGATATTTGTGCTAACCTTGCAGGACCCAACATGAGTTGGGTACCTAAGACCCAAGCCTAAATTTGCCTTGCAGGTTTATGCATCCGGGGGTTCAAGCTGGATTATTGACAGCGGATGCACAAACCATATGACGGGGGAGAAGAAGATGTTCACCTCCTACGTCAAGAATAAAGATTCCCAAGATTCAATAATATTCGGTGATGGGAATCAAGGCAAGGTAAAAGGGTTAGGTAAAATTGCAATCTCAAATGAGCACTCTATCTCTAATGTGTTTTTAGTAGAGTCTCTTGGATATAATTTGCTATCTGTTAGTCAATTATGCAATATGGGATATAACTGTCTATTTACAAATGTAGATGTGTCTGTCTTTAGAAGATGTGATGGTTCACTAGCTTTTAAGGGTGTACTAGACGACAAACTTTACTTAGTTGATTTTGCAAAAGAAGAGGCCGGTCTAGATGCATGCTTAATGGCTAAGACTTGCATGGGCTGGTTGTGGCATCGCCGCTTAGCACATGTGGGGATGAAGAACCTCCACAAGCTTCTAAAGGGAGAACACGTGATAGGTCTAACCAATGTACATTTCGAAAAAGATAGACCTTGTGTAGCTTGTCAAGCAGGGAAACAGGTGGGAGGCTCTCATCACACTAAGAATGTGATGACAACATCAAGACCCCTGGAGCTGCTACATATGGACCTCTTCGGACCCGTCGCCTATCTGAGCATAGGAGGAAGTAAGTATGGTCTAGTTATTGTTGATGACTTTTCCCGCTTCACTTGGGTGTTCTTTTTGCAGGATAAGTCTGAAACCCAAGGGACCCTCAAGCGCTTCCTCAGGAGAGCTCAAAATGAGTTTGAGCTCAAGGTGAAGAAGATAAGGAGCGACAACGGGTCCGAATTCAAGAATCTTCAAGTGGAGGAGTTCCTTGAGGAGGAGGGGATCAAGCACGAGTTCTCCGCTCCCTACACACCTCAGCAAAATGGTGTAGTAGAGAGGAAGAACAGGACGCTCATAGATATGGCGAGGACTATGCTTGGAGAATTCAAGACCCCCGAGTGCTTTTGGTCGGAAGCCGTGAACACGGCTTGCCACGCCATCAACAGGGTCTACCTTCACCGCCTCCTCAAGAAGACTTCATATGAGCTGCTGACTGGTAACAAACCCAATGTATCGTACTTTCGTGTATTTGGGAGTAAATGCTACATTCTAGTGAAGAAGGGTAGGAATTCCAAATTTGCTCCCAAAGCTGTAGAAGGGTTTTTATTAGGTTATGATTCAAATACAAAGGCGTATAGGGTCTTCAACAAATCATCGGGTTTGGTTGAAGTCTCTAGCGACGTCGTATTTGATGAGACTAATGGCTCTCCAAGAGAGCAAGTTGTTGATCTTGATGATGTAGATGAAGAAGACGTTCCAACAGCCGCGATACGCACCATGGCGATTGGAGATGTACGGCCTCAGGAACATTTGGAGCAAGATCAACCGTCTTCCACAACTATGGTGCATTCCCCAACCCAAGATGACGAACAGGTACCTCAAGTGGAGGTGCATGATCAAGGGGGAGCACAGGATGTTCAAGAGGAAGAAGCACCTCAGGCACCTCTAACCCAAGTTCGAGCGACGATCCAAAGGGATCATCCTGTCGACCAAATACTAGGTGATATTAGCAAGGGAGTAACTACTCGTTCAAGATTAGTTAATTTTTGTGAGCATTACTCTTTTGTCTCTTCTATTGAGCCTTTCAGGGTAGAAGAGGCCTTGCTAGATCCGGACTGGGTGTTGGCCATGCAGGAGGAACTCAACAACTTCAAGCGCAATGAAGTTTGGACACTGGTGCCTCGTCCCAAGCAAAATGTTGTGGGAACCAAGTGGGTGTTTCGCAACAAACAGGACGAGCACGGGGTGGTGACGAGGAACAAGGCTCGACTTGTGGCAAAAGGTTATGCCCAAGTCGCAGGTTTGGACTTTGAGGAGACTTTTGCTCCTGTGGCTAGACTAGAATCAATTCGTATCTTGCTAGCATATGCCGCTCACCATTCTTTCAGGTTGTACCAAATGGATGTGAAGAGCACTTTCCTCAACGGGCCGATCAAGGAGGAGGTGTACGTGGAGCAACCCCCTGGCTTCGAGGATGAACGGTACCCCGACCACGTGTGTAAGCTCTCTAAGACGCTCTATGGACTTAAGCAAGCCCCAAGAGCATGGTATGAATGCCTTAGAGATTTTTTAATTGCTAATGCTTTCAAGGTCGGGAAAGCCGATCCAACTCTTTTTACTAAGACTTGCGATGGTGACCTTTTTGTGTGCCAAATTTATGTCGATGACATAATATTTGGTTCTACTAACCAAAAGTCTTGTGAAGAGTTTAGCAGGGTGATGACGTAGAAATTCGAGATGTCGATGATGGGCGAGTTGAACTACTTCCTTGGGTTCCAAGTGAAGCAACTCAAGGAAGGCACTTTCATCTCCCAAACAAAGTACACGCAAGATTTGCTAAAGAGGTTTGGGATGAAGGACGCCAAGCCCGCAAAGACGCCGATGGGAACCGACGGACACACCGACCTCAACAAAGGAGGTAAGTCCGTTGATCAAAAAGCTTACCGGTCCATGATAGGTTCTTTGCTTTATTTATGTGCTAGTAGACCGGATATTATGCTTAGTGTATGCATGTGTGCTAGATTTCAATCCGATCCTAAGGAGTGTCACTTAGTGGCTGTAAAGCGAATTCTTCGATATTTAGTCGCTACGCCTTGCTTCGGGATCTGGTATCCAAAGGGGTCTAACTTTGACTTGATTGGGTACTCAGATTTCGACTATGGTAGATGTAAGGTCGATAGGAAGAGTACATCGGGGACGTGCCAATTCTTAGGAAGGTCCCTGGTGTCATGGAATTCTAAGAAACAAACCTCCGTTGCCCTATCCACCGCTGAAGCCGAGTATGTTGCCGCAGGACAGTGTTGCGTGCAACTACTTTGGATGAGGCAAACCCTCCGGGACTTTGGCTACAATCTGAGCAAAGTCCCACTCCTATGTGATAATGAGAGTGCTATCCTAATAGCGGAAAATCCTGTTGAGCACAGCCGCACAAAGCACATTGACATCCGGCATCACTTTTTGAGAGACCACCAGCAAAAGGGAGATATCGAAGTGTTTCATGTTAGCACCGAGAACCAGCTAGCCGATATCTTCACTAAGCCTTTAGATGAAAAGACCTTTTGCAGGCTGCGTAGTGAGCTAAATGTCCTAGATTCGTGGAACTTGGATTGAATTGTAGCATACATGTGTTTATGCCTTTGATCATGTTCATTCTGCATATTGTTGCTTATTGTGGTGCTCAAGTTGTACAAACACTCCCTGGACCTCACAAGTCCTTTTTGCAAGTGATGCACATATTTAGGGGGAGCTGTGCTACAACTTGACCCTTTGAGACTAACCATGTACTTGAGTTTGGTTGTTTTAGTCTCCAAGGAGAATTGAAAGGGAAAAGGTGGACTTGGACCATGCAAGACTTCCACTGCACTCCGATGAAAAGAGTCACTTTTCCAAGTTCATCTTTATACTCTTATTGCCTTTGTACTCTTATTTGAAGATTTTGGTGAGGCAATGGGGTTAAAGGGCCAAGATTGATCCCGTTTTGGTGCTTGATGCCAAAGGGGGAGAAAATAAAGGCCAAAGCGATAAATGGATCAGCTACCACTTGAGAGATTTTGAAAATAGTAGAATAGAGCTTTTGGTTTGTCAAAACTCTTTTGTTGTCTCTCTTGTCAAAAGTTGGCTTCTTGTGGGGAGAAGTGTTGATTATGGGAAAAAGGGGGAGTTTTTTTTGAAATCTTGAATCAATTTCTCTTGGAATGACTCTCTTTATGTCTTAACATGTGTGTTTGACTTAGAGATACAAAATTTGAGTTTGATTTGCAAAAACAAACCAAGTGGTGGCAAAGAGTGATCCATATATGTCAAATTTGAATCAAAACAATTTGAGCTCTTAGTTGAATTGATTTTGTACTTGTTCTACTTGCTTTATGTTGTGTTGGCATAAATCACCAAAAAGGGGGAGATTGAAAGGGAAATGTGCCCTTGGGCCATTTCTAAGTATTTTGGTGATTTAGTGTCCAACACAAATGCCTGAGTGTAAAATGGTGGACAAAGTGCAAATCAAGGTTAAAGGTATGTTTCTCAGACTTAGTACATTGTTTTAGTGACTAATGTATTGTGTCTAAGTGCTGGAAACAGGAAAAATCCGATTGGAAAGGTCTTGGCTTGAGCAGCCAAGAATCTGCTCAGTCTGGGAGCACCGGACTGTCCGGTGTGCACCGGACAGTGTCCGGTGCGCCAGGCTGGCTTAAGCAAAGTGGCTGCTCTCGGGACTTCGACGGCGGTGTACGGCTATAATTCACCGGACTGTCCGGTGTGCACCGGACTGTCCGGTGGGCCGTTCACAGGCGAACTCGTCGCTCTCGGGAATTCATCGGCGACGTACGGCTATAATTCACCGGACTGTCCGGTGTGCACCGGACTGTCCGGTGAGCCAACGGTCGGCCGGGCCAACGGTCGGCCGCGCAATCTGCGCGGGACACGTGGCCGAGCCAACGGCTAGAAGATGGCACCGGACTGTCCGGTGTGCACCGGACATGTCGGGTGCGCCAACGGTTCTCAGGTTGCCAACGGTCGACTGCGCTGTTTATGGAAAGAAATCAGGCACCGGACATGTCCGGTGTGCACCGGACTGTCCGGTGCGCCAGTCGACAGAAGGCAAGATCAGCCTTCCAAGATTGCTCTCAACGGCTCCTAGCTGCCTTGGGGCTATAAAAGGGACCCCTAGGCGCATGGAGGAGAACACCAAGCATCTCAACAACATTTCTAAGCACCAAGACATCGATTTCACGCATTCGTTTCATTGTGATAGCATATAGAGCTCTTTTGGAGTTGTGAACTCATTGAGTCGTGTTGCGAGCTCTTGTTGCGATTTGTGTGCGTATTGACACTCTGATTCTTGTGTCTTGTGTGCGTTGCTAATCCCTCCCTTGCTCCGTGTTCTTTGTGAATTTCAAGTGTAAGGGCGAGAGGCTCCAAGTTGTGGAGATTCCTCGCAAACGGGATTGAGATAAAGCAAGCAAAACACCGTGGTATTCAAGTGGGTCTTTGGACCGCTTGAGAGGGGTTGATTGCAACCCTCGTCCATTGGGACGCCACAACGTGGAGTAGGCAAGCGTTGGTCTTGGCCGAACCACGGGATAACCACCGTGCCATCTCTATGATTGATCCTTGTTGGTTATTGTGTTTTGTTGAGGATTCCTCCTTAGCCACTTGGCAATTATTGTGCTAACAATTAACCAAGTTTTTGTGGCTATAAGTTTTTGAAGTTTTACAGGATCACCTATTCACCCCCCCCCCTCTAGGTGCTCTCAGTCGTGCAAGAGATATATAGCTACAGATCTTCAGCCGGTTGAGTTGACGTGGCTCGCCGTGGTGGTTTCAGTACTGGTGGGGTTGTCAAGAATTTTTTCAGTGCGTCCAAGGCTTCCTGCGCTTCTGAAGTTACTGAAACTTGTCCACCTTCTTGAGCAGCTTGTAGAACGGTAAACCTTTTTCTCCTAGCCTGGATATAAATCTGCTCAGAGCGGCCATACATCCGGTAAGTTGTTGAACCTTCTTTTGTGATCGTGGAGCTTCCATTTTCATGATAGCTTCAATCTTTTCCGGGTTAGCTTCAATTCCCCGGTGGCTGACAATAAATCCGAGTAGCTTCCCTGCTGGTACCCCGAAGACACATTTTTCGGGATTAAGCTTCCACTGATACCGTCGTAGACTGTTGAAAACCAGCTGCAAGTCTTCGATGAAGTTTTCCGAGTTTTCTGTTTTGATTACCACGTCGTCTACGTAGGCTTCCACACGCTTGCCCCAGTGATCGGCTAAGCATGTTTGAATGGCTCTCTGATAAGTCGCTCCAGCGTTTTTGAGGCCGAACGACATGGAGGTATAACAGAAAGCACCAAACGGAGTGATGAACGCTGTTTTTTCCTCGTCTTCTTTTGCCAGGCTGATCTGATGGTATCCCGAATAGCAATCCAAGAAAGACAGCACAGAACATCCGGCGGTGGAGTCTACCACCTGATCTATCCTTGGGAGCCCGAAGGGATCCTTCGGACAATGTTTGTTGAGATCAGTATAGTCGACGCACATGCTCCAATCCACTTTATTCTTTTTGAGTACAAGAACAGGGTTGGCTAACCACTCGGGATGTAACACTTCTCTAATGAACCCGGCCGCGACCAAGCGGGCCAGCTTAGCGCAAATGGTCTCTCTCTTGTCGGGCGTGAAACGACGTAGCTTTTGCTGGATCGGTCTTGCTTGGGGGTAGACCTTCAGTTTGTGCTCGGCCAGTTCTCTCGGGACTCCCGGCATATCCGCAGGTTGCCATGCGAATACGTCTCGGTTGTCTTGCAGAAACTGGACGAGCACTTTCCTATTTATCATCCAGGCTAGAGCTGATGATGGCAGTTCTGCGTTCATCAGCAAACCCCAGATTGATCCTTTTAGTTTCTTCAGTCGGCCGCATAGAGGTCACAGCTCGAGCTTCATTCACCGGTGCTGTATGGTCTTCCTCAGGCTTAGAGTTTGCCTGGATCGAAGAAGTTGCCGATGGTTTAGTAGCGAGGGCTGCCTGGATGGCCACTCGGAAACATTCTGCGGCGCCTTGGAGGTCGGCACGCACAGTTATGATTCCTTGCGGTCTCGGCATCTTCAATATCATGTAAGTGTAATGCGGAATGGCCATGAATTTTGCCAGTCCCGGCCTCCCGACGATGGCGTTGTACCCGCAGTCGAAGTTTGCCACTTCAAACCTCAGGAACTCGGTTCTGTAGTTTTCCGGAGTACCGAAGGTGACGGGCATGTAGATGTGGCCCAGCGGGTATTCTCCCTCAGTTGGCACGATGCCAAAGAAGGGAGTGTCTGACTCGTGGAGTTCTTTGAGGTGAACTCCCAAGCCTCGGAGTGTCCGGGGGAAGGTGACGTTGATGCTGCTCCCCCCGTCTACTAACACCTTCTTCACCCTGCTCTCTCGGATCACCGGATCGACGAGGAGCGGGTATTTGCCCGGATGGTCGAAGTTGAGCCATTGATCCGCCCGAGTGAAGGTGATCGGGTGCTCCGACCACCGGTATGGGGCAGGAGGACCGGTGGTCGCCACCAATATCTGGCGATCGTTGAGCTTTTGTTGTCTTCTGTTCTCCTGCGATCCGTGTCCGCCGAAGATGACGTTGACCTCCCTGTCAATGCTGCTGGGGTTGTCGTGGTTCTTCTGGTCCTCCCCACGGCGGAGGAGGAGGTAAAGGTTGGAAGGGTCGGCCGTGCCCAACGGAATGCTTGAAATCCCGACAGTTCCGAAGAGTGTGGCGCATGTCCTTGTGGTATGGGCACTGGGCGTCGAGGATGTCGTCCAGCGTGCGCTCGCCTCTGCGAGGTCCTCCTCGGGCGCGAGAGGCAGGTGGTCCGGCGGCGTGTACCTCTTCGCGCGGTCTCTTCTCCCAGCGTTTGTCAGGTTGCTGGTTCGCGTCGCGTCGTGGTGCTACCGGTGCGGGCTTTGCTCCTCCGATGAGGTCCTGGGCTCGCTCGTCGGCGGTGATGTAGAGGTCGGCTTCCCGGAACAGCTCCTCGGAGGTAATTGGTGCCTTCTGTAATATGGCTCGGACAAAGGCCGAGTCATTGGATCCTCTGTAGAAGTCCTCGATCACGGCCGCCTCCGTGACCTCAGGGATACGATTTCTCATGGTCTGGAACCTTTTGAGGTACGATCAGAGAGTTTTGTCCCCCCGGTGCTTGATGGATTTGAGGTCCCATGGTTGCGCCGGTTTGTCGGAGAGGGACTGAAAATTGGCAGTGAAGCGCCGACTGAAGTCGCTCTAGTCGTCGATGCAGTGTCGAGGTAGATGTCGTAGCCATTGCAGTGCGTCTTGCCCGAGGACAATGGGTAAGTACGCAGTCATCACGTCCTCGGATGCTCCGGCGGCTTGAGCGGCGGTGGTGTAGACGGTCAGCCAGCCTCCTGGGTCCTGCTTAGGTTCATATTTATCGACATTGGATACCTTGAAGTTAGGGGGGCCATTGAATGGCCCTAAGGCGTGGAGTAAGGGCAGACACTCCACATGTGTCCTCCTCTCGTCGGGGCTGGTGTCTGTCCCGGGGAGGGGAGTAGTTGTTGTGGTTCCTCGACCGTCCCCGGGCAGTTCTGCCAGTCAAGGCCGTCGTTGATTTGGCTCTGGTGGCTTGACTCCGAGTGGGGATGCCATGATCCCTGTCGTATTCCTCCCGGAGGCGTATCTCGTTCTCATGCCGTCGTTCGCGCGAAGCGTTGATGGAACTCCGCGCGTCTCGGCGACTGTTGATGGCGTGTCGCAAGTCGTTCGGCGGGTGAGCGAGAGGTAGAAGATGGTTGGCTGCCTGGGTGAGCAGGCGTTGATAGCCCTCGGCGTCTGGAGTCCGAGGGAGTCCGTCAGCTATCCGAGCTAGCACTCCTCCGACTTCACTCGGCGTGTTCATGGCTCGGGCGAAGTCGGGGTTCAGGTTACGGCCGAAGAGTGGATTTTCTCGGCGCTGCCTCGCGTCTTGCTCGGCTTGTTCCTGAGCTCGTCGACGATCACGTCGTCGGGAGTTCCTTCGTTCCCTGAAGACACGTTCTTCCGGAGTTTCTCCCATCTCCGAGACCTCATCTCACGAGACAGGCTGCTCCGGATCCCGTTCTCCGGCTTGGTGATGTCTTCGGATGTTTCGGCACCGATTTCTTCGTCGACGGGATTCCCACTGAGGTGGTTCCTCCCCAGGCGCGGTCGGCTCGTCGTCAGAGACGGGAGGCGACTCCACTCTCCCGATGAAGAGAACGTCGTGGTAGAATGGCGTGGCTGTCGTGGCGATCTTCTTTCGGAGAGCTGGGGGTAATGCTTCCCCGGTATTTTCGGAGTTTGTTGGAGGAGGCTTCCTTCCCGGTGGATCTGCAACGCGGTGTAGAATTCCCTTTTCGTCGGCTATGGATGAGATCGTTCTAAAGCAGAACATGGATCCAGGACGGAAGGTGATCCTGCTGTGGATGGTGACGGCCATTGAGCTAGCTTAGATCGTTGACACCCCCCTACCTGGCGCGCCAGCTGTCGGTGTTTTGGGTCCGACCGCACACCTGGGGTTGCCCCTCGAGGTGTCTTTAGGAGCAGGGTGGTGTCGCCGACTGTAGCAAAATGGTTCGTGCCAGATGCACGAGAGACAAGAGACAATGTTTATAGGTTCGGGCCGCTTAGAGATGCGTAACACCCTACGTCCTGGCGAAGATGCTTCGTGTAATGGGTTACAAGGTGATTCTCTAGAGCGAGGATGTGGAAAGTGTAGGTAGATGGCTGGATAGTGTGTTCGATCGTTCTGAAGGGGTGCCCCCTGGGCCTTATATATTCGACCGTGGGGCGATACATGTGGATATGATAACAACGTGCGCCTAAAAGATAGTGAACTGTTTGAGTCTATCTCCCTATGATTCAGCCGACTTATCCTCGCCTGGTTCTACTGCATGATGCTCTAGCGCGGGGAAGTCGGATCTTCTGTTGTGATTTCTCGCTCAACGCTGTGGGGCCTATCTGGACTTGCGTCGATCCGGCTTTACATCAGTTTGCTTTGCTGATTGTCCTCCCCTCCGGGCCCATGAAGAAATGACCTTACGATTTATTGGGCCCTTGGGCCTTTCGTGAGGTCTTTTACTCTGCTAGTGGACCCGGGGGATATCTGTCCCCACAGGGCCCGGTCCCACAAGTCATACAGCTGGTATGTCGGTCTCCATGTGCGAAGAAGGCGAACCACCACGCGAGGAGCGAATCGCCACGCCTCTTCGTCTCCGCCGAAAGCAGCAGCCCAGTCTCTGACATGGGGGCCCGGGCCCATGGGTCATGCTTCATCGGTGTCGGTCTCCGAGTGCGAAGAAGGCGAACTGCCACACGAGGAGTGAATCGCTGTGCCTCTTCATCTCCGCTGAAAGCAGCGGTCCAGCCTCTGACATGGGGGCCCAGGCCCACGAGTCATGCTCCATCGGCGTCGGTCTCTGAGTGCGAAGAAGGCAAACCACCGCGCCTCTTCGTCTCCCCCGAAACCAACTGCCCAGTCTCTGGCATGGGGGCCCGGGCCCACGAGTCATCTTCCTTGGGCGCCAGTTCCTGGGTGCAGAGAAGTCGTACCACCGCTCGTGCCAGTACTACGCCTCCTTGAGTCAGCCGCAGAAGATAGATAAGGTGAATTTTTAACCATCGCAGCGGTATCGAGGCGCCTCGCGCGTGGGCCGGTGAAACCATCAAGTATGGGGGGCCACGGGTCAAGTCGGCAGCGACGACAGACACGACGGTTGATGTGACCGATGGCAGACTGATAGCGCATGCACGTCGAGTTAATGCGACGCGCGCTGAGGTGGCGCCCCAGTCACCGGTCATGCCATGCTGACGTAAGGTACAAGTTTTGGCCCCACCTGCATGCTCGCATCCTCCCCCGAGGTGGGCCCGGGTGCCACTCTCGGTACCCTGGAACAGGGGTACCCCTTACTACAGCATGAAGACACGGTGCCCACGCGGCTATCTCTAGTCGCATGGTGAACAGCACCTGACTCCACCACGTGGACGGTTCCGGGGTCGCCACGTGGCTAGAGAAGACGATATACTCCAAGATGCCAACAGTGGGTCCGGACCCCCATGGGAAAGTGCTGGACCCCTGTACATGTAGATCGGACCTCCAGGCAAGGCCTAGGACCCCCACAGGTGCGACCCGGGCCCCCGGGACGGGTTTCGGACCTCTCTATGTGGGGTCCGGACTACCCACAGCTAGGTCCCGGGACTCTAGGGCAGAGAATAACCAGGCCTTGATCAGGCAGGGGTCCGGTGCGGACACGTGTCTAGGCCCAGCCTAGTGCGGACCTATCCGCATAACGCTACTGCTCCTCGCCCAGGCGGGGACCCGATGCTGCCATGTGGCCTACCGCGCGTGACGTAAGCCAGTGGGCGGAGCCTGACGTAAGGCTCCCGGGTTGCGCGGCCCCTGCATTTATTGCGGATAAGGCGCGCCGCCTTGGAATTTAATGAGGCCTGCCCACTCTGCTGACAGGCAGCAACCTGTCCACTCTACTAGCAAGCAGTGTGTCGCCTCAGCATTTAATGAGACCTGTCCATGTCGCTGGCAGGCGGCATGTCTGTCCATTCTGATGGCAGGCGATACGCCCATGCTGCCATGTGCACTATGTTGATCATCATTTGTACGTTGCTAGGGAAGCTTCCGCTGCACGCCAATGTTATGCAGACCGCGAAAACCAGGACGCGGGAAGATTACACTGGCGACTAGCATTAGTTGCTCCAAGTATTACATCCGTTATGTTCCTGGGCCCATATGTCGGGGCTCAGCACCCTTGTACGTGCCCCCCTTGGACTATAAAGGGAGGGCACACTACGTTACAAGACACGCTCACTTAGGCTCTCAGACTCACAAGTTCATACAAGCTCTCAAGCTCAATACAACACATAGTGGAGTAGGGTATTACGCCCAGGCGGCCCAAACCACTCTAAACTCTTGCGTGTTCTTGTGTTCGTCATCCATCTAGCAACAGGCAAAACGCTTAGGCCCCCTCCTCATCTTAGGATTTAGGGCGGGTGCATTCCGCCACTCGACCGGAGATTTCCTCTCTGACAGTCGCCTCTCGGCCTCTTTAAATAGCCCGCTCGCGCCCGGCTGCTTTCTCCACTCGTTCTTGTTCACTCACCTTCTCCTTCTTCTTCACTTCCCCTCCCTCCGCAAGGACCATGGCCGGAAGCAAGAAGGGCAAGAAAGGGCGATGTCATGCTAATGGGAAGTGCAAGCGCCCCTTGCGTCCTCCCTTGGAGGACTACAGGGACTCGGAGTACTCAGAGGAGATCTTCTCCGAGTATGATCACTCGCCTGCTCCGGCGTCCCCACTCGTGAATGAAAACCTGCTTTCGTGCCAATCTGCTGCTGCGTACTCTACTCTTGTGTTTGACAGTTCACTAGCATTTAGAGGTAATGCCCGAGTGATGCTGTTTCGCTACAACCAAAACTCTCCTGAGCTATCGGCCTGCCCCTTTGCGTCCGACTTAGTATGCCAACCCATACTTCTGCTGATGTCCTCTTGAGCTCTAAGCCCTAGTTCTTGTTTTTTCTCCGCCACTCTCTAGCTTTCTGAGTCCCCGAATCCCTTCGCATCGTTTTGAAATATCGTGATGGCACCTAGGAAAAGAAAATAGAGTGCTACCATCCCAAACATCCCTCCGATCGATCCCAACAGCCAACTCCCCTTCGCTGGTAGCCATGTTTCTATTATTTTTGAGGCTGACCTTCTGCATCTTGTTGAGATTGGTGTTCTACCACCGCAGGAACTATGTTCCTAGTGGATCTAGCATAGAGTTACTGTCCCAACAGAGGATACTCACGAGGCAGTTATCTTCGTGCCTTTTCTCATCCCGGGACTGGCCCTGCTAGTTTCTCCCTTCTTTCGCGATCTTCTCGATTTTTACTCTCTGAACCTCACTCATCTAAATCCTAATTATGTGCTTCAAATTGTTGTGTTTGTTCATCTTTGCTAAGCTTTCCTTGGAATTCTTCCACACATTGGGCTTTGGAAATACCTTTACCATTGTCGGCCCGGGATGGCTGGAGGGCAGCATCAGCTCGTTGGAGGTGCAAGCTTGGAACTTAGCCGAGGCAGGAAAGCTGAGTATCTCAACATTCCTTTAAAAGACAACATTAAGGGATGGCACTTTGAGTAGTTTACTATGGAAAATCATAACAAGTCACTTCTCGCTCGATCAGGGAGGCAGCCCGACGTCCGAACGCCTAGCTGGACAGAGATCCCCACAGATTCAGAGCTACTGAGTACAGGGTGCTACTTGCAGAGATATATGTGTTGAGGGACAAAGGCCTGACTGCTGAAACTGTTGTTGTCGACTTTGTTTTCAAGAATATTCAGCCTTTGAAAGATAGAGTTTACCCTGCTTACCTATACACTGGTGTTAATTACCCCACTTGAATTACCAACAAGCAAATATCTGAGGAGGACATGTTGAGTCGAGTTGATTCGATGCTGAGAGGTAAGGTTTCGAATGCTGGTGCTCCCCTTTCATATTCTGTCTCGAATCTTCCACCGCAGAGGCCCTTTTCAGAGTTCATATCCAACCCGCCTATTCAAGACGGCAGTCCAGGCCATAGAGTATGACCCTCATCAGAAGATATTGAGGCCATCATCGCTACATACCGGAATCTCCCTAAAGAGGAGAGACAGACTCATCTCCAGATGCAAACGACTGTCGATGAGGCTGAAGTGAACGATGTTCTCATTATGCTAACAGGCGAGTCGTCTGAATCTGCCCGTACTGAAGCGGTGAGCATTGTAGCTGGTCGCGTCTTCGGTGAGGATGAAGGGGCTTGCAGTCCTGGAGGTGTTTGTTGCAAATGATTATGTCAAACGGGCCACCCAGCCGTGTCTGCCGAGGGGAAGAAAAGAAATAGAAGACTTCGACGTTCATCTGGCTTGGAGCTGGGGACTGACTCTACTGCCCCAGTCCTCGGTGGTGGCCCGGCGAGCGCCAACCTCAAGGATTATATTGAGAGTTGTGGTGGCACCAGAGTCAGTGGATGTGTGTTTGACAAGGATGAAGAGGATGAAGAGGAAGTTTCCCCTTTGATTCGCAAGAATTGTCGTAGCAAAAACAGTGACGATGTCCCAATTCAGGCTCTGTCAGGGCTGGTTAATCTCTAGAGGTTGACAATGTCTGCCATTGATCATGCACTGGAGGAGATTATCCCTGAAGATCTTTTATTGGAGCTTCCTAAAACTGAGAGTGCTACCATCCGTGCATAGGTCTCGGATGACACCCCTCAGCTAGTAATCCAGTCTGACAAGAAATAACCCAGACAGTTTCCCATGCTTCTTTGACCTTTGAGGGCACCTCGGTTCCTGATGTCACATGTAAGGGTTACCCAGCTCCTATGGGTAAGATTGAGGGTGCTTCACCCCCCGAGGGTGCTGCTGAGGATGACCCAGCCCCCGAGGGTGCCGAGCTCGGCTCCTCCTTGGCTGCTTCTATGGACGTTCATGTCGGATCACCACCAGCTTAGTCTGAGGAGCCAGTGTTGACAAGTCTTCCTACTGCTCTTGTTGGTCCGATCACTTTAGAGGTCAGTGACCCGGGCGCTGGGAATTCGCTGCACGCTGTCGGAGCTAAGGTCTCACTAAGTGTTGCCTTGGGCGCGTGCTCTAATCCTCCTTTGGGGCTCGAGTCTGCTCTCAATATTGCTTCTGCCAATACCCCACTATTCGATAGCACGTCAGCGCCTCTGGCTTTGGGATTTCCCTTGTTCCTTTCTAACCTTCAGGTGAGCTGACCTTTGCCCTGCTTTACTTTTGTTGGCAAAAGACACCTTTGCTAATTCTTGTATATGCAGAATGTTCTAAACTCTATGTCGGCTCAGTTGAGGTCTTGCGGTGCCCCTATTCTCGATCAGGTTATGTCCTTGCTGTAGTGGAATCCTCTCCTGCTTCAAAAGCAGATAGATGATCTAAAAGCCTCGAACATCGGTTAGTGGGTTGATAGCTTTCTTAGTTGCTCGTTCCTCCCTCGTTTTACCTTTTGTGCTCTTTCCTTCTTGCTTTTCCAGCTCTAACTCGACGGTGCTCCGACGCTGAGGAGATGTATGCTCAGAGTCAAGCCAACCTAAACCAGGTTTCAACATTCTTGGATGGTGCCCGAACCCTGAACTCTTCCTTGAACGCTCAGCTTGATTCAGAGAAGAGAGCCCACGAGGTAGATTTTTCTGACTGTTCCTGATGCCTTTGTTTCGCACCTTTGCTTCGATGTTTAGTACTCTTCTTGCCTGTAGGAGGAGATACGAAGATTTCTTGATCACCGTGACAGTCTAGACAAATTGTACCGTGATGCCAGCAGCTCCCTTACTACTTTGGAGAGGAGTCATCGCTTTACTATGTCGAAGCTTGACCATCATAGGGATGAGTTGAGGATTTCTTAGACTGAAGTGTCGCGGCTTAATAAGTTATTGTCTTCAAAAGATTCTGTCATCAAAGAATTGTGTGCCTCAAAGAAACTTGTTTCGTAGGAGTTGGAAATTGCTCGTCGCAACATTAAGGTCTTAGAGGATGACCATGGTATCATGAAAGCAATGTGTGATAAAGTGATGGACAAAGTTGTTCGTGCTGGTCGAATCCTGATGAAAAGACCTGGTGTTGTGGTGTCTGAGGACATTGTTGCTGACGTTCTTGCTACGTCCGCTGGTATGAGTAAACCTTCTCCCTCTGGTGATCCTGCTGGCAAGGCCCCCCTGCAAGAACGCTCCTGTATAGTAATTGTGTAATGAAGACAAATTTTGATTCGTTTGAACAGAAAACACTTTTCATCGAATTGGTATTTCTTGTTGAGATGGTGCATCATAGAGTTCATGTATGTGTGAGCATGTTGTGTCGACTTAAGCAGATTATTCCGTTAGTAGGGTGTTGTAATCACCCTCGAGTATGCAAGTGTGAGCATGTCACACTAACTTAAGGCTAGGGATGGCAATTTTACCTGCGGGTTTGGATATTCGTCGGATATCCGACTTGTCGGGTACGGGTTCGGGCACAAAATTTTGACCCCACGGGTCTTACCCGAACCCGACCCGTAATAAAATTGGGTCAGGTATGGATTTGATTTCTTACTCGCGGGTATCTGACGAATATCAGAAAATAGTGATTTTAGATTTTCGACCTACCAGTACGCTAGCTAGCCGTCCATCCTCGGCAGCTCATCCTACTGCCATCCCTCCCTGTCTGCTGATGCTTCTGATCTGGTTCTAGTACTAATGTCAGTATGTTTGATAAAGTGCCAGTACGTAGTACTAGTGCTAGCTAGTACAAGTAATCAAGCTAGGAGACTGTTAATACACCAGACGACTATGCTAGCTACTCTCTGATCCTGACGGGTTGGAAATTTATTACCAAAAAAAGTTGCAACACACATCTAGGGCTATATCTGCATGACTGCATTGTGCAACAACATTATGTGCTTTTGGTGATCATGGTGATGTGCGACGCTCAGAACTGCACTAGACTTCATTCAGGGAGAATGCACCAAGCTGCTATACCCGACGGGTACCCGATATCTGCCTGATACCCGATGGGTACGGGCACGGGTACAAAATTTTACCCGTGGGTATAGTCATGGGCGGACATGGATAATCCCCGCAGGTATGGTCACGGGCGGGTATTTACTCTATCCAATCCGAACTCGACCCGTTGCCATCCCTACTTAAGGCGTTTTCGACTTAAGCTGATTGTTTTGTTAGTCAGGTATAGTAATCACCCTAAGCTATGAAGGCGTGAGCATGTCGCACCAACTTTAAGGCGTTTCCAACTTAAGTCGATTGCTTCGTTAGTAGAGTATAGCAATCACCCTAAGTTATGCAAGCATGAGCATGTCGCACCGACTTAAGGCGTTTTCGACTTAAGCTGATTGCTTTGTTAGTAGGGTATAGTAATCACCATAAGTTATGTAAGCGTGAACATGTCACACCGACTTAAGGCGTTTCCGACTTAAGTCGATTGCTCCGTTAGTAGGGTATAGTAATCACCCTGAGTCATGTAAGCGTGAGCATGTCGCACCGACTTAAGGCATTTCTGACTTAAGTCAATTGCTCCATTAGTAGGGTATAGTAATCACCCAAATCTATGTAAGCGTGAGCATGTCGCACCGACTTAAGGCATTTCTGAATTTAAGCTGATTGCTCCGTTAGTAGGGTATAGTAATCACCCTGAGTCATGTAAGCATGAGCATGTCGCACCGACTTAAGGCGTTTCCAATTTATGTCGATTGCTCCATTAGTAGGGTATAGTAATCACTCTAAGCTATGTAAGCGTGAGCATGTCGCACCGACTTAAGGTGTTTCCGACTTTAAGCCGATTGCTCCTTTAGTAGGGTATAGTAATCACTCTGAGTCATGTAAGCCTGAGCATGTCGCACCGACTTAAGACGTTTCCGACTTAAGCCGATTGCTCCATTAGTAGGGTATAGTAATCACCCTGAGTCAAGTAACCGTGCAGGTATGTCGTCACGATTTTAAGTCATTTCCAACTTAAACCGCTTGTTGATTGAGAGTTTGTATGTGGTAGAACACAAAAGCTTTATTGATAATGAAACCTTTTGCTTACAAAGTACAACTTGCCCATCAGAGTTTTGAGGTACTACTACGGATAGAATTTCCTAAGGTATTCAATATTCCACGAATTCCCACTTTGGTTCCGTCCATTTGGGTAAGCCAGTAGGATCCTGGTCGGGTAACCTCTGCAATGATGAATGGTCCTTCCCATGGAGGCGACAATTTGTGTTGTCCTTCTCCTGTCAGCACTCGGCGAAGGACTAGGTCTGCTACTGCGAAGGACCGATGCCGCACTGCTTTGTAGTGGTAGCGCCTCAGGGTTTGCTGGTATCTAGCCGATTGAATGACAACATTCAGACGTTCTTCTTCTAATATATCAACATCTTCCAGCCTGGTTGCTTTTGCTTCAGCTATACTTTTAAATGTTAGCCTGGGTGCTCCAAAGATCAAATCCGCTGATAATACTGCCTTCGATACATATACCATGAAGAATGGGGTGTTTCCATGCAAGGCCCAGCTTGGCTAGGTTCGCAGGCTCCAGACCACATACGGTAGTTCTCTGATCCATTTTCCTGCAAGCTTTTCGCTCTTGTCAAATACCTTTTTCCTGAGTGCATCAAGTATCATCCCGTTGGCTCTTTTCACCTGCCCATTAGCTCTTGGGTGTGCCACTAACGCATACTTGATCTAGATGCTCCTCTAAGCATTATTTCTTGAATAAATTCCACTGCTTTTAATGAGGTCAAGGAGGCGATGGGTTTGTACTCTATCCATTTTGTGAACTTGTCAATAGTGATGAATATGTGAGTATATCCCCCTTGAGAATTTTTGAATGGCCCAATCATGTCTAGTCCCCAGCACGCGAAGGGCCAGGTTATAAGAATAGTTTGCAAATGTTGGGCGGGCAAGTGTTGCTACTTTGATAGGAATTGGCATGCTTCGCACTTCTTAACCAACTCTACTGCATCATTCTTTGATGTTGGCCAGTAGAACACGAACCTGAAAGCTTTCCCTATCGATGTTCTTGATGCTGCATGTACGCCACATTGCCCCGCATGGATTTCATCCAGCAGTTGTCTTCCTATAGCCGAATAAACACACTTCATGAGGACTCCTCCTTCACCTCTTCTATACAGTAGACCCCCTATGATGGTATAGTGGGCCAACTGCCTTGCGATGCATTGGGTCGTGGCCTTGTCATCTTGTTCTTCCTCCTTTTTATGTACTTGATAATTGGCTCCCTTCAGTCGTTGGGATCTACTTCTGCTTGGTCTAAAGCGTTGCACTCCTAAGCCAGCTCTACGGTGACGCTCGGTTGTTGTACCTCTTGGACAAAAATCCCAGGTGGAACCTAGGCCCGACTGGACCCCAATTTTGACAATGCATCTGCTGCTGCATTGCGATCCCTTTCCACGTGGTGAAATTCTAAACCTTCAAATTTGCCTTTTAGCTTTTGCACCGCAGCGCAATATCTGTTCATTGAGTCGATTGAGCAGTCTCAGTCCTTGTTTACCTGGCTAATGACTACTAGTGAGTTGTCGTATACCGTTAACCATTTGATGCCTAGTGAAATGGCAATGCTCAGCCCATGATTGAGGGCCTCATACTCTGTAGCATTGTTGGATGCTGGAAACAGGAGCTAAAGCACATACTTGAGTTGGTCACCTCCAGGGGTAACGAAAAGGATCCCTACTCTTGCCCCTACAATCTTAACGAGTCGTCAAAGTACATCTTCCAGACTTCAATAGCTTCTAGGTTTTCTGGGACCTGGTGCTCCATCCATTCCGATATAAAATCAACCAGTGCTTGAGTCTTTATTGCAGTATGAGGTTAGAATTCTATATCATGAGCTCCGAGTTCACATGCCCATTTGGATGTTCTTCCAACAGCTTCCTTATTGTGGAGTATATCTCCTATTGGGAATCTCGTGACTACTATGACTTTATGGTTATCAAAGTAGTGTCAGAGCTTACGAGCAGTTAGAAGTACTGTGTATAATAGCTTCTGAACCTGAGGATACCTTATATTTGAGGGATCGAGGACTTCACTGATAAAGTAAACCAGATGTTGTACTGGATAAGCACGTCCTTCTTTTACCCGCTCGACTACCAACGCAGTGCTTACCATGTGAGTCATGCAGGAGATATATAGCAGCAGGTCTTCGGCCGGCTGATCAGATGTAGCTCGACGCGGTGGCTTGAGTACTGGCAGTGTGGTCAGAAACTTCTTTAGTGCTTCCAAGGCTTCTTGAGCTTCTGTGGTCCACTAGAATTTATCCACCTTTTTGAGCAGTTTATAGAATGACATCCCTCTTTCACCAAGCCTTGATATGAATCTACTCAGCGCTGCCATGCACCCAATGAGCCTTTGTACTTTCTTCTGTGATTGTGGTGGCTCCATTCTCATAATGGCTTCAATTTTTTCTGGATTTGCCTCTATTCCTCGATGGCTGATGATAAACCCGAGTAGCTTTCCAGCCGATACTCCGAATATGCACTTCTTTGGGTTTAGTTTCCATCGGTAGTGTCTCAAGCTGTTGAAGACCTGTTGCAAATCCTCGATGAAGTTGTCTGAGTTTTCCGTCTTGATGACTACATCATCAACATAGGCTTCTACTTGCTTGCCCCAGTGGTCGGCTAAGCATGTTTGGATAGCTCTTTGGTAAGTTGCTCTAGTGTTTTTAAGGCTGAACGACATGGAGGTATAGCAGAAGGCTCCAAACGGCGTGATGAATGCAGTCTTTTCCTCATCTTCATTTGCCAAACTGATATGATGGTATCCAGAGTAGCAATCTAGGAAAGAGAGCATAGAACAGCCAGCGGTCGAATCAACTATCTGATCTATTCTAGGAAGTCCAAAGGGATCCTTTGGACAGTGCTTATTGAGATTGGTATAGTCGACACACATGCACCAATCAACTTTATTCTTTTTTAGTACAAGAACAGGATTTGCCAACCATTCAGGATGTAGTACTTTTCTAATGAATCCTACCGACACCAGGCGAGCTAATTCTGCCCGAATGGCTTCTCTTTTGTCAGGCATGAAACAACATAGCTTCTGCCAGATCGGCCTTGCCTGAGGGTACACTTTGAGTTTGTGCTCGGCTAGCTCTCTCGGGACTACCGACATGTCCACAGGTTGCCATACGAACACGTCCCAATTGTATTGCAGGAACTGGACGAGCGTGCTTTCCTATTTATCATCGAGGCTAGAATTGATGATTGCGGTCTTGCGTTCATCAGAGAATCCAAGATTGATCCTTTTAGTTTCTTCAATCGGTTGCATAGAGATCACGGCCGAGGCTTCATTTGAAGGGATCGTGAAGTTTTCGTCCGCCAGCTTGCCATCGACTTGTGCGGGAAGGGCTACCGGGGGCCCAGCGGTGAGAGCTGTCTGAATGGCACCCCGAAAGCATTCCGCAGCGCCTTGGAAGTCAGCGCGCACGATGATGATCCCTTTAGGTCCTGGCATTTTGAGTATCATATACGGGTAGTGTGGAATAGCCATGAATTTTGCCAACCCTGGTCTTCCAGTGGGTACTCCCCTTCGGTCGGCACGATGCCGAAGAAAGGAGTATCCAACTCAGTGAGGTCATCGATGGCGACCCTCGGGGCCTGAAGCCTTCGGGGAAAGGTGACGTTGATGTTGCTACCACCATCCACCAGCACCTTCTTAACTCGGCTTTCTCGGATCACTGGATTGACGAGTAGTGGATATTTGCCGGGGTGATCGAAGTTAAGCCACTGATCAGCTCGGCTAAAGGATATTGTGTGTTCTGACCATCGGTAAGGAGTCGGGGCACTGTTTGTGGCCACTAGAACTTGCCGATCATTAAGCTTTTGTTGCCTTCTGCTTTCTTATGCTCCATGGCCTCCAAATATGACGTTGACCTCCCTGTCAACGCGTGGGAAAGCTCCACCTCTCCCCCCTTCCTGTTGTTGAGGCTGCCTGGGCTCATTAGGCTCTCCTCGAGGCGGGGGAGGTGGCAGTGGCTGGAACAGTCGACCGTACTCGACGGAGTTTTTGAAATCTCTACAGTTTCACAAGGTGTGCCGCATGTCCTTGTGATACAGGCACTGGGAATCGAGTATCTCCCCTCCGCGGGGTGCGCTGCGGGCTCGAGCGGCAGGTGGCCCAGCAGTGTGCACCACCTCGTGGGGTCTCTTCTCTCAGTGTTTGTCTGGTTGCTGGTTTATGTCCCTTCGCGGTGCGGGCAGTACGGGTTTTGTGCCTCCAATGAGGTCCTGAGCCCGCTCATCCACGGTGATGTAGACATCCGCCTCCCTAAACAGTTGTTCGAACGTGGCAGGTGTTTTTGAAGTATGGCCCGGACAAAGGACGGGTCGTTGGATCCTCGATAGAAGTTTTCAATCACAGCCGCCTCAGCGACTTCAGGAATACGGTTCCTCATCGTTTGAAATCTTTTGAGGAACGAACGAAGAGTTTCATCATTCTGCCGCCTAATGGATTTGAGGTCCCATAGTTGTGTCGGTTTATCGGAGAGAGGCTGTAAATTCGCGATAAACTGGTGGCTGAAGTCACCCCAATCGTCGATGCAGTGTCGAGGTAGGTGCCGGAGCCATTGCAGTGTGTCCTGCCCAAGAACGATGGGTACGTTGTCATGACGTCCTTCGTTGCCCCAGCAGCCCGGGCGACGGTTGTATAGAAGGCCAACCAGCCTCCTGGGTCCTGCTTAGTCTCATATTTGTCAATGTTGGAGACCTTGAAATTGGGAGGCCATTGGATGGCCCGGAGGCGAGGGGTAAGCACGGAGACCCCACACGTATACTCTTGTCGATGATCATGTCGTCGATCCTAAGGAGGGGAGTCAGTATTAGGTCGCCTCGACCGTCCCCGAAATGGACTGTTGGTTGAAGCTGTCGCTGACTCGATCCGGGTTGCTCGGCTACGTGCCGGTACATCATGATCTCGGTCGTATTCCCCTCGGCGCCTTATCTCATTCTCGTGTCGATGATCACGTGAAGCGCTGATGTTGCTCCACGCGTCTCAGCGACTGTTGACAGCGTGACGTAGGTCGTTCGACGGGTGAGCGAGAGGTAGAAGATGATTGGCCGCTTGAGTAAGCAGCCGCCAATAACCCTCCGTGTCTAGGGTCCACGGGAGGCCATCGGCTACCTGCGCCAGTACTCCTCCAACTTCACTCAGCATGTTCAATGCTCGGGCGAAGTCGGGGTACAAGTTTCGGGTGAGAAGCGGATTCTTCCGTCGGAGTCTAGCATCTTGTTCAGCTATTTCCCGCTCTCGTTCTTGAGCCTGACGGCGATCGCGGCGGTGGGAGTTGCGTTGTTCTTGATGTGCTCTTTTGTCGGGGGTTTCCCCCATCTCTGAGGCTTTGTCCCGAGAGACGGGTTGTGTTGGGTCCCATTCTCCGGCTTCGTGATGTCGTCGCACATTCCAACGCCTGTTTCTCCGTCGCCGAGCATCGCGCTGGGGAGGTTCCTCCCCCAGCACGGTGGGTTCATCGTCAAAGATGGGCGATGACTCCAATCTCCCTGAATGAAGAGGACATTGAGGTAGAAGGGAGCAGGTGCAGTGGTGTGCTTCTTCTCACCCTCCTTTGAGGGCGGAGGTGTTGGGAGGATTGCTTGTTGTGTTTTCCTTCCCTAGTATGGAACATTCACTTCCCTTCTCTGAGTGATCCATGTCCACTCCTTAGTGGGCGAGGTGGACAATGGAATTCTTCGGGCTGGGGAGGCCCTGGTTGATTGGCCTTCCATCCTCTAGGGACTTTTGAGCTCAGACTTGCACTGGGCCATGCCTTGTCGAGCTATGAGCGGGGGCATGGCTCGCGGTTTCACTCCAGCTTCCTGCGGAATTTCCGAGGAGGGTTTCTTCTTAGGTAGAGTTGCTATACGGTGCAGAGTTCCTTCTACGTCCTCTACGCATGAGATGGTCCCGAAGCGGAAAATAGCTCTCGGGCTGAAGGTGATCTTTCTCTTGAAGATGATGGCCATGGAGTTAGCGTTGATCGACGACACACCCCCTACTTGGCGTGCCAGCTGTCGGTGTTTAGTGTCCGACCGCACACCCGGGGGTACCCTCGTGGTGCTTTTGGGTAGGACGGTGTCGTGGATTGTAACTCGATGGTTCATGCCGGGGGCACGAGAAAGAGAGAGTCGAGCAAGTTTCAGTGGGTTCAGGCCGTTTGAAGAGCGTAATACCCTACTTCCTGGGATGACTTTGTATGTGGGAGATGTTTACAAGTGGTGTCTACCAGGTTGTGAGGTGCTAATGAGATGAAAGTGATGGGGATCCCCCTTGGCCTTATATACACGATTGTAGGGTGCTTCCTGCGTACACGCTGATCACACTCTCCCTGCTTATCTCCTAGCTAATAGCGAACAAACTTTGCTATCTCGAGGAAAACCCGACGCCTCCGCTCCGAGCTATCTTTGGCGTTTGAGGATGTCAGGTGCGGGAAAAGCGAACAACTTCAACGTGATCACACCCAAGCCGCGAGTAATCCGAGCGTGGTCCCATCGCATTCCTGGGTCGGCCCATTTCCGTCGTTCTCTTTGCCTGGCCCACGACGAGGCGTAGCGGGGCGACTGGCATGTGGCCCCGAGCAGAGTTTTCGGCCCTCAGTGGACTCAGGGGATTTCTGTCCTCCACACCGAACATGCCCGGTGCACACCGGACAATCTGGTGAATTACAGTGGAGTGACTCTAGGAAAAACCCGAGAGCGGCCAGTTCGTGGGTGCCTTGGCCTAGGCACCGGACAGTGTCCGGTGCGCCATTGGCAGCACTAATGCTTGTCTTTGCTCCAAACTTTGTAGAGTTTCCAACTTATTTTCTTTGTTAGTTTATGTTGAACTTTATGCACCTGAGATAAATGATAACTAGAAAAACTAGTTAGTCCACGTGGTTTGTGATGGACGTCAAACACCAAAATCGACTATAGAAAATGTTTTAAGCCCATTTCCCTTTCACTTACGCTCTTGGCGCTTCGAAGATGTTGATTCGGCGCCGAAGGTTAAGGGCGAGAAAGAATCGGTCTCGTAGTATACCACCTTCTTCATTCTATTCTCTTCTTGTCACCCTTCTTATGTGTCTTGATGCGGATTCATATTTTTCTTGTCTTCATACGGAGTCTTTCTTCATTCTTCTTTCCGGAAGATCCAGGCATTTCCCCGGTGACTATCTCCCTTTTGGCATGTTCTTGTGACACTATGAAAATCATTAAATAAAAATAATACATTTAGTTAATAATGATATTTATGGTAATTAATTTTCCCTTAAGTATTTGTTATTTACTTGCCTTTGGAATGATTTTTGAATGCTCGTGATTGATTTTGAATATTGAATATTAAATTTACATAAATAATATAATAAATATTAGTCTAAGAATTAATATTTTATTTATAAATAATTTTGGTTTGATTATTATGAATTTTTATGATTATTCGAATAGGTATTTCGAATTTTTTTTAAAAAAAAAAGAAGAAAAAAAAACCCTAACGAATTTGGCCCAAGGCCCATTAAGCCGGTCACACTCCTCTCCTCCCTGACCTAGCCGTCGCCCACTGCTCTATCTCCCAGCCGCCAGCCGCCGCACCTTCTCTCTCCTCCTCTCCTTTCTCTCCCTCGCTTCTTCTCTCAAGCGCACGCCGAGCGCCCTGCACGCCGGCCGGACCCGAAGCCGCGCCGCGCTGAGGACCCATGGCCCCGCTGCCCAGCGACCGCACCAGGCAGCGCCGCGGCAAGTCGCCCAGCCGGACCCAACGCCGTTGAGCGTGTCCCTGCCTTGACCCCGGCACCGCGACTCGGCCGACCGCGCCATGCGCCGGGCGAGACGACGCCATCACCAGCCCGGTGCCGCGACCCCAACCGCATCCCCGCCCGCCTGCAGACGCACCGCGCGCCGAGCCCTGCCCGCGTCCAGGTGCCAGCCGACCGCGCCAACAACCGAGCAGCCGAAACCGCCCGTGTCCGTTTTCGCGTTAATGGTGAATCAATGCGTTCGTTTCTCCCCGTTACTCTCTCTCCTTCATGAACGACATTCATGGTCGCGACCTCTGCTCTCCCTCTCTCTTTCTCTATAAAATCCCAGCCGAACCCTTCTTTCTCCCTACCCCAAGCTCGCCCCCTCTCTCCCCTTCGCTCGCGCTCGCCGGAACCTCGCCGGAGTCGACGCCACCACGTCGTCGCTCTGCTCACGCACAACCGCTGTCGAAACCCTACCCGCGTGCAGTAGCACCACCGCCCACCATCGTGAAGTTCATCGCCGGACCGTCAGCGCTCGTTCGTCGTTCAACGGAGCTCCGCAGCCTACGCACTGTCTATCGTTCGCCGTCCATCCCGGAGTCCGTGAAGCTCGCCCACGTAGCACCCGGCAACCGTGTCCAGGCCGTTCGCCGTCATCCGTTCACCCAAGGTTGAAGAGAACTAAAATCATTTGAATTCATTTTTGAAATCATGTTTGAATTAATTTGTGAACTA
Source organism: Zea luxurians (assembly GCA_029449295.1). Taxonomy (NCBI): domain Eukaryota; kingdom Viridiplantae; phylum Streptophyta; class Magnoliopsida; order Poales; family Poaceae; genus Zea; species Zea luxurians. Next base: position 72,857,281 of record JAOPSE010000013.1, on the reverse strand, counting down.
TTGTTTTAATATTGAGATGATGTGACTTGGTGATTCGTGTATGATTTTAGATATTCCGATGTATACGTGTAATCAAAATTGAACCCGCGATAATATTTTAAATATGTGTATGATTGTATAATTCTAAAAATGAATACGGTCACTAGTCACTACCGCGGCGATTTTCATACTAGAATTGTTTACGGATTTGTTTTTGCTTTAGTGTGTGAAGCGACAATCGGTTAGTAATGATATAAGTATAATTTTAGTGATATAAGAAATTGAAATAGGAACTAAGCCACGTATTTTCGGACGAATGAAAAATGTATAGATTTTACTATTCATAATGAATGTATTCATAAGTATAGCACTTAATTACGTAGAATAGTAAAATACTCCTTTATGTCATAATAACCATGAATAGGTTATTTAAAGTCCCATATAGTTATTTTACAATTAATTCTTAGTATATTAAGGTTAGAAGAATTAAATAAACATTTTTTTTTGTTATATGTATAAATTCTATTTAGAAAAGAAAGGAGAAAACTGAAATAGTAGAATTTTTAATAGTGTTAAAATGACTTAACTAGGCACTTATATTTTTTCTAATAAAGAAATTGATAGTATGTTGATAGGTTTCTTACTGATGAAGAAGATAATTTGTTCATAATATTAAAATGACATTTTTAATAGATATCATATTTAACAGGGTTCGTATAGATGTTTAAGTGTAGTCGTACTAAATAGTAATATGTCATATAATTTTTCTAATAATGATATAATTGCTTAATTTAGTGCTCACACTGTCATAACTAAAATGATAGTTAATAAATATAGTATTTATTTTAATTATCTGGATCATTTATCTCTATAATAGAATTAAAGGTAATTATAGACTAATTACCCTTTATCATAATCAAACCGATAGTCAATTTGTTCTTAACTAGATTTATGGCAGGATTAATGATTTCATAGAATTTAATCCACATTATATACGAATCACTTAGTTTTTCTTAAAAGATAAAATAAAGTAATAAGAGTTTAAGTTCTTTTATAACTTAAAAATGTTACTTTATATATATTGACTTCAAATATAATATTATAGGCCATATGCTTTTTAATGACATTAAATGATGGTTATGCGTTTATTATCTTTTGCATGAAAATCCACTTAAGATCCATAACCTAACTCGTCTTAAATAAGTGATTAATAATATATGGTCTTTTCACATAAAACCTATTTAGACTTATATCTTAATTTGTCATAAGTAATTGGTTAACAATATTTATAAAATGCTTCATAATGCTTCTAAAATTAATAACGTGATTAGTATCCCATTAACGTTAGATATAACATATATCTTTTCTAAAATGTTAAAAAGGTTTAATATTGTTATAACGTGTTTTATCATCTTATAATATATCGCGTATGACGTTTTATAAAAGAGTTAAATTGGTGAACCGAATATTTGTATATTTTAATTAAGATATTTTAAGCTCATGTCTATTTAATAAAATATAGAAGAATACCTTTTTATTATAGCTTTTGCAAGTAATGTTTTTGAAAAGCGAACACTCCTTTTTGTTATGTTTTCTTTTAGCTTTGCGTATGGTGAATGTTGTATGTTATTGAGTGGTGTTTGTTTCTTCTTGTTTGTTTGTGTGATATTCAGTGATTGATCCCAAATTTGAGAATCAAGATTCAAGAACCTCAAGTTTTCAATAAGCAAGGCAAGTGGACTTCTCCCTCTGCATACTCTGTTTGATCCCAAACAATACATTTAATAAAGTTTATTCTTTTGGATATATATGCATAATTTGACGGGTTACCTATTTAGATAACCTTTCCAACCTTATTCCTTGATCAAACCTGGGAATTATACTTTACCTTAGTAGCTATGCTATTGCTACAACTTTAAATTTATGCAGTCACTCCTATTTAAGATACTGATGTTCCAAATGGTAAGTTTACTTTATTGTGGTTAACCCGATGGTTAAACAAGATTATTGCATATTAATTGGAACATGGAGTGACCACCCGGGAAAACAGTGCTACCATGAGAACTATCATGGCTCTGGTCTTGGCTAAATAACTAGGGAAGTCTTATGTTGGGTGTTGGTCGTGGTCGACCGGGACGGGGGCATCTGGCAAGCTCTTATAGTACCGGCTCAGGCAGATTGGATACGGGCATAGTTCCCAAAGCTTTACCCTGTGGTCTGGACTATAAGTTGGTTACGGTAGGTGTGCCTTATGCAGTTTGACCATTTCCAGCATTTGCGTAATGAGGACTCTAGGGAGAAGCCTCGTAGTGAGACCCTGGCCATTCACCTCGGAAGTGAATACGGGTCTAGCTAACCCGGGCAAGAAGGGAATCGCGACTCATGGGTAAAGATGCGCCACCTCTGCAGAGTGTAAAACTGATATATCAGCCGTGCTCACGGTTATGAGCAGCCTGGACTCCTCACATGATAATTGAACTTGAAGATGGAAATAAATCGAGATCCGATGATCTGCCAATGTTTTGCTTAAGTGGTTTCACTTAAGTGTTTTTGATATACTCTTGTATCTTTGCTTAATGGGAATACTTGGGATTCACACTTATTAGTAAGACAGGTGTTGTTAATAAAATGTTGACCAACTAAAATGCTTACTGCTCAACCTCAGCCTCACCTTGTTAGACTTGCATTAGTTTTTCCCCCACTTGCTGAGCCCCGACCATAAGTGAGCTCACCCTTGCTTAATTTTGATCAGAAGTTGCAGATGAAGATATGATGCTGAACTCCATGGATGCTAGTCTAGTGATACCCCCGGTCATCTTCCTGTGGATGGATGTCCATGTTCGCTGTACTTTGATGAATAAAGGTTAAGACATTATGTCTGTTTGAAGTGTAATATGTTAATAAAGTCGTTATTTACGCTTTTATGCATTGTTCTTTTGATATATTACACTTGTGACGTCAACATATGTGTGGAAATAGATCCTGGCACACATATGCTATGCGCTCGGTTCTACCCCCTGGAACCGGGTGTGACAGAAGTGGTATCAAAGCAATGTGACCGTAGGTCGCTAGATTAGTTAGAAATGGAAAGCCCAGCCAGTCTTTCAAAGCCTGATATATTTTCCTCCATAAAAACTTACTTTATATCAAAACTCGTCTCTTTTATTTTCAACTCTTCTAGTCTGATTTTGGTCTATCAGAAGGTTCTAATGAGAAGCATTGCAAGATGATCAAGCTAGGATTGCGAAACTTAAAGCGAAGGTTGCCAGAAGAAACCCTTTTGAAGCTATCGATGACGCCCTATTCTCTATCTTATCCCCACTCTGCAAGAAGTTTTGTTATGGATCCCCTGGATCTATTATCTAACTTCTTGGCTAGGATGATAGGATTGTTCTTTAGTATTAAGATTTTCGACTAGATCGGTAATGGCGATATGGTATTATATTATAAGTGGTTTTCTAATCCCTAATATTGCTATATAACCCTTGACTTCTTATACTCTTGTTTTCTTGCCATTGAACTGCCATCCTTGGGCAATATCCACCTTGATATATTGAACTCTTTGCCTCCCAACTTTCCTTGATAAAGCTTCCCTATTTTGTCTTCTTGATAAAGCTTTCTCCCTAACCCATTTTATATCCTTGGTTGTATCATTTATCCTGACTTTAATAGTTCATGATTATCTTATTTCACTATTGGCCACCAACAAATATGTTTTGTCTAAATCCTTGATAATTCTTACCTGACTCCTTGACTTTATAATATCTTTCTTATTCCAAACTTTGTCTCACCTTTTGTTTTGGTTGAATGAGTAGAATTGGATTGTGTTGTGCTGATATGTTTGAGTTCATGTTAGTTATATTTGTGACTATGATTGATTTGCTTCTTTGTAATGATTGTTGGTGTATTGTGTGACTTTTGTCCACAAAGACATCATTTAGCTAGGTAAAACCTTAGATGGGTTTTCTCTGCTCTCTATAATCTATCTTTACTCAACCCTTTCGTCCCTTCCATTTTCCCATACCCATACAGATGTCAGACCCTGGAATGTCAACTGCAAGTGATGTCATTAAGTGCAAAGAATGCGGTGTGTTGGCAAGTCAAAACAGCACTATAAATGAAACAGCTGATGAACAAACCTTCAAGACACAAAAGGATGAACAACCAAACCAAAAGACAAGTGACCTTGGAACATGTTGTTGTTGTGAGTACTATGGAATTCCTTGTCGCCAGATCAGTACAAACGAAAGTGAAACTACAAAACAGAAGAACCGGATTTTATTTTCTGGCATAGACAGACAAATGTCTCCCCAAGAACAACTAATAGCAGATTCTCTCATACCTAATGCACTGTCAGTTGATGAATTGCAAAGTTTTCCAAAGAGGAAACATCACAAGGATGCCCAGCCCCAAGAAGAAACACATGAGTGTTACATTGATGGATGGACTATTACTTGCACACAGTTTCAGCCTCGTCGTCGCATCAGGTCCAAGAAACAAAAACGGAAACATGGAAAGAGTCAAGAAATAACTTCAAGAAAAGCTTGCTATCAATGTGGACGTGAAGGTCATTACTTCCGTAATTGTCCAGAGAAGAGTTCATTTCAGATTACCACCGAGATGAAGCTATCTCAATCTTCAGACATGGAATATGAACAAAAATGCATAGAAACTTCTACCAACACCGTAAAGACAACTCCACCATGTAACTCATCAAGTCGTGCTTGCTTTGGTTGTGGTAATATCGGCCATCTTGTTAATGGTTGTCCTAAGAAGGATGTGGAGATCAATAAGGTCCAAAAGAAAAGACAACACCCTCAAACCCATGCATCAACAAAGAATAAACAACGGAAAGAGTCCACAGGAAGGATAAGTTATGCAGTGACAGGAACCATTCCATATGATGATGCAGTAATTTTTGGAACACTAGTCATTCACACAACCATCGCCACCGTGTTGTATGATCCTCATACAACACATTCTCTTATCAGTGCCCAGTTTGCAACAAAGTATGGTATCTTTAAGTGCCCCTTAAGATCAAGAAAGACCATCAGTACACCTGAAAGGAAAGTGTTAGCGAACTACATATGTCCGAAAGTAAGTATTAAAATCAACGGGATAGATTTTTCAGCTGATCTCCTAGTGATAGAATCAATGGGAAAGGATGTGATTCTTGGAAAGAATTGGTTACAAAGAACTAAGGCGGTAATCCAACATACTGAGAAAACCATGTGCTTGGAAACTCCATGTGGAGAAACAATAGTAGTTGAAGACAACCGACCTCCAGCTCAGATTGGTACATCTGACAAGGAAGAATAATATACCATTTAGTTAGAAGGAGTATGTCTCACAAAAAAAATGTCAAGTTGTTGCCCCTTTCAAGATTTGTAATAGTGCTAAGTGATATATGAATAAATTTGGAGAATCTTTCACACCTACGGTGTTTTGCCTCTTTATAAGGAAATAAAGTATGGTGTCATCTGAAGCAATGTGATACTCTAGTTGCCCTAAAATTCCGCTCAAGTCTTTCTCTCAATTTGTGCTCAAAGAAATACTCTTGGATCAGAAATATGATTTGGATATCATGCTCTGAAATCTATAAAGTTCAAAAGATCTATGTTAAGGATTATAGCATTTGTACCCTCTTGTAGTATGATGAAGCTAGGAGAAACTTGAAACCACCCTTGTTCCTTGACTAATCTTATCTTGGAAATCAAAACGTTGTGTTCGCTCTTCATCTTTAATGTCGTACAAGCCTCTTATACAGTCTGTCTCACTAACTCTTTTACCCTCTGACTAGATGATGAACCCCAATGGAAATGAAGTAAACGATGTCAACGACAATATTCCTACCTTAACAACTATGAACGAGAAAAATGATTCACAGAGATATTCGATGAAAGGAATAAAGAACAACAAAAGGAATAGAAAAATGTTTGGATACATGATTAGTTCACCTCAACCACAAGCAAAAGTCACGAAACTCACGGATACCCAAACAGAAGAATCAAGTCAGACTCAGCTACATGAGATACAGACACCCAGTGAACCCTCACCCCCTGTTGGTGAAGCAAAGTTGACTCGCAAAGAACTCAAAGCAAGAGGTGCTTGCTACTACTGCAAAAATAAAGGACATCTTATTCGCGAATGCCCCAAGAAGCGTCTAGATCGACAAGAGAAGAAAGCTGTCAAGCATGACCTAATCAATAGTTCAGAAGACCCACCATTTTATAAGTACGATGATGAAGGTTGCTTGATTAGTATACATTTCGGTGCAGAGAAGTAAGGAAGTTCCTTAAGTTTGGAGGAGTTCAATGAGAACTAAGAACCTACAAATAAACCATGTATCTCCCTTGCTTTCGTGCTAGCCTTTCTTAATCTCGAGGACGAGATTCTTTTTAAGAGGGGTAGATTTGTGACACTATGAAAATCATTAAATAAAAATAATACATTTAGTTAATAATGATATTTATGGTAATTAATTTTCCCTTAAGTATTTGTTATTTACTTGCCTTTGGAATGATTTTTGAATGCTCGTGATTGATTTTGAATATTGAATATTAAATTTACATAAATAATATAATAAATATTAGTCTAAGAATTAATATTTTATTTATAAATAATTTTGGTTTGATTATTATGAATTTTTATGATTATTCGAATAGGTATTTCGAAATTTTTTTTTAAAAAAAAAAAGAAGAAAAAAAAAACCCTAACGAATTTGGCCCAAGGCCCATTAAGCCGGTCACACTCCTCTCCTCCCTGACCTAGCCGTCGCCCACTGCTCTATCTCCCAGCCGCCAGCCGCCGCACCTTCTCTCTCCTCCTCTCCTTTCTCTCCCTCGCTTCTTCTCTCAAGCGCACGCCGAGCGCCCTGCACGCCGGCCGGACCCGAAGCCGCGCCGCGCTGAGGACCCATGGCCCCGCTGCCCAGCGACCGCACCAGGCAGCGCCGCGGCAAGTCGCCCAGCCGGACCCAACGCCGTTGAGCGTGTCCCTGCCTTGACCCCGGCACCGCGACTCGGCCGACCGCGCCATGCGCCGGGCGAGACGACGCCATCACCAGCCCGGTGCCGCGACCCCAACCGCATCCCCGCCCGCCTGCAGACGCACCGCGCGCCGAGCCCTGCCCGCGTCCAGGTGCCAGCCGACCGCGCCAACAACCGAGCAGCCGAAACCGCCCGTGTCCGTTTTCGCGTTAATGGTGAATCAATGCGTTCGTTTCTCCCCGTTACTCTCTCTCCTTCATGAACGACATTCATGGTCGCGACCTCTGCTCTCCCTCTCTCTTTCTCTATAAAATCCCAGCCGAACCCTTCTTTCTCCCTACCCCAAGCTCGCCCCCTCTCTCCCCTTCGCTCGCGCTCGCCGGAACCTCGCCGGAGTCGACGCCACCACGTCGTCGCTCTGCTCACGCACAACCGCTGTCGAAACCCTACCCGCGTGCAGTAGCACCACCGCCCACCATCGTGAAGTTCATCGCCGGACCGTCAGCGCTCGTTCGTCGTTCAACGGAGCTCCGCAGCCTACGCACTGTCTATCGTTCGCCGTCCATCCCGGAGTCCGTGAAGCTCGCCCACGTAGCACCCGGCAACCGTGTCCAGGCCGTTCGCCGTCATCCGTTCACCCAAGGTTGAAGAGAACTAAAATCATTTGAATTCATTTTTGAAATCATGTTTGAATTAATTTGTGAACTATTGTTTTAATATTGAGATGATGTGACTTGGTGATTCGTGTATGATTTTAGATATTCCGATGTATACGTGTAATCAAAATTGAACCCGCGATAATATTTTAAATATGTGTATGATTGTATAATTCTAAAAATGAATACGGTCACTAGTCACTACCGCGGCGATTTTCATACTAGAATTGTTTACGGATTTGTTTTTGCTTTAGTGTGTGAAGCGACAATCGGTTAGTAATGATATAAGTATAATTTTAGTGATATAAGAAATTGAAATAGGAACTAAGCCACGTATTTTCGGACGAATGAAAAATGTATAGATTTTACTATTCATAATGAATGTATTCATAAGTATAGCACTTAATTACGTAGAATAGTAAAATACTCCTTTATGTCATAATAACCATGAATAGGTTATTTAAAGTCCCATATAGTTATTTTACAATTAATTCTTAGTATATTAAGGTTAGAAGAATTAAATAAACATTTTTTTTGTTATATGTATAAATTCTATTTAGAAAAGAAAGGAGAAAACTGAAATAGTAGAATTTTTAATAGTGTTAAAATGACTTAACTAGGCACTTATATTTTTTCTAATAAAGAAATTGATAGTATGTTGATAGGTTTCTTACTGATGAAGAAGATAATTTGTTCATAATATTAAAATGACATTTTTAATAGATATCATATTTAACAGGGTTCGTATAGATGTTTAAGTGTAGTCGTACTAAATAGTAATATGTCATATAATTTTTCTAATAATGATATAATTGCTTAATTTAGTGCTCACACTGTCATAACTAAAATGATAGTTAATAAATATAGTATTTATTTTAATTATCTGGATCATTTATCTCTATAATAGAATTAAAGGTAATTATAGACTAATTACCCTTTATCATAATCAAACCGATAGTCAATTTGTTCTTAACTAGATTTATGGCAGGATTAATGATTTCATAGAATTTAATCCACATTATATACGAATCACTTAGTTTTTCTTAAAAGATAAAATAAAGTAATAAGAGTTTAAGTTCTTTTATAACTTAAAAATGTTACTTTATATATATTGACTTCAAATATAATATTATAGGCCATATGCTTTTTAATGACATTAAATGATGGTTATGCGTTTATTATCTTTTGCATGAAAATCCACTTAAGATCCATAACCTAACTCGTCTTAAATAAGTGATTAATAATATATGGTCTTTTCACATAAAACCTATTTAGACTTATATCTTAATTTGTCATAAGTAATTGGTTAACAATATTTATAAAATGCTTCATAATGCTTCTAAAATTAATAACGTGATTAGTATCCCATTAACGTTAGATATAACATATATCTTTTCTAAAATGTTAAAAAGGTTTAATATTGTTATAACGTGTTTTATCATCTTATAATATATCGCGTATGACGTTTTATAAAAGAGTTAAATTGGTGAACCGAATATTTGTATATTTTAATTAAGATATTTTAAGCTCATGTCTATTTAATAAAATATAGAAGAATACCTTTTTATTATAGCTTTTGCAAGTAATGTTTTTGAAAAGCGAACACTCCTTTTTGTTATGTTTTCTTTTAGCTTTGCGTATGGTGAATGTTGTATGTTATTGAGTGGTGTTTGTTTCTTCTTGTTTGTTTGTGTGATATTCAGTGATTGATCCCAAATTTGAGAATCAAGATTCAAGAACCTCAAGTTTTCAATAAGCAAGGCAAGTGGACTTCTCCCTCTGCATACTCTGTTTGATCCCAAACAATACATTTAATAAAGTTTATTCTTTTGGATATATATGCATAATTTGACGGGTTACCTATTTAGATAACCTTTCCAACCTTATTCCTTGATCAAACCTGGGAATTATACTTTACCTTAGTAGCTATGCTATTGCTACAACTTTAAATTTATGCAGTCACTCCTATTTAAGATACTGATGTTCCAAATGGTAAGTTTACTTTATTGTGGTTAACCCGATGGTTAAACAAGATTATTGCATATTAATTGGAACATGGAGTGACCACCCGGGAAAACAGTGCTACCATGAGAACTATCATGGCTCTGGTCTTGGCTAAATAACTAGGGAAGTCTTATGTTGGGTGTTGGTCGTGGTCGACCGGGACGGGGGCATCTGGCAAGCTCTTATAGTACCGGCTCAGGCAGATTGGATACGGGCATAGTTCCCAAAGCTTTACCCTGTGGTCTGGACTATAAGTTGGTTACGGTAGGTGTGCCTTATGCAGTTTGACCATTTCCAGCATTTGCGTAATGAGGACTCTAGGGAGAAGCCTCGTAGTGAGACCCTGGCCATTCACCTCGGAAGTGAATACGGGTCTAGCTAACCCGGGCAAGAAGGGAATCGCGACTCACGGGTAAAGATGCGCCACCTCTGCAGAGTGTAAAACTGATATATCAGCCGTGCTCACGGTTATGAGCAGCCTGGACTCCTCACATGATAATTGAACTTGAAGATGGAAATAAATCGAGATCCGATGATCTGCCAATGTTTTGCTTAAGTGGTTTCACTTAAGTGTTTTTGATATACTCTTGTATCTTTGCTTAATGGGAATACTTGGGATTCACACTTATTAGTAAGACAGGTGTTGTTAATAAAATGTTGACCAACTAAAATGCTTACTGCTCAACCTCAGCCTCACCTTGTTAGACTTGCATTAGTTTTTCCCCCACTTGCTGAGCCCCGACCATAAGTGAGCTCACCCTTGCTTAATTTTGATCAGAAGTTGCAGATGAAGATATGATGCTGAACTCCATGGATGCTAGTCTAGTGATACCCCCGGTCATCTTCCTGTGGATGGATGTCCATGTTCGCTGTACTTTGATGAATAAAGGTTAAGACATTATGTCTGTTTGAAGTGTAATATGTTAATAAAGTCGTTATTTACGCTTTTATGCATTGTTCTTTTGATATATTACACTTGTGACGTCAACATATGTGTGGAAATAGATCCTGGCACACATATGCTATGCGCTCGGTTCTACCCCCTGGAACCGGGTGTGACAGTTCTCCCGACATCACTTCGAGTTGTTAGACTCTAATGAAGTACCGAGCTTTGATACCAATTGAAAGTCGCCTAGAGGGGGGTGAATAGGCGAAACCTGTAAATTATAAACTTTGAACACGCACGTCACCTGAGGTTAAGGTTAGAAACAAATAATAGCCAATACGGAGTGCGGAAGATAGTTCTTCTTGCTATGAGTTGCTCAATCAATGCGGATAACTTTGGGAGCTAACTCAAAGAGTTATGAGCAAGAGAACTTTTTAGATAGAGGGGAGAGGGAAGTAACAAATCGAATGGTGATGATCAACACAAATGAACACGACGATTTATTTTCTGAGGTTCGGTTTCAATGAACCTACTTCCAGTGAGGAGGCCACAAAGGACGGGTCTTTTTCAACCATTTTCCTCTCTCAATCGGTCACCTAGACCCGTTGAGTGCTTCTTCTTAATCTCAAGGGTCACAAAGACCCCGCAAGGATCACCACACATTTAGGTGTCTCTTGCTAGCTTTATAAGTCACTCAAGAGTTTAGAAGGAAATGAAGAAAGCACAACCAAACAACAAGAGAAACAAATGAAACACAAATCTCACTCTCTCAAGTCACTAATCACTATTGATTACTTGTCTTAATTGTGGGACTTGGAGAGGATTGAAAGCTTTGAATGTGTCTTTGAAATGTATTCTTTGCTCTTGTATTGAGTGTGGAGAGTGAAAAACTTGGATGCCTTGAATGGTGGTGGTTGGAGGGTATTTATAGCCCTAGCCACTATTCTAGCTGTTGGCGGGGCTTTCTGTCAACAGGCACACTGGATAGTCCGGCATGCACCGGACATCCCACTATTCATTGTCTAGTGTCTGCCACGTCAGTCACCAGTTAGAGTTGACTGTTGGATTTGCCTGCCCTTGTGGCGTACCGGACAGTCCAGTGCGACTGACTTCTCTGACCGACCCTGTCCTTCTGACGTCCTTGACTGTGGTGGCAGTCGCGTTGGCACATGGCCGTTGGCACACGACCGTTGGCACAGATGACCGTTGTCCTAGGCTCTGGTGCACACCAAACAGTTCGGTAAATTTTAGCCGCGGAGCCCTGAGTCTTCCCGAGAGCGGCCAGTTCGTTGGATGCTCCAGCTTGATCACCGAACAGTCCGGTACACCTCAAGCTGGTGCAATCTTAATTTGCCCCATACTTATAGAATTGGTCCAAGAGTCATTTTCCTTATATGTGTATATAAACTTTATGTACATGAAAAAATCGATTATAAGAATTGTTTAAGGTCATTTTCCTTTCAAGGAACACTCCTCGGGTAGCAAGTATATTTTCTTGACACAAGCAGTTAAAGAAATATGACCCTTTTGATTCTAATATCCATCACGCAATTAGTATAACTAAAAAATACTAGCTCCGTTCTCGAATCTGTCGCTTCCAAGTACATTTTTAACTAAAACACGATAGATAAAAACACAGAGGGAGTATTATCCACACAATAGGCCACTGGGATAACTAGTTTATTACTTCACGTCGATGATGGTGCTCATGAACCATAAAATATGAATGAAGGAATTTTACAGAGAGAATTCTCGCCTACGAACAGAGCAGCCTGAATCAGTTTCATTTCAGGCTGCGTCTAACAAATAATCAGTTAAACATGATGGTACCATGACTAAAATCGACACTATGTTATAGATTAATGCTTGCCTGTGAGTCCTATATCACAATCACTATTTGTAGCATTAACAATGAGATCCTAGCCCTGCACTCAAGCTGTAGGTAAATTGCAATGCTAAATCGCTCAGCAAGCCTACACAACTGTTGAAATCTCTCGAGTTCTGCAACCGAGCGTTGAACAGTTAGTGTATTCCTGCAAAATCAATAGACACGGCCTCGGCAATTGGTAGTTCCACAATGGCATGGGCAGCCATCGCCTGCTACAAGCTTTTGTCGGTAATCATAGGCGAGTTCTTCTCCTACGGCAATCTGCAGAATAGCATATCAATAATTAAAAGCAAGTCAATATAAATTACTCCCTCCGGTTATTTATATTTGACGTTGGTTAGTGTAAACTTGAACTAGCTAATGTTAAAAAGATCTTACATCTTGATTAGCAAACAATCCAATGTGAGCAAGCTGGCAATCTTTGCTCTCTACCAAAACCAACCGGGTACTGAGATTCGGGGAACAACTGTTATCAAAGTAATAAGCACAAATGAATACTGGTTCCAGAATCAACTCGCTCCAGTGATAGATTTTCCTAAAATATGAAAAATGGAATTACCTGTGACTAATATAACGGGAAACATTTCCAGACCTTGTGGCATCAATAAAGTATTCAATAGCCCCTACAGTCCGAACTCTTTCCCTATCAATCTGAGAAGCAATGCTAAACAAGTAACTGCACCCACCCTTTGATGGCACACTGAAATATTGGAAAAAAATAATCATTTTAGAATAATGAATAATTATACAACAACATAAATCCAAAAGAATTGACAGTGCATTTTACAGGCCTGTATTGTATGGGATGAGAATTCAACGAGATGCATCCCATCAGTACAAGGAAGCCATCCAGAACACATATATCAATAAAATCCACTTGCTATTGCATTGATTAGTGCAAATCTCCAAAAATGCAAAATGAACTAGCTGTTGTATGAAAAGTTTAGCATTTAATTATGCATGAACAGGATAATGTGGACAAGTTTGCTGAAGTTCATTTTCTGCACGACTGAACTAAAAAAGGGGGTAAGATAGGCCCCAGGTATTACATTAAAAATACTTCCCACGCAGGTCAAGAAAACTACCAAACCCCTACCGCACTCATACACAGTGACATCATAACCCATGTAAGAACGACCGAATCGGGAGCCAGACCCCATTTACAATGACATGATAGCCCATGTAAGAACGACCACGGCAGGAGCCGGATCTTAGACCTGTGCTTTGGCGTGTGACAGACAAGGGGATTTTTTAACACCAGCCTAAACTTCACACCCACGTGGAATCGAACTCATGACAGTGCTATTCAGACCACCTAACTAACTTAGCTAGAAACCTTTTCGCCACAACTGGAACTTCCAATATGTTTTCTTCAAGTTTAGATTCAAAGAAAGCATATGAAAGAATGCCAAACCTTTCTGCATTTTTCATAGCCTTGTCAGCCTTCACAACTTCACCAATATACTCGCAGACAAAGGTACCCTGTTGAATAGGTTCAGCGGCCCTAATAGCCCAACCCTACAAATTTGACAACATTAAAAAGAGATGCAAGGAACACTATTGTGCTGATTACATACATGAGTTGGGAAATCCATCAGGCTTTATTTTGGTACTCTAGTATTGACCCCAATCAACGTGTTTTGAAGTGGATTGAGGTGTAAATTAGTTTAAGTTACACCTCAATACATGTGAATTAAGCTCAATACTAGAGTACCCAAACTAGGCCTCATGGGAGTGCTTCACCTTATTCTCACTTCTAAAGAGTTCCAACTTGACAAGCAGCCCTTTCTGCAATACTTTATTCTGGCAGGACGAGTCACAAATACATGATGAATTGCACTCATATATTGGATACCCTTCCTACCAATCAGAAAGGACAAATGTTACAAGTCAAATAATATAGATTATAGAACAATGAAGAAAATAATATGTGGATCTCAAGTTAAGAGAATTATGAATAAAGACTAAAACATACTCCCTCCGTCCCAAAATAGTATTCGTTTTAACACTTGATTTTTATGTCTATATTCAAATGGATGATAATGAATCTAGACACATACAAAACACATACATTAAGTATTGTATGAATCCATTAATTCTCTAAAACGAATTTCAATTTGGGATGGAGGAAGTACAACTTACTAAAATAGATCTAGTACCAGATGTGTGGACCTAAGTCCTCATGTTTTGATCCCAAGCCTTAGATGAGACACAAAACTTTCAACATCAGTCTTACCTAAAACAAAATTTGGCCATCCTATTGGTGTATTATAAGCACAGAACAAGAATGAACTAAGGATTAAGAACAGTTGTTTGGTGCAACTTTTTTTATATGGCAATGGAAAAATATAAAAACAGAAGATGTACCAATGCTGACAAGTATTACCTGTAAAATAATTTTACTATCTTCATCATATGCAAATCTGCCATGCATTGGTGTTCCATTGATATCCACCAGGCTATTGTAGACACCATCAAAGAGACTCACGTGACCACAGTGCTCAGGAGAACATTCAGGATGAGAACATGCACACCCAGGCATAGAGTTCTACAGAAATGTAACTTGTTAGAAAATATTTTTTCGTGAAGACAAACAAAGGTGACGTGAGATATGCCAATGAAGTCCAAGGAAAATATAGAGCCACTTATTAAACCAATATTTTCATATATATATATATATATATATATCAATAAATGAAAACAAGAAAAGAGTACCTCTGAATCAATAAGAGATGAATCCATCACACGGTTTGTGATATAGTGAAATCCTTCCCAAGGCACAGAACTGCCATGTGGCAAAAGTTCTTCAGGCTTCATACCTAAAGAATCTTTTGCATCCACATCAATGACACAGACAATTGGAACTTTCTCCCTGCCAAAGCTTATGTCTTCACAGAGAACAACACTCTCATTTTTAGGCTTCCATCCGAAGTGCTTTGAATCAAGAACATAATGGTATTCTTCCATTCCCCACATTTCATCATCATTAAGGGAATCAACAGGAGCTTCAAGAAAATCAACTGCCGTGAGTTGCATAGGAAGCAGAGCATTTGAATTATATCTAGACTTGCACCCTTTAGGGCATAAGAATCCCTCTTGATGCCAATCAATTTGGATGCCATTGTCACTGCAAAGCTTTGCAGCTTTCACAAATATGTTCTCAGGTAAAGGTCCGTATTTAACTTCCAACGCAGCAAGAAGACTTGTCTTACAGCATACAGAGCGGGCAACCGATAAAACATCAAAGTTGCTTGGATGGGGTCTTGTCTTTTGAATCTTGGAAAATAAAGTTTGTGCAACATCTGAGCATTGGAAATCCTGTAACTTACCAAGGCTGGATGTTTCAGATTCAACTATTTGAGATGTTAAGCCAGAGATCTGAAACTTGAAATTTTTATCGATTCCAGAGCTACTACTCTTCTTTAATGTACTTGTTGGTCGTAAACTTTTCTTGAAAGCGGAATAGTAGTGTCGGCCGCGGTTAAGCTGGTACTTCCCACGGCCCAGTGGAATGTGGCCAACAGCACCTGAGACCATATGAGCGACTTTATGGTGGCGGCCAAGATCTGGCAGAAGATCAAATTTGAGCCCACATAATCTGCAGACGAACTTCTGTGAGCCATTTTCATCCTCAACGTTGTGGCTATCATAAAGGGGCAGACCACTTATCCCTTCTGTTTGTTCAGCAGATTGACCATTTGGTCGCTGAGGGACATCAAGAAGCCTGAACTGTTGGGCATGGTCGGAAACAATGTGAGGGTATAGCAGATCAGTGTTCAAAAAATTGCTGTTACATGACATACATCGAATGAGAATTGAATACTGGAGGTATTGAGCCCCATGTACATCCTGTACATGTCTTTCAAGGACTTTTTTGTTGGTAAATGATTCCATGCATGCAGCACAAGAGTAACCTCTAAACAGCCACCGGGCTTCCTTTTTGTGGACAGTTGTCCAATGTAATCCAAGATCTTGATCATCAGAGAACTGGTGACCACAGATTTTGCACTTAGGACCAGATGAAAGATTAGTTTTCTCTTCCTGCAACGCTACAGATCCTTCTTTGTTTTCAGAATATATTTGCTTAGATCTATCTGTACCAAAGCCCCAGATATTTGCTAGTTTCTCTCTCTCAGTAGATATCAACTTTAACAAAAATTCTCCAAAATCTGGATTTTTCGACACTTCAACCAGTATCTGGGGCATATGTTCACTAGCAAGACCGGTGCGTTGATGAGAAAGGTTGTTTCTCAAGAACCAATAAAGAAATTCGCATGCCTGGTGTAAACATATCTTATCTTTTCTTGATGAGCAGCCCTTCAACAGATTGACAAAGACATCTTTAGAAACGAGTCGACTCTTTCCATTCCTGGCACGTTTAAGGAACTTTGGAAGGTGCTTCTCACAATAAAGAGTATGTCGTTTGGCATAATCCTGGCATTCAACAATACTGTCATGAGAGCGAATTCCAATACAAAGAGAAGTATCATCAGTATTTGTCATGGACGTTGACGCAGCACACATATCAGTTTTCTCCATTGCACAACCTTTTTCACCAGAGTTCTCTATAGCCACAGTCGGCATCAGTTTCACTTGTACAACAGCCTGGACATTTTTGTCTGTTTCTAAGTCTATGCTATACAATGATTGTGACTTAGAAATTCCTTCCACCCACTTATTCGGAGGTTCTTCGCCCATATGGAGTACCTCAGATGGATCCAACAAATTTCCTGGGTGCATTACATCCAAGTTTGTTTGTAGGCGGTGCTTTTTACAAAAAGTAGAACCATGCTGAGCTCGATGCTTGCATTTTCTACCCATGTTAGTCATACCACTACACAATGGAGCTTCAATGGTAAGCGTCTTATCCTCCCTTGAAGAATGATCAAGAAAATGCATACTTTGATGCACACAACAGTAAATATCACCATCATTTGCCCACCTACCACACTGCCTCCCCTTTGCTTCAATGTACGCAGAACACTGCCGAGAGCTCTTAAATGAATCTAAATCAAGTCTAGCATTCTGTAAAGCTGCATTGGAACTACCAGATATTGTATTCTCATTGGTGCCAGAACTTCCAGGGAACATGACAGCATTTTTTTGACTTGTTGCTCCTAATGCCCCTATATTTTCATGCATGACAGAGTTACTAGGAAGCTTATTTTGGTTTGGGTCCTGAGTTGGAGTCCTGTAGTCAGCTTCACCCATGTGTAAAATTTGGATCTCTCCTCTTCGAACCTCAAGTTTTGGACGCTTTCTACTACCTTGTTGATCTAAAGCTGGATCGTCGTAACAATTAGTTTTCTCGAAGTTGCCAACATTACCAGCAGGATGCAATGAAAAGTACTGTTTCAGCAATTCTTGTTTCCACGTCTTCCACTCAGGAACTAATTCAGGCTGCACTGATGCATCCCGCAATTCCTTAAGCTTGTTCCCAAGAATGGACTGTCGAAGTTCCTGTTAAAGAAGAGAAGAAATAAAAGGTTGGCTACACATTAATGGAATAAGGAAAAAAAGTATATAAATGTAACAGGAGAATAATCATCACTAGAACTCTGGAAATAGTTATATCAAGATTCAGCAGTAAAGAAACATTGAGTAAATATAGTCGCTTCAATAAAATCAAATTATTCGACCTACAGAGGGTAAGACAACCCCAGGCATTAAATTAAGAAGAAAATCTTCTCACGTAGATCGAGAAAAATCCCGAACCCTGTCCCACTCCCACCCATACACAGCGGCACCGTAGCCCATGTGAAAACGACCATGACCGGGGACCGGGCCTTAAACATGTGCTTTGGCGTGGGACAGACGAGGGGATTTTTACCCCCAGCCTGAAAATCGCTTCCACTGGGAGTCGAACTCAAGACCTGAGGGGTGCCACTCAGACCACGTAACCAACTCAGCTAAAGGCCCTTTCGCTATAAAATCAAATTATATAACACCAATTGCATCGTTTACTTAATGACAGTGAAGGGAGGTAAAGTAGAGTCTATAATTTAAACAATTTGTTAGTCAAGAAACGGCGATCTGCTTGTTACAATTTATACTTGTGATTAAAATAACTACAATGAGTGACAAACTGTGATGTTTTGAAACAAATAATTGGCTGAAGAAAAAAAATAACACAAATATATTGTGTATCTAGTTCTCCATAATTTCACTAAGAGACGACATATCCAACAACTAAGTGTCGTAGAGATGCGTATGTTGCGTTGGATATGTGGGCACACAAGATTGGACCGAGTGAGAAACGATGACTTATGTGATCGGCTAGGAGTAGCGCCAATTGAAGAAAAGCTTATTCAACACCTGTTGAAATGGTTTGGGCATATCCACCGGGGACCCCCAGAGGCACCAGTGCACAGAGGCATCATAAGACGGGACAATAATGTGAAGAGAGGTAGAGAACGGCCAAACTTGACATGGGAGGTGACAATGAAAAGGGACTTGAAGGAATGGAATATCTCAAAGGAGTTGTGTTTGGATAGAAGTGCTTGAAAATAAGCTATCCACGTGCCTGAACCGTGATTAGGCATTTTCCCTTTTAGTTCTCTCAAAAGCTTTTTCCCCTCCCCTTCTCTCTCTTTTTAGTGACTTCTTGTTGGGTTTCAACTCTAGCCTACCCCAACTTGTTTGGGACTACCTCAACATCAGCATAGCCTTTTCCGTAAAATTCTCCATAGAAGAGGCCTTTGGCAGGGGGGACCCTCCCTCCCAAATGTTGTTCATCCTGGTTATGGATGTATTGTGCTACTTAATTAAGGTAGCTGATGATGGATTGCTGGAGCCTCTAACAGAAAAATCAGATCATAAC
This sequence comes from Zea luxurians, assembly GCA_029449295.1. Classification (NCBI taxonomy): domain Eukaryota; kingdom Viridiplantae; phylum Streptophyta; class Magnoliopsida; order Poales; family Poaceae; genus Zea; species Zea luxurians. The sequence continues at coordinate 72,838,059 of JAOPSE010000013.1, read as the reverse complement.
CGTATATCTCTTTATGCTGATGATGTGGTGATCTTCCTCCACCCTGTGGCATTTGATTTACAGATCACCATGGACATTCTTAGGATTTTTAGTGAGGCATCTGGGCTTAAAACAAATATGCCAAAGAGCAGTGTTTTCCCCATCCACTGTGTTGTTGAAAATCTAGATACCATCCATAACCTGCCGCCATGCGTTGTTGACAACTTCCCCTGCAAATACTTGGGGTGCCTCTATCCTTAAAAAAGCTTGGTAAAGAGCACCTCCAACCGTTCATTGATACATTTTGCAGTGCAACCCGGCTTCTTTTCCATGCAACTATTTGGGGCTGCCTGTTTCTGATAAGAAGTTGGGGAGGAGGGACCTTTTGCAGTGGGTTGACAAGATAGCTAACCGGCTGCCCGATTGGAAGGCTCCACTACTAAACCTTGCTGGCAGGGCAGCCTTGGTCCGGTTCGTGCTCTCTGCAATCCCCGTATATCTTTTCATCGCCATGAATGTTCCCAAGTGGGTTATCAGTGCTATTGACAAAATTCGGCGAGGTTTCTTGTGGAAGGGTAGAAAAGATGTGAAAGGTGGGCATTGCCTTGTGGCGTGGGATAAAGTCACCAGACCGCTAGACCTTGGTGGACTTGGTATCCCAAATCTGATATATGAGTTGGGCGCTGCAAGCTAAATGGCTTTGGCTCAGCAAGACTGACCCGAATAGGCCTTGGAGTGGATTGGATCTCCCTGTTCAGTCACAAGTAAGGAAACTAGTGGCCAGTTCGATGTACACTAATGTGGGTAATGGCAAAAACACCCTTTTTTGGAGGGACAGATGGATAAATGGGTGCTCTATCGCTGAGCTAGCACCTGAAGTGATCTCAAAGGTGGATAAAAAGGTTGCCTCTACCAGGACAGTGCATCAAGCCTTAGAGGGCATGTCGTGGGTCAGGGACATCAAGCCAACCCTCTCCCTTGTAGGGATACAACAATATCTTACGCTTTGGGACACCCTGGGTGAGATCGTGCTCACTCTTCAGGAGGATCACCATGTGTGGAGATTCGAGTCTTCGGGTCTTTTCTCTTCTAGGTCCTGCTACAAGGTTCTGTTTTTGGGTTCCATCACCTTCGAACCTTGGAAAAGACTTTGGAAATATTGGGCTCCTCCTAAGTGTAAGACCTTTTTATGGTTAGCCATGCATAATAAGTGTTGGACAGCTGACAGGCTGCAAAAAAGAGGTCTTCCCCATCCGGAAGCATGCCCTTTCTGTGAACAAGAGCAAGAAACAGTTCAGCATCTGTTGACTGGTTGTGTCTTCGCCAGGCAGTTTTGGCATAGCATCCTCTCCCCCTTTGGTATGGGCCACTTAACTCCAAGACCAGAGGATACTAATTTTGCTGATTGGTGGGGACTAGTGACCATTCAGGTGCACAGAAGCAAGAGAAAGGGAGTCAACAGTGCCATTATTTTGGGAGCATGGTGCCTTTGGTTGCATAGAAACAGAGTTATTTTCGATGGATATTTACCAACCATTGGCAAGGTGCATAGAAGCTTCATCGACGAGCTATCCTTATGGGTGCTGGCTGGTGCCAAACACCTCGGAAGCCTTGGGCTTGCTGCTGCTCTAGGCGCAGCAGGCCCGACTTAATTTTTTCCTTGGTCGTCTTTTTGTATCTTAGTCCTATGGATAGTTTTATTTATGCTTGTTGCTGGCCACCATAGGGTGGTTTTTTGTACTGGTCCTCTTGGACCTTAATTTCCCCTTCTTCTTAATATAATGATGCGCAGCTCTCCTGCGTTTTTCAAAAAAAACCGTTCATTGATAAGATTGCAAATCGTCTACCCTGTTGGAAAGTCGATCTGTTGACTAGAGCTGGAAGATTGATTCTTGTCCAGACTGTTTTGTCTTCAATGACTATTTACTTAATTATGGCCATGGACCTTCCTTCTTGGGTTATCAAAGCAATTGACAAAATCAGAAGAAATTTCCTGTGGAGGGAGGAAGGAAGCTATGGGAGGACATTGTTTGGTGGCTTGGAACAAGGTTATTAGACCAAAAGAATTTGGAGGATTGGGTATCTTAAACCTGCATAAGATGAGTTGGGCTCCTAGATTGCGCTGGCTCTGGCTGAAAAAACTGAACCTGGCAGGCCATGGGCATCCTTTAAAATAAATGCTCACCCTTCGGTTAAGGCCTTCTTCTCGGCAGCGGTTTCTTCGGTGGTGGGCAATGGTAGAAACACCTTGTTTTGGACAGATAAATGGATTGATGGCCAGAGTCTAAGTCAGCTGACCCCTCATCTAGTCAAGTTGGTCTCTTCTAGGGCTAAAAAGAGGAGTGTCCGCGATGCTCTCACATCAAGGAACTGGGTGCATGACATAAGAGGAGCTGTCACTGTAAATGTTTTGTCTAATTTCCTCAATGTTTGGGACCTCAATGCAGACTAGGCCCTTGTCCCGGATCAAGAGGATAAGCATATTTGGCTGCTCTCAAGCTCAGGTTTTTACTCTGCCAAATCGGCATATGTCGGTTTCTTTCTTGGAGCAACAACTTTTAAACCTTAGGAGAGGATTTGGAAAACTTGGGCTCCTGCTAAATGCAAGTTCTTCATGTGGCTTGTGGCTCACGGTCGCTGCTGGACAGTAGACTGCCTCACCCTCAGTTCTGTCTCCTGTGTGATCAAGAGGAAGAGACGCTAAACCATTTGTTAGTCTCCTGCGTTTTCTCACGGGAAGTTTGGTTTCAGATTATAGAATCTGTCGGGTTGCAGCACATTGCTCCTAGCCATGAGAACTCTTCCTTTGAGGATTGGTGGGAAACTGGGAAGGAGTTGCCGCAGTTCCTGTTGATCCAGCATATAATGGGCTGCACAAGGGCCTGAATTCTTTGATCATACTTGGAGCTTGGGCCATCTGAAATCACCGCAACCGTTGTGTATTTAATGGTGTGCAGGCCTAGTTCCAGCATGGTCATCAATTGGGTCAAGGAGAAGTCTCACCTCTGGTGTAGGGCTGGAGCCAGTGGTTTATCTAGCATCCTTATGCTCTAGCGAACCAATCGGTAATCTTCATTTTAGGGTCTCCATGGTCACGGGTCTAGCTGTTTATGTTGTTGTATTTCTACCTATAATCTAGTGTATGTGGGTTTGTGTGGAGTTGTATGAGGTTTCTTTTTGCCTCACCTATTCTTCTTGATATAATGATACGCAGCTCTCCTGTGTTTTCGAAAAAAAATGTTGATGTTGATGTTGAAAGAGAACATATTAATTATCTAAGCACTGTTTCAACTGAATGTAAAACAAGGCATTGCAAAAACTACAAGTACTTCTATAGATCTAGTGTAAGAAATTCAAACGATTATAAACACAACCATCAATATCAAATTAAATAATGAGGTAAGTAAAGAGAACCCAAATACTTAACCACCAAGTGGGTATTTCTAATGAAGTAAGTTGAAATGTACAAACAAAAAACATAGATAAACAAGATATTATTTTCCAATAAACTAACAGCGTTGATTAAACAGAGAAGCTAAGTAGATGCAACTGAGCAGGGTATAGATCTGCCCGTGCATTTGCCCAGCATAGCCAGAACCTACTATTCATGGAACCAGAATACCAGATAAGCCTTGTGGGTGGTGACCCATTGATGATAATCCCTACACAACAGTCAACAAACATGACCAAAGAAGAAAGATCTCTACCAAGAGAAAGGAATCTAAATATTTAACTAAGCAAGAGAAGATTAGGCAAGTAGTTGTGAAAAATGCATGAAACAACTAGCTGTCAAATAGAAAGTAATCCAAGAAAACAAACACTGAGCAACTCACATGAAGAGGGATAAACCCGATCCATCCCTGCATCCGTTCTATTCACAAAGAGAATCACGACTGCTTTGTTTCCCTCACCTATGCAACAGAACTGAAAAAGAAGCCAGGAATCCATGGTTGCATACAGATGCAGAGCCGCCTTGGTAGTTTCCACGCACTATGGCTGCAGATAGATCAAGACCACAAGCCAGAAGCGCCCCCAAAGAAAATTTTCTGCACCCCACCTCTGCTTGCGCTGCTAGCCCTCTACGACCTCGGCACCTTCTCTACACGCCGCTGTGACCAGTCTGCCAGATCTGGATGTGCTTAAGAAAGAATGAGAGGCGGCGGCGAGAAACAGAAGTAGAGAGGGAGGATTTAAGTCTTGTGAAAGGATTGGTCTGCAATAGATGGTGGGTGAGGATAATAGGCCCCACAGGTTCTCCTGGTTGTATTGTGCCCCCATAGAAAGCAAAAATAAAGGGGCCAGTCCACGGGCTACCCACCCATCTTGGGCCTCCCCTAAATCTAAGAAACTCTATAATTCATTGCCCAATTTGCTATAAGCATAGACAAATTTGCCCATAAATGACAAACACAAATGAGGAAAGTTAGTAAAAGAACGGATCTAGGAAGCGTCAATTAGAAGGTTATGAAAGGGTAGCAACACAAAGTTGTTGCAATGAGTGGTTTAGAAATGAGTCTATGACACATGGCAGGTAATATTATGACATGCAACATTTTGTAACAATCCATGTACCTACCTAAGAAAGTGCGTCTTGTTAGATGGTAGAGATAATTATGTGCGCCAACATTGAGTTAGAGTTAGACTCGGATAGCTACCAAATGGTGCACCGGTGGCTAGTCACGATCTCACAGGAACGGGCCGTCGGGCCGGGGCACGAAGCGGCTCGCCGGAGGAGGGGACTAGTGGACCGGGCCACACACGCCGTTGATAGACACGAGCGGGATCGGTGGAGCGAGCCAAAGCTGGGCGAGGAGGTTGCTCGTCGTGGCACAAGCGGAGGCAAGAGGACCGTGCGTGGCGTGGGCGGAGGCGACGACGTGGCGTGGCGTGCGACACGAGTAGAGGCAGAGGCAATGGAGCCACACGTGGCATAGGCAAAGGCAATGCGACCGCACGTGGCGACGTGGCCACGCGTGGCACTGGCAGAGGCGACGAGGTCGCGTGCGACGCGAAAGGGGCGGGGGAAGGGTAGGAACGTTGAGGCAATCAACATCAAAGAAGGAATCGAGGTCGGAAGGTGGGGACGAGCCAGGAAGGGGGGAAACATCCTCATCAAAGACAACATGACGTGAGATGATGCGGAAGGTGAGAAATCAAGGCACTGGTACCCCTTGTGATCAGAGGAGTACCCAAGGAAAAGACAGCGAGAGGATCGGGGTGAAAGTTTGTGAGGAGCAGTGGTGGAGGTGTTGAGATAGCAGGCACACCCGAAGACGCGCCGAAGAGGGCAAAGAACGAAGTGGGATGGGAGGCCGCCTTGGAGGGAAGATGATTGAGGAGGTAAGCGGTTGTGTTCAACGCCTCAGCCTAGTAGCGGCATTTGTTGGTGGTGGTGCGAATCATGTGCTCGACTCGACCATTCTGAGGGGAGGTATGAGGGCACGACATCTGCAGTTGCACAGCGTGGGAGAAAAAGAAGGTGCGAGACGTGGAGTTATCAAACTCACATCCATTATCGCACTAAACAACCCGGATGGTGTTCCCGAAGTGAGTCGACACCCATGCAAAGAAGTGAGAAAGACTGGTGATTGGTGAAGGTGTCAGACTTACGGTGTAGGAGAAAAGTCCACAAGTTACAAGTAGTGAGAGAAGTCATCCTGGATGACCATAGAGTACCGATAGCTAGAGATGCTTGGAATAGGGGATGTCCAAAGATCATAATGAATGAGGTCGAAGGGGCGAATAGCTTGGGACATGGAAGAAGAGAAGGGTAAGTGAGTGTGACGCCCAAGCTGACAGGCATGGCGAAGCGAGGTGGCATTGCCCCAAGGGCAAGGGATGGTCTAGAGTCTGGAGAGGACGTCATGGCAGGGGTGACTAAGACGACGGTGCCAAGTGGAGGCGAAGGCAGTAGTGGCGAGGGCGTAAGGTGTGGCAACGCAAATGAAGGAGGTGGGGCAAGAAAGCGAATAGATATAGAGGGCTAGAGTTGTTGCATCGGGTGACCACGACACAAGTGGTAAGGTGTCGTATGGTGAGCCCCCATGAATCGAACTCCATAGAATAGTGATTGTCATTGGTGAAGCGACGGACGGAGAGGAGATTTTGTATGATGTTAGGGGCAACAAGGATGTTGTTGAGGTAGAAAGGACCAGGAAGATCCGTGTCGCTTACTGAGGTGACAGACATAGTAGACCCATTACCGACAATGATGGAAGAAGAGAATGTGGGGCCAGGGGAATGGGGTAAAGAGACAGTAATGCGGTCAAGAATAGTTTGGTACGAGGCACCACAGTCGACAGCCCAGTCAGTGGGAGGAATAGAAGTGGGCTGCGATGGCATAGGGTATGAGGAGAGAGCAAGTGGAGGCACTCCCACTGTCAGGACCTGTCAAGGCCCAAGGGGGCTGCGGCAAGGAGCAGCAACAAGGAAAGCAGGTCAAAGGATAAGAAGATTAGTTGAGATTATCTTGGAGATTACTTGAGATTATCTAGGAAGGTTATCAGTTAGTAGTTTGTTGAGAGTTTTTAAAAGAGCATGGTTATTAAAACGTCGTTTAAACGACGATTAAGCGTCGTTTAAACGCTAAAGCGTGATTAGCGGCTAAAACGTCCACACGTTTTACAAAAAACGCGTAGAACGTCTGTCCTAGACGTTTAAACGCCGTTTACACGTCGGAACGTCCGTTCTGGACGTTTTCACTGTTATTTGGACGTTCTGCGCGCATATCCACTAGTGGGCCTTAATGGGCCTTTACCCAGCCACCAGGCGCCAGCCATCGCGCCAGACGCCGTCGGCCGCCCTCCAGGCTCTAGGTATGCCGCCACCCGCCGGGCCCCCTCCTCCCTCCTCCCTCCTCAGTCCTCCCTCCGCCCTCCAGGACCCAGGTATGCCGTCGCCCGTCGGCCGCCAGCCCGCCCTCCAGATCCAGTGTGAATGTGTGATAAACTGCTTGGTATATGGAGCAGCTCCTATGATCCCTTGGCTGCTGATGTTCATAATCCCACTCATATTGAATAATCCCACTGACCACTCCTAATCCCTTGCTGCTGATGTTCATAATCCCTTGGCTCCTATGATCCACTCCTAATCCCTTGCTGCTGATGTTCATAATCCCTTGGCTCATATTGAATAATCACCACCACTCCTAAGTCCTAATCCCTTGGCTGCTGATGTTCATAAACTGCTTAGCTTAGTATAACCAGTGTGATAACTGAATAATCAGCACCATTCTACTGTGTGTTGCAGGCTAAAGTGTGGCAGTGAACTCAACTTATGTATGAACTTATTCTATATTTGAAATTCTATGTCAAGTCTGAAAAGACGTTTCAACGTTCGTTTAAACGTTAAACTTTGAAAAGTTGGTTCATAACGTTTTAACGTTTTACCGTTTTAATAACCATGTAGGAGAGTTTTAAGGAGATAAGGATCTCTAGCTAGATAGGGGCGGCCAGTCGGCCTATTTAGGTAATCAATGGATGAGAAATAAAGTAAGTAAGAGATTAGAAGGAAATCCCTTCTCTCTTGTCAACCGTGGGCAAAGCCCTGCGGCCGGCCTCCATAGCGCCCCTAACCCTAGCCATCGCCCTCGCAACCATCTGCTGCTCATAACACCCACAGAGCCACCGAAATGGGCGTTGGGCCACTAGTGGTGAGCAGGATGACGACGAACAATAGTGGAGACAATAAGACTTCAATTGTCATGGAGACAATCTCGGCACTGTGGAACACAAAAGGTTCGAAAGCGTGGCGTCCCTCCTGAGGGGAAACAAGATGGTGGCAAAGCTCGACACAGTCACGGAGAATCTAGTTCATGGCCCGATCAAATGCCACAAATGTGCCCCAAAGAGATTGCCCACCATGAAGGGATACACGCACGCGGTAGGGATACACACACGGTAGAGCGGAGAACAAGCGTCGAGGGAGCAGGCGCATGAAGGGAGAGATCAACACCCATAGGCCACCCGCACCCCCATGATGTCGGAGGAAGGAGACGACCGAGAGCGGTGTAGGGGGCCATGGCGGCACTTCCTGCTGCACCATCTATCGAAGCCTTCACTGATCAGCGCCCTCATACAAGACTTCAAGATGGTACTACAACTCGTGTCAGGTATGGTTGTTTTACCTCCACAAGAGAACCTCAAAACTTGGTTGAAGCTTTGAATAATATAAATTGGAAGCTTGCCATGGATATAATGGGTTTGAGGCATTGGTTAATAATGATACTTGGCATCTAGTCTCATCATACAAAGTAAAGAATGTGACAGACTGCAGATGGGTGTATAAAATTAAAAGAAAGGCATATGACACTTTAGATGGATATAAAGCTAAGCTGGTTGCCAAGGGCCTTAAACAACATTATGGGATAGACTATGATGATACATTTAATCCTGTGGTCAAGGCAACTACCATCAGAATTGTTAGAGTATTAGGCATGTTAAGGCTAGGCCCATGTGGCCCATGTAAACACTATATAGCTAACCTGTTGGGTTAGCCCTAATACATAGAATATTCACTCCAATATGGTATCAGCCCAGGTTCCCTCCCTACAGCCGTCGCTGCCCTACCCTAGGGTTTCAGCCGCCGCCGCCCTATCCTAGGGTTTCAGCCGCCGCCGACGGGCTCCAGCCTAGGGTTTCTAGCGCCGCCGGCCTCCATCTGACGCCCCTGCTGCCCGGCGCGGGGCCTCTGGCGGCCGTCGGCTGACTGGCGTTCTGCGCCGCGCCCCTGCTGCGCCGCCTGGCCACGCCGCGCGCCCCTGCTGCGTCGCCTGGCCGCGTCCAGCCGCGCCCCAATCACCGCCGTGCGCGCCCTCGGCCGCGTCGAGTCCGGCCGCGCCGCCCCGGGTTGAGCCGCCGCCGCCACTTCTTCCCCAGCGCCCATGGCTGGTCAGCAGCGCCCCTCTCTCTCCACCACATCCTTCCCTCCCCTCTCCTCCTGGGTGCGCGCCGCCTCCCTTGGCCGACGCGCCGTCGTGCCCCACCCCCTGCCAGTCGCCACTGCCTCCCCTGCTGGCGCGCCACCCCTGGTGCCTGGCCCGTGGGGGTCAGATCCTGTCTCCCCTGCCCTCCTGCCCGCGTGGGGGGCTAAGCCTAGCGCCGCCGGTGGGGCCCCCACTGCTGCAAGCACCGCCTCGGCTCTTGCGGCCGTCGCGGATGTGGTTCCGGTAGGAACTGCCGGTCTGGAGGACCCCAACCCGCCACCGCCAATCCCCCCGTCGCTGGTTGTCGATCCGCCGCCTCCTCCGTCGGTCACCCACCAGGGATACACTATCGCCGCCCTCACCGCTGCCCGTGCGGAGCATGCTGCTCGACAGGCTCGCTTGCAGGAAGCGGCCCTCGCGTGGGAGCGCGAGCGCGAGGCCGCCGATGCTATCGCTGCTCAAATTGCCGCGGCGGAACAACACCTCGCCTCCGGCCCTCGACGGCGGGACCACCTCCTCCGACACCGTGGGCGGTGTGTATGGCATCCCGACCGCACCGACAGTCGGGACCGAGCCTCGCACCATCCCCACGGTGCTCTGGCATGACCCGGCTGACCCGTTCGTGGCTCAGCTCCACCTACAGGCTGGGAGTGTCCAGAACATTCGCCTCATGGTTCCGGTCGTCCTGGAGTCAGAGTCGCCATCCTACACGTGCTGGCGGGACTTACTTATCCTCACCCTTCGCCGCTACGCCCTGGATGACCACGTCCTCTGCGACCCCACCGGCATGGCGCCGACTGCTGCATGGGTGCGCCTCGACAGCATCGTACTCACCTGGATCGTGGGGACGATCTCCGTCGACCTCCACAGCCTCCTCCGAAACCTTCCGCACGCTCGGGCTGCTTGGCTTGCCATCGAGGGCCAGTTCCTGGGCAACGCCGAGGCCCGGGCTCTCCGTCTCGACGCAGCCTTCCACACCTTCGTCCAGGGAGACCTCGGCATCAGCGAGTACTGCCGCAAGATGAAGACCATGGCGGACTCACTTGGCGATCTGGGCTGCCCCGTGGAGGACCGCATCCTCGTCCTCAACGTCCTCCGCGGCCTCAGCGATCGCTACACCCACCTCCGGTCGTTGATCATGCGCCAACGTCCCTTCCCTACCTTCCTACAGGTCCACGACGACCTCGCCCTGGAGATCACTCTGGGTGCTCAGGTTGCATCGATCTCCAGCCCGGGGTCCTCGTCCTCCTCGACAGCACTGGCGGCCTTCACCCCGACCCGTCCTCCTACTCCGTCACAGTCTTCCATTGGCCCTCGTCCTCTCGGGCCGAGCATGGGCGGCGGGGTCGAGGTGGCGGAGGCGGTGGTGGTCGTCGCCGTCGTGGTGGCCGCGGTGGTGGTGGGGGTGGCTCTGGCGGTGGTGCTCGTGGCAACGCACCGACGCCGGGACCCCCGCAGGGTGCGCCTTGGCCCACTTTTCACCACCCGTGGTCCGGTCGCATCTCCATGTGGCCGTTCCAGGGGCCCGGTTCTGACGCTCGTCCCCCGACAGTCATGTTCGCTGGTGCGCAACCGGGGTTCACCTCACCGCCGGGGTTCGCCTTCGCCTCTCCATCGCCCTGGCCCTCGACACCTGCCGTTTCGTCGTGGCCCACGTCGCCGGCTACGCCACCGTCCGGGCTGATTGGTTGGGACGCGGCCGCCCTGGCTGCTTTCCAGACTCCCACTCTGACTCCGCCGATGGGTCCCGAGTGGATTGCGGACACCGGTGCTACCTACCACACCACTCCCAACCCTGGTATACTCACCTCTGTTCGCCCTCTTCCTCTCTCCCTTCATCCATCATGGTGGCGAATGGCTCGTGTCTTCCTGTCACATCTGTGGGTGTCGCCGGCTCTCCCGGCTCTTTTCGCATTCCCGATGTTCTTGTCGCCCCTTCTTTGGTCCACAATCTTCTTTCTATTCGTCGGTTTACTGCTGATAATTCTTGTTCTGTCGAGTTTGACTCTTCTGGTCTTACTGTGAAGGACTCGGCAACTCGGCGTCCCCTCCTCCGATGTGACAGCACGGGCCCCCTCTACACCCTTCGGCTTCCGCACGCCACATCTTCTTCGTCTTTGTCACCTGACACAGCTGCTGTTTTTGCCGCCACCACATCTACTACTACCTGGCATCGTCGCCTTGGACACCCCGGACGTGATGACTTTCTTCAGCTTACTCGTAGTGCCACTATCCCATGTACTCGATCTCCTGAGGAGCATCTATGTCATGCATGCCAGTTAGGCCGCCATGTTCGTCTTTCGTTTTCCTCTTCTTCCTCGCATGCTACTCATGTTTTTGATCTTGTACACTGTGATTTGTGGACTTCTCCCATTACTAGTATGTCGGGTTACAAATACTATCTTGTCGTGCTTGATGATTTTTCTCATTATGTGTGGACTTTTCCGCTGCGTGCCAAGTCTGAGACTTTCCCCACCCTCCGCCACTTCTTCGCCTGGGTGTCCACTCAGTTCGGCCTCACCATTAAGGTCGTTCAGTGTGACAACAGTCGGGAGTTCGATAACTCCGCCTCCCATGACTTCTTTCTCTCTCACGGCATGCTGTTACGGATGTCTTGCCCATATACCTCCCCCTAGAATGGCAAGGCTGAGCGCATGATCCACACGACCAACGACACCATCCGGACTCTTCTTCTCCAGGCGCACCTACCGCCACGTTTCTGGGTCGAGGCCCTACACACCTCTACCTACCTTCTCAACCGTCTACCTTCCACTGCGTGCCCGGCCCCCCCACTCCTCACCAGGCACTCTTCGGTACCCCTCCACGCTATGACCACCTCCGTGTCTTCGGGTGTGCTTGCTATCCGAACACCGCGGCCACTGCTCCTCACAAGCTAGCACCCCGCTCCACCCTCTGTGTGTTTCTCGGGTACTCCCCGGACCACAAGGGCTACCGCTGCTTTGACCTCTCCTCTCGCCGTGTGGTGTTTGATGAGTCCGTTTTTCCCTACTCCACCACCACACCACCCTCCTCCGACCCTGACCCTGACCTCTTCACTCCCTTTCCGTCTGACACGGTGGTCGAGCCACCTATCCTTCCTCTCCCTACAGGTACCCACTCACCGCCTGTCGGTCCTACTTCCGGCCCGGTGCCTTGCCCGGGTCCGGTAGTGTCGCCTACGGCGGTGTCGCCTCTCCGCGGAGCCCTGTCTCCGATCGCCCCCGGGCCGAGCGGGGGTGGTGGGACTGCACCGCCTGCAGAGCCGTCGGTACCGACCCCTCCGGCCCGCTTCGCCCAGCCAGTGCGGGTCTACCAGCGCCGGCCGCCGCCGCCGGGGTTCGACCTCCACCACCGCCGTCGCTGCCACCGCCGCCGTCACCACCGGTGGCCCAGTCCCCGCCAGGGACACCTACACCTCCGCTGCGGCCTCCTGCGGCACGTGTCGAGACGCCGGTGTACCACCCACCGCTCCTTCACCGCGACCCACGGCATGTCCACCCGATGGTGACGCGGCACGCGGCTGGTACCCTGCCGCCCCGTGTCCTGGCGGCCACGTCCGAAGACTCACAGGTTTCTCCGGTACCCTCCTCCGTCCGCACCGCCCTGCTAGACCCCCACTGGCGTCAGGCGATGGAGGAGGAGTACGCGGCGCTCGTCGCTAACCAGACGTGGGATCTGGTGCCCCGTCCGCCCGGCAACAACGTCGTCACCGGCAAGTGGATCTGGACACACAAGCGGCGAGCTGATGGTACCCTGGAGCGGTACAAGGCTCGCTGGGTTCTTCGGGGCTTCACTCAGCGCCCCGGAGTCGACTACGATGAGACTTTCAGCCCAGTTGTGAAGCCGGCCACCGTCCGCACGGTGCTCGCTGGCCCTCGCTCGCTCCTGGCCAGTTCACCAGCTCGACGTCAAGAACGCCTTCCTGCACGGTGCCCTCACCGAGACTGTCTACTGCTGTCAGCCTGCGGGGTTCGTGGACTCCTCTCGCCCTGACATGGTCTGCCGGCTCAACAGGTCCCTCTACAGTCTCAAGCAGGCCCCCCGGGCGTGGCACTCCAGGCTGGCTATGTTCCTGGTGACACTGGGCTTTGTGGAGGCCAAGTCAGACACGTCTCTGTTCGTCCACCATCATGGCGCAGAGACTGCCTACTTGCTACTCTGCGTGGATGACATTGTCCTCACCGCCTCCAGTCCGTCACTTCTTCGCCGCTTCGTCGACGCCCTTCAGCGGGAGTTTCCGGTCAAAGATCTGGGCGTGCTTCACCATTTCCTGGGGGTCACTGCTGAGTCTTGCCCCTCAAGACTCCTCCTTCACCAGCGACAGTATACTCTTGACATTCTGGAGCGGGCCCAGATGAGTGACTGCAAGCCCTGCTCCACCCCTGTCGACACGCAGGCCAAGCTCTCTGAGGCCACGGGTGACCCAGTCGTGGACCCCACCGACTACAGGAGTCTTGCCGGTGCCCTTCAGTACCTCACATTCACCAGGCCGGACATCTCCTATGCCGTGCAGCAGGTCTGCCTCCATATGCACGACCCCCGGGAGCCCCACCTTGCGGCTCTCAAGCGCCTCCTCCGCTACCTCCGGGGCACCGTCGACTACGGGCTTGCTTCTTCACCAGCCTACCTCCTCCGAGTTGGTCGTCTACACTGACGCTGACTGGGCCGGGTGCCCAGACACTCGGCGCTCCACCTCCGGCTACGCCGTCTTCTTAGGCGGCAACCTAGTTTCCTGGTCGTCGAAGCGCCAGCCGGTCGTTTCCCGCTCAAGTGCAGAGGCGGAGTACCGTGCCGTGGCCAACGGCATGGCGGAGGCTGCCTGGCTCAGGCAGCTCCTCGCCGAGCTTCACAGTCCCCTCTCCAGGAGCACGTTGGTCTACTGCGACAACGTCAGCGCGTTTTACCTCTCCACCAACCCAGTGCAGCACCAGCGGACCAAGCATGTAGAGATCGATCTACACTTCGTCCGCGATTATGTCGCTGCCGGTGCTGTTCGGGTCCTCCACGTCCCGACCACCTCCCAGTTTGCCGACATCTTCACCAAGGGTCTTCCGTCCTTGACCTTCGCCGAGTTTCGCTCCAGCCTCAACATCAGTAGTGGCTAGTTGAGTCTGTGGGGGGGTCCTTTTGTGTGATGTACTTCTTCCTTTTGAGTCCAGTCTGTGTACTCCGCTACGTCGGTAGTCCAGACTGCAGGGGGGTTAGAGTATTAGGCCTGTTAAGGCTAGGCCCATGTGGCCCATGTAAACACTACATAGCTAACCTGTTGGGTTAGCCCTAATACATAGAATATTCACTCCAATAAGAATCATTTTGTCTATTGTCGTTTCTCGGGTTGGTTTTTACTTCTTACATCAATTTGATGTTCAAAATGTGTTTTTACATGGCATTCTTGAGGAGGATGTCTACAAGAGACAACCACTAGGTTATGAAAGTAAGTGTCATGTACGGGCGCTCGTACGCCAGGCAGCGTCGCGCCCGTGACAGGCGCCGCGCACAGGAGCGCGCAGGGCGTGCAGATCTGGGAGATCAGCAGGAGCTTATGGAAAGCAGTGGCTAGAAAGGAAAATAGAAGTATGGAAAGTAGAGGGAAGGAAAGGAGAGATTGATGAGTGATTGATTAGTAGAAGAATGGAAAGTATAGGGAAGGAAAGGAGTTATTGATTAGTGATTGATTAGTGATTGATTAGTGATTGATTAGTGTTACCATGTTTAGGCTTGCCTAAAATAACAGCAGGCCGATGGCTATATATGCGGCACAGGGAGACAGGAATAAAGGCAGCAAACAAGTTATCTCTTCTCCACCTCTCTCTCTACCAACTAAGCCTACGGCTGTGGGGAATAACCACGCCGGAGAAGACGACGAACCGCGGCTACGACCTTCGTAGCCGAGGGCCCCCTGCTCTAGACGCCCAGGCCCTTGACAACCTGGTATCGCGAGTCAGGCGATCTTCGTCCTCTCGATCCCACACCTCCGATCAGTCCCTTGACGTCACCCAACCACCACCCAGCCCTCCACCATCACCGTCGTCGCCCTCCTCCATTATGACCACCAAAACCATCGATGATTTGGCTACGATAATCGAGAAGCTCGTGGGTACGATATCTGTCCTCCAAAATGACGTCGAGTCATTGAAGAAGGACAAGGCGCCCTCCTCCTCGCCGTCCGGCAGCGGCGGCCACGACGGCCAGCACCACATCGACCGACCACCAAGGTTCCAAAAAATCGACTTCCCGCGTTTTGACGGCAAGTCGGACCCCATGCTCTTCGTCAACCGCTGTGAGTCCTACTTTCATCAGCAGCGGATCATGGAGGAGGAGAAGGTTTGGATGGCCTCTTACCACCTCGAGGGCGTGGCCCAGTCGTGGTACCTCCAGCTACAGACGGATGAGGGGACTCCGCGCTGGCACCGCTTCAAGGACATCCTCCAGTTGCGCTTCGGGCCTCCCCTACGCTCGGCGCCGCTGTTCGAACTCGCTGAGTGTAGGCGTACAGGCACTGTGGAGGAGTACCAGAACCGCTTCCAGGAGCTACTACCGCGCGCCGGACCACTGGAGGAACGCCAGCGCGTGCAACTCTTCACGGGCGGGCTGTTGCCACCGCTCAGCCATGCGGTGCGCATCCACAACCCCCAGTCGCTCGCGGCGGCTATGAGCCTCGCGCGGCAAGTGGAGCTGATGGAACTCGACAGGGCCCCAACGCCGGCCCATATCAGGCCAGCCGCACGCGACATCCTGCCTCCGCCGCCGAAACCGGCGCCTATGGCGCTTCCGACGCCCCATGTCCCTTTGGCGCTCCCGGCACCACCGGCGGGCGCGGCTCCGGGCCGTGGCGAGGGCAGAAGGCTCAGCACTGAGGAGATGGCCGAACGCCGTCGCCTCGGATTATGTTTCAATTGCAATGACAAGTATTCCAGGGGTCACAACAGGTTCTGCAAGCGCATCTTCTTCGTCGACGGCGTCGAGATCATGGACGAAGACGACACCGACCAACCCGACGGCCCCGACGCTGAGGCGCCGTGCTTCTCGTTGCAGGCCGTCTCAGGCTGTCCCGTGGCCGACACCATGCAGGTCGCCGTCATGTTAGGAGCCACCCCGCTCGTCGCCCTCCTCGACTCGGGCAGCACGCACAATTTCATATCTGAGGCAGCGGCGCGGCGTTCCGGCCTTCCCCAGCAACAGCGCCCGCGCCTTTCGGCCATGGTGGCCAACGGCGAGCGCATCACTTGTGTGGGCGTCATCCGCAACGCGCCCCTCACCGTCGGCGGCGACGCGTTCCCGGCTGATCTCTTCGTCATGTCGTTGGCCGGGTACGATGTCGTCCTCGGCACTCGCTGGTTGGGCGCGCTGGGGCCCATCGTGTGGGATCTCGCATGCAGGCGCATGTCGTTCCAGCACCACGATCGCACAGTCTGCTGGAACGGCGTGCCCACGTCCTCGACGCCGGTGCTGGGCGCCACCACCGCGGCCGAGCCTCTGCTCGCGGCTCTCCTGGACACCTTCGCGCCCGTCTTCGCAGAGCCGGCCGGTCTGCCCCCGTTGCGCGCCCATGACCATCGCATCATTCTCAAGCAGGGCGCGCAGCCGGTGGCAGTCCGGCCTTACCGGTACCCGGCGGCACACAAAGACGAGTTGGAACGCCAGTGCGCCGCCATGATCGAGCAGGGGATTGTTCGTCGCAGCGATTCACCATTCTCGTCGCCGGTCCTCCTCGTGAAGAAGCCCGACGGGTCGTGGCAGTTCTGCGTCGACTACCGCGCGCTAAACGCGGTCACCATCAAGGACGCCTTCCCGATCCCGGTGGTCGACGAGCTGCTGGACGAGCTTCATGGTGCCCGATTCTTCTCCAAGCTGGACCTGCGTTCCGGGTACCACCAGGTGCGCATGAGGCCGGAAGACGTGCACAAAACGGCATTTCGTACCCACGACGGCCTGTACGAGTTCCTGGTGATGGCGTTCGGGCTTTGCAACGCACCGGCAACATTCCAAGCCCTCATGAACGATGTGCTCCGTCCCTTCCTGCGCCGGTTTGTCCTTGTTTTCTTTGATGATATCCTGATATATAGCAAGAATTGGGAGGAGCACCTGCACCACCTCAGGATGGTCCTCGAGGAACTACAACGCCACCAACTCTTCGTCAAGCGCTCCAAATGCGCCTTCGGAGCCCCGTCCGTCGCCTACCTTGGTCATGTGATCTCGCGGCGGGCGTAGCCATGGACCCGACAAAGGTGCAGGCCATCTTCGACTGGCCGGTGCCGCGCTCGGCTCGAGCGGTGCGCGGGTTTCTTGGCCTGGCGGGCTACTACCGCAAGTTTGTGCCCAACTACGGCACGGTCGCCGCACCGCTCACGGCCCTCCTCAAGAAAGACGGCTTCACCTGGGATGACAAGGCAGCGGCGGCTTTCGGCGCCCTCAAGGCCGCCGTCACCTCGGCACCGGTCCTCACCATGCCTGACTTCACAAAGACCTTCGTGGTTGAGTGTGATGCGTCGTCACACGGGTTTGGCGCCGTGCTCATCCAAGAGGGACATCCGGTGGCATTCTTCAGCCGTCCCATCGCTCCTCGTCACCAGGCGTTGGCAGCCTACGAGCGCGAGCTCATCGGCCTAGTCCAGGCGGTCCGGCACTGGCGGCCGTACCTCTGGGGGCGGTGCTTCGTCGTCAAGACAGACCACTATAGCCTCAAATACCTCCTCGACCAGCGCCTCTCCACAATCCCGCAACACCACTGGGTCGGGAAGCTGTTGGGCTTTACTTTCACTGTGGAGTACAGGTCGGGCGCCACGAACGTCGTTGCGGATGCTCTATCCCGCCGCGACACGAAGGAGAGCGTGCTGCTGGCGATCTCCGCGCCCCGCTTCGACTTCATCGCGCGCCTTCGTCAGGCCCAGGCCATGGACCCGGCTCTAACAGCCATCCATGAAGGAGTCGGCGCTGGCACCCGCGATGCACCGTGGGCGGTGGCTGACGGCATGGTCACCTATGATGGGCGCCTGTACATTCCACCGACGTCGCCCCTGCTGCAGGAGATTGTGGCTGTCGTGCATGAAGATGGGCATGAGGGCGTCCACCGCACCCTGCACCGCCTGCGCCGGGACTTCCACTTCCCCAACATGCGACGCCTGGTACAGGACTTCGTGCGGGCGTGTACGACGTGCCAGCGGTTCAAGTCGGAACATCTACATCCAGCTGGCTTGCTGCAGCCGCTGCCAGTGCCCTCGGCGGTCTGGGCGGACATTGCGATGGACTTCGTTGAAGCGCTACCCCGGGTGCACGGCAAGACGGTCATCCTCTCCGTCGTCGACCGCTTCAGCAAATACTGCCATTTCATCCCCCTTGCGCATCCGTACACGGCGGAGTCTGTGGCACAGGCTTTCTTCACCGACATCGTCCGTCTCCACGGGATACCGCAATCCATCGTCTCCGACCGCGACCCGCTGTTCACCTCGTCGTTCTGGAGCGAGCTGATGCGCCTCATGGGCACCAAGCTCCTCATGTCATCAGCATTCCACCCGCAGACGGATGGCCAGACGGAGGCGGCCAACCGCGTCATCGTCATGTACCTACGCTGCCTCACGGGCGATCGCCCTCGCCAGTGGCTTCGTTGGCTCCCCTGGGCGGAGTACGTCTACAACACGGCCTACCAGTCGTCCCTCCGCGACACCCCGTTCCGGGTGGTCTATGGCCGTGATCCGCCCTCCATCCGCTCCTACGAGCCCGGCGACACAAGGGTGGCGGCGGTGGCACAAGAAATGGAAGCGCGGGAAGCCTTTCTGGCTGACATCCGCTTCCGTCTCGAGCAGGCTCAGGCGGTCCAAAAGCTGCAGTATGATAAGAACCACCGGGAGATCACATATGCGGTTGGGGACTGGGCATTCCTTTGCCTTCGCCAACGTGTGGCGGCGTCCCTGCCGCGAACCATCACTGGGAAGCTCAAGCCTCGCTACGTGGGACCCTACCACGTCACCGAGATCATCAATGACGTGGTTGTTCGGCTAGAATTGCCGCCCGGCGCGCGCCTGCACGACGTGTTTCATGTCGGCATGCTCCGGAAGTACGTGGGCTCCCCACCCACCACACTGCCGCCTCTTCTCAATGGTGCGGTAGTGCCTGAGCCTGCAAGAATAGCGAGGGCTCGCTTGTCGCGTGGCGTGCGGCAAGTCCTCGTTCACTGGAGCGGCGAACCAGCGTCATCAGCCACCTGGGAGGAGTTCGACGACTTCCTCGCCCGATTCCCAGCCTTCTAGCTCGAGGACGAGCTGGCCTTCGACGAGGGGAGAGATGTCATGTACGGGCGCTCGTACGCCAGGCAGCGTCGCGCCCGTGACAGGCGCCGCGCACAGGAGCGCGCAGGGCGTGCAGATCTGGGAGATCAGCAGGAGCTTATGGAAAGCAGTGGCTAGAAAGGAAAATAGAAGTATGGAAAGTAGAGGGAAGGAAAGGAGAGATTGATGAGTGATTGATTAGTAGAAGAATGGAAAGTAGAGGGAAGGAAAGGAGTGATTGATTAGTGATTGATTAGTGATTGATTAGTGTTACCATGTTTAGGCTTGCCTAAAATAACAGCAGGCCGATGGCTATA
Source organism: Zea luxurians (assembly GCA_029449295.1). Classification (NCBI taxonomy): domain Eukaryota; kingdom Viridiplantae; phylum Streptophyta; class Magnoliopsida; order Poales; family Poaceae; genus Zea; species Zea luxurians. Next base: position 72,818,575 of record JAOPSE010000013.1, on the reverse strand, counting down.
TATGCGGCACAGGGAGACAGGAATAAAGGCAGCAAACAAGTTATCTCTTCTCCACCTCTCTCTCTACCAACTAAGCCTACGGCTGTGGGGAATAACCACGCCGGAGAAGACGACGAACCGCGGCTACGACCTTCGTAGCCGAGGGCCCCCCGCTCTAGACGCCCAGGCCCTTCACAGTAAGCTTCATCCTCATCATGTTTGTAAATTAGACAAAGCCATCTATGGCTTAAAACAGGCCCCAAGAACCTAGTATTCATGGCTAAGTGAGAAGTTATTCCAGTATTCATGAGGGTCCAGGCATCAAAAGCAAACACACCTATGTTCTTTTATAGAAAAGGAGATATAACTATTTTCCTACTAGTGTATGTTAATGATATAATTGCAGCTAGCTCATCACAGGATGTTGTGGATGCTATGCTTCAAAACATGAGAGCTGATTTTGCACTCAAAGACCTTTGGTCCACTTCATTACTTTCTTGACATAGAAGTCCAAAGGGTAAATGATAGTGTTCATCTCTCTCAAGGAGGTATACGTCGGATTTTACTAGAGTAGGAATGTCAATTGCAAGCCGGTTACTACTCCATTATGTACTTCGGAAAAATTGAGAATTACCAAGGGTGGCCTGCTTGATACTGAAGATGCAACAAGGTACAGAGTATTGTTGGTGCTTTACAATACTTGACGTTAACTCGTCTAGATCTAAGCTTTGCAATTAACAGTCTATCAATTCTTACATGCACCTATTGTTCAGCACTGGACAACAGTGAAGAGAATTTTAAGATATGTCGTCAAGTACACACTGGGCCATGGGATAAAATTTGCAAGGTCTGCTTCCATGTTAGTTAGTGCTTTCATTGATGCAGACTGGATTGGTGATGCTAATGATAGGCACTCAATTGGAGGTTTCGCAGATTTTCTTGGTGACAATCTGGTGTCTTGGAGTTCTAAGAAACAGCCAACAGTCACCAGGCATAGTACTGAGGTTGAGCAGAGTCACATAAAACGGGTTCGATGTTTTTGACCCTCGATCCAGATTACCATGACCCAGATTCACGGGTTCATTTTCGACCCGAAGTGTAAAAACCTCTTCCAAGTAATGTACCACGTTCCACGACCTCGACCCTGTCAATCCGGAAACATTGTGACTATAAGGCTGAGTATAAGGCAATTGCTAATGTTACTGCTGAATTGATGTGGGATTGTGAGTACAATCTTTGTTACAAGAATTGAGAATTCCTTGTCCCCCTGCAGCCAGAATTTGGTGAGAATATTGGAGCTATGTATCTCACGGGAAATCCAGTGTTCCATAGCCGCATGAAATATGTTGAGATTGACTTTCATTTCATGAGGGAAGAGTAGCAAAGAAATTACTGGAAGTGAGATTGAATTCTACTGGCAGATGGATTTACAAAGCCTATAATTATGAAGAAGCTAGAATATTCAGAGACAATCTTAACTTATGCAAGTTATGATTGAGGGGGATGTTAGATGACAGAGATAGTTATATGCAGCAGCATTGAGTTAGAGTTAGACTCGGCAGCTAGAATTGAGTCAATTTCGGACCCTGTGCTGTAAATAGGAAGAAGTACAACCGATCCTTAGATATAGAGTTAGGATCAGATAGGACTGATTTAAACCTGCCAAGTGTATTCCCTTGCCGACTCCTAGTCTGTAACAATGATCTTGTGCCCATATAAATATAAATATATACAATGTGCCTGCTCCTAAGGCAAGTTGAACGCATTGCCCGGTTGATTTCTCATATGACTGTTATGCCTAAGCTTAGGCATGGCAATATTAGGCTTCGAGCAGGACACCCCCTAAATCGTGACCTTCCAAACAACATAGTGCAGAGGAAGGAGAATAAAAAATTATAGTACCTCACAAAGCATTTCAATAGTCTCGGCATCATGTGCGTTCATACACTTTTGATTCCACGTCTCAATAGAATTTTGTACCCATTCACAGCTTATGCGGTCAGGAAGAATCATCTGAAACCAAACAATTAAAGATGAAACGATGCTGAGAAACATCACAAGAGAATAATTTGCATGTTAGATAATGAAGAACCAAACATTGTTCATATATTTGTAAGATCACCAATGACACACATCTATGGAAACTCAGAAAGCCCTAGTGAACATCTAGTCCAGCTTGAGATACCACATACTGATCAATAAAGTGAGGAGGTATTCCTACATGAGTTGTCTTTTTGTATAGCTGGATTAAATAAACATATCATGATAAGTATCATCGAGCGTACACTTCGAAATGGATGGTGATTTCTTAAACTTTTAGGGACTGACCTAGCTCAGTTGGTAATAGGTGTGTGTGTACCCCCACCACCCAATTTCGAGTACTTTTTTCCTTTGTGTGTGGGGTGGGGGTAATTCTATTTATTGGCAATAACGGCTAGTTCCTCCTAGATATTGGTCGAACCTGCACCCCTACCCACAAAAAATGGTAAAAACTTATTGTCCTATTATAGCTTCATATTCTACCAATCTTTAATCTAAACCTCCAGGAATTTTTAAAGGAGTTAAGACTCCATAGGATAAATTATGATAGATACAAGATGTAAGGAAGATATCAATGTTTTCTCTCTTCCATTTTTATCTGCAAATTGGAAAAGCTAATGGATACTACTAATACTCCCTCCGTCCCAGGATACAAGGCGTAACCACTTTTTGTCCTTGTCCCACAAGATAAGGCGTGCTCTCTCTATGCATACATATATTGATGCAGTGGTATAGACACAATTAAGTACATTTCTTGGTCTTTGAATTAGAGGTGGTTACTCCTTATATACTGGCACGGAGGGGGTACTAAATTAGTTTTTTTGTTTATTACTATCTTGTTGGATCTCATGTCGAGTTTACCTAGCTTGCTAAGGCATTGTTGTAACTGGTGTCACGGGGTTTGGCATCAAGCATCCTCTTTAGCAAAAATGTAGAGCCAACATGTTGCAATGTCTCAAAAGAAACATAAAAAAGTATGCATGTGGTAAGCACAAAGTTAAATAGACTTGCAAAAGTTCAACCCTAAATTCATCTCTGATGTTGAGATTCAAAAAAAGACAAGTGTCACGGCCAGCACAACTGCACAAGATGAACAGGGCTAGATTGGCTGCTTGTCTATTTTGATTCTTGACATTTAAGACGAATTTGAAAGTGAATCAGCAGCCTTACTTAACTTTTGGTTAACTACATAAACAACTTTTTGATGAATTTCAGAAACACTGCAACATGATAAAATCACTAATGATGGAAATGCTAATTATCATTTTCAGGCTCTATTTCATGCTATGATAATTGTCTTACCAGAAGTCTGTGGCACATCCTAGATCAAATGTGCAGAACAATGACTATGGTACATCCAGCAACAGATAAAGAAAAAATGATGTATAGTAAGACTACAGAAATAAATAGGCTACATAATTAACTGCCATTGAAGATAGCGAAGATCAAGTAGAGATCACAAAGAGATAAACCACAGTCAAATAGTCACATGGAAAATATGAAGTAAAAAAAGTAAGCAGTGCAAAGTAGCAAACAGACATTCTACTTGCTTAAAAAAAGGGACATGACGCTCCACAAGATATCCACACAAAACAAGGTTCTCGGATTTACATTTTGAAATTTGAGGAGCATCTTCCCAAGATCAGTGTAATCTCTACAGCAAGACGCTTCCAGGGCAAATTCTTTCCATGTTGTAGCCTTCCGTGCATTATCAACTACAGCCTAATAAACATATAAATTGTGTCAACAAGTGATGTCAAAGGCATAAGAAAAATTGTAAGAACATAACCAACCTCAATATGAAGCTCGTCAATTAAATTTATCATTAAAATGGCAAGATTCTGTATGTTGAATCGTCGAGGAACGTTCAAATCCTTTACCAGCTTTCTCCATTTACGATGAGTTCCATTCACAAGTGGCAAAGGACATTCCTCTATTGGAAGAACAAGTAGCATGTCTACCCAAGAGTAAGTTTTTGTTCGTGGGAAGAAAACAACTATATAGGTCTTCCTGTCATGTGTTGGTTTTGCCCTTAGAGTAGGTAAAGGACAATCTGCTCTACAGCATCGGATTCCAGTTTGCCATTTTCCTCTCCACTGTTTTCACATGAAAAGGATAAAACACATTCACAGAGGAGGCATTAGAAAAAACAAAAACTTCTCTGCCACAAAAAAAGGTAGCAGAACTATATTAGGAATACTAGCAATCTTGTGGGTAGCTGTAGCTCAGTGAACAAAATTTCACATTTTCCATTTTTGCGATAGTAAATTATACTAGAATCACCAATGTATCAAATATATTATCTTCATTATGCACAAAAAGAGAACATATTATTGCAGTACCTAAAGCTCAGTGTACATAAACTAGTTGTTTTGGTCCCAAGATACCCCTTCTTTATATAAATATACAATATTTAGCTGAATAAACAGAAGAAAGCAAGGGTACCACTTTTAGGGGGGAAATCCTTACATTACAAAATTCTATCCGAGTCATGAAACAAAAATGTTTAATAGGACATGGGACAGTATTCATTCTAAGATCATATATGAAAAGAAGCCTCATCTAACCATTTTAGTTAAGGCTTCAACCTTCGATCTCAAGTTACCTTTTTTAGGACAAATAAAGAAAATGAGACTTTACATGGACCATTCAAGCATACCATTGTTTAACTGGAATAAAGCTACAACCAAGACTACAATTAGAAAATCATAACAGAGCTATGAGTTGGCCACCCCAATAATACATGGTGTACCTACTAAAACTAAATGCACAGATTCTGGAACCTGAAACATGACAAGTACTTGCTCATATAACCCCAAAACAAATTTAAATAAAGAAAAGTGTACCTTCACCCAAAGTGCTACAGCATGATCCTCATCTCCAACATTCCCCATATTGAGCTCCTGCCCTTTATAATTGGTATCACCATTACAACTATTGTTATCCACATTATGGCCCATAGCATTCAAAGGGGAAACAGACTTCTTCTCTTCTTGTGGAGAAGATTTATTACGTACTAAATCAATACTGCAGGCTATTTCTGATAGATCTTGGAGCGTGCATTGCAATTCTTCCTGCCGTGCATGGCATCCTACCAAGTCAGTTCCGACTTCCTTACTTACAACATCTACATTTCCATCTACTTTGCCACGATCCTCTGCTATTTTATCTGCTTCACAAGGTGTGGCGTCTCCATTGAGTCTGCATGGACTTGGTAATGACATTGTATTGGGAGAAGAATGTATCTCTTCCTGAGGATGATGCATATCCTTCTTACCAAAACTCTGTTTATTAAAGCTATAATCATCAGTTTGCAAGCCATTATAATTTCCAGCACTTGAATTTAACTGAAGTTTTACATCGGAGTAAGAACTGTCGCTATTCTTCTCTCTTAGTTCTGTCCCCTGAGATAAATCGCCCAAATTAAGAGGTGAATTTTTGGAAGCAGAATCTAATACCCGATCCATGCCTGATTGACAAGCATCGCTAAGATCGACGGGGCTACATACTATTGTATCATCTTTTAGGTGGACATCAGAGCCTGCCCACCCATAATCATCATGTGAGATGGTCAGCTTCCTATCATAGGCGATTTGTGGTGTTTTATCCATAGCATTTTTCAACTTGCAGTCCATTTGCATAACAGGAGGGTCCATCAGCATTGCTTTGCCAGGATCTGGTCTACCAATCCTCTATGATTGAAAAGGCAGGTCTTCCAAAAGCAGTGCAGGAAGCCAGGAACTATCATCTACTAGCATGAAGCCCATAAAGACTGTTGACTTAGTTCTACATAGAAAAAGTAGGAAAGTGTTGTTTAGAGTATATGCAGAGCTTCGAAAGAAAACAATTATAGAGGAAAAAGAAAAAACTAAAAATCACACAAAAAAACTAACAGAGTTGCATTTGAAAAAGAAAATAATATATGCAACTTACGATGGTTTTTCTATTTAACAAATGTGTGGAGTGACAGCACTACCCATGCAAAAAAAGACAATATCCTCTCACAATACACAGAAGAGTGTTATCTTCTTCTCCCATGCTAAACATGGTGTTCTAGAAAGTGCTATGCTAGGCAGACAACAGTTGTACCTACGTGATTAGGCAGGCGAAAATATTCACCAAGGCTGGTTACGTGGAAACTACATGAAAGAGGTGAGGCCTAGCGCCTAGGGAGCTACGCAAACGTCTTTTGAAGCATGATGTAGAGTGAGAGGTTTGATTCAAGCGTAAAAAAGAAACAGGGAAAGTAGTGTATTCAACAGTTGGCATCACAAAATAAATAGCTGGTTATATATGAAAGCCCTGTCACACAAATACACAGACTAGTAACGATCTCCCAGCAGGAGCATAAAATATACTGGATTCGTTCGAATCTGACCCAAGCAATTTAACGAACATACCACATTTTGGCTTGTACCATGCAATTAAAGTCCATTTTAATTGCATGCATGAAATCACAGTGCGACTCTCTCTCCTGGCTAGCTACACCAAAATTTCAAGAGGGCACAGCATATGGTAAGCATGCAAAACTACACAAAATGTAGTGGCATTTTCGTGCGGATACCAGGACCATTAAATACATTTGTCATAAAACCCTAACTATATGTTTCAACGTGCAATAAAATTGTGCCAGTGAAAATAGAAACCCCGAGATGTTCGACGCGCCCATTAGGATCCATGAAGCGATTTCAGTTATGGATTGGGACCCTAGGCTCGGCAGAATGCTCAACGGTCTTAGAAATCCCAACGGAGCTGAGCATGACCATGACCGATCCTTGGGGAGATGGAGACGAAACGGAAACTACCCTCCGTGACGACGCACCTCGAAGGAGGCGGCGCCGGCTCCCGCAACAGACCGCGTTCCCCGGCTGCGGCGAGGACAGCAGGATTCGGCGGTGGTGACAGCAGGGCCCCGAGAACTCGGCGGAGGAGCAGGTCGCCGAGACTCAAAGAACCGGACGAGAGACGCCAGCGGTGGCGCGCGACGGCCACGCGACGACGGGAGCCGCGGCGGGAGGCGGGGGTGGCGACGAAGGGTTTGCGACGTGCTGGGGAGGGAGATGGGGGAGGTGGGCGGCGTCCGCGATTCGCCCCTGGTAGTCCGGTGAAGGAAAACAGAGAAGAGAAAAAAATTAGAAAACTCGCCAATTGATTTCACCTCATCGGGATTAACCGTTTGGGCGCTTTGGACCTGCAAAACGGCTATTCAGCCCGGTCTAGCAAAGAGGGCCTGCAGAAATCCAACCAGAAAAGCAATATATGCAAGGATGGCCCAACTAGAATGAGCACAGTGCAGTCCATAGTACAAATCTTCCCGTGTGAGAAGATGAGGTCCAACCAGAGATGGAATGCGTACCCGAATACTCAATGGGTTTTACTTGATACGAAGACGGGTTATTTGTTTTTAAATGCTATAAATTAAGAATAAGGCAACACAAATGTTAATAATTAAATATCTTCATCCTTCGAAGCATTATTTTCCATTGGGATATAATGATCTTCAGACGAAGATCATGAAGGACATACCTTCATCATCTCAACATGTAATAATGGAATCATAAGCATATGAAACGTGGAAAAGATCATAAATAATCATGTTAAATCATTAGATTATTTATATTCACGTTATATAATCATAAACAGACATCAATAATATTGAATTACATTTGTACCTTCGTCTTGACAGGAGGTGAAAACTCAAGAGTGATGTGCGAGTGATTACAAGTCAGCGTGAACAGTACGAGGGTACTGTTTACCTATTTATAGGCACGGAACACAGCCCGGGCAAAATTACATTTATGTCCTTGACAACTAATCATAATCATGATACAAAATATCTAGGACTAGACGATCCTTTCCTCTTTCAGTCGGCGCTGCTGTCCTTCGTCTCAAGAGCGTCATTGTGTCGAAGCTCCATTGATAATAGCTTCGGCATATCGTCTTGCCGAAGGTGTTTCTACTCGGAGGACCTTCGGCGGAGAAGAAGGCTCCCAACAATAGCCCCTTCGTGGTGCTAGATTGTTTTTCGTAACGAGCTCGATCCGCAAAAAAACATGAAGGCTTCGGAATACCGAAGGTCCGAAAAGTACCTTCCCTGAGCTCATTGCCGAGAAACGATTAAAATATTCCAAGCGTCGGGTGGTCCACCGTTCAGTGAGCGCGAGCAACCTGTCGATTCACCTTCCCACCCTGCAGCACTGTATAAACAGACGGGTTGGTGAGGAGTTACCACAGCATTCATTGCCATCGCACTGTTGTGTTGTTAAAAAATTTAACCACAGCCGAAGCTTTTTTATTGCTCTCTCGAGCGAGCGCTTCGTCATTTGAGATTAGCTTCGTCAAACGGATTAGCTTCGTCAGATGGATTAACTTCGTCAAACTGCAAAAAATACGTTAGCTTTGTCAAACCGTAGAAAATCCATCAAAAATGGCCAGAGTGCGTTTGACTAAAGGGTGACTCATGAGGGAGAAGAAACCAAGGTCACTGAGACAGCACCAATTTTCGAAGTTATGAAGCAATCAGGTCTAGTTGTGATAGAGGAAACTAACGACGAAGGTACCCCTGTTGCCGAAGCTGAACAGATCATTGCTGAGGAAGAAGATATTGAAGAAGATGAAGAAGATTATAGTATTTTTGGTCCCATCAAAACCGAGTCATCTAGATTTTGGGAAATCTACTATATCTGAAGCTGACATGCCCACGATAATGAAGCTTGGCTTCTTTGGGGAAGCTGAAAGGAAACTTGTTCGATTTGCCGGAGAAGAAACCACCCCAGCGCCGAAGGATGATGAAGTAGTGGTTTTCAAGAGTTTTTTCAGGGCAGGACTACGACTTCCTTTGAATGAGATGATAGGGGAAGTTTTGAAAAAATTCGAAATATATCTTCATCAGCTAACCCCTAGTGCCATTGTTAGACTCAGCGTCTTCATCTGGGCCCTCCGAAGCCAAGGGATGAGCCCAGATGCCGAAGCATTCTGCCGAGTGCACGAGTTGCACTATCAGACGAAGGCCAGGACAGACGGTCTTCATGAAAATTTTGGTTGCTACAATTTTGCGTATCGCAAGGATAAGAAGGCTCCAGTTCTCAGTTACCGCACCAAATGGCCAACCGACTGGAAAGGTGAATGGTTTTATGTCAAGGCCGATGAGAATAAAAGGGGGAAACTGATGACGATGGTCATGTGCCCGCTATCTCTAAACTTCGGAATGACCGGGCCCCTATGCAACATGCAGCTAGGGTCAGCATGCCAGCTGGTCAAAGTAGAATTCAGGGTGGTAGCTGAGCAAATTAGCACCAGGGACTTGGTGCAAAAATACTTGGCCAACCGAACATATCCAACATCAAGTGATTGGGTGATGTCGAAGATGAAGGGGACAAAGAAGAAATATGAACTTGTTCAATTACCTTATCGTTTCAAGTTTGAAAAACAGTTCAAGCAGCCTTGCTAGGAGTGGCTGGAAATGATTGAAACTATGTGTAATAAAATTTTGAAAAACTATACCAAAAAAGAAGACCAGATAATGATAGCAGCCTTCGGCACCTGGCCAAAACAAAGGTTAAACTGGGTAATGGACGCTCTAAAATTTGAATACCCTGATTATGAGCAACTCAACAAGGGTGCCGAAGGGACAAAAAGGAAAAGGATTGTTAGCATTCTGAACAGACAAGCTGCCAGAATGATAAAAGAGGATGAGAAGACTTTAAAAAAGAAAAAATCTATTCCTGAGCCGAAGGTAGCTACTTTGAAGAAAAGAAAAGTTGCAACTCCAGAGCCGAAGGTGACTGAGGTAGAAGAGGAGACTCCCTCGACACCTCCTGCTGCCGAAGTGGCAGAAATTTTAAAGGTAATGACCGAATCTCTACCTATCAAGCTGCTAAGTCCTCTGGGACCGGAACTGACGAAGCTTTTACAGAAGAAAGACGAGCCTTCGGCTACAAAAAAAGGTGGATGGGCAGAAAAAGCGAAGAATTGGTACTGTAATGGAAGTCATTGAATGAACGCCACTGAAAGGGAAATGTGCCCTTGGGCAATCTCTATTATGTTTTGGTGATTAAGTGCACAACACATTTAATTAGAGATCTTATGTGCTAAATGAAGAAAGAAGTGCAAATCATATTACAAGGTATGTTTCTAGACTTAGTACATTGTTTTGAGTACTAACATAAAGTACTAGAAACAGGAAGAAAAGAAACCAAAAAGACTTGGCTCGGTGCAGCCAAAACTCAGCTCAGTCCGGTGAATTATAGTCGTACGCCGCCAAACTTTTCCCGAGACCAAAGGTCGCCAGCGCAACTGTCGACCGCGTAATCCACGCGCGACGCATGGCCCGCACCAACGGTCGGCAGGGGGCACCGGACTGTCCGGTGTGCACCGGACTGTGTCCGGTGCGCCAACTGGCCCGAAACTGCAACGATCGTCTGCGCCAGAAAAGGAAGGAGATCGGCACCGGACCGTCTACAGTGACTGCCAGTGGTGCACCGGACTGTCCGGTGCGCCACTCGACAGAAGGCAAGGATAGCCTTCCATGTTGATCTTCAACGACATGGAGGAGTTATAAAAGGGACCCCTAGGCGCATGGAGGAGTTACCCAAGCATTCACTAAGCATCCTAAGGCATCCAGACTCTGTTTCCGCGCATTCGTTTCATTGTGTTAGAGATTTGAGCTCTATTCGAGTCGAGAACTCCCCGTGTTGTCATTTGAGCTCAATTCTTCTCTTGTGTGCGTGGGTGTGCTGCGATTTGAGTCTTGTGTGTGTTGCTCTTCCCAACCTTACTCTTGTGCGTTCTTTGTGATCAATCTTGTAAGGGCGAGAGGCTCCAACTTGTGGAGATTCTCGGGAAGAAAACTATAAGGAAGAACACTGTGGTATTCAAGTTGATCATTTGATCACTTGAAAGGGGTTGAGTGCAACCCTCGTCCATTGGGACGCCACAACGTGGAAGTAGGCAAGTGTTACTTGGCCGAACCACAGGATAAAATCGCGTGTCTCTTGTGTTGCTTCTCTCTTTGATTGTCTGTGTTCGCAAGAGCTCGTCTCATAGACTTGATTAACTCGTGCTAACATCTCTTTGATCAAACTTGTTGGAATTTAGTGTTGAATTTTGTAGGATCACCTATTCATCCCCCCCTCTAGGTGCTCTCAATTGGTATCAGAGTCGTTCTCTTCACATGAGGGACTAATCGCCCGAAGAGATGGATCCTAAGGGAAAGGGGATGGTGGTCAACGACAAGGAGAAGGAGTCCATCTTCAACGGGCCAAGAGACGACAAGCCCACTGACTCTGGCTCGAGTCACAAGAAGAAGGACGGAAGAAGAAGAGGTGCATCAAGAAGATCATCTACTACGACAGTGATGCCTCATCCTCTTCACCACACAACGACGACGATGTCTCCTCGTCAAAGAGGAAACCGGTGAATCAAAACTATTCATTTGATTATTCTCGTATTCCATTTAATTCTAATGCTCATTTGCTATCAATTTCACTTGGGAAACCTCCACACTTTGATGGAGAAGACTACTCTTTCTGGAGTCACAAAATGCGTAGTCACTTATTTTCTCTCCATCCTAGTATTTGGGAGATTGTTGAAAACGGAATGCATTTTGATAATACTGACAATCCCGTTTTCATAAATGAGCAAATTCATACGAATGCACAAGCTACTACTGTTTTGCTAGCATCCTTGTGCAGGGATGAATACAACAAGGTGAGCGCTTGGACAACGCCAAGCAAATATGGGACACCCTCAAGATATCGCATGAGGGAAACGACGTCACCATGATCACCAAAATGGAGTTGGTGGAAGGCGAACTGGGAAGATTTGTGATGATCAGAGGAGAAGAGCCAACACAAACCTACAACAGGCTCAAGACCCTCATCAACAAAATTAGAAGCTATGGAAGCACAAGATGGACGGACCACGACGTCGTCCGACTTATGCTAAGGTCATTCACGGTAATTGACCCCCATCTTATCAATCTCATTTGTGAAAACCCCAGGTACACCAAGATGACGCCCGAGGAGATACTCGGAAAATTCATAAGCGGGTGTATGATGGTAAAGGAAGTGTGATACGTGGCTGATGCTCTTAATGGCCCTCTACCTGTCTACGAGCCTCAACCCGTTGCTCTCAAAGCAACAAGCAGCTGGGAGGCGCTACCAAGCAAGGTGGCACAAGTTGAGGCTGCCAGGCTAAATGAAGATGAGATGGCCCTAATCATCAAACGCTTCAAGACCGCACTAAAAGGACGCAAGGAGTACCCCAACAAGAACAAAGCAAAGGGGAAGCGCTCCTATTTCAAATACGGTAAGACTGGTCATTTTATAGCACAATGCCCCAATAATGATAATGACCAGGAACAAGAAAAGCATGGGAAGAGGGAGAAGAAGAAGGTTTACAAGAAGGCGAAGGGCGAGGCGCACCTTAGCAAAGAATGGGATTCAGACTGCTCTACATCCAACTCCGAAGATGAAGGATTGGCGGCCTCGGCCTTCAACAAGTCTTCGCTCTTCCCCAATGAACGCCACACTTGTCTCATGGCCAAGGAGAAGAAGGTGAGTGTTCGAGATTCCCCTAAGTACTCTACTTCTAGTGATGAGGATTCCTCCGATGATGAAGTAGATTACTCTAGTCTATTTAAAGGATTAGATAGAGCTAAAGTAGAAAAGATTAATGAACTAATTGATGCTTTAAATGAAAAGGATAGACTTTTAGAAAAGCAAGAGGATATTTTGTATGAAGAGCATGATAAATTTGTTAGTGTACAAAAATCTCTTGCTTTAGAAACTAAAAGAAATGAAATGTTATCTTCTGAGTTAACTGCTTGCCATGAAACTATATCTTGTATAAAGAGTTTAAATGATGATTTAAATGCTAAGCTAGAGGAAGCTAATAAATCTAGTTCATGTGTAGAGCATGTTAGTATTTGTAATAGATGTAAGGACTTTGATGTTAATGCTTGTAATGAACATCTTATTGCTATTATAAAACTGAATGATGAAGTGGCAAGTCTTAATGCTCAGCTTAAGACTTGCAAAAATGATTTTGATAAGTTAAAATTTGCTAGGGATGCCTACACAATTGGTAGACACCCCTCTATTAAGGATGGACTTGGTTTTCAAAAGGAAACCAATAACTTAACAAGCCAAAAGGCTCCCATTCTCAACAAGAAGAAAGGGAAGGCTCCTATGGCTAGTAGTTCTCAAAAGTGTCATGCCTACATTTATGATAGAAAATATTCTAGGAATGCTCATAGGAGTTATGATCATAATGCTTTTAATTCTCATGCTATGTTTGCCTCTAGCTCTACTTTTGTGCATGGTAGAAGTAGGCCTAGGAGAAATCATGTTGTGCATCATGTGCCTAGGAGAGTGTGTAATGAACCTTCCACTATTTACCATGCTTGCAATACTTCATTTGCGCTTTTATGTAAGAATGCAAAAGTAGTGGCTAGGAAATTGGGATCTAAATGCAAGGGAGACAAGACTTGTATTTGGGTTCCAAAGGCTATTGTGACTAACCTTGTAGGACCCAACAAGAGTTGGGTACCTAAAACCCAAATGTAAATTGCCTTGCAGGTTTATGCATCCGGGGGCTCAAGCTGGATTATCGACAGTGGATGCACAAACCACATGACGGGGGAGAAGAAGATGTTCACCTCCTACGTCAAGAACAAGGATTCTCAGGATACGATTATCTTTGGAGATGGGAACCAAGGCAAGGTTAAAGGTTTGGGAAAGATAGCCATCACAAGCGAGCACTCTATTTCAAATGTATTCTTAGTAGAGACATTAGGGTATAATCTCCTGTCTGTAAGTCAATTGTGCCACATGGGCTACAATTGTTTGTTTACAAATGTTGATGTTTCTGTCTTTAGAAGGAGTGATGGTTCATTAGCATTTAAGGGTGTATTAGACGACAAACTCTATTTAGTTGATTTTTCGAAAGAGGAGGCCGATCTAGATGCATGCTTAATAGCTAAGACTAGTATGGGCTGGCTGTGGCATCACCGTCTAGCACATGTTGGGATGAAGAACCTTCATAAACTTTTAAAGGGAGAACATGTGTTAGGACTAACAAATGTTTGTTTCGAGAAAGATAGACCTTGTGCAGCTTGTCAGGCAGGAAAATAAGTGGGGAGCACTCATCACAACAAGAATGTGATGACAACATCAAGACCACTGGAGCTACTACATATGGACCTCTTCGGACCCGTTGCCTACCTTAGCATCGGGGGAAGTAAGTATGGTCTTGTTATTGTTGATGATTTTTCCCGCTTCACTTGGGTGTTCTTTTTGCAGGATAAATCAGAAACCCAAGGGACCCTCAAAGCGCTTTCTAAGGCGGGCTCAAAACGAATTTGAGCTCAAGGTGAAAAAGATAAGAAGCGACAATGGGTCCGAGTTCAAGAATCTGCAAGTGGAGGGGTACCTTGAGGAAGAAGGTGTCAAGCACGAGTTCTCCGCTCCCTACACACCACAGCAAAATGGTGTGGTAGAGAGGAAGAACAGGACGCTTATCGACATGGCGAGAACGATGCTTGGAGAATTCAAGACGCCCAAGCGGTTTTGGTCGGAAGCTGTGAACACAGCTTGCCACGCCATAAACCGGCTCTACCTACATTGCCTCCTCAAGAAGACCTCGTACGAACTTCTTACCGGTAACAAACCCAACGTCTCATACTTTCGTGTATTTGGGAGCAAATGTTACATTCTAGTGAAGAAAGGTAGAAATTCTAAATTTGCTCCCAAGGCAGTAGAAGGGTTTTTACTAGGGTATGACTCAAATACAAGGGTGTATAGAGTCTTCAACAAATCATTGGGATTGCTTGAAGTCTCTAGCGACATTGTATTTGATGAGACTAATGGCTCTCCAAGAGAGCAAGTTGATCTTGATGATGTAGATGAAGATGATGTTCCAACGGCTGCAATACGCACAATGGCGATAGGTGATGTGCGACCACAGGAACCACAAGAGCAAGATCAGCCATCTTCCTCCACAATGGTGCATCCCCCAACTCAAGATGATGGACAGGTTCCTCAAGAAGAAGCACGTGATCAAGGGGGAACACAAGGAGAACAAGTTATGGAGGAAGAAGCACCACTGACCCCTCCAACTCAAGTCTGAGCGACAATCCAAAGAAATCACCTCGTCGATCAGATTCTGGGTGACATAAGCAAGGGAGTAACAACTCGCTCACGTTTAGCTAATTTTTGTGAGCATTACTCGTTTGTCTCTTCTATTGAGCCTTTCAGGGTAGAAGAGGCCTTGCAGGATCCGGACTGGGTGTTGGCCATGCAGGAAGAGCTCAACAACTTCAGGAGGAATGAAGTTTGGAGCTTGGTGCCACGTCCTAAGCAAAATGTTGTGGGAACCAAGTGGGTGTTCCGCAACAAGCAAGACGAGCACGGAGTGGTAATAAGAAACAAGACTCGACTTGTGGCAAAAGGTTATGCCCAAGTCGCAGGTTTGGATTTCGAGGAGACTTTTGCTTCTGTGGCTAGGCTAGAGTCAATTCGAATATTATTAGCCTATGCCGCTCACCACTCTTTCAGGTTGTTTCAAATGGATGTGAAGAGCGATTTCCTCAATGGGCCAATCAAGGAGGAGGTGTACGTGGAACAACCCCTGGCTTTGAGGATGACAGGTATCCTGACCACGTTTTTAGGCTCTCTAAGGCGCTCTATGGACTTAAGCAAGCCCCAAGAGCATGGTATGAATGCCTTAGAGATTTCTTAATTGCTAATGCTTTTAAGGTTGGGAAAGTCGATCCCACTCTTTTCACTAAGACTTGTAACAGTGATCTTTTTGTGTGCCAAATTTATGTCGATGACATAATATTTGGTTCTACTAATCAAAAGTCTTATGAGGAGTTTAGCAGGGTGATGACTTAAAAGTTTGAGATGTTGATGATGGGCGAGCTGACCTACTTCCTTGGGTTCCAAGTGAAGCAACTCAAGGATGGCACCTTCCTCTCCCAAACGAAGTACACTCAAGACCTTCTCAAGAGGTTTGGGATGAAGGACGCAAAGCCCGTGAAGACACCGATGGGAACTGACGGGCATGTCGACCTCAACAAAGGAGGTAAGTCCGTTGATCAAAAGGCATACCAGTCTATGATAGGTTCCTTGCTTTATTTATATGCTAGTAGACCGGACATTATGATTAGTGTATGCATGTGTGCTAGATTTCAATCCGACCCCAAGGAATGTCACCTTGTGGCCGTTAAGCGAATTCTTAGATATTTAGTTTCTACGCCTTGCTTCGGGATCTGGTATCCAAAGGGGTCTACCTTTGACTTGATTGGATATTCAGACTCCGATTATGCCGGGTGCAAGGTAGATAGGAAGAGTACATCAGGGACGTGCTAATTCCTAGGAAGGTCCCTGGTGTCCTGGAGTTCTAAGAAACAAACATCCGTTGCCCTATCCACCTGAGGCCGAGTATGATACCATAGGACAGGGTTGCGTGCAACTACTTTGGATGAGGCAAACCCTCCAGGACTTTGGCTACAATCTGAGCAAAGTCCCACTCCTAAGTGACAATGAGAGTACAATCTGCATGGCGGATAATCCTATTGAACATAGCCGCACTAAGCACATAGACATCTGGCATCACTTTCTGAGGGACCACCAGCAAAAGGGAGATATCGAGGTGTACCATATTAACACCGAGAACCAGCTAGCCGATATCTTCACCAAGCCTTTAGATGAGAAAAGGTTTTGCAGGTTGCGCAGTGAGCCAAATGTCTTAGATTCACGTAACTTGGATTGATCTATAGCATACATGTGTTCTATGCCTTTGATCATGTTACTTTATACATTTATGTAATTTGTTGCTTATTTATGGTGCTCAAGTTGTGTAAGGGATCCCCGGACTTCACAAGTCCATGTATGAATGATGCACATATTTAGGGGAGCTGTGCTACAACTTGACCCTTTGAGACTAACCTTTGTGTTTGAGTATTCTTGATGTAGTCTCAAAGGCGCATTGAAAGGGAAAATGAACTTGGACATTGCTAAGACTTCCACTGCACTCCAGTATTGGTGTATTTACTTCCAAGTTCATACCTATGCTCTTATTGCCTTTTTGCTGTTAATTGACAATTTTGGTGAGGCAATGGGGTTAAAAGGCCCAGAATGATCCCGTTTTGGTGCTTAATGCCAAAGGGGGAGAAATTAAGGCCAAAGCAAAGCAAATGGATCAGCTACCACTTGTGAATTTTGAAAACAATAGGTTTAGAACGTTGGATTTGTCCAAAATACTCTTATTGTAAAATTTGGTCTCTTATGGGGAGAATTTTTTATCATGGGAAAAGGGGGAGTCTTTGGCTCTTGATCATTTTCACTCTTGGATTATCTCTCTGTATGCCCAAACAAGTGAGTTTGAATTAGAGATAGGGAAAATGAATTTGATTTGCAAAAAACAAACCAAGTGGTGGCAAAGATTGATCCGAATCTGTCAAAACTTGTGCAAAGACAAATTTTGTTCTCAATTGCATTGATGTTGCACTTCTTTTGGTTGCTTTGGATGTGTTGGCATAAATCACCAAAATGGGGGAGATTGAAAGGGAAATGTGCCCTTGGGCAATTTCTATTATGTTTTGGTGATTAAGTGCACAACACATTTAATTAGAGATCTTATGTGCTAAATGAAGAAAGAAGTGCAAATCATATTACATGGTACGTTTCTAGACTTAGTACATTGTTTTGAGTACTAACATATTTTGTCTAAGTACTAGAAACAGGAAGAAAAGAAACCAAAAAGACTTGGCTCGGTGCAGCCAAAACTCAGCTCAGTCCGTCACACCAGACTGTCCGATGGCGCACAAGCTGCTCTCCGGTGAACAGGCCGCTCTCAGGAAAAGTTTGGCAGCATACGACTATAATTCACCGGACTGTCCGGTGCACCACCGGACTATCCGGTGAGCCAACGGTCGCCAGCGCAATGGCCGGTCGCGTAATCCGCGCGCGACACGTGGCCCGCACCAACGGTCGGCAGGGGGCACCGGACAGTGTCCGGTGCGCCAACTGGCCCTGAACTGCAACGGTCGTCTGCGCCAGAAAAGGAAGGAGATCGGCACCGGACCGTCTACAGTGACTGCCGGTGGCGCACCGGACTGTCCGGTGTGCCACTCGACAGAAGGCAAGGATAGCCTTCCATGTTGATCTTCAACGACATGGAGGAGTTATAAAAGGGACCCCTAGGCGCATGGAGGAGTTATCCAAGCATTCACTAAGCATCCTAAGGCATCCAGACTCTGTTCCCGTGCATTCGTTTCATTGTGTTAGAGACTTGAGCTCTATTCGAGTCGAGAACTCCCCGTGTTGTCATTTGAGCTCAATTCTTCTCTTGTGTGCGTGGGTGTGCTGCGATTTGAGTCTTGTGTGTGTTGCTCTTCCCAATCTTACTCTTGTGCGTTCTTTGTGATCAATCTTGTAAGGGCGAGAGGCTCCAACTTGTGGAGATTTCTCGCAAACGGGAAGAAAACTATAAGAAAGAACACCGTGGTATTCAAGTTGATCATTGGATCACTTGAAAGGGGTTGAGTGCAACCCTCGTCCATTGGGACGCCACAACGTGGAAGTAGGCAAGTGTTACTTGGCTGAACCACGGGATAAAATCGCGTGTCTCTTGTGTTGCTTCTCTCTTTGATTGTCTGTGTTCGCAAGAGCTCGCCTCATAGACTTGATTAACTCGTGCTAACATCTCTTTGATCAAGCTTGTTGGAATTTAGTGTTGAATTTTGCAGGATCACCTATTCACCCCCCTCTAGGTGCTCTTAGCCACCATCAGCCTCGGCATCTAAAACAACACCTACTGCAAGCGCCGAGGCCGCTGCCGAAGCAAACATATCCGCTGAAGCTACCAATTTGGAGAGCACACTATCTGGAATTGATAAATTACTATTGGATATGGCTGTAGAAGAGGCAGCTGCGGCTACAAAGGAGGTCATGGCCATAGTGCTTGACAAAGGAAAGAAGAATGCCAAAGCTGCTTCGGATGAAAAAGACTTCGACCTTCGGAACCTGGTCGGACAAAAACTATCTGAGGCCGAAAAGAAGGAGCTACAGGAATATGGCATTTCCTGTGGCTACCAGCCAGGAGCCATGCTCTTTGGTGGGATCGATGAAGAGGCCTTGGGATGCGTTCGCGACCGTACTGGGGGAAAGGTGATCGACGCTCTATCGAAGAGTGTCGGTTTTTCGAAGCTTGAAGCTGATATTAGCAGTTACCGACGACAACATATCGTCGACAGTTTGTTTTATTCCAACTTCAAGGTAAAATTCTTGTGATGAAGCAAAATTTTACTTTTTATTTTTAATGAAGCAAGTTTGCTGATGAAGGTTTATTTGTACAGAGTATGCTGCTAAGCAAAGCACTGCAAATGCAACAAGACCTCGAGGATAAAAAGAACGAAATCATAATCGAGAGTTTAGAAAACAAAATCAAAGAGTACGAAGCCTCTCTTGAGAAGAAAGATTTCCTGCTTCAGGCAATGGAGGGTTCCCTTGCAGAAGCCCAAGCCAAAAATACTAGATTAAACGGGGAGCTTCTCCAAAAATCAGAAAGCTTCGAACAAGAGAGGAAGAACTTGCAGACAAAATACAAAGTTGAAACTGTCAAAAACACGAAGCTGCGGAAATCTTTGAAAGAGCTTCGGGACATGTGTTTAAGTTTTGGCCACCGCTGCGTAGAGCGACTGAAAAAGGTTTTTAACTCAGTTAGAGCTAGCGCTGAAAAGTTTACCCCTTCGGCTGAAAATATATCAAGCACCTTCAAACATATTGAAGGCGAAGTCGAGGCGCTCGATGAAGTAATAGCGGGGCACGATGACTTATCTGCCCTGCTAGCTTCCCGCGGCACAGCTGCAGCATTTCTGAAAGCCGGCTGTACGCACGCGAAGATTGTGAATAGACCAACCTTTAGCCTATCTTCAACAGATTTGGTTAATATCCCCAGTGAAGCTCGGAGCATAGGGAGCAGATTTATAACAAAAATTTGGGCGAAGGGTGGTCGGGATTTGGCTGGTGACGAGGCACGAAGCTTGCTTAAGCTGGTATGAAACTTATACCTGTTGTTTACCTTTTCTCGTAGTTACTTTTTACCTTATACGGCTTTTGTTGTGTAGGATGATGGTGCCAAAGATCAATGGCCCGAAGCATGTTCCGAAGACTGCCGAAGCTACTCCTTAGACTTGCCTGTATAGAGCTTAGAAGCACTTTGCATTATGTTTGTAAAAGAATTTGTAATTGAGAATTGAACAATTTTTGTACACTTATTCATACCTTGTAACATATTTTTACCTTTCCATTCATGTATAAATTGCTTTGCTATGGACGAAACTTGTATCCTTTGAGCCGAAGGCGAAAAACACCTTCCCTTCTTTTCGTTCACAACGAAGCATATCCATGCTTCTTCATACTCATCGAAGCATTTTTGTCAAAACTGAAGTATTTCTATTTGTGCTTTATGTTATGATGATAATGATCCTACAAATGTCTAAATGAATGTGTATGAATGTAATGAATGATGTAATGTATTGTGCAAATGAATGTCCCGAACACACACACAAAGCCACAGCCAGACTCTGCTGTAATACCCAAAATGTACAAGTGATACTATATTTGATATCCTTATTTTATGTGCCAATTTTGCATCATAAAAAGAGCACACATATAATTGAGAGTGATTAATTAAAACCAATGATACCAAAATAAAAGAAAATGCATCATGTGGAGTTTATATGTTTGTGTATTAAATAAAATAATAATGTTAATAATAATAAGATAATAATTACTAGAAGTTGAATTAAACCCTAAATTTGAAATAGGAAAAGAATATACACTATAAAGAGAATAAAAATATTATAAATAAATAATAGGTGTTATCATCATATTAGAATTTGTATTGGATATAGTTGGAAAGATGAAGTTCAAACATGATTTAAATTTGAATTGGGGTTTCAAACTTGGAAAAGAAAGAAAAATACGAAAGAATAAAGAAAAAGAAATGAGAAGATCGCTCTTGGGTCATTTCCTTTCCTCTTGGCCCAACTCAGACGCGACACTGCGGCCCATATCTCCCGATTGCTCCCTCAACTATGCGCTGACACCAGTGCCCATTCGTCAGCCTCTCTGGCGCGCGCAGTAGCTGCTCCATCGCTGCCTTGTGGGGCTGGGCGGTCAACTCTATCCTCCCCAACAGAACACCACGCGAAGACCGCCGCGCGCTCACCCGCGATTGCTGGGGGTTCTGCTGACCGGGTTCTTCCTTTCCCCCTACTCGGACTTCCCTGGCTTGGAGTATAAGACCTGCAGACATGTGGACCCCCAACACGGGAGCTTCTTCACCCTGTTAATCGGAATCGCAGCCATAACAAACTCCTCCACGGATCCAGCTGACGCCAACGATTGTGCCGACTTCGCCGGTGGCGTAACCTCCACCCTGCCTGGGCTGCACGTATAAACGCGGACACCTAACCGTGGAACCCTAAAGCCCCACGAAGCCAGCCACCCCTTCTCGTGACCGAGCAAACAAACCCGAGAGAGATGGTCGCCGTCCGCCGTAGTCGACCGGCAGATTCACCGACGTGCGTGCCTCGGTGCTTGATCTGGGGTGATCGCGACGTCGTCCCGGTGGTGTCCACGGGTTCCTCAGCCCCTGGACTTGTTCTACCCCACCAGAATTTCTCGCCGTGATTGAGTTTCGCCGCGAATCCGTCGTGCACCATGGCCAGCGTCGCTGAGTCATCTATTCTCGGTAATAAGTCTACCCCCGTACTCATTAGACCCTCCCCAATAAGTAGCTGAGCCGAATTAGAAATTGAGCGCGTGAATGCGGGGATTGGTTCCGCCGGTCATGGCGCCGTCGTGCGGGGTATCGCCGCCGGCCAGAGCTAGCGTAGTGAAGTCGGGATCGCGCGACCGTTGGATTCTTAGCCTACGGCTAAGATCATATCAAGGGATACCCCTTTGTTGTTTTAAATCCAAGACGTCGGTACGTGATCAAGCGGTCCAGGGAGAGTTGGGTTGTCGAGCGCGGTGGACCGTGGATCTTTGATCCAACGGTCAGCAGAGTGTACCGATTCGTAAACCTCAGCGATCTAATCATGGCCGTTCACTCAGATCTGACGGCCCATATCAACAGATACCCTTTTGCCGAGTGGGTTTTACACATGAGCCTCTCGGTTTTAGCAAAAACAACCCGCCGTCCTATGGCACTGTGCGCTGGGTCTGGGATAGTTTTCCTCGGGGTCCCTGTCTTTCCCTGTAATAGTGCGCCCAGTCCTGATAGTTGATAAAACCAGGAAAAATATTTAGAAAATAGTTTTCAGTACAAATTTAATTGCAGAAACTTGTTTAAATTGTAGAAAATTCATATGAACTCCAAATTGGTCCATTCTAGTTCCAAAATTTTTGTAATATTATTGTCTATCCATTTGTGCCACTGTTTTAGCATGAAACAGAAAGAAAATTTATTTCTCGTGTAAGTCCATTTCATGCACATTAAACCATTAGAAATTAATAATTCAAAATCTATAACTCCAAAATTAGTGAATCATGTTTCTAGGTTCTTATTTTAATGTGTAGATTTTTATTGTGTATTTTATTCACATGTTTGGTGCAATGTTAATTTTTGCTATACTATGTATTTTTTGTGTTGATGCGAGTAGACGAGCAAGCCACTGTGGATTCTGAGGTTCAGCAAGTAGAAGTAGCTGAGCAGGAGCTCATTGAAGGCAAGTTGTGCCCTTGATCACTTACTTTTTTCCCAGCCATGTTCTTATTAATTATAATAATCTGCATAGGTTAATTTTGATGGGATCCTTTAGGTCACCCCAGTTTTGGTTATCTTTATACCTTGTTCACCACTGAAATATTTTTGGGTAGTACCTGCTATTGCTTTATATGAATTTGGGTATGGAGATACACTATTCATGATTACTCTTTTATTATCATTTTATTATTACTGTTCATGTTAAGATCATTATGTTAATGGGAACATGGAGCGACCACCCGGGAAAACAGTGCTACCACAAGGGTTTAATGGGACGCCCTTAGCTGATTAACTAGGAAAGCTAGTGGATGACTTCCTTACCCGAAAGATGCAAGGGCAGTAGGGGAGTGGTCAGTGTAGGGAGGTCCTTGGGTTGATTTTGCTGCGATGGCGGTCAGGCGAGGGATTCCTGCACTGGAGCTTCCAATAAACTTGTCGGGGACCATAATTAGGGATACCCTCAAGACCCCTAAATCTCAGCTGGTAACCCCCATCAGCACAAAGCTGCAAAGGCCTGATGGGTGCGATTAAGTCAAGGATCGGTCCATTCAAGGGACACGATCGTGCCTCGCCCGAGCCTAGCCTCGGGCAAGGGAAGACGACCCCGGAGAACCTACGTCTCGCCCGAGGACCCCTCTCCAGCAACGGGCACACTATCGGCTCTCCCGAGGCCCAGTCTTCACCAAGAAGCAACCTTGGCCACATCGCCACGCCGACCGACCAAATCGCAGGGGCATTTAATGCAAAGGTGGCCTGACACCTTTATCCTGACGCATGCCCTCCAGTCGACAGAGCCGAAGTGACCGCAGTCACTTCGCCGCTCTACTGACCGGTCTGACAAGAGGACAGCGCCGCATGCGCCGCTCCGACTGCTGAGCCACCCAACAGAGTGAGGCTGACAGCGGCCAAGGCCGGCCTCGGGCGTCATAGGAAACTCCGCCTCACCCGACCCCAGGGCTCGGACATGGGCTCAGCCCCGAAAGACGGCAAACTCCGCTCCGCCCGACCCAGGGCTCGGACTCGGGCTCAGCCCCGGAAGACGGCGAACTCCGCTCCGCCCGACCCAGGGCTCGGACTCGGGCTCAGCCCCGGAAGACGGCGAACTCCGCTCCGCCCGACCCAGGGCTCGGACTCGGGCTCAGCCCCGGAAGACGGCGAACTCCGCTCCGCCCGACCCAGGGCTCGGACTCGGGCTCAGCCCCGGAAGACGGCGAACTTCGCCTCGCCCGACCCCAGGGCTCGGACATGGGCTCAACCCCGGAGGACGACGAACTCCGCCTCGCCCGACCCAGGGCTCGGACATGGGCTCAACCCCGGAAGACGACGAACTCCGCCTCGCCCGACCCCGGGGCTCGACCTCGACCTCGACCTCGGAGGAGCCTCCACCTCGCCCAGCCTAGGGTACGGACCGACCACGTCAACAGGAAGCGCCATCATTACCCTACCCCGAGCTGACTCAGGCTACGGGGAACCAGACCGGCGTCCCATCTGGCTCGCTCCACCATGTGAGTAATGATGGCGCCCCGCATGCCCTGTGACGACAGCGGCTCTCAGCCCCCTTACGAAAGCAAGAGGACGTCAACAAGGACTCGACAACCCCAACAGCTGTCCCTCCCGCCGGGCTCCAGCACTCCTCCGACGGCCACGACACCACGCGAACTGGGCGCCAAGACCTCTCCGGCTGCCACGATGGCATGTACTTAGGGCGCTAGCTCACCACCGCTAGACACGTTAGCACATTGCTACACTCCCCATTGTACACCTGGATCCTCTCCTTACGCCTATAAAAGGGAGGACCAGGGCCCTCTTACAGAGGGTTGGCCCGCGCAGAGAAGGACGGGACGACGCTCGTGCAAGGCCGCTCGCTCCCACTCCCGCGTGGACGCTTGTATCCCCCTACTGCAAGCGCACCCGACTCAGACGCGGGGCTAACACGAAGGCCGCGGGATCCACTCTCTCACGCCTGCCTCCCTCCGGCTGCTTCCTTTCCCCCCTTCGCGTTCCGCCTCGCGTCGACCCATCTGGGCTGGGCCACGCGGCGACAATTCACTCGTCGGTCCAGGGACCCCCCCGGGTTTCGAAACACCGACAGTTGGCGTGCCAGGTAGGGGCCTGCTGCGTGTTGACGAACAGCTTCCCGTCAAGCTCCAGATGGGCAGTCTCCAGCAACCTTTCTAGCCCGGGACGGTGCTCCGTTTCGGGAATCTTGAGTTCATGTCTCTCGACGGTAGCTACGACATGATACTCCTTCCCCCGCCGCGCGACAGCGACAATGGCGGTCGACAACCCGCTCGCCGGCGGGGAAATCGACGACGCCTTCCCCACGTGGTGGAAGGACGACATTCGGACTTGTCCCGTCCCCTCCCCCGCCGACGGAGGAGGAGGCGGGGCAACCAAGGCCAAGCGGGAAGCGGCACCTCGTTGGCTGTCGAGCGAGTCGACGGCGCCGGCGCCCCAACGGAGGGCGCGTCGGGCATCGATCTCACGTCTGAGACGAAGACGAGCGCCGCCTCCCCGCAACACGCCAATCTCAAGCAAACGCACGACGCCAGCACGCTCGCGAAGGACTTGCTGGGCGTCACCCTCGTACCTGAGACAACGGTGCAGTCAGTCCCAGACACGACCTCGTCATCGACCGTCGACCGAAAGGTACCGACCGATTCCCATCTCGCGTCTTTTGGATTCGGCCTCGACCCACCAAGCGACTCCGCTTCGGTGAGCACTCTCTTAGAGGCGAGTCTAGACCCTCTGGGGTATCGTGTGCGGTCACCCTGGGACCGACTGACGGCCGACTCGACCTACGAGCCCTCGGGGTCCGAGGAAGATGGCAAGCCCGACCTCGGTTGGGATCTCTCCGGACTTGGTAACCCCAGTGCCGTGCGGGACTTCATGACCGCATGTGACTACTGCCTTTCCGACTGTCCCGACGGCAGCCGCGGCCTCGACAACGAGGACCGCGGCCCAAGTCGTGAATGTTTCCACGTCGATCTAGGGGGTCCCGACGAAGGCAACCATCTTGGTATGCCAGAAAACGGTAATCCACCTAGGCCCATGCCTCGCGTTGACATCCTTCGGGAGCTAGCTGTGGTCCCCGTCCCGGCGGGGGGTCCTGACCCACAGCTCGAGCAAATCCGCGAGAGGCAGTCCAGGCTCGACGAGGGAGCAGGAACGCTTGTGCCGATCCGCCGGGACATCGGGCAGGAATGGGCGGTCCAACCCCCGGCCGGAGAAGCGCGTCATCTCCCCCAGGACATCCAGCACCGCATCGCCGACGACGTCAGGGTGAGGCCGCCGCCGGATTCCAGCGGAGTCGGCCAGAACCTGGCTGCAGCGGCATTACTCCTTCGCGCGATGCCAGAGCCATCAACCACCGAGGGGCGGCGTATCCAGGGAGAGCTCAAGAATCTCCTAGAGGACGCCGCGGTCCGACGGGCCGAAAGCTCTGCCTCCCGAAGGCAGGGGTTCCCCTCGGAACATCGCGCCGCGACTTCCCGATTCATGCGGGAAGCCTCGGTCCACTCCGGGCGCACGCGCAACATAGCGCCTGCGGCCCCGGGTCGCCTCGGCAACGAGCGCCACCATCACAGCCGTCGGGCCCACCTCGATGACAGGGCGCGCCGAGGCTACCACCCCAGGCGTGGGGACGCTACGACAGCGGGGAGGATCGGAGTCCTTCGCCCGAACCACCCGGTCCGCAGGCTTTCAGCCGCGCCATACGACGGGCACCGTTCCCGACCCGGTTCCGAACCCCGACTACTATCACAAAGTACTCGGGGGAGACGAGACCGGAACTGTGGCTCGCGGACTATCGGCTGGCCTGCCAACTGGGTGGAACGGACGATGACAACCTCATCATCCGCAACCTCCCCCTGTTCCTCTCCGACACCGCTCGAGCCTGGCTGGAGCACCTGCCCTCGGGGCAGATCTCCAACTGGGATGACCTGGTCCAAGCCTTCGCCGGCAATTTCCAGGGCACATACGTGCGCCCTGGGAACTCCTGGGATCTCTGAAGCTGCCGCCAGCAGCCGGGAGAGCCTCTCCGGGACTACATCCGGCGATTCTCGAAGCAGCGCACGGAGCTGCCCAACGTCACCGATTCAGATGTCATCGGCGCGTTCCTCGCCGGCACCACCTGCCGCGACCTGGTGAGCAAGCTGGGTGGCAAGACCCCCACCAGGGCGAGCGAGCTGATGGACATCGCCACCAAGTTCGCCTCTGGCCAGGAGGCGGTTGAGGCCATTTTCCGGAAGGACAAGCAGCCCCAGGGCCGCCCACCGGAAGATGCTCCCGAGGCGTCAACTCAGCATGGCGCCAAGAAGAAGGGCAAGAAGAAGTCGCAAGCAAAACGCGACGCCGCCGACGCGGACCTTGTCGCCGCCGAGTACAAGAACCCTCGGAAACCTCCCGGAGGTGCCAACCTCTTCGACAAGATGCTCAAGGAGCCATGCCCCTATCATCAGGGGCCCATCAAGCACATCCTTGAGGAGTGTGCCATGCTTCGACGACACTTCCACAAGGCCGGGCCACCCGCGGAGGGTGGCAAGACCCTCGACGACGCAAAGGAGGAAGATCACAAGGCAGGAGGGTTCCCCAAGGTCCGCGACTGCTTCATGATCTATGGCGGGCAAGTGGTGAACGCCTCGGCTCGGCACCGCAAGCAAGAGCGTCGGGAGGTCTGCTCGGTAAAGGTGGCGGCGCCAGTCTACCTAGACTGGTCCGACAAGCCCATCACCTTCGACCAGGCCGACCATCCAGACTACGTGCCGAGCCCGGGGAGATACCCACTCGTCGTTGACCCCATCATCGGCAACGTCAGGCTCACCAAGGTCCTCATGGACGGAGGCAGCGGCCTCAACATCATCTACGCCGAGACCCTCGGGCTTCTGCGGATCGATCTGTCCTCGGTCCGGACGGGCGCTGTGCCTTTCCACGGGATCGTCCCCGGGAAGCGCGTTCAACCCCTCGGACAACTCGACCTACCCGTCTGCTTCGGGACGCCCTCCAACTTTCGGAAGGAGACCCTCACGTTCGAAGTGGTCGGGTTTCGAGGAACCTACCACGCAGTGCTGGGGAGGCCATGCTACGCCAAGTTCATGGCCGTCCCCAACTACAACTACCTCAAGCTCAAGATGCCGGGCCCCAACGGGGTCATCACCGTCGGGCCCACGTACCGACACGCATACGAATGCGATGTGGAGTGCGTGGAGTACGCCGAGGCCCTCACCGAATCCGAGGCCCTCATCGCTGACCTGGAGATGGAGGCGCCCGACGTGAAGCGCCACACCGACAACTTCGAACCAGCGGAGACGGTCAAGTCCGTCCCTCTCGACCCCTGCAACAATGCCTCCAAACAGATTCGGATCGGTTCCGAGCTCGACCCCAAATAGGAAGCAGTGCTCGTCGACTTTCTCCGCGCAAACGCCAATGTTTTCGTGTGGAGTCCCTCGGACATGCCCGGCATACCGAGGGAAGTCGCCGAGCACTCTCTAGATATCCGAGCTGGGGCCCGACCCGTGAAGCAACCTTTGCGCCGATTCGACGAAGAAAAGCGCAGGGCCATAGGCGAGGAGATCCACAAGCTACTGGCGGCAGGGTTCATCAAAGAGGTATTCCATCCTGAATGGCTTGCCAACCCTGTGCTTGTGAGAAAAAAGGGGGGAAATGGCGGATGTGTGTAGACTACGCTGGTCTAAACAAAGCATGTCCGAAAGTTCCCTACCCTCTGCCTCGCATCGATCAGATCGTGGATTCCACTGCTGGGTGTGAAACCCTGTCTTTCCTCGATGCCTACTCAGGGTATCACCAGATCAGGATGAAAGAGTCCGACCAGCTCGCGACTTCATTTATCACACCCTTCGGCATGTACTGCTATGTTACAATGCCGTTTGGTTTGAGGAATGTGGGGGCAACGTACCAGCGATGCATGAACCATGTGTTTGGCGAACACATCGGCCGAACGGTCGAGGCCTACATTGATGACATCGTAGTCAAGACGAGGACGGCCTCCGACCTCCTTTCTGACCTTGAAGCGACATTCCGATGTCTCAAGGCGAAAGGCCTGAAGCTTAATCCCGAAAAGTGTGTCTTCGGGGTCCCCCGAGGCATGCTCTTGGGGTTCATAGTCTCCGAGCGGGGCATCGAAGCCAACCCGGAGAAGATTGCAGCCATCACCAGCATGGGGCCAATCAAGGACTTGAAAGGCGTACAGAGGGTCATGGGATGTCTCGCGGCTCTGAGCCGCTTCATCTCGCTCCTCGGCGAAAGAGGTCTGCCTCTGTACCGCCTCTTAAGGAAGGCCGAGTGCTTCGCTTGGACTCCCAAGGCCGAGGAAGCCCTCGGGAACCTGAAGGCGCTCCTCACCAACGCGCCCATCTTGGTGCCCCCGCTGCCGGAGAAGCCCTCTTGATCTACGTCGCCGCAACCACCCAGGTGGTTAGCGCCGCGATCGTGGTTGAGAGACGAGAAGAAGGGCATGCATTGCCCGTCTAGAGGCTAGTCTACTTCATCAGTGAGGTACTGTCCGAGACCAAGATCCGCTACCCACAAATCCAGAAGCTGCTGTACGCGGTGATCTTGACACGGCGGAAGTTGCGACACTACTTCAAGTCTCATCCGGTGACTGTGGTGTCATCCTTCCTCCTGGGAGAGATCATCCAGTCTCGAGAGGCCTCGGGTAGAATTGCGAAGTGGGCGGTGGAGATCATGGGCGAGACGATCTCATTCGCCCCTCGGAAGGCCATCAAGTCCCAGGTCTTGGCGGACTTCGTGGCTGAATGGGCCGACACCCAGCTCCCGACGGCTCCGATCCAACCGGAGCTCTGGACCATGTTTTTCAACGGGTCGCTGATGAAGACGGGGGCCGGCGCAGGCCTCCTCTTCGTCTCGCCCCTCGGGAAGCACCTACGCTACGTGCTACGCCTCCACTTCCCGGCGTCCAACAATGTGGCAGAGTACGAGGCTCTGGTAAACGGGTTGCGAATTGCCATCGAGCTAGGGGTCCAACGCCTCGACGCTCGCGGTGACTCGCAGCTCGTCATCGACCAAGTCATGAAGAACTCCCACTGCCGCGACCCGAAGATGGAAGCCTACTGCGATGAGGTTCGACGCCTGGAAGACAAGTTCTACGGGCTCGAGCTCAACCACATCGCCCGACGCTACAACGAGACTGCGGACGAGTTGGCTAAAATAGCCTCGGGATGAACAACAGTTCCCCCGGACGTATTCTCCCGAGACCTGCATCAACCCTCCATCAAGACCGAGGACACGCCCGAGCCCGAGGCACCTTCGGCTGAGTCCGAGGTATCCTTGGCTCAGTCCGAGGTACCCTCGACCCAGCTCGAGGTACCCTCGGCACGGTCCGAGGTACCCTCGGCTCAGCCCGAGGTACCCTCGGCCCCCGAGGGTGAGGCACTGCGCGTCGAGGGGGAACAGGGCGAGGTCACGCCTAATCAAAGCTGGCAGACCCCGTACCTGCAATATCTCCACCGAGGAGAGCTGCCCCTCGACCAAGCCGAAGCTCGGCGGTTGGCGCGGCGCGCCAAGTCTTTCGTCTTGCTGGGAGATGGGAAGGAGCTCTATCACCGCAGCCCCTCAGGCATCCTCCAGCGATGCATTTCCATCGCCGAAGGCCAGGAGCTCTTGCAAGAGATACACTCGGGGGCTTGCGGCCATCACGCAGCACTTCGGACCCTCATTGGAAACGCCTTCCGACAAGGATTCTACTGGCCGACGGCGGTGGCCGACGCTACTAGAATTGTCCGCACCTGCGAAGGGTGTCAGTTCTACGCGAGGCAGACCCACCTGCCCGCTCAGGCTCTGCAGACCATACCCATCACCTGGCTGTTTGCTGTGTGGGGTCTACACCTCGTTGGCCCCTTGCAGAAGGCACCCGGGGGCTACACGCACCTGTTGGTCGCCATCGACAAATTCTCCAAGTGGATCGAGGTCCGACCCCTAAACAGCATCAGGTCTGAACAGGCGGTGGCGTTCTTCACCAACATCATCCATCGCTTTGGGGTCCCGAACTCCATCATCACCGATAACGGCACCCAGTTCACCGGCAGAAAGTTCCTGGACTTCTGCGAGGATCACCACATCCGGGTGGACTGGGCTGCCGTGGCTCACCCCATGACGAATGGGCAAGTGGAGCGGGCTAACGGCATGATCCTGCAAGGGCTCAAGCCTCGGATCTACAACGACCTCAACAAGTTTGGCAAGCGGTGGATGAAGGAACTCCCCTCGGTGGTCTGGAGTGTGAGAACAACACCGAGCCGAGCCACGGGCTTCACACCATTCTTTCTAGTCTATGGGGCCAAGGCCATCTTGCCCACAGACTTAGAATACGGTTCCCCGAGAGCGAGGGCCTACACCGACCAAAGGAACCGAGCAAACCGAGAACACTCACTGGACCAGCTGGAGGAGGCTCGGGACATGGCCTTACTACACTCGACGCGGTACCAGCAGTCCCTGCGATGCTACCACGCCCGAGGGGTTAGGTCCCGAGACCTCCAGGTGGGCGACCTGGTGCTTCGGCTGCGACAAGACGCCCGAGGGCGGCACAAACTCACGCCTCCCTGGGAAGGGCCGTTCGTCATCACCAAGGTCCTGAAGCCCGGAACGTACAAGCTGGCCAACAGCCAAGGCGAGGTCTACAGCAACGCTTGGAACATCCAACAGCTACGTTGCTTCTACCCTTAAGATGCTTTCAAGTTGCTCGTATACCTCGTTCACACACCAAGTCTGGTCGTCAAGGAAGGGTCAGCCTTGCCTCGGCAAAGCCCGACCTTCCCTCGGGGGCTAGAAGGGGGCAACCCCCTCTGCGTCAAAATTTTCCTCGAAAAAAGAAAAAAAATCTTTTCTGCCAGAATGCTTTTCGTGCTCTTTGACTACTTCAAAAGTGGATCCTGAAAACGATGGAGTACACGTAAGTAGCCAAGGCTGACCGAGCCGAGGGACTCCTACGCCTCCGGGATACGGATACCTCACTCATCACCTTCTGTGATAAGTAACTCGCGTTCGGATAAGTGACTCCACGGACCGAACAAGTCTTCAT
Organism: Zea luxurians; assembly: GCA_029449295.1. NCBI lineage: Eukaryota > Viridiplantae > Streptophyta > Magnoliopsida > Poales > Poaceae > Zea > Zea luxurians. The sequence continues at coordinate 72,786,723 of JAOPSE010000013.1, read as the reverse complement.
GCTCGAGAGCTCCTCTGCCGAAATGATTTTTCGGGCCTTCTCGACTGTGTCGGTAACAGAACCCTATGGACGAGTAAGAGCGCGCGTAAGCGGCAAGGCTGACCGAGCCAAGGGACTCCTACGCCTCCGGGATACGGATACCTCACTCATCGCCTTCCGTGAAAAGCAACTCTCGCCCGCACAAACAATTCTGTTACCGACAAATGAGTCCGGATACTCGAAACAAGAGGAAAAGAAACGCAACTTTACAACACGACGATGGTGTGTTTAGGCCTCGGCGGCCGCAGAAAACATACACACACTACAAGACAACCTGATCCTGCAGGCTCGGACGTCGACAGACGAAGGGGGCAGCAGCACCCTCGGCATCAACTACTCCTTCGGCGGGGTCTGACTTAGCCTCGGACGGCGACGCGGTCGGAGGGCCCCCACTCTGAAGGACGACATCAGCACCACACCCGGGCCATCGCCGCCAGGGTCTTCTTCGAGAATCCGGCCCGAGCAGGCGGCTCGGCCGGCCACCCCGAGGCCTCGGCCAGTTGTCCCCCAAAGACATCAGCTCGGCTTGTGGCCTCGGTAGCTCAACTCCGGCGTCGGTTCCGCCAGTGGACGACCTGGCCAGGCTCTGGCCAACCACACCTCCTTTTCGAAGCCAACTCTGCCTCCGTCTGTGCTGACACCGCTACCTCCGGCTTCGGCTCATCGAAGGGCGGCCGAGGGGTTCCTTTAACTAAGCAAGAGGGCCTCGGATTGCAAGGCCGACCGAGCCGAGGGACTCCTACTCCTCTGGGATACGAATACCTCACTCGTCACCTTTGCACGAGGCAACTCACGCTCGGTGAAGCGGTTCAGATAATCGACAAGGCGAGTCTCAGTGCTCGAAATGAATAAAAAACACGGCTCCGTGCCGAAAATACATACACGTTCAGGCCTCGACAGCCGCATTGAACAAAACACCAGCATTCAAGGTGCTAATACAAACGGAACTCCGGTTCCGTCCCCACGGCAGCAGCGATGGCCTCAGGGCGGAAGCCGCTGCAACCTTGCCCTTGCCCGCGCCGATGCTCGAGGGGCGAGGACAAGTACAAAGAGCCAGAGGCCCGGAGCACGGATGGTGGCAGTGATCCCGTCGGCGACGGGGACTTCTCGGGCCGCATCCACCTCGGCACCTTCGAGTGGAGCATCAGCCCATCGGCAGATCCCCACTCGGATCCTCCCGGACGAGCGGAGCACCAACCTCCGCGCGGAGGCCCCGTACCGTTGCAAAGGCAGGACAGCCCCAGAACACGAACGCCGCTCTAGCGGCACGCGATCTCTTGGGCGGTCCACCCGTGCGCACGACGCGACAACCGCCCTCGCGGCGGGAGGGGGCACCGGGAGCCAAGCCGGCGAGCCCAATGTGCTGGAGCTGGCGACACCCGCCGTCGACCGACCCCGCGTTGTCAAAGTCCGCCCCGCTCGCAGGGCCAGTGAGCGCCCTCTCCCTTGGATGCTGAAGGGGAGGCTGACCCACGAACCCGCGCGGGAGGTAGAGCTCCGGCTCAGCCCGGCCTCCGCCCCAGCAAGGATGATGAACATCCTTGAAGCTGAGGGCGGAACCAAGATCGCAGCCCGGCTTGCTTCTCCCCGTCCAGAAGCTGGAGGTCACCGTCTTGGGTGACCACCAGCGAGGGGATGCAGCCGGGCTGCCTGATGAAAATCCTTGAAGCCGAACGATGGCTGAGAGGTACCAACTTCCACGAAGTTGTGTTCCTCCGACGACAAGGCGGAAGGACTGCGGGCGTCCCCCATCCGGGGGGCTCGGAAGATGGAAAGGCACGATGCATGAGGGGAGCGCGAAGGACATGGTTGCCCTCCAAGGGGGTCGCCCCCTTTTAAAGGCGACTCTCCCCACTTGCGCCCTCAACCGTTGTAGGTTGAGTCTTCTCCAACACGCTCCAAGATTCTCCCCCCCACGGCGCGGGGGCTGGGTCCCACACGTCATGCAAGCCGGTCCAGGGGAGAAGAAGCCAACCCGCCACGCGCGCGGTGCATGCAACCACCCGGCGGTTACAAGCACTCCTCCACTTTCGCCCAGACCAGCGGGCGAAAGGGCGGACAGCCATGCAGGCGGCATGCAACCGTGCTAAGTGGGCGCGCCCCTTCGACTCCAACACGCCCAGCACGGAGGTCCAGGCCCACGTGTCATGCAACCGGCATGCCGGTTGCTACGTGCGAGCAACTGCACCGCCACTCGCGCCACTACTGCGCCCCCTCGACTGCGGAGTCAATACCGTGACTCAAGGCAACCCTGCAGTGCCAGCCAAGCACGACGGTCAAATGCGGTCAAAAATGGGCCGGCAGTAATGGCGGTGACAGGCGGGCAGGAGCAGCGATCACGTCGTCAGCCAAGCTTACGTCCCATCCAGGGGCAGCGAGGGAGCCCTCTCCCACGGCGTGAAGACGGTGCACCCGTGATCCTTTCCTTGAACGGCTCGCACACGCGCAACGATCGCCTCGCGAACCACTCGCCCCGTCGCATTAACTCCACGGCAGGACAAGCGGCGCCTCTGGCGGGAGAAGCAAGCGACGCTTCGCCTTCGCCATAATGACCGCGTCGAAAGAGGTACGCCACGTCGTTCGACTTCGCATCCTTTTCCTCTTTCTCTCTCTTACAACAGGGACCTGGAAAGGGGGATACCCCGAAAAGGACCCTTCTCCGTGAAGGAAACGGGCTCCGAGCCTCCCTACTGATCAGAGGTTCGAAGGCCGGCCCCTCGGAGGGGTTCATCGGCCGCCTCAGATCGATTGGGTTCTGCACCCACTACTGGTCAGAGGTTCGATGGCCGGCCCCTTGAAGGGTTCAACGGCCGCCTCAGGCCACTCGGGCTCCACGCCCATTACTGATCAGGGGTTCGTGGGCTGGCCCTCGAAGGGTTCACAGTCGCCTCAGACACAAAGCGAGGGATGACCCTGGGTACGTTCGATACATAACCAAGGCTCGGGCTGCGCTCCCGAGGTACCCTAGGACATTTCCGAGACCAGCGGGAGCGATCTTGTAATGGAATCCCATCAGAGGGAGGCATCGAGCCCTCGGACCCCGTCAAAGGGGATCGGGTCCGGCAGATCACCCGCAGGTACTTTTGGAGCGCGCCTCCGGGCCTCTAGCCGACCCCTAGCAAATGGGGCACGGGCGTCCGCTCGGATTACCCGCCAGCAGCTCACCGGAAACACCATGTTCGGCGCCCTCCGAGGACAACATGGCGCTTTCCCCCCTCCTCCTTGCGGAAAGGCGACACAGGGGCGTATGTAAAAAAGACGAGTCTGTCCTTGACCGTCCTCTCGCCCTGTGCAGAGGCTCGGGGGCTGCTCTCGCAAACCCGGCTCCAGCCAAACCGTTGACAGCGTCAACATACCAGCCCGAGAACTTGGGACCCGACCGTGCACTCGGGCTACGACCAGCTCGCATGAGGGAACAACTAGACCAGCCGAAGTGTTGCGAAACGCACTAAGACCTCGAAGGAGTAAAACTACTCCCCCGAGGCCTCGGGGCTACACCCGGCGGGTGCGCTCGCGCGCACCCACTGGAACAGAATGCAACCAAAAAAGGCTGGTCCCCTTGCAAAAAAGTGCGGCAAAAGCCTCCAAGCGAGTATTAGTACTCCCTTGGAGCCTCGGGGGCTACTGTCGGGGACCATAATTAGGGGTACCCTCAAGACCCCTAAATCTCAGCTGGTAACCCCCATCAGCACAAAGCTGCAAAGGCCTGATGGGTGCGATTAAGTCAAGGATCGGTCCATTCAAGGGACACGATCGTGCCTCGCCCGAGCCTAGACTCGGGCAAGGGAAGCCGACCCCGGAGAACCTACGTCTCGCCCGAGGACCCCCCTCCAGCAACGGGCACACTATCGGCTCGCCCGAGGCCCAGTCTTCACCAAGAAGCAACCTTGGCCACATCGCCACGCCGACCGACCAAATCGCAGGGGCATTTAATGCAAAGGTGGCCTGACACCTTTATCCTGACGCATGCCCTCCAGTCGACAGAGCCGAAGTGTCCGCAGTCACTTTGCCGCTCTACTGACCGGTCTGACAAGAGGATAGCGCCGCCTGCGCCGCTCCGACTGCTGAGCCACCCGACAGAGTGAGACTGACAGCGGCCAAGGCCGGCCTCGGGCGTCATAGGAAACTCCGCCTCGCTCGACCCTAGGGCTCGGACATGGGCTCAGCCCCAAAAGACGGTGAACTCCGCTCCGCCCGACCCAGGGCTCGGACTCGGGCTCAGCCTTGGAAGACGGCGAACTCCGCTCCGCCCGACCCAGGGCTCGGACTTGGGCTCAGCCCCGGAAGACGGCGAACTCCGCTCCGCCCGACCCAGGGCTCGGACTCGGGCTCAGCCCCGGAAGACGGCGAACTCCGCTCCGCCCGACCCAGGGCTCGGACTCGGGCTCAGCCCCGGAAGACGGTGAACTCCGCCTCGCCCGACCCCAGGGCTCAGACATGGGCTCAACCCCGGAGGACAACGAACTCCGCCTCGCCCGACCCCAGGGCTCGGACATGGGCTCAACCCCGGAAGACGACGAACTCCGCCTCGCCCGACCCAGGGGCTTGACCTCGACCTCGACCTCGGAGGAGCCTCCACCTCGCCCAGCCTAGGGCACGGACCGACCACGTCAACAGGAAGCGCCATCATTACCCTACCCCGAGCTGACTCGGGCTACGGGGAACCAGACCGGCGTCCCATCTGGCTCGCTCCACCATGTGAGTAATGATGGCGCCCCGCATGCCCTGTGACGACGGCGGCTCTCAGCCCCCTTACGGAAGCAAGAGGACGTCGGCAAGGACTCGACAGCCCCAACAGCTGTCCCTCCCACCGGGCTCCAGCACTCCTCCGACGGCCACGACACCACGCGAACTGGGCGCCAAGACCTCTCCGGCTGCCACGATGGCATGTACTTAGGGCGCTAGCTCACCACCGCTAGACACGTTAGCACATTGCTACACTCCCCATTGTACACCTGGATCCTCTCCTTACGCCTATAAAAGGGAGGACCAGGGCCCTCTTACAGAGGGTTGGCCCGCGCGGAGAAGGACGGGACGGCGCTCGCGCAAGGCCGCTCGCTCCCACTCCCGCATGGATGCTTGTATCCCCCTACTGCAAGCGCACCCGACTCAGGCGCGGGGCTAACACGAAGGCCGCGGGATCCACTCTCTCACGCCTGCCTCCCTCTGGCTGCTTCCTTTCCCCCCTTCGCGTTCCGCCTCGCGTCGACCCATCTGGGCTGGGGCACGCGGCGACAATTTACTCGTCGGTCCAGGGACCCCCCGGGTTTCGAAACACCGACAAAACTGTAGCGAGATTTCTGAAGCTAGTGCAACTTTATAAAGGCCTCGTAGTGTTACCCTGCCTCGCCTCCTCGGTAGAGGTGTATGCACAACCTCTGCAGAGTATAAAACCGGTATACTAGCCGTGCTCACGGTCATGAGCAGCTCGGACCCTCACATGATTAATTTATGGAACTTAAATTTAATTTGACATTTGCATCGCATTTGGGATTATTTTGCTATTACTTTTCTTTATTATTATTTAGGTTTGGTATTTACTTACATTTAGTAATTGCTAATAAAATTTTGACCAATTTATAAAAGCAATGCTCAGCTTCAGCCTCTATTTTGTTGATCAGCCTTACACTTCACATGAACTCCCACCTTGGGTGAGTTCATGCACATTATTCCCCACCACTTGTTGAGCTATGAACGTATGTGAGCTCACTCTTGCTGTCTCACACCCCCCATGGGAGAAGAACAGGTGATCGAAGAGGAGCCGCCTAACACCGAGGCATTCGACTTGATCTAGGTGGCGTCTCCTAGTCAGCTTTGTGGTGCCAGGGATTAATATTTAGTTCGCTTTACTTTATCATTTATTTTTGTAAGACTTCCGCTATGTAATAAGTACATTTATGATATTTATGACATTTATCTCTATGCACTCTGTTATTATGTGTGTGGTTCTTCCTTGGCGCACATATGAGATGCACCCAGATTTGTCCCTTAAATCCGGGTGTGACAGTAGTGACTTCTATACTTACCTTACTCTGATTCTTTCTATACTTATCTTGATCCTGTCTCACCTTCTACTGTTCTACTCTGATCATTCTTACCTTTTCTACTCTAAGACAAGATAGATTTCACACATTGGAACCCTACACTTATGATCTTTTGAGAGATAGGAAACCTAAGACAAAATTAAAATTATTTTCTCTATTAAAAATGTTGGTTGATTGCTCTGATGATCAATGCTTGATTTGCTTCTTTGATTGATTGAAATATTATATATGGACATCTTAGCATGTGCCACCATAAGGTAATGAATTAGCTATGGTAGGTAAAACATTAATCTGCTTAGCTAATAAATCCCCCAAAGTAACATAATTCGTAATTACTGCCTTTTCTATTATTCTCTCTTACCATATGTATCTAACTCAAATGGTCAATACTAGGAGGGGTGGTGGAATTGATTTGCCTCCTAGACGACACACTCAGAGGATATTTAGACAACCCCAGCCACAACCAGCAGAGATGAATCCTCCTAATCCTCCACCAGGCGGAGTTGACCCACTGGTCGCAGCTCAGATAAGGATGATGCAACAAATGGCAGACATTATGGCAGATATGCGGGCTCAGATGCAGCAAGAACGCCAGGAGATGCGCCAGGAAAGAGAAGAGATATGCCAGGAGAGAAGGGCGCAATAGCAACAGCAACAGCAGCAACAACAACAAGTACCATTGCCTCCACCACCACCACCAGTTCCGCCTCGTGATAAGCACCGAGAATTTATGAGCCATAAGCCACCGATCTTCGCCAGTTCGCCAGATCCACTTGATGCAGATGATTGGTTGAAGTCAATTGAGAAGATGCTCAATATCGCCCAATGCTCAGACCGGGAGAAAGTTCTTTATGCCTCTGGTCGTCTGATAGGTCCTGCTGCTGACTGGTGGGATTCTTATACTGCTGCCCATGATGCTGTTGATACTATTACTTGGCCAGAGTTCAGTACACAGTTCAGAAACTACCACATTCCAGCTGGATTGATGAAGATCAAGAAGAAGGAGTTTCTGTCATTAAAGCAAGGCAACATGTCTGTCAGTAAGTACAGAGATAAATTCATTCAGCTGTCGAGACATGCTCCGGATGAGGTTGCTGAGGATGAGAGAAAGCAGGAGCACTTTATTGAAGGACTTAATGGACCCCTACAGTATGCACTGGTTGCACACACATTTCCATCATTTCAGAGACTGCTGGATAAGGCTCTTGCTATTGAACACAAGCGTGTTCAACTAGGAGACTTGAAGAGGAAGGCTATCTCACAGGGGTAGGGTAGCAGCAGTGTTCGTCCCCACTATGTTTCGCCACAGGGTACACCTACTCATCCAGGAGGAGGACCATGCCGAGCTCAGTACGCTCCACAGGGGTCTCCACGGACACCTCCTACTCGTCAGGCTACTCCCACTGGCACCCCGACGAGGTTTGCAGAACAGAAGACCGACCCTACATGCTTCAAGTGCAGTCAGATTGGGCACTATGCTAATGCCTATCTGATGGGGAATTCTGGTACACCAGCTAAGAACAAGCAACAGACTCCTGACAAGGGATATTCTATAGCCAGGGTTAATCAAGTCAGCGTCGATGATACTCCTGATGGTGCTAACATCGTACTTGGTATGTTTTACATTAATGCCATTCCTGCAACAATATTATTTGATTCTGGTGCTACACATTCTTTCATGTCTGCTCGTTATGCCAACACTATGAGATACCACTGCTAAATATGAGAAAACCAATGATAGTAATCACACCTAAAGGGCCTATTGAGGCAAATCAAATGACACGTAGATTGACATTAACAATTATGGGAAGAGAATTTGGAGCTACTGCTATAATATTAGAGGCCAGCAGTATAGATCTGATCCTTGGTATGTCATGGTTAAGGAAGGCAAAGGCCATTATAACATGTGGTAGGGGTACTACAGAACTCACTAGCCCTAAAGGAGAAACATTTCAAGTTCAAATTGCAGAGACCACCTCTTCCAAATGGGCTATATACTTTATACCTGAGGAGTTTGTTGGTGACAACATCCGTGTGGTTAGAGATTTTTCGGATGTCTTTCCAGAGGAGTTACCAGGGATGCCACCAGATAGGGAAGTTGAGTTTGTCATTGATCTCTTACCTGGGACTGCTCCTATTTCTAAGCAACCATACAAGATGTCTGTAGAAGAATTAAAGGAACTTAAGAAGCAGTTAACTGAGTTACAAGAGGCTGGGTACATTCGTCCGAGTTCCTCACCTTGGGGAGCGCCGGTACTATTTGTACAGAAGAAGGATGGGTCGTAACAGATGTGTGTGGACTATAGATCACTTAATGATGTTACTATGAAGAACAAGTATCCATTACCCCGTATTGAGGATTTATTTGATCAGATGAGAGGTGCTAGGGTATTCTCGAAGATTGATCTCCGATCGGGATACCATCAAATGAAGATTAGACCATCGGATATTCCTAAGACGGCTTTCTCAACCCGATATGGATTATATGAGTTCACTGTTATGTCGTTTGGATTAACCAATGCACCAACTTATTTTATGAATTTGATGAATAAGGTGTTTATGGAGTATTTGGACAGATTCGTCATGGTGTTCATCAATGATATTCTTATCTATTCTAAGAGTGAAAGTGATCATGAAGAACATCTAAGGTTGGTGCTACAGAAGCTACGAGATAATCAACTCTACGCCAAGTTTAGCAAGTGCGAGTTTTGGATTGACAAGGTGCCATTCCTTGGACATATTATTTCTAATGGAGGAATAGCAGTTGATCCTGCTAAAGTGAAGGGGATAATGGAATGGAGCGTGCCCACTACCATCACTGAGATTCGAAGTTTCTTGGGACTTGCAGGATATTATCGGAGATTTATTGAAGGATTCTCTAAGATTGCCAAGCCTATGACCTCGCTTCTGGAGAAAGGAAGAGAATTTAAGTGGGATGAGAAGTGCCAAGAAAGCTTTGATCAATTAAAGAAGAGATTGATGTCACCACCAGTGTTGATTATGCCAGATCTACAGAAGGTATTTGAGATTTATTGTGATGCATGTGGCCAAGGATTGGGATGTGTGCTCATGCAAGAAGGACATGTGATTGCATACGCATCTCGCCAGTTGCAGAAACATGAGTTGAACTACCCCACACACGACTTGGAACTGGCAGCAGTTGTGCATGCTCTTAAGATTTGGAGACACTACATTATGGGAACTAAGTGCCAAGTATACACGGATCATAAGAGTTTGAAGTACATATTCACTCAAAAGGATCTCAACCTTAGGCAACGTCGTTGGTTGGAGCTTATTAAGGATTATGATTTGGAGATTCACTACCACCCAGGCAAGGCAAATTTGGTTGCAGATGCCTTGAGTCGGAGGGAGCACGTTCACTCCGCTATTGTTGTCCAGCTACCCGATGAATTAGCAAAAGATTTTGAGAGGCTCAACCTGGGAATTGTTACACATATGGAAGGAGTTACCATTGAATTGGAACCTACCTTGGAGCAAGAAATTCGTAAAGGTCAGGTTGGTGATGCTAAAATCCAGGAGATCAAGGATCTGATAACAGAGGGTAGAGGCCCGGATTTCACAGAGGATGAGCAAGGCACGATATGGTTTAAGAATCAGATCTGTGTTCCCAATATCGATAGTCTTCGTGAAACCATATTGAAGGAGGCACATGACTCAGTTTATTCTATCCAACCTGGGAGTACTAAGATGTACCAGGACCTGAAGTAGAAGTATTGGTGGTATGGACTAAAGAAGGATGCTACTTCACATGTTGCACTTTGTGATGTTTGCCAGAGGGTGAAAGCGGAACATCAAAGACCTGCTGGTTTACTGCACCTGCTTAAGATACCTGAGTGGAAATAGGAAGAGATTGGCATGGACTTCATTGTTGGATTACCCCGCACATCTGCTGGGTATGATTCTATATGGGTGATTGTGGACAGGCTAACTAAAGTAGCCCACTTTATTCCAGTGAAGACCACATATTCAGGAGCCAAGTTAGCAGAGTTGTACATGGCACGGATTGTATGCCTACATGGTGTGCCAAAGAAGATTGTGTCAGACCGGGGATCACAGTTTACTTCTCGGTATTGGAAGAAGTTGCACGAGTCCTTGGATACAAGATTGAATTTTAGTTCGGCTTACCATCCGCAGACTGATGGGCAGACTGAGAGGACTAACCAGGTGCTAGAGGATATGTTAAGAGCTTGTGCTCTTAAACATGGTGGAAGTTGGGATAAGAGTTTACCTTATGCAGAGTTCTCTTATAATAATAGCTACCAGGCCAGTTTGAAGATGTCACCGTTTGAGGCTTTGTATGGCAGAAAGTGCAGGACTCCACTGTATTGGGATCAAACTGGTGAAAGGCAGTTGTTTGGGCCTAAGATTATACAAGAAGCAGAAGAACAAGTCCATCAAATAAGGGAGAATTTGAGAACTGCACAGTCAAGGCAGAAAAGTTATGCTGATACCCGGAGAAGATTACTCGAGTTTAAGGAGGGAGATTATGTCTACTTGAAGGTGTCACCACTCCGGGGTATGAGAAGATTTAAAGTCAAAGGGAAGTTGTTCCCTCACTTTATTGGACCCTTCTTAATTTTAAAGCGAGTGGGAGAGGTTGCATACCAATTGAAGTTACCTGATCATCTTGCGGATGTTCATGATGTCTTTCATGTATCTCAGCTGAAGAAGTGTCTCAGGGTACCTGAAGAGCAGCTACCAATGGAGGACCTTAGTATTCAAGATGATCTGACTTATGCTGAGTATCTCATCAAGATTCTTGATACACTGACTCGTGTCACGAGGAATAAGGTTATAAAGATGTGCAAAGTGTAATGAAGTCACCACGGAGAGGATGAAGCTACATGGGAGAGAGAAGAAGAGCTTCGCACAGATTTTCCTCATCTATTCCCTAGATCTTCCTAAATCTCGAGGACAAGATTCCTTTTAAGGTGGGTAGGATTTGTAATACCCAAAATGTACAAGTGATACTATATTTGATATCCTTATTTTATGTGCCAATTTTGCATCATAAAAAGAGCACACATATAATTGAGAGTGATTAACTAAAACCAATGATACCAAAATAAAAGAAAATGCATCATGTGGAGTTTATATGTTTGTGTATTAAATAAAATAATAATGTTAATAATAATAAGATAATAATTACTAGAAGTTGAATTAAACCCTAAATTTGAAATAGGAAAAGAATATACACTATAAAAAGAATAAAAATATTATAAATAAATAATAGGTGTTATCATCATATTAGGATTTGTATTGGATATAGTTGGAAAGCTGAAGTTCAAACATGATTTAAATTTGAATTGGGGTTTCAAACTTGGAAAAGAAAGAAAAATACAAAAGAATAAAGAAAAAGAAATGAGAAGATCACTCTTGGGCTGTTTCCTTTCCTCTTGGCCCAACTCAGACGCGACCCTACGACCCATATCTCCCGATTGCTCCCTCAACTGTGCCCTAACACCAGTGCCCGTTCGTCAGCCTCTCTGGCGCGCGCAGTAGCTGCTCCATCGCTGCCTTGTGGGGCTGGGCGGTCAACTCTATCCTCCCCAACAGAACACCGTGCGAAGACTGCCGCGCGCTCACCCGCGATTGCTGGGGGTTCTGCTGACCGGGTTCTTCCTTCCCCCTACTCGGACTTCCCTGGCTTGGAGTATAAGACCTGCAGACATGTGGACCCCCCAGCACGGGAGCTTCTTCACCCTGTTAATCGGAATCACAGCCATAACAAACTCCTCCGCTGATCCAGCTGACGCCAACGACCGTGCCGACTTCGCTGGTGGCGTAACCTCCACCCTGCCTGGGCTGCACGTATAAACGTGGACACCTAACTGTGGAACCCTAAAGCCCCACGAAGCCAGCCACCCCTTCTCGTGACCGAGCAAACAAACCCGAGAGAGATGGTCGCCGTCCGCCGTAGTCGACCAGCAGATTCACCGACGTGCGTGCCTCGGTGCTTGATCTAGGGTGATCGCGACGTCGTCCCGGTGGTGTCCACGGGTTCCTCAGCCCCTGGACTTGTTCTACCCCACCGGAATTTCTCGCTGTGATTGAGTTTCGTCGCGGATCCGCCGTGCACCGTGGCCAGCGTCGTCGAGTCATCTATTCCCGGTAATAAGTCTATCCCCGTACTCATTAGACCCTCCGCAATAAGTAGCTGAGCCGAATTAGAAATTGAGCGCGTGAATGCGGGGATTGGCTCCGCCGGTCATGGCGCCGCCGTGTGGGGTATCGCCGCCGGCCGGAGCTAGCGTAGTGAAGTTGGGATCGCGCGACCGTTGGATTCTTAGCCTACAGCTATGATCATATCAAGGGATACCCCTTCATTGTTTTAAATCCGAGACATCGATACGTGATCAAGCGGTCCAGGGAGAGTTGGGTTGTCGAGCGCGGTGGACTGTGGATCTTTGATCCAACGGTCAGCAGAGCGTACCGATTCGTAAACCTCAGCGATCTAATCATGGCTGTTCACTCAGATCTGACGGCCCATATCAACAGATACCCTTTCGCCGAGTGGGTTTTACACATGAGCCCCTCAGTTTTAGCAAAAACAACCCGCCGTCCTATGGCACTATGCGCTTGGTCTGGGATAGTTTTCCTCGGGGTCTCTGTCTTTCCCTGTAATAGTGCACCCGGTCCTGATAGTTGATAAAACCAGGAAAAATATTTAGAAAATAGTTTTTAGTACAAATTTAATTGTAGAAACTTGTTTAAATTGTAGAAAATTCATATGAACTCCAAATTGGTCCATTCCAGTTCCTAAATTTTTGTAATATTATTGTCTATCCATTTGTGCCACTGTTTTAGCATGAAAAATGAAAGAAAATTTATTTCTTGTGTAAGTCCATTTCAAGCACATTAAACCATTAGAAATTCATAATTCAAAATCTATAACTCCAAAATTAATGAATCCTGTTTCTAGGTTCTTATTTTAATGTGTAGATTTTTATTGTGTATTTTATTCACATGTTTGGTGCAATGTTAATTTTTGCTATACTATGTATGTTTTGTGTTGATGCGAGTAGACGAGCAAGCCACTGTGGATTCTGAGGTTCAGCAAGTAGAAGTAGCTGAGCAGGAGCTCATTGAAGGCAAGTTGTGCCCTTGATCACTTACTTTTTTCCCAGCCATGTTCTTATCAATTATAATGATCTGTATAGGTTAATTTTGATGCGATCCTTTGGGTCACCCCAGTTTTGGTTATCTTTATACCTTGTTCACCACTGAAATATTTTTGGGTAGTACTAACTATTGCTTTATATGGATTTAGGTATGGAGATACACTATTCATGATTACTCTTTTATTATCATTTTATTATTACTGTTCATGTTAAGATCATTATGTTAATGGAAACATGGAGCGACCACCCGGGAAAACAGTGCTACCACAAGGGTTTAATGGGACGCCCTTGGCTGATTAACTAGGAAAGCTAGTGGATGACTTCCTTACCCGAAAGAGGCAAGGGCAGTAGGGAAGTGGTCAGTGTAGGGAGGTCCTTGGATTGATTTTGCTACGATGGTGGTCAGGCGAGGGATTCCTACACTGGAGCTTACTATAAACTGTAGCGGGATTTCTGAAGCTAGTGGAACTTTGTAAAGACCTCGTAGTGTTACCTTGTCTCACCTCCTCGGTAGAGGTGTATGGGATTGGCCATCTCTTGGAAGATGGGTAACATGACTTATGGGCAAAGATGCGCAACCTCTGCAGAGTGTAAAACTGGTATACTAGCCGTGCTCACGGTCATGAGCAGCTCGGACCCTCACATGATTAATTTATGGAACTTAAATTTAATTTGACATTTGCATCGCATTTAGGATTATTTTACTATTACTTTTCTTTATTATTATTAAGGTTTGGTATTTACTTACACTTAGTAATTGTTAATAAAATTTTGACCAACTTATAAAAGCAATGCCCAACTTCAACCTCTATTTTGTTGATCACCCTTACACTTCACATGAACTCCCACCTTGGGTGAGTTCATACACATTATTCCCCACAACTTGTTGAGCTATGAACGTATGTGAGCTCACTCTTGCTGTCTCACACCCCCCCACAGGAGAAGAACAGGTGGTCGAAGAGGAGCCGCCTAACACCGAGGCATTCGACTTGATCTAGGTGGCGTCTCCTAGTCAGCTTTGTGGCGCCAGGGATTAATATTTAGTTCGCTTTACTTTATCATTTATTTTTGTAAGACTTTCGCTATGTAATAAGTACATTTATAATATTTATGACATTTATCTCTATGCACTCTGTTATTATGTGTGTGGTTCTTCCTTGGCGCACATATGAGATGCACCCGGATTTGTCCCTTAAATCCGGGTGTGACATATGCATCCCCTTAGGAACGACTTTTGAGTCTTTAAGCTTTGCATCCCCTTAGGAATGACTTTTGAGCTTCTTCACCTTCTATTTCGGTGGCATAAGTTCTGCATCCCATTAGGAACGACTTTTAAACTTCTTCGCCTTATATCTCGGCGGTATTTGGCTCTGCATTCCCTTTGGAACGACTTTTGAGCAGAAAACTTACGCTGCGCTCCCTTAGGAACGACTTTTGTAGCTTCATCAATTTTTGGCTCTGCATTCTCTTAGGAACGACTTTTGTGCTTCTCCCTGTTTTCTCTCTGCACTCGATGGTGCAGACTCGGCTTTTACATATTACATCTTTGGGGGATATGGCCCTCGTAGGGCTAAGTAAGAATGAAAAATTACAAGCTATGGTCCCATTAAAAACCTTTCTCCCCTCTTGAAAGGAAAAGGGTGCCATAGAAAAAATGAAAAAAAGATTACATCAAATTACACATAGTATCGCCGAAGCTCATCTGCATTCCAAGATTTGGGTATGTCGTTGCCGTCTATATCCTTCAATCTATAAGAACCGAGTCTTGACGAAGATACTACTAGAAAAGGACCTTCCCACTTTAGTTGTAATTTTCCCACTGTATCTGGATTGGCCACTCTCCGAAGTACGAGATGCCCTGGCTTAATGTTCTTCAATCGAACTTTTCTATCCCTGCCACCTTATTGTTTCAGTCTGATATTTATTGATGTGTTATATGGCCTGAAGTCTGGTCCCTTCTATAGTATCTTTCGTTACTTGATAATCGGCTTTGTCTTCTACCGAAGCTGTTGTTCTTATTGACCCTGCCTTTGCTTCCTTTGGTGTTATTGCTTCATCACCGAATAGGAGCTTGAAGGGTGTAAATCCTGTCGACCTTGATATAGTTGTGTTGTGGCTCCATACCACTTTAATCAACTCATCTGGTCATTTTCCTCTGGGCTGGTTAAAGATTAGCTTCGTTATTCCTGTCATTATAATGCCATTTGTTCTTTCTACCAGCCCATTTGATTCTTGGTGCCTTACTGATGCAAAATGAATCTTTGTTCCAATTCAGTCACAAAAATCTTTGAATGTTTCGGCATCAAACTATGTTCCATTGTCCACAGTTATTGCCTTCGGCACACCGAAGCGACAAACAATATTCTGTTAGAAGAATTTTTGGACTGTGGCCGAAGTTATTGTAGCCAAGGGCTTTGCTTCAATCCATTTAGAGAAATATTCTACTGCCAGCATAACATATTTCAAGTTACCTTGTGCTGGTGGGAGTGGACCTAACAAATCCAGGCCTATCTTTGTAAAGGCCAAGTAGGCTGTATTAGCTGGGTGAGAGATGAAGGTTGCTTCTGGTCTCTTGCACATTTTTGACAATTTTCGCACTTCTGAACCAACTCTACTGCATCCGAAGCTGCCTTCGGCTAATAAAATCCTTGTCTAAAAACCTTCCCCAGCAAAGGCCTAGATCTAATATGAGAGCCACATAAACCTGCATGTATCTCCTTCATTAATTCTATACCTTCGGTTCTGGATAAACATTTGAGGAGCGGAGAATAGACTCCATGTTTGTATAATTCCCCTTCTATTATCACATATGGTCTTGTCTTGCTTCCATTCTCTTATTATAAGCTTCTTCATCCGAAAGACAATTACCTTGGAGGAAAGATATAATTTCAGTCCTCCAATCTTCACTATGTACAAGAGATATTGTGAGCACTGCTCTCTCCATAAGTTCAATCGAAGGTGCTTTTATTGTCTCAAAAAATACTTCCAAAGGTAGGGGGAGCCCCTGTGTCGCTGACTTGGCTAACAGATCTGCATGCTCATTTTCCCCTCTTGGAATATTTTTGACAGAAAATCTTTCGAAAGAAGCCTCCAGCCTTCGAACTGTATCCAGATATTTTTCAAGCTTCAGATCTCTTGCCTTGCTACTTTTGTCTACATGTCCAAAAATGACTTGGGAGTCAGTTTTAAGGATTGCCCTTCTTATTCCCATTGCCTTTAACTTCCGAAGCCCTAACAGAAGGGCTTCGTATTCAGCAATATTATTCGTACAACTGAAGTCAAGCCTTGTTGCGTAGCATGTTCTGACTTTAGAGGGCGCTACTAGAACAACAGCTGCTCCTGTGCCGAAGGTTCCGCGAGAACCATCACAGAATATCGTCCAGGCTTCGGCGTCTTTATTTGTTTCTTCTTCCTGAGCCCCTGGTGTCCAATTAGCAATGAAGTCTGCTAACGCTTGGGACTGAATTGAGGATCTATGTACATAGTCAATAGTGAATTCATTGAGCTCCGCAGCCCATTTTCCAATCCTTCCAGTAGCTTCTCTGTTCCTCATTATATCCTTCAGAGGCTGTGATGAAAGAACAATTATATGATATGCTTGAAAATAATGTCGAAGCTTCCTGGAGGCCATTAACACAGCATACAACACCTTCTCCAATTCTGTATAGTTTTTCTTTGATAAACTTAGAACTTCGGAGACGAAGTATACTGGGGCTTGCCTTTTGACTTGGCCATCTTGCTTCTCCTGTACAAGCGCCGCACTAACCGCAGAGTGAGAAGCTGCTACATACATGAGTAAAGGAGCCCCCGACGAAGGTGGAATTAGAGTTGTCAGGTCTATTAAGTACCGATTTAACTCTTCAAAAACCTTTTGTTGAGTTGGACCCCACTGAAAAACTTCGGCTGACTTTAGAATTTCAAAGAATGATAGGTTCCTCTCTGCTGATCTTGATATGAATCTATTCAGTGATGCCAGCCTTCCTGCTAATCGTTGAGCCCTCTTCTTTGAATTTGGTGGCTCCATCCGAAGGATAGCTTCAATCTTGTTTGGGTAAGCTTTGATTCCCTTCGTTGATACCAAACAACCAAAGAACTTGCCCTTCTTCACTCCAAAAACACACTTTTCTGGATTTAACTTGAGGTCAGCTTGCCTAAAATTGGCAATCGTCTCTTGCAAGTCAGCAATATGATTTTCTTGCTTCATGCTTTTTACTATGATGTCATCAACATAAGTTAGCACGTTCCTGCCTATTTGAGAGTGAATGACCTTGGCTGTCATTCTGCTGAAGCTTCCTCCAGCATTTTTGAGCCCCTTAGGCATCCGAAGGTAGCAATAGGTGCCACTAGGAGTTATGAAGCTAGTCTTTGGCTCATCTTCCTTCTTCATCTATATCTGATGATAGCCTGAGTAGCAGTCCAATAGGCTCATGAGCTCTGAAGAAGCTGCTGCATATACAAGGTAGTCTATTCTTGGTAATGGGAACTCGTCCTTTGGACATGCCTTGTTGTGATCTGTGAAATCAATACACATTCTCCATTTTCCATTAGCTGTCTTCACCATAACAGTGTTGGCTAGCCATTCTGGATATGTTACTTCTCTGATAACACCAGCACTGAGAAGTCTCTTCACCTCATTCCGAGCACCTTCAGCTTTATCCTCAGACATTTTCTGAAGCCTTTGCTTCCTTGGCCTAAAAGATGGATCTATATTAAGTGAATGTTCAATAACATCTCTGTTGACACCACAAAGATCATTGGCTGTCCAAGCGAAGACATCTTTATTGTTGAACAAAAATCTTATCAGAGTCTTTTCTTGATCATCGGATAACTAAGATCCCAACAGCACCCTTTGATCTTCTATATCTTCACATAATAGCATAGGCTTCGGCTGATCTACCGAAGCAGTTGTCGGCGTCTCGAGACCGGGGGGTCCCTAAGCCGACGAGTGAGTGTGCCGCGTGCCCCAGCCCAGATGGGTCGAGCGCGTGGGCGAGCGCGAAGGGGGGAAAAGCGAGGTGGCCGGAGCCGAGTCATGAGGGAGGTGGAGATCCCGCGGCCTTCATGTTCGTCCCGCGCCCAGGTCGGGTGCGCTTGCAGTAGGGGGTTACAAGCGTCCACGCGGGTGAGGGAAGCGAGCGGCCCCAAGAGAGCGCCTGCCCCATCCTCGTTCCCGCGCGGCCAACCTTCTCTAAGAAGGCCCTGGTCCTTCCTTTTATAGGCGTAAGGAGAGGATCCAGGTGTACAATGGGGGTGTAGCAAGGTGCTACGTGTCTAGTGGGGGTGAGCTAGCGCCCTAGGTACATGCCAATGTGGCAGCCGGAGAGATCTTGGCACCCAGCTGGTGTGGTGTCGTGGCTGTCGGAGGAGAAACGGAGTCTGGCGGAGGGACAGCTGTCGGAGTGGTTGGGCCCTTGCTGACGTCCCCCTGCTTCCGTAAGGGAGCTGAGAGCCGCCGTCGTCATGGGTCTAGCGGGGCGCCATCATTGCCTATCTGGCGGAGCTAGCCAGATGGGACGCCGGTCTTGTTCCCTGCGGCCCGAGTCGGCTCGGGGTAGGGTGATGATGACGCTTCCTGTTGATGTGGCAGACTTGTGTCCTAGGTCGGGCGACGTGGAGGCTCCTCCGAAGCTGAGGTCGAGTCTGTCCTGCATGGCCGAGTCCGAGCCCGAGCTCCTGGGTCGGGCGAGGCGGAGGTCGTTCGGCAGAGGCCAGGGCGGAGTCCGACCCCTAGGGTCGGGCGAAGCGGAGTTCGTCGTCTTCCGGGGCCTAGCCCGAGTCCGAGCCCTGGGTCGGGCGGAGCGGAGTTCGTCGTCTTCCGGGGCCTTAGCCCGAGTCCGAGCCCTAGGTCGGGTGGAGCGGAGTTCGCCGTCTTCCGGGGCCTTAGCCCGAGTCCGAGCCCTGGGTCGGGCGGAGCGGAGTTCGCCGTCTTCCGGGGCCTTAGCCCGAGTCTGAGCCCTAGGTCAGGCGGAGCGGAGTTCGCCGTCTTCCGGGGCCTTAGCCCGAGTCCGAGCCCTGGGTCGGGCGGAGCGGAGTTCGCCGTCTTCCGGGGCCTTAGCCCGAGTTCGAGCCCTGGGTCGGGTGGAGCTTCCTATGGCGCCTTTGGCGAGGCCTGACTGCCTGTCAGTCTCACTCTGTCAAGTGGCACTGCAGTCGGGATGGCGCAGGCAGCGCTGTCCTTCTGTCAGACCGGTCAGTGGAGCGGCGAAGTAACGGCGGTCACTTCGGCTCTGCCGGGGGGCGCGCGTCAGGATAAAGGTGTCAGGCTACCTTTGCGTTAAATGCCCCTGCGACTCGGTCGGTTGGTGCGGCGATTTAGTCAGGGTTGCTTCTTAGCGAAGGCAAGGCCTCGGGCGAGCCGGAGATGCGTCTGCCGTTAAAAGGGGGCCTCGGGCGAGACGGAAACATCTCGGGGTCGGCTGCCCTTGCCCGAGGCTAGGCTCGGGCGAGGCGTGATCGAGTCGCTCGTATGGACTGATCCCTGACTTAATCGCACCCATCAGGCCTCTGCAGCTTTATGCTGATGGGGGTTACCAGCTGAGAATTAGGCGTCTTGAGGGTACCCCTAATTATGGTCCCCGACAGTAGCCCCCGAGCCTCGAAGGGAGTGTTAGCACTCGCTTGGAGGCTTTCGTCGCACTTTTTTGCAAGGGGACCAGCCTTTCTCGGTTGCATTTTGTTCCGGTGGGTGCGCGCGAGCGCACCCGCCGGGTGTAGCCCCCGAGGCCTCGGAGGAGTGGTTTCACTCCTTCGAGGTCTTAATGCCTTGCGTAATGCTTCGGCTGGTCTGGTGGTTCCCTCATGCGAACTGGCCGTAGCCCGGGTGCACGGTCGGGGCCCAAGTTCTCGGGCTGGTATGTTGACGCTGTCAACGGTTTGGCCGGAGCCGGGTTTGCGAGAGCAGCCCCCGAGCCTCCGCACAGGGCGAGAGGGCGATAAGGGACAGACTCGGCTTTTTTACATACGCCCCTACGTCGCCTTTCCGCAAGGAGGAGGGGGGGGAGAGCGCCATGTTACCCTCGATGGGCACCGAACATGGTGTCTCCGGTGAGCTGCAAGCGGGTAATCCGAGTGGACGTCCGTGCCCCGTTCGTTGGGGGTCGGCTAGGGGCCCAGAGGCACGCCCAAAAGTACCTGCGGGTGATCTGCCGGACCCAGTCCCCTGGCGACGGGGTCCGAGGGCTCGATGCCTCCCTCCGATGGGATTCCGTTACAGGATCGCTCCCGCTGGTCTCGGAAATGTCCTAGGGTACCTCGGGAGCACAGCCCGAGCCTCGGTTATGTATCAAACGTACCCCTGGTCATCCCTCGCTCGGTGTCTGAGGCGACTGTGAACCCTTCGGGGGGCCAGCCTTCGAACCCCTGATCAGTAATGGGCGCGGAGCCCGAGTAGCCTGAGGCGGCCGTGGAACCCTTTGGGGGGCCGGCCTTCGAACCTCTGACCAGTAGTGGGTGTAGGGCCCACGCGATCTGAGGCGACTGTTGAACCCTTCGGGGGGCCAGCCTTCGAACCCCTGATCAGTAAGGAGGCTCGGAGCCTAGTTCCTTCACGGGGAAGGATCCCTTTCGGGGTATCCCCCTTTCCCGGTCCCTGTTGCAAGAGATAGAGAAAGAGGAAAAAAAGGAAAAAGGATACGAAACCGAACGACGCGGCGTACCTTTTTGGGTGCGGTTGTTTTGGCGAAGGCGAAACGTCGCCCGCTGCTCCTGCCAGAAGCGCCGCCTATCCAGCCATGGAGTTAATGCGACGGGGCGAGTAGTTGGCGGGGCTGCCGTTGCGCGTGCGTGAGCCGTT
Organism: Zea luxurians; assembly: GCA_029449295.1. Classification (NCBI taxonomy): domain Eukaryota; kingdom Viridiplantae; phylum Streptophyta; class Magnoliopsida; order Poales; family Poaceae; genus Zea; species Zea luxurians. The sequence goes on along the minus strand of JAOPSE010000013.1, from coordinate 72,765,706 downwards.
CGAGGAACGGGTCACGGGCGCGTTGTCTTCACGCCGTGAGAGGGGGTTCTCTCGCTGCCTCCGGATGGGACGTGAGCTTGGCTGACGACGTGACCGCTGCTCCCGCGTGCCTGCCACCGTCTTCACTACCGGCCCACTTTTGACCGTGTTGACCGCTGCGTCAGGCTGGCGCTGCTGGGTCGCGCGCTGGGTCGCCTCGAGTCGCGGTATTGGTTCCGCAATCGAGGAGGTGCGGTGGTGGCGCAAGTGGTACAGTTGCTTGCATGCAGCATCCGGCGGGCCGGTCGCGCGACGTGTGGGCCTGGGCCTCCATGCTGGCGTGTCGGGAGTCGGAGAGGCGCGTCCACTTGGCGCGGTTGCATGCCGCCTGCATGGCTGCCCGCCCCTTCCGCCCGTTGGTCTGGGCAAAAGTGGAGGGTCACTTGTAACCGCTGGGCAGTTGCGTGCGCCATGCGCGGCGGTTTGGCTTCTTTTGCTCGGAGCCGGTCTGCATGACATGCGGGACCCAGCCCCCGCGCCGCAGGGGAGGGCTTTGGAGCGTGTTGGAGAAGACTCAGCCCATGACGGTTGGGGGCGCACGCAGGGAGAGTCGCCTTTAAAAGGAGGGCGACCCCTTTCGTAAGGCGACCATGTCTTCTTCCTCCCTTATGCACTGTGTCTTTCCACCTTCCAAGCCCCCGGATGGGGGAAACCGCCGTCCTTTCGCCCCATCGTTGGAGGAACACAACTCCGCGGGAGTTGGTACCTTTCAGCCATCGTTCGGCTTCAAGGATTTTCATCATGCAGCCCGGCTGCACCCCTCCACCGGCGGTCACCCAAGATGGTGACCTCCGGCTTGATGGTGGGGGAAAGCGAGCCGGGCTGCGGCCTCTGCCCCTCCCTCAGCCTCAAGGATTTTCATCACCTGGGCTGGGGAGGGGAGTGTGCTGAGTTGAGGTCGGCCCCCGCGTGGGCGGCGGCCCGCTCCTTCACTCAGTGATCGGAGGGAGGGGCGGTTGTCGTCCACGGCGTTGGCATCTGCAGCGTGCCTGGCCTTCGGACGCGAGTGGCTTCGGAGCCGCTCGCGGCGCCGGCATTTGCCACGGCAACTGGAAGAGGTTCTTCCGCCGGCGCGACAGCCAAGGCTGGCCACGGACCGACCTCCAACTCTACGGCTTTCTGCCCGTCCTTGCCTCTCGAGTTTGGGCAAGGGCGGGGGCCTCCTAGCAGCAGCATCCGCCCTGAGGTCATCACTGCTGCTGTTCGGCCCCTCGGGACAGAAGTCTTCATTGTCGCCGCTGCTGGGGCGGGCGATGACTAGCCGTTCGTCGGTCTTCTGTTGCTCCGCAGACCCACCCCTATCGAGTGGGGTTGTTCGTACCTGCGGGGGGGGGGGGGGGGGGGGGGGGGTGGGAACCGGAGTTCCGTTTGTAATGGCACTTCGAATGCCTGGGTTTTTTGTTCATTTCGGCTTTCGGGGCCTGAACATGTATGTAATTACGGCACGAAGCCGTGTTTTTTCCTCATTTTTGAGCACTAAGACTCGTCTGTTGACTATCTGAACCGCTTCACCAAGCATGAGTCACCCCGTGTCAAGGTGACGAGTGAGGTATCCATATCCCGGAGGCGTAGGAGTCCCTCAGCTCGGTCGGCCTTGCTGTCCGAGGTTCCTCTAGCTTAGTTAAAGAGACCCCTCGGCCGCTCTTCGTCAAGCCGAGGCCAGGGGTAGCGATATCAGCATGAACAGAGGTGGAGTCGGCTTGAAAATGAAACCTGGTTGGCCGGAGCCTAGCCGAGTTGTCCGTTGGCCGGATCGACGTCGGAGCTGATCAGCCGAGGCTTCGAACCGGGCTGGCGCCCTCGGAAGATGGTTGGCCGAGGCCCTAGGGGTAACCGGCCGAGCCGCCTGCTCGGGCCGGATTCCCAGAGAAGTCCCTAGCGGCGATTGTTCGGGCGTGGTGATGACGTCGTCCTTCGGAGCGGAGACCCTCGGACCGCGTCGCCGTCCGAGGCTAGGTCGAGCCTCGCCGAAGGTGTCGCTGATGCCGAGGGTGTTGCTGCCCCCTTCCAGCGCCAAGACCCGAGCCTGCAGGATCAGATTGTCTTGTAGCGTGTGCCTTGTGCGGCCGTCGAGGCCAGAACGCACACCCTCGCTGCGTTGTAAAGCTGCGTCTCTTTTCCTCTTGTTTCGAGTATCTGGACTTTTTGTCGGTAACAGGGATGTTTGTGCGAGCGAGAGCTGCTTCTCGCGGAAGGTGATGAGTGAGGTATCCGTATCCCGGAGGCGTGGGAGTCCCTCGGCTCGGTCGGCCTTGCTGCTTACGCGTACTTTCACCCGTCCATGAGGCCCTGTCACCGACTCGGTCGAGAAGGCTCGAAGGATCGCTTCGGCAGAAGGGCTTTCGAACGTAAAGACTTGTTCGATCCGCGGAGCCACCTTATCCGAACGCGAGTTACTTATCGCAGAAGGTGATGAGTGAGGTATCCGTATCCCGGAGGCGTAGGAGTCCCTCGGCTCGGTCAGCCTTGGCTGCTTACGTGTACTCCGTCGTTTCCAGGACCCACTTTCCGAAGTAGTCAAAAAGCACGAAAGATATTCTGGTAGAAGAGATTTTTTTTCGAGGAAAATTTTGACGCAGAGGGGGTTTCCCCCCTTTTAGCCCCCGAGGGAGGGTCGGGCTTTGCCGAGGCGAGGCCGACCCTTCCTTGTTGACTAAACTTTGCGTGAATGCGAGGTATATGAACAACTTGGAAACATCTTAAGGGTAGAAGCGACATAGCTGTTGGATGTTCCATGCGTTGCCGTAGACCTCGCCTTGACTGTTGGCCAGCTTGTACGTTCCGGGCTTCAGGACTTTGGCGATGACGAATGGCCCCTCCCAGGGGGGCGTGAGCTTGTGCCTCCCTCGGGCGTCTTGCCGCAGTCGAAGCACCGGGTCGCCCACCTGGAGGTCTCGGGGTCGGACCCCTCGGGCGTGGTAGCGTCGCAGGGACTGCTGATACCGTGCCGAGTGTAGTAAGGCCCTGTCCCGAGCCTCTTCCAGCTGGTCCAGCGAGTCTTCTCGGCTAGCTTGGTTGCTTTGATCGTCGTAAGCCCTCGTCCTTGGGGAGCCGTATTCCAGGTCAGTGGGCAAGACGGCCTCGGCCCCGTAGACCAGGAAGAACGGCGTGAAACCCGTGGCTCGGCTCGGCGTTGTCCTCAGGCTCCAGACCACCGAGGGGAGTTCCTTCATCCATCGCTTGCCGAACTTGTTGAGGTCGTTGTAAATCCGAGGCTTGAGCCCTTGTAGAATCATGCCGTTGGCACGCTCTACTTGCCCATTCAACATGGGATGAGCTACGGCAGCCCAGTCCACCCGGATGTGGTGATCCTCGCAAAAATCCAAGAATTTTCTGCCGGTGAACTGGGTGCCGTTGTCGGTGATGATGGAGTTTGGGACCCCGAAGCGATGGATGATGTTGGTGAAGAACGCCACCGCCTGCTCGGACCTGATGCTGTTCAGGGGTCGGACCTCGATCCACTTGGAGAATTTGTCGACGGCGACCAGCAGGTGCGTGTAGCCCCCGGGCGCCTTCTGCAGAGGGCCGACGAGGTCCAGACCCCACATAGTGAAGGGCCAGGTGATGGGTATCGTCTGCAGAGCCTGAGCGGGCAGGTGGGTCTGCTTCGCATAGAATTGACACCCTTCGCAGGTGCGGACGATTCTAGTGGCGTCAGCCACCACCGTTGGCCAGTAGAAGCCTTGCCGGAAAGCGTTCCCGACGAGGGCTCGAGGCGCTGCGTGATGGCCACAAGCCCCCGAGTGTATCTCTTGCAGGAGTTCCTGACCTTCGGCGATGGAGATGCATCGCTGGAGGATGCCCGAGGGGCTGCGGTGGTAGAGCTCCTTCTCGTCGCCCAGCAAGACGAACGACTTGGCGCGTCGCGCTACCCGCCGAGCCTCGGCTTGGTCGAGGGGTAGCTCTCCTTGGCGGAGATATTGCAGGTACGGGGTCTGCCAATCTCGATCAGGCGTGACCCCGCTCCGCTCCTCCTCGATGCGTAGCGCCTCGCCCTCGGGGGCCGAGGGTTCCTCAGGCTGAACCGAGGACGCCTCGGGCTGGGCCGAGGGTACCTCGGACTGGGCCGAGGACGCCTCGGGCTCGGGCGTGTCGTTGATCTTGACAGAGGGTTGGTGCAGATCCCGGGAGAAGACGTCCGGGGGAACCGTCGTTCGCCCCGAGGCTATCTTCGCCAGCTCATCCGCAGTCTCGTTGTAGCGCCGGGCGATGTGGTTAAGCTCGAGCCCGTAGAACTTGTCTTCCAGGCGCCGAACCTCATCGCAGTAGGCCTCCATCTTCGGGTCGCGGCAGTGGGAGTTCTTCATGACCTGGTCGATGACGAGCTGCGAGTCGCCGCGAGCGTCGAGGCGTCGGACCCCTAGCTCGATGGCGATTCGCAATCCGTTGATCAGAGCTTCGTACTCAGCCACATTGTTGGACACCGGGAAATGGAGGCGCAGCACGTAGCGTAGGTGTTTCCCGAGGGGCGAGACGAAGAGCAGGCCCGCGCCGGCTCCCGTCTTCATCAGCGACCCGTCGAAAAACATGGTCCAGAGCTCTGGTTGGATCGGAGCCGTCGGCAGCTGGGTGTCGACCCATTCGGCTACGAAGTCCGCCAGTACCTGGGACTTGATGGCCTTCCGAGGGGCGAACGAGATTGTCTCGCCCATAATCTCCACCGCTCACTTTGCGATCCTGCCCGAGGCCTCTCGGCACTGGATGATCTCCCCCAGGGGGAAGGATGACACCACAGTTACCGGATGAGACTCGAAGTAATGTCGCAACTTTCGCCTCGTCAGGATTACTGCATATAGTAGCTTTTGAACTTGTGGGTAGCGGACCTTGGTTTCGGACAGCACCTCGCTGATGAAGTAAACTGGCCTCTGAACGGGCAATGCATGCCCCTCTTCTTGCCTTTCGACCACAATCGCGGCGCTAACCACCTGAGTGGTCGCGGCGACGTAGACCAAGAGGGCTTCTCCATCAGCTGGGGGTACCAAGATAGGCGCCTGGGTGAGGAGCGCCTTCAGGTTCCCGAGAGCTTCCTCGGCCTCGGGGGTCCAAGTGAAGCACTCAGCCTTCCTTAAGAGGCAGTACAGAGGCAGGCCTCTTTCGCCGAGGCATGAGATGAAACGGCTCAAGGCCGCGAGACATCCCATGACCCTCTGTACGCCTTTTAAGTCCTTGATGGGCCGCATGCTGGTGATGGCTGCGATCTTCTCCGGGTTGGCTTCGATGCCTCGCTCGGAGACGATGAACCCCAGGAGCATGCCTCGGGGCACCCCGAAGACACACTTCTCGGGATTGAGCTTGACGTCCTTTGCCTTGAGACACCGGAATGTCACTTCAAGGTCGGAGAGGAGGTCGGAGGCTTTCCTTGTCTTGACTACGATGTCATCGACGTAGGCCTCGACCGTGCGACCGATGTGTTCGCCGAACACATGGTTCATGCACCGCTGGTACGTTGCACCCGCGTTCCTCAAACCGAACGGCATGGTGACATAGCAGTACATGCCGAAGGGCGTGATGAAAGAAGTCGCGAGCTGGTCGGACTCTTTCATCTTGATTTGATGATACCCTGAGTAGGCATCGAGGAAAGACAGGGTTTCGCACCCAGCAGTGGAATCCACGATTTGATCAATGCGAGGTAGAGGGTAGGGAACCTTCGGACATGCTTTGTTGAGACCAGTGTAGTCTACACACATCCGCCATTTCCCCCCTTTCTTTCTCACAAGCACAGGGTTGGCAAGCCATTCGGGATGGAATACCTCTTTGATGAACCCTGCTGCCATTAGCTTGTGGATCTCCTCGCCTATCACTCTGCGCTTCTCCTCGTCGAATCGGCGCAGAGGCTGCTTGACCGGTCGGGCTCCGGCCCGAATATCCAGCGAGTGCTCGGCGACATCCCTCGGTATGCCAGGCATGTCCGAGGGACTCCACGCAAAGACGTCGGCGTTTGCGCGGAGAAAGTCGACGAGCACTGCTTCCTATTTGGGGTCGAGCCCGGAACCGATCCGGATCTGCTTGGAGGTGTCGCCACTGGGGTCGAGAGGGACGGCCTTAACCGTCTCCGCCGGCTCGAAATTGCCAGCGTGTCGCTTCACGTCTGGCACCTCTCTGGAGAGGTTCTCCAGGTCGGCGATGAGGGCCTCGGACTCGGCGAGGGCCTCAGCGTACTCCACACACTCCACGTCGTATTCGAACGCATGTTTGTACGTGGGGCCGACGGTGATGACCCCGTTGGGGCCCGACATCTTGAGCTTCAGGTAGGTGTAGTTGGGGATGGCCATGAACTTCGCGTAGCATGGCCTCCCCAATACCACGTGGTAGGTTCCTCGGAACCCGACCACCTCGAACGTCAAAGTCTCCCTTCGGAAGTTGGAGGGTGTTCCGAAGCAGACAGGAAGGTCGAGCCGTCCGAGGGGCTGGACGCGCTTCCCAGAAATGATCCCGTGGAAGGGCGCAGTGCCTGCTCGGACGGAGGACAGATCGACGCGCAGAAGCCTGAGGGTCTCGGCGTAGATGATGTTGAGGCAGCTGCCCCCATCCATCAGGACCTTGGTGAGCCTAACGTCGCCGATGATGGGGTCGACGACGAGCGGGTACTTCCCCGGGCTCGGCACGTGGTCGGGGTGGTCAGCTTGGTCGAAGGTGATGGGCTTGTCGGACCAGTGTAGGTAGACTGGCGCCGCCACCTTCACCGAGCAAACCTCCCGACGCTCTCGCTTGCGATGCCGAGCCGAGGCATTCGCCGCATGCCCTCCGTAGATCATGAAGCAGTCGCGGACCTCGGGGAACTCTCCTGCTTGGTGATCTTCCTTTTTGTCGTCGTCGTGGGCCCTGCCACCCTCTGCGGGTGGCCCGGCCTTGTGGAAGTGGCGCCGAAGCATGACGCACTCCTCGAGGGTGTGCTTGACGGGCCCCTGATGGTAAGGGCATGGCTCTTTGAGCATCTTGTCGAAGAGGTTAGCACCTCCGGGGGGCTTCCGAGGGTTCTTGTACTCGGCGGCGGCGACAAGGTCCGCGTCGGCGGCGTCGCGTTTCGCTTGCGACTTCTTCCTGCCTTTCTTCTTGGCGCCGCGCGGAGTAGACGCCTCGGGAGCATCTTCCGACGGGCGGCCCTGGGGCTGCTTGTCCTTTCGGAAGATGGCCTCGACCGCCTCTTGGCCAGAGGCGAACTTGGTGGCGATGTCCATCAGCTCGCTCGCCCTGGTGGGGGTCTTGCGACCCAACTTGCTCACCAGGTCACGACAAGTGGTGCCGGCAAGGAACGCGCCGATGACATCTGAGTCGGTGATGTTGGGCAGCTCGGTGCGCTGCTTCGAGAATCGCCGGATGTAGTCCCGAAGAGACTCTCCCGGCTGTTGCCGGCAGCTTCGGAGGTCCCAGGAATTCCCGGGGCGCACGTACGTGCCCTGGAAGTTGCCGGCGAAGGCTTGGACCAAATCCTCCCAGTTGGAGATCTGCCCCGGAGGCAGGTGCTCCAACCAGGCGCGAGCAGTGTCGGAGAGGAACAGGGGGAGGTTGCGGATGATGAGGTTGTCGTCGTCCACTCCACCCAGTTGACAGGCCAGGCGGTAGTCCGCGAGCCACAATTCCGGTCTCGTTTCCCCCGAGTACTTCGTGATAGTAGTCGGGGGTCGGAATCGGGCCGGAAACGGCGCCCGCCGGATGGCCCGGCTGAAGGCCTGCGGACCGGGTGGTTCGGGCGAGGGACTCCGATCCTCCCCGCTGTCGTAGCGTCCCCCACGCCTGGGGTGATAGCCTCGGCGCACCCTTTCGTCGAGGCGGGCCCGACGATCGCGACGATGGTGCTCATTGCTGAGGTGGCCCGGGGCCGCAGGCGCGGTGTTGCGCGTGCGCCCGGTGTAGACCGAGGCTTCCCGCATGAATCGGGAAGTCGCGGCATGAGGTTCCGAGGGGTACCCCTGCCTTCGAGAGGCAGAGCTCTCGGCCCGCCGGGCCGCAGCGCCTTCCAGGAGATTCTTGAGCTCTCCCTGGATTTGCCGACCCTCGGTGGTTGATGGCTCCGGCATCGCGCGGAGGAGCATCGCTGCGGCTACCAGGTTCTGACCGATCCCGCTGGATGTGGGTGGCGGCCTGTCCCTGGCATCGTTGGTGACGCGGTACTGGAAACCCTGGGGTAGATGACGTATTTCTCCGGCCGGGGGTTGGCCCGCCCATACCTGCCCGACGTCCCGGCGGATCGACTCGAGCGCTCCTGCTCCCTCGTCGAGCCCGGCCTGCACCCCGCGGACTTGCTCGAGCTGTGGGTCGTGACCCCCCGCCGGAACGGGGACCACAGCTAGCTCCCGCGGGATGTCGGCGCGAGGCACCAGCCTAGGGAGATCACCGTCCTCCGGCATGCCGAGACGGTTGCCTTCGGAGGGATCCCCTAGCTCGACGTGGAAACATTCACGGCTCGGGCCGCAGTCCTTGTCGTCAAGGTTGCGGCTGCCGTCGGAACAGTCGGAGAGGCAGTAGTCACATGCGGTCATAAAGTCCCGCATGGCACTGGGGTTGCCAAATCCAGAGAAATCCCAGCAGATGTTGGGATCGTCATCTTCCTCGGACCGAGAGGGCCCGTAGGTCGAGACGTCCGTCAATCGGTCCCAAGGCGACCGCACACGAAACCCCAGTGGGGTTGCACTCGCCTCAACGTGAGCGCCCGCCAAAGCGAGGTCGCTAGGCGGGTTGAGGCCGAGTCGAAATGACGTAGGATGGGAATCAGTCGGTACCTTTTGGTCGACGAGGAGCGACGTAGTCACATCGGGGACTGATTGCGCTGTCGTCTTGGGTATGAGGGCGACGTCCTGCAGGCCCTCCGCGAGCGTGCTGGCGTCGTCCACTTGCTCGGGATTGGCGTGTCGCGGGGGGACGGCGCTCGCCTTCGTCTCAAACGCGAGGTCGACGCCCGACGCGTCCTCTGTTGGGGCGCTGGGGATGTCGATTCGCTCGACAGTCGACGGAGTGCAGCCTCCCGCCCGGCCTTGGTTGCCCCGCCTCCTCCTCCAATGGCGAGGGAGAGGACGGGGCGAGCCCGAATGTTGTTCTTCCACCACGCGGGGAAGACGTCGTCGATTCCGCCGCCGGCGGGCGGGCTGTCGGCCGCCATTGTCGTCGTCGCGCGGCGGTGGAAGGAGTATCATGTCGTAGCTGCCGTCGAGAGACATGAACTCGAGACTCCCGAAACGGAGCACCGTCCCGGGTTGGAGAGGTCGTTGGAGACTGCCCATCTGGAGCTTGACGGGAAACTGCTCGTCAACACGCAGCAGGCCCCTACCTGGCGCGCCAACTGTCGGCGTCTCGAGACCGGGGGTCCCTAAGCCGACGAGTGAGTGTGCCGCGTGCCCCAGCCCAGATGGGTCGAGCGCGTGGGCGAGCGTGAAGGGGGGAAAAGCGAGGTGGCCGGAGCCGAGTCGTGAGGGAGGTGGAGATCCCGCGGCCTTCGTGTTCGTCCCGCGCCCAGGTCAGGTGCGCTTGCAGTAGGGGGTTACAAGCGTCCACGCGGGTGAGGGAAGCGAGCGGCCCCAAGAGAGCGCCTGCCCCGTCCTCGTTCCCGCGCGGCCAACCTTCTCTAAGAAGGCCCTGGTCCTTCCTTTTATAGGCATAAGGAGAGGATCCAGGTGTACAATGGGGGTGTAGCAAGGTGCTACGTGTCTAGCAGGGGTGAGCTAGCGCCCTAGGTACATGCCAATGTGGCAGCCGGAGAGATCTTGGCACCCAGCTGGTGTGGTGTCGTGGCTGTCGGAGGAGAAATGGAGCCTGGCGGAGGGACAGCTGTCGGAGCGGTTGGGCCCTTGCTGACGTCCCCCTGCTTCCGTAAGGGAGCTGAGAGCCGCCGTCGTCATGGGTCTAGCGGGGCGCCATCATTGCCTATCTGGCGGAGCTAGCCAGATGGGACGCCGGTCTTGTTCCCTGCGGCCCGAGTCGGCTCGGGGTAGGGTGATGATGGCGCTTCCTGTTGACGTGGCGGACTTGTGTCCTAGGTCGGGCGACGTGGAGGCTCCTCCAAAGCCGGGTCAAGTCTGTCCTGCATGGCCGAGGCCGAGCCCGAGCTCTTGGGTCGGGCGAGGCGGAGGTCATTCGGCAGAGGCCAGGGCGGAGTCCGACCCCTAGGGTCGGGCGAAGCGGAGTTCGTCGTCTTCCGGGGCCTAGCCCGAGTCCGAGCCCTGGGTCGGGCGGAGCAGAGTTCGTCGTCTTCCGGGGCCTTAGCCCGAGTCCGAGCCCTGGGTCGGGCGGAGCGGAGTTCGCCGTCTTCCGGGGCCTTAGCCCGAGTCTGAGCCCTGGGTCGGGCGGAGCGGAGTTCGCCGTCTTCCGGGGCCTTAGCCCGAGTCCGAGCCCTGGGTCGGGCGGAGCGGAGTTCGCCGTCTTCCAGGGCCTTAGCCCGAGTCCGAGCCCTGGGTCGGGCGGAGCGGAGTTCGCCGTCTTCCGGGGCCTTAGCCCGAGTCCGAGCCCTGGGTCGGGCGGAGCTTCCTATGGCGCCTTTGGCGAGGCCTGACTGCCTGTCAGTCTCACTCTGTCAAGTGGCACTGCAGTCGGGATGGCGCAGGCGGCGCTGTCCTTCTGTCAGACCGGTCAGTGGAGCGGCGAAGTGACGGCGGTCACTTCGGCTCTGCCGGGGGGCGCGCGTCAGGATAAAGGTGTCAGGCTACCTTTGCGTTAAATGCCCCTGCGACTCGGTCGGTTGGTGCGGCGATTTAGTCAGGGTTGCTTCTTAGCGAAGGCAAGGCCTCGGGCGAGCCGGAGATGCGTCTGCCGTTAAAAGGGGGCCTCGGGCGAGACGGAAACATCTCGGGGTCGGCTGCCCTTGCCCGAGGCTAGGCTCGGGCGAGGCGTGATCGAGTCGCTCGTATGGACTGATCCCTGACTTAATCGCACCCATCAGGCCTCTGCAGCTTTATGCTGATGGGGGTTACCAGCTGAGAATTAGGCGTCTTGAGGGTACCCCTAATTATGGTCCCCGACAGCAGTCTTCTCTCTTTTGTGCTTATACTGTTGATAAGCTTCGGCTCCATCTATGTTATGGATCGCCTTTGAGTCTATCCAACTTCCTTCAGCCCTTCTAGCAGCTTCTTGACTTCCATGGACAACAATGAGCCCTTGTTCCGAAGGTATCTTCATGCATAGGTACGCTGGATGAAGTATGGCTTTAAAGGCATTGAGCGTCCCTCGACCAATGATTGCATTGTATGGGTACTCCATGTCAACAATGTCAACGATAACCTGCTCAGACCTTGTGTTATGGACGTAGCCGAAGGTAACTGACATTGTGATTTTACCAAGTGTGACAATCTGCCTTCCTCCGATGCCACAAAGAGGGTGTGTAGCATCATAAATCTTGTCATCTAGTTCTTGCATCTGTCTGAAGGCCTTTGCAAATATGATGTCCGCTGCACTACCTGTGTCAACCAGAACATTATGGACCAGAAACCCCTTGATGACACAAGATATAACCATAGCATCATTGTGAGGATAATATTTGAGCTGAAGGTCTTCCTTGGAGAAGGTGATTGGGATGTGAGACCACTTGGATTTGATGAAGGGTTTGTCAGTGTTTTGGGTCCGACCGCGCACCTGGGGTTACCCCTCGAGGTGCTTTTTGGAGTAGGACGGTGTAACCGACTGTAGCTCAATGGTTCGTGGTAGATGCATGAGAGATAGTAGACAATTTTGCACAGGTTCGGGCCGCTTTGAGACGCGTAACACCCTACGTCCTGGTGTGGATCTTTTATGGGGTGGGTTACAGAGGAATTCTCTAGTACGAGGGATGCTAGAGAGCTAAGTGGATGACTTATGAATGAGATGAAGATGATTTTGATGGGGTGCCCCATAGGCCTTATATACTCGACCGTGGGGCGATACATGCGGATATGATAACAACGTGTGCCTAAGCAATAGTGAACCGACTAAACTTATCTTCCTATGATCCTGTTGACTTATCATCGATTAGTTCCGACGTCTGAGAGTGCTGCGCGGGAGAATCGGATCACTGTTGCGGATAGCGTTTGAATTCAGCGAACCACATGGGCTTGAGTTGATCCGATCTCGTGTTGATCCAACCTGCCGAAAGTTCCTCCCCTGGCCCACGAAGGGATGGCCTTGCGAAATAATGGGCCTGGGGCCCTTCGCGAGGCCTTCTTGCCTTCTAGTGGACCCGGGGATATCTGTCCCCCACAAGCCCCCAATCTTTGTGTTAATTTTGAAATAATCAGCCCAAAGATTCTAGGTCCAGCTTACGATTTTGAAACATGTCTGTTAAGTCGTTACCTCTAACTCTGAGTGACTTGGTAAAAACGATCTTCTGTCATCTTCTTTTGACATTATTCAACAGTCTTTTGCTTTAATCTTCAAAAATCGGTGCTCTGCTCATGCTTTGGAGATCAACATTTTGTTCTCAGGGGTTAAGGACCCAATGGGTGTAGCCCCCGAGCTTTGAGTGGATTGCTAAAAATAATCTACTCAAAGGTCTTCATCCCATGCTTTTTTAGAAACCATTGTCTCTGACTTAGACTCATGCCTTAGAAATTAGCATTTTGCCATCAGCCTATGCTTTAGAGATCAGCATTTTGTTCTCGGGGTTTCAAGATTCATTGGGTGCACCAGAGGTGCATCCAATGGGTGTAGCCCCTGAGCTTTGAGTGGATTACTGAAAATAATCCCCTCAAAGGTCTTCATCCCATGCTTTAGAAGTCAACACTTTATCCTCGCCGAATGCCTTAGAATTCAGCATGATATCATCAACTTTATGCTTTAGAAATCAGCATACGGTTTTGCCTTTGAGATCAATAACACGGTCTACCCATGTCATGTTGAAATTTATTTGATCTACGACAGATTGGACATCCGGTAGATGGCCCTTGGCTGGTCTTCCTTTCGCTTCGTGCTTCAATGCTCCTGTTGATTAGACTTGTACTTCATCAGCTATTTGTGGCTTTCCTCCGATCTCCATCGATATCTTCTTTTTGTCTTGATACATTCATTGTGTATACTGTATGGATGTGACTGTTTGGGAAAATCTATTGGAAATTCTTGGACGTCCCCCAATGGGTGAAGGCAAGGGACGGCTTGGTGCGCTGAGCGTTTAGCGAACTGTCCCTGAGTAGTAACTTGACGTGACCGTGGGTGTAATCATATCGTCCATGTAGTTGACTTGAGTCCCAATGGGTGTTGTATTACGTGAAACGACGTCAGCCGTCTGACTTGTTTCCATATGATTTGAATTGCTTATTGAATACTTGTGACTGTTCAGTGGCCGTGGTAGGAGATGAACGGTTGCCTTCTTCCTCTATAAATAGAGCGCTTGCTTCTCTGGGGTCTTCACACATTTCTCTGTCGCTTGTTGCTTGCTCTCCTCTTTTCTCTTCTCTTCTACTCCATCATGGGCAAGAGCAAAAAGGGTGGAAGTTTGTCGCACCATTCCAGCGACAAGCGGAAGCGTGAGCCGACCCCTCCCTCGGAGGACTTCAGCAATTTCGAGTACTCGGAGGAGGAGTTTTCCTCCGAGTCCGAGGGGTCGCCAGTCTCCACCTCGCCCCCGGCATCGTTTGATGACTCGGACGATTCCCAGGGGATCGCCGCTGAGGTGTGGACATATATCCGGGCCATCGAGCGCTTCGGGCTCGAGGGCTCAGATGAGTCGGAGGTCTCCTAGTACGAGGAGAACTCCTCTGACTCGTCCGAGGAGGGGAGCGGCGGTGACAGCGACGACGAGGGCGACGGTGACGATGGAGGTGACGACAAGGGCAACGGCAGCAAGGGCGATGTAACACCCGGATTCTAAGGGTCCAAAACCCGGGCGCTAACATAAACACCAGGTATGCTGGGACCAAGTCTCATACATATGATGTATAGTGGCACAGGATCGAATGTCACATCTTTATATATAACAGGAGTTCTATACAAAATAATTAATTACATTATAAGGAGACAACGGTCCAGCAACCCCAAAGTTGACTGGGAGACGACGACCTAGACCTCTCACGAACTCATCACAGCATCCTCCATGAGCATCATCCTGTAGTACCTGTCTTGACCTGTGGTGTATGTGAGACAGCAAGAGTGAGCTCACATACGTTCATCGCTCAACAAGTTGTGGGGAATAATGTGCATGAACTCGCCAAAGGTGGGAGCTCACGTGAAGTGTAAGGCTTACCAAAAAGGATGGTTAGAGCTGAGCATTGCTTTTAATGTTGGTCAAAATTTTATTAGCAATTACTAAGTATAAGTAAATACCAACCCAATTAAATAGTAGAACAGAAGTAATAACAACATCACCTGCAATGCAATGCATATGACAAATTGAATTTAGTTCCATAAATTAATCATGTGAGGGTCCGAGCCGCTCATGACCGTGAGCACGGCTAGTATACCAGTTTTACACTCTGCAGAGGTTGCGCATCTTTACCCACAAGTCGTGTATCCCATGTCGCCAGGGTTTGCAAGGCCCTTAGACACTTCCGAGGTGAATGGCTAGGGATCCACTACGAGGCCTTTACAAAGTTCCACTAGCTTCCGAAAACCTGCTACAGTTTATAGGAAGATCCAGTGCAGGAATCCCTTGCAGGACCGCCATCGCAGCAAAATCCTCCCGAGGGCCTCCCTACACTGACCTCTCCCCTACTGCCCTTGCCCCTTTCGGGTAAGGTAGTCTTCCACTAGCTTTCCTAATTAATCAGCCAAGGGCATCCCATACTACCCTTGTGGTAGCACTGTTTTCCCGGGTGGTCGCTCCATGTTCCAATTAACATAATGATCTTAACATGAATAATAAATAACAACTGATAACAAAAAGTGTAATCATGAATAATGTATCTCCATACCCAAAACCACATATAGCACTAGCAAGTACTACCCAGAAAGATCAGTGGTAAACAAGGTATAAAGATAGACAAACTAGGGTAACCTATTGGGTCCCATCAAAATTAACCTATGCAGATCATTATGATTAATTAGAACATGAGTAGGTGAAAAGAAGTGATCAAGGGCACAACTTGCCTGGGCCTTGAGATTCCAGGTACCAGGATGATCTTCAGATGACACGTGTCCTCACTGCTAGTCGTAGTAATACAAACAAGCAGTGTATAGGCAATATTAACATTACACCAAGCATGTAAATAAAATACACAGTAATAATCTAGACATTAAAATAAGATCACAGGAACTGGAATTATTAATTTTTGAGTTATAGAATTCAAGTTATGAATTTCCTAAGATTTAAGGTGATTATAATAGGATTAGATGATAAATTAATTCCCTAACAGAGTTCATGTCAAAACAGTGATTCTAAATGATAGAGAATATTATTACAAAATTTTAGGAATTGGAATGACTCAATTTGGAGCTAAAATGAATTAGTTATGAATTAATTAAGTTTCAGGATTTATTTTAACACTAAAAATCATTTTCTAAATCATTTTCTATGATTTTATAATTCTCTGGACCCGGCCTCAATTATAAGAAAGGTCAGGGGGCTCGGGGTAAATCTTCTAAGACTCAGAGCACAGTCACATATGGACGGCGGGTTGATTCAGTTGTTTCTCGGGGTCTCTTTAAGAAAAAGTGCACGGCGAAGAGGTATGGGAGAGTCTCAGCCGTCAGATCTAAAATGTGCGCCCCAGATTAGAACAGACCAACCCGAATCGGTATGCTACGCTGGCCGTTTGATCACAGATCTACGGTCACGGTTTAATGAGCCCCGATCTAATCTGATGCGCACAATACGGAATCAACGGCTCAGAACGAATCGGTCATGATCTAATCTCATCCGCTGGAAACCGATCCAACGACACAAGATGACTGCCCCCCAGATCTAATCTTAGCCATAGGTTCTACATCTGACGTCAGGCGTGCCTTCTTCTAAACCGAGCACCCCAGGCGGCGGGGCTGGCTTCCCCCCCCGCGGTGGAGCCTCGCCGGCGAGCGCGCTACCCGGCCAGCCACAAACCCAAAACCGAATTAAACCGTGCTGCACACCGGAAAGGAGTTGGCGAAGGTGTGAGTGGAGTTCTCACCGGTCGAGACGAACTGCAACGGGCCGGCCGCGGAGCGGAGCTATTTGCGGCGGAGATCCGATCGACGGCGAGAAATTGGTGTGGTCACAGTGGTCGATCCACCCCACCACGGCCACGCACGCCATCCATGTATCGAGGCGAAGCTCCCTGATTTCAATCCGAGGCCGATACGGTGACAGGTTCACGATTCCGCGGGCGGCGGGTCCGCGACGGCGGATTTCTTCATCTTCCTCTCGGCGCTACGGCAATGGTCGCCGTCGAAGGCTAATACGGGAGGGGAGGCGAGCCCGGTTTTATATCGCGAAGTCGCAAGTCCGAAGGAGGATGGAATCGGGGAGGATCGCGCGGAGCTCGCGGAGGTTTGTTGCGGAGGATCCGTAGATGCCGGCTATGGCAGGTAAGAGAAGATGCTGACACGCGGGGCCCACCTGGCGGTGAAAGGGAGCGAGCGTGCGAGACAGAGACTGGAGCGTGGGCCCCACCTGTCGGCGCCCGCGACCGTTTGGTAAGCTGGGCCGCGCGGTGAGGAAGTCCCAGTGGGCCAAATTCCAAGCCGACGGCCCATTTAGGGTTTTAGTTTTTTTTCTATTTTATTTTCTATTTTCTTTTCCCATTTCCAAGTTAAATTTGAATTCAAACTTAAATTCACATTTCTATGGCTCACCACTTCAATTTATTTTTGTGTAGTTTAGGGATATTAATTCTGAATATATTTATTTATATATTTATTTGTATTTTTGTTTTATATCCCTTCTCTTTCTCTTATTTCCCTTTTCTTTCCTATTTTAAATTTTGCATTCAAATTTAAACTCAAGTTTGTGACTAGTTCATTTGCAAACCATATTTGTGCAAAAACATATTTCATATATTCCTTTATTTATTTTAGTTCTTTTAGACAAGTTTTCAATCATATAGTAGAGAATAATCCATACCTTATTACTTCTAGGGAAATCAAATTTATTTTGTAGACTATATATATTAAGAAATAGTTTAATCATAATTCTTCTTTATAACCTAACCCAAAGGCAATTTAGATTATCTAAGTATCTTTAATTATGTGTTTTTAACATATTCATGAGTGGAAACTTCTAAATTATGATTATCTTTAAGGAAAGGTGTTTTGATTTAAAATTTTTGAGAATTTTTTTTCCTTGTCTTCACAAAATTGAACTTTTAGGGTGTTACAAATCCTACCCCCCTTAAAAATAATCTCGTCCTCGAGATTTGTAAGGACAGGGATGTAAAAAGCTTTATTTTTAGCCTTTAACTTTTAGTTAGTTTAGGAATTGAGAAGTTTCATATTATTTAGATAGTGGTTATAAAAGCTTGGGTATGTATATCCACTCTATTGTGTATGGTAAAAGATGTCTTTAAAGCATAGAGAAGTTTGGTTAAGAAAGGGCAGGGTGAGGAAAGACTCCATTCAAGATTGTGGATCTTGACTCCGTTGGCGATTCGACTTGATCTTTGAAGTCTTGTGTTGATGCTTATCCTTCTTTGACGTGGTTGGTCTCCTTTGGCCTTTCTTCTTGGAGTTGCCATCCGAGTTAAGGACATATGGTTAAGATATATGTGGTAAGATAGATATGGGTGAAATTGACTACATGATGTAGGTCAAAATCTGGTTTAATGTCAGGTGGTGGTTGATAGATTATGCAATCCATTAAGACTCTATTGATTGGGTAACTTTATATAGGTCAGGTTGTTGTGTATGGCCAAGTTGATATAAGTCTCCAAATTAGGTTTAAGTAATTTAGGGGTATGGACATATCTTGTGTACCAGCATTAAGTAACTCACACTAGATTAGATCATATTATATTTGATAGGTTATAGATTAGATTAGATATGACTAGATTAGACTAGTTTAAAGTTAGATAGATCTTCCTGGGTAGGATATATTTTATCAGGATATGTTAAAAATCTCTGTTAGGTTAAAACAGAGGGGTTATGCAACTATCTGAGTGGGTAGGGTAGTTGCATATGGCCAAGTCGATCTGTCATTCTTAATCTAGTGCAGGGTGAACTAAGTTAAGACCTGTTCTATAGGAGTAGAGTCTAAACTATTTCATCAGTATTATCTAACATGTTTGATAAGTCACTTTAGATTGGATCAGATCTAGGTTAGATTGGTGTGACTTGTTTGACTAGATAAGATCTAATTAATTTGCATTAGCTCATGGTTGTTAAACTAGGGTGGATAAGTATGCTTATTAGGACAAGACAGATCCATAAAGATAAGATAGAATCTCCTGAGGCCAGTTAGATCTATTAGGATAAGGATAAAATCTTTTGAAGATAAGATGAGTATCTTTTAAGATGAGATGGATCTATTAAGATAAGGGAGAATCTTTTAAGATAAGATGAATTGGTTAGAATGAGATCTTTTAGGATAAGAAAAAATCTCTTAAGCTAGATATGTTCTAGGTTGTCTAGTTATGTTATCAACATTTTTTTTTTTATATATGTATATATAGATGTAATTGTGGACATTACTCCACAACCCATCACACTCAATCAAAGATCCAAATCAAACAAGCATCATAAGAACAAACATTCAGGTAAAAAAAAAAAATAGTTTTGTTTTTGTTCCTAGGATTAGGTCTCCTATTCCTAAAGTCACTTTAGGCACAGGATTTCAAAGTGTGAAATCCACATTTGTCTTTAGGAGGATAAGGTAAGAATGATCAGAGTGAAGCGGAAATAGATGAGAAAAGATTAAGACATGTTTTAGAAAAGAACCAGAGTAGCAAAGGTAAGTAGGTAAGGGTTGTCCAGTTCTATCTAGGTTTCGTCCTACAGTCAACATTCCTCTGATACCACTTCTGTAACACCCGGATTCTAAGGGTCCAAAACCCGGGCGCTAACATAAACACCAGGTATGCTGGGACCAAGTCTCATACATATGATGTATAGTGGCACAGGATCGAATGTCACATCTTTATATATAACAGGAGTTCTATACAAAATAATTAATTACATTATAAGGAGACAACGGTCCAGCAACCCCAAAGTTGACTGGGAGACGACGACCTAGACCTCTCACGAACTCATCACAGCATCCTCCATGAGCATCATCCTGTAGTACCTGTCTTGACCTGTGGTGTATGTGAGACAGCAAGAGTGAGCTCACATACGTTCATCGCTCAACAAGTTGTGGGGAATAATGTGCATGAACTCGCCAAAGGTGGGAGCTCACGTGAAGTGTAAGGCTTACCAAAAAGGATGGTTAGAGCTGAGCATTGCTTTTAATGTTGGTCAAAATTTTATTAGCAATTACTAAGTATAAGTAAATACCAACCCAATTAAATAGTAGAACAGAAGTAATAACAACATCACCTGCAATGCAATGCATATGACAAATTGAATTTAGTTCCATAAATTAATCATGTGAGGGTCCGAGCCGCTCATGACCGTGAGCACGGCTAGTATACCAGTTTTACACTCTGCAGAGGTTGCGCATCTTTACCCACAAGTCGTGTATCCCATGTCGCCAGGGTTTGCAAGGCCCTTAGACACTTCCGAGGTGAATGGCTAGGGATCCACTACGAGGCCTTTACAAAGTTCCACTAGCTTCCGAAAACCCGCTACAGTTTATAGGAAGATCCAGTGCAGGAATCCCTTGCAGGACCGCCATCGCAGCAAAATCCTCCCGAGGGCCTCCCTACACTGACCTCTCCCCTACTGCCCTTGCCCCTTTCGGGTAAGGTAGTCTTCCACTAGCTTTCCTAATTAATCAGCCAAGGGCATCCCATACTACCCTTGTGGTAGCACTGTTTTCCCGGGTGGTCGCTCCATGTTCCAATTAACATAATGATCTTAACATGAATAATAAATAACAACTGATAACAAAAAGTGTAATCATGAATAATGTATCTCCATACCCAAAACCACATATAGCACTAGCAAGTACTACCCAGAAAGATCAGTGGTAAACAAGGTATAAAGATAGACAAACTAGGGTAACCTATTGGGTCCCATCAAAATTAACCTATGCAGATCATTATGATTAATTAGAACATGAGTAGGTGAAAAGAAGTGATCAAGGGCACAACTTGCCTGGGCCTTGAGATTCCAGGTACCAGGATGATCTTCAGATGACACGTGTCCTCACTGCTAGTCGTAGTAATACAAACAAGCAGTGTATAGGCAATATTAACATTACACCAAGCATGTAAATAAAATACACAGTAATAATCTAGACATTAAAATAAGATCACAGGAACTGGAATTATTAATTTTTGAGTTATAGAATTCAAGTTATGAATTTCCTAAGATTTAAGGTGATTATAATAGGATTAGATGATAAATTAATTCCCTAACAGAGTTCATGTCAAAACAGTGATTCTAAATGATAGAGAATATTATTACAAAATTTTAGGAATTGGAATGACTCAATTTGGAGCTAAAATGAATTAGTTATGAATTAATTAAGTTTCAGGATTTATTTTAACACTAAAAATCATTTTCTAAATCATTTTCTATGATTTTATAATTCTCTGGACCCGGCCTCAATTATAAGAAAGGTCAGGGGGCTCGGGGTAAATCTTCTAAGACTCAGAGCACAGTCACATATGGACGGCGGGTTGATTCAGTTGTTTCTCGGGGTCTCTTTAAGAAAAAGTGCACGGCGAAGAGGTATGGGAGAGTCTCAGCCGTCAGATCTAAAATGTGCGCCCCAGATTAGAACAGACCAACCCGAATCGGTATGCTACGCTGGCCGTTTGATCACAGATCTACGGTCACGGTTTAATGAGCCCCGATCTAATCTGATGCGCACAATACGGAATCAACGGCTCAGAACGAATCGGTCATGATCTAATCTCATCCGCTGGAAACCGATCCAACGACACAAGATGACTGCCCCCCAGATCTAATCTTAGCCATAGGTTCTACATCTGACGTCAGGCGTGCCTTCTTCTAAACCGAGCACCCCAGGCGGCGGGGCTGGCTTCCCCCCCCCCCCCCGCGGTGGAGCCTCGCCGGCGAGCGCGCTACCCGGCCAGCCACAAACCCAAAACCGAATTAAACCGTGCTGCACACCGGAAAGGAGTTGGCGAAGGTGTGAGTGGAGTTCTCACCGGTCGAGACGAACTGCAACGGGCCGGCCGCGGAGCGGAGCTATTTGCGGCGGAGATCCGATCGACGGCGAGAAATTGGTGTGGTCACAGTGGTCGATCCACCCCACCACGGCCACGCACGCCATCCATGTATCGAGGCGAAGCTCCCTGATTTCAATCCGAGGCCGATACGGTGACAGGTTCACGATTCCGCGGGCGGCGGGTCCGCGACGGCGGATTTCTTCATCTTCCTCTCGGCGCTACGGCAATGGTCGCCGTCGAAGGCTAATACGGGAGGGGAGGCGAGCCCGGTTTTATATCGCGAAGTCGCAAGTCCGAAGGAGGATGGAATCGGGGAGGATCGCGCGGAGCTCGCGGAGGTTTGTTGCGGAGGATCCGTAGATGCCGGCTATGGCAGGTAAGAGAAGATGCTGACACGCGGGGCCCACCTGGCGGTGAAAGGGAGCGAGCGTGCGAGACAGAGACTGGAGCGTGGGCCCCACCTGTCGGCGCCCGCGACCGTTTGGTAAGCTGGGCCGCGCGGTGAGGAAGTCCCAGTGGGCCAAATTCCAAGCCGACGGCCCATTTAGGGTTTTAGTTTTTTTTTTCTATTTTATTTTCTATTTTCTTTTCCCATTTCCAAGTTAAATTTGAATTCAAACTTAAATTCACATTTCTATGGCTCACCACTTCAATTTATTTTTGTGTAGTTTAGGGATATTAATTCTGAATATATTTATTTATATATTTATTTGTATTTTTGTTTTATATCCCTTCTCTTTCTCTTATTTCCCTTTTCTTTCCTATTTTAAATTTTGCATTCAAATTTAAACTCAAGTTTGTGACTAGTTCATTTGCAAACCATATTTGTGCAAAAACATATTTCATATATTCCTTTATTTATTTTAGTTCTTTTAGACAAGTTTTCAATCATATAGTAGAGAATAATCCATACCTTATTACTTCTAGGGAAATCAAATTTATTTTGTAGACTATATATATTAAGAAATAGTTTAATCATAATTCTTCTTTATAACCTAACCCAAAGGCAATTTAGATTATCTAAGTATCTTTAATTATGTGTTTTTAACATATTCATGAGTGGAAACTTCTAAATTATGATTATCTTTAAGGAAAGGTGTTTTGATTTAAAATTTTTGAGAATTTTTTTTCCTTGTCTTCACAAAATTGAACTTTTAGGGTGTTACAGGCGACGACAAGGGCGGCGACGGCAGCAGCAGGGCCAGTGGCAAAGCGCCACTGGTTTAAAATATTAGTATAGATAAGTAGTAGTAGAAGTAGTATTAGTATTAGTGGAATAATGTAGTAGTAGTTAGTAGTATACTGTAGTGTAAGTAGTGTAGTAGTGTAATGTAGTAATATAATGTGTCGAGAGATGGGAGGAAGGCCGGCTCATAATGAGTCGGTCTTCGAATTTGTGAAATAACTTCTCCCTTTATATAATGAAGAAAGTTGGCTCTATGCATATCTTTTTCCTTTCTGATGCCCCTTTATAGTCGATCAATAACTTGTATTTATGTCCGACGTAGCCGTTGTTCTTAGAAGTAGTTCTTGAGTAACGACTTGTTATTGTCGGGTCGTATTTAATTCTGCCTGCGTTTTATGTGGAGAAAAAATGGCTAAGTTACTGTTGGTGCCTTCAAAGGCAATATCCAAGTCATGCTAGATCACGTCGGTGTTTTAGAAGTAACAGCCGGGTGGTGCTGGGCCACGTTGACATTTTAGAAGTAACAACCAAGTGGTTTGTGGTGATGTCGGTGTTTTAGAGGTAACAACCGAGCGATGCGGGACCACATTGACATTTTAGAAGTAACAGCCGAATGGTTTCTGGTGACGTCAGCGTTTTAGAGGCAACAACCGAGTCATGAAGTCCTGCTTTTTTCCCGAGTGACGACTTAACGCTTTTAGAAACGGTATCTGACCCGGGAAAACCCCATTTGCATCACGTCCTCATACGCCTCCGCGTCCTGAGCCCTAGCCTTACTTTTTTGCCTCCAAACATCCTCTATTTTCCTTTGATTTCGCTTCCGCCCAATTCACCGACAAGATTGTGATGGCGCCCAAGCGGAAGAACCAGAATTCTGCTATCGATCCCAACAGCCAATTGCCTTTCGCAGGTAATCATATGTCTGTTGTTTCCGAGTCGGATCTTCTCCACCTTGTCGATGTTGGAATTCTTCCTCCCAAGGAGCTTTGTTCTTGGCAGATTTATCGTGGGGTTACTGTCCCGATAGAGGATACCCACGAGTCCGTTGTTTACGTTCCTTTTCTTATTCGTGGTCTCACCCTTCCCATTTCTCCCTTTTTTTGCGGTCTCCTTGACTTTTACCATCTGAATCTGACTCACCTGAATCCCAACTCTATTCTGCAAATCTCTATCTTTGTTCACCTGTGTGAGGCCTACCTTGGAATTCTTCCTCACTTCGGTTTGTGGAAATACTTGTATCACTGTCGCCCTAGGATGGTTGGGGGGCAGCATCAGCTTGTGGGCGGTGCGAGCTTGGAGATGCGCCGTGGGAGGAAAACAGAGTACCTCGATATCCCACTTAAAGACAGTATTAAAGGATGGCGCTTAGAATGGTTCATTGTGGAAAACCATGGTAACTCCCTCCCCCTCGGTCAGGGAGACAACTGGATGTGCGTACTCTGAGTTGGATTCAGTCTCCTACAGCCCTAGAGGTAACAGAGGCCAAGGTTCTGCTTGCTGAAATTTGTTTGCTGAAGGAGAGAGGTCTGACCGCTGAAGCTGTGGTTGCAGACTTTGTGTTTAAGAATATTCAGCCTCTGAAGGACAGAGCATATCCGGCTTACTTATACAGTGGTGTCGCCGACTCAACCCAGGTCACCAACAAGAGAATTTCTGCTATGGATTTGGTGAGCCGACTGTAAATGATTCTTAGGGGCAAAGTATCTAATATTGGTGCTCCTGTTGCGTATTCTACCTGGAATCTGCCATCTTTCATGTCCTTTTTCGATTTTGTGTCCAATCCTCCTGATAGTGACAGTGGTTTGGGTCTTAGAGTGCGACCCTCTCTCGAAGAAGTTGAGGTTCTGGTTGCTTCACTTGGTGATCTTCCCAATGATGATAGGCAAGTTCACTTTGAGATGCCTATGAATCTGGGTGACACAGAGATAAGTGCTATGCTGGACATGTTGGCTGGAGATTCTTCTGACTCAGCCCCTCCTGAGCCAATGGCTGTTGCAACTATCCCAGAGCCTAAAGAAACCGTGTATACTCGAAGGCCTAAGGGTACTCGTCCGAAATGTCTCCGCCAGGTCAGTCGTCCAACTGCGCCTGCCGAGGGGAAGAAAAAGAAAAAGAGACGACTTCGACGAGTGTCGCGTTTGGACCAGGGTGCTGGCCCTTCTGCTCCTGCCGCTGAAGGAGTACCTGTGGAACTCTTTACTAGAGCTGAACCCAATGGCGCTAGAGTTGATCCCAATGGGTGTGACCCTGCCAGAGTTGAACCTAATGGATGTGACCCTGATGATGCTGAACCCAATGGGTGTGACCCTGCCAGAGCTGATCCCAATGGGTGTGACTATGTGCCATTTATGGTCTGTATTGTTGATGAGGACAAAGAAGAAGAAGTCCCATTGATTCGAAAGAACAATCGAAGTTACAGAGTCAGTGGGGGGAGTAGAGATATTCCTTCTCTAGCTCTGTCTGCTCTTGTTGGTTTGCAAGAATTATCCATAGCAAATTTTGATCAGGCTCTCGAGGATGTTGTCCTTGAAGATCTGCTATTCGAGCCCATTGATGGTGATATGATGGACGTCTGCTCTGACATTCCAGATGTGGGATTAGAGGTATCCCGGGCAGCGTCTCGTGCATCGTCGACCTTGGAGGGCGGTCTTCGGAGCCAAGAGGTTGGTCAAGGTTATTCAATTCCCATGGAGGTGACTGAGAGTCCTTCAGCCTTAGAGGTGGCTGTTGCAGAGAACCCAGTTCTCAAGGATGGTGCCAGCGGTTGCCCAGCCCCTGAGGGTGTTGCCGGTAATGATCCGGCTCGGGTGGGTAGCGCAAGCTGCGACCTAGCCCCCGAGGGTGTTGTCGGTGGTGATCCGGCTCCGATGGGCAGTACGGGCTGCAACCCAGCCCCCGAGGGTGTCCGAGCGGGCTCCTCTTCTCATACCTCCATGGATGTCCACGTCGGATCTTATCCACCACATTCTGGAGGTGTACTAGCAGTGCATGCTTCAAGTGAAGGAGTCGCCTTAGAGGTCGGCGCACTGGATGCTGGAGTTCTGATGCCTGTTAGTGGCATTGAATTGATTCCTGGTGATGTTCCTTCACCGAGCCATCATCTAGCTTCTCGTGACCTGGGATTTCCATCGTTCTTCTCTAATCTTCAGGTAACTTGGCTTTTCCTGTTCTGGCGATACTCCTGGCAAATTACTGTCTTTGTACTCATCTGTTTATAATATCAGGCTTTGGTTGATGGGATGGCTGGTCAATTGAGATCACAAGGTGCCTCTGTCCCGGAAGGAGCTCTGTCCCTGATGCAGTGGAATCCGTTGCTGCTTCAGAAACAGATATCTGATTTGAAAATGGCAAATGCTGGTTAGTGTCTTTGTTTCTTCCTTGGCTACTTGATTAGTCTATTTTAAACTGTGTGCCCTTCTTCAACTGTTTTTCATTAGATATGTCCCAGCGGTACTCTGAACTCGAAGAAAAGTATTCCCAAGGTCAGATCAATCTGGCTCAGGTTTCTGCTTCCTTAGATGACGCCCATTCATTGAATTCCTCTCTTAGTGCTCAGCTTGACTCTGAAAGGGCGGCTAACGAGGTAAGCTTACTTGACTTTCTCTGCTGTGTTTTTTCTGCTTACTGGATGTTTGAGAGCTGATTCTTGTCTTGTAGGAGGAAAAACGTGTACTTGCGGCTTCTCGCGATAATCTTGATAGGTTGTATCGTGATGACAGCAATTCTCTGACTATCATGGAGAGGAGCCATCGTTTTACCATGGCAGATTTGGATCACCACCGTCATGAACTGCAAGCTTCTCAGGATGAGGTCCTATATCTTAGGCAGTTGGTGTCGAGCAAAGATTCTATCATCAAGGATCTGCGTGCCTCCAAGAAATCAGTCGCCCAGGAGCTAGAGGCCGCTCGACTGGCTACCAAAGCTGCAGAAGATAATTCCATCGTTCTGAGGGCTCAGCGTGACAAGGCCATGGACAAAGCCATTCTTGCGGGGCGGATCTTGATGAGGAGGTCGAGCGTGGTTGTTCCTGATGATATAGTTGCCGATGTCAAAGCTGCTCCTGACTCCTCGAGTCGCCCTTCTTCATCGGTTGCTCCTAAGAAAAATATTGCCAAGTAGAGATACTGAATACATTCATAATGTATATGTGATCAATGTGCCTGAATACTTTGTTTAGAACGTGTTCTTGGTACTGGATGCTATTTTGTTTTTCTGTTGTTTGAATTCAATAGTTGTCACGATTGCAGAAATAAATGTAGTGTGCTAGTTTCAAAATTTCTCCTTATTTTGTGAGGCATAGAGATCGCCCTAAGATGAGTGATTGTAAGCGTGTTTATACTAAGTCAAGTGGTCATGAGCATGTTGCACCGCCTTAAGTCATTGCTGACTTAAGCTAATTGCTCCGTTAGTAGGGTATAGTGGTCACCCTAAGTTAAGTAAGCGTGAGCATGTTGCACCATCTTAAGTCCCTGCCGACTTAAGCCGATTGCTCCGTTAGTAGGGTATAGTGGTCACCCTAAGTTAAGTAAGCGTGAGTATGTTGCACCGTCTTAAGTCCATGCCGACTTAAGCCGATTGCTCCGTTAGTAGGGTATAGTGGTCACCCTAAGTTAAGTAAGCGTGAGCATGTTGCACCGTCTTAAGTCCCTGTCGACTTAAGTTGATTGCTCCATTAGTAGGGTATAGTGGTCACCCTAGGTTAAGTAAGCGTGAGCATGTTGCACCGTCTTAAGTCCCTGCCGACTTAAGTCGATTGCTCCGTTAGTAGGGTATAGTGGTCACCCTAAGTTAAGTAAGCGTGAGCATGTTGCACCGTCTTAAGTCACTACCGACTTAAGCTGATTGCTCCGTTAGTAGAGTATAGTGGTCACCCTAAGTTAAGTGGGCATGCAGATTGACAGTAAGTAGTTCGAGTGCCTTTGAGAATGAAGACTTCTATTGATGATGTATTTTCTGATTACAGAATACAATGCTACCCCGATAGCTTTTGAAATCTAGCTAGGGGTAAAACTTCCTAAGGTGCTCTATATTCCATGAATTCCCTATTTCCGTGCCATCCATTTGAGTAAGCCGGTATGATCCCGACCGGGTGACTTCTGCTACTACAAATAGTCCTTCCCATAATAGTGACAATTTGTGTCGTCCTTCCCCTGTTAGAATTCGACGAAGGACCAAGTCTCCCACTATGAAAGATCGATGCCGAATAGCCTTATCATGATAGCGCCTTAGGGTTTGCTGGTACCTGGCTGACTGAATTACTGTATTCAATCGCTCTTCTTCCAGTTCATCAATATCCTCCATCCTGGTAGCCTCTGCCTCGGCTATGTTTTCAAAGACCAGTCTTGGTGCTCCAAACCTAAGGTCGGCAGGTAGCACTGCTTTCGAACCATAGACCATGAAGAAAGGTGTGTTTCCATGCAAGGCTCTGCTAGGTTGAGTTCTTAGGCTCCAAACTACATACGACAACTCTCTGATCCATTTTTCTGTGAACTTTTCATTCTTGCTGAAGACTTTCTTCCTGAGTGCTTTCAATATCATTCCATTAGCCCTTTCTACCTGACCATTGGTTCTCGGGTGTGCTACTTACGCATATTTGATCTGAATGCTTCTTTGTTCGCAGAAATCAAAGAATTCCGAGCTAGTGAAGTTGGATCCCAAGTCAGTTATAATGTTATTTGGTATCCCAAACCTGAATATTATATCTTGTATGAATTCCACTGCTTTAGCCGAAGTTAGAGAAGCGATGGGTTTGTACTCTATCCATTTAGTGAATTTGTCAATGGCGACCAGCACGTGAGTGTATCCTCCCTGAGCTTTCTTGAATGGTCCAATCATGTCTAGTCCCCAACACGCAAATGGCCATGTTACAGGTATGGTTTGTAGTTGCTGTGCTGGTAAATGTTGCTGCTTTGATAAGTATTGGCAGACTTCACACCTGTAATACTCAAAATTGTATAAAAGGATTATATAGTGAAATCCTTATCTTATGTGCCATATTTGCATCATAAAAAGAGCATACATGAAAGTTGGAAATGAATTAAAACAAATGATAAAAAGAAAATGCATCTTGATGGAGTTTTATATGTTTGTGCATTAAATAAAAATAATAAGGATAGTAACAATGAGATAATAAATCTAAATGTTGAATTAAACCCTAAGTGGAAATTAGGGTTTGAAAATAAGGAAAAGAGAAGAGATATGAAAATATAAATAAAATGTATAAATAAATATCTTCAGGCCTAGTATTTTTAATTGCAAAAATAGAGTTTATAAATGAAGATCCACAAAAGTTTGAATTAAACTTGAATTCAAATTGGGTTTGAAAATGGAGAAAAAAATGGAAAAGAAAAAGAATAAAACCAACTAACCTCACCTGGGCTTCGTACCTGGTTTCGGCCCACGGGCAGAAATTCCCCCACGCGGCCCAGATCAGCTGTCCGCGCGCCGGCACCGCGGGCCCACGGGTCAGCTGGCCCGGTCACGCGCGCTGGCGCTCTCTGCTGCGCGGACCCGCGAGTCAGCCTCCCCTTCTTTCACGGCGCTGTGTGGTGGACCCGGCCAGTCAGAAGCTCCCTCTCCATCGGATTTGCGCAACGGAAGCCGAGCTTCCCGGCATGGCCAACCACGACGGACCAACCTCCATACATATATTAGACTCGGGTGTAACACCCTGAATTTGGGGGTATAAAATTTCTTTGCTCATATTCACAAATTCAGGTGTTACTTCCCTTTTCTCATCCTTCCCCAATCTCCTCTCTCTCATTTCTATAGGAGAAAAATGGTTATTTTATTTATAATTATAGTCTGTTAGCTCAAACTCCAAGGGAGTATGAATTGTTGCATCATGTTGAACCCTAGATTTCACTTTTGTCTGGTGCATAATTCTCAAAAAGTCTAATTTGAATTTGTGGCTCATTTGAATTTGAATCAAATAGAGAAAATAAAAAGAAAAGGGAAAAACAATTCCAAAATAAAAGAAAAAGGAAAAGCAGCCCAAACCCCGCCCCCCTCGGCCTTTCGGCCCAGTCGGCCCATCTCGCGCGCGCGCGCCTCTCCCCCCCTCCTCTCTCTGCCTGGCGGGCCCCACCTGTCGGCGCTCCCGCTTCCCCGCGCGTGCGCCATCTCCCTCGCTCTCTCTCTCTGCTCGCGGGCCCCGCCTGTCGGCGCAACCGTTCCCCGCGTGCGCCCGTTCCCTCGCTCTCTCTGCCCGTGGGCCCGGCCCGTCAGCCCCGCTCTCCTCGCGCCCGCGCTCGCTTTCTCCTCTCTTTGCGCCGCGGGCCCGGGCTGTCAGCTCCCTCGTCCTCGCGTAACCGCCGCCCGAGCTGCGCGCGCCCGCCTTCTCCGCGCCCACGTCGCGCGTGGGGCTCGCCCCAACCCCGCCCTTGGCCACTAGAGCCCCGAACCCCACTCGCCCTCTCCCCCTCCCTCATTTGCGCACCAACGGGCCTCTCTCTTCCACCTCTCCCTCGCTGCGCGCACGCCAAAGCGCCATCGCCGCGAAACGCCGCCGCCCGAGCTCGTTTCCCGGCCGCCGTTGGAGCTCCGCCGTGTCCATTGCCACGGTGAGCTTCGCCCCGGCGTCCGCAACCCGGAACGCACCCCAATTTTCCCTCTTCCTCCCCGAACTCCTCTGCCCGCGCTCACCCGCCGTTCACCGTGCAGCCGCCGAGGTCCGCCACTGTCGACTCGGGCTGTCGTCGCGTCTCCGTCGCCACCGAGAGGTCCCTGGGATTCGCCTTGAGGTAAGGAACCTCCCCTGCCCTCTCCCTCCCCTTCTATTGCTCCCTGCTGCACTTAATTCCTCGCCGGAGTCGATTAGCGCCGTCGCCGAGCCACTCCACCGTGAACCGCCCCCCTCCGGTGCCCCTGCCCCGACCCAGTCCCCACCAGAAGACTCCCCGCGTCCTCCCCAACCTCCCCGGCCATTCGGGTCGCCCCAAGGACCCGCAGGGCCCCTGCGCCCCTCGTCTCCGGCGAGTTCTCCGCCGCGGGACGGGCGCCGCCGCCTCAGCCGGCTGGAGAAGAAGAAAGAAGCCGGCCGCCAGATCTCCGCCGTCCATCTTAGATCGGACGGTCCCGTTTTAAATAGGCCGAATCCGATCCTAGCCGTCCGCCCAAGATCCAACGGCCCAGAGCCGTTTCGCCCGCGCCCGCGCTCGCTCTGCCCGCTGGGCCCCGCCTGTCAGTCGCCGCGCCCGCGCTCGCTCTGCCTGCCCGGCCCCGCCTGCCAGTCGCCCGCGCCCGCGCTGCCCGCTGGCCCCGCCTGTCAGCCGCCGCGCCCGCGCTGCCCGCCCGGCCCCGCCTGTCAGCCGCCCAGACCGCCGCGCGCCCGCGCGCCCGCCCGCAGGATCTAATCCTGGCCGTCCGTTTGAGATCCAACGGCTGTGAAGGCCCGATACCCCTTCGCCCGCGCGTTTTCTTAAAGAACCCCCTGTTTTCTGGAAATTGCGCCCGCCGTCCCTGGTTTCTCGCAGTTAGGTCCTCGGACCTTTTATTTAATTCAAAATAGGTCCTTAGGGTATATTTTTAACCCCTAAACTTGTAAAACTCATAACTTTGTCATATGAACTCCAAATTAGGTGCTTCAAATTGCAAAATGTTCATAAAATTATTATCTATCTGTTTATGCAATGTTTCCCTGCTGTTTCCATGTCCCAATTAATGGTTAATCATTAGGATAGGATTAAGGTTATTGGAACCTTATTTGAGATAAATAAAAGATAGTAGACTTTAATAAAAGTTGGAGCACTTAAGTTTATGGACTTAAACACCTAAGTTTAGGAACTTAAAACCAGATAATGATTTAATCCCACCACTGACTTAAACCTGATTAGTGGATAATGACTCACTTTGTATAGTCCCCTACCCTAGACCTAGAGAATACCAGAGTGCCTCTCCCTTTTCTATTATGAACTTGTGACCTCTCTCTGCTGCATATGTTTGGTATATTGTTTTTGTTTGTTATTTCCCAAGTGCATAGTGTGAATGATTACTTTACGTAGACAACGAGCAGTCTGTGTTTCCCGAGGAAGTTGCAGAGGAAGTTCCTGATCAGCAGTTTGGTGAAGGCAAGTGTCCTCTGACCCATTATGTCCTATTCATTTATAACTTACTACTCCGCATTACTTACTTGAAACCTAAGGATTGACTAGCTTTACACTTTACTTTATCCTTGATGACCTTATGGGCTATTATGGTTAGCATTCTGCTACTGCCTTAACTTAATCAATGAACATGATGTGACTATTTATGATACTGTTATCCTGATGATGTTGATGATCTTGTGATACTCTAGGGGGCTCAGGCTGTTTCCTGAGTACCTCTCCGTAAGGACCTGTTCGTTGAGAGACCACCCGGGATAACAGTGCAACCATGAGGGTGAAATGGGGCGCCCTTAGCTAATTAATTAGAGGAACTAGAGGTGTAGTTGCTTCGCCGTCGTGCCGTCAATGGGGTCCAGGCACAGTGCTTGCTCTGCCGAGGCTGAGTGCCGAGGTTCTTTCGTTTTGCTTTTGTTAGTCACTCTCCTGCGGGGAGGGGTACTGTGTTTATCAAACTGGAGAAACCTAACGGGCAGCTACGATCTCTAGGGAATCTTTGTAACAGCTACGTAGTGATACCCTGCCGGACCACCTAGGTAGTGGTCAATGGGGATTAGCTCTCCCCGGGTAGAAAGGGTATCATGACTCATGGGTAAAGTGTGCAACCTCTGCAGAGGGTAGTGAAACTGATATATCAGCCGTGCTCACGGTTAAGAGCAGCCTTGGGATCCTCTTTGATTAGAGATACAGATGGTTCGAGATACAGGGATTATGTTATGGTTTTGGTTCGAATATGATGATGTTGTTCCTCGATGAGGAAATGGTTTATGGGTTGGTTAATGATAAAATCTGGCTTCTACTAATGATAAATACCTGACCAACTAAAAGCAACTGCTGGAGCCTAACCCCACATAAAGCTAGTCCACTTCAGCCAAACGGGACATTTGCTGAGTACGTTGATGTGTACTCATCCTTGCTTTACCACAAAACACCAGGTTGTCCGCATTGTAACCACTGCTCCGGAGAAGGCGAAGTCGTGGAAGGAGACTTCCAGGAGTTCCAAGACTACGACGAATTCTAGGTGTGGGTTGGCGGCAACCCCCAGTCAGCTGCCTGTGAAGGCCTTATCTTTACTGCGTTTCGCTAGCACTTTGATTTATCTGTTAAGTTGATGACTATGAGGATGTCTATGACTCTGTGATGTAATAAGTTAATACTCTTTTAAGTTATTATTCGAGCAAATGTGCTATGATGTTCATTTATGTAATCGCTGTGTACGTGAGTTCTGATCCTGGCACGTACATAGTTCGCACTTGGTTTGCCTTCCAAAACCGGGTGTGACATAAGTGGTATCAAAGCCGTGCTGACTGTAGGACCGCTGACCTAGAGTAGCACTGGTCATACTAAGGACTATTGACCTTCCCCCCTCACCTTGACCTCTGATGTTACTTCAAAAGTCGGTCACCTCGACCAACCCTGTGTTTTACTACATATACATACCATATTATACCTTGTTAAAATTTTTATCTTATTCTGTCTATGGTTTATTCACTTGTCATATTAGTTCTGCTCTTACTCTTATGCTTACGGTGTCTTTTGTAGATGGCTCGTCTTAGACACACTGCACGTAAGTCGGTGATTCCTTTCCTGCCGTCTCGACTTGCGGAGCGTCCTCTGCACCGCACCGTGTCCGGTCAGTCGAGTCACCTGGAGAGACTGCACCACCGCCTGCGTGAGGAGCAGGAACGCCGGCGGCAGCACAGAGAGCAGCAGGGCTCTTCCTCCTCGTCCCAGCAAGAGGTGGAGTCTGTGAGGCCCCGCTCCTCTGTTGCCCAGCTGGAGGCACCCCCTGCACCACCGCGGGACGCCTCGGCTGTTGGAGGAGCTACCGGAGGAGGTCCGGGAGGAGACCCCGACGACGACGACTCAGACCACAGCACGGAGTCTTCTGAGCCGCAGGAGGCGGAAGGATGGGTCGCCCGACCCATCACCCGTGACGCCGCTCGCGGTTGTCACTTCCACGACGCACTCGACACCTTGCTGCGCCAGGCTTTCGACCGGCACACCTGGTCGATCGAGTATCGTTGTGTAGTCTACCAGCACAGTCGCGGGAGGTACCCGGACCGCTGGGAGGCTACCTGCCTAGTTCGCCGTCCGGAGGATGACCTCCGGGGTGCGGAGGCCGTTTCGGAGCACTATTCCATCTCCGAGAGGGACACTGCAGAGGCGGCTATGCAGGATGCAGCACGACGTGCACTCTCCCAGTACTGTTCTTTGTTCGGTGGCGTGGCCGACGGTCTTAACCTTCGGTACTACCCCCGCCGCCCTACTGGCAGCACATAGAGTGTGGTTGTCTCACCTGTTGGTGAGGCTAACCCTAGGTTGAGCAGCACAGTCAACCTAGTCGCAGTGCTTAACACTGAGCTGGATCACTCTCTGGACGAGCTGAGCAGGGCTCGAACGGAGATTGCGGAGTTGCGTGCTGAGCTGGCAGAGCGCCATCACCAGGAGGGTGGTTCCCCCGCTCCTGTTGGGACTCAGCACCCATACCGCTCGCCGCCACGTGGTCACCACACTTATGGTTCCCCTGCCTGTAAGACCAGGATAGATCTGGATCCTTAGATTGTTAGCGTCGAAGTTTGTAATAATTCTTAAGTCAGATGTCTCAGTCTTAAATAGTTAGTTTAGTTTGCTTATCAGTTGCTTCCAATTAGCTTAGTTTGCTTATCAGTTGCTTGCATGCTTGTTATGATGAACTTGTGCTGGATTTGAATCTTTGTAATGACTGTTGCCAACCTGTGGGTTTCCCCTGCGGTTTGGCCTAGCTATAATGTTAGTAAAGTCAGTTATTTAGTTGGGAAGCCATTTACTTCTACTTTCCTTTCTATCTGAGAAGCTGTGTTGAATCATAATGAGGATCAGTGAAGCTCTTTGTTCACTCAGTGCCATGAAGAATTATGTATTCTCTTTTCTTATGCTGGAGGGTTGTAAGATCAACGCTGATGAATGAATGTCTTCCACAGATGTCTGACAACAGGCGCCGATGCAACAGGCGTGCTCAGCAAGAGCAGCAGGACCAGCAGGAGGAACAACAGAGGCAGCCTCCCCCGCCACCCCCGATGATAGTGGAGCAGATGTTCTTGATGCAGACTCAGGCAGTGCAGGCCATTGGGCAGACTCTGGCAGCCATGCAGCAGGCTCAACAGCAACCTCAACCCCAGTTGCAAGTGCAGATGCCCCAGATGCCACGGGATAAGCGTGGTGAGTTCATGAGAGGGCACCCTCCTACCTTCGCCCATTCTGCCGACCCCATGGATGCAGAAGACTGGCTGCGCGCAGTGGAGAGAGAACTGCGCACCGCTCAATGTAACGACAGGGAGAAGGTTCTGTATGGTCCCCGTCAGCTAAGGGGAGCAGCCCAGTCCTGGTGGGAGTCCTACCTCACCACACATGCTGACCCCGAAGCCATCACCTGGGAAGAATTCAGCGAGAGTTTCCGCAGGTACCATGTGCTGGAGGGACTGGTGATCGTGAAGAAGGAGGAGTTTCTGGCTCTGAAGCAGGGACCCCTGTCTGTTAGTGAATACAGAGACAAGTTTCTGCAGCTATCTCGTTATGCACCTGAGGATGTCAACACTGATGCTAAAAGGCAGTACAGGTTCATGAGGGGTTTGGTGGATCCCCTGCATTACCAGCTGATGAATCACACCTTCCCCACCTTCCAGCACCTGATCGATAGGGCAGTTATGACTGAGAAGAAGCGTAAGGATATGGAAGATCGGAAGCGCAAGATGAGTGGACCCCAGACCGGAGGCATCAGCCGTCCATGTTTCTCAGGCAGTTCATCTCAGCAAGGCAGGCCCGGTCACCCACAGGGATATCAGAATCAGAATCAGCGTCCGCATCAGCAGCAGTTTCAGAGGCAGTATCAACAGCAGCAGCAGCAGTATCGTCAGAACAGCCAGCAGGGAGGTAATCAGTATCAGAAGCAGAACAACCAGGCACCTCGCCTTCCTGCCCCAGCAGCAAACCAGAGCAACCAAGCAGCCCCAGCACAAGGAGGAGGCAGAGGATGTTTCCACTGTGGAGAACAAGGCCACTGGGCGATGCAATGCCCGAAGAAGATGGCGCAGCAGCAGACCAACCCCAATGCTACAACAAGGCAAGGTGTACTGCAGCCGACAGCAGGCAATCGTAGCCAAGCGTACAACCGTGGAAAGGTGAACCACTTGGAGGCCGAAGCGATCCAGGATGCACCAGATGTGGCAGTAGGTATGTTCTCAGTCGAATCTCATCCCACGAAAGTGCTATTTGATACTGGTGCAACTCATTCATTTGTCACTGCAACCTGGGTAGAATTGCATAACATCTCAGTAGAGGCAATGATGCCGCCCATGAGGATTAATTCAGTTGGTGGCAAGGTGCAAACAGATAAAATATGTTCAAATATAAGGGTGGAAATAAGGGGGATAGGGTTCCCCAGTGACTTAATAGTAATAGACACCCCTGGGATAGATGTCATTCTAGGGATGAATTGGTTAATGAAGTATGAAGCAAATATTAGCTGTGACAAGAGGACCGTAACATTGAAGTCCCCGTCAGGAGAAGAGGTAGTGGCCGAGCTAAGGATACCTAAATCAGCGGAGGGTGTCTGTCACCAGATTTCAGTTGATAGTAAGGAGCCCAACCCGCTCGAGACTATCAAGGTTGTGTCGGACTTTCCGGACGTATTTCCCGAGGAGCTAACGGGCATGCCACCCGAGAGAAAAGTCGAATTTGCCATAGAGCTTATCCCTGGTACCGCCCCCATTTCCAAAAGAGCCTACCGAGTGTCTGGACCAGAATTGGTGGAACTCAAGAAGCAGATAGATGAGATGTTAGAGAAGGGTTACATCAGACCAAGTACCTCGCCTTGGGCCGCTCCGGTGTTGTTTGTAGAGAAGAAAGATGGTACCAAAAGGATGTGCATAGATTACAGAGCCTTGAATGAAGTCACTGTCAAAAACAAGTACCCCCTGCCAAGGATAGAAGATTTGTTCGACCAGCTCAGAGGTGCCAGCGTATTCTCGAAGATAGATCTGAGATCAGGTTACCATCAACTCAGAATCCGACCCTCGGACATACCAAAGACGACATTCATCACCAAGTACGGGTTATATGAATTCACAGTTATGTCCTTTGGTTTGACAAATGCGCCAGCTTTCTTTATGTATCTGATGAACAGCGTGTTCATGGATTATCTGGACAAGTTTGTGGTAGTGTTTATCGATGATATTCTTATATACTCTCAAAGTGAGGAAGATCATGTAGAGCATTTGAAGATGGTATTGCAAAGACTTCGAGAGCATCAGCTGTATGCCAAGCTGAGCAAATGCGAGTTCTGGATTCATGAAGTCTTATTTCTGGGTCATATCATAAATCAAGATGGGTTGGCAGTGGATCCAAAGAAAGTGGCAGATATCCTGAACTGGAAAGCACCAAAGGATGTTCGTGGAATCAAGAGCTTCATTGGAATGGCTGGGTATTACAGGCGTTTCATCGAAGGCTTCTCAAAGATTGCAAGACCAATGACAGCGTTACTAGCGAAGAAAGTTGAGTTTAAGTGGACCCAAAAGTGTCAGGAAGCATTTGAAGAACTGAAAAATAGATTGACTACAGCTTCGGTGTTAGTCCTGCCTGATGTTCACAAGCCATTCTCAGTGTATTGCGATGCTTCTTACACCGGATTGGGATGTGTGCTAATGCAAGAAGGAAGAGTTGTAGCATATTCATCTCGACAGCTGAAGATCCATGAGAAAAATTATCCCACACACGACCTGGAGTTGGCAGCAGTAGTTCATGCTTTGAAGACATGGAGACATTACTTGTATGGACAGAAGTGCGACATCTACACAGATCATAAAAGTCTGAAGTACATATTCACCCAGTCAGAGTTAAACATGAGGCAGCGAAGATGGTTGGAATTGATCAAAGACTATGAGTTGGAGATACATTACCATCCAGGCAAAGCCAATGTGGTTGCAGATGCTCTGAGCAGGAAGAGTCAAGTCAATATGTTGGCCACGTACCCAATGCCATATGAGTTAGCCAAGGAGTTCAACAGACTGAGTCTCGGTTTCCTGAACAGTACGCAAGGAGTAACAGTGGAATTAGAGCCCACCCTAGAGCGGGAGATCAAAGAAGGGCAGAAGGATGATGAAAGCATCAACAAGATCCGGCAGCTGATCTTAGAAGGAAGAGGCAAAGACTTTCGAGAGGATGAAGATGGGGTAATATGGTTCAAGGACCGATTGTGTGTCCCCGACCTCAAACCTATTCGGGAGCTGATCCTCAAGGAAGCTCATGAGACAGCCTACTCCATACACCCGGGAAGTGAAAAGATGTACTAGGATTTAAAAAGGAGGTTTTGGTGGTATGGCATGAAAAGAGAAATCGCAGAATATGTCGCCATCTGTGATAGCTGTCAAAGAACCAAAGCAGAGCATCAAAGGCCCGCCGGATTGTTGCAGCCATTGCGGATTCCTCAGTGGAAGTGGGATGAGATCGGGATGGATTTTCTAGTTGGCCTACCTCGTACCCGGGCCGGTTATGATTCCATCTGGGTGGTTGTGGACCGCTTAACAAAGGTGGCCCATTTCATACCTATGAAGACCACATACACCGGAGCAACGTTAGCTGAGTTATACATGTCACGGATAGTTTGCCTTCATGGTGTGCCGAAGAAGATAGTGTCAGATCGAGGAACGCAGTTCACCTCTCATTTTTGGCAGCAGCTACAAGAAGCTTTGGGCACCCATTTGAACTTCAGCTCGGCTTATCACCCGCAGACAGACGGTCAGACTGAAAGAACTAATCAGATCCTAGAAGATATGCTGAGAGCCTGTGCGTTGCAAGACAAGTCGGGATGGGACAAAAGGTTACCTTATGCAGAATTCTCCTACAACAATAGCTACCAGGCCAGCTTGAAGATGTCACCGTTTCAGGCACTCTATGGACGGAGTTGTAGGACTCCGCTGCATTGGGACCAGCCTGGAGAGAGACAGGTGTTTGGCCCCGACATCCTACTTGAAGCCGAAGAGAATATCAAAATGGTTCGGGAGAATCTGAAGATAGCCCAGTCAAGACAGCGAAGCTATGCGGACCGAAGGAGAAGAGAACTGAGTTTCGAAGTGGGGGATTTCGTCTATCTGAAGGTGTCACCTATCAGGGGAGTCAGAAGGTTCAGAGTTAAAGGCAAGTTAGCACCCCGGTACGTTGGACCATATCAGATTCAGGCAAAACGTGGAGAAGTGGCTTACCAGCTCAACCTACCAGAGAGCTTGTCAGCAGTGCACAATGTGTTCCACGTGTCGCAATTGAAGAAGTGTCTGCGAGTACCAGAAGAACAGTTGCCAGTGGAGGGTTTGGAAGTCCAGGAGGATCTGACATACATAGAGAAGCCAACGCAGATTCTGGAGTTTGCAGACAGAGTCACCCGGAGGAATACCATCAGAATGTGCAAAGTTAGATGGGGTCACCACTCCGAGGAAGAAGCAACCTGGGAACGAGAAGATGATCTGAAAGCCAAATACCCTGAACTCTTTGCTGACCAACCCTGAATCTCGAGGGCGAGATTCTTTTAAGGGGGATAGGTTTGTAACACCCTGAATTTGGGGGTATAAAATTTCTTTGCTCATATTCACAAATTCAGGTGTTACTTCCCTTTTCTCATCCTTCCCCAATCTCCTCTCTCTCATTTCTATAGGAGAAAAATGGTTATTTTATTTATAATTCTAGTCTGTTAGCTCAAACTCCAAGGG
Organism: Zea luxurians; assembly: GCA_029449295.1. Classification (NCBI taxonomy): domain Eukaryota; kingdom Viridiplantae; phylum Streptophyta; class Magnoliopsida; order Poales; family Poaceae; genus Zea; species Zea luxurians. The sequence continues at coordinate 72,726,546 of JAOPSE010000013.1, read as the reverse complement.
AGTATGAATTGTTGCATCATGTTGAACCCTAGATTTCACTTTTGTCTGGTGCATAATTCTCAAAAAGTCTAATTTGAATTTGTGGCTCATTTGAATTTGAATCAAATAGAGAAAATAAAAAGAAAAGGGAAAAACAATTCCAAAATAAAAGAAAAAGGAAAAGCAGCCCAAACCCCGCCCCCTCGGCCTTTCGGCCCAGTCAGCCCATCTCGCGCGCGCGCGCCTCTCCCCCCCTCCTCTCTCTGCCTGGCGGGCCCCACCTGTCGGCGCTCCCGCTTCCCCACGCGTGCGCCATCTCCCTTGCTCTCTCTCTCTGCTCGCGGGCCCCGCCTGTCGGTGCAACCGTTCCCCGCGTGCGCCCGCTCCCTCGCTCTCTCTGCCCGTGGGCCCGGCCCGTCAGCCCCGCTCTCCTCGCGCCCGCGCTCGCTTTCTCCTCTCTCTGCGCCGCGGGCCCGGGCTGTCAGCTCCCTCGTCCTCGCGTAACCGCCGCCCGAGCTGTGTGCGCCCGCCTTCTCCGCGCCCACGTCGCGCGTGGGGCTCGCCCCAACCCCGCCCTTGGCCACTAGAGCCTCGAACCCCACTCGCCCTCTCCCCCTCCCTCATTTGCGCACCAACGGGCCTCTCTCTTCCACCTCTCCCTCGCTGCGCGCACGCCAAAGCGCCATCGCCGCGAACCACCGCCGCCCGAGCTCGTTTCTCGGCCGCCGTTGGAGCTCCGCCGTGTCCATTGCCACGGTGAGCTTCGCCCCGGCGTCCGCAACCCGGAACGCGCCCCAATTTTCCCTCTTCCTCCCCGAACTCCTCTGCCCGCGCTCACCCGCCGTTCACCGTGCAGCCGCCGAGGTCCGCCACTGTCGACTCAGGCTGTCGTCGCGTCTCCGTCGCCACCGAGAGGTCCCTGGGATTCGCCTTGAGGTAAGGAACCTCCCCTGCCCTCTCCCTCCCCTTCTATTGCTCCCTGCTGCACTTAATTCCTCGCCGGAGTCGATTAGCGCCGCCGCCGAGCCACTCCACCGTGAACCGCCCCCTCCGGTGCCCCTGCCCCGACCCAGTCCCCAGCAGAAGACTCCCCGCGTCCTCCCCAACCTCCCCGGCCATTCGGGTCGCCCCAAGGACCCGCAGGGCCCCTGCGCCCCTCGTCTCCGGCGAGTTCTCCGCCGCGGGACGGGCGCCGCCGCCTCAGCCGGCTGGAGAAGAAGAAAGAAGCCGGCCGCCAGATCTCCGCCGTCCATCTTAGATCGGACGGTCCCGTTTTAAATAGGCCGAATCCGATCCTAGCCGTCCGCCCAAGATCCAACGGCCCAGAGCCGTTTCGCCCGCGCCCGCGCTAGCTCTGCCCGCCCGGCCCCGCCTGCCAGTCGCCCGCGCCCGCGCTGCCCGCTGGCCCCGCCTGTCAGCCGCCGCGCCCGCGCTGCCCGCCCGGCCCCGCCTGTCAGCCGCCCAGACCGCCGCGTGCCCGCGCGCCCGCCCGCAGGATCTAATCCTGGCCGTCCGTTTGAGATCCAACGGCTGTGAAGGCCCGATACCCCTTCGCCCGCGCGTTTTCTTAAAGAACCCCCCTGTTTTCTGGAAATTGCGCCCGCCGTCCCTGGTTTCTCGCAGTTAGGTCCTCGGACCTTTTATTTAATTCAAAATAGGTCCTTAGGGTATATTTTTAACCCCTAAACTTGTAAAACTCATAACTTTGTCATATGAACTCCAAATTAGGTGCTTCAAATTGCAAAATGTTCATAAAATTATTATCTATCTGTTTATGCAATGTTTCCCTGCTGTTTCCATGTCCCAATTAATGGTTAATCATTAGGATAGGATTAAGGTTATTGGAACCTTATTTGAGATAAATAAAAGATAGTAGACTTTAATAAAAGTTGGAGCACTTAAGTTTATGGACTTAAACACCTAAGTTTAGGAACTTAAAACCAGATAATGATTTAATCCCACCACTGACTTAAACCTGATTAGTGGATAATGACTCACTTTGTATAGTCCCCTACCCTAGACCTAGAGAATACCAGAGTGCCTCTCCCTTTTCTATTATGAACTTGTGACCTCTCTCTGCTGCATATGTTTGGTATATTGTTTTTGTTTGTTATTTCCCAAGTGCATAGTGTGAATGATTACTTTACGTAGACAACGAGCAGTCTGTGTTTCCCGAGGAAGTTGCAGAGGAAGTTCCTGATCAGCAGTTTGGTGAAGGCAAGTGTCCTCTGACCCATTATGTCCTATTCATTTATAACTTACTACCCCGCATTACTTACTTGAAACCTAAGGATTGACTAGCTTTACACTTTACTTTATCCTTGATGACCTTATGGGCTATTATGGTTAGCATTCTGCTACTGCCTTAACTTAATCAATGAACATGATGTGACTATTTATGATACTGTTATCCTGATGATGTTGATGATCTTGTGATACTCTAGGGGCTCAGGCTGTTTCCTGAGTACCTCTCCGTAAGGACCTGTTCGTTGAGAGACCACCCGGGATAACAGTGCAACCATGAGGGTGAAATGGGGCGCCCTTAGCTAATTAATTAGAGGAACTAGAGGTGTAGTTGCTTCGCCGTCGTGCCGTCAATGGGGTCCAGGCACAGTGCTTGCTCTGCCAAGGCTGAGTGCCGAGGTTCTTTCGTTTTGCTTTTGTTAGTCACTCTCCTGCGGGGAGGGGTACTGTGTTTATCAAACTGGAGAAACCTAACGGGCAGCTACGATCTCTAGGGAATCTTTGTAACAGCTACGTAGTGATACCCTGCCGGACCACCTAGGTAGTGGTCAATGGGGATTAGCTCTCCCCGGGTAGAAAGGGTATCATGACTCATGGGTAAAGTGTGCAACCTCTGCAGAGGGTAGTGAAACTGATATATCAGCCGTGCTCACGGTTAAGAGCAGCCTTGGGATCCTCTTTGATTAGAGATACAGATGGTTCGAGATACAGGGATTATGTTATGGTTTTGGTTCGAATATGATGATGTTGTTCCTCGATGAGGAAATGGTTTATGGGTTGGTTAATGATAAAACCTGGCTTCTACTAATGATAAATACCTGACCAACTAAAAGCAACTGCTGGAGCCTAACCCCACATAAAGCTAGTCCACTTCAGCCAAACGGGACATTTGCTGAGTACGTTGATGTGTACTCATCCTTGCTTTACCACAAAACACCAGGTTGTCCGCATTGTAACCACTGCTCCGGAGAAGGCGAAGTCGTGGAAGGAGACTTCCAGGAGTTCCAAGACTACGACGAATTCTAGGTGTGGGTTGGCGGCAACCCCCAGTCAGCTGCCTGTGAAGGCCTTATCTTTACTGCGTTTCGCTAGCACTTTGATTTATCTGTTAAGTTGATGACTATGAGGATGTCTATGACTCTGTGATGTAATAAGTTAATACTCTTTTAAGTTATTATTCGAGCAAATGTGCTATGATGTTCATTTATGTAATCGCTGTGTACGTGAGTTCTGATCCTGGCACGTACATAGTTCGCACTTGGTTTGCCTTCCAAAACCGGGTGTGACATCGGGTCCTCACGCCGATAAACCTAGCCGCCACACCCAGCCCCTTCGTTTCGACCGAGTTCTACGCCATCACCTACTGTCGTGCACGCCGTGAGCAAGAGAGAGAGAGAGCCGCGGCGTTGAAATCGAGTTGCCGCTGGCGACGGGCCCTCGAGTGCGACTGGGGGGCTTTGCGCAACCCCGTGCGGTCGATTGAGGAAGGTGGTGGCGCACGGGAGTCATCGGTGTGACGTTAATTTCTCACTGCCGCTTGCGGATCGCCGCTGACCCGCATAGTGTCGTGGTCAGTTCATCAGGACACTCCAACGCCGGTAAGAACCCCCTCTGGCTGTTCGTATCGCCATACACATGGCAGGGACGTATTCAATTGAGGAAGTTGGGGCTAGGGGCGTGGGATTGGGGAAGCTCGTCGGCGTTTCCGCCGCGGTGGCCGCTCCCTTCGGTGGCCGCGGATGGAGCTGGGAGATGCAGTGGCCGCCGTCCGTAGTTGGATGAACGGTACAGATCAACCTGGGTAGTAACCATTCGCTGGGGCAATCTGAACCGTAGGATTGTAAACGAATGGACTAGATTAGGTTAGTGCTTTCACCTTCAAGTCGTTCGATCCGGCCCCTTGGATCAAGATCCGTCGGTCTGCGTGGCGTACCGGTTCGGGGGCGTGCTCGATCTAATCTGGGGCGTGCAAGATTGATCCAACGGCCCACGGTGACCAATACCCCTTCGCGGGTCATTTTTGTTAAAGAGTCCCTGGAAAAATAACAAATCAACCCGCCACCCTATCTGACTGTGCACTGGGTCTCGTACCTCTTGCGCAGAGACCCCTGAGTTTTCTGGAATTCGAGGCCTAGTCCAGGGGATATTAAAACCGAGAAAATGATTATAGAATTTAGTTTTTAATACAAAAACAATTCTAGAAACTTGTAAAATTCGTAGAAATTCCATTTTTGCTCCAAATTGAGCCATTCCAATTTCTAAAATTTTGTAATAATGTTCTCTATCATATAGTGGCTCTGTTTTGGCATGTAAACAGTAAGAAAATTAATTTATCATCTAATCCTATTAGAATCACATTAAATCTTAGAAAATTCATAACTTGAAATCTATAACTCCAAATTCAGTGATTCCAGTTCCTATGATTTCATTTTAATGTATAGATTTTTACTGTATATTTTATTTACATGTTTGGTGCAATGTTAATTTTTGCTATACTATGTATGTATTGTGTTGATGCGAGTAGACGAGCAAGCCACTGTGGAAACTGAGGTTCAACAAGTAGAGGTAGCTGAGCAGGAGCTCATTGAAGGCAAGTTGTGCCCTTGATCACTTACTTTTTCCCAGCCATGTTCTTATTAATTATAATGATCTGCATAGGTTAATTTTGATGGGAGCCTTTATGTTACCCGAGTTTTGATTACCTCTATACCTTGTTCACCCCTGATACATTTTTGGGTAGTACTTGCTATTGCTTTATGTGGATTGGGTATGGAGATACACTATTCATGATTATTCTATTATTATCTTGTTATTATTACTGTTCATGTTAAGATCATTAAATTAATGGGAACATGGAGCGACCACCCGGGAAAACAGTGCTACCACAAGGGTTTAATGGGACGCCCTTGGCTGATTAACTAGGAAAGCTAGGGGAGGGCTACCTTACCCGAAAGGGGCAAGGGCAGTAGGGGAGTGGTCAGTGTAGGGAGGTCCTTGTTTGATTTTGCTGCGATGGCGGTCGGCAAGAACCCTGCACTGGAGCTTCCTATAAACTATAGCGGGTAGTCTGAAGCTAGTGGAACTTTGTAAAGGCCTCGTAGTGTTACCCTGCCTCGCTTCCTTGGTAGAGGTGTATGGGATTCATGACCCCTTGGCAGATGGGTAACACGGCTTGTGGATAAAGATGCGCAACCTCTGCAGAGTGTAAAACTAGTATACTAGCCGTGCTCACGGTCATGAGCGGCTTGGACCCTCACATGATTAACCATGGAACTTAAATTTAATTTGACATTTGCATCGCATTTGGGATTATTTTACTATTACTTTTCTTTATTATTATTAAGGTTTGGTATTTACTTACACTTAGTAATTGCTAATAAAATTTTGATCAACTTATAAAAGCAATGCTCAGCCTCAGCCTCTATTTCATTGATCAGCCTTACACTACATGAACTCCCACCTTTGGTGAGTTCATGCCACATTATTCCCCACGACTTGTTGAGCTATGAACGTATGTGAGCTCACTCTTGCTGTCTCACACCCCCCCACAGGAGAAGAACAGGTGGTCGAAGAGGAGCCGCCTAACACTGAGGAGTTTGATCTGATCTAGGTGGCGTTTCTCAGTCGACATTGGCGCCGACGATCCTTAGTTCGTTTTATGGTTATACTTTTATTTTGTAATAAGTCTTCCGCTATGTAATAATTACTCTGATGTTTTATGACATTTATCTCTATACACTCTGTTATTATATATGTTGTCTTCTTGGCGCATGTATGAGATGCACCTGGCTTTGTTCCTTAAAGCCGGGTGTTACAGAAGTGGTATCAGAGGAAATGTTGACTGTAGGACGAAACCTAGATAGAAATGGACAACCCTTACCTACTTATCTTACTCTGATTCTTTCTATACTTATCTTGATCCTGTCTCACCTTCTACTGTTCTACCCTAATCATTCTTACCTTTTCTACTCTTAGACAAGATGGATTTCACACCTTGGAATCCCTACCCCTATGACAATTTTAAGAGATAGGAAGCCTAAGACGAAATTAAAATTTATTTTCTCTATCAAAAATATTGGTTGATTGTTCTGATGATTAATGCCTGATTTGCTTCTTTGATTGATTGAATTACTATAGATGGACATCTTAGCATGTACCAACATAAGGTATTGAATTAGCTATAGTAGGTGAAATATTAATCTGCTTAGCTAATAAATCCCCCAAAATAACCTGATTTGTAAGTACCTGCCTTGGCTACTATTTTCTTACCTTATGTATCTAACTCAGATGGTCAATACCAGGAGGGGTGGTGGAATTGATTTGCCTCCTAACCGACACACTCGAAGGATATATAGACAACCTCAGCCACAGCCTGCAGAGATGAATCCTCCTAATCCTCCACCAGGCGGAGTTGATCCACTAGTTGCTGCTCAGATGGCGGTGATGCAGCAAATGGTGGACACTATGGCTGATATGCGTGCCCAGATGCAGCAAGAACGCCAGGAAATGCGTCAGGAAAGAGAGGATATACGCTAGGAGTTGCGCCAGGAGAGAGATGAGATACGCCAAGAAAGGAGGGCGCAACAACAGCAGCTGCAACAGCAACTTCAACAACAGCAACAACAGCAACAAGTACCACTGCCTCCACCACCACCACCAGTTCCACCTCGTGATAAGCACCGGGAGTTCATGAGTCATAAGCCACCTACATTTGCAAGTTCGCCAGATCCACTTGATGCAGATGATTGGCTGAAAGCAATTGAGAAGATGCTCAACATTGCACAATGCACTGACCGGGAGAAGGTTTTATATGCTTCTGGATGTCTGACTGGTCCTGCTGCTGACTGGTGGGATTCTTATACTACTGCCCATGATGCTGCTGATACTATTACCTGGGCAGAGTTCAGTACGCAGTTCAGGAACTATCATATTCCAGCTGGGATGATAAAGATCAAGAAGAAGGAGTTTCTGGCATTGAAGCAAGGCAACATGTCGGTCAGCGAGTACAAAGACAAATTTATTCAGCTGTCGAGATATGCTCCGGAGGAAGTTGCTGAGGATGAGAGAAAGCAGGAGCACTTTATTGAAGGACTTAATGGACCCTTGCAGTATGCACTGGTTGCACACACCTTTCCATCCTTTCAGAGGCTACTGGATAAGGCTCTTGCTATTGAACACAAGCGTGTTCAATTTGGTGATTTGAAGAGGAAGGCTATCTCACAAGGACAGGGTGGCAGCAGTGTTCGTCCTCGTTACAGTTCACCACAGGGTACACCGACTCGACCAGGAGGACCGCGCCCAGTTCAGCAATCACCACTGAGGACTCCACCTCCTCGACAGGCTACCCCCACTGGCACTCCGACAAAGTTTGCAGGACAGAGTCCAGGCACTACGTGTTTCAAGTGTGGGAAGACTGGTCATTATGCAAATGTCTGCCCATAGAGGATTGCTACTACTCCAGCTCAGAACAAGCAACAGACCCCTGGCAAGGGATATTCTATAGCCAGGGTGAATCAAGTCAGCGTTGATGATACTCCTGATGGTGGGGACCTCGTAATTGGTATGTTTTATGTTAATGCAATTCCTGCAACAATATTATTTGATTCTGGTGCTACACATTCATTCATGTCTGCTCGATATGCCAACACAAATGAAATACCACTGCTAAATATGAGAAAACCCATGATAGTAATTACACCTAAAGGGCCTGTTGAGGCGAATCAAATGACACGTAGATTGACATTGACCATTATGGGTAGAGAATTTGGAGCTACTGCTATAATATTAGAGTCAAGCAGTATAGATCTGATCCTTGGTATGTCATGGCTAAGAAAGGCAAAGGCCGTTATAGCATGTGGTAGAGGTACCATAGAACTCACTACCACTAAAGGAGAAAGATTTCAAGTTAATATTGCAGTAACCTCCTCATCCATGCGTGCAATGTTCTTTATGCCTGAGGAGTTTGTTGGTGATAACATCCGGGTGGTTAGAGATTTTCCGGATGTCTTTCCGGAGGAGTTACCAGGGATGCCACCTGATAGAGAAGTTGAGTTTGTTATTGATCTCTTACCTGGAACCGCCCCTATTTCTAAACGGCCATATAGGATGTCCGTAGAAGAGTTGAAGGAACTTAAGAAGCAGTTAACTGAGTTACAAGATGCTGGGTACATTCGTCCGAGTTCCTCACCTTGGGGAGCACCGGTGTTATTTGTGCAGAAGAAGGATGGATCACAGCGGATGTGTGTGGATTATAGATCTCTCAACGATGTTACGGTGAAGAACAAGTATCCATTACCCCGTATTGAGGATTTATTTGATCAGATGAGAGGTGCTAGAGTATTCTCGAAGATTGATCTCCGATCCGGTTACCATCAGATGAGGATTAGACCATCGGATATTCCCAAGACGGCTTTCTCGACTCGATATGGATTATATGAGTTTACTGTTATGTCGTTTGGACTAACCAATGCACCAGCTTACTTCATGAATTTGATGAACAAAGTGTTTATGGAGTATTTGGACGGATTCGTCGTGGTGTTTATCGACGATATTCTTATCTATTCTAAGAATGAAAGTAATCATGAACAACATCTAAGGTTGGTGCTACAGAAGTTACGAGATAATCAACTCTACGCTAAGTTCAGCAAGTGCGAGTTTTGGATTGACAAGGTGCCATTCCTTGGTCATATTATTTCTAACGGAGGAATAGCAGTGGATCCTGCTAAGGTGAAGGAGATTATGGAGTGGAGAGTGCCCACTACAGTTACTGAGATTCGGAGTTTCTTGGGACTCACAGGATATTATCGGAGATTTATTGAAGGGTTTTCTAAGATTGCTAAGCCCATGACATCGCTTTTGGAGAAAGGAAGAGAATTCAAGTGGGATGAGAAATGCCAAGAAAGCTTTGATCAATTGAAGGAGAGATTGATGTCACCCCCGGTATTGATTATGCCAGATCTGCAGAAGGGATTTGACATTTATTGTGATGCATGTGGCCAAGGACTTGGATGTGTGCTTATGCAAGAAGGTCATGTGATTGCCTATGCATCTCGTCAGTTGCGGAAGCATGAATTGAACTACCCCACTCATGACTTAGAGCTGGCAGCAGTTGTGCATGCACTGAAGATTTGGAGACACTACATTATGGGAACTAAGTGTCAAGTGTACACGGATCACAAGAGTTTGAAGTATATATTCACTCAGAAGGATCTCAACCTCAGACAACGTCGTTGGTTGGAGCTCATCAAGGATTATGATTTGGAGATTCACTATCACCCAGGCAAGGCAAATTTGGTTGCAGATGCCTTGAGTCGGAAGGAGCATGTTCACTCCGCTTTCGTTGTCCAGCTACCTGATGAATTAGCAAAAGATTTTGAGAGACTCAACCTGGGAATTGTTACACATATAGAAGGAGTGACTATTGAATTGGAACCTACCTTGGAGCAAGAAATTCGTAAAGGCCAGGTTGGTGATGCTAAAATCCAGGAGATCAAGGATCTGATAACAGAGGGTAGAGGCCCGGAATTCACAGAGGATGAGCAAGGCACGATATGGTTCAAGAATCGGATCTGTGTTCCCGATATTGATAGTCTTCGGGAAACCATATTGAAGGAGGCACATGATTCAGTTTATTCTATCCACCCTGGGAGCACTAAGATGTATCAGGATTTGAAGCAAAAGTATTGGTGGTATGGTTTAAAGAGAGATGTGGCTGCACATGTGGCTATGTGCGATGTATGCCAAAGAGTTAAAGCTGAACACCAGAGGCCAGCCGGACTACTGCATCCACTGAAGATACCTGAGTGGAAATGGGAAGAAATTGGCATGGACTTCATTGTTGGATTACCCCGCACGTCTGCTGGATATGATTCTATATGGGTGATTGTGGACAGGCTAACCAAGGTAGCCCACTTTATTCCGGTGAAGACCACTTATTCAGGAGCTAAGTTGGCAGAGTTGTACATGGCACGGATTGTATGCCTGCATGGTGTGCCAAAGAAGATTGTGTCAGATCGAGGATCACAGTTTACCTCTCGATATTGGAAGAAGTTGCACGAGTCCTTGGATATGAGATTGAATTTTAGTTCGGCTTACCATCCACAGACTGATGGGCAGACTGAGAGGACCAACCAAGTGCTAGAGGATATGTTAAGAGCTTGTGCTCTTAAACATGGTGGAAGTTGGGATAAGAGTTTGCCTTATGCGGAGTTTTCCTACAATAATAGCTATCAGGCCAGTTTGAAGATGTCACCGTTTGAGGCTTTGTATGGCAGAAAGTGCAGGACTCCCTTGTATTGGAATCAAACTGGTGAAAGGCAGTTGTTTGGGCCTGAGATCATACAAGAAGCAGAGGAACAAGTTCAGCAAATAAGGGAGAATTTGAGAACTGCACAATCCAGGCAGAGAAGCTATGCTGACACCCGGAGAAGACTACTTGAGTTTAAGGAGGGTGATTATGTCTATTTGAAGGTGTCACCACTCCGGGGTATGAGGAGATTCAAAGTCAAAGGAAAGTTGTCCCCTCGCTTTATTGGACCCTTCTTAATCTTAAAGCGAGTGGGAGAGGTTGCATATCAATTGGAGTTACCAGATCATCTTGCTGAGGTTCATGATGTCTTTCATGTATCTCAGCTGAAGAAATGCCTCAGGGTACCTGAGGAACAGTTACCAATGGAGGACCTTAGTGTTCAAGAGGATTTGACTTATGCTGAGTACCCCATCAAGATTTTGGATACTCTGACTCGAGTTACGAGGAATAAGGTTATAAAGATGTGCAAAGTTCAATGGAGCCACCACGGTGAAGATGAAGCAACTTGGGAAAGAGAAGAAGAGCTTCGTATAGATTTTCCCCACCTTTTCCCTAGATCTTCTTAAATCTCGAGGACGAGATTATTTTTAAGGCGGTAGGATTTGTAATACTCAAAATTGTATAAAAGGATTATATAGTGAAATCCTTATCTTATGTGCCATATTTGCATCATAAAAATAGCATACATGAAAGTTGGAAATGAATTAAAACAAATGATAAAAATAAAATGCATCTTGATGGAGTTTTATATGTTTGTGCATTAAATAAAAATAATAAGGATAGTAACAATGATATAATAAATCTAAATGTTGAATTAAACCCTAAGTGGAAATTAGGGTTTGAAAATAAGGAAAAGAGAAGAGATATGAAAATATAAATAAAATGTATAAATAAATATCTTCAGGCTTAGTATTTTTAATTGCAAAAATAGAGTTTATAAATGAAGATCCACAAAAGTTTGAATTAAACTTGAATTCAAATTGGGTTTGAAAATGGAGAAAAAAATGGAAAAGAAAAAGAATAAAACCAACTAACCTCACCTGGGCTTCGTACCTGGTTTCGGCCCACGGGCAGAAATTCCCCCACGCGGCCCAGATCAGCTGTCCGCGCGCCGGCACCGCGGGCCCACGGGTCAGCTGGCCCGGTCACGCGCGCTGGCGCTCTCTGCTGCGCGGACCCGCGAGTCAGCCTCCCCTTCTTTCACGGCGCTGTGCGGTGGACCCGGCCAGTCAGAAGCTCCCTCTCCATCGGATTTGCGCAACGGAAGCCGAGCTTCCCGGCATGGCCAACCACAACGGACCAACCTCCATACATATATTAGACTCGGGTCCTCACGCCGATAAACCTAGCCGCCACACCCAGCCCCTTCGTTTCGACCGAGTTCTACGCCATCACCTACTGTCGTGCACGCCGTGAGCAAGAGAGAGAGAGAGCCGCGGCGTTGAAATCGAGTTGCCGCTGGCGACGGGCCCTTGAGTGCGACTGGGGGGCTTTGCGCAACCCCGTGCGGTCGATTGAGGAAGGCGGTGGCGCACGGGAGTCATCGGTGTGATGTTAATTTCTCACTGCCGCTTGCGGATCGCCGCCGACCCGCATAGTGTCGTGGTCAGTTCGTCAGGACACTCCAACGCCGGTAAGAACCCCCTCTGGCTGTTCGTATCGCCATACACATGGCAGGGACGTATTCAATTGAGGAAGTTGGGGCTAGGGGCGTGGGATTGGGGAAGCTCGTCGACGTTTCCGCCGCGGTGGCCGCTCCCTTCGGTGGCCGCGGATGGAGCTGGGAGATGCAGTGGTCGCCGTCCGTAGTTGGATGAACGGTACAGATCAACCTGGGTAGTAACCATTCGCTGGGGCAATCTGAACTGTAGGATTGTAAACGAATGGACTAGATTAGGTTAGTGCTTTCGCCTTCAAGTCGTTCGATCCGGCCCCTTGGATCAAGATCCGACGGTCTGCGTGGCGTACCGGTTCGGGGGCGTGCTCGATCTAATCTGGGGCGTGCAAGATTGATCCAACGGCCCACGGTGACCAATACCCCTTCGCGGGTCATTTTTGTTAAAGAGCCCCTGGAAAAATAACAAATCAACCCGCCATCCTATCTGACTGTGCACTGGGTCTCGTACCTCTTGCGCAGAGACCCCTGAGTTTTCTAGAATTCGAGGCCTAGTCCAGGGGATATTAAAACCGAGAAAATGATTATAGAATTTAGTTTTTAATACAAAAACAATTCTAGAAACTTGTAAAATTCATAGAAATTCCATTTTTGCTCCAAATTGAGCCATTCCAATTTCTAAAATTTTGTAATAATGTTCTCTATCATATAGTGGCTCTGTTTTGGCATGTAAACAGTAAGAAAATTAATTTATCATCTAATCCTATTAGAATCACATTAAATCTTAGAAAATTCATAACTTGAAATCTATAACTCCAAATTCAGTGATTCCAGTTCCTATGATTTCATTTTAATGTATAGATTTTTACTGTATATTTTATTTACATGTTTGGTGCAATGTTAATTTTTGCTATACTATGTATGTATTGTGTTGATGCGAGTAGACGAGCAAGCCACTGTGGAAACTGAGGTTCAACAAGTAGAGGTAGCTGAGCAGGAGCTCATTGAAGGCAAGTTGTGCCCTTGATCACTTACTTTTTCCCAGCCATGTTCTTATTAATTATAATGATCTGCATAGGTTAATTTTGATGGGAGCCTTTATGTTACCCCAGTTTTGATTACCTCTATACCTTGTTCACCCCTGATACATTTTTGGGTAGTACTTGCTATTGCTTTATGTGGATTGGGTATGGAGATACACTATTCGTGATTATTCTGTTATTATCTTGTTATTATTACTGTTCATGTTAAGATCATTAAATTAATGGGAACATGGAGCGACCACCCGGGAAAACAGTGCTACCACAAGGGTTTAATGGGACGCCCTTGGCTGATTAACTAGGAAAGCTAGGGGAGGGCTACCTTACCCGAAAGGGGCAAGGGCAGTAGGGGAGTGGTCAGTGTAGGGAGGTCCTTGTTTGATTTTGCTGCGATGGCGGTCGGCAAGAACCCTGCACTGGAGCTTCCTATAAACTGTAGCGGGTAGTCTGAAGCTAGTGGAACTTTGTAAAGGCCTCGTAGTGTTACCCTGCCTCGCTTCCTTGGTAGAGGTGTATGGGATTCATGACCCCTTGGCAGATGGGTAACACGGCTTGTGGGTAAAGATGCGCAACCTCTGCAGAGTGTAAAACTAGTATACTAGCCGTGCTCACGGTCACGAGCGGCTCAGACCCTCACATGATTAACCATGGAACTTAAATTTAATTTGACATTTGCATCGCATTTGGGATTATTTTACTATTACTTTTCTTTATTATTATTAAGGTTTGGTATTTACTTACACTTAGTAATTGCTAATAAAATTTTGATCAACTTATAAAAGCAATGCTCAGCCTCAGCCTCTATTTCATTGATCAGCCTTACACTACATGAACTCCCACCTTTGGTGAGTTCATGCCACATTATTCCCCACGACTTGTTGAGCTATGAACGTATGTGAGCTCACTCTTGCTGTCTCACACCCCCCCACAGGAGAAGAACAGGTGGTCGAAGAGGAGCCGCCTAACACTGAGGAGTTCGATCTGATCTAGGTGGCGTTTCTCAGTCGACATTGGCGCCGACGATCCTTAGTTCGTTTTATGGTTATACTTTTATTTTGTAATAAGTCTTCCGCTATGTAATAATTACTCTGATGTTTTATGACATTTATCTCTATACACTCTGTTATTATATATGTTGCCTTCTTGGCGCATGTATGAGATGCACCTGGCTTTGTTCCTTAAAGCCGGGTGTTACAACACCTCTGGACTAACTCGGCTGCATCATGCTTTACGGTCGGCTAGTAGAAACCAGATCTAAAGACCTTCCCAACCAGTGTTCTGGATGCTGCATGAATTCCACACTGTCCGGCATGGACCTCATCTAATAGTTGTTTCCCAATGGCCGAAGGAATGCACTTCATGAGGACTCCCGATGCGCCTCTTCTATACAGTGTGTCCCTAATGAGGGTGTAGTGTGTTGACTGTCTTGCAATGCGTTCTGCTACAGCTTTATCATCCGGCTCCTCTTCATTCTTTATATACTTAATAATAGGCTTCCTCCAGTCATTAGAGTCTAACTGTGGCTGGCTTAAAACATTGCACTCTTCTGCCCGATCTGAGGAAATACTCGGGTGTAGTACCTCTTGGACGAAAACTCCGGGCGGAACCTGAGTCCGACTGGATCCTAGCTTTGACAATGCGTCTGTCATAGCATTGTGTTCTCTTTCCATGTGATGGAACTCCAGTCCTTCAAATCTGTCTTCCAGTTTTCGGACGGCTGTGCAATACTTGCCCATGGAGTCACTCGAGCAATCCCATTCTTTATTTATCTGACTTATGACCACCAGTGAATCTCCATATACCATCAATCTTTTAACGCCCAGTGATATAGCAATGTTCAATCCGTGGATCAAAGCTTCATATTCTGCTGCATTATTGGATGCTGGGAATAATAACTGGAAAGCATATTTGAGTTGATCACCTCTAGGAGCAATGAAGAGGATTCCAGCGCCTGCTCCTTGCAATTTTAGCGAGCCATCAAAATACATCCGCCATACTTCTGCAGTCTCTGGGTTATCTGGTACTTGTTGCTCGGTCCATTCCGATACGAAGTCAACTAGTGCCTGAGTCTTTATTGCAGTGCGAGGCCAAAACTCAATGTCGTGAGCCCCCAGCTCGCAGGCCCACTTGGCTATTCTTCCAATGGCTTCTTTGTTGTGGAGAATATCCCCTATTGGAAATCTAGTGACTACTATGACTTTGTGGTCGTCAAAGTAGTGACGGAGCTTGCGCGCAGTTAGAAGTACTGCGTACAATAGTTTTTGAATTTAAGGATACTTCTTCTTTGATGGTCCCAGAACTTCACTGATGAAATAAATTGGGTGCTGTACTGGATACGCGTGCCCTTCCTCTGCCCGCTCGACTACCAACACGGTGCTCACCACGTGAGTCGTGCAAGAGATGTATAATAGCAGGTCTTCGGCTGGTTGATTTGGCGTAGCTCGGCGTGGCGGCTTTAGCACTGGTGGCGTGGTCAAGAACCTTTTTAGTGCATCAAGAGCTTCCTGTGCTTCTGTGGTCCACTGGAACTTGTCCACCTTCTTGAGCAATTTGTAGAATGGCAAGCCTTTTTTCTCCTAGTCTTGATATGAATCTGCTCAGAGCTGCCATGCATCCAGTAAGCCTCTGTACTTTCTTATGCGATTGTGGTGCTTCCATCCTCATGATAGCTTCGATTTTCTCAAAATTGGCTTCAATTCCTCGGTGGCTGACAATGAATCCTAGTAGCTTCCCAGCTGGCACTCCAAAGACACATTTTTCTGGATTGATCTTCCACAGATACCGCCTCAGACTGTTGAAGACCACCTGAAAATCTTCAATGAAGTTTTCTGAGTTTTCTGTTTTGATCACCACATCATCAACATAAGCTTCCACTCGCTTGCCCCAGTGATCGGCTAAGCATGTTTGAATAGCTCTCTGGTAAGTTGCTCCAACATTTTTTAGGCCGAACGGCATGGAGGTATAGCAGAAAGCTCCAAACGGGGTGATGAATGCAGTTTTTTCCTATCTTCTTTTGCCAAGCTGATCTGGTGATACCCGGAGTAGCAATCCAAGAAGGACAACATAGAACACCCGGCTGTCGAGTCTACCACCTGGTCTATTCTAGGAAGTACAAAGGGATCCTTCGGACAGTGTTTGTTGAGATCTGTGTAGTCGACGCACATGCGCCAATCCACTTTATTCTTTTTGAGTACAAGAACAGGATTTGCTAACCACTCAGGATGTAGTACCTCTCTAATGAATCCCGCTGCGACTAGGCAAGCTAGCTCAGTGTGGATGGCTTCTCTTTTGTCGGGTGTGAAACGACACAACTTTTGTCGGATCGGCCTCGCCTGGGGATAGACCTTCAGTTTGTGCTCGGCCAGTTCTCTCGGGACTCCTGGCATATCCACAGGTTGCCATGCGAATATGTCTCGGTTATCTTGCAGGAACTGGACGAGCGCACTTTCCTATTTGTCATCCAGGCTGGAGTTGATGGTGGCAGTCTTACGTTCATTAGCGAACCCGAGGTTGATTCTCTTGGTTTCCTCAGTCAGCCGCATAGAGGTCACAGCTTGAGCTTCATTCGCAGGTACTGAGAGGTCCTCCTTAGGCTTTGAGTTCGCTTGCACAGAAGAGGTCGTCGATGATTTGGTGGTGAGGGCCGCCTAAATGGCCACTCGGAAACACTCCACGGTGCCTTGGAAGTCAGCACGCACAATGATGATTCCTTGTGGTCCCGACATCTTCAATATCATGTACGTGTAATGCGGGATGACCATGAATTTTGCCAACCCCGGCCTGCCGATGATGGCGTTGTATCCACAGTCGAAGCTCGCCACTTCGAGCCTCAGGTACTCGGTTCTGTAGTTGTCCGGAGTACCGAAGGTGACTGGCATGTAGATGTGTCAAAGTGGGTATTCTCCTTCAGTCGGCACGATGCCAAAGAAAGGAGTGTCTGACTCTTGGAGTTCTTTGAGTGCAACTCCCAAGCCTTGAAGTGTCTAGGGGAAAGTGACGTTGATGCTGCTTCCCCCATCCATAACACCTTTTTTACCCTACTCTCTCGGATCACCGGATCGACGAGGAGTGGGTACTTGCCCGGATGGTCGAAGTTGAGCCACTGATCTGCCCGAGTGAAGGTGATCGGGTGTTTGTACCATCGACATGGGGCGGGAGGACCGGTGGTCGCCACCAGTATCTGACGGTCGTTAAGCTTCTGTTGCCTCTTGCTCTCTTGAGATTCGTGTCCGCCGAAGCTGACGTTGACTTCTCCATCGACACGGGGGAATGCCCCACCTCCTCCCCCTTCTTGCTGTTGAGGTCGCCAAGGTTCTCTGGGTCCTCCTCGTGGCGGGGGACATGGTAGAGGTTGGAAGGGTCGGCCGTTCCCGACGGAATGCTTGAAATCTCTGCAGTTCTGGAGAGTGTGGCGCATGTCCTTATGGTACGAACATTGGGCGTCGAGGATGTTGTCCAACGTTCGCTCACCTTTGTGGGGTGCCCCTCGGGCGCGGAAGACGGGTGGTCCGGCGGCGTGGACTTCGTCGCGAGGCCTCTTCTCCCAATGTTTGTCGGGTTACTGGTTTGCGTCGTGCCGTGGTGCCGGTGGTGCAGGCTTCGTTCCCCCGATGAGGTCCTAGGCCCGTTCATCGGCGGTGATGTAGAGGTCCGCCTCCCTAAACAGCTGTTTGGAGGTAGTCAGCGCCTTTTGAAGTATGGCTCGGACGAAGGCCGAGTCATTGGATCCCTGATAGAAGTCCTCGATCACTGTTGCTTCCGCAACCTCGGGGATACGATTTCTCATGGTCTGAAATCTTTTGAGGTACAACCGAAGAGTCTCATCTCCTTGGCGCCTGATGGATTTGAGGTCCCATGGCTGCGCCGGTTTGTTGGAGAGAGATTGAAAGTTGGCGATGAAGCGCCGACTGAAGTCGCTCCAGTCGTCGATGCAGTGTCGGGGTAGGTGTCGAAGCCATTGTAGCGCATCCTGCCTGAGGACGATGGGCAAGTACGTGGTCATCACATCTTCAGTCGCCCCAGTGGCTCGGGCAGTGGTGGTGTAGACAGCCAACCAGCCTCCCGGGTCCTGCTTAGGTTCGTACTTGTCGACGTTGGAGACTTTGAAGTTAGGGGGCCACTAAATGGCCCTGAGACGAGGGGTGAGCGCCAATACTCCACACGTGTCCTCTTGTTGACGATGGTGATGTCGGTCCCAGGGAGGGGAGTTGTCGACGTGCTGCCTCGACCGTCCCCGGGTGGTGCCGCCAGTTGAAGCTGTTGCCGACTCAACCCTGGTGGCTTGACTTCGCGCAGGGATGCCATGATCCCGGTCATACTCTTCTCGACACCGGATCTCGTTCTCGTGTCGTCGTTTGCGCGAAGCATTGATGGAGCTCCGCGTGTCCTGTCGACTGTTGATGGCATGTCGTAGATCGCTCGGAGGGTGAGCAAGAGGCAGAAGATGATTAGCAGCCCGAGTGAGCAGCTGCCGATAGCCCTCGGCGTCTGGAGTCCGGGGGAGGCCATCAGCTATCCGAGCCAACACTCCACCGACCTCACTCAGTGTGTTCATGGCTCGGGCGAAGTCGGGGTTCAGGTTTCGTCTGAGAAGAGGGTTCTCTCGGCGTTGTCTCGCCTCCTGTTCGGTCTGCTCTTGAGCTTGCCGACGATCACGTCGTCGGGAATTCCTTCTTTCCCTGAAGACTCGTTCTTCTGGGGTTTCTCCCATCTCTGAGATCTCATCTCGTGATACAGGCTACGCTGGGTCCTGTTCTCCGGCTTCGTGATGTCGTCGAATATTTCAGCGTCGGTTCCTTTGTCGGTGATATTCCCGCTGGAGAGGTTCTTCTCCCGGCGCGGTTGGTTCATCGTCGGAGACGGGAGTCGATTCCACTCTTCCCTTGATGAAGAGGACGTCGGGGTAGAATGGAATTATCGTAGCGACGAGCTTCTCTCTATTCTCCTTTGAGGGCGGAGGTATTAGAAGAGCAGCTCGATGAGCCTTCACCTTATTTGTTTCCTTTTTCCTTGTGATCCACGTCCATTTTTCCGTAGAAGAGGTGGACAACGGAGTTCTCTGAGCAGAATGATCCTCTATTCCTGGCTTGCAGGAGGTAGTCTTTGCTCGGAGCGTTGGAGGTTGCGCTTTTTCCTGCTTTGCTTCGACTTTTCCGGAGATTGTCGAGGAAGGTTTTCTCTTCGGTGGGTCCGTAATGCGATGTAGAGTTCTCTCCTCGTCCGCCACGGATGAAATGGTTCCAAAGTGGAATACGGATCTGGGGCGGAGGATGATCTTGTGCTGGAAGGTGATGGCCATTGAGCTAGCTTAGATTAGTGACACACCCCCCTACCTGGCGCGCCAGCTGTCGGTGTTTTGGGTCCGACCGTGCACCTGGGGTTACCCCTCGAGGTGCTTTTTGGAGTAGGACGATGTAACCGACTGTAGCTCAATGGTTCGTGCTAGATGCACGAGAGATAGTAGCCAATTTTGCACAGGTTCGGGCCGCTTTGAGACGCGTAACACCCTACGTCCTGGTGTGGATCTTTTATGGGGTGGGTTACAGAGGAATTCTCTAGTACGAGGGATGCTAGAGAGCTAAGTGGATGGCTGATGAATGAGATGAAGATGATTTTGATGGGGTGCCCCCTAGGCCTGATATACTCGACCGTGGGGTGATACATGCGGATATGATAACAACGTGCGCCTAAGCAATAGTGAACCGACTAAACTTATCTTCCTATGATCCTGCCGACTTATCATCGATTAGTTCTGACGTCTGAGGGTGCTGCGCGGGAGAATCGGATCACTGCTGCGGATAGCGTTTGAATTCAGCGAACCGCATGGGCTTGAGTTGATCCGATCTCGTGTTGATCCAACCTGCCGAAAGTTCCTCCCCCTGGCCCACGAAGGGATGGCCTTGCGAAATAATGGGCCTGGGGCCCTTCGCGAGGCCTTCTTACCTTCTAGTGGACCCGGGGATATCTGTTCCCCACAAGGTCCCTGTACCCCAACATGTTGTACTCTCCTATGTGCTTCCTTCTTCTGCTTCTTGTTAGCCAGCTCTGAGCTTGAATCGCCTATGATTGAGAGCACCAGCTTCGTGACCGAAGGTGCTACAGCTTGATTGTTGAACGAAGCCATCGTCTCAACAGTAGAAGTGAGTTCACCGGAGGTGGGGCGCCAATGTTGGTCACTTGTTCTCAAATGCTATGAATTAAGAACAAGGCAACACAAATATTAATAATTAAAGACCTTCGTCCTTTGAAGCATTATTTCCCTTGGGATGTAATGATCTTCAGACGAAGGTCATGAAGGACATACCTTTATCATCTCAACATGTAATAACAGAATCATAAGTATATGAAACATGGAAAAGATCATAAATAATCATGTTAAATCATTAGTGTCGGGGACCATAATTAGGGGTACCCTCAAGACTCCTAAATCTCAGCTGGTAACCCCCATCTGCACAAAGCTGCAAAGGCCTGATGGGTGCGATTAAGTCAAGGATCGGTCCATTCAAGGGACGCGATCGTGCCTCGCCGGAGCCCAGCCTCGGGCAAGGGCAACCGACCCCGGAGGACCTACGTCTCGCCCGAGGACCCCCCTCCAGCAACGGACACACCTTCGGCTCACCCGAGGCCCAGTCTTCATCGAGAAGCAACCTTGGCCATATCGCCACGCCAACCGACCAAATCGCTGGGGCATTTAATGCAAAGGTGGCCTGACACCTTTATCCTGATGCACGCCCTCCAGTCGATAGAGCCGAAGTGACCGCAGTCACTTCGCCGCTCTACTGACCGGTCTGACAAGAGGACAGCGTCGCCTGCGCCGCTCCGACTGCTGAGCCACCCGACAGAGTGAGGCTGACAGCAGCCAAGTCCGGCCTCGGGCATCATAGGAAACTCCGCCTCGCCCGACCCCAGGGCTCGGACACGGGCTCAGCCCCGGAAGACGACGAACTCCGCTTCGCCCGACCCTAGGGCTCGGACACGGGCTCAGCCCCGGAAGACGACGGACTCCGCTTCGCCCGACCCCAGGGCTCGGACACGGGCTCAGCCCCGGAAGACGACGAACTCCGCTTCGCCCGACCCTAGGGCTCGGACTCGGACTCAGCCCTGGCCTCATCCGATGGTCTCCGCCTCGTCCGACCCGGGGGCTCAGACTCGACCTTGACCTTGGAAGACAGACTCGACCTCGACCTCGGAGGAGCCTCCACCTCGCCCAACCTAGGGCGCGGACCGACCACGTCGACAGGAAGCGCCATCATTACCCTACCCCAAGCTGACTCAGGCTACGGGGAACAAGACCGGCATCCCATCCGGCTCGCTCCACTATACGAGTAATGATGGCGCCCCGCATGCCCTGTGACGACGGCGGCTCTCAGCCCCCTTACGGAAGCAGGAGGACGTCAGCAAGGACGCGACAGCCCCGACAGCTGTCCTACCGCCAGGCTCCAGCACTCCTCCGACGGCCACGACACCACAAGAACTGGGTGCCAAAACCTCTCCGGCTGCCACGATGGCATGTACTTAGGGCACTAGCTCTCCCCCGCTAGAGACGTTAGCACACTGCTACACCCCATTGTACACCTGGATCCTCTCCTTACGCCTATAAAAGGGAGGACCAGGGCCCTCTTACAGAAGGTTGGCCGCGTGGGGAAGGACGGGACGGCACTCGCGCAAGGCCGCTCGCTCCGTCCCGCGTGGACGCTTGTAACCCCCTACTGCAAGCGCACCCGACCTGGGCGCGGGGCTAACACGAAGGCCGCGGGTTCCACGCTCCCACGCTTGTCTCCCTCCGGCCGCTTTCTCCCCCCTTCGCGTTCTGCCTCGCGCCGACCCATCTAGGCTGGGGCACGCGGCGACGATTTACTCGTTGGTCCAGGGACCCCCCGGGTTTCGAAACACCGACAGTTGGCGCGCCAGGTAGGGGCCTGCTGCGTGTTGACGAACAGCTCCCCGTCAAGCTCCAGATGGGCAGTCTCCAGCAACCTTTCTGGCCCGGGACGGTGCTCCGTTTCGGCAGTCTTGAGTTCATGTCCCTCGACGGCAGCTACGACATGATACTCCTTCCCCCGCCGCGCGACAGCAACAATGGCGGTCGACAACCCGCTCGCCGCTGGGGAAATCGACGACGCCTTCCCCACGTGGTGGAAGGACAACATTCGGGCTTGTCCCGTCCCCTCCCTCGCCGACGGAGGAGGAGGCGGGGCAACCAAGGCTAAGCGGGAAGCGGCACCTCGTTGGCTGTCGAGCGAGTCGACGACGCCGACGCCCCAATGGAGAGCGTGTCAGGCATCGGCCTCGCGTCTGAGACGAAGACGAGCGCCGCCTCCCCGCAACACGCCAATCTCAAGCAAACAGACGACGCCAGCACGCTCGCGAAGGACTTGCTGGGCGTCACCCTCGTACCTGAGACGACGGTGTAATACCCAGTTTGGAAATAATAAGAGAATAGGGTAATCTCATTAGTTGTTTTGTCTTCTACTTATCATCACTTGGGAATAACTATACTAAGTGAGAATAGTTTGTTAAAGAGACCAAAGATAATTTGTGCATCATTTTGGATTTTTGTTTGTGCATTAAAAGCAATAATAAAATGAATAAAATGTAATGATAATGGGATGAGGATTTAGAATAAACCCTAAATCGAGAATTGATTTTTAAATAGAAAAGAAGGAACAAATATTATGAGACACCAAAATAAATCCATAAATAAATAAATTGACCCCACATTGATATGTTCAAATTGAATGATTAATTTGGGCACAAAATTCAAGGTCATACTTGAGATTCAAATTGGAAATTAAACTTTAATTTGGAAAGAGAGAAAAGGAAAATAGAAAATAAAAAAAGAAGACCATCCAGTCGGCCCTGGAACCACACTTTCGGCCCATATCTCCTTTCATGCGCGCTCGGCCCAAGGGAAGAATCCGCTCGCCACCGCACACACTGCGCTGGTATCGCAGACCCACTGGCGGGTGGGGTCAACTAGTCAGCGCCCCTCCACCCACTGGCGGGCAGGCCCGGTCAGTCGGGTCTTTCCTCTTCGCGGACTCCGCGCTGGCGCAACAGAACGGTTGTCGCGTCCCCAACTAACTCGTCGTCCATGGTGGAGGTCACCCGCAGGAATCGGAGCTCCACGACTCGCCTGGCGTGCCTGCACGCGACCATAAAGGCCGGGCCGCTGCAAACTAATCCCCCCCCGTCTCCTCCCCAATCGCTCCGCGCCGCCACCACCGAAACCCATCTCGAGCCGCAGATCCGCTGCGCGGGCCTCTCGCCTACTCATTCATCTACGCCCTTCCGGTGGTCGGGGGAAGGCTAGTGTTGGCGCGTGCTATCGATCAAGGTATCTCGGGTGGCTCGGTGCTGGCTGGGGGCTTCCCAATTTCTCGTCGTCGCCATCGGTCCGCCGCGGACAGCATCCGCTCAGTGGCCTGAGCTCGACATCGCGCAAGCGCTGGTACGAATCCCCTTCCCGTCCTCACTAAATCCGTTTATTCGTGTTGCGCGTCTCGGTTGGTCAGTTGGAGCTCGGGTTAGTGGGGACACCGCTCGCCGGCATTTACTCCGCCGCGGCGCGGAGGGCGCCGCCATGCTTTGGTGCTGGTCGGTGAGGAAGAGGGCTGCTAGACGTTGATCTGGCAACGGACGACTGCGATTAGAGGAGAGCATACCGTTTTCGTTGATAGAATCCGGGCCGTAGGATCATATCAGATGGCTCAGAGTAACGCATGCTTTATAAAATCTGAATCGTTGGCCCACGATCCGACGGTCGGGATGTGGGGCGGCTTTAATCTAATCTGTAGCGTTGAGGTGAGATCGGACGGCCGTGATCCCGCGATACCCCTTCGTGAGCGCAGATTAACACAAAGGCCCCTGAGTTTTAGATAATAGAACCCGCCGTCCACACCAGGACTTTCTGAGTCTTAGAAACATTTACACCGAAACCCCTGCTGTTTCCTGTTATTGAGGCCCAGTCCTGTGGGTTATTAAATCAGAAAAATGAATTAGAAAATGAGTTTTTGATATAAAAACAATTCATAGAATTTGTATAATTCATAGAAAATGCATTTGGACTCCAATTTTGTCCATTCCAGTTCCTAAATTTTTATAATATTATTGCCTAACCATTAGTGCCTCTGTTATAACATGAAAGATGATTTAAAATTTATCTAGCACTTAATCTTGTATTAAATACATAAAACATTGGAAAATTCATAACTTAAAATTTATAACTCCAAATTTAATGATTCCAGTTCCTGTGATCATATTTTAATGTCTAGTTTATTACTGTATATTCCATTTGCATGTTTGATGTGATGTTAATTTATGCTATGCTATGTATGTATTGTGTTGATACGAGTAGACGAGCAAGCCACTGTGGAATCTGAGGTTCAACAAGTAGAAGTAGCTGAGCAGGAGCTCGTGGAAGGCAAGTTGTGCCCTTGATCACTTCTTTTACCCATTCATGTTCTTATTATTCATAATGATCTGCATAGGATAATTTTAATGGGACCCAATAGGATACCCTAGATTTGACTATCTTTATACCTTGTTTCACCACTGGTTTTACTACTAAAGTTTTGGGTAGTTCATGCTATTGCTTTATGTGGATTTGGGTATAGAGATATTCATCACTCATTTTTACACTTGTTATTATCTGTTCATTATTTTATGTTCATGATAAGATCATTATGTTAATGGGAACATGGAGAACCACCCGGGAAAACAGTGCTACCACAAGGGTTTAATGGGACGCCCTTGGCTGATTAACTAGGAAAGCTAGTGGAGGGCTACCTTACCCGAAAGGGGCAAGGGCAGTAGGGGAGTGGTCAGTGTAAGGAGGTCCTTGGTTGATTTTGCTGCGATGGCGGTCAGGCAAGAACCCTGCACTGGAGCTTCCTATAACTGTAGCGGGTAGTGTGAAGCTAGTGGAACTTTGTAAAGGCCTCGTAGTGATACCCTGCCTCGCTTCCTTGGTAGAGGTGTATGGAGTCTGATCAACTCCGTGGCAAATGGGTAACACGACTTGTGGGTAAAGATGCGCAACCTCTGCAGAGTGTAAAACTGGTATACTAGCCGTGCTCACGGTCATGAGCGGCTCGGACACTCACATGATTAATTTATGGAACTTAAACTTAATCTGTCATATCATTGCATTTGGGATTATTTTACTATTACTTTTATTTATTATTACTATGGTTTGGTATTCACTTACACTTAGTAACTGCTAATAAAATTTTGACCAACTTATAAAAGCAATGCTCAGCTTCAGCCTTTATTTCATTGGTCAGCCTTACACTTCACACTTCATGAACTCCCACCTTTGGTGAGTTCATGCCACATTATTCCCCACGACTTGTTGAGCTATGAACGTATGTGAGCTCACTCTTGCTGTCTCACACCCCCCCACAGGAGAAGAGCAGGTGGTTCAGGAGGAGCCACATGGCGATGAGTTCGATCTGATCTAGGTGGCGTTTCTCAGTTGACATTTGCGTCGACGATCCTTAGTTCGTTTTATATTCATTATTTTATTTTGTAATAAGTCTTCCGCTATGTAATAAATACTCTGATGTTTTATGACATTTATCTCTATACACTCTGTTCTTATATATGTTGTCTTCTTTGGCGCATGTATGAGATGCACCCGGCTTTGTTCCTTAAAGCCCGGGTGTGACACGACGGTGCAGTCAGTCCCTGACGCGACTTCGACACCGCCCGTCGACCAAAAGGTACCGACCGATTCCCATCTCGCGTCTTTTGGATTCGGCCTCGACCCGCCAAGCGACTCCGCTTCGGTGGACACTCTCATAGAGGCGAGTCCAAACCCTCTGGGGTATCGTGTGCGGTCACCCTGGGACCGGCTGA
Organism: Zea luxurians; assembly: GCA_029449295.1. Lineage (NCBI taxonomy): Eukaryota > Viridiplantae > Streptophyta > Magnoliopsida > Poales > Poaceae > Zea > Zea luxurians. The sequence continues at coordinate 72,700,502 of JAOPSE010000013.1, read as the reverse complement.
CGGCCGACTCGACCTACGGGCCCTCGGGGTCCGAGGAAGATGGCGAGCCCGACCTCTGTTGGGATTTCTCCGGACTTGGTAACCCCAGTGCCGTGCGGGACTTCATGACCGCATGTGACTACTGCCTTTCCGACTGTTCCGATGGCAGCCGCAGCCTCGACGACGAGGACTGCGGCCCAAGTCGCGAATGTTTCCACGTCGATCTAGGGGGTCCCGGCGAAGGCAACCATCTTGGTATGCCGGAAAACGGTGATCCCCCTAGGCCCGAGCCTCACGTCGACATCCTTCGGGAGCTAGCTGTGGTCCCCGTTTCGGCGGGGGGTCCTGACCCACAGCTCGAGCAAATCCGCGAGATGCAGGCCAGGCTCGACGAGGGAGCAGGAACGCTTGTGCCGATCCGCCGGGACATCGGGCAGGAATGGGTGGGCCAACCTCCGGCCGGAGAAGCGCGTCATCTCCCCCAGGGCATCCAGCACCGCATCGCCGACGACGTCAGGGTAAGGCCGTCACCGGATTCCAGTGGAGTCGGCCAGAACCTGGCTGCATCGGCAATGCTTCTCCACGCGATGCCGGAGCCATCAACCACCGAGGGGCGGCGTATCCAGGGAGAGCTCAAGAATCTCCTGGAGGACGCCGCGGTCCGACGGGCCGAAAGCTCTGCCTCCCGAAGGCAGGGATACCCCTCGGAACATCGAGCCGCGACTTCCCGATTCATGCGGGAAGCCTCGGTCCACACCGGGCGCACGCGCAACACAGCGCCTGCGGCCCCGGGTCGCCTCGGCAACAAGCACCATCATCACAGCCGTCGGGCCCACCTCGATGACAGGGTGCGCCGAGGCTACCACCCCAGGCGTGGGGGACGCTACGACAGCGGGGAGGATCGGAGTCCTTCGCCCGAACCACCCGGTCCACAGGCTTTCAGCCGCGCCATACGACGGGCACCGTTCCCGACCCGGTTTCGAACCCTGACTACTATCACAAAGTACTCGGGGGAGACGAGACCGGAACTGTGGCTCGTGGACTATCGGCTGGCCTGCCAACTGGGTGGAACGGACGATGATAATCTCATCATCCGCAACCTCCCCCTGTTTCTCTCCGACACCGCTCGAGCCTGGCTGGAGCACCTGCCTCCGGGGCAGATCTCCAACTGGGACGATGTAATACTCAAAATTGTATAAAAGCATTATATGGAGATTTCCTCATTTTGTGTGCCTCATTTGCATCATGAAAAGAGCATACACAGGATTTAGAGACGAATTAAGACAAATGATAAAAAAATAATAATAAATGAATATAATAATATGTATCATGTTGGAGTTTTATTGTTTGTGCATTAAATAAAATAATAATGTTAATAATAATAATAAATCTAAAGGTTTGATTAAACCCTAAATTTGAAAATAGGGTTTTGAAAATAGGAAGAAGAGGAATGATATAAAAATATAAAAAAATAATATAAATATCCTTAAAATTATTACTTTTAACTGTACAAACATAGTGTAAATGATGAGCCATAAAAGTTTGAATTTAAACTTGGATTCAAATTGGATTTGAAAATGAAGAATAGAAAAGAAAAAAAAAGAAAAGAAAAGAATAAAACTAACCTAGCCTAACTGGGCCCTAACCTGGAATTCGGCCCAGTACGCAAACCCACCCGCGCAGCCCACGCGTGGTCTTTCTCACGCTCACGCGCGCACTGCCATGTGGGCCCCGCCCGCAGATTGGTCCTTCCCCCGCTCATCGGATTCCCTTTTTCTGCCGCACGCGCCCGCTAATCCATTTTCTGGCTGACTGGTGGACCCGCGACAGCAGCGCTGTAGTTCTTCATCACCGTGCCGCCTTTCTCGCGTTGACTGGCAACGAACCAGCCATGGCGGAAGACCCGGCGGGCGGAGCTGGCCACTCCTGGCGGCTACAAATTGAAGCCCTCCTCGAACGCCTTGAGTCTCACCCGCTCACCAAAACCCTAGTGCTCCAGTCATCAAGGACCACCGCCATTATCGCCTGTGAGGAGAGTCGGTGCCGCCGCCATGGGGTTCTGGGGCCTACGCCGTGATTAGTGACCAAGAAGAGACCGGGGACCTTAGGCATCGCGTATAGAACCTGTGTGCGAATAATCGCCTGCGGTTACCGTCCCGGATGCCCGGAATTGCTCGCCGAACGTGTGCTTCGCCGCCGGACCGCATGCTGTCGACGACAGGGCTCTGCGCTGCGCGACACCTCGGTAAGAAGCCGCTACTGTACTCACGAGTCTTCCCGTTTGCGTCCGATCCAACGGCCGAGAATCGCCTGTAGCCCTTCACCGTGGTCAATTTTCAAAAGAACCCCTGGCATTTACTGAAATCAACCCGCCGTCCACCTTGGGGTTATCCTGAGTCTCGGGAAAACTTGCGAGCGAGCCCCTGCGCTTTTCGATAAATGTGGCCCAGTCCAGAGAACATGTAAATTAGGTAAATAAATACAGAAATTGAATTTTCAATGTATAAATAAGTGCTAAAACTTGTAAAATGCATAGAAAATTCATTTTAACTCCAAATTACTCCATTCCAGTTCCTAAAGTTTTGTAATTTTATTCTCCATCATCTAGAGTCTCTGTTTTGACATAAAAACAGTAAGAAAATTAATTTCTCTTCTAATCCTATTTTAATCACATTAAACCTTAGGAAATTCATAACTTGAAATCTATAACTCCAAATTTAGTGATTCCAGTTCCTATGATCTCATTTTAATATGTAGATTTTTACTGTGTATTTTATTTACATGTTTGGTGCAATGTTAATTTTTGCTATACTATGTATGTATTTTGTTGATGCGAGTAGACGAGCAAGCCACTGTGGAATCTGAGGTTCAACAAGTAGAGATAGCTGAGCAGGAGCTCATTGAAGGCAAGTTGTGCCCTTGAGCACTTACTTTTCCCCAGCCATGTTCTTATTAATTTTAATGATCTGCATAGGTTAATTTTGACGGGATCCTTTATGTTACCCCAGTTTTGATTACCTCTATACCTTGTTCACCCCTGAAACATTTTTGGGTAGTACTTGCTATTGCTTTATGTGGATTGGGTATGGAGATACACTACTCATGATTATCTTGTTATTATCTTGTTATTATTATTGTTCATGTTAAGATCATTAAATTAATGGGAACATGGAGCGACCACCCGGGAAAACAGTGCTACCACAAGGGTTTAATGGGACGCCCTTGGCTGATTAAATAGGAAAGCTAGTGGAGGTCTTCCTTACCCGAAAGGGGCAAGGGCAGTAGGGGAGTGGTCAGTGTAGGGAGGTCCTTGTTTGATTTTGCTGCGATGGCGGTCAGGCAAGAACCCTGCACTGGAGCTTCCTATAAACTGTAGCGGGATTTCTGAAGCTAGTGGAACTTTGTAAAGGCCTCGTAGTGTTACCCTGCCTCGCCTCCTCGGTAGAGGTGTATGGGATTGGTCGTATCTTGGCAGATGGGTAACATGACTTGTGGGTAAAGATGCGCAACCTCTGTAGAGTGTAAAACTAGTATATTAGCCGTGCTCACGGTCATGAGCGGCTCGGACCCTCACATGATTAAATATGGAACTTAAATTTAATTTGACATTTGCATCGCATTTGGGATTATTTTATTATTACTTTTCTTTATTATTATTAAGGTTTGGTATTTACTTACACCTAGTAATTGCTAATAAAATTTGACCAACTTATAAAAGCAATGCTCAGCCTTTATTTCATTGATCAGCCTTACACTACATGAACTCCCACCTTTGGTGAGTTCATGCCACATTATTCCCCACGACTTGTTGAGCTATGAACGTATGTGAGCTCACTCTTGCTGTCTCACACCCCCCCACAGGAGAAGAGCAGGTGGTCGAAGAGGAGCCGCCTAACACTGAGGCATTCGACTTGATCTAGGTGGCGTTTCTCAGTCGGCATTGGCGCCAATGATCCTTAGTTCGTTTTATCTTTATTCTTTTACTTTGTAATAAGTCTTCCGCTATGTAATAAGTACTCTGATGTTATTGACATTTATCTCTATACACTCTGTTATTATATATGTTGTCTTCTTGGCGCATGTATGAGATGCACCTGGCTTTGTTCCTTAAAGCCGGGTGTGACAGAAGTGGTATCAGAGGCATGTTGACTGTAGGACGAAACCTAGATAAAAATGGACAAAACCCTTACCTACTTATCTTATTCTGATTCATTCTATACTTACCTTACTCTGATTCTTTCTACACTCATGTTGATCCTGTCTCACCTTCTACTGTTCTACTCTGATCATTCTTACCTTTTCTACTCCGAGACAAGATGGATTTCACACCTTGGAATCCCTACCCCTATGACATTTTTAAGAGATAGGAGACCTAAGACAAAACTAAAACTATTTCCTTTATTAAAAAATGATGATTGATTGTTCTGATGATGAATGCTTGATTTGCTTCTTTGATTGATTGAAACATTATAGTTGGGCATCTTAGCATGTACCACTATAAGGTAATGTATTAGCTTTAGTGGATAACACACTAATGTACTTAGCTAATAAATCCCCCGAAGTAACATTCCTCGTAATTACTCGCCTTGTCTACAATTCTTTCTTTCTTACCCTGTGTTCTAACCCAGATGGGCTACCCCTATAGTGTTAGAAGAGAGCACTATAGACGTGATCCTTGGTATGTCATGGTTAAAAAAAGGCAAAGGCAGTCTATATACTGTGCTAAAGGAACCATAGAACTCACTACCACTAAAGGAGAAAGATTTCAAGTTAATATTGCAGTAACCTCCTCATCCATGCGTGCAATGTTCTTTATGCCTGAGGAGTTTGTTGGTGACAACATCCGGGTGGTTAGAGATTTTCCGGATGTCTTTCCAGAGGAGTTACCAGGAATGCCACCAGATAGGGAAGTTGAGTTTGTGATTGATCTTTTACCTGGAACTGCCCCTATTTCTAAGCGACCATACATGATGGCTGTAGAAGAACTGAAGGAGCTTAAGAAGCAGTTAACTGAGTTACAAGAAGCGGGGTATATTCGTCCGAGTTCCTCACCTTGGGGAGCACCGGTGTTATTTGTGCAGAAGAAGGATGGATCGCAACGGATGTGTGTGGATTATAGATCTCTTAATGATGTCACGGTGAAGAACAAGTATCCGTTGCCCCGTATTGAGGATTTATTTGATCAAATGAGAGGTGCTAGAGTATTCTCGAAGATTGATCTCCGATCGGGTTACCATCAGATGAGGATTAGACCGTCGGATATTCCCAAGACAGCATTCTCAACCCGATATGGATTATACGAGTTTACTGTTATGTCGTTTGGATTAACCAATGCACCGGCTTATTTCATGAATTTGATGAACAAAGTGTTTATGGAGTATTTGGACAGATTCGTCGTGGTGTTTATCGACGATATTCTGATCTATTCTAGGAATGAAAGTGATCATGAACAACATCTGAGATTGGTACTACAGAAGTTGCAAGATAATCAACTCTACGCTAAGTTCAGCAAGTGCGAGTTTTGGATTGACAAGGTACCATTCCTTGGTCATATTATTTCTAATGGAGGAATAGCAGTGGATCCTGCTAAAGTGAAGGAGATAATGGAGTGGAGAGTGCCCACTACAGTTACTGAGATTCGGAGTTTCTTGGGACTCGCAGGATATTATTGGAGATTTATTGAAGGGTTCTCTAAGATTGCCAAGCCTATGACCTCGCTTTTGGAGAAAGGGAGAGAATTCAAGTGGGATGAGAAATGCCAAGAGAGTTTTGATCAATTGAAGGAGAGACTAATGTCGCCACCAGTATTGATTATGCCAGATCTGCAGAAGGGATTTGACATTTACTGTGATGCATGTGGCCAAGGACTTGGATGTGTGCTCATGCAAGAAGGACATGTGATTGCCTATGCATCTCGTCAGTTGCGGAAGCATGAACTGAACTACCCCACTCATGACTTGGAGCTGGCTGCCGTTGTGCATGCACTTAAGATTTGGAGACACTACATCATGGGAACTAAGTGCCAAGTATACACGGACCACAAGAGCTTGAAGTACATATTCACACAGAAGGATCTCAACCTTAGGCAACGCCGTTGGTTGGAGCTCATTAAGGATTATGATTTGGAGATTCACTATCACCCAGGCAAGGCAAATTTGGTTGCAGATGCCTTGAGTCGGAAGGAACATGTTCACTCCGCTTTCGTTGTCCAGCTACCTGATGAATTAGCAAAAGATTTTGATAGACTCAACCTGGGAATTGTTACACATACGGAAGGAGTGACTATTGAATTGGAACCTACCTTGGAGCAAGAAATTCGTAAAGGTCAGGTTGGTGATGCTAAGATTCAGGAGATCAAGGATCTGATAACAGAGGGTAGAGGCCCAGAATTCACAGAGGATGAGCAAGGCACGATATGGTTCAAGAATCGAATTTGTGTTCCTGATATTGATAGCCTTCAAGAAACCATATTGAAGGAGGCACGTGATTCAGTTTATTCTATCCATCCTGGGAGTACTAAGATGTATCAGGATTTGAAGCAAAAGTATTGGTGGTAGGGATTGAAGAGAGATGTGGCTGCACATGTGGCTATGTGCGATGTGTGCCAAAGAGTTAAGGCTGAACACCAGAGGCCAGCCGGACTACTGCATCCACTGAAGATACCTGAGTGGAAATGGGAAGAGATTGGTATGGATTTCATCACTGGATTGCCTCGCACCCAGAAAGGATATGATGCTATATGGGTGATTATGGATAGATTGACTAAAGTGGCTCACTTTATTCCTGTGAAGACTACTTATAAAGGTTCTCAGCTAGCAGAGTTGTATATGGCTCGGATTGTGTGTTTACATGGAGTACCAAAGAAGATTGTGTCAGACCGAGGATCACAGTTTACCTCTCGGTATTGGAAGAAGTTACACGAGTCCTTGGATACGAGATTGAATTTTAGTTCGGCTTACCATCCACAGACTGATGGGCAGACTGAGAGGACTAACCAAGTGCTGGAAGATATGTTAAGAGCTTGTGCTCTTAAACATGGTGGAAGTTGGGATAAGAGTTTGCCTTATGCGGAGTTCTCTTATAATAATAGCTATCAAGCCAGTTTGAAGATGTCACCGTTTATGGCTTTGTATGGCAGAAAGTGCAGGACTCCACTATATTGGGAACAAACTGGTGAAAGGCAGTTGTTTGGACCTGAGATTATACAAGAAGCAGAGGAACAAGTTCAGCAAATAATGGAGAATTTGAGAACTGCGCAGTCCAGGCAGAAGAGCTATGCTAATACCCGGAGAAGACTGCTTGAGTTTAAAGAGGGAGATTATGTCTATTTGAAGGTGTCACCACTCCGGGGTATGAGGAGATTCAAAGTCAAAGGAAAGTTGTCCCCTCGCTTTATTGGACCCTTCTTAATCTTAAAGCGAGTGGGAGAGGTTGCATATCAATTGGAGTTACAGGATCATCTTGCGGATGTTCATAATGTTTTTCATGTATCTCAGCTGAAGAAATGTCTCAGGGTACCTGAAGAACAGTTACCAATGGAAGACCTTAGTGTTCAACAAGATTTGACTTATGCTGAGTACCCCATCAAGATTTTGGATACTTTGACTCGAGTTACAAGGAATAAGGTTATAAAGATGTGCAAAGTGCAATGGAGCCACCACGGTGAAGACGAAGCAACTTGGGAAAGAGAAGAAGAGCTTCGTATAGATTTTCCCCACCTTTTCCCTAGATCTTCCTAAATCTCGAGGACGAGATTATTTTTAAGGGGGTAGGATTTGTAATACTCAAAATTGTATAAAAGCATTATATGGAGATTTCCTCATTTTGTGTGCCTCATTTGCATCATGAAAAGAGCATACACAGGATTTAGAGACGAATTAAGACAAATGATAAAAAAATAATAATAAATGAATATAATAATATGTATCATGTTGGAGTTTTATTGTTTGTGCATTAAATAAAATAATAATGTTAATAATAATAATAAATCTAAAGGTTTGATTAAACCCTAAATTTGAAAATAGGGTTTTGAAAATAGGAAGAAGAGGAATGATATAAAAATATAAAAAAAATAATATAAATATCCTTAAAATTATTACTTTTAACTGTACAAACATAGTGTAAATGATGAGCCATAAAAGTTTGAATTTAAACTTGGATTCAAATTGGATTTGAAAATGAAGAATAGAAAAGAAAAGAAAAGAAAAGAAAAGAATAAAACTAACCTAGCCTAACTGGGCCCTAACCTGGAATTCGGCCCAGTACGCAAACCCACCCGCGCAGCCCACGCGTGGTCTTTCTCACGCTCACGCGCGCACTGCCATGTGGGCCCCGCCCGCAGATTGGTCCTTCCCCCGCTCATCGGATTCCCTTTTTCTGCCGCACGCGCCCGCTAATCCATTTTCTGGCTGACTGGTGGACCCGCGACAGCAGCGCTGTAGTTCTTCATCACCGTGCCGCCTTTCTCGCGTTGACTGGCAACGAACCAGCCATGGCGGAAGACCCGGCGGGCGGAGCTGGCCACTCCTGGCAGCTACAAATTGAAGCCCTCCTCGAACGCCTTGAGTCTCGCCCGCTCACCAAAACCCTAGTGCTCCAGTCATCAAGGACCACCGCCATTATCGCCTGTGAGGAGAGTCGGTGCCGCCGCCATGGGGTTCTGGGGCCTACGCCGTGATTAGTGACCAAGAAGAGACCGGGGACCTTAGGCATCGCGTATAGAACCTGTGTGCGAATAATCGCCTGCGGTTACCGTTCCGGATGCCCGGAATTGCTCGCCGAACGTGTGCTTCGCCGCCGGACCGCATGCTGTCGACGACAGGGCTCTGCGCTGCGCGACACCTCGGTAAGAAGCCGCTACTGTACTCACGAGTCTTCCCGTTACATTTTGCACACCGCGGATAGATAAACTCGGTCGCTGGGGTGCTAGGCCACCGGCCGGTGATGGTGCCGTCGGGGAGAAACGACGCCTCGCTGTTGTTGGTCTGGAGTGGGGTGGTCATTTGTGGCCGTTAGATCCTTATGCGACGGTTACGATCAGATCGGAGCCATCGTATTGATCTGGTGTAGCGGATGTCGCCCGATTCGGATCGGACGGTTGAGAGATGTTTTAGATTAGGGGCGTTGAGATCAGATCGGACCGCTAGCGGAGCATACCGGTTCGGGATAAAATCAATCTAATCCACACCGTTTGCGTCCGATCCAACGGCCGAGAATCGCCCGTAGCCCTTCACCGTGGTCAATTTTCAAAAGAACCCCTGGCCTTTACTGAAATCAACCCGCCGTCCACCTTGGGGTTATCCTGAGTCTCAGGAAAACTTGCGAGCGAGCCCCTGCGCTTTTCGATAAATGTGGCCCAGTCCAGAGAACATGTAAATTAGGTAAATAAATACAGAAATTGAATTTTCAATGTATAAATAAGTGCTAAAACTTGTAAAATGCATAGAAAATTCATTTTAACTCCAAATTACTCCATTCCAGTTCCTAAAGTTTTGTAATTTTATTCTCCATCATCTAGAGTCTCTGTTTTGACATAAAAACAGTAAGAAAATTAATTTCTCTTCTAATCCTATTTTAATCACATTAAACCTTAGGAAATTCATAACTTGAAATCTATAACTCCAAATTTAGTGATTCCAGTTCCTATGATCTCATTTTAATATGTAGATTTTTACTGTGTATTTTATTTACATGTTTGGTGCAATGTTAATTTTTGCTATACTATGTATGTATTGTGTTGATGCGAGTAGACGAGCAAGCCACTGTGGAATCTGAGGTTCAACAAGTAGAGATAGCTGAGCAGGAGCTCATTGAAGGCAAGTTGTGCCCTTGAGCACTTACTTTTCCCCAGCCATGTTCTTATTAATTTTAATGATCTGCATAGGTTAATTTTGACGGGATCCTTTATGTTACCCCAGTTTTGATTACCTCTATACCTTGTTCACCCCTGAAACATTTTTGGGTAGTACTTGCTATTGCTTTATGTGGATTGGGTATGGAGATACACTACTCATGATTATCCTGTTATTATCTTGTTATTATTATTGTTCATGTTAAGATCATTAAATTAATGGGAACATGGAGCGACCACCCGGGAAAACAGTGCTACCACAAGGGTTTAATGGGACGCCCTTGGCTGATTAACTAGGAAAGCTAGTGGAGGTCTTCCTTACCCGAAAGGGGCAAGGGCAGTAGGGGAGTGGTCAGTGTAGGGAGGTCCTTGTTTGATTTTGCTGCGATGGCGGTCAGGCAAAAACCCTGCACTGGAGCTTCCTATAAACTGTAGCGGGATTTCTGAAGCTAGTGGAACTTTGTAAAGGCCTCGTAGTGTTACCCTGCCTCGCCTCCTCGGTAGAGGTGTATGGGATTGGCCGTCTCTTGGCAGATGGGTAACATGACTTGTGGGTAAAGATGTGCAACCTCTGCAGAGTGTAAATCTAGTATACTAGCCGTGCTCACGGTCATGAGCGGCTCGGACCCTCACATGATTAAATATGGAACTTAAATTTAATTTGACATTTGCATCGCATTTGGGATTATTTTATTATTACTTTTCTTTATTATTATTAAGGTTTGGTATTTACTTACACCTAGTAATTGCTAATAAAATTTGACCAACTTATAAAAGCAATGCTCAGCCTCAGCCTTTATTTCATTGATCAGCCTTACACTACATGAACTCCCACCTTTGGTGAGTTCATGCCACATTATTCCCCACGACTTGTTGAGCTATGAACGTATGTGAGCTCACTCTTGCTGTCTCACACCCCCCACAGGAGAAGAGCAGGTGGTCGAAGAGGAGCCGCCTAACACTGAGGCATTCGACTTGATCTAGGTGGCGTTTCTCAGTCGGCATTGGCGCCAACGATCCTTAGTTCGTTTTATCTTTATTCTTTTACTTTGTAATAAGTCTTCCGCTATGTAATAAGTACTCTGATGTTATTGACATTTATCTCTATACACTCTGTTATTATATATGTTGTCTTCTTGGCGCATGTATGAGATGCACCTGGCTTTGTTCCTTAAAGCCGGGTGTGACAGACGACCTGGTCCAAGCCTTCGCCGGCAATTTCCAAGGCACGTACGTGCGCCCTGGAAACTCCTGGGATCTCCGAAGCTGCCGCCAGCAGCCGGGAGAGTCTGTCCGGGACTATATCCGGCGATTCTCGAAGCAGCGCACTGAGCTGCCCAACATCACCGATTCGGATGTCATCGGCGCGTTCCTCGCCGGCACCACCTGCCGCGACCTGGTGAGCAAGCTGGGTCGCAAGACCCCCACCAGGGCGAGCGAGCTGATGGACATCGCCACCAAGTTCGCCTCTGGCCAGGAGGCGGTTGAGGCCATCTTCCGGAAGGACAAGCAGCCCCAGGGCCGCCCACCGGAAGATGTTCCCGAGGCATCAACTCAGCGCGGCACCGAGAAGAAAGGCAAGAAGAAGTCGCAAGCGAAACGCGACGCCACCGACGCGGACCTTGTCGCCGCCGCCGAGTACAAGAACCCTCGGAAACCTCCCGGAGGGGCCAACCTCTTCGACAAGATGCTCAAGGAGCCATGCCCTTACCATCAGGGGCCCGTCAAGCACACCCTCGAGGAGTGTGCCATGCTTCGACGCCACTTTCACAAGGCCGGGCCACCCGCGGAGGGTGGCAAGGCTCTCGACGATGCTAAGAAGGAAGATCACAAGGCAGGAGAGTTCCCCGAGGTCCGCGACTGCTTCATGATCTACGGCGGGCAAGTGGCAAACGCCTCGGCTCGGCACCGCAAGCAAGAGCGTCGGGAGGTCTGCTCGGTAAAGGTGGCGGCGCCAGTCTACCTAGACTGGTCCGACAAGCCCATCACCTTCGACCAGGCCGACCATCCCGACCACGTGCCGAGCCTGGGGAAATACCCGCTCGTTGTCGACCCCATCATCGGCAACGTCAGGCTCACCAAGGTCCTCATGGACGGAGGCAGCAGCCTCAACATCATCTACGCCGAGACCCTCGGGCTCCTGCGGATCGATCTGTCCTCGGTCCAGACGGGCACTGCGCCTTTTGAAAGTCGCCTAGAGGGGGGGGTGAATAGGCGGAACCTGAAAATTAAAACTTTATCCCCCAACTAGATCCCTTGATTAGTGGTTAGAACAAGATATACAAATATTGGAGAATAGAAACTAAGTTCTTGCTTGAAAAGAGTATTGCTAAATAATGCGGGAGAGATAAATCAATACAATTAATAAGTTATAGAATAACAAAGCAAGAACCCTTAGATGAGAAGAGCACTAGGACAAGTTCTTTCTTGCACCGTGTTGCTTTCACTAAATGGGAATTTAACTTGAAGCAACACCAAATGATATTAGCAAATAATGGTGCAAGAAAACTTAGAGCAAGGAAAACAAACAAATCACAGGCAATAAACACAATGGACACGGGTGATTTGTTTTACCGAGGTTCGGCCCTCGAAGGCCTAGTCCCCGTTGAGGAGTCCACTTAAGGACGGGTCTTTTTCAACCCTTTCCCTCTCTCCCCCGATCACACAAGGATCGGCGAGCTCTTCTTCTTCTCAAGGATCACTCTCGATCCCACAAGGACCACCACACACTTTGGTGTCTCTTGCTAGCTTTTACAAGCCTCCAAAACTTTGGAGGAAGTTCAATGGGAGTCAAAACTCCACGTGCAAATGAACACAAAGATGAAGCACACACTATCTCTCGATGAATCTCACAAGGCACTAGTGCTAAACTCAAATGAGTAGCTCTCTTTTGCTTGCTCTCTCTTTTGTGGCACTTGTATTGGTTGTAGTGGTCTAAATCTTGTGTATAGGATGGATCAATGAATATATGTGGTTGGGAGGGCTTGAGTATGTCAACTAGATGACTTGGAATGTTGCTTGGGCTCCCACACCTTGAAGTGGCCGGTTGGGGTGGTATTTATAGCCACCAACCAAAATCTAGCCGTTGGTGAAAGCTGTCTGTCGTATGGTGCACCGGACAGACCGGTGCACACTGGACATGTCCGGTGCGACAGCCACGTCACCAGGCCGTTGGGGTTTCGACCGTTGGAGCTCTGACTTCTGGGCCCGCCGAGATGTCCGGTGGCGCACCGGACATGTACTGTAGATTGTCCGGTGCGCCACAACGCGCGTGTCTGACTTCTGCGCGCTCTGACGCGCATTAAATGCGTCCGCAGGTGACCGTTGGCTCGAAGTAGCCGTTGCCCCGTAGTTACACCGGACAGTCCGGTGTACACCGGACATGTCCGGTGAATTATAGCGGAGCTGCCGTTCTGAATTCCCGAGGCTGGCGAGTTCCGGAGGCCACTCTTCCTTGGAGCACCGGACATGTCCGGTGTACACCGGACAGTCCGGTGAATTATAGCGGAGTCGCCTCTGGAATTTCCCGAAGGTGACGAGTTTGGAGTTGGAGTTCTCTGGTGCACCGGACATGTCCGGTGCGCCAGACCAGAGGTGCCTTCGGTTGTCCCTTGCTCTTTTGTCGAACCCAATACTTGGTCTTTTTATTGGCTAAGTGTGAACCTTTGGTACCTGTATAACTTATACACTAGAGCAAACTAGTTAGTCCAATTATTTGTGTTGGGCAATTCAACCACCAAAATTATTTAGGAACTAGGTGTAAGCCTAATTCCCTTTCAATCTCCCCCTTTTTGGTGATTGATGCCAACACAAATCAAAGCAAATATAGAAGTGCATAATTGAACTAGTTTGCATAATGTAAGTGCAAAGGTTGCTTGGAATTGAGCCAATAAATATTACTTACTAGATATGCATGGATTGTTTCTTTATTTTTAACATTTTGGACCACGCTTGCATCACATGTTTTGTTTTTGCAAATTCTTTTGTAAATTCTTTTCAAAGTCCTTTTGCAAGATAGTCAAAGGTAAATGAATAAGATTTTGAGAAGCATTTTCAAGATTTGAAATTTTCTCCTTTTGTTTGAAATGCTTTTCCTTTGACTAAACAAAACTCCCCCTCAATAAATTCTCCTCTTAGTGTTCAAGAGGGTTTTAAGACATCAATTTTGAAAATACTACTTGTTCCCCCTTTAGAACACAAAGAGATACCAATTTGAAATTTACCAATTGAAAAACATTAATTTTTAAAATAGGGTGGTGGTGCGGTCCTTTTGCTTTGGGCTCATACTTTCTCCCCCTTTGGCATGAATCGCCAAAAACGGATACTTTGAGTGAGATGTAAGCCCTTTTCTAACTACTTTCTCCCCTTTGGCAAATAAAACATATGAGTGAAGATTATACCAAAGATGGAGAGACATTGTGGAGTGATGGCGAAGGGTAGATAATACCAATAGAGTAGATTGGAAGCTTTGTCTTCGCCGAAGACTCCTATTCCCTTTCTATGTACCTATGACTTGGTTTGAAATTCACTTGAAAAACACATTAGTCATAGCATATAAAAGAGATATGATCAAGAGGATATATCAAATTAAGCGTGATCATAGTTCTATATAACATAGATTGCTCCCCCTAAGTATGTGCATGGAGAGGAACACATATTTTGGCCCTAAATGCCAATTGCACATAATTAGTGTTAGGGACTTGTTCTCAAATGCTTCGAGTTAAGAACAAGGCAACATGAAAAGTGTTAGGTGTTAAAGTCCTTCGTCCTTCGAAACATTATGCCCCTTCGGGAGATAATGAATTTCGGACGAAGGTTACGAGAGACATACCTTCATAAACATAACAAGTAATGACGAGGGTTTCATATAAAGCATGAGATATATTATAAACATTATCATAAAATCATTTCTATTTTATTATCATGGAAAAATAGAAATGATTTCAAATTACAGATGTACCTTCGGCTTGAAGGAAGGCAAAAGTACAAGCGTGACGCAAAAGCAAATGCCAAGTTAGCGTGAACAGTACGGGAGTACTGTTCATCTATTTATAGACGCAGGACGCAGCCCACGTAAAATTACATTCATGTCCATTACATTTGCCAATGACTTATGGAAATCTGTCAAGGCCCAAGTAGTCCTTTCATCTTTAAGTCGGTTCCCCTCTCTGCTATCGCGACGAAGCTTCCCTGCGCACAGCTTCGGCTGTGCACCATCCTTCGTGGAGCTTG
This sequence comes from Zea luxurians, assembly GCA_029449295.1. Taxonomy (NCBI): domain Eukaryota; kingdom Viridiplantae; phylum Streptophyta; class Magnoliopsida; order Poales; family Poaceae; genus Zea; species Zea luxurians. The sequence continues at coordinate 72,685,441 of JAOPSE010000013.1, read as the reverse complement.
GTAATCAGCCCGTCCTCCATTTTAATCCCCCTTCGTCTGGTTCAGGCTTCGTCCTGACCGTACTTCATGTTCATAATTCTGAGTCCGAAGATACCTGTTCACATAATCCACTTGGAAAACATTGTCAGACCATGTTTTTGAGGACCTTCGGAGGACGAAGGCCCCCAACAGTAGCCCCTCGCAATATTAATTTGTTAATGATAAATTCAGATTGCGATATGGACGAAGGCCTTGAGCCGAAGGTCCGAAAAAACACCTTCCCTTTGCTAGAATAGCAACATTCACCGACAAGCGGGGTCTTTCAATTTTCAACGCTCTGGGGGTATAAATAAGATCATACCGCAAACTTATTTGATACGCACACTTGCCATTTGCTTCGGCCCACTAAATTTTTAGCTCTTGTGCATTAAGATTTGCTGATCTTTTGCTCTTGAAGCTTCGGCTTTGAAAACAGTTTTTTAGCGTTTCCGAAGATGTCTGAAGGTAAGAAGATCCCTGCTGAGACGAAGCTGAGTCTCGACGAAGAGAAGAACTTGGGGTTCCTTATAGCGATGGCGGAGACCAATACGGAGAAAATCACCAAGGAGATTCTTGAAGGTTTGTCCGAAGATACTGGTGACAGCGACAGTTATGATGTAGAAAGTGGTGGGGAAGAGTCCGAAGATCGACCATGGCGGCCAAGTCACACGGTCTTCGGGAAAACCACTATTAAGCAGAGTCATATTGATAATATGAGGGGGCGGTATTTCCGAGATGTATCTATTGTGAGGGCTGACGCTGGAGAAAAGACTTCTCCCACCCCCGAAGAAGATGAAGTCGTAATCTTCTGAAGCTTTCTCAAGGCTGGGCTTCGATTCCCCCTAAGCAACTTTGTTGTTGAAGTACTGAAAACATTTCAAGTCTACCTTCATCAAATTACTCCCGAAGCTATCATAAGAATGGGGATGTTTGTCTGGGCTGCAAGAAGCCAAGGTTTAGAACCAAATGCTAAAAGCTTTTGCAATATTCATGAGTTGTTATACGAGACGAAGCCTTGGGGGAAAGAACAATATCACAACAACTTTGGGTGTTACAGCTTCGGTGCCCGCTCTGGGTCAAGCCGCCTTGTGCCAACTTTTCGAAAAAGATGGCCCGGAGCCTGGATGACAGAGTGGTTCTATGTAAAGAATGACTTAACAGCACAAGAAAATGTCAAGAATATCATTATGCGCCCCATCTGGCAACGCTTCGGACTTCGAAGGCCGAAGGTTGAAATGGATGAAGCAGCCGAGGAATGCCAAAGAGCCTTCGGCGTAATCTGCTCTTTCATTGGGACAAGGGACTTGGTCCAAGAGCATATTGCCTTCAGGGTGTGGCCACTTGCTGGAAAGTGGGAAATGCCGAAGGAGACCATCAAAGAGTCTGATGAAGGCGGACTGGTCAGACTAAAATACACATTCAAATATGCGGATAAGTTTGTTGAACCTGATGATGACTGGTTGAAAAGCATTGAAACATTAAGTGACGAACTGCTTGGGGCATATTCGAAGGCCGAGAATACTGCGTTATCAGCAGCCTTCGGAGGCCGAAAGAAGAAAAGGCTCAACCGGGTATTTGACGCAGTCGGGTTTGTCTACCCTGACTATTACTATCCGATATTGGGTCGCAAAAGAAAAAATACTTCTCCTGCGACAGAAGCTACCACGAGTGCTACTAGTGAGCCAGCACCACAAAGGAAAAAGATGAAGGTGCTCACCCACCGAGCGCGTTTTATTGAGCCGGCCACAGTGCCAGAGTTTATTGGTGAAGTCTCTTTGGCCTCTGAAGCTACAGAACCAGCTCCAGTGCCGAAGATAAAAGAGAAAACTGAAGCGCCTTCGGCAGAAAAAGTAGAAAAACCGAAAGCTGAAGGGCCAAAAGCATCGGAAATCTTAAGTCCTTCAGCAAATGTCGAAACAATAAAAAACCAAAAGGGCCCATTGGTGACCCCAAAAAGAAAAAGAATGGTGAATGTACTAGATGTCTTGGAGACAATTAAGTCTTCAAGCACAACTCCAAAAAAAACTGCTGAACTTGCTGAAGCATCTACTGAAGCTTCGAAACAACAAGCTGAAACTGAAGCTGGGCCTTCAGAGCCCACCAAGGAACAATCCGAGAAAATATCAGAACCAGTTTCGGTTGAAGAAATTGACACTGCCGCCCCCGAAGCTCCTTCCAGCACATGTGATTACATCGTGCGACATGCTTCGGGGAAGAAATTATCTGAAGAGGAGACTTATGAAGCGAATCATTATGCTAGAGAGTTAAAGTATCCGAAGGGGGCAGTAGTATTCAATGGGACAAATGAAGATGACTTCCTATACTGCCTCCCTGATAACAAAGAATTATCTGTCTGCTGGGAGATGGCTAGAAGTATGGGTTTCCCGAAGCTCGAAGCTGGATTATGCGCTATGACGAAGGAAGATCTCGCGGACAGTCTTGCGTACAATAGCTTGAAGGTATGGGAATTAGACGCTTGAGAAAATTTTTATTGCATAATTCATTCTTTTATCCTTATATGGATTCTTTTTCGTATAGGGTTTAATCCTAAGCAACGCATTAAGAGCACAAAAGAGTGCCGAAGATGAAAGCTACGAAATTGCGTTCAACAATTTACGTTCAGAAGTTATTAAACTGAGAAACGAAGCTCTAGAAAAAGATAAAATTCTGCTTACATTAGTAGACAAGATAAAAAAGGACGAAGCTGCTGCAAAGGTTCAGGCCGAAGCTCACAGACACGAGATTAAAGATCTTCAGAAGCAACTGGCCCGGGCGAAAGAAGAACGCATACTTGAAGAAACAAGACGGGAATGTAGCGACCAATGGGCCGATCATTTGGAAGCAACCGTGGAAGAGCTTCGGTCTTCTAAGAAAAAATGCTACGAAAAATCCATGGAATGCGTAAAGAAAATTAAAACCAGCTTCGCCAGCGTGGGCGCATTTTCCAGTGAAGAGAATTTCTCAAGAGGCAATCCCGAAGGTCCACTGGAACGGATCAGTCACGAAGCAGAGGCCTTCGAGGAAATCCTGAGTAGCCGCGGCGACATCTGCGCTTTTTCGGGCGCCAGGGGAGTTGCTACTGTCTTGGAAAAGAAGGGTTGCGGGCATGTAAAATTTTTAGCTCAGTCCGAAGCTGCCTTATCCTCCGAAGATATCAAAGACCCCTCGGCCGAAGCAAGCATGGTTGGTGGCAAATTCTTTACTGATGTCTGGGACAACGGCGGCCGAGAAATGGCGCAAGAAATCATTCAAAGGAGTGAAAAAGGCATCCATGATGCTAGGAAAGTAACAGAAGTTGCCGAAAAAAGTACAGAGCCCGAAGGGCAATTAGGTATTAATTAGCCGTTCTTATTGTGTTGTAATTTCTATTTCAAACTTTGTTCGTGGTTTGTAATAGTAATGCAGAAATATTCTCTTCCCTCAGAACCTGCTGGATCGTCTGGTGGCCCTCACACAAAAGGGGATGACGAGATTAAACAAATGGCCGAAGCTATCATGGACAAAGTTGTTGAACAACTTCTAAATGAGGCTGCCGAAGTAGTATTAAGAGAAGACTAGGTGTTATTAGAAAAAACATTTGAAGTGTGATCTATGTAATATTTTGTACATTTGAATGTAACATACAAGTCTCTTTTCATTATTCAATTCTTTACGATGCATGAAATTATACATACATACCATTTTTGAGCCTTCGGCGAAAAAACACCTTCCCTTCTTTTCATGCTTCGTGAAGAAGACATTCTCCGTTAACACTATTCTGATGAATCACGTCCATGCTTCGTGAAAACATTATTCGAAGCTGTACAATTTCGATATTACTCTGATGAAGCTCATCCATGCTTCGTAAAAACATTCTCCGAAGCTGTATTCCGAAGATTAACATTGTATTCCCTCGTGACTTTACACAATTTTCGCTTTCTCAAAGCGTCCTATCGAAGGTTGATACTGTGTCCCCTTCTTTTGCCATATGCAACATGATGTATGATGCTTATGCTATGCAAAATGATGTGATGATGTTATGTTATGCAAATGACATTTGTTCCGAAGATACACACAAAATATATTTGTAAGCTCTGCATTCCCTTAGGAACGTCTTTGGAGCTTCTTCGTCTTTTACTTAGACGGTATAAGCTCTGCATTCCCTTAGGAACGTCTTTGGAGCTTCTTCGCCTTTTACTTAGGCGGTATAAGCTCTGCATTCCCTTAGGAACGTCTTTGGAGCTTCTTCGCCTTTTACTTAGGCGGTATCAGCGTTGACTTTTCGCTGTATGCTCTGCATTCCCTTAGGAACGTCTTTGGAGCAAAAAACTTACACTGCGCTCCCTTTGGAACGGCTTTTTGTAACTTCGGCAACTTACTCTGCGTTCCTTAGAACGACTTTTTGTTGCTTCGAAGGATTTTTAATAATTCGAAGGTCCTCCTTGTTACCGCAAATTTTTAAGCTTCAGCAACTTAAGCCTGTGGAGAAGATAGATTTTCCTCATAACCAAGCACGAAACTATCATATGAAAACTGAAATGTTCTTTATTACACAGAAAATAGAACTTAAACGGAAAAGACTGTTATCAAAGTAGGATATCTGTCAATAAATGTGCTTCGACTCTGGCACAGTACTATTGACTGTGCGAGCTTCAGATTGCTCTCTGAGATCCCTTTGGTGTGGAACATATTGGCTCCCTTCTGGCTGTTGGCCTTGTTGCATCGGAGGTGGAGGCGGGGGCTGTTGCCATGAAGCTTGAGGTTGACTTGCCGAAGCTACGGAAACTGCAGGGTGGTTGCCCACGTATTCCGGGATGTAAGGCTGATGGTACGAAGCAGTATGCATGACCTGCTTCGGCTGGCCCTGTTGCGCTGCAGCTTCTGCTAGCTCCTTTTGTTTCTGGATGGTGACATGGCACATCCTGGTGGTATGACCCTTGTTTTCACCACAGAATAAGCAAAATATCCTCCTTGGTTGATCTCCAAATCTCCCGCCGAAGCCCCTGGCGCCTCTGCCTCTTGGAGCTGGTGGCCGAAAGAAAGTTTGTTGTTGCCCCGAAGCCTGTGAGGAGCACTGCGGCCTGTTCTGCTGACTCCCCTTATCATCATTTTGAGTGGAGTTGTGGATGGACCTGACATGCCTCGGATAGAATCTTCCTCCGAAGCCCCTGGTTATCTCAGAAAATCTGAAGGCCTCCTCCCTTCTTTGGCGAAAGTCATTATCGGCACGAATGTACTCGTCCATCTTTTGGACCAGCTTCTCCAGAGTCTGAGGAGGCTTCCTAGCAAAGTATTGGGCTGCAGGTCCAGGACGAAGCCCCTTGATCATGGCTTCGATGACAATTTCGTTGGGCACCGTTGGTGCCTGCGCCCTCAAACGCAAGAACCTTCTGACATACGCCTGAAGGTATTCTTCATGATCCTGAGTGCACTGGAACAAGGCTTGAGCAGTGACCGGCTTCGTCTGAAATCCTTGAAAGCTGGTTAACAACATATCCTTCAGCTTCTGCCATGAGGTGATCGTTCCTGGTCGAAGGGAGGAATACCAGGTCTGAGCAACACTCCTGACGGCCATAACGAAAGACTTTGCCATGACTGCAGCATTGCCCCCATACGAAGACACTGTTGCTTCGTAGCTCATCAAGAACTGCTTCGGGTCTGAGTGGCCGTCGAACATGGGAAGCTGGGGTGGCTTATAGGATGGAGGCCAGGGTGTAGCCTGCAGCTTAGCGGACAGAGGAGAGGCATCATCGAAAACAAAATTTCCATGATGGAAATTGTCATACCAGTCATCTTCGTTGAAGAAGCCCTCCTGATGAAGGTCTTTTTGTTGAGGCCTTCGGTTCTGCTCATCATGGGTAAGATGACGAACTTCTTCAGAAGCTTCGTCTATCTGCCTTTGCAGCTCAGCTAGCCTGGCCATCTTTTCCTTTTTCCTCTGCACCTGTTGATGAAGCATCTCCATATCCCTGATTTCTTGGTCTAGTTCATCCTCCTGAAGCGTCGGGCTGACGGCCTTCCTCTTCTGGCTTCGGGCCTCCCGAAGAGAGACGGTCTCCTGGTTGGGGTCCAGCGGTTGCAGTGCTGCAGCCCCAGTCGCTGAAGCTTTCTTCGGCGCCATAGCGAGGGTCTATAGCTTCCGAAGGTGTTCAAAAAACTCGAAGTGGAAGTGAGTTCACCGGAGGTGGGCGCCAATGTTGGGGACTTGTTCTCAAATGCTTCGAGTTAAGAACAAGGCAACATGAAAAGTGTTAGGTGTTAAAGTCCTTCGTCCTTCGAAACATTATGCCCCTTCGGGAGATAATGAATTTCAGACGAAGGTTACGAGAGACATACCTTCGTAAACATAACAAGTAATGACGAGGGTTTCATATAAAGCATGAGATATATTATAAACATTATCATAAAATCATTTCTATTTTATTATCATGGAAAAATAGAAATGATTTCAAATTACAGATGTACCTTCGGCTTGAAGGAAGGCAAAAGTACAAGCGTGACGCAAAAGCAAATGCCAAGTTAGCGTGAACAGTACGGGAGTACTGTTCATCTATTTATAGACGCAGGACGCAGCCCACGTAAAATTACATTCATGTCCATTACATTTGCCAATGACTTATGGAAATCTGTCAAGGCCCAAGTAGTCCTTTCATCTTTAAGTCGGTTCCCCTCTCTGCTATCGCGACGAAGCTTCCCTGCGCACAGCTTCGGCTGTGCACCATCCTTCGTGGAGCTTGGTAATCAGCCCGTCCTCCATTTTAATCCCCCTTCGTCTGGTTCAGGCTTCGTCCTGACCGTACTTCATGTTCATAATTCTGAGTCCGAAGATACCTGTTCACATAATCCACTTGGAAAACATTGTCAGACCATGTTTTTGAGGACCTTCGGAGGACGAAGGCCCCCAACAATTAGGTTAATGAGAACATATCTATGTCATACAGATTGTGAAGTGCATTGTGTCATAGTATAAGTGTGATGCTCATGACAATTTATGCACTTACGAAAGCATGTTGTAAACAATTTAAGCATTTTCCCTTAAGGATTTCAAAGAGACTTAAGGACCATCCACCTTTTAAACAAAGGCAGCTTATCCTCGTTACAAGGTTAAGCTTTAAGCTCTTTGACAATAAAAGTACTTCATCTAGTTTTACCAGAGATGCACTAAAGCATGAATGAATTTTGGGAAATTAAACTAGATATGAAGCAGGGATAATACATGGACATGCTTTCTCTTCCTTTTATACAAGATATGCAAAGAATGTAGAAAAGGAAGATTTAGGTACAAGTTTTAAGTGAAAGGAGATAGTTTTACCCTTTTGTACCTTCACATAGAGATGCTCTCTTCATTGTGCTTTGTCCATAGTCTTTAGATGCTTAAGACCTATACTCAATGACAGTATATGAAAATATTTTGCACAAGAGGGAGTTTTACAACTAGTGATCCTTTTCAAGTTATTGTAAGCATATATCAAATGGATCACAAATTGTATAAATGAATCATGAATTCTCCTTTTAACTTAGTGCATATCAAGAGAGATATTGATTGAAAGAATATGAGGCACTAAGAGGCATGATTGTTAATGAAAGTCATTCAATGATCAAACAAATAACACATATGATCAAAAGAACAACATACGCATTAGATTATCAATTAAGCTTAGGATAGGAGAATCCAGCAAATACTTCATGAGAAACTCACTCTCATGCAAGAGACTATATGAAATTTCTAAGATAAAGTAATAGTCTCAACATAATCAAGATATAAAAAGAGGCTCCCCCTAAAGATATGCATCAAGTATTTGAATGAATTGAATGGATGCATTTACTTTAAATAGAGAGAAGCATTATACATCTTGATCAAGGCTCATTAAATTTGTAATAAACAACTTGAGCCTAGTATTCTCATTATGAAAGGGTTTAGGATACTCACAACCACACCATTGATTGTTTCGTAGAAGTAGGTGGTGTTGTTCTTGATGTTCTCCTCTTTCATTTGAGAGTCCTCCCTTTGCAGTGGCTTCTTTTTCCTTTCAAACTTATTGAAAATACTTAAGAAGGATGTTAGTAATACAAGGGAGTATATAATGATGGATGATTTCTTTTAGATAGGAAATAAGCATAATTCATCATCCATAAGTCACACAGACATGAAGTAAAATCCTTAACATTAGTGCACTTTTACTTAAAAAGAGGAACATGCACTATTAAACAATTTTCTCACTCATAGAAATTTACTTCTTCATATTGAACTTCATTATCATGACTTAGAAGCGCATCAATATGAGAATGGATATAGCAAAGGCATGAATTAGATTCTAATGGACAAACACATTTATGAATATGATATTGAATGCACACTTAGTTATTTTAGGTCCAATAAAGAATCTATTCCTCACAAGGGTAGAATATGATAATTTAGATTAAATACCTATTGAGATGGGAACCAAACTTAATTAAGAAGATGAGTTCCCATACCTTTGCTTTTACCTTTCTTCCTTTGGGTGAAGATCAACTCATGAGGCTTGTGCACTTTCTCTCTTGTAGATTTTCATAATTGAACTCAAGAGAAATGTTAGTAGCAACACAAGCACTAGTTTCCCTCTTTTGTAATCAATTTTTGATAAGGAATGAAAAGCTAGATTAAAACATGGAAACTTCATAGCATGAACTAGATTATCCATAGACGATGTTATGCTCAATTTTAACTCATAAAACAAGCATAAATAATCCCTTGAGATTATAGGAATAAATCTAATTCATGATATGGAAAGCGATAAATGTGAAAGAATCAAATCCAATATAGGCAAGGAGCAAATCAACATAAATCATTGGATTGATTTTTCTTTTTATGTTAGATTACACGCTTCCAAAGAGAAACTTATTCTCTACAAGTGAGACTACTTGGGTTACTTAGATAAAAATCATTAGTCTCACTATTCTAGTTATAGAGAGAGTTTTCCTTTTACAAGTGTCCTAAGGATTTGAATTCCTTACATGACACCTTATTCTTTTAAGAACATGAAATATCTCTCTATTATCTAGAATCATGGTAATAACAAGATAATTAGGGGAAGAACATGCCATGATATACTTGCAACGAATTAGAGCATGTAGATTGCCATAGTATGGAAATGATGAATGTGCAATCTACCATATGAGAGGAAATTCTTCAAAGAATGATAATATCAATTTAAAGACATTTGAAGTGCTTCAATTTTTCTATGTGACTACTCAAGACACATAAGAAATGATATTCTAAAATACTTTCACTTAAAAGATAAGTGTTACCATCCTTTAGCTCTCCTCCATGTTGTAGGCCTTGATTTTTCCGCATAAGATAATTCTTTATTTCTTACAACATCAATACCTTCCTCGAGAAGATGATATGAGTTTAAGATGTAGTAATTTGAAGAATAACCTTGGATCAATCACAGATAAAGATCATTGAAGATTTGATAGCTTGAGTTAAATTGAATCAACTTTCTCAAGCACCCCAAGGCTTCATATCATCTCCTTTTCCTGCAAAGCTTGTCAAGCATATTTTGGTACTCATCGCTTGATGGGTCCATCATGGTTAGTCAACAAAGATCTAGGAACCCAAACGTCCTTTGTGTTAGCATTAGGTAAACTCATCACCTTTCTAGCACAAGTTGCAATTTTGGGTTGCCTAGTTACATGAGAATTAATTGACAAGCTAGGAGTGGAATTGTTACCAATGGGACAATCCTTACATTGATGTCCCCTTTTTCGGCATGTGTAGCATAGGCGTTTTTCAAGTTTTGAAGTTTTCTTCTTTCCTTGTTTGTTGCCTGCTATATGGTTAGTAAAAACTTTCTTTTCTAACCCTATGCCTCTTTGTTTTAAATGGGGACAAGATCTAAGCAAGTGTCCCTTCTTGGAGCATTTAAAACAAAGTCTATCATCCTTGTTAATAATCAAGTCATTTTTAATGTAGGGACATGACCTAATCAAGTGCCCCTCTTCAAAGCATTCACTACACCTCTTAATGTGAAGTGTGGCTTGATCATTACCATGGATGTTACCTTTTGTGGAGGCGTGGTTGAGGCTTTTGGAGGAGGTGTTGAATTTCATCTTTTGTTTCTTCCTCTTGGCAATCCTCAAATCCTTGACATTTTCTTCAAGGGATGTAATGCATGCCATGATTGTTCCCGTCTCAAGCTTCTTCACCATGTGATCACGGTTATCTTGAGAAGGTTGGGCAATGCATTTCCCTTTTAGTTGTGTCAAGCTCATCTTTAGCCTCTCATTCTCTTCTTTGAGCTTTTGATAAGTATCATCTTTTGTTCCTGCAAGTTCTAGCTCAAGAGAAGATATGCTTGTTGACGGACAACAAGCATTAGCACATGGTAATATAGTATCAATTTGAATACATGTGCATGAGTGAGGTTGTTGGGATTTTAAGTTTTCTATCACAACCTCATGAGCAATGTTTAATATGATATGATCATCTCTAAGATTTTCATGAGAGCATAGGAGCATATCATATTTATCTTGAAAAGCTAGATTTTCAATTTTTAGCTTTTCTACTTGGTCCTTAAGCAAGGTATTCCTATTTACTAATTGAGCGATACAATGTAAAGCGTTATCTTGCTCAATTGAAACAGTTTCATACATTTGGACCAAATCAACATGAGAGCACTTTAGCTCCTCATGTTCTTTAGTCAACTCGTCAAAGTGCAGCATTTTTATGGAGAGAATATCTTCTAGCCTTTGACGAGCTTCGCTTTGCTCTCTCGCTCTTTCTAGAAGTTTGAGCATGACCGCCTTATGTTCTTGGCTTAGGCGAGCGTAGAGATGCACAAGGCTTCTTTCTTCCTCCTCATCCTCATTTGTGCTTCCGCTATCATTTTCATTAGCCACACAACACATGTGGGAATCGAAATGGGAAGACAAACCTTTTGGAGAGGTGGATTCATCGTTTGGTCTCCACCGTTCATTCTCTTCTTCTTCCTTGCAAGGGTTAGTATCACAAATACCAAAGGAAGTAGAGACACAAAATGAACTATCATGTTTGGACTCATCAAATTTGCGTCTAATTCTAGTCCAAGTATCATGCGCATCATGGACGGATTCGTCATAGTTTGATATGAAGGCATGATAATCTTCTTTGCTAAGAGAATTAGTTAAGATGTCAAAAGCTAGATAGTTTAAGCGATAACATCTTTGATCCTCCTCAGAATTAATTTTTCCATTGAAATTAGAGGGGAAAATACTCTTGTCTATAATTTGTTCTAATCGTGGATCTATGGTTCTAAAAGCATTTATCACACTAGTAGACCATGAGTCATAATTAGAACAATCATCAAATAATATTTCAAGAGTTACCTCTTTTTGAGTTACGTTCGATGGAGGAGTCTTCTTGTTCTTATGGGATCTTCTACGAGCCATCACTTCGAGTTGTTAGACTCAAGATGAAGTGCCTAGCTCTGATACCAATTGAAAGTCGCCTAGAGGGGGGGGTGAATAGGCGGAACCTGAAAATTAAAACTTTATCCCCCAACTAGATCCCTTGATTAGTGGTTAGAACAAGATATACAAATATTGGAGAATAGAAACTAAGTTCTTGCTTGAAAAGAGTATTGCTAAATAATGCGGGAGAGATAAATCAATACAATTAATAAGTTATAGAATAACAAAGCAAGAACCCTTAGATGAGAAGAGCACTAGGACAAGTTCTTTCTTGCACCGTGTTGCTTTCACTAAATGGGAATTTAACTTGAAGCAACACCAAATGATATTAGCAAATAATGGTGCAAGAAAACTTAGAGCAAGGAAAACAAACAAATCACAGGCAATAAACACAATGGACACGGGTGATTTGTTTTACCGAGGTTCGGCCCTCGAAGGCCTAGTCCCCGTTGAGGAGTCCACTTAAGGACGGGTCTTTTTCAACCCTTTCCCTCTCTCCTCCGATCACACAAGGATCGGCGAGCTCTTCTTCTTCTCAAGGATCACTCTCGATCCCACAAGGACCACCACACACTTTGGTGTCTCTTGCTAGCTTTTACAAGCCTCCAAAACTTTGGAGGAAGTTCAATGGGAGTCAAAACTCCACGCGCAAATGAACACAAAGATGAAGCACACACTATCTCTCGATGAATCTCACATGGCACTAGTGCTAAACTCAAATGAGTAGCTCTCTTTTGCTTGCTCTCTCTTTTGTGGCACTTGTATTGGTTGTAGTGGTCTAAATCTTGTGTATAGGATGGATCAATGAATATATGTGGTTGGGAGGGCTTGAGTATGTCAACTAGATGACTTGGAATGTTGCTTGGGCTCCCACACCTTGAAGTGGCCGGTTGGGGTGGTATTTATAGCCACCAACCAAAATCTAGCCGTTGGTGAAAGCTGTCTGTCGTATGGTGCACCGGACAGACCGGTGCACACCAGACATGTCCGGTGCGACAGCCACGTCACCAGGCCGTTGGGGTTTCGACCGTTGGAGCTCTGACTTCTGGGCCCGCCGAGATGTCCGGTGGCGCACCGGACATGTACTGTAGATTGTCCGGTGCGCCACAACGCGCGTGTCTGACTTCTGCGCGCTCTGACGCGCATTAAATGCGTCCGCAGGTGACCGTTGGCTCGAAGTAGCCGTTGCCCCGTAGTTACACCGGACAGTCCGGTGTACACCGGACATGTCCGGTGAATTATAGCGGAGCTGCCGTTCTGAATTCCCGAGGCTGGCGAGTTCCGGAGGCCGCTCTTCCTTGGAGCACCGGACATGTCCGGTGTACACCGGACAGTCCGGTGAATTATAGCGGAGTCGCCTCTGGAATTTCCCGAAGGTGACGAGTTTGGAGTTGGAGTTCTCTGGTGCACCGGACATGTCCGGTGGCACACCGGACAGTCCGGTGCGCCAGACCAGAGGTGCCTTCGGTTGTCCCTTGCTCTTTTGTCGAACCCAATACTTGGTCTTTTTATTGGCTAAGTGTGAACCTTTGGTACCTGTATAACTTATACACTAGAGCAAACTAGTTAGTTCAATTATTTGTGTTGGGCAATTCAACCACCAAAATTATTTAGGAACTAGTGTAAGCCTAATTCCCTTTCACCTTTCCATGGAATCATTCCTGGGAAGCGCGTCCAACCCCTCGGACAACTCGATCTACCCGTCTGCTTCGGGACGCCCTCCAACTTTCGAAAGGAGACCCTCACGTTCGAAGTGGTCGGGTTTCGAGGAACCTACCACGCAGTGCTGGGGAGGCCATGCTACACCAAGTTCATGGTTGTCCCCAACTACACCTACCTCAAGCTCAAGATGTCGGGCCCCAACGGGGTCATCACCGTCGGGCCCACGTACCGACACGCGTACGAATGCGACGTGGAGTGTGTGGAATACGCCGAGGCCCTCGCCGAGTCCGAGGCCCTCATCGCCGACCTGGAGAGCCTCTCTAGGGAGGCGCCCGACGTGAAGCGCCACGCCGGCAACTTCGAGCCAGCGGAGACGGTCAAGTCCGTCCCTCTCGACCCCTGCAACGACGCCTCCAAGAAGATCCGGATCGGCTCCGAGCTCGACCCCAAATAGGAAGCAGTGCTCGTCGACTTTCTCCGCGCAAACGCCGATGTTTTCGCGTGGAGTCCCTCGGACATGCCCGGCATACCGAGGGAAGTTGCCGAGCACTCGCTGGATATCCGAGCTGGAGCCCGACCCATGAAGCAACCTCTGCGCCGATTCGACGAAGAAAAGCGCAGAGCCATAGGCGAGGAGATCCACAAGCTAATGGCGGCGGGGTTCATCAAAGAGGTATTCCATCTCGAATGGCTTGCCAACCCTGTGCTTGTGAGAAAGAAAGGGGGGAAATGGCGGATGTGTGTAGACTACACTGGTCTAAACAAAGCATGTCCAAAAGTTCCCTACCCTCTGCCTCGCATTGATCAAATCGTGGATTCCACTGCTGGGTGCGAAACCCTGTCTTTCCTCGATGCCTACTCTAGGTATCACTAGATCAGGATGAAAGAGTCCGACCAGCTCGCGACTTATTTCATCACACCCTTCGGCATGTACTGCTATGTTACCATGCCGTTTGGTTTGAGGAATGCGGGTGCAACGTACCAGCGATGCATGAACCATGTGTTCGGCGAACACATCGGCCGAACGGTCGAGGCCTACATCGATGACATCGTAGTCAAGACGAGGAAGGCCTCCGACCTCCTTTCTGACCTTGAAGTGACATTCCGATGTCTCAAGGCGAAAGGCGTGAAGCTTAATCCCGAAAAGTGTGTCTTCGAGGTCCCCCGAGGCATGCTCTTGGGGTTCATCGTCTCCGAGTGGGGCATCGAAGCCAACCTGGAGAAGATCGCAGCCATCACTAGCATGGGGCCCATCAAGGACTTGAAAGGCGTACAGAGGGTCATGGGATGCCTCGCGGCTCTGAGCCGCTTCATCTCGCGCCTCGGCGAAAGAGGCCTGCCTCTGTACTGCCTCTTAAGGAAGGCCGAGTGCTTCGCTTGGACCCCTAAGGCCGAGGAAGCCCTCGGGAACCTGAAGGCGCTCCTCACGAATGCGCCCATCCTGGTGCCCCCCGCTGCCGGAGAAGCCCTCTTGATCTACGTCGCCGCGACCACTCAGGTGGTTAGCGCCGCGATTGTGGTTGAGAGACGAGAAGAAGGGCATGCATTGCCCGTCCAGAGGCTAGTCTACTTCATCAGTGAGGTACTGTCCGAGACCAAGATCCCCTACCCACAAATCCAGAAGCTGTTGTACGTGGTGATCCTGACACGGCGGAAGTTGCGACACTACTTCGAGTCTCATCCGGTGACTGTGGTGTCATCCTTCCCCCTGGGGGAGATCATCCAGTCCCGAGAGGCCTCGGGTAGAATTGCAAAGTGGGCGGTGGAGATCATGGGCGAGATGATCTCGTTCGCCCCTCGGAAGGCCATCAAGTCCCAGGTCTTGGCGGACTACGTGGCTGAATGGGTCGACACCCAGCTCCCGACAGCTCTGATCCAACCAGAGCTCTGGACCATGTTTTTCGACGGGTCGCTGATGAAGACGGGGGCCGGCGCAGGCCTGCTCTTCATCTTGCCCCTCGAGAAGCACCTACGCTACGTGCTACGCCTCCACTTCCTGGTGTCCAACAACGTGGCTGAGTACGAGGCTCTGGTAAACGGGTTGCGAATCGCCATCGAGCTAGGGGTTCGACGCCTTGACGCTCGCGGTGACTCGCAGCTCGTCATCGACCAAGTCATGAAGAACTCCCACTGCCACGACCCAAAGATGGAAGCCTACTGCGATGAGGTTCGGTGCCTGGAAGACAAGTTCTACGGGCTCGAGCTCAACCACATCGCCCGACTCTTCAACGAGACTGCGGACGAGCTGGCTAAAATAGCCTCGGGGCGAACAACAGTTTCCCGGACGTATTCTCCCGAGACCTGCATCAACCCTCCGTCAAGACCGACGACACACCCAAGCCCGAGGCACCCTCGGCTCAGTCCGAGGTACCCTCGGCTCAGTCTGAGGTACCCTCAGCGCAGTCCGAGGTACCCTCGGCTCGGCCCGAGGTACCCTCGGCCCCCGAGGGTGAGGCACTGCGCGTCGAGGGGGAGCAGAGTGAGGTCACGCCTGATCGAAACTGGCAGACCCCGTACCTGCAATATCTTCACCGAGGAGAGCTACCCCTCGACCAAACCGAAGCCCGGCGGTTGGCGCGGCGCGCCAAGTCGTTCGTCTTGCTGGGAGATGGGAAGGAGCTCTACCACTGTAGCCCCTCGGACATCCTCCAGCGATGCATTTCCATCGCCAAAGGCCAGGAGCTCTTACAAGAGATACACTCAGGGGCTTGCGGCCATCACGCAGCACCTCGAACCCTTGTTAGGAACGCCTTCCGACAAGGTTTCTACTGGCCAACGGCGGTGGCCGACGCCACTAGAATTGTTCTCACCTGCAAAGGGTGTCAGTTCTACGCAAGGCAGACCCACCTGCCCGCTCAGGCTCTGCAAACAATACCCATCACCTGGCCGTTTGCTGTGTGGGGTCTGGACCTAGTCGGCCCCTTTTGAAGGCACCCGGGGGCTACACGCACCTGTTGGTCGCCATCGACAAATTCTCCAAGTGGATCGAGGTCCGACCCCTAAACAGCATCAAGTCCAAACAGGCGGTGGCGTTCTTCACCAACATCATCCATCGCTTTGGGGTATCGAACTCCATCATCACCGACAACGGCACCCAGTTCACCGGCAGAAAGTTCCTGGACTTCTGCGAGGATCACCACATCCGGGTGGACTGGGCTGCCGTGGCTCACCCCATGACGAATGGGCAAGTGGAGCGGACTAACGGCATGATCCTGCAAGGACTCAAGCCTCGGATCTACAACGACCTCAACAAGTTCGGCAAGCGATGGATGAAGGAACTCCCCTCGGTGGTCTAGAGTCTGAGGACAACGCCGAGCCGAGCCACGGGCTTCACACCGTTTTTTCTAGTCTATGGGGTCGAGGCCATCTTGCCCACAGACTTAGAATACGGTTCCCTAAGGACGAGGGCCTATGCCGACCAAAGCAATCAAGCCAATCGAGAAGACTCACTGGACCAGCTGGAAGAGGCTCGGGACATGGCCTTACTACACTCGGCGCGGTACCAGCAGTCCCTGCGACGCTACCACGCCCGAGGGGTTCGGTCCTGAGACCTCCAGGTGGGCGACCTGGTGCTTCGGCTAAGACAAGATGCCCGAGGGCGGCATAAATGCACACCTCCCTGGGAAGGGCCGTTTGTCATCGCCAAGGTTCTGAAGCCCGGAACGTACAAGCTGGCCAACAATCAAGGCGAGGTCTACAGCAACGCTTGGAACATCCAACAGCTACGTCGCTTCTACCCTTAAGATGCTTTCAAGTTGTTCGTATACCTCACACACAAAGTCTGGTCGTCAAGGAAGGGTCAGCCTTGCCTCGGCAAAGCCCGACCCTCCCTCGGGGGCTAGAAGGGGGAAACCCCCTCTGCGTCGAAATTTTCCTCGAAAAAAGAAAAAAAATCTTTTCTGCCAGAATGCCTTTCGTGCTTTTCGACCACTTCGAAAGTGGATCCTGAAAACGACGGAGTACACGTAAGCAGCCAAGGCTGACCGAGCCGAGGGACTCCTACGCCTCCGGGATACGGATACCTCACTCATCACCTTCTGCGATAAGTAACTCGCGCTCGGATAAGTGATTCCGCGGATCGGACAAGTCTTCACGCTCGAAAGCTCCTCTGCCGGAACGATTTTTCGGGCCTTCTCGACTGCGTCGGTGACAGAACCCTATGGACGAGTAAGAGTGCGCGTAAGCGGCAAGGCCGACCGAGCCGAGGGATTCCTACGCCTCCAGGATACGGATACCTCACTCATCACCTTCCATGAAAAGCAACTCTCGCCCGCACAAACAATTCTGTTACCGACAAATAAGTCCGGATGCTCAAACAAGAGGAAAAGAAACGCAGCTTTACAACACGACGACGGTGTGTTTGGGCCTCGGCGGCCGCAGAAAACATACACACACTACAAAACAACTCGATCCTACAGGCTCGGACGTCAACAGTTGAAGGGGGCAGCAGCACCCTCGGCATCAACTACACCTTCGGTGGGGTCTGACCTAGCCTCGGACGGCGACGCGGTCGGAGGATCCCCACTTTGAAGGACGATATCGGCACCACACCTGGGCCATCGCCGCCAGGGTCTTCTCCAAGAATCCGGCTCGAGCAGACGGCTCGGCCGGCCACCCCGAGGCCTCGGCCAGCTGTCCCCCAAAGACATCAGCCCGGCTTGTGGCCTCGGCAGCTCAACTCCGGCGTCGGTCCCGCCAGTGGACGACCCGGCCAGGCTCCGGCCGACCACATCTTCTTTTCGAGCCAACCCTGCCTCTGTCCATGCTGACACCGCTACCTCCGGCTTCGGCTCATCAAAGAGCGGCCGAGGGTTCCTTTAACTAAGCAAGAGAAGCCTCGGACAGCAAGGCCGACCGAGCCGAGGGACTCCTACGCCTCTGGGATACAGATACCTCACTCGTCACCTTTGCACGAGGCGACTCACGCTCGGTGAAGCGGTTCAGATATTCGACAGGCGAGTCTTAGTACTCGAAATGAAGGAAAAACACGGCTCTGCGCCGAAAAGTACATACATGTTCAGGCCTCGACAGCCACAATGAACAGGACACCGGCACTCAAAGTGCCATTACAAACGGAACTCCGGTTCCATCTCCGCAGGTACGAACAACCCCACACGATTGGGGGACCTGTGGAGCAACAGAAGGCCGACGGGTGGCTCGCTGTCGCTCGATCCGGCAATAGCAACAACGACCTCCGCCCCAGGCGGCGAAGCAGCTTCAGCAACGGCTTCCGGGCGGGTGCTACGGCAGGAGGGCTCTCGCTCACGGAGGACGAGAACCAGCCATTCAAGCCAGGAGACGGAGATCCGGGGGTGCAGGCGGAGTTGGCAATCTCGTCGGCAGAGAAGCCTTCTCCGGCTGCCACCACCTCAACACCGCGCTAGCGGGCGCCGGACGCCTCAAAGCGCACCGGCAGGTCCTCGCCCTCGCCGGAGCCACCCAGAACATGAGCGCCGCCCTCGCAGCGCACGACGTGCTGGGCGACCCACTGACGCGGCTATCGGCGCGAGGAAGGCCTGGACGTGGCTGGCCCGTACGCGGCGCGACCATCGTCCGGACGGAGGACGGAATGCTGCACCCTGGCTGAGCAACGGCGGTCTGCCTACCCCGGCGTGGCTGAGGGAAGCCTCCGCGGAGCTGGAAGATGCCTTTCTCCCCCAGACGCCAGGGGAAGAAAAGGGTTACCGACCCACGCGGAGGCAGCCCCCCGACTCGCCTCATCCTCCGCCCCAGCAAGGATGATGAAGATCCTTGAAGCTGAGGGTGGGGCGGAGGCTGCAGCCCGGTTCGCTTCTCCCCACCATCAAGCTGGAGGTCACCGTCTTGGGTGACCACCGACGAGGGGATGCAGCTGGGCTGCCTGATGAAAATCCTTAAAGCCAAATGATGGCTGAAAGGTACCAACTTCCTCGAAGTTGCGTCCCCCTGACGACAAGACGGAAGGATTACGGGTGTCCCCCATCCGGGGGCTCGGAAGGTGGAAAGACACGATGCATAAGGGGAGCACAAAGACATGGTCGTCTTTCAAGGGGATCACCCTCCTTTTAAAGGCGACTCTCCCCACTTGCGTCCTCAGCCGTTGCGGGCTGAGTCTTCTCCAACACGCTCCAAGGTTCTCCCCCTTACTGCGCGGGGGCTGGGTCCCACGCGTCATGCAAGTCGGTCCAGGGCAGAAGAAGCCAAACCGCCGTGCGCGGTGCATGCAACTGCCCGGCGGTTACAAGCACTCCTCCACTTTCGCCTAGACCAGCGGGTGAAAGGGCGGACAGCCATGCAGGCGACATGCAACCGTGCCAAGTGGGCGCGCCCCTTCGACTTCCAACGCACCCAGCATGGAGGCCCAGGCCCACACGTCATGCAACCGGCGCGCCGGTTGCTATGTGCGAGCAACTGCACCGCCACTCACGCCACTGCCGCACCTCCTCGACTGTGGGGCCAGTACCGCGACTCGAGGCAACCCTGCGTGTGACCCAGCAGTGCCAGCCAGGCGCGATGGTCAAATACAGTAAAAAATGAGCCGGCAGTAATGGCGGTGGCAGGCGGGCAGGAGCAGCGGTCACGTCGTCAGCCAAGCTTACGTCCCATCCAGGGGCAGCGAGGGAACCCTCTCTCACGGCGTGAAGACGGCGTGCCTGTGATCCATTCCTCGAATGGCTCGCACACGCGCAACGACCGCCTTGCAAACCACTCGCCCCGTCGCATTAACTCCACGGCGGGACAGGCGGCGCCTCAGGCAGAAGAAGCAAGCGACACTTCGCCTTCGCCATAATGACCGCATCGAAAAAGGTACGCCATGTCATTCGATTTCGTATCCTTTTCCTTTTCCTCTTTCTCTCTCTTACAACAGGGACCGGGAAAGGGGGATACCCCGAAAAGGATCCTTCTCCGTGAAGGAAACAGGCCCCGAGCCTCCCTACTGATCAGAGGTTCAAAGGTTGGCCCCTCGGAAGGGTTTCAACGGCCGCCTCAGAGCGCTTGGGTTCTGCGCCCACTACTGGTCAAAGTTTCGATGGCCGGCCCCTCGGAAGGGTTCAACGGTCGCCTCAGGCCACTCGGGCTCCGCGCCCACTACTGATCAGGGGTTCGTAGGCTGGCCCTCGAAGGGTTCACAGTCGCCTCAGACACAGAGCGAGGGATGACCCTGGGTACGTTCGATACATAACCGAGGCTCGGGCTACGCTCCCGAGGTACCATAGGACATTTCCGAGACCAGCGGGAGCGATCTTGTAACGGAATCCCATCAGAGGGAGGCATCGAGCCCTCGGACCCCGTCAAAGGGGACTAGGTCCGACAGATCACCCGCAGGTACTTTTGGAGCGCGCCTCCGGGCCTCTAGCCGACCCCTAGCAAATGGGGCACGGGCGTCCGCTCGGATTACCCGCCAGCAGCTCACCGGAGACACCATGTTCGGCGCCCTCCGAGGGCAACATGGCGCTTTCCCCCCTCCTCCTTGCGGAAAGGCGACGCAGGGGCGTATGTAAAAAAAAAGTCGAGTCTGTCCTTGACCGTCCTCTCGCCCTGTGCAGAGGCTCAGGGGCTGCTCTCGCAAACCCGGCTCCAGCCACACCGTTGACAGCGTCAACATACCAGCCCGAGAACTTGGGACCCGACCGTGCACCCGGGCTACGGCCAGCTCGCATGAGGGAACAACTAGACCAGCCGAAGCGTTGCGAAACGCACTAAGACCTTGAAGGAGTAAAACTACTCCTCCGAGGCCTCGGGGGCTACACCCGGCGGGTGCGCTCGCGCGCACCCACCGGAACAAAATGCAACCGAAAAAGGCTGGTCCCCTTGCAAAAAAGTGCGGCAAAAGCCTCCAAGCGAGTATTAACACTCCCTTCGAGGCTCGGGGGCTACTGTCGGGGACCATAATTAGGGGTACCCTCAAGACTCCTAAATCTCAGCTGGTAACCCCCATCAGTACAAAGCTGCAAAGGCCTGATGGGTGCGATTAAGTCAAGGATCGGTCCATTCAAGGGACGCGATCGTGCCTCGCCCGAGCCCAGCCTCGGGCAAGGGCAGCCAACCCCGGAGGACCTACGTCTCGCCCGAGGACCCCCCCCCCCCCCCCCTCCAGCAACGGACACACCTTCGGCTCGCCCGAGGCCCAGTCTTCACCGAGAAGCAACCTTGGCCATCGCCACGCCAACCGACCAAATCGCAGGGGCATTTAATGCAAAGGTGGACTGACACCTTTATCCTGACGCACACCCTCCAGTCGACAGAGCCGAAGTGACCGCAGTCACTTCGCCGCTCTACTGATCGGTCTGACAAGAGGACAGCGCCGCCTGCGCCGCTCCGACTGCTGAGCCACCCGACAGAGTGAGGCTGACAGCAGCCAAGTCCGGCCTCGGGCATCATAGGAAACTCCGCCTCGCCCGACCCCAGGGCTCGGACACGGGCTCAGCCCCGGAAGACGACGAACTCCGCTTCGCCCGACCCCAGGGCTCGGACACGGGCTCAGCCCCGGAAGACGACGAACTCCGCTTCGCCCGACCCCAGGGCTCGGACACGGGCTCAGCCCCGGAAGACGACGAACTCCGCTTCGCCCGACCCCAGGGCTCGGACTCGGACTCAGCCCTGGCCTCAGCCGACAGTCTCTGCCTCGTCCGACCCGGGGGCTCGGACTCGACCTCGACCTTGGAAGACAGACTCGACCTCGACCTCGGAGGAGCCTCCACCTCGCCCAACCTAGGGCGCGGACCGACCACGTCGACAGGAAGCGCCATCATTACCCTACCCCAAGCTGACTCAGGCTACGGGGAACAAGACCGACGTCCCATCCGGCTCGCTCCACTATACGAGTAATGATGGCGTCCCGCATGCCCTGTGACGACAGCGGCTCTCAGCCCCCTTACGGAAGCAAGAGGACGTCAGCAAGGACGCGACAGCCCCGACAGCTGTCCTACCGCCAGGCTCCAGCACTCCTCCGACGGCCACGACACCACACGAACTGGGTGCCAAAACCTCTCCGGCTGCCACGATGGCATGTACTTAGGGCACTAGCTCTCCCCCGCTAGACACGTTAGCACACTGCTACACCCCCATTGTACACCTGGATCCTCTCCTTACGCCTATAAAAGGGAGGACCAGGGCCCTCTTACAGAAGGTTGGCCGCGCGGGGAAGGACGGGACGGCGCTCACGCAAGGTCGCTCGCTCCCTCCCGCGTGGACGCTTGTAACCCCCTACTGCAAGTGCAACCGACCTGGGCGCGGGGCTAACACGAAGGCCGCGGGTTCCACGCTCCCACGCTTGTCTCCCTCCGGCCGCTTTCTCCCCCCTTCGCGTTCCGCCTCGCGCCGACCCATCTAGGCTGGGGCACGCGGCGACGATTTACTCGTCGGTCCAGGGACCCCCCGGGTTTCGAAACACCGACAATTAGATTATTTATATTCTCATTATATAATCATAAACAAACATCAATGATATTGAATTACATTCGTACCTTCGTCTTGACAGGAGGTGAAAACCCAAGAGTGACGTACGAGTGATTACAAGTCAGCGTGAATAGTACGAGGGTACTGTTCACCTATTTATAGGCACAGGACACAGCCCGGACAAAATTATATTTATGTCCTTGACAACTAATCATAATCATGATACAAAATATCTGGGACTAGGCGGTCCTTTCCTCTTTCAGTCGGCGCTGCCCTTCGTCTCAAGAGCGTCATTGTGCCGAAGCTCCATTGATAATAGCTTCAGCATATCGTCTTGCCGAAGGTGTTTCTACTCGGAGGACCTTCAGCGGAGAAGAAGGCCCTCAACAGGCGGGTACGAGATGATTTTTCTACTCGCGGGTATATTTATGGCCAAGAATCTTTACCCATTGGGGGTAGACTGGTATGGATTGGTACTACTCATACCTATATATCCATAGGTAAAATATATCTGCATCAATATAACTATAACCATTTAATAGAGCTCACCTTAACTAAAATAAAATTTTCTCTAGCTATCATTTGTCTAGCTACCAAGTTATGTAATCATATGGTTGTTATATGTGAAGTTAAACTTGTTTTGTATGTTTATTTAATATTTTGAGTGATTAGTATATTAGAATTTAATACTTTCCTAACGGGCATGGATTAACCGACGGGCAAAATTACCCGCTTGGGTATGGGTATGGATAAGATTTTATACCCGCGAGCATATATTGATAATTCGATGGGTAGAATTTTTTATGGATACGGGTATGAAATGGTACTACCCGACAGGTATGTACCCGTTGTCATCCCTAGGTTCAGCTTTGCGTTGCCTAGTGCACACCCCGGAGATATTTGGAATTTTGCCATTATGAAAAGTAGGCTTCTAAATGCCACCATGAGCGAGGTCTTCGCTAATAAACCATTCTCAAATGTTGTATAGACAAAATGACATATATGAGGTATTCAGAACATACAAGAATATTTTTATCTAATCTCATCACTTGCTCGGACTTTTTTGCCCCTGTTCCAAGTCAGTTTCTCCTCCATGTTACTGAAGCGAGAGCAGCACCCTGAAGAACATGAACCGTTGCACCCACTCAAATTGCACGCCATCGGTCAGGTAGCTCCCACTCGAACTGCACACCGTCGGTCCACCAGGAGAGAACTGAGAACTCCTGCACATGAACTGTTCATCTTTGAGTCATTCTACGAGAGAACAGCGTGACACATTGGAGATCAACATGGCAAAAGTGATGCTCAAAAGCAGCAGCTCCAAAGTGAGCAGAACCCTGAAGAAATAAACTCCACTTTCATGTGATATGGCACAATCCTTTCTAGTGTCCTTCCTTTTTTTTCTCTCCTTTTGCATGACAGCAGCTTGTTGGATTGCTGCTTCCTTCATGCTGGTGCGCCTACAACAGCATATTGCCCAGTTTTTGATAAACCAATGACAGCATCAAGTTTCCAATGAGTTTACCTGCTATTGTGGATAAAGTGCAACCTTTCCCAAATCTTGCCACCACCAAGACCCACAGAAACAAGATCATAGCAGAGTGGATAGCATAACAAGGTTTCAGATAACAATAACACCCGAGATTTCACTATAGCGTAGGTTACAGAGATGTGTCTTTGATTTGTTGAAGCGATTGAAAAATGCAAGAACAAATTAGCAGTCAATCAGGTACTCACCTATGATGTGTCACTGTTGTTGCTAGTTGTCCTGGATCTTAGCAGCTGTTGCTGGCTGTCTGGAGAGCACTGTCGGTAGTCGCCGATGCGCGGAGGGTCTGAGTAGCGGTGGGCGGGGAGGGTCTGAGCGGCGTCGGGGACCAATCTAAGCGGCGGCGGTGGCGGCACGGCAATACTGAGCAGATGAGGATGAGGAGCGAGCGAAGGGAAGACTTGAGCGAACCATGTCAGAAGAACTGATTTGGAACAGGGGCAAAAAAAAGTCTGAGCATGTGCTAACATTAGATAAAATATTTTTATGTTCTGAATACCTTATAAATGACATGTTATTTGTCTACAACGTTTGAAAATAGTGTATTAGCGAAGACCTCTCCTGTGATAGCATCTCGACGAAGCTCACTTTCCATAATGGCAAAATTTCAAATATCTCCCACCCGCGTGGTGCTGGCAGCTCGGCGGCACGCACGCGGACGTTCATCAGCCCATGTGCCCAGTTCCCCGTGCGGTGGCCGGTTCCGCTTCCACGGACCACGGGCGAGTCCTGTACGTCCGCGCTGCGCGATCCTCTTCCCCGCGCCGAGGACAAGGGCGACCCGGAGCGGCGGAGCGCATCCGGAACGGCAGGCGAACGAGATAGCTGAAGCCAGCCGCCCTTTTGCGTCCGAATTTCGATGTTTTCGTTTTTTTATTTTCAAATTCTATTTAGCTGGATCTAGGCATATCGCCGAACCAAACACACCCAAAACCTATCAAATATAGTAATAGACCATAGGTACCGTAGCTATCAGCAACCACATTACATGGTCTAGCTCTAGCACAAGGTATTACAGCAAGTGAAATCACGTAACATTGGACTTTTGATTTCTTAGCATTCTCAATTCAGCTCGACCAAAATTGTTGGGAGTCAAAGCGTTGGCCAAGTTCTGGGAATCAGTCTCCATGACCTGCTCCTGCTGCATGCCAAGTGAAATGCAATTGCTTCAGCATGAAGGGCACCAGAACGGCATCTGAGTGAGCCTACTGTGGCTATCAGAACTTCGAGCAAATAGTTGCGAATGACACAAGCCCCAGCTACCTAACTTGTGCTTCTAGTAGTTTCATGCTGAAGCCTCTGCATATCAGAAAAAATGTATAGTTATGGAGGTACAAACCTCTTTCTGCCGGTCGATGTTTAGGATTATACTGATCTCCTCCAGACCTGTTTACTATTTTATTTAATTGTGATAACTCGAATAATCCACTTATATTCTAACAATAGTGTCGGAGACCATAATTAGGGGTACCCTCAAGACTCCTAATTCTCAGCTGGTAACACCATGAGCATAAAGCTGCTAAGGCCTGATGGGTGCGATTAAGTCAGGGATCAGTCCATTCGAGCGACTCGATCACGCCTCGCCCGAGCCTAGCCTCGGACAAGGGCAGCCGACCCCGGAGGATTTCCGTCTCGCCCGAGGCCCCCCCTCCAACGGCGGACACATCTCCGGCTCGCCCGAGGCCCTGCCTTCGCTAAGAAGCAACCCTGACCAAATCGCCGCACCGACCGACCAAGTCGCAGGAGCATTTAACGCAAAGGTGACCTGACACCTTTATCCTGACGCGCGCCCCCCGGCAGAGCCGAAGTGACCGCCGTCACTTCACCGCTCCACTGACCGGCCTGACAGAAGGACAGCGCCGCCTGCGCCACTCCGACTGCAGTGCCACTTGACAGAGTGAGACTGACAGGCAGTCAGGCCCTGCCAAAGGCACCATAGGAAGCTCCGCCCGACCCAGGGCTCGGACTCGGGCTAAGTCCCGGAAGACGGCGAACTCCGCTCCGCCCGACCCAGGGCTCGGACTCGGGCTAAGTCCCGGAAGACGACGAACTCCGCTCCGCCCGACCCAGGGCTCGGACTCGGGCTAAGTCCCGGAAGACGGCGAACTCCGCTCCGCCCGACCCAGGGCTCGGACTCGGGCTAAGTCCCGGAAGACGACGAACTCCGCTCCGCCCGACCCAGGGCTCGGACTCGGGCTAAGTCCCGGAAGACGGCGAACTCCACTCCGCCCGACCCAGGGCTCGGACTCGGGCTAAGTCCCGGAAGACGGCGAACTCCGCTCCGCCCGACCCAGGGCTCGGACTCGGGCTCAGCCCCAGAAGACGACGAACTCCGCTTCGCCCGACCCCAGGGCTCGGACTCCGCCCTGGCCTCTGCCGAACGACCTCCGCCTCGCCCGACCCAGGGGCTCGGACTCGGCCTCGGCCATGGAAGACAGACTCGACCTCGGCTTCGGAGGAGCCTCCACGTCGCCCAACCTAGGGCGCAGGCCAGCCACGTCAACAGGAAGCGCCATCATCACCCTACCCCGAGCTGACTCGGGCCGCAGAGAACAAGACCGGTGTCCCATCTGGCTAGCTCCGCCAGATAGGCAATGATGGCGCCCCGCATGCTCTGTGACGACGGCGGCTCTCAGCTCTCTTACGGAAGCAGGAGGACGTCAGCAAGGACTCAACCGCTCCGACAGCTGTCCCTCCGCCAGGCTCCGTCGCTCCTCCGACGGCCACGACTTCACACCAGCTGGGTGCCAAAATCTCTCCGGCTGCCACATCGGCATGTACTTAGGGCGCTAGCTCTCCCCCGCTAGACACGTAGCACTCTGCTACACCCCCATTGTACACCTGGATCCTCTCCTTACGCCTATAAAAGGAAGGACCAGGGCCCTCTTAGAGAGGGTTGGCCGCGCGGGGACGAGGACGGGACAGGCGCTCTCTTGGGGCCGCTCGCTTCCCTCTCCCGCGTGGACGCTTGTAACCCCCTACTGCAAGCGCACCCGATCTGGGCGCGGGACGAACACGAAGGCCGCGGGATTCCCACCTCTCTCACGCCGGTCTTCGGCCGCCTCGCTCCTTTCCCCCCTTCGCGCTCGCCCACGCGCTCGACCCATCTGGGCTGGGGCACGCGGCGACACTCACTCGTCGGCCCGAGGGACCCCCCGGTCTCGAAACGCCGACAGTTGGCGCGCCAGGTAGGGGCCTACTGCGTGTTGACGAACAGCTTCCCGTCAAGCTCCAGATGGGCAGTCTCCAGCAACCTCTCCGACCCGGGACGGTGCTCCGTTTCGGGAGTCTTGGGTTCATGTCCTTCGACGGCAGCTACGACATGATACTCCTTCCACCGCCGCGCGACAACGACAATGGCGGCCGACAGCCCGCCCGCCGGCGGCGGAATCGATGACGTCTTACCCGCGTGGTGGAAGAACAACATTCGAGCTCGCCCCGTCCTCTCCCCCATCAATGGAGGAGGAGGCGGGGCAACCAAGGCCAAGCAGGAGGCCGCGCCTCGTCGGCTGTCGAGCGAGTCGACGTCCCTAGCGCCCCAACGGGGGGCGTGTCGGGCGTCGACCTCGCGTTTGAGACGAAGGCGAGCGCCGTCTCCTCGCAACACGCCAATCCCGAGCAAGCGGACGACGCCAGCACGCTCGCGGAAGGCTTGCTAGGCGTCACCCTCGTACCTGAGATGACGGTGCAGTTAGTCCCCGACGTGACTTCATCGCCGTTCGTCGACCAAAAGGTACCGACCGATTCCCATCCTACGTCATTTGGATTCAGCCTCAACCCGCCTAGCGACCTTGCTTTGGCGGGCACTCTCGTAGAGGCGAGTTCAAACCCTCCGGGGTTTCGCATGCGGTCGCCTTGGGACCGGCTGACGGACGTCTCGACCTATGGGCCCTCCGGGTCCGAGGAAGACAACGACCCCAGCATCTGTTGGGATTTCTCTGGACTTGGCAACCCTAGTACCATGCGGGACTTCATGACCGCATGTGACTACTGCCTCTCCGACTGTTCCGACGGTAGCCGCAGCCTCGACGACGAGGACTGCGGCCCAAGCCGCGAATGTTTCCACGTCGATCTAGGGGGTCCCTCCGAAGGCAATCATCTCGGCATGCCGGAGGACGGTGATCTCCCTAGGCCGGTGCCTCGCGCTGACATCCCGCGGGAGCTAGCTGTGGTCCCCGTTCCGGTGGGGGGTCACGACCCACAGCTCGAGCAAGTCCGCGGGGCGCAGGCCAGGCTCGACGAGGGAGCAGGAGCGCTTGAGCCGATCCGCCGGGACGTCGGGCAGGCATGGGCGGGCCAACCCCCGGCCGGGGGAATACGTCACCTGCCCCAGGGTCTCCAGCTCCGCGTCGCCAACGACGTCAGGGTCAGGCCGCCACCCGCATCTAGTGGGGTCGGTCAGAACCTGGCTGCAGCAGCGATGCTTCTCCGCGCGATGCCGGAGCCATCAACCACCGAGGGTCGGCGAATCCAGGGAGAGCTCAAGAATCTCCTGGAAGGCGCTGCGGTCCGACGGGCCGAGAGCTCTGCCTCCCGAAGGCAGGGATACCCCTCGGAACCTCATGCCGTGACTTCCTGATTCATGAGGGAAGCCTCGGTCTACACCGGGCGCACGCGCAACACCGCGCCTGCGGCCCCGGGCCACCTCGGCAACGAGCACCATCATCGCGACCGTCGGGCCCACCTCGACGAGAGGGTGCGCCGAGGGTATCACCCCAGGCGTGGGGGACGCTACGACAGCGGGGAGGATCGGAGTTCCTCGCCCGAACCACCCGGTCCGCAGGCCTTCAGCCGGGCCATCCGGCGGGCACCGTTCCCGACCCGGTTCCGACCCCCGACTACTATCACAAAGTACTCGGGGGAAACGAGACCGGAACTGTGGCTCGCGGACTACCGCCTGGCCTGCCAGCTGGGTGGAACGGACGACGACAACCTCATCATCCGCAACCTCCCCCTGTTCCTCTCTGACACCGCTCGCGCCTGGTTGGAGCACCTGCCTCCGGGGCAGATCTCCAACTGGGATGACCTGGTCCAAGCCTTCGCCGGCAATTTCCAGGGCACATATGTGCGCCTCGGGAATTCCTGGGACCTCCGAAGCTGCCGGCAGCAGCCGGGAGAGTCTCTCCGGGACTACATCCGGCGATTCTCGAAGCAGCGCACCGAGCTGCCCAACATCACCGACTCGGATGTCATCGGCGCGTTCCTTGCCGGCACCACCTGCCGCGACCTGGTTAGCAAGTTGGGTCGCAAGACCCACACCAGGGCGAGCGAGCTGATGGACATCGCCACCAAGTTCGCCTCTGGCCAGGAGGCGGTCGAGGCTATCTTCCGAAAGGACAATCAGCCCTAGGGCCGCCCATCGGAAGATGCTCCCGAGGCGTCTACTCCGCGCGGCGCCAAGAAGAAAGGCAAGAAGAAGTCGCAAGCGAAACGCGACGCCGCCGACGCGGACCTTGTCGCCGCCGCCGAGTACAAGGACCCTCGGAAGCCCCCCGGAGGTGCCAACCTCTTCGACAAGATGCTCAAGGAGCCGTGCCCCTATCATCAGGGGCCCGTCAAGCACACCCTTGAGGAGTGCGTCATGCTTCGGCGCCACTTCCACAGGGCCGGGCCACCCGCGGAGGGTGGCAGGGCCCGCGACGACGACAAGAAGGAAGATCACCAAGCAGGAGAGTTCCCCGAGGTCCGCGACTGCTTCATGATCTACGGTGGGCATGCGGCGAATGCCTCGGCACGGCACAGCAAGCAAGAGCGCCGGGAGGTCTGCTCGGTCAAGGTGGCGGCGCCGGTCTATCTGGACTGGTCCGACAAGCCCATCACCTTCGACCAAGACGACCACCCCGACCACGTGTCGAGCCCGGGGAAATACCCGCTCGTCGTCGACCCCGTCATCGGCGACGTCAGGCTCACCAAGGTCCTTATGGGCGGGGGCAGCAGCCTCAACATCATCTACGCCGAGACCCTCAGGCTCCTGCGCGTCGATCTGTCCTCCGTCCGAGCAGGCGCTGCGCCCTTCCACGGGATCATTCCCGGGAAGCGCGTCCAGCCCCTCGGACGACTCGACCTTCCCGTCTGCTTCGGAACGCCCTCCAACTTCCGAAGGGAGACTCTGACGTTCGAGGTGGTCGGGTTCCGAGGAACCTACCACGCGGTACTGGGGAGGCCATGCTACGCGAAGTTCATGGCCGTCCCCAACTACGCCTACCTGAAGCTCAAGATGCCGGGCCCCAACGGGGTCATCACCGTCGGCCCCACGTACAAACACGCGTTCGAATGCGACATGGAGTGCGTGGAGTACGCCGAGGCCCTCGCCGAGTCCGAGGCCCTCATCGCCGACCTGGAAAGCCTCTCCAAAGAGGTGCCAGACGTGAAGCGTCATGCCGGCAACTTCGAGCCAGTGGAGACGGTTAAGGCCGTCCCCCTCGACCCAAGTGGCGACGCCTCCAAGCAGATCCGGATCGGTTCCGGGCTCGACCCCAAATAGGAAACAGTGCTCGTCGACTTTCTCCGCGCGAACGCCGACGTCTTCGCGTGGAGTCCCTCGGACATGCCCGACATACCGAGGGATGTCGCCGAGTGTAACACTCCTGGTGTTACTATAACTAAAACTTGAGCATGGCATCATAAGCATTGGCATTGCATATGTTTGACACACCTAGAGTGCATTCACTAGGCAAAAATTTCAAACAAGTTGTATTGTTTTAATGTTTTTGCAAATAGAACCCTGATTAAAGGACTTAACCCTAAATAGTGGTTAAAGGGGTAAAACTTGACCCAAGTTAAGAAAACCTAAAGGCTTTAGGGTAAAAGTCATAAAATGACTCTAAGAATAAACTGGAATCCCTTTTATACCCCTGGGATACCAAAAACCCTAATTGGAACCCTGGGAAAACCCTAAAACCAAACCCTAGGGGCTTATGTGCAAAGTTAGCCCACTTTTGGGCTAAAGTGCAAAAACCAAGCCAAATAGGTTTCTTAAGTCCTTTGGTTCACAAATATGTGGACTTGAAAGCCAAACCCAAGGTTTTGGACTTAAATGCAAAATGGACCTCATGTGAGTTTTATTCTAAGTCTGGAAATCAGAGAATGGGCTCAACTTTGGGGCTTTGTAACTTACAAAGTATAGGGTTTTGGCCCTAGGTCACCACATCAAAGTTGAAGACCAATTATAGGAGAACAACTTTGCTAAAGAGTGTGAGCTTAGTTGTTATGAGAAATTTGGAGAAAATCTCAACCCAAGATGGACTGTCAGTCTGGTTCTGTCTGAATATCAGACTAACAGATTCATGCCCTGAACTTCAAGCCCAATTTCAAACCAGATTCAGTGACTTTTTGTGACAACACCATGTAGCAAAGTTGTAGCTGGTATGTAGCACTACAACTTTGATGCTGAGACTTGGACCTGTTGTCACATGAAACTGGGAGAAAAAGAAGCTTCAATGTGCTCTGTCAGTCACTCTGAATTGGTGTTCACCATGGTACAGTAAGGGTTAACTGAAGAAGATCCCGTTCCCTGCTCACCGCCGGTAATATGTTCACCATGGTGCAAAAACCAAGAACATGATGGGTACGTTTCCCGTGGCCAGTCACCCTGCAATTATTCTTTTTGATTCTGGTGCTTCGCATACCTTCATTAGCAAGACATTTGTGGAGCAACATCACCTTGCATGTCATGAATCAAAAGAGGGATTTAAAATTCACTCACCTGGGGGACACATTTTTACTAGAGAAGTGGCCTATGAAGTGCCAGTAACAATGGCCGGACGGAACTTTCCTGCTAACATGATTGTTCTGAAAGGCCAGGATATAGATGTAATTTTGGGTATGAATTGGTTAACTCAACACAAGGCAATTCTCAACACTGAACTCAGAACCGTCAGGTTGAGCTATAATCAAGAAGAAATTCTTTTGTCTCTCCCCAAAACCAATCCAGCCAAAGCTTCTGGTAGAATATTTGAAGCCATTGTACCGGAGATCAAGAACATTCCGGTAGTATGTGAATTTCCAGATGTATTTCCGGAAGATTTGCCTGGACTACCCCCTGAAAGAGATGTAGAATTCGTAATTGAGCTAAAGCCCGGTACGGCTCCCATCTCCCGAAGATCGTACCGTATGCCCCCTAATGAGTTGGCGGAATTAAAGATTCAATTACAAGATCTACTGAATAAGGGATTCATCCGGCCAAGCTCGTCCCCATGGGGTTGTCCCGCCATTTTTGTTAAGAAGAACGATCAAACCTTGCGCATGTGCGTGGATTATCGGCCCCTGAATGAGGTCACCATCAAGAATAAGTACCCTCTTCCAAGGATCGACATTTTATTTGATCAACTGACTGGGGCGAGGGTATTTTCCAAAATTGATCTCAGGTCGGGCTATCATCAAATCCGTATTCGGCCCGAGGATATACCGAAGACCGCGTTTACTACGCGGTATGGATTGTTCGAATACTTGGTAATGTCTTTCGGGCTCACAAATGCTCCTGCCCACTTCACCTATTTGATGAACTCGGTATTCATGCCCGAGTTAGACAAGTTCGTGGTGGTCTTCATTGACGATATTTTGATATACTCTAAAAATGAAGAGGAGCATGCTCAGCATCTACGGATTGTATTGACGCGCCTGAGGGAACATCAGCTATATGCCAAGTTCAGCAAGTGCGCATTCTGGCTGGAGGAAATTCAATTTTTGGGGCACGTGTTATCAGCTAAAGGAATTGCGGTAGATCCTAGCAAGGTCAAAGATATTCTGGAGTGGAAACCCCCAACCACCGTTCACCAAGTCTGGAGTTTTCTTGGACTGGCTGGGTATTATCGCAGATTCATACCCGATTTTTCTAAGCTTGTGAAGCCAATCACAAGTTTGTTGAAGAATGACATTAAGTTCAATTGGTCTTCTAAGTGTAATGAAGCCTTTGAGCAATTGAAGACGTTATTAACCACTGCTCCGGTATTGGCTCAACCGGACATCACTAAGCCTTTTGATGTATATTGTGATGCATGTGGCAGTGGGCTCGGCTGTGTACTGATGCAAGAAGGCCGAGTAATTGCGTATGCTTCAAGGCAGCTGCGCCGACATGAGGAGCATTATCCAACTCATGATCTGGAGTTAGCTGCGGTAGTTCATGCCCTGAAAATATGGCGTCACTATCTGCTGGGAAATATCTGTCACATATATACAGATCATAAAAGTTTGAAGTACATCTTCACCCAGTCAGAGTTAAATGTGAGGCAAAGACGATGGCTTGAGCTCATTAAAGACTATGATCTGGAGATCCATTATCACCCAGGCAAGGCCAATGTGGTGGCAGATGCACTGAGTCGTAAGACTTCCTGCCACTGTCTTATGGCGAAGGCCTCCGAGAACACATTATGTCAAGAAATGGAGAAGCTAAACCTGGGGATAATCCAGCATGGGACTCTAAATCAGCTAAGGCTTGAGTCAATCATTTTGCAGAAGATAATTGATACTCAAAAGGATAATCTGGGTATGAAGCACATACGAGAGAAGATAAGGGCTGGAACAGCCAAATGTTTCAAGGAAGACGATCAAGGTGTGTTATGGTTTAACAACCGCATAGTAGTGCCAAAGAATGAAGAACTCCGCCAGCAAATCTTAGATGAAGCGCATCTTAGTCGCTATTCTATTCATCCGGGAAGCACTAAGATGTATCATGATCTAAAACAGCACTACTGGTTAGGGGTGGGCGTTCGGGTTACCCGAAAATTTCGGGTCGGGTAATTCGGGTTTTTAAAATTTCGGGTTTTGAGAATCGATACCCGAAATTACAACGGGTTTTGCAATACCCGAAAATTCGGGTACCCAGAATTTCGGGTTTGGGTTCAGATATTCCCGAACTACCCGAACTATTGTGTCGGCTTCGTAAAAACACATACACCCTATTAAATTAGTATAAAAATATAGTTTGAATAATGATATACATGGATATATAAAACACAAGCAATCTACAATCACAAGTTATGCACACTTACACATAATTGTAGATGTACAAATTAATAATTAAGCATGACATTAGTACATGGCACATGAAAGTTCGGGTAGTTCGGGTAATTCGGGTACCCGATTGTGATACCCGAATTACCCGAAATAAATTCGGGTTTTGCAAGTTGTTACCCGAAATTCCCGAACAAAATTCGGGTTTCGGGTATTTCGGGTTCGGGTTCGGGTATTTCGGGTTCGAGTTTCGGGTTACGGGTTTTTTGCCCAGCCCTACTACTGGTGGACGAAGATGAAAATTGAAATTGCACGCTATGTGGCTAAGTGTGACACTTGCAGACGTGTCAAAGCCATACACATGAGAACTGCCGGTCCATTGCAGTCATTACCAATACCAACATGGAAATGGGAAGACATAAGCATGGACTTCATTGTGGGATTGCCCAGAACCGCAAGAGGATATGACTCTATTTGGGTTATCATTGATCGACTTACTAAGATCGCCCACTTCCTCCCTGTCAAAGTAAAATATCCCGTCATTACCTATGCGGAGTTGTACATCGCCCGTATTCTCAGTTTGCATGGTGTTCCAAAGACCATAGTGTCGGATCGTGGACCACAATTTGTATCTAAATTTTGGGAAGAACTTCATAAATTCCTAGGTACTAAACTGCTCCACAGTTCGGCCTATCATCCTCAAACCAGTGGACAAACTGAGAGAGTAAACCAAATACTTGAAGATATGTTGCGGGCATGTGTCCTGGATTTCTCACAGAAATGGGATGAATGTTTACCTTTGGCGGAGTTTTCATATAATAACAGTTATCAAGAAAGTATCAAGATGGCACCTTTTGAAGCTTTATACGGACGTCGGTGTCGAACTCCGCTAAATTGGTCTGAACCCGGTGAAAGGTATTTCTTTAGGCCTGATATGGTAAAAGAAACCGAAGATAAGGTTCAGAAAGTTATTCATAATCTAAAGAAAGCACAAGCTCGTCAGAAGAGTTACGCAGACAAACGGCGAATGCCCTTATACTTCTTAGAAGGAGACTATGTCTACCTAAAGGTTTCACCAATGAAGGGAGTATCACGTTTCGGGGTAAAGGGAAAACTTGCACCCAGGTACATTGGTCCATTTCCTATTCTTCAAAGTTATGGGCCAGTGGCGTATCAACTTCAACTTCCCGAAACATTGTCTGTTGTACATAATGTGTTCCATGTATCGCAATTGAAGAAGTGTTTTCGGGTTCCCGATCGAACCATTGAAGCGACAGATGTTGTCCTGGAACCAGACTTAACGTACTCAGAACATCCTATTCGAGTTCTGGATCAAAAGAACAGGGTTACCCGAAGAAAGACTCTCAAGTTCTACAAGATACAATGGAACCAGCATTCTGAAGAAGAGGCTACGTGGGAAACTCAAGACTTCTTGAATAAGAATTTCCCAGGCTTTCTAGCCTCATGTAACTTGTAAAGTGTATATAGTTATGGCAATAAAGGAATGAACCCCACACCACCCTGCCTTGTACCAGAAATAAGGAAATAAAAATGTGACACATTTCCTTTCCCATTACTCACCCTAGGACTTTAAATCTCGGGACGAGATTCTTTTATGGGGGGAAGGATGTAACACTCCTGGTGTTACTATAACTAAAACTTGAGCATGGCATCATAAGCATTGGCATTGCATATGTTTGACACACCTAGAGTGCATTCACTAGGCAAAAATTTCAAACAAGTTGTATTGTTTTAATGTTTTTGCAAATAGAACCCTGGTTAAAGGACTTAACCCTAAATAGTGGTTAAAGGGGTAAAACTTGACCCAAGTTAAGAAAACCTAAAGGCTTTAGGGTAAAAGTCATAAAATGACTCTAAGAATAAACTGGAATCCCTTTTATACCCCTAGGATACCAAAAACCCTAATTGGAACCCTGGGAAAACCCTAAAACCAAACCCTAGGGGCTTATGTGCAAAGTTAGCCCACTTTTGGGCTAAAGTGCAAAAACCAAGCCAAATAGGTTTCTTAAGTCCTTTGGTTCACAAATATGTGGACTTGAAAGCCAAACCCAAGGTTTTGGACTTAAATGCAAAATGGACCTCATGTGAGTTTTATTCTAAGTCTGGAAATCAGAGAATGGGCTCAACTTTGGGGCTTTGTAACTTACAAAGTATAGGGTTTTTGCCCTAGGTCACCACATCAAAGTTGAAGACCAATTATAGGAGAACAACTTTGCTAAAGAGTGTGAGCTTAGTTGTTATGAGAAATTTGGAGAAAATCTCAACCCAAGATGGACTGTCAGTCTGGTTCTGTATGAATATCAGACTAACAGATTCATGCCCTGAACTTCAAGCCCAATTTCAAACCAGATTCAGTGACTTTTTGTGACAACACCATGTAGCAAAGTTGTAGCTGGTATGTAGCACTACAACTTTGATGCTGAGACTTGGACCTGTTGTCACATGAAACTGGGAGAAAAAGAAGCTTCAATGTGCTCTGTCAGTCGCTCTGAATTAGTGTTCACCATGGTACAGTAAGGGTTAACTGAAGAAGATCCCGTTCCCTGCTCACCGCCGGTGGTCCGTCACCGTTGATCACCGCTCGCCGTGATTCGTGCATCGTGGTCATCGGTTAAGCATAGCACGGTAAAGATCCTTATCGCCGGTGAGCTGGCCACCACTCCGACGACCCCCCCTGTCTTCCTTTCTGCTTTGCGGCTGGCACGATAAGTTCACCGTCGACCGCCGCTTCCCGACCGTGCGCCGCGTGGCCTAGCCGTTTCACAGCACCGCCGTGACGCCCTATGACTGTCCCATCATCGCCGGGGAGGTTGCCACGGCGGTGGACACGTATTCACCGCGGCCAGTGCTTCTTCTTCACCTCCGACCACCGCGTGTCTCGTCCGAATTCGCGGCCACCGCCCATCCTCCCTATAAATTGAGCCGTGTCCAGCTCCGTGAGGTAGTCAGCTAGCTAACCACCGCTAATCGGCCACAATCATCCTCTCGTGTGCTCGAATTCGGAGTTTCCCCCAAATCCGATTTCCGCCACCGTGAAACCGAGCTCACCGTCGCCAGCCCAACTCCGGTCAGTTCCCGCCCTCTGCTCCCTTGTTTGAGCATTCTCATGCCTCTGTGAAACTCCCCGACCCCTTTAATTGGACTAGACCGACACCCATCGCTGGGAACACGGCTGTTTCGCCGTAATGCTCTCGGTCACCGTGGTCGGAGCTCAATAGTTAGTCGTTCGTGCAATTAGGTTAGGGGAAATGCTCAGGCTAGCTCCGATTTGGTGTCCACCGCTCGGGAGCGCCGGTCATGGCCCCGTTCGGCCGGTCTGCTGGCTCGCCGGAGCGCGGCCGTGCGTGAACGGCGTCGAGGACTTCTAGTTGTGAATAGATAGAAACGCAGGGGCTTTTTTGTAATGGTCAGTGACTTGGTTAAACAGTGAAATGACCTGTTCTTAGTTAGCCAGAAGCGCGAGGGTCGTTCTGCAAAACCGCCAGGACGCGGGCGCGCGCGGGCGCGTTTTTGCCGTGGACCTGGGCTAGTTGGGCCAGAATCGGCCCAGTCCTATTTCATCCTTTTGCTTTTTCTTTTTCCAGCAGAGCCAATATATTTATAGGAAAATGTAGAAAAATGCTAAAATTTTGAAACTAATTTTCCTAGGCTTGTTATTTTCTCTAGTATTTAGTAAAAATAGTTTTGTGATTTTTAATGGAAATAAGAAATTTTAGGGTATTTAAAGTAATTAAAAATATTAGTTATGGATTTTTAGAAAATAAATGGTAAATCCAAAAATGTCCAAACTTTTTATGGACACTTTAACCAATATTTAGAAGCCTTGGGTAGAATTTGGGTTGATTTGGACCTTGTTTGATCACTAAACCCAAAACCAACCCCCCCTGCCCTATGAACTCCTTTACTGACTCCGGAAACCCTAGGTTCTCGGAGTACCGTGAAGGAAAGTTGTACTCAAGACTTAAATAATAAGTTTATATTATCTTTGCATCCTCATGAGCACCCCATGGCATCCATTCTTATGCATATATATGGTTATGTTAGAACACGAAGAAGAAGAAGAAGTCACTGAAGAGGGAACTCCACCAACCTCAGATCCTCAAGCAGGCAACTGCTTTTATTTCGATATTTGTGGATCCGAGCAGGACTCACCTGATAACAAAGGCAAGCCCCGGTGCATTTGCCACCCTCCCTTGATGTTTTTAAAATCTTTCTCACTTGCTTGATGCATTAGGTGATAGGAGTTGATTGATTAAACAATTCCTGCATTACCCTCCTTGATCTTGATTACCCTCCTTGAAACCCTGTTTTTACAAAAAGGTTTTACTATGCTTAGTATTGCTTTAGAAAAACAAAATGATTTGTTTTTACAAAAGATGTTTGGCAAAGTGGGAGGGATATTTTCGAAAATAAAACTTGATGGTGAATCCATCATGGCCATGATGGATTCAACATCGGAAAAGATGTACCTCTGTCAGGTACCAAGTTTTTGGGTTAAAAAGATTAAGCTGAGACCAGGCGGGTGACTTGCACGAGAAGAGAGTCTCGGTGTAGTGTCTCCGTCTGAGTCGATTAAGGACCGTCTCGATGTAGGCTTGATGATCGAGGACCCTTTAACTGGTCACATGCCTCGTCATGGGTAAGCCTTGCCTCGGGCAGACTAAGGCCGGAATAAGATAACACGAAATGGGAGTGGAGCGGTGGCGAGAGTAGCGTGTACCCTCCGTGGCAAGAGGCTGGACGGTGGTGTATCTGTGCTCTCGGTTTGCGTGAACCTGATCCGGTCTTAAGAACCCCGGTGGCGGGTTGACATATGCAAGGGTTAAGTGCTACATATGTCGTGTGATTGGAGATCCTCAGCTGAGTATAATCGATTCGGATCGCCGTACCTTCGCGGTTATGAAGACTTGGTCACTGCCCTACACGTAGCTTTCCACTAAAGATGATGGGTTTTTGTTAAGAAACTGGCTAGTGCAGGACCAGTGATTGAACTAGGGTAGAAAGAACTCTAGTTGCAGGTAATTAAACTTAACTTGACAAATAAAATTTGATTTTTAAGGATCCACTTTAGTAAGCATTTCTGCTAAACAGAGTCTTTGATTATTGAAAAGCCTTACCTTGACTCCCATATACCCAGCATACCCTTGAGAGTCTTTTCTTAGTCGGGTAAGTCTTGCTGAGTAATTCCATACTCAGGGTTTATCCCTCCGTTGTTTTTAGGTGAGGAAGTAGCAGACTTTTGCTGCTTCTGTGCCAAGGTGGTTCCCAAGGAAGAAAAACAAGAATGAAGTGCGGGAGGGCTCGGTCCTCCACATAGGAGCTTTTGTTTATAACTTATCGGGAGACGTTTGTGCCTCCCTTGGTTTGTATAATATTACTTCTATGCACTCACTTTTAGTCTGGTCTGTAATAAAATAACTCGAGCTTGCTTTTGAAAAAAATGTAAGTTTATGTAATTCGCTTCCGCATTTCTTTATCTCCGATGATCTGTAATGTCTGCAAGACGGGTGAAACGTTCCTGGTGAGGTCGGGAAAGATACCGAGCTTGTCAAGTGACTTAGGAACATCTACAGGGTGTCTGATGTCTGTTAGACAAGGACAACTGTAGGTGGGCCTAATTACTTGGGAGGTTCCGTCACACCGAGCACTCGCTGGATATTCAGGCCGGGGCCCGACCCGTCAAGCAGCCTCTGCGCCGATTCGACGAGGAGAAGCGCAGAGCGATAGGCGAGGAGATCCACAAGCTAATGGCAGCCGGGTTCATCAAAGAGGTATTCCATCCTGAATGGCTTGCCAACCCTGTGCTTGTGAGAAAGAAAGGGGGGAAATGGCGGATGTGTGTAGACTACACTGGTCTCAACAAAGCATGTCCGAAGGTTCCCTACCCTCTGCCTCGCATCGATCAAATCGTGGATTCCACTGCTGGGTGCGAAACCCTGTCTTTCCTCGACGCCTACTCGGGGTACCACCAAATCAGGATGAAAGAGTCCGACCAGCTCGCGACTTCTTTCATCACGCCCTTTGGCATGTACTGCTATGTCACCATGCCGTTCGGTTTGAGGAATGCGGGCGCGACGTACCAGCGGTGCATGAACCATGTGTTCGGCGAACACATCGGTCGCACGGTCGAGGCCTATGTCGATGACATCGTAGTCAAGACGAGGAAAGCTTCCGACCTCCTCTCTGACCTTGAAGTGACATTCCGATGTCTCAAGGCGAAAGGCGTCAAGCTCAATCCCGAGAAGTGTGTCTTCGGGGTGCCCCGGGGCATGCTCTTGGGGTTCATCGTCTCCGAGCGGGGCATCAAAGCCAACCCGGAGAAGATCGCAGCCATCACCAGCATGGGTCCCATCAAGGACTTAAAGGGCGTACAGAGGGTCATGGGATGTCTCGCGGCTCTGAGCCGCTTCATCTCACGCCTCGGCGAAAGAGGCCTGCCTCTGTACCGCCTCTTAAGGAAGGCCGAGCGCTTCACTTGGACCCCCGAGGCCGAGGAAGCTCTCAAGAACCTAAAGGCGCTCCTCACAAAGGCGCCTATCTTGGTGCCTCCAGCTGACGGAGAACCCCTCTTGGTCTACGTCGCCGCGACCACTCAGGTGGTTAGCGCCGCGATTGTGGTCGAGAGGCAAGAAGAGGGGCATGCATTGCCCGTTCAGAGGCCAGTTTACTTCGTCAGTGAGGTACTGTCCGAAACCAAGATCTGCTACCCACAAGTTCAGAAGCTGCTGTATGCAGTGATCCTGACGCGGCGGAAGTTGCGACACTACTTCGAGTCTCATCCGGTAACTATGGTGTCATCCTTCCCCCTGGGGGAGATCATCCAGTGCCGAGAGGCCTCGGGCAGGATTGCAAAGTGGGCGGTGGAAATCATGGGCGAGACAATCTCGTTCGCCCCTCGAAAGGCCATCAAGTCCCAGGTCTTGGCGGACTTCGTAGCCGAATGGGTCGACACCCAGCTACCGACGGCTCCGATCCAACCGGAGCTCTGGACCATGTTTTTCGACGGGTCGCTGATGAAGACGGGAGCCGGCGCGGGCCTACTCTTCATCTCGCCCCTCGGGAAACACCTACGCTATGTGCTACGCCTCCACTTCCCGGCGTCCAACAATGTGGCTGAGTACGAGGCTCTGGTCAACGGGTTGCGGATCGCCATCGAGCTAGGGGTCAGGCGCCTCGACGCTCGCGGTGACTCGCAGCTCGTCATCGACCAAGTCATGAAGAACTCCCACTGTCGCGACCCGAAGATGGAGGCCTACTGCAATGAGGTTTGGCGCCTGGAAGACAAGTTCTACAGGCTCGAGCTTAACCACATCGCTCGGCGCTACAACGAGACTGCGGACGAGCTGGCAAAAATAGCCTCGAGGCGAACAACGGTTCCCCCGGACGTCTTCTCCTGGGATCTGCATCAACCCTCCGTCAAGATCGACCACTCGCCCGAGCCTGAGGCGCCCTCGGTCCAGCCCGAGGTGCCCTTGGCACAGCCCGAGGCACCCTCAGCTCGGCCCGAGGCGGCCTCGGTTCAACCCGAGGTACCCTCGGCCTCCGAGGGTGAGGCACTGCGCATCGAGGAGGAGTGGAGCGGGGCCACGCCTGATCGAGATTGGCAGACCCCGTACCTGCAATATCTCCGCCAAGGAGAGCTACCCCTCGACCGAGCCGAGGCTCGGCGGGTAGCACGACGCGCCAAGTCGTTCGTCTTGCTGGGCGATGAGAAGGAGCTCTACCACCACAGCCCCTCGGGCATCCTCCAGCGATGCATCTCCGTCGCCGAAGGTCAGGAACTCCTGCAAGAGATACACTCGGGGGCTTGCGGCCATCACGCAGCGCCTCGAGCCCTTGTCGGGAATGCTTTCCGGCAAGGCTTCTACTGGCCAACGGCGGTGGCTGACGCCACTAGAATTGTCCGCACCTGCGAAGGGTGTCAATTCTATGCGAAGCAAACCCACCTGCCCGCTCAGGCTCTGCAGACGATACCCATCACCTGGCCCTTTGCTGTGTGGGGGCTGGACCTCGTCGGCCCCATGCAGAAGGCGCCCGGGGGCTACACGCACCTGCTGGTCGCCATCGACAAATTCTCCAAGTGGGTCGAGGTCCGACCTCTGAACTGCATCAGGTCCAAGCAGGCGGTGACGTTCTTCACCAACATCATCCATCGCTTCGGGGTCCCGAACTCCATCATCACCGACAACGGTACCCAGTTCACCGGCAGAAAATTCTTGGACTTCTGCGAAGATCACCACATCCGGGTGGACTGGGCCGCCATAGCTCATCCCATGTCGAATGGGCAAGTAGAGCGTGCCAACGGCATGATTCTACAAGGGCTCAAGCCTCGGATTTACAACGACCTCAACAAGTTCGGCAAGCGATGGATGAAGGAACTCCCCTCGATGGTCTGGAGCCTGAGGACAACGCCGAGCCGGGCCACGGGTTTCACGCCGTTCTTCCTGGTCTACGGGGCCGAGGCCGTCTTGCCCACTGACCTGGAATACGGCTCCCCGAGGACGAGGGCCTACAGCGATCAAAGCAACCAAGCTAGCCGAGAAGACTCGTTGGACCAGCTGGAAGAGGCTCGGGACAAGGCCTTGCTACACTCGGCGCGGTACCAGCAGTCCCTGCGACGCTACCACGCCCGAGGGGGCCGGCCCCGAGACCTCCAGGTGGGCGACATGGTGCTTCGGCTGCGGCAAGACGCCCGAGGGAGGCACAAGCTCACGCCCCCCTGGGAGGGGCCATTCGTCATCGCCAAAGTTCTGAAGCACGGAACGTACAAGCTGGCCAACAGTCAAGGCGAGGTCTATGGCAACGCTTGGAACATCCAACAGCTACGTCACTTCTACCCTTAAGATGTTTTCAAGTTGTTCATATACCTCGCATCCGCACAAATTTTAGTCATCAAGGAAGGGTCGGCCTCGCCTCGGCAAAGCCCGACCCTCCCTCGGGGGCTAGAAGCGGGGAACCCCCTCTGCGTTGAAATTTTCCTCGAAAAAAGATCTCTTCTGCCAGAATATCTTTCGTGCTTTCTGACTACTTCGAAAAGTGGATCCTAAAAACGACGGAGTACACGTAAGTAGCCAAGGCTGACCGAGCCGAGGGACTCCTACGCCTCCGGGATACGGATACCTCACTCATCACCTTCAGTGATAAGTAACTCGCGTTCGGATAAAGTGATTCCACGGACCGAACAAGTCTTCACGTTCGGAAGCTCTTCTGCCGAAGCGATCCTTCGAGCCTTCTCGACTGAGTCGGTGACAGGGCCTCATGGACGGGTGAAAGTGCGCGTAAGCGGCAAGGCCGACCGAGCCGAGGGACTCCCACGCCTCCGGGATACGGATACCTCACTCGTCACCTTCCGCGAGAAGCAACTCTCGCTCGCACAAACATCCCTGCTACCGACAAAAAAGCCCAGATACTCGAAACAAGAGGAAAGGAGACGCAGCTTTACAACACAGCGAGGGTGTGTATTCTGGCCTCGACGGCTGCAGAAGGCACACGCTACAAGACACTCTGATCCTGCAGGCTCGGATCTTGACGCTGGAAGGGGGCAGTAACACCCTCGGCATCGACGACACCTTCAGCAAGGTCCGACCTAGCCTCGGACGGCGACGCGGTCCAAGGATCCCCACTCTGGAGGACGACGTCATCGTCACGCCCGGACAATCGCTGCCAGGGACTTCTCCGGGAATCCGGCCCGAGCAGGCGGCTCGACCGGTTACCCCTGGGGCCTCGGCCAACCATCTTCCAAGGGCGCCAGCCCGACCCGAGGCCTCGGCTGATCGACTCCGGCGTCGGTCCCGCTGACGGACAACCCGGCTAGGCTCCGGCCAACCAGGTTTCATTTTCGAGCCAACTCCGCCTCTGTTCATGTTGATATCGCTACCCCTGGCCTCGGCTCGTCGAAGAGCGGCCAAGGGGCCCCTTTAACTAAGCTAGAGGAGCCTCAGACAACAAGGCCGACCGAGCCGAGGGACTCCTACGCCTCCGGGATACGGATACCTCACTTGTCACCTTGACACGGGGCGACTCATGCTTGGTGAAGCGGTTCAGACAACC
This sequence comes from Zea luxurians, assembly GCA_029449295.1. Lineage (NCBI taxonomy): Eukaryota > Viridiplantae > Streptophyta > Magnoliopsida > Poales > Poaceae > Zea > Zea luxurians. The sequence goes on along the minus strand of JAOPSE010000013.1, from coordinate 72,641,403 downwards.
AACAGGCGAGTCTTAGTGCTCAAAAATGAGGAAAAAACATGGCTCCGTGCCAAAATTACATACATGTTCAGGCCTCGACAGCCGCGATGAACAAAAAACCCTGGCATTCGAAGTGCCATTACAAACGGAACTCCGGTTCCCCCTCCGCAGGTATGAACAACCCCACTCGATAGGGGTGGGCCTGCGGAGCAACAAAAGACCGACGAACGGCGCGCCGTCACCCGCTCCAGCAGCGGCGACGACGACGACTTCTGCTCCGGGGGGCCGAACAGCGGCAGCACTGACCTCAGGGCGGATGCTGCCAGGAGGCCCCCGCCCATGCCCAAACTCGTGAGGCAAGGACGGGTAGAAGGCCGTAGAGTTGGAGGTCGGTCCGTGGCCGGCCTTGGCTATCTCGCCGGCGGAAGAACCTCTTCTAGCTGCCGTGGCAGACGCCGGCGCCGCGAGCGGCTCCAAAGCCACTCGCGTCCGAGAGCCAGGCACGGTGCAGCTGCCGGCGCCACGGACGACGACTGCCCTTCCCTCCGGTCACTGAGTGAAGGAGCGGGCCGCCGCCCACACAGGGGCTGACCCCAACTCGGCACACTCCCCTCCCCAGCCCTGGTGATGAAAATCCTTGAGGCTGAGGGAGGGGCAGAGGTCGTGGCCCGGCTCGCTTTCCCCCACCATCAAGCTGGAGGTCACCATCTTGGGTGACCGCCGGTGGAGGGGTGCAGCCGGGCTACATGATGAAAATCCTTGAAGCCGAACGATGGCTGAAAGGTACCAACTCCCACGGAGTCGCGTTCCTCCAACGATGAGGCGAAAAGATGGCGGGTATCCCCCATCCGGGGGCTTGGAAGGTGGAAAGACGCGATGCATAAGGGAGCGGGAAGACATGGTCGCCTTCCGAAAGGGGTCGCCCTCCTTTTAAAGGCAACTCTCCCTACTTGCGCCCCCAACCGTCACGGGCTGAGTCTTCTCCAACACGCTCCAAGGCCCTCCCCTGCGGCGCGGGGGCTGGGTCCCGCATGTCATGCAAACCGACTCAGAGCAGAAGAAGCCAAACCGCCGCGCGTGGTGCACACGACCGCCCAGCGGTTACAAGTGACCCTCCACTTTTGCCCAGACCAACGGGCGAAAGAGGCGAGCAACCATGCAGGCGGCATGCAACCGCGCCAAGTGGACGCGCTTCTCCGACTCCCGACGCGCCAGCATGGAGGCCCAGCCCCACGCGTCACGCAACCGGCGCGCCGGATGCTGCATGCAAGCAACTGCACCGCCACTTGCGCCACCACCGCGCCTCCTCGATTGCGGAACTAATACCGCGACTCGAGGCGACCCAGCGCACGACCCAGCAGCGCCAGCCTGACGCGGCAGTCAATGCGGCCAAAAGTGGGCCGACAGTAATGACGGTGGCAGGCGGGCGGGAGCAGCGGTCACGTCGTCAGCCAAGCTCACGTCCCATCCGGGGGCAGCAAGAGAACCCCCTCTCACGGCGTGAAGACAACGCGCCCGTGATCCGTTCCTCGAACGGCTCGCGCACGCGCAACGGCCGCCCCGCCAACCGCTCGCCCCGTCGCATTAACTCCGCGTCAGGACAGGCGGCGCTTCCGGCGGGAGCAGTGGGCAACGCTTCGCCTTCGCCGTAATAACTGCGACAAAAAAGGTACGCCGCGTCGTTCGATTTCGTATCCTTTTCCTTTTTTCCTCTTTCTCTATCTCTTGCAGCAGGGACCGGGAAAGGGGGATACCCCAAAAAGGATCCTTCCCCGTGAAGGAACCAGGCTCTGAGCCTCCTTACTGATCAGAGGTTCGAAGGCTGGCCCCCCGAAGGGTTTCAACAGCCGCCTCAGATTGCGTGGGCCCTACACCCACTACTGGTCAGAGGTTCGAAGGTCGGCCCCCCGAAGGGTTCCACGGCCGCCTCAGGCTACTCGGGCTCCGCGCCCATTACTGATCAGGGGTTCGAAGGCTGGCCCCCGAAGGGTTCACAGTCGCCTCAGACGCCGAGCGAGGGATGACCAGGGGTACGTTCGATACATAACCAAGGCTCGGGCTGCGCTCCCGAGGTACCCTAGGACATTTCCGAGACCAGCGGGAGCGATCTTGTAACGGAATCCCATCAGAGGGAGGCATCGAGCCCTCGGACCCCGTCGCCAGGGGACCGGGTCCGGCAGATCACCCGCAGGTACTTTTGGGCGTGCCTCTGGGCCCCTAGCCGACCCCTAACGAACGGGGCACGGACGTCCACTCGGATTACCCGCTTGCAGCTTACCGGAGACACCATGTTCGGCGCCCATCGAGGGTAACATGGCGCTTTCCCCCCTCCTCCTTGCGGAAAGGCGACGCAGGGGCGTATGTAAAAAAGCCGAGTCTGTCCCTGATCGCCCTCTCGCCCTGTGCGGAGGCTCGAGGGCTGCTCTCACAAACCCAGCTCTGGCCGAACCGTTGACAGCGTCAACATACCAGCTCGAGAGCTTGGGCCCCGACCGTACACCCGGGCTACGGCCAGTCCGCATGAGGGAACAACCAGACCAGCTGAAGCATTACGCGAGGCATTAAGACCTCGAAGGAGTGAAACCACTCCTCCGAGGCCTCGGGGGCTACACCCGGCGGGTGCGCTCGCGCGCACCCACCGGAACAAAATGCAACCGAGGAAGGCTGGTCCCCTTGCAAAAAAGTGCGACGAAAGCCTCCAAGCGAGTGCTAACACTCCCTTCGAGGCTCGGGGGCTACTGTCGGGGACCATAATTAGGGGTACCCTCAAGACTCCTAATTCTCAGCTGGTAACCCCCATCAGCATAAAGCTGCTAAGGCCTGATGGGTGCGATTAAGTCAGGGATCAGTCCATTCGAGCGACTCGATCATGCCTCGCCCGAGCCTAGCCTCGGACAAGGGCAGCCGACCCCGGAGGATTTCCGTCTCGCCCGAGGCCCCCCCTCCAACGACGGACACATCTCCGGCTCGCCCGAGGCCCTGCCTTCGCTAAGAAGCAACCCTGACCAAATCGCCGCACCGACCGACCAAGTCGCAGGAGCATTTAACGCAAAGGTGACCTGACACCTTTATCCTGACGCGCGCCCCCCGGCAGAGCCGAAGTGACCGCCGTCACTTCACCGCTCCACTGACCGGCCTGACAGAAGGACAGCGCCGCCTGCGCCACTCCGACTGCAGTGCCACTTGACAGAGTGAGACTGACAGGCAGTCAGGCCCTGCCAAAGGCACCATAGGAAGCTCCGCCCGACCCAGGGCTCGGACTCGGGCTAAGTCCCGGAAGACGGCGAACTCCGCTCCGCCCGACCCAGGGCTCGGACTCAGGCTAAGTCCCGGAAGACGGCGAACTCCGCTCCGCCCGACCCAGGGCTCGGACTCGGGCTAAGTCCCGGAAGACGGTGAACTCCGCTCCGCCCGACCCAGGGCTCGGACTCGGGCTAAGTCCCGGAAGACGGCGAACTCCGCTCCGCCCGACCCAGGGCTCGGACTCGGGCTAAGTCCCGGAAGACGGCGAACTCCGCTTCGCCCGACCCAGGGCTCGGACTCGGGCTAAGTCCCGGAAGACGACGAACTCCGCTTCGCCCGACCCCAGGGCTCGGACTCGGGCTCAGCCCCAGAAGACGACGAACTCCGCTTCGCCCGACCCCAGGGCTCGGACTCCGCCCTGGCCTCTGCCGAACGACCTCCGCCTCGCCCGACCCAGGGGCTCGGACTCGGCCTCGGCCATGGAAGACAGACTCGACCTCGGCTTCGGAGGAGCCTCCACGTCGCCCAACCTAGGGCGCAGGCCAGCCACGTCAACAGGAAGCGCCATCATCACCCTACCCCGAGCTGACTCGGGCCGCAGAGAACAAGACCGGTGTCCCATCTGGCTAGCTCCGCCAGATAGGCAATGATGGCGCCCCGCATGCTCTGTGACGACGGCGGCTCTCAGCTCTCTTACGGAAGCAGGAGGACGTCAGCAAGGACTCAACCGCTCCGACAGCTGTCCCTCCGCCAGGCTCCGTCGCTCCTCCGACGGCCACGACTTCACACCAGCTGGGTGCCAAAATCTCTCCGGCTGCCACATCGGCATGTACTTAGGGCGCTAGCTCTCCCCCGCTAGACACGTAGCACTCTGCTACACCCCCATTGTACACCTGGATCCTCTCCTTATGCCTATAAAAGGAAGGACCAGGGCCCTCTTAGAGAGGGTTGGCCGCGCGGGGACGAGGACGGGACAGGCGCTCTCTTGGGGCCGCTCGCTTCCCTCTCCCGCGTGGACGCTTGTAACCCCCTACTGCAAGCGCACCCGACCTGGGCGCGGGACGAACACGAAGGCCGCGGGATTCCCACCTCTCTCACGCCGGTCTCCGGCCGCCTCGCTCCTTTCCCCCCTTCGCGCTCGCCCACGCGCTCGACCCATCTGGGCTGGGGCACGCAGCGACACTCACTCGTCGGCCCGAGGGACCCCCCGGTCTCGAAACACCGACAAATAGATATATATTGACTCCCATAGTTTTTAATTTTGAGGTCATGTGCTTCGTTTGGACATCGATATTGGAAGGTATGGAATTGAATCGGTTCAATATCAAATCGGCTATGGTATTGAAATGAGATATAATTCCAATTCTATTATTTAGATGTCACTGGATTAGAGTTTGGAATTGTGCGGTCCAATTCCACACAATACAAAGGGGTCATACTCTGTATTGAGAGGAAATTGGGTCTCCGGCTCCAATTTCATGTGCAACCAACCAATAAAATTATGGGAAGTTGATTCGAATTCCTAATTTCATGCTTCAACATCTACATCCAAATGGGGTACAATTGTTTTCCTCCTTGAGTGTTGCTGAAAGTTGATTTGGCAACTGTCATTGGACCTTAGCATCAACCCAATGATACACATGCATCACCTGACCCAAAGAAATACATATCATACAAATGTATGATTGTTCATATGCTAATGCTGGCTTGTTGCCCCATGGGATTGGGTCAGCACCAATTACCAAATCACCTTTCCACCTGTTATTTGACTGTCTACTTAGAAAATTATTTTGGTTTGAACTATCTATTATTTAGGCCTATGATGAACAAACATGATGAAATAAGAGATGGTACTAGAGTTTGGATAGCTTGGTCTATTATGTTTGTCCTTCAAAATTTATATAGTTGTTATTTGTTGTGTTCCAGGTAAACAAACGCACACCCTGCTACCTGCCGCCTATATTGTTTTTATTGATTCTCCATCTATTATTCTTCCTTCCTTTGCCGGTTTGAATATACACGCTTAAAGAGAACACATAGATGGGTCTATATTTTCTTCTTGTTGTAAAGAAAAATGCAAGTCTCACCATATATATCCAACCAAATAAATATATCTTTACTATACTTGTCGGATACCATAATTAGGGGTACCCTCAACACTCCTAATCACGGCTGGTAAACACCCTCAGACCAACTGACGGGCGCGGTTCAAGTCAAGGCTTCGTCTACCCAAGGGACGCGACCTCATCCGAGCCCAGCCTCGGACTGGAGCAGTAGTCCCAGACGAATTCACGCCTCGCCCGAGGGCCGTCTCAGGCAGCGGGCACCCCCTCGGCTCTCCCGAAGCCCGGCTCGGGCAGGCTTCGTTATGAAGCAACCTTGGCCAGACCGCCTCACCAACCGACCGCTTCGCAGGCGCATTCAATGCAGGGGATGCCTGACGCCGTATCTTGACACACGCGCCTCAGTCGGCCAGGCCGAAGTGACCGCAGTCACTTCGCCCCTCTTCTTTACTGTCCGATGTGAATGGAAAACAGCATCGCCCGTCCCGCTCCGACTGCCGTGCCAACCACCCAGGCAAAGACTAACAACAATTCACGATCAACCACCGAGTTCGGCCTCGGGCGCAACAGGAAGCTCCGCCTCGTCCAACCTCAGGCTCCGGCCTTGGGAGGAGGTCTCCGCCTCGCCCGACCTCAAGCTCCGGCCTCGGGAAGAGGTCTTTGCCTCGACCGACCTCAAGCTCCGGCCTCGGGAAGAGGTCTCCGCCTCGCCTGACCCCCGGACTCGGCCTCAAGAGAAGTCTCCGCCTCGCCCGACCTTGTGCTCGGACCGACCGCGCCAACAGAGGATACATCATTACCCAATCCCTAGCCTGCTCAGGCTACAAGGAACAAGACCGGTGTCCCATCTGACTTACCTCGGCGACGGGTAATGATGGTGCCCCGCGTGCACCGTGACGCCGGTGGCTCTCAGCACCCTTACGGCAGCAAGGAGACGTCAGCAGGATCCTTGCCGCGCTGCCAGCTGTGCTCCTACAGGACTCAAACGCTCCTCCGACGGCCACGCTATCACGTGTACAGGGCCCAAGCTCTCCCCCGACAGCCACGTTGGCATGTACACAGGGCCTAGGCATTCCGCTGCCGGACACGTTAGTGGCTTTAGCGCATAGCTGCACCCCCCCATTGTACGACTGGACCCTCACCTTGCGTCTATAAAAGGGAGGTCCAGGGCCATCCTGAAGGGGGGTTCGCGCGGGGGAAGGAGCGGACGAACAGGCTCCCTCTCTCTCTCTCCCTCTCGCGATGTGCTTGTAACCCCTACTACGAGCGGCACCCCTGGTGCAGGATAATACAAGGCTTGCCCCGCATCTTGTGTTCCATCCCGCGCCAACCCATCTGGGCAGGGACACGCAGCGGTCCAGGGACCCCCCGGGTCCGAAACGCCGACAGTTGGCACGCCAGGTAGGGGCCTGATGCGTGTTAACGAACGCCTTCCCGTTGAGTTCCAAATGGGGAGTCTTCAGCAACCTCTTCAGCCCGGGACAGTGCTCCGCTTCGGGAGTCTCGAGTTCATGTCCCTCGACGGCAGCTACGACATGGTACTCCTCCCCCCGCGACGCGACGACAACGACGGTCTTCGATTCGCCCGGCGGCGGCGAGCTCGGCGACAGCATCTCCCCGCAGCAAAAGAGGAGCGCTCCGGTCGTCCCCGCCACCCTCCTCGCCGGAGGAGGTGGAGACGGGGCAACCATGGCCACGCAGGAGGCGGCATCTTGTCGGTTGTCGCACCAGAGCGAGTCGACGATGCCGACACTCCCCCGGGGGATATGTCGGGCATTGTCCTCGCACCTGAGACGATGGCGGGCGTCACTTCCCTGCGACGTGTCAGCCCCAAGCGGACTGATGACGCCAGCACCCTCGCAAAGGATCTGCTGGGCGTTACCCTCGTACCTGAGATGACGGTGTGCTCCGCCCCCGATGCGACTTCACCACCGTCCATCGACCAAGAGGTACCGTCCGTTTTCCATCCCGTACCCTTTCGATTCAGCTTCGATCCACCTAGTGACCCCCCTACGGTGAGCGCTTTCGTAAAGGCGTATCCAAACCTTCCGGGGTACCATATGTGGTCGACCTGGGACCGACTGACAGCTGTCTCAACCTTCGGACCGACGGGTTCCGAGGAAGAGGATGACCCCGACTTCGGTTGGGATTTCTCTAGCCTCAGTGACCCCGGTGCCATGCGGGACTTCATGATCGCATGTGACCACTGCCTCTCCGGTTGTTCTGACGATGGCCATGACCTTGACGACGAGGGTTACAGCCCAAGTCGCGAATGTTTCCACGTCGATCAGGGAGATCACAACGAAGGCAACCACCTCGGTATACCGGAGGTTGACGATCCCCCTGGGCCCGCATCTCGTGTTGACATCTCACGGGAGCTAGCTGTGGTCCCAGTCCCTACGGGGGTCGGGACATACAGCTCGAGCAAATCCGCGAGATGCAGGCCCGGGTCGACGGGGAAGCAGGCCGGCTTGTGCAGCTCCGACAGAACATCGAACAGGAGTGGGCAGGCTGAACATTCGCCGGAGAAGCCTGTCATCGGGCCCAAGACATCCGGCGCCGCATCGTCGACAATGCCAGGGCAGCGCTGCCCCGGCCGTTAGCGGGTCCGGCCAGGACCTAGCTGCAGCGGTGATGCTACTTCGAGCCATACCGGAGCCATCCACCACCGAGGGACGGCGTATCCAGGGCGAACTCAAGGATCTCCTGGAAGGCGTCGCAGTTCGACGAGCCGAGAGCTCCGCCTCCTAGAGGCGAGCTGACCCCTCGGAGCATCACGCGATGTCCTCCCGACGCATGCGGGAAGCCTCGGTCCATCCCGAGCGCACGCGGGACGAGGCGCCTGCCGCCCGGGATCACCTCGGCAACGAGCACCACCATCTCGACCATCGAACCCGCCTCGACGAGAAGGTGCGCCGAGGCTACCATCCCAGGCGTGGGGGACGCTACGACAGTGAGGAGGATTGTAGCCCCTCGCCCGAACAACCCGGTCCGCGAGTCTTCAGCCGGGCCATACGACGAGCGATGTTCCCTGCCCGTTTCCGAGCCCCGACTACCATCACCAAGTACTCGTGGGAGACGAGGCCGGAGCTGTGGCTCGCGGACTACCGACTGGCATGCCAGTTGGGAGGGGTGGATGATGACAACCTCATCATCTGTAATCTACCCCTTTTCCTCTCCGACGCCGCCAGAGCCTGGCTGGAGCATCTGCCTCCTGCGCAGATCTCCGACTGGGATGATCTGGTCAAGGCTTTCGCGGGAAACTTCCAAGGCACGTACGTGCGCCCTGGGAACTCGTGGGATCTTCGAAGCTGCCACCAGCAGCCAGGGGAGTCCCTCCGAGAATGCATCCGGTGGTTTTCGAAACAGTGCACCGAGCTACCCAACGTTACCGACTCGAATGTCATCGCGGCTTTCCTTGCCGGCACCACTTGCCAAGACCTGGTGAGCAAACTGGGGCGCAAGACTCCCACCCGTGCGAGCGAACTAATGGACGTCGCCACCAAGTTCGCCTCGGGTCAGGAGGCAGTCGAAGCCATTTTCTGAAAGGACAAGCAGCCTCAGGGAGAGCCGAAGAAAGACGCCCCCGAGGCGTCCGCCCAACGGGGCACGAAGAAGAAGGCCAAAAACAAGTCGCAAGTGAAGCGTGACGCCGCCGACGCGAATCTCGTCGCTGCGGCCAAGCACAGGAACCCTCGAAAACCTCCTGGAGGGGCCGACGTGTTCGACAAGATGCTCAAGGAGCCGTGCCCCTATCACCAGGGGCCCGTCAAGCACACCCTCGAAGAATGTGTCATGCTCCGGCGCTACTTCCATAAGACCGGGCCTCCGGCGGAAGATGGAAAGAGCCATGACAACAACAAGAAGGAGGGTGGCAAGGAAGAGGAGTTCCCGGAGGTCCACAACTGCTTCATGATCTACGGCGGGCAGGCGGCGAACGCCTCGGCTCGGCACCGCAAGCAGGAGCGCCGGGAGGTCTGCCTAGTGAAGGTGGCAGCGCCAGCCTACCTAGACTGGTCCGACAAGCCTATCACCTTCGACCGAGGCGACCACCCCGACTTCGTGCCAAGCCCAGGAAGGTACCCGCTCGTCGTCGATCCGATCATCAGCAACGTTAGGCTCTCCAAAGTCCTCATGGACGGGGGCAGCAGCCTTAACATCATCTACGCCGAGACCCTGGAACTCTTGGGGGTTGATAGGTCCGAGGTTCGGGCCGGTGCGGCACCCTTCCACAGGATCGCGCCCGGGAAGCGAATCCTACCCCTCAGACGGATCGACTTACCCGTCTGCTTCGGGACTCCCTCCAACTTCTGAAAGGAAGCTCTCACCTTCGAGGTCGTCGGGTTCCGAGGAACCTACCATGTTGTGCTGGGAAGGCCGTGCTACGCCAAGTTCATGGTCGTCCCCAACTACACCTACCTCAAGCTCAAGATGCTGGGCTCGAACGGAATCATCACCGTCGGATCCACGTACCGCCACACATAAGAATGCGACATGGAGTGCATGGAGTACGCTGAGGCCCTCACCGAGTCCGAGGCCCTCATCGGCGACCTGGAACGCCTCTCCAAGGAGGCGCCCGACGCGAAGCGGCACGTCGGTAACTTCGAACCAGTTGAGGCGGTCAAGTCCGTCTCTCTCGACCCCAGCAACGATGCCAGCAAGAAAGTCTGGATCGGCTCCGAGCTCGACCCCAAATAGGAAGCAGTGCTCGTCAACTTTCTCCGCGCAAACGCCGAAGTCTTTGCGTGGAGTCCCTCGGACATGCCCGGCATACCGAGGGATGTCGCCGAGCACTCAATAGACATCAGAGCTGGAGCCCGACCCGTGAAGCAAACCCTACGCCGTTTTGACGAAGAAAAGCGTAGGGCCATAGGCGAGGAGATCCACAAGCTACTCGCGGCAAGGTTCATCAAAGAGGTATTCCATCTCGAATGGTTAGCTAACCCTGTTCTTGTAAGGAAGAAGGATGGGAAATGGAGGATGTGCGTAGACTACACTGGTCTAAACAAAGCATGTCCGAAAGTTCCCTACCCTCTACCTCGCATCGATCAAATTGTGGACTCCACTGCTGGGTGTGAAACCCTATCATTCCTCGATGCCTACTCAGGCTATCACCAAATCAGGATGAAAGAGTCCGACCAGCTCGCGACTTCTTTTATCACACCTTTTGGCATGTACTGTTACACTACAATGCCATTTGGTTTGAGGAATGCAGGCGCCACCTACTAGAGGTGCATGAACCACGTGTTCGGAGAACACATCGGCAGAATGGTCGAGGCTTACGTCGATGACATCGTTGTCAAGACAAAGAAAGCCTCCGACCTCCTCTCTGACCTTGAAACGACATTCAAGTGTCTGAGAGCCAAAGGCGTGAAACTCAATCCCGAGAAGTGTGTCTTCAGAGTCCCTCGAGGCATGCTCTTGGGATTCATCGTCTCCGAGCGGGGTATCAAGGCCAATCCGGAGAAAATCGCGGCCATCACCAACATGGGACCGATCAAAGATTTGGAAGGAGTACAGAGGGTCATGGGATGCCTTGCGGCTCTGAGCCGCTTCATCTCACGCCTTGGCGAGAAAGGCTTGCCTCTGTACCGCCTCTTAAGGAAGGCCGAGCGCTTCACTTGGACCCCCGAGGCCGAGGAAGCCTTCGAGAACCTTAAGGCGCTCCTTACAAATACACCGATCCTGGTGCCCCCGCTGCAGGAGAAGCCCTTTTGATCTACGTAGCCACGACCACTCAGGTGGTCAGCGCCGCGATCGTAGTCGAGAGACGGGAAGAAGGGCATGCACTGCTCGTCCAGAGGTCAGTCTAGTTCATCAGCGAGGTGCTTTCCGAGACCAAAGTCCGCTACCCACATATCCAGAAGCTGCTCTACGTAGTGATTCTGACACGGCAAAAGTTGCGACACTACTTCGAGTCTCATCCGATGACTGTGGTGTCATCCTTCCCTCTGGGGGAGATCATCCAGTGTCGTGAGGCCTTGGGTAGGATAGCAAAGTGGGCGGTGGAACTCATGGGCGAAACACTATCATTCGCTCCTCAGAAGGCCATAAAATCCCAGGTCTTGGCAGACTTCCTGGTTGAGTGGACTGACACCCAATTACCGACAACTCCAATCCAACCCGAGCTCTGGACCATGTACTTCGATGGGTCACTCATGAAAACAGGAGCAGGCGCTGGCTTGCTCTTCGTTTCACCCCTCGGAAAGCATCTTCGCTACGTCATTCGCCTCCATTTTCCGGCGTCAAACAATGTGGTCGAGTACGAGGCTCTGGTTAACGGGCTGCGCACCGCCATCGAGCTAGGGGTCCGGCGCCTCGACGCTCGTGGCAACTTGTAGCTTGTCATCGACCAAGTCATGAAGAACTCCCACTGTCGCGATCGGAGGATGGAAGCCTACTGCGATGAAGTCCGGCGCCTGGAAGACAAGTTCTACGGGCTGGAGCTCAACCACATCGCCCGACAGTACAACGAGACTGCGGACGAGCTGGCGAAGATAGCCTCGGCGCGGACGATGGTTCCCCCAGACGTCTTCTCCAGAGACCTACATCAACCATCCGTCAAGATCGATGACTCGCCCGAGCCCGAGGAAGCCTCGGCCCAGCCCGAGGTACCCTCGGCCCAGCCCGAGGAGGCCTCGACCGAACCCGAGGTACCCTCGGCCATCAAGGAGGTGGCCTTGCCCGTCGAGGGGGAACAGAATGGGGTCAACCAGATCCGAACTGGCAGACCCCGTACCTGGAATATCTCCTCCGAGGAGAGCTTCCCCTCGACAAGGCCAAAGCTCGGTGGCTGGCGCGGCGCGCCAAGTCATTCGTCTTGCTGGGTGATGAAAAGGAGCTCTATCACCGCAGCCCCTCGGGCATCCTCCAACGATGCATATCCATCGCCCAAGGACAAGAGTTGTTGCGAGAAATACACTCGGGGGCTTGCGGCCACCATGCAGCACCTCGAGCCCTCGTGGGAAATGCCTTCCGACAAGGTTTCTACTGGCCAACCGCGGTGGCCGACGCCACTAGGATTGTACGCTCCTGCCGGGGGTGTCAATTCTACGCAAAGCAGACACGCCTGCCCGCTCAGGCCCTGCAGACGATACCCATCACTTGGTCGTTTGTTGTGTGGGGTCTAGACCTCGTCGGTCCCTTGCAGAAGGCACCCGGGGGCTTCTCGCACCTGCTGGTCGCCATCGACAAATTCTCCAAGTGGATCGAGGTGTGACCCTTAACCAGCATCAGGTCCGAGCAAGCGGTGGCGTTCTTCACCAACATCATCCATCGATTCAGGGTCCCAAACTCCATCATCACCGACAATGGCACGTAGTTCACCGAAAAAAAGTTCCTGGACTTCTGCGACGACCACCACATCCGTGTGGACTGGACCGCCGTAGCTCACCCCATGACGAATGGGCAGGTGGATCGTGCCAACGGTATGATTTTGCAGGGACTCAAACCGAGGATCTACAATGACCTCAACAAGTTCGGCAAGCAGTGGATGAAAGAGCTACCCTCGGTAGTCTGGAGTCTAAGGACGACGCCGAGCCGGGCCATGGGTTTCTCGTCGTTTTTTCTAGTCTATGGGGCCGAGGCCGTCCTCCCCACGGACTTAGAATACGGCTCCCCGAGGACCAGGGCATATGACGACCGAAGCAACCAGACTAGCCGAGAGGACTCGCTGGACCAGCTCGAAGAGGCTCGGGACGTCACCTTACTACATTCGGCACGGTACCAGCAGTCGCTGCGACGCTACCACGCCTGAAGCGTTCGGCCCCAAGGCTTCCAAGTGGGAGACTTGGTGCTTCATCTGCGACAGGACGCCCGAGGGCGCCACAAGCTCACTCCTCCCTGGGAAGGGCCCTTCATCATCGCTAAGATTTTGAAGCCCGGAACATACAAGCTGGCCAACGACCAAGGCGAGGTCTACAACAACGCTTGGAACATCCAACACCTACGTCGCTTCTACCCTTAAGATGTTTTAAGTCGTTCATGTACCCCGCTTTCTTTACATACACAAAGTCTAACCGTCAAGGAAGGGTCGGCCTTGCCTCAGCAAAGCCCAACCTCCCTCGGGGGCTAGAAGGGTTCCCCCCTCTGTGTCAAAATTTTCCTCGGAAAAATTTTCTACCAAAACGACCTTTGTGCTTTCGACTTCCGTGTCGATAGCGGGACCCTGAGAACGACGAGAGTACATGTAAGCAGCAAGGCCGACCGAGCCGAGGAACCCCTACACCTCCGGGATACAGATACCTCACTCATCACCTTCCGCGAGAAGTAACTCACGCTCGGATAAGCGATCCTGCTACCGAACAAGTCCAAACACTCGGGTAGAAAACGACTTTCGTGCCTTCTCGGCTGTATCAATAACGGAATCCTACGACCAAATGAGAGTGCACGTAAGCGGCAAGGCCGACCGAGCCGAGGAACTCCTACGCCTCCGGGATAAGGATACCTCACTCATCACCTTCCGCGAAAAGTAACTCTCGCTTGGATAAACGATTCTGCTAATTACAAACAAGTCGTGATGCTCGAAACGAGAGGAAAGAAGACGCAGCTTTTTAACACGATGATAAAGTGTTTAGGCCTCGGCGGCCACGAAAAAACATGCGCATGCTACAAACAAACTGTTCCTGCAGATTCAGGCATCGGCAGGGGGAGCAGCAGCACCCTTGGCGTGGTTTCCACCCTCGGCGGAACCTGGCCCGACCTCGGACGGTGACCCAGGCAAAAGGACCTCCACCCAAGGGAGGACGCCAGCACCATGCCAGCGGATGTCTTGGCCAAGCTCCAGCTACTGCTGCCACATCTTCCTCGGCCTAGGAAGCCGCCAGCTCCTGGGCCGACGAAATCTCTTTTCGAGCCGGCTCCGCCTCTGTCCGCGCCAACACCGCTGCCTCCGGCTCCGGCTCATCGCAGAGCAGTCGAGGGTTCTAAAAGCTGAGCAAGAGAGGCCTAGAGCGGCAAGGCCGACCAAGCCGAGGGACTCCTATGCCTCCGGGATACGGATACCTCACTCGTCACCTTCCGCGCAAAGCAACTCACACTCGGTTAAGTGGTTCGGCTGGCCAACAGGCAAGTCCCAGTGCTCGGAATGAGGAAGAAACGCAGCCTTATATTCGAATACCCAAATGTTCAGGCCTCGACAGCCACAAAGAACAAACACATATACTTGGGGTAACTATGCTACACAGACTTAGGCGTCGGTAGAACCCTCGACGGTTCTCCCGACCCACGACAAATGTCTAAGTCCTTGAAGCAGTTACATTTTGCTCCGGCAAAAACCCAGTATATCCCCTTACAAACGGGACTCTGGTTCCATTCCCGCAGGCACGAACAACCTCCACACCAGAGGGCCTGTGGGACAACAAACTCCAGGTGGCTCGCCGGCGACCACTATGCCAGCGGCGAAAACGACCCCTGCTTCGGGCGGCTAAACAGCAGCAGCGATGCCCTCGGGGCAGACGCTGCTGTGACGAGGCCCTCGCCCACGTCTCCACTCGAGGGGCGAGGAGAAGCCTTCAAAGCCAAAGAGCCGGGGTCCGGTCGCAGATGGCGCTGACGGTCTCGTCGGCGGAAAAACCTTCTCTGGCTGCCTCCACCTCAGCCCGGACGATGAAAATCCTTGAAGCCGAGCGATGGCTGAAGAGCGCCAATCCCCACGAGGCCGTGCTCCTCCAACAACAGCAAGAGCAAGGCGACGCTGGTGGACCCCATCCGAGGGCTCGAAAGGTGGAAGGGTGCGATGCATGAGGGGAGAACGAAGGCATGGCCACTGCCCGGGGATCGATCCCCTTTTATAGGCAGACCTCCTCACTTTCACCCCTTAGCGTCACGGGCAAAGTCTCCACTGACATACTCCAGGGT
Source organism: Zea luxurians (assembly GCA_029449295.1). Taxonomy (NCBI): domain Eukaryota; kingdom Viridiplantae; phylum Streptophyta; class Magnoliopsida; order Poales; family Poaceae; genus Zea; species Zea luxurians. The sequence goes on along the minus strand of JAOPSE010000013.1, from coordinate 72,626,260 downwards.
TCTCCCCCTACGACATGGGGGCTGGGTCCCACACGTCATACGAGCTGATCCGAAGCACGAAGAAGGCGAACCGCCGCACGCGAGGCATGCAACCGCCCCGCGGTTACAAGCGCTCTCCCATCTTCGCAGAAACCGGTGGTCGAAAGGGTGGACTGCAACGCGACCGGCATCCAATTGCACCGCAACTGTGCGCCCTTTTGGCTTCGACCACATCCGGTGGACCAGTGCAAAGGAAGCGGGCCCGCATGTCATGTAACCGGCGCGCCGGCTACGACGTGCAAAGAGCCGCACTGCCACTTGCGCCGAATGCCGCGCCTCCACGACTGTAGAACCAGTACCGCGACTCGAGGCAGCCCTGTGCATGACCCAACAGTGCCAATTCAAGGCGACAGCCACGGGTCAGTCAGCCGCGGGGGAAGGCATGACGGTTGGCATGGCCAAAAGTGGACCGGCAGTAACTACAGCGGCAGACGAGCGGAAGCAGCGGTCAAGTCACCTGCAGGCTCGCGTCCCCTCCTGAAGCGACGGGAGAGCCCTCTCCCACGGCGTGAAGACGACGCACCCGTGCCCCATTCCTCGAACGGCTCACATGCGCAACGGGCGCCACGCGAATGGCCCGTCCCGTCGCATTAACTCCCCGGCAGAGCAAGCGACACCTCTGGCAGGTGAGGCGGGCGTCGCTTCACCTCCGCCATGACAACCGCGTCAGAAAAGGTGCGCCACCTTATTTAAATTCATATCCTTCCCCTCCTCCTCTCTCTCTCTCTTGCTACAGGGACCGGGAAAGGGGATGTTGTGGAAAGGATCCTTCTCGGCGAAGGAAGCGGGCCTCAAGCCCTCCTACTGATCAGGGGTTCGAAGGCTGGCCCCTCGGAAGGGTTTCGACAGCCGCCCCAGAGCACTCGGGCTTCAAGCCCATTACTGATTAGGGGTTTGAAGGCTGGCCCCTCGGAAGGGTTCGACAGCCGCCCCAGAACGCTCGGGCTCCGGGCCCATTACTGATCAGGGGTTCGTAGGCTAGCCCCTCGGAAGGGTTCGACAGTCGCCCCAGAACACGCAGAGTGAGGGATGACTCTGGGTACGTCCGATTCATGGCCGAGGCTCGGGCTACACTCCTGAGGTACCCTAGGACATTTCCGAGACTGGCGGGAACGATTTGTAACGGAATCCCACCGGAGGGAGGCATCGAGCCCTTAGACCCTGTCGAAGGGGTCTGGGTCCGGCGAATCACCCGCAGGTACTTTTGGAGAGCGCCTCTGGGCCACCAGCCGACCCCTAACGAACGGGGCACGGGTGTCCATTCGGATCACCCGTTAGCAGCTCACTGGAAACACCATGTTCGGCGCCCTCCGAGGGTAACATGGCGCTTTCCCCCCCTCCTCCTTGCGGAAAGGCAACGCAGTGGCGTATGATAAAAGTCGGGAAAGTCCTTAATCTTCCTCTCGCTCCGTGCAGAGGCTCGGGGGCTGCTCTCGCACCCGGCTACGGCCAAACTGTTGACAGCGTCAACAAACCAGCTTGATAACTTGGAACCTGACCATGCACCCGGGCTACGGCCAGGCCGCATGAGGGAACGATCAGACCGGCCGAGGCACCACGAAAAGCATTCAGACCTCAGAGGAGTCAAACCACTCCTCCGAGGCCTCGGGGGCTACACCCGGCGGGTGCGCTCGCGCGCACCCACAACAAAGCAAAAACCGAGAAAGGCCGGTCCCCTCACCGAAAATGCGGCAAAAGCCTCCAAGCGAGTACCAACACTCCCTTCGAGGCTCGAGGGCTACTGTCGGGTACCATAATTAGGGGTACCCCCAACACTCCTAATCACGGCTGGTAAACACCCTCAGACCAACTGACGGGCGCGGTTCAAGTCAAGGCTTTGTCTACCCAAGGGACGCGACCTCACCCGAGCCCAGCCTCGGGCTGGAGCAGTAGTCCCAGACGAATTCACGCCTCACCCGAGGGCCGTCTCAGGCAACGGGCACCCCCTCGGCTCTCCCGAAGCCTGGCTCGGGAAGGCTTCGTTGTGAAGCAACCTTGGCCAGACCGCCTCACCAACCGACCGCTTCGCAGGCGCATTCAATGGAGGGGATGCCTGACGCCGTATCCTGACACACGCGCCTCAGTCGGCCAGGCCGAAGTGACCGCAGTCACTTCGCCCCTCTTCTTTACTGTCCAATGTGATGGGAAAACAGCGCTGCCCGCCCCGCTCTGACTGTCGTGCCAACCACCCAGGCAAAGACTGACAACAAGTCACGATCAACCACCGAGTTCGGCCTCGGGCACAACAGGAAGCTCCGCCTCGCCCGACCTCAGGCTCCGGTCTCGTGAGGAGGTCTCCGCCTCGCCCGACCTCAAGCTCCGGCCTCGGGAAGAGGTCTCCGCCTCACCCGACCCCCGGACTCGGCCTTGACCTCGGTCTCGGGAGGAATCGCGTCCTCGCCCGACCCCGGCCTCGGCCTCAAGAGAAGTCTCCGCCTCGCCCGACCTTAGGCTCAGACCGACCGCGCCAACAGGGGATACATCATTACCCTATCCTAGCCTGCTCAGGCTACAAGGAACAAGATCGGCGTCCCATCTGGCTTACCCCGGCGATGGGTAATAATGGTGCCCCGTGTGCACCGTGACGCCGGTGGCTCTCAGCACCCTTACGGCAGCAAAGAGACGTCAGCAGGATCCTTGCCGCGCTGCCAGCTGTGCTCCTACAGGACTCAAGCGCTCCTCCGACGGCCACGCTATCACGTGTACAGGGCCCAAGCTCTCCCCCGACAGCCACGTTGGCATGTACACAGGGCCTAGGCATTCCGCTGCCGGACACGTTAGTGCATAGCTGCACCCCCCATTGTACGACTAGACCCTCTCCTTGCGTCTATAAAAGGGAGGTCTAGGGCCATCCTGAAGGGGGGTTCGCGCGGGGGAAGGAGCGGACGAACATGCTCCCTCTCTCTCTCTCCCTCTCGCGACGTGCTTGTAACCCCTACTATGAGCGGCACCCCTGGTGCAGGATAATACAAGGCTTGCCCCGCATCTTGTGTTCCATCCCGCGCCAACCCATCTGGGCAGGGACACGTAGCGACAATCTCACTCGTCGGTCTAGGGACCCCCGGGTCCGAAACGCCGACAATACTTAAAGCACCAGTTTCAACGGTCGTCCCGCGTCATCTTTTTACAAATAACCCCTCACAGCTATTTCAAATTAATTCGTTGCATGGCTATAGATGGCCAAACGACGGTCCGACACGGGCCAGACGCCCGCGAGCCACAACTCTGGCTCAGGCGCGTCATGACGACCTACTGACTGTGCCGGGCTAGCCCGTTAGCTGACGCGAACCCATGCCCTAATGGAAGAAAGGCGGAAGACACTAAATAAAGCTATCTAACCAGTAGAACATCATGCTCAGATGTTTTTAATATTGAATATAAATTATATATATGTATATACATTTTTTTGTAAAATAAAAAATATAATCGTGTCGGGCTGGACCAGCACTATGGGCCGAGGCTACAACCCAAGCATGGCACAACGTTCCTGGCTCTTGCAAGTATTAGGTCGTTTCTGAGACCACATTGGCGCAATGAACTCCATGGTGTTTGAGGTTGCTGAATTGGATGGAGCAACAATAATTTGTCAAACTAACAGTAAAATAAAAGGTTATTTGTTGGTTTTAAATATTAGTAATTGCTACGGCTGTGTATAAAATGAGCTCGAAATTATGCACTATCTATCAACTACTCCCTCCGGTTTCCTATTAGTTGTCGTTTTGGATAAGGTTCGAGTCAAACTTATAAAATTTTGACTACAAATAACTATTTTGTTATTTAGTTTTGGAACCTAATATTTATATGCACCAATTTATCATAAAAAGTACTTTTATAAAAATATAAATGTATTAAGAGTTCATTTGTATTTTAACAAAAAACATTGGTCAAAGTTATATTTTGGAGACCGTGTCGTTGTCCTAAACGACAAGTAATAGGAAACCGGAGGGAGTATTGGTATCTCTAATTATTCTTTTTATTACTCTCTATTCAAATTGAACAAAGTTTGACTATAAAATAATTTATTGTGCAAAGCCAATCAAAAGGGGATGTAGCTCATCTGGTAGAGCGTTAAACAATGAATGATGATAAAGGCACGAGGTTCAACTCCTCGCATCTCCACTAATTTTTAAAATAATAGATAAAGATCATTTGGTGCGACAGTAATCCATACACAACAAAGTTACTTTTTCAACTTGTATCTCTAATTATTTTTTATTAAATTCTAATAAAATAGAACAAAATTAATTATAAAAACTTTATAGTGCTAAATTAAACACATTGGATGTAGCTTATCTGGTAGAGCGTTAATTTTTGCATGATAAAGGCACGGGTTAAACTCCTGGCATCTCCAATTTTTTTATTATTAAAATTCAATTTTAAGAAAAATAAGAATGGTACCAAATTATTAAATACTGGATTTAGATCAAGTGGTGCGCTGCCAATCACAACAAAATTACTTTGTTCAACTATTGGTATATCTAATTATTCTTTTATTATTACTCTCTATTCAAATATAATAAAGTTTAACTATAAAATAGTTTATTGTGGTAAATGACACAAAAGGAATGTAACTCATCTGATAGAGCGGTAATCAATGAACGATGAAAATAGCTTATATGGGTATTGTTATAAGCTATCGTAACGCACGGGCAACCGACTAGTATATCCTAACTTTGAGTTCTCTCAACAAATATTTTTAGTACGTGGTAGTGCGGTCTGCTGGACAAAAAGAAATGGACAGACCAACAGAACCCATCCAACTGGTTGTTAACATTTTGTTTTCCATCCAGTAACGTCGGCCGGCCGGCGCACTAATGAGCATCCCCGTCAACCAGTCTATTTCCGGTTAGAACTAAAGGCCACTCTAGTCATTTTTACTTGCTAAAGAAACAAACAACGTGACTATAATAGAGTGATTAAACTTTACTAGTCACCTAGAGAGTGAATAAGGGCTTGTACAACCCTGACACTACTGCACGTTATTCAAGTATAAAACACAGCTAAAATACAAATATAGTAGGTGTGTCTTTTGTCTAAAATCTGTGTCTTATTATATCTATTGCACCAATCAAAAATTCAATAAATTAAATCGATCAATCAGGTAATTGTCAGTCCCAAGCATAGAGACAAGACACAATGTATTCATCAAGATACGTGTTTTAGATTTTTTTTATATTTACCCGTTTAGAAACACTAGAAGACACAACCCAATACATCAATTGTACATGACCTAAAAGTGACTAGAGTGAGATTTGTACCCAACTTGCCTCCCCCACTTTACTGCCTCTCCTTTTACTGTACGCGCACTCAACTGTAAAGACCGGTAACCATGCATTGAGCAGAGATAATGCAGTAATTATACATTTATACCCAGTAATTAATGCCATGTACATAAATTTAGTCACTAAAACTAAATAGAGTACCTCAGTGATTATTTTAGTCACTAAAACTAAAAGGAAGCAAACGCGGCCTAGATAGCATACATACGTACTCCCTCCAGTGCAGTAAAGGTAGTCGTTTAGGACATGATTGTGCATACCAAGGAGTGATTAATTATCACAGAGTTTTCCCTGTTTGCCCCTATTAAATAGGGATATGGGTGCATTAACGTCACTAAAATAATCAGGCTTGATTGGTTGCTGCAGCAGCTCCAAAGCATTCTAGACTGGAGGTCTTAAGTTTGATTCCTCTTAAATGCATCTTTTTTTGTGCAATTACTAGGGGCAACAACGTCCAAATCCCAGACCCACGCGCGCTATGACTTCTTTTTGTGCACGCTTGGTCACGCGCAGGATGGCTTCTTTTACTGCACCGGAGGGAGTACGTACATATCTCTATTTCCCTCGAAACAACGGCAATAAACCCGTCCCGTCCGGTTGTCGTGACCCACGCCGGCCGACGGAGCCCGGTATCACGCGCGGCGTCGCTCGATAATTCGTCACGCCGGCCGGCCGTACAGACCTGCGCAAGATCATAGCCACTGGCCAACCACCGTACATGCCAACGTCTCTCAGGCAGATTCACATGATGACACGATCGTAGGACGGTGCTCGTGTCCGTGGTGCGACCATGGGTCCACCTCGTCGCGTCGCGGATGGGACTGATCACCGATGCGATGCGGTTCACGCGCATCTCGGCCTGCAGCCAGCGAGGAAAATGGTGAAAAAAGTTCGCGGGGGGGGGGGGGGGGGGGGGGGGGGGGTCGATCGAGCTCGCCGGCCGGCCGGTCGGCGGTCGTTGGCGAGCAACTCTCGCCTACTCTGAAGTTGCCATCCTTGTCCTCCTCGCGCGCCGGCGCCGCGACTGCGACCAGTGTTTTATACTCTGGAGTAATTGTTGATATGAGTAATCGCAGCATGACAACCTTCGTTTCCGCCGTCCCGTCGCTTTCGCGCCAACCGATCGTCCACTCTGGCCAGCTGCCGCCCGCCGCGCTGCACCTTTTTTTTTTATACTGGCTGACAACCGACGAGAGAGAGAGAAAAAAAAAAAACAGCAAGCAAATCCAGCCCCTGCTGCTGGCCTGGCCTTTCTTGAGAGGACCCCCACCCACCCCCAACCAAAAAAAAAACCCAGAGAAAACAGCTCTACAAGAAAGGATCTCGCCGAATCATATTTCCAGCACAGACCCAGACCCGTACGGTAATACGCTACACTGCCACCTACGTTTCGGAACTCCCGTGAGCTTGGCTGTACAAGTTGGTTCGTTGTAGCTAGCTAGCTAGCTGCAAACTGTCTGGCGTGCCGCGCGCGTCGTGCCAGTGGCCAGTGGTGCGCCGGCAATAGAGCGCGACGCTGCATTGCTGTGCGCGACGCTGCATTGCTGTGCACTCCTCTGGCCACCTATAAACCACAGCCAAGGTGTGCACTTGACTTCTCACCCTCCTCCACAGCAGCGCCATCGTATTCTTTCATTATCATCTCTTAATCTCCACGTTCATGTCTGCCTCTTGCTCTTTTTTTTTGTTCTGTAAGACATGCGAGCTTGGGTGTTTGATCGCGGCCGGGAGATGAGGCGTCCAATCTAACGAGAAACATGACCGCATCGGTTTACCAACCGTGCCCCTGAGTTTTTTCTTTAAAAAAACCAGGAAGAGAGAAACATAGCGGGCAGGGGCATGTTGCTATGTTAGTAAGCAGAACAATAATATCCATTTCTCCCGTGTCGCTGCGGATTTTTTTATGATGAAATCGTTACACTCATGTTGCTAACATTACTCGGTAAAGCTTATAGAATACTAGATCAATTTATATAAAAGAAGATATGACCACCAAACAGAGATAGCATGTCATCTATGTCTTGTAAGTTGATATACTGAAAATAATGGTTGCACTTAATGGTAGATGATGTTGCACTTATTGGAGGGTGATGTGGCACTTATTAACAAGATATGATATGTGGATATAGCTTGCATGCAGCTTTTCTAAAAGACAGAGATATAGATGTATGTAGATTCAAAGTTGGACAGCAGCATAAATAAGCAATGAAGTATTTTTCAGGTGACTAACAAATGGTGCCTCGTGATTATAACAAATCATGCCTCGTGGATATAACAAATACAAAACAAAGTGACATTTTGTGAGACAAAAGAAAAGAAAAATGATACGGTAAGAACTAGATTCAAGGATAGAGACCAAAAGTAAAGTAGGTTGGTTCAGATTTAGTAAAGTAGGTTGGTTCAGAAAAGAAAAATGATACGGTAAGAACTACCATCGTCCTAAGTAAACATACAATGGACTCTTAAGACTTAGGGTATGTTTGATTCAGATTTATGAGACGGATTTTGCCGTGGTTCCAGGAACCGATGAATAATAGAATTTATGTTCGGTGAAAGATGCTAGCGCGGACTCACTCCGAATGGTGAATCGGTGGGACTCGAGCGTAGAGTTTGAGGCAAAGAATTATGGTTGTGTTCGCTGCGGCTTAAAGCGGCTTTAATCCGGCTGCGGCTGCGGCTTCTACAGTATTTTGTCTCTACTGATTGCAGCTGCAGCAGTACAAACAGCCGTAACAGTACGGCTTTAAGCCGTAGCGAACACAGCCTATATCATTTCAGGTTGGCGTTCTAGTCCAGTATAGTACTAGTCGTAGTATTACTTGAGGACTGTGTTACAACTGGTGCGTGTGTGGGAAGAAGCATAGGGCCTTGCCCTTTTATAGCACAAGGGTGGGATCTTACGGTGGAGACTTGTATTCTACTAGAAGGAGCTCGACCTGTTGACCTTGGTGGCGTAGTCCAGTCCCCCTTACTGAAGCTGTTGCCCGGACAATGTACCACCACTACCGGCACCGCTGCATGGTCCTCTCCCACGACGAAACTAGGGAGGATATAAGCATGCACGCAGCCAAAGTGGGAGAGGAATCAAGTGGATGGAGAGAAAATTGCCACCATTCTTTTCTGTTTCCAGAGTTAGAGCATGTCTGTTATGGCTTCAGAGCAGAATCGTTGCATGCTAATGGGTCCTCCTTGAGTTACAGTACCAGGGGAGCATACAAGGATCTGCCAGATCAAGCGTGAGGGTGTCGACCCCCCTTCTTGCGCGCTATAGTGCACATTGGAGTTTGGTAGTTGAGAAAAATTGATGTTGGATGATAAATAGGTGTAGAAAATGATATTTTATGATCTAGTGGGGTATAGAGAGAATTTAAAGATAACCGCTGAGGAGAAGAGAAAAATAGAGGATATAATCGAATTGACTGCATAATATGGTACATGGAGAAAAATTTACTGAAACAACACGGATAGACTAATACCCAGAGTCCCAGACTTTAAATGGGTACTTCGCTACTTCCATGCTGAGCTGGAACAATATTCCCCTTCCCGCTCGTGGGGTTGCCTGTGGCTAGGGGTGGGCATTCGGTTCTTCGGTTCGGTTCGGCTCCTCGGTTCTTGTAGAAATTCGGTTCTTCAAAAACTAGAACCGAAATAGCAAAATAAAGAAACTAAAACCGACTAGTTCGGTTCTCGGTTCTTCGGTTCGGTTCTTCGGTTCTAACCGAATTGTAAGATCCACTCTAAAATTCTAAATAACAGCAACTTTTGCGCTAAATTTTAGCAACATCTCCCCACAAACAACCACATGTGCACAATGCTTAAAATTTCATAGGTAATACATGGATGATTAGAGGTTCAACATAAGTCGATAAACACAACATCCGAATCTACAAACACATGTAACAAATTGAATCTGGTACTTACGGGTTTTTCGGTTCTTTCGGTTTTTCGGTTCTTTGGAGTGCAGAACCGAAAATATTTCATTTATTTCGGTTCTCAAAAAACTAGAACCGAATTTCATAACGGTTCCTTCGGTTCGGTTAGTTCGGTTCCGGTTCTCGATTAGTTCGGTTCGGTTCCTCGGTTCCGGTTCTTTTTGCCCAAGCCTACCTGCGGCTGTGGTAGTGTGGTCCGATTACACCGAGGCGCGAGCCATCATTTCTCTAGTCTGCCCCCTGCCCTTCGCGGCTCTGCCGCACTCGTCTTCTCTCTTCCTCTTCTCTCTGTCTCCCCTACCCTCCGTCACCACCTCGTCCCTATGGCAAGGGAGCTTCTCCCGGCCTCTTCCTACCAGACTATCCTCCTGCCGCAACGGACCTGACGGTTTCCCTGCATCTGGCCTCCCTGTCGCGCGAGCTGATCGACCCACGCAAGCGCAATGCCGTCCAGAGGCTAGTTCGAGCTGCTGAGCGCTGATCACGGTGAGGCCACCCAGATCCACCCGACTGCCACCCGGATTTCGCACCTTGCCTTTTCTTCTCTCGTTCACCCAGCTGGCTCGCTCGCTCCTCCCTCTCTCGTGCGGCAACTGGGCGACTCGCCGACGCCAGGTGCCCAGGTCTTCGTCGGGTCTTTTGCCGGCGACGAACACACCAGGTTTGCGCACCCTTTCTCTTCCATTCCTGCTGTGCGAAACCGAGCACACGACCCTAATTTAAGCTATTTTTGTTCGGATCTGATCTAATTACTAGCGTACGCATGCCTGCCAGCGTCGATTCTTTGAGCAAAAGTTAGTGGGTGTACAATTGTACACGCATGCCCTTTACTGGCTCCGCCCCTGGCCTTAGCCAATCTTCCTGTTTTTCCGTTTATTGCTTGTTCGGCTTCAGTTTTGAAGCATTCACATGTCGCCTTAATAAAAAAATTTCCGTTTATTCCAGGGTATTGTGTAGAGCTATCATCTCCCTCGGTTTCTTGGAAGAACAATTCTTTGACATAATTATCACCATAAGATGCCCGGAATTACAGAGGATGGAGTTGTTGCAGAGGAGGTGCCGAACGGGGTGAATTTCTCTCCACAGAACGAAAGTCTGCCTGCCCCAAAGTCGACAGCAGCTTCAACGATGGCGGGTAGCATGCAAAGCGAGGCGCTTGAGATGCATGTTGAGGCCTCCGGTGCTGGGGAGCCCTCAATCGAGCAACTCTACAACAACGTATGCGAGATGGAGAGCTCAAGTGAGGGTGGCTCCCCATCACGCGAGAGCTTTGGCTCGGACGGGGAGGAGTCTAGGATTGACTCGGAGCTTCGACATCTTGTAGCTGGGGAGATGGAGGCCATGAAGGTGATTGAGGAGGAAGAGGAGAATGGGAGTGTTGCCAACGTTGTACCCCCTGCTCCTGCTGAGAATGGGACCCCAGTGAAGGAACACTCTTCCAGTTCGTCCAAGAAGTCGAAGAAGGCCTCAAAATCACAGCTTGAGTCTGATGCCTCTGTTGGACTCAATGGAAAGGCGTCCACTGAGGAAGGTGAGAGCGAGGTCAGCAAACCGGCAAGCCGAGTTGGCCGACGGCGGAAATCAAATGCCAACCCACAGAATGGAACAGAAGATGCTGGGCTTGATAACCCAGACCTTGGTCCATTTCTTCTTAAACATGCAAGAGACTTGATTGCCTCAGAAAACCCACGGCGGGCACTGAAATATGCTCTCCGTGCCACAAAGTCGTTTGAGAAGTGTGCTGGTGGAAAGCCAAGCTTGAACTTAGTGATGAGTTTGCATGTTGTTGCAGCAATCTACTGCAACTTGGGAAAATATGAAGAGGCTGTACCTGTGCTGCATCGATCCATTGAGATCCCTGTAATCGAGGAAGGCCAGGAACATGCTCTCGCAAAGTTTTCGGGTTGCATGCAGTTGGGGGACACCTATGGCATGCTAGGTCAAACTGCACACTCACTGCAATGGTATGGTTCTGGGCTTGAAATACAAAAGCAAACGTTGGGAGAGCAAGACCCAAGGGTTGGAGAGACTTGTCGGTACTTAGCTGAGGCCCATGTGCAGGCACTACAACTCGATGAAGCACAAAGATTGTGTCAGATAGCCCTTGACATCCACAGGGAGCATCGCGAGACGGCCTCACTAGAAGAAACAGCTGATAGGAGGCTGATGGGTCTAATTTGTGACACTAAGGGTGATCACGAAGCTGCCCTGGAGCATCTAGTGATGGCCAGCATGTCCATGGTAGCCAATGGTCAGGAGACAGAGGTGGCCTCAGTGGATTGCAGCATTGGTGATATCTACCTCTCCCTGGGCCGGTATGATGAGGCTGTGTTTGCTTACCAGAAAGCTCTCACTGTATTCAAGACCAGCAAAGGGGAGAACCATGCAACTGTGGCTTCTGTTTTCGTGCGCCTAGCAGATCTGTACAATAAGACGGGGAAGCTGAGGGAGTCAAAATCCTACTGTGAAAACGCCCTAAAAATCTACCAAAAGCCTATTCCAGGGACTTCTCTGGAAGAAATCGCCACTGGTTTAACTGACGTCTCAGCCATATATGAGACGATGAATGAGCACGAGCAAGCGCTCAAGCTACTTCAGAAGGCCTTAAAAATGTACAACAACTCTGCCGGCCAGCAGAGCACGATTGCCGGCATTGAGGCTCAGATGGGCGTGCTGCACTACATTTTGGGCAACTATGGCGAGTCCTACGACTCCTTCAAGAGCGCAATTGCAAAGCTCCGCACTTGTGGCGAGAAGAAGTCTGCATTCTTCGGGATTGCCCTGAACCAGATGGGGCTGGCATGTGTTCAGAGATATTCGATAAACGAAGCAGCAGAATTTTTCGAGGAAGCTAGAACTGTTCTGGAACAAGAATACGGGCCATACCATCCGGATACTTTAGGAGTCTACAGTAATCTTGCTGGAACTTATGACGCGATGGGAAGGTAAACTCCCTACTTCTCGAACCCAATTCATTGTCTCAACTAGGTGCTGATGATTGTCTGTGTGGCTGCATGCATAATGATTTGCATCCCAATCAGTGATTTGCTGGAAACAGTAGGTGGCATGTAGGGTAAAGGTACTATGGAAGTGGGGATTCTTTGTTCTTAGTCTACTCCTCTTACAGATAGGCACATGATTAGCATCTATCACCAGCTCTTGCTACTCCAATTAGTTGATCAGATACCGGTAGCAGTATAAAGTTGGATCAATTTAATTGAAGTAGGACCATCCTGCATCATCTTTACTTGCTTGTCACTGGCTGCTCTGTAAAAGAAGGGTTCCGCATACTTTATCCTTTTGCTTTGTCTTTTTTCTGTTTGTTTTCTTGCTCCCTGTTCTCGTGGAAACTTCATTCTGCTTTGTAAAGGCATGTGGACTTTTAGCTTTATAGTCTGGGTGAAAGAGTACAACTGGCTGGATCAGAAATGTCAACACTACCTTAGCTGGCTAGATCAGATCGCTGAAGCAGCGGTACTTCTTCCTGAGTTACTGCTTTAGTACTTGTTTGGGAGCAAGTGAAATGGAGAGAATTTCAAAATTAAAAATACCGGCCATAAGCACGGCAGCACCCCGTGCCCTGCTAATATGAAAAGTTTGTGTTTCATTTTAGCCACAAATTATCTGTTGATATTTGCATTTTGTTTACCAGGCTGGATGAGGCCATCGAGATCTTGGAATATGTGGTTGGAATGCGCGAGGAGAAGCTAGGTACGGCAAACCCAGACGTTGACGACGAGAAGCGGAGGCTTGGGGAGCTATTGAAGGAGGCTGGCCGGGTGCGAAGCAGAAAGGCGAAATCCCTGGAGAATCTGCTCGAGACCAACCCGTATATCGCCACCAAGAGAAATGCCGTTGCTGCATGAGTCACTGTCCTCAGATGACACGGTATTGTGATGGAAGGCGAGGATTGTTACTAAGGTATTCGTATTCATTTGGTTTGTTCAGATGGGGGGTAACGGGAGTAGTGGTGTTTACATATTTGGAAATATGAAAATGCTTAAATTGGTCGTTGTAAAGTTTCAAATGCTACTGTTTCTCCTTTTCTACTACCTCTCTGAGGTGCGAGTTTGCATTCGTCAGTTGTACCTGGGTTTTTATTACATACATGAAAAAAAAATCAATGACACACAGCAAATTCGATCCCTACTTAATTGCAAATTAAATTTGCCAGCCAGAATCGGCTGTTGGACAAGTTGAAGATGACAAAAGCAATAATAATCGAACGCGGTCCCCCATCTCAGGCCTAGATCCAGAAGTTACACGTCTACAAATTATATGCGTCCTATCTCCTATCCATCGTGTTTGGTTCACCGATTCTCACTTGCAGATATGTTTCACCTGAGTATAGCTTGTATTCTTTGAATTCACGTGAGAACCAGAGCCGTCTAATTAAAACATCGCAAATTCATATGCCAATATAGGGAAACGGAGAGCTAAACATTGCTATAGCTTATAGCCCACAATTACCAATTAATTTCTGCAAACTGAGTAATTGGTCTACAGCTTCATGTGAGGAAGAGCTGTTGAACAGCGCCCTGAAGGACGAATATGGCATAACCAGAGTATTCGCCTACAGCTTCAAGTAAGGCAGAACTTCAGAAACGTTACAGATCCATAGCATGTTCACCAGAAACTCCCACTCACTGTTGTCTGCAGTGTCAAATTACAAATTAGAAGGTGAGGCGGTGTGGACGGGCATGAGTAACAAAAAAACAAGCACATTGATCAAGAGGCAGAAATGCCAGGGCTACCGACCAAGAGGGCACACTTGACGGGTCTTTAGCCAACGGCTGATACAGTGGAAGTGGAATGCATGGTTGCAAATTCCTGAAGAATACAAACAGATTGTCAGTTCTTTCAAAGTCCAGTGAGGCAGTGACTCTGCTAAGAGTTTCAGCGCTTTGCAAAATACAATGCATGCTTAGTAAAGCCACAAATCAGTCTAGGGAAGCAATTAACGAACAAGGGGTAAGCTAATCATTTAGGCTAGAAATAATAAAGTACACACATGATTAGAGAAGTCCAATTATTGACCTTAACTAGAAAACCATTTGAAAAAAGACTCATCTTCCAACCATGGTTCTAAAAAACTAATTAAACTTACGTTTACTCTCAATTAAACCTGAAACAGACCCGTTTTGGGCCTGGGCGTCTAATAAAACTCTGGACACGTCTAGGTGGTGCGCGTAGGTGTGAGGCAGTGCTTAAGCGAGTGCAAAATTGCAAAAAAGAAAAAGCAGCAGGTCTGCCTGGATTGGTGGGCTATTGTGCGACCACGTGGGCTGGTGGGAAGGACAAAAGCATGTGGAGATCCAGGGAAGGACGTGCAGCCGTGCAGGGATCAAAATTGCAAGCCCTTCCATCACTTCTTTGCATGCTTGCAAGAATTTGAATAAAAATTTCCTGAATGTGATACAATTTCTTCTGAGATCAAAGTTGGGCATCTAATCTGGGCGGCCATATGTATTGCCAGGAAAAAAATAAAAATTAAAACAAATAAAAAACACAAACGCTTAATCATGTTTAATCCATCTACTAGGTGCTAAGTGACCTAGCGCGTAGCGTCTTTTGGAACCTTGGTTTCAATAATTTTGCAGCAGTCGAAAAAGGTGCACAAAGAGGAGAATGTTTGGCTACAGAGTGTGGCCTTGTTTTGTTTTGTTTTTTTGAGGAAAACTAATATTACTATGCATTCATATTACAACAAGCATACAATACCTAAACATGCAATAATTTACCAGTTATAAGATTAGCAGAAGTGCAGAGTCCTATCCAAAAGTATAGCTGCAAAAAATTGAGACGTAACATGCAAAACATTCAAAGAGTAAGCTAATTTTACGCCCATATATTGTCTTTTTTATGCACCTTTAATACCTGTTCCTACCAAGGTATTTCAGGGTTTGTTAACAACTACTACATAACCTAAGTTTGCGCTGAATTCCTAATGCATACATGACATCCTAAAAACAAATGAAATATACGTAATTAGAAGAATATCAAATATCCTACTCTTGTCAAAACTGACCTTGACTTTTAATCTTTAATATTTATAACACCTCAACAATATCCTGGTAGAAGAGTTAAGGAATGCAAGAACAATCTGATACATCTGAACTGCCTAGCTAGATTACGTAGTTAGTAGTTACTAGTTACAGGTGCACCTACAATCAAAGCATACATTGTGATGGCATAACATGTCCATATGAAAGTTATTTATCACTCGGCAAATAACTAAGCATGAGAGCATGATAATTATTACTCAACTCAATAACGTTATCTTATCTTATGCATCTAAATTAGCTGTTTCTATCATAATCATAGTTCCAAGCAAGCAGCCCCAGTCCCCCACCCCTCAACACACCCCAGGACACCAGAGGCTGGGTGACCAAGGCAGATATTTTGTTCCAACCAGACAATCAACTGGTGCGCAAATGCTGATTGCAGCATGTATGTCTAAATGTACCTATCGTTCACAGCCGTGTATCACTTTGACAACCAAAACCATAACCAGTAGATAGGATCAGACACTTTTCAGTCTGTGCTACTCTTTCCAACCACTCCACAGGCCCCAAATAATACATCCAACTTCACGCCACTGCAATCACCAAATTGAGCAGCCACCGCACAATAAAAGAACGTTGGGTTTACACAGAGCAAATCCTGCACTCGATACGGGAATGGGGGCAAACAAAGAAAGTAGATATGAATCATACCCCAAGCAACGGTGCACTCCTCGCTGGTGGCGCTCGCCTGGTTCGCCTGGCACTCGATGCCTACACAACAGACAGACGCGGACCGCCACGACAAGCGAGGTTAGATCAAAGCACAAAACAGAACAAATAGAAGGGGAAGGAAGAACGAGGGGCGGCGTGCTCACAAAGGTCCATGATGTGGTTGCGGCAGATGGCGCAGTTGTCCACCACGATGTCTGCGGGCGCAAAAAACGAGGCCGAAACCAAGTCAAATCGCACGAATTCAAGAGAAAATATATAATTAAAAAAACACAGAGGGCGAGAGCCATGTGGCGATGGCGCGATGCGCACGCACCCCAGGCCCAGAGAGAGACGGCGTTCCACTTCTTGATCTCGAAGCGCTTGGCCTTCTTCGCGGCGGCGGCGGCAGGGGCCGGGGGCACGACGACGCTGCCCTTGTCCATCGCGAGACGAGGCGAACGAACCCTAGAATCCTAGATAGAATCACGCACGATAGGGGGGCGCAGCAGAGAGGAGAGAGACGAGGCGGCACAACTGTAGAGTGGAGACAGACGGGCGTCACACCGATGTTTTTTCAGCCAAATTTTATTAAAATCGCAGCGTCAGTGCGTATGACATCTTGTGGCGTAAGTGGCAGCATGATGGCGTCATAAAGATTACGATGTTTGGTTTGACGTATAAGACATAATATATCTAACTTTTCTAACTAAACTTAGTTTATCAATTTGAGCGACTAAATTTAGTTAGATTGTGCAATCTATCTATTAACCGAGGAAGGAGGATGTAGCGTTGGTTTAGGAGTGGTTTCATCATTGTATAAGGTTGTATTTTCTTCGTTCTTTTTTTATTTGTCATACTATGTTTCGTCCATTCAAAACTTTTACTTTTATGTACATTTTTATTGTCATCTTTTTTATGCTTTCATCGTAATTGTTTGTATGTGTATTAGGTAATGCATCCGTAATAGTTTGTATATGTATGTGTCGGTGTTCAGGGCTGTTCCTGACTTTTTAGAGGCCCGGTGCGAAATCCGAAATGAAGGCCCCATCCACACATAATATATATAATATTCAACGTATACAAATTATTATGCACTATTTTCAAGTTTATAAGATAACAAATATAAAATATAGCAAAAACACATACTTGTTATCCGATGCCATTAAAAATATCTTCTAACATTTTATGATACAAATCATCTGCTTATACTATTAAGATCAATCTCATCCAACAACTTCTTTTAGATACATATAATCGCCAAACCATTTAACGTATCTTAAGTCATTGTTGACCTTAAATAGTTCAAAAAAATATTTCAAGTTTAAAAATCTTCTCTCCGTCGATACAACCATCATGTGTACAGTAAATAATACTCTCTCTGTATCAAAATAGAATTTATTTTGCTTCTTTAGTTGATTCCTCATCATCTAGTTGAATATAGACATAAAAATTAAGAGTTAAAACAAATACTATTTTGGAACGAAGTGAATATTAGATAAGTAATTGAGACATTAGTTTAACAATCTAAACAAAACTGATCGATAGTGCATCGCTCTTGCTTATTTATATCTAGGGTAGATATGCTTAGTGAGGAAAAGTGCTAACGTCTAGTGGACAGAGGGGCCCTCTGTTTTTGGGGGCCCGGTGCGGCCGCACCCGCCGCACCCCTTAAGGGTCGGCCGTGTCGGTGTTTAGAGTCCGACCGTACACCCAGGGTTACCCCTCGCGGTGTTTTTGGGTAGAACGGTGTTGTCGACTATAGCTCAATGGTTCGTGCTAGATGCATAAGAGAAGGACAAACAATTTTCTACAGGTTCGAGCCGCTTGGAGATGCGTAATACCCTACTTCCTGATGTGGATCTGAAAGAGAAATACTCTCAACATTTCCTATAATTGATTTTGGTGTTTGACGACCATCACAAACCTTATGGACTAACCAGTTTGCCTAGTTGATCATTTCACAGGTGCATAAGTTCATCTACAACTATTCTAATCGACTGTCCGGAATACCGTAGATTATTCCGGACATGAGAAGCTTTTCGGAAAAACAGACTAAGCGCGGACCGTCCGAGCCCTTGCGGCGGACCGTCCGCGACACTAGGGTGAGCCTCGGACAGAACCAATGCAAAAACACAAGTCTACACTACGAACCGTCCGATGGAAAAGCAAGCACCGTCCGAGACCATGCGCGGACCGTCCGGCCTCAGGCGCGGACCATCCGGTCGGTGAAGAACCGAAAAACCCGAAGGTGACGGGTTCGGTAAAATGAATTATAGCGTCCTCGTGGACCGTTCGGGGTGCACGACCGGACCGTCCGCGACTGCCTTTATCTAACATCTGACGACGCATTAAATGCAAAATAGCCATTGATATAGCTGTTACTGCTCACCGTTACGTTTTCAGCCGTTGATGTGTAGGGGCGGACCGTCCGAACCAGGGGCGTGGACCGTCCGCGGTCGGCAGAAAAGGAGCAACGGCTAGGAAGTGGTTGGGAGCTATAAATACAACCCCAACCACCTCCATTCAAGAGAACCCAAGCACTCCAATCTTTCACATTCAATACAAGAGCTAGCAATCCATTCCAAGACACAATCAAAGTTTCCAATCTCTCCAAGTTCTACAATTGAGACAAGTGATCATTAGTGATTAGTGACTTGAGAGAGAGAGTGATCACTGTATTATTTGTCGCTCTTGTCGCTTGACTTTTGCAATCGTGTTTTCTTCTTCTCCCATTCTTATTCTCAAGTGACTTATAATCAAAGCAAGAGACACCAAGTGTGTGGTGGTCCTTGTGGGGTCTAAGTGACCCGTTTGATTAAGGAGAAAGCTCACTCGGTCTAGGTGACCGTTTGAGAGAGGGAAAGGGTTGAAAGAGACCCGATCTTTGTGACCACCTCAATGGGGAGTAGGTTTGCAAGAACCGAACCTCGGTAAAACAAATCACCGTGTCATCTGCTTCATTTGCTTTTGATTTGTTTTTCGTCCTCTCTCTCGGACTCGATTTTGTTTCTAACGCTAACCCCGACTTGTAGTTGTGCCTTGAGTTTATAAATTTCAGATTCCGCCTATTCACCCCCCTCTAGGCGACTTTCAATTGGTATCGGAGCCCAGTACTTTATTAGAGCCTAACATCTCGAAGTGATGTCGGGAGATCACGCCAAGAAGGAGATCGTGACCGACGATGACAAGACTACAAGCCACGGGAAGGCTCCATCGGGGGAGTCCGACAACAAGATGAAGGGATCCCCTTCACACGTCAAGTCGCATCGGAGCGGCGACAGGAAAAAGAAGATGAAGAAGGTGGTCTACTACGAGACCGATTCTTCGTCGCCATCTGTAAAGCCAAAATTGGTAGAAAAAATAATAATAAAATAAACAAATAAGTAAATTTATAAGTGGGTGTTTTGAGGATCCCTTGATTATCTTTTATTTTTCTCTACATACTCAACTAATGGCATAATAACAAATAAAGAAATAAAGAAATGTGCATCTCATGCGGATGTTATTTCTGTGATGCATTCTAGTTGAATCAAGGAATCATAATTTAAATTTACCTTAACTTATAAATGAAAATATATATGAAAAAGGGATTTTAATAAAGTCATTCCTTTCTTCCCTAATTAAACAATTGGGAGAATAATAAATAATAATAACAATAAATAAATAATATTAGTGCAGATAGAAGAAGTATTATTATACTGTTGTGTGATTTTTAAATCTAGACTTCAAAACAAGGATTTAAATTGAGCTAGTATACTTGAATTGGAAAAAAAGAGAAAACCATCTGTGCTGGGCCTACCACCTCATTTTTGGCCCATCTCTACTTCACTCACTGCGCCAGCCCACCGCACCTCACATACGTGGTTGGCCACTGCCCCGCGGGCCCGCTCGATCAGCGACCGCTTGCGCGCGTGACCCCGCATAGCACCGCTTCACCGACACGTGGGCCCGACTAGACAATGGCGGCCAGTCTCACGCCCGGCTCTCCTCCAAAACGCTGACAAGTGGGCCCCCTTGCCAGTAGCGCTCCTGTCCTTCTTCAACAGCACGCGAGCTCTTCGCAACGGAATACGCCATGCTCGCCTGGAAATCCGGGGTCCCGGTTCCAATTTCCCTCCCAGCGAGCGGTATAAAAGCGGGTGCTAGGGACCCCCCACTCATCCAACCTTCATCGCAAGCCGGGTGCCCTCTGCCGCAGCGCGAGATCCGCGAAGGGAGCACCGCCGCCGGCTGTACCTCGTGCACGTCGTTGGTCAAGGTCAAAATAGTGGCTAGGAGGGATTCGTCGTGATCCAGGTTCATCGGCAGAGGGCGAGAAGGGGTCGCCGCGGTGCTGTCGTGCTGGCCTGAACGAATTGAGGGGGTGAGAGAAACCACAGGCCGCGTCGTCGGGATCGACTCCAGGGAACCACATAGTGGGCACGCCATCTGCGCCCGGGAAGAACAGATTTCCGCCGCTACGGCTGATTCGCGTGGGCGTCGCGTTGGGTGTCTCAGACCAAGCCTGAGGGCTTCGCTGCGTCTCCCTGGGAGTGTCAGTGACCTTCACGGGAGGGGAAAACTACTCGGTTGCCGGTGATTTCTCACCGGGATCACAGTACCTCCGCCGGGCCGCTGTCCAACGTTGCCAACCGCGCTCTGTCCGCTATCAACTCCAGTAAGTAGCCAATGTTGTTCGCCATGTCCTTATCTTTGTGTTGCACCTTTTTTTGCGTCTGATCTGGACACCTGGGGCATCTAGCGCCGGGTCACGCGCTGCAGGTGGGGCGCCACCGCGGCTGGCGAGCGCTGCTGCGCCTGTCGCATGGCCTGGGCGACCTGGGGAGGAAGACGAGGGGAGATCTGTTGATCGTGGAGCGGACGCTCCATATTAGAAGTGAGGGAGTACCCCCCTTCGTCATTTTAAATCCGAGCCGTCGGACTTTAATCGTGTGGTTCGGGGTGGATTGGATCGTGGGCATTCGTGGACCGTGGATTTCTAATCGTACGGTTGTCGTTGCGTACCAGTTCACAGATAACTCGATTTAATCGTGGCCCTTGATACATGATCCAACGACTCTATGTGATCGATACCCCTTCGCCATGTTCATTTTACTAAAGAGACCCTGAACTTTTATGAAATGAACCCGCCATCCACCGAAGTTCGATTAATATTGCAGAGTGACCCTTTTCTTTACAAATAGGACCCTGCGTTCTCAAAAAATGACGGCTGCAGTCAAGAAAATTCATAAAATGAATATAGAAAGTATTTTATGTATGAAAATAATTCTCTAAACTTCGGAAAATCATATCTCCTTTGTTTTAGCTCGGAATCGATCCATTCAAGTTGCGTTAGCTTCATAAAAATATTCTCTGCTCAGTAACAACATTAATTATACCATGTCGCATACTTTTATAGTTAGATATTTATTTATCCTATGTCTACTAGATTAACTCTTCTAAATCAAAGCTAACATGTCCATAATTATGAGTTAATTAAGATATAATCTCTAGTCAAGTTATAATTAAGATTAAAGTTGAATAGATTATTTATTTAGATTATATTTATAAAATCCACTCAAGACCTAGTTTTAATTACTTCATCACGTAGACCTTTCGAAAACCATAACTCCTTAACCGTAACTTCGATCCTAGTAATTCTTGAACCCACGATCCCGTTAGGCACGTAGATTATTATTACGTAGTTTATTCTTATGTTTGGTGTGATGTTAATTTTGCCTATACATGTTTGTTTATATTGCTACGTTTATCGGTGAGGACACGAGTCACCTGAAGAGCAAGTTGGTACTTGGAATCTCAAGTCCCAGGCAAGTTGTGCCCTTGATCACTTCTTTTTACCCACTCATGTTCTAATTAATCATAATGATCTGCATAGGTTAATTTTGATGGGACCCAATAGGTTACCCTAGTTTGACTATCTTTATACCTTGTTCACCACTGAATTTTTGGGTAGTACCTGCTATTGCTTTATGTAGTTTAGGGTATGGAGATACATTATTCATGATCACACTTTTATTATCAGTTGTTATTTATTGTTCATGATAAGATCATTATGTTAATTGGAACATGGAGCGACCACCCGGGAAAACAGTGCTACCACAAGGGTTTAATGGGACGCCCTTGGCTGATTAATTAGAAAAGCTAGTGGAAGACTACCTTACCCGAAAGGGGCAAGGGCAGTAGGGGAGTAGTCAGTGTAGGGAGGCCCTTGGGATGATTTTGCTGCGATGGCGGTCATGCGAGGGGTCCCTGCATTGGAGCTTCCTATAAACTGTAGCGGGTTTTCTGAAGCTAGTGGAACTTTGTAAAGGCCTCGTAGTGTTACCCTGCCTCGCCTCCTCGGTAGAGGTGTATGGGAAGTCGCGATCCCTTGGCAGATGGGTAACATGACTTGTGGGTAAAGATGCGCAACCTCTGCAGAGTGTAAAACTGGTATACTAGCTGTGCTCACGGTCATGAGCAGCTCTGACCCTCACATGATTAATTTATGGAACTAAATTCAATTTGTCATATGCATTGCATCGCAGGTGATGTTGTTACTTTTGTTCTACTACTTAATTGGGTTGGTATTTACTTATACTTAGTAACTGCTAATAAAATTTTGACCAACTTTAAAAGCAATGCTCAGCTCTAACCATCCTCTTTGGTAAGCCTTACACTTCACGTGAGCCCCCACCTTTGGCGAGTTCATGCACATTATTCCCCACAACTTGTTGAGCTATGAACGTATGTGAGCTCACTCTTGCTGTCTCACACCCCCCCACAGGTCAAGAACAGGTACCACAGGATGAGGCGCATGGAGGATGCTGTGACGAGTTCGTGAGAGGTCTAGGTCATCGTCTCCCAGTCAACTTTGGGTTGCTGGACCGTTGTCTCCTTATAATGTAATTATTTATAGAACTCCTGTTATGTAGTAAAGATGTGACATTCAATCCTATGCCATGATTCATCATATGTGTGAGACTTGGTCCCAGCACACCTGGTGATTATGTTTGCGCCCGGGTCTTGGTGCCCCGAAACCCGGGTGTGACAGAAGTGGTATCAGAGGAATGTTGACTGTAGGACGAAACCTAGATAGCACTGGACAACCATTCTCTACTTACCTTTGCTACTCTGATTCTTTTCTAAACCTTTCTTAATCTTTTCTCATCTATTTCTGCTTTACTCTGATTACTCTTACCTTTTCTTTCTAAAGACAAATGTGGATTTCACACTTTGAAATCCTGTACCTAAAGTGACCTTTAGGAATAGGAGACCTACTCGTAGGAACAAAAAAAATCAAAACTATTTTAGTAAATATTGGTATGCTTGAGTGTTTGTTCTTATGATACTTGTCTTATTTGGATCTTTGATTGAGTGTGATGGGTTGTGGAATAATATCCACAATTACATCTGCATATACGTATAGGCTTAAATAGAATTCATAAGAAAACTAAGCAACTTAGATTATCCTCCATTAAAATGTACCTATCTCATAGAGATTCCTCTAATCTTAAAAGATTCTCCCATATATTAATAGATTCATCGTATCTTATAAGACTCTCTCATATCTTACTAGATCCACCTCATCTTAAAAGATTCTTCTTACCTTAATAAATTCATCTTATCTTGAAGAGATTCTATCTTATCATAACATATCTAACTAATCTCAAAATATTCTAACATATCTTAATGATACATATTCTACCCTATTGGACCTATCTAACCTAAACTAGTCTAATCTAGTCATATCTAATCTAATCTAGATCTTATCTTACCTAATGTGACCTGATCTAGTGTGATATAATGTTATTTAACTTAATGTGGTCCACTTAAACAGATTAATGACACTAGTAGAAGAAATTAGACCCTACTAGCCATGTATTAACTTAACTTAGCACATTGGATCAACTCAACCATGAACTAACCCAACCCATAGAGCCATGATGAATGGTATAACCTTTCTATTCCCACCTAACAACAAACAAACTTTTAACCTACATCTTGTAGTCTATCTCACCCATATATATCTCTCATCTTGACAGATTCTATCTTACCCTTGGATATTCACCTTATACGACTGGTTACCCCAATCTGGACATAAAACAAAGATTAAGCCCTACTAAAGAATCTTCAGATTATAACCAGCTACTAGCTTATTCATTCCGCTTATTGAATAATTTCCTTTGCAAAACTATTACCATATGCTTCTAACTTTCATGGTCAATACCAGGAAAGGAAAGATTATCACGCAACAGCAAACAGAAATGAATCCTCCAAATCCTCCACCTGTTGAAATCGATCAAGTGGTTGCTGCCCAAAGACTGGTAATACAACAATTAACAGACCTGGTGACCGAGATGCAAAATCAGATAAGACAAGGACGCGAGGAAATACGTCAGGTCCACCAAGAAATAAGCCAAGCGCGGTTGGAGAGACAACGACAAAAACAACCTCCACCACCACCACCAGCTCCACTAAGCTACATAAACATATATATAAATTACTACTATTAGTAAGATCTAGATGTTACTTTAGTTAGTAGATGATATGATATTATTTTAGAAGGAATAATAAGGTCTAGTCGACCCCATGGCTTGCTAATGAAGTATGCATCATGCTGAGATTTTGTTTGCGTATATGTGTTGAGATAATATGAGTATACACCCTTTCCTTGCAAATCTCGAGGACGAGATTATTTTTAAGGGGGGTAGGATTTGTAAAGCCCAAAATTGGTATAAAAAAATTATAAAATAAACAAATAAGTAAATTTATAAGTGGGTGTTTTGGGGATCCCTTGATTATCTTTTATTTTTCTCTACATACTCAACTAATGGCATAATAACAAATAAAGAAATAAAGAAATGTGCATCTCATGCGTATGTTATTTCTGTGATGCATTCTAGTTGAATCAAGGAATCATAATTTAAATTTACCTTAACTTATAAATGAAAATATATATGAAAAAGGGATTTTAATAAAGTCATTCCTTTCTTCCCTAATTAAACAATTGGGAGAATAATAAATAATAATAACAATAAATAAATAATATTAGTGCAGATAGAAGAAGTATTATTATATTGTTGTGTGATTTTTAAATCTAGACTTCAAAACAAGGATTTAAATTGTGCTAGTATACTTGAATTGGAAAAAAAAGAGAAAACCATCTGTGCTGGGCCTACCACCTCATTTTTGGCCCATCTCTACTTCACTCGCTGCGCCAGCCCACCGCACCTCACATACGTGGTTGGCCACTGCCCCGCGGGCCCGCTCGATCAGTGACCGCTTGCGCGCGTGACCCCGCATAGCACCGCTTCACCGACACGTGGGCCCGACTAGACAATGGCGGCCAGTCTCACACCCGGCTCTCCTCCAAAACGCTGACAAGTGGTCCCCCTTGCCAGTAGCGCTCCTGTCCTTCTTCAACAGCACGCGAGCTCTTCGCAACGGAATATGCCATGCTCGCCTAGAAATCCGGGGTCCCGGTTCCAATTTCCCTCCCAGCGGGCCGTATAAAAGCGGGTGCCAGGGACCCCCCACTCATCCAACCTTCATCGCAAGCCGGGTGCCCTCTGCCGCAGCGCGAGATCCGCGAAGGGAGCACCGCCGCCGGCTGTACCTCGTGCACGCCGTCGGTCAAGGTCAAAATAGTGGCTAGGAGGGATTCGCCGTGATCCAGGTTCGTCGGTAGAGGGCGAGAAGGGGTCGCCGTGGTGCTGTCGTGCTGGCCTGAATGAATTGAGGGGGTGAGAGAAACCACAGGCCGCGTCGTCGGGATCGACTCCAGGGAACCACATAGTGGGCACGCCATCTGCGCCCGGGAAGAACAGATTTCCGCCGCTACGGCTGATTCGCGTGGGCGTCGCGTTGGGTGTCTCGGACCAAGCCTGAGGGCTTCGCTGCGTCTCCCTAGGAGTGCCAGTGACCTTCACGGGAGGGGAAAACCACTCGGTTGCCGGTGATTTCTCTCCGGGATCACAGTACCTCCGCCGGGCCGCTGTCCAACGTTGCCAACCGCGCTCTGTCCGCTATCAACTCCAGTAAGTAGCCAATGTTGTTCGCCATGTCCTTATCTTTGTGTTGCACCTTTTTTTTGCGTCTGATCTGGACACCTGGGGCATCTAGCGCCGGGTCACGCGCCGTAGGTGGGGCGCCACCGCGGCTGGCGAGCGCTGCTGCGCCTGTCGCATGGCTTGGGCGACCTGGGGAGGAAGACGAGGGGAGATCCGTTGATCGTGGAGCGGACGCTCCAGAAGAAAAAAACCAAAGAAGACCAACCACGTCAAAGAAGGATAAGCATCAACCCAAGCCTTCAAAGATCAAGGTGGATCGCCAGAAGAATCAAGGTCCAGAGGTTCAGGATGAAGTCTTTCCTTATTATACTCTTCCTTGCCACAACCTATACTTGCCATAATCGTACCTCATCTGAAATAATAGATGGCTAGATATATATATCCATATTTTCCAAATCATCTACTAGCGAGTACATAAAAAAAAACTTGAAACAAAACTTTTGATTCCTAAACCAAATGAGAAACTAAATTTCAAACCAAACTGGTTGCATCCCTTTTCTACTAATCTCGAGGACGAGATTATTTTTAAGGGGGTAGGATTTGTAACACCTCAAAATGTTGTGGGTGAAATTCGTTAGAAATTTTTCAAAGGATTAAAAAAAATTAAAATATCCTTTAATATGATTTTTGTTAGCTTTAGGGTTACATCTCTTAAACTAAAAATAGTGTAAAAATAATTTAAATAGAAATATCCCTAAATGATGTTAGTTTTCCTATAAAAATTTATTTACAAGGACTTTCCATAAAACTATATACACTAGAATAATTTTCTAAAATACCTAATTACTATTTTGTGTAGATTGCATATTTTAAGTGTTGGCCTAAATAGGATAATAAATAAAATATAATTTTGCACCATATTGGATATTTTGGAGTGTTGCATGTTGGGTGCCAAATTTAAAATCCGAATTCTGAAAAAGGAACCTGAAAATAAATGAAATAGGGAAAAGGAAATGGAAAGCAGAAAATAAAAAGATAAAAGGAAAAGGAAAACATCGTTTGGGCCCAATTCCCGGTCGACCTGCTCACCCTCCCCTTTGTCTCGGCCCAATTACCTTCTGACCGGCCCACCTCCACCGGCCCGCGCGCGCTCACAATTCCCTTCGCTGACATGTGAACCCCATGCGCCAGCACTTGGATTTCTTCTCTGACTGGTGGGGCCCCCTGTCAGCTGTTCCTTCTCCCCGATAACAGAACGCGCGACTCGCTCACCGTGATCCCCTCCGCGCTAATCGGTAGCTCGTTCGCAAGAATCGCCCGGACTCGTTCCCAGCCCACGATAAATGCCGGCCAAACCGCGCCATCTCGAGGAACGTCATACGGCTCGCCTCTATAAACCCCCCCTCCCCCCGTCCGCCTGGAGTTCTTCGTGGGCGCTATGAGAAGCAAGCCTGAGCTCCACCCGCGGTCGGAGATGGGAAGTGGGAGTGGAGCACTGAACTTGCGCCTCGCATAGGACACGCGCTTCTTTGCCTGACGGCCCTGCCTCCAACAACGGTGGGTGTTGCCGCCACCGAAGGGCCGCCGGCTTAGATCCACGAGTTCATCATCGTCGGGGCTCCGGTGTTGGGGTCTGGGGGCTTCATCAAGTCCCGCGGATCACGTCTG
Source organism: Zea luxurians (assembly GCA_029449295.1). Taxonomy (NCBI): domain Eukaryota; kingdom Viridiplantae; phylum Streptophyta; class Magnoliopsida; order Poales; family Poaceae; genus Zea; species Zea luxurians. The sequence continues at coordinate 72,598,634 of JAOPSE010000013.1, read as the reverse complement.
CGACTTCGTTTGGACGGATTACGTTCCGGTCAGCCCGGAATTCCTCGCCGGTGCCTGATCTCCGCCGCTGGACCACACTACGCCGAGGGCGGAGGCCCTGGGCTACGCCTATCTTGGTGAGAACCCTCTCTTCAGCTTAGCTCCATTCCCCGCTGTACGTAGCGCGTTCCATATCGGGGTTTGAGCGGGGGAGCAGTGATCTCGTGGGTTCCGGTCATGGCGTTGCCGGCTGTGCTTGGGCGCCGCCGCACGTGACCGATGAAGTGGGAAGATGAGTCGTGCGCCGTCCGATCGGAATTGTGAGGATGGGATTGGATCTAGTAGTGGGCGGGTCTCTGGCCGTTAGATTAGGATCGAGTGGATCAGGGTGCATACCAGTAGGGTGATGTGGCCTTCTGATCTGGGCCGTAAATCTTAGAGCGGGCGGTCGAGTTCGCATATCGGTTCGGGGATGATCGATCTGATCCGGGGCGTCCAGATCTAATCCTGCGGCCGAAATCATCCAATACCCCTTCGCCCACAACTTTGCAAATAAACCCCTATGGTTTAAACGAACTAACCCGCCGTCCACATTCATTATTCACTGAGTCTTAGAAAACTTCAGTTTAGGCCCCTAACTTTTCCAGGATTTGACGCGCAGTCCAAATAACAGAGAAACTAGATAATTAATATTAGAAATTGATTTTTAGTATAAAAATAAATCTTAAAACTTGTATAATTCATATTTAATTCATTTTAACTCCAAATTGAGTCATTCCAGTTGCAATAATTTTATTTTAATATTGTATATCAACTAGTAACACTGTTTAGCCATGAAACTTGAAGCAAAATTGTTCATTTGAATTAATCTATTCTAGGTGCTTAATAACTTCAGAAATTCATAACTAAATAACTATAACTCCAAATTTAGTGATTCTTGTTCCTACGATCTCGTTACACAACGTAGATTATTATTATACAGTTTGTTCTCATGTTTGATGTGATGTTAAATTTTGCCTATACACTGTTTGTTTGTATTGCTACGACTAGCAGTGAGGTCACGTGTCATCTGAAGAGCAAGTTGGTACCTGGAATCTCAAGTCCCAGGCAAGTTGTGCCCTTGATCACTTCTTTTTACCCACTCATGTTCTAATTAATCATAATGATCTGCATAGGTTAATTTTGATGGGACCCAATAGGTTACCCTAGTTTGTCTATCTTTATACCTTGTTTACCACTGAACTTTTTGGGTAGTACTTGCTAGTGCTTTATGTGGTTTTGGGTATGAAGGTACATTATTCATGATCACACTTATATTATATGTTTATTATTACTGTTCATGATAAGATCATTATGTTAATTGGAACATGGAGCGACCACCCGGGAAAATAGTGCTACCACAAGGGAGGAATGGGACCCCTTGGCTGATTAATTAGGAAAGCTAGTGGAAGACTACCTTACCCGAAAGGGGCAAGGGCAGTAGGGGAGTGGTCAGTGTAGGGAGGCCCTCGGGAGGATTTTGCTGCGATGGCGGTCCTGCAAGGGATTCCTGCATTGGAACTTCCTATAAACTGTAGCGGGTTTTCTGAAGCTAGTGGAACTTTGTAAAGGCCTCGTAGTGTTACCCTGCCTCGCCTCCTCGGTAGAGGTGTATGGGAAGTCGCGATCCCTTGGCAGATGGGTAACATGACTTGTGGGTAAAGATGCGCAACCTCTGCAGAGTGTAAAACTGGTATACTAGCCGTGCTCACGGTCATGAGCAGCTCGGACCCTCACATGATTAAATTATGGAACTAAATTCAATTTGTCATATGCATTGCATCGCAGGTGAGGTTGTTACTTTTGTTCTACTGTTTAATTGGGTTGGTATTTACTTATACTTAGTAATTGCTAATAAAATTTTGACCAACATTAAAAGCAATGCTCAGCTTCAGCCATCCTCTTTGGTAAGCCTTACACTTCACATGAGCTCCCACCTTTGGCGAGTTCATACACATTATTCCCCACAACTTGTTGAGCGATGAACGTATGTGAGCTCACTCTTGCTGTCTCACACCCCCCACAGGTCAAGAACAGGTACCACCGGATGAGGCGCATGGAGGATGCCGTGATGAGTTCGTGAGTGGTCTAGGCCGTCGTCTCCCAGTCAACTTTGGGTTGCTGGACCGTTGTCTCCTTATAATGTAATTATTTATTTTGTATAGAACTCCTGTTATGTAGTAAAGATGTGACATTCGATCCTGTGCCATGATTCATCATATGTGTGAGACTTGGTCCCAGCACACCTGGTGATTATGTTCGCGCCCGGGTCTTGGTGCCCCCGAAATCCGGGTGTGACAGAAGTGGTATCAGAGGAATGTTGACTGTAGGACGAAACCTAGATAGAACAGGACAACCATTATCTACTTACCTCCGCTACTCTGATTCTTTCTACATCTCTTCTTAATCTTTTCTCATCTATTTCCGCTTTACTCTGATTGATCTTACCTTTTCTTTCTAAAGTCAAATGTGGATTTCACACTTTGAAATCATGTGCCTAAAGTGACCTTTAGGAATAGGAGACCTATTCATAGGAACCACAACAAAACTATTTTTTTTATATAAATATTTGTATGCTTGAATGTTTGTTCTTATGATACTTGTCTGATTTGGATCTTTGATTGAGTGTGATGAGTTGTGGAGTGATGTCCACAATTACATCTGCATATACATATAGGCATAAATATAATTCATAAGATAACTAAATAAATCTAGATTATCCTTCATTAAAGATCTATCTCATCTCAATAGATCCACCTTATCTTAAAAGATACCCTCTCACCTTAATAGATTCATCTTATCTTGAAACGATGTAATCTTATCCTAATAGATCTAATTGACCTCATATCTTAACCGATCTAATCTAGATCCCATCTAATCTAATATGATCTAATCAAAAGTAAGTTATTAACAGGTTAGTTAATCTGATGATATGGGTTAGACTTTGCTTCAACAAACATAACCTAACCTAAATTAATGTCATATACCAACTTGTCTGTAAACAACAATGTAACCTACATCACAGGCTGCCTAGTCCATTTGTTCCAAAAGTAAAATACAACTCAGTTCAAACCTACCTACCTCGTGTACCCCGACTATCCTAACTATATGTCCTTAACTCGGATGGCACCTCCAAGAAGAAAAAAACCAAAGAAGACCAACCACGTCAAAGAAGGATAAGCATCAACCCAAGCCTTCAAAGATCAAGGTGGATCGCCAGAAGAATCAAGGTCCAGAGGTTCAGGATGAAGTCTTTCCTTATTATACTCTTCCTTGCCACAACCTATACTTGCCATAATCGTACCTCATCTGAAATAATAGATGGCTAGATATATATATCCATATTTTCCAAATCATCTACTAGCGAGTACATAAAAAAAACTTGAAACAAAACTTTTGATTCCTAAACCAAATGAGAAACTAAATTTCAAACCAAACTGGTTGCATCCCTTTTCTACTAATCTCGAGGACGAGATTATTTTTAAGGGGGTAGGATTTGTAACACCTCAAAATGTTGTGGGTGAAATTCGTTAGAAATTTTTCAAAGGATTAAAAAAAATTAAAATATCCTTTAATATGATTTTTGTTAGCTTTAGGGTTACATCTCTTAAACTAAAAATAGTGTAAAAATAATTTAAATAGAAATATCCCTAAATGATGTTAGTTTTCCTATAAAAATTTATTTACAAGGACTTTCCATAAAACTATATACACTAGAATAATTTTCTAAAATACCTAATTACTATTTTGTGTAGATTGCATATTTTAAGTGTTGGCCTAAATAGGATAATAAATAAAATATAATTTTGCACCATATTGGATATTTTGGAGTGTTGCATGTTGGGTGCCAAATTTAAAATCCGAATTCTGAAAAAGGAACCTGAAAATAAATGAAATAGGGAAAATGAAATGGAAAGCAGAAAATAAAAAGATAAAAGGAAAAGGAAAACATCGTTTGGGCCCAATTCCCGGTCGACCTGCTCACCCTCCCCTTTGTCTCGGCCCAATTACCTTCTGACCGGCCCACCTCCACCGGCCCGCGCGCGCTCACAATTCCCTTCGCTGACATGTGAACCCCACGCGCCAGCACTTGGATTTCTTCTCTGACTGGTGGGGCCCCCTGTCAGCTGTTCCTTCTCCCCGATAACAGAACGCGCGACTCGCTCACCGTGATCCCCTCCGCGCTAATCGGTAGCTCGTTCGCAAGAATCGCCCGGACTCGTTCCCAGCCCACGATAAATGCCGGCCAAACCGCGCCATCTCGAGGAACGTCATACGGCTCGCCTCTATAAACCCCCCTCCCCCCGTCCGCCTGGAGTTCTTCGTGGGCGCTATGAGAAGCAAGCCTGAGCTCCACCCGCGGTCGGAGATGGGAAGTGGGAGTGGAGCACTGAACTTGCGCCTCGCATAGGACACGCGCTTCTTTGCCTGACGGCCCTGCCTCCAACAACGGTGGGTGTTGCCGCCACCGAAGGGCCGCCGGCTTAGATCCACGAGTTCATCATCGTAGGGGCTCCGGTGTTGGGGTCTGGGGGCTTCATCAAGTCCCGCGGATCACGTCTGCGACTTCGTTTGGACGGATTACGTTCCGGTCAGCCCGGAATTCCTCGCCGGTGCCTGATCTCCGCCGCTGGACCACACTGCGCCGCGGGCGGAGGCCCTGGGCTACGCCTATCTTGGTGAGAACCCTCTCTTCAGCTTAGCTCCATTCCCCGCTGTACGTAGCGCGTTCCATATCGGGGTTTGAGCGGGGGAGCAGTGATCTCGTGGGTTCCGGTCATGGCGTTGCCGGCTGTGCTTGGGCGCCGCCGCACGTGACCGATGAAGTGGGAAGATGAGTCGTGCGCCGTCCGATCGGAATTGTGAGGATGGGATTGGATCTAGTAGTGGGCGGGTCTCTGGCCGTTAGATTAGGATCGAGTGGATCAGGGTGCATACCAGTAGGGTGATGTGGCCTTCTGATCTGGGTCGTAAATCTTAGAGAGGGCGGTCGAGTTCGCATATCGGTTCGGGGATGATCGATCTGATCCGGGGCGTCCAGATCTAATCCTGCGGCCGAAATCATCCAATACCCCTTCGCCCACAACTTTGCAAATAAACCCCTATGGTTTAAACGAACTAACCCGCCGTCCACATTCATTATTCACTGAGTCTTAGAAAACTTCAGTTTAGGCCCCTGACTTTTCCAGGATTTGACGCGCAGTCTAGATAACAGAGAAACTAGATAATTAATATTAGAAATTGATTTTTAGTATAAAAATAAATCTTAAAACTTGTATAATTCATATTTAATTCATTTTAACTCCAAATTGAGTCATTCCAGTTGCAATAATTTTATTTTAATATTGTAAATCAACTAGTAACACTGTTTAGCCATGAAACTTGAAGCAAAATTGTTCATTTGAATTAATCTGTTCTAGGTGCTTAATAACTTCAGAAATTCATAACTAAATAACTATAACTCCAAATTTAGTGATTCTTGTTCCTACGATCTCGTTACACAACGTAGATTATTATTATACAGTTTGTTCTCATGTTTGATGTGATGTTAAATTTTGCCTATACACTGTTTGTTTGTATTGCTACGACTAGCAGTGAGGTCACGTGTCATCTGAAGAGCAAGTTGGTACCTGGAATCTCAAGTCCCAGGCAAGTTGTGCCCTTGATCACTTCTTTTTACCCACTCATGTTCTAATTAATCATAATGATCTGCATAGGTTAATTTTGATGGGACCCAATAGGTTACCCTAGTTTGTCTATCTTTATACCTTGTTTACCACTGAACTTTTTGGGTAGTACTTGCTAGTGCTTTATGTGGTTTTGGGTATGAAGGTACATTATTCATGATCACACTTATATTATATGTTTATTATTACTGTTCATGATAAGATCATTATGTTAATTGGAACATGGAGCGACCACCCGGGAAAACAGTGCTACCACAAGGGAGGAATGGGACCCCTTGGCTGATTAATTAGGAAAGCTAGTGGAAGACTACCTTACCCGAAAGGGGCAAGGGCAGTAGGGGAGTGGTCAGTGTAGGGAGGCCCTCGGGAGGATTTTGCTGCGATGGCGGTCCTGCAAGGGATTCCTGCATTGGAACTTCCTATAAACTGTAGCGGGTTTTCTGAAGCTAGTGGAACTTTGTAAAGGCCTCGTAGTGTTACCCTGCCTCGCCTCCTCGGTAGAGGTGTATGGGAAGTCGCGATCCCTTGGCAGATGGGTAACATGACTTGTGGGTAAAGATGCGCAACCTCTGCAGAGTGTAAAACTGGTATACTAGCCGTGCTCACGGTCATGAGCAGCTCGGACCCTCACATGATTAAATTATGGAACTAAATTCAATTTGTCATATGCATTGCATCGCAGGTGAGGTTGTTACTTTTGTTCTACTGTTTAATTGGGTTGGTATTTACTTATACTTAGTAATTGCTAATAAAATTTTGACCAACATTAAAAGCAATGCTCAGCTTCAGCCATCCTCTTTGGTAAGCCTTACACTTCACATGAGCTCCCACCTTTGGCGAGTTCATACACATTATTCCCCACAACTTGTTGAGCGATGAACGTATGTGAGCTCACTCTTGCTGTCTCACACCCCCCATAGGTCAAGAACAGGTACCACCGGATGAGGCGCATGGAGGATGCCGTGATGAGTTCGTGAGTGGTCTAGGCCGTCGTCTCCCAGTCAACTTTGGGTTGCTGGACCATTGTCTCCTTATAATGTAATTATTTATTTTATATAGAACTCCTGTTATGTAGTAAAGATGTGACATTCGATCCTGTGCCATGATTCATCATATGTGTGAGACTTGGTCCCAACACACCTGGTGATTATGTTCGCGCCCGGGTCTTGGTGCCCCCGAAATCCGGGTGTGACATATTTACTTATACTTAGTAACTGCTAATAAAATTTTGACCAACTTTAAAAGCAATGCTCAGCTCTAACCATCCTCTTTGGTAAGCCTTACACTTCAAGTGAGCCCCCACCTTTGGCGAGTTCATGCACATTATTCCCCACAACTTGTTGAGCTATGAACGTATGTGAGCTCACTCTTGCTGTCTCACACCCCCCCACAGGTCAAGAACAGGTACCACAGGATGAGGCGCATGGAGGATGCTGTGACGAGTTCGTGAGAGGTCTAGGCCGTCGTCTCCCAGTCAACTTTGGGTTGCTGGACCGTTGTCTCCTTATAATGTAATTATTTATAGAACTCCTGTTATGTAGTAAAGATGTGACATTCGATCCTGTGCCATGATTCATCATATGTGTGAGACTTGGTCCCAGCACACCTGGTGATTATGTTTGCGCCCGGGTCTTGGTGCCCCAAAACCCGGGTGTGACACCATCCACCTCCGGCTCCGACGCGCCGCCCGTCACTTCTAAGTTCCATGAGCGCAAAAAGTTTAGTAAGATCCCCCTACGCTATCCTCGCATTTCTAAACGCACTCCTTTACTTTCCGTCCCACTAGGCAAACCACCGGTTTTTGACGGTGAAGATTATTGTATGTGGAGTGATAAAATGAGGCACCATCTAACCTCACTCCATGCTAGCATTTGGGACATTGTTGAGTTTGGAGCGTAGGTACCATCCGTGGGGGATGAAGGCTATGATTCGGACGAGGTCGCCCAAATCAAGCACTTTGATTCCCAAGCCACTACTATACTCCTCGCCTCTCTATGTCAAGAGGAGTATAATAAAGTGCAAGGGTTGAAGAGTGCCAAAGAGATTTGGGACGTGCTCAAGACCGTGCACGAAGGAGATGAGGTGACAAAGATCACCAAGAGGGAAACGATCGAGGGGGAGCTCGGTCGGTTCATCCTCAACCAAGGAGAGGAGCCACAAGCCATGTACAACCAGCTCAAGACCTTGGTCAACCAAGTGCGCAACCTTGGGAGCACCAAATGGGATGACCATGAAATGGTCAAGGTTATTCTAAGATCACTCGTATTTCGTAATCCTACTCAAGTTCAATTAGTACGTGGTGATCCTAGATACAAGCTAATGTCTCCCGAGGAAGTTATAGGAAAGTTTGTGAGCTTTGAGTTGATGATCAAAGGATCCAAACAAATCATCGAGCAAGGCAGTACCTCCACACCCGAGGTGCAACCCATCGCATTCAAAGCGACGGAAGAAAAGAAAGAAGAGTCTACATCAAGTAGGCTTCCCATCGACGCCTCCAAGCTCGACAACGAGGAAATGACGCTCATCATCAAGAGCTTCCGCCAAATCCTCAAGCAAAGGAGGGGGAAGGATTACAAACCCCGCTCTAAGAAAGTATGCTACAAATGTGGTAAGCCTGGTCATTTTATCACTAAATGCCCTATGTCTAGTGATAGTGATAGGGACAACGACAAGAAGGGAAAGAGGAAGGAAAAGAAGAGATACTACAAGAAGAAGGGCGGCGATGCCCATGTGTGTCGGGAATGGGACTTCGATGAGAGCTCCACCGACTCCTCCTCTGATAAGGACGCCACCAACATCGCCGTCAAAAAGGGCCTCCTCTTCCCCAACGTCGGCCAAAAGTGCCTCATGGCAAAGGACGGTAAGAAAAAGAAGGTACAAGCTAGAACCACCCCCAAGTATACTACATCTAGTGATGAGGGTAGTTCTAGTGATGATGAAGATGACTTGCTTAGTATTTTTGTCAATCTTAACATGCAACAAAAGGAAAAATTAAATGAATTGATAGGTGCCATTCATGAGAAGGATGAACTCTTGGATAGCCAAGAGGAATTCCTCATTAAAGAAAACAAAAAGCATGTTAAAGTTAAAAATGCTTATGCTTAGGAGATAGAAAAATGTGAAACATTGACTAAGGAGCTTAGCATTTGCCATGACACCATTTCCAACCTTAGAAGTGAAAATGCTAATTTATGTGCTAAGGTTGAGAAGTTAAATGTTTGTGATGATTCAATTGTTAATCTTAAAAATGATAATGCTAGTTTACTTGCTAAGATTGACAAATTAAATGAATCAATTGCTAGCCTTACTTCTGAAAATGCTATTTTAATTTCAAAGGCTAAAGATTTAAATGTTTGCAATGATGCTATTTCCAATCTTAGAAATGAAAAATGCCATGCTAAGATTGATGAATTAAATGTTTGCAAACCCTCTACTTCTACTGTTGAGCATATCTCCATTTGTACTAGATGTGGAGATATTAATGTTGATGATATTCATGATCACCTTGCTTTAATTAAACAACAAAATGATCACATAGCTCAACTTAGTGCTAAAATTAATGATCATGAAATTGAAAATAAAAAGTTTAAATTTAATAGAAGCATGCTTTATAATGGGAGACGCCCTGGCATTAAGGATGGCATTGGCTTCCAACAGGGAGGCAATGTCAAAATTAATGCCCCAAGAAATTGTATAATTTTGTTAAGGGTAAGGCTCCCATGGTTCAGGATAACGAGGGCTATATATTGTATCCTGCTGGTTATCCCGAACATAAAATTAAGAGAATTCATTCTAGGAAGTCTCATTCGAGTTCTCTCCATGCTTTTATGTATAAGAATGAGGCATCTAGCTCTAGGCATTCTACCCATGTTAGAATGCCTAAAAAGAAATCTCCTACTGCATCAAATGATCATAACATTTCATTTAAGACTTTTGATGCTTCATATGTTTTAACTAACAAATCAGGCAAAGTAGTTGCCAAATATGTTGGGGCCAAGCACAAGGGCTCAAAGACTTGTGTTTGGGTACCCAAGGTGCTTGTTTCTAATGTGAAAGGACCCAAGACCATTTGGGTACCTAAGAACAAGGCCTAAACTTGTGTTGTAGGTTTATGCATCTGGGGGGGGGGCTCAAGTTGGATCATTGATAGCGGGTGCACAAACCACATGACTGGGGAGAAAAGATGTTCTCCTCCTACGAGAAAAACCAAGATCCCTAAAGAGCTATCACATTCGGGGATGGAAATCAAGGTTTGGTCAAAGGACTTGGTAAAATTGCTATATCACCTGACCATTCTATTTCCAATGTTTTTCTTGTAGATTCTTTAGATTACAATTTGCTTTCTGTTTCTCAATTATGCAATATGGGCTACAACTGTCTATTTACTGATATAGGTGTTACTGTCTTTAGAAGAAGTGATGATTCAGTAGCATTTAAGGGAGTGTTAGAGGGTCAACTATACTTAGTTGATTTCAATAGAGCTGAACTCGACACTTGCTTAATTGCTAAGACTAATATGGGTTGGCTCTGGCATCGCCGACTGGCCCATGTTGGAATGAAGAATCTTCACAAGCTTCTAAAGGGAGAACACATTTTAGGACGAACCAATGTTCATTTTGAGAAATACAGGGTTTGTAGCGCATGTCAAGCAAGAAATCAAGTTGGTGCCCATCATCCACACAAGAACATCATGACGACCGATAGGCCGCTTGAGCTACTCCACATGGATTTATTCGGTCCGATTGCTTACATAAGCATCGTCGGGAGTAAATACTGTCTTGTAATTGTGGATGATTATTCTCGCTTCACTTGGGTATTCTTTTTGCAGGAAAAATCTCAAACCCAAGAGACCTTAAAGGGATTCTTGATATGGGCTCAAAATGAGTTTGGCTTAAGGATCAAAAAGATAAGAAGCGACAGTGGGACAAAGTTCAAGAACTCACAAATAGAAGGCTTCCTTGAGGAGGAGGGCATCAAGCATGAGTTCTCTTCTTCCTACACACCTCAGCAAAATGGTGTAGTGGAGAGAAAGAATAGAACTCTACTGGACATGACAAGGACCATGCTTGATGAGTACAAGACACCGGACCGGTTTTGGGCCGAGGCAATTAACACCGCCTGCTACTCCATCAACCGGTTATATCTACACCGAATCCTCAAGAAGACATCATATGAACTCCTCACCGGTAAAAAGCCTAATGTTTCATATTTTAGTGTCTTTAGTAGCAAATGTTTTATTCTTGTTAAAAGAGGTAGAAAATCTAAATTTGCTCCTAAGGCTGTAGAAGGCTTTTTACTTGGTTATGATTCAAACACAAGGGCATATAGAGTCTTCAACAAATCCACTGGATTAGTTGAGGTTTCTTGTGACATTGTGTTTGATGAGACTAATGGCTCCCAAGTAGAGCAAGTTGATCTTGATGAGCTAGATGATGAAGAGGCTCCGTGCGTCGCGCTAAGGAACATGTCCATTGGGGATGTGTGTCCTAAGGAATCCGAAGAGCCTCCACAAGCACAAGATCAACCGTCATCTTCCATACAAGCATCTCCACCAACCCAAGATAAGGATCAAGCTCAAGGTGATGAAAATGAAGATCAAGAAGATGAGTCACCTCAAGAGAAGGACAATGATCAAGGGAGAGATGAAGTTGATCAAGACAAGGAAGATGATCAAGAAATGCAGGGTCAAAGACCGCCACACCCAAGAGTCCACCAAGCGATTCAAAGAGATCACCCCGTGAACACCATCCTCAGCGACATTCATAAGGGGGTAACCACTCGATCTCGAGTCGCTCATTTTTGTGAACATTACTCTTTTGTGTCCACTATTGAGCCTTACAGGATTGAGGATGCACTAAGAGATTCGAATTGGGTGCTGGAAATGCAAGAGGAGCTCAACAACTTCACGAGGAATGAGGTATGGCATTTGGTTCCACGTCCTAATCAAAATGTTGTAGGTACCAAGTGGGTGTTCCGCAACAAGCAAGATGAGCATGGTGTGGTGACAAGGAACAAAGCACGACTTGTGGCCAAGGGTTACTCACAAGTTGAAGGTTTGGATTTCGGTGAAACCTATGCACCCGTAGCTAGGCTTGAGTCAATTCGTATATTACTTGCCTATGCTACTTACCATGGCTTTAAGCTTTATCAAATGGACGTGAAAAGTGCCTTCCTCAATGGACCAATCAAGGAAGAGGTCTATGTTGAGCAACCTTACCCTAACCATGTTTATGTAATACCCAAATTGTAAGATTACTAAAGGAGAAAAGATATTTCCTTTATTTGTATGTGTGTGTTGAAGCTACATACCATCACATGTGAACACCATATTTAAAAACAAATAATTAATAAAAGATATGCTACTAAATCATGCATCATGCTGAGATTTCCTTTTGTGTGCATTTTGTGACATTATAAAAATCATGTGAAAAGAAATATATCAAAGTTGAATGTAGAATTTAAGATCTAAAGGAAAAATTCAAGATTTAGAAAAAGAGAAGAAAAAAATATTGGGTGAGTGAAAATGAGTAATATATATATATATATATATATATATTATTTCTATAAAGGGATGGGAATGTGTACATCTGACTCAAGGATGAAACCCATAAAAGGTATCAAATTCAAACTTGGGATTCAAAATAAAAAGGAGACAAATTAGGAGAATGAAAATATAAAAGGAAAAACGGAACTGTGCGCAGTTGGGCCAAATCAACCAAATCTGGCCCACTCCCGTTTTCCCTTCTGCGTGGCCCACGCGCTTGGCAGTACTCCCGCTGGCGCTGGCAAATGGGCTCCGGTGTCAGCGCTACAAAAATTAATCTGCGCCCATTCGTTTGCCACTGGTTTGTGGGACCGCATGGTCGGCTGTGTGTCTTGTGTCCACGCGCCGTAGTGACCACTGACGCATGGGTCCTGGTTGTCAGACCTTTCTCCCTCCCTTCGTAAGCTCGCGCACACGGCACACCAAGCCATAGCAATCTCCACTTCCTCAGGATTCCGTTGCAACCTCCTGGGCGCGGACTCACCCACTAAGCCGCTGCCTGTGGGCCCTTGTGGCCGGGTCGTCATCTCCATACCGCTATTACCGCGCGCCGCAACGACTTGGCCGAGTTTGGCGGACCTCGCCTCACCAGCGCGCGATCCACAATCCAGGCACTACCAACCTCCTTTCCTCCGTATAATGGTGGCCTGGGCATCTCCTTTTCGTCCTCTCTGGCCATGCTTCGTAGCAGCCATTACCGTGTAGAGAGCGCAGAGGGCCGCCACCAGATCCCGCAACGCCTGCGTAGCTCTGCACTATGGGCCTGTTTGGTTCAGCTTTTTTCTGACCAGCTTTTCTGAAAATCTGGCTGTATGGAGAATCTGACTGTGGAGAGAATATGAGTATCATTACGATTACGTGTGGAGGAAGATAAAGTTGTTCATAGGGCTCAGGATCTAGAAAGTGACGGATTTCTACTATTACAACGAATCAACCAATTATGTGTTTATGTTGATTTTGGATGGATTTTGCCCCCAGCGAATTTTATAGAAGCTGACTGAAAAGCTTAGCGTTTGGCAGTCCGCAGCAGCTTTTGGTGGCCAGAAGCTGCCAGAAGCCGAAACAAACAGGCACTATATATAGTCCGTCTGCGTGAAACCAGCAACCTCTCCCGTCGAGTCGCGCGCACCCCTGGTGTCACAGCTTCATCAGATGGTGTAGATAGTGATCGTGCAAAGCAAGGAGATCAGGAGTTTGGTTCTGTACGGCAATTTCTCGTCGTCGGATTAACGCCGCCGTGAACCCACCTGATGTCGAGGACAGCGTCGCTCCACCACCCAACCCTCGGTAATGCTCAGTTCTCTGTTTCGCCATGCGCCTAGGTTCGCGTTGCAGCGATTCAATTTGGTTTTGGAGCTCGGGTGGTCCGGTTGATGGCCGTGCGTAGATGGGGATCCGCCGTGGGCTGGGCGCGCCGCCGTGCGTGCGCTCGGGTGAGAAAAGACAGCGCGCGGTCAGTGGTTTACAGACCCTTTTGTCTCCCTCGTTCGCTTCCATCGCTCGCGACAGGCTCTCCCTGCTCCCGTTCTTGGCGGCTGAAGCATGTCGCGAACCACCTTTCCGTGGCTCCCGAACGAGTCCTACGAGCGATGCGGGCGGATCGCGCGATGGGGGAGGGGAGCGGCAACCAGCGGGGCATGTCGGGGAAGACAGCGTCTGCACCGTCGGATCCAATTTGGACGGTGTAGAGTTGATCAACGGATAACCCTTAGCTGTAGTGATTGTGACTGTAGATCAGAGATCTTGTGGTTGCGATTATTGACCAATTCGGGGCTTCGAATCCAACCGTTGATTCCAAATCGTAAGGCGGGTAGGAGAGATCTAGTCAATGATTTAATCTCGACCGCTAGTGGATGATCGAACCGTCCCTATTTGCCCATACCCCTTCACTGTAAAACAATTGCAAAAGAGACCCCCCTGTTATTTTAGATTGAACCCGCAGTCCTATGTCAGGATTCGCTATGTCTTGGGAAGTTTTGCACTGAGACCCCTGGCTTTCTCTGTATTAGTGCGCCCACTCCAGAGACCCAGGAAACTCAATAATTAAATGTAGAAATTGATTTTTATGTATAAATAATTGCTAGAAGCTTGATTTAATCATAGAAAATGTATTCTAGCTCCAAATTAGTCCATTCCAGTTCCTATAAATTTGTAATAATGTTGTTTATTACATAACACCTCTGTTTTAACATGAAAATGGTATTAAAATTTATTTCTTAACTAATCTCGTATCAAATACATAAAACCTTAGGAAATTCGTATCTCCTCCGTTTTAACTCCGATTTGATCCGTTCAAGTTGCGTTAGTCTCGTAGAAACGCATAGATTATTTTTACGCAGTGTATTATTATGTTTGGTGTGATGTTAATTTTGTCTATACTATATTTGTTTGTATTGCTACGACTAGCAGTGAGGTTTCGAGGATTTGAAGAATCACGCTGGTAACTGGAATCTCAAGTGCCAGGCAAGTTGTGCCCTTGATCCACATTTGTTACCCAATAATATTCTTTATTATCACTTATTCAATGCATAGGTTTAATTTTGTTGGGACCCAATAGGTCACCCTAGATTGTTTATCATTTTTACCTTGTTTATCCCTGAATCACTTGGGTAGTTATGCTATTGCTCTATATGGTTTTGGGATTAATATTTTATTATATCCATGTTCCAATTACTTTGTTATGTTATTTATGTTCATGATAAGATCATCATGTTAATTGGAACATGGAGCAACCACCCGAGAAAACAGTGCTACCACAAGGGTTTAATGGGACGCCCTTGGCTGATTAACTAGGAAAACTAGTGGAGGGCTACCTTACCCGAAAGGGGCAAGGGCAGTAGGGGAGTGGTCAGTGTAGGGAGGTCCTTGGGTTGATTTTGCTGCGATGGCGGTCAGGCGAGGGATTCCTGCACTGGAGCTTCCTATAAACTATAGCGGGTAGTCTGAAGCTAGTGGAACTTTGTAAAGGCCTCGTAGTGGTACCCTGCCTCGCTTCCTTAGTAGAGGTGTATGGGGTCTGATGAACTCCGTGGCAAATGGGTAACACGACTTGTGGGTAAAGATGCGCAACCTCTGCAGAGTGTAAAACTAGTATACTAGCCGTGCTCACGGTCATGAGCGGCTCGGACCCTCACATGATTAATTTATGGAACCTAAATTCAATTTGTCATATTCATTTGCATGGGATTATTTGTTAATTTTGTTCTATTATTTATTATGGTTTGGTATCTACTTACATCTAGCAATTGCTAATAAAAGTTTGACCAACATTAAAAGCAATGCTCAACTTTAACCATTTTCTTTGATAAGCCTTACACTTCATGAGCTCCCACCTTTGGTGAGTACATGCCACATTATTCCCCACAACTTGTTGAGCGATGAACATGTGTGAGCTCACCCTTGCTGTCTCACACCCCCACAGGAGAAGAACAGGTGGTTCAAGTGGAGCCACATCGAGGAGTTCGATTCGATCTAGGTGGTGTCTCCCAGTTGACTTTCTGGCGCCAAGGATGAATTTTAGATCCTGCTATATTTATCTTCTATTTTGTAAGACTTCCGCTATGTAATAAGTACTCTGATTATTATGACATTTATCTCTATACACTCTGTGATTATATATGTTGTCTTCTTTGGCGCATGTATGAGTTGCACCCGGCTTTGTCCCTTAAAGCCCGGGGTGTTATAGAAGTGGTATCAGAGGAAATGTTGACTATAGGACGAAACCTAGATAGAAATGGATAGACCCTTACCTACTTATCTTATTCTAATTCTTTCTATACTTATCTTGATCCTGTCTCACCTTCTACTGTTCTACTCTGATCATTCTTATCTTTGCTACTCTAAGACAAGAAGGATTTCACACCTTGGAATCCTACACTTATGATCTTTTAAGAGATAGGGAACCTAAGACGAAAATAAAACTATTTTCTCTATTTTAAAAATGTTGGTTGATTGTTCTGTTGATCAATGTCTGATTTGCTTCTTTGATTGATTGAAATAGTATAGACGGGCATCTTAGCATGTACCACCATAAGGTTATGAGTTAGCTTTAGTAGGTGACACACTTAGCTAATAAATCCCCCAAAGTAACATGCTTCGTAATTACATGCCTTGTCTACAACCTTTTCTTTCGTACCCTATGTTCCTAACCCAGATGGGCTACCCCTATAGTGTTAGAAGAGAGCACTATAGACGTGATCCTTGGTATGTCATGGTTAAGAAAGGCAAAGGCAGTTTATACACTGTGCTAAAGGAACCATAGAACTCACCAGTTCCAAAGGAGAAAGATTTGAAGTTGAAGTTGCAGTAACTACCACCATCAGACTAGCGACATTTTTAGTAGATGATAAGTTTGTGGGTGACAACATCCATGCAATTAGAGATTTTTCCGGATGTTTTTCTAGGGGAGTTACCAGGGATGCCACCAGATAGGGAAGTTGAGTTCCTCATTGATCCCTTACCTGAGACTGCTCCTATTTCTAAACGACTATACAGAATGTCCTTAGAAGAATTAAAGGAACTTAAGAAGCAATTAACAGAGTTACAAGAGGCTGGGTACATTCGTCCGAGTTCTTCACCATGGGGAGCGCCAGTTCTGTTTGTACAGAAGAAGGATGGATCAAAGCGGATGTGTGTGGATTATAGATCACTTAATGATGTTACTGTGAAGAACAAGTATCCGTTACCCCGTATTGAGGATTCATTTAATCAGATGAGAGGTGCAAGGGTATTCTCGAAGATTGATCTCTGATCGGGTTACCATCAAATGAAGATTAGGCCATCGGATATTCCCTAGACGGATTTCTCGACTCGATATGGATTATATGAGTTCACTGTTATGTCGTTTGGACTAACTAATGCACTAGCCTATTTTATGGATCTGAAGAATAAGGTGTTCATGATCTGGACAGGTTCGTCGTGGTTGTCATCGAAGATATTATTATTTATTCCAAGAGTGATAGTGATCATGAGGAACATCTGAGATTAGTACTATAAGAAGCTACGAGATAATCAACTCTACGCCAAGTATAGCAAATGCGAGTTTTGGATTGATGAGGTGCCATTTCTTGGACATATCATCTCTAATAAAGGAATATTAGTGGATCCTGCTAAAGTCAAGGAGATAGTGGTGTGGAGCATACCCACTACAGTTACGGAGATTCGGAGTATCTTGGGACTTGCAGGATATTATCGGAGATTTATTGAAGGATTTTCTAAGATTGCTAAGCCTATGATCTCGCTTCTGGAGATGGGAAGAGAGTTTAAGTGGGATGAGAAGTGTCAAGATAGCTTTGATCAATTAAAGAAGAGGTTGATGTCACCACCAGTGTTGGTTATGCCCGATCTACAGAAGGGATTTAATATTTATTGTGATGCATGTGGCTAAGGCTTGGGATGCGTGCTCATGCAAGAAGGACATGTGATTGCCTACGCGTCTCGTCAATTGCGGAAACAAGAGTTGAACTACCCCACTCATGACTTAGAATTGGTAGCCGTTGTGCATGCGCTTAAGATTTGGAGACATTATATTATGGGAACCAAGTGTCAAGTATACACGGATCATGAGAGTTTGAAGTATATATTCACACAGAAGGACCTCAACCTTAGGCAACGCCTGTAACACCCAAATGTGTACATCATATGATAAGAGGTTATTCCCTTGAATATTTTGTCTCTGTTTAATGGAGCATGTGAACACCACATTTAAAAACAAATAATTAACAAAAGACATACCATAAAATCATTGCATCATGCTGAGATTTTTATTTTGTGTGCGTTTTGTGACAATATAAAAATAATTTTAAGAAGGAATAATATGGGAATATAGCAATGAGACGGGAATCGGATTTTAACCCAAAGGTACAATGTTAGAATTGGAGAAGGAAAAGGAAAATACTATACAAATAAATAAAATCCTTCCATAATTGTTTGATCAATTTTTACATTTGAATCTAGGAACAAATTCACAGGAAAATTTGGATTCAAAATAGATATTCAAAAATAAAAGGAAAAAGAAATCAGGAAAAAGAAAAGGCAAAAAGGGAAAGAACAACACGTTACATGGGCCCAAACTCCTCTTCTCGGCCCATTTCCGAATTTTTCTCCTGCAGCCACTCATCACCTACACACTGACCAGTGGGGCTCGCGGGCCCACGATGCAGTCTCACCCGAATTCTTTCTTGCGCGCGTGACTTACTGAAGTGCGGGTCCCAGTTGACAGATCCATCTCTCTCCCCTAACAACCTCGCGGTTGCATCCCCGAAATCACAGTGTGGCTCAATCCGATCCTCACCTGTGGCCGCTCCGAGCTCCTCGGGCTCTATCTCCCGCATGTCCGAGTCGCGCGTGGGTTGTGTCTGCACGGCGGGCCCTGTTAAACGGGCACAATCACCCCGTCGCCGGATTCACCGTGATTCCAGCGGCGCTGTAACTGAATTGGTTGCGGAATTCCCGCTCGGGCCGATGAGTGCTCGGGTTACAAATTCAGCTGCCATACTCACTTTGCGAATCACATAAACGACAGAGCAGTTGACACCATTGCCGAGCGTGTGCTGGAGGTGCCATGATCCGCCGTCGCTACGCAAAGCCATCGCTGCATCGGGGTTCCTCTACACCGGCGCTCGACCATTGGAATCCGCGCTGGAGGCTTCACCGCGGTACCACTGGAGAATATGGGTGCCGACCAGTGATCTGGCGATGAGTTCTTGAGATCCGCCATTGCCACAGGACCTCGACCGCCATGGGGGAATCGGGGTGCCCTGCCGCTCTGCCCTCGGGTGCCGCACCGGGAGCTTCGCACAGCAGCGGGGAGGGTTTGCCAGGCCTCGCCTTGGGCGGGTTGCGCTCGGTGTCGCCAGGAGGTTCTCATCGGCGCCGTGTCGCCTGCGCCTGCGGCCATCCTTTGCAAACCAGAAATCTCCGCTCGTTTCCGCGTCGAAGCCTGGTACGCCTCCATGAATCCTCACCTTTACCCCATCTGTCGTGTAGCTTATGCAGTGAAAGGGGGGCAGGGCGAGTTCGCCGTCGGGCACGCCGTCGGCTGTGCGCTGACATCGCGCCAAGGAAGAAAGCGAGTCGTCTGTAGATCTTGAGACCGGTGGTTAGGATCAGGCGTGTGCATCGATTGTGCAAGATGTGATCGTGAGGGTTGGATCCCTATCGTGTGGGTCCAGATCTATTTTGATTCGTGACCGTCGGATTATCGCCGAACGGATGGATGGTGATCACCACTTCATTAAACCCAGACCGTAGATTAGTGATCGCGCGGTCAGGAGTGAAAGCGGGATTTACACTGGGACTGATCTAATCCTATGCGTTGGCTGTCGATCCAACGGCTCCGTTTAACCCATACCCCTTCGGCCGCCCATTTTATATAAAAGCCCTCGGGAAATTTGGAAAACAACCCGCCATCCATAGCTGATGTGGGCTGAGTCTTAGGAATCTTTCGACTTAGCCCCTGAACTTTTCTGTTATTGTCGCCCAGTCCAGTAAATAGAAAATCCAGGGAAATGCATAGAAAATGGATTTTTAATATAAAAAATAATGGCTAGAATTTGTTTAATCCATAGAAAATTCATACTAATTCCAAATTGAGTCATTCCAGTTGCAATAATTTTGTATTAATATTGTTTAATACATAGTGTCTCTGTTTTAACATGAAAATGGTGTTAAAATTTATTTCTTAGCTAATCTCGTATCAAATACATAAAACCTTAGGAAATTCGTATCTCCTCCATTTTAACTCCGATTTGATCCATTCAAGTTGCGTTAGTCTCGTAGAAACGCGTAGATCATTATTATTCAGTTGGTACTTATGTTTGGTGTGATGTTAATTTTATCTATACCATGTTTGTTTGTATTGCTACGACTAGCACGAGGACACGTGTCATCTGAAAAGCAAGTTGGTAACTGGAATCTCAAGTGCCAGGCAAGTTGTGCCCTTGATTCACTTTTGTTACCCAATAATGTTCTTTATAATCATTTACCATGCATAGGTTTAATTTTGATGGGACCCAATAGGTCACCCTAGATTGTTTATCTCATTACCTTGATTACCCCTGAATCACATGGGTAGTTATGCTATTGCTTTACGTGGTTTTTGGGTTAATATTTCATTATATCCATGTTCCAGTTATTTTGTTATTCTATTTATGTTCATGTCAAGATCATTATGTTATTGTTAATTGGAACATGGAGCTTAACTTGAGAACCACGTGCCACCACAAGGGAGGAATGGGACCCCTTGGCTGACTAATTAGGAAAGCTAGTGGAAGACTACCTTACCCGAAAGGGGCAAGGGCAGTAGGGGAGTGGTCAGTGTAGGGAGGTCCCTGGTTGATTTTGCTGCGATGGCGGTCAGCCAGGAACCCTGCATTGGAACTTCCTATAAACTGTAGCGGGTTTTCGGAAGCTAGTGGAACTTTGTAAAGGCCTCGTAGTGGATCCCTAGCCATTCACCTTGGTAGTGTCTAAGGGCCTAGCTAACCCTGGCGACATGGGAAACACGACTTGTGGGTAAAGGGTACAACCTCTGCAGAGTGTAAAACTGGTATACTAGCCGAGCTCACGGTCATGAGCGGCTCAGGACTCTCCGATGATTAAATTATGGAACCTAAACTCAATTTGTCATTTGCATTTGCATGGGATTTGTTATTAATTTTGTTCTATTATTATTTATTAAGGTTTGGTATTCACTTACACTTAGTAACTGCTAATAAAAGTTTGACCAACTACTTAAAAGCAATGCTCAGCTTTAACCCCTATTGTTGATAAGCCTTACACTTCATGAACTCCCACCTTTGGCGAGTTCATGCCACATTATTCCCCACAACTTGTTGAGCGATGAACATGTGTGAGCTCACCCTTGCTGTCTCACACCCCCCCACAGGAGAAGAACAGGTGGTTCAGGAGGAGCCTCAAGGCGAGGAGTTTGATCTGATCTAGGTGGCGTTTCTCAGTCGACATTGGCGCCGACGATCCTTAGTTCGTTTTATGGTTATACTTTTATTTTGTAATAAGTCTTCCGCTATGTAATAATTACTCTGATGTTTTATGACATTTATCTCTATACACTCTGTTATTATATATGTTGTCTTCTTGGCGCATGTATGAGATGCACCTGGCTTTGTTCCTTAAAGCCGGGTGTTACAGAAGTGGTATCAGAGGAAATGTTGACTGTAGGACGAAACCTAGATAGAAATGGACAAAAACCCTTACCTACTTATCTCATTCTGATTCATTCTATACTTACCTTACTCTGGATCTCTCTATACTTATCTTGATCCTGTCTCACCTTCTACTGTTCTACTCTGATCATTCTTACATTTTCTATTCTAAGACAAGATGGATTTCACACCTTGGAATCCTACATTTATGAACTTTTTAAGAGATAGGAGACCTAAGACAAAACTAAAACTATTTTCTCTATTAAAAAAATGTTGGTTGATTGTTCTGATGATCAATGCTTGATTTGCTTCTTTGATTGATTGCAACATTATAGTTGGGCATCTTAGCATGTACCACCATAAGGTAATGTATTAGCTTTAGTGGATAACACACTAATCTACTTAGCTAATAAATTCCCCGCAATAACATTTCTCGTAATTACTCGCCTTGTCTACAATTCTTCCTTTCTTGCCCTATGTTTCTAACCCAGATGGGCTACCCCTATACTGTTAGAAGAGAGCAGTATAGATTTGATCCTTGGTATGTCATGGTTAAGAAAGGTAAAGGCAGTATATATACTGTGCTAAGGGAACCGTAGAACTCACCAGTTCCAAAGGACAAAGATTTGAAGTTGAGTTGATCATTGATCTCTTACCTGAGACTGCTCCTATTTCTAGACGGCCATACAGGATGTCCACAGAAGAACTAAAGGAACTTAAGAAACAATTAACGGAATTACAAGAGGCTGGATACATTCGTCCGAATTCTTCACCTTGTGGAGCGCCGGTTCTATTTGTACAGAAGAAAGAAGGATCGCAAGGGATGTGCGTGGATTATAGGTCCCTTAACAATGTCACTATGAAGAACAAGTGTCCATTACCCCGTATTGAGGATTTATTCAGATGAGAGGTGTCGAAGATTGATCTCCGATCGGGTTACCATCAAATGAAGATTAGGCCATCGGATATTCCCAAGACGGATTTTCTCAACCTGATATGGTTTATATGAGTTCACAGTTATGTCATTTGGACTAACTAATGCACCAGCCTATTTTATGGATCTGATGAATAAGGTGTTTATGGAGTATTTGGACAGATTCGTCGTAGTGTTCATCGACGATATTCTTATTTATTCCAAGAGTGAAAGTGATCGAGGAACAGCTAAGATTGGTGCTACAGAAGTTACGAGATAATCAACTCTATGCCAAGTATAGTAAATGCGAGTTTTGGATTGGCGAGGTGCCATTTCTTGAGGAATATCAGTGGATCCTGCTAAGGTTAAGAGATAGTGGTGTGGAGCATACCCACTACGGTTACGGAGGACCGAAGTTTCTTGGGATTAGCAGGCTATTATCGGAGATTTATTGAAGGATTTTCTAAGATTGCTAAGCCTATGACTTCGCTTTTGGAGAAAGGAAAAGAATTTAAGTGGGACGAGAAGTGTCAAGACAACTTTGATCTATTGAAGAAGAAGTTGATGTCGCCACCAGTTTTGGTTATGCCAGACTTACAAAAAGGATTTGATATCTATTGTGATGCATGTGGCCAAGGCTTAGGATGTGTACTCATGCAAGAAGGACATGTGATTGCCTATGCGTCTCGTCAGTTACGCAAACATGAGTTAAACTACCCCACACATGACTTGGAATTGGCAGCCGTTGTGCATGCACTTAAGATTTGGAGACATTATATCATGGGGACCAAGTGCCAAGTATATACGGATCATAAGAGTTTGAAATATATATTCACTCAGAAGGATCTCAACCTTAGGCAACGCCGTTGGTTAGAGCTTATTAAGGATTACGATTTGGAGATTCACTATCACCCGGGCAAGGCAAATTTGGTCGCAGATGCCTTGAGTCGCAAGGAGCATGTTCATTCAGCTATTGTTGCCCAGCTACCCGACGAGATTGTTGAGGATTTCAGGAGACTTAACCTGGGTATAGTTGCTCATACTGAAGGAGTTACTATTGATGTGGAACCTACTTTGGAGCAAGAGATCCGCAAGGGACAAATTGGTGATGATAAGATAAAAGAGATTAAGGATCTGATTACTGAAGGTCGAGTTCCGGAGTTCACGGAAGATGAGCAGGGCACTGTATGGTTCAAGGACAGGATGTGTGTTCCTGATATTAAAAGCCTTCGGGAGACTATTTTAAAGGAGGCCCATGATTCGGATTATTCTATTCATCCTGGTAGTACCAAGATGTATCAGGATTTGAAACGGAAGTATTGGTGGTATGGATTAAAAAGAGATGTAGCTGCACATGTAGCTATGTGCGATGTATGTCAAAGAGTTAAGGCTGAACACCAGAGGCCAGCTGGACTACTGCATCCACTGAAGATACCCGAGTGGAAATGGGAAGAGATTGGTATGGATTTCATTACTGGATTGCCTCGCACCCAGAAAGGATATGATGCTATATGGGTGATTGTGGATAGATTGACTAAAGTGGCTCACTTTATTCCTATCAAGACTACTTATAAAGGTTCTCAGTTAGCAGAGTTATATATGGCCCGGATTGTGTGTTTACATGGAGTACCGAAGAAGATCGTGTCTGATCGAGGTTCGCAGTTTACCTCAAGGTTTTGGAGAAGCTTTCATGAGAACATGAGTACAAAGTTGAATTTTAGTACAACTTATCACCCTCAGACTAATGGACAGACTGAAAGGACTAATCAAGTATTGGAGGATATGTTGAGAGCATGTGCCCTTCAGCATGGAGGAAGTTGGGATAAGAGTCTGCCTTATGCTGAGTTCTCGTATAATAATAGTTACCAGGCCAGTCTGAAGATGTCACCTTTTGAAGCTTTATATGGGAGGAAGTGCAGGACTCCTCTATATTGGGATCAGACTGGAGAGAGACAGTTCTTTGGGCCTGAATTGATTCAAGAAGCAGAAGAACAAGTTCGTATAATTCGAGAGAATTTGAGGGTAGCTCAGACCAGACAAAAGAGCTACGCTGATAATAGAAGAAGACCACTGGAATTTGAGGATGATGATCATGTGTACCTCAAGGTGTCACCACTTCGTGAAATGAGGAGGTTTAAAGTCAAGGGCAAATTGTTCCCTCACTTTATTGGACCCATTCTGAGTTTTTAGGCAAGTTGGAAAGATGACCTATCAACTCGAGCTACTTGATAATCTATCTGATGTGCATAATGTGTTCCATGTGTCTCAACTTAAGAAGTGTCTCCGTGTCCCTAAGGAACAGTTACCAATGGAAGAACTCCGTGTTCAAGGAGATTTGACTTATACGGAGTATCCTGTCAAAATTCTTGATACTTTGACTCGAGTTACAAGAAATAAAGTTATTAAGATGTGCAAAGTGCAATTGAGTCACCATGGCGAAGATGAAGCAACATGGGAAAGAGAAGAAGAGTTTCATAGATTTTCCCCATCTTTTCCCTAGTTCTTCCTAAATCTCGAGGACGAGATTCTTTTTAAGGGGGGTAGGATTTGTAACACCCAAATGTGTACATCATATGATAAGAGGTTATTCCCTTGAATATTTTGTCTCTGTTTAATGGAGCATGTGAACACCACATTTAAAAACAAATAATTAACAAAAGACATACCATAAAATCATTGCATCATGCTGAGATTTTTATTTTGTGTGCGTTTTGTGACAATATAAAAATAATTTTAAGAAGGAATAATATGGGAATATAGCAATGAGACGGGAATCGGATTTTAACCCAAAGGTACAATGTTAGAATTGGAGAAGGAAAAGGAAAATACTATACAAATAAATAAAATCCTTCCATAATTGTTTGATCAATTTTTACATTTGAATCTAGGAACAAATTCACAGGAAAATTTGGATTCAAAATAGATATTCAAAAATAAAAGGAAAAAGAAATCAGGAAAAAGAAAAGGCAAAAAGGGAAAGAACAACACGTTACATGGGCCCAAACTCCTCTTCTCGACCCATTTCCGAATTTTTCTCCTGCAGCCACTCATCACCTACACACTGACCAGTGGGGCTCGCGGGCCCACGATGCAGTCTCACCCGAATTCTTTCTTGCGCGCGTGACTTACTGAAGTGCGGGTCCCAGTTGACAGATCCATCTCTCTCCCCTAACAACCTCGCGGTTGCATCCCCGAAATCACAGTGTGGCTCAATCCGATCCTCACCTGTGGCCGCTCCGAGCTCCTCGGGCTCTATCTCCCGCATGTCCGAGTCGCGCGTGGGTTGTGTCTGCACGGCGGGCCCTGTTAAACGGGCACAATCACCCCGTCGCCGGATTCACCGTGATTCCAGCGGCGCTGTAACTGAATTGGTTGCGGAATTCCCGCTCGGGCCGATGAGTGCTCGGGTTACAAATTCAGCTGCCATACTCACTTTGCGAATCACATAAACGACAGAGCAGTTGACACCATTGCCATCGCTGCATCGGGGTTCCTCTACACCGGCGCTCGACCATCGGAATCCGCGCTGGAGGCTTCACCGCGGTACCACTGGAGAATATGGGTGCCGACCAGTGATCTGGCGATGAGTTCTTGAGATCCGCCATTGCCGCAGGACCTCGACCGCCATGGGGGAATCGGGGTGCCCTGCCGCTCTGCCCTCGGGTGCCGCACCGGGAGCTTCGCACAGCAGCGGGGAGGGTTTGCCAGGCCTCGCCTTGGGCGGGTTGCGCTCGGTGTCGCCAGGAGGTTCTCATCGGCGCCGTGTCGCCTGCGCCTGCGGCCATCCTTTGCAAACCAGAAATCTCTGCTCGTTTCCGCGTCGAAGCCTGGTACGCCTCCATGAATCCTCACCTTTACCCCATCTGTCGTGTAGCTTATGCGGTGAAAGGGGGGCAGGGCGAGTTCGCCGTCGGGCACGCCGTCGGCTGTGCGCTGACATCGCGCCAAGGAAGAAAGCGAGTCGTCTGTAGATCTTGAGACCGGTGGTTAGGATCAGGCGTGTGCATCGATTGTGCAAGATGTGATCGTGAGGGTTGGATCCCTATCGTGTGGGTCCAGATCTATTTTGATTCGTGACCGTCGGATTATCGCCGAACGGATGGATGGTGATCACCACTTCATTAAACCCAGACCGTAGATTAGTGATCGCGCGGTCAGGAGTGAAAGCGGGATTTACACTGGGACTGATCTAATCCTATGCGTTGGCTGTCGATCCAACGGCTCCGTTTAACCCATACCCCTTCGGCCGCCCATTTTATATAAAAGCCCTCGGGAAATTTGGAAAACAACCCGCCATCCATAGCTGATGTGGGCTGAGTCTTAGGAATCTTTCGACTTAGCCCCTGAACTTTTCTGTTATTGTCGCCCAGTCCAGTAAATAGAAAATCCAGGGAAATGCATAGAAAATGGATTTTTAATATAAAAAATAATGGCTAGAATTTGTTTAATCCATAGAAAATTCATACTAATTCCAAATTGAGTCATTCCAGTTGCAATAATTTTGTATTAATATTGTTTAATACATAGTGTCTCTGTTTTAACATGAAAATGGTGTTAAAATTTATTTCTTAGCTAATCTCGTATCAAATACATAAAACCTTAGGAAATTCGTATCTCCTCCATTTTAACTCCGATTTGATCCATTCAAGTTGCGTTAGTCTCGTAGAAACGCGTAGATCATTATTATTCAGTTGGTACTTATGTTTGGTGTGATGTTAATTTTATCTATACCATGTTTGTTTGTATTGCTACGACTAGCACGAGGACACGTGTCATCTGAAAAGCAAGTTGGTAACTGGAATCTCAAGTGCCAGGCAAGTTGTGCCCTTGATTCACTTTTGTTACCCAATAATGTTCTTTATAATCATTTACCATGCATAGGTTTAATTTTGATGGGACCCAATAGGTCACCCTAGATTGTTTATCTCATTACCTTGATTACCCCTGAATCACATGGGTAGTTATGCTATTGCTTTACGTGGTTTTTGGGTTAATATTTCATTATATCCATGTTCCAGTTATTTTGTTATTCTATTTATGTTCATGTCAAGATCATTATGTTATTGTTAATTGGAACATGGAGCTTAACTTGAGAACCACGTGCCACCACAAGGGAGGAATGGGACCCCTTGGCTGACTAATTAGGAAAGCTAGTGGAAGACTACCTTACCCGAAAGGGGCAAGGGCAGTAGGGGAGTGGTCAGTGTAGGGAGGTCCCTGGTTGATTTTGCTGCGATGGCGGTCAGCCAGGAACCCTGCATTGGAACTTCGTATAAACTGTAGCGGGTTTTCGGAAGCTAGTGGAACTTTGTAAAGGCCTCGTAGTGGATCCCTAGCCATTCACCTTGGTAGTGTCTAAGGGCCTAGCTAACCCTGGCGACATGGGAAACACGACTTGTGGGTAAAGGGTACAACCTCTGCAGAGTGTAAAACTGGTATACTAGCCGAGCTCACGGTCATGAGCGGCTCAGGACTCTCCGATGATTAAATTATGGAACCTAAACTCAATTTGTCATTTGCATTTGCATGGGATTTGTTATTAATTTTGTTCTATTATTATTTATTAAGGTTTGGTATTCACTTACACTTAGTAACTGCTAATAAAAGTTTGACCAACTACTTAAAAGCAATGCTCAGCTTTAACCCCTATTGTTGATAAGCCTTACACTTCATGAACTCCCACCTTTGGCGAGTTCATGCCACATTATTCCCCACAACTTGTTGAGCGATGAACATGTGTGAGCTCACCCTTGCTGTCTCACACCCCCCCACAGGAGAAGAACAGGTGGTTCAGGAGGAGCCTCAAGGCGAGGAGTTTGATCTGATCTAGGTGGCGTTTCTCAGTCGACATTGGCATCAACGATCCTTAGTTCGTTTTATGGTTATACTTTTATTTTGTAATAAGTCTTCCGCTATGTAATAATTACTCTGATGTTTTATGACATTTATCTCTATACACTCTGTTATTATATATGTTGTCTTCTTGGCGCATGTATGAGATGCACCTGGCTTTGTTCCTTAAAGCCGGGTGTTACAACGCCGTTGGTTGGAGCTTATTAAGGATTATGATTTGGAAATTCACTATCACCCGGGCAAGACGGATTTGGTTGCAGATGCCTTGGGTCAAAAGGAGCACGTTCATTTAGCTATTATGGCTCAGCTACCTGATGAGATTGTTGAGGATTTTAGGAGACTTAACCTGGGGATAGTGGCTCACACTGAAGGAGTTACTATTGATGTGGAACCTACCTTGGAGCAAGAAATCCGCAAAAGGATAGATTGGTGATGCTAAAATGCAAGAGATTAAGGATCTTATTACTAAAGGTCGAGGTCCGGAATTCACGGATGATGAGCAAGGCACCATGTGGTTCAAGGACAGGATATGTGTTCCTGATATTGAAAGCCTTCGTGAGACTATTTTGAAGGAGGCCCATGACTTGGATTATTCTATTCATCCTGGTAGTACCAAGATGTATCAGGTTTTGAAGCAGAAGTGCTGGTGGGGTGGACTGAAGAGAGATGTGGCTGGACATGTGGCTATGTGCGATGTGTGTCAAAGAGTTAAGGCAAAACACCAAAGGCCAGCTGGATTATTGCATCCACTGAAGATAACCGAATGGAAGTAAGAAGAGATTGGTACGGACTTCATTACTGGATTGCCTCGCACCTCGAAAGGATATGATTCTATATGGGTTATTGTGGATAGACTGACCTAAGTGGCTCATTTCATTCCGGTCAAGACTACCTATAAGGGATCTTAATTGGCAGAGTTATATACGGCTCGGATTGTGTCTCGACACGGTGTACCAAGGAAGATCATTTTGGTTAGAGGGCCACCGTTTACCTCAAGATTTTGGAAAATTTTCAAGAGAATGTGGATACAAAGTTGAATGCTAGTTCGGCTTACCATCCTCAGACTGATTGACGGACTGAAAGGACTAATCAAGTATTGGAGGACATGTTGAGAGCTTGTGCCCTTCAGCATGGTAGTAGTTGGGACAAGAGTCTACCTTATGCTGAGTTCTCATATAATAATAGTTACCAGACCAGTCTGAAGATGTCATTGTTCAAGGCTTTATATGGCAGGAAGTGCAGGACTCCTCTATTTTTGGACCAGACTAGAGGAAGATAGTTCTTTGGACCTGAACTTATTCAAGAGGTAGAAGAACAAGTTCGTATAATTCGAGAGAATTTGAGGGTAGCTCAAACCAGGCAAAAGAGCTACGCAGATAATAGAAGACCACTGGAATTTGAAGAAGGTGATCATGTGTACCTCAAGGTGTCACCACTTCGTGGAATGAGGAGAGTCAAAGTCAAGGGAAAATTGTCCCCTCGCTATGGGGGACCATTATGAGTTTTTTAGGCAAGTTGGAGAGATGGCCTATCAACTCGAGCTACCTGATAATCTATCTGATGTGCACAGTGTATTCCGTGTGTCTCAACTTAAGAAGTGTCTCCGTGTCCCTGAGGAATAGTTACCAATGGAAGAGCTTAGTGTTCAGGGTGATTTGACTTACACGGAGTATCCTAGCAAGATTCTTGATACTTTGACTCGAGTTACAAGAAATAAGGTGATAAAGATGTGCAAGTGCAATGGAGTCACCATGCAGAAGATGAAGCTACTTGGGAGAGAGAAGAAGAGCTTCGCATAGATTTTCCCCATCTTTTCCCTCGTTCCTCCCAAATCTCGAGGACGAGATTCTTGTTAAGGGGGGTAGGATTTGTAATACCCAAATTGTAAGATTACTAAAGGAGAAAAGATATTTCCTTTATTTGTATGTGTGTGTTGAAGCTACATACCATCACATGTGAACACCATATTTAAAACAAATAATTAATAAAAAATATGCTACTAAATCATGCATCATGCTGAGATTTCCTTTTGTGTGCATTTTGTGACATTATAAAAATCATGTGAAAAGAAATATATCAAAGTTGAATGTAGAATTTAAGATCTAAAGGAAAAATTCAAGATTTAGAAAAAGAGAAGAAAAAAATATTGGGTGAGTGAAAATGAGTAATATATATATATTATTTCTATAAAGGGATGGGAATGTGTATATCTGACTCAAGGATGAAACCCATAAAAAGTATCAAATTCAAACTTGGGATTCAAAATAAAAAGGAGACAAATTAGGAGAATTAAAATATAAAAGGAAAAACGGAACTGTGCGCAGTTGGGCCAAATCAACCAAATCTGGCCCACTCCCGTTTTCCCTTCTGCGCGGCCCACGCGCTTGGCAGTACTCCCGCTGGCGCTGGCAAATGGGCTCCGGTGTCAGCGCTACAAAAATTAATCTGCGCCCATTCGTTTGCCACTGGTTTGTGGGACCGCATGGTCGGCTGTGTGTCTTGTGTCCACGCGCCGTAGTGACCACTGACGCATGGGTCCTGGATGTCAGACCTTTCTCCCTCCCTTCGTAAGCTCGCGCACACGGCACACCAAGCCATAGCAATCTCCGCTTCCTCAGGATTCCGTTGCAACCTCCTGGGCACGGACTCACCCACTAAGCTGCTGCCTGTGGCCCCTGTGGCCGGGTCGTCATCTCCATACCGCTATTACCATGCGCCGCAACGACTTGGCCGAGTTTGGCGGACCTTGCCTCACCAGCGCGCGATCCGCAATCCAGGCACTACCAACCTCCTTTCCTCCGTATAATGGTGGCCTGGGCATCTCCTTTTCGTCCTCTCCGGCCATGCTTCGTAGCAGCCATTACCGTGTAGAGAGCGCAGAGGGCCGCCACCAGATCCCGCAACGCCTGCGTAGCTCTGCACTATATATAGTCCGTCTGCGTGAAACCAGCAACCTCTCCCATCGAGTCGCGCGCGCCCCTGGTGTCACAGCTTCATCAGATGGTGTAGATAGTGATCGTGCAAAGCAAGGAGATCGGGAGTTTGGTTCTGTACGGCAATTTCTCGTCGTCGGATGACGCCACCGCGAAACCACCTGATGTCGAGGACAGCGTCGCTCCGCCACCCAACCCTCGGTAATGCTCAGTTCTCTGTTTCGCCATGCGCCTAGGTTCGCGTTGCAGCGATTCAATTTGGTTTTGGAGCTCGGGTGGTCCGGTTGATGGCCGTGCGCAGATGGGGATCCGCCGTGGGCTGGGCGCGCCGCCGTGCAT
Source organism: Zea luxurians (assembly GCA_029449295.1). Taxonomy (NCBI): domain Eukaryota; kingdom Viridiplantae; phylum Streptophyta; class Magnoliopsida; order Poales; family Poaceae; genus Zea; species Zea luxurians. The sequence goes on along the minus strand of JAOPSE010000013.1, from coordinate 72,567,183 downwards.
GCGCTCGGGTGAGAGAAGACAACGCGCGGTCAGTGGTTTACAGACCCTTCTGTCTCCCTCGTTCGCTTCCATCGCTCGCGACAGGCTCTCCCTGCTCCCGTTCTCGGCGGCTGAAGCATGTCGCGAACCACCTTTCCGTGGCTCCCGAACGAGTCCTACGGGCGATGCGGGCGGATCGCGCGATGGGGGAGGGGAGCGGCAACCAGCGAGGCATGTCAGGGAAGACAGCGTCTGCACCGTCGGATCCAATTTGGACGGTGTAGAGTTGATCAACGGATAACCCTTAGCTGTAGTGATTGTGACCGTAGATCAGAGATCTTGTGGTTGCGATTATTGACCAATTCGGGGCTTCGAATCCAACCGTTGATTCCAAATTGTAAGGCGGGTAGGAGAGATCTAGTCAATGATTTAATCTCGACCGCTAGTGGATGATCGAACCGTCCCTATTTGCCCATACCCCTTCGCTGTAAAACAATTGCAAAAGAGACCCCCCTGTTATTTTAGGTTGAACCCGCAGTCCTATGTCAGGATTCGCTATGTCTTGGAAAGTTTTGCACCGAGACCCCTGGCTTTCTCTGTATTAGTGCGCCCACTCCAGAGACCCAGGAAACTCAATAATTAAATGTAGAAATTGATTTTATGTATAAATAATTGCTAGAAACTTGATTTAATCATAGAAAATGCATTCTAGCTCCAAATTAGTCCATTCCAGTTCCTATAATTTTGTAATAATGTTGTTTATTACATAACACCTCTGTTTTAACATGAAAATGGTATTAAAATTTATTTCTTAACTAATCTCGTATCAAATACATAAAACCTTAGGAAATTCGTATCTCCTCCATTTTAACTCCGATTTGATCCATTCAAGTTGCGTTAGTCTCATAGAAATGCGTAGATTATTTTTACGCAGTGTATTATTATGTTTGGTGTGATGTTAATTTTGTCTATACCATGTTTGTTTGTATTGCTACGACTAGCAGTGAGGTTTCGAGGATTTGAAGAATCACCCTGGTAACTGGAATCTCAAGTGCCAGGCAAGTTGTGCCCTTGATCCACATTTATTACCCAATAATATTCTTTATTATCACTTATTCAATGCATAGGTTTAATTTTGATGGGACCCAATAGGTCACCCTAGATTGTTTATCCTTTTTACCTTGTTTATCCCTGAATCACTTGGGTAGTTATGCTATTGCTCTATATGGTTTTGGGATTAATATTTTATTATATCCATGTTCCAATTACTTTGTTATGTTATTTATGTTCATGATAAGATCATCATGTTAATTGGAACATGGAGCGACCACCCGGGAAAACAGTGCTACCACAAGGGTTTAATGGGACGCCCTTGGCTGATTAACTAGGAAAACTAGTGGAGGGCTACCTTACCCGAAAGGGGCAAGGGCAGTAGGGGAGTGGTCAGTGTAGGGAGGTCCTTGGGTTGATTTTGCTGTGATGGCGGTCAGGCGAGGGATTCCTGCACTGGAGCTTCCTATAAACTGTAGCGGGTAGTCTGAAGCTAGTGGAACTTTGTAAAGGCCTCGTAGTGGTACCCTGCCTCGCTTCCTTGGTAGAGGTGTATGGGGTCTGATCAACTCCGTGGCAAATGGGTAACACGACTTGTGGGTAAAGATGCGCAACCTCTGCAGAGTGTAAAACTAGTATACTAGCCGTGCTCACGGTCATGAGCGGCTCGGACCCTCACATGATTAATTTATGGAACCTAAATTCAATTTGTCATATGCATCTGCATGGGATTATTTGTTAATTTTGTTATATTATTTATTATGGTTTGGTATCTACTTACATCTAGCAATTGCTAATAAAAGTTTGACCAACATTAAAAGCAATGCTCAGCTTTAACCATTTTCTTTGATAAGCCTTACACTTCATGAGCTCCCACCTTTGGTGAGTACATGCCACATTATTCCCACAACATGTTGAGCGATGAACATGTGTGAGCTCACCCTTGCTGTCTCACACCCCCCCATAGGAGAAGAACAGGTGGTTCAAGTGGAGCCACATCGAGGAGTTCGATTCGATCTAGGTGGTGTCTCCCAGTTGACTTTCTGGCGCCAAGGATGAATTTTAGATCCTGCTATATTTATCTTCTATTTTGTAAGACTTTCGCTATGTAATAAGTACTCTGATTATTATGACATTTATCTCTATACACTTTGTGATTATATATGTTGTCTTCTTTGGCGCATGTATGAGTTGCACCCGGCTTTGTCCCTTAAAGCCCGGGGTGTTACAGTTTACAAACTCTCAAAGGCGCTTTATGGGCTCAAGTAAGCCCCAAGAGCATGCTATGAATGACTAAGAGATTTTCTTATCACTAATGGCTTCAAAGTCGGTAAAGCTGATCCTACTCTCTTTACTAAAACTATTGCAAAAGATTTGTTTGTATGCCAAATTTATGTTGATGATATCATATTTGGGTCTACTAACAAATCTACTTGTGAAGAGTTTAGTAGGATCATGGTACAAAAATTTGAGATGTCTATGATGGGGGAGTTGAAGTATTTTCTAGGATTTCAAGTCAAGCAACTCCAAGAGAGCAACTTCATCTGCCAAACGAAGTACATTCAAGACATACTCACCAAGTTTGGAATGAAGGATGCCAATCCCATCAAGACGCCCATGAGAACAAATGGGCATCTCGACCTCGACACGAGAGGTAAATCCATAGATCAAAAGGTATACCGGTCGATGATAGGATCTCTACTCTATGTATGTGCATCTCAACCGGATATTATGCTTTTCGTATGCATGTGTGCAAGGTTCCAAGCCGATCCTAAGGAAGTTCACCTTAGGGTCATGAAAAGAATCTTGAGATATTTAGTTTATACTCCTAAGTTTGGTCTTTGGTACCCCAAGGGATCCTTTGATTTATTAGGATATTCAGATGCTGATTGGGCGGGGTGTAAAATTGATAGGAAGAGCACATCAGGGACTTGTCAGTTTCTAGGGAGATCCCTGGTGTCTTGGGCTTCAAAGAAACAAAACTCAGTAGTTCTTTCTACCGCCGAAGTCGAGTATATAGCCACAGGCCATTGTTGTGCGCAATTACTTTGGATGAGGCAAACCCTCAGGGACTATGGCTACAAATTTAGCAAAGTCCCTCTCATATGTGATAATGAGAGTGCAATCCGCATGGCTGATAATCCCGTTGAACACAGCCGCACTAAGCACATAGCCATTCAGTATCACTTTTTGAGAGATCACCAACAAAGGGGGGATATCGAGATTGCTTATGTTAGCACCAAAGAACAACTAGCCGATATCTTTACCAAACCATTAGATGAGAAAAGTTTTACCAAACTTAGGAATGAGCTAAATATACTTGATTCTCAGAACTTTGATTGATACTTTGCGCACATAGCCAATATATATACCTTTGGTCATATCTCTTTTATGTCTATGACTAATGTGTTTTCAAGTGTATTTTCATGCTTAGTCATAAAATTGAAAGTGAAAGGGAAATAGGCTTACACCTTTTCCTAATTAATTTTGGTGGTTGAATTGCCCAACACAAATAATTGGACTAACTAGTTTGCTCTAGATTATAAGTTTTACAGGTGCCAAAGGTTCACAATAGACCAATAAAATGACCAAGAAAGGGTTCAAACAAAGAGAGCTGAAGACAACCGAAGTGTGCCCTGGTCTGGCGCACCGGATTGTCCGGTGTGCCACCAGACAGTGTCACGTGTACCAGGGAACTCAGCTCCAAACTCGTCACCTTCGGGAAAATCAGAGGGCGCTCCGATATAATTCACCGGACTGTCCGGTGGCGCACCGAACTGTCTGGTGTGCCAGCGGAGCAATGGCTACTTTAGCACCAACGGTCGACTGCAACCGCATTCAATGCACTACAGTGCGCGCCAGAGTCAGAGCAGCGTCAGAAGGCGCACCGGACAGTCTACAGTACTTGTCCGGTGCACCACCGGACAGCCAGAAGACCCCACCTGTCAGAGCTCTAACGGTCAAACCCTAACGGCCGGGTGACGTGGCTGGCGCACCGGACTGTGTCCGGTGGCGCACCGGACTGTCCGGTGCGCCATGCGACAGCAGCCTCCACCAAACGGCTAGTTTGGTGGTTGGGGCTATAAATACCCCAACCACCCCACCATTCATTGCATCCAAGTTTTCCACCTTCCAACACCTTACAAGAGCTATTGCATTCAATTCTAGACACAACCAAAGAGATCAAATCCTCTCCCAAGTCCGGAATCACTCTAAATCAAATAGTGACTAGAGAGAGCGACATTTGTGTTCATTTGAGCTCTTGCGCTTGGATTGCTTCTTTTCTTTCTCATTCTTTCTTGTGACCAACTCAATTGTAACCAAGCCAAGAGACACCAATTGTGTGGTGGTCCTTGCAGGGACTTAGTGTCCCGTGTGATTGAGAAGAGAAGCTCACTCGGTCTAAGTGACCGTTTGAGAGAGGGAAAGGGTTGAAAGAGACCCGGTCTTTGTGACCACCTCAACGGGGAGTTGGTTTGCAAGAACCGAACCTCAGTAAAACAAATCCTTGTGTCTCACTCTTTATTTGCTTGTGATTTGTTTTTCACCCTCTCTCTCGGACTCGCTTATATTTCTAACGCTAACCCGGCTTGTAGTTGTGATTAACTTTGTAAATTTCAGTTTCGCCCTATTCACCCCCCTCTAGGCGACTTTCAATTGGTATCAGAGCCCGGTGCTTCATTAGAGCCTAACCGCTCCAGGTGATGTCGGGAGAACACGCCAAGAAGGAGATGGTGACCGGCGACAAGCCCGCTACAAGCCACAGGAAGGATCCATCGGGAGAGTCCCGCAACAAAGGGAAGGAGAAGGAATCCTCTTCCCTCAAGTCGCATCGGAGTGGGGACAAGAAAAAGAAGATGAGGAAAGTGGTCTACTATGAGACCGATTCTTCATCGCCATCCACCTCCGGCTCCGACGCGCCGTCCATAACTTCTAAGCGCCATGAGCGCAAGAAGTATAGTAAGATTCCCCTACGCTACCCTCGTATTTCAAAGCGTACTCCTTTACTTTCCGTTCCTCTAGGCAAACCACCGGTTTTTGACGGTGAAGATTATAATATGTGGAGTGACAAAATGAGACATCATCTAACCTCACTCCACACAAGCATTTGGAACGTTGTTGAGTTTGGTGTACAGGTACCATCCGTAGGGGATGAAGACTATGATTCGGATGAAGTGGCCCAAATTCATCACTTCAACTCCCAAGCCACTACTATACTCCTCGCCTCTCTAAGTCGAGAGGAGTATAATAAGGTGCAAGGGTTGAAAAGCGCAAAGGAAATTTGGGACGTACTCAAGACCGCGCACGAAGGAGACGAGGTGACCAAGATCACCAAGCGGGGGACGATCGAAGGGGAGCTCGATCGCTTCATGCTTCACCAAGGAGAGGATCCGCAAGCCATGTACAACCGCTTGAAGACCTTGGTGAACCAAGTGCGCAACCTTGGGAGCACCAAATGGGATGACCATGAGATGGTCAAGGTTATTCTAAGATCCCTCGTTTTTCTTAACCCTACGCAAGTTCAATTAATCCGAGGTGATCCTAGATACAAGCTAATGTCTCCCGAGGAAGTCATAGGGAAGTTTGTGAGCTTTGAGCTAATGATTAAAGGCTCAAAGAAAATCATCGAGCAAGGCACCTCCTCCACGCCCGAAGCTCAACCCGTCGCATTCAAGGCAACGGAGGAGAAAAAGGAAGAGTCTACATTAAGTAGGCTCCCCATCGACGCCTCAAAGCTCGACAATGAGGAGATGGCTTTAATCATCAAAAGCTTTCGACAAATCCTCAAGCAAAGGAGGGGGAAGGACTACAAGCCTCGCTCCAAGAAGGTTTGCTACAAGTGTGGTAAGCCCGGTCACTTTATAGCAAAATGTCCTATTTCTAGTGACAGTGATAGGGGCGACGACAAGAAGGGGAGAAGAAAGGAGAAGAAAAGATACCACAAGAAGAAGGGCGTCGATGCCCATGTTTGCCGGGAGTGGGACTCCGACGAGAGCTCCACCGACTCCTCCTCTGACAAGGACGCCGCCAACATCGCCGTCAACAAGGGACTTCTCTTCCCCAACGTCGGCCATAAGTGCCTCATGGCAAAGGACGGCAAAAAGAAGAAGGTTAGATCTAAATCCTCCACTAAATATGCCACCTCTAGTGATGAGGCAAATTCTAATGATGATGAGGATGATTTATTTATTCTTTTTGCCAACCTTAACATGCAACAAAAGGAGAAGTTAAATGAATTGATTAGCACTATTCATGATAAGGATGATCTCTTGGATAGCCAAGAAGACTTCCTAATTAAGGAAAATAAGAAGCATGTTAAGGTTAAGAATGCTTATGCTCTAGAGATGGAAAAATGTGAAAAATTAACTGGTGAGCTAAGCACCTGCCATGATTTGATTGCCAACCTTAGGAATGAGAATGCTAGATTAATTGCTAAGGTTGATGCTAATGTTTGTGATGATTCAATTTCCAATCTTAGAAATGATAATGCTAGTTTACTTGCTAAGATTGAAAAATTGAATACCTCTCTTGCTAGCCTTAGAATTGAAAATGAAAAATTGATTGCTAAGGCTAAAGACTTAGATGTTTGCAATACTTCCATTTCTGATCTTAGAAGTGAAAATGACATTCTACATGCTAAGATTGTTGAACTAAAAACTTGCAAACCATCTACATCTACCATTGAGCATGTTTCTATTTGCACTAGATGTAGAGATGTTGACATTGATGCTATTTATGATCACATGGCTTTAATTAAACAACAAAATGATCATATAGCAAAATTAGATGCTAAAATTGCCGAGCATGAACTAGAAAATGAAAAATTTAAATTTGCTCGTAGTATGCTTTATAGTGGGAGACGCCCTGGCATCAAGGATGGCATTGGCTTCCAAAAGGGAGACAATGTCAAACTTAATGCCCCTCCTAAAAAACTATCTAACTTTGTTGAGGGCAAGGCTCCCATGCCTCAGGATAACGAGGGTTACATTTTGTTCCCTACCGGTTATCCGGAGCATAAGATTAGGAGAATTCACTCTAGGAAGTCTCACTCTGGCCCTAATCATGCTTTTATGTATAAGGGTGAGACATCTAGTTCTAGGCAATCAACCCATGCTAAATTGCCTAAAAGGAAAACTCCTAGTGCATCAAATGAACCTAGCATTTCATTTAAAACTTTTGATGCATCCTATGTTTTGACTAACAAATCCGGCAAGGTAGTTGCCAAGTATGTTGGGGACAAACACAAGGGATCAAAGACTTGTGTTTGGGTACCCAAAGTTCTTGTATCTAATGTCAAAGGACCCAAAACTGTTTGGGTACCTAAAATCAAGAACTAAATTTATTTTGTAGGTTTATGCATCCGGGGGCTCAAGTTGGATCATCGACAACGGGTGCACAAACCACATGACAAGGGAGAAAAAGATGTTCTCCTCCTATGAGAAAAACCAAGATCCCCAACGAGCTATCACATTCGGGGATGGAAACCAAGGTTTGGTCAAAGGATTGGGTAAAATTGCTATATCACCTGACCATTCCATTTCCAATGTTTTTCTTGTAGATTCATTAGATTACAACTTGCTTTCTGTATCTCAATTATGTAAAATGGGTTACAACTGTCTTTTCACGGATACAGGTGTTACTGTCTTTAGAAGAAGTGATGATTCAGTAGCTTTTAAGGGAGTGTTAGAGGGTCAGCTATACTTAGTCGATTTCAATAGAGCTGAACTCGACACTTGCTTAATTGCTAAGACTAACATGGGTTGGCTCTAGCATCGCCGACTAGCCCATGTTGGGATGAAGAATCTTCACAAGCTTCTAAAGGGAGAGCACATTTTGGGACTAACAAATGTGCATTTTGAGAAAGACAGGATCTGTAGCGCATGCCAAGCAGGGAAGCAAGTTGGTGTTCATCATCCACATAAGAACATCTTGACGATTGACAGGCCACTCGAGCTCCTCCACATGGACCTATTCGGCCTGATCGCTTACATAAGCATCAACAGAAGTAAGTACTGTCTTGTTATTGTGGATGACTATTCTCGCTTCACTTGGGTATTCTTTTTACAGGAAAAATCTCAAACCCAAGAGACCTTAAAGGGATTCTTAAGACGGGCTCAAAATGAGTTCGGCTTGAGGATCAAGAAAATTAGAAGCGACAATGGGACAGAGTTCAAGAATTCGCAAATTGAAGGCTTCCTTGAGGAGGAGGGCATCAAGCATGAGTTCTCTTCTCCCTACACACCACAACAAAATGGTGTAGTGGAGAGGAAGAATAGAACTCTATTGGACATGGCAAGGACCATGCTTGATGAATACAAGACTTCGAATCGGTTTTGGGCTGAGGCGGTCAACACCGCTTGCTACGCCATCAACCGGCTGTATCTACACCGAATCCTCAAGAAGACATCCTATGAACTCCTGACCAGTAAAAAGCCAAATGTTTCATATTTTAGAGTCTTTGGTAGCAAATGTTTTATACTTGTTAAAAGAGGTAGAAAGTCCAAATTTGCTCCTAAGGCTGTAGAAGGCTTTTTACTAGGATATGATTCAAACACAAGGGCATATAGAGTCTTTAACAAGTCCACTGGACTAGTTGAAGTTTCTTGTGACATTGTGTTTGATGAGACTAACGGCTCTCAAGTAGAGCAAGTTGATCTTGATGAATTATATGATGAAGAGGCTCCGTGCGTCGCGCTAAGGAACATGTCCATTGGGGATGTGGGTCCTAAGGAATCTGAAGAGCCCATTCAAGCACATGATCAACCATCGTCCTCCATGCAAGCATCTCCACCAACTCAAGATGAGGATGAGGCTCAAGATGATGAAGAAGAAGATCAAGAGGATGAGCCACCTCAAGACGACGACAATGATCAAGGGGGAGATGCAAATAATCAAGACAAGGAGGATGAGCAAGTTCCAAGACCGCCACACCCAAGAGTCCACCAAGCAATCCAACGAGATCACCCCGTGAACACCATCCTCGGCGACATCCATAAGGGGGTAACCACTAGATCTCGTGTTGCACATTTTTGTGAGCATTACTCTTTTGTTTCCTCTGTTGAGCCACACAGGGTAGAGGAAGCACTTCAAGATTCGGATTGGGTGATGGCGATGCAAGAGTAGCTCAACAACTTCACGAGGAATGAGGTATGGCATTTAGTTGCACGTCCTAACCAAAATGTTGTAGGAACCAAGTGGGTTTTCCGCAACAAACAAGACGAGCATGGTGTGGTGACAAGGAACAAAGACCGACTTGTGGCCAAGGGATATTCACAAGTCGAAGGTTTGGATTTCGGTGAAACCTATGCACCCGTAGCTAGGCTTGAGTCAATTCACATTTTACTTGCCTATGCTACTTACCATGGCTTCAAGCTTTATCAAATGGACGTGAAAAGTGCCTTCCTCAATGGACCAATCAAGGAAGAGGTCTATGTTGAGCAACCTCCCGGCTTTGAGGACAGTGAGTATCCTAACCATGTTTATGAAGCACCCCAATCCTCTGGGACTCAAATGTGATACAATTACTAGTCTCAGGAGGCTAGTAAACACATTTATACAACAGATGATTTCAGATCTGCTTAAACGAGACAAACCTATAAAGGTGGCGATCAACTTTAAGAGTTGGTCCACAACTTGGGACATATCATCAGAGTGGGACTGAAGCAGCCCGATATACGCAGTGAAGCAAATCAGCGGTCCAACAGCCACATGCAAGGTTGGGAACAGTCGTAACTCTTACCCGATCTCCTTTTTCTGAAAAACAACAAATAAGCAAGGGTGAGTACAAACGTACTCAGCAGCCCACCTTCACCCGCGGAATGGGGAAATCAGATATAATGCATGGAATATGTGGAGCTCAAGATATTTTGCAAAAACAACAATATTTTATGCAGGGTTGTTTTGAAAAATATTTTGTATTTTTCAAAGCGCATCCTCTCCCAAAGGAGCAGGAAGTTTTTTCAATATAGAACAAAATCCCCTGGACTAAACCATCCAGGTATCTCAGTAGTTTCCCACTGGTTTTCATTTTCAAAAGAGCCACTGGACTTCCCGTCCACCATAGCTCACGGCTCAACCACCGGACCTTTTAAAAACCACTTCTCTCAAAAGCACCTCTTTTTTTGAAAGCAAAACACTAATTGCCATACCACACCAGACTCGTCCATTCCTGTGGACACAGACTATTTGTCGGGGACCATAATTAGGGGTACCCTCAAGACTCCTAAATCTCAGCTGGTAACCCCCATCAGCACAAAGCTGCAAAGGCCTGATGGGTGCAATTAAGTCAAGGATCGGTCCATTCGAGGGACGCGATCGCGCCTCGCCCGAGCCCAGCCTCGGGCAAGGGCAGCCGACCCCGGAGGATCTACGTCTCGCCTGAGGACCCCCTCCAGCAACGGACACACCTTTGGCTCGCCCGAGGCCCAGTCTTCACCAAGAAGCAACCTTGGCCAAATCGCCACGCCAACCGACCAAATCGCAGGGGCATTTAATGCAAAGGTGGCCTGGCACCTTTATCCTGACGCACGCCCTCCAGTCGACAGAGCCGAAGTGACCGCAGTCACTTCGCCGCTCCACTGACCGGTCTGACAAGAGGACAGCGCCGCCTGCGTCGCTCTGACTGCTGAGCCACTCGACAGAGTGAGGCTGACAGCAGCCAAGTCCGGCCTCAGGCGTCATAGGAAATTCCGCTTCGCCTGACCCCAGGGCTCGGACTCGGGCTCAGCCCCGGAAGACGGCGAACTCCGCTCCGCCCGACCCCAGGGCTCGGACTCGGGCTCAGCCCCGGAAGACGACGAACTCCGCTCCGCCCGACCCTAGGGCTCGGACTCGGGCTCAGCCCCGGAAGATGACGAACTCCGCCTCGCCTGACCCCAGGGCTCGGACTTGGGCTCAGCCCCAGAAGACGACGAACTCCGCCTCGCCCGACCCCAGGGCTCGGACTCGGGCTCAGCCCCGGAAGACGACGAACTCCGCCTCGCCCGACCCCAGGGCTCGGACTCGGACTCGGGCTCAGCCCCGGAAGACGACGAACTCCGCCTCGCCCGACCCTAGGGCTCGGACTCGGGCTCAGCCCCGAAGGACGACGAACTCCGCTTCGCCCGACCCCAGGGCTCGGACTCAGCCCTGGCCTCAGCCGACGGTCTCCGCCTTGTCCGACCCGGGGGCTCGGACTCGACCCCGACCTTGGAAGATAGACTCGACCTCGACCTCGGAGGAGCCTCCACCTCGCCCAACCTAGGGCACGGACCGACCATGTCGACAGGAGGCGCCATCATTATCCTACCCCGAGCTGACTCAGGCTACGGGGAACAAGACCGACATCCCATCTGGCTCGCTCCACTATACGAGTAATGATGGCGCCCCGCATGCCCTATGACGACGGCGGCTCTCAGCCCCCTTACGGAAGCAAGAGGACGTCAGCAAGGACTCGACAGCCCCGACAGCTGTCCTTCCGCCAGGCTCCAGCGCTCCTCCGACGGCCACGGCATCACGCGAACTGGGTGCCAAAACCTCTCCAGCTGCCACGATGGCATGTACTTAGGACGCTAGCTCTCCACCGCTAGACACGCTAGCACACCGCTACACCCCCATTGTACACCTGGATCCTCTCCTTACGCCTATAAAAGGGAGGTCCAGGGCCCTCTTACAGAGGGTTGGCCGCGCGGGGAAGGACGGGACGGCGCTCGCGCAAGGCCACTCGCTCTCTCTCGCGTGGACGCTTGTAACCCCCTACTGCAAGCGCACCCGACCTGGGCGCGGGGCTAACACGAAGGCCGCGGGTTCCACCTCCCACGCTTGTCTCCCTCCGGCTGCTTCTCCCCCCTTCGCGTTCCGCCTCACGCCGACCCATCTAGGCTGGGGCACGCGGCGACAATTCACTCGTCGGTCCAGGGACCCCCCGAGTTTCGAAACACCGACACTATTCGAATAGGTTTGAACTCTGCGTAGAGGGGTACACTTTACCCACTAGTCTGGCTCTGCGATCTCATGATCAATGAGACCCGAATCCGAATCTCTTTCTTTCCTCGCACGTCCTAACCTTAACGGTTATACCGGAAGGAGTCAAGCCACCGCCATGTCCAAACCGGACAAAACATTCCCCCTCCTTATCCTCCCGGTGCTCCTCAGCCTTCATAACCCTGGGGTTGGACCGTACGAGTTCAGATTGAGTGACTGCCCACACAGTCTCGAGTGGTTGTACTTATCATGAGTACAGGTAGTGAAAGATGACAAACCAGTCCTTATATGAGGGGACAATCCTTCTGCTCACGCCTAAACCAGCTGAGCCTTCACCATAGGCCCTCCTCTAAACCAGGGAGTCCCTGATCATCCCTACTCAAAGGTGATAAGGGTGAAAACCCTTCATCATACACATTTTGAAAAACATTTTCTTTTGAAAAACTCACACCCTTTTCTCAAATCATTTGTAACAAATATATTAAGGATTGATTGCAGCAAGCGGCTTGGGTGGCCATAATAACTTGTCTCAAAATCATATCATGCATAAACTAACAGGCTGAGGGTTGTGGTTGAAAAATCATAGGTAATTTATGCATCAAAGGGATCCAGTGAGCTTGCCATGCTTATTCGGCGGAAGGGGGGAAAGCTCGCGGAACTGGCTTCTGGCTCCACTGTCTGGCGTAGACTTGCAGATCTGGCCTCCACGAGACGACACGAACGCTCCGATAACTATGCAACATGAATAAGCAAACATACAAACCAGCAAGTATATCAACAGATATTTAGTATAGTGGTCAGAATAGCGATATATGGATGGGTAGAGTCTTGAGTAGAATCTGTGTCATGTGGTGTTCAGATACTACTGCTGGTGGAGCGAAGGTGCTTACCAGGAGGGTGGACTGGAGACGAAGCGACACTATGCGTGTAGCCGGCAGAGTGGAGTATCTGAGTGGGTGGGGTGTTTGCCTTGGCTGAGGGTGTTGCGTGTGTGTGGAGAGGGAGAGGGTAGTTGGGTGTATTTATAGCTGAGTGTATGTGGTGTAGCATAGTGACGAATGAATTGTCTAACTTAGTATGAACAGGAGAGTTATAGGCAGAATATGGGACAAGAGTATTTTGGGAGTTTTCTGGAATATGGACCAGGCTTAAGGGATGACATGGTTGGATAGGGAATAATTCGATAAGAATTTAGAAACAAGAATTATTGGAATCTGAGTTTGGAAGCCTGGTTCGAAGGAATCTCAAAGTTAAGCATGCTCAACTTGGAGAAACCTAGGATGGGTGACCAGATGGGAAGTTCCCTACTGGAAGGAAAATCACAGTCACCGGAGTTCGTATGACTGAAATATTGGTCTAGCTGGTCTTAGGTGGACTGGACAGCATGACGGATGAGTAGTTGAAATTTGGGTGATCGAATGATCGATGAATAGTAACAATGAATAGTGACGACGAAAAGGTTGCCACAGATATCATCGATGAATAGTAACGTTAAATAGTAACAATGCTGAATAGTATCGGTGAATAGTAACGACGAATAGTAATGGTGAATAGTGATGGTGAATAGTTCGTATGAACGAACGATGAACGATGAATAGGAACTATGAACGAACGGACGAACGATCGAATGATCGGACGAACGAACGATCGAAATTTCGGCAGCATAACGACAGGAAAAAGATTATTTGGACGAACGAACAGACAAACGATCGAATGATCGGAATTTCGGCAGCATAACGGCAGGACAAAGATTATCCGGAAGAACGATGAATAGGGACTATGAACGAACGATGAACGATGAATAGGGAACTATGAACGAACGATGAACGATCGAATGATCGAACGAACGAACGATCAGAATTTCGGCAGCATAATGGTAGGACAAAGATTATCTAGAAGAACAATGAATAGGGACTATGAACGAACGATGAATGATGAATAGGGACTATGAACGAACGGTGAACGATCGAATGATCGAATGAACGAACGATCAGAATTTCGGCAGCATAACGGCAGGAAAAAGATTATTTGGACGAATGAACGGACGAACGGACGAACGAACCATGAACGATTGGACGAACGATCGAACGATCGGATGAACGAACGAACAAACTAAGAACAGGGGGACGAACGATCGAAGAACGACCGAACGATCCTTGTGCTAGTGTGTGCTTGTGTGGAACATGGAGTGGGTGTGTGTGGGGGGGGAAGAGAGTTGCCATGAAATGGCTTGGGGTGGGATGAGAGGAGGCCCTTACCCCTCTATTTATAGCCATGGTGGGGGGATTAGGGGGAGGGATGAGAGGATTAGTGGGAGATTAACATGTATTTGTCCTGTATAAGTGAGATTAGCTTGTAGAGCTCACCGTATGACACTGGAGGCATACGTATACGTATAAGCATGAGGAAAGTTATGAAGAAAATATTTATAGGGACTTGAAAAATGATTCTGAAGGTATTTCTCAAGAGGAAAATACTTGGAGATATATTGGTGGAATATTTGGGCAATATTTCTAGAAAGAACTTGAAGGGGATTACTCGGGAAATATCTGGGCAGTATTTTCTGGAAAGAATTTGAGGGGGATCACTGGAGAAACATTTGTAGGATATTCGAGGAGGATTTTGGAGAGAATATAGACCACTATATTTTATTTGCTGATATCAACTCGCAAACAAACATTTTGAAATGAAATTTGAAATTCATTTTGAATTTAGAGCGAGTTTGAGAAAATTCCAAGATTTGAATTTTTGGGATGCTACAAATCTACCCCACTTAAAAGGAATCTCGTCCTCGAGATTCGGCTTAGAAGGGTTATGGGCATAGCTTTACTTCAGCTACATATCTTCACTTTGCAACTCTTCGAGGAGATGGAACTTCAACAAAATCTGGCCCTTGCGGAGCATCCGGCTGCTGATTGCAAACGCTGATTCTGGCTACTCAAGATCATCTTCAGGCTTCTAGGTTTCGCTTGGCAGCTAGCTTATTGAGGAAGCATCGATGCCAACACACAAACCTTTCTCTTGCGAACTCCCTCATGGATTCCTTCCTTGATTAGTCTTCTGGTGCTTCATCAACAGAACTTGGGTGACCACTTCTCATCCAGAGACTTATATGCTTTGATGATCTGGTCCTCCACAAACTTGCTATATACCTTCTTCTTTTCTCCACAGCGGGAACCTTACTGGAACACTACCCCACTTAAAATGAATGAGGGTAGAACTCTTGAATCTTGGGGATTTGAACTCCTTGAAGTACCTCATAACACGGGTGTTACGGGGCCTTCTTCTGTTGTTGCTGCTTGAGCAGGCTGCGGAGAAATGACTGACACAGGGTTGATTCTGGGACAACCTTCTTCTCATCTTCTCTTCACTATCTTCTTTTCTCTTCTCACTTCTCACTTTTCACTGCCTCTTTCTTTCTCTTTGCTCTTCCCACTCGAGGATTCTATCAAAGAGTATTACTATCATACACTGGAGGAAACCAAAGACTATGAACCATGTGCAACAGTCTTCAACCCAAGAATCACCAAGCATTGTGATCTTAGGGGCGAGGGAGTGGAAAAAGAAGTTGCTTGCTATTTGGCAGAGGGGATTTTATCGGGAGTGTTTTGCTTGGGATGAGAACTGAGGGAGGTGGTGGTGGGTTTTTATAGGAGAGTGGTATGCGAGGTGGTGTTCAGGTGAGGAGTGGCGGTGATGGAGCAGGTGCTACGCGGCAGCGGGTGCAACAAGGGGAGGGGGGGACGGTGTTGCTGGCGGTAATGGCGGTGGGTGCGCTGCAAAGGGGGGTGGGGCGGTGGTGGTGCGCTGCAAAGGAGGTATGGGGGTGGTGGTAGTGCGCATGGAGGCGAGCACGGGTGCGGGGGGACATGGGTGAGTGGTGGGGTCTATGACCCTGATGTTTGTGGTTTCTGGTTCCAAGAATCTTTGCCTCTCTGTATGGTAATAGCTCCTTTTGTCCTCTTTTCCTGCTCACTTTGACTCAGGGGCAGTGCTTTGATTCTCACAGTCGGTCCTTTTGACTGAGCGACTAGACATGTTTCTTCAGTAGCTTATTCTAGGCTTCAAGGGTAAGCTTCTCGGTATCTTCTTGACTAAGGCGCTTTTCTATTGAGATGGGTTAAGATGAGAATGGAAGCATAAGGTGAGGATTAGCTCTAATTTGTGATCTACATTTTTAGAGAAAAGCCTTTCTTAAAAAGAAAGAAAACACATAAGCTCAGCAATGATAAGCACAAACAAATCAACTGTTTTGAATAAGGGAAGAATAGAGTTTTTTCAAAGCACAGACTACTCAGATTCGGGGGCTAAGCATAACTACTATTGCTTGGCTCCTGAATTGAGAACTATGCTAAATGCAACTTATGAGCACTAACGTTAAAGCATCACATATGCACTCAAAAGGGGAGAAAACATCAAGCGAAATTCATTTTGAAATGCCCTAGGGGGCACACAATTAGAGTTTTTCAAAACACGAGTCTACACGATTAACTCTCATACATGCAGGGCTCTAGCCAAGGTGAAGAAAAACTTCACTACCCAATGCATGTAGAGGACTGGGCATACTAACTTCAGACCAGGCAATTCTCTTCTAGCAAGGCTTGCACACAACTTCAATCTGAGACATCTCCTGGATGGGTCAACAGGGAGCTGATGTTGATGACTTCTTCTGGCGGCGACTGAGATGGCAAGACAGGGTCAAACTCTTCTTCAAGCGGGACTGGCTCTTGTAGCTCCTCAGAGGGCGGCGGTGCTGGCGAGGTGCTTGCAGCTTCTTCTTTGATCTCATGGGACGGTGCTGGAATCTTCTTCATGGTGAGGGGCTCAAACAACTCTGGTGGGGGATCTTGGGAGGATTCAGGGTGCTCTTGCTTATCCATAGCCTAAGGGAAGACTAGAATTCCTTCCAACACTATGGCTCCTTCCGGGAGTTCCCAAGCCTTCTTTTCTCCTCTGGTAGAGACCGGGTGACCTTCAAGAATCTGGGGGTCTTCAACTCTCACGGATTGAACTGGGTTGGATGAAGCAGGCTCTTGGATCCGCAGGGCTCTACGTTGGTTATGGGTTACCAAGTAGGCCTCCATCAACTTCTGGACGTGCTCATCCTTGGCTTGCTTCAGGGCTTCAACAGCAATGGCTTCGCGACTTTCCAAGGTAGCTATACGGGCTTGAGCTGAGGTGAGATCCACATGGAGCTTACGGTTGAGCTTCTCTGCGTCTTCTACTCGCACAATCATCTGACGGTGGTGCCGAGCCAAGAAATCATACTGTGCATCCAAAGTGAGCAGGTATGCAGTGAGGTACACGACTGTGGGGTCGTCCTCAAGCAGCTGCTGACCTTCCAAGGCACGCATCCTGGCCATCCAAATGGGACAGTCTCTCTGAAAGGGCGGAAAGAAACTGAGCGGTGTGTCGGCCACTTCTTCTTCATAGATCTGACACAGGGCCCTCAATGCCTTGCGAGCGACGACTTGGCAGGTGTCTTTGAATCTGTGCCCAGCAGTAGTGACACTCCATTCCACATGGTGCGGACTGGATCCAATATGTACAGTCACGACACACTTCTCTGTGCCATGCTCGACGAATTCACGGCCATCATACTCTGGCTGGCTCCTGATTCCGAGGCGGACTGTGCATGCTCTCAGCAACTTGGAGAAACCATCTTCATTCTGGCAAAAGCTGGTTTGGCAACGGACCTCCATCTGACTTCTGAGAGAAGGAAAGGGGAAAGCATTTTTGAAATGAAGGGATGAGAGCAAGAATTTTTTTTAAGAAAATAGTTTTGACTCAAAAACTTTTGGATCAGGCTAAGGGTTACGTCCTGCGGCCAACCTAACAGCTCTGATACCACCTGAAGCGCCCCAATCCTCTGGGACTCAAATTTGATACAATTACTAGTCCCAGGAGGCTAGTAAACACATTTATACAACAGATGATTTCAGATCTGCTTAAACGAGACAAACCTATAAAGGTGGCGATCAACTTTAAGAGTTGGTCCACAACTCGGGACATATCATCAGAGTGGGACTGAAGCAGCCCGATATACGCAGTGAAGCAAATCAGCGGTCCAACAGCCACATGCAAGGTTGGGAACAGTCGTAACTCTTACCCGATCTCCTTTTTCTGAAAAACAACAAATAAGCAAGGGTGAGTACAAACGTACTCAGCAGCCCACCTTCACCCGCGGAATGGGGAAATCAGATATAATGCATGGAATATGTGGAGCTCAGGATATTTTGCAAAAACAACAATATTTTATGCAGGGTTGTTTTGAAAAACATTTTGTATTTTTCAAAGCGCATCCTCTCCCAAAGGAGCAGGAAGTTTTTTTCAATATAGAACAAAATCCCCTAGACTAAACCATCCAGGTATCTCAGCAGTTTCCCACTGGTTTTCATTTTCAAAAATAGCCACTAGACTTCTCGTCCACCATAGCTCACGGCTCAACCGCCGGACCTTTTAAAAACCACTTTTCTCAAAAGCACCTCTTTTTTTGAAAGCAAAACACTAATTGCCATACCACACCAGACTCGTCCATTCCTGTGGACACAGACTATTCGAATAGGTTTGAACTCTGCGTAGAGGGGTACACTTTACCCACTAGTCTGGCTCTGCGATCTCATGATCAATGAGACCCGAATCCGAATCTCTTTCTTTCCTCGCACGTCCTAACCTTAACGGTTATACCGGAAGGAGTCAGGCCACCGCCATATCCAAACCGGACAAAACATTCCCCTTCCTTATCCTCCCGGTGCTCCCCAGCCTTCATAACCCTAGGGTTGGACCGTACGAGTTCAGATTGAGTGACTGCCCACAGTCTCGAGTGGTTGTACTTATCATGAGTACAGGTAGTGAAAGATGACAAACCATTCCTTATATGAGGGGACAATCCTTCTGCTCACGCCTAAACCAGCTGAGCCTTCACCTTAGGCCCTCCCCTAAACCAGGGAGTCCCTGATCATCCCTACTCAAAGGTGATAAGGGTGAAAACCCTTCATCATACACATTTTGAAAAGCATTTTCTTTTGAAAAACTCACACCCTTTTCTCAAATCATTTGTAACAAATATATTAAGGATTGATTGCGGCAAGCGGCTTGGGTGGCCATAATAACTTGTCTCAAAATCATATCATGCATAAACTAACAGGCTGAGGGTTGTGGTTGAAAAATCATAGGTAATTTATGCATCAAAGGGATCCAGTGAGCTTGCCGTGCTTATTCAGCGGAAGGGGGGAAAGCTCGCGGAACTGGCTTCTGGCTCCACTGCCTGGCGTAGACTTGCAGATCTGGCCTCCACGAGACGGCACGAACGCTCCGATAACTATGCAACATGAATAAGCAAACATACAAACCAGCAAGTATATCAATAGATATTTAGTATAGTGGTCAGAATAGCGATATATGGATGGGTAGAGTCTTGAGTAGAATCTGTGTCATGTGGTGTTGAGATACTGCTGCTGGTGGAGCGAAGGTGCTTACCAGGAGGGTGGACTGGAGACGAAGCGACACTATGCGTGTAGCCGACAGAGTGGAGTATCTGAGTGGGTGGGGTGTTTGCCTTGGCTGAGGGTGTTGCGTGTGTGTGGAGAGGGAGAGGGTAGCTGGGTGTATTTATAGCTGAGTGTATGTGGTGTAGCATAGTGAAGTTCACTGTTGGTGAGAATAGTGACGAATGAATTGTCTGACTTAGTATGAACAGGAGAGTTATAGGCAGAATATGGGACAAGAGTATTTTGGGAGTTTCTGGAATATGGACCAGGCTTAAGGGATGACATGGCTGGATAGGGAATAATTCGATAAGAATTTAGAAACAAGAATTATTGGAATCTGAGTTTGGAAGCCTGGTTCGAAGGAATCTCAAAGTTAAGCATGCTCAACTTGGAGAAACCTAGGATGGGTGACCAGATGGGAAGTTCCCTACTGGAAGGAAAATCACAGTCACCGGAGTTCGTATGACTGAAATATTGGTCTGGCTGGTCTTAGGTGGACTAGACAGCATGACGGATGAGTAGTTGAAATTTGGGGTGATCGGATGATCGATGAATAGTGACGACGAAAAGGTTGCCACAGATATCATCGATGAATAGTAATGTTAAATAGTAATGATGCTGAATAGTATCGGTGAATAGTAATGATGAATAGTAACAATGAATAGTAATGGTGAATAGTGATGGTAAATAGTTCGTATGAACGAACGATGAACGATGAATAGGAACTATGAATGAACGGACAAACGATTGAATGATCGGACGAACGAACGATCGGAATTTCGGCAGCATAACGACAGGAAAAAGATTATTTGGACGAACAAACGGACAAACGATCGAATGATCGAACGAACGAACGATCGGAATTTTGGCAGCATAACGGCAGGACAAAGATTATCCGGAAGAACGATGAATAGGGACTATGAACGAACGATGAACGATGAATAGGGAACTATGAATGAACGATGAACGATCGAATGATCGAACGAACGAACGATCAGAATTTCGGCAGCATAACGGTAGGACAAAGATTATCTGGAAGAACGATGAATAGGGACTATGAACGAACGATGAATGATGAATAGGGACTATGAACGAACGATGAACGATCGAATGATCGAACGAATGAACGATCGGAATTTCGGCAGCATAACGGCAGGAAAAAGATTATTTGGACGAACGAACGGACGAACGATCGGACGAACGGACGAACGAACCATGAACGATCGGACGAACGATCGAACGATCGGACGAACGAACGAACAAACTAAGAACAGGGGGACGAACGATCGAAGAACGACCGAACGATCCTTGTGCTAGTGTGTGCTTGTGTGGAACATGGAGTGGGTGTGTGTGGGGGGGGGAAGAGAGTTGCCATGAAATGGCTTGGGGTGGGATGAGAGGAGGCCCTTGCCCCTCTATTTAAAGCCATGGTGGGGGGATTAGGGGGAGGGATGAGAGGATTAGTGGGAGGATGAGAGGATTAGTGGGAGATTAGCATGTATTTGTCTTGTATAAGTGAGATTAGCTTGTAGAGCTCACCGTATGACACTGGAGGCATACGTATACGTATAAGCATGAGGAAAGTTATGAAGAAAATATTTATAGGGACTTGAAAAATGATTCTGAAGGTATTTCTCAAGAGGAAAATACTTGGAGATATATTGGTGGAATATTTGGGCAATATTTCTAGAAAGAACTTGAAGGGGATTACTCGGGAAATATCTGGGCAGTATTTTCTGGAAAGAATTTGAGGGGGATTACTGGAGAAACATTTGTAGGATATTTGAGGAGGATTTTGGAGAGAATATAGACCACTATATTTTATTTGCTGATATCAACTCGCAAACAAACATTTTGAAATGAATTTTGAAATTCATTTTGAATTTAGAGCGAGTTTGAGAAAATTCCAAGATTTGAATTTTTGGGATGCTACAGTTTATAGACTCTCTAAGGCGCTTTATGGGCTCAAGCAAGCCACAAGAGCATGGTATGAATGCCTAAGAGATTTTCTTATTGCTAATGGCTTCAAAGTCAGAAAAGCCGATCCTACACTCTTTACTAAAACACTTGCAAATGATTTGTTTGTATGCCAAATTTATGTTGATGATATCATAATTGGGTCTACTAACGAATCTACATGTGAAGAGTTTAGTAGGATCATGACACAAAAATTTGAGATGTCTATGATGGGGGAGTTAAAGTATTTTCTAGGATTCCAAGTCAAGCAACTCCAAGAAGGCACCTTCATTAGCCAAACGAAGTACATTCAAGACATTCTAACCAAGTTTGGGATGAAGGACGCCAAGCCCATCAAGACACCCATGGGAACTAATGGGCATCTCGACCTCGACACGGGAGGTAAATCCGTAGATCAAAAGGTATACCAGTCGATGATAGGTTCCTTACTCTATTTATGCGCTTCACGACCGGATATTATGCTTTCCGTATGCATGTGTGCAAGATTCCAAGCCAATCCTAAGGAAACTCACCTTAGGGCCGTAAAACGAATCTTGAGATATTTAGTTTATACTCCTAAGTTTGGCCTTTGGTACCCCAGAGGATCAACATTTGATTTAATTGGTTATTCCGATGCCGATTGGGCAGGGTGCAAAATTAATAGAAAGAGCACATCAGGGACTTGCCAGTTCTTGGGAAGATCTCTGGTGTCTTGGGCTTCAAAGAAGCAAAACTCTGTGGCTCTTTCAACCGCCAAAGCCGAGTATATTGCCGCAGGCCATTGTTGCGCGCAATTGCTTTGGATGAGGCAAACCCTTAGGGACTATGGTTACAAATTAACCAAAGTTCCTCTTCTATGTGATAATGAGAGTGCAATCCGCATGGCGGATAATCCCGTTGAGTATAGCCGCACTAAACACATAGCCATTAGGTATCATTTTCTAAGGGATCACCAACAAAAGGGGGATATCGAGATTGCATATATTAACACCAAAGAACAATTAGCCGATATCTTTACCAAGCCATTGGATGAGCAAACCTTTACCAAACTTAGGCATGAGCTAAATATTCTTGATTCTAGGAATTTTGAATGATATTTTGCATACATAGCTCACATATATACCTTTGATCATCTCTTTCATGTGCTATGACTAATGTGGTTTCAAGTCCATTTCATGCTAAGTCATAGATTGAAAGGGAAAAGGAGTCTTCGGCGAAGACAAGGCTTCCACTCTGCTCCATCAAATCATTCATCCTTCGCCGTCGCTCCGCACTAACTCTCCAACTTTGGTATAGTCTTCACTCCTTTACTTCCATCCAAAGGGGGAGAGAGTAGTTTAAAAGGGCTTATATTTCACTCAAGCATCCATTTTTGGCGATTCATGCCAAAGGGGGAGAGAGTATTAGCCCAAAGCAAAAGGACCACACCACCACCAATTTCTAAAAATGTAGTCTTTTAATTGGTATTAAAAGAAGTTTTTCAATTAGTATCTTATTTTGATATAATTTTGAATTGGTTTACCCTCTTCAAAATTAATATCTAAAACCCTCTTGAACACTAAGAGGAGGATTTCATTAAGGGGGAGTTTTGTTTAGTCAAAGGAAAAGCATTTGAAACAGGGGGAGAAAATTTCAAAACTTGAAAATGCTTCTCAAAATCTTATTCATTTACCTTTGACTATTTGCAAAAGAACTTTGAAAAGAATTTCCAAAACATTTTGCAAAACAAAACATGTGGTGCAAGCGTGGTCCAAAATGTTAATAAGAAGAAAAGACATCCATGCGCATCTAGTAAGTAATATTTATTGGTTTCATTCCAAGCAACCTATGCATTTATATTATGCAAACTAGTTTAATTCTGCACTTCCATATTTGCTTTGGTTTGTGTTGGCATCAATCACCAAAAAGGGGGAGATTGAAAGGGAAATAGGCTTACACCTTTTCCTAATTAATTTTGGTGGTTGAATTGCCCAACACAAATAATTGGACTAACTAGTTTGCTCTAGATTATAAGTTTTACAGGTGCCAAAGGTTCACAATAGACCAATAAAATGACCAAGAAAGGGTTCAAACAAAGAGAGCCAAAGACAACCGAAGTGTGCCCTGGTCTGGCGCATCGGACTGTCCGGTGGCACACCGGACAGTGTCCGGTGTACCAGGGAACTCAGCTCCAAACTCGTCACCTTCGGGAAAATCAGAGGGCGCTCCGCTATAATTCACCGGACTGTCTGGTGTGCCAGCGGAGCAATAGCTACTTCAGCACTAACGGTCGACTGCAACCGCATTCAATGCACTACAGTGCGCGCCAGAGTCAGAGCAGCGTCAGAAGGCGCACCAGACAGTCTACAGTACTTGTCCGGTGCACCACCGGACAGCCAGAAGACCCCACCTGTCAGAGCTCCAACGGTCGAACCCTAACGGCCGGGTGACGTGGCTGGCGCACCGGACTGTCCGGTGCGCCATGCGACAGCAGCCTCTACCAAACGGCTAGTTTGGTGGTTGGGGCTATAAATACCCCAACCACCCCACCATTCATTGCATCCAAGTTTTCCACCTTCCAACACCTTACAAGAGCTATTGCATTCAATTCTAGACACAACCAAAGAGATCAAATCCTCTCCCAAGTCCGGAATCACTCCAAATCAAATAGTGACTAGAGAGAGCGACATTTGTGTTCATTTGAGCTCTTGCGCTTGGATTGCTTCTTTTCTTTCTCATTCTTTCTTGTGACCAACTCAATTGTAACCAAGGCAAGAGACATCAATTGTGTGGTGGTCCTTGCGGGGACTTAGTGTCCCGTGTGATTGAGAAGAGAAGCTCACTCGGTCTAAGTGATAGTTTGAGAGAGGGAAAGGGTTGAAAGAGACCCGGTCTTTGTGACCACCTCAACGGGGAGTAGGTTTGCAAGAACCGAACCTCGGTAAAACAAATCCTTGTGTCTCACTCTTTATTTGCTTGCGATTTGTTTTTCACCCTCTCTCTCGGACTCGCTTATATTTCTAACGCTAACCCGGCTTGTAGTTGTGATTAACTTTGTAAATTTCAGTTTCGCCCTATTCACCCCGCCTCTAGGCGACTTTCAGAAAGGGAAATGGAGTATTCGGCAAAGACGACGCTTCCACTCAACTCCATCGGTATTATCTACTCTTTACAGGTATTCCGCCATCTCTCCATATTGGTATAATCTTTCACTCATATATTGTTTGCCAAAGGGGGAGAGAAGTTACTAAGGGCTCACAAAGTCTCTGTTTTTGGCGATTCATGCCAAAGGGGGAGAGAGTATTAGCCCAAAGCAAAAGGACCGCACCACCAGCACCACCACCTAAACTTTTAATTATGTTTTGAAAATTTTTATTGGTATTAGTATCTTTCAAATTGGTATTCCCCTAATGCGAGTATCTCAATTAATATATCCCAAAACCCTCTTGAAAGCTAAGAGGAGAATTTCATTTAGGGGGAGTTTTGTTTAAGTCAAAGGAAAAGCATTTGAAACAGGGGAGAAAATTTCAAATCTTGAAAATGGTTCTCACAATCTTATTCATATACCTTTGACTATTTTCAAAAGGACTTTGAAAAGATTTTCCAAAAGAATTTGCAAAAACAAAACTAGTGGTGCAAATGTGGTCCAAAATGTTAAATATCAAATCAAACTTATACTTAGAAATACTTAGAAACTTATGCACATCTGTCAAAATGCAAACTAGTTACATTTCTACACTTTATATTTGCTTTGGTTTGTGTTGGCATCAATCACCAAAAAGGGGGAGATTGAAAGGGAAATAGTCTCAACATTTCCTATAATTGATTTTGGTGTTTGACGACCATCACAAACCTTATGGACTAACCAGTTTGCCTAGTTGATCATTTCACAGGTGCATAAGTTCATCTACAACTATTCTAATCGACTGTCCAGAATACCATAGATTATTCCGGACAGGAGAAGCTTTTTGGAAAAACAGACTAAGCGTGGACCGTCTGGGCCCTTGCGGCGGACCGTCCGCGACACTAGGGTGAGCCTCGGACAGAACCAATGCAAAAACACAAGTCTACACTACGGACCATCCGATGGAAAAGCAAGCACCGTCCGAGACCATGCGCGGACCGTCCGGCCTCAGGCGTGGACTGTCCGGTCGGTGAAGAACCGAAAAACCCGAAGGTGACGGGTTCGGTAAAATGAATTATAGCGTCCTCACGGACCGTCCGGGGTGCACGACCAGACCATCCGCGACTGCCTTTATCTGACATCTGACGATGCATTAAATGCAAAATAGCCGTTACTGCTGACCGTTACGTTTTCAACCGTTGATGTGCAGGGGCGGACCGTCCGGACCAGGGACGCGGACCGTCCGCGGTCGACAGAAAAGGAGCAACAGCTAGGAAGTGGTTGGGGGCTATAAATACAACCCCAACCACCTCCATTCAAGAGAACCCAAGCACTCCAATCTTTCACATTCAATACAAGAGCTAGCAATCCATTCCAAGACACAATCAAAGTTTCCAATCTCTCCAAGTTCCACTATTGAGACAAGTGATCATTAGTGATTAGTGACTTGAGAGAGAGAGAGTGATCCGTGTATTATTTGTCGCTCTTGTCGCTTGGCTTTTGCAATCATGTTTTCTTCTTCTCCCATTCTTATTCTTAAGTGACTTGTAATCAAAGCAAGAGACACCAAGTGTGTGGTGGTCCTTGTGGGGTCTAAGTGACCCGTTTGATTAAGGAGAAAGCTCACTTGGTCTAGGTGACCGTTTGAGAGAGGGAAAGGGTTGAAATAGACTCGGTCTTTGTGACCACCTCAACGGGGAGTAGGTTTGCAAGAACCGAACCTCGGTAAAATAAATCACCGTGTTATCCGCTTCATTTGCTTTTGATTTGTTTTTTGTCCTCTCTCTCGGACTCGATTTTGTTTCTAATGCTAACCCCAGCTTATAGTTGTGCCATGAGTTTATAAATTTTAGATTCCGCCTATTCACCCCCCTCTAGGCGACTTTCAGGATCTTTATGTGGTAGGTTACAAGTGAAGTCTTCTGAATGGAGAAAAGCTAGTGAGATAGGTAGATGATCGATGGATGATGGGGTACCCCCTAGGCCTTATATACTCGACCGTGGGGCACTCCATGCGTACATGAGGATTATGTATATCCTAAATAATAGTGAACCGATTGAACTGATCTTCCTACAATCTTGCTGACTTATCCCTAATCCGCCCCGATATTCAAGGGCGCCGTACGCGGGAAAGTCGGGCGGTTGCTGCGAATAGCGCACGAGTCTGATGGGTTGCCTAGGCCTGAGTCTGCTTCTTTCTCAGGTTGACCCACTCCGCCAGTAGTTCTGACCTAGCCCCTCGAAGGGATGACCTTACGAGGTAATTGGCCTAAGGCCCCGCGCGATGCCTTCTTGCCTTCTAGTGAACCCGGGGATATCTGTCCCCCACAAGCCCCCAATCTTTGAGTTGATTTTGAAATAATCAGCCCAAAGATTATAGGTCCGGCTCAGGGGTTCGTTATATGACACGATTTCCATTCTGCCGATGGTGCACCCATTGGGTGTAGCCCCCGAGCTTTGAGTGGATTTTGAAAATAATCTATTCAAAGGTCTTCATCTTATGCTTTAGAAATCAGTATTTTGTCACCATCTTATGCTTTAGAAATCAGCACTTTGTCTTCCTGGGACTAAAAAATCTATTGAGTGGGTGTAGCCCCCGAGCTTTGAGTGGATTTTTGGAAATAATTCATTCAAAGGTCTTCATCTTATGCTTTAGAAAATCAATATTTTATCATCGTCTTGTGCTTTAGAAATCAACATTTTGTCTCCATGGGACTACAAATCTATTGGGTGCATCGGAGGTGCACCCAATGAGTGTAGCCCCCGAGCTTTGAGTGGATTTTTGGAAATAATCCATTCAAATGTCTTAATTTTATGCTCTTACGAATTCAAACGACGTTATCCGTCCATGCCTTGTTAGGTCTGAAATTAATTTGATCGGTGACATATTGGATGTCTGACTGGTTGAGGCAGATGGCTCTTAGCTGGACATCACCCTGCTCTGTGCTTCAATGCTTCTTCTGATTGGACTTGCAGTTCAGTAGCTACATTTGGACTTCCTCCCATCTCAGCCGATCTCTTCCTTTTGTCGTGGTACATTCATTGCGTATATTTTGTGGATATGACTTTTTCAAAAAATCTTTGAAAATTCTTGGCGACACACCCAATGGGTGTGCCCAAGGGGTGTTTTGGTACGCAGAGTGTTTACCACACTATCCTGGAGTAGTAACTTGATGTGACCGTGTGGTGTAATCATATTGCCTGAGCTGTTGACCTTGGTCCAAACGGTATCGTGTTACACGAAGCGGCGCTTGTTGCCTGACTCATTTTCAGGCGGCTTGAATTGCTTATTGAATACTTGCGACTGTTCGGCGAGCGTGGTAGGAAGTGGACGGTCACCCCCGGCCTCTATAAATAGTCTGCTTGTCCTGTTGTTCTATTCACTCATCCTTCGATCATTTGCCGTTTTCTTCTTCTTCGCTCTCTCCTTCTCCAACCAACCATGGGTAGAGGCAAGAGGGGTCATGGTTGGCCTCGCCACGCTGACGGGAAGCGCAAGCATGCTCCGAGTCCCCCTCGGAGGACTTTGTGGACTTAGAGTACTTGGAGGAGGCCGACCGCTCGCATGCTCCGGCTTCTCCCCCGGCGTCATCCGAGGACTCAGATGACTCCGTGGGGCTCTCCACCATGGCTCGGACGTACTGGCGCTCCATCTAGCGCGCCGGGCTCAGTGGGTCGGATGAGTCAAGGATCTCCTCAGATGAGGCAGACTCCTCCGACTCCTCCAAGGAGTGGAGCGACGGTGACGGGGATGACGAGGGCGACAGCAGCGGCGAGGGTGACGGTGGCGACGACAGCGACGACAACGGCAAGGGCAACGGTGGCAACGGCAGCGGCAACGGCGGCGACGGTGGCAGCGACGGCGGCAAGGGCGATGGTGGTGACGGCAGCAGCGACGACGGCAAGGGCGACGGTGACGGCGGCGGCGAGGGCAGTGGCATAATGCCACTGGTTTAAATTTTAGTATAAGTAGTAGTAATAGTAGTAGTAAGTAGCAGTAGAATAATGTAGTGTTAGTTAGTAGTGTGGTGTAGTGTAAGTAGTTGGGTAATGTAATGTAAATGTAGTGACAAGGGTAGAAGAAGTTGACTCATAATGAGTCGGTTTCGAGTTTGTGTTACTCCCTCCATTACGAATCAAGGATGTAGTTGCTCCAAGTAATCACTGTTGTTTTGCTTTTCGCTTGCGCGCTCAAAGGTTTGTCCATGCGCTTGACAATGCTGGCATTTTAGGGGTAATGTCCGAGTGACGACTGAGGCTTTTAGTTTTCCGAGTGGTGATCTGGCACTTTAGAGGTAATGCCCGACCCAAGGAGCCCATTTATACTCGTGCCGACGTGCCTTTTTGATTTCCGAGCCCTAACTTCACTTTTTCCTTAGCTGCTTCTCTGCTTTTCTGAATTTCTGAGCCCGCTCGTTCCGCCCGAGAGATTGCAATGGCTCCCAAGCGGAAGAGACAGAGCGCCGTTGCTGCGATCATCCCACCCATCGATCCCAACAGCCAGCTTCCGTTCGCTGGTAATCATATGTCCGCTATCTCTGAATCTGATCTTTTTCACCTTGTTGAGACTAGGGTTTTGCCACCAAAGGAACTCTGTTCTTGGAGGATCTGTCATGGGGTCACTGTTCCGACAGAGGACACCCATGAATCTTTTGTCTACGTGTCGTTTCTCATCCGCGGACTCGCTCTTCCCATCTCTCCTTTTTTCCGCGGTCTCCTTGATTTCTATGATTTAAATCTGACACACTTAAACCCTAACTCTATTCTTCAAGTTGCCATTTTCATACATCTGTGCGAGGCTTTTCTTGCAATTCTTCCTCATTTCAGACTCTAGAGGTACTTCTATCACTGTCGGCCCGGGATGGCTAGAGGGCAGCATCAGCTTGTCGGCGGTGCAAGTTTAGAGCTTCGTCGGGGGAGGAAAGTGGAATATCTCGATATCCCCCTCAAGGACAGCATTAAGGGATGGCGCTTTGAGTGGTTCATTGTGGAGAATCACGGCAAATCCCTCCCCCTCGGTCAGGGTGGCAACCAGACGTTCGTACGCCTAGTTGTGTAGAGTCTCCCACTTTTTCTGAGATAACCGAAGCCAAAGTGCTGCTTGCTGAAATCTGCTCGTTGAAGGATAAGGGTATGGCTGCTGAGGCCGTGGTAGCTGACTTTGTTTCAAGAACATTCAACCTTTGAAATACAGAGTTTATCCTGCTTATTTGTATACCGGCATCAATGATTCCACCTGGGTCACAAACAGACAGATTCCTAATGAGGACTTGCTGAGCTAACTGGACATGATACTGAGGGGCAGGGTCTCAAATGCTGGTGCTCCCTTAGCTTACTCTGTGTGGAACCTGCCTCCAAATAGGCTCTTCTCTGAATTTGTCTCCAACCCTCCTGCTCGTGATGGTAGCCTGGGCCATAGAGTGCGACCCTCCCCTGAGGATATTGAGGCCTTGATTGCTCCACTTCGGAACCTTCCCGAGGCTGAGAGGCAAACTCATTTTGAGATGCCAGCTAGCATAGATGATGCTGAGATGGACGCTGTGCTTAGCATGCTGGACGGGGAATCCTCTGACTAATCGTACCGAGCCGATGGCCATCACAACTGGACAAGAGTTTGGCGAGGATGCGGAGATCCAGAAACCCGAAGGTGCCCGCTCGAAGCGTTCACGCCGAGTGAACTGCCCTGCTGCACTTGTCGAGGAGAATAAGAAGAAGAGGCGACTTTGGTGATTGTCGTGCCTAGATCAAGATGCTGGTCCTTCTGCGTTGCTCCTTGGTGATGGCCTAGTGGACACCATCCCTGATGTCAATGCTGAAGGTTGAGATGATGCTCAGGCTACTGGTGGTGTGTTTGACAAGGATGAAGAGGAAGAAGAAATTCCACCGATCTGCAAGAACAGCCGTCACTACAGAGGCAGCGACGGGGGCAACGATATTCCCTCCCAAGCCTTGTCGGCACTCGTCAGCCTTCAAGGGCTTTCAATATCAGACTTTGACTAGGAACTAGAAGAGGTCATTCCCGAAGATATTTTATCAGAGCCTCCTGAGGCTGACATTCCAACCATCTGTTCAGAAGTCCGAGATGGTGGTATTTTGCTGCATGATTCTGCTGGGCAAGAGGTAACCCGGGTGGTGTCTCGTGCATCGTCGACCTTAGAGGGCAGTCTTCCATGCAAAAGTGCTGATCCGAGTCATCTAACTCCTATGGAGGTGGCTGCTGCAGAAGACCCAGCCCTCGAGGGTAGCGCTGGTAGCGTCCCAGCCCCCGATGGTGGCGCTGGTAGCAACCTAGCCCCTGACGGTGTTGGAGCATGCTCCCTCTCTACTGCTTCCATGGACGTCCACATTGGATCGCCCCCAGTCCTGTTCGAGGAGGCTACGGTGACGCACATTTCTACGGCTCTCGCTGGTCAAGTCACTTTAGAGGCTAGTGAGCCAGACGCCAGGAGCCTGTCGCCTGCTGGTGGGGCTGAAGTTACCCCGATTCATGCTCTTGAGATTGTTCCTGCTGATTTTCCCTCATTGAGCCATGCACCGACTCTTCCTGCCTTGGGTCTTCCCCTATTCCTTTCTAATCTTCAGGTGAGTAAACTTTTTGCTCTTTATTGTTTGTACTAGCGAATTATCTTTTTTGCTCATCTGTCCATGACCACAGGATTTTGTTGACGGTGTATCCGCCCAACTGAGATCTTGCGGCGCTACTGTTCCCGATCAAGCTTTATCTCTGATGCAGTGGAACCCTCTGCTGCTCCAAAAACAAATAGATGATTTGAAGGCATCGAATACTGGTTAGTGAACTCACGGTCTCTCTAGTTGCTTCAATTACTTAGCTTATCTTTAATCACGTGTTCTCCTTCAGCTGCTTTATCAAATTTGGCTCGGCGGTGCTCTTACTTTGAGGAGACGTACTCTTAGAGTCAGGCCGACTTAGCCCAAACTTCTGCTTTTCTGGATAGTGTACGTTCTCTGAATTCTTCTCTAAATGCATAGCTTGATTCCGAGAGGATGGCACACGAGGTAAACTTCGTTGACTGACCTTACTTTGTTATCCTTGCTTCAATGCTGAATGCTGTTCTTTGCTTGCAGGAAGAAAAACAAACACTTGTTGCTTCCCGTGACAATCTAGACAGGCTGTACCGTGACGCTAGTAACTCCTTGACCATCCTGGAGAGGAGCCACCGCTTCACCATGTCTTACTTAGACCATCATCGCCACGAGCTGCAGACATCTCGGGATGAAGTATCTCGACTTGGCTAGTTATTGTCCACCAAGGATTCCACCATCAGAGAACTACGCGCCTCGAAGAAGCTTGCCGCGCAGGAGCTAGAGGCCACTCAAATTGCTATTAAGACATTGGAGAATAACTGTGTCGTCCTGAAGGCTCAGCGCGACAGGGCTATGGATAAAGCCGTTCGTGTTGGGCGGATCCTGATGAGGAGGCCCGACGTCATAGTGCCTAATGATATTATTGCTGATGTCAAGGCCGCGCCTGATGCCGCAAGCCGTCCATCCTCTTATGTTGCCCCTGCGAAGGATGCTGTCTGCAAAGATACTTCGACGTAGTGATTTCCTGTAAAACACTTATTTATCGAGTTAGCATCTCTTTAGAGAAAAGATGCAATATGAATTCTGCACGCGCGCAACAGTTATGTTAGAACTTGATTATTCCGTGGGCAGGGTGCTAGGAAACACCCCTGGCACTTGTAAGTGAGATATTTCTTTTTTCGAAGTACTCTTAATTTGAGCTGGTTATTCTGCCACCAGGGTACAGTGGTCACCCTAAATCATGTGAATGCAAGTATACCGCATCGACTTAAGTAGGGGTGAAAACGGGTCGAGTATACCCGTCGGGTACCGGATACGGATAGTGCAAATACCCATTTTTTCGGATACGGATTCAGGTATTTTTATATTCGGGGCGGATATGGGTAATACCCGAATACTGAAGCTTTGGATTCGAGTCGGATACGGAATGAGGACTACCCGGTAAATACCCGGATAGTCGGGTCAGATACGGGTACCCGGAATTCGGGTACCCGTTTTTTCATTTCCTGCATAATAATATAGTTATAAAATCATAACTTTTACATATGAAATCGGATGAAGATAAAGTTTATATGAAAATTATAGAGCTCAAAGAGATCTATAACTTTGTAGTACATCAAATTTTTGTTTAAACATATATTTAAGCCAAAATCATTGAAATAATGTTCAAATTTATATCAAATTAATGTACTTTATCATTTTTATGTGGGGGGACTTAATGTTATCTCCACGTGGAAACTTACGGTTATCTTTGTAGAGACTATTTATTAGTATTGGTAACTTATTTATAATTTTCGATCGACGCTACATTATTTTCTGAATTTAATTGTATTTTTGATGATTTTCTATGACAAGAAATTAATAGATGTATAAATAGCCTCAAAAAATCATGAAATTTTATGGAGGCACAACATATGTTCATATATAACCATAAAATATATTTGGATCATAGGATCTATAAGATGCCCGCGTTTCTTCCATTTCACTTTCACTTATTTGTATGAGTTACATGTAAAATCACTGTAGGTATCCAAGTTTTAACATAATCAATACTTTACTTTATCATTTTCATATGAGGACTTGAGTTATCTTCGTATAAAATGTTAATTAGTTTTTGTAACTTATTTGCAATTTTTGAGTGAAACTAGAATATTTTATAAATTTTTAATATTGGGGTGTTGGTTCTACAATGTCCTCATGATTAGTAACTGTCGGGGACCATAATTAGGGGTACCCTCAAGGCTCCTAATTCTCAGCTGGTAACCCCCATCAGCACAAAGCTGCAAAGGCCTGATGGGTGCGAATAAGTCAGGGATCAGTCCATTCGAGGGGCTCGATCACGCCTCGCCCGAGCCTAGCCTCGGACAAGGGCAGCCGACCCCGGAGGATCTCCATCTCGCCCGAGGCCCCCCTTCAGCGGCGAACATATTCCCGGCTCGCCCGAGGCCCTGCCTTCGCCAAGAAGCAACCCTGACCAAATCGCCGCACCGACCGACCAAATCGCAGGACCATTTAATGCAAAGGTGGCCTGACACCTTTATCCTGACGCGCGCCCCCCAGCCGGTAGAGCCGAAGTGACCGCCGTCACTTCGCCGCTCCACTGACCGGCCTGACAGAAGGACAGCGCCGCCTGCGCCACTCCAACTGTGGTGCCACTTGACAGAGTGAGACTGACGGGCAGTCAGGCCCAGCCGAAGGCTTCATAGGAAGCTCCGCTTCGCCCGACCCCAGGGCTCGGACTTGGGCTAAGTCCCGGAAGACGGCGAACTCCGCTCCGCCCGACCCCGGGCTCGGACTTGGGCTAAGTCCTGGAAGACGACGAACTACGCCCGACCCAGGGCTCGGACTCGAGCTAAGTCCCGGAAGATGACGAACTCCGCCCGACCCAGGGCTCGGACTCGGGCTAAGTCCCGGAAGACGGCGAACTCCGCCCGACCCAGGGCTCGGACTCGGGCTAAGTCCCAGAAGACGACGATCTCCGCCTCGCCCAACCCAGGGCTCGGACTTGGGCTCGGCCCCAGAAGACGATGATCTCCGCCTCGCCCGACCCAGGGCTTGGACTTGGGCTCGGCCCCAGAAGACGACGAACTCCGCTTCGCCCGACCCCAGGGCTCGGACTCCGCCCCGGCACCGGCCGGCAATCTCCGCCTCGCCCGACCCGGGGGCTCAGACTCGACCTCGGCTTCGGAGGAGCTTCCACATCGCCCAACCTAGGGCGCAGACCAGCCACGTCAACAGGAGGCGCCATCATCACCCTACCCCGAGCTGACTCGGGCCGCAGGGAACAAGACCGGCGTCCCATCTGGCTCGCTCCGCCAGATAGGCAATGATGGCGCCCCGCATGCTCTGTGACGACGGCGGCTCTCAGCCCCCTTACGGAAGCAAGAGGACGTCAGCAAGGACTCAACCGCTCCGACAGCTGTCCCTCCGCCAAGCTCCATCGCTCCTCCGACGGCCACGACATCACACCAGCTGGGTGCCAAGATCTCTCCGGCTGCCACAACGGCATGTACCTAGGGCGCTAGCTCTCCTCCGCTAGACACGTAGCACTCTGCTACACCCCCCATTGTACACCTGGATCCTCTCCTTGCGCCTATAAAAGGGAGGACCAGGGCCCTCTTAGAGAAGGTTGGCCGTGCGGGGACGAGGACGAGACACGCGCTCGCCCGGAGCCGCTCGCTCCCTCTCCCGCGTGGACGCTTGTAACCCCCTACTGCAAGCGCACCCGACCTGGGCGTGGGATGAACACGAAGGCCGCGGGATCCCCACCTCTCTCACGCCGGTCTCCGACCACCTCGCTCTCCCCCCTTCGCGCTCGCCCTCGCGCTCGACCCATCTGGGCTGGGGCACGCGGCGACATTCACTCGTCGGCTCAGGGACCCCCCGGTCTCGGAACGCCGATAGTTGGCGCGCCAGGTAGGGGCCTGCTGCGTGTTGACGAATAGCTTCCCGTCAAGCTCCAGATGGGCAGTCTCCAGCAACCTCTCCAACCCGGGACGATGCTCCATTTCGGGAGTCTTGAGTTCATGTCCCTCGACGGCAGCTACGACATGATACTCCTTCCACCGCCGCGCGACAACGACAGTGGCGGCCGACAGCCCGCCTGCCGGCGGCGGAATCGACGACGTCTTCCCCGCATGGTGGAAGAACGACCTTCAAGCTCATCCTGCCCTCTTCCCCACCGGCGGAGGGGAAGACGGGGCAACCAAGGCCAAGCAGGAGACAGTGCCTCGCCGGCTGTCGAGCGAGTCGATGGCCCAGGCGCCCCAACGGGGGGCGCACCGGGCGTCGACCTCGTGTTTGAGACGAAGGCGAGCGCCGTCTCCCCGCGACACGCCAAACCCGAGCAAGCGGACAACGCCAGCACGCTCGCGAAAAGCTTGCTGGACGTCACCCTCGTACCTGAGACGACGGTGCAGTCAGCCCCCGACATGACATTATCGCCGCTCGTCGACCAAAAGGTACCGACCGATTCCCATCCCACGTCTTTCGGATTCAGCCTCGACCCGCCTAGCGGCTTCGCTTTGGCAGGTGCTCCCGTAGGGGCAAGTCCAAACCCTCTGGGGTTTCGTACGCGGTCACCTTGGGACCGGCTGACGGACGTCTCGACCTACGGGCCTTCTGGGTCCGAGGAAGACGGCGAACCCAGCATCTGTTGGGATTTCTCTGGACTTGGCAACCCCAGTGCCATGCGGGACTTCATGACCGCATGCGACCACTGCCTTTCCGACTGTTCCGACGGTAGCCGTAGTCTCGGCGACGAGGACTGCGGCCCAAGTCGCGAATGCTTCCACGTCGATCTAGAGGGTCCCTCCGAAGGCAACCATCTCGGCATGCCGGAGGACGGTGACCTCCCTAGGCCGGTGCCTCGCGATGACATCCCACGGGAGCTAGCTGTGGTCCCCGTTCAGGTGGGGGGCCATGACCCACAGCTCGAGCAAATCCACGGGGTGCAGGCCAGGCTTGACGAGGGAGTAGGAGCGCTTGAGCCGATCCGTCGGGACGTCGGGCAGGCATGGGCAGGCCAACCCCCGGCCGGGGAAATACGTCATCTACCCCAGGGCTTCCAGCACCGCATCAACGACGACGTCAGGGTCAGGCCACCACCCGCATCTAGTGGGGTCGGCCGGAACCTGGCTGCAGCAGCGATGCTTCTCCGCGAGATGCCGGAGCCATCAACCACCGAGGGACGGCGAATCCAGGGAGAGCTCAAGAATCTCCTGGAAGGCGCCGCGGTCCGATGGGCCGAGAGCTCTGCCTCCCGAAGGCAGGGGTACCCCTCGGAACCTCATGCCGCGACTTCCCGATTCATGCGGGAAGCCTCGGTCTACACCGGGCGCACGCGCAACACAGCGCCTGCGGCCCCGGGTCGCCTCGGCAACGAGCACCATCATCGCGACCGTCAAGCCCACCTCGACAAGAGGGTGCGCCGAGGCTGCCACCCCAGGCGTGGGGGACGCTACGATAGCGGGGAGGATCGGAGTCCCTCGCCCGAACCACCCGGTCCGCAGGCTTTTAGCCGAGCCATCCGACGGGCGCCGTTCCCGACCCAGTTCCGACCCCCGACTACTATCACAAAGTACTCGGGGGAGACGAGACCGGAACTGTGGCTCGCGGACTACCGTCTGGCCTGCCAACTGGGTGGAACGGACGATGACAACCTCATCATCCGCAACCTCCCCCTGTTCCTCTCCGACACCGCTCGCGCCTGGTTGGAGCACCTGCCTCCGGGGCAGATCTCCAACTGGGACGACCTAGTCCAAGCTTTCGCCGGCAATTTCCAGGGCACGTACGTGCGCCCCGGGAATTCCTGGGACCTCCGAAGCTGCCGACAACAGCCAGGAGAGTCTCTCCGAGACTACATCCGGTGATTCTCGAAGCAGCGCACCGAGCTGCCCAACATCACCGACTCGGATGTCATCGGCGCGTTCCTCGCTGGCACCACCTGCCGTGACCTAGTGAGCAAGCTGGGTCGCAAGACCCCCACCAGGGCGAGCGAGCTGATGGACATCGCCACCAAGTTCGCCTCCGACCAGGAGGCGGTCGAGGCTATCTTCCGGAAGGACAAGCAGCCCCAGGGCCGCCCATCGGAAGATACTCCCGAGGCGTCAACTCAGCGTGGCGCCAAGAAGAAGGGCAAGAAGAAGTCGCAAGCGAAACGCGACACCACCGATGCAAACCTTGTCGCCGCCGCCGAGTACAAGAACCCTCGGAAACCCCCCGAAGGTGCCAACCTCTTCGACAAGATGCTCAAGGAGCCATGCCCCTATCACCAGGGGCCCGTCAAGCACACCCTTGAGGAGTGCGTCATGCTTCGGCGCCACTTCCACAGGGCCAGGCCACCCACGGAGGGTGGCAAGGCCCGCGACGACGACAAGAAGGAAGATCACCAGGCAGGAGAGTTCCCAGAGGTGCGCGACTGCTTCATGATCTATGGTGGGCAAGCGGCGAACGCCTCGGCTCGGCACCGCAAGCAAGAGCGCCGGGAGGTCTGCTCGGTGAAGGTGGCGGCGCCAGTCTATCTAGACTGGTCCGACAAGCCCATCACCTTCGACCGAGACGATCACCCCGACCATGTGCCGAGCCCGGGGAAATACCCGCTCGTCGTCGACCCCGTCATCGGCGACGTCAGGCTCACCAAGGTCCTCATGGACAGAGGCAGCAGCCTCAACATCATCTACGCTGAAACCCTCGGACTCCTGCGCGTCGATCTGTCCTCCGTCCGAGCAGGCGCTGCGCCCTTCCATGGGATCATTCCCGGGAAGCGCGTCCAGCCCCTCGGACAACTCGACCTTCCCGTCTGCTTCGGAACACCCTCCAACTTCCGAAGGGAGACCCTAACGTTCGAGGTGGTCGGGTTCCGAGGAACCTACCACGCGGTACTAGGGAGGCCATGCTACGCGAAGTTCATGGCCGTCCCCAACTACACCTACCTGAAGCTCAAGATGCCGGGCCCCAACGGGGCCATCACCGTCGGCCCCACGTACAAACACGCGTTCGAATGCGACGTGGAGTGCGTGGAGTACGCCGAGGCCCTCGCCGAGTCCGAGGCCCTCATCGCCGACCTGGAGAGCCTCTCTAAGGAGGTGCCAGACGTGAAGCGTCATGCCGGCAACTTTGAGCCAGCGGAGATGGTTAAGTCCGCCCCCCTCGACCCCAGCGGCGACGCCTCCAAGCAGATCCGGATCGGCTCCGGGCTCGATCCCAAATAGGAAGCAGTGCTCGTCAACTTTCTCCGCGCGAACGCCGACGTCTTCGCGTGGAGTCCCTCGGACATGCCCGGCATACCGAGGGATGTCGCCGAGCACTCGCTAGACATTCGAGCCGGAGCCCGACCCGTCAAGCAGCCCCTGCGCCGATTCGACGAGGAGAAGCGCAGAGCCATAGGCGAGGAGATCCACAAGCTAACGGCGGCAGGGTTCATCAAAGAGGTATTCCATCCCGAATGGCTTGCCAACCCTGTGCTTGTGAGAAAGAAAGGGGGGAAATGGCGGATGTGTGTAGACTACACTGGTCTCAACAAAGCATGTCCGAAGGTTCCCTACCCTCTGCCTCGCATCGACCAAATCGTGGATTCCACTGCTGGGTGCGAAACCCTGTCTTTCCTCGATGCCTACTCAGGGTATCACCAAATCAGGATGAAAGAGTCCGACCAGCTCGCGACTTCTTTCATCACACCCTTCGGCATGTACTGCTATGTCACCATGCCGTTCGGCTTGAGGAATGCGGGCGCGACGTACCAGCGATGCATGAACCATGTGTTCGGCGAACACATCGGCCGCACGGTCGAGGCCTACGTCGATGACATCATAGTCAAGACGAGGAAAGCCTCCGACCTCCTTTCCGACCTTGAAGCGACATTCCGATGTCTCAAGGCAAAAGGCGTCAAGCTAAATCCCGAGAAGTGTGTCTTCGGGGTGCCCCGAGGCATGCTCTTGGGGTTCATCGTCTCCGAGCGGGGCATCGAAGCCAACCCGGAGAAGATCGCAGCCATCACCAGCATGGGGCCCATCAAGGACTTGAAAGGCGTACAGAGAGTCATGGGATGTCTCGCGGCTCTGAGCCGCTTCATCTCACGCCTCGGTGAAAGAGGTCTACCTCTGTACCGCCTCTTGAGGAAGGCCGAGTGCTTCACTTGGACCCCTGAAGCCGAGGAAGCCCTCGCGAACCTGAAGGCGCTCCTCACAAAGGCGCCTATCTTGGTGCCCCCAGCTGCCGGAGAAGCCCTCCTGGTCTACGTCGCCGCGACCACTCGGGTGGTTAGCGCCGCGATTGTGGTCGAGAGGCAAGAAGAGGGGCATGCGTTGCCCGTTCAGAGGCCAGTCTACTTCGTCAGCGAGGTACTGTCCGAAACCAAGATCCGCTACCCACAAGTTCAGAAGCTGCTGTACGCGGTGATCCTAACGCGGCGGAAGCTGCGACACTACTTCGAGTCTCATCCAGTAACTGTGGTGTCATCCTTCCCCCTGGGAGAGATCATCCAGTGCCGAGAGGCCTCGGGTAGGATTGCAAAGTGGGCGGTGGAAATCATGGGCGAGACAATCTCGTTCGCTCCCCGGAAGGCCATCAAGTCCCAGGTCTTGGCGGACTTCGTGGCTGAATGGGTCGACACCCAGCTACCGACGGCTCCGATCCAACCGGAGCTCTGGACCATGTTCTTCGATGGGTCGCTGATGAAGGCAGGAGCTGGCGTAGGCCTACTCTTCATCTCACCCCTCGGAAAGCATCTACGCTACGAGCTACGTCTCCACTTCCCGGCGTCCAACAATGTGGCCGAGTATGAGGCTCTGGTCAACGGGTTGCGGATCGCCATCGAGCTAGGGGTCCGACGCCTCAACGCTCGCGGTGACTCGCAGCTCGTCGTCGACCAAGTCATGAAGAACTCCCATTGCCGCGACCCGAAGATGGAGGCCTACTGCGATGAGGTTCGGCGCCTGGAAGACAAGTTCTACGGGCTCGAGCTCAACCACATCGCCCGGCGCTACAACGAGACTGCGGACGAGCTGGCTAAAATAGCCTCGGGGCGAACAACGGTTCCCCCGGACGTCTTCTCCCGAGACCTGCATCAACCCTCCGTCAAGATCGACGACACGTCCGAGCACGAGGTACCCTTGGCTCAGTCCGAGGTACCCTCGGCTTAGTCCGAGGCACCCTCGGCTCAACCCGAGGCGCCCTCGGCTCAGTCCGAGGCACCCTTGGCTCATCCCGAGGCACCCTCAGCTCGGCCTGAGGCGCCCTCGGTTCAGTCCGAGGTACCCTCGTCCCCCGAGGGTGAGGCACTGCGCGTCGAGGAGGAACGAAGCGGGGTCACGCCTAATCGAAGCTGGCAGACCCCGTACCTGCAATATCTCCACCGAGGAGAGCTACCCCTCGGCCGGGCCGAGGCTCGGCAGGTGGCGCGGCGCGCCAAGTCGTTCGTCTTGCTAGGAGATGAGAAGGAGCTCTACCACCACAGCCCCTCAGGCATCCTCCAGCGATGCATCTCCATCGCCGAAGGTTAGGAACTCCTGCGAGAGATACACTCCGGGGCTTGTGGCCATCACGCAGCGCCTCGAGCCCTTGTCGGGAATGCTTTCCGGCAAGGCTTCTACTGGCCGACGGTGGTGGCCGACGCTACCAGAATCGTCCGTGCCTGCGAAGGGTGTCAATTCTACGCGAGGCAGACCCACCTGCCCGCTCAGGCTCTGCAGACGATACCCATCACCTGGCCTTTTGCTGTGTGGGGTCTGGATCTCGTCGGCCCCTTACAGAAGGCACCCGAGGGCTACACGCACCTGCTGGTCACCATCGACAAATTCTCCAAGTGGATAGAGGTCCGACCCCTGGACAACATCAGGTCCGAGCAGGCGGTGGCGTTCTTCACCAACATCATCCATCGCTTCGGGGTCCCGAACTCCATCATCACCGACAACGGCACCCAGTTCACCAGCAGAAAGTTCCTGGACTTCTGCGAGGATCACCACATCCGGGTGGACTGGGCCGCCGTGGCTCATCCCATGACGAATGGGCAGGTAGAGCGTGCCAACGGCATGATTCTACAAGGGCTCAAGCCTCGGATCTACAACGACCTCAACAAGTTCGGCAAGCGGTGGATGAAGGAACTCCCCTCGGTGGTCTGGAGTCTGAGGACAACGCCGAGCTGAGCCACGGGCTTCACGCCGTTCTTTCTAGTCTATGGGGCCGAAGCCATCTTGCCCACAGACTTAGAATACGGTTCCCCAAGGACGAGGGCCTACACCGACCAAAGCAACCAAGTCAGCCGAGAAGACTCGCTGGACCAGCTGAAGGAGGCTCGGGACAAGGCCTTGCAACACTCGGCGCGGTACCAGCAGTCCCTGCGACGCTACCACGCCTGAGGGGTCCGGTCCTGAGACCTCCAGGTGGGCGACCTGGTGCTTCGGCTTCGACAAGACGCCCGTGGGCGGCACAAGCTCACGCCTCCCTAGGAGGGGCCATTTGTCATCGCCAAAGTTCTGAAGCCCGGAACGTACAAGCTGGCCAACAGTCAAGGCGAGGTCTACGACAACGCCTAGAACATCCAACAGCTACGTCGCTTCTACCCTTAAGATGTTTTCAAGTTGATCATATACCTCGCACCCACGCAAAGTTTAGTCATCAAGGAAGGGTCGGCCTCGCCTCGGCAAAGCCCGACCCTCCCTCAGGGGCTAAAAGGGGGGGAACCCCCTCTGCGTCGAAATTTTCCTCGAAAAAAAATCTCTTCTGCCAGAATGTCTTTCGCGCTTTTTGGCTACTTCGAAAGTGGATCCTGAAAACGACAGAGTGCGCATAAGCGGCAAGGCCGACCGAGCCGAGGGACTCCTACGCCTCCGGGATACGGATACCTCACTCATCACCTTCCGCGAGAAGCAACTCTTGCTCGCACAAACATTTCTGTTACCGACAAAAAAGTCCAGATACTCGAAACAAAAGGAAAAGAGACGCAGCTTTACAACACAGCGAGGGTGTGTTTAGGCCTCGGCGGCCGCAGGAAACACACGCTACAAGACAATCCGATCCTGCAGGCTCGGATCTTGACGGCTGAAGGGAGCAGCA
Source organism: Zea luxurians (assembly GCA_029449295.1). Lineage (NCBI taxonomy): Eukaryota > Viridiplantae > Streptophyta > Magnoliopsida > Poales > Poaceae > Zea > Zea luxurians. The sequence continues at coordinate 72,525,045 of JAOPSE010000013.1, read as the reverse complement.
GCACCCTTGGCACCGACAACACCTTCGGCGAGGTCCGACCTAGCCTCGGACGGCGACGCGGCCCGAAGATCTCCACTCTGAAGGACGACATCATCGCCACGCCCGGGCCATCGCTGCCAGGGTCTTCTCGGGAATCCAGCCCGAGCAGGCGGCTCGGCCGGTCACCCCGGGGCCTCGACCAGCTGTCCTCCAAGGACGTCAATCCGGCCCGAGCAGGCGGCTCGGCCGGTCACCCCGGGGCCTCGGCCAGCTGCCCTCCAAGGACGTCAGCCCGACCCAAGGCCTCGGCTGGTCAACTCCGGCGTCGGTCCCGCTAACGGACGACCCGGCCAGGCTCAGGCCAACCAGGTTTTCTTTTCGAGCCAACTCTGCCTCTGTTCATGTTGACGCCGCTACCCCTGGCCTTGGCTCATCGAAGAGCGGCCGAGGAGTTCCTTTAATTAAGCTAGAGAGGCCTCGGACAACAAGGCCGACCGAGCCGAGGGACTCCTACACCTCCGGGATACGGATACCTCACTCGTCACCTGTACACGGGGGCGACTCACGCTTGGTGAAGCGGTTCAGACAACCAACAGGCGAGTCTTAGTGCTCGAAAAGGAGGAAAAAACACGGCTCCGTGCCGAAATTACATACATGTTCAGGCCTCGACAGCCACAATGAACCCTGGCATTCGAAGTGCCATTACAAACGGAACTCCGGTTCCACCTCCGCAGGTACGAACAACCCCACTCAATGGGGGGGGCCTGCGGAGCAACAGAAGACCGACGAACGGCTCGCCATCTCCCGCTCCAGCAGCGGCAACAACGACCCCCTCTACGGGTGGCCAAACTGCAGCGGCGATGGCCTCAGGGCGAATGCTGCTGCAACCTTGCCCTCGCCCACGCCGACGCTCGAGGGGCGAGGACAAGTACAAAGAGCCGAAGGCCCGAAGCACGGATGGTGGCGGTGATCCCATCAGCGATGGGGACTTCTCGAGCTGCCTCCACCTCGGCACCGACGACAGGGGCCGTCAGCCCGCTGACAGATCCCCACTCGGATCCTCCCGGACGAGCAGGGCACCGACCTCCTCGCGGAGGCACCGTACCGGTGCAAAGGCAGGACCGCCCCAGAACACGAACGCCGCCCTAGCAGCGCGCGACATCTTGGGCGATCCTCCCGTGCACACGGCGCGGCAGCCGCCTTCCGGCAGGAGAGGGCACTAGGCGCCAAGCCGGCGAGCCCGACGCGCTGGGGCAGACGACGCCTGCCGTCGACCGGCCCCGCGTCGTCGAAGTCCGACCCGCCCGCAGGGCCGACGAGCGCCCTCTCCCTCAAACGCCGCAGGAGAGGGTGACCCACGAGCTCAGCCCGACCTCCACCCCAGCAAGGATGATGAACATCCTTGAAACTGAGGGTGGGACCAAGATCATAGCCCAGCTTGCTTCCCCCCACCCAGGGGCTGGTGGTCACCATCTTGGGTGACCGCCGGCAAGGGGGAGCAGCCGGGCTGGCTGATGAAAATCCTTGAAGCCGAACGATGGCTGAAAGGTACCAACTCCCGCGGAGTTGTGTTTCCTCCAACGACGAGGCGGAAAGACGACGGATATCCCCCATCCGGGGGCTTGGAAGGCGAAAAGACGCGATGCATAAGGGAGCGCGAAGACATGGTCGCCTCCCAAGGGGATCGCCCTCCTTTTAAAGGCGGCTCTCCCTACTTGCGTCCCCAGCCGTCATGGGCTGAGTCTTCTCCAACACACTCCAAGGTCCTCCCCTACGGCGCGGGGGCTGGGTCCCACACGTCATGCAAGCCGGCTCAGAGCAGAAGAAGCCAAACTGCCGCGCGCGGTGCGTACAACCGCCCAGCGGTTACAAGCGACCCTCCACTTTTGCCCAGACCAGCGGGCGAAAGGGTGGGCAGCCATGCAGGCGGCATGCAACCGCGCCAAGTGGGCACGCTTCTCCGACTCCCAACATGCCCGGCATGGAGGCCCAGGCCCACGCGTCATGCAACCGGCGCGCCGAATGCTTCGTGCACGCAACTGCACCGCCACCTGCGCCACTACCGCGCCTCCTCGACTGCGGAACCAATACCGCGACTCGAGGCGACCCAGCGCGCGACCCAGCAGCACCAGCCTGGCGCGATGGTCAATGCGGCCAAAAGTGGGCCGGCAATAATGGCGGTGGCAGGCGGGCAGGAGCAGCGGCCACGTCGTCAGCCAAGCTCACGTCCCGTCCGGGGGCGGCGAGAGAACCCTCTCTCACGGCGTGAAGACAACGCGCCTGTGATCTGTCCCTCGAACGGCTCACGCACGCGCAACGGTCGCTCCTCCAACCACTCGCCCCGTCGCATTAACTCCGCGGCGGGACACGCGGCGCCTCTGGCAGGAGAAGCGGGCGACGCTTCGCCTTCGCCATAATGACCGCGTCCAAAAAGGTACGCCGCGTCGTTCGATTTCGTATCCTTTTCCTTTTTTCCTCTTTCTCTCTCTTGCAACAGGGACCAGGAAAGGGGGATACCCCGAGAAGGATCCTTCCCCGAGAAGGAACCAGGCTCCGAGCCCCCCTACTGATCAGAGGTTCGAAGGCTGGCCCCCCGGAAGGGTTCGACAGCCGCCTCAGATCGCGTGGGCCCTACACCCACTATTGGTCAGAGGTTCGAAGGCCGGCCCCTCGAAAGGGTTCCACAGCCGCCTCAGGCTACTCGGGCTCCGCGCCCATTACTAATTAGGGGTTCAAAGGCTGGCCCCCGAAGGGTTCACATCCGCCTCAGACGCCGAGCGAGGGATGACCATGGGTACGTTCGATACATAACCAAGGCTCAGGCTGCGCTCCCGAGGTACCCTAGGACATTTCCGAGACCAGCGGGAACGATCTTGTAACAGAATCCCATCAGAGGGAGGCATCGAGCCCTCGGACCCCGTCACCAGGGGACCGGGTCTGGCAGATCACCCGCAGGTACTTTTGGGCGTGCCTCTGGGCCCCTAGCCGACCCCTAACGAACGGGGCACGGATGTCCACTCAGATTACCCGCTTGCAGCTCATCGGAGACACCATGTTCGGCGCCCATCGAGGGCAACATGGCGCTTTCCCCCCTCCTCCTTGTGGAAAGGCGACGCAGGGGCGTATGTAAAAAAGCCGAGTCTGTCCCTGATCGCCCTCTCGCCCTGTGCAGAGGCTCGGGGGCTGCTCTCGAAAACCCGGCTCTGGCCGAACCATTGACAGCGTCAACATACCAGCCCGAGAACTTGGGACCCGACCGTACACCTAGGCTACGGCCAGCTCGCATGAGGGAACGACCAGACCAGCCGAAGCACTACGCGAGGCATTAAGACCTCGAAGGAGTGAAACCACTCCTCCGAGGCCTCGGGGGCTACACCCGGCGGGTGCGCTCGCGCGCACCCACTGGAACAAAATGCAACCGAGAAAGGCTGGTCCCCTTGCAAAAAAGTGCGACGAAAGCCTCCAAGCGAGTGCGAACACTCCCTTCGAGGCTCGGGGGCTATTGTCGGGGACCATAATTAGGGGTACCCTCAAGGCTCCTAATTCTCAGCTGGTAACCCCCATCAGCACAAAGCTGCAAAGGCCTGATGGGTGCGAATAAGTCAGGGATCAGTCCATTCGAGGGGCTCGATCACGCCTCGCCTGAGCCTAGCCTCGGACAAGGGCAGCCGACCCCGGAGGATCTCCATCTCGCCCGAGGCCCCCCTTCAGCGGCGAACATATTCCCGGCTCGCCCGAGGCCCTGCCTTCGCCAAGAAGCAACCCTGACCAAATCGCCGCACCGACCGACCAAATCGCAGGAGCATTTAATGCAAAGGTGGCCTGACACCTTTATACTGACGCGCGCCCCCCAGCCGGCAGAGCCGAAGTGACCGCCGTCACTTTGCCGCTCCACTGACCAGCCTGACAGAAGGACAGCGCCGCCTGCGCCACTCCAACTGCGGTGCCACTTGACAGAGTGAGACTGACAAGCAGTCAGGCCCGGCCGAAGGCTTCATAGGAAGCTCTGCTTCGCCCGACCCTAGGGCTCGGACTCGGGCTAAGTCCCGGAAGACGGCGAACTCCGCTCCGCCTGACCACAGGCTTGGACTCGGGCTAAGTCCCGGAAGACGACGAACTATGCCCGACCCAGGGCTCGGACTCGGGCTAAGTCCCGGAAGACGACGAACTCCGCCCGACCCAGGGCTCGGACTCGGGCTAAGTCCCAGAAGACGGCGAACTCCGCCCGACCCAGGGCTCGGACTCGGGCTAAGTCCCAGAAGACGACGATCTCCGCCTCGCCCGACCCAGGGCTCAGACTTGGGCTCGGCCCCAGAAGACGACGATCTCCGCCTCGCCCGACCCAGGGCTCGGACTTGGGCACGGCCCCAGAAGACGACGAACTCCGCTTCGCCCGACCCCAGGGCTCGGACTCCGCCCCGGCACCGGCCGGCAATCTCCGCCTCGCCCGACCCGGGGGCTCGGACTCGACCTCGGCTTCGGAGGAGCTTCCACATCGCCCAACCTAGGGCGCAGACCAGCCACGTCAACAGGAGGCGCCATCATCACCCTACCCCGAGCTGACTCGGGCCGCAGGGAACAAGACCGGCGTCCCATCTGGCTCGCTCCGCCAGATAGGCAATGGTGGCACCCTGCATGCTCTGTGATGACGGCGGCTCTCAGCCCCCTTACGAAGCAAGAGGACGTCAGCAAGGACTCAACCGCTCCGACAGCTGTCCCTCCGCCAAGCTCCATCGCTCCTCCGACGGCCACGACATCACACCAGCTGGGTGCCAAGATCTCTCCGGCTGCCACAACGGCATGTACCTAGGGCGCTAGCTCTCCTCCGCTAGACACGTAGCACTCTGCTACACCCCCCATGGTACACCTGGATCCTCTCCTTGCGCCTATAAAAGGGAGGACCAGGGCCCTCTTAGAGAAGGTTGGCCGCGCGGGGATGAGGACGAGACACGCGCTCGCCCGGAGCCGCTCGCTCCCTCTCCCGCGTGGATGCTTGTAACCCCCTACTGCAAGCGCACCCGACCTAGGCGCGGGACGAACACGAAGGCCGCGGGATCCCCACCTCTCTCACGCCGGTCTCCGGCCGCCTCGCTCTCCCCCCTTCGCGCTCGCCCTCGCGCTCGACCCATCTGGGCTGGGGCACGCAGCGACATTCACTCGTCGGCTCAGGGACCCCCCGGTCTCAGAACGCCGACAGTAACTTTGAACTGCATGATGTCAATTTTATCGATTTACATTCCTACATTTGATCTATCATATACATGATTATGTATTGCTTAATTTATGTATTTGTTGGATGGTTGGACAATTAATATCATTGGGACGAACTACCCGACAATTATCCGGTACCTACTTGAGTAGTATCTGTTATCCGTTTCTTACCCGCCCGGATTATTACTCGATCCCGTCCTATATCCATCCCGAATCTTAACTACCCGTATCCGGTCCCGTATCCGAGAGAAATACATTAGGGTAGGATACGGGATGACCCCGTATCCGGTTGTATCCGTCCCATTTTTGTCCCTAGACTTAAGGCGTTTCTGACTTAAGCCGATTGGTTTAATAGTAGGGCATAGTGGATGCCCTAAGTTAAGCAAGCATGAGCATGTCGCACCGACTTAAGGCGTCTCCGACTTAAGCCGATTGCTCCGTTAGTAGGGCATAGTGATCACCCAAAGTCAAGTAAGCGTGAGCATGTCGCACCAACTTAAGCCGTCTCTAACTTAAGCCAATTGCTCCGTTAGTAGGGCATAGTGATCACCCTAAGTCAAGTAAGTGTGAGCATGTCGCACCGGCTTAAGCCGTCTCTGACTTAACCGATTGCTCTGTTAGTAGGGTATGGTGATCACCCTAAGTCAAGTAAGCGTGAGCATGTCGCACCTACTTAAGCTGTCTCTGACTTAAGCCGATTGCTCCGTTAGTAGGGTATAGTGATCACCCTAAGTCAAGTTAGTGTGAGCATGTCGCACCGACTTAAGGCGTTTCCGACTTAAGCTGATTAATTCGTTGGCAGGGTATAGTGGTCACCCTAAGTCAAGTCATGCTGATTTCAAGTCAAGCCCAATCGAAGTCAGTTGTAAATCAAGAGTCTGAACGCCTTTGGAAAATGAAAGCTTTATTGATGATGAAATCTTCTGGTTACAGAGTACAATTTTCCTTCAAGAGTTTTTTGAGGACTTGCTAAGGGTAGAACTTTCTGAGGTGTTCTATGTTCCACGAGTTCCCCACTTCTGTGCCGTCCATCTGAGTAAGTCGATATGATCCCGATCGTGTGACCTCTAATACGATGAACGGTCCTTCCCATGGTGGTGACAGCTTGTGTCGTCCCTCCCCCGTTAGAATTCGGTGAAGGACCAAGTCTCCCACTGCAAAGGATCGGTGCCGCACAGCTTTGTCGTGGTAGCGCCTCAAGGTCTGCTAGTACCTGGCTGACTAAATTACTGTGTTCAATCGTTCTTCCTCCAGCACATCAATGTCTTCCAACCTGGTTGCTTCTGCCTCAGCTATGTTTTCGAAATTAACTTAGGCGCCCCAAAGATCAGATCGGTAGGCAACACTGCTTCCGACCTGTAAACCATGAAGAACATGGTATTTCCATGTAGGTCTCGACTGATTGAGTCCGCAGGTTCCATACCATGTATGGTAGTTCTCTGATCCATTTTTCTGCAAGCTTTTCACTCTTATCAAATACCTTCTTTCTGAGTGCTTCTAGTATCATTCTGTTGGCTCTTTCCACCTAGCCATTGGCTCTTGGGTATGCCACTGATGCGTACTTGATCTGGATACTCATTTGCTCGCAGAAATCGAAGAACTCAGAGCTGGTGAAGTTGGATCCCAAGTCAGTGATGATGCTATTCGGTATCCCGAACCTGAATATTATATCCTGGATAAACTCCACTGCTTTGGCTGAGGTCAAAGAGGCGATTGGCTTGTACTCTATCCATTTTGTGAATTTGTCAATGGCAACCAGTATATGAGTGTAGCCTCCCTGAGCTTTCTTGAAAGGTCCGATCATGTCCAGCCCCTATTACAGGAATGGTCTGCAGCTACTGCGTGGGCAAGTGCTGTTGTTTTGATAGGAATTGGCACGCTTCACACTTCTAGACTAACTTAGCAGCATCGCTCTTCGTAGTTGGCCAGTAGAAACTGGATCTAAAAGCCTTCCTGACCAGAGTCCTTGATGCATCATGCACCCCACACTGCCCGACATGAATTTCATCTAACAATTGTCTCCCAGCGGCCAAGTGAATGCATTTCATGAAGACTCCTCCTGCACCTCTCCTGTACAGTAAGCTTCCTATGATGGTGTAGTGGGCTGACTGCTTTGCGATGCGTTCTGCTGCAGCCTTGTCATTTGGCTCTTCTTCATTCTTTATGTACCTGATGATAGGCTCTCTCCAGTCGTTGGGATTTGTCTCTGGCTGACTCAAGGCGTTGCACTCCTCCACTTGATCCATGAGGATACTCGGTTGTGATATTTCTTGGACGAAAATCCCAGGTGGAGCCTGGGCCCGTCTGGATCCAGCTTCGACAACACATCTACTGCTGCGTTGCGATCTATTTCCACGTGCTAGAACTCCAATCCCTCAAACTTGTCTTCTAGTTTTCGCATAGCTGCGCAGTACTTGCCCATTGAATCGGTCGAGCAGTCACAATCCTTGTTTATCTGGCTTATGACTACCAACGAGTCGCCATATACCATCAGCTTCTTGATGCCGAGTGATACTACAATGCTCAGCCCGTGAACCAGTGCCTCATACTCTACCACATTATTTGATGCCAGAAACAGCAGCTGGAGTGCATACTTGAGTTGTTCATGTCACACCTGGGCTTTAAGGGACAAAGCCGGGTGCATCTCATACATGCGCCAAGAAGACAACATATATAATAACAGAGTGTATAGAGATAATGTCACAATAACATCAGAGTATTTATTACATAGCGGAAGTCTTATTACAAAATAAAAGATAAATGTAAAACAAACTAAGGATCATCCTTGGCGCAAAAGTCAACTGGGGAAACGCCACCTAGATCAGATCAAACTCCTTGCCTTGTGGCTCCTCTTGAACCATCTGTTCTTCTCCTGTGGGGGGAGTGTGAGACAGCAATGGTGATCTCACACATAATCATAGCTCAACAAGTTGTGGAGAAACCAGTGGGCATGAACTCACCAAAGGTGGGAGTTCATGTGATGTGTAAGGCTAGTCAACAACAGGGGTTAAAGCTGAGCATTGCTTTTAATTAGTTGGTCAAAATTTTATTAGCAGTTACTAGATGTAAGTAAATACCAAACCTTAAATAAAGTAATAGAACAAAAATAATAATAAACCCATGCATATGCAAATGACAAAATTTAATTTAAGTTACACAAATTAATCATGCGAGAGTCCTGAGCTGCTCTTGACCGTGAGCTCGGCTAGTATACCGGTTTTACACTCTGCAGAGGTTGTACCCTTTACCCACAAGTCACGTTACCCATCTGCCAAGGGATCGCGACTCCCATACACCTCTAACTAGGAAGCGAGACAGGGCAACACTACGAGGCCTTTACAAAGTTCCACTAGCTTCCGAAAACCTGCTACAGTTATGGGAAGAGCACTTGCAAAAATCCCCCGTCTGACCGCCATCGCAGCAAAATCAACCCGAGAACCTCCTTGCATGCAACTCCCCTACTGCTCTTGCCCCTTTTGGGTAAGGTAGTCTTCAACTAGCTTTCCTAATTAGTTAGCCAAGGGGTCCCATTCCTCCCTTGTGGTGGCACGTGTTTCTCAAGTTAAGCTCCATGTTCCAATTAACATTAATGATCTTGACATGAACATAAATAGAATAAAAAAATAATTGGAACATGGATATAATGAAAGATTATCCCAAAACCATGTAAAGCAATAGCAAAACTACCCATGTGATTCAGGGATAACAAGGTAAAGTGATAAACAGTCTAGGGTGACCTATTGGGTCCCATCAAAATTAAGCCTATGCATGAATAAGTGATATTAAAGAACATTATTGGGTAAAAAGTGGTCAAGGGCACAACTTACCTTCAATGAGCTCCTGCTCAGCTACTTCTATCAGCTGGTCACCAGGATCCTCAGTCACAGGCTCTTCTACTTGCATCAATACAAACATACATAGTATATAGAGAAAATTAACATCACACCAAACATGTAAACAAAATACATAATAATAATCTACACATTAAAATAAAATCCTAGGAACATGAATCATAATTTTTGGAATCATAGATTTTAAGATATGAATTTTCAAAGGTTTTATGTGCTTAAAATAGGATTAAGTGAGAAATTATTTTTCTTACTGTTCTCATGTCAAAACAGAGACCCTAAGTGATAGAGAATAATATTACAAAAAATTAGAAACTGGAATGGAGTAATTTGGACTAAAAAAGGATTTTCTATGATTTATACAAGTTCTAGGGTCTATTTTCATATTAAAAATCCAATTTCCAATTCATTTAATCAATTTAAATTAGTACTGGACTGGGCCTCAATTTACAGAGAACACAGGGGGTCTGGCGCAAGATTTCCCTAGACTCAGAGCCCAAACGAGTGGACTGCGGGTTGATTCACTAACAACCCAAGGGTTCTTTAGCATAATGCCAACGCGAAGGGGTATGAAGCATTAACAACCGTCCGATCGGCAACAGAGCACCCAGATTATAATGCACAACTTATAACGTATACTTCATCTTGGCCGTTAGATCTAACATCCACGGATGAGGGCACTCCCGACCCGACTCATCCCACCTCGTCTGATTCTGATCCTTCGTTCCAGATTTAATACAACCAAAGGTTATGCTCGGCCCTAATCCTGGCCGCTGACACCCCATCCAACGGCCCACGAGTGCCAGCACGCTTCCACTGCGCTAACGCAGCGGCGCCGCCCCCACTCTCACCCAACCGAGCTCCGGTGAGGGAGTTAATCGACGATCCCCGAGCGCTAAGCACCAAATTGAACCGAACTACCCAATGCGAATGACAAGATGAACACTAGCGACGTGATTGTTATCGAGGGAACGCAGCACAAGGGCCCGACCACGGTGTCGTGCAGGCAGGCGGACCAGACGCAGCTCCGGTGAGAAATTGACGGTCGCCTGGGGCTTGTATTCACCCGGTGAGTCAACAGGCGGATTCCGCGGCGGCTGGTGAACACCTCTGCTCAGACGCACAAACCCGGCAATGGCATGGTCACCGATCGACGGTGGCAGATTTCTCTCCCTCTCACTGTAATCCCTTCCTCTGTCTACGCTAGGGCTACACTGTGGCGGCACAGGGGAGGTTGAGCAGGAGGCGAGGCTTAATTGGGTTATATACCCCAGCCGAACTTGGTCAGCGGCAGAACCATGGAGTCCGGCATGCCCGCCCATGCCGCACGCCGTCCGGGGGTTGTTGATGATTCTACGCGGTGGAGTCCACTAGTTAAAGACGCAGGGCGAGGTGCAGTGTTGGAGTGACCGAGGGCCCGCATGTCATTGATGTGAAATGGAGCTGGCGCGCGCGCGTATTGGCTGACGCACCGGGCCCGTGAGTCGGCGCCGTGTGGAATGCAAAGGTGGGCTGCGTAGGAATGATTCTGAACTAGGCCAAAAAGGGGAAACCGGCCCAGGTGGGGTTTCCTCTTTTTTTCCTTTTTCTTTTGCTTTTGTTTATTTTTTTTTATTTTGAAATCCAAATTTTGGATTTCAAATTTTGTGATGAATTTGTACTCAACTATTTGAAGGTATGATTCAAACATGCCATGGTGAAATGAATTTATTTCTCTAAGGATTTTATTTGTATTGGCCAATATTTCTCTCTCTCTTTTCTAGATTCTAGAATCTCTTTTATATTCTAAATTCCACTTGGGACTTTAATATTTTCTTTTCATATGATTTATTATGTGGTCACAAGATGCACACAAAAATGAAAACCAGCATGATGCATATTTTAGTGACATTTATCTTATTAATTATTTGTTTTTTACATAGGGGTTTCACATGTGATGATGCATGAAGGTCAAACTCACATATTGATGAAGTGAAATTGTGTCTCTCTCCTATATTAGCTCTTACAATTACAAATTGGGTATTACAAATTCTAGCCCCCTTAAAAAGAATCTCGTCCTCGAGATTTAGGAGGAACGAGGGAAAAGATGTGGAAAATCTATGCGAAGCTCTTCTCTTTCCCATGTAGCTTCATCTTCTCCATGGTGACTCCATTGCACTTTGCACATCTTTATCACCTTATTTCTTGTAACTCGAGTCAAGGTATCAAGAATCTTGACAGGATACTCCGTGTAAGTCAAATCACCCTGAACACTGATCTATTCCATTGGTAACTGTTCCTCAGGGACACAGAGACACTTCTTAAGTTGAGACACATGGAATACATTATGCACATCAAATAGACTAGCAGGTAGCTCGAGTTGCTATGTCATATCCCTAACTCTCCTAAAGATCATGAATGGTCCAATAAAGCGAGGGGACAATTTGCCCTTAACTTTGAATCTCCTCATTCCATGAAGTGGTGACACCTTGAGGTACACATAATCTCCTTCCTCAAATTCCAGTGGTCTCCTTCTATTACCAGCATAGTTCTTTTGCCTGGTTTGAGCTACCCTCAAATTCTCTCGAATCATACGGACTTGTTCTTCTGCCTCTTGAATCAGTTCAAGTCCAAAGAACTGTCTTTCTCCAGTCTGATCCCAATATAGAGGAGTCCTGCACTTCCTTCCATATAAAGCTTCAAAAGGTGACATCTTCAGACTGGCCTGATAGCTATTATTATATGAGAACTCAGCATATGGTAGACTCTTATCCCAACTTCCTCCATGCTGAAGGGCACAAGCTCTCAACATATCCTCCAGTACTTGATTAATCCTTTCAGTCTGTCCATCAGTCTGAGGGTGATAGGCTGTACTAAAATTCAACTTCATATTCATATTCTCATGAAAGCTTCTCCAAAATCTTGAGATAAACTGTGAACCTCGATCAGACACGATCTTCTTTGGTACTCCATGTAAACACACTATCCAAGCCATATATAACTCTGCCAGTTGAGAACCTTTATAAGTAGTCTTGACAGGAATGAAGTGAGCTACTTTAGTCAATCTATCCACAATCACCCATATAGCATCATATCCTTTCTGGGTGCGAGGCAATCCAGTAATGAAATCCATGCCAATCTCTTCCCACTTCCACTCGGGTATCTTAAGTGGGTGCATAGTCAAGCTGGCCTCTGGTGTTCAGCCTTAACTCTTTGCCACACATCGCACATAGCCACATGTGCAGCCACATCTCTCTTCAATCCATACCACCAATATTTTTGCTTCAAATCCTGATACATCTTGGTACTACCAGGATGAATAGAATAATTCGAGTCATGAGGCTCCTTTAAAATAGTCTCACGAAGGTTTTCAATATCCGGAACACATATCCTGTCCTTGAACCGTACGGTGCCTTGCTCATCTTCCGTGAATTCCGGACCTCTACCTTCAGTAATCAGATCCTTAATCTCTTGTATTTTAGCATCACCAATTTGTCCTTTACGAATTTCTTGCTCCAAGGTAGGTTCCACATCTATAGTAACTCCTTTAGTGTGAGCAACTATCCCCAGGTTAAGTCTCCTGAAGTCCTCAACAATCTCATCAGGTAGCTGGGCAACAACAGCTGAATGAACATGCTCCTTTCGACTCAAGGCATCTGCAACCAAATTTGCCTTGCCCAGGTGATAGTGAATCTCCAAATCATAATCCTTAATAAGCTCCAACCAACGGCGTTGCCTAAGGTTGAGATCCTTCTGAGTGAATATATACTTCAAACTCTTATGATCCGTGTATACTTGACACTTGGTTCCCATAATATAATGTCTCCAAATCTTAAGCGCATGCACAACGACTGCCAGTTCTAAGTCATGAGTGGGGTAGTTCAACTCATGTTTCCGCAACTGATGAGATGCATAGGCAATCACATGTCCTTCTTGCATGAGCACACATCCTAAGCCTTGGCCACATGCATCACAATAAATGTCAAATCCCTTCTGTAGATCTGGCATAACCAACACTGGTGGCGACATCAATCTCTTCTTCAACTGATCAAAGCTGTCTTGGCACTTCTCGTCCCACTTAAATTCTCTTCCTTTCTCCAGAAGCGAGGTCATAGGCTTAGCGATTTTAGAAAATCCTTCAATAAATCTCTGATAATATCCTACATGTCCCAAGAAACTCTGAATCTCCGTAACTGTAGTGGGTACTCTCCACTCCATTATCTCCTTGACCTTAGCAGGATCCACTGAAATCCCTCCATTAGAAATGATATGACCAAGAAATGGCACCTCACCAATCCAAAACTCGCACTTGCTAAACTTGGCATAGAGTTGGTTATCTCGTAGCTTCTGTAGCACCAATCTCAGATGTTCCTCATGATCACTATCACTCTTGGAATAAATCAGAATATCGTCGATGAACACTACGACGAATCTGTCCAAATACTCCATAAACACCTTATTCATCAAATTCATAAAATAAGCTAGTGCATTAGTTAGGCCAAATGACATAACAGTGAACTCATATAATCCATATCGAGTCGAGAAAGCCGTCTTAGGAATATCCGATGGCCAAATCCTCATTTGATGGTATCTTGATCGGAGATCAATCTTCGAGAATACCCTTGCACCTCTCATCTGATCAAATAAATCCTCAATGCGGGGTAACAGATACTTGTTCTTCACAGTAACATCATTAAGAGATGTATAATCCACACACATTCTTTGTGATCCATCCTTCTTCTGTATAAACAGAACCGGCGCTCCCCAAGGTGAGGAACTCGAACGAATGTACCCAGCCTCTTGTAACTCGATTAACTGCTTCTTCAGTTCCTTTAACTCTTCTATAGACATCCTGTATCGCCGTTTAGAAATAGGAGCAGTCCTAGGTAAGAGATCAATGACAAACTCAACTTCCCTATCTGGTGGCATCCCTGGTAACTCCTCTGGAAAGACATCCGGAAAATCTCTAACCATACGAATGTTGTCACCAACAAACTCCTCGGGTATAAAGTACATCGCACGTCTGGAAGAGGTGGTTATTGCAATTTGAACTTGAAAATTTTCTCCTTTAGGGCTGGTGAGTTCTAGGTACCCCTACCACATGCAATAATGGCCTTTGCCTTTCTTAACCATGACATACCAAGGATCAGATCTATACTGCTTGCCTCTAATATTATAGCAGTAGCTCCAAATTCTCTTCCCATAATTGTTAATGTCAATCTATGTGTCATTTGATTTGCCTCAACAGGCCCTTTAGGTGTAATTACTATCATTGGTTTTCTCATATTTAGCAGTGGTATCTCATTTGTGTTGGCATATCGAGCAGACATAAATGAATGTGTAGCACCAGAATCAAATAATATGGTTGCAGGAATTGCATTAACGTAAATCATACCAAGTACAATGTCAGCTCCATCAGGAGTAGCATCAACGATGACTTGATTAACCCTGGCAATAGAGTATCCCTTGCCAGATCCTGGAGTCTGTTGCTTATTCTGAACTGGAGTAGTAGCAATCCTCTGTGGGCAAACATTTGCATAATGTCCAGTCTTCCCACACTTGAAGCAAGTAGTGCCTGCACTCTGTCTTGAAAACTTTGTCGGGGTGCCAGTGGGGGTAGCCTGACGAGTCGGTGGAGTCCTTTGAGGTGATTGCTGAACTAGGCGCTGGCCTCCGCCAGTGTGAACTGGTGTACCCTGGGGTGAACTGTAGCGAGGGCATACACTGCTGCTTCCTTGTCCTTGGGATATAACCTTCCTTTTTAAATCTCCTAGCTAAACACGCTTGTGTTCAATAGCTAGAGCCTTGTCAAGCAGCCTCTAAAATGATGGAAATGTATGTGCCACCAGAGCATACTGCAGGGGTCCATTAAGTCCTTTAATAAAATGCTCCTGCTTCCTCTCATCTTCAGCAACTTCATCAGGTGCATATCTAGATAGCTGAATGAACTTGTCGCGGTACTCACTGAATGACATGCTCTCTTGCTTCAGCGATAGAAATTCCTTCTTCTTAATCTTCATCAATCCAGCTAGAATGTGGTAGTTTCTGAACTGAGTACTGAATTTTGCCTAAGTAATAGTGTCAGCAGCATCGTGGGCAGCAGTATAGGAATCCCACCAATCAGCAGCATGACCTGTTAGACGACTAGAAGCATATAGAACCTTCTCCCGGTCAGAGCATTATGCAATAATCAACATCTTTTTCATAGGTTTCAGCCAAGTATCAGCGTCCAGTGGATCAGGAGAACTAGCAAATATCGGTGGCTTATGGCTCATGAATTCCCGGTGCTTATCTCGAGGTGGAACTGGTGGTGGTGGTGGAGGCAGTGGTGCTTGCTGTTGTTGCTGTTGCTACTGCGCCCTCCTTTCCTGGCGTATCTCTTCTCGTTCTTGGCGCAGCTCTCGACGTATCTCCTCCCATTCTTGGTGTATCTCCTGGCGTTCCTGCTGCATCTGAGCACGCATATCTGCCATAGTGTCCACCATTTGTTGCATCATCCTCATCTGAGCTGCAACCGGTGGGTCAACTCCTTCTGGTGGAGGTGGTGGTGGAGGATCCATCTCTACTGGTTATGGCTGGGGTTGTCTAAATATCCTCCGAGTATGTCGATTGGGAGATAGATCAATTCCACCACCCTTCCTGGTATTGACCATTTGAGTTAGAAACATATGGTAAGAGAGAATAGTAGACAAGGCAGGTAGTTACGAATCATGTTACTTTCGGGGAATTCTTTAGCTAAGCAGATTAATGTTTTACCTACTAATGCTAATTCAATACCTTATGGTGGTACATGCTAAGATGTCCATCTATAATACTTCAATCAATCAAAGAAGCAAATCAGACATTTATCATCAGAACAATCAACCAACATTTTTAAATAGAGAAAATAGTTTTAATTTCTTCTTAGGTTCCCATCTCTTAAAAAGATCATAGCTGTAGGATTCCAAGGTGTGAAATCCTTCTTGTCTCGGAGTAGAGAAGGTAAGATTAATCAGAGTAGAAAAGCAAAAGGTGAGACAGGATTAAGATGACATAAGTACAGAAAGAATCAGAGTAAGATAAGTAGGTAAGGGTTTTGTCCATTTCTATCTAGGTTTCGCCCTATAGTCAACATTTCCTCTGATACCACTTCTGTCACACCCGGGCTTTAAGGGACAAAGCCGGGTGCATCTCATACATGCGCCAAGAAGACAACATATATAATAACAGAGTGTATAGAGATAATGTCACAATAACATCAGAGTATTTATTACATAGCGGAAGTCTTATTACAAAATAAAAGATAAATATAAAACAAACTAAGGATCATCCTTGGCGCAAAAGTCAGCTGGGGAAACGCCACCTAGATCATATCAAACTCCTCGTCTTGTGGCTCCTCTTGAACCACCTGTTCTTCTCCTGTGGGGGGGGGAGTGTGAGACAGCAAGGGTGAGCTCACACATGATCATAGCTCAACAAGTTGTGGGAAAACCAGTGGGCATGAACTCACCAAAGGTGGGAGTTCATGTGATGTGTAAGGCTAGTCAACAATAGGGGTTAAAGCTGAGCATTGCTTTTAATTAGTTGGTCAAAATTTTATTAGCAGTTACTAGATGTAAGTAAATACCAAACCTTAAATAAAGTAATAGAACAAAATTAATAATAAACCCATGCATATGCAAATGACAAAATTTAATTTAAGTTACATAAATTAATCATGCGAGAGTCCTGAGCTGCTCTTGACCGTGAGCTCGGCTAGTATACCAGTTTTACACTCTGCAGAGGTTGTACCCTTTACCCACAAGTCATGTTACCCATCTGACAAGGGATCGCGACTCCCATACACATCTACCTAGGAAGCGAGGCAGGGCAACACTAGAGGCCTTTACAAAGTTCCACTAGCTTCCGAAAACCTGCTATAGTTTATGGGAAGAGCACTTGCAAAAATCCCCCGTCTGACCGCCATCGCAGCAAAATCAACCCGAGAACCTCCTTGCATGCAACTCCCCTACTGCCCTTGCCCCTTTTGGGTAAGGTAGTCTTCCACTAGCTTTCCTAATTAGTTAGCCAAGGGGTCCCATTCCTCCCTTGTGGTGGCACGTGTTTCTCAAGTTAAGCTCCATGTTCCAATTAACATTAATGATCTTGACATGAACATAAATAGAATAAAAAATAATTGGAACATGGATATAATGAAAGATTATCCCAAAACCATGTAAAGCAATAGCGAAACTACCCATGTGATTCAGGGATAACAAGGTAAAGTGATAAACAGTCTAGGGTGACCTATTGGGTCCCATCAAAATTAAGCCTATGCATGAATAAGTGATATTAAAGAACATTATTGGGTAAAAAGTGGTCAAGGGCACAACTTGCCTTCAATGAGCTCCTGCTCAGCTACTTCTATCTGCTGGTCACCAGGATCCTCAGTCACAGGCTCTTCTACTCGCGTCAATACAAACATACATAGTATATAGAGAAAATTAACATCACACCAAACATGTAAACAAAATACATAATAATAATCTACACATTAAAATAAAATCCTAGGAACAGGAATCATAATTTTTTGAATCATAGATTTTAAGATATGAATTTTCAAAGGTTTTATGTGCTTAAAATAGGATTAAGTGAGAAATTATTTTTCTTACTGTTTTCATGTTAAAACAGAGACCCTAAGTGATATATTATAATATTACAAAAAATTAGAAACTGGAATGGAGTAATTTGGACTAAAAATGAATTTTCTATGATTTATACAAGTTCTAGGGTTTATTTTCATATTAAAAATCCAATTTCCAATTCATTTAATCAATTTAAATTAGTACTAGACTAGGTCTCAATTTACAGAGAACTCAGGGGGTCTGGCACAAGATTTCCCCAGACTCAGAGCCCAAACGAGTGGACTGTGGGTTGATTCACTAACAGCCCAAGGGTTCTTTAGCATAATGCCAACGCAAAGGGGTATGAAGCGTTAACGGCCGTCCGATCGGCAACAGAGTGCCCAGATTATAACGCACAGCTTATAACGTATACTTCATCTCGGCCGTTAGATCTAACATCCACGGATGAGGGCGCTCCCGACCCGACTCATCCCACCTCGTTCGATCCTGATCCATCGTTCCAGATTTGATACAACCAAAGGTTATGCTCGGCCCTAATCCTGGCCGCTGACGCCCCATCCAACGGCCCACAAGTGCCAGCACGCTTCCACTGCGCTAACGCGGCGGCGCCGTCCCCACTCTCCCCCGACCGAGCTCCAGCGAGGGAGTCAATCGACGATCCCCGGGCGCTAAGCACCAAATTGAACCGAACTACCCAATGCGAATGACAAGATTGAACCGAGGGAACGCAGCACAGGGGCCCAGCCACGGTGTCGCGTGGGCAGGCGGACCGGACGCAGCTCCGGTGAGAAATTGACGGTCGCCTGGGGCTTGTATTCACCCGGTGAGTCAACGGGCGGATTCCGCGGCGGCTGGCAAACACCTCTGCTCACACGCACAACCCCGGCAATGGCGTGGTCACCGATCGACGGTGGTGGATTTCTCTCCCCTCTCGCTGTAATCCCTTCCTCTGTCTACGCTAGGGCTACACTATGGCGGCGTAGGGGAGATTGAGCAGAAGGCGAGGCTAAATTGGCTTATATACCCCAGCCAAACTCGGTCAGTGGCGGAACTGCGTAGTCTGGCATGCCCATCCATATCGCGCGCCGTCCGGGGGTTGTTGATGATTCTGTGCGGTCGGGTCCACCAGTCAAAGACGCAGGGCGAGGTGCAGTGTTGGAGTGACCGAGGGCTCGCATGTCATTGATGTGAAATAGAGTTGGCGCGCGCGCGTATTGGCTGATGCACCGGGCCCACGAGTCGGCACCGTGTGGAATGCAAAGGTGGGCCACGCAGGAATGATTCTGAACTGGGCCAAAAAGGGGAAACCGGCCCAGGTGGGGTTTCCTCTTTTTTTCTTTTTCTTTTTCTTTTATTTTCTTTTTTTATTTTGAAATCCAAATTTTGGATTTCAAATTTTGTGATGAATTTGTACTCAACTATTTGAAGGTATGATTCAAACATGCCATGGTGAAATGAATTTATTTCTCTAAGGATTTTATTTAGTATTGGCCAATATTTCTCTCTCTCTTTTCTAAATTCTAGAATCTCTTTTATATTCTAAATTCCACTTGGGACTTTAATATTTTCTTTTCATATGATTTATTATGTGGTCACAAGATGCACACAAAAATGAAAACCAACATGATGCATATTTTAGTGACATTTATCTTATTAATTATTTGTTTTTTACATAGGGGTTTCACATGTGATAATGCATAAAGGTCAAACTCACATATTGATGAAGTGAAATTATGTCTCTCTCCTATATTAGCTCTTACAATTACAAATTGGGTATTACAGTTCACCTCCAGGAGCAATATAGAGAATCCCTTCACCTGCTCCTTGCAGCTTTAGTGAGCCATCAAAGTACATTCTCCACACCTCAGTAACTTCTGGGCTATCTGGGACCTGGTGCTTAGTCCATTTTGATATGAAGTCGACCAGCACCTGAGTCTTTATTGCCGTGCAGGGCCGGAACTCTATGTTGTGAGCTCCTAGCTCGCATGCCCATTTGGCTATCCTTCCAATAGCTTCTTTGTTGTGGAGAACATCCCCTATCGGAAATCCATAGACTACTACGACTTTGTGGTCGTCAAAGTAGTGTTGCAGCTTGCAAGCGGTTAGGAGTACCGCGTATAGCAGCTTCTGGACTTGAGGATACCTTATCTTTGAGGGCCTGATGACTTCGCTGATGAAGTAAACTAGATGCTGCACCAGGTATGCATGTCCTTCCTCCGCCCACTCAACTACTAACGCGGTGCTTATCACGGGAGTCGTGCAGGAGATGTATAGGAGCAGATCTTCTACCGGTTGGCCAGGTGTAGCTCAGCGCGGCGGCTTGAGCACTGGTGGCGTGGTCAAGAATTTCTTCAGTGCTTCTAGAGCCTCCTGTGCCTCTGTGGTCCACTGAAACTTGTCCACCTTCTTGAGCAATTTATAAAATGACATGCCTTTCTCGCCTAGCCTTGATATAAACCTGCTTAGGGCTGCCATGCATCCAGTAAGCCTTTGCACCTTCTTCTGTGACCGTGGCGCTTCCATTCTCATGATGGCCTCGATCTTTTCTGGATTAGCTTCAATTCCTCGGTGGCTGACAATGAATCCGAGTAGCTTCCCTGCCGGTACTCCGAAGACACACTTTTCTAGGTTCAGCTTCCACCGGTAGCGCCTCAGGATGTTGAAGACCAATTGCAAATCTTCGATGAAGTTTTTAAGTTTTCTGTCTTGGTCACCACATCATCGACGTAGGCTTCCACTCGCTTGCCCTAGTGATCGGCTAATCATGTCTGGATGGCTCTCTGGTAAGTCGCTCCAGCGTTCTTGAGGCCGAACGACATGAAGGTATAGCAGAAAGCTCCAAACGGGGTAATGAAAGCAGTCTTTTCCTCATCTTCTTTTGCCAAGCTGATATGATGATATTCAGAGTAGCAATCTAGGAAGGAGAGCATATAACAGCCAACAGTCGAGTCAACTACCTGATCTATTCTAGGGAGCCCGAAGAGATCCTTCGGACAATGCTTGTTGAGATCAGTATAGTCGACACACATGCGCCAATCCACTTTATTCTTTTTGAGTACAAGAACAGGATTCGCTAGCCACTCAGGGTGCAGTACTTCCCTAATGAACCCTACAGATACTAAGCGAGCTAACTCGGCACAAATAGCTTCTCTTTTGTGAGGCGTGAAATGATGTAGCTTCTGTCGAATCGACCTTGCTTGAGGATAGACCTTCAATTTGTGCTCGGCCAGTTCTCTCAGGACTCCCGGCATATCCGCAGGTTGCCATGCGAATACGTCTCGGTTATCTTGCAGGAACTGGACGAGCACGCTTTCCTATTTGTCATCAAGGCTAGAACTGATGATGGCGGTCTTGCGCTCATCAGCAAATCCTAGATTGATCCTCTTAGTCTGTTCAGTCGGTCGTATAGAGGTCACGGCTTGAGCTTCATTAGTGGGTATTGTGAGACCTTCCTCCGACTTGGTGTCTGCTTGTGCAGGGGGAGCTGTCGGGGGTCCAGCAGTGAGGGCCACTTGGATGGCTCCCCGAAAGCACTCCGCAGCGCCTTGGAAGTCAGCGCGCACGGTGATGATTCTGAAAGGGAAATAGGGTTAACCTTTTCTCACAATTAATTTTGGTGGTTGAATGCCCAACACAAATATATGGACTAACTAGTTTGCTCTAGAATACATGTTCTACAGGTGCAAAAAGGTTCAATACAAACCAATAAGTATACAAGTTAGGGATCAAATTCAAAGGAGCAAAGAAACTTGAGTGTGCTGTGGACTAGCGCACCAGACTATATGGTGTGCCACTGGACAGTGTCCGGTGCACCATGTCCGTACGAAGATGAACCAGCCACTCTCGGGTTTCACCAGGCGCACTCCGCTATAATTCACCGGACTGTCCGGTGCACCAGCGGAGCAACAACTAAAACACGCAACGGTCAACTCTGCAAAGGCTACAGTGCGTGGTAGAAGTCAGAGGAGCATCGGACAGTGAACAAGACTTGTCCAGTGTGGCACCGTAGTGTCCGGTGCCGCATGAGGACAATGCCTCCAACGGTCAACTGCTCCCGAACCCTAACGGTTGGGTGATGTGGTGGTGCACCGGACAGTCTACAGGACCTGTCCGATGGCGCACCGGACTATCCGGTGGGCCCATCGACAGCAGCCTTCCCCAACGGCGATTTGGTGGTTGAGGGCTATAAATAGTCCCCAACCACCACCACACCAAGTATCCAAGCATTCTGAACATTGCATTCAATACAAGGGCAATAGACTTCACTCCAAGACATAATCAAAGCGATCGATCCACTCAAAGTCCCCAAATCAACTCTAGTGCATTAGGACTTGTGAGAGGATCTCTTGTGTTCCTTTGTTGCTCTTGTTTGCTTGGCTTGGCCTTCATTTTCTTTTCAATTCTTACTCTCAAGTGCTTTGTAAGCAAGGCAAGAGACACCAATTGTGTGGTGATCCTTATGGGGTCTAAGTGACCCGTGAGATTAAGGAAGAAGGCTCACTCGGTCTAAGTGACCGTTTGAGAGAGGGAAAGGGTTGAAATAGACCCGATCTTTGTGACCACCTCAACGGGGACTAGGTTCTTTAGAACCGAACCTCAGTAAAACAAATCACCATGTTCATCCGCTTTATTTCTTGGTTGATTTGTTTCCCCCTCCCTATCGGACCCGGATTTAATTTTAACACTAACCCCGGCTTGTATTTGTGTTTTAAAGTTGTAAATTTCAGATTACGCCTATTCACACCCCCTCTAGGCGACTTTCAGATTCCTTGAGGCCCCAGCATCTTCAATATCATGTACGAGTAATGCGGAATGGCCATGAACTTTGCCAGTCCCGGCGTACCGATGATGGCGTTGTATCCACAGTCGAAACATGACACCTCGAACATCTGGAACTCGGTTCTGTAGTTCTCTAGAGTCCCGAAGGTGACGAGCATGTAGATGTGCCCGAGTGGGTACTCCCCTTCAGTCGACACGATACCGAAGAAGGGAGTATCTGACTCGGTGAGGTCTTTGAGTGCGACCCTAAGGCTAGGAGCGTTCGAGGGAAGGTAACGTTAATGCTACTCCCCCCGTCCACTAGTACTTTCTTCACCCGGCTCTCTTGGATCACTGGATCAATGAGGAGCGGGTACTTGCCGGGGTGGTCGAAGTTGAGCCATTGATCCGCTTGGCTGAAGGTTATTGCATGCTTCGACCACTGATAAGGAGCCAGGGCACTAGTGGTTACCGCCAGGACTTGTCGGTCGTTGAGCTTTTGCTGCCTCCTATTCTCCTGCGCTCCGTGTCCTCCGAAGATGACGTTGACCTCCCTGTCAACGCGCGGGAATGCTCTGCCCCCTCCCCCTTCTTCCTGCTGAGGCTACCTAGGCTCACCAGGCCCTCCTCGCGGTGGGGGAGGTGGTAGAGGCTGGAACGGTCGGCTGTGCCCGATGGAGTGCTTGAGATCCCTATAGTTCCGTAGGGTGTGGCGCATGTCCTTGTGGTACGGGCATCGGGCGTCGAGGATTTTGTCTGGCGTCCGTTCACCTCTGCGGGGCGCACCACGGGCTCGAGCGATGGGTGGTCCGGCGGCGTGTACCTCCTCACGAGGCCTCTTCTCCCAGCGCTTGTTAGGTTGCTGGTTCGCATCGCGCCGTGGTGCGGGTGGTGCAGGTTTTGTACCTCCGATGAGGTCCTAGGCCTACTCATCTGCGGTGATGTAGAGGTCTGCCTCTCGAAACAGTTGTTCGGAGGTGGCAGACGCTTTCTGCAGTATGGCTCGGACGAAGGTCGAGTCATTGGATCCCCGGTAGAAATCTTCAATCACTGTTGCCTCGGCGACTTCGGGGATGCGTTTCCTCATGGTCTGAAACCTCTTGAGGTATGACCGGAGTGTTTCATCGCCCTGGCGCCTGATGGATTTGATGTCCCATGGCTGCGTTGGCTTGTTAGAGAGAGACTAGAAGTTGGCGATGAACCACCGACTGAAGTCGCTCCAATCGTCGATGTAGTGTCGTGGCAGATGTTGTAGCCCCTGCAGTGCATCTTGCCCTAGAACGATGGGCAAATACGTTGTCATTACGTCTTCCGTCGCCCCGGCGGCCCGAGCGGCGGTTGTGTAGACGGCCAACCAGCCCTTCGGGTCCTGCTTGGGCTCGTACTTGTCGACGTTGGAGACTTTGAAGTTGGGGGGCTATTGGATGGCTCGGAGATGCGGAGTAAGCGCGAAGACCCCGCATGTGTCTTCCTGTCGGCGTTCGTGATGTCAGTCCTGGGGAGAGGAGTCGGTGGTGTGTCGTCTCGACCGTCCCCGGGTCGGACCACTAGTTGAGGCCGCAGCCGACTCAACTCGGGTGGCGCGACTTCGAGCCGGGACGCCATGGTTCCGGTCATACTCCTCTTGTCGTCTTATCTTATTTTCGTGCCGTCGGTTGATGTCCCTAGCTCCCGAATTGTTATCGTTGAAGATATATATGCATTGAGTGAAAAGTGACGTCCTACGATGGACTTGCGTGTTTCTGTCATTGGTGGTGTTCATTTTGACCTGGTGAAGAGGGTTTTAAGGGATATACAACGAGCTAGCTAGGAACCTGAAGAAATAATTGATCAAATCTCTCAAACGGTAGGTTGAAATTTCCAGCTTGGCTTTACACATTTGGAGCAATCTTGTGGTTCATGTTAACAGTGAATTGCCTCTTACTGATTGGTGTGGTTTAATCAAAGATGACATTTTTAGGTTTATCTAATGTACATGGCTTTCATTGAACCAGAGTTAGAGACCGCACATATTATTAAAATCATTAACAAGTTCAACCCATGCTCAGGTTTCCAAAATCCTATGTACATTCTAAAGGTAGGCATCTCAAGAAAATTGTAGAATGTACACCAATGACATTTTCAACAACAAACATTTTTATGATTAACCAAGAAAATTGTTGAATTGTGCACCACATATTGGTCATATACACTTGCAGTCACCAAGGTCTCTAGCACCTAAGAAAATCAAGATTGTGGTTGGTGGTGATCATATGGAAAGCAACGGAGAAACTTATGATATATATCTACTTCCACCTGGTGAAGACCCAAAAGCATGTTAATCTTACTTGAGAATGCGGAATAGGGAAGGGAAAAATAATCTCATGTTTGAGGTATATCCGTTTTATATTTTCCTATCATACCAATGGAATTCCAGTTTTTATGCCTTTTCTCCCATACAAATGGAATTTCAATTTTATGTTTGATAAATACGAATTATAATTTTAAATGATATTGTTAGTTGATCATGTTCCGATGATACTAGTAATGTATAAGGTTATTTGAATTAAGTCCACTCCTTAGCAACCATGTAATTGATTCCATATTATATTTCCCTAGGAATCTTTGCTAGCACATGAAAAATTAATTCAGTTCAATTTCCATCGCCGTCAGAGTCTAAATTTTACTTCCCTTTTTATATTTACTAGGTATGCATAACCTAACACATTTGATCAGTCTTCTCTGCGGTCTCTTAGATTTTCCTGTATTTGTTTCTATTGTCCGTGGCCACGTGTAATAAAAAAACCCTTGTTGGCAGCCCTGGTGTTCACTAACTCTCTTATGTTATTTTATGCTCAAAGGAATGGGTGACCGACAATTCTTTTATCATATTGCCAAGGATCACTTTTGAAGACAGTGTTCGTCTTCTTGGTGGTTTGATGGCATTGGGATATACTATGGCAGCTATACTGAAGAGAAGCAGTCGTACTTTTTCTGATGGCAAGGCAACTGTTAAAATTGAATCACTGGAACAACTTAATAAACAATATATACAAATGAGCATAATGTTTGTTGTTTACTTCTTTAATGTCTGATTGTTTAATATGTGCAAATGTTTCTTTAGGTGCAAGGAAGAGATCAACTTTATGTTAAATTTATAGTGGATCAGTTAGGTTTGGATGGTTCTTATATACTACACACATATATTGAACAAATTTAGTTGGAGAAATTGATTAATAATGATGTTATGGTATGTATATTTTGTTAGTTATGTTGCTTACACTTTATATTTGCATTCATTCTAGTTGTTTTGTTTTGTTTATTGGTTGGATCTGATTGCTATGCAGGTGTTACCAGAAGATTTGAAGACAAAACTCAGCATCGATGATGAGCTGGTCTCAAGTCCAAAGGAAGCATTCTCTCGTGTTTCTACTGACCAGAGAAACAAACTTATGAAGAGGTTTCATAATAACAACCTTGTTTCAATTTGACCTGTTGAAACTTTGGGATCTAAATGAATTTGGCTGACTTTCTTATCATGTTTTCCTGTGGTCTATTTCAATCATATTCAACGCACAGAGACAAAAAAATATTGTGAAATTAAGTAAACTAACAGAAACCAACAAGAGGTTTGGTGGAGGGCGAGCCCTTGAACCACCTGCTATCAACCAGGTTATTTTTGTAAAGAATTATTACTAGCATGACAGTTGAAAGCCTCAATTGAATACATATGTGACCATTGACATGCAAATGTTCTAGTTTCCACTTATATACCATAGGGCGCATTCACCCAACATTCAGAACAGATATCAACATTGACTGAAAGGATGGATGAGTTCACCTCTCGAGTTGAAGAACTCAATTTGAAATTTACAGTGAAGAAACATTTGCCCAGTCAGCAGAACTTAGCTCTTCCAAATGATGTTTGTAACAGTTCCACGCCTACAAATCTCTTTGCCTCTCAGTTAGGCAATGGTACTCTAATACCTCATTCTTCATTGTCAAGCCAAGATATCGGCGAACCGCAGCGTGGTGGGGATGCTGAGAACCCGAACGTCACCGACCGACACGCTTGCAGATGAAATGCAGGTCGATCTCCACGTGCTTCGTGCTTGATGCTGCACTAGATTGGTGGAGAGGTAGACCGCGTTGAAGTTGTCTGAAGGAAACAGTGATGCCTAAGAGGGGAGTAAATTAGGACTTCTAAAAATTCTCTCTAAACTAGATCACAAATAAACCCCTAGAGAAAAACCTATACAAATAAATAATCTAGAATGTGCAAACTAGGTTTTGTCTAAGTGTTGCTATCTCTACCGCAAAGACTAAGTTTCAATCTAAATAATCTAACCAAAAATACAAGATTGAAACTTAAATACTTCATGTAAATGTGGAAGGTAAAGAGCAAGGTAAAAATGTAAACTCTCGTGGATGACACCGGTATTTTTACCGAGGTATCCGGAACCACGTAAAGTTCCGACTAATCCTCGTTGGTGCCCCTACGCAAAGGGAAGCCCACCCGAGGGCCAACCACATTGGTTGACTAACTTCGTAGAGAGCTGCAAGACTTCTCCACACGCAAGTGGTGCTCTGGCTCCTCTCGGACGCTCCCTGCCGTCTCCACTATCGAGCTTTCGGCCGAAAACGCCGTGGGCCTCGTTTCCTCCGATACACGGTGGCGGCCATGACAAACGCGGTTGTCACGGTCTCACAAGACTCTCGCCCCACTCGGTACAATTACAACGGCTCGCGCAAGAGCCGAGAGTTTGTGTGGTTTTTCTAAACTCACTCAATTAACAAGGATTCACCTGGAGCAAGTGCTAATACGGTCTAACTAACATAAGCACTTCGCAAAGCAACTACGCTAATCACCGAGTGACTTTATTAAGCACTTGGGTATTTGAGCATTTGGAAATGTCTACAATATGACTTGGTATGTTGCTTGGGCTCCCACACCTTCAAATGGCCGGTTGGGGGATATTTATAGTCTTCCCCCTCAATTATAGTTGTTGGACAGAAAGCTATTGTTTCTGTCGACGAGCGCACTGGACAGTTTGGTGCTGAAAGGGAAATTAGGTTAACCATTTTCTATAATTAATTTTGGTGGTTGACGACCAACGCAAACATGTGGACTAACTAGTTTGTCTAGAATTCATGTATTATAGGTGCATAAGGTTCAACACAAACCAAGAAAGAAATCAGTTAGGGACACAATTTTATTAGAGCAAAAAGGACTTGAGTGTGCTAAAAAATGGCGCACCGGACTGTCCGGTGTGCCACTGGACAGTGTCCGGTGCACCAAGGCAGTACAGATGTCAACCAGCCACTCTCAGAAATTTGGAGACGCGCTCCGCTATAATTCACCGGACTGTCGGTGTGCCACCGGACTGTCCGGTGAGCCAGCGGAGCAACGACTAGGGATGTAATCGGATCGGATACAGACGGATATCACTAAAACCATATTTGTTTTTATATTTTTACTCGGATTCGAATTCGAATACGGATAACTTCGGATACGAATACGAATGTTCTCGAATACAAATACGAATAGCTGTGTGTCAAATACGGAATTAGTCGGACATGGATATTGTCGGTAACGAATTTTTTGTCGGATACCATGTTCTCATTCCACACATATCATGGTTGTAATCATGTATCCACTCCTTGAATCCAAACATTTTTAGCATTATATGTGTACATATGTCGTGTTTTTAAAAAATCATGAATTTTTAGGCTATGTGCGCATTATTAATTTATTTTGCATAAAATCATCAAAATACAAATAAATTTCCAAGACTAATAAACATTCTATAAAAATATAACCTCAAGTCTCCACATGAAAATGATAAAGTGAAGTTTTAATTATGTTGAAACTTGGATACTTAGAGCGATTTCACGTGTAAGTGAAGTGAAATGAAAGAAACACTAGCATATTGTGGATTTTATGGTCCAAATATTTTAGAGGATTATATTTCGATATATGTTATGCCTCCATAAAATTTCATGAAATTCTAAGGCTATTTGTGTATTATTAATTTTTTTCTAAAATTCAAGAAAATGCACACAACTATCCGATAAGATATCTGGATATCCGAGAAGATTTATCCGAGAAAATATCCGGATATTTGATATCCGACGGATATCAGACATGTTGTATTCAAATTCGATATCTGAACATAATATTTGTACTAGGTCAGTGCCCGTGCGTTGCAACGGGGACATATAATATCTCGATAACTTATATATACAAATATGTGTTATGCAGTTATGAGATAGAGGATGACATCCGCGAGCTGTCCGAGATGACATCGAAGAGAAATTCGGGCCTGTGGTGCACGGACACTCACCTAGTAGTGTATTATATAAGATAGATCAGTGCCCGTGCATTGCATCTGGAACATATAATATCTCGATAACTTATATATATACAAATATGTGTTATACGATTATGAAATGGATGACAACATCCGCGAGGCGTCCAGAATGACATCAAAGAGAAACCCAGGACTGCAACGCACGGACGCGCACCTAATAGTGTATTATATAAAATTTAACAAGAAGATTTGATGGCAAAAATTCAAAATCAATAAATGTAAAATAAACATAAGCATAACTATCTATTTCATCTAATCTTTTTCCATAATACGATCAAGGTACTCTCGTATATTTACAGGAATGTTAAATCGATATGTTTTCCCCTCGTATGTCAACAGATCAATAAATAAATTCCTACGCAGAGTCGCACCATCGTGCAAAAAATGTTATAAGTAATATTATCATCTATTAACTACAAATTACATATATGATATTATTCTCACCATACTAAATTGCGCTTTTAAACCACTTTCTCACCACTCTATAATGTGGAGAGCAAAATGAACAGTATTAACACTGAAAAAGTTACTAACTTTGTTATATATGAAATTATAACATAACATCTATATATATATGACATAATAATTTTAAGTAATTACCATTTTAAGTCGATTGGAGCATCAGGTCGAATTGAATGTCACCACATATAAATGTCATGTGACCATCCAATACGTTTGACACCGTATGCAGCCTTATATTTCTTCGAAATAAGAATAATAACTTCCCAAAATCTTTTAGTGGTATATCTTTGCACCATTCTGGAGTAGGTGTGAAATTAAACATAGACACAGATTCGTTTGCATGATTAATAATGAAAAGTACATAGCCTGTAGAGTATCTCCATGGCATAAGAACCTGCAAACCATGAGACATTAGAATTATATGTTTGCACAATTTAATTAACTATATAGATAAAAGGAATTCTGACTTACAAATTTGTAAAGTGTGATATAATATTTTATTTGAGGCCAATTTTTTGATGTTTCTGCCAGCTCTATCGCGCTAGGATCCTTATATGACTTTGATTCTTCGTCAAAACCACACATTTCCTAGAGAAAACATAATAATATAATAAATAAATATAGGAAATATAAGATAATATCATACATGTTATAACAATATTTTTAAATAACAAACTTGCATAGAAACGCAGGTCCATATAGTGTTTTGTAATTTTTCGTTTTGCGAGAGGCAACCTCTTTGGTTCATTACGGGCAAGAATTCGAACAGCCATGTTAAAACAATCTATAGGCATATCTTTATTCACATTTAACAATTCCTGTTGGGGGCCTTCGTCCTCCGAAGGTCCTCAAAAACATGATTTGACAATGTTTTCCAAGTGGATTATATGAACAGGTACCTTCGGACTCAGAATTATGAACATGTCAGGACGAAGCCTGAACCAGACGAAGGGGGATTGAAAGTTCTTCGTCATCTTACGAAGATATATTGTTTATAACCTTCGTCCGGAACACGTTATATCCCGAAGGGAAATAAAGTTTCGAAGGACGAAGGACCTTACCATTTGACACTTTCTATGTTGCCTTGTTCTTAATCCGAAGCATTTGAGAACAAGTCACCAACAATTCCTGTAGTGTCTTGACAGTTAAATCTATCTGGTATGGTTTGAAGCTTCGGACCCATTTAGCCCTGTATAGCAACGTTATATAACAAATATTCAATTATATCTGTGCAATACACATAACATGATTATTAAATATATAACTATAAATAAATAAAATACGAGGAACTTACTCTAAAATTGTGGCATCTTGAATTGTCATGATATAATCGCGTAGAAACTCTATCATATCTGCTTTTCTTACTGTCGGGGACCATAATTAGGGGTACCCTCAAGACGCCTAATTCTCAGCTGGTAACCCCCATCAGCATAAAGCTGCAAAGGCCTGATGGGTTTGATTAAGTCAGGGATCAGTCCATACGAGTGACTTGACCACGCCACGCCCGAGCCTAGCCTCGGGCGAGGGCAGCCGACCCTAAGATGACTCCGTCTCGCCTGAGGTCTCCTCTTTCACGGCAGACGCATCTCCGGCTCGCCCTAGGCCCCGCCTCCGATAAGGAGAAACCCTGACTAAATCACCGCACCAACCGACCGAGTCACCAGGGCGTTTAACGCAAAAGGTAAGACCGACGGGCGACCAGACTTCGCCAGTGGTGCCATAGGAGACTCCGCCCGACCCAGGGCTCGGACTCGGGCTAAGGCCCCGGAAGACGGCGAACTCCGCTCCGCCCAACCCAGGGCTCGGACTCGGGCTAAGGCCCCGGAAGACGGCGAACTCCGCTCCGCCCGACCCCAGGGCTCGGACTCGGGCTAAGGCCCCGGAAGACGGCGAACTCCGCTCCGCCCGACCCAGGGCTCGGACTCAGGCTAAGGCCTCGGAAGACGGCGAACTCCGCTCCGCCCGACCCAGGGCTCGGACTCGGGCTAAGGCCCCGGAAGACGGCGACCTCCGCCTCGCCCGACCCAGGGCTCGGACTCCGCCTCGGCCTCTGCCGAATAATCTCCGCCTCGCCCGACCCAGGGCTCGGACTCTGTCTCTGTCTTGCAGGACGGACTCGGCCTCGGCCTCGGAGGAGCCTCCACGACGCCCGACCTAGGATACGAGACCGCCACGTCAACAGGAAGCGTCATCATCACCCTGCCCTGAGCCGACTTGGGTCGCAGAGAACAAGACCGGCGTCCCATCTGGCCAGCTATGCCAGATAGGCCATGATGGCGCCCCGCTAGATCATGACGACGGTGGCTCCCAGCTCCCTTACGAAAGCAGGAGAACGTCAGCAAGGACCCAGCCACCTCGACAGCTGTCCTCCCGTCCGGCTCCGTTACTCCTCCAACAGCCACGACGCCACACCAACAGGGTGCCAAGATCTCTCCGGCTGCCACCTGGGCATGTACATAGGGCGTTA
This sequence comes from Zea luxurians, assembly GCA_029449295.1. NCBI lineage: Eukaryota > Viridiplantae > Streptophyta > Magnoliopsida > Poales > Poaceae > Zea > Zea luxurians. Next base: position 72,493,388 of record JAOPSE010000013.1, on the reverse strand, counting down.
GCTCTCCCTCGCTAGACACGTAGCACCTTGCTACACCCCCATCTTGTACACCTGGACCCTCTCCTTACGACTATAAAAGGAAGGGCCAGGGCCTTCTTAGAGAAGGTTGGCCTCACGGGGACGAAAGGCAGGGGCAGGCGCTCTCTCGGGGCCGCTCTCTCCCTTCACCTCGTGCGGACGCTTGTAACCCCCTACTGCAAGCGCACCCGACCTGGGCGCGGGACGAACACGAAGGCCGCGGGAATTTCTCCGACTCCCTCACGACCCGGCTCCGGCCACCGACTCTCTCTCTCTCTCTGTTCCCCCCTTCGCGCTCGCTCCACGCGCTCGACCCATCTGGGCTGGGGCACGCGGCACTCTCACTCGTCGGCTCGAGGACCCCCCGGTCTCGGAACGCCGACAGTTGGCGCGCCAGGTAGGGGCACGCTGCGTGTTGACGTTCGATTTCCCGTCAAGCTCCAGATGGGCAGTCTCCAACAACCTCTTCAACCCGGGACGGTGCTCCGTTTCGGGAACCTCGAGTTCATGTCTCTCGATGGCGACTACGACATGATACTCCTTCCACCGCCGCGCGACGACGACATTGGTGGCGGACAGCCCGCCCGCCGGCGGCGGAATCGACGACGTCTTTCCCGCGTTGGGGAAGGACAACGTTCGAGCTCGCCCCATCCTCTCCCTCGCCATCGGAGGAGGAGGAGGCGGGGCAACCGGGGCCGAGCGGGAGGCCGCGCTCCGACGGCTGTCGAGCAAATCGACATCCCCGGCGCCCCAGCGGAGGACACGCCAAGCGTCGCCCTCGCGTTCGAGGCAAACGCGAGCGCCATCCCCCCGCAACACGTCGACCCCGAGCAAGTGGACGACGCCAGCACGCTCACGGAGGGCCTGCAGGACGTCGCCCTCGTACCCAAGACGACGACGCGGTCAGCCCCCGACACGACTTCATCGCTCCTCGTCGACAAAAAGGTACCGACTGCTCCCCATCTTTCGTTATTTCGACTCGGCCTCAGCCCGCCTGGCGACCTCGCTTTGGCGGGCGCTCACATTGAGGCGAGTGCAACCTCTCTGGGGTTTCGTGTGCGGTCGCCTTGGGACCGATTGACGGGCGTCTCGACCTACGGACCCTCTGGGTCCGAGGAAGATGACGACCCCAGCATCTGCTGGGATTTCTCCGGATCTGGCAACCCTAGTGCCATGCGGGACTTCATGACCGCATGTGACTATTGCCTCTCCGACTGTTCCGACGGCAGCCGCAGCCTTGGCGACAAGGACTGCGGCCCGAGTCGCGAATGTTTCCACATCGAGCTAGGGGATCCCTCCGGAGGCGGCTGTCTCGGCATGCCGGAGGATGGTGATCCCCCTAGGCCAGCGCCTCGCGCCGACATCCCGCGGGAGCTAGCTGTGGTCCCCGTTCCGGCGGGGGGTCACGACCCACAGCTCGAGCAAGTCCACGGGGCGCAGGCCGGGTTCGATGAAGGAGCAGGAGCGCTCGAGGCAATCCGCCAGAACATCGGGCAGGTATGGGCGAGCCAACCCCTGGCCGGAGGAATACGTCACCTGCCCCAAGGTCTCCAGCACCGCATCGCCAACGATGCCAGGGACAAACCGCCACCCGCATCCGGCGGGACTGGCCAGGACCTGGTCGCTGCAGCAATGCTCCTCCGCGCGATGCCGGAGTCATCAACCACCGAGGGTCGGCGAATCCAGGGAGAACTCAAGCATCTCCTGGAAGGCGCTGCGGCCCGGCGGGCCGAGAGCTCTGCCTCCCGCAGGCAGGGATACCCCTCGGAACCTCGTGCCGCGACTTCCCGACTCACGCGGGAAGCCTCGGCCTTCACCGGGCGCACGCGCACCACCGCGCCTGCGGCCCCGGGCCACCTCGGCGTCGAGCACCCTCATCGCGACCGTCGGGCACGCCTAGACGAAAGGGTGCGCCGAGGTTACCACCCCAGGCGTGGGGGACGTTACGACAGCGGGGAGGATCGGAGTCCCTCGCCCGAACCACCCGGCCCGCAGGTCTTTAGCCGAGCCATTCGGCGGGCGCCGTTTCCGCCCCGATTCCGACCCCCGACTACTATCACGAAGTACTCGGGGGAAACGAGACCGGAATTGTGGCTTGCGGACTACCGCCTGGCCTGTCAGCTGGGTGGGACGGACGATGACAACCTCATCATCCGAAACCTCCCCCTGTTTCTCTCCGACACCGCTCGTGCCTGGTTGGAGCACCTACCCCCGGGGCAGATTTCCAACTGGGAGGATCTGGTCCAGGCTTTCGCCGGGAACTTCCAGGGCACGTACGTGCGCCCCGGGAATTCCTGGGACCTCCGAAGCTGTCGGCAACTGCCGGGAGAGTCCCTTCGAGACTACATCCGGCGGTTCTCGAAGCAGCGCACCGAGCTGCCCAACATCACCGACTCCGATGTCATCGGCGCGTTCCTCGCCGGCACCACCTGCCGCGACCTGGTGAGCAAGCTGGGTCGCAAGACCCCCACCAGGGCGAGCGAGCTGATGGACATCGCCACCAAGTTCGCCTCCGGCCAGGAGGCGGTAGAGGCCATCTTCCGAAAGGACAAGCAGCCCCAGGGCCGCCCGTCGTAAGATGCTCCCGAGGCGTCTACTCCGCGCGGCGCCAAGAAGAGAGGCAGGAGGAAGTCGCAAGCGAAACGCGACGTTCCCGATGCAGACCTTGTCGCCGCCGCCGAGCGCAAGAACCCTCGGAAGCCCCCCGGAGGTGCAAACCTCTTTGACAAGGCACTCAAAGAGACGTGCCCCTACCATCAGGGGCCCGTCAAGCATACTCTCGAAGAGTGCGTCATGCTTCGGCGTCACTTCCATCGGGCCGGGCCACCCGCAGAGGGTGGCAGGGCTCACGACGACGACAAAAGGGAGGATCGCCAAGCAGGAGAGTTCCCAGAGGTCCGCGATTGCTTCATGATCTACGGAGGGCATGCGGCAAACGCCTCGGCTCGGCATCGTAAGCAAGAGCGTCGGGAGGTCTGCTCAGTGAAGGTGGCGGCGCCAGTCTATCTAGACTGGTCCGACAAGCCCATCACCTTCGACCGAGACGACCACCCCGACCACGTGCCGAGCCCGGGGAAGTACCCGCTCGTCGTCGATCCCGTCATCGGCGACGTCAGGCTCACCAAGGTCCTGATGGATGGAGGCAGCTGCCTCAACATCATCTATGCCGAGACCCTCCGGCTCCTGCGCGTCGACCTGTCATCTGTCCGAGCAGGCGCTGCGCCCTTCCACGGGATCATCCCCGGGAAGCGCGTCCAGCCCCTCGGACAGCTCGACCTCCCTGTCTGCTTCGGAACACCCTCCAACTTCCGAAGGGAGACATTAACGTTCGAGGTGGTCGGGTTCCGAGGAACCTACCACGCAGTGTTGGGAAGGCCATGCTACGCGAAGTTCATGGCCATCCCCAACTACACCTACCTGAAGCTCAAGATGCCGGGACCCAACGGGGTCATCACCGTCGGCCCCACGTACGAACACGCATTCGAATGCGATGTGGAGTGCGTGGAGTACGCCGAGGCCCTCGCCGAGTCCGAGGCCCTCACTACCGACCTGGAAAGCCTCTCCCGAGAGGTACCGGACGTGAAGCGGCATGCCGGCAACTTCGAGCCAGCGGGGACGGTTAAGGCCGCCCCTCTCGACCCCAGTGGCGACGCCTCCAAGCGTGTCCGGATCGGCTCTGGGCTCGGCCCCGGATAGGAAGAAGTGCTCGGCGACCTCCCACGCGCAAACGTCGACATTTTTGCGTAGGGTCCCTCGGGCATGCCCGCCATGCCGGGGGATGTCACCAAGCACTCGCCGCATATCTGGGCAGGAGCCTGACTCACCAAACGGCCTCTGCGCGAACGACGCCCGGGGCCTGCGCCCTTTCCCCACTCATACATACGAATCAATTATCAAGGAAGGGTCGGCCTCGCCCCGGCAGAGCCCGACCCTCCCTCGGGGGCTAAAAAAGGGGAACCCCTCTCATCGAGTTCGGACGTACCGTTCCGCGTCAAAAAAACCCTTTTTTCGGTCAAGAAGGGTTTTCTGCGTTCTCTCGGATGCGTCAGAAGCAGAGTCCTGAGGAGCGAACTTGGGTACGAGTAAGTGGCGAGACCGACTGAGCTGGGGAACACCTATGCTTCCGGGCTAGGGACACCTCACTCGTCGCCTGCCACGAAAAAGGACCCAGCTCGGGAAATCACCCTGTTGTCGACACTACGAGCCAGGCGCGAAAATCGAAACGAAAAGAAGCATGACTTCACGGAAGAAGAAGTAAAATGTTCAGGCCCCAGTGGCCGCGGCAAATCACACATCCACCAGAAATTGTGCCAACTAAAATCAAGCGTCGCCTCGGGCAGGAGCCGCGCCCTCAACTCCGCCCCCGCCGTCGGTAAAATCCACCTCCACTTCCGGCGGCGGCGCAGGAGGAAGAATCTCCGCTTCGAAGACGGTCGCCAGCGACGCGCTCGGACCCGCAGCGACCGCGTCGAGCCGCTGGATCTCCGCCAGGGCTGCCTCGTCTTCGTCAGGCAGGCAGTACCCCTCGCTGACCCGCTCCAAGTCCACGACGTAGTGGGAAGCGAGCACGGCGAAGGCCCGCCTGACGCCGTGGTGCAGCGCCCCGCGGACTTTACCGCGCGCGTAATCACCAAGGGCTTGAAGACGGCTTTGGGGAGAGCTCCCTGAAGGGACGTCGCCGGGACCGAGTTTCCGATAGACCTCCGAGACGGCCTCGGACATAGCCGCAAGATCGGCCTCCCTTTGCTCAGCAGCCCCGTCGAGCGCCTCGGCAAGCGCCTTGGCAGACTCGTCGAGGGCAGACTCAAGCTCTGCGAACAACCAGAAGAAAGATCTCAAACCCAAGCGGAAGAAACGGACAAGATTGAGAACCGAGGACGGTCGAGCCATACCACTGGCTCGGACGTGCTGCTCCGAGGCTGCGACTTGGGCTGCGGCCAGATCGGCCGCAAGGATCTTGGCCCGGCTCTCAGCTTCGGCAGCTTGGCCCCGAGTTTGGTCCCGCTCCTCGGCAACCTGGGCAAGCTCCGTGCGCGCTGCCGCCGCCTCGGCCTTCAGGTCAGCACAGAGCAACTGGAGGTCCGCTATCTTAGCGTCTTGCTGAGAGAGGCGCGCGGTAGCCCCGGCGAGCGAAGTCCTCAGGGACCGCAGCGAGCCCCAGACGACGGCCTCGCGGCGAATGAACGACGACTTGGCAGCGCTCCGGTCCGTCAGGTCCTGGAAAGGAAAACAAGATTTCACGACGAACGCCTCGCTCGCAGAAGCAAGAAGGCATGTCTGAAACCATTACCTGAAGGATTTTGGGGACGTCCCCGCAGAGAACCTCCAGCGACGATCGGAGCAACCCCACTGTCGCCTCCGCACGCTTGCGGAGCTCGTCCCAGGACTGGTCCTCCTCTTCGTCGTCAAGAACGAAGATAGGGCCCGAAGCCTCACGGGTCCGGAATCGGAGCAACTGGCCCCGGGCCTCGGGGCTCCGCCCCACAACGACAAGGCTGCCGCCCGCCTGGGAACGCTGCGCGTCCGCGCCCACCTCTTCCGAGGCTTCGGGCGCCGACGCCGCGGCCGTCCCGACGTCGGCGGCGACCGGGCGCTCTCCGACCGGGACGGTGCCAGCTGCGGTAGCGGCAGACGCCGGCATGGCCAACATGGCTGGCGAGCTCGGGACCGCATCGGCGCTGGCCGCCTCCCCGATCACGATGGCCACCTCGGCAGAGGAGCCCACCTCGGGGACCTGCTCCCCCGAAACATGCGACGCCTGAGCCCCGTGCGGCGGAGCACCCTGCGAAAGGGTCGGCTGAGCGGCAGGGCCCGAGGTGGCGCCAGCTGCCTGGACAAACGCCGTCTTGAGGGCCTTCCGAGGTGCCAGGTCGGTAGGGCCATGGCTCCGTTTGCTGAAGAAAACAAGAAAGGGAAGATTACGGCCCGGACATATGAATGAAGCGCCGGGACGGAAAGATTCCAAGGTACCTACCCGCTCCGGATCATGATCCACGATGTCTGGGGGGAGGTCTCTTGGCTCCCGCTTCCTGGAACCACCGCCGTGGTCCGCTTCACCAACAACCCCAGCGCCGCCCTCGCCTCAGACGCCCCTGAGGCCCGGGAGGCGGACTGCCCAGGCGCCGCCCTGGCAACCTGAGGACCGCTCCCGCATGCCGCCGGCGCGGGCGACGGTTCCCGAGGAACGGACCCCTCGGCCCGGCTCCCTGGAGTGGCGTCAGCTCCCCCAGCCGGGGAGACGAGAACCCTCTCGGGTTGCCCCTGCTCCTCAGGTCGGGGATCCGACACCTCGGCTCTAGGGACCGACGATGTAGGACCGCTCGGGGGCTGGCTCGACGACCCCCGGCCACATCCCAAGCCGGGGCTGAGGCCGAGACGTGCGGCCATGTCGTCCTCCTCCTCTTCATCGTCGACGTCGTCGTCATCATCGGACGTCTCCGGCGACAGCTCCCTGGGAAGCCCTTCCCTCTCCTGCTGACGACGGCGTTTCTCCAGGGCGTCCCGAGCCCGCCTCCGCCTGCGGGCCCGAGCCTTCTCCGCGTCCTTCTTCTTCTTCTCCTCCTCCGCGGCGACCCGCCTCGCCGCCCGACCCACCGCGTCCTCCGGGACCGGCGGCAGGGAGGGTTTGTGCCGCCCCACCTCCTAAAAGGGGGGGAGAAAGAAAATCGATAGTGAGAATCGGGGGCTACCCGGTATATGAAGAAAGAAAGGACGAACACTCACCAGAGCGACGCACCCCTGGTCCGGGCGCATTCGAGGCTGGGAGAGGGCGTGGGGGTCCGGCTTCCCCATCGCGACCGACACCCGCCGATAGAGGGCGTCGTGGGAAAGAGGATCAGGGGACATCCGTGACCCCTCCCAGTCGGCCTCCTGGGTCATCTCCCAAAGCGACAACCGCCGCTCCGCCAGGGGGAGCACCCTCCGGCGGTGGATGGCGGCAACCACTCCCGCGACGGTGAGCCCTTCCTCCCGCAACACCTTCAGAGCCTGGAGAAGAGGTTCGAGTTTCTTCTGCCTCTCGTGTGGAGTCCCGTGACGCCAGGCGTCGGGGGCGGCGGTGACGACCCGCTGAGAGAACGGCGGGAGCGACTCTCCGTCATTCCGGAGATAGAACCACCGGCGCTGCCAACCCTTGTTCGAGGACGAAAGGACGGCAGGGATATACTGCAACGCCCGTGACTGCCTCAGCAAGAGGGTGCAGCCGCCGGCCCGCACCGCCGCACGGACCTTCCTCTCCCTCGTCGACGAAGCAAAAAGCTCGGCAAAGAAGAGGTGAGTCCACAAATCCCAATGGGGGGCGATCCCCAGATACCCCTCGCACACCGCCACGAAGATAGCGGCTTGTGCGATGGAGTTGGGGGTAAGGTTGTGTAGTTCCACCCCGTAGTGGAACAGGATGGCCCGCATGAAGCGGCTCGACGGCATTCCAAATCCCCGCTCATGGAAGGAGATGAAGCTCACGACATACCCCGGCGGAGGGGATGGAGCGACTCCGCCCGCGGGAGGAATCCATTCCGGCCGCTCCTTATCGGTGAGGGGGCGGAGCAAACCCTCGTCGACGAGGTCCTCCAGGTCGCCCGCCGTCACTGTGGAGAAGGGCCACGGGTCGCGCGGCGAGAGGATGGTCCCCCGGTCAGCCATCGCCAAGGCAAAAGGGGTGGCGGCGTGAAGAACAGGGGAGGGCGGTTTCCTTTTCCTGGCTAGATCTCTCAGGTTGCAAAAAACCTGAAGGAGGCGAGAAGTGGAGTCGAGAACCGTCACTGGACCCTCTCCGGGGTACATAAAGGACCAAGGACGAGACGGTTCCAACGCACCGCCCGAACCGGACGCGGGGTTCAAAAAACGCGAAGCGAAACAGCCGTTCCTCGAACGGCTCGCGCACGCAACGGCAGCCTCGCCGACCGCTTACCCCGGCGCATTAACTCCGCGGCGAAATAGGTGACGTTTCTGGCAGGGGCAGCTGGCGACGCTTCGCCTCCGCCAAAACGACCACGCCGGAAAAGGTACGCCACGACGTTCAATTTCGAACCCATTTCCCTTTTTCCTTCTTTCTCTATCTCTTGCAACAGGGACCGAGAAGGGGGATAACCCCAAAGGGATCCTTCCCCGTGAAGGAACTAGGCTCCGAGCCTCCCTACTGATCAGGGGTTCGAAGGCTGGCCCCCCGAAGGGTTCAACAGCCGCCTCAGATCGCGTGGGCCCGACACCCACTACTGGTCAGAGGTTCGAAGGTCGGCCCCCGAAAGGTTCCACGACCGCCTCAGGCTACTCGGGCTCCGTGCCCCCTACTGATCAGGGGTTCGAAGGCTGGCCTGTCGAAGGGTTCACAGCCGCCTCAGACGCCGAGCGAGGGATGACCAGGGGTACGTTCGATACATAACCAAGGCTCGGGCTGCGCTCCCGAGGTACCCTAGGACATTTCCGAGACCAGCGGGAACGACTCTGTAACGGAATCCCATCGGAGGGAGGCAACGAGCCCTCGGACCCCGTCGCCAGGGGACCGGGTCCGGCAGATCACCCGCAGGTACTTTTGGGCGTGCCTCCGGGCCCCTAGCCGACCCCCAACGAACGGGGCACGGACGTCCACTCGGATTACCCGATTGCAGCTCACCGGAGACACCATGTTCGGTGCCCGTCGAGGGTAACATGGCGCACTCCCCCCCTCCTCCTTGCGGAAAGGCGACGTAGGGGCGTATATAAAAAGTCGAGTCTGTCCCTGATCGTCCTCTCGCTCCGTGCGAGGGCTCGGGGGCTGCTCTCGCAAACCCGGCTCCGGCCGAACCGTTGACAGCGTCAACATACCAGCCCGAGAACTTGGGCCCCGACAGTGCACCTGGGTTATGCCCTGCTCGCATGAGGGAACCGCCAGACCAGCCGAAGCATTGCGCAAGGCATTAAGACCTCGAAGGAGTGAAACCACTCCTCCGAGGCCTCGGGGGCTACACCCGGCGGGTGCGCTCGCGCGCACCCACCGGAACAAAGTACCTCCGAGAAAGGCTGGTCCCCTTGCAAAAAAGTGCGATGCAAGCCTCCAAGCGAGTGTTAACACTCTCTTCGAGGCTCGGGGGCTACTGTCGGGGACCATAATTAGGGGTACCCTCAAGACGCCTAATTCTCAGCTGGTAACCCCCATCAGCATAAAGCTGCAAAGGCCTGATGGGTTTGATTAAGTCAGGGATCAGTCCATAGGAGTGACTTGACCACGCCACGCCCGAGCCTAGCCTCGGGCGAGGGCAGCCGACCCTAAGATGACTCCGTCTCGCCTGAGGTCTCCTCTTTCACGGCAGACGCATCTCCGGCTCGCCCTAGGCCCCGCCTCCGATAAGGAGAAACCCTGACTAAATCACCGCACCAACCGACCGAGTCACCAGGGCGTTTAACGCAAAAGGTAAGACCGACGGGCGACCAGACTTCGCCAGTGGTGCCATAGGAGACTCCGCCCGACCCAGGGCTCGGACTCGGGCTAAGGCCCCGGAAGACGGCGAACTCCGCTCCGCCCAACCCAGGGCTCGGACTCGGGCTAAGGCCCCGGAAGACGGCGAACTCCGCTCCGCCCGACCCCAGGGCTCGGACTCGGGCTAAGGCCCCGGAAGACGGCGAACTCCGCTCCGCCCGACCCAGGGCTCGGACTCAGGCTAAGGCCTCGGAAGACGGCGAACTCCGCTCCGCCCGACCCAGGGCTCGGACTCGGGCTAAGGCCCCGGAAGACGGCGACCTCCGCCTCGCCCGACCCAGGGCTCGGACTCCGCCTCGGCCTCTGCCGAATAATCTCCGCCTCGCCCGACCCAGGGCTCGGACTCTGTCTCTGTCTTGCAGGACGGACTCGGCCTCGGCCTCGGAGGAGCCTCCACGACGCCCGACCTAGGATACGAGACCGCCACGTCAACAGGAAGCGTCATCATCACCCTGCCCTGAGCCGACTTGGGTCGCAGAGAACAAGACCGGCGTCCCATCTGGCCAGCTATGCCAGATAGGCCATGATGGCGCCCCGCTAGATCATGACGACGGCGGCTCCCAGCTCCCTTACGAAAGCAGGAGAACGTCAGCAAGGACCCAGCCACCTCGACAGCTGTCCTCCCGTCCGGCTCCGTTACTCCTCCAACAGCCACGACGCCACACCAACAGGGTGCCAAGATCTCTCCGGCTGCCACCTGGGCATGTACATAGGGCGTTAGCTCTCCCTCGCTAGACACGTAGCACCTTGCTACACCCCCATCTTGTACACCTGGACCCTCTCCTTACGACTATAAAAGGAAGGGCCAGGGCCTTCTTAGAGAAGGTTGGCCTCACGGGGACGAAAGGCAGGGGCAGGCGCTCTCTCGGGGCCGCTCTCTCCCTTCACCTCGTGCGGACGCTTGTAACCCCCTACTGCAAGCGCACCCGACCTGGGCGCGGGACGAACACGAAGGCCGCGGGAATTTCTCCGACTCCCTCACGACCCGGCTCCGGCCACCGACTCTCTCTCTCTCTCTCTGTTCCCCCCTTCGCGCTCGCTCCACGCGCTCGACCCATCTGGGCTGGGGCACGCGGCACTCTCACTCGTCGGCTCGAGGACCCCCCGGTCTCGGAACGCCGACACTTACTGGCATATCCTTCGTGGAAAGACAACTAATTAAAGAGTCCTTGCCACACTCATTAACAGAGGTTGGAGTAGGGATGACATCATTCTCTTCTTTGGCACATATTTCTTCAAAATATAATGATATAGGATCATCTTCGGGGCTAATCAGAGGGCTTTGTTTCCTCTTGTTAGGATTTGGGGAGGGTTCTAAAATCTCAATACTACTGGAGTCAGTCTCATTGTCTTCTGTACTTGTATTTGTCTTATTTTTATATAACGGACATCCCTTTCTCTTGTTCAAATCCGAAGACAATAAAATAGCGGCCAATTTTGGCCTAAAGTTTTTTATATCGGCCCGAAAAGTAAGAAAATATATGGTGTTATTTATCATATCACTGTAGATATGTATATGATAGCTTTTTTGATATGCCTATGTAAAATTATTTGATAGTTCGACTCCTGTACGGTACTCCATATAATTAAGTAGGAAAAGTCCACACGAAGAACTACATTAAAAAAATCAAATCAAATATGTTTCCAATTTAAATGAAACAGTTTTAGAAAGATCAATTATATACCTATCTGTCTGCTTGGCATCTTCAAACTCTATAAGTTTCCAAGGCCAATAGGCAACTTGAAGGTCTGGCCAATTATGGTCTTTAAGTTTCATGTAATGCGACACACCATCTATTTGCTTTTGCAAACCCTTTAGCTACAAACAAAATTAGTAAATCACATCAACAAATTACTCATAACCACAAAGAAAATTAGTAACGAGTTTCATTTACTCACAACACAATCGAGATCTTTATGACCCAATGAAGAACCCAGTGAATCGAGTATTTGTATGTCTCGTCTTTTGGCGTTAAGCACAACAAGATACCAGTGAAGTTCACGAATGTTTATAGGAATGAACACCTGCAAAATACTTATATATATATATATATATATATTAGTTTCACAAGTATCATATGATGATTTTATAACTAAACTCATATATATACTATATAGTAAATTATTTTGTTACCATGTCATGTTGAAGATATAATAATACTCTTCGCTCAACTTGAGATCTTTCGCTAGTTTCACAGTATATATCATCAAATTCTCGATCATCACCAGTATCTCGTTTAAAAAATTCACTGACAAATGTAATCTCTATGTGGGCTGTACCACTAGGACGCTGCTTCATATGTTCTTGTGCTATCACTAAGTATATGTAAGAATTTATGATCTGCAAATACATGTACAAAAACTGTATTTAGATCAAATACATAAATTTGTGTGTGCACGCGTACCAAAAATATATATAACCTCATCCCCAAATAAGAATCCAGTTGAAATAGACATTCCATAAATTTCTTGGAAATTACTTGAGAGCCAATGCATACAAGTTCAACATCCATTGTCGCATAAGGAATGTTTTTAATTGATTCGATAAGGGCCATATCTCCTTGATTACACATATAATCTAGAAACCAATCATACATAGAATGGTCAAAGTTAATTAGGTTATTTAAAACTACAAACTAATCAAATAGTAATAGTAGAGGTAACTAATACACGATTGTAATACCTTCTTGAACAATTACAGTCGCCATGTCCTTTTTTGGTTTATTATGATGCAATGCAAATTTGCATTCATCTATTGGAGCTAGATAATTTATCTGTGTTCTAATATATCTTCTTCAATGGGATGTATAGGAAGTATGGTATGCTCATCTATTTTTCCATCGAGAGGTGATTCATTATCAACTATTGAATGCTTGTCCAATTGGCTATTATCAACAGGTACTTCATTTGTCTCGTCTGAAGAATCCATCAAGGTGAAACAGTCCTACATATATTACAAATAAATATATCTAAATATACTGATCCAATGGCACGATCGAGATAGAAGGAAATATATTCCAATGAGCATGTGGTGGAGGACGCAGAAATATTAAGGTATAACAGATTTTATATAGAACTATGTGTACAAATCCATATACGTGTATGCATACACACACAATGTCTTCTCTCGGAAATATGTGGGTAAATCCCTCGACCACCAAATTTTGCAGCAGCAGGTGACAAGTTCAGAAATCGGATAACTTCTATGTCACCATTATGGAAACCATAAACTACAACATATGGAGCATAAGAATCCTCAGGAAGTAACATTGACGAAGACACTGTCCCTCTATACCTTTCTAGTGAGCACATATGTGAAATCACTTCCGACCCTCGGTAGATATTGTATTGAGAATGAGAGGGCTCTGGTCTAAATTCTTCTCCCTGAAGACCACCTTCTCCAAGCATTTTCCTCATAGGTGGTTTTTGTGTATTCACTGTTTTACTCAGTTTGAATTGATCCATACACCCAATGACGACTGTTGGTTTCCACAACAATGACCCAGCTACCTTATAGGAGCAACATTCGGCCGACCAGGTGGGCACGCCGGCGGCGCTGTCCGTGGCCGCTCGTAGGGCTGGCAAGGGGCAGGGAGGGCAGCTCACCAAGGAAGAAGAATGACGCTCGGCGACGGTTTTTTACTCGGATCCGTTCTGCGCGCAGGGCTGGCAAGAGGCAGCGCGGTACACAGTGGAGGAAGACGGCCACCGGAGGTCTAAGGTCGGCTGGGGCGGGGCTATAGAGCGCGTAGAGGAGATCCCGGCCACCATGGCCAAGGCTGCTCGCCCATGGATGACGCAACGTTGGATGACGCCCGGCCACCATATAGGGCAACAAGTGCGCAATGGGATATGAAAGGAAGAGAGAGGAAGACTCACCAGAGGATGCTTCTCACCTAGGCAAACTTGAGCGCAGGAGGCCGCGAACGGTTACCGATCCGAGCACGATGCACTGGCTTCTCACCTTGGCGAGCTTGAGCGTAGGAGCCGCGGACGAGCTTGAGCGTAGGAGCCACATACGGTTACCGATCCGAGCGCACGAGCTGGCTTCTCACCTTGGCGAACCTGAGTGTAGGAGGCCGCACAGAACGGCAGGAGCGAGCGCAGGACGATTACGGTCCGAGCGCGGCGGGGGTGCGGGAGTGGGTCGCGTAGGTCGCTGAGCCGGTGGGGGAAGAGAATTTCCGATCCGAGCGCGGTGGGGGTGCGGGAGTGGTCGCGTAGGTCGCTAGGCCAGCGGGGGAGGAGTTTAGGTTGGGCCTCGAGAGAGGCCGACGTGGATGGCCATGCTTGCCTGGTTCCATAGGCAGGTTCTGATATTGGGCACTGGCCCTAAAAGAATTGACATTGTCACTGGCTGGGGTAGGAGGAGCAGGGTAACTGGATCTTCGCTGGTTAAGCAATCGATTCAAAAGCTTCTAAACCTCTTTGAATCCCCATTCTTCACCACTGGTGGAAATACTGGCTGCTTTGTTGGCTGCGGGGAGCCACTCAACAAGTGGTTGCACAATCCTTATGTTGAGTGCATGCATTTATTGTAAGCTTGCACAGTTTTGTGGAAGAATTAGCTTGGAATGAAATATAAGCTGTGCACCATATATAGTTCTAGTTCGCTCTGATTTAGTCAAGCCAGGTGTAGTTTGGTAGCCGGATAGTCTATGCTTGGAAACTATTTATTGTGATTGTGATAACGTTTAGAGATGGAATTTTTCGTTTAGCTTGAGATAAATTTTCTCTCAAGATAAATTTTCTCTCAATTAGCCAGTGACAGGTTGACAGTCGCTGCTGAGTGCTGACAGGTAATGTTGTTGAAAAAAATTGATTATTGTTAATTGAGACAGAAGAATCATAACTGGATGCACACTCTGATCGGTCAAGTACAAATCACAACTTATTTAACTCGATTGTAACTATTATCGTTCCAGATTGCACTTTGTACACCTAGATTGTAATCACTATCGTGCAGTCTTGTTATATGTATCCCATCTTAGGTTAGTGTTACAATTCAGTAGCAATTGTAGCTCCCTGATCCTGGTCATCTTGGAATATCCTTATCTTGATTGCAAACTTGTTAGTATCCCTAAATCATTCCCAGATGATCTAAGGAGTCTCTTTCATAACTCAATCCATTTCCTTCTCTGAAACTCCCAGTTACAACTGGAAACATGACTGCTGCTCTGGGAGATTGCTAGTCGATGCCAATGTGCCTATGCTTGTCCCAGCTATATACCCACCGGTCCATGCATTCTGTGGAAAAACAAACAGCTAATGCTGGTTAAAAACTTTTATTCTCACTTTAAATATGAAATACTCGAATCAAGTTTCCTTTGCCAAAGTTTGTGGTGAACCTATTGATCTTTTAACAAAAAAACAATATTCTGAATGACTTGTACGGATGACCTGAAAATTGAATCTGCCTGTGACCCCATCAACATTAAGAACCTAGAGCAAAACCAACAACAACAAGTTAAATAAAGTTTAAGCTTGCTGCTCTAGAACGTTTTGACTTCAAGAACGATATATTACCTCTCCTGCAAAGAACATGTTTGGCTGTTTCTTGCTTTCCATAGTGCCAAGCGATATCTTTAACAATAGTGAGGCAAGTTAGCTCTATACGCAAACTGATTTCATGTTAAAGAAATATGCAGTTAAAGATTCAGGACCTCTGTAATTGGAAGACCTCCAGCAGTCACAAATTCATCTTTAAATTGGCCCTACATATGATATAACTCACAGTGAGTAATTGTTGATATCATATTCTAAATGACTAACAAATTTCAGTTATTAGCATATTATGATATCACACACCTTCCCAACAACCTCAAACATCCATTGTTTCAACCGGAAGGCTTATGTGATTCACTCAAGTGAAAATCAGGTACATATCGAGCACACTCAAGAAGGATTATGCACTCAGTAATCCTCACTTCGAGAGTTTATGTACCTAGGTGAAAATCTGGGAAAAGTTAAAGGATATTGAGTGCATTTTACCTAAACCTAAAATGCATAACTAAGCACCACATAAATTTAACCCATAGCAGCTTTCAAGAATCAAACCTTGTTACATTTAGAGCAGCTGTAGACACTGAGGCTACATGGTTTTTGTCAAGTGTAAAATATTTTATCAATCACCACAAAACAAAACTTCTAGAATGAAGATGTTAGTGTGCACTCAGGCAGTATGGTAACATAGCTCTTTCAGTTCAAGATGGATACAATTGTTGACAAAAGAATATACATTATAAATATTGGTGATGAGATTAGTGACTCATTTGAGCTTGAATTATTCAGAGCAGTGATCAGGACGGGGCTACTACTGCTAAAGGGAGGCTATACTGTTTTGCTTTGCAGTGCTTTCAAGGCTGGGACTGGGAGCCTGGGAGGTAGGAAGAAAATCTAATCCATTTGTTCCCTTCTTGCAGAAAACATGGTCAAGCGAAAGATGCCAACGGTTAAAAAGTTGAACGGCTCTAGTTATTTAGTTCGTCCATGGTTTGTTCTGATTAAACAATTTGTTGAAAAATGCAGAGCAAATATTAAATATTGGTAAGTCTTCAAAACACTAACCTCTACAGAAAATAGCATACTTCTAACACTGCTTACAGTAGATCTAAATTCCACCTGTACTAAGGAGAGTTTGGAATTAATTCAAGGCCAAATAGGAAAACAAATACAAGCTAAAACAATAACATGCTAGAATACCTTGGAGTCGCATAGCCGCCCAATTTATTGCAACACTGTGACATATACCGCCCAAATTATGAATATGTCCCACCCCCAATCTTGGTATGTTGTATTCCCCATCAAGCGCCATAGGTACATAAGTGATTCAACAGTCTTCGGTCTCAAGATGTTACACGATGTGCCCACACTCATGTCCTATGCTTAGTAGGAAAATAACATTAAGAATTGATGGTTTGGTACAAGATTTTTATTATTGGAAGAGGAAAGATAAAGGGGTGTCGTACTACCTGTCCAGCATGGAAGAAATAATGTTCGCTAACCAACTTCGTGGGAGTGGTTTTGTAGAAATTATAGCAGGTCCTAGCAAGATATGACATAAATGGAAAAGGGAAAAGTCATACCAGCAAACAGAAAGAAAACCATATTCATTCTCAAGTGTGTCATGCAAAGACTTGAAATCTTCGATAAACAGGAGGATTGTCACAAGGATTTACCTCTTTTGCCATATTCATAATTTGCTCTGATTTTTCTAGCCCATAATCAGAGGCTCCTAATGCCAGCATACCAGGGGCAAAGCTAGCAAGTTCATCCATCTGTGTTTGTCACAGGCAGAACTTGTTAGAACTTTAGAGAAGAATGGGGGATAAGTTTCAGGAAGCAGCCTGCCAACAATAAAGAACACTCAACTGAATGAGGATACATTACCTTGTTAGACAATGAGCCACCATTCTTTTCACAAATGTAGTATTAATTAGATGGTGTAGTTTTCTTTGTTAAACTTAATAGACCTTCCATTGATGTCTCCCACATTTGTCTAAAATGAAAAACATGAATGGAATTGTTATCCATGTTGAATCAAATAAATTGCAATGCCTACTTAACATTGTGAAACCAGGTTGACAATAGTCCCAAACCTGTAGTGTTTTACATGCTCAGTTTTATTCCCCTGGATCCAGACCTTGAGCAAATATTCATAGAAGCTGAACAGTTGCCACGAGAGTTAAAGGCACAAATTCTACATTCATAAAATCTAATCACTGGACTGCTGCAATTAATTTCATTTCAATAGAGGATGCATGAAAAATGTAGTCAATGAATACATGATTATAGGTTCAAATGAAGAACACACAAGTTTGTTAGTGACCACATACCTTTACTCTGATGAAGAGTAGAGTGAATGAAAGAAATGCTGATAGCAAATAGTATGAACAAGACCATCTCCTGAATATCTACTAGGTAATAGACACCTTTAGATTGATGTTGGTACAAGAGACATGCATAAAGATTATTTCTTTAGAAATACAAAAACTTGAATATCCAGTTCAACTGAGTTGTGTAGCCAACCAAGCATATTAATAACAAACAAATTAATAAGAAGGAATGGTAACTTGATATGTTCCATATGCCAGTGATAATTCCTTAGGATAGGCTTACCTTCAAGGCCTATAGGGAGCACATCACAACCAACATATGGTGCCATCGCAGGCAGCTCCTGAACATGGTTCCTTTTATAAACTCTAAGACTGACATCACTCAATCTTCTATAGTCAATTGCTAGAGCATCTTGGCAGCATTGTGTGACTGCTACAGTCTCTGCCATATTATTTACATGAAGAAAGCACCCAACTTGATTTTGGTGAAGACACTGAACATTGTTCCTCTATTTAAGTGAGATGCATTTATCTATAGCTAGTTAAGTTAGGTACAAAGACCCAAGACTATTTAGTAAATAATACATGAAACATAATGAAAAGAGACCGATAATGTAACACCCCAGGTGTTTATATTCCGCTCGACAATGAGTATGGATTTAAGCACGTAATATCAGTGCGTAAACGGACGCTAAATTTTAATCATCTTCGCCTATCGTGATTTTAATATCGCGTCGGTTTCGTCTGTCGCGAGTGCGACATCATTTTTATTTTTATCTATCCGGGCTCTTTCGAAATTTTTGTATTGTTCGGAACGTAGTCGTTCCGAAAATCGGTGCGTTCGGTGATTATTTAAAATCCACCGCTCACGCAAATACGAAATTTGGAAGCTCGACCCACTGGGTGATTTTCATCCTGGGCAAATTAATTTGAACTCGACGACAAAAATTAATGCAAAAACGTTATATCAGACTGAGATAACTTGATCCGAACTGAGTATTCGTGATTAATCTGTTCCACTATTTATAATTATGGAAATTTGCCTGATTCCTATGTAAACAAAAGTGGACTAAAATCTCAGTCCCGATCTCGTTTGGTTCGAATCGTGTGTATCTCGTTTCAATCTAAATCTTTAAATATAAATAACAGATACGAATTTATCCGACTCAGGAATATTCGCTAAATTAAATCCTGTCTAATTGTTGCTATCAGTCCTAATTATTCGACCCTTTAATCATCGCTAAAAATACCAATTCAAAATATTTGTGAATTTGTAAAAATTTGAAAAAGAAAAGAAAATATCCTGCATTCTTATCTCCTTCTCTCTGATTTTTTCAACCGCCGATCTCTGTCCTAATATTTTCTCGCGGTATTTATCCTCTCCCACGCGCGCACAGGCTTCTTGCTCCCTCGCGTCTTCTTCCTCTACGCGCAGCTCGCTTCCTCCCTGGCCGCGCGCCCTGGAGTCTGCGCCCAGCGGAGCTCCTCCAGCTCACTGGAGCTCTCTGCTCATCGCGACCCCCAGCTCCCTGTGCATGCGCTCTGCTTCTTCTTCCTCTTCAGTCGCGGCATCGCCTGCTCCTGTCCACTGCGCCTCTCTCTCTCTGGTCTGCTTCCAGCCGAGAAGTGCCATGGCGCTCCTCTCTCCCTCCCATGGCCGAGCATCCAGCTGATTTTCCCCGCCGTGAGCTCGGCACCCAACTCCCCTGCGCGCGAGCTCTCCATGGTGCGCGCCCTGCTCGTTCCTCTCCGCTGCTCGCCGGTTCCCTGTCCTTGCTCCATGGCCGCCGGTGCTCATCTTCCTCCACTCTCTGCTGCGCGCCCAGCTGTGAGTCTCCCTGGTGGCGCGTCTTCCTTCCCCTGCCGGCTCTGTGCCCATTCCCAGGTCACGCTCCTCGCTGCAGCTCGCCGCACCCTGGTGATCCCCATCGGACCTGCCTCAATCTACCTCGCTCTAGGTCCTACCGTCGGTCTCTTGTTCCCCATGGCACTGAGTTCCTTCCTCGTCATGTCGTTTCTGTGGAGCTGGATGCACGCATGCCGCCTGGTTGTCCCTGGTGCTCCCTGCTCTGTCTTCCATGGCTGTGCGCTTGCTCTAGTCGGAATCTCTCCCATGGCGAGCTCGCCAGTCATCCCTGCCCCCGCTCGGATCCCCTCCTTCTGTTCGTTTACGCGCAGCCGTGCCCCTGCTCTGCTCGACGGGCGCGCAGGTCCCTACCGGTGCCCAGCTCCCCTGTGCGCGCTCAGCATGGAGCCTGTCCTCGGCGCCTGGCTTTCCCTAGGTCCGGTCGTCGCCTCACTAGTCGCTTGCCTGGAATCCTTGCCGGCGCTCAGCCCGACGCGTGTGTGATGGTCGCGATGAATACGCTGCGTGTGCTAGTGTCTGAACTTGCCCTGGCCATGGCGCTTGGTTTCTCCAGCCGCGCGTGGCACGTGCTCCCTGTCAGTGTCGTTTTCTGTTCTACCGTTGGCACAACATCTTCTATTGTTGCTAGTTGGTGCAACGTTGCCGTCCTTGCAACTTTGGCGAGGACGTTCCCTATTCGCTTCGCCGCAACGCCTAGACCCCCTCTTCTGTGCCATCAACACTAGAGTCTCGCAGTCCCTTCTTCGATCTCACTGCTCGTTGATGCGTTGCACATATGTGGCAAGGTGAAGTTGGGTGAAGGCGGAGCCAGCAGCATGGTGTTCAGCAAGTGCACGACAAAAAGCTCGAACATCCTACGCGACTCAAGTTCGATTCGTCAAAATTATTCAGTCGAGGAAAAGATCTTCAGCAATTGATTACTGAAGAAAAGAAGGCCCCTGGATGACGTCAACCGAAACCCGTAGTCATGCTTCCGACTATTTCATCAAATTAGTCAGGGTAAGCAAATTTGTTATTCGTGCGAGTGGATTAATGAATGATCTGACTAGGTATAATATTTATTAGATTGCCTGAGTCGCTTTAGTAATTTGGTCGCTGTCATAAGGTTGAAAGAGGTCTCAATAGGTCTCAGTGTTTGCGGGACTATAGGTGTTAAAAATGGGAAGTTTTATTAATATATATGATACACAGGTTAACCGGTAAATTAGTTTAGAAAGTTAATGAAAGTTCTTCTATCAAATTTTATGAGTGTTAGGTGTCCAAGAATTGTGAAGTTAAAGTTATAAGTCGTTTAGTGTGCTCTCTAAACTAGGTATGATATTCTATGTGTGTTAGTCACTTTCATAATTGGGATGGATGTTGATTGCTACCTCGACCGTTTAGCTAGGTTGTAAGAGCATGATTGTCGTAAGTAACAATATATCGATAATTAGTGTCCACAATGTCTCGTTATTAAGTAGGTTATTTCTCTTTTGCGTAGCATCGTAATGTCTGGTGTTATTGTTCCTTATATGCATTCATATGCATAATGCATTTCATTCAGGTACATTAATTAATCGCGTAATGCGGAAGACGAGCCAAGTCGACCCCAAGAGCGGGCTAATCCGCAGGATGATGCTGATGGATTAACCTAAAGATGGATAATCGGAACAAATGCAAAGACAAAAGATGGTCGTCAAGTGGACGTCATCTAACAACACTAACCTAGTGTTATTCAGGCAAGCCCCGGTGCATTCACCACCTCCTTGATGTTTTAAAAATCTTTATCACCTTGTTTGATGCATTAGGTGATAGGAGTTGTGTGCTAAACCGTTGATTCATTTCCTTCCTTAAAAAATTGATTACCCTTCCTTGATACCCTTTTTGAAAAGAATTTTCTGATGCTTAGTCTTGCTTTAGTAAACAAAAATGTTTTGTTTTAAAACAAAGGTGATGTTTCAGTGGGTGGGAAGTTTTCAAAAATAAAACTTGATGGTGAATCCATCACAGCCGTGATGGGTTCAACATCGGAAAAGATGTACCTCTGCCAGGTACCAAACTTTGAGTTTAAATAATAAAGCTGAGACCAGGTGGTTGACTTGCACGAGAAGGGAGTCTCGGTTAGTGTCTCTGTCTGAGTCGATTAAGGACCGTCTCGATGTAGGCCTACTGACTGAGGACCCTTTAACCGGTCACATGCCTCGTCATGGGTAAGCTTTGCCTCGGGTAGACTAATACCAGAATAAGATAACACACAATGAGAGTGGAGAGATGGCGAGAGTAGCATGTACCCTTTGTGGCAAGAGGCTGGACGGTGGTGTATCTGTGCTCTCGGTTGGCGTGAACCTGATCTGGTCTTAAGAACCCCGGTGGTGAGTTGACATATGCAAGGGTTAAGTGCTACATATGTCGTGTGATTGGAGATCCTCAGTTGAGTATAATCGATTCGGATCACCATAATTTCGCGGACATGAAGACTTGGTCACTGACTTACACGTAGCATTCCAGTGAATAAGAAGGGTTGAAAAGAAATTGGCTAGTATAGATCAAGTGATTGAATTAGGGTAGAAAGAACCCTAGATACAGGTAACTTTACTTAACCTAACTAATAAAACTGGATTTTTAAGGATCCACTATTAGTAAGCATTTATGCAAACAGAGTCTTTGATAATTGATAAGCCATACCTTGACTCCCTCTAGCCAACATACCCTTGAGAGTCTTTTCTTTAGTCGGGTAAGTCTTGCTGAGTAATTCCATACTCAGGGTTTTATTCCCTGTTGTTTTTCAGGTTCTAACCTTGTGCTGCTGTTGATGGTGTTAAGTGCCGAAGGGCTCGGCCTTCTTATAAGTCTAAGTAACTCCTTTATACTTCTTATTGAGGATGGTCACTTGAGCTAGCATATTTTTCAAACTTATACTTTTGTAATAACTCCGATAAAATAATGTAAAATTTTTGTAACTTGTAAAATTTGGTAATAAGATTTCCGCTGCAAAAATATTGGTGTGTGTGATTTGTGTTACTTAATCTTGCGATCTTGGTTGTAAGTGGTTTATCCGATGTCCTTGGGGCAATCAGACAAATCCTGTTAAGTTATCTGGTGCACCTGCATAGCAGTCTAAGGTCTTTGAGACAAGGACAGGTGCATGTGGTCCCGATAACTTGGGAGGTTCTGCCACAGGCTGGTATCGGAGCAGGATTAAGTATAATACGATCACATACGTATTTTAAAAACGAAGTTTTGGTTTTAGAAAACCTATTTTCAACTAAACTCATTGTTTGGCTTTGAAAAAACTGCTTTGAAAAACTATAATGCTAGTGACATCCTCTATTAAGCCCTAAATTAAGGACTATCAGGTGGCTTAGTTTAAAAACCAATAACCCACAACCGGGTGGGTACTGCATACATGTGTATTGTTATTTTTGAGGCCATTCAGTTTTGAATGGAACGACACTTAGGTAAGGTGAGATGTGAGAGCATGACCGAACAACCGTCGGTCTAGGGAAGTGCTTAATTGTGGTGCTTGATTATATACATGTTCTACATATGTATATATGAAGGCTGCAATGTGGAGTATTTACTTTTCTGGGAATTCAGTACCCCATGGATGTGTATGGGTATACAGACATGGGAATACTGAGAAGTGTAATGTACTTGTAACGACGCACCTACGCTCAGGTAAGAAGGTGAGTTACCATAATGAGTTGCCCTATGGTTGAAGTGTGGCAACGGCACCTATGCGTGGCTCGGCGCTTAATGAAGAGCTGGCCTCCATATAGCAATATATGGAGTATAAACTGTGATAAACTGTCATGTGTGACTTGCATCATTGGGAATTGGGCTGTGATGGATTTTTCTGCAGGTACACTAACCTCGAAAACGTATGTGTAGCCGATGACTAGCAAAATACCGTGAGAGTCGTAAGTATGCCACCGAGATAGAACACTATTGCCACATTATGTTGGCAAAATCAGTGAGGACGAATAAGACAAGCATGCATCTTTATTGTTGCATCATGTTTGTCAACTATACACCCAAAATGCTTCTCTCATCTTGACTCCAGTAACCAGTGATTGTAAATAATGTGGTGTTTTAAAGCTACATGTTTAGATAGCTTTCAGGTTGTTTTAATGTGACCATTAGTGCAAATGGTGTTTGCTCTTGTATTGATGTGCCAATAGAGAGTTGGTAACTTGATTTCCTAAACCCAAAACTAGGTCCTATTCTTATTTAGTGAACCAAGACCCAAATTTGAATGTTTCGTTATCCCTCCATGACCAAACACATACAAATAAATGCTTAGATAATTTCTTTACTGGACCTAAAGTGTACTCAGGCTTAAAACAAGAACCTCGAGTCATGTCTCCTTCTAGAACCATGCCCTTGCTCGATTGGCACAAGCTGATGTCCCTTATCTAGTTTACCTGTTCTTAAGGATCGCCATTGTGGGGGATAGATACCCCCCGGGTCCACTAAAAGAGTAAAGGACCTCACGAAAGGCCCAAGGGCCCAATAAATCGTAAGGTTATTCTTTCGTGGGCCTGGGGAAAAACAACCAGCAACGCAGGGCGACATGAGGACGGATTGGTGCAAACCCGGACGGCCCATAACATCGAGCGAGTGGCTGCAACAGAGATCCGACTTTCTCGCGTCGGAGCCTCCATGCAACGAAGCCACGTGAGGATAAGTCGGCGAGAGTTACGTGAAGGATAATCTCGAGAGGTTCACTATCTTTTAGCCACTTGTTGTTATCTTATCCATGTGTACTGCCCCACGGTCGAGTATATAAGGCCTAGGGGGCACCCCTTCAGAACGATCGACCCATTACTTAGCCACCCACATCAACTCTCTGTATTCTCGATCCAGAGAGCTCTCCTGTAACCATATCCACCAAGCATACTCATCAGGACATAGGGTGTTACGCATCACTAAGCGGCCCGAACCTGTAAATCTTGTCCACCGTCCCTCGTGCGATCGGCACGAACCATTCTGCTACAGTTGTCGACACCTTCCTACTCCTAAAACACCTTGAGGGGCAACCCCGGGTGTGCGGTCGGACCCTAAACACCGACAGCTGGCGCGCCAGGTAGTGTAATCTGTCGAGTCATTACTTCTAAAGAATGTTTCTCCTTGAGAGTACTTTTCCTCAAGATCAGTGCATCGCTGAGACAGTTCAGCCCGATCTTGAGAATGTTTCTCCTCAAGTAGTGTAATCTGTCGAGTCATTCCTAGCGAAGGACAACCAAACAAAGCGAGGTCAGAAGGTAAAACAGTCCACAACAAGCACGAAGAAAAGAAAAAAGGGCACTAACCAGCGTTAGTCGCCTCCAACTCGGATACACGGCGATGAAGAGACACCGGATTCCAACATGAAAAGGATGAAGCTTCTTCCGGGATAGGAGCACCATGCAATTTCAGCTGGCTGGTCATCCCATCCACCAAAACCTGATGAGAAGAGCAGATGAGCATAATGGCAAGAGTTCATATAAAAGTCAAACTAAGAAACAGCACAGTACCTGGAGGTCGGAGAAGAACGAAGGGATCCCCAAGTCAGGAGAAATCAGATGATAACCAGGCGCAAGGCCATCACCCGAAGCAGCATGCAATGGAACAGTGGGAATCAGTTCATCTCCTTCAACAGAGCCGGATACCCGATCAACGGGGACGCTGCCCTCCAAAGCGACGCCCCGGTCTGAAGTTTGAGCCACCACCATGCAGCCAGGGTGAGGAGGTGACCCAGCGTGAACGTCCATGGAAGCGCCGGAAGGAGACCCTGTTTGGGTACCCTCGGGGACTGGGCCATAGTTGGCACTGCCCGCTTGAGCCGGATTATCCCCGGCAACACCCTCGGGGGCTGGGCAGTAGCTCGCACTCTTCGCCCGGGCTAAGTCATCCCCGACGACACCCTCGGGGGCTGGACATGTGTCAACACCTTCCTTGGGGTCCAAACTTTCAGCAGTAACCATCTCCAAGGTTGATGGGCCCTCGGCTACTTCCATGGAATCAGGACAATCCAAGTTAACATCCCGTCCCTCAAGATCGCGCTCTAAGGTTGATGAGGCACGGGATGACCTCAACCCAGCGTCCGGCACAGCACCACAAGCTTCCGTCACATCATCATCCACTGGCCCTGATAACAAGTCCTCTGGGACCATATCCTCGAGAGTTTGATCAAAGTCGGCCAGGGATATGTTTTGCAGACCAACAAGAGCAGACAAAGCCGGAGAAGGAACCCCACTACTTTCCCCACTGGCGAGGAATTGCCGACTGTTCTTCCGAGTCAGAGGAACCTCATCCTCTTCCTCTTCGTCGTCTTCATCAGCAACACTGGCAACACCCCCATTGGGATCAGCAACAGATGGACCACACCCATTGGGATCAGCATCAGCAAATTCAGGCGCAGGAACCTCTTCATCAGCAGGAACCGAGGGACCAGCACCCTGATCCAAACTAGATACTCGCCGAATACGTCTCTTCTTCTTTTTCTGCTCATCAACAGAAAGATCAGTCTGATTGGTTCGGCGGGGACGCCTCGAGCGAGCACGGACAGGTCTCTGAACATCCAAGATTATACCGACCTCTGGGAGAGGCGCCACTGCCAATGTCTCAGCAGGAGTAGCGTCAGAAGAATCTTCAGCCAACATGTCAAGCACGGCGTTCATTTCAGCATCAGTAGGATCCAAAGGCACCTCGAAATGGATTTGTCGTTCATCATCAGGGATTTTCCCAAGTGAGGCAACCAAAGCACTAACCTCCTCATCAGAGGGCCGCGTTCTAAGGCCCAAATTGCCATCAGTCGAAGGTGGGTTTGACACGAAGCGAGTGAAGGCCTTGGCAGGAGGCAGATTCCAGACTGAATAAGCCACCGGAGCACCAACATTGGATACTTTGCCTCTGAGAATCATCTCCAGTCGGCTCACCAAATCTGCAGAAGGGATTCTTCTATTGGTAACTCGAGTTGGGTCGGCTAGCCCTTGATACAGATAAGCCGGGTGGACCCTATCTTTCAGTGGCTGAATGTTTTTGAAGACGAAGTCAGCAACTATAGCTTCAGCAGTTAAACCCCTCTCTTTCAATAGCCCAACTTCAGCTAGCAGCACACTGGCCTCAGCCACCTCCTCGTCTGTAGGGGACTCGGTCCAGCTCGAGGTGCGAACATCTGGCTGTCTCCCTGACCGGGGGGGGAGAGAATTTCCATAGTTATCAACTATAAACCATTCCAGGCGCCATCCCTTAATGCTGTCTTTAAGGGGGATCTCAAGATACTCAGTTTTCCGTCCCCGGCGCATCTCCAAGCTGGCACCTCCAACCAACTGATGCTGTCCCCCGGCCATCCCAGGGCGACAATGATACAGGTGTTTCCACAAGCCAAAATGCGGCAGCACGCCAAGAAAGGCCTCACATAAGTGGACGAAGATAGAAATTTGCAGAATTGAGTTAGGGTTCAGATGGGTTAAGTTGATGTGGTAGAAATCAAGAAGACCACGGAAAAAGGGAGAAATAGGAAGGCCAAGGCCGCGGAGAAGAAAGGGAGCGTAAACCACGGACTCGTGGGTATCCTCCGTCGGGACCGTAGTCCCGTGGCAAATCCGCCAAGAACAGAGTTCCCGTGGAGGAAGAACCCCGATGGACACGAGATGAAGGAGTTCGGTTTCAGAGATGATGGACATGTGGTTACCTGCGAAAGGCAACTGGCTGTTGGGATCAATTGGGGGAATCACCACAGCGGAAGAACTCGCGATTTTCCTCTTGGGAGCCATCTCGATTTCACCAGCGAGCAAATTGGAGGCAAGCGCAGAGAGGATTGGGAAGCAGGAATGCAAGAACTAGGGCGCGGAAAGCAAAGGCGGCTAAAAGTGCAAATCTTATGGGATATTCTCGGACCAGATACCGTTTCAAAAAGTGCCCAGTCATCACTCGGCAGTTATTTCCGAAATCCCAGCATGCCACGTGGTCATTCGGCAGTTGTTTCCCACAAAACTGGTGGGCCCTCTCCTTACTCGGGTGCTAATCCTCGAAATAACTCGGCGTTGCCTCTAAAATGCCGATGTTACTATTCAGTCACTCGGCGTTGCCTCTAAAACGCTGATCTCGAGTTCAATCGTTCGGCATTACTTCTAAAATGCCAACGTTGACCCTCAATCACTCGGCGTTGCCTCCAAAACGCTGATCTCGGGTTCAATAACTCGGCGTTGCCTCTAAAATGCCGACGTCACTATTCAGTCACTCGGCGTTGCCTCTAAAACGCTGATCTCGAGTTCAATCGTTCGGCATTACTTCTAAAATGCCAACGTTGACCCTCAATCACTCGGCGTTGCCTCTAAAACGCTGACCTTGAGTTAAATTGTTTGGCATTGCCTCTAAAATGCCGAAGTCACTACTTAATCACTCGGCGTTGCCTCTAAAACGCTTACCTCGAGTTTAATTGCTCGGCATTGCCTCTAAAATGCCGAAGTCACTACTTAGTCACTCGGCGTTGCCTCTAAAACGATGATCTGGAGTTCAACTACTCGGCATTACTTCTAAAATGTCGACGGCGACTTCCGATCACTCGGCATTACTTCTAAAATGTCGACGGCGACTTCCGATCACTCGGCATTACTTCTAAAAACGCCGACCTCAAGATCAATCACTCGGCATTACTTCTAAAAACATTGATACAGACTGCAATATTGCTCGGAAGCATCAGTATAACGATCAAGCTGTTCGTCTATGGTCTCAAAAAGAACCAGATTTGTAGTCAAACAAAGCGAGTCATCAAGAGGGAACCAAATTCATTCTTCATTAAAGGGAAGTGGCAATACTTACAAATCAACTCATTATGAGTTGATACTTCCCTATTTCTACTACTATACTACACTCTACTGCTACTACTACTACTACGCTACACTATACTACTCTACATTACTAATACTACTACATTATCTAACTATACTACTTCTAATCTATACTAATATTTAAAAGGACCAGTGGCATCTAGCCACTGGCCCTGCCCCTGCCGCCGCCGCCGCTCTTGGTGCCGCCCCCGCCGCCGCCGCTCTTGGTGCCGCCCCCGCCGCCGCCGTTCTTGGTGCTGCCCCTGCTGCTGCCGTTGCCGCCGCCCCCGCCACTGCCGCTGCCGTCGTCGTCGTCGTCGTCGTCGCCATCGTCGTCGTCGTCGTCGTCGTCCTCGCCCTCGCCGCCGCCGTCCGAGTCCTCCTCCTCCGAGGAGTACTCGGACTCATCCGAGCCCTCGAGCCCGGAGCGCTCGACGGCCCGGATGTACGACCAGACCTCCGCGGCTATCCCCTGGGAGTCGTCCGAGTCATCGGACGACGCCGGGGGAGAGACGGGGGCCGGGGACCTCTCGGACTCGGAGGAGAACTCCTCCTCCGAGTACTCCGAGTCGCCGAAGTCCTCCGATGGAGGAGTCGGCTCGCGCTTGCGCTTCTTTCCCATGGAGGCAAGCAGAAAAGAAGAGAAGGAAGCAGTAAGGAATAGCGGAGGGATGTGAAGAAACCAGAGGAACAACAGCGTTATTTATAGAAGAGAAAGGCAACCGCTCACTTCCAACCGCGGTCACTGAACAGTCGCAAGGCATTCAATATACACCTCCACCCGTCCAAAGACACGTCAGGCGGCTGGCGCCGTTTCATGCAGCACTACACCCATTGGGACTCCAGTCAACAGCGCAAAGGATATGATTACACTCGCCGTCCCATCACATTACAACTCAGAAGCAGCCGGTTAAAACACTCAGCGTACCAAGCCGTCCCTTGCCCACACCCATTGGGGGGGGGACGCCCAGGAATTGTCAGTATATTTTTCAAAATGGTCACATCTGTACAGGGCATGCAGTGAATGCCTCAAGACAAAAATGAGATATCAACAAGAGTTAAAGGGAAGCCAAGTATAGCCAGCAGAGTGCAAAATATGGTCGACAGACATGACTTGAAGACTAGACAGAGAACGTCCATCGAATGTCCAATCAGGTGCAGAGCAAATACACTGTGCTACCTAGCAAGATATGGAAGGATTGCAAATTCAGCTGCAAAAGACAAAACACATGCTGACCTCTGAAGCATAATATTGATGACATGGCACGGATGACATCATGCCAACTTTTTTACAAGCAGAAAGAGTAATTTTCAGCAAAAGGACACAAAAAGAAGACCTTCAAGCGAATTATCCTCAAAAAATCCACTTGAAGGTCGGGGGCTACACCCATTGGGTGCACCTTCGGTGCACCCCATGGATTGTCATTCTAAGCCAGGATAGCACCAATTTCTAAGGGCATGGGACAAGATTAAGAAGCCAATCCTCAACTAGGAATGAAGGAACACAAATGAAAGTAATCTCTGCTGAAGACCTTCGAGTAGATTATTTTCTAAAATCTACTCGAAGCTCGGGGGCTACACCCATTGGGTGCACCTCTGGTGCACCCAATAAGGTTCAGAATCCTACAAACAGGAATGCCGATCTCTAAGGCACAGGCACGAAGCTAGATTTTGGTCAACAAGTGATCGAAGCAGGAGAGAACAACAGGAAGCCGTCTTTCTTCAAATCACCTACAAGCTGGACCTGAGATCTTCGGGTTGATTACCTCTAAATTAACCCAAAGATCGGGGGCTTGTGGGGGATAGATACCCCCCGGGTCCACTAAAAGAGTAAAGGACCTCACGAAAGGCCCAAGGGCCCAATAAATCGTAAGGTTATTCTTTCGTGGGCCTGGGGAAAAACAACCAGCAACGCAGGGCGACATGAGGACGGATTGGTGCAAACCCGGACGGCCCATAACGTCGAGCGAGTGGCTGCAACAGAGATCCGACTTTCTCGCGTCGGAGCCTCCATGCAACGAAGCCACGTGAGGATAAGTCGGCGAGAGTTACGTGAAGGATAATCTCGAGAGGTTCACTATCTTTTAGCCACTTGTTGTTATCTTATCCATGTGTACTGCCCCACGGTCGAGTATATAAGGCCTAGGGGGCACCCCTTCAGAACGATCGACCCATTACTTAGCCACCCACATCAACTCTCTGTATTCTCGATCCAGAGAGCTCTCCTGTAACCATATCCACCAAGCATACTCATCAGGACGTAGGGTGTTACGCATCACTAAGCGGCCCGAACCTGTAAATCTTGTCCACCGTCCCTCGTGCGATCGGCACGAACCATTCTGCTACAGTTGTCGACACCTTCCTACTCCTAAAACACCTTGAGGGGCAACCCCGGGTGTGCGGTCGGACCCTAAACACCGACAGCCATGTTGCTTTATCAACCTAACCTAGGAAAGGCATGTCCGACCATTTCCTTGAGTTTGATACCTTGGGTTTCCTCATATCTATTGAAGGCATACCAACTTAACCTTGTGATTGTTTCCCATCCGTATCTAATCAGATACTAATCTTTGACCTTGTAATCTTTGCGATGGGCATAGAAATATGCTTGGGGCTGAATTAACAGTCTCCTATCGTACTCCTTTCATCAAGTTTAGGTTATGGCCATGCCTTGTTCATTTCATCGGGCCATGATCTGTTTGGCTCTCTACTTGTAACCGTTTTGACAGCCTTGGAGCTTTTTAGTGTTGGAAAACAACTGATTAGCTCTCAAATTGGAGATTGACTTTCCCTGCTGCTGATGCAGGAGTTTGTTCATTCGCTCCCTTATTTAATCCATATATTCCCTAACCAAGTCAGTTCATCTCGCATGAAGAAACAGAGGAACAACCTGACTAAATGATCCAAATACCTGATCTCCAGCTAGCAAATGTGAACTCTCAACCCTTGGCTTACCGATGGTACTAAGAGGACCTGCTCAATGTCAAAAGTAGTTCAACAAGTTGGTTTTGACTAACTTGTAACTGCCCAATGAACGAAGGCTAAGTTTAGAGATCGTTTTATCGAGTTGTCTAAACTCACTTTGGTTCAACCCATCCTAAGGAAGTACTTGCAAGAATCAAGTCAAGTCAACTAATAACCACCTAATCATTGCTCTAGTCATGCCTCGATCACCGCATGTGTGCTTTTCCAGCATGTGTGATCAAGTCAAGCCATGCCTAGTGCTCGATAAAATGGACTAGTTGCAAAGGCCTACATATCCCTCCGCTGGTGATTTTCTCGAATCTATATCACCATTTATGGACTTGGATTTTTTTGGCTAGCCACGGGTCAACTGTGGTGTTGTTCGACATTCGCACTCGTCTCGTGTGCTATGAGCTTACTGTAACCACTTGTTGGTAAACCTCTTTTTGTGTGTTTTACCCAAGACGGTGCATCTGATTCTGTTTAGGGAAAATCGCGTATTTGCCGCTGACTCAACAGACTCAGATAGTACAGTGTCATCAGAAAAAGCAAACTGCATATATGGAACCTTATGTGTTCTTCTAGCATGCAGCATCCCTATTGATGGGAATTTCTAAATTAGTGTACGACGATACTTGTTATGTCCACTAGAGAAACCATATCCTGAGGCACTCGTCTTCGCTCAGAACTGCCTTATGATTACCGCTGATATGGCCAAGGTTACATACTTCTCTACCCTTAGAAGTCTTCCGCTCCGAATCTTGGGACGAGATTCTTTTAAGGGGGGAGGACTATAACAACTCAGGTGTTTATATTCCGCTCGACAACGAGTATGGATTTAAGCACGTAATATCAGTGGGTAAACGGACGCTAAATTTTAATCATCTTCGCCTATCGCGATTTTAATATCGCGTCGGTTTCGTCTGTCGCGAGTGCGACATCATTTTTATTTTTATCTATCCGGGCTCTTCCGAAATTTTTGTATTGTTCGGAACATAGTCGTTCCGAAAATCGGTGCATTCGGTGATTATTTAAAATCCATCGCTCACGCGAATACGAAATTTGGAAGCTCGACCCACTGGGTGATTTTCATCCTGGGCAAATTAATTTGAACTCGGCGACAAAAATTAATGCAAAAACGTTATATCGGACCGAGATAACTTGATCCGAATTGAGTATTCATGATTAATTTGTTCCACTATTTACAATTATGGAAATTTGCCTGATTCCTATGTAAACAAAAGCGGACTAAAATCTCAGTCCCGATCTCATTTGCACTACAGGAAACACATAAATTTTCGTGGGCCAAAAACCCACGAAAATAAGCGTAAACCGACGAAAATAGCCGCCAAAAATATATTCGACAAAAATGTGCAACTATTTTCGTCGGTACCGACGTAAATGACTTATTTTCATCGGCTTCCCCAAGGCCGATGTAAATAGGTGCTCGGCTGGGTAGTTTCGTCGGCCCCGGTGGCCGACGAAAATAGGTAGCTTTATTTTCGTTGGCCCCGGTGGCCGACGAAAATAGCTGGCTTGGCCTGCATGTATTTTCGTCGGCCTCCGTTCATGCCGACGAAAATTCATGGTACCCCCCCCCCAAAACAGATTTTTCTGCATCTTTTAATTCACAGCAAAATACACACAATCACATATACAATAAATAGTTTCAATACAGAATTCACAAACCACATCCACAAGCAATACCATAATTGTTTCAAACATAGTCCATACACAGTCCATAACTGTTTCAAACATAGTTTCAATACCACAATCACATCCATAATAAAGTCCAGACATAGTCCATACATAGTCCATAAACAAACTCACTCACGGCTCCTGCGGGCTGTGGGAGTTTTGGCAACTCCCTCCTCCGCCACCAGGAAGGTGGCCACTCCCTCCAGAACCATGGACGAGGTAGTCTTGGACGTTGACAGCACCCTTCGATCCCTGAGCATGTGACACTGAACCCTGCAATTCATCAATCATTCAAATAAGGCTGTGTTTTGCTATCCCTATACCTATACATTGCTATGTTTGGTCACTATTTGCATAAAACTAAACATGGAACGTCACCTATGATCCATTGTGATGAGGAGGCTGTGCATGCATCCACGGGTAGTGTTGTGCTGGCCACCCCTGAGGTGGTGGCACCCACCCCGTCGGTGGCGGTGCCATCCACGCTTGAAATGGCTGAGAGCCCGACGGTGGCTGGGAGGCCGATGGCACCCATCCCGGTGCCGACTGCGATCCTTGGGGTGGTGGAGCCGTCCAAGTGCCTGGAGGTGCCTGCGTCCACCCAACACTGGTCCATAGTGGCTGCGACGCTAGAGCTTGTCCTGGCCACTGTCCCCATCCTTGTGCCTGCGAGCCATTTTTGATAATAAAAAAGAGTTGCTATGGAATTGAAGTGTTCAGATAGTGTTACCTGGGGAGGGCGAAAAGCGGGCAAGTTCATATCAGGGCCGAGTCGAGTAGTCATTTCCTGCAAATGGATGAAACGTTAGAATCGCAACATTATACTTTGAATTCAATGACACGTGATGAGATAGACGAATTACCTAAAAATAAGAAGCCATATACTGCGTCAGCTGTCCGACCTGCTCCTGCGCTGCTCGAGCCTGCTGCTGTGCTGCTCAAGCCTGCTCCTGTGCTGCCCGAGTCTCCTCCTCCAGCTGAGCCTCTCGAGCAGACCTAGAGGAGCGAGAACTCCCTGCCGAAGACGATGCCTTCCCTTGACCTATTGTCCTGTTATACTCCACAACGCCGGTGCCAAAGGCAAACCTGCATGATACACATAGTTGAGCCATTAAGTGGACACATTCTTGTTAATGAAATTGTCGAATCAAACACAAACACCTCACCTGCCATGCTTTCTACCCCCACCACTATGGTACAACGCCGAGGCATCTAAGTCCGAATGCATCCAGTCGAAGTCAGGCCCATGGCGTTGAGTCATTTCCTCCCCATATGCATTCTGCAAAGAAAGTTAAGTTGGAGTTAGACACAAAAAATGCAATTTAATTCATAAATACAAACTTGTTTACCATTTTCTCCGTTGTCGCCTCGCTGCATAGCACATCAGGGTTCGCCGGATCAGGGCCACGGTGACCACGGACGTAAACCTCCATAAAACTTGGAGCAACTCCACTTTCAGCTTCCTGCATGAAAAAGAAGAGTTAAACCATAGAATTTTCATAGATGTAACATACAAGTTTGATTTATATACTTACCATGCGGCGTGCGGTACCAAGGTGTCCATCAGCGCCGTACCTGTGCCCCGGTCCTTCAGTGCCACGGTTGGCACGGTGCTTCTGGGACTCTGCAATCCTCTCAGGTGACACCCATCTCTTAGCCAACCACCTCTAGGCTTCCATGTCCTTCGCAAGCCAATCCACAATGCTCTCTAGATACTGCTCCTCTGTGAGGTAGATCTCATTGGCCCCTTTTGATTTGCTCATGTTCTGCCCCTTTATCTTCTTGTAGTAGTAGTTGATAGCCGCGATGCGAGCATTATACATGGCATCCTTGATGACCTTATCAGCGCACTTCCGAAAGTGCCTCTTCACACGTGCCCACTGAGTCTGATCCTCCTCGATCTCATTCGGTAATTGGAACCTCTCCTACATATCAACGGAGATGTTAAGTTAAAGTAAGATTAGGAGAAGCAATAATTCAGTGAATTGCTTATATACGAAAGTAAACTCACCCAGAACTCGTCCCACACAGCCACCTGACAAGTCCTTCATCTTTGTTCCGAAGTTCCCCCTCCGCTACTGCTTTCCCCTAACTCCCCTGGCTGGACATAGTCCTTCAGACCCTAGTCGGCCCACTGCATAGTCGCGAACCTCTCGCCATTGAGCTCCACCATGCCAGGGTAGTAGAAGCGACAGAGGCTACCCAACACCGCGTTCACCTTGGGACGTCTACCTGTATCGTCCCAAGTCAAGTCTTCCCATGACCTACAAACATTAATAAAACAAGTAAACCAGTGCAATCACGTTCACATTAAAAAATTAACACAACAGAAATAAGCCCCACCATTCTCCATGCGGCCGGATGAGCCTCCTCTCGGCAGGTCTCAGACCAAGCGCATTGCTCTTCTTATACCTAAGTATACAAGTAAATTCAATATGATGAAATGATTAAAAACTAATATGCATAAGTAAGTTGAATCAACATTAATTAATAATACCTGAAGGACGTAGAACCATCCGACGCGTCGCCCGCGCCGCTTGCCCCTATAGGGTCAACCTCCTCATCCTGCACATGAGCCTCCTGTTCACCCTCCTCACCCTGCACATGAGCATCCTGCTGAGGAGCCTCATGCTCACCCTCCTCACCCTGCACTTTGTCTAGACAGTCGAGAAGCTACTGCTGCCTCTGTCGGCTCTGTGAGGTGCCCTGAAAAAGCCCACTGCCCGAGCTGTCCTCGCTGGCCGCGCTGCCCCCACTCCTCCTCGATCTCCTATGCTTGAACATGTTCAAATGTAGATAAATTAATGTCAAACCACAGTATATGAAACAATAATATGAAAATTAATAATGTGAAAATTGCAATACATAGCTTAATTGATTAACTAAAAGAAACATACTAATCAAAAGTCATTCGCATCCGATGATGCTTCTTCGGCTCGTTGTTTTTTCATACGCTCTTGATTTCGTTGGATCCTTACTGATCTTCTAACGACGACAGGTCGTTTGCACTTTGAGCTAGGTTCTTCAATTAAGTCACTTGAATTGCTATAGAGATTTTCAAGGCCTTCTCCATTGGTCACATGGAATCGGTGAGCTATGTCTTGATTCGACGCCGCTTCTGGTTGAAAAACAGCATCATCGTTGTCCCTGCTCGTACTCACGTAGTCAGCACTCTCTGGAGCAAAGACTTGTGGGTTGACTTTGATTGCAACCCACCAAGCCCTAAGGCTTGGGTGAGGATATGGCAGGTAGTACACCTGTTTTGCCTGATTTGCAAGGACAACATCGCTCATACTGCTCGGAATCCTAGAGCTATGCTTCACCTCGACATTACCATACTTGTCGACACGAGTCCCACTATGAGCATCAAACCAGTCGCACTCGAAAAACACGACTTTAAGTTCCTTGGGGCCATCGAAAATCAACTCTACAATGTTTTGAAGAACACCGTAATAGTCCACTACTTTGTCATCGTCAACATATGAACTTGCCAACACACCACTATTGGTGGTGGCTGCCAATGGTCGACTCTTCTCCAATTTCGTGGTTCGGAAGCGATATCCATTTACATCATAGCGAGTATAGTTCCTGACGGACACAGAGGTATGTGCCATTTGCTGCAAGTCCGGGTGCACAAAGTTTTTTGAAACCTATACAAGGAATTAGTATATGCATTATATCTTCCAAGTCCAAAATTCAAAGATTAAGTATGGACAATGAGAGAACGACAATTACTAACATAATTACGAAACCACTGCACGAAGTTTGGGCCACCTTTCAACCCATCACGTTGAAGATTTTCTAATTGGATGGCCGTAGGTTTACTAGTAGATTTCCAACATTCTTCATCAAACATGCTGGACATATTAGAAACATGGATATTACACACTTCAGAAATTATGAGATGAGAAAATGGACGTAACTATGAGGAAAACTTCCTCCTGTGTGCTGTCAATATTGCTATACATATATAGCATTAGCGTGTTCAAATCTGATGCTTCAATGTGACGCACACTCCCTTTTCCAACTGCTTTACCCGGATTCGCAAAAATTTGAAGGGTGCTTTCGGGTGATTCATTTTCGACATGAAGTCGCACTGAAGGCGCAAACACATTGTTGGCTCGAGCGAAATACCTGGTTGAGAATTGAGATATCTCCTTAAGGGCAAAAGCCTCTGCAATACACCCTTCGACTCTAACCTTGTTGCGAACAGACGCCCTGAGCTTTTTCAACGCCCTTTCTATAGGATACATCCACCTGAATTGCACTGGTCCGCCTACCAAAGCTTCCCAAGGCAAATGCACAATTAGATGTTGCATCACATTGAAGAATCCTAGCGGGAAAACCTTTTCAAATTTACAAATAAGAATTGGAATTTCTTTCTCAAATTTCTGCATCAACCTCTTCGATACCGTCTTTGCGCATACTTCCCTATAGAAGTAACTCAGCTCTGCAAATATGCTCCAAAGCTCATCCTTAAAATAGCCTCGAAACATCACGGGCATCAGCCTCTCCATAATAATATGGTAGTCATGGCTTTTCAAACCGATCAATTTACCGGTCTTCAGATTGACAGCCCGTTTCAGATTTGTCGCATATCAATCTGGAAATTTCAGATTCTTCAACCACTTAAATATTTCTTTCCTTTCATCTGGCTTGAGGCAGTAATCAGCTTGTGGCCTACTCTCATGCCCTTTATTGCTTACTTTCAACTCGAGCATCGACCTCTTACAAATTTCAGCCATGTCTTTTCTTGCCTTCATATTATCTTTCGTTTTATCAGTCACATCGAAACATGTGCTTATGATGCTTTCAGCAACGTTACGCTCTTGGTGCATCAAGTCTATGTTGTGCGGCATGATCAAGGCTTTTGCATATGGAAGCTCCCATATTGATGAAATATGGGTCCAGTTGTGGTCCTCCCCGTAGCCTTGGAACCTATCATTTTCTCCTTGCTTCAGACAAGCATGCCATGCCATTATCTGCGGTGCAGTTTGCCTCTTTGGTGGCCCATTTCTGATTTTGGCTCCACTTCTGAATGTAGTAAGCGAACTCCTGAAATCATGCTTGAATGGAGTCCAACGTCGATGAGCATCAAAGAATGACACTTTCCCACCATGCTTCAATCTGAATGCATCTGTATCATTCATACATATGGGACAGCACAACTAACCATGAACACACCATCCAGACCAATCTCCATACGCCAATAGATCATGCACTGACCACAAATAAGCAGCGCGCATGGTAAACTCCTTTTCAGTATGGCTGTCATAAGCCTTCACACCTCTCCACAATTGTTTCAGCTCTTCAATTAAAGGGCGAACAAACATATTCAACTTTGGCCCTGGATGCTCAGGGCCTGGGATGACTAGTGCAAGGAACATGAACTCTTCTTTATTGACCAACTCAGGAGGAAGATTATATGGCACAATGAAGACAGGCCGACACGAGTAAGGGCTTGCACTACTATTGAGAGGTGTGAATCCGTCCGTCGATAGACCAAGCTGTACACTCCTAGGGTCGTTTGCAAATTCGGGATCAAACTCGTCAAATGCCTTCCACGCATCATCGTCCGATGGATGGACCATTATGTCTGGATCAGTGACGAGACGTACACCATTCTTTGGCCACGTCATATGCAGAGCTATTTCCTTATTGAGGAACAACCTTGAAAGCCAAGGAATGATGGGCAACCGATGAAGTTGCTTAGCTGCGACCTTCATAACTACCAATTCACCCTCATCATTTGTCACCTCAACATATCTAGAA
Source organism: Zea luxurians (assembly GCA_029449295.1). Taxonomy (NCBI): domain Eukaryota; kingdom Viridiplantae; phylum Streptophyta; class Magnoliopsida; order Poales; family Poaceae; genus Zea; species Zea luxurians. Next base: position 72,454,985 of record JAOPSE010000013.1, on the reverse strand, counting down.
GCTTTGCAATGCTTACAACAGTCCAGCTTGTCATCCTCCTCAAAGAATAGCATGCAACTGTTGGGACACACGTCGATCTTCTCATATGTCATCCCAAGACCAGCCAACATCTTCTTTGTGAAGTACATATTCTTTGGCAACTTATGATTCTCCGGGAGAACCTCGCCCATCAGTTGGACGATGTTGTTGTAAGCACTGTTTGAAATGTTGTGCTTCGACTTTATCGCCATTAGTCTTGTGAGAGTCCCAAGAACTGACATCTGAGTGTGCTCGTGCAGTCTCTCTTCTCCCGCGGCGAGTAGCCGGAAGAATTCCTGAGCATCGCGTGGAAGCTGCCCCGGCTCCTTAGCGTTCATTTCAACCTCCCTACCAAGATCATGCAACATGTCGTCCATCCTATCATGATCGTCATCAAGTTCCACCTCCTCGTCAACATGTCCAATAGACTCTCCATGCCGGTACCATACAAGGTAGTTTGGCATAAACACACTTTTGCAAAGGTGTTTCTCCATTTCTTCCGTCTTCTGAGGCCACTTGTTCTCGCAGCGATTGCAAGGACACTTCACTAGATGACCAGTTGCATCTTTGAAAGCGTGCTCAAGAAAAGCCTTTGTTACAACCATCCATTCATTCGAATGTGCCCCATCCTTTCTCCACCCATCATACATCACCCTCCGATCACCGTCCATTTCAAAGGCTAAACAAAAGACAAAGAACATCAACGATCGTCCGTGGCTTAGGTGAACTCCCTATTAGGTAAAGGCCCTAAACCCACCCAAGAGTGTAGGCCGATGCTTGTGATTTGTGACGTGTAGCCTACGATTGCCGTGAAATTTCGGCAGCATAACCCCGCTGCTCTCCAAGCACACGCCTGAACATGGTGTGTTGGAGAACAACTGGGTTACACAACCGAAATTCCACGTCAATCGTAAGGCACATGTCACAAATCACAAGCATCGACCTACACTCTCAGGCTGTCCAAAATACGTGGACAATTCTGGAACGGTGAACCTCACAAGCCAATGTGACGTTCGCCGTTCCCAAACATGTGACGCATACGGTTCGCTACGGTTAACGATTAAAACTAAACTCTAAACATTAAAAAATAACTCGAAGACAAATATGAATTTGAATTAAAGCAATCAACAGTTAAACTCGACAAGTTAACTCAAATCTTAATCACAAGATGACAAGATAACAATTAATGAAAATAAAAAAAGACCAAGTAAGTACCTTGTTACTAGCTGGTGTGTTTGTGTCTGATGACCTGGGTGATGATCTTGCAGAGCTGGGTTCTTGCGGATGGCAGATTCTGATGTTTTTCACGCTGTAAAAAAACTCGTTGCACACACGGTTAAGAGAAACTAGTACATGGCAAGGCTAACATGCTTAGAACAAACTAATTAAACTACATGGGCTGCCGATCAGAGGCTGTGTTCTCGTGTGTGACCTGCCGATGACGCCGAAGATCTTCTCGAGGCTGTTTCTCGTGGAATCCTGTGCCAAGTTCTCGGCGTTGGGGCACGGAGAGGGCCGGGCACGGCGAGGAGGCGCGCACGGCGAGGGGCAGCGCGTCGATGGGGCACGGCGAGGGCCAGGTGCGGCAAGGGGCGGCGCGGCGATGGGGCACGGCGAGGAGGCGGGCACGGCGAGGGCCGGGCGCGGCGAGGGGCGACGCGGCGAGCACGGCGCAGAGATGGCGCAGGGACGGGTGGGCGGCGGCACGGTGACGGCACGGCGGCGGGCGTACGTGGGCGGCGGTAGGCGCGTGTGGATTCAAATCGAGCGACCCTCCCCCGATTTAGGGCCCGGTCGCTTTATTTTCGTCGGCCTGACTGAGGCCGACGAAAATAGTGGTGGTTATTTTTGTCGGCCTGTGAGGCCGACGAAAATAGTGGTTATTTTCGTCGGCCAAAGGGCACAGCCCACGAAACTCTTCCGTATTTTCGTCGGTCACGAGGCCGACGAAAATAACTGTCGTATTTTCGTGGGCCGGCCGACGAAAATTCTCCAGCCCATGAAAATTTATGCGTTTCCTATAGTGTTGGTTCGAATCGTGTGTATCTCGTTTCAATCTAAATCTTTAAATATAAATAACAGATACGAATTCATCCGACTTAGGAATATTCGCTAAATTAAATCCTGTCTAATTGTTGCTGTCAGTCCTAATTATTCGACCCTTTAATCATCACTAAAAATACCAATTCAAAATATCTGTGAATTTGTAAAAATTTGAAAAAGAAAAGAAAATATCCTGCATTCTTATCTCCTCTCTGATTTTTTTCAACCGCTGATCTCTGCCCTGATATTTTCTCACGGTATTTATCTTCTCCCACATGCGCACAGGCTTCTTGCTCCCTCGCGTCTTCTTCCTCTACGCGTAGCTTGCTTCCTCCCTGGCCGCGTGCCCTGGAGTCTGCGCCCAGCGGAGCTCCTCCAGCTCGCTGGTGCTCTCTGCTCATCGCGACCTCCAGCTCCCTGTGCACGCGCTCTGCTTCTTCTTCCTCTTCAGTCACGGCATCGCCTGCTCCTGTCCACCGTGCCTCTCTCTGGACTGCTTCCAGCCGAGAAGTGCCATGGCGCTCCTCTCTCCCTCCCATGGTCGAGCATCCAGCTGATTTTCCCCGCCGTGAGCTCGGCACCCAACTCCCCTGCACGCGAGCTCTCCATGGTGCGCGCCCTGCTCGTTCCTCTCCGCTGCTCGTCGGTTCCCTGTCCTTGCTCCATGGCCACAGGTGCTCATCTTCCTCCGCTCTCTGCTGCACGCCCAGCTGTGAGTCTCCCTAGTGGCACGTCTTCCTTCCCCTGCCGGCTCTCTGCCCATTCCCAGGTCGCGCTCCTCGCTGCAGCTCGCCGCACCCTGGTGATCCCCATCGGACCTGCCTCAATCTACCTCGCTCTAGGTCCAACCGTCGTCTCTAGTTCCCCATGGCACTGAGTTCCTTCCTCGTCATGTTGTTTCTGTGGAGCTGGATGCGCGCATGCCGCCTGGTCGCCCCTGGTGCTCCCTGCTCTGTCTCCCATGGCTGTGCGCTTGCTCTGCTCGGAATCACTCCCATGGCGAGCTCGCTGGTCATCCCTGCCCCTGCTTAGATCCCCTCCCTCTATTCGTTTACGCGCAGCCGTGCCCCTGCTCTGCTCGACAGGCGCGCAGGTCCCTGCCGGTGCCCAGCTCCCGTGTGCACGCTCAGCTTGGAGCCTGTCTTCGGTGCCCGGCTTTCCCCAGGTTCGGTCGTCGCCTCACTGGTCACGTGCCCAGAATCCTTGCCGGCGCTCAGCCCAACGCGTGCCTGATGGTCGCGATGAAGACGCTGCGTGTGCTGGTGTCCGAACTCGCCCTGGCCATGGCGCTTGGTTTCTCCAGCCGCGCGTGGCACATGCTCCCTGTTAGCGTCGTTTTCTGCTCTACCGTTAGCACAACATCGTCTATTGTTGCTAGTTGGTGCAACGTTGCCGTCCTTGCAACTTTGGCGAGGACGTTCCCTATTCGCTTCGCCGTAGCGCCCAGACCCCCTCTTCTGTGCCATCAACACTAGAGTCTCGCAGTCCCTCCTTCGATCTCGCTGCTCATTAATGCGTTGCACATATGTGGCAAGGTGAAGTTGGGTGAAGACGGAGCCAGCAGCGTGGTGTTCACCAAGTGCGCGACAAAAAGCTCGAACATCCTACGTGACTCAAGTTCGATTCGTCAAAATTATTCAGTCGAGGAAAAGATCTTCAGCAATTGATTACCAAAGAAAAGAAGGCCCCTGGATGACGTCAACCAGAACTCGTAGTCGTGCTTCCGACTATCTCGTCAAATTAGTCAGGGTAAGCAAATTTGTTATTCGTGCGAGTGAATTAATGAATGATCTGACTAGGTATAATATTTATTAGATTGCCTGAGTCGCTTTGGTAATTTGGTCGGTGTCGTAAGGTTGAAAGAGGTCTCAATAGGTCTTAGTGTTTGCAGGACTGTAGGTGTCAAAAATGGGAAGTTTTATTAATATATATGATACACAGGTTATGTCGGTGTTTCGGGTCCGACCACGCACCCAGGGTTACCCCCAAGGTGCTTTTAGGAGTAGGACGGTGTTACCGACTGTAGCTCGATGGTTCGTGCTGGGTGCACGAGAAATAGTAGACAGTGATGTACAGGTTCGGGCCGCTTTGAGACGCGTAACACCCTACGTCCTGGCTGAAATGCTTTATGCGATGAGTTACAAGGGAGCTCTCTAATGCTGGAAAACGTAAAGAACGGGATGGAAGGCTAAGTGATGAATAATTTTGATCTATCTTCTTGAAGGGGTGCCCCCTAGGCCTTATATACTCGACCGTGGGGCATTACATGTGGATATGATAACAACGAGAGCCGGAATAATAGTGAACTAACCGAGTATGTCTCCCTATAATTCAGCCGACTCATCCTCACCCGGTTCCGATGTACAGGGCTCCTGCGCGGGAAGGTCGGGTGTGGCAGAACCACCCGAATTATTCCAGCTTAAGTGCCTAAGTCACACCTCAGGGGCCGTAACACACTTAAATCGGAATAACCCGTCAGTCCCTCAGATCTAGTCTGATAGAGCCACTTAACCAGGATCAAATTCCACAATCTCACTCGAAGGTGAGTCACAGAAGAAATACAATAAAACAAGAAACCTCAAATTAAGTGCTGAATTATTACATAGATCGGAGTTTTGAGTAGCAAATAAGAGTTCACGAAATAAAATGCAGCGGATAATTGATGTCGTCGGTATCGAGGAAATGGGCAAGGCCTAGCCCACTACTCCTCGTGCTCCTCTCCTGCCGGAGCAGCATCCCACTCGACCGTCCAGCCCGGTGGCAGGGTGGTAGGCCAAGTCACACCATCAACCATTTCCTGAATGGTACCTGCAAAAATTATGCCACAAGCAAGGCTGAGTATGCTAATACTCAGCTAGACTTACCCGGTGTGAGGAGTCTACTCCTCTACCTCTAGACTATGTAGCTGTTTGGCTGAAGGGGGGTTTGGTTTGCCAAAAGCACTAGCTGTTTCTAAAATCAATTTTTAGATTTTCAATTTCTATCATCATTAACTTAGCTAGATTTGCTCCTTCTAAGCATACATGGTGACAAGCATTTAGTTCAATCAACAAATTATCTCATGTAACCTCATTTCACTTCTTACTCGATGCAGTACAAGGGGTCAAGCAGTCTCATTAGCTGCGAGAAGCAGACGATTCGAATCGAGTTTTAACCTTGCAAGGTAAACCTAAACACACTGCATGTCAGGGTACTCCGACCCCACACATGACAACCGTCCCCATCGATTCCCCGTTCGCGTCCAGGCCTCACCGCCTTGGCATACAATGCTCCACTGACCCCGGCTGCCGCCGTGCAGTGACCGCACTTGTACCCACCATAGCTAGCATGGGAGACCCAGTCTCAGGTCGCATGAGGGATAAAGTCCGCGCCCGGCTTCACTCAGGTACTAGGTTTACTGGTTACCATTTTTCCCGGCATGTGCTTAGTACGTTCAAACGCTTGACTCTGGTATCCACACATTAATCCTTAATTCCTTTTTCCCGTCTCATGGACAAGGCATCCTCCCTGGATCCAAGTCCATAGACTAACATAGATCCCGTTATCAAGATGAATACAGTCAATTCCTGACCTCGCGCGAGTGCTAGAAAAATCACTCGACTTCTACCGAGATCCTGATTAGCAAGCAGCTACTCGACTTAGCATACTAGTATTTATCTCAAAAAGGAATCCTGAGTTCATGCAACTAGAGGTTTCAAGCAACTCCTACACTTAAGTGCACATTACAAACCTACAAACATTAAGTGTAGTAAAATAGCATATATAGACGGTTATGCATAAAACCGGGGCTTGCCTTCAATAGCTGGGGCTGCAGGGAGATCCTCAATAGCAGCCTCGAGAGCTTGCTCCTGGTCTTCCTCTTGGACAGATCCTTGCTCGGGGATGAGCACGTACTCTCCGTCGGCAAGATTACAATCTAATGAATGCAGTGCGTAAGATATATGCATGATATGATATGTGCTTTAGAAATTACAACTTTTGATGGTGTATGATCTACTTGAGTTAGATAAAGTTAAACCTCACTTATGTAAGACCTTTGGGTGGTATACTTGGTAAATTGGATCAACTTAGCTAAGGTAAGTGGTAGGTTTATTTTCTTTGGGGTTCCACTGAATTCTTTTTAAAGCCTTAGTGAGTTTGACAAGAATTCAAGTTGGACTTATTGGAGTGAGATTTATTTTTCCCTTCTTTTTCTTTATTCTCTTGAAGTTTTTGGAGTGGGTTTGAGCTACAAGTTATCTTAGTAAATTTCCAAAAATTCTGTAAAAATTACAGTGGCTTATTACTGGTGTAAACTTTTCTGTCTCAAAATTTGGGGTTCAAAAAGTGAATAGTTTTCTCTGGACAAAAATACCAAATTTTAGGGCAGAAGGGGTGATTTGAACTACAACTATCAATTAATAGTAGGTAATTCTCTAAGACTTATTTTTGCTGGCATTTAGATGCTATAACATGACTTGGCACAAAATTATAGTCATTAATTCTTATTAGTTATTTTACTGGGATTTTCTAAGGTTCTTGGCCCAAGGGGTGCTTTCTACTATCACTATATTTGAAAAATATCAAACAACAGACTTCTGATTTTTCTTAGCTTCTATTTTGTGCAAGAGCAATCATTCTGAAGTTTAGCATCTTTTTGCTTAAGGGAAGGGGTGGTATGCATTAATTGGATTAAATGGTCTTTCTTATAAAATATTAGCAATAGGTATTATTTTGCATCTTTTTAATGGGTTTGCATTTGTCTCTGGTGGCCTATCTCATTATTGACCTAGCGAAATTTTATTTGCCCATTATTGCATTATTATGGGTTATTCATGATTTATTTAGAAAATGACTCATTATCATATTACACTTATTTACCCTACTTAAAATGATGGGCTAGGGTGTTCATTATTTTTGCAGTGGGGTTCTGGTGGTTATAAGTCCACTGGATTTTTGTTATCAATTTTGGGTCTGGTTTTGTAATTCTAATAATTGATTTCTAGTTGGAATAATGCTAAATAACACATTTCACTTTAAAACTGATCTAGACTAGAGGTCCATTTATTTTTCTTAGGTTCTCTGTTACTTAAGTAAACTAGGAAAAATAATTTCGCTCACTGTTCATTAATTTCTAATGCCTTTCTGATTTTCCTAAGTTTTGGGTAGAAATGGTTTTTAATGGATATCTACACTATATTCTTCAATACTGGGGTTTTTACTATTTTTAAACAGTGCTTAAATGAGGGTTGAACATCTACAATTTTTTTAGGTTCAGCACAGAAGCAAAACTAATTTCCCTTAATTAAACAAGGTTTGGTCAGTTTCTGTTTTTAATTTTAAACTCTAAAAATTAGAACAGAAAGCATAAGGTTCATTATTTTTAAATGATAGCTCATATTATTCAGGGTCTAGCAAAATTTGTTTGACAACTTTTGCTTAATAATTCATCAAGTTATGGATTTTCTAAGTTCTCGGTTTATTAAAAAGATTAAACAGAATTGATTAAATGGAAAACTACTTTGCAACGGGGTTCCTGGCGGGTGTTTTAAGTTTTCCTCACAGATGAGTCCCTAGGCTACTATTCACATGAGACACTGACATTGCAGAAAACCCCTCGGGTTCTTCTAATCCTAACCCGAGGTCCTTTCCCCAATTTGAACAGTGCCCACGGCGGAAGAAAGGGCGGAGGGGCTTACCGGCGGCGAGATTGCTCCGGTGAGGTGGTCGAGGACGTAGGGGAGGTCTCGGGGATCACAATGATGTGCGGGTCGCTGTCGGGGGTGGTCGGAGTTGGCCGGTCCACGTGCGCAGGCGGGGGAGCTCGTCGGCGGCGAGGAGTCCGGCCTATCCAGGGCGAAATTGACCAATCAAACGGGTCAGAAAGCTTCACCAGGGATCAATGAAGGGGTGCACGCGAGGAATTGAAGAATGGCTCACCAGAGAGCTCGGTCCACGCGCGGGGGCGGGCGACTGAAGTCCGGCGAGGGTGATCTCGGGCTTCCGGTGAAGTTCTGCCGGGTCCGAGGGCTTAGAGAGCTTCACCGGCCTATGGCGGAGCTAACCGAAGCACTGGCACGACTTTAGGGTGACTGGAGTGGGCTGGCCACGGTGGCCGAAGCTCTGGCGGCAATGGCGGGCGGAAAAGAGCTCGCCGGAGCTAAGGAGGGGTGGATGGCCGGTGGTGGTGAGTGCGGGGAGGAGTGAGGCGCGCCCGGGGAGGCCTTATAGGCGCGGGCGAGCACGGCCGAGGGCGGGGCTCTGACAAGCGCTCGGGGCGTGCGCTGCGAACGACAGTGCACGCTCTGGCGCCTGGCACAGCGTCGAGCACGAGGCAGCGCAGAGAGAGGTCGAGTTCAAGCGTGGATTGGCTCCAAATCTTTGAGATTTTGGCCATAATCCCGTTGAGAGATCTCTTCCTCTCAGGTCCCTTTGTCGTTTATGTGTGGAGGCTAGCAGGTTTGGTTGACTGGATTAGGAGATAGAGAGGGAAGAAATCTGGTTTGTCTCACTGCCGCACACAGGGAGAAGATCTCTGGTTTGACGTGTCCGAGGCACGCGTCCCAATGCCATCTTCTGGCAGGCGACAGAGGGGTTAGTTAGGCACGTTTTTGTTAATGGGGTCATTAGTATTTGAGTTAGAGATCAAGGTGAACACGCTTGATCTTTGGCTCAAGGTCTGAAATTCAGAATTCTGAAATTCAGAATTTCCTATTGAGTCCCCACATGAGAAGCTTGCTTGGGGTTTTATTTGAATTATTTTGGCCAAGCTTCTTCAATCTTTATTGTTGCTTATTAAATATACTTCAATGTTTATAATTGTCCCAAGCCATGATTCTAAATCTGTCATACCCTTTTCCCCATTCTCTTGAATTTTGCTCATAGGGCTCAATTAGGGTTTTTGTTGGGGTTGCACATTTTGCCTTTTTGAAAAACCCATTTGTTTTGAACATGATACTTTTAAGCATAGGCTTGGTGGATCCTTTATTATTAAGTCAATTTGATGTTCATACTTAAATTTGGTTCACATAAGATGATGGTTCATGGGTTAGCACTTTGAGAGAAACCCTAGGTGACACTGGGGTGTCACAGCCTTCCCCCCTTAAAGGAATCTCATCCCGAGATTCGGGCCAGAGTCCTCTCGGGGTGAAGCGAAGGGTGAGACTTTTAGGAAGTGGGTGATTATTGTTATTATCAGAGCAAACTGCTCTTCGAATGTCATTCTCTTTGCAACTTCAGAAGGAAGTCCTTCTTAAATTTGTTTCATGATTACTTTATCCTGAATTAAGATTATATCTTTGGAATTTAGATTCGAAGGGCAGGAGGAGGGGTTGGGTGTGATTACGTACCAGTTTCCTTAGGTAGGCAATCGAGGAAGTTGGATCTCAAGAATTCCTCGGTTTCCCAAGTAGCTTCTTCCTCTGAGTGATTACTCCACTGGACCTTGTACATCTTGATCGATTTAGCCCGAGTTGATCTTTCCTTGTAATCCAGAATCTTGGAAGGGTACTCTTGGTACGATAGATCTGGTTCTATCTCCAATTCTGGCTCTGCTATGACCTCGGTCGGCAATCGAACACACTTCTTCAGCTGAGATACATGGAACACACTGTGAATGGTGGACATTTTTGAAGGTAACTTCAACTTATATGCCACGGGTCCACATGTTTCAATGATCTCATAAGGTCCAATGTAACTAGGGGCTAGCTTGCCTTTAATTCCAAACCTCTGCACTCCCTTGGTGGGTGATACCTTGAGGTACACGAAATCTCCCACCTTGAATTGGAGAGGTTTCCTTCTTCTATCATGGTAACTCTTCTGCCTGGCCTGAGCAGCTTCTAGATTCTTCCTGATTAGTTTGACCTTCCTTTCGGCTTCAGTCACTAAGTCAGGTCCAAAAACTCCTCTCTCTCCAGGTTGAGACCAATTGAGTGGTGTCCTGCACCTTCTTCCATAGAGAGCTTCGAAGGGTGCCATCTTTAGGCTGGATTGGTAACTGTTGTTATAAGCAAACTCTGCCAAGGAGAGGTGCTTATCCCAGTTCTTGCCACAATTGATCGCACAAGCTCTCAGCATATCTTCTAGAATTTGGTTTACTCTTTCCGTCTGACCATCAGTCTGTGGGTGGTAAGCTGAACTTCTGATTAGCTTAGTTCCCAAAGACTCCTATAGTTGTTCCCAAAATCTGGCAACAAATTGGGCTCCTCGGTCAGAAACAATGGTCCGAGGTAATCGTGCAAACACACGATCCGGTCAATATACAATTCTGCATACTTCTGAGCCTTATCAGTGGTGTGCACAGGAAGAAAATGTGCCACTTTCGTCAGTCGGTCCACAATAACCCAAATCGAATCGTGATGACGAGAGGTGTTGGGCAGACCCACATTGAAATCCATACTGATGTCATCCCATTTCCATGAAGGTATAGATAGGGGTTGCAAAGCTCCAGTTGATTTCAAGTGGCTTGCCTTTACCCTCTGACAGGTGTCACATTCTGATACATACTGGCTATCTGCCTCTTCATTCTGGTCCACCAATACAAAGGTTTCAGATCATGGTACATTTTGGTGCTTCCCGGATGCATAGAGAATTTGGAGAGATGAGCCTCATCCAAGATTTTCCTCTTGAGGTCCTAGTTTTTAGGAATCACCAATCTGCTTTTGAACCATAACACACCCTTTTCATCTTGGCGGAAACAACTATACTTCTCAATCTTCTGATGGAGATTCTTCTTGATAATCTGCACTCCCTTGTCACTGAGCTAGGCCATGATGATCTGGTCTTGCAAAGCTGGCTCAACAGAAATGTGAGACAACGAACCAGAAGGAATCACTTCTATTTGCATCTTGCTCAACTCATCAGACAAGGTGTTAATACGAGAATCCATCAGAATACAATTGCATTGCAACTTCCGACTCAAGGCATCTGCTACCACATTGGCCTTTCCTGGGTGATAATGTACCTCCAGGTCATAATCCTTGATTAGCTCTAGCCATCTTCTCTGCCTCATGTTGAGATCAGCCTGAGTAAAGATGTACTTAAGGCTCTTATGATCAGTGAAGATGTTGCAGTGGGTTCCCATTAAATAGTGCCTCCACATTTTTAATGCATGAACCACCGCTGCCAACTCGAGGTCATGAGTGGGATAATTTTGCTCATGAGGCCTGAGTGCTCTTGAGGCATAAGCAATGACTCGGTTGTCTTGCATTAAGACACAACCTAGTCCAGTGCCAGAGGCATCACAATATACATCAAAAGGCTTGCTGTTGTCGGGTTGTGCTAACACTGGTGCTGTGGTCAGATGCTGCCTTAATGCATGGAAGGCATCTTCGCACTTCTGACTCCAAACAAACTTGTCTTCTTTCTTCAGCAACTCAGTTATAGGCTTCGCAATTCGAGAGAAATCCGGAATAAATCTTCGGTAATAACCAGCTAATCCCAGAAAACTCCAAATTTGACGGACAGTCGTTGGTGGCTTCTAGTTCATCACCTCTTGCACTTTATCAGGATCAACAGCTATTCCTGCCTGAGAGATAGTGTGATCCAAGAATTTGATTTCCTTCAGCCAAAAATCACACTTGGACAACTTGGCATAAAGGTGGTGCTCTCGCAGACGTTGAAGCACTACATGCAAATGCCCGGCATGTTCTTCTTCGTTCCTTGAGTACACCAAGATATCATCGATGAAAACCACTACAAATTTGTCTAATTCAGGCATGAAAACAGAATTCATCAGATACATGAAATATGCTGGTGCATTTGTCAGCCCGACTGACATCACAAAAAATTCATATAGCCCGTATCTGGTTGAGAATGCCGTCTTCGGAATATCGCTTGCTCGTATCTTGATCTGATGGTAACCAGAGCGAAGGTCTATTTTGGAAAACACCTTGGCCCCGACCAACTGGTCAAAAAGAACATCAATACGAGGCAAAGGATACTTGTTCTTGATAGTTACCGCATTAAGAGGGCGGTAATCTATACACAGCCTCAAGCTTTCATCCTTCTTCTTCACAAATAGTGCTGGACATCCCCAAGGCAAAGTACTTGGGTGAATAAATCCCTTATCCAGCAACTCTTGCAATTGCTTCTTCAATTCTGCCAACTCAGCGGGTGGCATTCGGTAGGGCCTCTTGGAAATTGGTGTCGTTCCCGGTTGCAACTCGATGGCAAATTCAATATCCCGGTCCGGTGGCATTCTTGGCAATTCATCAGGAAAGACATTTGCATACTCGCAGACCACTGGGATCTTCTTCAGAGGTAACTCCATCATAGAGAAAGCACATGACTGAGTAGAACCCAGACTAGGTAGAATTAAGGTGAAGTTCCCACAGAACGGAGAATTAACTTCCACGGTACGGCTAGCTACATCAAGCACAACTTGGTGCAAGGTCATCCAATTAGCTCCCAGAATAATGTCCACATTTTCCAAACCCAACACAAGAAGAGTGGTTTTGACAATGTGGCTCCCTAGTTGAATAGGCACACTTTGGTTTAATTGATTAGTCGAAATTTTACCCCCAGGTGTGACTATCATGAATGACCCTTTTGAGTGAGAGAATGGCAGTTCACATTTAGCACTGAACTTCTGGCTAATGAAACTATGAGATGCACCAGAATCAAACAGAATTAAAGTAGGTTGATTATAAACTGAAAAGATACCGATCATGATAGGAGCTCCCTCAGGTACTTCCTCTTGAGTAGTGAAGTTGAGCTTCCCTTGCCTGACTTGTACCTTCTGCTTTCTTCCCTTGTCTTGATTTGGTGCTGGCATCTGCTTCTGCTGGTTCCTAGGACAATTCTTGGCATAGTGGCCCACATTGCCACAAGTGAAACACTTGTTCCCATTGCCCTGGCGGAACTGCTGCTGCTGCGGAGGTTGATTGTTCCTTGGAGCGGGAGCTGGAAAGTGGTTGGGTGCCGACTGCTGCTGCTGAGGTGGCCTGATCACCCATCTGCCTACCTGCTGCTGGAAGCCCCTGCTCTGATTGTGAGAAACAATCCAGAACCTCTGGGCCTGAGCGGATGGTGTTGCCATTGGCGCTTTTCTCTTCTTCTCTGCCCGGTGAGCTACAATGCAGTCCTCCTGGGAGATGGCCATGTTGACCAACTCATTGAAGCTATCAGCCCGGACAGTGTTGAGTCGTTCCTGCAGCTTGGTATTAAGACCCCTGCGGAAGCGGTCTCTCTTCTTTTCATCAGAATCAGCATGGTACCCTGCATACTGGCACAGGTCGTTGAAGGCTTGCGCATACTGCAGTACCGTGGGGGTTCCTTGATTAAGGGCCAAAAATTCATTCAGCTTCCGATCAAGAATGCCAGCTGGGATGTGGTGTCCTCTGAAGGCAGTCTTGAATTCCTCCCAAGACACTTCACGATCAGCGGGGACCATAGCACGGAAGTGGTCCCACCAAGTCCGAGCAGATCCGTGAAGCTGCTGCACGGCGAAGCGAGTCTTGGTAGCATCAGGGCAGTCTCCCGTGAGGAGGGGAAACTTGGACTCGACGACGCGAAGCCACACGTCAGCGTCCAACGGATCCTCTGCCTTGGTGAACAAGGGTGGCTGCGTGCTCAGAAACTCCTGGTAAGTTGCCATTGCCGGAGGTCGCTGATGCTGGCCTCCACCATGCTGCTGAGGGTGGGGCTGGCGCTGCAAGAGCTGTCGCAGAATCTCATTCTGCTGGGCCATCAGCTGCTGCACTGTGGGAGCTAGAGGAGGTGGCGGGGGAACCTGCTCGTTATGCCCGCGACGCTGCCTAGCTGCCATCTGAAAACAGAGATTGCCGCCATTGTTATCCCAACTCACAGTTTTGAACGACAAGATATCATCTCATATGGAAGGAAAAATGCCATAGTCATAATATTAGGTTCGGAATTAAGATAACATGGTGACAAACATCCCACAGATTTCAAAAGTTCACAGGGTTACATCAATCAGGGGAAGGTACCTGTAAGCCTAGTCCAAAATCTGACATTAACTAAGCTCGCATAGGTTTCTATCCGCCTAAAAGTGTCGAAGTGACTGTTTAACCCTGAGCGGTGGAAGCGACACTGGATACGGGTGAAGGAGGCATCGCGGAGGTAGTCCCATTGGCACCAGGGGCTGGTCCTAGCTCCTCAGGAGCCTCTTCTCCCTCGCTTCCGGCTTCATTGGCCTCCATCTCCAAGTGGTGCATGTCCAGGTGGTCATTCGCTTCTTCAAGCTCCCTCTGCACATCGTGAAGCTGGTTCTCCAAGACATCAATGGTGTTGTCTCGGATCTCCACCTGCTGCTCCAAGGTGGTAATGCGCTGGCTCAGCCTTTCCACCTGCAGATCCTTCTCTACCAACTCGGTGGATAAATCGACCACAAAAATCTTCTCGGCTATCGAGAGTGAGCTTGGCGGTTTGAGTGATGTTAGCAAGGTGCGCCATAGCGTCGCTCTGAAGGGCCTGAAGGCGGTACAACGCACTCATGCACTGAACGGTGACCCTCCCAACCAAGTCAGGATACATTGCCCACACATCCTTCACATGGCTCACGCGGTTACACCACATGGGATCATCTCTCTTCTCAGCAGGGAAGAGTCCCAAGGGGTGCATCACCATCTCAAGGGTATGGTAGCCACAAAAAGTCGTCAGAGTCTTCATGGCTACTGCTTCAACGGTGTCGTCCGTCCTGAGTCCAATCGTCTCGAAATCAAGAGAACGCCAACCTGGCTAAAGGGGATGAGTCTCCAAAGTCAGCCAGACCCGACAACGAGGTACCCGATGCTCCTCATACAACTGCACCGTGTACAAAGGGGGCGTAGGGTAACCGGCGGAGTTAAGCACTTCCCACAAGATGGAAGGAAAGCCATCGCGGGAAAGGAAGTCAGAACTGAAACGAGTGTCTCCTCCACTGGCGGGGGTGGGTGAATTCATCTGCGGAAGGGAACCAAAGGTAAAGATTATGGTGGAAGGAAAAAGAAAAAGAGAGCCCGGATGGTTTTAAAGAGATTATGGTGGAAGGAAAAAGAAAAAGAGAGCCCGGATGGTTTTAAAGAAGGTGGGTTAGCTCAAGTTTTTAATTCCTCTTTGTGTTTATAATGCATGCATGCTGAAAGTAACGTTGCCTCTCCAAAAATAGGGTGCTTTTAGGGCATCCTTAGAAATATAAGTACGGCCCACGGGGCCTAATTTAATTAGCCACCTATTTCTCCCTCTATGCCTAAGGCCTTTCGTCCTAGGTCTAGCGATCTAGTCCTGACGATCCGTAGCAGTTTTCTAGGCAAGTTTTAGGTTTTGAAAATTGGTATTCGTGGTTTATTGTCCTTCTCTGTGGTGGAATTTGCTCCGATACCAGCTGTGGCAGAACCACCCGAATTATTCTAGCTTAAGTGCCTAAGTCACGCCTCAGGGGACGTAACACACTTAAATCGGAATAACCCGTCAGTCCCTCAGATCTAGTCTGATAGAGCCACTTAACCAGGATCAAATTCCACAATCTCACTCGAAGGTGAGTCACAGAAGAAATACAATAAAACAGGAAACCTCAAATTAAGTGCTGAATTATTACATAGATCGGAGTTTTTGAGTAGCAAATAAGAGTTCACGAAATAAAATGCAGCGGATAATTGATGTCGTCGGTATCGAGGAAATGGGCAAGGCCTAGCCCACTACTCCTCGTGCTCCTCTCCTGCCGGAGCAGCATCCCACTCGACCGTCCACCCCGGTGGCAGGGTGGTAGGCCAAGTCACACCATCAACCATTTCCTGAATGGTACCTGCAAAAATTATGCCACAAGCAAGGCTGAGTATACTAATACTCAGCTAGACTTACCCGGTGTGAGGAGTCTACTCCTCTACCGCTAGACTATGCAGCTGTTTGGCTGAAGGGGGGGGTTTGGTTTGCCAAAAGCACTAGCTGTTTCTAAAATCAATTTTTAGATTTTCAATTTCTATCATCATTAACTTAGCTAGATTTGCTCCTTCTAAGCATACATGGTGACAAGCATTTAGTTCAATCAACAAATTATCTCATGTAACTTCATTTCACTTCTTACTCGATGCAGTACAAGGGGTCAAGCAGTCTCATTAGCTGCGAGAAGCAGACGATTCGAATCGAGTTTTAACCTTGCAAGGTAAACCTAAACACACGGCATGTCAGGGTACTCCGACCCCACACATGACAACCGTCCCCATCGATTCCCCATTCGCGTCTAGGCCTCACCGCCTTGGCATACAATGCTCCACTGACCCCGGCTGCCGCCGTGCAGTGACCGCACTTGTACCCACCATAGCTAGCATGGGAGACCCAGTCTTAGGTCGCATGAGGGATAAAGTCCATGCCCGGCTTCACTCAGGTACTAGGTTTACCGGTTACCATTTTTCCCGGCATGTGCTTAGTACGTTCAAACGCTTGACTCAGGCATCCACACATTAATCCTTAATTCCTTTTTCCCGTCTCATGGACAAGGCATCCTCCCTGGATCCAAGTCCATAGACTAACATAGATCCCGTTATCAAGATGAATACAATCAATTCCTGACCTCGCGCGAGTGCTAGAAAAATCACTCGACTTCTACCGAGATCCTGATTAGCAAGCAGCTACTCGACTTAGCATACTAGTATTCATCTCAAAAAGGAATCCTGAGTTCATGCAACTAGAGGTTTCAAGCAACTCCTACACTTAAGTGCACATTACAAACCTACAAACATTAAGTGTAGTAAAATAGCATATATAGACGGTTATGCATAAAACCGGGGCTTGCCTTCAATAGCTGGGGCTGTAGGGAGATCCTCGATAGCAGCCTCGGGAGCTTGCTCCTGGTCTTCCTCTTGGACAGATCCTTGCTCGGGGATGAGCACGTACTCTCCGTCGGCAAGATTACAATCTAATGAATGCAGTGCGTAAGATATATGCATGATATGAAATGTGCTTTAGAAATTACAACTTTTGATGGTGTATGATCTACTTGAGTTAGATAAAGTTAAACCTCACTTATGTAAGACCTTTGGGTGGTATACTTGGTAAATTGGGTCAACTTAGCTAAGGTAAGTGGTAGGTTTATTTTCTTTGGGGTTCCACTGAATTCTTTTTAAAGCCTTAGTGAGTTTGACAAGAATTCAAGTTGGACTTACTGGAGTGAGATTTATTTCTCCCTTCTTTTTCTTTATTCTCTTGAAGTTTTTGGAGTGGGTTTGAGCTACAAGTTATCTTAGTAAATTTCCAAAAATTCTGTAAAAATTACAGTGGCTTATTACTGGTGCAGACTTTTCTGTCTCAAAATTTGGGGTTCAAAAAGTGAATAGTTTTCTCTGGACAAAAATACCAAATTTTAGGGCAGAAGGGGTGATTTGAACTACAACTATCAATTAATAGTAGGTAATTCTCTAATACATATTTTTGCTGGCATTTAGATGCTATAACATGACTTGGCACAAAATTCTAGTCATTACTTCTTATTAGTTATTTTACTGGGATTTTCTAAGGTTCTTGGCCCAAGGGGTGCTTTCTACTATCACTATATTTGAAAAATATCAAACAACAGACTTCTGATTTTTCTTAGCTTCTATTTTGTGCAAGAGCAATCATTCTGAAGTTTGGCATCTTTTTGCTTAAGGGAAGGGGTGGTATGCATTAATTGGATTAAATGGCCTTTCTTATAAAATATTAGCAATAGGTATTATTTTGCATCTTTTTAATGGGTTTGCATTTTTCTCTGGTGCCTATCTCATTATTGACCTAGCAAAATTTTATTTGCCCATTATTGCATTATTATGGGTTATTCATGATTTATTTAGAAAATGACTCATTAACATATTACACTTATTTACCCTACTTAAAATGATGGGCTAGGGTGTTCATTATTTTTGCAGTGGGGTTCTGGTGGTTATAAGTCCACTGGATTTTTGTTATCAATTTTGGGTCTGGTTTTGTAATTCTAATAATTGATTTCTAGTTGGAATAATGCTAAATAACACATTCCACTTTAAAACTGATCTGGACTAGAGGTCCCTTTATTTTTCTTAGGTTCTCTGTTACTTAAGTAAACTAGGAAAAATAATTTCACACACTGTTCATTAATTTCTAATGCCTTTCTGATTTTCCTAAGTTTTGGGCAGAAATGGTTTTTAATGGATATCTACACTATATTCTTCAATACTGGGGTTCTTACTATTTTTAAACAGTGTTAAATGTGGGTTGAACATCTACAATTTTTTTAGGTTCAGCACAGAAGCAAAACTAATTTCCCTTAATTAAACAAGGTTTGGTCAGTTTCTGTTTTTAATTTTAAACTCTAAAAATTAGAACAGAAAGCATAAGGTTCATTATTTTTAAATGATAGCTCATATTATTCAGGGTCTAGCAAAATTTGTTTGACAACTTTTGCTTAAGAATTCATCAAGTTATAGATTTTCTTAGTTCTCTGTTTATTAAAAAGATTAAACAGAATTGATTAAATGGAAAACTACTTTGCAACAGGGTCCCTGGCGGGTGTTTTAAGTTTTCCTCACAGATGAGTCCCTGGGCTACTATTCACATGAGACATTGACATTGCAGAAAACCCCTCGGGTTCTTCTAATCCTAACCCGAGGTCCTTTCCCCAATTTGAACAGTGCCCGCGGCGGAAGAAAGGGCGGAGGGGCTTACCGGCGGCGAGATTGCTCCGGTGAGGTGGTCGAGGACGTAGGGGAGGTCTCGGGGATCACAACGATGTGCGGGTCGCCGTCGGGGGTGGTCGGAGTTGGTCGGTCCGCGTGCACAGGCGGGGGAGCTCGTCGGCGGTGAGGAGTCCGGCCTATCCAGGGCGAAATTGACCAATCAAACGGGTCAGAAAGCTTCACCAGGGATCAATGAAGGGGTGCACGCGAGGAATTGAAGAATGGCTCACCGGAGAGGTCGGTCCACGCGCGGGGGCGGGCGACCGAAGTCCGGCGAGGGTGATCTCGGGCTTCCGGTGAAGTTCTGCCAGGTCCCAGGGCTTGGAGAGCTTCACGGGCCTATGGCGGAGCTAACCGAAGCACTGGCGCGACTTGAGGGCGACTGGAGTGGGCTGGCCATGGTGGCCGAAGCTCTGGCGGCAATGGCGGGCGGAAAAGAGCTCGCCGGAGCTAAGGAGGGGTGGCTGGCCGGTGGTGGTGAGTGCGGGGAGGAGTGAGGCGCGCCCGGGGAGGCTTTATAGGCGCGGGCGAGCACGGCCGAGGGCGGGGCTCTGACAAGCGCTCGGGGCGTGCGCGGCGAACGCCAGTGTGCGCTTTGGCGCCTGGCACAGCGTCGAGCATGAGGCAGCGCAGAGAGAGGTCGAGTTCAAGCGCGGATTGGCTCCAAATCTTTGAGCTTTTGGCCATAATCCCGTTGAGAGATCTCTTCCTCTCAGGTCCCTTTGTCGTTTATGTGTGGAGGCTAGCAGGTTTGGTTGAATGGATTAGGAGATAGAGAGGGAAGAAATCTGGTTCGTCTCACTGCCGCACACGGGGAGAAGATCTCTGGTTTGACGTGTCCGAGGCACGCGTCCCAATGCCATCTTCTGGCAGGCGACAGAGGGGTTAGTTAGGCACGTTTTTGTTAATGGGGTCATTAGGATTTGAGTTAGGGATCAAGGTGAACACGCTTGATCTTTGGCTCAAGGTCTGAAATTCAGAATTCTGAAATTCAGAATTTCCTATTGAGTCCCACATGAGAAGCTTGCTTGGGGTTTTATTTGAATTATTTTGGCCAAGCTTCTTCAATCTTTATTGTTGCTTATTAAATATACTTCAATGTTTATAATTGGCCCAAGCCATGATTCTAAATTTTTCATACCCTTTTCCCCATTCTCTTGAATTTTGCTCATAGGGCTCAATTAGGGTTTTTGTTGGGGTTGCACATTTTGCCTTTTTGAAAAACCCATTTGTTTTGAACATGATACTTTTAAGCATAGGCTTGGTGGATCCTTTATTCTTAAGTCAATTTGATGTTCATACTTAAATTTGGTTCACATAAGATGATGGTTCATGGGTTAGCACTTTGAGAGAAACCCTAGGTGACACTAGGGTGTCACATCGGGTCACTGTTGTGGTTACTGTTCGGATGTTGTTGGGCCGTATGGGCTTGTACCGACCCGACCTTGTGTTGATCTGTCTCTCTGGTCATTCCTCCCAGGCCCACGAGGGGGATGACCTTACGAATTATGGGGCCTTTGGGCCTTTCGTGAGGTCTTTTATCCTTCTATTGGACCTGGGGGATATCTGTCCCCCACAAGCCCCCGATCTTTGGGCTGATTTTGAAATAAACGGCCTAAAGATCCTAGGTCCAGCTTGCGGTATTTGATTTTGCCAGGGAATGCTTTGGAAATAAGTCTGCCGGGTCACTGCTTTAGAATTCTGAGTGATCCGGTTAACACGTCTTCTTTTTACTGTCTTCTTCTGCTTTTATTCCTCAAAATTTGGTGTTCTGTCTCGGGTTTATGCTTCGGAGGTCAGCATTTTGCACTGTTGAACCGTGAAGTCCATTGGGTGCACCGAAGCTGCACCCAATGGGTGTAGCCCCCGAGCTTCGAGTGGATTTTTGAAAATAATCCACTCGAAGGTCTTCATTTCGAGTCTTTTTCTGGGAATCATCCTCCCTCTTTATTGAATGCCTTGGAGACCAGCATTGTATTGTTGATGCTACGCTTTAGAGGTCAGCGTATATTTTTGTCTTTGTGGCCGAGTACGCGATCTGCCCATATCTTGATAGGTTTTGCCATTTATTTGATCTGCGACTGATTGGACGTTCGATAGATGGCCCTTGGCTAGTCTTCATGTCACTTCGTGCTTTGATGCTTCTGTCGATTAGACTTGTACCTCATCGGCTATATTTGGCTTCCCTTTGATCCCTGCTGACATCTTTCTTCTGTCTTGAAGTATTCATTGCATATACTGTTCGGATGTGACAGTGTTGAAAATATACTGATAATTCCTGGGCGTCCCCCCCAATGGGTGTAGGCAAGGGACGACTTGGTACGCTGAGCGTTTAGCAAATTGCTTCTGAGTAGTAACTTGATGTGACCGCGAGCGTAATCATATCGCCTGCGCGGTTGACTGGAGTCCCAATGGGTGTACTGTCCACGTTGTCGATGATGGTGAGGAGGAGGAGGATGAAATCTCTCCAACTCAGAAGAACAGCCGACGCTACATTGCCAGTGGAGAAAGCAGTGGTGTTCCCTCTCCAGCCCTGTCTGCTCTTGTTGATCTACAAGAATTGTCTCTGGCCAACTTTGATTAGGCTCTTGAGGATATGGTTCCAGAAGATCTATTGTCAGAGCCGGCAGATGGTGGCACGATGGATGTTTGTGCTGATGTGCTTGATGCCGGGTTGGGGTCATCCCGGGCAGCGTCTCGCGCCTCATCGACCTTGGAGCGCGGTCTTGAGGGTCAGGAAGCTGGCCTGGATTGTACTGCTCCCATGGAAGTGACTGAGGGACCTTCGGCCTTAGAGGTGGCTGCTGCAGAGAACTCGGCCCTCAAGGATGGTGCTGGCGCTTACCCAGCCCCCGAGGGTGTTGCCGGTAATGATCCGGCTCGGATGGGTGGCGCGAGCGAAAACCCAGCCCCCGAGGGTGTTGCCGGGAATGATCCGGCTCGGATGGGTAGCGCGAGCGATAACCCAGCCCCCGAGGGTGTTCGAGTTGGTTCTCCCTCTAACACTTCCATGGATGTTCATGTGGCATCTTCTCCTCCGCACTCTGATTGTATGGCAGCAGTATGGGTTTCGTGTAAAGAGGTCGTTTTAGAGGTCAACGTTCCCAATGACAGAGTTCTGACTTCTGCTGGTGATACTGACTTGGTTCCCAATGATGCATTGCGGGTTTGTTCCAGTTGGTGGCCCTTCAGCAAGCCATTGGTTGATTTCCCATGTAACACCCCTGGTGTTACTATGACTAAAACTTGAGCATGGCATCATAAGCATTGACATTGCATATGTTTGACACACCTAGAGTGCATTCACTAGGCAAAAATTTCAAACAAGTTGTATTGTTTTCAGGTTTTGCAAATAGGACCCTGGATAGGAAGCTTTACCCTAAACAAGGATTAAAGGGGTAAGACTTAACCCAACTTGAGAAAATCTAAATACTTTAGGATAATAGTTATAAAATATCCCCAAAAACAAAGTTGAACCACAATTATACCCCTGGGATACTAAAAACCCTAAATAGAACCCTGGAAGACCCAAAACTAAACCCTAGGGGCTTATGTGCAAAATTAGTCCACTTATGGACTAAAGTGCAAAAACCAAGTTAGATAAGTATCTAAAGTCATTTGGGGCACTCATATGTGAATTTACAAGCCAAACCCTAAGTTTTGGACTTAAATGCAAAAAGGACCCCCAATTGAGATTTCTCTAAGTCTGAAACTTAGTGTTATGGGCTCAACTTTTGAGCTTTGTAACTTTCAAACTATAAGGTTTTTGCCCTAGGTCACCACATCAACTATGTAGATCTATCTTAGGTGAAAAACTTTGCTTAAGAGTGTAAGCACAGTTGTTATGAAGATTTTGGAGATAATCACACCCAAAGTCAGACTGTCAGGCTGGTTTATTCTAAAATTCAGACTTTCAGTGTAGCAAAGCCATCTTTGGAGTTGAATTCAACCATGATCTAGTTATCAAATGAGCTCAGTCACTATAGTCGATTTGTAGCTGGTATGTAGCCCTATAACTTTGGTACAGAAAGCTTGCTCGGTTACTATAAAAAATCGGGAGAAAATCTAGCCTCAAATCTCTCTGTCAGTTCATCTGAAAGGAGCTCGCCATGGTACAGTAACTTGACTGGATCAGATCAACCGCGCGGCTGCCCTCACCGCCGACGGATCCCTCCGCCGTGATTCGGGTCACTGGCGTTTGGATTCGTGCACCGGACTTGTGGATAACCTCTCGGGGTAAAAGATCCTCATCGTCGTCAAGCTGGAAACCACCTCGGTCGGCCGCGGTACTCCTCCCCTGGTTCATCGCCAGCGGGTAAAGTGCTCACCACCGACGTGCCCTCGCCGTTGGCCACCACGTGTCCTAACCGCAACATTGCATCATCGTGATTCCCTACTGCAGTCCCATCAGCGTCGATGAGCTTGCCACGGCGTTAGCCACGTATTCACCGCGCCACCTTCTTCCTCATTTCCGGCCGCCTCCGTTATCCGCTCAAATTGAGCGCCACCGCCCCGGGGATCTATAAATTGAGCCCCCGGCCAGTTGTGCTAGGTCGTACCAAAGCCATAGCCACTACTCCCGTCTCCGATTAGCCCCCATAGCCAGAGAATCGCTCACTTCCCCCAATTCGGTTTCCACCGCCGCAAAGAAGACCTCACCGTGACCAGCTCAATTCAGGTGAGCTCAAGTCCCTCTGCTGCTTGTTCTAGCATCTTTATGCCCTCCTTAAGCTCTTCGACCCCTCCAATTGAATTAGACCGCCACCAATCGCCGGGAACGTGTGGTTCTTTGGTTCATCCGCGCGGTTACCGTGGCCAGGCCAAATTAGTTCATCATTCTTGAAATTAGATTAGGGAAAACATTCGGGCGTGGTCCAATTTGATGTCCGCCGCTCGGGAACCCTAGCCGTTGCCCCAATCGGCCGGCGTAGTAGCTCGCCGGAGCTCGGCCGTGCTCCATGCCATCGGGGACCGTGGAACGTAAAGGAATAGAACTCGAGGGACCTTCTTGCAAAGTGTCAGTGACTCTGTTAAACAGTGAGAAAACCCGTTCGCAGATAGTGAAAACCCCGAGGCCTTTCCTGTAAAGTTGCCAGTGCGGGCGCGCGCGTGGGCGTGCTTCTGCTGGTAGTGGGCCGACCTAGGCTGGATTCGGTCCAATACTATTCATCTGTTTTTCTTTTTCTTTTATCTCCAGAGCCAAAACAATTATAGAAAACAGTAGAAAAATAATAAAATTGTGAAACCAATTTTCCTAGGCTTGTTATTTTCCCTAGAATTTAATAAAAATAGTTTTGTGATTTTTAGTGGAAATAAGAAATTTTAGGGCATTTAAAGTAGTTAAAAGTATTAGTTATGGATTTTTAGAAAATAATTGGTAAGTCCAAAAATGCCCAAACTTTTTATGGGAACTTAAAACAATATTTAGAAGCCTTGGGTTGAATTTGGGTTGATCTGGACCATGTTTGATAACTAGAACCCAAAACCACCCCCTACCCTATGAACTCCTTTACTGACTCCGGAAACCCTAGGTTCTCGGAGTACCGTGAAGGAAAGTTGTACTCAAGACTTAGATAATAAGTTTATATTATCTTCGCATCCTCATGAGCATCCCATGGCATCCATTCTTATGCATATATATGGTTATGTTAGAACACGAAGAAGAAGAAGTCACTGAAGAGGGGACACCACCAACCTCAGATCCTCCAGCAGGCAACTGCTTTTATTTCGATATTTGTGGATCCGAGCAGGACTCACCTGTTAACAAAGGCAAGCCCCGGTGCATTTGCCACCTTCCTTGATGTTTTTAAAAATCTTTCTCATTTAATTGATGCATTAGGTGATAGGAGTTGATTGCTAAAACAATTCCTGCATTACCTTCCTTGAATTTGATTACCTTCCTTGATCACCCGTTTACAAAAGATTTTGATGCTTAGCCTTGCTTTAGAAAAACAAAATGTTTTGTTTTTACAAAAGATGATGTGGCAAAAGTGGGTGGGATGTTTTTGAAAATAAAATTTGATGGTGGATCCATCAGGGCCTTGATGGATTCAACATCTGGAAAAGATGTACCTCTGCCAGGTACCAAAATTTGGGTTTGAAAAGATTAAGCTGAGACCGGGCGGGTGACTTGCACGAGAAAGGAGTCTCGGTGTAGTGTCTCCGTCTGAGTCGATTAAGGACCGTCTCGATGTAGGCTTGTTGATCGAGGACCCTTTAGCTGGTCACATGCCTCGTCATGGGTAAGCCTTGCCTCGGGCAGACTAAGGCCGGAATAAGATAACACGAAATGGGCATGGAGCGGTGGCGAGAGTAGTGTGTACCCTCCGTGGCAAGAGGCTGGACGGTGGTGTATCTGTGCTCTCGGTTTGCGTGAACCTGATCCGGTCTTAAGAACCTCGGTGGCGGGTTGACATATGCAAGGGTTAAGTGCTACATATGTCGTGTGATTGGAGATCCTCAGCTGAGTATAATCGATTCGGATCGCCGTACCTTCGCGGTTATGAAGACTTGGTCACTACCCTACACGTAGCATTCCACTAAAGATGATGGGTATTTGTTACGAAATTGGCTAGTGCAGGACCAGTGTTTGAACTAGGGTAGAAAGAACTCTAGTTGCAGGTAATTGAACTTAACTTGACAAATAAAATTGGATTTTTAAGGATCCACTTTAGTAAGCATTTCTGCAAAACAGAGTCTTTGAGTATTGAGAAGCCTTACCTTGACTCCCTAAAAGCCAGCATACCCTTGAGAGTCTTTTCTTTAGTCGGGTAAGTCTTGCTGAGTAATTCCATACTCAGGGTTTATCCCTTCGTTGTTTTTAGGTGAGTAAGTAGCAGATTTCTGCTGCTTCTGTGCCAAGGTGGTTCCCAAAGAAGAAACACAAGACTGAAGTGCGGGAGGACTTGGTCCTCCATATAGATCTTTTACTTAAATCTTCTCAGGAGGAGTTTTTGCCTCCCTTGGTTTGTATAATAATACTACTCAGCACTCGCTCTTAGTTCTGGTCTGTAATAAAACAACTTGAGCTTGCTTTTAAATAAATGTGAATTATGTAATCGCTTCCGCAATTCTTTATCTCCGATGTTCTATAATGTCTGCAAGACGGGTGAATCGTTCCTGGTAAAGTAAGGTAAGATACCGAACTTGTCAAGTAGTTCAGGGACACCTACAGGGTTGTCTGAAGTCCGTTGGACAAGGTCAACTGTAGGTGGGCCTAATTACTTGGGAGGTTCCGTCACAGCTGGTATCGGAGCGTAGCCCTTCTTTGCAGACATTATGAGGCATCTTCAAAAGGATTTTCGAAAGTCTTACCTAAAAAAAAATTCTTTTCTCTTCTTACCAAAGTATTCTGAAGAGTCTATCTTAAAGACCAGATAGGAAGAGTGCAATGTATAGAAGGTTGAATCGACTAAGGTTGATTCTGTACTTATTCATGCATCATGCTAAGAATTATAAATTTTCCCCCTTAGAAAGATGCCGCCACGCACAAGGCTAATGACACGTAAGTCAACGGGACCAATTGGAGTACCCCGGCATCAACTAGCCCCTCGACACGAAAGCAGCAGCAGCGGAAGTAATGACCCTATAGGAGACCTTGAAGCCCGAGTGAGTCGACTTCAAGCAGAGCTGCAACACAGGACCGATGTTTGGGTCGCAGACGGAGATAGAATCAATGAACTAAGAAGGGACATCCGTCACCTGCAGGATCAGCTTGCTGATCGAGACTTAGCACTTGACTGGGCAGTACAGTCTCATTTGCTGGCATGTGCTAAGGAAGCAAGGGCTCAGGCCCGAATTAAAGAACTTAGCTCAACTGTCGACGACCTGCAGGTCTACTGCAATACGTTGCATGAGGAAGTCCATATACTATACTCACAATTACACCCTAGTGTGCCTGCACACTCTGCTGAGGCGGAAGCCGGACCCTCTCACGTTGCGGGACGCGCGTTGGGTGGGGAGTTAGACCTTTTTGAACCCCCTCCTTCTTTGAGGTTGGTTGACGTCTGGACTCCCACACCTGACGATGAGGCCGCCAAAAGTAACGGAAAGCAGGACTAATGGTGTAATAGAAGTAGAGTAGTGTATTGTAGAATGCACGGTTGTATAATAGGTTGAACTTTTGTATAATGGGTAATGTATCCTGTTATGTAATATCGAGTCTGTATCATTACTTTTTATAGTAATGTAAAATGGAAGGTCTCTTTGGCATATTATGTTTATTCAAATGTTTTGCCTCAGATGCCGACCAGGACTCGCGGACAGGACGCAGCCGGAACTTCTGGGGGTCGGGATGTCACCCCAAATCCACCTCCGGTTCCACCCATGCTAGCCGAGGCGATTGCCGCCTTGGTGAATGCCACCGCAGACAATACCCGCTTCCTTAGGGAAATGGCGGGTCAGCAGCAGTTCCAGCAGCAGGCAGGAAGAGGTTTTCAGCAAGGTCCCCGTGAAACCACCTATCTGGACTTCTCCGAAACTCGTCCACCTCTATTCACCAAGGCAGAAGACCCGCTAGAAGCCGACGAGTGGATACGAGTTATTGAACAAAAGTTTGGTCTTCTTCGTTGTTCTGAAACGCAGAAGCCATTGTTCGCGGCACAGCAACTACGTGGCCCTGCCAGTACTTGGTGGGGAAATTTTGTGGCTATCCAACCTGACAACCATCAAATCACTTGGGAAGAATTTAAAGCAGCCTTCCGTGAGCACTACATACCGGAAGGGGTGCTGCATATGAAACAAGAGGAATTCATGAAGCTGAAACAAGGAGGAGACACCATCAATCAGTATCTTAACAAGTTTAATCACCTGTCGCAGTATGCCATCGACCAGGTGAATACTGATTTGAAGAAAAAGAACTGTTTTATGAGAGGTCTAAATGACCGGTTGCAGCGAAAGATGGCCACATGTATTGATCTCACATATGGAAAGGCTGTCAGTACAGCCTTATCTGTGGAAGCAAAATACGCAAGTTCTGGGAAGAATAAGGGATTCAGTGGTGAGAGGCCTAATCAGGGCCAGGCGAAGAGGCAACGGTTCGTCATCCGGCCTTCTAGCCAAAACCGTACTTTTTCTCGTCCACCAGCATTCCCTTTCAAACAGCCCATTATTATCCGCCCCAACAATACCTCTACTTCCCCAAATCAGCCGGGTGCCCCAGGCACTCGATTCCCTGCCTTGCCCAGCTCTTCAACTGGGTGTTTCAACTGCGGCAAATCAGGACATTTTATCAAAGACTGCCCATACCCCAAGCAAAATCAATCCAATGCTCAGCAAGGAACTGGGAAGTCCACTCAGCCCAAGGGAAATACTGTGGGGAGAAATACCAAGAAAACGGGGCGTGTATACTACACCCAGGTGGCCACTACACCGGAAGGAGAGCCAGTGATGATGGGTACGTTTCCCGTGGCCAGTCACCCTGCAATTATTCTTTTTGATTCTGGTGCTTCGCATACCTTCATTAGCAAGAAATTTGTGGAGCAACATCACATTGCATGCCATGAATCAAGAGAGGGATTTAAAATTCATTCACTTGGGGGACACATTTTTACTAGAGAAGTGGCCTATGAAGTGCCAGTAACAATGGCCGGACGGAACTTTCCTGCTAACATGATTGTTCTGAAAGGCCAGGATATAGATGTAATTTTGGGTATGAATTGGTTAACCCAACACAAGGCAATTCTCAACACTGAACTCAGAACCATCAGGTTGAGCTATAATCAAGAAGAGATTCTTTTGTCTCTCCCCGTAACCAATCCAGCCAAAGCTTCTGGTAGAATATTTGAAGCCATTGTACCAGAGATCAAGAACATTCCGGTAGTATGTGAGTTTCCAGATGTATTTCTGGAAGATTTGCCTGGACTGCCCCCTGAAAGAGATGTAGAATTCGTAATTGAGCTAAAGCCCGGTACGGCTCCTATCTCCCGAAGATCGTACCGTATGCCCCCTAATGAGTTGGCGGAATTGAAGATTCAATTACAAGATCTACTGAATAAGGGATTCATCCAGCCAAGCTCGTCCCCATGGGGTTGCCCCGCCATTTTTGTTAAGAAGAAGGATCAAACCTTGCGGATGTGCGTGGATTATCGACCCTTGAATGAGGTCACCATCAAGAATAAGTACCCTCTTCCAAGGATCGACATCTTATTTGATCAACTGACTGGGGCGAGGGTATTTTCCAAAATTGATCTCAGGTCGGGCTATCACCAAATCCGTATTCGGCCCGAGGATATACCGAAGACCGCATTTACTACGCGGTATGGATTGTTTGAATACTTGGTAATGTCTTTCGGGCTCACAAATGCTCCTGCCCACTTCACCTATTTGATGAACTCGGTGTTCATGCCCGAGTTGGACAAGTTCGTGGTGGTATTCATCGACGATATTTTGATATACTCTAAAAATGAAGAGGAGCATGCTCAGCATCTACGGATTGTATTGACGCGCCTGAGGGAACATCAGCTGTATGCCAAGTTCAGCAAGTGCGCGTTCTGGCTGGAGGAAATTCAATTTTTGGGGCATGTGTTATCAGCTAAAGGAATTGCGGTAGATCCTAGCAAGGTCAAAGATATTCTGGAGTGGAAACCCCCAACCACTGTTCACCAAGTCCGGAGTTTTCTTGGACTAGCTGGATATTATCGCAGATTCATACTCGATTTTTCTAAGCTTGTGAAGCCAATCACAAGTTTATTGAAGAATGATATTAAGTTCAATTGGTCTTCTAAGTGTAATGAAGCCTTTGAGCAATTGAAGACATTATTAACCACTGCTCCGGTATTGGCTCAACCGGACATCACTAAGCCTTTTGATGTATATTGTGATGCATCTGGCAGTGGGCTCGGCTGTGTACTGATGCAAGAAGGCCGAGTAATTGCGTATGCTTCAAGGCAGTTGCGCCGACATGAGGAGCATTATCCAACTCATGATCTAGAGCTAGCTGCTGTGGTTCATGCCCTGAAAATATGGCGTCACTATCTGCTGGGAATTATCTGTCACATATATACAGATCATAAAAGTTTGAAGTACATCTTCACCCAGTCAGAGTTAAATATGAGGCAAAGACGATGGCTTGAGCTTATTAAGGACTATGAGCTAGAGATCCATTATCACCCAGGCAAGGCCAATGTGGTGGCAGACGCATTAAGCCGTAAGGCTTCCTGCCACTGCCTTATGGTAAAAACCTCTGACAATACTTTATGTCAAGAGATGGAACAGTTAAACCTGGGAATAATCCAACAAGGGACTCCCAATCAGCTAAAGCTTGAGTCAATCATTCTGCAAAAGATAATTGATGCTCAAAAGGATAATCTGGGTATGAAGCACATACGAAAGAAGATATGGGCCAGTGGCGTATCAACTTCAACTTCCCGAAACATTGTCTGCGGTACATAATGTGTTCCATGTATCACAATTGAAGAAGTGTCTTTGGGTTCCCGATCGAACCATTGAAGTGACAGATGTTGTCCTGGAACCAGACTTAACGTACTCAGAACATCCTATTCGAGTTCTGGATCAAAAGGACAGGGTTACCCGGAGAAAGATTCTCAAGTTCTACAAGATACAATGGAACCAACATTCTGAGGAAGAGGCTACGTGGGAAACTCAAGACTTCTTGAATAAGAATTTCCCAGGCTTTCTAACCTCATGTAATTTGTAAAATGTATATAGTTATGGGAATAAAAGAATGAACCCCACACCACCCTGCCTTGTACCAGAAATAAGGAAATAAAAATGTGACACATTTCCTTTTCCATTACTCACCCTAGGACATTAAATCTCGGGACGAGATTCTTTTATGGGGGGAAGGATGTAACACCCCTGGTGTTACTATGACTAAAACTTGAGCATGGCATCATAAGCATTGACATTGCATATGTTTGACACACCTAGAGTGCATTCACTAGGCAAAAATTTCAAACAAGTTGTATTGTTTTCAGGTTTTGCAAATAGGACCCTGGATAGGAAGCTTTACCCTAAACAAGGATTAAAGGGGTAAGACTTAACCCAACTTGAGAAAATCTAAATACTTTAGGATAATAGTTATAAAATATCCCCAAAAACAAAGTTGAACCACAATTATACCCCTGGGATACTAAAAACCCTAAATAGAACCCTGGAAGACCCAAAACTAAACCCTAGGGGCTTATGTGCAAAATTAGTCCACTTATGGACTAAAGTGCAAAAACCAAGTTAAATAAGTATCTAAAGTCATTTGGGGCACTCATATGTGAATTTACAAGCCAAACCCTAAGTTTTGGACTTAAATGCAAAAAGGACCCCCAATTGAGATTTCTCTAAGTCTGAAACTTAGTGTTATGGGCTCAACTTTTGAGCTTTGTAACTTTCAAACTATAAGGTTTTTGCCCTAGGTCACCACATCAACTATGTAGATCTATCTTAGGTGAAAAACTTTGCTTAAGAGTGTAAGCACAGTTGTTATGAAGATTTTGGAGATAATCACACCCAAAGTCAGACTGTCAGGCTGGTTTATTCTAAAATTCAGACTTTCAGTGTAGCAAAGCCATCTTTGGAGTTGAATTCAACCATGATCTAGTTATCAAATGAGCTCAGTCACTATAGTCGATTTGTAGCTGGTATGTAGCCCTATAACTTTGGTACAGAAAGCTTGCTCGGTTACTATACAAAATCGGGAGAAAATCTAGCCTCAAATCTCTTTGTCAGTTCATCTGAAAGGAGCTCGCCATGGTACAGTAACTTGACTGGATCAGATCAACCGCGCGGCTGCCCTCACCGGCGACGGATCCCTCCGCCGTGATTCGGGTCACCGGCGTTTGGATTCGTGCACCGGACTTGTGGATAACCTCTCGGGGTAAAAGATCCTCATCGTCGTCAAGCTGGAAACCACCTCGGTCGGCCGCGGTACTCCTCCCCTGGTTCATCGCCTGCGGGTAAAGTGCTCACCGCCGACGTGCCCTCGCCGTTGGCCACCGCGTGTCCTAACCGCGACATTGCATCACCGTGATTCCCTACTGCAGTCCCATCAGCGTCGATGAGCTTGCCACGGCGTTAGCCACGTATTCACCGTGCCGCCTTCTTCCTCATTTCCGGCCGCCTCCGTTATCCGCTCAAATTGAGCGCCACCGCCCCGGGGATCTATAAATTGAGCCCCCGGCCAGTTGTGCTAGGTCGTACCAAAGCCATAGCCACTACTCCCGTCTCCGATTAGCCCCCATAGCCAGAGAATCGCTCACTTCCCCCAATTCGGTTTCCGCCGCCGCAAAGAAGACCTCACCGTGACCAGCTCAATTCAGGTGAGCTCAAGTCCCTCTGCTGCTTTTTCTAGCAACTTTATGCCCTCCTTAAGCTCTTCGACCCCTCCAATTGAATTAGACCGCCACCAATCGCCGGGAACGTGTGGTTCTTTGGTTCATCCGCGCGGTTACCGTGGCCAGGCCAAATTAGTTCATCATTCTTGAAATTAGATTAGGGAAAACATTCGGGCGTGGTCCAATTTGATGTCCGCCGCTCGGGAACCCTAGCCGTTGCCCCAATCGGCCGGCGTAGTAGCTCGCCGGAGCTCGGCCGTGCTCCACGCCGTCGGGGACCGTGGAACGTAAAGGAATAGAACTCGAGGGACCTTCTTGCAAAGTGTCAGTGACTCTGTTAAACAGTGAGAAAACCCGTTCGCAGATAGTGAAAACCCCGAGGCCTTTCCTGTAAAGTTGCCAGCGCGGGCGCACGCGCGGGCGTGCTTCTGCTGGTAGTGGGCCGACCTGGGCTGGATTCGGTCCAATACTATTCATCTGTTTTTCTTTTTCTTTTATCTCCAGAGCCAAAACAATTATAGAAAACAGTAGAAAAATAATAAAATTGTGAAACCAATTTTCCTAGGCTTGTTATTTTCCCTAGAATTTAATAAAAATAGTTTTGTGATTTTTAGTGGAAATAAGAAATTTTAGGGCATTTAAAGTAGTTAAAAGTATTAGTTATGGATTTTTAGAAAATAATTGGTAAGTCCAAAAATGCCCAAACTTTTTATGGGAACTTAAAACAATATTTAGAAGCCTTGGGTTGAATTTGGGTTGATGTGGACCATGTTTGATAACTAGAACCCAAAACCACCCCCCCTGCCCTATGAACTCCTTTACTGACTCCGGAAACCCTATGTTCTCGGAGTACCGTGAAGGAAAGTTGTACTCAAGACTTAGATAATAAGTTTATATTATCTTCGCATCCTCATGAGCATCCCATGGCATCCATTCTTATGCATATATATGGTTATGTTAGAACACGAAGAAGAAGAAGAAGAAGTCACTGAAGAGGGGACACCACCAACCTCAGATCCTCCAGCAGGCAACTGCTTTTATTTCGATATTTGTGGATCCGAGCAGGACTCACCTGTTAACAAAGGCAAGCCCCGGTGCATTTGCCACCTTCCTTGATGTTTTTAAAAATCTTTCTCATTTGATTGATGCATTAGGTGATAGGAGTTGATTGCTAAAACAATTCCTGCATTACCTTCCTTGAATTTGATTACCTTCCTTGATCACCCGTTTACAAAAGATTTTTGATGCTTAGCCTTGCTTTAGAAAAACAAAATGTTTTGTTTTTACAAAAGATGATGTGGCAAAAGTGGGTGGGATGTTTTTGAAAATAAAATTTGATGGTGGATCCATCAGGGCCTTGATGGATTCAACATCTGGAAAAGATGTACCTCTGCCAGGTACCAAAATTTGGGTTTGAAAAGATTAAGCTGAGACCGGGCGGGTGACTTGCACGAGAAAGGAGTCTCGGTGTAGTGTCTCCGTCTGAGTCGATTAAGGACCGTCTCGATGTAGGCTTGTTGATCGAGGACCCTTTAGCTGGTCACATGCCTCGTCATGGGTAAGCCTTGCCTCGGGCAGACTAAGGCCGGAATAAGATAACACGAAATGGGCGTGGAGCGGTGGCGAGAGTAGCGTGTACCCTCCGTGGCAAGAGGCTGGACGGTGGTGTATCTGTGCTCTCGGTTTGCGTGAACCTGATCCGGTCTTAAGAACCTCGGTGGCGGGTTGACATATGCAAGGGTTAAGTGCTACATATGTCGTGTGATTGGAGATCCTCAGCTGAGTATAATCGATTCGGATCGCCGTACCTTCGCGGTTATGAAGACTTGGTCACTACCCTACACGTAGCATTCCACTAAAGATGATGGGTATTTGTTAAGAAATTGGCTAGTGCAGGACCAGTGTTTGAACTAGGGTAGAAAGAACTCTAGTTGCAGGTAATTGAACATAACTTGACAAATAAAATTGGATTTTTAAGGATCCACTTTAGTAAGCATTTCTGCAAAATAGAGTCTTTGAGTATTGAGAAGCCTTACCTTGACTCCCTAAAAGCCAGCATACCCTTGAGAGTCTTTTCTTTAGTCGGGTAAGTCTTGCTGAGTAATTCCATACTCAGGGTTTATCCCTTCGTTGTTTTTAGGTGAGTAAGTAGCAGATTTCTGCTGCTTCTGTGCCAAGGTGGTTCCCAAAGAAGAAACACAAGACTGAAGTGCGGGAGGACTTGGTCCTCCATATAGATCTTTTACTTAAATCTTCTCAGGAGGAGTTTTTGCCTCCCTTGGTTTGTATAATAATACTACTCAGCACTCGCTCTTAGTTCTGGTCTGTAATAAAACAACTTGAGCTTGCTTTTAAATAAATGTGAATTATGTAATCGCTTCCGCAATTCTTTATCTCCGATGTTCTGTAATGTCTGCAAGACGGGTGAATCGTTCCTGGTAAATTAAGGTAAGATACCGAACTTGTCAAGTAGTTTAGGGACACCTATAGGGTTGTCTGAAGTCCGTTGGACAAGGACAACTGTAGGTGCGCCTAATTACTTGGGAGGTTCCGTCACATCCCACGACTTGGGGGTTCCCTCATTTTTCTCTAACCTCCAGGTATCTTGGTTTCTTCTGCCCTGACTTTTACTTCAGGTAGACTGTCATTATCATGCTCATCTGTTTTTATCGTCAGGCATTGGTGGATTAAATGGCTAGCCGGTTGAAATCACAGGGGACCTCTGTCCCAGAAGGGGCTTTATCCCTAATGCATTGGAATCCAGTGTTACTTCAGCGGCGAGTATCTGACTTGGAGATGGCAAATGCTAGTTAGTGCCCTTTTTGCCTTCATTGGCTATTTGAGTAATCTGCTTTATAGCTGAACACCCTTGCTTGACTGTTTCCTGACAGACATGGCCCGACAGTACTCTGTTCTTGAAGAAAAACATTCTCAAGGTCAGACTGAACTGGCCCGACGGTGCTCTGATCTTGAAGAAAAGTATTCTCAAGGTCAGGCTGAACTGGCCCGGGTCTCTGCTTCTCTGAATGATGCTAACACGCTGAACTCTACTCTCCATGCTCATCTCGACTCTGAAAAGGTGACCTGTGAATCTTGGCTTTGTTTGTCGTGTTCTTGTTGCTTGCTCGACGTTTGGAGAAACTGATTCTTGTTTGCAGGAGGAAAAACATGCCCTTGCTACTTCTCGTGACAATCTGGAAAAGCTATACCATGATGCCAGCAACTCGTTGACTATCTTGGAGAGGAGTCATCGTTTTACCATGGAGGACTTGGATAACCATCGCTACAAGCTGCAAGAGTCTCTGGATGATATGATTCGCCTTAGGCAATTGGTGTCGAACAAGGATACTGTCATCAAGGATCTGCGTGCTTGCAAAAAGTCAGTAGTCCGGGAGCTAGAGGCCGCTCGGTTGGCTGTCAAGGCCGCTGAAGATACTTCTGCTACTCCGAAGGCCCAGCGCGACAAGGCCATGGACAAAGCCGTTCGTGCGGGGCGGATTCTGATGAGGAGACCTGGCGTGGTTGTTCTCGACGACATAGTGGCGGATGTGAATGCCGCTCCCGATTCTTCGAGTCGTCCTTCCTCGTCGGTCGCTCCTGACAAAACATTTCTAGATAGAAAACACTGAATGCCTTGAGTATATGGTTAGTGTGCTTGGATGTTTTGTTGGAAAACACTTTTCGGTACCGAATACTGTTATTGTTTTCCTGTTGTTAGAGTTCAACGGTATCTACAATCGTAGAAGTAAGTGCATCATGATGGTTTTGAATTTTTTCGTGGGGCATAGAGGTCGCCCTGGGATGAATAGTTGCGAACATGCCAAATGTGCCGCGCCAATTTAAGTCGTTGCCAGCTTAAATCGATCGTTCCGCTGTCAGGGGTATAGTGATCACCGGCCTGAACCGATTGCTCCATTGGCAGGGTATAGTGGTCACCCTTAGTTAAGTGAGCGTGAGCATGTTGCACCGTCTTAAGTCATCGCCAACTTAAGTCGATTGCTCTGTCAGTAGGGTATAGTGGTCACCCGAGTTAAGTAAGCGTGAGCATGTTGCACCGTCTTAAGTCATCACCGACTTAAGCCGATTGCTTCATTGGCAGTGTATAGTGGTCACCCTTAGTTAAATAAGCGTGAGCATGTTGCACCATCTTAAGTCATCGCCGACTTAAGTCGATTGCTCTGTTAGTAGGGTATAGTGGCCACCCCGAGTTAAGTGAGCGTGAGCATGTTCCACCGTCTTAAGTCATCGCCGACTTAAGCCGATTGCTCCGTTAGTTGGGTATAGTGGTCACCCTGATTTGAGCAAGAACGCAAAATGAAGAATTCCCATTGATGATGCGTTTCCCAGTTTACAGAATACATTGCCGCCCAATAGCTTTTGAAATATAGCTAAGGATAAAACTTTCTGAGATGTTCTATGTTCCATGAGTTCTCGACTTCTGTGCCATCCATCTGTGTGAGTCGATATGATCTAGGCCGAGTGACTTCAGCTACTATGAATGGTCCTTCCCATAGAGGTGACAATTTGTGCCGCCCCTCCCCCGTTAGAATTCGGCGGAGGATGAGATCTCCCACTGCGAAGGATCGATGTCGTATGGCCTTGTCGTGATAGCGCCTTAGAGTTTGCTGATACCGTGCTGATTGAATCACCGTGTTTAGTCGTTCTTCTTCGAGTACGTCGACATCCTCCAGCCTATTAGTCTCAGCTTCTGCTATGTTTTCAAAGATCAACCTTGGTGCCCCAAACTTGAGATCAGCGGGTAGCACTGCCTCTAAACCATAGACCATAAAGAAAGGAGTGTTTCCATGCAGGGCTCGACTAGGTTGAGTTCTCAGGCTCCAAACGATGTATGGCAATTCCCTGATCCACTTTCCTGCGAACTTTTCATTTTTGTCGAAAACTTTCTTTCTGTGCGCTTCCAATATCATCCCGTTGGCTCTTTCTACCTGCCCGTTGGCTCTTGGGTGTGCCACGGAGGCATATTTGACCTAAATGCCCTTTTGCTCGTAGAAGTCGAAGAACCCTGAGCTTGTGAAGTTGGATCCTAGGTCAGTTATGATGTTGTTCGGTATTCCAAACCTGAATATTATGTCTTGTATGAATTCCACTGCCTTAGTTGAAGTTAAGGAAGCAATGGGTTTGAATTCTATCCACTTAGTGAACTTGTCAATAGCAACTAGTACATGAGTGTATCCTCCTTGAGCTTTTTGAAGGGTCCAATCATATCCAATCCCCAGCATGCAAATGGCCAAGTTACGGGTATGGTTTGTAGTTGCTGTGCCGGTAGATGTTGCTGTTTCGACAAGTATTGGCAGGCTTCGCATCTCTAAACTAACTTGGTTGCGTCACTTTTTGTTGTTGGCCAGTAGAAACCCAACCTGAAGACCTTCCCAACCATGGTCCTAGATGCTGCATGCACTCCACATTGCCTAGCATGGACCTCATCTAGAAGTTGCTTTCCAGTATCTGAAAGAATACACTTCATGAGGACTCCTTACGCGCCCCTTCTGTATAGTGTGTCCCCAATGAGCGTATAGTGAGCTGACTGCCTTGCGATACGCTCGGCTGTATTTTTGTCATCTGGCTCCTCTTCATTCCTTATGTATCTGATGATCGGCTCTCTCCAGTCATCAGGATTTGATTCTGGTTGGCTCAGAGTATTGCATTCTTCTATCCGATCTGCTGAAATGCTCGGGTGCAGCACTTCTTGGACAAAGACTCCAGGCGAGACCTGAGCCCGACTGGACCCTAGCTTAGACAATGCATCTGTCGCTGTGTTGCGGTCTCTCTCCACATGATGAAACTCCAATCCTTCAAATTTATCTTCTAGTTTCCGGACAGCGGTGCAATATTTTCCCATGGAATCATTCGAGCAATCCCATTCTTTGTTTGTCTGACTTATGACCACCAGAGAGTCTCCATACACCATAAGTCTCTTGATGCCCAGCGATACGGCAATGTTTAGCCCGTGAATTAGAGCTTCGTACTCGGCTGCGTTGTTAGAGGCTGGAAATAGCAACTGAAGGGCATATCTGAGGTGTTCGCCTCCAGGTGCAGTAAAGAGGATCCCTGCGCCTGCTCCTTGCAGCTTTAACGAGCCATCAAAATACATTCGCCATACGTCTGCAGTTTCTGGGTTATCTGGTACTTGTTGTTCGGTCCACTCCGATACGAAATCGACCAGTGCTTGAGTTTTTATGGCAGTGCGAGGTCGAAATTCAATGTCATGAGATCCCAGCTCATAGGCCCACTTGGCTATTCTCCCGATGGCTTCTTTGTTGTGAAGAATATCTCCTATTGGAAATCCGGTGACTACTATGACTTTGTGGTCGTCGAAGTAGTGACGGAGCTTGCGCGTAGTTAGAAGTACTGCATATAATAGCTTCTTAACTTGAGGGTATTTCTTCTTCGAGGGACCCAGAACTTCACTGATGAAATAAACAGGATGCTGTACTGGGTATGCATGTCCTTCTTCTGCTCGCTCGACTACCAATGTGGTGCTCACCACGTGAGTCGTGCAAGAGATATATAATAGCAGATCTTCTGCTGGTTGAGTCGGCGTGGATCGGTGTGGCGGTTTCAGCACTGGCGGTGTTGTCAAGAACTTTTTCAATGCATCTAGGGCCTCCTGTGCTTCTAAGGTCCACTGAAATTTGTCCACCTTCTTGAGTAACTTATAAAATGGTAAGCCTTTTTCTCCTAGCCTGGATATAAATCTGCTCAGGGCTGCCATACATCTGGTAAGTCTTTGAACTTTCTTCTATGATCGCGGTGCTTCCATCCTCATGATAGCTTCGATCTTTTCTGGATTAGCTTCAATTCCTCTGTGGCTGACAATAAACCCAAGTAACTTTCCTGCTGGTACCCCAAAAACACATTTTTCGGGATTAAGCTTCCATCGATGTCGACTAGACTATTGAAAACCAGCTGTAAATCTTCAATGAAATTTTCTGAATTTTCTGTTTTGATCACCACATCGTCCACATAAGCTTCCACACGCTTGCCCCAGTGATCGGCTAAGCATGTTTGAATAGCTCTCTGATAAGTCGCTCCAGCGTTTTTGAGGCCGAACGGCATGGAGGTATAGCAGAATGCTCCAAATGGGGTGATAAACGCCGTTTTTTCCTCGTCTTCTTTTGCCAGACTAATCTAATGATACCCAGAGTAGCAATCCAAGAAAGACAGCATAGAGCATCCAGCGGTTGAGTCTACCACCTGGTCGATCCTAGGAAGCCCGAAGGGATCCTTCGGACAGTGTTTGTTGAGATCCGTATAATCAACGCACATGCGCCAATCCACTTTATTCTTTTTGAGTACAAGAACAGGGTTGGCCAACCACTCAGGATGTAACACTTCTCTAATGAATCTGGCCGCGACCAAGCGAGCCAGCTCAGCACGGATGGCTTCTCTCTTGTCGGGCGTAAAGCGACGTAATTTTTGGTGTATTGGCCTCGCCTAGGGGTAGACCTTCAATTTGTGCTCGGCCAGCTCTCTTGGGACTCCCGGCATATCCGCAGGTTGCCATGCGAATACGTCTCGGTTATCTTGCAGAAACTGGACGAGCGCGCTTTCCTATTTGTCGTCCAGGCTGGAGCTAATGATGGCGGTTCTGCGCTCATCAGCGAACCCGAGGTTGATCCTTTTGGTTTCTTCAGTCGACCGCATAGAGGTCACGGCTTGTGCTTCGTTCGTGGGGACCGCGAGGTCTTCCTCAGGCTTTGAGTTTGTCCGTGCAGAGGAAATCGCCGATGGTTTGGTGGAGAGGGCCGCCTGAATAGTCACTCGGAAACATTCTGCGGCGCCTTGGAAGTCGGCACGCACAGTTATGATCCCTTGCGGTCCAGGCATCTTCAATATCATGTATGTATAATGTGGAATAGCCATGAACTTCGCTAATCCGGGCCTCCCGATGATGGTGTTGTATCCACAGTCGAAGTTTTTCCACCTCGAACCTCAGGAACTCGGTTCTGTAGTTTTCCAGAGTTCCGAAGGTGACTGGCATGTAGATGTGGCCTAGCGGGTACTCTCCTTCAGTCGGCACGATGCCGAAGAAAGGAGTGTCTAACTCGTGGAGTTCTTTGAGGTGAACTCCCAAGCCTTGGAGTGTCCGGGGGAAGGTGACGTTAATGCTGCTCCCCCCGTCCACTAATACCTTCTTCACCCTGCTCTCTCGGATCACCGAATCGACGAGGAGCGGGTATTTGCCTGGGTGGTCGAAGTTGAGCCACTGATCCGCCCGAGTGAAAGTGATCGGGTGCTCCGACCATCGGTATGGGGCGGGTGGACCGGTAGTTGCCACCAGTATCTGGCGATCGTTGAGCTTTTGTTGTCTCTTGTTCTCCTGCGATCCGTGTCCGCCGAAGATGACATTGACCTCTCTGTCGACATGCGGGAAGGCTCCACCTCCTCCCTCCTCCTGCTGTTGGGGTTGTCGCGGTTCTCCTGGTCCTCCTGCGGTGGAGGGGGAGGTAGAGGTTGGAAGGGTCGGTCGTGCCCGATGGAGTGCTTGAAGTCTCTGCAGTTCCGAAGGGTGTGGCGCATGTCCTTGTGGTACGGGCACTGGGCGTCGAGGATGTCGTCCAGCGTGCGTTCGCCTCCTCGAGGTCCTCCTCGGGCGCGAGAGGCAGGTGGTTCAGCGGCGTGGACTTCTTCGCGAGGTCTCTTCTCCCAACACTTGTCGGGTTGCTGATTCGTGTCGTGTCACGGTGCCGCTGGTGCTGGCTTCACTCCTCCGATGAGGTCCTGAGCTCGCTCGTCGGCGGTGATGTAGAGGTCAGCTTCTCGGAACAGTTGTTCGGAGGTAGTCTGCGCCTTCTGTAATATGGTTCGGACGAAAGCCGAGTCATTGGATCCTCTGTAGAAGTCCTCGATCACCGTTGCCTCAGCGACCTCAGGGATACGATTTCTCATGGTCTAGAACCTTTTGAGGTATGACCGAAGAGTTTCGTCCCCTCGGCGCTTGATGGATTTGAGGTCCCATGGTTGCGCCGGCTTATCGGAGAATGACTGAAAGTTGGTGGTGAAGCACCAACTGAAGTCGCTCCAGTCGTCGATGCAGTGTCAGGGTAGGTGTCGCAGCCATTGCAGCGCGTCTTGCCCGAGGACAATAGGCAAGTATGCGGTCATCACGTCCTCGGTTGCCCCAACTGCCCGGGCAGCGGTGGTGTAGACGGCCAGCCAGCCTCCTGGATCCTGCTTAGGTTCATATTTGTCGACGTTGGATACATTGAAGTTAGGGGCCATTGAATGGCCCTGAGGCGCGGAGTAAGTGCCGATACTCCACATGTGTCCTCCTGTCGTCGATGATGTTGCCTGTCCTGGGGAGGGGAGTGATCGTCGTGGTGCCTCGACCGTCCTCAGGTGGTCCCTCCAGTTGAGGTCGTGGCCGACTCGGTCCTGGTAGCCTGACTCCATGCTGGGATGTCGTGGTCCCGGTCGTACTCTTCCCGGCGACGGATCTCGTTCTCGTGTCGTCGTTCACGCGAGGCGTTGATGGAGCTCCGTGCGTCCCGGCGACTGTTGATGGTGTGTCGTAGATCGTTCGGCGGGTGAGCGAGGGGCAGAAGGTGATTTGCTGCTTGAGTGAACAACCTCCGGTAGCCCTCGGTGTCGGGAGTCCGAGGGAGGCCATCGGCTATCCGAGCCAACACCCCTCCGACTTCACTCGGCGTGTTCATGGCTCGGGCGAAGTCGGGGTTCAAGTTGCGCCCAAAGAGTGGATTTTCCAGACGTTGCTTTATCTCCTGCTCGGCCTGTTCTTAAGCCCGTCGACGATCGCGTCGTCGGGAATTCCTTCGTTCCCTGAAGACATGCTCCTCCAGAGTTTCTCCCGCCTCCGAGACTTCGTCTCGCGATACGGGTTGTGCCGGGTCCCGCTCTCTGGCCTCGTGATGTCGCCGGATATTTCGGTGTCGGTTTCTCCGTCTGCGAGATTCCCGCTGAGGAGGTTCTTCTCCAGGCGCGGTCGGCTCGTCGTCGGAGATGGGGGGCAACTCCACTCTCCTGATGAAGAGGACGTCGGGGTAGAATGGAGTAGCTGTTACGGCGATCTTCTTTCTATTCTCCTTTGAGGGCGGAGGCGTAGAAAGATCAGCTTGATGATCCTTTGCTTCCTTTCTCCTCGTGATTCGTGTCCATTCTCTCATCGAAGAGGTGGATAGCGGAGTTCTCCGGGCTGAGGGACTGTCAGCTCCTATCTTGCTGGAGGTGATCTTTTCTAGGAGCGCTGGAGGTTGCGCTTTTTCCTGCCTCGTCCCGATTTTCTCGGAGATTCCTGAGGAAGGCTTTTTCTCTGGCGGATCCGCGAGGCGATGCAGAGTTCCCTTCTCATCCGCTATAGATGAGATAGTACCGAAGCAGAATATGGATCCGAGGCGGAGGATGACCTTGCGCTGGAAGGTGACGGCCATTGAGCTAGCTTGGATCGATGACACACCCCCTACCTGGCGTGCTAGCTGTTGGTGTTTCGGGTCCGACCGCGCACCCAGGGTTACCCCCAAGGTGCTTTTAGGAGTAGGACGGTGTTACCGACTGTAGCTCGATGGTTCGTGCTGGGCGCACGAGAAATAGTAGACAGTGATGTACAGGTTCGGGCCACTTTGAGACGCGTAACTCCCTACGTCCTGGCTGAAATGCTTTATGCGATGAGTTACAAGGGAGCTCTCTAATGCTGGAAAACGTAAAGAACGGGATGGAAGGCTAAGTGATGAATAATGTCGATCTATCTTCTTGAAGGGGTGCCCCCTAAGCCTTATATACTCGACCGTGGGGCATTACATGTGGATATGATAACAACGTGAGCCAGAATAATAATGAACTAACCGAGTCTGTCTCCCTATAATTCAGCCGACTCATCCTCACCCGGTTCCGATGTACGGGGCTCCTGCGCGGGAAGGTCGGGTCACTACTGTGGTTACTGTTCGGATGTTGTTGGGCCGTCTGGGCTTGTACCGACCCAGCCTTGTGTTGATCTGTCTCTCTGGTCGTTCCTCCCAGGCCCACGAGGGGGATGACCTTACGAATTATGGGGCCTTTGGGCCTTTCGTGAGGTCTTTTATCCTTCTAGTGGACCCAGGGGATATCTGTCCCCCACTGGTTAACCGGTAAATTAGTTTAGAAAGTTAATGAAAGTTCTTCTATCAAATTTTATGAGTGTTAGGTGTCCAAGAATTGTGAAGTTAAAGTTATAAGTCGTTTAGTGTGCTCTCTAAACTAGGTATAATATTCTATGTGTGTTAGTCACTTTCATAATTGGGATGGATGTTGATTGCTACCTCGACTGTTTAGCTAGGTTGTAAGAGCATGATTGTCGTAAGTAACAATATATCGATAATTAGTGTCCGCAATGTCTCGTTATTAAGTAGGTTATTTCTCTTTTGCGTAGCATCGTAATGTCTGGTGTTATTGTTCCTTATATGCATTCATATGCATAATGCATTTCATTCAGGTACGTTAATTAATCGCGTAATGCGGAAGACGAGCCAAGTCGACCCCAAGCGCGGGCAAATCCATAGGATGATGCTGATGGATTAACCTGAAGATGGATAATCGGAACAAATGCAAAGACAAAAGATGGTCGTCAAGTGGACGTCGTCTAACAACACTAACCTAGTGTTATTTAGGCAAGCCCCGGTGCATTCGCTACCTCCTTGATGTTTTAAAAATCTTTATCACCTTGTTTGATGCATAGGTGATAGGAGTTGTGTGCTAAACTGTTGATGCATTTCCTTCCTTGAAAAATTGATTACCCTTCCTTGATACCCTTTTTGAAAAGAATTTTCTGATGCTTAGCCTTGCTTTAGTAAACAAAAATGTTTTGTTTTAAAACAAAGGTGGTGCTTCAGTGGGTGGGAAGTTTTTGAAAATAAAACTTGATGGTGAATCCATCACGGCCGTGATGGGTTCAACATCGGAAAAGATGTACCTCTGCCAGGTACCAAACTTTGGGTTTAAATAATAAAGCTGAGACCGGGCGGTTGACTTGCACGAGAAGGGAGTCTCGGTGTAGTGTCTCCGTCTGAGTCGATTAAGGACCGTCTCGATGTAGGCCTGCTGACCGAGGACCCTTTAACTGGTCACATGCCTCGTCATGGGTAAGCTTTGCCTTGGGCAGACTAATACCTGAATAAGATAACACGCAATGGGAGTGGAGAGATGGCGAGAGTAGCGTGTACCCTCCGTGGCAAGAGGCTGGACGGTGGTGTATCTATGCTCTCGGTTGGCGTGAACTTGATCTGGTCTTAAGAACCCCGGTGGTGAGTTGACATATGCAAGGGTTAAGTGCTACATATGTCGTGTGATTGGAGATCCTCAGCTGAGTATAATCGATTTGAATCGCCGTAACTTCGCGGACATGAAGACTTGGTCACTGACTTACACGTAGCATTCCAGTGAATAGGAAGGGTTGAAAAGAAATTGGCTAGTGTTGGGGACTTGTTCTCAAATGCTTCGAATTAAGAACAAGGCAACACAAAAAACATTAAGTATAAATGCCCTTCGTCCGCTGAAGCATTATCTCCTCAAGGATTTAATGATCTTCGGACGAAGGTCAAGAGTAAAATAT
Source organism: Zea luxurians (assembly GCA_029449295.1). Taxonomy (NCBI): domain Eukaryota; kingdom Viridiplantae; phylum Streptophyta; class Magnoliopsida; order Poales; family Poaceae; genus Zea; species Zea luxurians. The sequence continues at coordinate 72,410,472 of JAOPSE010000013.1, read as the reverse complement.
TACAAAGATTTCATCTTCGTAACCATACTTGTAAAACAATAAGCAATGAGAAATGAAATATATAATATAAAATATATTCACATATTTTATTATATGAATATCTAAGTATTAAAACATAATATTTAAGCACATTTATACCTTCGCCTTGGCGGAAAGTAATAATTCAAGCGTAATGTGCCCGTGATTACAGGATCGCGTGAACAGTGTCAGGGTACTATTCACCTATTTATAGGCACAGAGTGCAACCTGCGTAAAATTACATTTAAGCCCTTTACAATTGATTACAATAATGACACAAACATCATGGATCTTTGAGTCAATTCATCTTTAAGTTGGTTCGGCCCTTCGTCTTGAGATCTATCATTATGCCGAAGCTCTTTAAGTGATAGCTTCGGCGCTTGCTCCTGAGAGTGTCTGCCGAAGATGTTCTCTCTCTTTAGGATCTTCGGCTACAAAGCACAGCCCCAACAGCTAGTATAGATCAAGTGATTGAATTAGGGTAGAAAGAACCCTAGATACAGGTAACTTTACTTAACCTGACTAATAAAACTGGATTTTTAAGGATCCACTATTAGTAAGCATTTATGCAAACAAAGTCTTTGATCATTGATAAGCCATATCTTGATTCCCTCTAGCCAGCATACCCTTGAGAGTCTTTTCTTTAGTCGGGTAAGTCTTGCTGAGTAATTCCATACTCAGGGTTTTATTCCTTGTTGTTTTTTAGTTTCTAACCTTGTGCTGTTGTTGATGGTGTTAAGTGCCGGAGGGCTCGGCCATCTTATAAGTCTAAGTAACTCCCTTATACTTCTTATTGAGGATGGTCACTTGAGCTAGCATATATTTCAAACTTATACTTTTGTAATCACTCCGATAAAATAATGTAAAATTTTTGTAACTTGTAAAATTTGGTAATAAGATTTCCGCTGCAAAAATATTGGTGTGTGTGATTTGTGTTACTTAATCTTGCGATCTTGGTTGTAAGTGGTTTATCCGATGTCCTTGGGGCAATCGAACGGATCCTGTTAAGTTATCTGGTGCACCTGCATAGCAGTCTAAGGTCTTTGAGACAAGGACAGGTGCACGTGAGCCCGATAACTTGGGAGGTTCTGCCACAGATAACATCTATTCAATGCACATCTGCTTTCTTTGTTGTATCAACCAAATGACCACTAAACAATAGAAAGCTAAAAAGGAGCCAAAATAGATAAATAAAAGGCAAAAAATACATATTCACCTAAAAACCAAAATAATCAAGTGCATTACAAGTTATTAATTGCCATACATTCTTCAATGTCAGCTACGATGTAAGGACCTCCTTATAAACGATATTCTTTGTGTATGTTGCGCCATTTATCGTTGAGTTCCTTTTAACCCCCTTCTTCTTCTTCTCATCAGTGACTGGAATGGCAAGTATCTTCACTTTCGATCGAGCGGTGGCCCTTGATAGAGCAACATAAAGCTGGCCATGAGAAAACACTGGTTCCGGCAAGTACACACCAACTTTAGGAATCATCTGGCCCTGGGCCTTGTTAACCATCATGGCAAAACTTAGTCTTATCGGAAACTGCTTCCTTTTAAACTGGAAAGGGAACATCTCATCATCAGAGGGGCACAGGGGTATACGAGGCAAGAAAGTTCGCATTCCAGCATGCTGGCCAAGGACAATTTCAGCATCAATACTGTTTTTTGGAAACCACGAACCACCAACCTCATGCCGTTGCGAAGTCCATTAGTAGGGTCTATATTCCTAAGCAACATGATTGGGCATCCAACTTTGAGCTTCAGAACGTGTGGGGGTAGTCCATTAGGAGTCAGCTTGTTTAGAAATTCTGAGGGGTAATAGTTATTAGGATCATCCACCGTGGTGTCAAAGCTATGGTACATCATCTGCTCCCCTAGGAAACGATTGATCATCCTCATATTTATCATATCCACCCAGTCATTCCATGTAGACAATATTGCTCTTGAAGTGATGTAGCTTGTGTTAGACATATTTTCATTTAGATTAGGGTAAATGTCATCTATCAGTCTGTCAAGGTCGCGGTCATTACCAGTATATGGCACACATACCTCATCTGGAAGATGAACATCACCATCGTTGTTCGATTCCTCAGTTCCATCACCGACGCGCAACAAATAATCTGCAAACCATGGGTCACTCTGTGCCCTCATGTTTTGAACAAGCTTTAGGTGGCACATGGATTCCCAGAGGTAAGAACTCCGTAGAGAGGCAGCAACTATCTGAGCCCTTGACCCCTTGCGTACAACAGGGGGTACTTGTCTGAAATCACCCCCGAACACAACAGTCTTCCCACCAAAGGGCAACCCAGGCTATCCCATTATATCACGCATGCTATTGTCTAGCGCCTCAATTGCTTGTCTCTTAGTCATTGATGCCTCGTCCCAGATAATGAGCGATGCTTTTTGTAGCAACTTTGCTGTCCCGCTTTGTTTGGTGAAGCTACATACAGCACCATCATCAATAGTAAGTGGTATCTTGAAGCGCGAATGGGCAGTCCTCCCCCCAGGCAATATGGAAGTCGTAACACTAGATGTAGCTGTTGCAACTACAACCTTGTCCTGACTGCGTGGTGCCGCAAGCAGTGCCTTATACAGATAGGTCTTTCCAGTCCCACCAGGCCCATCCACAAAGAACACTCCACCGTTATTGGTGTCAATGATAGATATGATCTTATCATAGGTAGACATCTACTCCTCATTTAGGGTTTCTTTCATAGCAACGTCTTCTACCGTCGGCTCGATACTTTCCTCCTCGTAAATCTCTCTATCAGTACCATGTGAATCGTCATATCTGTTGATGATAGCCGGGAGAGGGAATGTCTTTATGTCTTTACCCATTGATTGCAAAATGTTTCTAATGTCAATCAAGACCATCTGCTGCACATGGGTTTTGCTTTGAGTACTACGGTGGTAGTCCTCTGACATTGCGTTAAGGTGTCTCTGCCATAATTCTGCCACATCGTTCGGCTCGCAGTATACCAGTATTGTTGCAAACAACCTTCATAGCGCTGATGGCATTTGATAAAGAGCGGCTTTGTTGAGACACTCATCTATTGTATCGCCTGCTTCAAGCATTCCCCTCCTTTGTGCTGCCTCATGAAAAGATGGTAGTGTGTCACCATCTACTGTCCTTAAATCCGCATAGGAGGTAGCACCCGTCACATGGTTTAAGAGAAGTCAAAGATAAAAGTGCTCCCCCTTAGCTGGATGAGCAGAGACTATTCTACCGACCTATCCACCCGTGTTTCGTTTTCTCCTTTGCCACACCTTGCCCTGCTGCAAAGTGTACCACTCAGAAAAGTCACGATAAAGGATGCCCTGAGCCTCCTCATGTAGCCTATTTGCCTCAAAATATGCTGTAAGCATTGACCTATCAGCACCTGGACGTTGGACAACATGATTTACTTTAGCACGCTCGTGAAATGACACCATGTGCATATTTTCAAGATGGAGCTGCAGTTGCATCACTGGTGGAGAGTTTTGACTTAGATCAAAGCTGAATATCCTCCAAAGGGCTTCTGGAGGGGTCACGCACCTAGCATCTCTATATTGCTTGATCTCATCAACGTCACCATCAACATTGTTTGCACCTCTCACAGCCACAGACACACAATCATGGCCTTTGTATATGTATTTGAATAGGTATTTGACAGCCTTGATGCTCCCGCAAGCCTCAACATTGATGTGACAGTTGAAGAGCTGGAGGAGGTAAGGGTTGTAAGGGACGACCCATCTGTTGTCCAATTCACAACCTCTAATCTTTTCCTTACTCCCATCATCACGACGCCTATAAATAGGGTATGAATCCTTTCCTTGCAACGTTGCATCACTAAAAGCTCTAGGATAATGGTTTTTGCATGAAGCACAACCCTTAGTGCACGAGCATTTAGGATTTAGCAACCAGCACGGTCCATGCATCATATGCTTGATAACCATCTTGTATAGTTGGGGGTACTTCTTCTTGTCAGGGATCTCAGCAGAGATAAGGAGATCATACTGATTGGGGCAAGTTAGCTTGTACTTTCTCTGCATGATGAGTAGGAAATGGGCATGAGGCAAACCTCGCTTTTGGAACTCCACAACATAGACATAAGCCCAGATTTTTCCAAGAATATGATGCTTAGTCAATCTCTTCTTCAGTTCCTCTAGCTTTGCACGGAATATGAGAACAACAAGGTCTGGACGATCCTGTGGTGACTGCATAGGGAGAAGCTCTCTGGTTATTTCATCCCAATTGGGGTTGCACGTCATAGTGAGGAATATGTCTGGCTTCCCAAACTTCCGCACAAGGGCCATAGCATCCATATACCGGCGTCTCATGTCACGAGGACCACCGATAAATGATGTAGACAACACGGTTCGCTTTCCAATTTTGTCAGCTCTGTTCTCGCCTTCATGCAAGCTATCTACCAAACCCTTGTATAGATCCGTCCTTAATCTGTCTTGGTTTTTACGTATGAAATCCAAATGAGAGCTCTCAATCTTGATGTAGGTATCAACCGCGAACTGTTGGAAAAGTCACTTCCCATAAAGTATTGGATTGAATATACCTGGGCGAATTTGGAATCTGTAGCAATAATAGTCACGTATAGACACACATAGATGGCTGGGTAGTTCTGCGGCCACATGGTTTAGTAATTAGTGTTGATAAAAACATACTTAACAAGGATTATATAAGAATCACAAAGAAACAACTAACCAGTATCATCATCGTTTGCATCCCTTGTCCTATGTTGATCGCGATATGCGTCTACTTCGTCCATGGAAACATTGGACTTAGGAATATTTGCATGCCATCCAAGTTCACCTTTAGGAAAAAACAATGGGTATGATAGTGCATCATAACATCCATGATATGAACGGATCCCGTGGTTTGACCTATCTTTCCCATGCAGCATAACACTATTACTGAATTGACCTCGATGTTCACTCCCCTCAATCCAAACTACAGCGACCTCCGAAGTGATGGGTACATTATATAACTTCTGGTTCAGCATTTGGTCAAGGTTCAAGGTGATATGGTAGTCTTCAACGTTATAAACGTGCCCCATACTCCTAAGGTGCTCAGAGTATGGGTTTCCGTTAAATATTTCAACCAACTGTTTAATAACCGCCTTGTCTTTCTCAAGTTGCTCTTGACGACATTTATGATATCTGTGCTTGAGACTAGGATCATCATCATAGAAGTAAAGTTCATGGTGTTTATGTTCCGCCCCATCTTCCCTACCGAATGACCTTACGTTGTGGTACATCATGCCATGTGCACGGAATGTGTAGATAGCATAATCCATGTTTGTAGTCATACTGTCAAGGCAACAATATAGAGAAGTGAACGAGAAATGGCCGTTAAAAAATCGAATGTTATCACAAAAGTGCCTCGCATCAGCATCTGCACACTCCCACAGCCTCCTAAGCTGGGGCAGTGTCTCGAATGCGGCTAGATTAACCTATCCATTACGACAACAAAATCCAGGTGGTTCATACTGAAACTTCTTCACTTTGCAGTAATCGCAGTCAGCAACAGTGCTCAGCAAATGTGTTTCTTCAGGTATGTTACTATACACCTTGTCGTACAAGTTAGGTACGTCAGGGTTGACAGTAAAGGCATCTTGGGTTTCATCAATCTCAATATCCTCACCAGATTCACCATCTAAATTTGTTTTGAAAGAACAATGGATAAGACATACAACTTTAGAAACTTTTAAATCATATATCCTATATTAAAACATTACGTAAGTACCTTGCCCAGCGAATAGGTATCCTTCTTGAAAGGGAAATAGCGTTTAACCTTTTCCTATAAATGATTTTGGTGGTTGAATGCCCAACACAAATAATTGGGCTAATTAGTTTGCTCTAGATTATATTCTACAGGTGCATAAAGGTTCAACACAATCCAATAAAATATCAAAGTTAGGGTTCAAAAGAAAGGAGCAAAAGAAACCGAAGAGAACCCTGGTCTAGCGCACCGGACACTGTCCGGTGCACCAGGGCCTTACGACTCTGAACTTGCCACCTTCGGGTTTTAGAAGCGCCGCTCCGCTATAATTCACCAGACTGTCCGGTGTGCCACCGGACTGTCCGATGCACCAAGCGGAGCAACGGCTAACAACGCAACGGTCGCCTGCAGAGCTACAGTGTGCGGACAGTTTGCGCAGAAGTCAGAGCAGCTGCTAGAGGCGCACCAGACAGTGAACAGTACCTATCCGGTGCGGCACCGGACGGTCCGGTGCCACAAGAAGACAAAGCTCCAACAGTCAAACCCCAACGGTTGGGTGACATGGCTGGCACACCGGATAGTGTCCAGTGGCGCACCGGACTGTCCGGTGCGCCCATCGACAGCAGCCCCCAACGGTTGAATTGGTTGTTGAGGGCTATAAATACCCCCCATCCACCTCCACTCCAACCATCCAAGCATTCATCACACTCCATTCAATACAAGAGCAAAACACAACACTCCAAGACACAAATCAAAGCCTTCGATCCGATCAAAGTTCCCAAATTCAATTCTAGTCTTTAGGACTTGTGAGAGGATCATTCTTGTGTTTCTTTGTTGCTCTTGTTGCTTGGTTGGCTTTCTTCTTCCTCATTCTTGTTCTCTAAGTGACTTGTAATCAAAGCAAGAGACACCAAGTGTGTGGTAGTCCTTGTGGGGTCTTAGTGACCCATTTGATTAAGGAGAAAGCTCACTCGGTCTAAGTGACCGTTTGAGAGAGGGAAAGGGTTGAAAGAGACCCGGTCTTTGTGACCACCTCAACGGGGACTAGGTTCTTTGGAATCGAACCTCGGTAAAACAAATCATCATGTCATTCACTTTTATTTCTTGGTTGATTTGTTTTCCCCTCTCTCCTGGACTTGGTTTCTATTCTAACGCTAACCCCGGCTTGTAGTGTGTTTAAAGTTATAATTTTCAGATTCCGCCTATCCACCCCCTCTAGGTGACTTTCAATTGGTATCAGAGCCCAGTACTTCATTAGAGTCTAACCACTCGAAGTGATGATGGGAGGATCCGCCAAGAGGGAAATGGAAATGGGCACAAGCCACGGGAAGGCTCCATCAAGGGAGTCCGGCGCCAAAGGAAGGGAGGAATCACCTTCCCGCGTCAAGTCGCATCGGAGTGGCGACAAGAAGAAAAAGATGAAGAAAGTGGTCTACTACGAGACTGACTCTTCGTCGCCCTCCACCTCCGTCTCCGACGCGCCGTCCGTCACGTCTAAGCGCCATGAGCGCAAGAAGTTTAGTAAGATCCCCCTACGCTATCCCCGCATTTCCAAACGCACTCCTTTACTTTCCGTCCCATTAGGCAAACCACCGGTTTTTTATGGTGAAGATTATTGTATGTGGAGTGATAAAATGAGGCATCATCTAACCTCACTCCACGCAAGCATATGGGATATTGTTGAGTTTGGAGTGCAGGTACCATCCGTAGGGGATGAAGGCTATGACTCGAACGAGGTCCCCCAAATCCGGCACTTCAACTCCCAAGCCACTACTATACTCCTCGCCTCTCTATGTCGAGAGGAGTATAATAAGGTGCAAGGGTTGAAGAGTGCCAAGGAGATTTGGGACATGCTCAAGACCACGCACGAGGGAGATGAGGTGACCAAGATCACCAAACGAGAGACGATCGAGGGGGAGCTCGGTCGATTCATCCTCAACCAAGCAGAGAAGCCACAAGCCATGTACAACCGGCTCAAGACCTTGGTAAATCAAGTGCGTAACTTCAGGAGCACCAAATGGGATGACCATGAGATGGTCAAGGTTATTCTAAGATCACTCGTTTTTCGTAATCCTATGCAAGTTCAATTAATACGTGGTGATCCTAGATATAAGCTAATGTCTCCCGAGGAGGTTATAGGAAAGTTTGTGAGCTTTGAATTGATGATCAAAGTCTCCAAACAAATTGTCAACTTGGAGCAAGGCACCACCTCCACACCCGAGGTGCAACCCGTCGCATTCAAAGCGACGGAGGAGAAGAAAGAAGAGTCTACATCAAGTAGGCTCCCCATCGATGCCTCCAAGCTTGACAATGAGGAAATGGCGCTCATCATCAAGAGCTTTTGCCAAATCCTCAAGCAAAGGAAGGGGAGAGACTACAAACCTCGTTCCAAAAGGGTGTGCTACAAGTGTGGTAAGCCCGGTCATTTTATTGCAAAATGTCCTATATCTAGTGACAGTGATAGGGGCGACGACAAGAAAGGGAAGAAGAAGGAAAAGAAGAGATATTACAAGTAGACGGCTGGCGATGCCCACGTATGTCGGGAATGGGACTCCGACATGAGCTCCACCAACTCCTCCTCTGACGAGGACGCTACCAACATCGCCGTCAACAAGGGACTTTTCTTCCCCAACGTCGGCCACAAATTCTTCATGGCAAAGGACAGCAAGAAAAAGAAGGTACAAGCTAGAATCACCCCCAAGTATACTACATCTAGTGATGAGGGTAGTTCTAGTGATGATGAAGATAACTTGCTTAGTCTTTTTGCCAACCTTAACATGCAACAAAAAGAAAAATTAAATAAACTAATAGGTGCTATTCATGAGAAGGATGAACTCTTAGATAGCCAAGAGGAATTCCTTATTAAGGAAAACAAAAGGCATGTTAAGGTGAAGAATGCTTATGCTCAAGAAATAGAGAAAAATGAAAATTTGACTAAGGAGCTTAGCATTTGTCATGACACCATTTCCAACCTTAGAACTGAGAATGTTAATTTGATTGCTAAGGTTGAAAAATCAAATGTTTGTCATGATTCAATTGTCAATCTTAGAAATGAAAATGCTAATTTAATTGCTAAGATTGATAAATTGAATGAATCAATGGCTAGCCTTAAAACTGAGAATGATAGGTTAATTTCTAAGGCTAAAGATTTAAATGTTTGCAACGTTTCTATTTCCAATCTTAGAAATGAGAATGCTATTTTACATGCTAAGATTGATGAATTAAATACTTGCAAATCCTCTACATCTACTGTTGAACATGTTGCTATTTGTACTAGATGTAGAGATATTAATGTTGATGCTATTTATGATCACCTTGCTTTAATTAAACAACAAAATGATCATATAGCTCAATTAACTAGTAAAATCAATGAGCATGAGATAGAAAATGAAAAATTTAAATTTGCTAGAAGCATGCTCTATAATAGGAGACGCCCTGGCATCAAGGATGGCATTGGTTTCCAACAGGGAAGCAATGTCAAAATTAATGCCCCTAAGAAATTGTCTAGTTTTGTTAAGGGCAAGGCTCCCATGGCTCAGGATAACGAGGGTTACATTTTATATCCTGTTGGTTATCTTGAGCATAAGATTAGGAGAATTCATGCTAGGAAGTCTCATTCTGTTTCCCATCATGCTTTTATGTACAAGAATGAGGCATCTAGCTCTAGGCATTCTACCCATGTTAAAATGCCTAAAGAGAACACTCCTACTGCATCAAATGAGTCTAATGTTTCATTCAAAACTTTTGATGCTTCTTATGTGCTTACTAACAAATCAGGCAAAGTAGTTGCCAAATATGTTGGGGGCAAACACAAGGGCTCCAAGACTTGTGTTTGGGTACCAAAAGTGCTTGTTTCTAATGTGAAAGGACCCAAGACCGTTTGGGTACCTAAGAACAAGGCCTAAATTGTTTTGCAGGTTTATGCATCCGGGGGCTCAAGTTATATCATTGATAGCGGATGCACAAACCATATGACAGGGGAGAAAAGGATGTTCTCCTACGAGAAAAACGAAGATACCCAACGAGCTATCACATTCAGGGATGGAAATCAAGGTTTGGTCAAAGGACTTGGTAAAATTGCTATATCACCCAACCATTCTATTTCCAATGTTTTTCTTGTAGATTCTTTATATTACAATTTGCTTTCTGTTTCTCAATTATGCAAAATGGGTTACAACTGTCTTTTTACAGATATAGGTGTTACTGTCTTTAGAAGAAGTGATGATTCAGTAGTATTTAAGGGAGTATTAGAGGGTCAGCTATACTTAGTTGATTTTAATAGAGCTGAACTCAATACTTGCTTAATTGCTAAGACTAATATGGGTTGGCTCTGGCATCGCCGACTAGCCCATGTTGGGATGAAGAATCTTCACAGGCTTCTAAAGGGAGAACACATTTTGGGACTAACAAATGTTCATTTTGAGAAAGACAGGGTTTGTAGCGCATGTCAAGTAGGAAAGCAAGTTGGTACCCATCATCCACACAAGAACATCATGACAACGGACAGGCCGCTGGAACTACTCCACATGGATTTATTCGACCCGATTGCTTACATAAGCATCGGCGGGAGTAAGTACTGTCTAGTAATTGTGGATGATTATTCTCGCTTCACTTGGGTATTCTTTTTGCAGGAAAAATCTCAGACCCAAGAGACCTTAAAGGGATTCTTGAGACGAGCTCAAAATGAGTTCAGATTAAGGATAAAAAATATAAGAAGCGACAACAGGATGGAGTTCAAGAACTCTCAAATCGAAGGCTTTCTTGAGGAAGAGGGCATCGAGCATGAGTTCTCTTCTCCCTACACACCCCAAGAAAATGGTGTAGTGGAGAGGAAGAATAGAACTCTACTGGACATGGCAAGGACCATGCTTGATGAGTACAAGACTCCGGACCGGTTTTGGGCTGAGGCGATTAACACCGCCTGCTACTCCATCAACCGGCTCTACCTTCACCGAATCCTCAAGAAGACATCTTATGAACTCCTCACCGGTGAAAAGCCAACGTTTCATATTTTAGAGTCTTTGGTAGCAAATGTTTTATTCTTACTAAAAGAGGTAGAAAATCTAAATTTGCTCCTAAGGATGTAGAAGGCTTTTTACTAGGATATGATTCAAACACAAGGGCATCTAGAGTCTTCAACAAATCCACTGGATTAGTTGAGGTTTCTTGTGATATTGTGTTTGATGAGACTAATGGCTCCCAAGTGGAGCAAGTTGATCTTGATGAATTAGATGATGAAGAGGCCCCATGCGTCGTGTTAAGGAACATGTCCATTGGGGATGTGTGTCCTAAAGATTCTGAAGAGCCCACCCAAGCACAAGATCAACCATCATCTTCCAATCAAGCATCTCCACCAACTCAAGATGAGGAAGAAGCTCAAGATGATGAAAACGAAGATCAAGAGGATGAGCCACCTCAAGAGAAGGACAATGATCAAGGGCGAGATGAAATTGATCAAGACAAGGAAGATGATCAAGAGATACAGGGTCAAAGACCGCCACACCCAAGATTCCACCAAGCGATTCAAAGAGATCACCACGTGAACTCAATTCTCGGTGACATTCATAAGGGGGTAACAACTCGATCTCGAGTCACTCATTTTTGTGAACATTACTCTTTTGTGTCCTCTATTGAGCCATACAGGGTGGAGGATGCACTAAGAGATTCGGATTGGGTGCTGGCAATGCAAGAGGAGCTCAACAACTTCACGAGGAATGAGGTATGGCATTTAGTTCCACGTCCTAACCAAAATGTTGTAGGTACCAAATTGGTATTCCACAACAAGCAAGATGAGCATGGTGTGGTGACAAGGAACAAAGCCCGACTTGTGGCCAAGGGCTATTCACAAGTCGAAGGTTTGGATTTCGGTGAAACCTATGCACCCGTAGCTAGGCTTGAGTCAATTCGCATATTACTTGCCTATGCTACTTACCATGGCTTTAAGCTTTACCAAATGGACGTGAAAAGTGCCTTCCTCAATGGACCAATCAAGGAAGAGGTCTATGTTGAGCAACCTCCTGACTTTGAAGATAGTGAGTACCCTAACCATGTGTATAAACTCTCAAAGGCGCTTTATGGGCTCAAGCAAGCCCCAAGAGCATGGTATGAATGCCTAAGAGATTTTCTTATCACTAATGGCTTCAAAGTCAAAAAGGCTGATCCTACTCTCTTTACTAAAACCATTGCAAAGGATCTGTTTGTATGCCAAATTTATGTTGATGATATTATATTTGGGTCTACTAACAAATCTACTTGTGAAGAGTTTAGTAGGATCATGATACAGAAATTCGAGATGTCTATGATGAGGGAGTTAAAGTATTTTCTAGGATTTCAGGTCAAGCAACTCCAAGACGACACCTTCATCAGCCAAACAAAGTACATTCAAGATATACTTAACAAGTTTGGAATGAAGGATGCCAAGCCCATCAAGACACCCATGGGAACTAATGGGCATCTTGACCTCGACACGGGAGGTAAGTCCGTAGATCAAAAGGTATACCAGTCGATGATAGGATCTTTACTCTATTTATGTGCATCTCGACCGGATATTATGCTTTCCGTATGCATGTGTGCAAGGTTCCAAGCCGATCCTAAGGAAGTTCACCTTAGGGCCGTGAAAAGAATCATGAGATATTTAGTTTATACTCCTAAGTTTGGACTTTGGTACCCCAAGGGATCCACCTTTGATTTAATAGGATATTCAGATGCTGATTGGGCAGGGTGTAAAATTGATAGAAAGAGTACATCAGGGACTTGACAGTTTTTAGAAAGATCCCTGGTGTCTTGGGCTTCAAAGAAACAAAACTCAGTAGCTCTTTCTACCGCCGAAGCCGAGTACATTGTCGCAGGACATTGTTGCGCGCAATTACTTTGGATGAGGCAAACCCTCAGGGACTATGGCTACAAGTTGAGCAAAGTCCCTCTCCTAAGTGACAATGAGAGTGCAATCTGCATGGTGGATAATTGAAAGTCGCCTAGAGGGGGGTGAATAGGCGGAAACTAAAATTTACAAACTTTAAGCAAAACTACAAGCCGGGGTTAGCGTTAGAAATAAATTTGAGTCCGAAAGAGAGGGAAGGCTGCTGTCGATGGGCGCACCAGAAAGTCCGGTGCGCCACCGGACACTGTCCGGTGCGCCAGCCACGTCACCCAACTGTTACGGTTCTGACGGTTTCGACCGTTGGAGCTCTGACTTCTTGGGGCACTGGACAATCCGGTGCCGCACCGGACAGGCACTGTTCACTGTCTGGTGCGTCTTCTGGCGCTGCTCTCACTCTACGCGAACTGTCCGTGCACTATTCACGCACACTGTTCACTTTTGCAGACAACTGTTGGCACAGTAGTCGTTGCTCCACTTGGCGCACCGGACAGTCCGGTGACCCACCTGACAGTCCGGTCAATTATAGCGGAGCGACTCTCCAGAAACCCGAAGCTGAAGAGTTGGAGTCGATCTCCCCTGGTGCACCAGACACTGTCCGGTGGCACACTTGACAGTCCGGTGCGCTAGTCCAGGGTTCTCTTCGGTTTCTTTTGCTCCTTTGTTTTGAACCCTAACTTTGATCTTTTTATTGGTTTGTGTTGAACCTTTGGCACCTGCAGAATATATAATCTAGAGCAAACTAGTTAGTCCAATTATTTGTGTTCGGCATTTCAACCACCAAAATCATTTAGGAAAAGGTTTGACCCTATTTCCCTTTCAATCTCCCCCTTTTTGGTGATTGATGCCAACACAAACCAAAACAAATATATAAGTGCAGAATTGAACTAGTTTGCATAAGGCAAGTGCAAAGATTGCTTGGAATTAAACCAATATCTTATTTCTACTAGATATGCATGGTTGCTTTCTTTTTATTTAACATTTTGGACCACGCTTGCACCACTTGTTTTGTTTTTGCAAATTCTTTTTGGAAAATCTTTTCAAAGTCTTTTTGCAAATAGTCAAAGGTATGTGAATAAGATTGAGAAGCATTTTCAAGATTTGAAACTTTTCTCCCCCTATTTCAAATGTTTTTCCTTTGACTTAAACAAAACTCTCCCTGGATGAAGTTATCCTCTTAGTTTTCAAGAGGGTTTTGATTTTTAAATATCAATTGAAAAATCTTTGACAATATATATCAATTTGAAATATGTATACCAATTGAGATATAATTTCCAGAGGAATACTAAGAAAGATAGCAATTGAAAACTTTATTTGGAAAAATTTGAAATTGGTGGTGGTGCGGTCCTTTTGCTTTGGGCTAATACTTTCTCCCCCTTTGGCATTAATCGCCAAAAATGGAGACGTTGGGAGCCCTTTTAAATTCTCTCCCCCTTTGGCAAACAATATATGAGTGAAAGATTATACCAATGTGGAGAGATGGCAAAATACCGACAAAGGGTAAGTAATACCGATGGAGTTGAGTGGAAGCGTCGTCTTCGCCGAGTACTCCAATTCCCTTTCAATCTACGACTTATCATAAAAATAGACTTGGAAACACATTAGTCATAGCAAATGAAAGAGATATGATCAAAGGTACATAAATGAGCTATGTGTGCAAAGTGTCAATCAAAGTTCCGGGAATCAAGAATGTTTAGCTCATTTCTAAGTTTGGTAAAGGTTTTCTCATCTAAAGGCTTGGTAAAGATATCGGGTAATTGTTCTTTGGTGTTAATATAGGCTATCTCAATATCCCCCCTTTGTTGGTGATCTCTCAAAAAGTGATGTCGAATGTCTATGTGCTTAGTGCGGCTGTGTTCAACGGGATTCTCCGCATATGTTCAACAGGATTCTCCGCTATGCGGATAGCACTCTCATTGTCACATAGGAGAGGGACTTTGCTCAACTTGTAGCCATAGTCCCTGAGGGTTTGCCTCATCCAAAGTAATTGCACACAACAATGGCCTGCGGCAATGTACTCAGCTTCGGCGGTAGAAAGAGCTACTGAATTTTGTTTCTTTGAAGCCCAAGACACCATGGATCTTCCCAAAAATTGACAAGTCCCTAATGTGCTCTTCCTATCAATTTTACACCCTGCCCAATCAGCATCTGAGTATCCTATTAAATCAATGGTGGATCCCTTGAGGTACCAAAGTCCAAACTTAGGTGTATAAACTAAATATCTCATGATTCTTTTCACGACCCTAAGGTGAACTTCCTTAGGATCGGCTTGGAACCTTGCACACATGCATACGGAAACATAATATCCGGTCGAGATGCACATAAATAGAGTAAAGATCCTATCATCGACCGGTATACCTTTTGATCTACGGATTTACCTGCCGTGTCGAGGTTGAGATGCCCATTTGTTCCCATGGGTGTCTTGATGGGCTTGGCATCCTTTATTCCAAACTTGGTAAGTATATCTTGAATGTACTTGGTTTGGCTGATGAAGGTGCCCTCTTGGAGTTGCTTGACTTGAAATCTTAGAAAATACTTCAACTCCCCAATCATAGACATCTCGAATTTTTGAACCATGATCCTACTAAACTCTTCACAAGTAGATTTGTTAGTAGACCCAAATATGATGTCATCAACATAAATTTGGCATACAAACAAATCTTTTGCAATAGTTTTAGTAAAGAGAGTAGGATCGGCTTTTCCGACTTTGAAACCATTAGTGATAAGAAAATCTCTTAGGCATTCATACCATGCTCTTGGGGCTTGCTTGAGCCCATAAAGTGCCTTAGAGAGTTTATACACATGGTTAGGGTACTCACTATCTTCAAAGCCAGGAGGTTGCTCAACATAGACCTCTTCCTTGATTGGTCTATTAAGGAAGGCACTTTTCACGTCTATTTGATAAAGCTTAAAGCCATGGTAAGTAGCATAGGCAAGTAATATGCGAATTGACTCAAGCCTAGCTACGGGTGCATAGGTTTCACCAAAATCCAAACCTTCGACTTGTGAATAACTCTTGGCCACAAGCCGGGCTTTGTTCCTTGTCACCACATCATGCTCATCTTGCTTGTTGCAGAATACCCACTTGGTACCTACAACATTTTGATTAGGACGTGGAACCAAATGCCATACCTCATTCCTCGTGAAGTTGTTGAGTTCCTCTTGCATTGCCAGCACCCAATACGAATCTCTTAATGCATCTTCCACCCTGTATGGCTCAATAGAAGACACAAAAGAGTAATGTTCACAAAAATGAGCGACTCGAGATCGAGTTGTTACCCCCTTATGAATATCACCGAGGATGGAGTTCACGGGGTGATCTCTTTGAATCGCCTGGTGGACTCTTGGGTGTGGCGGTCTTTGACCCTAAATTTCTTGTTCATCTTCCTTGTTATTGTCTTCATCATCTCCCCCTTGATCATTGTCCTCTTCTTGAGGTGGCTCATCTTCTTGATCTTCTTCTTCATCACCTTGAGTCTGTACCTTATCTTGAGTTGGTGGAGATGCTTGTATGGAAGATGACGGTTGATCTTGTGCTTGTGGAGGCTCTTTGGATTCCTTAGGACACACATCCCCAATGGACATGTTCCTTAGCGCGACGCACGGAGCCTCTTCGTCATCTAGCTCATCAAGATCAACTTGCTCCACTTGGGAGCCATTAGTCTCATCAAACACAATATCACAAGAAACCTCAACTAATCCAGTGGATTTGTTGAAGACTCTATATGCCCTTGTGTTTGAGTCATAGCCAAGTAAAAAGCCTTCTACAGCCTTAGGAGCAAATTTAGATTTTCTACCTCTTTTAACAAGAATAAAACATTTGCTACCAAAGACTCTAAAATATGAAACATTGGGCTTTTTACCGGTGAGTTCATAAGATGTCTTCTTGAGGATTCGGTGAAGGTAGAGCCGGTTGATGGAGTAGCAGGTGGTGTTAATCGCCTCGGCCATAAACCGGTCTGGTGTCTTGTATTCATCAAGCATGGTCCTCGCCATGTCAAGTAGAGTTCTATTCTTCCTCTCCACTACACCATTTTGTTGAGGTGTGTAGGGAGAAGAGAACGCATGCTTGATGCCCTCATCCTCAAGGAAGCCTTCAATTTGTGAGTTCTTGAACTTTGTCCCGTTGTCGCTTCTTATCTTCTTGATCCTTAATCCGAGCTCATTTTGAGCTCGTCTCAAGAATCCCTTTAATTTCTCTTGGGTTTGTGAGTTTTCCTGCAAAAAGAACACCCAAGTGAAGCGAGAATAATCATCTACAATTACAAGACAATACTTACTCCCGCCGATGCTTATGTAAGCGATCGAGCCGAATAGATCCATGTGGAGTAGTTCAAGCGGCCTGTCGGTCGTCATGATGTTCTTGTGTGGATGGTGGACTCCAACTTGCTTCCCTACTTGACATGCGCTACAAATCCTGTCTTTCTCAAAATGAACATTTGTTAGTCCCAAAATGTGTTCTCCCTTTAGAAGCTTGTGAAGATTCTTCATCCCAACATGGGCTAGTCGGCGATGCCAGAGCCAACCCATATTAGTCTTAGCAATTAAGCAAGTATCGAGTTCAGCTCTATTGAAATCAACTAAGTACAGCTGACCCTCTAATACTCCCTTAAATGCTACTGAATCATCACTTCTTCTAAAGATAGTAACACCTATATCCGTAAAAAGACAGTTGTAACCTTTTTGCATAATTGAGAAACTGAAAGCAAGTTATAATCTAAAGAGTCTACAAGAAAAACATTGGAAATAGAATGGTCAGGTGATATAGCAATTTTACCAAGTCCTTTGACCAAACCTTGATTTCCATCCCTGAATGTAATAGCTCTTTGGGGATCATCGTTTTTCTCGTAGGAGGAGAACATCCTTTTCTCCCCTGTCATGTGGTTTGTGCACCCGCTATCAATTATCCAACTTGAGCCCCCGAATGCATAAACCTGCAAAACTATTTAGGCCTTGTTCTTAGGTACCCAAACGGTCTTGGGTCCTTTCACATTAGAAACAAGCACCTTGGGTACCCAAACACAAGTCTTTGATCCCTTGTGTTTGGCCCCAACATATTTGGCAACTACTTCGCCTGATTTGTTAGTCAGCACATAAGAAGCATCAAAGGTCTTAAATGAAATGTTATGATCATTTGATGCAGTAGGAGATTTCTTTTTAGGCAATTTAACATGGGTTGATTGCCTAGAGCTAGATGCCTCATTCCTATACATAAAAGCATGATGAGAAACAGAATGAGACTTCCTAGCAAGAATTCTCCTAATCTTGTGTTCGGGATAACCAGTAGGATATAAAATATAGCCCTCGTTATCCTGAACCATGGGAGCTTTGCCCTTAACAAAGTTGGACAATCTCTTAGGGGCATTAAGCTTGACATTGTCTCCCTGTTGGAAGCCAATGCCATCCTTAATGTCAGGACGTCTTCCATTATAGAGCATGCTCCTAGCAAATTTAAATTTTTCATTCTCTATCTCATGCTCATTAATTTTAGCAGTAAGTTGAGCTATGTGATCATTTTGTTCTTTAATTAAAGCTAGGTGATCATGAATATCATCAACATTAATGTCTCTACATCTAGTACAAATAGTAACATGATCAACAGTAGATGTAGAGGGTTTGCAAGTATTTAATTCATCAATCTTAGCATGTAAAATAGCATTCTCATTTCTAAGATTGGAAATGGCATCATTGCAAATAGTTAAATCTTTAGCCTTAGAAATTAATTTATCATTTTCAATCTTAAGGCTAGAAATATATTCATTTAATTTGTCAATCTTAGCAATTAAACTAGCATTATTATTTTTAAGATTGGCAATAGAATCATCACAAACATTTGATTTCTCAACCTTAGCAAATAAACTAGCATTCTCAGTTCTAAGGTTGGAAATAGTGTCATGGCAAATGCTAAGCTCCTTAGTTAAGTTTTCATTCTTTTCTACTTCATGAGCATAAGCATTTTTTACCTTAACATGCTTTTTGTTTTCCTTAATAAGGAATTCCTCTTGGCTATCCAAGAGTTCATCCTTCTCATGAATAGCACCTATCAATTCATTCAATTTTTCTTTTTGTTGCATGTTTAAGTTGGCAAAAAGAGCAAGCAAATCATCTTCATCATCACTACAGCTACCCTCATCACTAGATGTTGTATATTTAGTGGAGGCTCTAGATTTTACCTTCTTTTTGCCGTCCTTTGCCATGAAGCACTTGTGGCCGACGTTGGGAAGAGAAGGCCCTTGTTGACGGCGATGTTGGTGGCGTCCTCGTCAGAGGAGGAGTCGATGGAGATCATGTCGGAGTCCCATTCCCGACACACGTAGGCATCGCTGCCCTTCTTCTTATAGTATCTCTTCTTCTCCTTCCTCTTTCCCTTCTTATCGTCGTCCCTGTCACTATCACTAGACATAGGACATTTTGCAATAAAATGAGCAGGCTTACCACATTTGTAGCACACCCTTTTGGAACGGGGCTTGTAGTCCTTCCCCTTCCTTTGTTTGAGGATTTGACGGAAGCTCTTGATGATGAGCACCATCTCCTCATTGTCAAGCTTGGAGGCGTCAATGGGGAGCCTACTTGGTGTAGACTCTTCTTTCTTCTCCTCCATCGCCTTGAATGCAACGGGTTGCACCTCGGGTGTGGAGGTGCCGCCTTGCTCCAAGTTGATGATTTCTTTGGAGCCTTTGATCATCAATTCAAAGCTCACAAACTTTCCTATGACCTCCTCGGGAGACATTAGCTTATATCTAGGATCACCACGAATTAATTGAACTTGCGTAGGATTGCGAAAAACGAGTGATCTTAGAATAACCTTGACCATTTCATGGTCATCCCATTTGGTGCTCACGAGGTTGCACACTTGATTCACCATGGTCTTTAGCCGATTGTACATGCCTTGCGGCTCTTCCCCATGGTTGAGGATGAATCGACCAAGCTCTCCCTCGATCGTCTCCCTTTTGGTGATCTTGGTCACCTCGTCCCCTTCATGTGCGGTCTTGAGGATGTCTTAAATATCTTTGGTGGTTTCTACCCCCATGCACTTTGTTATACTCCTCTCGACTTAAAGAGGTGAGGATTATAGTAGTTGCTTGGGAGTTAAAGTGTCGTATTTGGGCGACTTCGTCCGAGTCATAGTCTTTATCCCCCACCTGTGGTACCTGCGCTCCATACTCAACAACATCCCATATGCTTTTGTGGAGTGAGGTTAGATGACCTTTCATTTTAACACTCCACATAGAATAATCTTCACCATCAAAAATCGGTGGTTTACCTAATGGGACGGAAAGTAAAGGAGCGCGTTTAGAAATGTAGGGATAGCGTAGGGGGATCTTACTAAACTTCTTGCGCTCATGGCGCTTAGAAGTGACGGACGGTGCGTCAGAGCCAGAGGTGGATGGCGACGAAGAATCGGTCTCGTAGTAGACCACTTTCTTCATCTTCTTCTTCTTGTCGCCACTCCGATGTGAATTGACGCGGGGAGGGGATTCCTCCTTGCCTTTGGCGCCGGACTCCTTTGATGGAGCCTTCCCGTGGCTTGCGGACTTCTTGCCGGTCATGATCTCCCTCTTGGCATGATCTCCCGACATCACTTCGAGTTATTAAACTCTTAATGAAGCACCAGGCTCTAATACCAATTGAAAGTCACCTAGAGGGGGGGTGAATAGGCGGAAACTAAAATTTACAAACTTTAAGCACAACTACAAGCCGGGGTTAGCGTTAGAAATAAATTCGAGTCCGAAAGAGAGGGCGAAAACAAATAACAAGCAAATGAAGAGAGTGACACGGTGATTTGTTTTATCGAGGTTCGGTTCTTGCAAACCTAATCCCCGTTGAGGTAGTCACAAAGACCGGGTCTCTTTCAACCATTTCCCTCTCTCAAACGGTCACCTAGACCGAGTGAGCTTTCTTCCTTGATTTTCCGGGTCACTTAGACCCTGCAAGGACCACCACACAATTGGTGTCTCTTGCTTCTCTTACAAGGCTTTGAGAGTAAGAATGAGAGAAAGAAGAAAGCCAACCAAGCAACAAGAGCAACAAAAGAACACAAGTCGATCTCCTCATAAGTCCTAAAAACTAGAGTTGAATTGTGGACTTTGATTTTATCGGAGGCTTTGATTTGTGTCTTGGAGTGTTGTGTATTGCTCTTGTATTGAGTGATGAGTAGTGAATGCTTGAATGGTTGTAGTGGAGGTGGTTGTGGGGTATTTATAGCCCCCAACCACCAATTCAACCGTTGGGGAAGGCTGCTGTCGATGGGCGCACCGGACAGTTCGGTGCGCCACCGGACACTATCCAATGCGCCAGCCACGTCACCCAACCATTTGGGTTCTGACGGTTTCGACCGTTGGAGCTCTGACTTCTTGGGGCACCGGACAGTCCGGTGCCGCACCGGACAGGCGCTATTCACTGTCTGGTGCGCCTTCTGGCGCTGCTCTGACTCTGCGCGAACTATCCACGCACTGTTCACGCGCACTGTTCACTTTTGCAGACGACCGTTGGCGAAGTAGCCGTTGCTCTGCTTGGCGCACTGGATAGTCCGATGACCCACCGGACAGTCCAGTGAATTATAGCGGAGCGGCTCTCCAAAAACCAGAAGCTGAAGAGTTGGAGTCGATCTCCCCTGGTGCACCGAACACTGTCCGGTGGCACACCGGACAGTCCGGTGCGCCAATCCAGGGTTCTCTTTGGTTTCTTTTGCTCCTTTGTTTTGAACCCTAACTTTGATCTTTTTATTGGTTTGTGTTGAACCTTTGGCACCTGTAGAATATATAATCTAGAGCAAACTAGTTAGTCCAATTATTTGTATTGGGCATTTCAACCACCAAAATCATTTAGGAAAAGGTTTGACCCTATTTCCCTCTCAATAATCCCGTTGAACACAACCGCACTAAGCACATAGACATTCGGTATCACTTTTTGAGGGATCACCAACAAAGGAGGGATATTGAGATTGCTTATGTTAGCACCAAAGAACAACTAGCCGATACCTTTACCAAACCATTAGATGAGAAAACCTTTACCAAACTTAGGAATGAGCTAAACATTCTAGATTCCCGGAATTTTGATTGAAACATTGCACACATAGCTCATTTATATACCTTTGATCATATCTCTTTTATGTCTACGACTAATGTGTTTTCAAGTGTATTTCTATGCTAAGTCGTAGATTGAAAGGGAAATGGAGTCTTTAGCGAAGACAAGGCTTCCACTCCACTCTATCGGTAACTTTTATCCTTCGCCTTTACTCCACACTCCAAATTGGTATAATCTTTAACTCATATTTACTTGTACCAATGGGGAGAAAATGTAAGGGCTCACAAAGTCTCTGTTTTTGGTGATTCATGCCAAAGGGAGAGAAAGGTATTAGCCCAAAGCAAAAGGACCGCACCACCACCAATTCAAAATTTTCAAGTATTTTTCAAATTGGTATTCCTCTAGAAATTATATCTCAATTGGTATCTATATTTCATATTGATATATATCTCAAAACCCTCTTGAAAGCTAAGAGGAGAATTTCATTCAGGGGGAGTTTTGTCTTAGTCAAAGGAAAAGCATTTGAAACAGGGGAAGAAAATTTCAAATCTTGAAAATGCTTCTCGAAATCTTATTCATATACCTTTGACTATTTGCAAAATGACTTTGAAAAGATTTTCCAAAAGAATTTGCAAAAACAAAACAAGTGGTGCAAGCGTGGTCCAAAATATTAAAAAAAAGAGAGAAAACCAACCATGCATATCTAGTAAAAGTAAAAATTGATTTAACTTCAAGTAACCTATGCACTTACCTTATGCAAACTAGTTCAATTCTACACTTATATATTTGCTTTGGTTTGTGTTGGCATCAATCACCAAAAAGGGGGAGATTGAAAGGGAAATAGGGTTTAACCTTTTCCTATAAATGATTTTGGTGGTTGAATGCCCAACACAAATAATTGGACTAACTAGTTTGCTCTAGATTATATTCTACAGGTGCATAAAGGTTCAACACAATCCAATAAAAATATCAAAATTAGGGTTCAAAAGAAAGGTGCAAAAGAAACCAAAGAGAACCCTGGTCTGGCGCACTGGACTGTCCGGTGTGCCACCGAACAGTGTTCGGTGCACCAGGATCGTACGACTCTGAACTTGCCACCTTCGGGGGTTTCAGAAGCACTGCTCCGCTATAATTCACCGGATTGTTCGGTGTGCCACCAGACTGTCCGGTGCACAAAGCGGAGCAACGGCTAACAGCGCAACGGTTGGCTGCAACGGTCGCCTGCAGAGCTACAGTGCGTGGACTGTTGGCGCAGAAATCAGAGCAGCTGCCAGAGGCGCACCGGACAGTGAACAGTACCTGTCCGGTGCGGCGCCATACTGTCCGGTGCCACAAGAAGACAAAGCTCCAGCGGTCAAACCCTAACGGTTGGGTGACGTGGCTGGCACACCAGACAGTGTCCGATGGTGCACCGGACTGTCCGGTGCGCCCATCGACAGCAGCCCCCAACGGTTGAATTGGTGGTTGAGGGCTATAAATACCCCCAACCACCTCCACTCCAACCATCCAAACATTCATCACACTCCATTCAATACAAGAGCAAAACACAACACTCCAACACACAAATCAAAGCCTTTGATCCGATCAAAGTCCCAAATTCAATTCTAGTCTTTAGGACTTGTGAGAGGATCGTTCTTATGTTTCTTTGTTGCTCTTGTTGCTTGGTTGGCTTTCTTCTTCCTCATTCTTGTTCTTTAATTGACTTGTAATCAAAGCAAGAGACACCAAGTGTGTGGTGGTCCTTGTGGGGTCTAAGTGACCTGTTTGATTAAGGAGAAAGCTCACTCGGTCTAAGTGACCGTTTGAGAGAGGGAAAGGGTTGAAAGAGACCCGGTCTTTGTGACCACCTCAACGGGGACTAGGTTCTTTGGAACCGAACCTCGGTAAAACAAATCATCGTGTCATCCGCTTTTATTTCTTGGTTGATTTGTTTTCCCCTCTCTCCCGGACTCGGTTTCTATTCTAACGCTAACCCTAGCTTGTAGTGTGTTTAAAGTTATAATTTTTAGATTTCGCCTATCCACCCCCCTCTAGGCGACTTTCACTTCTTCATCTTCATCTTCTTTAAAAAGTACATTCTCATCATCATCCTCTGTAAAGAGCACACCTTAATCATATTAACCACTAAGAATAATTAGGGAACTAATGATGGAATGTGCTTGTAATTACCATTGGTGGTAATAGTCGAGTTTGTCTGGTGCTGCTTCCCAATGTCTACTCCTTCAGTCATTTTGTCACTATTTGTGGCAGGGACTATACACGGACCGATACTTTCTATTAATATAATGGAAAATTGTGTTAATTCAGTTGGCCACTATAATTCATGTGTTAGATCAATTAAAGATGTATTAGTAATTACCATTGTTGTTGATCTCAAAAGTAGTCAAGTGATCAATGTCATTGTCCCCATCGCTCTCCATTTCACGATCCATGGTTGCAGTAGAAAACTTTCTTCCAATGGCTGATTGAAATTCTTGGTTTTTACAGGTTACCCAAATCTGTCTTTCGCCATATGACACATGATGTTTATGTCTTTGTCATCTAGGAGACGTTGTCAGTTTGTTTGTCTCAACATCCTCAGTCACCGATGGAGTAGGAACAAATGGTGTTGGGATCAATTCAGGAATAGCCATGTGCCCGGAGCTAAATAGAGACCCAGTAGGTGCTTGAGCATCTGCTGAACTCCACACAAGCTCTGGGGTAAAATTTGGGTTCTTGAAAGTCGCCTAGAGGGGGGTGAATAGGCGGAATCTGAAAATTACAAACTTAAGCACACACTACAAGCCGGGGTTAGCGTTAGAAATAAAGTCGAGTCCAAAAGAGAGGGCGAAAACAAATCACAAGCAAATGAAGAGTGTGACATGGTGATTTGTTTTACTGAGGTTCGGTTCTTGCAAACCTACTCCCCGTTGAGGTGGTCACAAAGACTGGGTCTCTTTCAACCCTTTCCCTCTCTCAAACGATCACCTAGACCGAGTGAGCTTCTCTTCTCAATCAATTGGGACACTTAGTCCCCACAAGAACCACCACAACTTGGTGTCTCTTGCTTTGATTACAAAAGTCTTGGGAACGAGAAATGGGGAAGAAGAAAAGCGATCCAAGCGCAAGAGCTCAAAAGAACACGGCAAAATTCTCTCTTCTAGTCACTATTGCTTTGAGTGGAATTGGGCACTTGGAGAGGCTTTCATTCAATCTATTTGTGTCTTGTATTGAATGCACTAGCTCTTGTATTGAATGTGTTGGCTGAAAACTTGGATTCCTTGAAGTGTGGTGGTTGGGGGTATTTATAGCCCCAACCACCAAAGTGGTCGTTGGGGATGGCTGCTGTCGACGGGCACACCGGACAGTCTGGTGTGCCAGCCACGTCACCCAACCGTTAGGGTTCGACCGTTGGAGCTTCTGACAGCTGGGCCACCGGACAGTCCGGTGGTGCACCGAACAGGTCCTGTTCACTGTCCGGTGCGCCTTCTGGCGCCTGCTCTGACTTCTGCACGCACAGTCTGCACTGTTCACCGCACTGTACACTTTTGCAGACGACCGTTGGCGCGCTAGTATTGCCCCCGCTGGCACACCGGACACTCCGGTGCTACACCGGACAGTCCGGTGAATTATAGAAGAGAGCATTTTCCAGAAACCCAAAGCTGAGGAGTTTGAGTTAATCCACCATGGTGCACCGGACACTGTCCGGTGGCACACCGGACACTCTCCGGTGGCACACCGGACAGTCCGGTGCGCCAGACTAGGGCAGCCTTCGGTTTTCTTTGCTCCTTTGTTTTGAACCCTTTCTTTTAACTTTGTATTGGTTTGTTGTGAACCTTTGGCACCTGTAGAACATATATTCTAGAGCAAACTAGTTAGTCCAATTATTTGTGTTGGGCAATTCAACCACCAAAATCATATAGGAAAAGGTTTGATCCTATTTCCCTTTCAATCTCCCCCTTTTTGGTGATTGATGCAAACACACCAAAGCAAATATATAAGTGCAGAATTGAACTAGTTAACATAAGGTAAGTGCAAAGGTTTCTTGGAATTGAACCAATATAATTATTTCAATAGATATGCATGGATTGTTTTCTTCTATTTTAACATTTTGGACCACATTTGCACCACGAGTTTTGTTTTTGCAAATTCTTTTTGGAAATTCTTTTCAAAGTCTTTTTGCAAATGGTCAAAGGTATATGAATAAGATTGAAAGAAGCATTTTCAAAATTTGAAATTTTCTCCCCCTATTTCAAATGCTTTTCCTTTGACTTAATCAAAACTCCCCCTCAATGAAATTCTCCTCTTAGTCTTCAAGAGGGTTTTACAAATTTTTGAAGATACTAGAACTTTCTCCCCTTTTGAAAACACATTAAGATACCAATTTGAAAACTTCATTTTTAAAATTCGGTGGTGGTGCGGTCCTTTTGCTTTGGGCTAATACTTTCTCCCCCTTTGGCATGAATCGCCAAAAACGGATACTTGTGAGTGAAATATAAGCCCTTTTAACATTTTCTCCCACTTTAGCAAACAAATAAATATGAGTGAAGGTTATACCAATGTGGAGAGATGGCGGAATACCGGCAAAGAGTAGATAATACCGATGGAGTTGAGTGGAAGCATCGTCTTTGCCGAATACTCCATTTCCCTTTCAATTCTATGACTAAGCATAATAATACACTTGAAAACACATTAGTCATAGACATAAAAGAGATATGATCAAAGGTATATAAATGAGCTATGTGTGCAAAGAATCAATCAAAATTCCTAGAATCAAGAATATTTAGCTCATTCCTAAGCTTGGTAAAGGTTTTCTCATCTAAAGGCTTGGTAAAGATATCGGCCAATTGATCTTTGGTGTTAATATAGGCTATCTCGATATCCCCCTTTGTTGGTGATCTCTCAAAAAGTGATATCGAATGGCTATGTGCTTAGTGCGGCTGTGTTCAACGGGATTATCCGCCATGCAGATTGCACTCTCATTATCACATAGGAGAGAGACTTTGCTAAATTTATAGCCATAGTCCCTAAGGGTTTGCCTCATCCAAAGCAATTGCGCGCAACAATGGCCTGCGACAATATACTCGGCTTCGGCGGTAGAAAGAGCTACTGAGTTTTGTTTCTTTGAAGCCCAAGACACCAGGGATCTCCCCAGAAACTGACAAGTCCCTGATGTGCTCTTCCTATCAATCTTACACTCTGCCCAATCAGCATCTAAATATCCTAATAAATCAAAAGAGGATCCCTTGGGGTACTAAAGGCCAAACTTAGGTGTATGAACTAGATATCTCAAGATTCTTTTCAAGGCCCTAAGGTGAACTTCCTTAGGATCGGCTTGTAACCTTGCACACATGCATACGAAAAGCAAAATATCCGGTCGAGATGCACATAAATAGAGTAGAGATCCTATCATCGACTGGTATACCTTTTGATCTACGGATTTACCTCCCGTGTCGAGGTCGAGATGCCCATTGGTTCCCATGGGTGTCTTGATGGGCTTGGCATCCTTCATTCCAAACTTGGTGAGTATGTCTTGAATGTATTTTGTTTGGCAGATGAAAATGCCCTCTTGGAGTTGCTTGACTTGAAATCCTAGAAAATACTTCAACTCCCCCATCATAGACATCTTGAATTTTTGAACCATGATCCTACTAAACTCTTCACATGTAGATTTGTTAGTAGACCCAAATATAATATCATCAACATAAATTTGGCATACAAACAAATCTTTAGCAGTAGTTTTAGTAAAGAGAGTAGGATCGGCTTTACCGACTTTGAAGCCATTAGCGATAAGAAAATCTCTTAGGCATTCATACCATGCTCTTGGGGCTTGCTTGAGCCCATAAAGCGCCTTAGAGAGTTTATAGACATGGTTAGGATACTCACTATCTTCAAAGTCAGGAGGTTGCTCAATATAGACTTATTCCTTGATTGGTCCATTGAGGAAGGCACTCTTCATGTCCATTTGATAGAGCTTAAAGCCATGGTAAGTAGCATAGGCAAGTAATATACGAATTGACTCAAGCCTAGCTACGGGTGCATAGGTTTCACCAAAATCCAAACCTTCGACTTGTGAATATCCCTTGGCCACAAGTCGTGCTTTGTTCCTTGTCACCACACCATGCTCATCTTGCTTGTTGCAGAATACCCACTTGGTTCCTACAACATTTTGGTTAGGACGTAGAACTAAATGTCATACCTCATTCCTCGTGAAGTTGTTGAGCTCCTCTTGCATCGCCAGCACCCAATCCGAATCTTTAAGTGCATCCTCTACCCTGTGTGGCTCAATAGAGGAAACAAAAGAGTAATGTTCACAAAAATGAGCGACTCGAGATCGAGTGGTTACCCCCTTATGAATATCGCCGAGGATGGTGTTCACGAGGTGATCTCTTTGAATCGCCTGGTGGACTCTTGGGTGTGGCGGCCTTGGATCTTGTTCATCTTCCTTGTCTTGATTATTGGCATCTCCCCCTTGATCATTGTCCTCCTCTTGAGGTGGCTCATCTTCTTGATCTTCATTTTCATCATCTTGAGCTTGATCCTCATCTTGGGTTGGTGGAGATGCTTGCATGGAGGAAGATGGTTGATCTTGTGCTTGTGGAGGCTCTTCGGATTCCTTAGGACACACATCCCCAATGGACATGTTCCTTAGCGCGACGCATGGAGCCTCTTCATCATCTAGCTCATCAAGATCAACTTGTTCTACTTGACAGCCATTAGTCTCATCAAACACAATGTCACAAGAAACTTCAACTAGTCAGTGGACTTGTTAAAGACTCTATATGCCCTTGTGTTTGAATCATAACCAAGTAAAAAGCCTTCTACAGCCTTAGGAGCAAATTTAGATTTTCTACCTCTTTTAACAAGTATAAAACATTTGCTACCAAAGACTCTAAAATATGAAACATTGGGCTTTTTACCGGTGAGGAGTTCATATGATGTCTTCTTGAGGATTCGGTGTAGATATAACCGGTTGATGGAGTAGCAGGCGGTGTTAATCGCCTCCGCCCAAAACCGATCTGGAATCTTGTACTCATCAAGCATGGTCCTTGCCATGTCAAGTAGAGTTCTATTCTTCCTCTCCACTACACCATTTTGTTGTGGCATGTAGGGAGAAGAGAACTCATGCTTGATGCCCTCGTCCTCAAGAAAGCCTTCAATTTGAGAGTTCTTGAACTCCGTTCCATTGTCGCTTCTTATCTTCTTGATCCTCAATCCGAACTCATTTTGAGCCTGTCTCAAGAATCCCTTTAAGGTCTCTTGGGTTTGAGATTTTTCCTACAAAAAGAATACCCAAGTGAAGCGAGAATAATCATCCACAATAACTAGACAGTACTTACTCCTGCCGATGCTTATGTAAGCTATCAGGCCGAATAGATCCATGTGGAGTAGCTCAAGTGGTCTGTCGGTCGTCATGATATTCTTGTGTGGATGGTGAGCACCAATTTGCTTCCCTGCTTGACATGCGCTACAAATCTTGTCTTTCTCAAAATGAACATTGGTTAGTCCTAAAATGTGCTCTCTCTTTAGAAGCTTATGAAGATTCTTCATCCCAACATGGGCCAGTCGGCGATGCCAGAGCCAACCCATGTTAGTCTTAGCAATTAAGCAAGTATCAAGTTCAGCTCTATTGAAATCAACTAAGTATAGCTGACCCTCTAATACTCCCTTAAATGCTATTGAATCATCACTTCTTCTAAAGATAGTAACACCTACATCAGTAAATAGATAGTTGTAGCCCATTTTGCATAATTGAGAAATAGAAAGCAAATTGTAATCTAATGAATCTACAAGAAAAACATTGGAAATAGAATGGTCAGGTGATATAGCAATTTTACCAAGTCCTTTGACCAAACCTTGATTTCCATCCCCGAATGTGATAGCTCTTTGGGGATCTTGGTTTTTCTCATAGGAGGAGAACATCCTTTTCTCCCCAGTCATGTGGTTTGTGCACCCGCTATCAATGATCCAACTTGAGCCTCCGGATGCATAAACCTACAAAACAAATTTAGGCCTTGTTCTTAGGTACCCAAATGGTCTTGGGTCCTTTCACATTAGAAACAAGCACCTTGGGTACCCAAACACAAGTCTTGGAGCCCTTGTGTTTGCCCCCAACATATTTGGCAACTACCTTGCCTGATTTGTTAGTGAGCACATATGAAGCATCAAAAGTCTTAAATGAAATATTAGGTTCATTTGATGCAATAGGAGATTTCTTTTTAGGCATTTTAACATGGGTAGAACGCCTAGAGCTAGAAGCCTCATTCTTATAAATAAAAGCATGGTGAGAAACAGAATGAGTCTTCTTAGCATGAATTCTCCTAATCTTATCCTCAGGATAACCAGCAGGATATAAAATATAGCCCTCGTTATCCTGAGACATGGGAGCCTTGCCCTTAACAAAATTAGACAATCTCTTAGGAGTATTAATTTTAACATTGCCTCCCTGTTGGAAGCCAATGTCATCCTTAATGCCTGGGCGTCTCCCACTATAGAGCATGCTTCTAGCAAATTTAAATTTTTCATTTTCTAAGTCATGCTCATTAATTTTGTCACTAAGTTGAGCTATGTGATCATTTTGTTGTTTAATTAAAGCTAGGTGATCATGAATAGCATCAACATTAATGTCTCTACATCTAGTGCAAATAGTAACATGCTCAACGGTAGATGTAGAGGGTTTGCAAACATTTAATTCATCAATCTTAGCATGTAAAATAGCATTCTCATCTCTAAGATTGGAAATAGAAACATTGCAAACATTTAAATCTTTAGCCTTAACAATTAATTTTTCATTCTCAACTATAAGGCTAGAAAGTGATTCATTCAACTTGTCAATCTTAGCAATTAAATTGGCATTCTCATTTCTAAGACTAACAATTGAATCATCACAAACATTTGACTTCTCAACCTTAGCAATTAATTTAGCATTTTCATTTCTAAGGTTAGAGATAGTGTCATGGCAAGTGCTAAGCTCACTAGTTAATTTCTCACATTTTTCTATCTCCTGAGCATAAGCATTTTTAACCTTAACATGCTTCTTGTTTTCCTTAATAAGAAAGTCCTCTTGGCTATCCAAGAGTTCATCCTTCTCATGAATAGCACTAATTAATTCATTTAATTTTTCCTTTTGTTGCATGTTTAGGTTGGCAAAAAGAGCAAACAAATTTTCTTCATTATCACTAGAGTTATCCTCATCACTAGATGTTGCATATTTAGTGGAGGCTCTAGATTTTACCTTCTTTTTGTCGTCCTTTGCCATGAGGCACTTGTGGCCGATGTTGGGGAAGAGGAGGCCTTTGTTGATGGCGATGTTGGCGGCGTCCTCATTGGAGGAGGCGGTGGAGCTCTCATCAGAGTCCCACTTCCGGTAAACATAGGCATCGCCACCCTTCTTCTTGTAGTACCTCTTCTTCTCCTTCTTCTTCCCCCTCTTGTCGTTATCCCTGTCACTATCACTAGATAAAGGACATTTAGCGATAAAATGATCAGGCTTACCACATTTGTAGCAAACCTTCTTGGAGTGGGGTTTGTAATCCTTCCCCTCCTTTGCTTGAGGATTTGGCGAAAGCTCTTGATGATGAGCGCCATCTCCTCGTTGTCGAGCTTGGAGGCGTCGATGGGGAGTCTACTTGATGTAGATTCTTCTTTCTTCTCCTCTGTCGCCTTGAATGCAACGGGTTGTACCTTAGGTACGGAGGAGGCACCTTGCTCGATGATTTTCTTGGAGCCTTTGATCATCAATTCAAAGCTCACAAATTTTCCTATAACCTCCTCGGGAGACATTAGCTTGTATCTAGGATCACCACGAATTAATTGAACTTGTGTAGGATTAAGAAAAACGAGTGATCTTAGAATAACCTTGACCATCTCATGGTCATCCCATTTAGTGCTCCCGAGATTGCGCACTTGGTTCACCAAGGTTTTGAGTCGGTTGTACATGGCTTGTGGCTCCTCTCCTTGGTTGAGCATGAACCGACCGAGCTCCCCCTCGATCGTTTCCATCTTGGTGACCTTGGTCACCTCGTCTCCTTCGTGCACGGTCTTTAGTACGTCCCAAATCTCTTTAGCACTTTTCAACCCTTGCACCTTATTATACTCCTCTCGACTTAGAGAGGCGAGGAGTATAGTAGTGGCTTGGGAGTTGAAGTGCCGGATTTGGGCAACCTCGTCCGAATCGTAATCTTCGTTCCCCGGCGATGGTACCTGCACTCCAAACTCAACAATGTCCCAAATACTAGTATGGAGTGAGGTTAGGTGATTCCTCATTTTATCACTCCACATGTTATAATCTTCACCCTCAAAACGGGTGGTTTGCCTAGTGGGACAGAAAGTAAAGGAGTATGTCTAGAAATACAAGGGTAGCGTAAGGGGATCTTACTAAACTTTTTGCGTTCATGGCACTTAGAAGTGATGGACGACGCTTCGAAGCCGGAGGTGGATGGTGATGAAGAGTCGGTCTCGTAGTAGACCACCTTCCTCATCTTCTTCTTCTTGTCGCCGCTCCGATGCGACTTGGTGTGTGAAGGGGATCTCTTCCCCTTGTTGCCGAACTCTCCTGATGGAGACTTCCTGTGGCTTGTGGCGGGCTTCTCGCCGGTCACGACCTCCTTCTTGGCGTGATCTCCCGACATCACTTCGAGCGGTTAGGCTCTAATGAAGTACCGGGCTTTGATACTAATTGAAAGTCGCCTAGAGGGGGTGAATATGCAGAATCTAAAAATTACAAACTTAAGCACACACTACAAGCTGGGGTTAGTGTTAGAAATAAAGTCGAGTCCAAAAGAGAGGGCGAAAACAAATCACAAGCAAATGAAGAGTGTGGCATGGTGATTTGTTTTACCAAGGTTCGGTTCTTGCAAACCTACTCCCCATTGAGGTGGTCACAAAGACCGGGTCTCTTTCAACCCTTTCCTTCTCTCAAACGGTCACCTAGACCGAGTGAGCTTCTCTTCTCAATCAATTGGGACACTTAGTCCCCACAAGGACCACCACAACTTGGTGTCTCTTGCTTTGATTACAAAAGTCTTGGGAACAAGAAATGGGGAAGAAGAAAAGTGATCCAAGCGCAAGAGCTCAAAAGAACATGGCAAAATTCTCTCTTCTAGTCACTATTGCTTTGAGTGGAATTGGGGACTTGGAGAGGCTTTGATTCAATCTATTTGTGCCTTGTATTGAATGCACTAGCTCTTGTATTGAATGTGTTGGCTGAAAACTTGGATTCCTTGAAGTGTGGTGGTTGGGGGTATTTATAGCCCCAACCACCAAAGTGGCCGTTGGGGATGGCTGCTGTCGACGGGCGTACTGGACAGTCTGGTGCGCCACTGGACACTATCCAGTGCGCCAGCCACGTCACCCAACCGTTAGGGTTCGACCATTGGAGCTTCTGACAGCTGGGCCACCGGACAGTCCGGTGGTGCACCGGACAGGTCCTGTTCACTATCCGGTGCGCCTTCTGGCGCCTGCTCTGACTTCTGCGCGCGTAGTCCGCACTGTACACTTTTGCAGACGACCGTTGGCGCGCTACCCATTGCTCCCGCTGGCACACTGGACAGTCCGGTGCTACACCGGACAGTCCGGTGAATTATAGCGGAGAGCATTTTCTAGAAACCCAAAGCTGAGGAGTTTGAGTTGATCTACCCTGGTGCACCGGACAGTCCGGTGGCACACCAGACAGTCCGGTGCGCCAGACCAGGACAGCCTTCGGTTTTCTTTGCTCCTTTGTTTTGAACCATTTCTTTTAACTTTGTATTGCTTTGTTGTGAACCTTTGGCACCTGTAGAACATATATTCTAGAGCAAACTAGTTAGTCCAATTATTTGTGTTGGGCAATTCAACCACCAAAATCATATAGGAAAAGGTTTGATCCTATTTCCCTTTCAGTTCTCAACGGCGATTGTGTCCTGACTTAGCATCTCTTGTTGTCTTATTCTATAGTTTTGCCTTGCACTCTTTTCACATGGTTTCATATTACGCAACGTCCTTTGTTCCCTAGTTTGAGTTGCACATCGAGCTCTTTCTCGGATTCTCTTACGTTCCTTTGCCTCTAACACTTTCGAATACTCATGGTGTACAACATTTTCTTTGTTGCGTGACGCACGACGTTTCTTCAATTCATTTTTTTCATCACTCATCGCCGCGTATCGTGCTCTTTCTCTTTCTCATTTACGTTGTCTTGCATCCGCACATACTACTGAACAATTATAGGTTTTATTTTTTAAAACCTTATTGAAATGTCAAATAAGGCATCTTATATTATTAGAAGATATACCTTCAACAGTGATGTTGGACAGTTCTTTTAATGGAGAACGAACATCATTATTTGGGAGCAGGTCCATCTACGTATTTCAGGCAGCCACAAAACCTATATGAGAGGATGAGTCACCTTATCATACTTCAACAAAGGATAATATACGCTCAATTTCCAATCGGATAACATTGATTCGAAGAGATAGGGAAAGTCCTAATGAGCAAATTGGTACGTTCAGTTAAATGGTAGGCAATCAATGAGAATCAAAGTCAACATATAAGACTAACTCCAAAAAGGACCTCTAAAGGGTCCTATACCCTAAATTTAGAGGATGAGGTCGTCCTCTACTCCCTCCAGCAGCGTCCTCTAAACGGTCCTCTAAATTTAGAGGATGCTGCTGGATCCTCTATATATGTATGTACAAAAATTAAAAAATTAAAAATGTCTCTAATATAGGTATTTGTGTATAGAGGACATGATTTAGAGAATGTTGTTGAAGAGGAAAGAAATATAGAGAATGTAATCTTTTAGGCTGTCTCCAACAAGAGAATGCAAATGGTTCTATACGCTATATTTAGCGTTTCTCATCATCCTGAAGCTATCCAACAGCGTCCTCTATCATGTCCGCTAAATTATAGTGCTTGTCCTTCGGCCGTTGCATTTGGCGATTTACTATGTATCCTCTATCCGTCCAAACCTCCGGCTCATTGTTGTTCATGACGCACGCGCGCGAATTGCCGAAGACGAGCACCAACGCGTCACGATAGTGCACAGATGCTTCTAGGAACGATGCCAACAGAAGGGAATTTGGGGATTTTTCACTCTTGGGAATTGAAATAAAAATACATTTCCAATTTTTAATGTAATATATTGAGGGCAAAATTATACGAAAAAGATAGAATAAATATTGTATGTAATAGATTCTGTTAATACTGTAGCTATAAAGAACCAAATTTAAAGGATGTTGCTGGAGACTAAGAAGATATAGAGAACCAAATTCAATTATTTTGAAACATTATTACTTTTCAAACTGATATATTATACATTAAAATGTCCTTGGATAGTTAATTTCCTTACTCTAATAATGTTCTACTTATTTTATTATATATTATTATTTCTTGTTTCACCTTCTTAATTAATCAGTATATGCACGGAATGCCACTAAGGTGCTTTCCAATTCGTATGGTTTAGATCGCAAGCGGTCCTAAACTCATGTGTATATTCAGTATATACATGCTAAAATTTGTTTCGTTTCTTGAGTAACACGATCATCATTATGTCGTTCCTACCGCAATTTCCTCGACGGCACGATCATCA
Organism: Zea luxurians; assembly: GCA_029449295.1. Lineage (NCBI taxonomy): Eukaryota > Viridiplantae > Streptophyta > Magnoliopsida > Poales > Poaceae > Zea > Zea luxurians. Next base: position 72,375,288 of record JAOPSE010000013.1, on the reverse strand, counting down.
TTATGCAAATGACATAAGCTTGTATAGATCAAGAACCATGCTAACAGTGATGAAGAAAGATGAATGAAGACTAATGATGGTGAACTTATTTATTAGCTCATAGAAAGGTCACATAGGTTTATACAAAGTGATCACCTTTGAGACCGAACACACGACTAATACAAATAGAGCACAAATCATTACTACTAAGTTTCATCTAAAACATAACTAACAAAGTATCTACTATAACAAGCTAGAACACGTCTCAATCAGATATCACAGTTGCGAGATGTGCCCGTCTGTTCTCAAGAAATCTGTCGACGATATGACTCCTTGGATTTTGAATCAACGAACGTCGAATAGCTACAATTTAGAACATGATTTGTAAGAACATGATTATTTTAAATTATTTTCCTTTTAATTTTAGTTGTAGTTTATAACTATATTATAAGAACCACTCACTCTTCAAGTGGTATGTAGTGTGATGATCTGGGTTGAAATGAACGGTGCTGTAATCCGAGGTTTCCAAGCATCCTATTGTTACAATAATTAATAAGCATAAGAATTGAGTTCATGTTGAAAGATTTTAGGTACAAGAGAAATTATCGTGTTTATTGTTAAGACACAGCATAGTTCTAGTAATTATGTTATTGTCAACTCTAGCTAACGACCATCGTAAAGCATTTCTTTGCAAGAGATCAGTCCATACCCCCACGATGATTAGATCCCACCTATAAAAACATTAATTTTGTCTGAATAAGACCTAACAATTACTTAATGCTTTCAAAAAAATAATGCAACTATAAATTAGTGTCACCTAGAATCCATTAGTACAGTCTCTCTATACGGCCTTCCACCGATATGCTTTAATGGCTCTAAATGAAGAACTATGCCAATAATGTCTGAGCAATTTACATGTGATTAGTTATCTTTGAATAACTTATACATCAGCCATTAGTAATATATATAAACCATATGGAAGGAAGGATCATTACCTACGGATGACTTATGCGGTTATTGATAAACCTCATGAAATGGCATAAGATACTTTGGAAATGGAAGAAATTGGATTGGCTTGATGAATGGCTCCACAATAGTATGTGTTATCAGTGCAATCTCTAGCCCATGTCGAATATTCCAAAATTGAATCTCCTCCCAATTTAGACAGAATCCCACTCTATACAATGTATATGTGCATCCTTGTGTGAGTAAGGCATCGAACCGTGGAACATTATTGCGGCTTGAAATTGCTTCCATTTTGGATCCCTAGATATATGGGAATACAGGTCGTATGAGTCAAAGAATTTTATTATAACAACATGACTATATTGACTCTATTTTAAAGCTTGAAGTAACTCATAGTGATATCATGTAGGATGAAGTGTTGACTATCATGACGCCTAGGAAACTTAACAACTACCCTCGCAAAGACACTCTTTATTTGTGGTAAGCTATTGACATCTTGAACATCATCAAATAACACGAAACTATATAAAACACGAACTTTATCTTAAGTTCTTCATTCATATAATAAGTGTGACAAGTGAACTATATATACTTACGGAGGAAAGGGACGAATGCCTGGAACTGTCCTATTTTGGTTTAGTCTACCTGATCCCACCATTGATCTTGTAGGACCAATCATGGCATTATTGCAAAGAAAACATCATTAAAAGGATTAAATGACAAAGTCCCTCTGTCAAACAAATAGATTTCTTTTACATCATAATGAAATTACAAGAAACTATTTTGTAGAAAGGTTAGACTCTATCTACGTCTTTGTTCTTTAAGAAACCTAGCAGCAAATTAAAGATTTTTCATATAACAATATTTAAAGTTAAATCATAAAATGTAACATAATTTGTCCAATTTTATTTAACTTTGGTTTATGTTTCTTGCCACAGAGTACAGGTAATGATTCCTTTTTTCTTATTAACAATCAGTTTGCTGATTTGCCATATTAATTTGTTTTGCGGGAAGTCAAGGAGTTGTATTCAAGATCATGGGTGGATGTGACAAGAAAATGAAGTAATGATTCAAATATTACAATTCTGGATGGTGACTTAGAAGCATACAGAAGGTATTGGTAGAGATCATTTTCATGAAAATGAGATGTTCTACGGTTTACTCATCTTGTGTGGTTGAACAAGCAGGAATCAAACACAAAGGAAATCACTAAAAGGAGCGTAGGAAAAAGATACCGAACTAACAAGTACTCTCACTTAAGGGTGTTTCGCTTTGTGTTGAACTATAGACATAGAAAGAAGAATGAAGAGAAGCAGGTGAGAGAGAAAATGTTGGGCAGGTGCAAGTGCACCGTATAGAAAGCATACTACTAGCTAATCCTTTCAACTATCATTTTAGCATCAACCTCTATACACCGGAAGCATGCGTGTATATAAACTTCATACCCCAATAAATACCCCTAATACACACAAGTTTGTCATGTCCATATATATTAGTTTGAATTTTAATTTTAATTTGTCTTCAATACAATGCATGTGCTTTTACAATTTGGTAATAGACATGACATAACAAGACATGTTCAAACTGTAATAGTAGAACTGGTCATTCAAATATTCAATATAAAAGAAATAGTATTAAGAAGAAAAAATGAAAGCATGAAGGCACTAACCAAATTTTTGTTGGACAATACAGAGCTGCAAAGATGGGTGCAGAAATTGAGGCGAACCCAACTCCGAATTTCACTGGGTAGTCAAAACAACCCATGATTATTATAGAAAACATAAGTATTCACATTCTGAGATATAAAATAACAAAATATTTTGCACAGTAAAAAGAAACTGGTATTCTCTATTAGAAATTTCATAGGAATGCCAAACTAAGATGACAGAACTGAAATACAATGATGACACTTTATTTATTTGACTCTATTACATTTAAAAAGTACTCCAATATTAGAGGTACCTAATATGCGCATAACTGAAATCTGCCTACAAGCTATGTTATCAACAAAAAACCAAGTTTATATCTGCAAAATAGTCTAAATATCAAGGATGAATTAGCAGAATGTACTTAGGGAAAAACGATTAGTCCTATATATCCTACAAACAAACATATATTTATTATATTACAAATATGCAGTTAAACATTAGTCCATTCATCAAAAGATACAACATAAAACATATTCTAAAAGGGAGCAGTTAAACATTAGTCCATTCACAGTTTTTTCTCGTCAACATTTAGCATTTAGTAAAATAAGTTCAAAGTTGATGATACTTGCCATACTTTTCAAGTCCAAGGAGGAACAATCTGCAAAATCAAAATCAAGTTAAAGAGCATTTAAATAACAGACAACAGACTCTGGGTGGATGAAGCTTTTGAGAATAGGTTATAATGTATGTCCACTTGACCAGTCTCCAGAAGAAAGAACCAATGGTTAAAATAAACTATTCAGCTCTTGCATACAAGTTACTTATGTTAAATATAGTCACCTAGAGCATTCAGATTTCAGGAGAAAAAAGAAAGTTGAATGTGTCATACATGATATGTCGCCACTTGAATTGTTCTTAAAAATAATACTTGACAGTGTGCCCATGTCAGTGGAAAAAACATCTCTTTAGCTTTATGCATAATATAAGCTGCTTGGAAAATAGCAGCATTCTCAAGCTATTTGTAACTACTATTACTACATCAACCCCCACGCTTCTGCTTCATCATTAGCAGTATGTATTTTCATCTTCTGACTTTGGCTCAACAAGCTAACTATATTCAGACACAATTTTAGTCATCCAACCATTAAAATCACAAGTGTGGAACCAATCTTTTTGGTTCGAGAAAAAGAAGGAATCCATCTTTTTCCGAGAAAAATGGAACCCAGCTTTTGCTCTTTTTCCTGTAACCCTTGCTTACCCAAATTTCATCTTTATCACTCACACAATACGACGTATATTGAAAACTTATCACTCATCTAACAGAAATACCATCAACAAACCAACAGCAATGGGTTTGTACATAAAAATAGGGCTACTTGTAAAAGGTGCATATAGCACCTACACCACTACATGCACATATGAATGCATGATAACTTCAAAGTTAGCAAGTTAATACTGAATAGAGCATTTTGTAAAAGATGTCACGTAGCAAATATCAGAAAGTGATAAGAACAGTAAACAGAAACCAGGGGGACAGAAGAGTATATACCAATAAGCATGCAATCATGCATAGAACAGAAACACCTAATTATAGGGGGCTAGAGATTCATTAGCAAGTCATGCAACTGAAGAATGAATGAAGAGAAAAAAGAGCTATATTGTACTTGCATTTTCCTTTCATTGGCTACCTGGCACAAAAAAAATCATATCATGGGGACTACTTTACTAAGGTAGGTCCATTTAGCAAATGTGGAAGGACAGTTTGCTCCCTAAATAGTACAAATGTACAATGGAACAAGACCATGACACATGTAGAGACAACATAAAATATGGATAGGTGCATCCAATATGCTTTTGTTCCCGAAAACTTTGATGCTTATGTAAATTACATTTACCATTGTTTGAAAGCACTAATGTTCATGCAAAAGCCAAAAGAAAATTAAAACATCTAGGTGCCACTAATATTATCCATCACTTAACGATTAAAACTTGTACATGCAGATGATGTAGTAATTCCAATATAGTACAGTACACTTATTCAACAAAGCATCAATGTATAGATTACAATAATTGCAAGCATTGAGTCAGACTAACAGAGCTCTCAGTAAATTATCTAGTCCACCTATAGGAGAATGGCAGCTGAAAAGATTCATGCACAACATACCAAAACTACAAAAACACACAAACCAACACTCCACCCTGCAATGAACTTAAAATTAAACAACAAAAGATGACAATCTAAGTAACAGATTTCAAAAACTCTGGGCTAAGTAAATCAAAGGAAGTATGCAGCAATCTATTTAATCCACCAATGCATGGTGGCACCTAAAAATAATCATGCAGGAAATGCCAAAACACACAAACCAACACTCATCCGTAAGTAACAAAAATTCAAGTAAAACTAACAGAGCATGCATCAATTCTAATCCACCAATAGGTGAAAAGCAACTGAAAAGAATCATGACGCACATACCAGAACCGCCAAAATGCAAAAAACGACACTCATCGCACCCAGCTTAGGCATTTAGCAGCAACAGCTAACTATGTAAGTAACAGACAAGGTGCCAACCTGACAAAACTGACTTATACCCTATTAAACTAAACCCTACAATGGTCTGTTGCACTACTAATTCAAAACTAAGTGTTGGCTAATGAACGCAGGTGGTAGAAAGGGACATCGGTGGATTTACCGGACCTAGCAATGTGTCGAGAGGCTACGGGGTTGTCCAGGCTCTCTGTGGAACTCTTCCACCTCTGGCGGCGACGCGTGCTCGAGCTCGCACATAGAGGACAGGGTAGAATGGGAATGGAGTTGATTGTCCTCGCTCTCTAGGGAACTCCACCAGCACTGGCGTACACACGTGCTCGAACAACACAGAGAATGCGTAGGCTCACCATTTATCTTTATCGAATGCATGCTGACCTAGGCGAAGTGGAGGTCGTGCAGAGGAGGAAGTGTGCGGGAGTGGAGGTCATGGGCCTAAGTAGGGTAGGGGGGAGTTCGCTAACTCGGGATGGAATAGGTCGTGGGGAGAGCGGTTACTCCGACTGGTCGCGCGGTGCGCAGAGCAGCGGGTGGGGCGATGGTGGCCGCGCGACTGGTGAGGCAAGGCTATCTGCCGAGGGGGAGGCCACCAGTGAGTGAGGAGCGACCGATGGGGCGGTGGAGGCTTACCGGCGGAGGAGAGCCCATCGACCTATCTCGTTAGGGGGCGGTGGCTCATTAGGGGGCGGTGGAGGCTCGCCGGCGGGGTTTGACCGCCGCGCGGTGAAGAGTGCGCGGTGAAGGCTCTAGGGTTTTTCATTTCAAGTTCCAGATGGGCCTTATAGAATTTGATTGATAGATGGGCCTCATACGGTAACCAAATAACTTAGCCCACGTAGGCTACCGCAGCGCAAATATAATGTACCATATCGGCCAGCCAAAGGTTGCGGTACCAACTTATAGACCTTCCTGCTACAGAGGAAGCAGTCAACTCGTGTAGTCAGCTCTCGGTATTGTCAACTTGTGTCGAATTTTTGCGCGAGCGAGCACGTGGACCCAGCGCGCGGATGGCAAGGTGAGGGCGCGGCTAGCACGATCGGTTAGCGTGGCGATGGACGATCCAGATTGAATGAAGGCAGAACGGCAGGCTACCCTTACAGCCTTAATAAGTAGTAGAGATTCGCATCCGTTATCCGAAAAAAGTCCGGATATCCGAAAATTCCATCAGAACCAGTGTTCGCCATCTTCGAATCCTGATTCGGACGGAAATTATCTGAACCATATTACATCCCTAGCAATGGCTCTCTGCGCCAACGGTCAACTCTGTCAAGTGAACAGTGACGAACAGTACCGCGGTAGAAGTCGCAGCAGCAAAGTCAGAGGGGCTCCGGACTGTCCGGTGCAGCAAGACGACAAACAGCTCCAACGGTTAACTGCTTAGAACCCTAACGGACAAGCTGACATGGCACGCACCGGACAATACACAATACATGTCCGATGGCGCACCGGAGTGTCCGATGCGCCCATCGCCAGCAGCCTTCACCAACGACTATGGAAGTGGTTGGGAGCTATAAATACCCCCCAACCACCTCATTCATATCTATCCAAGCATTCCAAACATCTCATTCAATACAAGAGCAAAAGACTCCACTCCAAGACACATCAAATAGATTGAAACCTCTCTAAGCCTCCAAATCAACTCAATTCCATTAGGGACTTGAGAGAGGGTGTGTTTGTGTTCTTTTGTTGCTCTTGTCGCTTGGATTGGCCTTTTTCTTTTCACATTCTTACTCTCAAGTGCTTTGTAAGCGAAGCAAGAGACACCAAGTGTGTGGTGGTCCTTACGGGGTCTTAGTGACCCGTGAGATTAAGGAAGAAGGCTCACTCGGTCTAAGTGACCGCTTGAGAGAGGGAAAGGGTTGAAATAGACCCGGTCTTTGTGACCTCCTCAACGGGGACTAGGTTCTTTGGAACCGAACCTCAGTAAAATAAATCATCGTGTTCACTCGCCTTGATTCTTGTTTGATTTGTTTCCCTCCTCTCTAAACGTTTCCTTGCTAGTGTGAATTTGAGTTGGCTCCTGTACGTTATCCGCAACCCTTGAGCAACTCCTAGCAAGAGAGATATTCTTTTGGGATTGAATTTAATTCTAACGTTAACCCCGGCTTGTAGTGTGTGTTTAAAGTTATAAATATCAGAATTCGCCTATTCACCCCCCTCTAGGCGACTTTCACAGACGTCACTAATGGCGTCAGTTTCTGGTTGGCTGTAACGGTAGCTCTAATGGTGACCGTTACTGTCAGTTGGCCTCCCTCCGCACGTGTATATATACAGAGGAGGTGAGGCTGCTTCTGGTTACGACAACAGTACGAAGAGAGAACACACGTACAATTCTCAGACGTGTTGCGTACAACCCATCCCCGTCTCACTTTCTGCGAGCATAAAAAGTGTGGGAGAGCATGTCTCCGAAATCGCCGTCCGCGGAGAGACTTGCACGGGTGTGCGGGCGATCAGGTTTTTGAGCGTACTCGCTTCGTTCGCTCGACCAGCGCTGATCAAGTTCCTCGTCACTGGCGCCGTTCGTGAGACTGCACTACAAACATCTGCCTGCGTACGACTACATCGAACATACACACGAGATGTCTTATGTAAATGAAGCCACTGATGCCTTGAGCATCAGTCCCTCCAAGGCATCAGTCCCTCCACAAGGTACATTCTGTTTTTAGTAATTGTGCATGTTTTACAATTATTTATTACTTATGTGAGTAGTGATACACATGCACATACATATGGTCACATATATTATTATGATTTTCTAGATTAAATTAAAACTAAAAATACATATTTATCCAACATCTCGTAAAATGAGAGAGAGAGCAACTTCCCAACTCTTGTGATCTTTTCTCTTTTTTTATAAGGGATCTTGTGACTTTTGGCAACAAATTGCCGAAAAGGCAAAAAAAGAATCCAAGCCCCTTTTCTCTTCGTCACACCGCTAATCTAGTCAGACAGAGCATCAACGAGTGAACTACGGATAAACAAAAAAGTTTTTAGATCAGATGCACGTCGAAAAATCTACGCGCAACCCGGTGCCACCAAAAGCTGGATGATGAAAGCATTTAATAAAGATGACAACAACGTCGTGCATATCTGATTAGCCTGGAACAGCAAAAGTAAAGCATCCACTGACCGGCCTTCATGGCCATCCACTGACGACTTTGCCTGCCGTTAAGAAATTCGCGAGGCGTTGTCCGAGTGAGTGTACCGTACCGTACAGTTTGATGACATGTTATCCTCACGAAATCCAACCAGGCCATTTCATGGTACAATGCGCAGAGCATCTTATGCTATGTCCTCTGGACCCAAAAATTCAAGCACATGAACGTCCCAAAAGAAAAACACTACAGATACAACAATTCTTTTGAGGTTGGTGCGAGGGAGCACCAATACAATTATTGACCTTTTCAAGTACTCCCCTGATCCCCTTTCTTACAATCTGTTGCTCTTCATGAGCTCTATAAACTCGCCGAAGGCTGTAAAACACAAAACATGAATCGAGACATCAGCTAAATCACATTAAGATAGCAAGCACGTTGTACTCCATGGTGGACCTATAGAAGATTCTAGTAAAAGAAACGTACCTGTGTCGGAGTCATGCGGACCAGGGGAAGACTCGGGATGGTACTGGAGAGACATAAGCTTCATCTTGGAGTACTGGAGGCCAGCGCAACTATTATCGTTGAGATTGACGTGAGTTACTTTTGCTCCTTCTGGGAGTGATTCTGGGTCAACTGCGTAGTTATGGTTCTACAGGGAAATGAATCATGCTTTAGGACAATACAAATCACAAATACAAGCTTCGAAGCATCACAAGTAAAAAAAACAAAGAATAGTGTTTTCAGATTTGGTAATATGGATTAGAGAAATGTAACAGCGTGGATACTACCATACTTAGGAGGTAAAACATAATCTTCTTGGTGGGAACCCCCACTTATTTCAACCAATAATCGATTTTATATCACAACTGACTTGTCATATTTACTCTCACTCTAGCAGTCTATACTGCTATTGGTTGTAGCATGATTGCCTATAACAAAACAAAATTACAATTCTATATGAAGACACTAAGAAACTCAAATTTACTGAAGGAACAGATGAAAGACGTGCAGCACCTCTCAACAAATAGAGATACAACAGTACACGGTCGGTGGTCATTGCGAGGATTAACATAAAGTAGTAATTATTTAAGCCCAACCCTTTTTTCAGCAGAATGAACATTGAGCTGGCTCAGTTCGTTGTAGGTGTGTGTATGCCCAGACCACCAAAGTTCAAAATCTCATCAAGTCTAATCTGCCAACCTGGGCGCTATTTCTCTCTTAATTTCAAAGATGCCTAGTTCCTCCTAGGTTGGTTTTTTTAACAGACATGACCAACATCAAGCATAAAAAAGTAAGAGGTAGGAACAAACCTGTGCACTTATGTCTACACGTCCACTACGGAGATCACAGACAGGGTGATTCCCGCCATGATGTCCAAATTTCATTTTAAATGTCTTCCCACCAAGAGCCTGCCCAATCAATTGGTGGCCCATACAGATGCCAAAAACAGGAACCTTCCCAATTATTTCTTGTACCGTCTTCACAGCATAGGGAACTGCAGCTGGATCCCCAGGACCATTGCTAAAAAGAACACCATCAGGCTTCAAATTGAGTACCTCTGAAGCAGGCCAATTTGCTGGAACAACTGTTATTTTGCATCCATATGATGTCAATCGTCTCAAAATATTATGCTTGATACCGAAGTCGTAGGCAACCACCTACAGAAGAAATGAAGCTCATATCAGGTACAATATTTATTTTGGGTGTGGGAAAGAGTGTCAATAGTCAATACTGACATGAAAAGTTTCACTTGACGGATCCCTCTTAAACTCCCATTCTGAATCAGTCTTGTCCGACCATTCATATGGAGCATCACATGTGACACCACTAATCAAATCAACTCCTGTGTAAATATCAACATGAATGTTTCTTTCATTATTAGAGCCAAGAAACTAACAGCTTAAACATCATCCAAAGGTCATTTGCAATAGTAATAACTACTAACGATATACTAAACATGGCATCCAAGGTGCTGAACAATATCAAATAACTAAGGGGGTGTTTGGTTTGAAAAATCACTCCATCCAAAATGAGGTGATGCATTATGAGTCCATTCCTCAAATTTGGTGGGATGAGCTCATTCCTCGTATTAGTACTAACTAACTAACTATGAGGAATGGGGTGCTGATGGATCAACTCATTCCACAAACCAAATAAAAAAGTAAGGAGTGAGAAGATGATGGACTAGCTCATTCCTAAAACCAAACACACTATAAATCACTCCCTTGAAGTAGTAGGAAATCAAAGAATTCCAACAGATCCAACCAATTTAAAAAAATTATATTTTAGCTGCTTCTTACAATCCTGTAATTTTTTTCCTGAACCCACTAAATTTTTAAGTGATAATTCACTGATTAATATCCAATTGCACCTAATTCTTTCAAAGGTCAAAACGAATATGATATCAGAGCAACAGCTCTTTAATTCAAATAACATAAATCAAAAGCAAAAGAATAAACAACTCAACAAATATAAAATTAGTTTCTCACTGGAATATGTTGGGAAAAGAAATCTATTATATCTAAGCTGACCACTATGCAGTCATTTAGGTTCATCAGTGGAGATAGATACTGAAGTGTGCATAAAAAAAGAAGTCACTTCTTTCAAGGACATTGCACATTGCTGCTTGATAAAGTTTTAACATACCAACAATTTTCCACTTTTGGGCCATTTCTAACAACTCATTGTCTGTCAGAGACTGATCAGTACTCAAGACACCAATAAGGCTACCATCTTCTCTTAATCTTCGTGTTATAGCACGTGTATCCACATCATCTGTCAAAAATGTAAATCCATGGTGAATTTAAATAATTCTTTGTTGCACGCGTATGACTGAGTCAGTGAGAGAGAGAGAGAGAGAGATGTTAGCTTCTATCACTTACATACTCCCATGATGTTAGAGAGAGAGAGAGAGAGATGTTAGCTTCTATCACTTACATATTCCCATGATGTTCCTCTTAATCAGATACTTCTCAAGTGTTTCTTTGCATCGCCAGTTGGAAGTACTACAACAGAAAATATCATTTTAGCAGATAAAGAGAAGGTAGTTCTTTTAAAATGCCAAAAAAACAAAACCAAAGGGAAAAAACCAACCATATGCTTAGATTTCTTATGATTAACCCACCAAGAAAACATTGGTTTGATTCTTCATCATCTGCAAGAGCATTATACTTCATTTCATGCTAAATTGTCAAAAAAAGGCATATTAAATCTCTCAAGTAGAGAAGTAACAAACCAGGATTAACGCCAGTGTTCCCAATATGAGGATTGGTCATTAAGACAAACTGACCAGCATAACTTGGATCAGTCAAAATCTCCTGATAGCTGCAACCACAAATGTGCCATGTAAGTAACAATTCTTAGTCCTACCTAGAATTATGGTGCATAATCATCAACATAACTGCATCGACAAGTCATGTTCAATAGTACAGAAAGGTTTGTCGTGGAAGTGCAGCACTATGAATGTCAAAACTATTACAATCTCTGTCAAACAAGAAGCCAACAAATCTAGCTATTATAACAAGCCTATCTTCTAACGACTTAACAATCTCTCTATCTCCACTTCTCCAGAGCCCAATGCCTCCGCTGAATATGATGAATAATATTATCTCCCCAGGTTGTCTCACCTCAATGAAGTTCTCCCGCTCACTCACCCCTCTTCTTGCAAGAACAACCAAAATTCAGCAATTGATCCCAAACAATTCTGTCACATCAAATTTGATGTAAACGGAAGCTTGTAACACTGAAATTTCTAGGTACAATGAGCTGACTGTAAGCTGGAACCAAATTTATAGTCATTTGTTTTCATTTGCTTCATATAACTATATGACTAAACTAAATCAATATGTGATACAGGTACAGTGAAATCGGGGAGGTTTGTTAGGTGACAGGAGTAAGTGTGCCCCAATCAAATATCTAAAGTCCTAGTATGAGGATTGCCTGTTTGACTGAGAAAACAAACAATAACCAACCAAGAGATGCAAAACATACCACCACTCAGATAAACAATAACCAAAAGACATGCAAAACATCGCCCCACTCAGACAAAAGCGTAACTCAGTCCAAAATGATTTACCCTGTCAGTGATGTGTTGAAAACAACTTCACCAACTTGTGTTCCTGAAGCACCAAAAGACTTGGCCGTCCACACTGATCCATCTTCCAGGACAAGACGAGCATCACTGAGCTTCCACGGCCTTTCCGCTGCATGGAGATTTCAAAAATAGTGAAACCAGAAATAATAGAGCTCTTAAATTGTAAGGTACATTACTGATGAATCGTGCTACAAAATCCCAAGCGCATACTCCACGTGCCGAATACAAAACTTGATATCTGAACAGCTAGTAAAGACAACCCACCTCCATCATCCGCAATGCAGGCCCTCTGCACGCCAGTGGCAACCTGCGTGGAAGAACACAGAACAGCTCAATCCCATAGGGGTAAAACAATCTGTGGCTTGTAAATATGGGATTCAGAATCCCATGGGAGCATGGGATTGGGATGAGACGATTGCAAAGGGTTTTTTTAAGCACCATACTCCACACAAACCAAACTAGTAAAGGAAGTCACTGGCGCTCAGTAGAGTAGCCAAATCTGCGGAAACGAAAATCTTGTCCGACGCTCACCTTGGCACGGATGCTGAGGACGCGGCTCCCACTTTGCCGGAGGCCAGTCGCAGGAGCCGAGAGGACAAACGAGCTGGAGCTCCGCTCGGCAGTCCAGCACGACTTGGCGACGGACAGACCCCGGGCGGTCGCGGGAGCCGTGGCCGGAGGCGCCGCCATCGTAGAGTGCAGACTGGGGCAGGGACGGACCAATTTTTCGCAAGGGGACTAGTTTTTAAGTGAGGGTTCGGGTGCAGGGGTTCGCACGGCAGGAAGAGAATACCTGATCTGTGTTCGTCGCCCGGTGAAATGGACTCAGACAAAATAATCCTTATAAATTAACTTAAACCGAAACCGAAATAATCCTTATAAATTTTGATTCATATTTCAGAAAACCAAAATAAATGGGATACTTTCTGTTCTAGATCTCAGAAACCGAATTAACCGAAAACTGAAATATAATAGACCCACAATAAACTAATGCTCCATTTAGACGTTGATATTGGATGGTATGAAATTGAATTGAATTCAATACTAAATCAGTTATGATATTGAAATAAGATGTAATTCTAATTCTACAGTTTTGATGTCACTGAATTAGAGTTTGAAATTGTATGGTCCAATCCCACGCAATACAGGATGATGCTCTGTATTGGGTGAGGGACTTTCTAGTTGTAGTCTAATTCTAAGGATTTGGGTAGGGCTGGAAAATAAGCTCGAGGCTCGCGAGCCGGCTTGAGCTCGGCTCGGCTCGGAGTAGCTCGTGAGCCTCGAGCGAGCCGAGCCGAGCTCGCCTTTTGGGCTCGTTCCCGTAGCGAGCCGAGCCGAGCCAATTAATAATTCAGATTACTTAATATGTAGAATAATGATGGATATTAGCTAATTTTATAAATTGTCAGTTTGTTCCTTAGCGTTTCATGATAGATATATGCCAATTAATAATTTAGATTACTCATAATAACTAATGATATCTATATATTTCATATTTATATACTAATAATTCACTATATAATGCAATTATATAATATCAGGGTGTGGCTCGCGAACCGAGTCGAGCCTGTTTCCCCAGCTCGTGAAATGGACGAGCCGAGCCGAGCTCGGTCAGCCACCGAGCTGCATCGAGCTCGGCTCGGCTCGTTTCCAGCCCTAGATTCGAGTCTCTGATTCTAATCTCAATTTAATGTGCAAACAAACAATAGAATTCTAGAAAGCTGATTCCAATTCCTAATTCATTGCTCAAATATCTACATCCAAATATGATATAATAGAATTTTAGGCATATCTCGATATAACCTTCCCAAATCCTAAGTATATAATGTAAGCACACAATCTCTCCAAATCAATCCATCTCCAACTTCAATCCTCTACCTGTCTAGTCATCTACAAACTTTTGCTAAACTTTAAAATTGTGTTGTTTTACTAATTTTGCTAAACTTTGGTATATTCAGTTAGAAATCGAAACCGAACCGAAAAAACGAAACTGATTTTTTTAGTTCCGTCTGTCCTGAATTCATATTTCGATTCCAGTTTTCTAAGAATCGGTTTTTTTAGAAAAACCCGAGAAACTAAATCGAGTGTAAACGAAAAACGAATGTCCAGCCAACCAGTGAAGATACCGACGAAGGCCTCGCACTCTACATTCTTCTACATCCTTTCTTCTCTAACATTTTCATCTTCTATATCTCATTTTCCTCAAGCATATCATTCATATATTGTCTAAATACCTATATCAGATATATATTTTGCTCTAAAATTGTATAAATACGTATTTGCAGGGACACATCTGTACTACTTATTAAGACGGTAAGGGTAGCCTGCCGTTCTGCCGTTTTGTGATCTCAGCCGTCCATTCTGCTGTTTGTGATCTCAGCCGTCCATTCTGCCGTGCATCCGATCCATGCAGCGGCCGGACCTGTTCTGCCAAGTGGGCCCCCAACGGCGGTACACACCCTCCCACGCAAAAGCAAAAATACACACCTCAGTGTAGCACTAGAGCTGGAAGAGTTGTGAACAATGGATGGTCCACAACAACACTTATAAGCCACGTTCTGTCTCTCTCAGTGGCCGATATGGTACTAATCAAACAAATCCCATACGAACGCCTGTGTCCTATCGTTCATGCAGCCCAGCAATTGGACGTGAGGCCCAGCTGCCCAGCGTGCAGCCTAGCGCCCCTGTGCAGCCCAGCGCCCCTCCTCTCGCTTGTCCGTCTGCAGCCGCTGCCTCCCCACATCCCCCACGCGAGCTGCCCCCGCGTTCACTCCGAGCGTCGGCCTCCCCGTGCGCAACCGTCCCCGGACTCCCCGTGCGCAACCGCCCCACCTCCGTGCGTTCTCTCCCGATGCGGGATCACCCTCCACCACCGACGCGAGCTCTCTCCGCCTCCCCTCCTCCCTTTGCCTCCACCGCCCCTCCCCCAACATCGTCGCGCCACGTCGCATCGCATGGCTGAGGACGACGCGGCGGCCGCGGTGGGCTCTCCCATCCTAGACCTGCTAGAGCCTCTGCTGCTCCACATCCTGGGCTTCCTCGACGACGCGCGGTCCCGGCACCGCGCCGCGCTGGCGTGCCACCGGCTCCTCGCGGCGGAGCGGGCCACGCGCGCCGCGCTCTCTCTGCGCGGGGACCCACGGTCAAACGCGTTCCTCTTCCTCAGGCCGACTTTCTGCTTCCCGGCGCTGGAGCGGCTTTACCTCTCCCTGGTGTCGTCGTGGGGCCACCCGTTCCTCTCCTCCGCGGCGCCGTCCACCGACGCCGTCGCACCGTCCGTGACACTGGATTGATTTTGGAATATGTAGCAACAATGAATAGAGGATAAGTAGTCACTTTTAGACACAGTGTATGAAAAGTAATATGTTTGTGCTCAGGTATCTAAATTTAAGGCACCTGAATTTTAACAACTTCAGTTGATCACTTTTAGACTTCAGTTGATCATTTTATATGAGTCATTTAAAAGCATAGTAAAAGCTTCCATAGGTTTAATCCTATGAAACAATCTATTTTAGACTAGCATCTTACTTCCTTTGATAATTAAAGAAGGGACAAAAAAATCCTGCTCATCTCATCCTTAAGTTTGATGTTTGCTATTAGTGTTGAACATAGTTCTACTGTGCAAGTACTTCACCTACATTGCACTTCTTTATGCCCATTTTTGGGAACACTAGGATGGTTATTGAGAATAGTCTAGAACCAAGGACACTTCAATTTTGAATGTATGTGTCAATTTTGAATCTCCGTTTGCAGGGAAGGGTGCTCCCAGCCCCCGTCGTGCCCCACGGCCCCTCCCAACCCTCGTCGTCGTAACAGAGGTATATTCTGCCCTGAATAAAATGATTTCTGCTTTATTGTATTTACACATGTTTTTATAAGGATGTAAGGAGGGCCCAAAACCTCGCCCCAAATCGACGCAGACCTACCATCGACGCACATTTGGGTGTTCGCTTAATCGTCCTATTTAAATTAGCAGGGTGCTGCGACAAGCCAGCGGATGAGCATGGCGATCCCGCTGGAGCAGTCCATCACGCCGGTGCTTCAGGACTTTATGAATCTCAACATATTCTATCTACCAGTGTATTACTGTGGAGGTGAGGAGCTTATGGTGATCAGGTCGTTGTTAGTAAGGGTATTTCATCCCTCTGTTGCTTTGGTCTTTCTTGTTGCGTCTGATGATAACGAAGTTTGTATTATTTGTTGCTCTGAGAGTTCTATGATTTGCGCTATAGCCTCGTCGTCGACTCCCACGTCCATGAGACCACCTAGGAGTTGCTCGTGTACAGCTAGCTCTACCAATTCGAGGGCCTCTCGAACTACACCTCTGGCATCATCGACCATGTCCGCCTCCAAGGGATGACGATGATGAGGAAGATACATAAGTGGGAGGTATTGATATACAAATCTTTTTAGTTAATAGATGGATAACAGCTATAGTGATATAATTGTTTGTTTTAATATGTCGTGAATTGCAATGGTTACAAGTGCCTTTGTTTTTTGTTTTGCGAGAAACATACCACTTGTCTGGTGTCAAGGTTCTTCATGGCCTTGATAAGGTTTTGGAAGGTGGTGCAGTTGTCATGACTCTTAGAGATCATAATATTCCTTCTAATGGGGATATCAATGAAAGTAAAGTTTCCTATCTCTTTCCCCGTTATCTTTTCTCCATCTGCCCATCTCCAACCATATGTTTTTGATGATTTTGTTCCTGTATAGATAACTTTCTATTGTATCATGCATGTGAACCTATTTGCTTTCATCTCTCATGACTTAGCCATTTGCTGTTGTAGGAAACGGGTGACGCCTAAGAGGGGGGGGTGAATTAGGACTTCTAAAACTTTCACTAAACTAGGCCACAATTAAATCCCTAGAGCAAAACCTATGCAAATAATCAAAACTAGAATGTGCAAACTAGGTTTTGTCTAAGTGTTGCTATCTCTACCGCAAAAGGCTAAGTTTCAATCTACACTAAATAAGTATGACTACAAGATTGAAACTTAAATGCTTAATATAAATGCGGAATGTAAAGAGCCAAGTAGAGAAGCAAACTCTCGTGGATGACGCCGGTATTTTTACCGAGGTATCCGGAACCACGCAAGGTCCCGACTAATCCTCGTTGGTGCCCCTACGCAAAGGGAAGCCCACACGAGGGCCAAGCACCACGGTCGAGTAACTCCGTAGAGAGCCGCGGGCCTTCTCCACGCGCAAGTGGTGCTCCGCTTCCGGCTCCTCTTGGACGCTCCCCGCCGTCTCCACTATCGAGCTTCCGGCCGAAACGCCGCGGGCCTCGTTCCCTCCGGTACACGGTGGCGGCCGTGACACAAACGCGGTTGTCACGGTCTCGCAAGACTCTCGCCCCACTCGGTACAATTACAACGGCTCGCGCAAGAGCCGAGGGGTTGTGTGGTTTTTCTAAACTCACTCAACTAACTAGGATTCACCTAGAGCAAGCGCTAAAGCGGTCTAACTAACCTAAGCACTTCGCAAAGCACCTACGCTAATCACCGAGTGATTCTATTAAGCACTTGGGTGTATGAGCTCTTAGAAATGTGCACTATATGCCTTGGTATGTTGCTTGGGCTCTCACACTTGAGAATGGCCGGTTGGGGTGGTATTTATAGCCTCCAAGCCCCCAACTAGCCGTTGGACAGAAAGCAGCAGCTTTCTGTCGTTGGGTGCACCGGACAGTCCGGTGCACACCGGACACTGCACAGTAGATGTCCGGTGCACGCCACGTCAGCCGACCGTTGGCGCCTATAGCAGTCGACCGTTGGATCCGACCGTTGGATTCGACCGTTGCCTTCTGCCCGTTGGCACACCGGACAGTCCGGTGCTACAGCCAGAGAGTGCCTGTCTGCGGCCTCTCTGCGCAGACTGTCCGGTTCCTCACCGGACAGTCCGGTGCACACCGGACACCAATGTCCGGTGCGCCACCAGGCGCTGGCTGACAGCCCTTTTCTTGGATTTCTTCGCTGATTTCTTCGGGCTTCTTTGTTCTTGAGTATTGGACTCCTATGCATCTTTTTATGTCTTCTTTTGAGGTGTTGCATCCTCATTGCCTTGGTCCAATTCTCTTCGCATCCTGTGAACTACAAACACAGACACTAGAAAACTTATTAGTTCACGGATTGTGTTGTTCATCAAACACCAAAACTCAATTAGCCAAAAGGCCCGGGGTCCATTTTCCTTACAATCTCCCCCTTTTTGGTGATTGATGACAACACAACCAAAGCAAGCAAATAATACAAGTATTTGAGTGAAAATATGCAATCTACTTGCTAAGATGCATGATTGTCCCCACAATGTGATATTATGGACTTAAGCCTCCCCCTAACTCCATAATTCACTTACTTCCTATTTTTGGACCAAATAACCAAAACCACTTGTAGAACTTATTTGAAGATATGAAATTTTTAATTTGTGGTGTTTGGTGTTTGATATAGTTTTCATTGCTTTGGTCCCTAAACTTCTCCCCCTTTGGCATCAACCACCGAAAAGGAAGACATTAAAAGCATGTAGGAAGTAAATAAAAGCTTGCCCTCAACAAGAACTGAATCAAATGATATCACAAGAAGGGTATTAAATTAAGCCATGTGAATGACACCACTTGAAGGAGTCCTCAAAAGATTACTCCCCCTAAATGAGTATTCTCCTTTAGAAAGAGTTTTTCTCCCCCTCCCCCTTTAGAGATGAAGAAATACTCCCCCTGACAGAGATCCTCTACTTAGGAAAAAGCATGTGAAAATTAGAGGTGCAAGACATGATTTGAAAAGACTGACTTCCCTTATGCATAGGTAACAGAATATAAGTTAACTACTTATGCATTTTTGGCAACACGGAAGCATATGATATGAAATATAGTCTAATCAAATATTGGAGAAGACATGTAAATGATACTGAATGTAGTCTCAAAAGATACCAATTGAAAGTCAATGGTGAGCTTGAGAGACATGAGAGTTCTTGGAGATTTTGCAGTGGAAGATTGTTGTCTTTCTCCGGGGACTTCATTTTCCTTACAATGAGACTATCACATGAAATAGACTTGAAAAGGTGTTAGTCTCAAAGTGTTAGATTATAGAGTAACCTCCCCCTAAAAGTGTGCATACAAGTTTTGAATATTTGTAGGAGACATGCACTTTGATTTGATATCAAGAGGGGCAAATTATTCATAATCCAAACTTTGGCACATATAAGTTAAATGATACACTTGGTAGAAATCAAAATTTTCAATTGATGCATCATTTACTATGGAGTGATATAAAAGCTATGTGTCGTGCTTAAATAAACATTTTAAGCCATGTAGGTTTGCTTAAGTATATGAATTGAAAGCAAGCAATCCTACCATGTGATTTACCTAGTATGCATGATTTTAAAACAAAAGTACATAACAATTGTAATACTAGGCAAGAAAGGTAAACTAGATAGACGGTAAATAGATACGCATATCTAAAAATGAAGAATACAATAAAACTAGTTACCTTAGTCATGGGTGGGAAATTTGGGTCCAAAGTTTTTACTAACCCACTTGGCAATAAACTTGATCCAATATGATGTATCCCATGATATACATCCCAAATTTGCCAAGTCTCCAAATTTCCCGACGACCTTCGGTCTACTCACTTCCCTTTCGGGATCCATACCTTCTTGGTGCTTTTCATGGTTGAGATTATCTCTTTTGGCACCCAGATGCGTTTGGCCCCTTTTCCTTTGTTGGCTTGCTTGTTGGCCTTGATTGCTATCACCTTTCCATTCTTTTTCTTCTTGATCAAGTATGGTGTAGCATCCTTTTTGTTCACCTTTTTGATGTAGGTGTTGGAGATTTTGCTTGATGGCTTTTGCTTGAGCTTTTGCCTTTGTTTATCCCCGGTCATCGCCTTGCATTGGAAAGACTTGTGGCCTTCCTTGTGGCATAGCCTACAAATCACAGTTTCTCCCTCTACAGGCTTGTTCACTCCCGCAGTGGTGTTATCCTGTGGAGGTCGGATTTGTTTGGCTTTGCCTTTCTTGTCATACAAAGCCTTGCCAAGGCGAGCCACTTCTTGCTTTAATTGTTCATTTTCCTTTGCAACCTCATCCGTACATGTCTCTACAACAATATTCTCAACAACGACTTGGTTGCAGGGGTTAGAATCATCAATTAAATCAAAGCAGGAAGTAGAAGCATCTTTCTTAATTATTTCAGGTATTTCAACTAAAGATGCTGCTGGGGTGCTACCAATGTTTTCTAGCTTAGTAGTTAGCTCATTATTGTGTATGCTAAGAATTTCCATTTTCTCTAGCAAACTTTCAATAGCTTCTTGGGAGCTAGCTAACTTAGCCTTAAGTTTTTCATTCTTTTTAATAAGGCTATCATCGGTAGCAGTGGATGGAGCACTAGATTCTAATAGCTCAATTTTAGTTGATAGCTCACTATTTAAGTTTGCAAAAGTTTCAAATTTTTCTAGCAAACCTTTGTAATCATTTTGAGAGCTAACCAACTTATTTTTCAAAGCTTTAAGTTGAGCTTTTTGCTTAGTGCAAACATCCTAGAAAAAATTTACGGCTTCCGCAAGCTCTTCTAGAGAGGCCTTTCCCTCGCCTTCATCATCACTACTACTTTCATCACTAGAGGATGGAATGCTTTTGTTACCTCTTGCCATAAGGCATTTGTGTGATGACCGTGATGATCGTGACGAGGACCGGTGGCTGCGCGTCCTTGGAGGTTCATCTTCACTTGAAGAATCATCCCAAGTTCTAACACTTGTTAGCGCCTTGCCTTTGCTCCTCTCCTTTTTGGGCTTGGCCATATTTGGACAGTGGTCCCTGAAGTGGCCCTTCTCCCCACATGCGAAGCATCCTCTCTTCCTTTGCTTTTTCCTGTCAATGTTAAAGAGAAGATCCTCGACCTGCAGGGGCACACCCATTAGATTAATCTTGTGGATCATCCTCATTACCTTTCCGACGCGTCGGATTGTTTCTTCGTCCTCGGAGGATGATGTGCATGGTTGATTATCTTCATCATCATCACTTTTTTCTTCTTCCTCTTCTTCACTTGAGGAACTTGGAGTGGGAGCCTTCTTTTTGCCCTTCCTTTCATCACATGCAAAAGCATATGGCCTTGAGGAAGTTGGCTCCTCTCCCCGACTCATTTTTCGCGACATCTCAAAGGCCGCGATTTTCCCAATCACGATGGTCGGGGTCATGTTGCTCAAGTCCTCCATGTTGTGAAGGATGGTGATGATGCTCCCATACCTTTGTTGTGGTAGCAGGGAGATAATCTTCCTCACAATGTCCGCATCACCTAGCTTATTAATGCCAATAGAATTGAGCTCATTGATTATTAGATTCAAACGAGAATACATGTCTCTAACAAGCTCATCATCTTTCATGGCAAAAGAATTATACTCATTTAAGACTAGGCAATGTTTTTGCTCACGGACATTGGATGTGCCGTCATGGAGCTCATGCAATTTTAGCCAAATCTCATTAGCAGTTTTCAAGGTAAATACTTGATTAAAAATATCCATGCTAAGAGATTCATACAAGCAATTTTTGGCTCTAGCATTTAAATGAATTTCTTTTTCCTCACTCGTGGTGGGTTTCTCGGGATTCTTGAGGGGTTTCATCCCGTCACGAGTGACTCTCCAAACACCTAGATCAACGGCCTCTAGGTAACAAGCCATTCTAGCACTATAATATGGGAAGTTAGTGCCGTCGAAGTGTGGTGGCCTATGGGTATCCATCCCTTCCTCTAAAAAGCGTCGGCTCTCTTAGCGGTGAAGCTAAAGCGTTTCAAATGAGCCAAACCGGGCTCTGATACCAATTGTAGGAAACGGGTGATGCCTAAGAGGGGGGGGGGGTGAATTAGGACTTCTAAAACTTTCACTAAACTAGGCCACAATTAAATCCCTAGAGCAAAACCTATGCAAATAATCAAAACTAGAATGTGCAAACTAGGTTTTGTCTAAGTGTTGCTATCTCTACCGCAAAAGGCTAAGTTTCAATCTACACTAAATAAGTATGACTACAAGATTGAAACTTAAATGCTTAATATAAATGCGGAATGTAAAGAGCCAAGTAGAGAAGCAAACTCTCGTGGATGACGCCGGTATTTTTACCGAGGTATCCGGAACCACGCAAGGTCCCGACTAATCCTCGTTGGTGCCCCTACGCAAAGGGAAGCCCACGCGAGGGCCAAGCACCACGGTCGAGTAACTCCGTAGAGAGCCGCGGGCCTTCTCCACGCGCAAGTGGTGCTCCGCTTCCGGCTCCTCTCGGACGCTCCCCGCCGTCTCCACTATCGAGCTTCCGGCCGAAACGCCGCGGGCCTCGTTCCCTCCGGTACACGGTGGCGGCCGTGACACAAACGCGGTTGTCACGGTCTCGCAAGACTCTCGCCCCACTCGGTACAATTACAACGGCTCGCGCAAGAGCCGAGGGGTTGTGTGGTTTTTCTAAACTCACTCAACTAACTAGGATTCACCTAGAGCAAGCGCTAAAGCGGTCTAACTAACCTAAGCACTTCGCAAAGCACCTACGCTAATCACCGAGTGACTCTATTAAGCACTTGGGTGTATGAGCTCTTAGAAATGTGCACTATATGCCTTGGTATGTTGCTTGGGCTCTCACACTTGAGAATGGCCGGTTGGGGTGGTATTTATAGCCTCCAAGCCCCCAACTAGCCGTTGGACAGAAAGCAGCAGCTTTCTGTCGTCGGGTGCACCGGACAGTCCGGTGCACACCGGACACTGCACAGTAGATGTCCGGTGCACGCCACGTCAGCCGACCGTTGGCGCCTGTAGCAGTCGACCGTTGGATCCGACCGTTGGATTCGACCGTTGCCTTCTGCCCGTTGGCACACCGGACAGTCCGGTGCACACCGGACAGTCCGGTGCTACAGCCAGAGAGTGCCTGTCTGCGGCCTCTCTGCGCAGACTGTCCGGTTCCTCACCGGACAGTCCGGTGCACACCGGACACCAATGTCCGGTGCGCCACCAGGCGCTGGCTGACAGCCCTTTTCTTGGATTTCTTCGCTGATTTCTTCGGGCTTCTTTGTTCTTGAGTATTGGACTCCTATGCATCTTTTTATGTCTTCTTTTGAGGTGTTGCATCCTCATTGCCTTGGTCCAATTCTCTTCGCATCCTGTGAACTACAAACACAGACACTAGAAAACTTATTAGTTCACGGATTGTGTTGTTCATCAAACACCAAAACTCAATTAGCCAAAAGGCCCGGGGTCCATTTTCCTTACAGCTGTCATCTCTTGGTCATACATATGAAATCTTTTCATCTTCTCATGCTTTTCAAATCTTTTCATCTTCTCGAGCTCTTAAATTCATTTGATCTTCATGAAACTGAAAGACTGAAAATGTCTGTTAATTTTATTTCATGGCCTTGGTGATTTGAAGTCATTTGCTTCTACCTCCTCTCATGCATATGAACTATTTATTTGTTTCTTATCATGGTTGTGCTTTGGTGTCCTGAATCATGATTGTCAATGTTCGCAGCATATGTTCTTGTAGGTTGAATAGAAGAGAAGAGTAGAAGCACCAAGCTGTACCAATGGGGCGTGGAAAAGTAGAGCTGAAGAAGATTGAGAATCCAACAAACCGCCAAGTTACCTTCTCCAAGAGGCGGATGGGGTTGTTCAAGAAGGCAAACGAGGTAGCCATTCTTTGTGATGCGCAAATCGGAGTCATCATATTCTCTGGCAGTGGCAGGATGTACGAGTACTCCAGCCCTCCATGGAGGTGCGTGAAGCATTCTTTATTTATTTATTTATTTATTTATTTCTGAAGCTTGTTTAGTATAGTAACATATAAGGTCCAGCTTTATTCTGCTATAAGGTTTTAGACTTTAGTAATGAGTTCAAAAAATTCATGAGAGCTTCAGAACTGATTTGCAATTATTCCTGCCAACTACAATCTTATAGCTTGGCATGCATCATGGAACCTTTTAACTTACCATATACAGTTTGAAGCCTTCAGTAAAAAAAAGAAGAGATGATGATTATGTGTGTGGTATAAGACCGGTATCATATATTCTTATTGCCAGCGGTTAATAGTTTCAATAGTTATTATTTATGACTGAGCACCCATGAGGGGTTTTACGACGTTTTTATACCTTGCTATATATCACTGCTGCTTCTGGTTGCAGAATAGCAAGCGTCTTTGACAGGTACCTGAAAGCCCCTAGCACCCGTTTCGAGGAGATGGACATCCAGCAGGTGCGGCTGATTCTCTTGAACCAATATGTTGCAATCTCTGTTTTCCAGTGATGTATAACCACCTAATAATCTCCCCTCCTTTCCCATGAAGAAAATCGTCCAGGAGATGACTAGGATGAAGGATGAGAGGAACAGGCTGAGGATGATCATGGCGCAGTACATGGCGGAGGACCTGGCCTCGTTCTCCGCGTAGGATCTGAGCAACCTTGAGCAGCAGATCGAGTTCTCGCTGTACAAAGTTCGCCTCAGGAAGGTAACTATGCACTGACTTTAACTAGCGCGCCGACATATTGATTGATGGAGTAGCCTTGTAGATTCTTGTAGTTCTTTATCCTAAAAAGAAGACAAAAAAACAGTCTTGGGAGATCCCTCACCCTCAGTGCTAACGCTGAGCACACACTTTGTTTTGTTTCTGGCAGCAAGAGCTACTCGACCAGTAGCTGCTCGAGATCCGCCAAAGGGTACGCAACATTCCAACCTCCGATCCGTCGCTTGGTAGCCTGTACACATCTCTCTTTCAAAAGGCCCGAGTTGTTGTGACACACAAGAGTTATGTTGTATTTGATGCAGATCAAGGAGCGGATAAGCCTTCTTCCGAGAACTCTTTGATGTAATAGTAAGATATAAACATCACTGTAATAGTAATTTATTTGGTAATTTATCCAATGCTCAATGTTTATATGTGGGGGCTGGTTTGGAATCGCGTTCATGGGGTTTTGATGCAGATCAAGGAGCGGATAAGCCTTCTTCCGCTGTGGCCGAGAGTTCGAAGAGGAGAAAGGAGCCGGAGCAACAGCAACCCGCAGCGCCATGGGCAAAGCTGCTCTCGCAATGCTCACAGGTACGGTGAACTGATGGCTACCTGCTAGCAGCCGATTACTGGATAATTTTGGTGTATATGGTGTATGAATCGAAGTTAAGGTTGGCAATTTTTATGCTGGACACCATAAAGATTCAACTTTTAGGATGTTAGGGGTGAATTTCTGATCTTCCGATAGCATCTTGCTGTTTGGCTAGATTATTTAGCATGGAATATAATTAGTAATGTTCTTTTTTATTTGATATCATCCGTCCTTTTGGTCATGGTCATCTTTGAGGGAAAGTAGAAATAATTGATATGGCGTATTTATTACTTATGGTATTTCTCTTGTCATATTCCGAAGATACATATTTTGCGGTTGAAGCTTCTTACTATGCTTAGGCTTGTTTAGTAGCCTGCAATTTTACAAATTATTTTTTGCTATCTTCGGTTGAACAGATTATGCATGCATTGTTTTCAAATTTTTTGTAGGACATGTTGCAATATAAGATCCAGCTTATTTTTGTAGTTTGGTTTTGGTAGAACACCACATTCTCATCTATACTACTCTATTAAGAACGGAGTGTCAGCGTCCACCACTTCACCGTGGCTCCGCCCTCCCTCCGCCCCCGCTAATCTCGCGGCCCGCCCCCGCCACGCGCTCCTTCCCCAGATCGCGGCGCCTTCCACCGTCGCCAGCGCGCGTGGGGCCCGCCATCACTGCCTTGTTTGCCTCCACCGTAATCCCTGGCCTTCCCCAGATCGCGGCGCCTTCCACCATCGCCAGCGCGCGGGGGGGGGGGGCAACACCTTCGACAACGTGCGGCGCCTTCCATCATCGCCAGCGCGCGTGAGCCCCGACACCGTCGACAACACGCGGCCTCGGCATCACCCCAAATTGCTCGCCCATCACCGAGGATGGTGGTCCTTCCTGCCTTCCCTACTATCCTCACCCCACATGCCCCCATCCGCGACGCCTGCACTGACCGTGTGTTGCCCGTGCACCCTAGACCTTGCCCACCGCACGGCTCCGGTGCCCCCTCATCCCCACCGCACCCCAATGCGCGCCATCAACTTCCTCCCGATGTCCCCCCTTCCGCTTGCTCCCCAACGCCGGCGCGCCCCAGCCGCTCGTCCTCCTCTCCAAGCGTCGGTGAGCCGGTGCACTGCAGTCCCCGCTCCCTTCCGTGTTGCTACACCGTGATGGATGTCTTCCGAGAGCATAGGATTGATGGAGAGCCCTAGGATTCCATCACGCCGCCGTAACCAGTCCCCCAGCCAAAGATTTCTTCTCCGACCCCGACCTACATGTGAGTCGTGCTCACCGTTGAACCCTAACATGCTCTATTTATTAGGGATTTTTTAACAGATCTGGAATATTTGTTAGGGGTTTTTGGACTGGTGTGGTTATTTCTTTGCAAATGCGATTGCAGCTGTCGATCTTGTCCTGTGGATGAACAAGAAGATCTCATGCTCGATACTTGCTGGTGCCACTGCCATCTGGCTCCTATTCGATGTTATGGAGTAGCATCTCTTCACCTTGGTGTGTTGATGCCCTACAGTTCTTGGGAGAACAAATATTAATGTTCGTAGAACAAATATTAATGTTCTGAACGGGCACAAATTTTTTAGAACAAATATTTTGCCCTACAGTTCTAGGATGATTTTGGTGATAATAATGTGATGCATTGCAGAACAGAGTGCATCGGGATCATTATGTTGCAGTCTTATTGTCACTTGCCAGCAACCCTGTTATTTTCTTTTGTTTGATTTGAAGCCCTTGTCGACAGACCTAGGATTATCTGGTGTTCCCATGCTTGACCAGACCAAGCTATCAATTAAAATTGTGGCCCGGTCCAATTAGATATTTTAGGATGATGGTGATCCCTGCTAATAATTAGTACATTTTTGTACAGAAACGATTTGATCCACAATAGATGTGATAGCATTCTCCGATGATGAGGACCCCGCCGCTGCAGTGGCCACCGACGAGGACCTGGAGGGGGAGGACCTCTTCAACGACAACTACCTCGAGTAAGCCAACTCGAATCTAACATGATGCTAGAGGTTTTGGGATTGGTTGTAGGTTTTCAAGCGTTTGGGTACTTGGGGCCTTGGGTTGATTGGCAGATTCGTGCATGTGGTGCAGGTGCCTTTTGGCCGCGGTACCAATCAACGTTTCAGTGCCTTACTCACATCACATACTCCATGCCTTCGTTGGTTGTCTGCAAAGTCACAGTTTCACTAGAGGTTTTACAAATTAAAGTAACTTTCCAAAAGAAATGTAAGAACTGACTGAGCTCCATGTAATCATTTAGCATACATTGGCCTTGCTTCTGCATTGCTTGCATGGGCAAGGAATTGTGTAACTACTAGGGCCTTTGGTTGGTCTGCTAGCCCGTTGAAGGTAATTTGATTTGATACTAGCATTTTAAATATCATTGAATAGACCATAGCTGTATAGCATCACCATATATTTTGTTTTCTCATATGAAGCTTTAGAAGCTTCTAGAATTTGTACTTCTTTGACGGGAAACCTTTCATGCATCTGGAAATTGCATGGACATGTTTAGGTATTTGATTTTCCATCATTAAGTCTCCTTGTCATCTACTTATAATGTGAAGAGTTACAATATTATATTCTACTATATACCTTGCCTGCTTCGTGTCAGCTCGCACTTGCGAGATGCTTTCCATAGGTGGAGGGGAAAATCAAAAGGGTCATGGATGCACAGATGTTCAAATATTCTAATTCAAGAGTGGAGAAATACGTGTTTGTTAGCAGCAAATGGTGCAAAACTCTCATATCAACATGCTTTGCATCTTACTCCTTCGAAAGTTGATGTTCACAATGATAAGTCCATTTGTCTTGATCTAATTTGTTCCATGGATGATAAAAAAATTCAACCCCAATGTTTGGTAGGCTTCTTTGCATAGTATAATACCATACTACTTTTCAGATGGTATTTTATGAGTTGTCTAGGAGTATTAAAATTTTCTTTTTTGTGCAACAGGGAGCTGCCAGAGAAAATGTCACTGGATGCCTTGATGTTGGAACCAGTTAATAAGGATTTTTGGGGTTACTTTGGGTTTAATGTCAAGTTATCTGGCTTTGAAGCAACATCCATTTATGATTTATTAGGGCACTTCATCTCGATATGTCATTGTCTGAAGCTTGGGCATGCCTTGGAAAGGTACTGCTGTTGAACTGAATGCTTATTGGATTACATCCTCCTTTTGTTATATGTGCCTTATGCTATGCTTCTATAAGCCACAGCTGGTCACATTTAGTTGTATTATTAAGCCCCGTGTAGCCCAACTTTGCTGTTTTTAATAAACAAATAGGGTTTGTAATTTTTGTTATTAGTTACTCTTGTTCCAAGACACCAACTTTAAACTTTTAGAAGTCATTGCCACAGTAAAAAAATATAAATGTCTATTCAAAGTTGTTATGTCTGCTACTTCATACATGTGCTATTGATTTTTCCAGGTTTGCTCATGTCGGTCTTGCCATAATTACCCTACTTGACATATATTGTTTTGGTGTCACGGTTACATGTTCTGATAATGTCCAGTTTTTGTCTCAAGTTAGGTCGGAGTAGATGTGCTCTTTTTAGCATAAAAATGGTGTTGCATGCAATAGGACGAACTGATGTGTTGTGCTACCTTACCTGTTCTTGGACATTTCATTAACAATACGGACATGTTTGTGATAAATTTGGGTCACTTCAAGTTCATTAGTATCTTCCTCACTTGGATAGGTGTGTTATTGTAGAAGTAGAAGAGAATCGTACCATTTGTCATGTCAAGTGGATCTTCATTGCCATCTAGGCGAAACAACTTTAATTCTTTGTCTAAAGATCTAGACCTTCCTTCAGAGAGCAAGGTGGTCTATCTATTGTTGTACTTGGGGCTTCTGGTTACCTTGCTAAGAAGAAAACTTTCCCAGCCCTCTACCACCTCTTTGATCAGGTATGAACTATTCCCTATACAATTTTACAACTTAGAGTATAACTTGCAGATTAAATTGAGCATTCCAGAGCAAATCGTCTGGACTAATTGTCTTGTTGTAAATAGATCACAAGTATAAACACACATAAATGTACACTTCTCCTGTATGTTATATGGAAGTGTAGAAGACAATCTAAAGGAATAATGGCAAACATCAGGATACACTCTTGACCTTGGTGTACTGTTATATACTGTCATTGCATTGGCACGTTACTGTAACTTGATTAAATTGAGCATTCCAGAGCAAATCGTATGGACTAATTTTCTTGTTGTAAATAGATCACAAGTGTAAACACACATAAATGTACACTTCTCATGTATGTTATATGGAAGTGTAGAAGACAATCTAAAGGAATAATGGCAAACATCAGGATACACTCTTGACCTTGGTGTACTGTTATATATTGTCATTGCATTGGCACGTCACCGTAACTTGCTTACATAGTCATTCTAGGCTTTTGTACACACTTGATCAAGCTGAAACCTGCCAATAATTCAAGTGGACCTGCATACGCTGTCGGGTTAGCTGCAGGAGTTTGGACCAAGGAGTAGGTATTTGCATGTTTGCATAAGGAGAACATGACATTCTTCCACCCGAAATTGGATGAGACGCACATGAAGAAGAGGGCAGATTCATGGACCAAGATCATTCGATTTGGCTGATCTTTCTCTGTAAGTTTATCTTGTCAGTGCTCCTCTATCTGTTTTTGGAAGCTGCAAATGAATACATTAGCCTTCGCTGGGACTATTCTTAGCTACTTGTTATTTATATGTAACATCACGATCTTTTACAGAAGCGAGTACAAGTATAATTAGCTGCTGAAGATCATTAGATTGAGCACTACCATGTAAGGCAATCTATATGGTTTGGTTTTTGTGCTTATGTTTGCAAAGTGACCTGTACTCTTGTGACCTGTATTCATTTTCATTTTCATTTTTTGCATGAAATCGACATCTGAGCAACGATAATTTTGTTTTGAACGGTTCTCTTTTGCGAGGTTTAGATGTCTACTATCCTTTGCAATTGATCAAGAATGGTGAGCTATTCTAAGGAAGCATCTGAATAATATACCTGCTGTCCTGGAGTGTCACAGATCAGGTAAGAACCATGACCAACCATCGCTTACTATGTTTTATTAATGTACAATACATTAGTAATTCTGAAAATATGAGGCAAACTGGCTACAACAGGGTTGAGATGATTCCATCATACTTATACGAAGATTTTCCTAGCAAGGTAAACACACTATTATCTTTATCACGCATCCTTGCCCAAGGATATCTGGAAAACATATACAGAGCACTCGCTTACTGTGCTCCATGATGTTTTTTAATAAATTGGCACTGCATTTGATTCTCTACTTTCTTATGTAGGAATGGTTTGAACAATGTTGTGATTAGGCAAGGGATAATAGGTACTTGCTCTGGGATGACTCAAAAAGAATGAGACTGATCGTACGAGGAGAGTTCCTCCATAGACAAAGATGAAAAAAGACCTTGTATTTGATAGAATGTGCTGATCCATTCCTCAAACCGAATAGAAATGTGAGGTCGGTTGTGATTAATCTTTTGATCTTAGGTAAGGTCAAGGTTCTACCGGGCTACTCGCTATTGCAGGACTGTGTAGCTGTCACTGTGTAGCTCCAATTGAGAAATATTATCAGTATTAAACTGCTTTGATGGTTGCCTGGTCTATTGCTTGCATGTAGCATGCATCTCCGCGGAGATCCAAGTTGTTATACTTTGAGCTATTGCATCAAAGAGTTTAAGATAGTCTTTATATATTTTACTAAAACTTATGCATGTAGATGGAGTGCGTGAATGAATCATCAAAGACTATAATGTCTACCTGTGTGATATATATAGAAACCATAGCAACGCACGAGTATGTAACTATAAAACATATACATCAGTATTGTTTGAATTCACTAATTTTCTAAAATGATTACTATTTTAGAACTAAATTTTGACTTCCGTGGCAACGCACGGGCACACACCTATCTACATTGATGATAGAAGTGTAAATACACTATAAAAATACAAAATCTATAAATTTAGTTAAAATTTCACCATATATGCATCCCATAACAAATTTTTATTCACCCACAAGACAAATACACCCCCCTCAAATTTGTTCTAACTTTTTCACTACGTATTTGACATAGCCTTAAATGTTTAATACATATTTCAGTTTTGTTTAATCTGATATTTGAAGTATTAAAATAGCTAGAGTATAAGAGAGAATCTCCATATATAGAGGACATAGGAACATTCTCCTTGTTTAGATAGCACTTTAGATAATATTGTTGGAGGGATGTAAATAAAATCTCCTTATATTTAGAAAAAATAAGTGTTTACACTAGAGTCATCCTAACCCACCTATTCTTCGACGTAGGCAGACAAAGATTCGAGTATTCAACAACGCTGATGTTAGGGATCTGATCCCAGGTCCATGGGGCCCATGAGTCAGAGTGAAGACGAAGGAAGAGTTCACTGTGGAAGGACCTGCCCTCGAATGACCATAGGGCGGCAAGCCTAAGGACCAGGCAAGGTGAAGCTAGAGGGAGGGGTCAGGCGAACCGTAGGGAGGCCACTCGAGTGGACTCTACACCTGACCCACCGGAATGCCTCATCATTAATGACCGGGTGCATTAAATATGTCTAGCACCAAGCCATGGTAGAGAGTCGGTCCTCTTTCCACTCATGACCTGTGCACCCAGGTAAGAGCCCCACTCATGATCTATGAATCGTAGACCTGCGGCTCACTCATAGCCTACCGAGCCATAGGCCTGAGTCCCAATAGTCTACGGTGCCCACAACACGACAAGGAGCACCAAGGGTCAAGCCACGAAGGCCAAGGGTCGACATGGAGCAGGGGGGGTAATAATGACGCTTGGGTCCCCCACCGCCTATACACGTCATCTTGACTGACTTAAAGGAGCACAACTAGAGAGCTTAGACAACGAGGGTGAATACTAACGGATGGACCTTTACCGAGGGTAGAACACCTCGTTTTTACCACAGGGCATTGAAACCTTTCAAGAGAAGCCACTTGTAACTGACCCTCTCCTTAGTCTATAAAAAGGGGAGAGTTGGCCTAGACCGAGGGAGAGGCACGATAGAGCAACAATACTGGACGACTTAGCTCGGTAGCGAACACCCGAAATGTAGTCCCTTTGAAAGCACCTAGAGGGGGTGAATAGGTGATCCTGCAAAAATCAACTCTAAAAACACGAACTTGGTTTATAACAAGTGTTAGTGAAAATTAAAGCCAAATTGTTGTGAGTAGAGATGGAGAGAGAGAGAGAGAGGAGAACTACTTGATTGCTCCTTTGAGATATGTATTAAACTTAGGAGCAATAACACAAGTGAATAAGAAATCACAATAAAGTAAATGCACAATAGACACAACGATTTTATCTCGTGATTCATCAAATGCCTACTCCACGTTGTGGTGGCCTCTTTTGGTCAAGGGTTGCACTCAACCACTCTCAAGTGATCCAAAGATCAAACTTGAGTACCACGATTTTCTTTCTTATCTCAAATTCCCTTTGTAAGGAATCTCCACAAGTTGGAGTCTTTCACACCTTACACTGATGATCTTAGTAAAAGCAGAAGAGTAAGGGGGAGTAGAAACACATAAGATCTCAATCTGAAGCAACAACACACACACACGAGTCAAGAGAAAAGTGCACAAAACAAAACAGTGGAGTCACAGCTCAAGAACACGCTCAAATCTCTATCTAATGAAACAACAGCGTGGTCGCAGTGTCTTAGAGTTGTAGTATGCTCAAGGAATACTTGTGTAACTGCTCCATGCGCCTAGGGGTCTTTGAAAGGGAATTAGGCTTACACCTATATTCTTAAACTAATTTTGGTGGTTGAATTGCCCAACACAAATAATTGGACTAACTAGTTTGCCCAAGTTTATAAAGTTCTACAGGTACCAAAGGTTCACAATAAGCCAATAAAAAAAGACCAAGAGAAAGGGTTCAAACAAAGGAGCAAAGGGACAACCGAAGGCACCCTGGTAGGGCGCACCGGACTGTCCGGTGCACCACGGGACTCCAAGCTGAACCTCACACCTTCGGGAATTCTCAGAGCCGGCGCGCTATAATTCACCGGACTGTCCGGTGTACACCGGACAGTGTCCGGTGCTCCAAGAGGATGCGGCTCTGAACTCGCCAGCTTCGGGAATTCGCATCGGCTGCTCTGCTATAATTCACAGGACATGTCCGGTGTACACCGGACTGTCTGGTGTAACTGCGGGGCAACGGCTACTTCGGCGCCAATGGCTACCTGCAGACGCATTAAATGCACGCCAGCGCGCGCAGAAGTCAGGCACGCCCATGCTGGCGCACCGGACACTCTACAGTACATGTCCTGTGCGCCACCGGACATCAAGGCGGGCCCAGAGGTCAGAGCTCCAATGGTCGGAACCCTAACGACCGGGTGACGTGGCTGGCGCACCGGACATGTCCGGTGTGCACCGAACTGTCCGGTGCACCATGCGACAGACAGCCTTCACCCAAACGGCTAGTTTGGTGGTTGGGGCTATAAATAACCCTAACCACCCCACATTCAAGTCATCCAAGTTTTCCACTTCTCAACCACTTACAAGAGCTAGGCATTCAATTCTAGACACACTCAAGTGATCAAATCCTCTCCAATTCCACACAAGGCTTTAGTGATTAGCGAGAGAGATTTGTCGTGTTCTTTTGAGCTCTTGCGCTTGGATTGCTTCTTTTATTTCTCACTTGTTCTTGTGATCAAAACTCATTTGTAACCAAGGCAAGAGACACCAATTGTGTGGTGGTCCTTGCGGGGAAGTTTTGTTCCTGGGTTGATTTGAGAAGAGAAGCTCACTCGGTCCGAGGGACCGTTTGAGAGAGGGAAAGGGTTGAAAAAGACCCGGCCTTTGTGGCCTCCTCAACGGGGAGTAGGTTTGCGAGAACCGAACCTCGGTAAAACAAATCATCGTGTCCCACTCCGCATTTGCTCACGATTTGTTTTGCGCCCTCTCTTTCGGACTCGTGTTTATTTCTAACGCTCACCCGGCTTGTAGTTGTGTTTAAGTTTGTAAATTTTAGTTTCTCCCTATTCACCCCCCTCTAGGCGACTTTCAATTGGTATCAGAGCCCGGTGCTTCATTAGAGCCTAACCGCTCGAAGTGATGTCGGGAGATCACACCAAGAGGGAGATGGAGACCGGCGACAAGCCCACTACGAGTCACGGGAGCACTTCATCGGAAGAGTCCTGCACCAAGAGGAAGGAGAAGAAGAAGAGCTCCTCCAACAAAGGGAAGGGGAAGGAGAAGAAATCCTCTTCCCACAAGTCGCATCGGAGAGGCGACAAGCACAAGAGGATGAGGAAAGTGGTCTACTACGAGACCGACCCTTCATCACCATCGACCTCCGACTCCGATGCGCCGTCCATAACTTCTAAGCGCCAAGAGCGCAAGAAGTATAGTAAGATCCCCCTACGCTACCCCCACATTTCAAAGCGTACTCCTTTACTCTCCGTTCCATTAGGCAAACCACCGGTTTTTGACGGTGAAGATTATAATATGTGGAGTGACAAAATGAGGCACCATCTAACCTCACTCCACACAAGCATATGAAATGTTGTTGAGTTTGGTGTACAGGTACCATCCGTAGGGGATGAAGACTACGACTCGGACGAGGTGGCCCAAATTCACCACTTTAACTCCCAAGCCACCACTATACTCCTCGCCTCTCTAAGTCGAGAGGAGTATAATAAGGTGCAAGGGTTAAAAAGTGCGAAGGAAATTTGGGACGTACTCAAGACCGCGCACGAGGGAGACGAGGTGACAAAGATCACCAAGCGGGAGACGATCGAGGGGGAGCTCGGTCGCTTCATGCTTCACCAAGGGGAGGATCCACAAGCTATGTACAACCGCTTGAAAACCTTGGTGAACCAAGTGCGCAACCTCGGGAGCGAAAAATGGGATGACCATGAGATGGTCAAGGTTATTCTTAGATCCCTCGTATTTCTTAACCCTACACAAGTTCAATTAATTCGAGGTGATCCTAGATATAAGCTAATGTCTCCCGAGGAGGTTATAGGAAAATTTGTGAGCTTTGAGCTAATGATTAAAGGCTCAAAGAAAATCATCGAGCAAGGCACCTCCTCCACGCCCGAGGCACAACCCGTCGCATTCAAGGCGACGGAAGAAAAGGAGGAGGCTACTCCAAGTCGAACACCCATCGACGCCTCCAAGCTCGACAAGGAGGAGATGGCGCTCATCATCAAGAGCTTCCACCAAATCCTCAAGCAAAGGAGGGGGAAAGACTACAAACCCCGCTCCAAGAAAGTATGCTACAAATGTGGTAAGCCCGGTCATTTTATTGCTAAATGTCCATTATCTAGTGATAGTGACAGGGGCGACGACAAGAAGGGGAGAAGAAGGGAGAAGAAGAGACATTACAAGAAGAAGGGCGGCGATGCCCACATGTGCCGCGAGTGGGACTCCGACGAGAGCTCCACCGACTCCTCCTCCGACGAGGACGCCGCCAACATCGCCGTCACCAAGGGATTTCTCTTCCCCAACGTTGGCCACAAGTGCCTCATGGCCAAGGAGGGCAAAAAGAAGAAGGTAAAATCAAGATCCTCCACTAAATATGAAACCTCTAGTGATGAGGATGATGCTAGCAATGAGGAGGATAACTTGCGCATACTTTTTGCCGACCTAAACATGCAACAAAAAGAAAAATTAAATGAATTGATTAGTGCTATTCATGAGAAGGATGATCTCTTGGACTCTCAAGAGGACTTCCTTATTAAGGAAAACAAAAAGCATGTTAAGGTCAAAAATGCTTATGCTCTACAAGTTGAAAAATGTGAAAAATTGTCTAGTGAGCTAAGCACTTGCCATGAGACTATTGACAACCTTAGAAATGAAAATTCTAGATTAATTGCTAAGGTTGATTCTCATGTTTGTGATGTTTCAATTCCCAATCTTAGAAATGATGATGATGATTTGCTTGCTAAGGTTAAGGAATTGAATGATTCTCTTGCTAGTCTTAGGATTGAAAATGAAAAATTAATTGCTAAGGCTAAAGATTTTGATGTTTGCAATGTTACTATTTCTAACCTTAGAAGTGAGAATGATATATTACATGCTAAGGTTGTAGAATTAAAATCTTGCAAACCCTCTACATCTACTGTTGAGCATGTTTCTATTTGCACTAGATGTAGAGATGTTGATATTGATGCTATTCATGATCATGTGGCTTTAATTAAACAACAAAATGATCATATAGCAATATTAGATGCTAAAATTGCCGAGCATAACTTAGAGAATGAAAAGTTTAAATTTGCTAGAAGTATGCTCTATAATGGGAGACGCCCTGGCATCAAGGATGGCATTGGCTTCCAAAGGGGAGACAATGTCAAACTTAGTGCCCCTCCTAAAAGATTGTCTAATTTTGTTAAGGGCAAGGCACCCATGCCTCAAGATAACGAGGGTTACATTTTGTACCCTGCCGGTTATCCTGAGAGCAAAATTAGGAGAATTCATTCTAGGAAGTCTCACTCTGGCCCTAATCATGCTTTTATGTATAAGGGTGAGACATCTAGCTCTAGGCAACCAACCCGTGCTAAGTTGCCTAAGAAGAGAACCCCTAATGCATCAAATGATCATGACATTTCATTCAAAACTTTTGATGCATCTTGTGTTTTGACTAACAAATCCGGCAAGGTAGTTGCCAAGTTTGTTGGGGGCAAACACAAGGGGTCAAAGACTTGTGTTTGGGTACCCAAAGTTCTTGTTTCTAATGCCAAAGGACCCAAAACCGTTTGGGTACCTAAAGTCAAGAACTAAACTTGTTTTGTAGGTTTATGCATCCGGGGGCTCAAGTTGGATCATCGATAGCGGGTGCACAAACCACATGACGGGGGAGAAGAAGATGTTCTCCTCCTACGAGAAAAACCAAGATCCCCAACGAGCTATCACATTCGGGGATGGAAACCAAGGTTTGGTCAAAGGTTTGGGTAAAATAGCTATATCTCCTGACCATTCTATTTCCAATGTTTTTCTTGTTGATTCATTAGATTACAATTTGCTTTCCGTATCCCAATTATGTCAAATGGGCTACAACTGTCTATTTACTGACGTAGGTGTCACTGTCTTTAGAAGAAGTGATGATTCAATAGCGTTTAAGGGAGTGTTAGAGGGTTAGCTATACTTGGTAGATTTTGATAGAGCTAAACTCGACACTTGCTTAATTGCTAAGACTAACATGGGTTGGCTCTGGCACCGCCGACTAGCCCATGTTGGAATGAAGAATCTTCACAAGCTTCTAAAGGGTGAACACATTTTAGGATTAACAAATGTTCATTTTGAGAAAGACAGGATTTTTAGCGCATGCCAAGCCGGGAAGCAAGTTGGCACTCATCATCCACACAAGAATATCATGACGACTGACAGGCCACTGGAGCTCCTACACATGGATTTATTCGGCCCGATCGCTTACAAAAGCATCGGCGGGAGTAAGTACTGTCTAGTTATTGTGGATGATTATTCTCGCTTCACTTGGGTGTTCTTTTTGCAGGAAAAATCCCATACCCAAGAGACCTTAAAGGGATTCTTGAGACGGGCTCAAAATGAGTTCGGCTTGAGGATCAAGAAAATTAGAAGCGACAACGGGACGGAGTTCAAGAACTCTCAAATTGAAGGT
This sequence comes from Zea luxurians, assembly GCA_029449295.1. Classification (NCBI taxonomy): domain Eukaryota; kingdom Viridiplantae; phylum Streptophyta; class Magnoliopsida; order Poales; family Poaceae; genus Zea; species Zea luxurians. Next base: position 72,337,243 of record JAOPSE010000013.1, on the reverse strand, counting down.
TTCCTTGAGGAGGAGGGCATCAAGCATGAGTTCTCTTCTCTCTACACGCCACAACAAAATGGTGTAGTGGAGAGAAAGAATCGAACTCTATTGGACATGGCAAGAACCATGCTTGATGAGTACAAGACGCCGGATCGGTTTTGGGCCGAAGCGGTTAACACCGCTTGCTACGCCATCAACCGATTATATCTACATCGAATCCTCAAGAAGACATCCTATGAACTCCTAACCGGTAAAAAGCCCAATATTTCATATTTTAGAGTTTTTGGTAGCAAATGCTTTATTCTTGTTAAAAGAGGTAGAAAATCTAAATTTGCTCCTAAAACTGTAGAAGGCTTTTTACTAGGATATGACTCAAACACAAGGGCATATAGAGTCTTTAACAAGTCCTTAGGACTTGTTGAAGTTTCTTGTGACGTTGTGTTTGATGAGACTAACGGCTCTCAAGTAGAGCAAGTTGATCTTGATGAGATAGGTAAAGAAGAGGCTCCGTGCATCGCTCTAAGGAACATGTCCATTGGGGATGTGTGTCCTAAGGAATCCGAAGAGCCTCCTAATGCACAAGATCAACCATCCTCCTCCACGCAAGCATCTCCATCAACTCAAAATGAGGATGAGGCTCAAGTTGATGAAGGAGAAGATCAAGGAGATGAGCCACCTCAAGATGACGACAATGATCAAGGGGGAGATGCTAATGATCAAGACAAGGAGGATGAAGAACCAAGGCCACCACACCCAAGAGTCCACCAAGCAATACAATGAGATCACCCCGTCGACACCATCCTCGGCGATATTCATAAGGGGGTCACTACTCGATCTCGTGTTGCACATTTTTGTGAGCATTACTCTTTTGTTTCCTCTATTGAGCCACACAGGGTATAGGAAGCACTCCAAGATTCGGATTGGGTGATGGCGATGCAAGAGGAGCTCAACAACTTCACGAGGAACGAGGTATGGCATTTAGTTCCACGTCCTAACCAAAATGTTGTAGGAACCAAGTGGGTCTTCCGCAACAAGCAAGACGAACATGGTGTGGTGACAAGGAACAAAGCTCGACTTGTGGCCAAGGGATACTCTCAAGTCGAAGGTTTGGATTTTGGTGAAACCTATGCACCCGTAGCTAGGCTTGAGTCCATTCGCATATTATTAGCCTATTCTACTTACCATGGCTTCAAGCTTTACCAAATGGACGTGAAGAGTGCCTTCCTCAATGGACCAATCAAGGAAGAGGTCTATGTTGAGCAACCTCCCGGCTTTGAAGACAGTGAGTACCCTAACCCATGTCTATAGGCTCTCTAAGGCGCTTTATGGGCTCAAGCAAGCCCCAAGAGCATGGTATGAATGCCTTAGAGATTTCCTTATCGCAAATGGCTTCAAAGTCGGCAAGGTCGATCCTACTTTATTTACTAAAACTCTTGACAATGATTTGTTTGTATGCCAAATTTATGTTGATGATATTATATTTGGGTCTACTAACGAATCTACATGTGAAGAATTTAGTAGGATCATGACACAAAAATTCGAGATGTCGATGATGGGGGAGTTGAAGTATTTTCTAGGATTCCAAGTCAAGCAACTCCAAGAAGGCACATTCATTAGCCAAACGAAGTATACTCAAGATATTCTAACCAAGTTTGGAATGAAGGATGCTAAGCCCATCAAGACACCCATGGGAACCAATGGGCATCTCGACCTCGACACGGGAGGTAAATCCGTCGATCAAAAGGTATACCGGTCGATGATAGGTTCATTACTCTATTTATGTGCATCTCGACCGGACATTATGCTTTCCGTTTGCATGTGTGCAAGATTCCAATCCGACCCTAAGGAATCCCACCTTACGGCCGTAAAACGAATCTTGAGATACTTGGCTTATACTCCTAAGTTTGGGCTTTGGTACCCTTGGGGATCCACATTTGATTTAATTGGTTATTCGGATGCCGATTGGGCGGGGTGTAAGATTAATAGAAAGAGCACATCGGGGACTTGCCAGTTCTTGGGAAGATCCTTGGTGTCTTGGGCTTCAAAGAAGCAAAATTCGGTCGCTCTTTCTATCGCCGAAGCCGAGTATATTGTCGCAGGCCATTGTTGCACGCAATTGCTTTGGATGAGGCAAACCCTGCGGGACTATGGTTACAAATTAACCAAAGTTCCTCTTCTATGTGATAATGAGAGTGCAATCCGCATGGCGGATAATCCCGTTGAGCATAGCCGCACTAAACACATAGCCATTCGGTATCATTTTCTTAGGGATCACCAACAAAAGGGGGATATCGAGATTGCATACATTAATACTAAAGATCAATTAGCCGATATCTTTACCAAGCCATTAGATGAACAAACTTTTACCAAACTTAGGCATGAGCTCAATATTCTTGATTCCTGGAATTTCTTTTGCTAAACTTGCACACATAGCTCATAAATATACCTTTGATCATGTCTCTTTTATATATGCTATGACTAATGTGTTTTTCAAGTGTATTTCAAACCAAGTCATAGGTATATTGAAAGGGAATTGGAGTCTTCGGCGAAGACAAAGGCTTCCACTCCACTCTATTACTCCTCCTTCGCCGTCGCTCCGCATCACTCTTCGTCTTTGGTATAATCTTCACTCATATGTTTTATTTGCCAAAGGGGAGAAAGTAGTTAGATAAGGGCTTATATCTCACTCAAAGTATCCGTTTTTTGGCGATTCATGCCAAAGGGGGAGAAAGTATGAGCCCAAAGCAAAAGGACCGCACCACCACCCTAATTTTAAAATGATTTTCAATTGCTAAATTTCAAATTGGTATCTTATTGTGTTCAAAAGGGGGAGCAAGTAGTATTTTCAAAATTAATATCTTAAAAACCCTCTTGAACACTAAGAGGAGAGTTTATTGAGGGGGTTTTTTGTTTAGTCAAAGGAAAAGCATTTGAAACAAGGGGAGAAAATTTCAAATCTTGAAAATGCTTCTCAAAATCTTATTCATTTACCTTTGACTATTTTGCAAAAGGATTTACAAAAAGAATTTGCAAAAACAAAACTTATGGTGCAAGCGTGGTCCAAAATGTTAAAAATAAAGAAACAATCCATGCATATCTAGTAAGTAATATTTATTGGCTCAAATTCTAAGTAACCTTTGCACTTACATTCTGCAAACTAGTTCAATTATGCACTTCTATATTTGCTTTGGTTTGTGTTGGCATCAATCACCAAAAAGGGGGAGATTGAAAGAGAATTAGGCTTACACCTATATTCCTAAACTAATTTTGGTGGTTGAATTGCCCAACACAAATAATTGGACTAACTAGTTTGCCCAAGTTTATAAAGTTCTACAGGTACCAAAGGTTCACAATAAGCCAATAAAAAAAGACCAAGAGAAAGGGTTCAAACAAAGGAGCAAAGGGACAACCGAAGGCACCCTGGTAGGGCGCACCGGACTGTCCGGTGCACCACCGGACAGTGTCCGGTGCACCAGGGGACTCCAAGATGAACCTCGCACCTTCGGGAATTCTCAGAGCCGGCGCGCTATAATTCACCGGACTGTCTGGTGTACATCGGACAGTGTCCGATGCTCCAAGAGGATGCGGCTCTGAACTCGCCAGCTTCGGGAATTCGCATCGGCTGCTTCGCTATAATTCACCGGACATGTCCAGTGTACACCGGACTGTCCGGTGTAACCGCGGGGCAACGGCTACTTCAGCGCCAACGGCTACCTGCAGACGCATTAAATGCGCGCCAGCGCGCGCAGAAGTCAGGCACGCCCATGCTGGCGCACCGGACTCTACAGTACATGTCCAGTGCGCCACCGGACATCAAGGCGGGCCCAGAGGTCAGAGCTCCAACGGTCGAAACCCTAACGGCCGGGTGACGTGGCTGGCGCACCGGACATGTCCGGTGTGCATCGGATTGTCCGGTGCACCATGCGACAGACAGCCTTCACCCAAACGGCTAGTTTGGTTGTTGGGGCTATAAATAACCCCAACCACCCCACATTCAAGTCATCCAAGTTTTCCACTTCTCAACCACTTACAAGAGCTAGGCATTCAATTCTAGACACACTCAAGTGATCAAATCCTCTCCAATTCCACACAAGGCTTTAGTGATAAGCGAGAGAGATTTGCCGTGTTCTTTTGAGCTCTTGCGCTTGGATTGCTTCTTTTCTTTCTCACTTGTTCTTGTGATCAAAACTCATTTGTAACCAAGGCAAGAGACACCAATTGTGTGGTGGTTCTTGCGGGGAAGTTTTGTTCCTGGGTTGATTTGAGAAGAGAAGCTCACTCGGTCCGAGGGACCGTTTGAGAGAGGGAAAGGGTTGAAAAAGACCCGGCCTTTGTGGCCTCCTCAACGGGGAGTAGGTTTGCGAGAACCGAACCTCGGTAAAACAAATCATCGTGTTCCACTCCGCATTTGCTCACGATTTGTTTTGCGCCCTCTCTTTCGGACTCGTGTTTATTTCTAACGCTAACCCAGCTTGTAGTTGTGTTTAAGTTTGTAAATTTTAGTTTTGCCCTATTCACCCCCCCTCTAGGCGACTTTCAGTCTTTTTATGGCCCTAAGGGCCAAAGGAGTCATTTGATCGTCATTTGGAAGGCCTTGGTTGCCTTCTGTCCGCGGGTGCACCGGACAATGAACAGTGTGTGATTCCCTTCCGTTCCTGGCGAAGCCAACCGTTGCCAGCCGTTGGCCCCATGGCACACCGGACAGTCCGGTACGGCCTGTTGACCGTTGGCCTAGCACACGTGGCAGACGTTGATTGCACGCCGATCGTTGGCACAGGCGAGAGCCGTTTACCGCCTAGCTCACCGGACAGTCCGGTGCACATTGGACACTACGGCGAATTATAGCCAGCGTGCCTAGCTCTTTTTCTCGAGAGTGGCCAGTTCACCTGGCTGGCCAGCCTGGGCACCAGACAGTCCGTGCTCTCCAAACTGGTGCAGGTTTGGCTGAGTTTAGCCAAACTTTTTCAGTCCAATTTGTCTTGACTTGGAGAGTTTCCTAGCACTTAGATGAACATAGTTAGCAACTAAAACAATTTACCAAGTGCTAGATTCATACCTTTGTTCCTTCAATTCAATAGGATTTGCAATATACTCCTATATTTCTCAATTTTCCTTTTTATACATGTTCTCATACTCATAGTAGGCATGCTAGTTCAAAGTGATGTGTTGGGCACTTAATCACCAAAACACTTTAGAAATGGCACAAGGGCACATTTCCCTTTCACCCTTAGAACCAACATCACATATAGAGACTTGTGATTCTTCCCTCTCTCGCCCACTTCTAACCACTAATACGAGCAATCAGCAACAAGGTGCTAGTAGCGTGAGCAACCGAAGACTGGAAGTAGGGACATCTACTCGAATCAATATAAATCTTATGCCCACTGAGCACACCATCTCGACCCAGAACGTACATACATAAATTCAATTGTCGGTGCTGGTTCGAAACACTCCTAGTTGGAGCGCCAGGTAGGGGCTTACACGTTCTCGACATCTTCTTCACCAAGTTTCGGATGGCCGACCATGAAGTGCCTAGGCCCCTAGGATGACCATCCATTTTGGGAGCCTCGACTACATCCTCAACGATGAAGTGGACATGGTCAGGACCCTGGAAGCCCAACCCCCTCCGTTCGAGAGCCTTGATACCGTCACAAAGGCCCTCGGTGGCCTCTGGCTTAACCCATAGAAGCAAGACACGGGGCGAGATACAACCTCACCCTCCATGGGCGAAGAGATAAGCGGTACAATCGTGATTCACATGGGCCCAATGGTAGTCGCCTAGAGGGGGGTGAATAGGCGAAACTAGAAATTTATAAACTTTAAACACGCACTACGCTCGGGGTTAGCGTCAGAATTAAATCGGAGTGCAGAAGATAATTTTCCTTGCCACGAGTTGCTCAAATAATGCGGATAACCTTTGGGAGCAAACTCAAATCAATATTAGCAAGGGATCTGTCGGCGTTTCGAGACAGGGGGGTCCCTGAGCCGATGAGTGAAGTGTCGCCGCGTGCCCCAGCCCAGATGGGTCGACGCAAGGCCGAGCGTGAAGGGGGGAGAGCGAGGAGGCCGGAGATGGGAGAGAGAGAGGTGGAAATCCCACCGCCTTCGTGTTCGTCCCGCGCCCAGGTCGGGTGCGCTTGCAGTAGGGGGTTACAAGCGTCCACCCGGGGAAGGAGCGAGCGGCCTTATGCGAGCGCCCGTCTCGTCCTCGTCCCCGAGCGGCCAACCCTCTCTAAGAGGGCCCTGGCCCTTCCTTTTATAGGCGTAAGGAGAGGGTCCAGGTGTACAATGGGGGGCATAGCAGAGTGCTACGTGTCTAGCGGAGGAGAGCTAGCGCCCTAAGTACACGCCATCGTGGCGGCCGGAGAGATCTTGGCACCCGGTTTGTGTGATGCCGTGGCCGTCGGAGAAGTGCTGGAGCCTGGCGGAGGGACAGCTGTCGGGGCCGTCGAGTCCTTGCTGACGTCCTCTTGCTTTCGTAAGGGGGCCGAGAGCCGCCATCGTCAGGGAACGTGCGGGGCGCCATCATCGCCTATCTGGCGGAGCGAGCCAGATGGGACGCCGGTCTTATTCCCCGTAGCCTGAGTCAGCTTGGAGTAGGGTAATGATGGCGCCTCCTGTTGATGTGGCCGGTCCGCGCCCTAGGTTGGGCGATGTGGAGGCTTCTCCGAGGTTGAGGTCGAGTCAGTCTTCCGTGGCCGAGGCCGAGTCCGAGCCTCTGGGTCAGGCGAGGCGGAGGCCGTTGGCTGAGACCAGGGCGGAATTTGAGTCCCGGGGTCGAGCGAAGCGGAGTTCGTCGTCTTCTGGAGCTGAGCCCAAGTCCGAGCCCTGGGTTGGGCGGAGCGGAGTTTGTCGTCTTCCGGGGCTTTGCCCGAGTCCGAGCCCTGGGTCAGGCGGAGTAGAGTTCATCGTCTTTCGGGGCTTTGCCCGAGTCCGAGCCCTGGGTCGGGCGGTGCGGAGTTCGCCGTCTTTCGGGGCTTTGCCCGAGTCCGAGCCCTGGGTCGGGCGGTGCGGAGTTCGCCGTCTTCTGGGGCTTTGCCCGAGTCCGAGCCCTGGGTCGGCGGAGCGGAGTTTCTTATGGTGTGCGGCCGGGCCTGACTGCCTGTCAGCCTCACTCTATCAAGTGGCACCGTAGTCGGAGCGGCGCAGGCGGCGCTGTCTTTCTGTCAGACCGGTCAGTGGAGCGGCGAAGTGACGGCGGTCACTTCGGCTCTGTCAGCTGAGGGGCGCGCGTCAGGATAAAGGTGTCAGGCCACCTTTGCATTAAATGCTCCTGCGATTTGGTCGGGGTTGCTTCTTGGCGAAGACAGGGCCTCGGGCGAGCCGGGAACGTGTTCGCCGCTGGAGGGGGGCTTCGGGCGAGGCAGAGATCCTCCGGGGTCAGCTGCCCTTGTCCGAGGCTAGGCTCGGGCGAGGCGTGATCGAGTCCCTCGAATGGACTGATCCCTGACTTGATTGCACCCATCAGGCCTTTGCAGCTTTGTGCTGATGGGGGTTACCAGCTGAGAATTAGGAGCCTTGAGGGTACCCCTAATTATGGTCCCCGACAGTAGCCCCCGAGCCTCGAAGGGAGTGTTAGCACTCGCTTGGAGGCTTTCGTCGCACTTTTTTGCAAGGGGACCAGCCTTTCTCGGTTGCGTTTTGCTCCAGTGGGTGCGCGCGAGCGCACCCGCCGGGTGTAGCCCCCGAGGCCTCGGAGGAGTGGTTTGACTCCTTCGAGGTCTTAACGCCTCGCGCAATGCTTCGGCTGGTCTGGTCGTTCCCTCATGCGAGCTGGCCATAGCCCGGGTGTACGGTCGGGTCCCAAGTTCTCGGGCTGGTATGTTGACGCTGTCAATGGTTTGGCCGGAGCCGGGTTTGCGAGAGCAGCCCCCGAGCCTCTGCACAGGGCGAGAGGGCTTTCAGAAACAGACTCGGCTTTTTTTACATATGCCCCTGCGTCGCCTTTCCACAAGGAGGAGGGGGGAGAGCGCCATGTTGCCCTCGGTGGGCGCCGAACATGGTGTCTCCGGTGAGCTGCAGGCGGGTGATCCGAGCGGACGTTCGTGCCCCATTCGTTAGGGGTCGGCTAGGGGCCCAGAGGCGCGCCCAAAAGTACCTGCGGGTGATCTGCCGGACCCGGTCCCCTGGTGACGGGGTCCGAGGGCTCGATGCCTCCCTCTGATGGGATTCCGTTACAAGATCGTTCCCGCTGGTCTCGGAAATGTCCTAGGGTACCTCGGGAGCGCAGCCCGAGCCTTGGTTGTGTATCGAACGTACCCATGGTCATCCCTCGCTCTATGTCTGAGGCGGCTGTGAACCCTTCGGGGGCCAGCCTTCGAACCCCTGATCAGTAGTGGGCGTGGAGCCCGAGTAGCCTGAGGCGGTCGTTGAGCCCTTCCGAGGGGCCGGCCTTTGAACCTCTGACCAGTAGTGGGTGTGGAGCCCACGTGCTCTGAGGCGGCTGTTGAACCCTTCTGAGGGGCTAGCCTTCGAACCTCTGATCAGTAGGGAGGCTCGGAGCCTGGTTCCTTCACGGGAAGGGCCCCTTTCGGGGTATCCCCCTTTCCCGGTCCCTGTTGCAAGAGAGAGAAAGAGGAAAAAAGGAAAAGGATACGAAATCGAACGACGCGGCGTACCTTTTTTGACGCGGTTATTATGGCGAAGGCGAAGCGTCGCTCGTTTCTCCTGCCAGAGGCGCCGCCTGTCCCGCCGCGGAGTTAATGCGACGGGGCGAGTGGTTCGCGGGGCAGCCGTTGCGCGTGCGCGAGCCATTCGAGGAACGGTCGTTTCGCTTCGTGTTTTTGAATCTCGCGGCCGGTCCGGGCGGAACGTTGAACCGGTCTCACCTTGGCCTTTATATACTTGGGGGAGGGTCTGGCGGTGGTTCTTTGCTCCGCTTCCTGCTTCCCTCTTAGGTTTTCGCAACCCGAGAGACTTAGCCAGAGAAAAGGAAACCGCCCACCCTGTCCTTCGCGCCGCCACCCCTTCTGCTCGGTGATGGCCGACCGGGTGACCATCATCTCGCCGCGCGACCAATGGCCTTTCTCCACAGTGATGGTAGGCGATCTGGAGGATCTTGTTGCTGAGGGTTTGCTTCGCCCTCTTTCTGATGAGAGGCGGCCGGAATGGATTCCCCCCGTGAGCGGAGCCACTCCGTCCCCACCGCCGGGGTGCATCGTGAGCTTCGTCTCCTTCCACGAGCGGGGATTTGGTGTGCAGGCGAGCCGCTTTATGCGGGCGATCCTGCACCACTACGGGGTGGAGTTGCACAACCTCAGCCCCAACTCCATCTCGCAGGCCGCCATCTTCGTAGCGGTGTGCGAGGGGTACTTGGGGATCGCCCCCCACTGGGACTTGTGGACTCATCTCTTTTTCGCGGAGCTTTTCGCTTCGCCGACGGGGGAGAGAAAGGTCCGCGCGGCAGTGCGGGCCGGTGGCTGCATCCTTCAGCTGAGGCAGTTGCGGGCCTCGCTGTACATTCCTGCCACCCTTGCGCCCTCAAACAAAGGGTGGCAGCGCCGGTGGTTCTACCTCCGGAATGACGGCGAGTTGCTCCCACCGTTTTCCCAGCGGGTAGTCACCGTCGCCGCCGACGATTGGCGCCATGGGACCCCGCACGAAAGACAGAAGAACCTCGAACCCCTCCTCAAGGCTTTGGAGGCGTTGCGGAAAGGGGGACTCACCGCCGTGGGAGTGATTGCCGCCATCCACCGCCGGAGGGTGCTTCCCTTGGTGGAGCGACGGTTGCCGCTCTGGGAGATGACACCGGAGGCTGACTTGGAGGGTTCGCGGATGTCCTCGGACCCTCTTCCCTTCGATGTTCTCCACGGGCGGGTGGCCGTCGCGTTGGGGAAACCGGACCTCAGCGCCTTCTCCCAGCCTTTGATGCGCCCTAACCAAGGGTGCGTGACACTGGTGAGTGTCCGCTCCTTCCTTCCTCTTGCATCGGGTTGTCCCTGGTTCTTACGGTCGGGATTTCCATCTGTCCTCAGGAGGTGGGGCGGCACAAGCCTTCCCTGCCACGGGTACCGCAGGATGCGGTGGACCGAGCAGCGCGGCGGGTTGCCGCGGAGGAGAAGAAGAAAAATAAGGACGCAGAGAAGACCCGGGCCCGCGAGCGGATGCGGGCTCGGGACGCCTTGGAAAAGCTCTGTCGTCGGCAGGAGAGGGAGGGGCTCCCGAGGGAGCCGTCGCCGGAAACGCCTGATGACGACGACGATGATGAAGATGATGACGAGGAAGACGACATGGCTGCCCGCCTCGGCTTCAGCCCTGGCTTGAGGTTAGGCCAGGAGCCGTCAGGCCAGCCCCCGAGTGGGTTGATGCAGTCAGTCCCCGGAGTCAGGACGCCGAGGTCCCAGCCCGAGGAGCGGGGGCAGACCGAGAGGGTACCTGACCCCTCGGCTGGGGGAGTTGAGGCGACCCCGGGGAGCCAGGCCAAGGCGTCTGTTCCCCGAGAGCCGTCGCCCACGCCAACAACGCAGGAGAGCGACCCTCAGGTCGCCATGGTGGTGCCTAGGCAGCCCGCCTCCCGGGCATCCGAAGCGCCCAAAGCAAGGGTGGTGCCGACGCAGTCGGCGAAGAGAACCTTGGCGGCAGCTTCGGGGGTCGAGATCCAGGAGACCTCCCCTCCAGCACGGTTGATCATGGCCCGGAGCGGGTAAGTACCTTGGAGCGTCTTCGTCCCGGCTTCTCATTCGCATGTCCCGACCGTGATTTTTCTTTTCTCCTCAGCAAGCGGAGCCATGGCCTGACCGATCTGGCTCCGCGAAAAGCCCTTAAGACGGCGTCGGCTTCCACAGCCAGTGCCGCTCCGGGCCTCGCTGTTCAGCTGACCTTCTCGCAAGGCGCTCCACAGCAGGGGGCTCAGGCGGCACCAGTCGCCGTGGAACGAGTTCCCGAGGCCGGCTCTTTTGCCAAGGCGGCCATCGTGCTAGGGGAGGTGGCTGACGCGGACGTGGCCCAGGCCCCGCCGGACGTGCCGGCGGTGCCGGCACCTGCTGCTACTGAAGCCGCTGCCGTCACAGTCGGGGAGCGACCTGTCGCTGCCGACGCTGAGATGGCCGAGGCGCCGGCGCTTGGTGCCTCGGAGGTGGGGGGCGTGGAGATGCGATCCGTCCCGCCGGGCGGCAGCCTTGTCGCTGTGCGGCGGGGCTCCGAGGGTCGGTGCCAGTTGCTCCAGTTCCGGACCCGCGAGGCCTCGGATCCCTTCTTCGTTCTCGACGATGAGCGGGAGGAGCAGTCCTGGGACGAGCTCCGCGAGTGTGCCGAAACAACGGTGGGGTCGCTCCGGTCGTCGCTGGAGGTTTTCTTTAGGGACGTCCCCAAAATCCTCCAGGTAACGGTTTCAGGCATACCTTTTCTTTTTTGTGGCCAAGGCGTCTTTCGTAACGCCCCACTTCCTTTCCTCAGGATCTGACGGATCTAAGCGCCGCCAAGTCGTCGTTCATCCGCCACGAGGTCGATGTCTGGGGCTCGCTGCGATCCCTGAGGACCTCGCTCGCCGGGGCTACTGCGCGCCTCTCTCAGCAGGGCGCCGAGGCGGCGGACCTTCGGTTGCTCTGCACCGATCTGAGAGCCGAGGCGGCAGCGGCACGCGCGGAGCGGCGCGCGCAGAAGTGCAACGACAGCGGTCGGAGTTCGACCGGATCGTCGATGAGCGGGACCAATCTCGGGGCCGGGCTGCCGAGACCGAAAGCCGGGCTAGAGCCCTTGCAGCCGACCTAGCTGCAGCCCAGGTCGCAGCCTCGGAGCAGCGTGCCCGAGCCGGAGGTACGCCTTGGCCACTTTCGGTTTTCGTTTCAGCTTGTTTCCTCCGCTTGTTTTTGAGATCTTTCGTTCTGGCTGTTCGCAGAACTCGAGTCCGCCCTTAATGAGTCCGCTAAGGCGCTTGTCGAGGCGCTTGCCGGGGCGGCCAAGCAGAGGGAGGCCGACCACGTGGCCATGTCCGAGGCCGTCTCGGACTTCTGTCGGGTCCTTGGCTCAGGCGGCGTTCCCTCAGGAAGCTCCCCTCAAAGTCGCCTGCAGGCCTTGGGTGATCATGTGCGCGGCAGACTCCGCGAGGCGCTACACCACGGCGTCAGGCGGGCCTTCGCCGTGCTCGCTTCCCACTACGTCGTGGACCTGGAGCGGGTCAGCGAGGGGTATTGCCTTCCTGACGAAGATGAAGCCGCCCTGGCAGAAGTCCGGAGGCTCGATGCGGCCGCCGCGGGTCCGAGCGCAGTGCTGGCGACCACCTTCGAAGCAGAGATCCTCCCGCCTGCGCCGTCGTCCGAAGCCGGGATGGACTTTGCTGAGGGTGGGGACGAAGCCGACGGCGCGGCTCCTTCCCGTGGCGACGCCTAACTCTGTTGGAACAGTTTCTGTTGGGTGCACGTGTGTCTTTCTGCGGCCGCTGAGGCCTAAACACTTTATTACCGTTGCATAAAGTCGTGCTCCTTTCCCTTTCATTTTGCGTGTTCGGCCCCGCCTGTCAGTAGCAGGATGGCTTCCCCAAGTGGGGGTCACTTTTCGTGGCGGGTGACGAGTGAGGTGTCCGTAACCCAGAGGCGTAGGAGTCCCTCGGCTCAGTCGGCCTTGCCACTTACATGCACCCGTGTTTGCCCCTTGGGGTCCTGCTTCCGACATAGCCGGGGGAACGCAAAAAGCCTTTTCGACTAAAAATTTTGACGCAGAGGGGTTCCCCCCTTTTAGCCCCCGAGGGAGGGTCGGGCTTTGCCGAGGCAAGGCTGACCCTTCCTTGATGACTAAAACTTGCGTGGGGGCAAGGTGAGCGAACAACTTGAAAGCATCTTAAGGGTAGAGGCGACGTAGCTGTTAGACGTTCGAAGTGTTGGTGCAGACCTCGCCTCGACTGTCGGCCAGCTCGTTTGTTCCGGGCTTCAGAACTTTGGCGATGACAAGCGGTCTTTCCCAGGGGAGCGCGTAGCCCCCGGGTGTCTTCAACAAGGGCCCGGGGTGCGGTGGTGGAGCTCCTTCCCACCCCAGCAAGACGAACGACTTGGCGCGCCGCGCCAACCGCCGAGCTCTAGCTCGGTCGAGGGGTAGCTCTCCTCGGTGGAGATATTGCAGGTACGGGGTCTGCCAGCTTTGATTGGGCGTGACCCCGCTTCGCTCCTCCTCGACGCGCAGCGTCTCGCCCTCGGGGGCCGAGGGTGCCTCGGGCCGAGCTGAGGGTGCCTCGGACTGGGCCAAGGGTGCCTCGGGCTCGGGCGTGTCGTCGATTTTGACGGAGGGTTGATGCAGGTCTCGGGAGCAGGCTTCCGGGGGGAACGTTATTCGCCCCGGGGTGGTACAGAGGTAGGCCCCCTTTGCCGAGGTGCGGAATGAAAGGGCTAAGGGCCGCAAGACATCCCATGACTCTCCGTACGCCTTTCAAGTCTGCGATGGGCCCCATGCTGGTGACGGCCGCGATCTTCTCCGGGTTGGCTTCGATGCCCCACTCGGAGACGATGAACCCCAAGAGCATTCCTCGGGGCACCCCGAAGACACAATTTTCAGGATTGAGCTTGACACCTTTCGCCTTGAGACATTGGAATGTCACTTCAAGGTCGAAAAGGAGGTCGGAGGCTTTCCTCGTCTTGATTACGATGTCATCGACGTAGGCCTCGACCGTGCGGCCAATGTGTTCGCCGAACACATGGTTCATGCACCGTTGGTACGTCGCACCCGCATTCCTCAAGCCGAACGGCATGGTGACATAGCAGTACATGCCGAAGAGTGTGATGAAAGAAGTCGCGAGATGGCCGGACTCTTTCATCCTGATTTGGTGATACCCTGAGTAGGCATCGAGGAAAGACAGGGTTTCGCACCCAGCAGTGGAATCCACGATCTGATCGATGCGAGGCAGAGGGTAGGGAACCTTCGGACATGCTTTGTTCAGACCAGTGTAGTCCACACACATCCGCCATTTCCCCCTTTCTTTCTCACAAGTACAGGCAAGCCATTCGGGATGGAATACCTCTTTGATGAACCCTGCCGCCATTAGCTTGTGGATCTCCTCGCCTATGGCTCTGCGCTTCTCCTCGTCGAATCGGCGCAGAGGCTGCTTGACGGGTCGGGCTCCGGCTCGGATGTCCAGCGAGTGCTCGGCGACATCCCTCGGTATGTCGGGCATGTCCGAGGGACTCCACACGAAGACGTCGGCGTTCGCGTGGAGAAAGTCGACGAGCACTGCTTCCTATTTGGGACCGAGCCCAGAGCCGATCCAGACTTGCTTGGAGGCGTCGCTGCTGGGGTCGAGGGGGACGGACTTAACCGTCTCCGCTGGCTCGAAGTTGCCGGCATGACGCTTCACGTCTGGCACCTCCTTAGAGAGGCTCTCCAGGTCGGTGATGAGGGCCTCGGACTCGGCGAGGGCCTCGGCGTACTCCACGCACTCCACGTCGCATTCGAACGCGTGTTTGTACGTGGGGCCGATGGTGATGACCCCGTTGGGGCCCGGCATCTTGAGCTTGAGGTAGGTGTAGTTGGGGACGACCATGAACTTCGCGTAGCAGGGCCTCCCCAATACCGCGTGGTAGGTTCCTCGGAACCCGACCACCTCGAACGTCAGGGTCTCCCTTCGGAAGTTGGAGGGTGTTCCGAAGCAGACGGGAAGATCGAGTTGTCCGAGGGGCTGGACGTGCTTCCCAGGGATGATCCCATGGAAAGGCACAGCGCCCGCCCGGACCGAGGACAGATCGATACGCAGAAGCTCGAGGGTCTCGGCGTAGATGATGTTGAGGCTGCTGCCTCCGTCCATGAGGACCTTGGTGAGCCTGACGTCACCGATGACGAGGTCGACGACGAGCGGGTATTTCCCCGGGCTCGACACATGGTCGGGGTGGTCGGCCTGGTCGAAGGTGATGGGCTTGTCGGACCAGTCTAGGTAGACTGGCGCCGCCATCTTCACCGAACAGACCTTCTTCTTGGGGCCGCGCTGAGTTGACGCCTCGGGAGCATTTTCCGGTGGGCGGCCTTGGGGCTGCTTGTCCTTCCGGAAGATAGCCTCGACCGCTTCCTGGCCGGAGGCGAACTTGGTGGCGATGTCCATCAGCTCGCTCGCCCTGGCGGGGGTCTTGCGACCCAGCTTGCTCACCAGGTCGCGGCAGGTGGTGCCGGCGAGGAACGCGCCGATGACGTCCGAGTCGGTGATGTTGGGCAGCTCGGTGCACTGCTTCGAGAATCGCCGGATGTAGTCCCGGAGAGACTCTCCCGGCTGCTGTTGGCAGCTTCGGAGGTCCCAGGAATTCCCGGGGCGCACGTACGTGCCCTAGAAATTGCCGGCGAAAGCTTGGACTAGGTCGTCCCAGTTGGAGATCTGCCCCGGAGGCAGGTGCTCCAACCAGGCGCGAGCGGTGTCGAAGAGGAACAGGGGGAGGTTGCGGATGATGAGGTTGTCATCATCCGTTCCACCCAGTTGGCAGGCCAGACGGTAGTCCACAAGCCACAGTTCCGGTCTCGTCTCCCTCGAGTACTTTGTGATAGTAGTCGGGGGTCGGAACCGGGTCGGGAACGGCGCCCGTCGTATGGCCCGGCTGAAGGCCTGCGGACCAGGTGGTTCGGGCGAGGGACTCCGATCCTCCCCGCTGTCGTAGCGTCCCCCACGCCTGGGGTGGTAGCCTCAGCGCGCCCTCTCGTCGAGGTGGGCCCGATGATCGCGGTGATGGTGCTCGTTGCCGAGGCGACCCGGGGCCGCAGGCGCTGTGTTGCGCGTGCGCCCGGTGCAGACCGAGGCTTCCCGCATGAATTGGGAAGTCGCGGCATGATGTTCCGAGGGGTACCCCTGCCTTCGGGAGGCGGAGCTCTCGGCCCGCCGGACCGCGGCGCCTTCCAGGAGATCCTTGAGCTCTCCCTGGATCCGCCGCCCCTCGGTGGTTGATGACTCCGGCATCGCGCGGAGAAGCATTGCTGCTGCAGCCAGGTTCTGGCCGACCCCACTAGATGCGGGTGGCGGCCTGACCCTGACATCGTCGGCGATGCGGTGCTGGAAGCCCTGGGGTAGATGACGCATTTCTCCGGCCGGAGGTTGGCCCGCCCATGCCTGCCCGACGTCCCGGCGGATTGGCTCAAGCGCTCCTGCTCCCTCGTCGAGCCTGGCCTGCACCCCGCGGATTTGCTCGAGTTGTGGGTCGTGACCCCCCGCCGGAACGGGGACCACGGCTAGGTCCCGCGGGATGTCAACGCGAGGCACCGACCTAGGGAGATCACCGTCCTCCGGCATACCGAGATGGTTGCCTTTGGAGGGACCCCTAGATCGACGTGGAAACATTCGTGGCTCGGGCCGTAGTCCTCGTCGCCGAGGCTACGGCTACCGTCGGAGTAGTCAGAAAGGCAGTAGTCGCATGCGGTCATGAGGTCCTGTATGGCACCGGGGTTGCCAAGTCCGGAGAAATCCCAATGGAAGCTGGGCTCGTCGTCTTCCTCGGACCCGGAGGGCCCGTACGTCGAGACGTCCGTCAGCCGGTCCCAAGGTGACCGCATGCGAAACCCAGAGGATTCGGATTCGCCTCTACGAGAGCATCCGCCAAAGCGGAGCCGCTAGGCGGGTCGAGGCTAAATCTGAAAGGCGTGGGATGGGAATCGGTCGGTACCTCTTGGTTGATGGGCGGTGATGAGGTCACGTCGGGGGCTGACTACATCGTCGTCTCAGGTACGAGGGCGACACCCAGCAAGCCTTTCGCGAGCGTGCTGGCGTCGTCCGTTTGCTCGGGATTGACGTGTCGCGGGGAGACAGCGCTCGTCTTCGTCTCAAGCGCGAGGACGATGCCCGGCGCGCCCCTTGTTGTAGTGCTGGCGTTGTCGACTCGCTCGTCGGCTGACGAGGCGCCGCCTCCTGCTTGGCCTTGGTTGCCCCGCCTCCTCCTCCTCCGTCGATGGGGAAGAGGACAGGGCGAGCTCGAAGGTTGTTCTTCCACCACGCGGGGAAGGCGTCGTCGATCCCGCCGCCGGCGGGCGGACTGTCGGCCGCCATTGTCGCTGTCGCCCGGCGGTGGATAGAGTATCATGTCATAGCTGCCGTCGAGGGACATGAACTCAAGGCTCCCGAAACGGAGCGCCGTCCCGGGCCGGAGAGGTTGCTGGAGACTACCCATCTGGAGCTTGACGGGAAGCTGTTCGTCAACACGCAGCAGGCCCCTACCTGGCGCGCCAACTGTCGGCGTTTCGAGACAGGGGGTCCCTGAGCCGACGAGTGAAGTGTCGCCGCGTGCCCCAGTCTAGATGGGTCGACGCGAGGCCGAGCGTGAAGGGGGGGAGAGCGAGGAGGCCAGAGATGGGAGAGAGAGAGGTGGAAATCCCGCCGCCTTCGTGTTCGTCCCGCGCCCAGGTCGGGTGCGCTTGCAGTAGGGGGTTACAAGCGTCCACCCGGGGGAAGGAGCGAGCGGCCTTATGCGAGCGCCCGTCTCGTCCTCGTCCCTGAGCGGCCAACCCTCTCTAAGAGGGCCTTGGCCCTTCCTTTTATAGGCGTAAGGAGAGGGTCCAGGTGTACAATGGGGGGCGTAGTAGAGTGCTACGTGTCTAGCGGAGGAGAGCTAGCGCCCTAAGTACACGCCATCGTGGCGGCCGGAGAGATCTAGGCACCCGGTTTGTGTGATGTTGTGGCCGTCGGAGGAGTGCTGGAGCCTGGCGGAGGGACAGCTGTCTGGGCCGTCGAGTCCTTGCTGACGTCCTCTTGCTTTCGTAAGGGGGCCGAGAGCCGCCATCGTCAGGGAACGCGCGGGGCGCCATCATCGCCTATCTGGCGGAGCGAGCCAGATGGGACGCCGGTCTTGTTCCCCGTAGCCTGAGTCAGCTTGGAGTAGGGTAATGATGGTGCCTCCTGTTGACGTGGCCGGTCCGCGCTGTAGGTTGGGCGATGTGGAGGCTTCTCCGAGGTCGAGGTCGAGTCCGTCTTCCGTGGCCGAGGCCGAGTCCGAGCCTCTGGGTCGGGCGAGGCGGAGGCCGTTGGCTGAGGCCAGGGCGGAATTTGAGTCCCGGGGTCGAGCGAAGCGGAGTTCATCGTCTTCTGGAGCTGAGCCCAAGTCCGAGCCCTGGGTTGGGCGGAGCGGAGTTCGTCGTCTTCCGGGGCTTTGCCCGAGTCCGAGCCCTGGGTCGGGCGGAGCGGAGTTCGCCGTCTTCCGGGGCTTTGCCTGAGTCCGAGCCCTGGGTCGGGAGGTGCGGAGTTCGCCGTCTTCTGGGGCTTTGCCCGAGTCCGAGCCCTGGGTCGGGCGGTGCGGAGTTTGCCGTCTTTCGGGGCTTTGCCCGAGTCCGAGCCCTGGGTCGGGCGGAGCGGAGTTTCCTATGGTGTGCGGCCGGGCCTGACTGCCTATCAGCCTCACTCTGTCAAGTGGCACCGTAGTCGGAGCGGCGCAGGCGGCGCTGTCTTCTGTCAGACCGGTCAGTGGAGCGGCGAAGTGACGGCGGTCACTCCGCCTCTGTCAGCTGAGGGGCGCGCGTCAGGATAAAGGTGTCAGGCCACCTTTGCATTAAATGCTCCTGCGATTTGGTCGGGGTTGCTTCTTGGCGAAGACAGGGCCTCGGGCGAGCCAGGAACGTGTTCGCCGCTGGAGGGGGCTTCAGGCGAGGCGGAGATCCTCTGGGTCGGCTGCCCTTGTCCGAGGCTAGGCTCGGGCGAGGCGTGATCGAGTCCCTCGAATGGACTGATCCCTGACTTGATTGCACCCATCAGGCCTTTGCAGCTTTGTGCTGATGGGGGTTACCAGCTGAGAATTAGGAGCCTTGAGGGTACCCCTAATTATGGTCCCCGACAGGATCTTTTAGAGAGAGGAAATAGGAGAAACAAATCAAGTGGAAGTCAACATAAGTGAACACGGTGATTTGTTTACCGAGGTTCGGTTCCATAGAATCTAGTCCCTGTTGAGGAGGCCACAAAGGTCGGGTCTATTCCAACCCTTTCCCTCTCTCAATCGGTCACACAGATCGGTCGAGGCTTCTCCTTAATCACTTGTGTAACACCCCAGGTGTTTATATTCTGCTCGACAACGAGTACGGATTTAAGCACGTAATATCAGTGGATAAAACAGACGTTAAATTTTAATCGTCCTCGCTTATCGCGATTTTAATATCGCATCTGTTCCGTTTGTCGCGAGTGCGACATCATTTTTACTTCTACTCATTCAAGCTCTTCCAAAAATTTTGTGATGTTCAGAACATCGTCGTTCCGAAAATCGGTGCGTCCGGTGATTATTTAAAATTTATCGCTCGTACGAATACGAATTCGGAAGCTCGACCCACTCGGATGATTTTATCTCGGACAAATTCATTTGAACTCGACGACTAGGCTTTCAGTGTAAAGTAATTTAACCCCCTTTCCGTTATCCGTGACATCGCGTCTATGGATTTCAATTGAATTGTTTAGTCGAGTATTCGAGTAGCAAACGGAAATCATCTGAAGTTAACTAAAGCAAATACAGATTAAAATACAGAAGCCGAAATCCGTTTAACTCAGTCTGTTGCTTCTCGCTTCGGTCCAATCTTCAAAAGTGAATTGACAGTACGATTTTGTCTGCATTCGGAGAATTCACCAAATTAAATCGTTAGTCCTCGGATTTCTGTTTTGAGATTCGGGGAATGGGATGCGTAGTAGAATAGTGTATCGATCCCGTGTACATTGCTAAAAATCTGGACTTAGAAATATCTGCGATTTTCTGTAAAAAAAATGAAGAAAAGAAAATAAATAAATAAAAATCTACAGCCAATCTTATCACCACGCCGCCTTACCTCTTGATTTTTTTCATCGCTCGTTCATATCCTCTGTTCCACCGCTTTCTGCCTATGGATAAAATCCAGCTGCGCGCTCTCCTCCTTCCAGCCGTGGACGCGCCCTCACTTCTCTGCTCGCCCCTGACCTCTCATGGAGCGCTCCTCTCTCCTCCCCAGCCGAGGCCCTTCCTTCCCGTGGTCTCCCATGGCGCACCTTGAGCCTCACGCGGCCACACCTGGCCGGATTTCCCAGCCGTAGCCCCTTCTCTGCGCGTGTCCTCTTCTCCGCTGGATCCATGGAACTCTGCTTTTCCATGGCGCTTGGCGTCCCCAACCATGGCCGCGCCCCTGACCCAGCCCCAGCTCGCCCAGCCTTCCTTCTTCTTCTTTGCGCAGCAAATCATCTACTCGATCTCCCTCTTGTTTTTCTGCTGGCGCGCGCCTACCTCTAGCTCCTGCTCGCTTGTGCCGCGCGCGCGTCTACTCCCTCTGTTCCTCCGTGCCGTGTTTCTCTCTCCCTCCCCTTCTCGCCCTGCTGCACGCGCTGGTCCAGCTTGCTCCCTCCCATGGCGCCTTGCTTCTCTCCCTGTTGGCGTGCCATGAGGTACCCTAGTGTTTCCCCGCCGCGCTCTGCCCGAATTTCCCTGCTCCCTGGGCGCTCGGACTTCTGCTCGGCCGCTTGCCATGGAGCTCGCCCTGCCCCCTGTTTCCATGACCGACGTCCCCAAGCTCCTCCCCTGCGCGTCACGATTTTCCCTTCCGCACTCGCCATGCCGCGGCGCCCCTGCGCTTGCTCTGCTCGAAACCACTCTCATGGCGAGCTCGCTCTACCCTATATGGCGCCTATTCCCCCTGGCCGCGACCTCCCTGTATGGATGCGCGCCCTGGTGCCCAGCTCGAAGTTTTCCCTGTGTCGCGTGCCCCATCCCGGCCGCGCGTTGAGCTCTTCTGCCGGCGTCCTCTGCTTGTCGATGGTGCCCTTCTATGATGCCACCGTTTTTCTTCACTCTCGCTCGACTGTCGTCGCGCCCAGCCGAGTCCTTCTTCCATGGTCGTCTGCCGTTTCCTTGTGCCAAGGTCTCGTCCACCCACAGCCTCGCTCTCCTGCGCTGAGCTTCCTTGCTGTAGATTTTTCCAGCGCGCTTCTCTGTTGGCCATCGTTGCTCCCTGATGCTCGGACTTGCCAGTCGCCGGTCTCTAGCTCTGTTCCATGCGCACTGGCCGTGCTCCACTTTGCCCATCGCGGCGCTCCAGCTCCAGCTCGCTGCGCGCTCTCTCGGCTCGCTCGACCTTAATTTTGTCGCGTCGTCGACCTCGCCAAATGTGTTCGTCGCTTGGCCCTGTGTCGTTAGGCTAGTCAACCATGTTTGCTGCCGCGCGCGCTTGTCCCTAATACTGCTCGCGCGGTATTTGGATCTCGCCGATTAGCCCCACCATCCTTGTTTCCCTCTGGTCGCGATAAAATCCTGTCCCACCAGGTCATCGGGCGTTGTTCCCAGCTCACTATGGAGTTTGCTGGGCGTGCCATATTTTTAAATGTCATCAAAAGTTCACCTGCAACTGCGGTCTCGTCGTGTCCGTCGGTCTTCAACTTCAGCGACCACTAACATCTTCATCTGCAACATCGTCGTTGCCTCCTTGGTGTTCGTTGCCAACTTCGCTACCTGTTTGAACCAGAATTCGTCGTCATCTTACCCATGCCGTGGCCGCAATTTCCTATGTCCCTAGTCCACATCGTCGTCTAGTTCGGATTATTCCTATGTAGAAGAAGGTGGAGCTGTAGAGGAAGGATAAAGCGAAGTCCAATGCGTTGCTCACTAGGCGTTCGACAAAAGGCTCAAATCAGAGATTGTTGCCGTTTTGAGAATATCAAGCCTGAGTTAATGATGGTAAGTAATTTCGCATTTTAGGTTAATTAGCTAAATTGATCGATGCCGTAGGATAAAAGTGGTCTCAATAGGTCTCAGTATTGCGGGAATGTAGGTGTTAAAAATGAAAAGTTTTATTAATATATATGATACACAGGTTAACCGGTAAATTAATTTAGAAAGTTAATGAAAGTTCTTCTATCAAATTTTATAAGTCGTTTAGTGTGTTCTCTAGACAAGGTATGATAATTTATGCGTTGGTCGATCTCATGCTTGGAATGGATGTTGATTGCTACCTCGACTGTTTAGCTAGGTTGTAAGAACATGATTGTCGTAAGTAACAATATATCGATAATTAGTGTCCGCAATGTCTCATCATTAGGTAGGTTATTTCTCGTTTGTGTAGTATCGTTATTGTTCCTTATATGCATTCATGTGCATAATGCATTTCATTTAGGTGCGATAATTAATCACGTGATACGGAAGACGAACGAAGTCGACCTCAAGCGCGGGCTACTCCACATGGTGAAGCTGAAGGACGAACGCAAGGATGGATAACTTGACAAGTGCCAAGACAAAGAATGGTCGTCAAGTGCTCATCGCCTAACCAACACTAACCTAGTTTTACTCAGGCAAGCCCCGGTGCATTTGCCACCTCCTTGTGTTTTAAAAATCTTTTTCACTTGCTTGATGCATTAGGTGATAGGAGTTGATTGCTAAAACAATTCTTGCATTACCTTCCTTGGATTTGATCACCTTCCTTGAAATCCCTATTTTACAAAAAGATTTTTGATGCTTAGCCTTGCTTTAGAAAAACAAAATGTTTTGTTTTTACAAAAGATGATGTGGCAAAAGTGGGTGGGATGTTTTTGAAAATAAAACTTGATGGTGGATCCATCATGGCCATGATGGGTTTGACATCGAAAAAGATGTACCTCTGCTAGGTACCAAACTTTGGGTTTGAAATGATTAAGCTGAGACCGGGCAGGTGACTTGCACGGGAAAGGAGTCTCGGTGTAGTGTCTCCGTCTGAGTCGATTAAGGACCGTCTCGATGTAGGTTTGTTGACCGAGGACCCTTTAACTGGTCACATGCCTCGTCATGGGTAAGCTTTGCCTCGGGCAGACTAAGGCCAGAATAAGATAACACGTAATGGGAGTGGAGCGATGGCGAGAGTAGCGTGTACCCTCCGTGGCAAGAGGCTGGACGGTGGTGTATCTGTGCTCTCGGTTGATGTGAACCTGATCTGGTCTTAAGAACCCCGGTGGCGGGTTGACATATGCAAGGGTTAAGTGCTACATATGTCGTGTGATCGGAGATCCTCAGCTGAGTATAATCGATTCGGATCGCCGTACCTTCACGGTTATGAGACTTGGTCACTGACCTATACGTAGAACTCCAGTAAATATGAAGGGTTGTTAAGAAATTGGCTAGTGCAGGTCAAGTGTTTGAACTAGGGTAGAAAGAACTCTAGATGCAGGTAATTTTACTTAACCTGACAAGTAAAAATGGATTTTTAAGGATCCACTTTTAGTAAGCTTTTCTGCAAAACAGAGTCTTTGATTCTTGATAAGCCATACCTTGAATCCCTCTAGCCAACATACCCTTGAGAGTCTTTTCTTTAGTCGGGTAAGTCTTGCTGAGTAATTTCGTACTTAGGGTTTTATTCCCTATTGTTTTTTAGGTTATAGTTTTGTGTTGCTGATGATGGTGTTAAGTGCCGGTGGGCTCGGCCTTCTTATAAGTCTAAGTAACTCTCCTATACTTCTTATTGAGGATGGTCACTTGAGCTACCATACATTTCAAACTTATACTTCTGCAATCACTCCGATAAAATAATGTAAAATTTTTGTAACTTGTAAAATTTGGTAATAAGATTTCCGCTGCAAAAATGTTGGTGTGTGTGATTTGTATTACTTAATCCCGCGGTTCTGGTTGTAAGTGGTTTATCCGATGTCCTTGGGGCAATCGGACGGATCCTGTTAAGTTATCTGGTGCACATGCATAGCAGTCTGAGGTCTTTGAGACAAGGACAGGTGCATGTAGGCCCAATAACTTGGGAGGTTCTGCCACAACTTGGGTCACTAAGACCCCGCAAGGATCACCACACACTTAGGTGTCTCTTACTGGCTTTACAAAGCACTTAGAAGAATAAGAATGAGAAGGAGAAAGCAATCCAAGCAACAAGAGCAATAAAAGAACACAAAACACCCTCTCTCAAGTCACTAAGCAATTGAGTTGATTTGGGGGCTTAGAGAGGATTTGATCTATTGATTGTGTCTTGGAGTGTAGTCTTTTGCTCTTGTATTGAATGTTGAGTTCAGAAAACTTGGATTGCTTGAATGGAGGTGGTTGGGGGTATTTATAGCCCCCAACCACTATTCTAGCCGTTGTTGTCGATGGCATACCGGTGGCGCACCGGACATCGTATTGTTCACTGTCCGGTGCCTGCCACGTCAGCAGCCCGTTGGGGTTTGGAGTAGTTGACCATTGAAGTCTTTTGTCCTCTTGCTACACCGGACAGTCCGATGCGTTCTGACTTCGTTGCTCTGACTTCTGCACTGTGCGCTTTTACTGTTCACCGCAATCGACCGTTGGCGCAGTTGACCGTTGCTCCGTTGGCTCACTGGACGTGTCCGGTGCACACCGGACAGTCCGGTGAATTATAGTGGATTGTCTCCCAGAAAGAACCCGAGAGTGGCCAGTTCGCGGAGTGCTCGGCCTGGGCACCGGATAGTGTCCAGTGCGCCACTGGCAGCACCATTACTAGTCTTTGCTCGAAACTTGGTTGAGTCCCCAACTTAATTTCTTTCTTGACTTATGTAGAACCCTATGCACTTGAGATAAATGATAACTAGGCAAACTAGTTAGTCCACGTGGTTTGTGATGGACGTCAAACACCAAAACCGATTTATAGGAAATGTTTAAGCCCATTTCTCTTTCACCCGACCCATCCTATGATGATCCATGGGCCTTCTTCTCTTCTTACGCGAGCTTGACGTTGCAGTGCGTCGAGGAAGGGTTAACCTACCCTGATGACTTCAATGACATCCCCATGGTGTTCCCGTCGCACCTTCGCAACACCATGAGGGGCGATCGCCACCCTCATAGCCCATGACCATTTCCCACGATCGATGACCTAGAATTTGTAGGGATGGTCAATGGCGGTGAAGATCTTATCTTTGATGCCTTCTACTCGGACTCGACTCGGATCCCAACTCCTCGACAAACAGCGAGGACTATCCCCTTGCGACGAAGAGAATGGAGGCCGCCTGGCCCTCATGGCCCTAACTGTCCTTGTGTGCGACCCCTGCTCCCTGATAGAACATGTGTCATTAAGTGCATCGGGGAGACGGAGGGATTGCCAAGCGTAGTGTTTCTACCAAAGATGCCACATAGTTCTTTGTAGGAGCGAGTTCCTACTCCACTTGTAACCATTAGTGATCATCAATAAGTGTCTGTGTTAGGTGTAAGGAAGGCCCAACAAGCCCTGGCCTAGGGATAGGCCAACTCCTCTCTCTATCTCTAGTAGTTGACACAACAAATGATGGAACGAATGTCAGTGACGCGGGTCGACTAGCAAGAGGACCGATAGAAATCTTCACTGATTAACTAGTTACATTATTCCTCCTTTCGAATACTAGCCATTTTAAGATTTCTTATTTACTCTAAAGGGTGCTTATCATTATATGTCGTTGTGCCGCATCCACCTCCCGTGGGACCCCCAACAAGAAGGGGGACCAGGACAACGTAACTTGAGGCCCTATGATCCAACCTCGAGAGGGACGGATACACACGGGGACCTCGACCTTGTCCCATTAATGGACCTAAGGAACGGATGATGCAAACAAAAGGTTCCCTCGAGGAAATTGGTCATACTGTGAATGCCTACGCCTCAGAGGCTATGACACCACTGACCAACGGAATCGTGAATCCTTGAAGGTTGCGGACGGTCGCTCCTGAGGATGATCGCTAATAAGGACGAGGTAGAACAAAGAGCATGAAACCCTTTATACACTTATTAATTTATTCCATTCTTACAAATTTCTTATAAAAATTGACCCTCATCATTTCTTCTTAGGGAACACGAAATCTATAAAGTTGTCTACAAGACGTCGAGCAAAGTGTTTGACCGATGCCTCTAGGTTTTCGAGCTCATCGTCTCGTATCCGGTGCATCTCCAAGGGACCCTTGATCTAGCTTGATCGAGTCCTTGTAATTAGACCAAGTAATTGTAAGTGTAATCAAGCCCTAATTGTGGTTTTTGGTGATAATGATCATACAATCAGAGGACTAATCTGTTTACTAAGCAATGTGATAGGAAAAGCACCAAAAAGGGAGAAGGTTTATGGCAAAGGAGGGGCACCAAATAGTTATAAAATATGTTGTGTATTTTATTCATTTCACTAGTGTAGAGTTGTCGTACTATCAAGTTTTAGTGAGCTTGTTTGTTGTCTTTGGTTCTCCAATGCTCAAACTCCACAAAACACCTCTACCTAAACCCAGTTAGCTAGTGCCAAAATTTCAAATCAATCTAACCAATGTGGGTTGTGTGCCATTGCCACGCCCCGGCACTGTCAAACTTAACTCCGGCACTGCCAGACATTTATTGACCGTTGGAATCTGAATTTACCTGATTTGTTTACTCAATTGGTCTCCGACAGTTACCTGCTGCGTATCCTGACATAGGGATACAACAGACATGTTACAAGTACCCCTTTGTCCCACTTGAATCTCTCCCTCCCTCAGTTTCTCCATCTTGGCTCAAATTTATGTGGTTTCTCCTCCAAAAATGAGATAAAACCCTAAGAATAGCAAGAACCCTAAGTTCTCAGTTTTCCATTAAGCATTGGAGCTTCTCAAGGCCGACATACACTCATTGATTCTTGGAGCTTGCTCCTAGCCGGCGTGTGACATTCTCCACGAGCTACAAGATTGTTGTAGCCATTGGATTGTTGTAAGTTACCCTCATTCATAGTAAAAACCATCTCATACTAAGAGTAAGAGCTCTTGGCTTGAGAACAAGGAAGGGTGTGTGACCCTAGGCCTTTGTGGCTCTCCTCAACAACGTGGAGGTAGGCAAGCCTTTGTGGTGAGCTGAACCACGAGATAAATGTTGTGTCCAAGTAGTGTGCTCATTTGATTTGGTTCTTTGAATAGTTAGGGTTTACTTCATTTACTAGGTAGAAGTAAGTAATCATATCCTTCAGACTCTGTAAAAGTTTGACTACATTTCAAGCATTTAAAGTTGTTCGGCGGTGTAGGACACTTGCACGACAGTGTCACACCATGACAGTGCTAGGCTCAAAGCGGCACTACTGCTCTAGAATTTGATTGTTTCTTGAGCTAAAATATTACAAGTATCCTATTCACCCCCTCTAGGCATATCGGGTCCTTACAAGTGGTATCAGAGCCTTGTTCCTCTGTAGCGCTTAACCATGTGAGGTCTGGCTATGTCTAGGCAAGGAAACAAAGAGGCAAATGATGGGATTAATCCCTTTGGGGATGATCAGGAAATGAGAGCATATCAACAACAAGCTATGTAACACTCTATGCTAAAATATATGAAGGAGAAAGAGCAAGAAGAAAAGAAGAGCGGTGCTTGAGAAGAGAAGCAAGAAAGCAAGCAAAAGAGTTGGAAGAAGAAGAAAAGCTCATCAGGAGAGCAACAAGGAGACTCAAGAGATAAGAGAAACTAAGATTGGAAGAAGAAGAAGAAAATGAAAGCGTATTTGAATAAATGAAAGAAAATATTGAAGTTGGATGGGTCTAGGAGCAGAGATGATGGAGATGATGACAAATCTTATGAAACAAACAAGAATGGCAACAAGAAAGACAACAAGGGCAACAAGAATGACTATGGAAAGGTTCCCCTAAATTACAATGCTTCTATGCTTAACCTTGACCATAGATCTATTGTTAATGTGCCTGTCGGGTACCATAATTAGGGGTACCCCCAACACTCCTAATCACGGCTGGTAAACACCCTCAGACCCACTGACGGGCGCGGTCCAAGTCAAGGCTTCGTCTACCCAAGGGACGCGACCTCACCCGAGCCTAGCCTCGGGCTGGAGCAGTAGTCCCAGACGAGTTCACGCCTCGCCCGAGGGCCTCCTCAGGCAGCGGGCACCCCCTCGGCTCTCCCGAAGCCCGGCTCGGGCAGGCTTCGTTGTGAAGCAACCTTGGCCAGACCGCCTCACCAACCGACCACTTCGCAGGCGCATTCAATGCAGGGGATGCCTGACGCCGTATCCTGACACACGCGCCTCAGTCGCCCAGGCCGAAGTGACCGCAGTCACTTTGCCCCTCTCTTTTACTGTCCGATATGACAGGAAAACAGCGTCGCTCGCCCCGCTCTAACTGTCGTGCCAACCACCCAGGCAAAGACTGACAACAAGTCATGATCAACCATCGAGTTCGGCCCTGGGCGCAACAGGAAGCTCCGCCTCGCCCGACCTCAGGCTCCAGCCTCGGGAGGAGGTCTCCGCCTCGCCCGACCCCCGAACTCGGCCTCAACCTCAGGCTCCGGCCTTGGGAGGAGGTCTCCGCCTCGCCCGACCCCTGGACTCGGCCTTGACCTCGGCCTCAAGAGAAGTCTCCGCCTCGCCCTACCCCGGCCTCGGCCTCAAGAGAAGTCTCCGCCTCGCCCGACCTTGGGATCGGACCGACTGCGCCAACAGGGGATACATCATTACCCTATTCCTAGCCTGCTCAGGCTACAAGGAACAGGATCGGCGTCCCATCTGGCTTACCCCGGCGACAGATAATGACAGTGCCCCGCGTGCACCATGACGCCGGTGGCTCTCAGCCCCTTACGGCAGCAAGGAGACGTCAGCAGGATCCTTGCCGCACTGCCAGCTGTTCTCCTACAGGACTCAGGCGCTCCTCTGACGGCCACGCTATCGCGTGTACAGGGCCCAAGCTCTCCCCCGACAGCCACGTTGGCATGTACACAGGGCTTAGGCACTCCTCTGCCGGACACGTTAGCGCATAGCTACTCCCCCCGTTGTACGTCTAGACCCTCTCCTTGCGTCTATAAAAGGGAGGTCCAGGGCCATCCTGGAGGGGGGTTTCGTGCGGGGGGAGGAGCGGACGAACGAGCTCCCACTCTCTATCTCTCTCTCCCTCGCGCGACGCGCTTGTAACCCCTACTACGAGCGGCACCCCTGGTGCAGGATAATACAAGGCTTGTCCCACCTCTTGTGTTCCATCTTGCGCCAACCCATCTAGGCAGGGGCACGCAGCGATCTCACTCGTCGGTCCAGGGACCCCCTAGGTCCGAAACGCCGACAGTTGGCGCGCCAGGTAGGGGCCTGCTGCGTGTTAACGAACACCTTCCCGTTGAGTTCCTGATGGGGAGTCTTCAGCAACCTCTTCAGCCCAGGACGGTGCTCCGCTTCGGGAGTCTCGAGTTCATGTCCCTCGACGGCAGCTACGACATGGTACTCCTCCCCCGCGGCGCGACGACAACGACGGTCTTCGACTCGCCCGGCGGCGGCGAGCTCGGCGACAGCATTTCCCCGCGGCAGAAGAGGAGCACTCCGGTCGTCCCCGCCACCCTCCTCGCTGGAGGAGGCGGAGACGGGGCAATCATGGCCACGCAGGAGGCGGCACCTTGACGGCTGTCGCACCAGAGCGAGTCGACGACGCCGGCACTCCCCCGGGGGACATGTCGGGCATTGTCCTCGCACTTGAGACAACGGCGGGTGTCACTTCCCCGCGACGTGTCAGCCCCAAGCGGACTGATGACACCAGCACCCTCGCAAAGGATCTGTTGGGCGTTACCCTCGTACCTGAGATGACGGTGTGCTCCGCCCCCGACACAACCTCACCACCGTCCATCCACTAAGAGGTACCGTCCGTTTTCCATCCCGTACCCTTTTGATTCAGCTTCGATCCACCTAGCGACCCCGCTACGGTGAGCGCCTTCGTAAAGGCATATCCAAACCTTCCGGGGTACCACATGTGGTCGACTTGGGACCGACCGACAGCCGTCTCAATCTTCGGATCGGCGGGTTCCGAGGAACAGGACGACCCCAACTCCGGTTGGGATTTCTCTGGCCTCAATGACCCCGGTGCCATGCGGGACTTCATGTTCGCATGTGACCACTGCCTCCCCGGTTGTTCTGAAGATGGCCATGACCTTGGCAACGAGGGTTACGGCCCGAGTCGCGAATGTTTCCACGTCGATCTGGGAGATCACAATGAAGGCAACCACCTCGGTATGCCGGAGGTTGACGATCCCCCTGGGCCCGCATCTCGCGTTGACATCCTGCGGGAGCTAGTTGTGGTCCCAGTCCCTGCGGGGGGTCAGGACATAAAGCTCGAGCAAATCCGTGAGATGCAGGCTCGGGTCGACGGGGAAGCAGGCCGGCTTGTGCAGCTCCGACAGAACATCAAACAGGAGCGGGCAGGCCAAACACTCGCCGGAGAAGCCTGTCATCGGGCCCAGGACATCCAGCGCCGCATCGTCGACAATGCCAGGGCAGCGCTGCCCTCGGCCATCAGCGGGTCCGGCCAGGACCTAGCTGCAGCGATAATGCTACTTCGAGCCATGCTGGAGCCATCCACCACCGAGGGACGGCGTATCCAGGGCGAACTCAAGGATCTCCTAGAAGGCGCCGCGGTTCGACGAGCCGAGAGCTCCGCCTCCCGCAGGCGAGCTGACCCCTAGGAGCATCACGCGGTGTCCTCCCGACGCATTCAAGAAGCCTTGGTCCATCCCGAGCGCACGCGGGACGAGGCGCCTGCCGCCCGGGATCGCCTCGGCAACGAGCACCGCCATCTCGACCATCGAGCCCGCCTCGACGAGAAGGTGCGCCGAGGCTATCATCCCAGGCATGGGGGACACTGCAACAACGAGGAGGATCGTGGTCCTTCGCCTCAACCACCCGGTCCACGAGTCTTCAGCCGGGCCATATGACGAGCGCCATTCTCTGCCCATTTCCGAGCCCCGACTACCATCACCAAGTACTCGGGGGAGACGAGGCCGGAGCTGTGGCTCGCGGACTACCGATTGGCATGCCAGTTGGGAGGGGCGGATGATGACAACCTCATCATCTGTAATCTACCTCTTTTCATCTCCGACGCCGCCCGAGCCTGGCTGGAGCATCTGCCTCCTGCGCAGATCTCCGACTGGGACGATCTGGTCAAGGCTTTCGCGGGAAACTTCCAAGGCATGTACGTGCGCCCTGGGAACTCGTGGGATCTCTGAAGCTGCCGCCAGCAGCTAGGGGAGTCCCTCCGAGAGTACATCCGGCGGTTTTCGAATCAGCGCACCGAGCTGCCCAACGTTACTGACTCGGATGTCATCGGGGCTTTCCTTGCCGGCACCACTTGCCGAGACCCAGTGAGCAAACTGGGGTGTAAGACTCCCACCCGTGCGAGCGAACTGATGGACATCGCCACCAAGTTCGCCTCGGGTCAAGAGGCGGTCGAAGCCATCTTCCGAAAAGACAAGTAGCCTTAGGGAGAGCCGAAGACAGACGCCCCCGAGGCGTCTGCCCAGCGGGGCACGAACAAGAAGGCCAAGAACAAGTCGCAAGCGAAGCGCGATGCCGCTGACGCGAATCTTGTCGCTGCGGCCGAGCACAGGAACCCTCGGAAACCTCCCGGAGGGGCCGACACGTTCAACAAGATGCTCAAGGAGCCGTGCCCCTATCACCAGGGGCCCGTCAAGCACACCCTCGAAGAATGTGTCATTCTCCGGCGCTACTTCCATACGACCGGGCCCCGGCGGAAGATGGCAAGGGCCATGACAACGACAAGAAGGAGGGTGGCAAGGAAGAGGAGTTCCCAGAGGTCCGCAACTGCTTCATGATCTACGGCGAGCAGGCGGCGTACGCCTTGGCTCGGCACCGCAAGCAGGAGCGCCTGGAGGTCTGCTTGGTGAAGGTGTGTCACACCCGGTTCCAGGGGGCAGAGCCGGGTGCATAGCATATGTGTGCCAGGATCTATTTCCACACATATGTTGACGTCACAAGTGTAATATATCAAAAGAACAATGCATAAGAGCGTAAATAACGATTATATTAACATATTACACTTCGAACAGGCATAATGTCTTAACCTTTATTCATCAAAGTACAGCGAACATGGACATCCATCCACAGGAAGATGACCGGGGGTATCACTAGACTAACATCCATGGAGTTCAGCATCATATCTTCATCTGCAACTTCGGATCAAAATTAAGCAAGGGTGAGCTCACTTATGGTCGGGGCTCAGCAAGTGGGGGAAAAACTAATGCAAGTCTAACAAGGTGAGGCTGAGGTTGAGCAGTAAGCATTTTAGTTGGTCAACATTTTATTAACAACACCTGTCTTACTAATAAGTGTGAATCCCAAGTATTCCCATTAAACAAAGGTACAAGAGTATATCAAAAACACTTAAGTGAAACCACTTAAGCAACCATTGGCAGATCATCGGATCTTGATTTATTTCCATCTTCAAGTTCAATTATCATGTGAGGAGTCCAGGCCGCTCATAACCGTGAGCACGGCTGATATATCAGTTTTACACTCTGCAGAGGTGGTGCATCTTTACCCATGAGTCGCGATTCCCTTTTTGCCCGGGTTAGCTAGACCCGTATTCACTTCCGAGGTGAATGGCCAGGGTCTCACTACGAGGCTTCTCCCTAGAGTCCTCATTACGCAAATGCTAGAAATGGTCAAACTGCATAAGGCACACCTACCGTAACCAACTTATAGTCCGGACCACAGGGTAAAGCTTTGGGAACTATGCCCGTATCCAATCTGCCTGGGCTGGTACTATAAGCGCTTGCCAGATGCCCCCGTTCTGGTCGACCACGACCAACACCCAACATAAGACTTCCCTAGTTATTTAGCCAAGGCCAGAGCCATGATAGTTCTCATGGTAGCACTGTTTTCCCGGGTGGTCACTCCATGTTCCAATTAATATGCAATAATCTTGTTTAACCATCGGGTTAACAACAATAAAGTAAACTTACCATTTGGAACATCAGTATCATAAATAGGAGTGACTGCATAAATTTAAAGTTGTAGCAATAGCATAGCTACTAAGGTAAAGTATAATTCCCAGGTTTGATCAAGGAATAAGATTGGAAAGGTTATCTAAATAGGTAACCCGTCAAATTATGCATATATATCCAAAAGAATAAACTTTATTAAATGTATTGCTTGGGATCAAACAGAGTATGCAGAGGGAGAAGTCCAGTTGCCTTGCTTAAAGAAATCTTGAGATTCTTCCACGGATAGGAATAGATCTTGATTCTTAACTACTAGATCAACCACTGAATATCACACAAACAAACAAGAAGAACAAACACCACTCAATAACATACAACATTCACCATATGTAAAGCTAAAAGAAAGCCTAACGAAGAGAGTGTTCGCTTTTCAAAAACGTCGCAAGTAATGGTTATAATAAGAGGGTATTCTTTTCAAAAATGTGTGATCTATACTTTATAAAATAAGACATGAGCTTAAAATATCTTAATTAAAATATACAAATATTAGATTCATCAAATTAATTCCTTATAAAACGTCATATGTGATATGTCTAAGATTAAGGGTTTATAGGATAAAACACATTATAACATTATTAATTTTTTTACCTTTTATAAAAGATATATGTTATATATCTAACGTTAATGAGTTATAAAACACATTATTAAACATTACTTTTATAACAAGCTCATAAATAACTTTTTATGTGAAAAGATCATAATTATATTATTAATCACCTATTTAAGACGAGTTAGGTTATGAACCTTAAATGGATTTTCATGCAAAAGATAATGAACGAACAACTATCTTTTAATTTCATTTAAAAACACATAGCCTATATTATTATATTCGAAGTTAATATATAAAGTAACATTTTAGTTATTACTTTATTTTACCCTTTAGGAAAAACTAAATTATTTATATAACATGGACTAAATGTGATTGTTGGGGACTTGTTCTCAAATGCTTCGGATTAAGAACAAGGCAACATAAAAAGTGTTAAATGTTAAGGCCCTTCGTCCTACCAATCATTATTCCCCTTCGGGAATAATGAGCTCCGGACGAAGGTCACAAAAGACATACCTTCGTAAATTCAACAAGTAACAATCGAAGGGTTCATATAAAGCATGAAATGTAAATCATAGAATCATTTCTATTTTATTAACGCAGAGAAATAGAAATGATTACAAATTACAAGTGTACCTTCGGTCCTGAGAGAAGGTAAAAAGTACAAGCGTGACGCAAATGCCAATGCCAAGTCAGCGTGAACAGTACGGGAGTACTGTTCATCTATTTATAGGCGCGGGACGCAGCCCACGTAAAATTACATCCATGTCCATTACATTTGTTAATGGCTTATGGAAATTTGTCAAGGCCCACGCAGTCTTTTCATCTTTAAGTCGGTTCCCCCCTCTGCTGTCGCGACGAAGCTTCCCTGCGCACAGCTTCGGCTGCGCTCATCCTTCGTCGCTCATCCTTCGTCTGGTTCAGGCTTCGTCCTGGCCGTGCTTCATATTCATAGTTCTGAGTCCAAAAATACCTGTTCACATAATTCACTTGGAAAACATTGTCAAATCATGTTTTTGAGGACCTTCGGAGGACGAAGGCCCCCAACAGTAGCCCCTCGCAATATTAATTTGTTAATAATAAATTCAGATTGCGATATGGACGAAGGCCTTGAGCCGAAGGTCCGAAAAAACACCTTCCCTTTGCTAGAATAGCAACATTCACTGACAGGCGGGGCCTTTAAATTTTTAACGCCCTGAGCGTATAAATAAGATCGCACCGCAAACTCATTTGGTACGCACACTTGCCTTCTGCTTCGGCCCACTAAAATTTTTAGCTCTTGTGCACTAAGATTTGCTGGTCTTTTTGATTTTGGAGCTTCGGCCTCGGGAACAATTTTTTAGCGTTCCGAAGATGTCTGAAGGCAAGAAGATCCCTGCTGAGACGAAGCTGAGTCTCGAGGAGGAGAAGAATCTGGGGTTCCTGATAGCGATGGCAGAGACCAATACAGAGAAAATCACCAAGGAGATTCTCGAAGGTCTGTCCGAAGACACTGGTGACAGCGACAGCTATGATGTGGAGAGTGGTGGTGAAGAGGCCGAAGATCGTCCATGGCGGCCAAGCCACACGGTTTTCGGGAAAACCACTATCAAGCAAAGCCATATTGATAATATGAGGGGGCGGTACTTTCGAGATTTATCTATTGTGAGGGCTGACGCTGGAGAAAAGACTTCTCCCACCCCCGAAGAAGATGAAGTTGTGATTTTCCGAAGCTTTCTCAAGGCTGGGCTTCGATTCCCCCTGAGCAACTTTGTTATTGAGGTACTGAAAACATTTCAAGTCTACCTTCATCAACTTACTCCTGAAGCTATTGTAAGAATGGGGATTTGAAAGAAGCGAAAAAACCGACCAAGGAAAAATCATCAGAAGTTTTGAGTCCTGCAGCAAATGTCGAAACAGCAAAAAACCAAAAGGGGTCAACGGTGACCCCAAAAAGGAAAAGAATGGTAAACGTACTAGATGTCTTGGAGACAATTAAGTCTTCAAGCACAACTCCGAAAAAGAGTGTTGAAATTGCTGAAGCTTCTACTGAAGCTTCGACGCGACAGGCTGAAGCTGAAGCTGGGCCTTCAGAGCCCTTTAAGGAGCAAACTTTGGAAGCCGAAGCAATAAAAATACCAGATCCAGTTTTAGTTGAAGAAACTGACACTACCATCCCCGAAGCGCCTGCCAGCATGTGCGACTACATCATACGACATGCTTCGGGGAAAAAACTATCTGAAGAAGAAACTCATGAAGCTAACCATTATGCGAAGGAGCTAAAATATCCGAAGGGGGCAGTAATATTCAATGGGATAAATGAAGATGACTTCCTATACTGCCTACCTGATAATAAAGACCTATCTGTCTGCCGAGAGATGGCTAAGAGTATAGGCTTCCCGAAGCTCGAAGCTGGATTAAGCGCCATGACGAAAGAGGATCTCGCAGACAGTCTTGCATACAACAGCCTAAAGGTTTGGTTATTAAGCATTTGAAAAAACTTTTTTAATACATAATTCATTCCTATGTTCTTATATAGACTTTTTTTTATAGGGTTTAATCCTGAGCAACGCATTGAGAGCACAAAAGAGTGCCGAAGATGAGAGTTACGAAATTGCATTTAACAATCTACGATCAGAAGTTATAAAGCTGAGGAACGAAGCTCTGGAAAAAGATAAAATTCTTCTTACACTGGTAGACAAAGTAAAGAAGGACGAAGCTGCTTCAAGAACCCAGGCCGAAGCCCAAAAGCGTGAAATTAAAGATCTTCAGAAACAGCTGGCTAGAGCTAGAGAGGAGCGCGTGCTTGAGGAAACAAAACGAGAACTCAGCGATCATATGGTCAACAAATTGGAGTTAAGAGTTAAAGAGCTTCGTGCATCTCAGGGAAAATGTTATGTTAAATCTATAGAGTGCGTGAATAAAATTAAAACCAGCTTCGCCAGCGTGGGCGCCTTTTCCAGCGAAGAGAATTTCTCTCGAGGCAATCCCGAAGGTCCATTGGAATGGATTAGTCACGAAGCAGAAGCCTTCGAGGAGATCCTGAGCAGTCGCGGTGATATCTGCGCTTTTTCGGGCGCCAGAGGAATTGCTTCTGTCTTAGAGAAAAAAGGTTGCGAGCACGTAAAATTTCTAGCTCAGTCCGAAGCTACCTTATCTTGCGAAGACATCAAGGACCCCTCGGCCGAAGCAAGCGTGGTTGGTGGCAAATTTTTTACTGATATCTGGAACGACGGCGGCCGAGGAATGGCACAAGAAATTATCCAAAGAAGCGAAAAAGGCATCCGCGATGCTAGGAAGGTGGCAGAAGCTGCCGAAGAAAGTACGGAGCCCAAAAGGCAATTAGGTATTAATTAGTCGTTCTTATTGTGTTGTAATTTTTGTTTCAAACTTTGCTCACGATTTGTAATAATAATGAAGAAATATTCTCTTGCCTCAGAAGCTGCTGAATCGACTGTCGATCCCCACACAAAAGGGGAAGATGAAATTAAACAAATGGCCGAAGCTATCATGGACAAAGTTGTTGATCAACTTCTAAATGAAGTCGCCGAAGCAGTATTAAGAGAAGACTAGATGCTATTTGGAAAAACAATTAAATTGTGATCTATGTAACATTTTGTACATTTGAATGTAATATACAAGTTTCTTTCCATTATCCAATTCTTTACGATGCATGAAACTCTACATACATACCATTTTTGAGCCTTCGGCGAAAAAACACCTTCCCTTCTTTTCATGCTTCGTGAAGAAAATATTTTCCGTTAAAACTGTTCTGATAAGACATATCCATGCTTCGTGAAAGCATTCTCCGAAGCTAAACAATTTTGATATTGCTCTGATGAAGCTCATCCATGCTTCGTAAAAACAGCCTCCGAAGCTATTTTCCGAAGATTATCATTGCATTCCCTCGTGACTGTGCACAATTTGCACTTTCTCAAATCATCCTTCCGAAGGTTAATACTGTGTACCCTTCTTTTGCCGGATGCAACATGATGTATGATGCTTATGCTATGCGAAATGATGTGATGATGTTATGTTATGCAAATGACGTCTGTTCCGAAGATACACACAAAATACATTCGCAAGCTCTGCATTCCCTTAGGAACGTCTTTGGAGCTTCTTCGTCTTTTACTTAGACGGTATAAGCTCTGCATTCCCTTAGGAACGTCTTTGGAGCTTCTTCGTCTTTTACTTAGACGGTATAAGCTCTGCATTCCCTTAGGAACGACTTCTGAGCAGAAAACTTACACTGCGCTCCCTTTGGAACGGCTTTTTGTGACTTCGTGAACTTACTCTGCGTTCCTTAGAACGACTTTCTGTTACTCCGAAGGATTTTTAATACTTCGAAGGTCCTCCTTGTTAATACAAAAACTTCATCAACTGATTTTCCTCGTGGAAAACAGCGAAATTATTACATGGAAACTATCAATGTTTTTGCTACAGAGAATAGAACTGAATGAAAAAGACTGCTGTCAAAGGTAGGATATGTGTCAATAAATGTGCTTCGACTCTGGCACAGTACTGTTTACTGTGCGAGCTTCGGATTGTTCTCTAAAGTCCCTTTGATGTGGAACATATTGACTCCCTTCTGGCTGCTGGCCTTGTTGCAGCGGAGGTGGAGGCGGGGGCTGTTGCCATGAAGCTTGAGGTTGACTTGCCGAAGCTACAGAAGCTGCAGGATGGTTGCCCACATACTCCGGGATGTAAGGCTGATGGTACGAAGCAGTATGCATGACCTGCTTCGGCTGTCCCTGTTGCGCTGCAGCTTCTGCCAGCTCCTTTTGTTTCTGGATGGTAACATGGCACATCCTGGTGGTATGGCCCTTGTTCTCACCGCAGAATAAGCAAAATGTCCTCCTTGGTTGATCTCCAAATCTCCCGCCGAAGCCCCTGGCGCCTCTGCCTCTTGGAGCTGGTGGCCGAAAGAAAGCTTGCTGCTGCGCCGAAGCCTGTGAGGAGCACTGCGGCCTGTTCTGCTGATTCCCCTTGTCATCATTTTGAGTGTTGTGGATGGACCTGACATGCCTCGGATAGAAACGTCCCCCGAAGCCCATGGTCATCTCAGAAAATCTGAAGGCTTCCTCCCTTCTTTGGCGAAAGTCATTATCAGCCCGAATGTACTCGTCCATCTTTTGGAGTAACTTTTCCAGCGTCTGAGGAGGCTTCCTAGCAAAGTATTGGGCTGCAGGTCCAGGACGAAGCCCCTTGATCATAGCTTCGATAACAATTTCATTGGGCACCGTTGGTGCCTGTGCCCTCAAACGCAAGAACCTTCTGACATATGCCTGAAGGTATTCTTCGTGATCCTGAGTGCACTGAAACAAAGCTTGTGCAGTGACCGGCTTCGTCTGAAATCCTTGAAAGCTGGTTAACAACATATCCTTCAGCTTCTGCCATGAGGTGATTGTCCCTGGTCGAAGGGAGGAGTACCAGGTCTGAGCAACATTCCTGACGGCCATAACGAAAGACTTCGCCATGACTGCAGCATTGCCCCCATACGAAGACACTGTTGCTTCGTAGCTCATCAGGAACTGCTTCGGGTCCGAGTGACCGTCGAACATGGGAAGCTGAGGTGGCTTATAGGATGGAGGCCAAGGTGTAGCCTGCAGCTCAGCGGACAAAGGAGAAGCATCATCGAAAACAAAATTTCCCTGATGGAAATTGTCATACCAGTCATCTTCGTTGACGAAGCCCTCCTGATGAAGGTCTTTCTGCTGAGGCCTCCTGTTTTGCTCATCATGGGTAAGATGGCGGACTTCCTCAGAGGCTTCGTCTATCTGCCGCTGCAACTCAGCTAGCCGGGCCATCTTCTCCTTCTTCCTTTGCACTTGTTGATGTAGGATCTCCATATCCCTGATTTCTTGGTCTAGCTCTTCCTCCTGAAGCGTCGGGCTAACAGCCTTTCTCTTCTGGCTTCGGGCCTCCCGAAGGGAGACGGTCTCCTGGTTGTGGTCCAGTGGTTGCAGTGCTGAAGCCCCAGTCGCTGAAGCTTTCTTCGGCGCCATAGCGAAGGTCTATAGCTTCCGAAGGTGTTCAAAAAGCTCGAAGTGGAAGTGAGTTCACCGGACGGTGGGTGCCAATGTTGGGGACTTGTTCTCAAATGCTTCGGATTAAGAACAAGGCAACATAAAAAGTGTTAAAT
Source organism: Zea luxurians (assembly GCA_029449295.1). Taxonomy (NCBI): domain Eukaryota; kingdom Viridiplantae; phylum Streptophyta; class Magnoliopsida; order Poales; family Poaceae; genus Zea; species Zea luxurians. The sequence goes on along the minus strand of JAOPSE010000013.1, from coordinate 72,298,052 downwards.
GTTAAGGCCCTTCGTCCTACCAATCATTATTCCCCTTCGGGAATAATGAGCTCCGGACGAAGGTCGCAAAAGACATACCTTCGTAAATTCAACAAGTAACAATCGAAGGGTTCATATAAAGCATGAAATGTAAATCATAGAATCATTTCTATTTTATTAACGCAGAGAAATAGAAATGATTACAAATTACAAGTGTACCTTCGGTCCTGAGAGAAGGTAAAAAGTACAAGCGTGACGCAAATGCCAATGCCAAGTCAGCGTGAACAGTACGGGAGTACTGTTCATCTATTTATAGGCGCGGGACGCAGCCCACGTAAAATTACATCCATGTCCATTACATTTGTTAATGGCTTATGGAAATTTGTCAAGGCCCACGCAGTCTTTTCATCTTTAAGTCGGTTCCCCCCTCTGCTGTCGCGACGAAGCTTCCCTGCGCACAGCTTCGGCTGCGCTCATCCTTCGTCGCTCATCCTTCGTCTGGTTCAGGCTTCGTCCTGGCCGTGCTTCATATTCATAGTTCTGAGTCCAAAAATACCTGTTCACATAATTCACTTGGAAAACATTGTCAAATCATGTTTTTGAGGACCTTCGGAGGACGAAGGCCCCCAACAGTGATAAAATTAATCAAGCCCATATAACTAGTTATGAACAAGTTGACAATAGGTGTGACTAATAAATTATGATAAAGGATAATTAATCTATTAATTATCTTTAATTCTATTGTAGGAACAAATGATCTAGATAATTATAATGAATACTATATTTATTGGTATTAACCATCATGACGATGTGAGCACTTACTAAGCCTTTATATCATTATTAGACATATTACTATTTAGTACGGCTACACTTAAACATCTATAATGAATCCTATTAAATCAAAATCATGATGTCTATTAAAAGGGTCATTTTACTGTTAGAAACAAATTCTCTAATTCTTTATTAAGAAACCTATATTTACCAATATAATTATCAATTTCTTTAATAGAAAAGTATGAGTGTCTAGTCAAGTTATTTTAACATTATTATAAATTCTACTATTTCGGTTTTCCCTTTCTTTTCTAAATAGAGTTTATACGTATAACTAAAATTGTTTATTCTTCTAACATTAATATTCTAAGAAGTGATTGTAAATTGCTAAATGAGATTTTTAATAACATATTCATGGTTATTATGACATAAATAAGCATTTTACTATTCTAAGTAATTAAGTGCTTTACTTATGAATATTTATCATGAATAGTAAAATCTATATATTTTCATTCGACCGGAAATACGTGGCTTAATTCCTATTTCAATTTCTTATATCACTAAAATTATACTTATATCAATACTAACCGATTATCGCTCCACACACTAAAGTGAAATCAATTATAAACATTTCTAGTATGAAAATCACTAAAGTAGTGAATAGTGCCCGTGTTCATTTTTAGAATTATAAAATTATACGCATATTCAAAGTAGCGTCGCGGGGTTCGATTTTGGCTATACGTATACATCGAAAATCTCTAAAGTCATACACGTAGATCGCAAAATCGCATCAATATTACAACAACAATTCATAAGATACAAAATATGAAAAAAAATAAATGAGTGAGTTGTCTTCAACCTTGGGTTAATCGCGTGCAGGGAAGGTGTTCGGCGAGGGGTTGCGCAGCACGGTGGCAAGCAGCAGAGGTACGCGGCAATGGCGGGCAGGGATTCTTGATGTTGTGTGGGGCTCCGGTGAGGGCATTCGACGGCGACGGGCACGACTGCTCCGGCGAGGCTCCACGGACGGCGGACAGGACCACGGCGACGAGCTCCGACGGCAAGCTGAGTACGGCGTGGTCAGGGAGAGAGAGGAGAGCATGAGAGAGAGAACTCGGGAGGAAGAGAGGGAGAGAGTCCGGGCGTTTTTATAGAGCGAGAGGGGAGAGAAACGGCGACCGGTGCTTCATGGCGGCCATTGATGGCATTCAAAGAGCTTGAATGGAGGGAGGGATTAACGGACGCAGTGAAGATCCATAACGAAGCAGAAACAGACGCGGGCTGCTCGGCTTCGGGTGTATGGCGCGGCGCTTCGGTTGGTGTGGCTCGGTCGGGCGCCTGGGGCAGGGTCGGGCGCGCATGGCGCGAAGTCGCGGCTTGTGCGTCGGGTTGCAGGACGGTTGTAACACCCTAAATCCATCAATTTAAGATAACTTAGTTTATATTATTAATTTCTAGTAGAAAGGAAAAAAATTATTATGTTTTCAAATAATGAAATGATGATTTCCTGATTAGATAAAATTTTGTTAAGTGTTTGATGCATTCATGCCGAAGCATAAACTTTGTTTGATATAACCAATTTTTGGATTTAAGTTAGTGTGAAGAATCTCATTTTATAAAATAAGAATGAACTATTAAAATAAGTGTTTTTGGAACCTGATTTTGATAGGTTAATAACTTTTGTTGTAGGTATTTGTGAAAAAAATTCATTTTCTTTTTATAGAGCCTATTCTATTTAAATAATAGTCTTGTGCCTAAAATAATTTATTTTAAATTGGGTAACGTATCTACGCTAATATTATTTTTGGATGTATTTATTTATTATGGAATATATATATATAATTTCTTGTTAAAAAAATTAAAGAAAAGAATTTCAAAAAAAGAGAGAAAAGAAAAAAACATAAACACAAACACACACGCACTCACCTAAATAAAGAAAAGAAAAGAAAAAAAATAAAACAAAAATGGAAACGTACGTGAACAACTAATTCTTGGTCCATACGACACTCTCCTCTCTCTCACTTACTTGTGGTCCCCACTCCCTCTCTCTCTTGCCTCTATGACCAGCGGGCCCCGCATCTCTTTCTTTCTTCCCCATAGGCTCTCTCTCTCCCGTTCGTATCTCCTGGAGACCTGGACACACAAACAAATGCCGATGCGTCAATTCGAGCAGCGATGCAGCCCACTGCCTCGCCCTTCGCCTCCCCAGATCAGGGGAGAGTTACCGCAGCCTGCACTCCAAGCGGCAGCGCCTCCAGGAGCAGCCGCCAGCCGGACTCGAGCCACCCAGCCAAGCGCCCCTGCGTGCCCGACGCGACCATGCCGCGACGCCGCCTCACCCGGAGGCCGAGCAGAGCAACCCCGCGCCAAGCAGCCGACGCCGACCGAAGTCGCGCCCAAGCTGGACCGACCCGCGCAGAGCCGCCCCGAAGCTCGTGTCCATTCCTCTTCGCGTTATTGGAGCTTTACTGCGACCGTTTCTACTCCCCCGTTACTTCCTCCATCAATGGTGCCTTTAATTAAGCCATGGCCGCCGTTTCTCTTCTCTCCCCAGCGCTCTCTCTCCCCTCTCCTTTTCTCTATTTAAGCAGGCGCTGAGCTCCCTTGATCAGTCCTCTAGTCATCAAGCTCACGCCCACGCTCTCCACCCATGTGTTCGTCGTAGAAACGTCGCCGACCGGAGCAGGCACTCTGCTCGCCGACCCCTGCCCCGTACGAACGCCGTCAGCCTCTCTGCTCGCCTCGACATCGCCAGCTGTGCCCCATCCATCCTCTGCGCAAGTACAACAAGGTAGAAGATGAACACGATTTATTCTAACCTCTGATACTGTGTAAAAATTATTTAGACAAATTTTTCTAGCTCAAAAGAAAGTGAAAATAAGCCCATATGATTTTATGTACTATCACGATCAAATTTCTGTCACACCCGTTTCCAAAGGGCAGAGCCGGGTGCATAGCATATGTGTGCCAGAATCTATTTTCACACATATGTTGACGTCACAAGTGTAATATATGAAAAGAACAATGCATAAAAGCGTAAATAACGATTATATTAACATATTACACTTCGAACAGACATAATGTCTTAACCTTTATTCATCAAAGTACAGCGAAACAAGGACATCCATCCACAGGAAGATGACCGGGGGTATCACTAGACTAGCATCCATGGAGTTCAGCATCATATCTTTATCTGCAACTTCTGATCAAAATTAAGCAAGGGTGAGCTCACTTATGGTCGGGGCTCAGCAAGTGGGGGGAAAACTAATGCAAGTCTAACAAGGTGAGGCTGAGGTTGAGCAATAAGCATTTTAGTTGGTCAACATTTTATTAACAACACCTGTCTTACTAATAAGTGTGAATCCCAAGTATTCCCATTAAACAAAGGTATGAGAGTATATCAAAAACACTTAAGTGAAACCACTTAAGCAAACCATTGGCAGATCATCGGATCTCGATTTATTTCCATCTTCAAGTTCAATTATCATGTGAGGAGTCCAGGCTGCTCATAACCGTGAGCACGGCTGATATATCAGTTTTACACTCTGCAGAGGTGGCGCATCTTTACCCATGAGTCGCGATTCCCTTCTAGCCCGGGTTAGCTAGTCCCGTATTCACTTCCGAGGTGAATGGCCAGGGTCTCACTACGAGGCTTCTCCCTAGAGTCCTCATTACGCAAATGTTGGAAATGGTCAAACTGCATAAGGCACACCTACCGTAACCAACTTATAGTCCAGACTACAGGGTAAAGCTTTGGGAACTATGCCCGTGTCCAATCTGCCTGAGCCGGAACTATAAGAGCTTGCCAGATGCCCCTGTTCCTGTCGACCACGACCAACACCCAACATAAGACTTCCCTAGTTATTTAGCCAAGACCAGAGCCATGATAGTTCTCATGGTAGCACTGTTTTCCTGGGTGGTCACTCCATGTTCCAATTAATATGCAATAATATTGTTTAACCATCGGGTTAACAACAATTAAGTAAACTTACCATTTGAAACATTAATATCATAAACGGGAGTGACTGCATAAAGTTAAGTTGTAGCAATAGCATAGCTACGAAAGTAAAGTATAATACCCAGTTTTGATCAAGGAATAAGGTTGGAAAGGTTATCTAAATAGGTAACCCATCAAATTATGCACATATATCCAAAAGAATAAACTTTATTAAATGTATTGTTTGGGATCAAACAGAGTATGCAGAGAGAGAAGTCCACTTGCCTTGCTTATTGAAAACTCGAGGTTCTTCCACGGAATATATCTTGATTCTCAACTACTAGATCAACCACTGAATATCACACAAACAAACAAGAAGAACAAACAACACTCAATAACATACCACATTCACCATACATAAAGCTAAAAGAAAGCCTAACAAAAAGAGCGTTTGCTTTTCAAAAACGTCGCAAGGGTTATAACAAAAAGATATTCTTTTCAAAAAGGTGTGATCTATACTTTATAAAACAAGACATGAGCTTAAAATATATTAATTAAAATATACAAATATTTGGTTCACCAAATTAATCTTTTATAAAGCGTCATACAAGATATGTCTAATATTAAGGGTTTATAAGATGATAAAACACGTTATAACAATATTAAACCATTTTAACATTTTAGAAAAGATATATGTTATATATCTAAGGTTAATGAGTTATAAAACACATTATTAAACATTACTTTATAACAAGTCTCATAAATAGCTTAAACAACTTTTTATGTGAAAAGGTCATAATTATATTATTAATCACCTATTTATGAAAAGTTATGATATATGCCTTGAATGAACTTTTATGTAGAAGACAATGAACAAACAACTATCTTTTAATTTCATTTAAAAACACATAGCCTATATTATTATATTCGAAGTATATATACAAAGTAACATTTTAGTTATTACTTTATTTTACCCTTTATAAAAAAACTAAATGATTTATATAACATGGACTAAATGTGATAAAATAATTAATCAAGCTCATATAACTAGTTATGAACAAGTTGACAATAGGTTTGACTAATAAATTATGATAAAGGATAATTAATATATTAATTATCTTTAGTTCTATTGTAGGAACAAATAATCTAGATAATTAAAATGAATATTATATTTATTAGTATATTATTAACTATCATTTTAGTTATGACAGTGTGAGCACTTATTTAAGCCATTATATCATTATTAGACATATTAGTATTTAGTACGCCTACACTTAAACATCTATAACAAATTCTATTAAATCAAAATCATGATGTCTATTAAAAAGGTCATTTTATAGTTAGAAACAAATTCTCTAATTCTTTAGTAAGAAACCTATATTTACCAATATACTATCAATTTCTTTATTAGAAAAATATGAGCGCCAAATTAAGTCATTTTAACATTATTATAAATTCTACTATTTCGGTTTTCTCTTTTTTTCTAAATAAGATTTATACGTATAAATAAAAAATGTTTATTTAATTCTTTTAACATTAATATACTAGAATTAATTGTAAATTACTAAATGGGACTTTTAATAACTTATTCATGGTTATTATGACATAAATAAGCATTTAATTAATTTAGTGCTATACTTATGAACACATACAGTTTCACTAAAAATCTACCGTTCATCCTGAGCAAAGATAACCATAGAATTATTTATCCAGTGTTTTTGTTATAAATATGTGATATACCTATCCCTAAATCCTTCACCCTAGAAATCTATATTTAAATTAATTCTCAACAGACATAACCAAATTAAGATACACACATACGAAAGATAGCTGGCACTAATTAAAATAGATTATCACATACACATGAAATTAATCGTTCAGTATGATTTCAAACTAAAAAAAAATTACATAACAATACAGAAATTTGATCGTGATAGTACATAAAATCATATGGGCTTATTTTCACTTTCTTTTGAGCTAGAAAAATTTGTCTAAATAATTTTTACACAGTATCAGAGGTTAGAATAAATCGTATTCATCTTCTACCTTGTTGTACTTGCGCAGAGGACGGATGGGGCACAGCTGGCGATGTCGAGGCGAGCAGAGAGGCTGACGGCGTTCGTACGGGGCAGGGGTCGGCGAGCAGAGTGCCTGCTCCGGTCGGCGACGTTTCTACGACGAACACATGGGTGGAGAGCGTGGGCGTGAGCTTGATGACTAGAGGACTGATCAAGGGAGCTCAGGGCCTGCTTAAATAGAGAAAAGGAGAGGGGAGAGAGAGCGCTGGGGAGAGAAGAGAAACGGCGGCCATGGCTTAATTAAAGGCACCATTGATGGAGGAAGTAACGGGGGAGTAGAAACGGTCGCAGTAAAGCTCCAATAATGCGAAGAGGAATGGACACGAGCTTCGGGGCGGCTCTGCGCGGGTCGGTCCAGCTTGGGCGCGACTTCGGTCGGCGTCGGCTGCTTGGCGCGGGGTTGCTCTGCTCGGCCTCCGGGTGAGGCGGCGTCGCGGCATGGTCGCGTCGGGCACGCAGGGGCGCTTGGCTGGGTGGCTCGAGTCCGGCTGGCGGCTGCTCCTGGAGGCGCTGCCGCTTGGAGTGCAGGCTGCGGTAACTCTCCCCTGATCTGGGGAGGCGAAGGGCGAGGCAGTGGGCTGCATCGCTGCTCGAATTGACGCATCGGCATTTGTTTGTGTGTCCAGGTCTCCAAGAGATACGAACGGGAGAGAGAGAGAGCCTATGGGGAAGAAAGAAAGAGATGCGGGGCCCGCTGGTCATAGAGGCAAGAGAGAGAGGGAGTGGGGACCACAAGTAAGTGAGAGAGAGGAGAGTGTCGTATGGACCAAGAATTAGTTGTTCACGTATGTTTCCATTTTTGTTTTATTTTTTTCTTTTCTTTATTTAGGTGAGTGCGTGTGTGTTTGTGTTTATGTTTTTTTCTTTTCTCTCTTTTTTTGAAATTCTTTTCTTTAATTTTTTAACAAGAAATTATATATATATATATATATATATATATATTCCATAATAAATAAATACATCCAAAAATAATATTAGCGTAGATACGTTACCCAATTTAAAATAAATTATTTTAGGCACAAGACTATTATTTAAATAGAATAGGCTCTATAAAAAGAAAATGAATTTTTTTCACAAATACCTACAACAAAAGTTATTAACCTATCAAAACCAGGTTCCAAAAACACTTATTTTAATAGTTCATTCTTATTTTATAAAATGAGATTCTTCACACTAACTTAAATCCAAAAATTGGTTATATCAAACAAAGTTTATGCTTCGGCATGAATGCATCAAACACTTAACAAAATTTTATCTAATCAGGAAATCATCATTTCATTATTTGAAAACATAATAATTTTTTCCTTTCTACTAGAAATTAATAATATAAACTAAGTTATCTTAAATTGATGGATTTAGGGTGTTACAAAATCTACCCCTCTTAAAAGAATCTCGTCCTCGAGATTAAGTAAGGCAGCATGAAAGCAAAGGAGATACATGGTTATTTGTGGGTCCTTAGTTCACATTGAACTCTTCCAAACTTAAGGAACTTCCTTACTTCTTTGCTCCAAAATGTATACTAATCAAGCGACCTTCATCATCATACTTATAAAATGGTGGGTCTTCTGAATTATTGCTTAGGTCATGCTTGGCAGCTTTCTTCTCTAGTCGGTCTAGACGCTTCTTGGGGCATTCGCGAATAAGATGTCCTTCATTTTTGCAGTAGTAGCAAGCACCACTTGCTTTGAGTTCTTTGCGAGTCAACTTTGCTTGACCAACAGGGGGTGAGGATTGATTGGGTGTCTGTATCTCATGTAGCTGTGTCTGACTTGATTCTTCTGTTTGGGTATCCATGTGTTTCGTGGCTTTCGCTTGTGGTTGAGGTGGACTAATCATGTATCCAAACATTTTTCTATTCCTTTTGTTGTTCTTCATTCCATTCATCGAATATCTCGGTGACTCATTTCTCTCGTTCATAGTTGTTAAGGTAGCAATATTGTCGTTGGCATCATTTACTTCATTTCCATTGGAGTTCATCATCTGGTTAGAGAGTAAAAGAGATAGTGAGACAAGATTACATAAGAGGCTTGTACGATATGAAGATAAAGGGCGAACACAACTTTTTGATTTCCAAGATTAGTCAAGGAACAAGGGTGGTTTCATATTTCTCCTAGCTTCATCATACTACAAGAGCGTACAAGTGTTATAATCCTTAACATAGATCCTTTTGAACCTTATAAATTACAGAGCATGATATCCAAATCATCTTTTTGATCCAACAGTGTTTCTTTGAGCACAAATTGAGACAAAGACTTGAGCGGGACTTTAGGGTAACTAGAATAGAGCATCACAATGTTTGCATACAGCAGATGACAACATACTTTATTTCCTTATAAAGAGGCAAAACACCGTAGGTGTGAAAGATTCTCCAAATTTATTCATATATCACTTAGCACTATTACAAATCTTGAAAGGGGCAACAACTTGACATTTTTTTGTGAGACATACTCCTTCTAACTAAATGGTATATTATTCTTCCTTGTCAGATGTACCAATCTGAGCTGGAGGTCGGTTGTCTTCAACTACTATTGTTTCTCCACATGGAGTTTCCAAGCACATGGTTTTCTCAGTATGTTGGATTACCGCCTTAGTTCTTTGTAACCAATTCTTTCCAAGAATCACATCCTTTCCCATGGATTCTATCACTAGGAGATCAGCTGAAAAATCTATCCCGTTGATTTTAATACTTACTTTCGGACATATGTAGTTCGCTAACACTTTCCTTTCAGATGTACTGATGGTCTTTCTTGATCTTAAGGGGCACTTAAAGATACCATACTTTGTTGCAAACTAGGCACTGATAAGAGAATGTGTTGTATGAGGATCATACAACACGGTGGCGATGGTTGTGTGAATGACTAGTGTTCCAAAAATTACTGCATCATCATATGGAATGGTTCCTGTCACTGCATAACTTATCCTTCCTGTGGACTCTTTCCGTTGTTTATTCTTTGTTGATGCATGGGTTTGAGGGTGTTGTCTTTTCTTTTGGACCTTATTGATCTCCACATCCTTCTTAGGACAACCATTTACAAGATGGTCGGTATCACCACATCCAAAGTAAGCACGACTTGATAAGTTACATGGTGGAGTTGTCTTTACTATGTTGGTAGAAGTTTCTGTGCATTTTTGTTCATATTCCATGTCTGAAGACTGAGATAGCTTTGTCTCGGAGGTGATCTGTAGTGAACTCTTCTCAGGACAATTACGGAAGTAATGACCTTCATGTCCACATTGATAGCAAGCTTTTCTTGAAGTTATTTCTTGACTTTTTCCATGTTTCCCTTTTTGTTTCTTGGACCTGATGCGACGACGAGGCTGAAACTGTGTGCATGTAATAGTCCATCCATCAATGTAACACTCCTGTGTTTCTTTTTGGAGCTGGGCATCCTTGTGATGTTTCCTTTTTGGAATACCTGACAATTCATCGTCTGACAGTGCATCTGCTATTAGTTGTTCTTGGGGAGACCATTGTCTTTTTATACCAGTAAACAAAATCCGGTTCTTCTGTTTTGTAGTTTCACTTTCGTTTGTACTGATCTGGCGACAAGGAATTCCATAGTACTCACAACAACAACATGTTCCAAGGTCACTTGTTTGTTGGTTTGGTTGTGCATCCTTTTGTGTCTTGAAGGTCTGTTCATCAGCTGTTTTATTTATAGTGTTGTTTTGACTTGTCAACACACCGCATTCTTTGCATTTAGTGACATCACTTGTAGTTGACATTCCAAGGTCTGACATCTGTATGGGTATGGAATAATGGAAGGGACGAAAGGGTTGAGCAAAGATAGATTATAGAGAGCAAAGAAAACCCATCTATTTAAGGTTTTACCTAGCTAACTGATGCCATTGTGGACAAAAGTCACACAATACACCAACAATCATTTCAAAGAAGCAAATCAATCATGAACACAAAGGACAATGAACTCAAGCATACCAGCACAACACAATCCAATTCTACTCATTCAACCAAAACAAAAGGTGAGACAAGGGTTGAAATAAGAAAGATATTATAACATCAAGGAGTTGGGTAAGAATTATCAAGGAGTTAGACAAGACATATTTGTCGGTGGCCAAGAGTGGAATAAGCTAACCATGAACTATTAAAGTGAGGATAAATGATACAACCAAGGATATGAAGTGAGTTAGGGAGAAAGTATTATCCAGGAGAGAAGTAGAGAGGCAAAGGTTTAATATATCAAGGTAGATATTGCGCAAGGGTGGCAATACAATGGCACGAAAGCAAAAGTATAAGAATTCAATAGGAAGAAAGCATTATCAAGGAGAAAAGTAGAGAGACAAAGGGTTCAATATATTGAGGTAGATATTGTCCAAGGATGACAATACAATGGCAAGAAAACAAAAGTATAAGAAGTCAAGGGTTATATAGCAATATTAGGGATTAGAAAACCACTTATAATATAATATAATATCGCCATTACCGATCTAGTCGAAAATCATAATACTAAAGAACAATCCTATCACCTTAGCCAAGAAGTCAAATAATAGACCCAGGGGATCCATAACAAAACTTCTTGCGGAGTGGGGATAAGACAGAGAATATGGCATCGTTGATAGCTTCGAAAAGGTTTCTTCTAGCAAACTTCGCTTCAAGTTCCGCAATCCTAGCTTGATCATCTTGCAATGCTTCTCATTAGAACCTTCTGATAGACCAAAAATCAGACAAGAAGGGTTGAAGATAAAAGAGACGAGTTTTTGTATAAAGTACATTTTTATGGAGAAAAATATATCAAGCTTGAAAGACTGACTGGGCTTTCCATTTCTAACTAATCTAGCGACCTACGGTCACATTGCTTTGATACCACTTCTGTCACACCCGTTTCCAAAGGGCAGAGCCGGGTGCATAGCATATGTGTGCCAGGATCTATTTCCACACATATGTTGATGTCACAAGTGTAATATATGAAAAGAACAATGCATAAAAGCGTAAATAACGATTATATTAACATATTACACTTCGAACAGACATAATGTCTTAACCTTTATTCATCAAAGTACAGCGAAACAAGGACATCCATCCACAGGAAGATGACCGGGGGTATCACTAGACTAGCATCCATGGAGTTCAGCATCATATCTTCATTTGCAACTTCTGATCAAAATTAAGCAAGGGTGAGCTCACTTATGGTCGGGGCTCAGCAAGTGGGGGAAAAACTAATGCAAGTCTAACAAGGTGAGGCTGAGGTTGAGCAATAAGCATTTTAGTTGGTCAACATTTTATTAACAACACCTGTCTTACTAATAAGTGTGAATCCCAAGTATTCCCATTAAACAAAGGTATGAGAGTATATCAAAAACACTTAAGTGAAACCACTTAAGCAAACCATTGGCAGATCATCGGATCTCGATTTATTTCCATCTTCAAGTTCAATTATCATGTGAGGAGTCCAGGCTGCTCATAACCGTGAGCACGGCTGATATATCAGTTTTACACTCTGCAGAGGTGGCGCATCTTTACCCATGAGTCGCGATTCCCTTCTAGCCCGGGTTAGCTAGACCCGTATTCACTTCCGAGGTGAATGGCCAGGGTCTCACTACGAGGCTTCTCCCTAGAGTCCTCATTACGCAAATGTTGGAAATGGTCAAACTGCATAAGGCACACCTACCGTAACCAACTTATAGTCCAGACTACAGGGTAAAGCTTTGGGAACTATGCCCGTGTCCAATCTGCCTGAGCCAGAACTATAAGAGCTTGCCAGATGCCCCCGTTCCTGTCGACCACGACCAACACCCAACATAAGACTTCCCTAGTTATTTAGCCAAGACCAGAGCCATGATAGTTCTCATGGTAGCACTGTTTTCCCGGGTGGTCACTCCATGTTCCAATTAATATGCAATAATATTGTTTAACCATCGGGTTAACAACAATTAAGTAAACTTACCATTTGAAACATTAATATCATAAACGGGAGTGACTGCATAAAGTTAAGTTGTAGCAATAGCATAGCTACGAAAGTAAAGTATAATACCCAGTTTTGATCAAGGAATAAGGTTGGAAAGGTTATCTAAATAGGTAACCCATCAAATTATGCACATATATCCAAAAGAATAAACTTTATTAAATGTATTGTTTGGGATCAAACAGAGTATGCAGAGAGAGAAGTCCACTTGCCTTGCTTATTGAAAACTCGAGGTTCTTCCACGGAATATATCTTGATTCTCAACTACTAGATCAACCACTGAATATCACACAAACAAACAAGAAGAACAAACAACACTCAATAACATACCACATTCACCATACATAAAGCTAAAAGAAAGCCTAACAAAAAGAGCGTTTGCTTTTCAAAAACGTCGCAAGGGTTATAACAAAAAGATATTCTTTTCAAAAAGGTGTGATCTATACTTTATAAAACAAGACATGAGCTTAAAATATATTAATTAAAATATACAAATATTTGGTTCACCAAATTAATCTTTTATAAAGCGTCATACAAGATATGTCTAATATTAAGGGTTTATAAGATGATAAAACACGTTATAACAATATTAAACCATTTTAACATTTTAGAAAAGATATATGTTATATATCTAAGGTTAATGAGTTATAAAACACATTATTAAACATTACTTTATAACAAGTCTCATAAATAGCTTAAACAACTTTTTATGTGAAAAGGTCATAATTATATTATTAATCACCTATTTATGAAAAGTTATGATATATGCCTTGAATGAACTTTTATGTAGAAGACAATGAACAAACAACTATCTTTTAATTTCATTTAAAAACACATAGCCTATATTATTATATTCGAAGTATATATACAAAGTAACATTTTAGTTATTACTTTATTTTACCCTTTATAAAAAAACTAAATGATTTATATAACATGGACTAAATGTGATAAAATAATTAATCAAGCTCATATCTCTACTACTCTATATGAGGTTAGTGTAGGCGTGCACAGAGGATGTTCTGCCTCCCGCGATCGCCTGCCGCCGCGCCAGCTCCGCACGCAAATCACGCCGCCGTCCTCGCGGCCGCATCGCCCCCGCACATCCCTGTTCTGCCCGCACGCGAGCACGCCGCGATTCTTTCCATCCGCGCGCGCCATCCGCCGCGCCAAATCCGCCGCACGCGAGCACGCCGCGATTCTTTCCATCCGCGCGCGCCATCCGCCGCGCCAAATCCGCCGCACGCGAGCACGTCGCGATTCCTTTCCATCCGCGCGCGAGCACGCCGCGATAGTGCCCGCCCCGCAGCGGAGAATGGAAGGCCCTCACGCCCGCACGCCCGCTGGAAGGCCCTCACGCCCGCACGCCCGCAGCGGAGAATGGAAGGTCCTTGATTGAGCACGCCGCTGGAGGACGCGGATGGAGGACGCGGATGGAAGGTCCGTGGCCAAATCCCGGGATCCGCAACCTCCTCCTCTATCATGGACGCGGATGGAATGTCAGAGATCTCCGCTCAGGTCCGTCAATGGAAGGCAGACCTCCCTTGAATGGACTTTCCATCCGCCCTCAAAAATTACAGACGCCAGTGAAGCGACGGGTCCCTTTATTTCCATCCGCCCTCAAGAATTCCAGACGCCAGTGAATCCACGGGTCCCTTGGACGCATCCGTTTTTTCTCTCGGAGCATCGCCCTCAAGATTCCACGGGTCGCTAACGTCACAGTGCTGAAGGTCAGTGTTTCATAGTTTGTTTCTTGTATCATAGTTTGTTTCTTGTGTTCATAGTTTGTTTCTGGCGCACGGGTCAGACGAATATGATTAGTTGTTTCAGGAATTCTGGAATTTGATTTAGAAATAAACTTGAACTATGAGTTATAATCTGAACTATGAGTTTGTTTCTTGTGATTAGTTGTTTACTCTGAACTATGAGTTATGCAATAGATTTAGTTCACCAAATCTGGTGTACGGTTCGCCAAATCTGGTGTACGGTTCGCCAAATCTGGTGTAACTCATAGTTCAAGTAAACAACTAATCACTGGAATTTGATTTCTGGCGCACGGGTCCCTTTTACTCTGAACTATGAGTTAGGAATTTGATTTAGGAATTCCTTTTACTATGAGTTATGCACTTCTCTTTTACTTGAACTATGAGTTATAATCTGAACTATGAGTTTGTTTCTTGTGATTAGTTGTTTACTCTGAACTATGAGTTATGCAATAGATTTAGTTCACCAAATCTGGTGTACGGTTCGCCAAATCTGGTGTACGGTTCGCCAAATCTGGTGTAACTCATAGTTCAAGTAAACAACTAATCACTGGAATTTGATTTCTGGCGCACGGGTCCCTTTTACTCTGAACTATGAGTTAGGAATTTGATTTAGGAATTCCTTTTACTATGAGTTATGCACTTCTCTTTTACTTGAACTATGAGTTATAATCTGAACTAGGAATTCTGGAATTTGTTTACTCGGGCATCGCTTTAAAATGCTAGCTTTAAACCAGTTTGTTTCTTGAACCAGTTTGTTTCTGAAAGAAGTCCCAAGTGATCTTGAAGAACTATACCTTCAGCGGCAAAATCCAAGGTAACTTGTAGTAATCTGAACAACTACTCATATTTTTTCGTGTGTTCTACCAGTTCCTGCTGATATATAATAATTGCTGCAATGCGAATTCCTTTACTTGTGTTTATTCGGATTGCGTCTCTGGATTAGTTATTACCTAAGTGTTGTACCTTGCACTTTGATTCAGCATTGGATGTTTAGGTAATCTATATTTGAGACTGGCTGTAGTCCTTGCTGTTTTTTAGGGGAGCTCTTAAGTTATTTTTTCCTGTATTTGAGGCAACTCTTAAGTTATTATTGCTTGCTGCATTGGATGTTTAGGTAATCTATATTTGAGTCTTGCTGTAGTCCTTGCTATTTTTTTAGGGGAGCTCTTAAGTTATTTTTTCCTGTATTTGAGACAACTCTTAGTTGTTTACTCGGGCATCGCTTTTGGTTTCAAAATTTTTAAAATGCTAGCTTTACAAACGTGTTCATAGTTTGTTTCTTGAACCAGTTTTTTACTTGTAGTAATCCTGATAACGTACAGAAAGAAGTCCCAAGTGATCTTGAAGAACTATACCTTCAACGGCAAAATCCAAGGTAACTTGTGATGAACAACTACTCATATTTTTTCGTGTGTTCTACCAGTTCCTGCTGATATATAATAATTGCTGCAATGCGAATTCCTTTACCTGTGTTTATTCGGATTGCGTCTCTGGAATAGTTATTACCTAAGTGTTGTACCTTGCACTTTGATTCAGCATTGGATGTTTAGGTAATCTATATTTGAGACTGGCTGTAATCCTTGCTGTTTTTTAGGGGAGCTCTTAAGTTATTTTTTCATGTATTTGAGGCACTGTTCCTATATCGTCTTAGTGGAGCTCTTAAGTTATCCTATGTGTTTTATTTTGCAAAATTACTCATTCTTAACAAATAGTTTGTTGTTTACTGAAATTGATCATAGAGTGTTTACTGAAATTGTGTATCGTGGTTTCATTGTAGTAGTTTGTTGTTTCATCTAGCGAGGTGTCTGTAAGAAGGAAGGGATAAGGCGTTTGGTTGACCCGGACCGGACGGCAGGACACCGTCGGGGGTTCGCTGCAACGCATCGACGGCTTCCGCAGCTTCTCAGGCCAAGGTAAGCTTTCAAGCAAATTTGTTGCTGCAACTGTTACATCAACCTGAGATATGTTAGTAAATTGCCATACCACTTTGTTTCATTTTTTCGATCATGTTTCAGTTAATTTTTCTTAACAAGCAATGTTTGTTAATGCCGTGTATGCTTGTGTGTATTGTTGGTTTGTATTGGGGTATAAAGTTTATATGCATTCTTCCGATATATATCGGTTGATGCTAATCTCTACTACTATAAATCAGAACAATAATTCATGTTTTTTGTGCACACATATGTGCAGCTATCTGTATTGAAACAATCACTTCACTAGAGAAATGATGGTCTAGCTACGGATGACGAATTGGCATCTATGGACCAACATAATTCAGCTCCTTCCTCCCCCATCTTGGGCTCTGGCGTTGTAGCAGCTTGACTGTACCGCCTAAGCCTATTGATGCTTCTCTGATTTCAGGCCACCAGGGGACTGATAACGAAGTGTCTATCCAACACCTGAACATACACGAGGCGTAGTAGCAGCCTTGGCTGTTCCGCCTATGTCTGTTGATGCCATTCTGTTTCCAGACCACCTGGAGACTGAGGAAGAAGTGCCCATTCAACACCTGAACACCCAAGTGGAACTATCCTCACAGAATGAGTCAACAAAGGATGCTTTCTTCAGCAAGATCAGTACAAGACCAACTGGACTGCTGCTTGTTCCAAAGACCAATAAAATACTTGTACCGAAAGACCCGTACACCACGAACATGTTATCAAACATCTAGCATTGAAGAATGCACCCAGGTAGCTGATAATTGAAAGAGACCTCTGTCTGCAAAATCTAATGTGTAGCAGACTTTAGTAACAAGCACAACCTGCACAAATTGTTTGAATTAAGAGAACTATTTGTTTGAATTAAGTTTTGATTCTCACCTGTAGAGGCTTCATCCATACTCACAATTATCAGTGAACTATTTGTTTGAATTAAATTTTGATTCTCAACTGTCGAGGCATGATATATATTTTCATGAACCATTAGACAACAATAAAATATTGATCCGCGAAAGTATGACATGTGTTCCATTTAATTTTAAATTTAAATTATGTTAAAGGCTACAAGGTTTTGATGGAACCGGTCGTATTGAACCGTGAAAGAGCCGCAGTTGACCGCCTAAAACGGATGCCTATGTAAGTTATTATAAATATATTTACACAAAATTTGTCTATCAAAGTTATGACCATTATTTAGTCGTATGTTTAATATAGCTTCAGATTGTTCGACGACTACCGTGATGAAGATTTTTATGGGCTTCCGCGGAAATACAGTATTGTCGCTCGGGTCGAAGTTAAATTCCCGATTGAACCACGTTTTCATGATAGACAACATTTCGTTTTGTCTGACATCAATGTAAGCCAACAATTCTTTAAGTTTCATTTTCAAAGTTACACGATATTTATACCATGGCCTCATCTCCTACTGAAATACTATTAGGGAGCCAAGATCGAGGCCATAACATATATGTATGAGACAGTCAAACATTTCGATAATTTGCTCCATGAAAAGCATGTTTACAAGATGCATAATGTGAAGTTCAGTCTTCATCCGGGTGAATTTAATTTTCGTCATCTAAATGGTCCCATGGAATTGTGTCTTGACCAACAAACTATCGTGGAGCCATACACTGTTCCAATTCAGATGGCGCCATTCCCAAAACAAATACTATTGAACCTTGCTGATATTGCCGAGTTGCCAAACAGGACTTTAGTCGGTAAGAATATATCGAACTCTTAATATTATTAATATATCGTTTACACAAAATTCAGTATTAATCCATTTATAAACTGTTATTTTTGTAGACATTATAGCTGTTGTAGTCCACTTGGATACAATACATCGCACAATGTGGGGCCCTTTCAGAAAGATTGTTATAATGGATGCTAGGTATATTCTGTTAATTGTCGAGTTATATATCCAAGTCTAAATATTACTAACCTATTCTTACCAAAATTAATGTCGTAGGGGATATTTACATATCATTAAAGTTTGGGGTGACCTACTAAACAAAAATGCACTCCGCTGGGCGTTGGCTAAGGAGGATTATGGCATAATAATTGGGACTATGTTTAGACGGTTCAGAAGACAAGGTACATCATGTCTTTACGTCTTTCAAAACATCTGTCACTAGGTTTTGCTTTATAATGATTCGTAACAGAGATTTAAATGTGTAATTCTAGAGTGCCTCGAGTCTTCGGATCATACCGCAATACACTTCAATCCGTTCCATCACAACACCCATCATTTTCGACGTAAGTATATTCTAAAAAAATAGTTACATTAAATCGTGATTGTTTTCATTATATCATGAACTACGTGTAGATGTGATTAATTGTGGCATTCATTGCAGCAATCCAAAAAGCTTTGGTGGCGCTGAACAACCGTCAGTTTGCTGTTACATTTCTTGAAGAAGAAAGGCGTAGATAGATTCTACAAATTCGCAAAGAGCAATAATTGGGACTATGTTTAGGCGTAGAGAGATTTGATAGAATACGTGTCGTACTGTTATTGAGCAACCAAACGCAACAAGAGGCAAACTTGTATGTCTATGAATCTTGTTTGTAATACCTATGACATGGGTTTAATAAGAGATATTTTGTGAAGTTTTTGACCGTGCAAATGATAATTAAATATTTTGTGCGAAAATTTGAATTCCCGTAATATTTTGTGCAAACAGTCTCCAAATCTGTAGGTAATCCTGATCACCCCTATATGTTCTTTAAGCTTTCAGTTTATTTACTGACTAAACCATATCCCTTTGTTTAATTCTCTTGAAACATTCTAACCACAGCCCTATCTGAGAGTGTTGTAAAATCAGTATATAAAAAAATGTGAACAGATGACTCCGAGGGTGGCAAGATTAGTTAGAGGGGAGAAACTGAGAAGTACACACAGTAATGTGTATTCACCCTTGCATCCTTTGCTGTAAATAAAAGGTCACTCTCTACAGACTACAGATGTAACTCAATAAACAAAAAGATCAGAGGTCACTCAAAAACGAAAAGAACATATGTAACTCCAGAAACAAAGAGAGAACAGTGAATATATAAACTCTTGTTTTTTCTCTGATTCTGTGTTCCTTTGTTCTTGCTGTTCTTTATGCTTGTGTGCCATTAAGAACTCAAATTATTCTCAGTTTGTCGTCGGTGAGACATACCATAGATTGGTATTGTTGCTCGCCTGCAAAGACAGCTGAAGACTGTTGCATGTATAGCAGCCACGCTCTGGTCAACATTGGTATTGTTGATCTTCGGCACAAGATGCTTGTCAGCTCGGTTGCATAGGTATTCCTGGATAGCTCTAATATTTCGAATGTATTTGATGTATCTGTTCTTTGCTGGATCTAGAGTCATGTACTTTGCACGTACACCAAATCGTTCCATGTGTTTTCTTTTGGTAACAGCAGAAGAAGACTTTAATCAGTGGCTACAAGAAATGAGATATAACTGAATAACGGAAAACAACATAAACTAAACAATTTTATGAAATACCCCTCACCCCTGCACTATTTCTTGCCACCTCCACTTGTCCCACACAAGAGTATTGCCACCGATTCCTTTGTCTCTTTAATTCTGATCGGAAAAGTTGGAAAACAAAGAAGGAAATGTTACCAAAAGAAATATTTGAATTGGGTGAAGGAACAAATCACAACCAGATCAAATGCACTATTACACTTTGTTGCTTGTAAAATGTGGTTAGGTAGACACAGGTCAATACCGTTCAGATTATATAAGCACTCGGATCGCCTGAGGATGGATGTATGTGAGACCTGAATTTGTATGGTAGCAACAGCGTGGTGATTGATTTACTGCCGTGAATCCCTTGCTTTTCAAATCCATGTGTGAGGAATCTCCTTGCTATTTGAATGGCAAGCGGAATTCCTCTCCATGGATCCCCTCACAAGTCCCTGATCACCAAATCAGACCTTACTCAAGTACTGTGTGAAAACTTAACTAAGCCATTCCACTGTCCATGATAGGGTTTCTTTATGGAGAACGGAGAACCAACAGAAACAGATCAGATGGAACATAATGATGGACGCACACCATTGACAAACATCTCAAACACCATTACTATAGGTAAAGGTTATTACACGCGTGCCGATTAACGTTTGAAACGTAGTATTAAGGGTAACACTAATACTAAATTTTATATTGTAGCTGATGAAAATGGATCGAAAAGGCTTGGTCCAAATGTCGATGCTAAGGAACGTAAGAGGCAAAGGGAAAGGGAAAGATATGCCGCGATGACCGTTGAACAAAAAAACGAGAAAAGTAGAAAACGTCGTGAAGCAAGCCAACGAAATAAAGGACCTCCTATACAAACAGAGGGATCTACAGGTGATGAAAAAGTTAAATTCCTAATTATTTTAATGGATCCTCTTGTGGATTAGTGAATGTCTATTAATCTTATTTTGGTTTTCATTTTGTTTCATAGTTAGTCTTTCAGATGGCTGTAGCACAATTGATTTCACAAACTTTGCAACACAAGGTATTGCGGGTATATCTATCACAATTTTTTCCACCGATCGTTTTATAAATACAGAAATACAGATTTGTAGCCATGAAAATCATTTTGCCACTGTTGATTTGGTAGTTCCAAATGTGAATCGAGATGATGATAGCGATTGGTTGCATAGGAATGAGACATTCAAGTCAGACGATGTTTTCACAACAAGAGACCTTCTGACACCAGGTACATGACTGTTCACTCAACTAATTTTGCAAAACAGCTGATTTCATGCGGTTTAACGTATACATGCCTTATTCCAGGCGGTGTGCATGAAACTGTTGGTAACACGCCTAACCATAATTTGGGAAGGGCTGCCTACTTTAGAGAGCGGTACAAAAACTTAACTCCAGCCGAGAGGGAGCTTAATCGTGAACGCCTTAGGTTGTATAATAATACACCAAAGCGGAAAGGGTCAAAGATAGAGTACATAAGAAAACGTAGAGCACTGTTGGCTGACACATTGAGTCAGGAGTCCATCGCCATGGAGTCCCCAACATATACCCCTGAGGTTGTACACCCTACAACAGATGCAATTGAACCTAATGGATCCGCTCTTACCCCCTGCGACTGGGTTATCCCTGATATCGCCAGTAACCCGTTCCTACCAGCTTCAACACAGACCGAGGATGCCGATTCACTGCGTATGTCTACTAGACCACTAAGACGTAAACAACATGTGCCACGTGGTGAAAGACAAGCTATCTTAGCCCGTCGAAACCGGCAATTTGAAGCATCCATTTCAAGGAACATGGCTACTGTGGCTGAGGATATCATTAGTGACGCCGAGGAAGGGGATGATCGGACACAACCCCATATGACTGCAAAGATCAACAACAATGGTAATTACTATCATTTTTATCCCCCCCTTTTATCCTGAATGCCCAGGTATTTTATGTGGCTTGTATTTTGTCACACCCGGTTTTAAAGAACAAAGCCGGGTGCATCTCATACATGCGCCAAGAAGACAACATATATAATAACAGAGTGTATAGAGATAAATGTCATAAAACATCAGAGTATTTATTACATAGCGGAAGTCTTATTACAAAATAAAGATAAACATAAAACGAACTAAGGATCGATGGCGCCAATGTCGACTGAGAAACGCCACCTAGATCAGATCGAACTCTTCAGTGTTAGGCAGCTCCTCTTCAACAACCTGTTCTTCTCCTGTGGGGGGGTGTGAGACAGCAAGAGTGAGCTCACATACGATCATAGCTCAACAAGTCGTGGGGAATAATGTGGCATGAACTCACCAAAGGTGGGAGTTCAAGAAGTGTAAGGCTGATCAATGAAATAAAGGCTAAGGCTGAGCATTGCTTTTATAAGTTGGTCAAAATTTTATTAGCAATTACTAAGTGTAAGTAAATACCAAACCTTAATAATAATAAAGAACAGTAATAGTAAAATAATCCCAAATGCGATGCAAATGTCAAATTAAATTTAAGTTCCATAGTTAATCATGTGAGGGTCCGAGCTGCTCATGACCGTGAGCACGGCTAGTATACTAGTTTTACACTCTGCAGAGGTTGCGCATCTTTACCCACAAGTCGTGTATCCCATGTCGCCTGGGTTTGCAAGGCCCTTAGACACTACCGAGGTGAATGGCTAGGGATCCACTATGAGGCCTTTACAAAGTTCCACTAGCTTCCGAAAACCCGCTACAGTTTATGGGAAGATCCAGTACAGGGTTCCTGGCTGATAGCCATCGCAGCAAAATCAACCAGGGACCTCCCCGCACTGACCTCTCCCCTACTGCCCTTGCCCCTTTCGGGTAAGGTAGTCTTCCACTAGCTTTCCTAATTAGTCAGCCAAGGGCGTCCCATTAAACCCTTGTGGTAGCACTGTTTTCCCGGGTGGTCGCTCCATGTTCCCATTAATTTAATGATCTTAACATGAACAATAATAATAACAAGATAATAACAGAATAATCATGAATAATGAATCTCCATACCCAATCCACATAAAGCAATAGCAAGTACTACCCAAAAATATTTCAGGGGTGAACAAGGTATAGAGGTAATCAAAACTGGGGTAACATAAAGGCTCCCATCAAAATTAACCTATGCAGATCATTAAAATTAATAAGAACATGGCTGGGAAAAGTAAGTGATCAAGGGCACAACTTGCCTGTAATGAGCTCCTGCTCAGCTATCTCTACTTGTTGAACCTCAGTTTCCACAGTGGCTTGCTCGTCTACTCGCATCAACACAATACATACATAGTATAGCCAAAATCAACATCACACCAAACAGATGAATGAAATATACAGTAAAAATCTACACATTAAAATGAAATCATAGGACTGGAGTCACTGAATTTGGAGTTATAGAATTTAAGTTATGAATTTCCTAAGATTTAAGGTGATTATAATATGATTAAATGATAAATAAATTTTCTGACAGAGTTCTTGTCAAAACAGAGAAACTAAATGATGAAGAATATTATTACAAAATTTTAGAAATTGGAATGACTCAATTTGGAGCTAAAATGAATTTTCTATGCATTTTACAAGTTTCTAGATTTGTTTTTGTATTAAAAATGAATTTCTAATATTAATTTCTCTGTTTTTAATACTCTCGGGACTGGGCGTCAAATTCCAGAAAACTCAGGGGCCTCGGGGTAAGTTTTCCGTGACACAGTGAATAGTAACACATGGACGGCGGGTTTATTTCCCGGAAACCCGAGGGCTCTTTAACAAAATGACCATCGCGAAGGGGTACGGGTGAAATCTGACCGTTGGATTATAAGCCGAGCGCCCAGATTAAACCACAACCCCCGCGAACCGGTATGACACCTGCACCGACCGATCCAAGATCGACGCTCCCGATTTAATGAGATCCCGAACCACCGCTGGTCATTGATCTACCATCCGACGGTCACGATCCAACGCGGCGAAGGGGTACGCTACTTCTAATCAGAGCCGTTCATCAAAAGATCAATGGTCACTACGTTTTCCCCCAAACCCCAGCTCGGAACGGCGGCGCCGCCCAAGACCCACGGCGAACCATCGCCGGAGAAAACCCAATCCGTCGTTCCGGTGCCCTAGAGCTCAATCAAAGGCTACTACACGATGCTTAGGGGATGGCGAACACACTGGAGTAGTTCTTACCGACAGTCTCGGCGCGCAGAGGGTCCGGCGACGGCGAAGGCGGATCCGTGGCGGCGAGTCGAAGTTCGACGAGGAATTGCGCCACGCCCAGTGGCCGTCTTCACCCGCGAACGACTCGACACTCTTCCAATAGACCTGGAGACGCTCCAAGGCCGATCACCGGGGACCCGACGTCGACGACGACGCGTTTCGGTCACGGCGGCGAACTTGTCCCGAGAAAATCGCGACGGTGGTTTGGTGGCTGGCGAGAGGTTGCGAATACCGGTGAGGATGGGAAGGGTGCGAGGGCCGCCACTGGTTTTATCTCGCCGCGGAACGAATCGGAGCACGAAGCCCGGGATTCCTTGTCAACGACGCGCCCGCCATGCTCGGGGCAGCCGTTGAGAGACGGATCCGACAAAGCGGGCCCACGCGTCTGTGGGAGTAACCGAGAGGAGGAGAGCGCGGCGCAAACAGCGAATGACGGGTGGGTCCCGTACGTCAGAGATCCGGAGTGCGCGCGTGAGAGTTAAAAGCGGCTGACATGCGGGGCCCGCATGTCGGCGCACGCTCATGAGCTGATGGGCTGCGCGGAGAGAAAGGTGTGTTGGGCCGAATTCCGGTTTCAGGGCCCAGGTAAGGTTTTTATCTT
The DNA here is from genome assembly GCA_029449295.1 of Zea luxurians. NCBI lineage: Eukaryota > Viridiplantae > Streptophyta > Magnoliopsida > Poales > Poaceae > Zea > Zea luxurians. The sequence continues at coordinate 72,273,407 of JAOPSE010000013.1, read as the reverse complement.
TTTCTTTTTCATTTTTCTTTCTATTTTCTATATTTTCAAACCAAATTTGAATTAGTTCAAACTTTTGTGGATCCTCTTTTATAAACTCTATTTTTTTGCCATTAGAAATACTAAGACTGAAGATAATTATTTATACATTTCATTTATATTTTCCTATCTCTTCTCTTTTCCTTATCTTCAAAACCCTAATTTCAAATTTAGGGTTAAATCAAGTTTCAAATAATTAATACCTTATTATTTTTATCCTCATGGTTTATTTAATGCACAACACATAAAACTCCAACAAATGCACTTTTTCTTTATTTTAGCATAATTGTTTTATTTAGTCACTCTCAATTACATAGGTGCTCTTTTTATGATGCAAATAAGACACACAAAATGAGGAACTCTCTTTATTACTCTTGGTATACAACTTGAGTATTACAAATCCTACCCCCCTTAAAAATAATCTCGTCCTCGAGATTTAAGAAGATCTAGGGAAAAGATGGGGAAAATCTATACGAAGCTCTTCTTCTCTTTCCCAAGTTGCTTCATCTTCACCGTGATGGCTCCATTGAACTTTGCACATCTTTATAACCTTATTCCTTGTAACTCGAGTCAAAGTATCCAAAATCTTGATGGGGTACTCAGCATAAGTCAAATCCTCTTGAACACTAAGGTCCTCCATTGGTAATTGCTCTTCAGGCACTCTGAGACATTTCTTTAGCTGAGATACATGAAAGACATCATGTACATCTGACAGGTGATCGGGTAACTCCAATTGATATGCAACTTCTCCCACTCGCTTCAAGATTAAGAAGGGTCCAATAAAGCGAGGGGACAACTTTCCTTTGACTTTGAACCTTCTCATGCCCCGGAGTGGTGACACCTTCAAATAGACATAATCTCCCTCCTTAAACTCAAGTAGTCTTCTCCGGGTATCAGCATAACTTTTCTGCCTGGACTGTGCAGTCCTCAAATTCTCCCTTATTTGCTGAACTTGTTCCTCTGCTTCTTGTATAATTTCAGGTCCAAACAACTGCCTTTCGCCAGTTTGATTCCAATACAAGGGAGTCCTGCACTTTCTGCCATACAAAGCCTCAAACGGTGACATCTTCAGGCTGGCCTGATAGCTATTATTATATGAGAACTCCGCATATGGTAGACTCTTATCCCAACTACCACCATGCTTAAGAGCACAAGCTCTTAACATATCTTCAAGCACTTGGTTAGTCCTCTCAGTCTGCCCATCAGTCTGGGGATGGTAAGCCGAACTAAAATTCAATCTCGTATCCAATGACTCGTGCAACTGCTTCCAATATCGAGAGGTAAACTGTGATCCCCGATCTGACACAATCTTCTTTGGCACACCATGCAGGCATACAATCCGTGCCATGTACAACTCCGCCAACTTAGCTCCTGAATAAGTGGTCTTCACTGGAATAAAGTGGGCTACCTTGGTTAGCCTGTCCACAATCACCCATATAGAATCATATCCAGCAGACGTGCGGGGTAATCCAACAATGAAGTCCATGCCAATCTCTTCCCATTTCCACTCAGGTATCTTCAGTGGGTGCAATAGTCCGGCTGGCCTCTGGTGTTCAGCTTTAACCCTTTGGCATACATCGCACATAGCCACATGTGCAGCCACATCTCTCTTTAGTCCATACCACTAATACTTTTGCTTCAAATCTTGATACATCTTAGTGCTCCCAGGGTGGATAGAATAAACTGAATCATGTGCTTCCTTCAATATGGTTTCCCGAAGACTATCAATATCGGGAACACAGATCCGATTCTTGAACCATATCGTGCCTTGCTCATCCTCCGTGAACTCTGGGCCTCTTCCTTCAGTAATAAGATCCTTAATCTCCTGAATCTTAGCATCGCCAATCTGACCTTTCCGAATTTCTTGCTCCAAGGTAGGTTCCAATTCAATAGTCACTCCTTCCGTATGTGTAACAATTCCCAGGTTGAGCCTCTCAAAGTCTTTTGCTAATTCATCAGGTAGCTGGACAACGAAAGCGGAGTGAACATGCTCCTTCCGACTCAAGGCATCTGCAACCAAATTCGCCTTGCCTGGGTGATAATGAATCTCCAAGTCATAATCCTTAATAAGCTCCAACCAACGGCGTTGCCTAAGGTTGAGATCCTTCTGAGTGAATATATACTTCAAACTCTTGTGATCCGTGTATACTTGGCACTTAGTTCCCATAATGTAGTGTCTCCAAATCTTAAGTGCATGCACAACGGCAGCCAATTCCAAATCATGAGTGGGCTAGTTCAATTCATGCTTCCTCAACTGACGAGATGCATAGGCAATCACATGACCATCTTGCATAAGCACACATCCAAGTCCTTGGCCACATGCATCACAATAAATGTCAAATCCCTTCTGCAGATCTAGCATAATCAGTACTGGAGGTGACATCAATCTCTCCTTCAATTGATCAAAACTCTCTTGGCATTTCTCATCCCACTTGAATTCTCTTCCTTTCTCCAAAAGCGAGGTCATGGGCTTAGCAAGCTTAGAAAATCCTTCAATAAATCTCCGATAATATCCTGCGAGTCCCAAGAAACTCCGAATCTCCGTAACTGTAGTGGGCACTCTCCACTCCATAATCTCCTTCACTTTAGCAGGATCCACTGCTATTCCTCCATTAGAAATTATATGACCAAGAAATGGCACCTCGCCAATCCAAAACTCGCACTTGCTGAACTTGGCGTAGAGTTGATTATCTCGTAACTTCTGTAGCACCAACCTTAAATGTTGCTCATGATCACTTTCATTCTTAGAATAGATAAGAATATCGTCGATGAATACCACGACGAATCTGTCCAAATACTCCATAAACACCTTATTCATCAAATTCATGAAGTAAGCTGGTGCATTGGTTAGTCCAAATGACATAACAGTAAACTCATATAATCCATATCGAGTCGAGAAAGCCGTCTTGGGAATATCCGATGGTCTAATCCTCATCTGATGGTAACCCGATCGGAGATCAATCTTCGAAAATACTCTAGCTCCTCTCATCTGGTCAAATAAATCCTCAATACGGGGCAACGGATACTTGTTCTTCACCGTGACATCATTAAGAGATCTATAATCCACACACATCCGTTGCGATCCATCCTTCTTCTGCACAAATAACACCGGTGCTCCCCAAGGTGAGGAACTTGGACGAATGTAACCAGCCTCTTGTAACTCCGTTAACTGCTTCTTCAGTTCCTTCAACTCCTCTACGGACATTCTATATGGCCGTTTAGAAATAGGGGCGGTTCCAGGTAAGAGATCAATAACAAACTCGACTTCTCTATCAGGTGGCATCCCTGGTAACTCCTCTGGAAAAACATCCGGAAAATCTCTAACCACCCGGATGTTGTCACCAACAAACTCCTCAGGCATAAAGAACATTGCACGCATGGATGAGGAGGTTACTGCAATATTAACTTGAAATCTTTCTCCTTTAGTGGTAGTGAGTTCTATGGTACCTCTTCCACATGCTATAACGGCCTTTGCCTTTCTTAGCCATGACATACCAAGGATCAAATCTATACTGCTTGACTCTAATATTATAGCAGTAGCTCCAAATTCTCTACCCATAATGGTTAATGTCAATCTACGTGTCATTTGATTCGCCTCAACAGGCCCTTTAGGTGTAATTACTATCAGGGGTTTTCTCATATTTAGCAGTGGTATTTCATTGGTGTTGGCATAACGAGCAGACATGAATGAATGTGTAGCACCAGAATCAAATAATATGGTTGCAGGAATTGCATTAACATAAAACATACCAATTACGAGGTCCCCTCCATCCGGAGTATCATCAACGCTGACTTGATTCACCCTGGCTATAGAATATCCCTTGCCAGGGGTCTGTTGCTTGTTCTGAGCTGGAGTAGTAGCAATCCTCTGTGGGCAGACATTTGCATAATGACCAATCTTCCCACACTTGAAACATTGAGTGCCCGGACTCTGTCCTGCAAACTTCGTCGGGGTGCCAGTAGGGGTAGCCTGTCGAGGAGGTGGAGTCCTCAGTGGTGATTGCGGAACTGGGCGTGGTCCTCCTGGTCGAGGCGGTGTACTCTGTGGTGAACTGTAGCGAGGACGAACACTGCTGCTTCCTTGTCCTTGAGATATGGCCTTCCTCTTCAAATCACCCAGTTGAACACGCTTGTGTTCAATAGCAAGAGCCTTATCCAGTAGCCTCTGAAATGATGGAAAAGTGTGTGCCACTAGAGCATACTGCAGCGGTCCATTAAGTCCTTCAATAAAATGCTCCTGCTTTCTCTCATCCTCAGCAACTTCCTCCGGAGCATATCTCGATAGCTGGATAAATCTGTCTCTGTATTCGCTGACTGACATGTTGCCTTGCTTCAATGACAGAAACTCCTTCTTCTTGATTTTGATCATACCAGCTGGAATATGGTAGTTCCTGAATTGTGTACTGAACTCTGCCCAAGTAATAGTGTCCGCAGCATCATGGGCAGCAGTATAAGAATCCCACCAGTCAGCAGCAGGACCAGTCAGACGTCCAGAAGCATATAAGACCTTCTCCCGATCAGTGCATTGTGCAATATTCAGCATCTTCTCAATTGACTTCAACCAATCGTCTGCATCAAGTGGATCTGGCGAGCTGGCGAAGGTCGGTGGCTTATGACTCATGAACTCTCTATGCTTGTCTCGGGGTGGAACTGGTGGTGGTGGTGGAGGCAGTGGCACTTGTTGCTGCTGTTGCTGTTGTTGAAGCTGTTGTTGCGCCCTCCTTTCTTGACGTATCTCATCTCTCTCTTGGCGCAACTCCTGGCGTATATCTTCTCTTTCTTGACGCATCTCCTGGCGTTCTTGCTGCATCTGGGCACGCATATCAGCCATAGTATCTGCCATTTGCTGCATCACTGCCTCAATACGGGGCAACGGATACTTGTTCTTCACCGTGACATCATTAAGAGATCTATAATCCACACACATCCGTTGCGATCCATCCTTCTTCTGCACAAATAACACCGGTGCTCCCCAAGGTGAGGAACTTGGACGAATGTAACCAGCCTCTTGTAACTCCGTTAACTGCTTCTTCAGTTCCTTCAACTCCTCTACGGACATTCTATATGGCCGTTTAGAAATAGGGGCGGTTCCAGGTAAGAGATCAATAACAAACTCGACTTCTCTATCAGGTGGCATCCCTGGTAACTCCTCTGGAAAAACATCCGGAAAATCTCTAACCACCCGGATGTTGTCACCAACAAACTCCTCAGGCATAAAGAACATTGCACGCATGGATGAGGAGGTTACTGCAATATTAACTTGAAATCTTTCTCCTTTAGTGGTAGTGAGTTCTATGGTACCTCTTCCACATGCTATAACGGCCTTTGCCTTTCTTAGCCATGACATACCAAGGATCAAATCTATACTGCTTGACTCTAATATTATAGCAGTAGCTCCAAATTCTCTACCCATAATGGTTAATGTCAATCTATGTGTCATTTGATTCGCCTCAACAGGCCCTTTAGGTGTAATTACTATCAGGGGTTTTCTCATATTTAGCAGTGGTATTTCATTGGTGTTGGCATAACGAGCAGACATGAATGAATGTGTAGCACCAGAATCAAATAATATGGTTGCAGGAATTGCATTAACATAAAACATACCAATTACGAGGTCCCCTCCATCCGGAGTATCATCAACGCTGACTTGATTCACCCTGGCTATAGAATATCCCTTGCCAGGGGTCTGTTGCTTGTTCTGAGCTGGAGTAGTAGCAATCCTCTGTGGGCAGACATTTGCATAATGACCAATCTTCCCACACTTGAAACATTGAGTGCCCGGACTCTGTCCTGCAAACTTCGTCGGGGTGCCAGTAGGGGTAGCCTGTCGAGGAGGTGGAGTCCTCAGTGGTGATTGCGGAACTGGGCGTGGTCCTCCTGGTCGAGGCGGTGTACTCTGTGGTGAACTGTAGCGAGGACGAACACTGCTGCTTCCTTGTCCTTGAGATATGGCCTTCCTCTTCAAATCACCCAGTTGAACACGCTTGTGTTCAATAGCAAGAGCCTTATCCAGTAGCCTCTGAAATGATGGAAAAGTGTGTGCCACTAGAGCATACTGCAGCGGTCCATTAAGTCCTTCAATAAAATGCTCCTGCTTTCTCTCATCCTCAGCAACTTCCTCCGGAGCATATCTCGATAGCTGGATAAATCTGTCTCTGTATTCGCTGACTGACATGTTGCCTTGCTTCAATGACAGAAACTCCTTCTTCTTGATTTTGATCATACCAGCTGGAATATGGTAGTTCCTGAATTGTGTACTGAACTCTGCCCAAGTAATAGTGTCCGCAGCATCATGGGCAGCAGTATAAGAATCCCACCAGTCAGCAGCAGGACCAGTCAGACGTCCAGAAGCATATAAGACCTTCTCCCGATCAGTGCATTGTGCAATATTCAGCATCTTCTCAATTGACTTCAACCAATCGTCTGCATCAAGTGGATCTGGCGAGCTGGTGAAGGTCGGTGGCTTGTGACTCATGAACTCTCTATGCTTGTCTCGGGGTGGAACTGGTGGTGGTGGTGGAGGCAGTGGCACTTGTTGCTGCTGTTGCTGTTGTTGAAGCTGTTGTTGCGCCCTCCTTTCTTGACGTATCTCATCTCTCTCTTGGCGCAACTCCTGGCGTATATCTTCTCTTTCTTGACGCATCTCCTGGCGTTCTTGCTGCATCTGGGCACGCATATCAGCCATAGTATCTGCCATTTGCTGCATCACTGCCATCTGAGCAGCAACCAGTGGGTCAACTCCGCCTGGTGGAGGATTGGGAGGATTCATCCCTGCAGGCTGTGGCTGAGGTTGTCTTCGAGTGTGTTGGTTAGGAGGCAAGTCAATTCCACCACCCCGCCTGGTATTGACCATCTGAGTTAGATACATATGGTAAGAAAATAGTAGACAAGGCAGGTATTTACAAATCAGGTTACTTTGGAGGATTTATTAGCTAAGCAGTTTAATATTTCACCTACTATAGCTAATTCAATACCTTATAGTGGTACATGCTAAAATGTCCATCTATACTATTCAATCAATCAAAGAAGCAAATCAGACGTTTAGCATCAGCACAATCAACCAACATTTTTAATAGAGAAAATAGTTTAATTTTGTCTTAGGCTTCCTATCTCTTAAGAATGTCATAGGGGTAGGGATTCCAAGGTGTGAAATCCATTTTGTCTCAGAGTAGAAAAGGTAAGAATGATCAGAGTAGAACAGTAGAAGGTGAGACAGGATCAAGATAAGTGTAGAAAGAATCAGAGTAAGGTGAGTGTAGAATGAATCAGAATGAGATAAGTAGGTAAGGGTTTGTCCAGTCTATCTAGGTTTCGTCCTACAGTCAACATTTCCTCTGATACCACTTCTGTCACACCCGGTTTTAAAGAACAAAGCCGGGTGCATCTCATACATGCGCCAAGAAGACAACATATATAATAACAGAGTGTATAGAGATAAATGTCATAAAACATCAGAGTATTTATTACATAGCGGAAGTCTTATTACAAAATAAAGATAAACATAAAACGAACTAAGGATCGATGGCGCCAATGTCGACTGAGAAACGCCACCTAGATCAGATCGAACTCTTCAGTGTTAGGCAGCTCCTCTTCAACAACCTGTTCTTCTCCTGTGGGGGGGGTGTGAGACAGCAAGAGTGAGCTCACATACGATCATAGCTCAACAAGTCGTGGGGAATAATGTGGCATGAACTCACCAAAGGTGGGAGTTCAAGAAGTGTAAGGCTGATCAATGAAATAAAGGCTAAGGCTGAGCATTGCTTTTATAAGTTGGTCAAAATTTTATTAGCAATTACTAAGTGTAAGTAAATACCAAACCTTAATAATAATAAAGAACAGTAATAGTAAAATAATCCCAAATGCGATGCAAATGTCAAATTAAATTTAAGTTCCATAGTTAATCATGTGAGGGTCCGAGCTGCTCATGACCGTGAGCACGGCTAGTATACTAGTTTTACACTCTGCAGAGGTTGCGCATCTTTACCCACAAGTCGTGTATCCCATGTCGCCTGGGTTTGCAAGGCCCTTAGACACTACCGAGGTGAATGGCTAGGGATCCACTACGAGGCCTTTACAAAGTTCCACTAGCTTCCGAAAACCCGCTACAGTTTATGGGAAGATCCAGTACAGGGTTCCTGGCTGATAGCCATCGCAGCAAAATCAACCAGGGACCTCCCCGCACTGACCTCTCCCCTACTGCCCTTGCCCCTTTCGGGTAAGGTAGTCTTCCACTAGCTTTCCTAATTAGTCAGCCAAGGGCGTCCCATTAAACCCTTGTGGTAGCACTGTTTTCCCGGGTGGTCGCTCCATGTTCCCATTAATTTAATGATCTTAACATGAACAATAATAATAACAAGATAATAACAGAATAATCATGAATAATGAATCTCCATACCCAATCCACATAAAGCAATAGCAAGTACTACCCAAAAATATTTCAGGGGTGAACAAGGTATAGAGGTAATCAAAACTGGGGTAACATAAAGGCTCCCATCAAAATTAACCTATGCAGATCATTAAAATTAATAAGAACATGGCTGGGAAAAGTAAGTGATCAAGGGCACAACTTGCCTGTAATGAGCTCCTGCTCAGCTATCTCTACTTGTTGAACCTCAGTTTCCACAGTGGCTTGCTCGTCTACTCGCATCAACACAATACATACATAGTATAGCCAAAATCAACATCACACCAAACAGATGAATGAAATATACAGTAAAAATCTACACATTAAAATGAAATCATAGGACTGGAGTCACTGAATTTGGAGTTATAGAATTTAAGTTATGAATTTCCTAAGATTTAAGGTGATTATAATATGATTAAATGATAAATAAATTTTCTGACAGAGTTCTTGTCAAAACAGAGAAACTAAATGATGAAGAATATTATTACAAAATTTTAGAAATTGGAATGACTCAATTTGGAGCTAAAATGAATTTTCTATGCATTTTACAAGTTTCTAGATTTGTTTTTGTATTAAAAATGAATTTCTAATATTAATTTCTCTGTTTTTAATACTCTCGGGACTGGGCGTCAAATTCCAGAAAACTCAGGGGCCTCGGGGTAAGTTTTCCGTGACACAGTGAATAGTAACACATGGACGGCGGGTTTATTTCCCGGAAACCCGAGGGCTCTTTAACAAAATGACCATCGCGAAGGGGTACGGGTGAAATCTGACCGTTGGATTATAAGCCGAGCGCCCAGATTAAACCACAACCCCCGCGAACCGGTATGACACCTGCACCGACCGATCCAAGATCGACGCTCCCGATTTAATGAGATCCCGAACCACCGCTGGTCATTGATCTACCATCCGACGGTCACGATCCAACGCGGCGAAGGGGTACGCTACTTCTAATCAGAGCCGTTCATCAAAAGATCAACGGTCACTACGTTTTCCCCCAAACCCCAGCTCGGAACGGCGGCGCCGCCCAAGACCCACGGCGAACCATCGCCGGAGAAAACCCAATCCGTCGTTCCGGTGCCCTAGAGCTCAATCAAAGGCTACTACACGATGCTTAGGGGATGGCGAACACACTGGAGTAGTTCTTACCGACAGTCTCGGCGCGCAGAGGGTCCGGCGACGGCGAAGGCGGATCCGCGGCGGCGAGTCGAAGTTCGACGAGGAATTGCGCCACGCCCAGTGGCCGTCTTCACCCGCGAACGACTCGACACTCTTCCAATAGACCTGGAGACGCTCCAAGGCCGATCACCGGGGACCCGACGTCGACGACGACGCGTTTCGGTCACGGCGGCGAACTTGTCCCGAGAAAATCGCGACGGTGGTTTGGTGGCTGGCGAGAGGTTGCGAATACCGGTGAGGATGGGAAGGGTGCGAGGGCCGCCACTGGTTTTATCTCGCCGCGGAACGAATCGGAGCACGAAGCCCGGGATTCCTTGTCAACGACGCGCCCGCCATGCTCGGGGCAGCCGTTGAGAGACGGATCCGACAAAGCGGGCCCACGCGTCTGTGGGAGTAACCGAGAGGAGGAGAGCGCGGCGCTAACAGCGAATGACGGGTGGGTCCCGTACGTCAGAGATCCGGAGTGCGCGCGTGAGAGTTAAAAGCGGCTGACATGCGGGGCCCGCATGTCGGCGCACGCTCATGAGCTGATGGGCTGCGCGGAGAGAAAGGTGTGTTGGGCGGCGTTCCGGTTTCAGGGCCCAGGTAAGGTTTTTATCTTTTTCTTTTTCATTTTTCTTTCTATTTTCTATATTTTCAAACCAAATTTGAATTAGTTCAAACTTTTGTGGATCCTCTTTTATAAACTCTATTTTTTTGCCATTAGAAATACTAAGACTGAAGATAATTATTTATACATTTCATTTATATTTTCCTATCTCTTCTCTTTTCCTTATCTTCAAAACCCTAATTTCAAATTTAGGGTTAAATCAAGTTTCAAATAATTAATACCTTATTATTTTTATCCTCATGGTTTATTTAATGCACAACACATAAAACTCCAACAAATGCACTTTTTCTTTATTTTAGCATAATTGTTTTATTTAGTCACTCTCAATTACATAGGTGCTCTTTTTATGATGCAAATAAGACACACAAAATGAGGAACTCTCTTTATTACTCTTGGTATACAACTTGAGTATTACATATTTTCACCCTCCAGTTGATGACGATGACGGTGTCGTATTTGAAGACGATGCTGATGAGAACGAGGGATACCTATTCGCTGGGCAATGTACAAATTTCAATCTTTTTATGATATGATACAAATGCTTATATAAATACATATATGTCTTACTCATTGTTTCCAAAAAAATATCAGATGAGGATACCGATGAGGATATAGAGATCGATGGTAGTCAAGATGAATCGAGTGCCATTGATGTTCCTGACCCGTACGACAAGGTGTATAGCAACATCCCTGAAGAAACCCATATGCTAAAGACTGTTCCCAACTGCGGTTATTGCACCGCGAAGAAGTTTGAGTATGAGACACCTGGTTTTTGTTGTCGTGGTGGGAAGGTTGAGCTAGCCCCACTGGAGACCCCTCCCCAACTCAAGAGGTTGTGGGATAGTGCAGACTCTGATGCTAGGCACTTTCATGATAACATTAGGTTTTTTAATGGCCATTTCTCTTTCACTTCCCTATACTGTTGCCTCGATAGTATGACAACTAATGTAAGGGATTCTGGTATATACACGTTCCGAGCACAGGGCATGATGTATCACAATATCAAGTCATTTGGTAGGGATGGTGGGGCAGAGCATAAACACCTTGAGCTTTACTTTTATGATGATGATCCCACTCTCGAGCATCGGTACCGTAAGTGTCGCGAAGAGCATCAACAGAAAGACAAAGAGGTTATTCGACAGATAGTCGACATACTACGTGGCAACCCATACTCCGAGCACCTTAGGACCATGGGTCACGTTGAGAACCTTGATGACTATCGTATCGCGTTGAACCTAGACCAGACGTTGAACCAGAAGACATATAACACACCTCTCACTTCGGAGGTGGCCGCTGTCTGGATCGAAGGGAGCGAAGGGCGAGGCCAGTTCAGCAAGAGTGTTATGCTCCATGGGAAGGACAGTTCAAGCCACTGCATCCGCTCATACCATGGATGCTACGATGCACTATCATATCCATTGTTCTTCCCTAGAGGCGAACTTGGCTGGCACGCAAATATCCCAAAGGTTGGAGTATCCATGGACGAAGTGGATGCATACCGTGCGACACATAGGGCAAGTAATGCAAATGATGAAGATGCGGGTTAGTTGTTTGTTTATATTTTGAAATATTTGCGCATTATTAACTATTTTTTCATCATAACTCACTTTATAATCCTTGCGTATGCAGAATCTCCTAGCCATTTATGTGTGTCTGTACGTGACTACTACTGCTACAAATTCCAGATTCGCCCCGGGGTATTCAATCCTATACTTCATGGAAAGCGGCTTTTTCAGCAGTTCGCGGTCGACACGTACATAAAGATTGAGAACTCTCGTTTAGATTACATACGCAAGAATCAGGATCGGTTAAGGGCAGACCTGTACCAGGGCTTGGTGGATAGCATGCTAGATGGAGATATTAGAGGAGAGAAGGTTGGCAAGCGAACTGTGCTATCGACGTAGTTTATTGGCGGTCCTCGTGACATGAGACATCGGTATATGGATGCTATGGCTCTGGTGCGGAAGTTTGGTAAACCAGACATATTTCTTACCATGACATGTAACCCTAACTGGGATGAGATAAGGAGGGAGCTTCTCCCTGGGCAGACACCGCAAGATCGTCCGGATCTTGTAGTGCGTGTCTTTCATGCGAAGCTACAAGAGTTAAAGCATCGGCTGACTAAACAGGATATTCTTGGTAAGGTCCGAGCCTACGTCTATGTCGTGGAGTTTCAGAAGCGGGGTTTGCCGCATGCCCATTTTCTACTCATAATGCAGAGGAAGTACAAGCTCACATGTCCTGAGCAGTACGACCTTTTGATCTCAGCCGAGATCCCAAGCAACAAGTACCCTGAACTACGAAAGATGGTTATCAAGCATATGATGCATGGCCCGTGTGGGTCGCTAAACCCTAACTGCCCATGCACTAAGGGTCATAAATCGTGCAAGAATCATTACCCTCGGCCTTTCAGTGACACAACCTTGCAAGGGAAGGATTCGTACCCTATTTATAGACGTCGTGACGATGACCGTAAAGAAAAGGTCCGAGGGTGCGAACTGGACAATAGATGGGTTGTCCCTTATAACCCATACCTCCTTCGTCTCTTCAACTGCCACATCAATGTCGAGGCATGTGGGAGCATCAAGGCTGTTAAATACCTATTCAAATACATATACAAAGGCCATGATCGTGCGTCTGTTGTTATGAGAGATGCGAGCAAGGCAGATGATGATGTTGATGAGATCAAGCAGTATAGAGATGCAAGGTGGGTGACTCCTCCGGAAGCCTTGTGGAGGATATACGGCTTTGAGCTTAGTCAGATATCTCCACCTGTTATGCAGCTTCAACTCCATCTTCCAAACATGCACATGGTGGCGTTTCACGAGCGGCAAATGGTCGAGCGAGTCGTCAACCGTCCAGGTGTTGATAGGTCGATGCTCACATCATATTTTGAGGAGAATAGGCTACACGAGGAGGCTCGTGGCATCCTATATCGTGACTTCCCTGAGTGGTACACTTGGCAGAGTGGTAAGGGAAAAGTATGGCAACGGAGGAAACGAGATACAGGTGGACAAGTCGGTAGGATAGTCTCTGCTCATCCGGCTGAGGGGGAGCGCTACTATCTTCGTGTTCTCCTAAACCACGTTACTGGCGCCGCCTCCTATGTGGATCTAAGGACAGTTGATGGTGTCACCCTACCGACCTTTCGTGAGGCAGCAGAGAGAAGGGGACTACTTGAGTCGGACAACACACTGGATGAGTGTCTCACTGAACGTGCTCTTTTCCAGATGCCATCGTCGCTGCGACGGCTTTTTGCCACAATACTGGTTTACTGTGAGCCAAGCGATGTGGCTGTACTCTGGCAGAAACACAAAGATTCTATGTCCGAGGACTATCAACACAAGAGTCAGAACAAAACTCATGTTGAGCAGATGGTATTGATTGACATTAGGAACATGCTGCAGTCAATGGGAAAGGACATAAAGACATTCCCTCTACCTCCTATGATCGACGCGTATGACGATGCTATTGGTACTGCTCGAGAGGTTTACGAGGAGGAAAGTATCCAACCGACAGTGGAAGATGTGTCTCTTAAAGACTCTCTTAACGAGGAACAGAGGGCCGCCTATGATAAGATTATGTCTGCCGTTGACACCGATCAGGGCGGATTATTCTTTGTGGATGGACCTGGTGGCACCGGGAAGACTTATCTATACAGAGTGTTGCTCGCGATGCTACGCAACCAGGGAAAGATTGCAGTGGCAACAGCTACATCTGGCGTTGCGGCTTCCATAATGCCTGGAGGAAGAACCGCCCATTCACGCTTCAAGATACCACTCACTATTGACGATGGCGCTGTATGTAGCTTCACGAAGCAGAGTGGAACAGCAGAGTTGCTACGAAAAGCATCTCTCATTATCTGGGACGAGGCTTCTATGACTAAGAGACAAGCCGTGGAGGCACTGGACAATAGCATGCGCGATATAATGGGTCGCCCCGCACTGCCATTTGGTGGTAAAACCATTGTCTTCGGTGGAGATTTCAGACAGGTCTTGCCTGTTGTTCGTAAAGGGTCAAGGGCTCAAGTGGTCGCGTCTTCGCTACGAATGTCTTACCTATGGGAGTCCATGTCCCACTTAAAGCTTGTTAGCAACATGAGAGCAAAAAACAACCCTTGGTTTGCGGAGTTTTTGCTGCGCGTAGGCGGTGGAACTGAGGAAACAAATAGTGATGGCGACATTCGTCTTCCTGATGATGTGTGTGTGCCTTACAGTGGGAGTGACAACGATCTTGACAACCTAATAGACTTTGCTTTCCCAAATCTCAACGAAAATATGTCTGATTCCACCTACATCACTTCAAGGGCGATACTGTCAACACGGAACGACTGGGTTGATATGATAAATGTTAAGATGATTGATCGTTTTCAAGGGGAGCATATGGTGTATCATAGTTTCGATAGCGCCATGGATGATCCCCACAACTACTACCCACCCGAGTTCCTAAACACATTGACGCCTAATGGGCTACCACCTCATGTTTTGAAGCTCAAGATTGGATGTCCTGTTATATTGCTCCGGAATATAGACCCTGCAAATGGACTTTGCAATGGCACCAGGCTGGTCGTTCGTGGCTTCCAAAGAAATAGCATTGACGCAGAGATTGTACTGGGTCAACACGTTGGAAAACGGATTTTCCTACCGCGTATACCGTTGTGTCCCTCCGATGAAGAGATGTTCCCTTTCCAGTTCAAAAGAAAGCAGTTTCCTGTACGGCTTAGCTTTGCAATGACGGTTAACAAAGCACAGGGTCAGACTATTCCCAATGTTGGTGTATACTTGCCTGAACCAGTGTTCTCTCATGGCCAACTATATGTTGCTCTATCTAGAGCGACGGCCCGATCGAACATAAAGATTCTTGTCATCCCAGCTGTCGATGGGAGGAAAAAGTCAAGGAAGGGTGTAAAGAAAACCCCCACCGTAGATTGTGGGACATATACCAAGAACATCGTCTACAAAGAGGTCCTAACAAATTAGACCCATGGTAAGAGTTGCATGTTCAGCTAACAAACTAATAGGATGATGTTTGTCTTATGTTTGATTGGTCTGGTGTATTATCAAGTCATGTTTGCATGCTACAATTGTTTTTATTAGAGACGCACATGTTTGTGTATTATTAGAGCATGCATACTATCTTAAAGTATTGTTGAGTTTTGGATCATTTGTGAAATTAGCAATAATAATTTTTATGCATCTAACAATTTGTTATGAATGTAGGTTTTTGTCCCGCGAGAATGGAATCTCTATTTGTAGGCTTGTCTCATAACAAGCCAAAAAAATCGGTGGCAACCGCAATAGTTCGAGAAGGTATTAAAATTTTCATAGTTCTGTATGGATCAATTTGTATTTTTTGTAATAACTAATTTTAGTTTTATCTCATGACTGGTTGCTCCTAGACTATATTTGCACGCAAGGTGATCTTGCTCTCATCGATTTTATCAAGGAAATCCCTTGTGAACCAAGGGTAGAAGTCGTTCTTATTGATGATGCCTTAGTTGAAAGGAAGTGGATGGAGTGTTTATTTCAGCCGAGCGCATATTTAGGTGACGAGGTAATCCATGCTTAGTTTTTATATTTGGCGACGTTGTTATGTATAAGTTTTTTTACTCATCCTGGTACTTTAACCACAACTTACACACTTGCAGGTTATAGACTGTTACATAAATTTGATAAAAGCTCAAAAGCATCTAAAGTGCCGATCTGGAGGTCGCGTTCACATAGAAAATGCTTTCCAGTTCAATTTCCTGAAGCGAGATGGTGATCTTGAAATTAAAACAGAGGAGCTATATCCAATTAAAGACATGACACACATATGTAGCGCTGAACGAAGGGTGTTACTTTACCTAGACCATGACATGGTACATATGAGTTTGCAATTTGAACAGTTAGTGTTTATATGTATTTTATTCTTATGCAAGTATTTATAATTGTTTTGTAGGTGTTTATTCCGATAAACATCCGAGAGACGCATTGGTATCTTGCTGTGATCCATGCAAGAAATATGGAGATACAAGTGCTCGATTCACTTGGTACTTCACAAGACCGCAAAGACCTCACTGACTCTGTGAGTATGCACAAACTAAACAATTATGATCTGTTAAGTTATGAGGACAATTCGTGCCGATATGCCATCCCTGCAAACATACAACAGAGACTCATCGATATCGCTAAAAAGGATTAGCTAATTAGTTGTCGACATATTTGTCTGTAATTAATTTGTGTGATATTGATAATGTTTTCCACGCATATTTTGCATATTATAGTGATTTTTGTCGTTCCGTATCAATGTTTCATACAAATCTTTTACTTCCATCGCAACGCACGAGCACATATCTATACTATATATTGTTAACAAGGGCCAAGTAAGTTCTGCGCCGAGCATTTAAATTTCACTTCAATTACTTCATAATCTTTTATCTGGTGCATGATAATAAAACTATTTAATTTTTAACAATTTGTTGTAGGCATTGCTTATGGATTGTGGGGAATGGAACCACTCTGTTCAACAATCTGACTGTTGACTTGATGGATCAGATTATGGATTTTCCTGTTGACCCAATCATGGCAGCTAAGGCCTATAAGTATAAAGCAGAAATACTTCTTAAGGAATACTTGCTAGCAGATTCATATGTTCTATACACTTCTGTGCTCGCAGGGCTTCTGATGTGCAAGTTGGTGCTGTTATTTACTCACTCCGAGTTCATCTGTTAAATTTTATGCCTAATCTTACAGTGCATTTACATGGGACCATATTTGTATCTGTACATGGAAACACCTTTCAGCAGTGCATTGATCGTCTACATCCTGCTGTGTCTGGAGCGCCGGTGTGATCATTGGGTCCAGGTTGGTGGTTTGGCTCCTGACAAGCCGCTGGA
Organism: Zea luxurians; assembly: GCA_029449295.1. Lineage (NCBI taxonomy): Eukaryota > Viridiplantae > Streptophyta > Magnoliopsida > Poales > Poaceae > Zea > Zea luxurians. The sequence continues at coordinate 72,256,310 of JAOPSE010000013.1, read as the reverse complement.
CTCGGCTGATCTTTCTCGCATGAAGCAGTTCTCGGCCATGAACAAGCTGAAAAATATGGCTCTTAGGGTAAGTCGTCTTGTGCGTTTGTACTCACCACCATGCGCCCAGTGAATAGCTGCTGGATAGCCACGAATCTGTGGGACAATTGTAATCCCATCACATTCCCCATTTGTTTTTGTTGCAACCGTGTGTAATATTTGGATACACTGTTTGAAGGTTGTGGACTGTCGCATGTGTGGAGTTCAGCAATTTTATGAAATGAATTTTGAAGTTGAAAAACAAGTATGCATTTTCTCATCTTTTGCAACATTCAATTTCAGCTATGGTAGTAATTAATCTTGAATTGATTAGGTCACTTTTCTGCATTATAACCTTTACTGCATTATACTCTTTGTTTATAGTATTTATACAGTAATTTATGCTTCACATAGGTTGGGCAACCTGTGCAATCATCCATCTCAGTCCACCAGTCAGCTACCCAACAAACAGTTTTGCCTCAATCTGTTGAGCCGTTGGCACAAAGGGTGTGGCCTCTGTGCGGCGATCCCTTGACCATGTCGATTCTGGTGAGCCCTTGACCATGTCGATTCTACAATAGGACTGTTAATTTTTTTCGCCTCTAGCACGATGACTATTGGAGTGATCTAACACACCTCTTTTTTGTGCATGTTGACCGTGTGAGGAACACATTGGAGGAATTAAAAAGGAGCTCATGAATCTGACCGTACTGGCCATAGTTAGGCAAGCAATCGACCCTATGGCGAAGTTACTAGAAAGCACATATGTTGGACGCTTATTAGATAAGTTTTTAGACATGAGACGATATCTGGCTTCTTCTGACTCTACCTCTTTTTCTCTCGCATGTGAAGAAACTTTGCTACGTAGCTGCTGATTATGAAATTGAACCGAGCTGCCCGCACGCTCAGGCGAGCGGTATGGCAACCGGCGAGGAGCACGTGGCGGCGTCGGCGGTCGAGGATACGTCGGAGAAGAAGCAGGCCAGCACAACCGAGCTGCCCGCACCCTCAGGCGTGACGAAGAAGGTTTGCTCTTACTGCCCGCAATTTCTTGTTTGTCTTATGGTTTCTCAGGTAAGAATTAGTATCTGATGTTTTAAGTTTTTTATGGATTGTGCTTTCAGGTCCCTGTTTGTTCAGGGTAGAACTCAAGGCTGCATTTGCAGTCAGTGGTATGCTGGAATATGCATCATTGGTTCAGTCCTTGAGTTTAGTCACTTGATGAGGGTTACTACTTGCTAGGTTGTGTGAGGATCTGTGTTTTCCAACCGATTCATTTCTGTAACTATGTTCTGTTTTTTTGCATTTTGCTAGAGCATTTCTCCAGCTCCACCAAATTCATTATCAAGTGCTAAAGATGTGCCTGTTCCTTCAAGGTCGCTGCAAATTGATAGGTTCATTCCAGCCCCCCCAAGATTATCGCAAGTTGATAAAGCTGCTCTGCCTTCTTTAGAACAGCCACATATATCTCCAGCTACTAATTCTGAAGCCCAAGGGGCAACTACTTCTAGGAAGGTCACAGTCAGCTCAGTTTTGGAAGTTGCTGCAGCATCGAGGCCTTCAAGTGCTCCTCTGTTACCCACACCAAGATCAACTGCACCAGTTGCTTCACATATTCAAACTTCCACGTTGCTTTCCCGCTCGATGAGTGAGGCAGCTGGGAGAAGGTCAGTAAATGATCCTTCCTTTTCTGCCCCATCTTATACTCCCCAGACCTACCGAAATGCAATAATTGGTAAGACTGGTCTGGCTACTACCTCTGCAAGCCTTGCATATCAGTCCTATTCTCTGGGTCAAGATACTGCTCCTTCACAGCCTCTATCAGCATATGCATCAAGCACAACAGTCATGATGCCTCCTGCTGGAAGATCTGATCAATCATCAGCTAGACATGGATTCAAGCCTGGGTCTGGTAAGCTAGAAGCACATGACAGCTGGCAGCAGTGGAAAGGTGATAATAATGTTGATTGCAGGCTTACCGGGCATAAATCTGAGGTAATGTTTTCATGTTTCCTTATAATATGACTTTTTATATGTACCATTGCATCAATCTTCTGATGATCGTTTACATCTTCTGAAATTCTAGCTTGAGTAGAAAGGAGGCTTTCCTAAGGCATTGCTAATCATGTTCTCACGGCGCACTGGTCAGAGCTTCTATGTTCATATACTGCATGTTTATTAATTTTACTATTGCTTCAGTCGTAATTCAGTTCATCACTCTCCCGCTGTTCACTTTCAGACATGACACAAGCACGGATCGGAACACTTGCTGTATATGAACTCAAGAATGCCAAGTAAGCATACAAAGTCCCCACCAGGAAACTGTTATATGAACACCTTGTCATGCTGAGTTCATATACACCTTCAGAGAACCGATAGGGGCATACAAAGCTTGACACATATAACAGTTTGTCTTCTGCAAGGATGAAGGTTCTATTGATTTTAACTACTAGAGCGGCGCTTCCAACAAGTTTATGTTGACCAGCCTTCAGTTGAAGATACAATTTCAATACTCCGAGGACTAAGAGAGAGATATGAGTTGCACCATGGTGTACGAATATCTGACAGTGCCCTTGTAGCTGCAGCTATTCTTTCAGACCGTTATATCAGTGGACGATTCTTGCCTAACAAAGGTTATTTATTTGACTCATTGCCATCTTAATTGAAACTAACCTGCTAGATGAGGAGATATTATTACGGCCACTACTGTAAGATCTTATGTGGTCTTTCTAATGAGAGGTTATGCTCTGTTGCAGCTATTGATCTGGTTGATGAATCAGCTGCCAAATTAAAAATGGAGATAACATCAAAACCTACTGCTCTGGATGAGATTGATCGTGCTGTCCTAAAGATTGAAATGGAGCGTCTCTCACTTACAAATGATACAGACAAAGCATCAAAGGACAGACTATCCCGTCTTGAAGCAGAACTATCACTCTTGAAGGATAAACAACGTCAGTTGACTGAGAAGTGGGAGCACGAGAAATCAGTGATGACTAAAATTCAATCTATCAAAGAAGAGGTAAGGTTTGCCTTTCCACAATGACTGTGAATGCATTTACAGAGTTGGTGCAGGCAATCGACTTAAATCTACTACCTGTTGCAACAGATTGACAGGGTAAATGTGGAGATAAAGCAGACAGAACGTGAGTACGATCTTAATCGAGCTGCTGAACTGAAATATGGCAGCCTGAATGCCTTGCAGCGCCAGCTTCAAACGACAGAGAAGGAGCTTGATGAATATCAGAGTTCTGGGAAATCCATGCTAAGGGAAGAGGTGACCCAAGACGATATTGCAGAAATAGTGAGCAGGTGGACAGGCATTCCAGTTTCTAAACTAAAGCAATCTGACAGGGAGAAATTGCTGTATCTGGAGGAAGAGCTGCACAAGCGAGTTGTCGGTCAGGATCCTGCTGTAAAAGCAGTTGCAGAGGCCATTCAGAGATCCAGAGCTGGATTATCTGACCCAAACCGTCCTATTGCCAGTTTCAGGCTCTTTTGCATGCGTCGGTTGCATTTTCCCAGATATTTGTATGCAATGTTTTGTATGCGTCGATTTGCAACAAGACAACATGTCCTATTAGCTGGAGACTGAGCTAGCTAACTATTAAGAGAGTTTGAGTCTCCAGACGTGAACAAACTCCCTGTAACTACTTGGTTCAGTATTTTGATCGACATCAATAAGATTTTCTTCATATTGAAATTTTCCGGTGAGTGAGTCTAAACTTGTCGCAGCATAGATGCTCCCTGTAACTACTTTTGCATGCGTCGGACGTGGAGAGTTTGAGTTCCAGGGAGTTTGTAACTATGTTGCGACAAACTTTGTATATTAGTTTAGTGACTTATTAGTGAGTCTAAACTTACTGACACAAATTAGGGTGAGACAAACTTTAGACTCACTAACTTGTATCCTATTATTGTTTTTCCGGTGAGCAGCCGCCCTCGGCTTTCCCTCCCCTCCCTCCTTGCCCTGTGCACTGCTCGGTTGTTTGGTGGCCATTAATTTACACGCTACCAAAAAATCACGCAGCCCTCACGCTTTCCGGCTCCTCCCCTCCTCCGCCGTTAGGCTTGCCGCACAACGGCTTTACACTGTTTCGACTTCGCCTCTTCCTCCGCGACCGCGCACGATAGACCAAACAACACGAGTAAGGGCCGACTGAAGTCTCGACGGCGAATCGGATTCCACTCGACTCGGATTCCAAACCGCGCGCCGATAGCCATCCGAATGACTGATATTTTGCAGGTTCTTATGCCATGGAAATTCAACGGATGTCACGCCCTTTTCGTAATAGATCATGTTAAAAAGCATGTGACTTTTATCGACTTTACACCGACTCAAGATTGGTGTAAACACATGCCATACAAGAGGTTTGCGGAAGCGATTATCATGGTCTCAAAGAAATATAAGATTGCTTACAGTAAGAACGTTCTCGATGGGCGGAGGATATCTTTAAGTGGGAACATACAATTCAGACTGGTGTTCCAATTGACTTAAGAGGGTATTTTCTTCGTACCACCTCAACAGTTTAAATTTTTTCTATGATAATCATTGTATAAAACATAGTTGCCCAAACATTATATTATAGGTTTAATACCAGCTACCTCTTCTACAAGCTATGGCCATGTGGGGGAATGACAGACGAATGAAATTTGTTGGGGTAAGTGTAGTACGTTCGTTCTATGTTCAAAACATATATTCCAGCTATCTCTTTTTACAAGATAATATGTTTTGTTCTCTTATGTCTTTGTCTGTAGGATGCAAAGATTGTTCGAAAGAACTTTGTGATTGATCTGTTAAGTTATGAGGACAATTCGTGCCGATATGTCATCCCTGCAAACATACAACAGAGACTTATCGATATCACTAAAAAGGATTAGCTGATTAGTGTGATATTGATAATGTTTTCCACACGAATTTTGCATATTATAGTGATGTTTGTCGTTCTGTATTAATGTTTCATACAAATCTTTTACTTCTGTCGCAACGCACGGACACATATCTATAATATACAACAGAGACATATAAGTTATCGTGTTATTATTCGGTTTCGTTGCAACGCACGGGCACTCACCTAGTAACTAGTTATGAACAAGTTGACAATAGGTTTGACTAATAAATTATGATAAAGGATAATTAATATATTAATTATCTTTAGTTCTATTGTAGGAACAAATAATCTAGATAATTAAAATGAATATTATATTTATTAGTATATTATTAACTATCATTTTAGTTATGACAGTGTGAGCACTTATTTAAGCCATTATATCATTATTAGACATATTAGTATTTAGTACGCCTACACTTAAACATCTATAACAAATTCTATTAAATCAAAATCATGATGTCTATTAAAAAGGTCATTTTATAGTTAGAAACAAATTCTCTAATTCTTCAGTAAGAAACCTATATTTACCAATATACTATCAATTTCTTTATTAGAAAAATATGAGCGCCAAATTAAGTCATTTTAACATTATTATAAATTCTACTATTTCGGTTTTCTCTTTTTTTTCTAAATAAGATTTATACGTATAAATAAAAAATGTTTATTTAATTCTTTTAACATTAATATACTAGAATTAATTGTAAATTACTAAATGGGACTTTTAATAACTTATTCATGGTTATTATGACATAAATAAGCATTTAATTAATTTAGTGCTATACTTATGAACACATACAGTTTCACTAAAAATCTACCGTTCATCCTGAGCAAAGATAACCATAGAATTATTTATCCAGTGTTTTTGTTATAAATATGTGATATACCTATCCCTAAATCCTTCACCCTAGAAATCTATATTTAAATTAATTCTCAACAGACATAACCAAATTAAGATACACACATACGAAAGATAGCTGGCACTAATTAAAATAGATTATCACATACACATGAAATTAATCGTTCAGTATGATTTCAAACTAAAAAAAATTACATAACAATACAGAAATTTGATCGTGATAGTACATAAAATCATATGGGCTTATTTTCACTTTCTTTTGAGCTAGAAAAATTTGTCTAAATAATTTTTACACAGTATCAGAGGTTAGAATAAATCGTGTTCATCTTCTACCTTGTTGTACTTGCGCAGAGGATGGATGGGGCACAGCTGGCGATGTCGAGGCGAGCAGAGAGGCTGACGGCGTTCGTACGGGGCAGGGGTCGGCGAGCAGAGTGCCTGCTCCGGTCGGCGACGTTTCTACGACGAACACATGGGTGGAGAGCGTGGGCGTGAGCTTGATGACTAGAGGACTGATCAAGGGAGCTCAGCGCCTGCTTAAATAGAGAAAAGGAGAGGGGAGAGAGAGCGCTGGGGAGAGAAGAGAAACGGCGGCCATGGCTTAATTAAAGGCACCATTGATGGAGGAAGTAACGGGGGAGTAGAAACGGTCGCAGTAAAGCTCCAATAACGCGAAGAGGAATGGACACGAGCTTCGGGGCGGCTCTGCGCAGGTCGGTCCAGCTTGGGCGCGACTTCGGTCGGCGTCGGCTGCTTGGCGCGGGGTTGCTCTGCTCGGCCTCCGGGTGAGGCGGCGTCGCGGCATGGTCGCGTCGGGCACGCAGGGGCGCTTGGCTGGGTGGCTCGAGTCCGGCTGGCGGCTGCTCCTGGAGGCGCTGCCGCTTGGAGTGCAGGCTGCGGTAACTCTCCCCTGATCTGGGGAGGCGAAGGGCGAGGCAGTGGGCTGCATCGCTGCTCGAATTGACGCATCGGCATTTGTTTGTGTGTCCAGGTCTCCAGGAGATACGAACGGGAGAGAGAGAGCCTATGGGGAAGAAAGAAAGAGATGCGGGGCCCGCTGGTCATAGAGGCAAGAGAGAGAGGGAGTGGGGACCACAAGTAAGTGAGAGAGAGGAGAGTGTCGTGTGGACCAAGAATTAGTTGTTCACGTACGTTTCCATTTTTGTTTTATTTTTTTTCTTTTCTTTATTTAGGTGAGTGCGTGTGTGTTTGTGTTTATGTTTTTTTCTTTTCTCTCTTTTTTTGAAATTCTTTTCTTTAATTTTTTAACAAGAAATTATATATATATATATATATATTCCATAATAAATAAATACATCCAAAAATAATATTAGCGTAGATACGTTACCCAATTTAAAATAAATTATTTTAGGCACAAGACTATTATTTAAATAGAATAGGCTCTATAAAAAGAAAATGAATTTTTTCACAAATACCTACAACAAAAGTTATTAACCTATCAAAACCAGGTTCCAAAAACACTTATTTTAATAGTTCATTCTTATTTTATAAAATGAGATTCTTCACACTAACTTAAATCCAAAAATTGGTTATATCAAACAAAGTTTATGCTTCGGCATGAATGCATCAAACACTTAACAAAATTTTATCTAATCAGGAAATCATCATTTCATTATTTGAAAACATAATAATTTTTTTCCTTTCTACTAGAAATTAATAATATAAACTAAGTTATCTTAAATTGATGGATTTAGGGTGTTACAACGGTGCGGCTCGGTTGGCGTGCAGGGCGTTCGGTGCAGTGGCGCGGTCGGCCGGAGCGTCGGGCTGGGCACGGCATCGAGGTCGGGTCCTCGGAGCGGCGGCGTCCGGTCAGCTGCCGCGGGTCGAGGCAGTCACGGGCACAGGGGCTTGGCACGGTCGACGGCTCGGCGCGCGGGCTCGGCTGCGCGCGGGGCGCGGGGTCTTCGGCGCTGGTAGTGAGCGGCCGGGTGGGCATGGCGTTGGTGCCTAGGCTGCTCGGCTCCCTTGCGGCTGCGCGTGAAAGAAATGGGGTGAGGGAAGAAGAGAGCTGGGGTCGGGTGGGTTCCACGCGCAAGAGAGAGAGGAGGGGGAAGGAAGGCAGAAGGTGGCGGCGGCTGGGTAAAACTAGGGGAGGGGCGACGGCGGCTAATGGGCCGTGGTGGGCCAAAAGGTGGCTAGGGTTTGGGTTTAGTTAGGTTCTTTTTTTTCTAATTTCAAAATACATATTTAAATAACCCAAAAATTCATAATAATCAAACCAAAAATTATTAATAAATAAAATATTAATTCTTGGACTAATTACCATATTATTTATTTGGACTTTTAATAAAGAAGAAATGCTATTAAGTATTCAAAAACCAGTTATGAGCAATCAAAAATCATTCCGAATACAAATAAATAACAAACACTTAAAATAAAATTAGTCACCATAAATATCATTATTAACTAAATGTATTATTTTTATTTAATGATTTTCATAGTGTCACAAATCTACCCCTCTTAAAAAGAATCTCGTCCTCGAGATTAAGAAAGGCTAGCACGAAAGCAAGGGAGATACATGGTTTATTCGTAGGTTCTTAGTTCTCATTGAACTTCTCCAAACTTAAGGAACTTCGTTACTTCTCTGCACCAAAATGTATACTAATCAAGCGACCTTCATCATCGTACTTATAAAATGGTGGGTCTTTTGAACTATTGCTTAGGTCATGCTTGGCAGCTTTCTTCTCTAGTCGGTCTAGACGCTTCTTGGGGCATTCGCGAATAAGATGTCCTTCACTTTTGCAGTAGTAGCAAGCACCTCTTGCTTTGAGTTCTTTGCGAGTCAACTTTGCTTGACCAACAGGAGATGAGGGTTGATTGGGTGTCTGTATCTCATATAGCTGAGTCTGACTTGATTCTTCTGTTTGGGTATCCATGTGTTTCGTGGCTTTCGCTTGAGGTGGACTAATCATGTATCCAAACATTTTTCTATTCCTTTTGTTGTTCTTTATTCCATTCATCGAATATCTCGGTGACTCATTTTTCTCGTTCATAGGTGTTAAGGTAGGAATATTGTCGTTGGCATCATTTACTTCATTTCCATTGGGGTTCATCATCTAGTCAGAGGGTAAAAGAGTTAGTGAGACAGACTGCATAAGAGGCTTGTATGACATTAAGATAAAGAGCAACATTTTGATTTCCAAAATAAGATTAGTTAAGGAACAAGGATGGTTTCAGATTTCCGCCTAGCTTCATCATACTTCAAGAATTTACAGGTGTTATATTCCTTAACAAAGATCTTTTGAACCTTATAGATTTCAGAGCATGATATCCAAATAATCTTTCTGATCCAAGAGTATTTCTTTGAGCACAATTTGAGAGAAAAACTTGAGCGGGATTTTAGGCCAACTAGAGTATCACATTGTTTGCATATAGCAGATGACACCACACTTCATTTTCTTTATAAAGAGGCAAAACACAATAGGTGCGAAAGATTCTCCAAATTTATTCATATATTACTTAGCACTATTACAAATCTTGAAAGGGGCAACACCTTGACATTTTTTTCTTCGTGGGACAAACTCCTTCTTCTAGCTAATTAATATATTACTCTTCCTTGTCAGATGTACCAATCTTCAGTGCTGGAGGTCGGTCGTCTTCAACTACTATTCTTTCTCCATATGGAGTTTCCAAACACATGGTTCTCTCAGTATGTTGGATTACTGCCTTAGTTCTTTGTAACCAATTCTTTCCAAGAATCACATCCTTTCCCATTGATTCTATCACTAGGAGATCAGCTGGAAAATCTATCCCGTTGATTTTAACACTTACATTTGGACATATGTAGTTTACTAACATTTTTCCTTCGGGTGCACTGATGGTCTTCCTTGATCTTAAGGGACACTTAAAGATACCATACTTTGTTGCAAACTAGGCACTGATAAAAGAATGTGTTGTACAAGGATCATACAACACGGTGGCGATGGTTGTGTGAATGACTAGTGTTCCAAAAATTACTGTATCATCACTTGGACTGGTTCCTGTCACTGCATAACTTATCTTTCTTGTGGTCTCTTTCAGTTGTTTACTCTTTGTTGATGCATGGGTTTGAGGGTGTTGTCTTTTCTTTTGGACCTTATTGATCTCCACATCCTTCTTAGGACAACCATTAACAAGATGGTCGGTATCACCACAGCCAAAGCAAACACGACTTGATAAGTTACATGGTGGAGTTATCTTTACTGTGTTGGTAGAAGTTTCTGTGCATTTTTGTTCATATTCCATGTCTGAAGACTGAGATAGCTTCATCTCAGAGGTGATCTGTAGTGAACTTTTCTCAGGACAGTTACGGAAGTAATGACCTTCACGTCCACATTGATAGCAAGCTTTTCTTGAAGTTATTTCTTGACTTTTTCCATGTTTCCCTTTTTGTTTCTTGGATCTGATGCGACGACGAGGCTGAAACTATGTGCATGTAATAGTCCATCCATCAATGTAACACTCATGTGTTTCTTCTTGGGGTTGGGCATCCTTGTGATGTTTCCTTTTTGGAAAACCTGGTAATTCATCGTCTGATAGTGCATCTGCTTTTAGTTGTTCTTGGGGAGACCATTGACTTTTTATGCCAAAAAATAAAATTTGACTCTTCTGTTTTGTAGTTTCACTTTCGTTTGTACTGATTTGGTGACAAGGAATTCCATAGTACTCACAACAACAACATGTTCCAAGACCATTTGTCTGTTGGTGTGCATCCTTTTGTGTCTTGAAGGTCAGTTCATCAGCTGTTTTATTTATAGTGTTGTTTTGACTTGCCAACATACCGCATTCTTTGCACTTAGTGACATCACTTGTCATTGACATTCCAAGGTCTGACATCTATATGGGTATGGAAGAATGGAAGGGACAAAAAGGGTTGAGCAAAGACAGATTATAGAGAGCAGAGAAAACCCATCTATCTAAGGTTTTACCTAGCTAACTGATGCCATTGTGGACAAAAGTCACACAATACACCAACAATCATTTCAAAGAAACAAATCAAACATGAACACAAAGGACAATGAACTCAAGCATACCAGCACAACACAATCCAATTCTATTCATTCAACCAAAACAAAAGGTGAGACAAGGGTTGAAATATGAAGGGTATTATAAAGTCAAGGAGTTGGTTAAGATTCATCAAGGAGTTAGACAAGACATATTTGTTGGTGGCCAAGAGTGAAATAAGCTGTAAGGAAAATGGACCCCGGGCCTTTTGGCTAATTGAGTTTTGGTGTTTGATGAACAACACAATCCGTGAACTAACAAGTTTTCTAGTGTTTGTGTTTGTAGTTCACAGGATGCGAAGAGAATTGGACCAAGGCAATGAGGATGCAACACCTCAAAAGAAGACATAAAAAGATGCATAGGAGTCCAATACTCAAGAACAAAGAAGCCCGAAGAAATCAGCGAAGAAATCCAAAGATAAGGGCTGTCAGCCAGCGCCTGGTGGCGCACCGGACATCGGTGTCCGGTGTGCACCGGACTGTCCGGTGAGGCACCGGACAGTCTGCGCAGAGAGGCCGCAGACAGGCGCTCTCTAGCTGTAGCACCGGACTGTCCGGTGTGCACCGGACTGTCCGGTGTGCCAACGGGCAGACGGCAACGGTCGGATCCAACGGTCGACTGCTACAGGCGCCAACGGTCGGCTGACGTGGCGTGCACCGGACATCTACTGTGCAGTGTCCGGTGGTGCACCGGACTGTCCGGTGCACCCGCCGACAGAAAGCTGCTGCTTTCTGTCCAACGGCTAGTTGGGGGTGTGGAGGCTATAAATACCACCCCAACCGGCCATTCTCAAGAGTGAGAGCCCAAGCAACATACCAATACACATAGTGCTTATTTCCAAGAGCTCAAACACCCAAGTGCTTAATAGAATCACTCGGTGATTAGCATAGGTGCTTTGCGAAGTGCTTAGGTTAGTTAGACCGCTTTAGCGCTTGCTCTAGGTGAATCCTAGTTAGTTGAGTGAGTTTTGTAAAACCACACAACCCCTCGGCTCTTGCGTGAGTCGTTGTAATTGTACCGAGTGGGGCGAGAGTCTTGCGAGACCGTGACAACCGCGTTTGTGTCACGGCCGCCACCGTGTACCGGAGGGAACGAGGCCCGCGGCGTTTCAGCCGGAAGCTCGATAGTGGAGACGGTGGGGAGCGTCTGAGAGGAGCCGGAAGCAGAGCACCACTTGCGCGTGGAGAAGGCCCGCGGCTCTCTACGGAGTTACTCGACCGTGGTGCTTGGCCCTCGCGTGGGCTTCCCTTTGCGTAGGGGCACCAACGAGGATTAGTCGGGACCTTGCGTGGTTCCGGATACCTCGGTAAAAATACCGGCGTCATCCACGAGAGTTTGCTTCTCTACTTAGTTCTTTACATTCCGCATTTATATTAAGCATTTAAGTTTCAATCTTGTAGTCATACTTATTTAGTATAGATTGAAACTTAGCCTTTTGCGGTAGAGATAGCAACACTTAGACAAAACCTAGTTTGCACATTTTAGTTTTGATTATTTGCATAGGTTTTGCTCTAGGGATTTAATTGTGGCCTAGTTTAGTAAAAGTTTTAGAAGTCCTAATTCACCCCCCCCCCCTCTTAGGCGTCACCCGTTTCCTACATAAGCTAACCATGACTTATTAACGTGAGGATAAATGATACAACCAAGGATACAAAGTGAGTTAGGGAGAAAGTATTATCAAGGAGAAAAGTAGAGATGCAAAGGTTTAATATATCAATGTAGATATTGCGCAAGGGTGGCAATATAATGGCAAGAAAACAAAAGTATAAGAAGTCAAGGGTTATATAGCAATATTATGGATTAGAAAACCACTTATAATATAATATAATATCGCCATTACCGATCTAGTCGAAAATCTTAAAACTAAAGAACAATCCAATCACCTTAGCTAAGAAGTCAAATAATAGATCCAGGGGATCCATAACACAACTTCTTGCGGAGTGGGGATAAGACAGAGAATGGGGCTTCTTCAATAGCTTCTAAAGGGTTTCTTCTGGCAATCTTCGCTTCAAGTTCCGCAATCCTAGCTTGATTATCTTGCAATGCTTCTCATTAGAACCTTCTGATAGACGAAGAATCAGACAAGAAGGGTTGAAGATAAAAGAGACGAGTTTTGATATAAAATAAGTTTTTATGGAGACAATTAAGTCAAGTTTTGAACGACTGACTAGGCTTTCCATTTCTGACTAATCTAGCGACCTACGGTCACATTGCTTTGATACCACTTCTGTCACACCCGGTTCCAGGGGGCAGAGCCGGGTGCATAGCATATGTGTGCCAGGATCTATTTCCACACATATGTTGACGTCACAAGTGTAATATATCAAAAGAATAATGCATAAGAGCGTAAATAACGATTATATTAACATATTACACTTCGAACAGACATAATGTCTTAACCTTTATTCATCAAAGTACATCGAACATGGACATCCATCCACAGGAAGATGACCAGGGGTATCACTAGACTAACATCCATGGAGTTCAGCATCATATCTTCATCTGCAACTTCTGATCAAAATTAAGCAAGGGTGAGCTCACTTATGGTCGGGGCTCAGCAAGTGGGGGAAAAACTAATGCAAGTCTAACAAGGTGAGGCTGAGGTTGAGCAGTAAGCATTTTAGTTGGTCAACATTTTATTAACAATACCTGTCTTACTAATAAGTGTGAATCCCAAGTATTCCCATTAAACAAAGGTACAAGAGTATATCAAAAACACTTAAGTGAAACCACTTAAGCAACCATTGGCATATCATTGGATCTTGATTTATTTCCATCTTCAAGTTCAATTATCATGTGAGGAGTCCAGGCCGCTCATAACCGTGAGCACGACTGATATATCAGTTTTACACTCTGCAGAGGTGGCGCATCTTTACCCATGAGTCGCGATTCCCTTTTTGCCCGGGTTAGCTAGACCCGTATTCACTTCCGAGGTGAATGGCTAGGGTCTCACTACGAGGCTTCTCCCTAGAGTCCTCATTACGCAAATGCTGGAAATGGTCAAACTGCATAAGGCACACCTACCGTAACCAACTTATAGTCCGGACCACAGGGTAAAGCTTTGGGAACTATGCCCGTATCCAATCTGCCTGGGCCGGTACTATAAGCGCTTGCAGATGCCCCCGTTCCGGTCGACCACGACCAACACCCAACATAAGACTTCCCTAGTTATTTAGCCAAGACCAGAGATATGATAGTTCTCATGGTAGCACTGTTTTCCCGGGTGGTCACTCCATGTTCCAATTAATATGCAATAATCTTTTTTAACCATCGGGTTAACAACAATAAAGTAAACTTACCATTTGGAACATCAGTATCATAAATAGGAGTGACTGCATAAATTTAAAGTTGTATCAATAGCATAGCTACTAAGTTAAAGTATAATTCCCAGGTTTGATCAAGGAATAAGATTGGAAAGGTTATCTAAATAGGTAACCCGTCAAATTATGCATATATATCCAAAAGAATAAACTTTATTAAATGTATTGTTTGGGATCAAACAGAGTATGGAGAGGGAGAAGTCCACTTGCCTTGCTTAAAGAAATCTTGAGATTCTTCCACGGATAGGAATAGATCTTGATTCTTAACTACTAGATCAACCACTGAATATCACACAAACAAACAAGAAGAACAAACACCACTCAATAACATACAACATTCACCATATGTAAAGCTAAAAGAAAGCCTAATGAAGAGAGCGTTCGCTTTTCAAAAACGTCGCAAGTAATGGTTATAATAAGAGGGTATTCTTTTAAAAAATGTGTGATCTATACTTTATAAAATAAGACATGAGCTTAAAATATCTTAATTAAAATATACAAATATTAGATTCATCAAATTAATTCCTTATACAACGTCATATGTGATATGTCTAAGATTAAGGGTTTATAGGATAAAACACATTATAACATTATTATTTTTTTTACCTTTTATAAAAGATATATGTTATATATCTAACGTTAATGAGTTATAAAACACATTATTAAACATTACTTTTATAACAAGCTCATAAATAACTTTTTATGTGAAAAGATCATAATTATATTATTAATCACCTATTTAAGACGAGTTAGGTTATGAGCCTTAAATGGATTTTCATGCAAAAGATAATGAACGAACAACTATCTTTTAATTTCATTTGAAAACACATAGCCTATATTATTATATTCGAAGTTAATATATAATGTAACATTTTAGTTATTACTTTATTTTACCCTTTAGGAAAAACTAAATGATTTATATAACATGGACTAAATGTGATAAAATTAATCAAGCCCATATAACTAGTTATGAACAAGTTGACAATAGGTGTGACTAATAAATTATGATAAAGGATAATTAATCT
Organism: Zea luxurians; assembly: GCA_029449295.1. Classification (NCBI taxonomy): domain Eukaryota; kingdom Viridiplantae; phylum Streptophyta; class Magnoliopsida; order Poales; family Poaceae; genus Zea; species Zea luxurians. The sequence goes on along the minus strand of JAOPSE010000013.1, from coordinate 72,241,192 downwards.
ATTAATTATCTTTAATTCTATTGTAGGAACAAATGATCTACATAATTATAATGAATACTATATTTATTGGTATTAACCATCATGACGATGTGAGCACTTACTAAGCCTTTATATCATTATTAGACATATTACTATTTAGTATGGCTACACTTAAACATCTATAATGAATCCTATTAAATCAAAATCATGATGTCTATTAAAAGGGTCATTTTACTGTTAGAAATAAATTCTCTAATTCTTTATTAAGAAACCTATATTTACCAATATAATTATCAATTTCTTTAATAGAAAAGTATGAGTTTCTAGTCAAGTTATTTTAACATTATTACAAATTCTACTATTTTGGTTTTCCCTTTCTTTTCTAAATAGAGTTTATACGTATAACTAAAAATTGTTTATTCTTCTAACATTAATATTCTAAGAAGTGATTGTGAATTGCTGAATGAGATTTTTAATAACATATTCATGGTTATTATGACATAAATAAGCATTTTACTATTCTAAGTAATTAAGTGCTTTACTTATGAATATTTATCATGAATAGTAAAATCTATATATTTTCATTCGACCGGAAATACGTGGCTTAATTCCTATTTCAATTTCTTATATCACTAAAATTATACTTATATCAATACTAACCGATTATCGCTCCACACACTAAAGTGAAATCAATTATAAACATTTCTAGTATGAAAATCACTAAAGTAGTGAATAGTGCCCGTGTTCATTTTTAGAATTATAAAATTATACGCATATTCAAAGTAGCGTCGCGGGGTTCGATTTTGGCTATACGTATACATCGAAAATCTCTAAAGTCATACACGTAGATCGCAAAATCGCATCAATATTACAACAACAATTCACAAGATACAAAATATGAAAAAAAATAAATAAATGAGTGAGTTGTCTTCAACCTTGGGTTAATCGCGTGCAGGGAAGGTGTTCGGCGAGGGGTTGCGCAGCACGGTGGCAAGCAGCAGAGGTACACGGCAATGGCGGGCGGGGATTCTTGATGTCGTGTGGGGCTCCAGCGAGGGCATTCGACGGCGACGGGCACGACTGCTCCGGCGAGGCTCCACGGACGGCGGACAGGACCACGGCGACGAGCTCCAACGGCAAGCTGAGTACGGCATGGTCAGGGAGAGAGAGGAGAGTGTGAGAGAGAGAACTCGGGAGGAAGAGAGGGAGAGAGTCCGGGCGTTTTTATAGAGCGAGAGGGGAGAGAAACGGCGACCGGTGCTTCATGGCGGCCATTGATGGCATTCAAAGAGCTTGAATGGAGAGAGGGATTAACGGACGCAGTGAAGATCCATAACGAAGCATAAACGGACGCGGGCTGCTCAGCTTCGGGTGCATGGCGCGGCGCTTCGGTTGGTGTGGCTCGGTCGGGCGCCTGGGGCGGGGTCGGGCGTGCATGGCGCGATGTCGCGGCTTGTGCATCGGGTTGCAGGACGACGCGGCTCGGTTGGCGTGCAGGGCGTTCGGTGCAGTGGCGCGGTCGACCGGAGCGTCGGCTAGGCACGGCATCGGGGTCGGGTCCTCGGAGCGGCGGCGTCCGGTCGGCTGCGCGGGTCGAGGCAGTCGCGGGCATAGGGGCTTGGCACGGTCGACGGCTCGGCGCGCGGGCTCGGCTGCGTGCTGGGCGCGGGGTCTTCGGCGCTGGTAGTGAGCGGTCGGGTGGGCAGGGCGTTGGTGCCTAGGCTGCTCGGCTCCCTGGCGGCTGCGCGTGAAAGAAATGGGGAGAGGGAAGAAGAGAGCTAGGGCCAGGTGGGGCCCACGCGCAAGAGAGAGAGGAGGGGGAAGGAAGGCAGAAGGTGGCGGCGGCTGGGTAAAACCAAGGGAGGGGCGACGGCGGCTAATGGGCCCTGGTGGGCCAAAAGGTGGCTAGGGTTAGGGTTTAGTTAGGTTCTTTTTTTTCTAATTTCGAAATACATATTTAAATAACCCGAAAATTCATAATAATCAAACCAAAAATTATTAATAAATAAAATATTAATTCTTGGACTAACTACCATATTATTTATTTGGACTTTTAATAAAGAAGAAATGCTATTAAGTATTCAAAAACTAGTTATGAGCAATCAAAAATCATTCCGAATACAAATAAATAACAAACACTTAAAAGAAAATTAGTCACCATAAATATCATTATTAACTAAATGTATTATTTTTATTTAATGATTTTCATAGTGTCACAAGGTGGCAGCGCCAGTCTACCTAGACTGGTCTGACAAGCCTATCACCTTCGACCGAGGCGACCACCCCGACTTCGTGCCAAGCCCAGGAAGGTACCCGCTCGTCGTTGATCCGATCATCGGCAACGTTAGGCTCTCTAAAGTCCTCATGGACGGAGGCAGCAGCCTTAACATCATCTACGTCGAGACCCTGGAACACTTGGGGGTTGATAGGTCCGAGGTCCGGCCCGGTGTGGCACCCTTCCACGGGATCGCGCCCGGGAAGCGAATTCTGCCCCTCGGACGGATCGACTTACCCGTCTGCTTCGGGACTCCCTCCAACTTCCGAAAGGAAGCTCTCACCTTTGAGGTCGTCGGGTTCCGAGGAACCTACCATGCGATGTTGGGAAGACCATGCTACGCCAAGTTCATGGCCGTCCCCAACTACACCTACCTCAAGCTCAAGATGTCGGGCCTGAACGGGATCATCACCGTCGAATCCACGTACCGCCATGCGTACGAATGCGACGTGGAGTGCGTGGAGTACGCTGAGGCCCTCATCGCCGACCTGGAATGCCTCTCCAAGGAGGCACCCGACGCGAAGCGGCACGCCGGCAACTTCGAACCAGTTGAGGCGGTCAAGTCCGTCACTCTTGACCCCAGCAACGACGCCAGCAAGAAAGTTCGGATCGGCTCCGAGCTCGACCCCAAACAGGAAGCAGTGCTCGTCGACTTTCTCTGCGCAAACGCTGAAGTCTTTGCGTGGAGTCCCTCGGACATGCCCAGCATACTGAGGGATGTCGCTGAGCACTCACTGGACATCAGAGCTGGGGTCCGACCCGTGAAGCAAACCCTACACCGTTTTGACAAAGAAAAGCGCAGGGCCATAGGCGAGGAGATCCACAAGCTACTCGCGGCAGGGTTTATCAAAGAGGTATTCCATCCCGAATGGTTAGCTAACCCTGTTCTTATAAGGAAGAAGGATGGGAAATGGAGGATGTGTGTAGACTACACTGGTCTAAACAAAGCATGTCCGAAAGTTCCCTACCCTCTACCTCGCATCGATCAAATCGTGGACTCCACTGCTGGGTGCGAAACCCTGTCATTCCTCGATGCCTACTCAGGATATCACCAAATCAAGATGAAAGAGTCCGACTAGCTCGCGACTTCTTTCATCACACCTTTTGGCATGTACTGTTACACTACAATGCCATTTGGTTTGAGGAATGCAGGCGCCACCTACCAGAGGTGCATGAACCACGTGTTCGGAGAACACATTGGCAGAACGGTCGAGGCTTACGTCGATGACATCGTTGTCAAGACAAAGAAAGCCTCCGACATCCTCTCTGACCTTGAAACGGCATTCAAGTGTCTGAGAGCGAAAGGCGTGAAACTCAATCCTGAGAAGTGTGTCTTCAGAGTCCCCCGAGGCATGCTCTTAGGATTCATCGTCTCCGAGCGGGGTATCGAGGCCAATTCGGAGAAAATCGAGGCCATCACCAACATGGGACCGATCAAAGATTTGAAAGGAGTACAGAGGGTCATGGGATGCCTTGCGGCTCTGAGCCGCTTCATCTCACGCCTTGGCAAGAAAGGCTTGCCTCTGTACCGCCTCTTAAGGAAGGCCGAGCGCTTCACTTGGACCCTCGAGGCCGAGGAAGCCCTTGGAAACCTTATGGCGCTCCTTACAAATACACACATCCTAGTGCCCCCCGCTGTAGGAGAAGCCCTCTTGATCTACGTAGCTGTGACCACTCAGGTGGTCAGCGCCGCGATCGTAGTCGAGAGACGAGAAGAAGGGCATGCACCGCCCATCTAGAGGCCAATCTACTTCATCAGTGAAGTGCTTTCCGAGACCAAAGTCCGCTACCCACAGATCCAGAAGCTGCTCTACGCAGTGATTCTGACACGGCGAAAGTTGCGACACTACTTCGAGTCTCATCCGGTGACTGTGGTGTCATCCTTCCCCCTAGGGGAGATCATCCAGTGTCGTGAGGCCTCGGGTAGGATAGCAAAGTGGGTGGTGGAACTCATGGGCGAGACGCTATCATTCGCTCCTCGGAAGGCCATAAAATCCTAGGTCATGGCAGACTTCCTGGCTGAGTGGACTGACACCCAGTTACCAACAACTCCAATCCAACCCGAACTCTGGACCATGTACTTCGATGGGTCACTCATGAAAACAGGGGCAGGCGCTGGCTTGCTCTTCATTTCACCCCTCAGAAAGCATCTCCGCTACGTCATACGCCTCCATTTTCCGGTATCAAACAACGTGGCCGAGTACGAGGCTCTAGTTAACGGACTGTGCATCACCGTCGAGCTAGGGGTCCAGTGCCTCGACGCTCGTGGCGACTCACAGCTTGTCATCGACCAAGTCATGAAGAACTCCCACTACCGTGATCGGAGGGTGGGAGCCTACTGCGACAAAGTCCGGCGCCTGGAAGACAAGTTCTACAGGCCGGAGCTCAACCACATCGCCCGATGGTACAACGAGACTTCGGACGAGCTGGCGAAAATAGCCTCGGGGCCGACGATGGTTCCCCCGGACGTCTTCTCTAGAGACCCACATCAACCATTCGTCAAGATCAACGACGCGTCCGAGCCCGAGGTACCCTCGACCCAGCCCGAGGTACCCTCGGCCGAACCCGAGGTACCCTCGGCCATTAGGGAAGAGGCCATGCCCGTCGAGGGGGAACAAAATGGGGTCACGCCAGATCTGAACTGGCAGACCCCGTACCTGGAATATCTCCTCCGAGGAGAGCTTTCCCTTGACAAGGCCAAAGCTCGGCAGCTGGCTCGGCGTGCCAAGTCATTCGTCTTGCTGGGTGATGAAAAGGAACTCTATCACCGTAGCCCCTCGGGCATCCTCCAACGATGCATATCTATCGCCCAAGGACAAGAGTTGTTGCGAGAAATACACTCGCAGGCTTGCGGCCACCATGCAGCACCTCGAGCCCTCGTGGGAAATGCCTTCCGACAAGGTTTCTACTGGCCAACAGCGGTGGCCGACGCCACTAGGATTGTACGCTCCTGCCGGGGGTGTCAATTCTACGCAAAGCAGACGCATCTGCCCGCTCAGGCCTTACAGACGATACCCATCACCTGGCCGTTTGTTGTATGGGGTATGGACCTCGTCGGTCCCTTGCAGAAGGCACCCAGGGGCTTCTCGCACCTGCTGGTCGCCATCAACAAATTCTCCAAGTGGATCGAGGTCCGACCCTTGACCAGCATCAGGTCCGAGCAGGCGGTGGCGTTCTTCACCAACATCATCCATCGATTCGGGGTCCCAAACTCCATCATCACCGACAATGGCACGTAGTTCACCGGAAAAAAGTTCCTGGACTTCTGCGACGACCACCACATCCGTGTGGACTGAGCCGTATCTCATCCCATGACAAATGGGCAGGTGGAGCGTGCCAACGGTATGATTTTGCAGGGACTCAAACCGAGGATCTACAACGACCTCAACAAGTTCGACAAGCGGTGGATGAAAGAACTACTCTCGGTAGTCTAGAGTCTGAGGACGACGCCGAGCCGCGCCACGGGTTTCTCGCCGTTTTTTTCTAGTCTATGGGGCCGAGGCCGTCCTCCCAACGGACTTAGAATACGGCTCCCCGAGGACCAGGGCGTACTACGACCGAAGCAACCAGACCAGCCGAGAGGACTCGCTGGACCAACTCGAGGAGGCTCGGGACGTCGCCTTACTACATTCGGCACGGTACCAGCAGTCGCTGCGGCACTACCACACCCGAAGCGTTCAGCCCCGAGGCTTCCAAGTGGGAGACTTGGTGCTTCGTCTACGACAGGACGCCCGAGGGCGCCACAAGCTCCTGGGAAGGGCCCTTCATCATCGCTAAGATTGTGAAGCTCGGAACATACAAGCTGGCCAACGACCAAGGCGAGGTCTACAGCAACGCTTGGAACATCCAACAGCTACGTTGCTTCTACCCTTAAGATGTTTTAAGTCGTTCATGTACCTCGTTTACATACACAAAGTCTAACCGTCAAGGAAGGGTCAGCCTTGCCTCAGCAAAGCCCGACCCTCCCTCGGGGGCTAGAAGGGGGGAACCCCCTCTGCGTCAAAATTTTCCTCGGAAAAATTTTCTACCAAAACGACCTTTGTGCTTTCGACTTCCGTATCGATAGCGGGATCCTCAGAACGACAAGAGTACACGTAAGCGGCAAGGCCGACTGAGCCGAGGAACTCCTACGCCTCCGGGATACGGATACCTCACTCATCACCTTCCGCGAGAAGTAACTCACGCTCGGATAAGCGATCCTACTACCGAACAAGTCCAAACACTCGGGTAGAAAACGACTTTCGTGCCTTCTCGACTGTATCAATAACAAAATCCTACGATCAAAGGAGAGTGCACGTAAGCGGCAAGGCCAACCGAGCCGAGGAACTCCTACGCCTCCGAGATACGGATACCTCACTCATCACCTTCCGCGAAAAGTAACTCTCACTTGGATAAACGATTCTGCTACTGACAGACAAGTCGTGATGCTCGAAACGAGAGGAAAGAAGACATAGCTTTTTAACACAACGATAAAGTGTTTAGGCCTCGGTGGCCGCGAAAAAGCATGCGCACGCTACAGACAAACTGTTCCTGCAGGTTCGGGCATCGGCAGGGGGAGCAGCAGCACCCTCGGCGTTGTTTCCACCCTCGGCGGAACCTGGCCCGGCCTCGGACGGTGACCCGGGCGAAAGGACCTCCACCTAAGGGAGGGCGCCAGCACCGCGCCAGCAGATGTCTTGGCCAAGCTCCAGATGCTACTGCCACATCTTCCTTGGCCTGGGAAGCCGCCAGCTCCCAGGCCGATGAAGTCTCTTTTCGAGCCGACTCCGCCTCTGTCCACGCCAACACCGCTGCCTCCGGCTATGGCTCATCGCAGAGCAGCCGAGGGTTCTAAAAACTGAGCAAGAGAGGCCTAGAGCGGCAAGGCCGACCAAGCCGAGGGACTCCTACGCCTCCGGGATACGGATACCTCACTCGTCACCTTCCGCGAAAGGCAACTCACGCTCAGTTAAGTGGTTCGGCTAGCCAACAGGCAAGTCCCAGTGCTCGGAATAAGGAAGAAACACAGCTTTATACTCGAAATACCCAAATGTTCAGGCCTCGACAGCCACAAAGAACAAAACATATACTTGGGGTAACTATGCTACACAGACTTAGACGTCGGTAGAACCCTCGGCGGTTCTCTCGACCTACGACAAATGTCTAAGTACTTGAAGCGGTTACATTTTGCTCCGGCAAAAACCCAGTATATCACCTTACAAACGGGACTCCGGTTCCGCTCCCGCAGGTATGAACAACCTCCACACCAGGGGGCCCGCGGGATAACAAACTCCGGGTGGCTCGCCGGTAGCCGCTCCAGCAGCAGCGACAACGACCTCCGTCTTGGGCGGCCAGACAGCTGCAGCAACGGCTTCAGGGCAAACGCTGTAGCGGAGAGGCCCTCACCTGCGAAAGACGAGAACCAGCCATTAAAGCTAAAGAGACGGAGGCTCGGGGTATAGGTGGCGCTGGCGGTCTCGTCGGCAGAGACAACCTCCTACGGCTATCACCACCTCAGCACTGACGGTCACCTGCCCACCAACACCACACCGGCATACGGCGTCTGCCCCAAAGCGCACCGACAGGTCCTCCCTCCTGTCCTCGCCACAAGAACGAGAACGGGGCCGTCATAGAACACGAACGCCGCCCTCGCGGCGTACGACGTGTTGGGCGACCCCCCAACAGCCAGCGGTGCAGCAAGGACCAGCGGTGGGGGCAGCACCGGAAGCAGCGCCAGAGCCGCTCGTGCCGGGGAGCCAGACGCGCGGCGGCTGCCAGCGCCACAGGCAGCGAACGCCCTTCTCCCCAGATCACTGAGGTAAGGAGCGGGCCACAGCCTACGCAGAGGCGGGCCCCGGCTCTGCTCACCCTCCGCCTCAGCGAGGATGACGAAGATCCTTGAAGCTGAGGGCGAGGCGAAGGTCGCAGCCCGGCTTGCTTCTCCCCACCAAACTGCCCATTGGTGAGGGAATGCAGCCGGGCTGCACAACGAAAATCCTTGAAGCCGAGCGATGGCTGAAGGGCGCCGATCTCCACGAGGCAGCGCTCCTCCAACGACAGCAAGAGCAAGGCGACGCTGGTGCACCCCATCCGGGGGCTCGAAAGGTGGAAGGGCGCAATGCATGAGGGGAAAATGAAGGCATGGCCACTGCCCGGGGGATTGATCCCCCTTTTATAGGCAGACCTCCTCACTTGCGCCCCTTAGCGTCACGGGCGAAGTCTCCACTGACATACTTCAGGGTTCTCCCCCTATGACATGGGGGCTGGGACCCATACGTCATACGAGCTGATCCGAAGCGCGAAGAAGGCGAACCGCCGCACGCGAGACATGTAACCGTCCCGCGGTTACAAGCGCTCTCCCATCTTCGCAGAAACCGGTGGTCGAAAGGGTGGACTGCCACGCGACCGGCATCCAACTGCACCGCGACCGTGTGCCCTTTCGGCTTCGACCACATCCGGTGGACCAGTGCAAAGGAAGCGGGCCCGCATGTTATGTAACCGACGCGCCGGCTACGACGTGCAAAGAGCCGCACCGCCACTTGCACCGAATGTCGCGCCTCCTCGACTGCGGAACTAGTACCGCGACTCGAGGCAGCCCTGCGCATGACCCAATAGTGCCAATTAAAGGCGACGGCCACGGGTATGTCAGCCGCGGGGGAAGGCACGACGGTTGGCTTGGCCAAAAGTGGGCCGGCAGTAACTGCAGCGGCGGACGAGCGGAGGCAGCGATCAAGTCACCTGCAGGCTCGTGTCCCCTCCTGAAGCGACGGGAGAGCCCTCTCCCAGGGCGTGAAGACGACGCACCCGTGTCCCGTTCCTCGAACGGCTCGCGCGCAACGGGCGCCACGCGAATTGCCCGTCCCGTCGCATTAACTCCTTGGCGGAGCAGGCGACACCTCTGGCAGGCGAAGCGGGCGTCGCTTCGCCTTCGCCATGATGACCGCGTCAAAAAAGGTGTGCCACCTTATTTAAATTCATATCCTTCCCCTCCTCTCTCTCTCTCTCTCTCTCTCTCTCTCTCTCTTGCTACAGGGACCGGGAAAGAGGATGTTGTGGAAAGGATCCTTCTCGGCGAAGGAAGCGGGCCCCGAGCCCTCCTACTGATCAGGGGTTTGAAGGCTGGCCCCTCGGAAGGGTTTCGACAGCCGCCCCAGAGCACTCGGACTTCAAGCCCATTACTGATCAGGGGTTCGAAGGCTGGCCCTCGGAAGGGTTCGACAGCCGCCCCAGAGCGCTCGGGCTCCATGCCCATTACTGATCAGGGGTTCGTAGGCTGGCCCCTCGGAAGGGTTCGACAGTCGCCCCAGAGCACGCAGAGTGAAGGATGACTCTAGGTACGTCCGATACATGGCCGAGGCTCGGGCTACGCTCCCGAGGTACCCTAGGACATTTCCGAGACCGACGGGAACGATTTGTAACGGAATCCCACCGGAGGGAGGCATCGAGCCCTCGGACCCTATCGAAGGGGTCTGGGTCTGGGTCCATTAGCGCGTCGTGCCATCGAAGTTGTGCCTAGTTCGTCGAAGACCTCGCCGACATTCTCCTCTACGCCCAGGCTCATGTGTGCCTACTCGTCGATGTCTCGCTTCGCTTCGTTGTCGTTCAGCTCACCTCGCCATCGATATTCTTCACGCGTCAGAGCTCTCTGTTCGCTCGCCTGACACGCGAAGCAAATCAGCCCTCGCTCTCTACTGCCCAGCATCGAACGTCGTCCATGTTCGATGCCGGGAATCCCACCTCCTAACTGTGACTTCGCATCGCCATGACTAAGGTAGAAGACAAGATTTATTTTTGCTATCTACCCCTTTGTCAACCCCTTTAATTTTGATCTAGCCCCGCGCTAATTTATTTTAAGTAAAATAATATTTAGCAAATTAATTATTGTTTTGTTAATCTTTATAAGTATGTGATAAACCTATTTAATTATATGTTTTAGTAGTTTGCGTGCTCTCGTAAATTAATTTAAATTATGTTTTCTGTAGTCAATTTATGGATAGTTTTCTAATTATGAAGCTAAAAAGAATTATAGTTCACCTTTTCTCAATCAAACATACTAGATAAATAATTATATAATTACCTTTTTAAGATTTGGATTCAAGTATTTCATATTAAATATGTGTACGCTAGATATGGATCTCTAATATAGCTTAATTAAGTGCTCACATAACTAAAATGATAGATTAGATTTAGTTGAACATAGTTTCCTTTCAAATGATTTAGATCATATGTTCCTAAATTGATACTAAATATAATCAATAGATTAATTATCTTTTCTTATATTTATTAATTAGACTTATATTTCAGTTTCTCCATAACTAGTAATATAAGCGTGATTAATTTGTTCATCTAATTGAATCCATATTATTTATATATATCACTTAGTTTTTTCTAAAGGATAAAATAAAGGAATTAGTGCTCATGTTCTTTTTATAATTCAAATGTTAGTTTATGTATTGATTATAAATATAGCTTTCTTGATAATAACATAGGCTATGTAAAAGTGGAGATAATTAATTGTTTCATTATCTCTTACATAAATATATTTAAGCCATTTGTATTCTTAATAAAAATATAAAGATAATATTTGGTTAATCACATTTTTCACATAAAACCTGGTTAGGCTTATATCTTAAAGTTCTTTATAAATAAATGTTTTAGAATATGTTTCATATTGCTTCATAAATTAATAATGTATTTCATAACGCATTAACCTCATATATACAACATATATCTTCTCAAAAAGGTTTAATATTGTTATAACATATTTTATCATCCTATAAACCCTTAATCTTAGACATATCACATATGACGTTTTATAAAAGATTAAATTGGTGAACCTAATATTTGTATATTTTATTTAAGATATTTATAAACTCATGTCTTGTTTTATAAAGTATAGATCACATATTTTTGAAAAGAATACCTTTTTAATTATAACCTTTGAGTGTAACGTTTTTTGAAAAGCGAATGCTCTTTTTATTAAGCTTTCTTTTAGCTTTGCGTATGGTGAATGTTGTATGTTATTGAGTGGTGTTTGTTTCCACTTTTTGTTTGTGTGATATTCAGTGGTTGATCTAATAATTGAGAATCAAGATCTATTCCTATCCGTGGAAGAACCTCAAGTTTTCAATAAGCAAGACAAGTGGACTTCTCCCTCTGCATACTCTATTTGATCCCAAACAATACATTTAATAAAGTTTATTCTTTAGTATATATATATATGCATAATTTGATGGGTTACCTATTCAGACACACCTAACCTTTCCAACCTTATTCCTTGTTAACCTAGGATATGATCTAATCAAGTAGCTATGCTATTGCTACAACTTTAACTTTATGATGTTACTCCAACTGATGATATCAATGTTCCAAATGGTAAGTTTATATTATTGTTGTTAATCCGATGATTAAACAAGATCATATTGTGATAATTGGAACATGGAGTGACCACCCGAGAAAACAGTGCAACCACGAGAGTGCTATCATGGCTCTGGCTTTGGTAATTAGCTTTATATGCTTAGTGCCTAGCAACCTTACCTGAAATATGGGAAAGAGGGGGAGCGGTGGTGGTGGCAGCCCACGTTAACATGGGGACGTATTCTTGGCTAAGGTACCTCACCCGGGGGGCCTCCACCATCGACTTTAGAAACCTTAGCGGCTTGCTTAGTATTAAGAGTATTCTGTGAAAGCCTCATAGTGGATCCCTAGCCACTCACCTCGGAAGTGTTTACGGGTTTTGGCTGACCCAGGCTAGAGGGGATACACAGCTTGTGGGTAAAGTTGTACCACCTCTGCAGAGTGTAAAACTGATATATCAGCAGTGCTCATGGTTAAGAGCAGCCTGGACTCCTCACATGATAATTGAACTTGAAGATAGAAATAAATCGAGATCCGATTATCTGCCAATGGTTTGCTTAAGTGGTTTCACTTAAGTGTTTTTGAAAGGGAATTAGGCTTCCACCTTTTTCCTAAATGATTTTGGTGGTTGAATTGCCCAACACAAATAATTGGACTAACTAGTTTGCTCTAGTCTGTAAGTTATACAGGTGCCAAAGGTTCACAAATAGCCAATAAAAAGACCAAGAAAAGGGGTTCAATCAAAAGAGCAAAGGGACAACCGTAGGCACCCTGGTCTGGCGCACCGGACTGTCCGGTGCACCACCGGACAGTGTTCGGTGCACCAGGGGACTCCAAGCCAAACTCTTCACCTTCGGGAATTTTCAGAGGAGCTCCGCTATAATTCACCGGACTATCCGGTGCACCACCGGACAGTGTCCGGTGCTCCAGAGGAGAGCGACTCTGAACTCGCCGGCTTCAGGAATCCGCTCCGCTATAATTCACTGGACATGTCCAGTGCACACTGGACTGTCTGGTGTGACAGCGGAGCAACGGCTACATCGCGCCAACAGTCACCTGTAGAAGCATTTAATGCACGCCTGCGCGCGCAGAGGAACAGGGCACGCGCGGGTGGCACACTGGACAGCCTACAGGGCCTGTCCGGTGCACCACCGGACATCCTGGCAGGCCCACAAGACAGAGCTCAACGGTCGAACCCCAACGGTCTGCTGACGTGGCTGGCGCACCGGACAGTGTCCGGTGGCGCACCGGACTGTCCGGTGCGCCATACGACTGCAGCCTTCCAACGGCCACTTTGTGGTGGTTGGGGCTATAAATACCCCAACCACCCCACATTCAAGTCATCCAAGTTTTCACACTTCTACACCTTACAAGAGCTCTAGCATTCAATTCTAGACACACCAAAGTGATCAAATTCTCTCCAATTCCACACAAAGCTTTAGTGATTAGTGAGAGTGATTTGTTGTGTTCATTTGAGCTCTTGCGCTTGGATTGCTTCTTTTCTTTCTCATTTGTTCTTGTGATCAAAACTCAATTGTAACCAAGGCAAGAGACACCAATTGTGTGGTGGTCCTTGCAGGGAAGTTTTGTTCCCGGTTGATTTGAGAAGAGAAGCTCACTCGGTCCGAGGGGCCGTTTGAGAGAGGGAAAGGGTTGAAATAGACCCGGCCTTTGTGGCCTCCTCAACGGGGAGTAGGTTTGAGAGAACCGAACCTCAGTAAAACAAATCATCGTGTCTCGTTCTTTATTCGCTCACGATTTGTTTTGCGCCCTCTCTCTCGGACTCGTTTATATTTCTAACACTAACCTGGCTTGTAGTTGTGATTAATTTTGTAAATTTCAGTTTCGCCCTATTCACCCCCCCCCCTCTAGGCGACTTTCAATTGGTATCAGAGCCCGGTGCTTCATTAGAGCCTAACCGCTCGAAGTGATGTCGGGAGATCACGCCAAGAGGGAGATGGAGACCGGCGACAAGCCCACTACAAGTCACGGGAAGACTTCATCGGAAGAGTCCCGCAACAAAGGGAAGGGGAAGGAGAAGAAATCCTCTTCCCACAAGTCGCATCGGAGAGGCGACAAGCACAAGAAGATGAGGAAAGTGGTCTACTATGAGACCGACACTTCATCACCATCGACCTCCGGCTCCGACGCGCCGTCCGTTACTTCTAAGCGCCATGAGCGTAAGAAGTATAGTAAGATTCCCCTACGCTATCCTCATATTTCAAAGCGTACTCCTTTGCTCTCCGTTCCATTAGGCAAACCACCGGTTTTTTACGGTGAAGATTATAATATGTGGAGTGACAAAATGAGGCATCATCTAACCTCACTCCACACAAGCATATGGAATGTTGTTGAGTTTGGTGTACAGGTACCATCCGTAGGGGATGAAGACTACGACTCGGACGAAGTGGCCCAAATCCACCACTTTAACTCCCAAGCCACCACTATACTCCTCGCCTCTCTAAGTCGAGAGGAGTATAATAAGGTGCAAGGGTTAAAGAGTGCGAAGGAAATTTGGGACGTACTCAAGACCGCACACGAAGGAGACGAGATGACAAAGATCACCAAGCGGGAGACGATCGAGGGGGAGCTCGGTCGCTTCATGCTTCACCAAGGGGAGGATCCACAAGCTATGTACAACCGCTTGAAGACCTTGGTGAACCAAGTGCGCAACCTCGGGAGCGAAAAATGGGATGACCATGAGATGGTCAAGGTTATTCTTAGATCCCTCGTATTTCTTAACCCTACTCAAGTTCAATTAATTCGAGGTGATCCTAGATATAAGCTAATGTCTCCCGAGGAGGTTATAGGAAAATTTGTGAGCTTTGAGCTAATGATTAAAGGCTCAAAGAAAATCATCGAGCAAGGCACCTCCTCCATGCCCGAAGCACAACCGGTGGCATTCATGGCGATGGAGGAGAAGAAGGAGGAGTCTACCTCAAGTAGACAACCAATTGACGCCTCCAAGCTCGACAATGAGGAAATGGCGCTTATCATCAAAAGCTTTCGCCAAATCCTCAAGCAAAGGAGGGGGAAAGATTACAAGCCCTGCTCCAAGAAAGTTTGCTACAAGTGTGGTAAGCCCGGTCACTTTATTGACAAATGTCCTATTTCTAGTGACAGTGACAGGGGCGACAACAAGAAGGGGAGAAGAAAGGAGAAGAAGAGGCACTACAAGAAGAGGGGCGGCGATGCCCATGTGTGCCGTGAGTGGGACTCCGAGGAGAGCTCCTCCGACTCCTCCTCCGATAAGGACACCGCCAACATCGCCGTCACCAAGGGACTTCTCTTCCCCAACGTTGGCCACAAGTGCCTCATGGCAAAGGACGGCAAAAAGAAGAAGGTAAAATCAAGATCCTCCACTAAATATGAAACCTCTAGTGATGAGGATGATGCTAGCAATGAGGAAGATAACTTGCACATTCTTTTTGCCAACCTAAACATGCAACAAAAAGAAAAATTAAATGAATTGATTAGTGCTATTCATGAGAAGGATGATCTCTTGGACTCTCAAGAGGACTTTCTTATTAAAGAAAATAAAAAGCATGTTAAGGTTAAAAATGCTTATGCTCTAGAAGTAGAAAAATGTGAAAAACTATCTAGTGAGCTAAGCACTTGCCATGAGACTATTGACAACCTTAGAAATGAGAATGCTAATTTGTTAGCTAAGGTTGATTCAAATGTTTGTGATGTTTCAATTCCCAATCTTAGAAATGATAATGTTGATTTACTTGCTAAGATTGAAGAATTAAATATCTCTCTAGCTAGCCTTAGGATTGAAAATGAAAAATTGCTTGCTAAGGCTAAAGAATTAGATGTTTGCAATATTACAATTTCCGATCTTAGAGATAAAAATGATATTTTGCGTGCTAAGATTGTTGAACTTAATTCTTGCAAACCCTCTACATCTACCGTTGAGCATATTTCCATTTGCACTAGATGTAGAGACATTGATGTTGATGCTATTCATGATCATGTGACTTTAATTAAACAACAAAATTATCATATAGCAAAATTAGATGCTAAAATTGCCGAGCATGAACTTGAAAATGAAAAATTTAAATTAGCTCGTAGTATGCTTTATAATGTGAGATGCCCTGGCATCAAGGATGGCATTGGCTTCCAAAAGGGAGACAATGTCAAACTTAATGCCCCTCCTAAGAAATTATCTAACTTTGTTAAGGGTAAGGCTCCCATGCCTCAGGATAACGAGGGTTACATTTTGTACCCTGCCGGTTATCCCGAGAGCAAAATTAGGAGAATTCATTCTAGGAAGTCTCACTCTGGCCCTAATCATGCTTATATGTATAAGGGTGAGACATCTAGCTCTAGGCAACCAACCCGTGCTAAGTTGCCTAAGAAGAAAACTCCTAATGCATCAAATGGTCATGACATGTCATTTAAAACTTTTGATGCATCTTATGTTTTGACTAACAAATCCGGCAAGGTAGTTGCCAAGTTTGTTGGGGGCAAACACAAGGGCTCCAAGACTTGTGTTTGGGTACCCAAAGTTCTTGTGTCTAATGCTAAAGGACCCAAAACCATTTGGGTACCTAAAGTCAAGAACTAAATTTGTTTTGTAGGTTTATGCATCTGGGGGCACAAGTTGGATTATCGATAGCGGGTGCACAAACCACATGACAGGGGAGAAGAAGATGTTCTCCTCCTACGAGAAAAACCAAGATCCTCAACGAGCTATCACATTCGGGGATGGAAACCAAGGTTTGGTCAAAGGTTTGGGTAAAATTGCTATATCTCCTGACCATTCCATTTCCAATGTTTTTCTTATAGATTCTTTAGATTACAATTTGCTTTTCGTATCTCAATTATGCAAAATGGGCTACAACTGTCTATTCACTGATGTAGGTGTCACTGTCTTTAGAAGAAGTGATGATTCAATAGCATTTAAGGGAGTGTTAGAGGGTCAGCTATACTTGGTAGATTTTGATAGAGCTGAGCTCGACACTTGCCTAGTTGCTAAGACTAACATGGGTTGGCTCTGGCACCGCCGACTAGCCCATGTTGGAATGAAGAATCTTCATAAGCTTCTAAAGGGAGAGCACATTTTAGGATTAACAAATGTTCACTTTGAGAAAGACAGGATTTGTAGCGCATGCCAAGCAGGGAAGCAAGTTGGTGTTCATCATCTGCATAAGAACATCATGACGACTGACAGGCCACTGGAGCTCCTACACATGGATCTATTCGGCCCGATAGCTTACATAAGCATCGGCGGGAGTAAGTACTGTCTAGTTATTGTGGATGATTATTCTCGCTTCACTTGGGTGTTCTTTTTACAGGAAAAATCACAAACCCAAGAGATCTTAAAGGGATTCTTGAGACGGGCTCAAAATGAGTTCGGCTTAAGGATCAAGAAAATAAGAAGCGACAACGGGACGGAGTTCAAGAATTCACAAATTGAAGGCTTCCTTGAGGAGGAGGGCATCAAGCATGAGTTCTCTTCTCCCTATACCCCACAACAAAATGGTGTGGTGGAGAGGAAGAATCGAACTCTATTGGACATGGCAAGAACCATGCTTGATGAGTATAAGACACCGGATCGGTTTTGGGCCGAGGCGGTTAACACCGCTTGCTACGCCATCAACCGGTTATATCTACACCGAATCCTCAAGAAGACATCATACGAACTCCTAACCGGTAAAAAGCCCAATATTTCATATTTTAGGGTCTTTGGTAGCAAATGCTTTATTCTTGTTAAAAGAGGTAGAAAATCCAAATTTGCTCATAAGACCGTAGAAGGCTTTTTACTAGGATATGATTCAAACACAAGGGCATATAGAGTCTTTAACAAGTCCTCGGGACTAGTTGAAGTTTCTTGTGATGTTGTGTTTGATGAAACTAACGGGTCTCAAGTAGAGCAAGTTGATCTTGATGAGATAGGTGAAGAAGAGGCTCCATGCATCGCACTAAGGAACATGTCCATTGGGGATGTGTGTCCTAAGGAATCCGAAGAGCCTCCAAATGCACAAGATCAACCATCCTCCTCCACGCAAGCATCTCCAACAACTCCAAATGAGGATGAGGCTCAAGTTGATGAAGGAGAAGATCAAAGAGATGAGCCACCTCAAGATGACGACAATGATCAAGGGGGAGATGCAAATGATCAAGACAAGGAGGATGAAGAACCAAGGCCGCCACACCCAAGAGTCCATCAAGCAATCCAACGAGATCACCCCGTCGACACCATCCTCGGCGACATTCATAAGGGGGTAACCACTAGATCTCGTGTTGCACATTTTTGTGAGCATTACTCTTTTGTTTCCTCTATTGAGCCACACAGGGTAGAGGAAGCACTCCAAGATTCGGATTGGGTGATGGCGATGCAAGAGGAGCTCAACAACTTCACTAGGAATGAGGTATGGCATTTAGTTCCACGTCCTAACCAAAATGTTGTAGGAACCAAGTGGGTCTTCCGCAACAAACAAGATGAGCATGGTGTGGTGACAAGGAACAAAGCTCGGCTTGTGGCCAAGGGATATTCCCAAGTCGAAGGTTTGGATTTTGGTGAAACCTATGCACCCGTAGCTAGGCTTGAGTCAATTCGTATATTATTAGCCTATGCTACTTACCATGGCTTCAAGCTTTACCAAATGGACGTGAAGAGTGCCTTCCTCAATGGACCAATCAAGGAAGAGGTCTATGTTGAGCAACCTCCCGGCTTTGAAGACAGTAAGTATCCTAATCATGTCTATAGGCTCTCTAAGGCGCTTTATGGGCTCAAGCAAGCCCCAAGAGCATGGTATGAATGCCTAAGAGATTTCCTTATTGCTAATGGCTTCAAAGTCGGCAAGGCCGATCCTACTTTATTTACTAAAACTCTTGACAATGATTTGTTTGTATGCCAAATTTATGTTGATGATATCATATTTGGGTCTACTAACGAATCTACATGTGAGGAATTTAGTAGGATCATGACACAAAAATTCGAGATGTCAATGATGGGGGAGTTGAAGTATTTCTTAGGATTTCAAGTGAAGCAACTCCAAGAGGGCACCTTCATTAGCCAAACGAAGTATACTCAAGACATTCTAAACAAGTTTGGGATGAAGGATGCCAAGCCCATCAAGACACCCATGGGAACCAATGGGCATCTCGACCTCGACACGGAAGGTAAATCCGTCGATCAAAAGGTATACCGGTCGATGATAGGTTCGTTACTCTATTTATGTGCATCTCGACCGGACATTATGCTTTCCGTATGCATGTGCGCAAGATTCCAAGCCGACCCTAAGGAATCTCACCTTACGGTCGTAAAACGAATCTTGAGATATTTGGCTTATACACCTAAGTTTGGGCTTTGGTACCCTCGGGGATTCACATTTGATTTAATTGGTTATTCGGATGCCGATTGGGCAGGGTGCAAGATTAATAGAAAGAGCACATTGGGGACTTGCCAAATCTTGGGAAGGTCTTTGGTGTCTTGGGCTTCAAAGAAGCAAAATTCTGTGGCTCTTTCAACCGCCGAAGCCGAGTACATTGCCACAGGCCATTGTTGCGCGCAATTGCTTTGGATGAGGCAAAACCTGCGGGACTATGGTTTCAAATTAACCAAAGTTCCTCTTCTATGTGATAATGAGAGTGCAGTCCGCATGGCGGATAATCCCGTTGAGCATAGCCGCACTAAACACATAGTCATTCGGTATCATTTTCTTAGGGATCACCAACAAAAGGGGGACATCGAGATTGCATACATTAATACTAAAGATCAATTAGCTGATGTCTTTACCAAGCCACTAGATGAACAAACTTTTACCAAACTTAGGCATGAGCTAAATATTCTTGATTCTAGAAATTTCTTTTGATATCTTGTACACATAGCTCATAAATATACCTTTGATCATATCTCTTTATATGCTATGACTAATGTGTTTTCAAGTGTATTTCAAACCAAGTCATAGGTATATTGAAAGGGAATTGGAGTCTTCGGCAAAGACAAAGGCTTCCACTTCACTCCATAACTCATCCTTCGTCGTCGCTCCGAGCAATTCTTCGTCTTTGGTATAATCTTCACTCCTATGTTTTCTTTGCTAAAGGGGAGAAAATAGTTAGCCAAGGGCTTATATTTCACTCAAACATCCGTTTTTGGCGATTCATGCCAAAGGGGGAGAAAGTATTGGCCCAAAGCAAAAGGACCGCACCACCACCAAATTTTAAAACTTATGATTTTCAAATTGGTATCTCATTGTGTTCAAAAAGGGGAGAAAGTAGTATTTTCAAAATTAATAACTTAAAACCCTCTTGAACACTAAGAGGAGAATTTTATTGAGGGGGAGTTTTGTTTAGTCAAAGGAAAAGCATTTGAAACAGGGGGAGAAAATTTCAAATCTTATAAATGCTTCTCAAAAATCTTATTCATTTATCTTTGACTAGTTGCAAAATACCTTTGAAAAGATTTTACAAAAGAATTTGCAAAAATAAAACATGTGGTGCTAGCGTGGTTCAAAATGTTAAAAATGAAAGAAACAATCCATGCATATCTTATGAATTTCTATTGGCTCAATTCTAAGTAACCTTTGCACTTACATTTTGCAAACTAGTTCAATTATGCACTTCTATACTTGCTTTGGTTTGTGTTGGCATCAATCACCAAAAAGGGGGAGATTGAAAGGGAATTAGGCTTCCACCTTTTTCCTAAATGATTTTGGTGGTTGAATTGCCCAACACAAATAATTGGACTAACTAGTTTGCTCTAGTCTATAAGTTATACAGGTGCCAAAGGTTCACAAATAGCCAATAAAAAGACCAAGAAAAGGGGTTCAATCAAAAGAGCAAAGGGACAACCGTAGGCACCCTGGTCTGGCGCACTGGACTGTCCGGTGCACCATCGGACAGTGTCCAGTGCACCACCGGACAGTGTCCGGTGCACCAGGGGACTCCAAGCCAAACTCTTCACCTTCGGGAATTTTTAGAGGAGCTCCGCTATAATTCACCGGACTGTCCGGTGCACCATCGGACAGTGTCCGGTGCTCTAGAGGAGAGCGACTCTGAACTCGCCGGCTTCGGGAATCCGCTCCGCTATAATTCACCGGACATGTCCAGTGCACACCGGACTGTCCGGTGTGACAGCGGAGCAACGGCTACATCGCACCAACGGTCACCTGCAGAAGCATTTAATGCGCGCCTGCGCGCGCAGAGGAGCAGGGCACGCGCGGGTGGCACACCGGACAGCCTACAGGGCCTGTCCGATGCACCACCGGACATCCTGGCGGGCCCACAAGATAGAGCTCAACGGTCGAACCCCAACGGTCTGCTGACGTGGCTGGCGCACCGGACTGTCCGGTGCGCCATACGACTGCAGCCTTCCAACGGCCACTTTGTGGTGGTTGGGGCTATAAATACCCCCAACCACCCCACATTCAAGTCATCCAAGTTTTCACACTTCTACACCTTACAAGAGCTCTAGCATTCAATTCTAGACACACCAAAGTGATCAAATTCTCTCTAATTCCACACAAAGCTTTAGTGATTAGTGAGAGTGATTTGTTTTGTTCATTTGAGCTCTTGCGCTTGGATTGCTTCTTTTCTTTCTCATTTGTTCTTGTGATCAAAACTCAATTGTAACCAAGGCAAGAGACACCAATTGTGTGGTGGTCCTTGCGGGGAAGTTTTGTTCCCGGTTGATTTGAGAAGAGAAGCTCACTCGGTCCGAGGGACCGTTTGAGAGAGGGAAAGGGTTGAAATAGACCTGGCCTTTGTGGCCTCCTCAACAGGGAGTAGGTTTGAGAGAACTGAACCTCGGTAAAACAAATCATCGTGTCTCGTTCTTTATTCGCTCACGATTTGTTTTGCGCCCTCTCTCTCGGACTCGTTTATATTTCTAACGCTAACCCGGCTTGTAGTTGTGATTAATTTTGTAAATTTCAGTTTCGCACTATTCACCCCCCCCCCCCTCTAGGCGACTTTTAGTTTTTGATATACTCTTATACCTTTGTTTAATGGGAATACTTGGGGTTCACACTTATTAGTAAGACAGGTGTTGTTAATAAAATATTGACTAACTAAAATGCTTACCGCTCAACCTTAGCCTCACCTTGTTAAACTTGCATTAGTTTTTCCCCCACTTACTGAGCCCAGACCATAAGTGAGCTCACCCTTGCTTAAATTTTGATCAGAAGTTTGCAGATGAAGATATGATGCTGAACTCCATGGATGCTAGTCTAGTGATACCCCCGGTCATCTTTCTGTGGAAGGATGTCCATGTTTTGATGTACTTTGATGAATAAAGGTTAAGACATTATGTCTATTCGAAGTGTAATATGTTAATATATTCTTTATTTATGCTTTTATGCATTGTTCTTTCGATATATTACACTTGTGACGTCAACATATGTGTGGAAATAGATCCTGGCACACATATGCTATGCACCCGGCTCTGCCCTTAGAAACGGGTGTGACAGAAGTGGTATCAAAGCAATGTGACCGTAGGTCGCTAGATTAGTTAGAAATGGAAAGCCCAGTCAGTCTTTCAAAGCCTGATATATTTTCCTCGATAAAAACTTACTTTATATCAAAACTCGTCTCTTTTATTTTCAACTCTTCTTGTCTGATTCTTCGTCTATCAGAAGATTCTAATGAGAAGCATTGCAAGATGATCATGCTAGGATTGCGAAACTTGAAGCGAAGTTTGCTCGAAGAAACTCCTTTCGAAGCTATTGACGATGCCTTATTCTCTGTCTTATCGCCACTCCGCAAGAAGTTTTGCTATGGATCCTTTGGATCTATTACCAGACTTCTTAGCTACGCTGATAGGATTGTTCTTTAGTATTAAGATTTTCGACTAGATTGGTACGGGCGATATTATATTATAGTGGTTTTCTAATCCATAATATTGCTTATACTTTTGTTTTCTTGCCATTGTATTGCCACCCTTACGCAATATCTACCTCGATATATTTGAACCCTTGTCTCTCTACTTCTCTCCTTGATAATGCCTTTGTATTTTGTATCCTTAAAAAACTTTCTCATATCCTTGGTTGTACAATTTATCCTCGCTTCACCAGTTAGTGGTTATCTTATTTCACTCTTGGTCATTAACAATAATGTTTTGCTCTTGTCTATCTCCTTGTTATTTCTGATCTGATTCCTTGATTTTATAATCTCTTCCTTATTCCTAACCTTGTCCCGCCCTTCAAAAAAATTATAAGAAATTGTTTTCCTTGGGAAAGATTGTCTTTTGATTGAACGAATAACATCGAGTTATGTTGTGCTGATATGTTTGAGTTCATGTTAGTTATCTTTGTGTTCATGTTTGATTTGCTTCTTTGAAATGATTGTTGGTGTATTGTGTGACTTTTGTTCACAATGACATCAGTTAGCTAGGTAAAACCTTAGATAGATGGGTTTTCTCTACTCTCTAAAATCTTTCTTTGCTTAACCCTTTCGTCCCTTCCATTCTTCCATACCCATACAGATGTCAGACCTTGGAATGTCAACTACAAGTGATGTCACTAAGTGCAAAGAATAAGGTGTGTTGGCAAGTCAAAACAACACTATAAATAAAATAGCTGATGAACAGACATTCAAGACACAAAAGGATGCACAACCAAACTAACAAACAAGTGACCTTGGAATATGTTGTTGTTGTGAGTACTATGGAATTCCTTGTCGCCAGATCAGTACAAACGAAAGTGAAACTACAAAGCAGAAGAACCGGATTTTATTTTCTGGCATAAAAAGTCAATGGTCTCCCCAAGAACAACTAATAGCAGATTCTCGAATACCTAATGCACTGTCAAACGATGAATTGTCAGGTATTCCAAAAAGGAAACATCACAAGGATGCCCAGCTACAAAAAGAAGCACATGAGTGTTACATTGATGGATGGACTATCATCTGCACACAGTTTTAGCCTCGTCGTCGCATCAGATCCAAGAAACAAAATGGAAACATGGAAAAAGTCAAGAAATAACTCCAAGAAAAGCTTGTTATCTATGTGGACGTGAAGATCATTACCTTCGTAACTGTCCTGAGAAGAGTTCACTACCAAACACCCCCAAGATAAAGCTATCTCAGTCTTCAGACATGAAATATGAACAAAAATGTACAAAAACTTCTATCAACATCATGAAGAACAACAAAAGGAATAGGAAAATCTTTGGATACATGAGTAGTCCACCTCAACCACAAGCAAAAGCCCCGAAAAACATGGATACCCAAACAGAAGAATCAAGTCAGACTCAGCTATATGAGATACAAACACCCAGTCAACCCTCACCCCCTGTTGGTCAAGTAAAGTTGACTCGCAAAGAACTCAAAGCAAGAGGTGCTTGCTATTACTGCAAAAATGAAGGACATATTATTCGCGAATGCCCCAAGAAGCGTCTAGACCAACTAAAGAAGAAGACGGTGAAGCAAGACCCAAACAATAACCCAGAAGACCAACCAGTTATAAGTACGATGATGAAGATCGCTTGATTTGTAGTCATGGCGGAGCGAAGAAACAATAAGTTCCTTAAGTTTAGAAGAGTTCAATGTGAACCAAGAACCTACGAGTAACCGTATATCACCATTGTTTTCTTGCTAGCATTCCTTAATCTCGAGGACGAGATTCTTTTTAGGAGGGTAGATTTTGTAACACCGTAAATCCATCACCTAAAAAGAAATCCAGTTAATTTATTAGTTTTAAATAGAAAGGACAATATCATGGTTCTCAAATAATGAAATGGTGATATAAGTAAATTGAACAATTTCTTGATTAGATAAAACTTTATCAAGTGTTTGATACATTAATGTCGAGGCATAAATTTTATTTGATGTATCCAATTTTTAGATTTAATTTTGTAAGAAAATATCATTCCATAGATAATAATGAATTTACAAGATTATGTTTTGCATAACGTGTATTTTGGTACGATAGTAATTGTTTTAGTATCTACAAAAAATTCATTTAATTTTGTGGAAAGCCCAATTTATTTAACTAAATAATAGTTTTTTTGCCTAAAATATATATTCTAAAATTATTATCAATCAAAAAATAGAAAAAAATTCTATTTTTTGATTGATAATAATTTTAGAATATATATTTTTATACATAAATAATATAAAAACAAAGCGTCTGCGAGCTCAACTTATTCGGCCGCAACCCATAAGCCCCAGCCTCCTTCCCCTTCGTTTCCCAAGTGGGCCTCGCCTGTAAGTAGTGTCTTCTTCACAAATCAGCTGAACCCCGCATGAACAGACGCCGCACACCCCTCCGCCTCCCCGTCGGAGTGGAGCACGCCCGTGCACCCTCTCCTCTCCCCACGACGCCCGCTAGTGGAGGAGCCGCCATCTTTTCCCCTCCCCACTACACAGCCACTCTGTTATTCCTCTCCCTCTCTTATTCATTGCGGCAGTTCCTTCAACACCTCTATTAACAGCCGACGCCGTTATTAGAGCTCCACCGCCAGCGCCTCTCAGTCTCCTCGGCTCGCCTATAAAATCATCGACTTGACCTCGCCAGTTAATTCCTTGTCTCAATTCCACCTCCCCGTGCTCCTTCACTGCTGCTCGCATCGGATGTAATTTGCCACTGAAGCTCCACGGTGCTCCCTGCTGTCGTTTGATGTCGCCCCTGCTCACTCTCCTCCGCACCGCACCACAGCCGCCACCACGCCCGCAATCGCCTCCTTGTCGTGACTAAGTATGCTCTGATCGTCTCTGTTACTTGCCACCAAGTTCCTTGTCAGCCGACGCCAATACAGATCCCAATGCCGCATGCCCATCATACCTGCTCTGCTTGCTGCTTCGTGCGCCACTCGCTGGTGCCACGCCGTTGTGCCGGCGTTCGTTCCCTCAGCTGCTGCCACGCCGATCGCCGTTGTCGCATCTCTTTGCATACTACTGTCATGACACTACGCCGACATTTCTCACGTCGCGACTCGTGACATCGTTTGTTCAGCTCACCATCGTCGTCGTGTCGTGCTGCTCTCCATTAGCGTGTCATGCCATCGAAGTCGCGCCCAGTTCATCGAAGACCTCGCCGACATTCTCCTCTATGCCCAGGCTCATGTGTACCTGCTCATCGGTGTCTCGTTTCGCTTCGTTGTGGTTCAGCACGCCTCGCCATCGATATTCTTCACGCGTCAGAGCTCTCTGTTCGCTCGCTTGACGCGCGGAGCAAATCCGCCCTCGCTCTCTACTGCCCAGCATCGAACGTCGTCCATGTTCGATGCCGGGAATCCCACGTCCTGACTGTGACTTCGCATCGCCATGACCAAGGTAGAAGACAAGATTTATTTTTGCTATCTACCCCTTTGTCGACCCCTTTAATTTTGATCTAGCCCCGCGCTAATTTATTTTAAGTAAAATAATATTTAGCAAATTAATTATTGTTTTTTAATCTTTATAAGTACGTGATAAACCTATTTCATTATGTGTTTTAGTAGTTTGCGTGCTCTCGTGAATTAATTTAAATTATGTTTTCTGTAGTCAATTTATGGATAGTTTTCTAATTATGAAACTAAAAAGAATTATAGTTCACCTTTTCTCAATCAAACATACTAGATAAATAATTATATAATTATCTTTTTAAGATTTGGATTCAAGTATTTCATATTAAATATGTGTACGCTAGATATAGATCTCTAATATAGCTTAATTAAGTGCCCACATAACTAAAATGATAGATTAGATTTAGTTGAACATAGTTTCCTTTCAAATGATTTAGATCATATGTTCCTAAATTGATACTAAATATAATCAATAGGTTAATTATCTTTTCTTATAATTTATTAATTAGACTTATATTTCAGTTTCTCCATAACTAGTAATATAAGCGTGATTAATCTGTTCATCAAATTGAATCCATATTATTTATACATATCACTTAGTTTTCACTAAAGAATAAAATAAAGGAATTAGTGCTCATGTTCTTTTTATAATTCAAATGTTAGTTTATGTATTGATTATAAATATAGCTTTCTTGATAATAACATAGGCTATGTAAAAGTGGAGATAACTAATTGTTTCATTATCTCTTACATAAATATATTTAAGCCATTTGTATTCTTAATAAAAATATAAAGATAATATTTGGTTTAATCACATTTTTCACATAAAACCTGGTTAGGCTTATATCTTAAAGTTCTTTATAAATAAATATTTTAGAATATGTTTCATATTGCTTCATAAATTAATAATGTATTTCATAACGCATTAACCTCATATATACAACATATATCTTCTCAAAAAGGTTTAATATTGTTATACCATGTTTTATCATCCTATAAACCCTTAATCTTAGACATATCACATATGACGTTTTATAAAAGATTAAATTGGTGAACCTAATATTTGTATATTTTAATTAAGATATTTATAAACTCATGTCTTGTTTTATAAAGTATAGATCACACATTTTTGAAAAGAATACCTTTTAAATTATAACCTTTGCGTGTAATGTTTTTGAAAAGCGAATGTTCTTTTTCTTAAGCTTTCTTTTAGCTTTGCGTATGGTGAATGTTGTATGTTATTGAGTGGTGTTTGTTTCCTCTTTTTGTTTGTGTGATATTCAGTGGTTGATCTAATAGTCTTGAGAATCAAGATCTATTCCTATCCGTGGAAGAACCTCAAGTTTTCAATAAGCAAGGCAAGTAGACTTCTCCCTCTGCATACTCTATTTGATCCCAAACAATACATTTAGTAAAGTTTATTCTTTGATATATATATATATGCATAATTTGATGGGTTACCTATTCAGACACACCTAACCTTTCTAACATTATTCTTTGTTAACCTGGGTTATGATCTAATCAAGTAGCTATGCTATTGCTACAACTTTAACTTTATGATGCTACTCCAAGTGATGATATCAATGTTCCAAATGGCAAGTTTATATTATTATTGTTAATCCGATGATTAAACAAGATCATATTGTGATAATTGGAACATGGAGTGACCACCCGAGAAAACAGTGTAACCTCGAGTGCTATCATGGCTCTGGCTTTGGTAATTAGCTTTATATGCTTAGTGCCTAGCAACCTTACCTGAAATATGGGCAAGAGGGGGAGCGGTGGTGGTGGCAGCCCACGTTAACATGGGGACGTATTCTTCGCTAAGGTACCTCACCCAGGGGACCTCCACCATCGACTTTAGAAACCTTAGCGGGTTGCTTAGTATTAAGAGTATTCTGTGAAAGCCTCATAGTGAATCCCTAGCCACTCACCTCGGAAGTGTTTACGGGTTTTGGCGACCTAGGCTAGAGGGGATACTATCACACCCGGGTTTCAGGGCACCAAGACCCGGGCGCGAACATAATCATCAGGTGTGCTGGGACCAAGTCTCACACATATGATGAATCATGGCACAAGATCGAATGTCACATCTTTACTATATAATAAGAGTTCTGTACAAAATAAATAAATAAATACATTATAAGGAGACAACGGTCCAGCAACCCAAAGTTGACTAGGAGACGACGGCCTAGACCTCTCACGAACACATCACAGCATCCTCCATGCGCCTCATCCTGTGGTACCTGTTCTTGACCTGTGGGCGGTGTGAGACAGCAAGAGTGAGCTCACATACATTCATAGCTCAACAAGTTGTGGGAAATAACGTGCATGAACTCGCCAAAGGCGGGAGCTCACGTGAAGTGTAAGGCTTACCAAAGAGGATGGTTAGAGCTGAGCATTGCTTTTAAAGTTGGTCAAAAATTTATTAGCAGTTACTAAGTATAAGTAAATACCAACCCAATTAAGTAGTTGAACAAAAGTAACAACATCACCTGCGATGCAATGCATATGACAATTTGAATTTAGTTCCATAAATTAATCATGTGAGGGTCCGAGCTGCTCATGACCGTGAGCACGGCTAGTATACCAGTTTTACACTCTGTAGAGGTTGCGCATCTTTACCCACAAGTCATGTTACCCATCTGCCAAGGGATCACGACTTCCCATACACCTCTACCGAGGAGGCGAGGCAGGGTAACACTATGAGGCCTTTACAAAGTTCCACTAGCTTCAGAAAACCCGCTACAGTTTATAGGAAGCTCCAATGCAGGGACCCCTCGCATGACCGCCATCGCAGCAAAATCATCCCAAGGACCTCCCTACACTGACCACTCCCCTACTGCCCTTGCCCCTTTCGGGTAAGGTAGTCTTCCACTAGCTTTCCTAATTAATCAGCCAAGGGCGTCCCATTAAACCCTTGTGGTAGCACTGTTTTCCCGGGTGGTCGCTCCATGTTCCAATTAACATAATGATCTTATCATGAACAGTAATAACAAATAGATAATAAAAGTGTGGTCATGAATAATGTATCTTCATACCCAAAACCACATAAAGCACTAGCAAGTACTACCCAAAAAGTTCAGTGGTAAACAAGGTATAAAGATAGACAAACTAGGGTAACCTGTTGGGTCCCATCAAAATTAACCTATGCAGATCATTATGATTAATTAGAACATGAGTGGGTAAAACAAGTGATCAAGGGCACAACTTGCCTGGCACTTGAGATTCCAGGTACCAACTTGCTTTTCAGATGACACGTGTCCTCACTGCTAAACGTAGCAATACATACAAACATGTATAGGCAAAATTAACATCACACCAAGCATAAGAATAAACTGCGTAATAATAATCTACGCGTCGCTACAAGATCGTGAGTTTGAGAATCGCTAAATTCGGAGCTACGGTTAAGAAGTTATGGTTTTCCCAAGATCCACATGGTTAAATATAGAATAGACTAAGTGTAACATTTTAACCTATATTTTCATGACAAAACAAAGTTACCAGATGATAATAAATATTATTGTGAGATTAATGCAACTAGAATGGATCAAAACAGAGTTACAGTTATTGAGTTATGAATTTATGGAGTTATTGAGTACCTAGAACAGATTGATTCAAATGAACAATTTTAATTCAAGTTTCATGGCTAAATAGTGTTACTGTTGGTAGATAATGTTAATACAAAATTAATGCCACTGGAATGGACCAAAAAGGATTTAATATGAATTTTCTATGAATTTATTGAGTTTCTAGGTTTATTTATGTACTAAAAAGTATTTACTACATTATTTTTACTATTTTCATGGTTCATTGGGCCGGGTGTCAAATTCTAGAAAGGTTAGGGGCCAAGATATAAATTTTCCCAGACACAGCTTTAACCCGCGGTGGATGGCGGGTTAGTTTTGGAAAAATCGAGGGACCCTTTTGTGAATTTGCCTCGGTGAAGGGGTACAGAGAGTTTTAGGCCGTCCGATTCAATCTCATCGGCCCAGAATAGTCTGAGCCTATAGCTACCCTGGTTTTAATCTTACCCGTGGATCCGTCAATCAACGGCCTAAGGGATGCCTCAAGTACTGATCTAATCTCCCCCGTCCACATCAGATCGGACGGCCAGAGCGCTTCTTCAACCTCTGATTAACTAGAAACGGTGGCGGCGCCAGATACCGAGCAATAGAGCAACACCGGTGCCCCAAACGACCATCTCGACCTCTCTCAAGCACACGGGGGCACGATTTCTACCATGGATAGGCTCTACGCGATGTGGAGGAAGAGGCAAATAGCTGGGACCCGATCGTACCAGCGGTGGAGGCGACTGAAGGCTCGGCCACGGCATATGGCAGTCCCGGAACAAAAACTCAATTCTGGCGAGCAATTAGATTTGCCCAGATAGCAGGTTTCCCTCGACGCGGCCATGGGAGCTCCTCGGTGATGCCACAAACGTCCCCGACCACCAACTAAAAAGCTGGAAGCGGTGCTCATGGGCTGTCCGCGGTGGCGACATCTGCATCCCCCATGGCGAAGCAGTTCCCGCGGCATGGTGATGGACCCCATGGCTAGAGTTCATACAGCCGGTATGAAAAATCAATTTTGTCATCAATGGGAGCATCAGGATGAAATACTGAGAGCACGAGCAAATTCTTCAAATCCCAAAATTCCACTGTGCTTCGTGTCCAATAAATCAAATACGCGATCCGCGAACAGGCTCTCCTTGTTGGTCTTAAATAGCGCCAACTGAAATTCCTCCTTATTAATCAGCCCATCATCAATGACGGTGCTGCTGATCTTCTTAAACGACTCGTACAGCGCCACGACCTCGCTCACGCTGAATACGGTCTCCCACACGAGGACCTGGGGTCTTGGAGCCCCCGCGGCTGCTTGAGCTCGACGTTGAGCAGGACCGCGAGTAGCTGCTTCACCCCATCCAGGCACTGCACCATGATATGCCCTTGCCATCAACACTTTCCAGCAGAGCACTTTGGCGGCGTGGGTGTTTGAATGGGGAGTAGAAGTTGTATGCGAGGACACGCTTGAATAGATGGATGAATCATGGGGCTGTAGCTTGGGAATTTATACACCTGGTTGGTTGGATATCTCCACAAAATCCGGGGAGCAGATGAAGTTGACAAGGTGGGCCCCGCGCGCCATACACACTGGAAAAAAATATGTGGGAATGATGGGCCGGCTAGGAGGCAAATTGGGGCTGGGCCGAGTGGTTGCTTTCTTCTTCTTTTTTATTTATTTATTTATTTTATTTCTATTTCCCTTTTTAATTTCAAATTTGAAATCAAATATGTGTTTGATTTAGCGAACCCTAAATATTGGTGCAACAAACAAAGAACCAACACGAATGACGTAATTTTATTTAGTATTCTTTATTTACTTATTCATTTATGCAAATACTCTTAAGCATACACACAAGAATATATTCATCTTGTAGAAATAAATTCTAATATTATTTATTAAAAGATCTTTAACCAGCATTTTTTTTAGAATACCTCCAAATATATTATTTGACTCATATGCATCTTTTATTTAATCTCTTATTTGAAAACACATTTATTTAGGTCTGATGATAAAATTTTCTAAATTACCCAAAATATGATTTTGGGGTGTTACAGATACACGGCTTGTGGGTAAAGTTGTACCACCTCTGTAGAGTGTAAAACTGATATATCAGCCGTGCTCACGGTTAAGAGCAGCCTGGACTCCTCACATGATAATTGAACTTGAAGATAGAAATAAATCGAGATCTAATTATCTGTCAATGGTTTGCTTAAATGGTTTCACTTAAGTGTTTTTGATATACTCTTGTACCTTTGTTTAATGGGAATACTTGGGGTTCACTTATTAGTAAGACAGATGTTGTTAATAAAATGTTGACCAACTAAAATGCTTACCGCTCAACCTTAGCCTCACCTTATTAAACTTGCATTAGTTTTTCCCCCACTTGCTGAGCCTCGACCATAAGTGAGCTCACCCTTGCTTAAATTTTGATCAGAAGTTTGCAGATGAAGATATGATGCTGAACTCCATGGATGCTAGTCTAGTGATACCCCTGGTCATCTTTCTGTGGAAGGATGTCCTTGTTTCGCTGTACTTTAATGAATAAAGGTTAAGACATTATGTCTGTTCGAAGTGTAATATGTTAATATATTCTTTATTTACGCTTTTATGTATTGTTCTTTTGATATATTACACTTGTTGTCGGGGACCATAATTAGGGGTACCCTCAAGACGCCTAATTCTCAGCTGGTAACCCCCATCAGCATAAAGCTGTAGAGGCCTGATGGGTGCGATTAAGTCAGGGATCAGTCCATACGAGCGACTCGATCACGCCTCGCCCGAGCCTAGCCTCGGGCAAGGGCAGCCGACCCCGAGGGGTTTCCGTCTCGCCCGAGGCCCCCTTTTAACGGCGGACACATCTCCGGCTCGCCCGAGGCCTTGCCTTCGCTAAGAAGCAACCCTGACTAAATCGCCGCGCCGACCGACCGAGTCGTAGGAGCATTTAACGCAAAGGTAGCCTGACACCTTTATCCTGACGCGCGCCCCCCGGCAGAGCCAAAGTGACCGCCGTCACTTCGCCGCTCCACTGACCGGTCTGACAGAAGGACAGCGCCGCCTGCGCCATTCCGACTGCAGTGCCACTTGACAGAGTGAGACTGACAGGCAGTCAGGCCTTGCCAAAGGCGCCATAGGAAGCTCCGCCCGACCCAGGGCTCGGACTCGGGCTAAGGCCCCGGAAGACGGCGAACTCCGCTCCGCCCGACCCAGGGCTCGGACTCGGGCTAAGGCCCCGGAAGACGGCGAACTCCGCTCCGCCCGACCCAGGGCTCGGACTCGGGCTAAGGCCCCGGAAGACGGCGAACTCCGCTCCGCCCGACCCAGGGCTCGGACTCGGGCTAGGCCCCAGAAGACGACGAACTCCGTTTCGCCCGACCCCAGGGGCCAGACTCCGCCCTGGCCTCTGCCGAACGACCTCCGCCTCGCCCGACCCAGGAGCTCGGGCTCGGCCTCGGCCATGAAAGACAGACTCGACCTCGGCTTTGGAGGAGCCTCCACGTCGCCCGATCTAGGGCACAAGCCCGCCACGTCAACAGGAAGCGCCATCATCACCCTACCCCGAGCCGACTCGGGCCGCAGAGAACAAGACCGGTGTCCCATCTGGCCAGCTCCGCCAGATAGGCAATGATGGCGCCCCGCTAGCCCCGTGACGACGGCGGCTCTCAGCTACCTTACGGAAGCAGGGGGACGTCAGCAAGGACCCAGCCGCTCCGATAGCTGTCCCTCCGCCAGGCTCCGTTGCTCCTCCGACAGCCACGACACCACACCAGCTGGGTGTCAAGATCTCTCCGGCTGCCACATTGGCATGTACTTAGGGCGCTGGCTCTCCCCCGCTAGACACGTAGCACTCTGCTACACCCCCATTGTACACCTGGATCCTCTCCTTACGCCTATAAAAGGAAGGACCAGGGCCTTCTTAGAGAAGGTTGGTCGCGCGGGGACGAGGACGGGACAGGCGCTCTCTTGGGACCACTCGCTTCCCTCACCCGCGTGGACGCTTGTAACCCCCTACTGCAAGCGCACCCGACCTGGGCGCGGGACGAACACGAAGGCCGCGGGATTTCCACCTCTCTCACGCCCATCTCCGGCCACCTCGCTTTCCCCCCTTCGCGCTCGCCCACGCGCTCGACCCATCTGGGCTGGGGCACGCGGCACACTCACTCGTCGGCTTAGGGACCCCCGGTCTCGAAACGCCGACAGTTGGCGCGCCAGGTAGGGGCCTGCTGCGTGTTGACGAGCAGTTTCCCGTCAAGCTCCAGATGGGCAGTCTCCAACGACCTCTCCAACCCGGGACGGTGCTCCGTTTCGGGAGTCTCGAGTTCATGTCTCTCGACGGCAGCTACGACATGATACTCCTTCCACCGCCGCGCGACGACGACAATGGCGGCCGACAGCCCGCCCGCCGGCGGCGGAATCGACGACGTCTTCCCCGCGTGGTGGAAGAACAACATTCGAGCTCGCCCCGTCCTCTCCCCCGCCATCGGAGGAGGAGGCGGGGCAACCAAGGCCGAGCGGGAGGCCGCGCTCCGTCGGCTGTCGAGCGAATCGACGTCCCCAGCGCCCCAACGGAGGGCGCGTCGGGCGTCGACCTCGCGTTTGAGACGAAGGCGAGCGCCGTCCCCCCGCGACACGCCAATCCCGAGCAAGTGGACGACGCCAGCACGCTCGCGGAGGGCCTGCAAGACGTCGCCCTCGTACCCAAGACGACGGTGCAATCAGTCCCCGACGTGACTATGTCGCTCCTCGTCGACCAAAAGGTACCGACTGATTCCCATCCTACGTCATTCCGACTCGGCCTCAACCCACCTAGCGACCTCGCTTTGGCGGGCGCTCACGTTGAGGCGAGTGCAACCCCTCTGGGGTTTCGTATGCGGTCGCCTTGGGACCGATTGACGGACGTCTCGACCTACGGGCCCTCTGGGTCCGAGGAAGATGACGATCCCAGCGTCTGTTGGGATTTGTCTGGATTTGGCAACCCCAGTGCCATGCGGGACTTTATGACCGCATGAGACTACTGCCTCTCCGACTGTTCCGACGGCAGCCGCAGCCTTGACGACAAGGTCTGCGGCCCAAGCCGCGAATGTTTCCACGTCGAGCTAGGGGATCCCTCCGAAGGCAACCGTCTCGGCATGCCGGAGGGCGGTGATCTCCCTAGGCCGGTGCCTCGCGCCGACATCCCGCGGGAGCTAGCTGTGGTCCCCGTTTCGGCGGGGGGTCACGACCCACAGCTCGAGCAAGTCCGCGGGGCGCAGGCCAGGCTCGACGAGGGAGCAGGAGC
Organism: Zea luxurians; assembly: GCA_029449295.1. NCBI lineage: Eukaryota > Viridiplantae > Streptophyta > Magnoliopsida > Poales > Poaceae > Zea > Zea luxurians. The sequence continues at coordinate 72,206,529 of JAOPSE010000013.1, read as the reverse complement.
GCTCGAGTCGATCCGCCGGAACGTCGGACAGGTATGGGCGGGCCAACCCCCGGCCGGAGAAATACGTCACCTGCCCCAGGGTTTCCAGCACCGCGTCGCCAACGATGTCAGGGACAGGCCGCCACCCGCATCCAGCGGGGTCGGTCGGAACCTGGCAGCCGCAGCGATGCTCCTCCGCGCGATGCCAGAACCATCAACCACCGAGGGTCGGCGAGTCCAGGGAGAGCTCAAGAATCTCCTGGAAGGCGCTGCGGCCCGGCGGGCCGAGAGCTCTGCCTCCCGAAGGCAGGGGTACCCCTCGGAACCTCATGCCGCGACTTCCCGATTCATGCGGGAAGCCTCGGTCTACACCGGGCGCACGCGCAACACCGCGCCTGCGGCCCCGGGCCACCTCGGCAACGAGCACCATCGTCGCGACCATCGGGCCCGCCTCGACGAAAGGGTGCGCCGAGGCTACCACCCCAGGCGTGGGGGACGCTACGACAGCGGGGAGGATCGGAGTCCCTCGCCCGAACCACCCGGTCCGCAGGCCTTCAACCGGGCCATCCGGCGGGCGCCGTTTCCGGCCCAGTTCCGACCCCCGACTACCATCACAAAGTACTCGGGGGAAACGAGGCCGGAATTGTGGCTCGCAGACTACCACCTGGCCTGCCAACTGGGTGGAACGGACGACGACAACCTCATCATCCGCAACCTCCCCCTGTTCCTCTCTGACACTGCTCGCGCCTGGCTGGAGCACCTGCCTCCGGGGCAGATCTCCAACTAGGATGATTTGGTCCAAGCCTTCGCCGGCAATTTCCAGGGCACGTACGTGCGCCCCGGGAATTCCTGGGACCTCCGAAGCTGCCGGCAACAGCCGGGAGAGTCTCTTCGGGACTACATCCGACGATTCTCGAAGCAGCGCACCGAGCTGCCCAACATCACCGACTCAGATGTCATCGGCGCGTTCCTTGTCGGCACCACCTGCCGCGACCTGGTGAGCAAGTTGGGTCGCAAGACCCCCACCAGGGCGAGCGAGCTGATGGACATCGCCACCAAGTTCGCCTCTAGCCAGGAGGCGGTCGAGGCCATCTTCCGAAAAGACAAGCAGCCCCAGGGCCGCCCCTCAGAAGAGGCTCCCGAGGCGTCTACTCCGCGCGGCGCTTAGAAGAAAGGCAAGAAGAAGTCGCAAGCGAAACGCGACGCCGCCGACGCGGACCTTGTCGCCGCCGCCGAGTACAAGAACCCTCGGAAGCCCCCCGGAGGTGCTAACCTCTTCGACAAGATGCTCAAGGAGTCGTGCCCCTACCATCAGGGGCCCGTCAAGCACACCCTCGAGGAGTGCGTCATGCTTCGGCGCCACTTCCACAAGGTCGGGCCACCCGCAGAGGGTGGCAGGGCCCGCGACGACGACAAAAAGGAAGATCACCGAGCAGGAGAGTTCCCCGAGGTCCGCGACTGCTTCATGATCTACGGAGGGCATGCGGCGAATGCCTCGGCTCGGCATCGCAAGCAAGAGCGTCGGGAGGTCTGCTCGGTGAAGGTGGCGGCGCCAGTCTACTTAGACTGGTCCGACAAGCCCATCACCTTCGACCAAGCTGACCACCCCGCCCACGTGCCGAGCCCGGGGAAGTACCCGCTCGTCGTCGACCCCATCATCGGCGACGTCAGGCTCACCAAGGTCCTGATGGATGGGGGCAGCTGCCTCAACATCATCTATGCCGAGACCCTCAGGCTCCTGCGCGTCGATCTGTCCTCCGTCCGAGCAGGCGCTGCGCCCTTCCACGGGATCATTCCTGGGAAGCGTGTCCAGCCCCTCGGACGGCTCGACCTTCCTGTCTGCTTCGGAACGCCCTCCAACTTCCGAAGGGAGATTTTGACGTTCGAGGTGGTCGGGTTCCGAGGAACCTACCACGCGGTATTGGGGAGGCCATGCTACGCGAAGTTCATGGCCGTCCCCAACTACACCTACCTGAAGCTCAAGATGTCGGGCCCCAACGGGGTCATCACCGTCGGCCCCACGTACAAACACGCGTTCGAATGCGACGTGGAGTGCGTGGAGTACGCCGAGGCCCTCGCCGAGTCCGAGGCCCTCATCGCTGACCTGGAGAACCTCTCCAGAGAGGTGCCAGACGTGAAGCGACACGCCGGCAACTTCGAGCCAGCGGAGACGGTTAAGGCCGTCCCTCTCGACCCCAGTGGCGACACCTCCAAGCAGATCCGGATCGGTTCCGGGCTCGACCCCAAATAGGAAGCAGTGCTTGTCGACTTTCTCCGCGCAAACGCCGACGTCTTTGCGTGGAGTCCCTCGGACATGCCCGGCATACCGAGGGATGTCGCCGAGCACTCGCTGGATATTCGGGCCGGAGCCCGACCGGTCAGGCAGCCTCTGCGCCGATTCGACGAGGAGAAGCGCAGAGTGATAGGCGAGGAGATCCACAAGCTAATGGCAGCAGGGTTCATCAAAGAGGTATTCCATCCCGGATGGCTTGCCAACCCTGTGCTTGTGAGAAAGAAAGGGGGGAAATGGCGGATGTGTGTAGACTACACTGGTCTCAACAAAGCATGTCCGAAGGTTCCCTACCCTCTACCTCGCATCGATCAAATCGTGGATTCCACTGCTGGGTGCGAAACCCTGTCTTTCCTCGATGCCTACTCAGGGTATCATCAAATCAAGATGAAAGAGTCCGACCAGCTCGTGACTTCTTTCATCACGCCCTTCGGCATGTACTGCTATGTCACCATGCCGTTCGGTTTGAGGAACGTGGGTGCGACGTACCAGCGGTGCATGAACCATGTGTTCGGCGAACACATCGGTCGTACGGTCGAGGCCTACGTCGATGACATCGTAGTCAAGACAAGGAAAGCCTCTGACCTTCTCTCCGACCTTGAAGTGACATTCCGGTGTCTCAAGGCAAAGGACGTCAAGCTCAATCCCGAGAAGTGTGTCTTCGGGGTGCCCCGAGGCATGCTCCTGGGGTTCATCGTCTCCGAGCGGGGCATCGAAGCCAACCCGGAGAAGATCGCCGCCATCACCAGCATGGGGCCCATCAAGGACTTAAAAGGTGTACAGAGGGTCATGGGATGTCTCGCGGCCTTGAGCCGTTTCATCTCACACCTCGGCGAAAGAGGCCTGCCTCTGTACCGCCTCTTAAGGAAGGTCGAGTGCTTCACTTGGACCCCTGAGGCCGAGGAAGCTCTCGGGAGCCTGAAGGCGCTCCTCACCAAGGCGCCTATCTTGGTACCCCCAGCTGATGGAGAAGCCCTCTTGGTCTACGTCGCCGCGACCACTCAGGTGGTTAGCGCCGCGATCGTGGTCGAAAGGCAAGAAGAGGGGCATGCATTGCCCGTTCAGAGGCCAGTTTACTTCGTCAGCGAGGTGCTGTCCGAAACCAAGATCCGCTACCCACAAGTTCAGAAGCTACTGTACGCAGTGATCCTGACGAGGCGAAAGTTGCGACATTACTTCGAGTCTCATCCGGTAATTGTGGTGTCATCCTTCCCCCTGGGGGAGATCATCCAGTGCCGAGAGGCCTCGGGCAGGATCGCAAAGTGGGCGGTGGAAATCATGGGCGAGACAATCTCGTTCGCCCCTCGGAAGGCCATCAAGTCCCAGGTATTGGCGGACTTCGTAGCCGAATGGGTCGACACCCAGCTGCCGACGGCTCCGATCCAACCGGAGCTCTGGACCATGTTTTTCGACGGGTCGCTGATGAAGACGGGAGCCGGCGTGGGCCTGCTCTTCGTCTCGCCCCTCGGGAAACACCTACGCTACGTGCTGCGCCTCCATTTCCCGGCGTCCAGCAATGTGGCTGAGTACGAAGCTCTGATCAACGGATTGCGAATCGCCATCGAGCTAGGGGTCCGACGCCTCGACGCTCGCGGCGACTCACAGCTCGTCATCGACCAAGTCATGAAGAACTCCCACTGCCGCGACCCGAAGATGGAGGCCTACTGCGATGAGGTTCGGCGCCTGGAAGACAAGTTCTACGGGCTCGAGCTTAACCACATCGCCCGGCGCTACAACGAGACTGTGGACGAGCTGGCAAAAATAGCCTCGGGGCGAACGACGGTTCCCCCGGACGTCTTCTCCTGGGATCTGCACCAACCCTCCGTCAAGATCAACGACACGCCCGAGTCCGAGGTACCCTCGGCCCAGCTCGAGGCGTCCTCGGTTCAGCCCGAGGTACCCTCGGCCCCCGAGGGCGAGGCGCTGCGCATCGAGGAGGAGCGGAGCGGGGTCACGCCTGATCGAGATTGGCAGACCCCGTACCTTCAATATCTCCGCCAAGGAGAGCTACCCCTCGACCAAGCCGAGGCTCGGCGGGTAGCGCGACGCGCCAAGTCGTTCGTCTTGCTGGGCGATGAGAAGGAGCTCTACCACCGCAGCCCCTCGGGCATCCTCCAGCGATGCATCTCCATCGCCGAAGGTCAGGAACTCCTGCAAGAGATACACTCGGGGGCTTGCGGCCATCATAGTGCCTCGAGCCCTCGTCGGGAACGCTTTTCGGCAAGGCTTCTACTGGCCGACGGCGGTGGCTGACGCCACTAGAATTGTCCGCACCTGCGAAGGGTGTCAATTCTATGCGAAGCAGACCCACCTGCCCGCTCAGGCTCTGCAGACGATACCCATCACCTGGCCCTTCGCTGTGTGGGGTCTGGACCTCGTCGGCCCTCTGTAGAAGGCGCCCGGGGGCTACACGCACCTACTGGTCGCCGTCGACAAATTCTCCAAGCGGATCGAGGTCCGACCCCTGAACAGCATCAGGTCCGAGCAGGCGGTGGCGTTCTTCACCAACATCATCCATCGCTTCGGGGTCCCAAACTCCATCATCACCGACAACGGCACCCAGTTCACCGGTAGAAAATTCTTGGATTTTTGCGAGGATCACCACATCCGGGTGGACTGGGCTGCCGTAGCTCATCCCATGTCGAATGGGCAAGTAGAGCGTGCCAACGGCATGATTCTACAAGGACTCAAGCCTCGGATTTACAACAACCTCAACAAGTTCAGCAAGCGATGGATGAAGGAACTCCCCTCGGTGGTCTGGAGCCTGAGGACAACGCCGAGCCGGGCCACGGGTTTCACGCCGTTCTTCCTGGTCTACGGGGCCGAGGCCGTCTTGCCCACTGACCTGGAATACGGCTCCCCGAGGACGAGGGCCTACGACAATCAAAGCAACCAAGCTAGCCGAGAAGACTCGCTGGACCAGCTGGAAGAGGCTCGGGACAGGGTCTTACTACACTCGGCGCGGTATCAGCAGTCCCTGTGACGCTACCACGCCCGAGGGGTCCGACCCCGAGACCTCCAGGTGGGCGACCTGGTGCTTCGGCTGCGGCAAGACGCCCGAGGGAGGAACAAGCTCACCCCCCCTGGGAGGGGCCGTTCGTCATCGCCAAAGTTCTGAAGCCCGGAACGTACAAGCTGGCCAACAGTCAAGGCGAGGTCTACGACAACGCTTGGAACATCCAACAGCTACGTCGCTTCTACCCTTAAGATGTTCCCAAGTTGTTCATATACCTCGCACCCACACAAAGTTTAGTCAACAAGGAAGGGTCGGCCTCGCCTCGGCAAAGCCCGACCCTCCCTCGGGGGCTAAAAGGGGGGAAACCCCCTCTGCGTCAAAATTTTCCTCAAAAAAAAATCTCTTTTACCAGAATATCTTTCGAGCTTTTTGACTACTTCGAAAAGTGGGTCCTGGAAACGACGGAGTACACGTAAGCAGCCAAGGCTGACCGAGCCGAGGGACTCCTACGCCTCCGGGATACGGATACCTCACTCATCACCTTCTGCGATAAGTAACTCGCGTTCGGATAAAGTGGCTCCACGGATCGAACAAGTCTTTACGTTCGGAAGCCCTTCTGCCGAAGCGATCCTTCGAGCCTTCTCGACCGAGTCGGTGACAGGGCCTCATGGACGGGTGAAAGTACGCGTAAGCGGCAAGGCCGACCGAGCCGAGGGACTCCCACGCCTCCGGGATACGGATACCTCACTCATCACCTTCCGCGAGAAGCAACTCTCGCTCGCACTAACATCCCTGTTACCGACAAGAAGTCCAGATACTCGAAACAAGAGGAAAAGAGACGCAGCTTTACAACGTAGCGAGGGTGTGTGTTCTGGCCTCGATGGCCGCACAAGGCACACGCTACAAGAAAATCTGATCCGGCAGGCTCGGGTCTTGACGCTGGAAGGGGGCAGCAACACCCTCGGCATCGACGGCAACTTCGGCGAGGCCCGACCTAGCCTCGGACAGCGACGCGGTCCGAGGGTCTCCGCTCCGAAGGACGACGTCATCACCACGCCCGGGCAATCGCTGCCAGGGACTTCTCCGGGAATCCGGCCCGAGCAGGCGGCTCGGCCGGTTACCCCTGGGGCCTCGGCCAACCATCTTCCGAGGGCGCCAGCCCGGTCCGAAGCCTCGGCTGATCAACTCCGACGTCGATCCTGCCAACGGACAACCCGGCTAGGCTCCGGCCAACCAGGTTTCATTTTTGAGCCAACTCCGCCTCTGTTCATACTGATATCGCTACCCCTGGCCTCGGCTCGTCGAAGAGCGGCCGAGGGGTCTCTTTAACTAAGCTAGAGGAACCTCGGACAGCAAGGCCGACCGAGCCGAGGGACTCCTACGCCTCTGGGATACGGATACCTCACTCGTCACCTTGACACGGGGCGACTCATGCTTGGTGAAGCGGTTCAGATAATCAGCAGACGAGTCTTAGTGCTCAAAAATGAGGAAAAAACACGGCTCCGTGCCGAAGTTACATACATGTTCAGGCCCCGAAAGCCGAAATGAACAAAAAACACTGGCACTCGAAGTGCCATTACAAACGGAACTCCGGTTCCGTCTCCACGGGTATGGACAACCTCCCCGCCGGGGAAGCCCGTGGAGCGACAAGCTCTGGGCGAATCACCAGCAAAACGCGGGACGCCCCCAAGCATCCCGGCAGATCCTCGCAGCCGTCCTCGCCGCGAATGCGAGGAAGAGGACGGAATGTTGCATCCTAGCTGGGCAGCAACAGTTCGCCTTCCCCGGCATGGCTGGAGGACGTCTCCGTCGTAGGGCTAAAGGGCGATTGCCACCACCAGAAGCTGGAAGAAGAGGTGGTCCGCCGACCCGCGCAGGAGGTGGAGCCCCGGCTCGCCTCGCTCCCCGCCCCAGCGAGGATGACGAACACCCTCAACACTGAGGGCGGGACCGAGATCACAGCCCGGTTTGCCTCTTCCCATCCAGGAGCTGGAGGTCACCGTCTTGGGTGACCACCAGCGGAGGGGAGCAACCGGGCTGTGCGATGAAAATCCTTGAAGCCGAACGATGGCTGAAAGGTACCAACTCCCACGGAGTTGCGTTCCTCCAACGATGGGGCGAAAAGACGGCGGTTTCCCCCATCCGGGGGCTTGGAAGGTGGAAAGATACGGTGCATAAGGGAGCAAGAAGACATGGTCGCCTTACGAAAGGGGTCGCCCCCCTTTTAAAGGCGACTCTCCCTGCTTGCACCCCCGACCGTCACGGGCTGAGTCTTCTCCAACACGCTCCAAAGCCCTCCCCTGCGGCGCGGGGGCTGGGTCCCGCATGTCATGCAGACCGGCTCCGAGCAGAAGAAGCCAAACCGCCGCGCGTGGTGCACGCAACCGCCCAGCGGTTACAAGTGACCCTCCACTTTTGCCCAGGCCAACGGGCGAAAGGGGCGGGCAGCCATGCAGGCGGCATGCAACCGCGCCAAGTGGACGCGCTTCTCCGACTCCCGACACGCCAGCATGGAGGCCCAGGCCCACGCGTCGCGCGACCGGCGCGTCGGATGCTGCATGCAAGCAACTGTACCGCCTGTGCCACCACCGCGCCTCCTCGATTGCGGAACCAATACCGCGACTCGAGGCGACCCAGCGCGCGACCAAGCAGCGCCAGCCTGACGCAGCGGTCAACGCGGTCAAAAGCGGGCCGGCAGTAATGACGGTGGTAGGCGCGCGGGAGCAGCGGTCACGTCGTCAGCCAAGCTCACGTCCCATCCGGAGGCAGCGAGAGAACCCCCTCTCACAGCGTGAAGACAACGCGCCCGAGATCCGTTCCTCGAACGGCTCGCGCACGCGCAACGGCAGCCCCGCCAACTACTCGCCCCGTCGCATCTACTCCGTGGCTGGACAGGCGGCGCTTCTGGCAGGCGCAGCGGGCGACGCTTCACCTTCGCCGAAACAACCGCGCCAAAAAAGGTACGCCGCGTTGTTCGGTTTCGCATCCTTTTTCCTTTTTTCCTCTTTCTCTATCTCTTGCGACAGGGACCGGGAAAGGGGGATACCCCGAAAGGGATCCTTCCCCGTGAAGGAACTAGGCTCCGAGCCTCCTTACTGATCAGAGGTTCGAAGGCTGGCCCCCCGAAGGGTTCAACAGCCGCCTCAGATCGCGTGGGCCCTACACCCACTACTGGTCAGAGGTTCGAAGGCCGGCCCCCCGAAGGGTTCCATGGCCGCCTCAGGCTACTCGGGCTCCGCGCCCATTACTGATCAGGGGTTCGAAGGCTGGCCCCCGAAGGGTTCACAGTCGCCTCAGACACTGAGCGAGGGATGACCAGGGGTACGTTCGATACATAACCAAGGCTCGGGCTGCGCTCCCGAGGTACCCTAGGACATTTCCGGGACCAGCGGGAGCGATCTTGTAACGGAATCCCATCGGAGGGAGGCATCGAGCCCTCGGACCCCGTCGCCAGGGGACCGGGTCTGGCAGATCACCCGCAGGTACTTTTGGGCGTGCCTCTGGGCCCCTAGCCGACCCCCAACGAACGGGGCACGGACGTCCACTCGGATTACCCGCTTGCAGCTCACCGGAGACACCATGTTCGGTGCCCATATCGAGGGTAACATGGCGCTCTCCCCCCCCTCCTTGCGGAAAGGCGACGTAGGGGCGTATGTAAAAAAACCGAGTCTGTCCCTGATCGCCCTCTCGCCCTGTGCGGAGGCTCGGGGGCTGCTCTCGCAAACCCGGCTTCGGCCGAACCGTTGATAGCGTCAACATACCAGCCCGAGAACTTGGGCCCCGACCGTGCACCCGGGCTACGGCCAGTTCGCATGAGGGAACCACCAGACCAGCCGAAGCATTACGCAAGGCATTAAGACCTCGAAGGAGTGAAACCACTCCTCCGAGGCCTCGGGGGCTACACCCGGCGGGTGCGCTCGCGCGCACCCACCGGAACAAAATGCAACCGAGAAAGGCTGGTCCCCTTGCAAAAAAGTGCGACGAAAGCCTCCAAGCGAGTGCTAACACTCCCTTCGAGGCTCGAGGGCTACTGTTGGGGACCATAATTAGGGGTACCCTCAAGACGCCTAATTCTCAGCTGGTAACCCCCATCAGCATAAAGCTGCAGAGGCCTGATGGGTGCGATTAAGTCAGGGATCAGTCCATACGAGCGACTCGATCACGGCTCGCCCGAGCCTAGCCTCGGGCAAGGGCAGCCGACCCCGAGGGGTTTCCGTCTCGCCCGAGGCCCCCCTTTTAACGGCGGACACATCTCCGGCTCGCCCGAGGCCTTGCCTTCGCTAAGAAGCAACCCTGACTAAATCGCCGCGCCGACCGACCAAGTCGCAGGAGCATTTAACGCAAAGGTAGCCTGACACCTTTATCCTGACGCGCGCCCCCCGGCAGAGCTGAAGTGACCGCCGTCACTTCGCCGCTCCACTGACCGGTCTGACAGAAGGACAGCGCCGCCTGCGCCATTCCGACTGCAGTGCCACTTGACAGAGTGAGACTGACAGGCAGTCAGGCCTTACCAAAGGCGCCATAGGAAGCTCCGCCCGACCCAGGGCTCGGACTCGGGCTAAGGCCCCGGAAGACGGCGAACTCCGCTCCGCCCGACCCAGGGCTCGGACTCGGGCTAAGGCCCCGGAAGACGGCGAACTCCGCTCCGCCCGACCCAGGGCTCGGACTCGGGCTAAGGCCCCAGAAGACGGCGAACTTCGCTCCACCCGACCCAGGGCTCGGACTCGGGCTAAGGCCCCGGAAGACGGCGAACTCCGCTCCGCCCGACCCAGGGCTCGGACTCGGGCTAAGGCCCCAGAAGACGGCGAACTCCGCTCCGCCCGACCCAGGGCTCGGACTCGGGCTAGGCCCTAGAAGACGACGAACTCCGCTTCGCCCGACCCCAGGGGCCGGACTCCGCCCTGGCCTCTGCCGAACGACCTCCACCTCGCCCGACCCAGGAGCTCGGGCTCGGCCTCGGCCATGAAAGACAGACTCGACCTCGGCTTCGGAGGAGCCTCCACGTCGCCCGATCTAGGGCACAAGCCCGCCACGTCAACAGGAAGCGCCATCATCACCCTACCCCGAGCCGACTCGGGCCGCAGAGAACAAGACCGGTGTCCCATCTGGCCAGCTCCGCCAGATAGGCAATGATGGCGCCCCGCTAGCCCCGTGACGACGGCGGCTCTCAGCTACCTTACGGAAGCAGGGGGACGTCAGCAAGGACCCAGCCGCTCCGACAGCTGTCCCTCCGCCAGGCTCCGTTGCTCCTCCGACAGCCACGACACCACACCAGCTGGGTGCCAAGATCTCTCCGGCTGCCACATTGGCATGTACTTAGGGCGCTGGCTCTCCCCCGCTAGACATGTAGCACTCTGCTACACCCCCATTGTACACCTGGATCCTCTCCTTACGCCTATAAAAGGAAGGACCAGGGCCTTCTTAGAGAAGGTTGGTCGCGCGGGGACGAGGACGGGATAGGCGCTCTCTTGGGGCCGCTCGCTTCCCTCACCCGCGTGGACGCTTGTAACCCCCTATTGCAAGCGCACCCGACCTGGGCGCGGGACGAACACGAAGGCCGTGGGATTTCCACCTCTCTCACGCCCGTCTCCGGCCACCTCGCTTTCCCCCCTTCGCGCTCGCCCACGCGCTCGACCCATCTGGGCTGGGGCACGCGGCACACTCACTCGTCGACTTAGGGACCCCCCGGTCTCGAAACGCCGACACTTGTGACGTCAACATATGCGTGAAAATAGATCCTAGCACACATATGCTATGCACCCGGCTCTTTCCATAGAAACGGGTGTGACAATAGATAAAAAAAACTATATTTATAATATAAAATAAACATAGTTAGATTTTGTAAGATATATTCTTTAATATAATTATTTGATGTTATAAATATGAATATATTATTTATATATTTAGAAACGTTAACAAAAATTGTAAATTGTAATTGTATTTTTTTGAATACCTGGAATCTTAACATATACCATGTGTTTAGTTGCCTGTATTAAGAGAGATAGATTCTTCACATGCATTGACTATGGATCAGTATGTGTTTGATTCATTGTATCTAGGAGCCCGATCATGTATACACCGTTGTATTGTAGGCTCATTTAGTTGCATCTGCATAAACGCAAAATCACCGGTGTATTGTAGACACATTTAGTTGCATCTGTATAAACGTAAAATCGCTCGTGTCCAATGGACTAGGCTGCCGTGAGTCAGAGTGCGCGCAATCACCTATCCAATCATAGGGATAATGAGTCATTACTCACTGGACCCGCGCTTCTACAATCATCCTTCGGTCAATGGGCAGAGTGACCCACGTGTGAGCAGGAGACAGAGCACGGCCTCTACGTGGAACAAGACTGTGCGTATGTCGGCCGGCGAGACAACGTCAGCTCGCAGCTGGGCCGTACCACGCGTTCCCGTCCAAAGGAAACTGAACAACCGCTGCACGTCTCCAAAGTGCATCATGGATCGGGGAGATCGGCAGCCCATGCGAATGCTAACCGAAAGCATACATTGCTTCCTGCACACCAAAAATGCACCAAAGAAAAAAAAAAATCTGGATGGTGATGAAAGGGCTCGGTTGAATCAGGTTCCTCCTGTGAATATATCGAGGCATGTTTTCTTTGCTCATTATATGCTCAAAGTTTGCCGTCGCAAAAAGAAATTATAACAACCTCAATCAGGTGTTTAGATACACCGTGACCATGTCATGGCCATTTTTCCTACGCTGCTATCCTAGGTGTATAAGAATATGCTTCACATTAAGACAAAACCTAAGATAGAAAAAAACACTTGTGACTTCGTACATATAGGACGCGTGTGGTTGCCTTCCTTATAGATGTAGCTGCATCTATGCATGCAAAAAACAACGTTTGTTTGGTCTCTTGTATCACAGAAGACAAACTAGTATAGAGCTTAAACCAGCGCGAGCCAGGTCCAGCGTAAACACCTCACGCGGGCAGTTTGAGTAGAGCGGGACTGTCGGCCACGTGTCCCAGAAGGGAAAATGCTGAGAAACTACATCAACGAGTCTGGACCCCCACAAGTGGGGCCTATATCCCTGCGTATGCCTTTCGGACCCCATAGACAGGTCCTAGACCTACACATGTACTGTCTGGACCCTCATGGGCAGGTCTTGAACCCTTGCGTATTCAGTCAAGACCTCCATGGATGGGTCCTTCGTCCGAATCTCGCACAAGGGTCTCGAACCTCTATGTCTGACATCTGAACCCTGCGAGGTGGGACCTAAGTCTTCAGGCTAGCAGGCGTCTTTGGTTCTCTCTCTCCGCTCGGGCTTGGGTCCGGTACCATAACGCGGCTCATTGGCACATGGTCTCCTTCACTCACGTCGCCGTCGTCAACCTGCCACCTCCTCTCCTTCACTCACGTCGCCACCATCAACCCCTCTCTTCACGCTGCCATCACCATGACACCATCGATCCCTTTTCTCCACGGTATTCGTAGCGTTAGAACAACTATATACTAGTGATAACCCACGAGTTGTTTCTACGAATATTTGTGGATTCCAAATGGAATAAAATCTACGTTAGGCTAGTCCCTCGCAAAATAAAAGGAAGAAGCACTACTACAGCATACCTCTGTACAGGCGGTTTGGTTCGCCTCTACACAGGCGGTTCCAGGAACCGCTTGTGGTGCACCGCCTGTGATGTAAAACAACATCACAGGCGGTCAATCAAAAACCGCCTGTGAAAAACACAGATTACAGGCGGTCTAGTTCAAAGGAACTGAAAGGGAAATGTGCCCTTGGGCCATTTCTAAGTATTTTGGTGATTGAGTGCCAACACATGTGCTTAATTGTGAATTTATGTCAATGGATGAACAAGGTGCAAATCATGAAGTAAAGGTATGTTTCTAAGCCTTGGTACATTGGTTTTGTATACTAATATACTTGTCAAAGTGTTAGAAACAGAAAAGAAGAAAGGTGCAAATGACTTGGCTGTGTACAGCCAAGGCTCTGCTCGGTCTGGCACACCGGACTGTCCGGTGTGCACCGGACAGTGTCCGGTGCGCCAGGCTGACTCGGCGCGAACAGGCCGCTCTCGGGAATTCGCTGACGGCGTACGGCTAAAATTCACCGGACTGTCCGGTGTGCACCGGACTGTCCGGTGAGCCAACGGTCGGCCGGGCCAACGGTCGGCCGCGCAATCTGCGCGGGACACGTGGCCGAGCCAACGGCTAGAAGAAGGCACCGGACTGTCCGGTGTGCACCGGACATGTCCGGTGCGCCAACGGCTCCAGATCTGCCAACGGTCTGCAACGGTCGGCTTCGCTGTTTAAGGAAACAAATCGGGCACCGGACAGTGTCCGGTGTGCACCGGACTGTCTGGTGCCCCCGACGACAGAAGGCAAGGATGGCCTTCCAGATTTGCTCTCAACGGCTCCTAACTGCCTTGGGGCTATAAAAGGGGCCCCTAGGCGCATGGAGGAGAGATCCAAGCAACCTTTGAGCATTCTTGATCATCCACACTCAGTCTCTGCGCATTCGTTTGTGATTTTAAGTGATTCGAGCTCCGTTCTAGTGAGAACCTTGAGATAGTCATTCGAGCTCGATTCTTGGCCGTGTGTGTGCGCGTTTCGCTGTGGATTTGTGTGTGTTGCTTCCCTCCCTTACTCTGTGCTTCTTTGTGATCATATACTTGTAAGGGCAAGAGACTCCAAGTTGTGGAGATTCCTTGCAAACGGGATATTGAAAGGCAAAACAAAACACCGTGGTATTCAAGTTGGTCTTTGGACCGCTTGAGAGGGGTTGATTGCAACCCTCGTCCGTTGGGACGCCACAACGTGGAGTAGGCAAGCGTTGGTCTTGGCCGAACCACGGGATAAACCACTGTGCCCTCTCTGTGATTGATCTTCTGTGGTTATTGTGTTTTGTTGAGACTTCTCTTTAGCCACTTGGCAATAATCGTGCTAACACTTAACAAGTTTTTGTGACTATAAGTTTAAGTTTCACAGGATCACCTATTCACCCCCCCTCTAGGTGCTCTCAATTGGTATCAGAGCCGTTCTCTTCACAAAGGGACTAACCACCCGAAGAGATGGATCCTAAGGGGAAGGGTATTGTGATCAACGACAAAGAGAAGGAATCCTTCGTCAACGAGCCGAAGGATGACAAGCCTACCGACTCCGGCTCGGGTCATAGACGGAAGGAAGGGAAGAAGAAGAAGACAAGGCGCATCAAGGAGATCGTCTACTACGACGACAGTGATGAATCTACTTCCCAAAAGGACGAGGACCACAACGACTACGAGAGAAGGAAACCGGTTAATTCGAACTTTTCTTTTGACTACTCTCGTATTCCGCAAAGTTCAAATTCACATTTGCTCTCCATTCCACTCGGCAAGCCCCCACACTTTGATGGAGAGGACTACGGATTTTGGAGCCACAAAATGCGTAGTCACCTATTCTCTCTCCATCCTAGTATATGGGAGATTGTAGAGAGTGGAATGCACTTTGATAGCTCGGATAGTCCCATGTTCATTAATGAACAAATTCATAAGAATGCACAAGCTACTACTGTTCTTCTAGCTTCTTTGTGCAGGGATGAATACCATAAAGTAAGCGGCTTGGATAACGCCAAGCAGATCTGGGACACCCTCAAGATTTCTCATGAGGGGAACGACGTCACCTTGCTCACCAAGATGGAGTTGGTGGAGGGAGAGCTTGGACGGTTCGCGATGATAAGAGGCGAGGAGCCGACGCAAACATACAACCGGCTCAAGACCCTTATTAACAAGATAAGGAGCTACGGGAGCACGCGATGGACGGACCACGACGTCGTCCGCCTAATGCTAAGGTCATTTACCGTTCTTGATCCTCATTTGGTGAACAATATACGTGAAAATCCCAGGTACACCAAGATGTCGCCCGAAGAAGTTCTTGGGAAATTCGTCAGCGGGCGAATGATGATCAAGGAGGCGAGGTACGTGGACGACGCCTTGAATGGACCGATCAACGAGCCGCAACCTCTTGCTCTCAAGGCAACGAGGAGCAAGGAGGCACTACCGAGCAAGGTGGCGCAAGTTGAGGCAGCCGGGCTAAATAATGAGGAGATGGCCCTCATCATTAAGCGCTTCAAGACGGCGCTTAAGGGTCGCAAGGGACAGCCAAGCAAGACCAAGACAAAGGAGAAGCGCTCGTGCTTCAAATGTGGTAAGATTGGTCATTTCATTGCTAACTGTCCCGATAATGAAAGTGACCAGGAAAAGGGGAACAAAAGGGAGAAGAAGAAACATTACAAGAAGGCCAAGGGCGAGGCACATATCGGAAAGGAGTGGGATTCGGATTGCTCCTCCTCCGACTCCGACAATGAAGGACTCGCCGCCACCGCCTTCAACAAGTCGTCCCTCTTCCCCAACGAGCGTCACACTTGCCTCATGGCAAGGGAAAAGAAAGTAAGCACTCATGATACTAGTACTTATGCTTCTTCAAGTGAGGATGAGTCTAGTGATGATGATGAGATAGATTACTCATGCTTATTCAAGGGATTAGATAGATCTAAAATTAATAAGATTAATGAGTTGATTGATGCTTTGAATGACAAGAATAGATTACTAGAAAAACAAGAGGATCTTTTATATGAGGAACATGATAAATTTGTTAGTGCATAAAATTCTCTTGCTCTAGAAATTAAAAGAAATGAGATGCTTTCTAGTGAATTATCTACTTGTCATGAAACTATCTCTACTTTAAAAGGTGTTAACAATGATTTAAATGCTAAACTAGTAGAAGCAAATAAATCTAACTCTTGTGTTGAACATGTTGAAATTTGTACTAGGTGTAAGGATGTTGATATTAATGCTTGTTGTGAACACCTAGTTTCAATTTCCAAACTAAGTGATGAATTGGCTAGTCTTAATGCCCAACTTAAGACTAGCAAAAGTGAATTTGATAAGTTAAAATTTGCAAGGGATGCCTATACAATTGGAAGACATCCCTCAATTAAGGATGGTCTTGGCTTCAAAAGAGAGGCCAAGAACTTAATAAGCCATAAGGCTCCCATTCCCGCCAAGGAGAAAGGGAAGGCCCCTATGGCCAGTAGCGCTAAAAAGAACCATGCTTTTATGTATAATGATAAGAGACATGCTAGAAATGCTTATAATGGTTTTGATTCACATGTTTATGATTCTCATGCCATGTTTGCTTCTAGTTCTTCCTATAAGCATGATAGAGATATGTGTAGGAGAAATGTTGTGCATATGCCTAGGAGAAATTTTGCTCATGTTCCTAGAAAAGTTGTGAACAAACCTTCTACCATTTATTATGCTTGCAATGCTCCCTTTGCTATTTGTAGAAAGGGTAAGAAGGTAATTGCTAGGAAGTTAGGGGCAAGATGCAAGGGAGATAAAACTTGCATTTGGGTCCCTAAGGATATTTGTGCTAACCTTGCAGGACCCAACATGAGTTGGGTACCTAAGACCCAAGCCTAAATTTGCCTTGCAGGTTTATGCATCCGGGGGTTCAAGCTGGATTATCGACAGCGGATGCACAAACCATATGACGGGGGAGAAGAAGATGTTCACCTCCTACGTCAAAAATAAGGATTCCCAAGATTCAATTATATTCGGTGATGGGAATCAAGGCAAGGTAAAAGGGTTAGGTAAAATTGCAATTTCTAATGAGCACTCAATCTCAAATGTGTTTTTAGTTGAGTCTCTTGGTTACAATTTGCTATCTGTTAGTCAACTGTGCAATATGGGATATAATTGTTTATTTACAAATGTAGATGTGTCTGTCTTTAGAAGATGTGATGGTTCACTAGCTTTTAAGGGTGTACTAGACGGCAAGCTTTACTTAGTTGATTTTGCAAAAGAAGAGGCCGGTCTAGATGCATGCTTAATGGCTAAGACTTGCATGGGCTGGCTGTGGCATCGCCGCTTAGCACATGTGGGGATGAAGAACCTCCACAAGCTTCTAAAGGGAGAACACGTGATAGGTCTAACAAATGTTTATTTCGAAAAAGATAGACCTTGTGCAGCTTGTCAGGCAGGTAAACAAGTGGGAGGAGCACATCATAGCAAGAATGTGATGACCACGTCAAGACCTCTGGAGCTGCTGCATATGGACCTCTTCGGACCCGTCGCCTATCTAAGCATAGGAGGAAGTAAGTATGGTCTAGTTATTGTTGATGACTTTTCCCGCTTCACTTGGGTGTTCTTTTTGCAGGATAAGTCTGAAACCCAAGAGACCCTCAAGCGCTTCCTCAGGAGAGCTCAAAATGAGTTTGAGCTCAAGGTGAAGAAGATTAGGAGCGACAACGGGTCCGAGTTCAAGAACCTTCAAGTGGAGGAGTTTCTTGAGGAGGAAGGGATCAAGCACGAGTTCTCCGCTCCCTACACACCACAGCAAAATGGTGTGGTAGAGAGGAAGAACAGGACGCTAATCGATATGGCGAGGACGATGCTTGGAGAGTTCAAGACCCCCGAGTGTTTTTGGTCGGAAGCTGTGAACACGGCTTGCCACGCCATCAACAGGGTCTATCTTCATCGACTCCTCAAGAAGACTTCGTATGAGCTACTAACCGGTAACAAACCCAATGTATCGTACTTTCGTGTATTTGGGAGCAAGTGCTACATTCTAGTGAAGAAGGGTAGAAATTCTAAGTTTGCTTCCAAAGCTGTAGAAGGGTTTTTATTAGGTTAAGATTCAAATACAAAGGCGTATAGAGTCTTCAACAAATCATCGGGTTTGGTTGAAGTCTCTAGCGACGTTGTATTTGATGAGACTAATGGCTCTCCAAGAGAGCAAGTTGTTGATTGTGATGATGTAGATGAAGAAGATGTTCCAACGGCCGCTTTACGAACCATGGCGATTGGAGACGTTCGGCCACAGGAACAAGATGAACGAGATCAACCTTCTTCCTCAACAACGATGCATCCCCCAACTCAAGACGATGAACAGGTTCATCAAAAGGAGGTGTGTGATCAAGGGGGAGCACAAGATGATCATGTGATGGAGGAAGAAGCGCAACCGGCACCTCCAACCCAAGTTCGAGCGATGATTCAAAGGGATCATCCCGTCGACCAAATTCTGGGTGACATTAGCAAGGGAGTAACTACTCGGTCTCGACTAGTTAATTTTTGTGAACATTACTCTTTTGTCTCCTCTATTGAGCCTTTCAGGGTAGAGGAGGCCTTGCTAGATCCGGATTAGGTGTTGGCCATGCAGGAGGAACTTAACAACTTCAAGCGCAATGAAGTTTGGACGCTGGTGCCTCGTCCCAAGCAAAATGTTGTGGGAACCAAGTGGGTTTTCCGCAACAAACAGGACGAGCACGGGGTGGTGACGAGGAACAAGGCTCGACTTGTGGCAAAAGGTTATGCCCAAGTCGCAGGTTTGGACTTTGAGGAGACTTTTGCTCCTGTGGCTAGGCTAGAATCAATTCGTATCTTGCTAGCATATGCCGCTCACCATTCTTTCAGGTTGTACCAAATGGATGTGAAGAGCGCTTTCCTTAACGGACCAATAAAGGAGGAGGTGTACGTAGAGCAACCCCCTGGCTTCGAGGATGAGAGGTACCCCGACCACGTGTGTAAGCTCTCTAAGGCGCTCTATGGACTTAAACAAGCCCCAAGAGCATGGTATGAATGCCTTAGAGATTTCTTAATTGCTAATGCTTTCAAGGTTGGGAAAGCCGATCCAACTCTTTTCACTAAGACTTGTGATGGTGATTTGTTTGTGTGCCAAATTTATGTCGATGACATAATATTTGGTTCTACTAACCAAAAGTCTTGTGAAGAGTTTAGCAGGGTGATGACGCAGAAATTCGAGATGTCGATGATGGGCGAGTTGAACTACTTCCTTGGGTTCCAAGTGAAGCAACTCAAGGACGGCACCTTCATCTCCCAAACAAAGTACACGCAAGATCTGCTAAAGAGGTTTGGAATGAAGGACGCCAAGCCTGCAAAGACGCCGATGGGAACCGACGGACACACCGACCTCAACAAAGGAGGTAAGTCCGTTGATCAAAAAGCATACCGGTCCATGATAGGTTCTTTGCTTTACTTATGTGCTAGTAGACCGGATATTATGCTTAGCGTATGCATGTGTGCTAGATTTCAATCCGATCCTAAGGAGTGTCACTTGGTGGCGGTAAAGCGAATTCTTAGATATTTAGTCGCTACGCCTTGCTTCGGGATCTGGTATCCAAAGGGGTCTAACTTTGACTTGATTGGGTACTCAGATTCCGACTATGCTGGATGTAAGGTCGATAGGAAGAGTACATCGGGGACGTGCCAATTCTTAGGAAGGTCCCTGGTGTCATGGAACTCTAAGAAACAAACCTCCGTTGCCCTATCCACCGCTGAGGCCGAGTATGTTGCCGCAGGACAGTGTTGCGCGCAACTACTTTGGATGAGGCAAACCCTCCGGGACTTTGGCTACAATCTGAGCAAAGTCCCACTCCTATGTGACAATGAGAGTGCTATCCGAATAGCGGAAAATCCTGTTGAGCACAGCCGCACAAAGCACATAGACATCCGGCATCACTTTTTGAGAGACCACCAGCAAAAGGGAGATATCGAAGTGTTTTATGTTAGCACCGAGAACCAGCTAGCCGATATCTTTACCAAGCCTTTAGATGAGAAGACCTTTTGCATGTTGCGTAGTGAGCTCAATATCTTAGATTCGCGGAACTTGGATTGAAATGTAGCATACATGTGTTTATGCCCTTGATCATGTTCATTCTACATTTTGTTGCTTATTATGGTGCTCAAGTTGTACGAACACTCCCTGGACCTCACAAGTCCGTTGCAAAGTGATGCACATGTTTAGGGGGAGATGTGTTACAACTTGACCCTTTGAGACTAACCATATGCTTGAGTTTGCTTGATTTAGTCTCGAAGGAAAATTGAAAGGGAAAAGGTGGACTTGGACCATGAAAGACTTCCACTGCACTCCGATGAGAGGGTAACTTATTCCAAGTCCATCTCATGAACTCTTATTGCCATTTGCTCTTAATTGAAGATTTTGGTGAGGCAATGGGGTTAAAGGGCCAAGATTGATCCCGTTTTGGTGCTTGATGCCAAAGGGGGAGAAAATAAAGGCCAAAGCGATAAATGGATCAGCTACCACTTGAGAAATTTGAAAATAGTAGAGTAGAGCTTTTGGTTTGTCAAAACTCTTTTGGTTTGTCAAAACTCTTTTATTGTCTCTTTTGGCTTCTTGTGGGGAGAAATAGTAATTATGGAAAAAGGGGGAGTTTTTGAAATCTTTGATCAATCTCTTTTGGAATGACTCTCTTTATGCTTCAACATGTGTGTTTGACTTAGAGATAGAGATTTGAGTTTGATTTCAAAAACAAACCAGGTGGTGGCAAAAGATGATCCATATATGCCAAAATTGAATCAAAATAAATTTAAGTTTTATTTGAAGTAAGTTTGCACTTGTTCTAGTTGCTTTATGTTGTGTTGGCATAAATCACCAAAAAGGGGGAGATTGAAAGGGAAATGTGCCCTTGGGCCCTTTCTAAGTATTTTGGTGATTGAGTGCCAACACATGTGCTTAATTGTGAATTTATGTCAATGGATGAACAAGGTGCAAATCATGAAGTAAAGGTATGTTTCTAAGCCTTAGTACATTGGTTTTGTATACTAATATACTTGTCAAAGTGTTAGAAACAGAAAAGAAGAAAGGTGCAAATGACTTGGCTGTGTACAGCCAAGGCTCTGCTCGGTCTGGCACACCGGACTGTCCGGTGTGCACCGGACAGTGTCCGGTGCGCCAGGCTGACTCGGCGCGAACAGGCCGCTCTCGGGAATTCGCCGACGGCGTACGGCTAAAATTCACCGGACTGTCCGGTGTGCACCGGACTGTCCGGTGAGCCAACGGTCGGCCGGGCCAACGGTCGGCCGCGCAATCTGCGCGGGACACGTGGCCGAGCCAACGGCTAGAAGAAGGCACCGGACTGTCCGGTGTGCACCGGACATGTCCGGTGCGCCAACGGCTCCAGATCTGCCAACGGTCTGCAACGGTCGGCTTCGCTGTTTAAGGAAACAAATCGGGCACCGGACAGTGTCCGGTGTGCACCGGACTGTCCGGTGCCCCCGACGACAGAAGGCAAGGATGGCCTTCCAGATTTGCTCTCAACGGCTCCTAGTTGCCTTGGGGCTATAAAAGGGGCCCTAGGCGCATGGAGGAGAGATCCAAGCAACCTTTGAGCATTCTTGATCATCCACACTCAGTCTCTGCGCATTCGTTTGTGATTTTAAGTGATTCGAGCTCCGTTCTAGTGAGAACCTTGAGATAGTCATTCGAGCTCGATTCTTGGCCGTGTGTGTGCGCGTTTCGCTGTGGATTTGTGTGTGTTGCTTCCCTCCCTTACTCTGTGCTTCTTTGTGATCATATACTTGTAAGGGCAAGAGACTCCAAGTTGTGGAGATTCCTTGCAAACGGGATATTGAAAGGCAAAACAAAACACCGTGGTATTCAAGTTGGTCTTTGGACCGCTTGAGAGGGGTTGATTGCAACCCTCGTCCGTTGGGACGCCACAACGTGGAGTAGGCAAGCGTTGGTCTTGGCCGAACCACGGGATAAACCACTGTGCCCTCTCTGTGATTGATCTTCTGTGGTTATTGTGTTTTGTTGAGACTTCTCTTTAGCCACTTGGCAATAATCGTGCTAACACTTAACAAGTTTTTGTGACTATAAGTTTAAGTTTCACAGGATCACCTATTCACCCCCCCTCTAGGTGCTCTCAGGAACCGCCTGTGATAGACACACATCACAGGTGGTTTCTTATCCTAGCCGCTTGTGTAGCCACACATCACAGGCGGTTTTTTATATAAGTCCGACTGCATACAATATAAATCACAGACGGTTTTCATTATACAGATTCATATATACAGAATTTTCAAACACAGAATATACACAGATTTCATACACAGATTATACACAGATTCACACAGATTGCATACACAGATTTCATACACATATTACAAGTTCCATAACAGGTATAATACACAGATTCATCCACATATCAAGTTCCATCGTCATATACAGATTTATACACATATCAAGTTCCATATACAACTAAACAGCTCAAAGTTCCATAGACAACTAAACATCTAAAGTTCCTAACTAAAGACCTAAACACTGTGTGATATTGTGTACAAACTTAGTTCTGGGAATTTTTGCAAATTTCCATTTGTATTGTAGAATAGCCCTTGTTGATGAAGAACTTCACGGCGCATAAAGTAAAGCAAGTCTCTTACAACCTTAGCAACGCCGACGGAAACCATATCTCTTTCTAACCATTTAGCATTGATCTTGGATTTAGAAACCTGCAATGAAAGCAAAAAGCAAGCGGTGCTAAGAGTAATGTAATGAGCAACAATATAACATAAAAATTGCAACATAGACAATGATAGCGAACTTACATCCTCACGATTGGCCATGTAATGGAAGGTGACACGACACCATTCGCATACATAATAACTGCACAGGACAGTACCCGGAGGTTGTTTGTCACCATATGGAAATAATGATATTGACAAATTAGGCTTGTCCTCTGGATGTTCGCCGCCAAGATCTTTTCAATAAAAACGGTATGCACTGCATATAAGAATAGCATTGTGAGATTAAGAATACATTTGTTAAGTTGTAATAAGTACAAGTGTGTAATAATAATCATACTTCTCTAAAATCTTCAAAAAGTCATTATACGTAGCCTTTTCCATTCTCAGTGAGTCGAAGACCACGACTTTACCATCCTTTGGAAAGATCATGATACAAATGTAGTGGTCACTATATAGACATAGACGAAAACACATGTTAAGATCACGATTGCCATAATTTATAGTTCAAAATTAAACCATGTCGATAACTTACTTAAAGTGGTGCGGAGCTATTATTAAGTCCTTGCCATGTTGTACATGATTATACATGGCTCGTCCAATATATGCCGCCATTACCTTCATTTTCTGTCTCAGCTTCTGTTTGACGGCTTTCTCAAATTCAGCATCGTCCAAGTCTTTGTATTCTTCTCCATGCCTCCGAGCAACTACTTTGTATCAAGCTTGAGATATCATCAACGGGTCAAGAAACCCTGTCTTAAGTTGTTTCTTCTTATCATCCATGTATTGCATCCTACGTGTAATAGTGTTAATCGTTAGACTCTCGTTTATGTGTGCGTGTACAAAACTAACAAATATGAAAGTTTAGAGGTACTTACAAGCAAAAGAGGGTTAAGTAGTTGGTTTCCATCCTTTGTCGGTGGTACAACGACTATAGATCGTCAAAGAATAAATGTCGCACAGGATCTATATGATCATTGCTCCAAAATGCATCTTCTGGCACAACAAATGTGAAGTCCTCGAGTTTGTATTTGTTTCTAGCCACCATGTACCACTCATGCATTCTAATCTCCGGAGTCGACAACTTAGAAAGTTGCACCGTCGTCAAGAACAGCCTCCCATTCACAAATTTTGGAGGAACATCCTCCTTCTTGTATACCGAGATATTGGTTTTAAGACGTAATGATTCTCGAGTATGAATCATTCCATCTTCTTCCCATACTTCGAAATTGTCTATTTGGGACCGTGTGCCTTCTTCCCATATTTCTATTTACCTCTTCATCGTTGGGAATATAGTCGGCATCAAGCTCATCTGATGTTTTTTTCTTCCTTGGAGGTATAGGAGTACAAGGATTGTCGTCACTAGAACTATCCTCCCCGCTCCCTTCACCGGAGCTGCTCGTTGTCTGCCATTCAAGTTTGGTCGCGTCTTCATCAACTTTGTTAGACGCACCGGTGCAGACCACATCCATACTAGGCTGCTCGTTGTCTGCCATTCAACCTGGTTCCATCGATAAAGGGATATACTGTTAGTCTGATATACTGGTTCCATCAATAAGGGACCTTGTGTTACTTTTTCAATGCAGTTTCACAAAAAGTAATAGCTTTAGAAGACTTGGACTATCTAAAGGCATACATCATCGAGACTATGTGCAAGCTTGAAATGTGTTTTCCTCCATCATTTTTTGATATGCAAGTACACCTAATCATACATCTCGTGGATCAGATAAAAATATTAAGGCCACTATATTTACATCATATGTTTTAGTTGGAGCGATACCTGGGAGTATTAAAAGGTTATGTGCGAAATCGCGCTCACCCAGAGGGTTCAATCATGGAGGGATACACTACAGAAGAAGTGATTGAGAGCTATATAGATTACATCAGTGACGGAACAATGATAGGTGTGCCTGTACCTAAACATGAGGGTAAACTATGTGGGAGAGGGAGAATGGGCAAGAAAACTTTTCGCGTTGAGGATTACAAGCTAGTACATTGTGCTCATGGTAGTGTACTACAGCATCTCACGATAGCCGAGCCTTACATAGAGGAACACCTGGATGAGCTTCGTAAAGAAAATCAGAACCGCACAGAGGACTGGATCATGAGGGAGCACAAACATCGTTTCAGCGAATGGTTAATGGACAAAAACATCCCATTCGGAGACTCTTTGGAAGAGAAAACAATGAAGAATTTGGCTTCTGGGCCATCGTGTTTTGTGACATCATGGCAAGCATATGACATCAATGGGTACACATTCTACACTAAATCAAAAGACATGAAAAGTGTTGCACAAAATAGCGGTGTTCGTATCGATGCTTTTGACCTACATGGACAGAAGACCACATATTTTGGATTCATAGAGAAAATATGGGAACTTGATTATGGCCCAAGCATGAAAATACCCTTATTTAAGTGCCAATGGGTACAACATCCCGTGGGGGTGATAGTGGATAACTACGGACTCACACTGGTAGACTTAAAGAAAGTAGGATATAAAGATGACCCATGGGTTCTCGCCGAATGTGTTGCACAAGTGTTCTATGTACTCGATCCAGCAGATGAGAAGATGCATGTAGTTATTTCTGGAAAGCAAAAAATTGTTGGAGTTGAGAATGTGGGAGACCAAGATGAGAAATACAATAAGTATGAAGAGATGTTCGTCTTTAACGGTCTAGAGAGAATCAAGCGTGTGGAAAAGAAAATTGATAAGAACTTAAAGCCATACATGCGGAAAAATGGTAGTTCATGAAAAATTATATGAATCAAATTGTATTTATTATCATGTATGATCGACTATGAATTGTGGTTGCCAATTAATTTAAAATCTCTTTAGTTATCTATGTGTGCTATTATAATTCATTTAAATTGTATTTGCATATTTCTGTTAAAAAATAAATATTAATTCATTTAAATTGTATTTGTATATTTCTGTTAAAAATTAAAATTATTTTCATATTTAAATTGTATTTTCATATTTTTACGATCACAGACGGTTTTTTCTTAGGGTCCGTTTGTGAAAAGGATAGAGAACCACAGGCGGTCCTAAACAAAAACCGCTTGTGATACTATTACATCACAGGCGTACTGAACCGCCTGGGACATCACAGACGGTTTTCTAACCGAACCGCCTGTGATGTAAAAAGTCTACCGCTTGTATAGAACCAAATTGTACTAGTGAAGATTCGGGTCTCGGCGTCTCGGGGGCTCGAGGCGGCTTTGCTTGGTTGATGCCAGCGTAGACCTAGCAAAACGAGGTGATTACACGTTTTGCCGATAATAGGTCGGCTGCCTTCTGTCACTCTCCCCTCTGCCCTCTGCTCAAAATTTCCCCCAAAACTTCTCTTGAGGAAGGCAGCCCGAGCGAGCGCGCTGCAATGGCGGACTCGTCGGCGCCGACGAGAGTGATGATGGCGGTGAACGAGTCGTCGCTCAAGGGGTACCCGCACCCCTCCATCAGCTGTCGCACCGCCTTCGACTGGACGCTCTCCAAGCTCGTCCGCTCCAACCCTGGGGGCTTCCACTTCCTCTTCGTCCACGTTCAGGTCCCCGACGAGGACGGTAAGTACACTCGCTTGCCCGGTGCCCCTGTGACTCGCTCGCTATTTATCCGCACGCGTGCTACTCAGCGAAATCACGCGAAATGTGTGGTTTCTCCCTCCATTCACGCGTTCGCGTTGGTACATGGTACCGACTAAGTATGTGATTTGGGCATGCCGTATGCGGTGTATGCCTCTATGCGTGCTGTGTGGAACTGTGGATACTAGTTCTCCCCCGTGCACGGGTAGCCACGCACTGATAGTATTGGTTAATGTTGTCCTTACTGCGACCTCACTGTTTATGTAGATTAATCCGCGAAAATTTGCAGCTTTTTTTCTCAAAAAGATCACTTGCTCCAACAATTACAAAAATAATATTAAGATTGACGAAATTGCAGAAATTATAATTAACTGCCAGGCCATATGTCAACGAAATTGCAGAAATTATAATTAACTGCCAGGCCATATGTCAACGAAATTGCAGAAATTATAATTAACTGCCAGGCCATATGACAAAAAATTCCACGATAGACACGGCTAGAACAAGAAATTCAGTAATAGCAATGATTATTTCGGTAAATGCCGTGTCAAAACCATTTTTTCAAAAAAGCAGCACCTGTGCATGATAGTTTTGGTTCCATCTTCTGATGTGCTGAGCCATTGTATTCGCTCACAGTCACAGCATCCAATTTTTCTGCGTGCTCACAGCATCCAACTTGTTCTGTTCCGACTATGTTGTGTTGGTTACTGTGTTATGACCGGCCGCCACTATAGGCGCCGGGCAACAGCATAAGCATGCAAATAAGGATTAAAAGATAAGCATGCAGATAAGGATTAGAAGATAAGATTTGTTAGAGAGAAGATAGGGATTAGAAGATAAGATTTGTTAGAGAGAAGATAGAGATTAGAAGATAAGATTTGTTAGAGAGAAAAGAGGAGATCTATCTCATTAGATAAGGACTAGAAGGGAGTATAAATAATTGTAAGCACCACTCTATAGATCAAGCAGAAACACATTGTTTCCGGCTTCCTGTAGGGAGCCGGGAGTCCAACCCTAGCCGCCACCTTGTTTTCCTCCTCTCACGATCGCTGGCTCCTCGCCGCCGTTCAGCCTTCAAACCGCGCCCACCGATCCTCCACACGTACAACCTCCGATCGGTGCGTGGCAGAGAACAGCAGCATACCAACCTGGTATCAGAACACCTTCGATCCGATGTCGCTGCCGCTGCCCGCTGCAACCACGTCGCCGCCGGACTCCAACGTGTCCGTGTTGATCCCATCCGCACCGATTCCGCTAACATATCTGCCCGCGGGATCGCTGCCGCTGGCCGCCGGGGCTTCCTCCTCCGCCGCGGGCGTGATGACCAACGAGCAGCTCACCACGGCCGTCCTCGACCTCGGCAGGATGATGGCTGGCGTCCACGCCTTCCTCTTGGGACCGCAGCCAGGCGTGGCACCGCCTCACCCGCAGCCGCAGCTACCGCCGGCGCCCAACCCGCGGCAGCAGCTGCCTTCACCCGCTCGGGCGCCGTCTACCCCTACGGGATGCCGCAGCTGGTGCTCCTCCGCGCGGACTTCTACATCCCCGGCGACCGCCAGCTGGTGCTCGACTTCGTCCGCTCCTGTGACGTGTGCCAGCGGAACAAGACACCGACCACACAGCCGACCGGCCTACTTCAGCCCTTGGACGTTCCGTCGCAGGTGTGGGCAGATATCTCCATGGACTTCATCGAGGGGCTGCCGAAAGTGCACGTCAAGTCCGTCGTCCTGACGGTGGTGGACCGCTTCTCGAAGTACGCCCACTTCATCGCGCTCAGCCACCCCTACACCGCCGCCTCCGTCGCCCGTGCCTTCTTCGACGGGATCGTGCGCCTACACGGTTTCCCTAGCTCCATCGTCAGCGATCGCGACCCAGTCTTCACCAGCAATCTCTGGCGCGATCTCTTTAAATGTGCAGGTGTCAAGCAACGGCTCAGTACGGCCTTTCATCCCCAGACGGACGGCCAGTCCGAGGTCGTCAACAAGGTCATCGCGATGTATTTGCGCTGTGCGACATGTGATCGGCCTCGCTCGTGGGTCGACTGGCTCTCCTGGGCGGAGTACTGCTACAATACCTCGTACCACACGGCACTCCGAGCGTCGCCATTCGAGGTTGTGTACGGCCGACCCCCACCACCCCTCCTGCCACACCACGCCGGGGTGGCCCAGACAGAAGCGGTGGACGCCATGCTGCGGGACCGCGACGCGTTCCTGGAGGAGGTTCGCGAGCGTCTTCTTCAAGCCCAGCAGTACGCCAAGCGCCACTACGATGAGCACCATCGCGAGGTGGAGTTCGACAAGGGCGCATGGGTGCTGCTCCGACTTCTCCACCGACCCACCCATGCGCTCGCTTCGCCGTCCAAGGGCAAGCTGCGCCCACGCTACGCGGGGCCGTTCCAGATCGTCGAGCGCATCGGGCAGGTGGCTTATCGTCTCCGACTCCCCGCGGACGCGCGCCTGCATGACGTCTTCCATGTGGGGCTGTTAAAGCCGTACAACTCCGCCGGCTCGCCACCATCAACACCGACCGTGCTGCCACCGGTTTAGGACGGGCGACTGCTGCCAGCCCCTGCGCAGGTCCTGCGCGCACAGCTCCGTCGCGGCGCGTGGCACATCCTCGTCAAGTGGCAAGGCCTTCCGGAGGACGACGCCACCTGGGAGCCCCTGGACAACTTCAAGACTCTCTACCTGGATGTGCAACTCGAGGACGAGCTGTTTGCGCAGACAGGGAGAGATGTTATGACCGGCCGCCACTATAGGCGCCGGGCAACAGCATAAGCATGCAAATAAGGATTAGAAGATAAGCATGCAGATAAGGATTAGAAGATAAGATTTGTTAGAGAGAAGATAGGGATTAGAAGATAAGATTTGTTAGAGAGAAGATAGGGATTAGAAGATAAGATTTGTTAGAGAGAAAAGAGGAGATCTATCTCATTAGATAAGGACTAGAAGGGAGTATAAATAATTGTAAGCACCACTCTATAGATCAAGCAGAAACACATTGTTTCCGGCTTCCTGTAGGGAGCCGGGAGTCCAACCCTAGCCGCCACCTTGTTTTCCTCCTCTCACGATCGCTGGCTCCTCGCCGCCGTTCAGCCTTCAAACCGCGCCCACCGATCCTCCACACGTACAACCTCCGATCGGTGCGTGGCAGAGAACAGCAGCATACCATACTGTTAGGTGGCCTGGCATCTGGAATTCTGGATTTGGCATACCTTGATCAGAATTGTTGGCTGCTGCATTGAATATCTCATCTTTTGTGGCTAATTGCATCATTTGGTTTTTCAGAAAGTTAGAGATAAAAAAAAGATCAGCAAATTGCTTCTGACGATTTACTTGATCCTAAATGGCCTGGCTCAATGCTGGTGTATCAGAAGTTGTATACTTGTATGGTTGTAGAGTTTCTCTACTCGAAATGATGTATGCAGGACTAGCCTGTTGGTTGAAATAAAATGGAAACAAAATGCCCCTCAGTTAATTTCTAGGCAAGCAATCTTATAATTTCTACTTTGACAAAAATGTGGACTTGTACTGGTATTTTTTTGGGTAAGGATGACATTTTGACAACGAGGGCTTTTAATATGTGGAAGTTTATGTTACTTTGAATCAATACTTTGTATCACAACCATTCATGTAGGAAAATGTTTAATGGTACTTCAAATGCGACTCTTTTTTTTCTCGAACACGCAAGAGAGCTATACATCATTATATTAAGCAGAGGAGGACTACTCATACAACCCCTGAAGGGGCAAACACCACACTAGAATTTGCCACACACACTCTAGTACGTGACCAACACCAAGGAGGGGCATCATGGCCATAAACTACAGAGCTGTGTGGCTCCCACCATACAGCAAAGTTTAGCCTTTTCTTTTACATTTCTCACGATGCTATGAAAACATAAACTACAGAGCTGTGTGGCTCCCACCACTATAGGCGTCGGGCAACAGCATAAGCATGCAAATAAGGATTAGAAGATAAGCATGCATATAAGGATTAGAAGATAAGATTTGTTAGAGAGAAGATAGGGATTAGAAGATAAGATTTGTTAGAGAGAAGATAGAGATTAGAAGATAAGATTTGTTAGAGAGAAAAGAGATCTATCTCATTAGATAAGGACTAGAAGGAAGTATAAATAATTGTAAGCACCACTCTATAGATCAAGCAGAAACACATTGTTTCCGGCTTCCTGTAGGGAGCCGGGAGTCCAACCCTAGCCGCCACCTTGTTTTCCTCCTCTCACGATTGCTGGCTCCTCGCCGTCGTTCAGCCTTCAAACCGCGCCCACCGATCCTCCACACGTACAACATCCGATCGGTGCGTGGCAGAGAACAGCAGCATACCAACCTAGTATCAGAACACCTTCGATCCGATGTCGCTGCCGCTGCCCGCTGCAACCACGTCGCCGCGCCGGACTCCAACGTGTTCGTGCCCAACGTGTCCGTGTCGATCCCATCCGCACCGATTCCGCAAACATATCTGCCCGCGGGATCGCTGCCGCTGGCCGCCGGGGCTTCCTCCTCCGCCGCGGGCGTGATGACCAACGAGCAGCTCACCACGACCATCCTCGACCTCGGCAGGATGATGACCGGCGTCCACGCCTTCCTCTTGGGACCGCAGCCAGGCGTGGCATCGCCTCACCCGCAGCAGCAGCTACCGCTGGCGCCCAACCCACGTCAGCAGCTGCCTTCACCCGCCTCGGGCGCCGTCTACCCCTATGGGATGCCGTAGGACAGCACGGCACACACCACCGCGCCCGCACCGGCGGTTTCCCTCGGCGGCGTTCCCATCCAGGAGATCCAGTTCCCCCACTCGCCGTCCCCGCTTCCGTCGTGGCTCACCGACGTCGCGCAGCCAGTCTACTCCTCTGCGCCGGCGCGCCCGTCGGTCCATTCGACCCCTCACATCACAACGGGCTTCGACCATGGGGGCGTTCCGACGTCGGGAACGCTCTATGGCGGCGTTGACGGCACAATTCTCCACGGCTCCACTTTCTGCTCCGCGCCGGCTGCAGCTCCAGTGATCGGCGGGGAGCCCTCGGCTACGGCTCCCGCGACGTTTGGCGCGGCGCCTTTCCAGCCTCGGACCTACAAGATCGACTTCACGACATACGACGGCTCGGTCGACCCGCTGAATTGGCTCACACACTGTGAACAATTCTTCTGGGGCCAGCGCACTCCGGTGGAGCAGCGGACGTGGATGGCCTCCTACCACCTCACCGGCGCCGCTCAGACATGGTACTATGCACTCCTGTTGGACGAGGGCATGCCGTCCTGGGAGCGCTTCAAGGAGCTTTGTCGCCTTCGCTTCGGACCGCCTATCTACGGCTCGCGGCTGGCCGAGTTGGGGCGCCTTCCTTTCCACTCCACGGTCCAGGAGTTTGCGGACCGCTTCCAGACGGTGCTGGCGCACTCAAGGGACCTCTCCACGCGCCAAAAGGCGGAGCTCTTCGTCGGTGGCCTCCCAGAACACATTCGGGTCGACGTCGCGATGCGCGCCCCGCCCGACCTCCAGACGGCCATGTTTCTCGCCCGCGCCTTCGAGACACGGGCTCTGGCCGCGGCAGCGCCTCCTCAGCAGCGCGGCGCCCGCCCTCCCCCGCGGCCAGCCTTTCCCCCACACCAACAGGGGGCGACCGCGGCCCCGGCTGGCGCACCAGCGCTGCCTGCGCCGCCCGCAGCCGGCGCTGCAGCACCAGGCGCGGCAGCCCCGACGGCACCCGCGCGGCCTCACCGTCGCCTCTCGCCGGCCGAGATGCAGTTACGTCGTTGTCAAGGCCTCTGCTACAACTGCGACGAGCAGTACGTGTGTGGGCACGTGTGCCCCCGCTTGTTCTTCCTGGAGGTGGACGATTTCCTCGACGCCGACGAGGAGGCGGCAGCCGACGATGCGGCCGCGGCCTCGCCCGAAGAAGCCGCCGCCGCAGCGGACGCTCACGCTCACGCTCTTGTGGTCTCTGTACACGCTCTGGCAGGCATCAGGACGTACCAAACTATGCTCCTACCCGTGACGATCAAGGGCGAGCGCCTCCTCGCCCTCCTGGACACCGGCTCCACCCACACGTTCCTCCAGGGCACGGCCATGCGGCGCCTTCCACTCGCTCCTCAGGGGGGCGACCAGCTTCGCGTTACGGTGGCCAACGGTGAGCGCGTGCCGTGTGAAGGCCTTGCACGCAACGTGCCCATCGACATCTTCGGGGCGCCCTTCTCCATCACCTGCGTCGGCCTCGCGCTCGGCTGCTTCGACTTCATCCTCGGCGTCGACTTCCTGGGCACGCTGGGCCCCCTCACCTGGGACTTCGAGGGGCTCACCGTATCCTTCCGGCACGAGGGCCGCCGCGTCACGTGGCAGTGTGTGGGTGCCCCGGGCGCACCCTCCCAGCAGCGGTCGCTGCTAGCGGTAGTTCCGGACCCGCACCACCCGCTGCTGGACGAGCTCCTATGTCAGCACGAAGCCGTCTTCGACACACCACACGGTCTTCCACCAGCCTGCCCCTACGACCACCGCATACACCTGCTGCCCGAGACCGCGCCGGTGGCAGTGCGGCCGTACCGGTACCCTCAGTTGCAGAAGGACGAGCTCGAGCGGCAGTGCGCCACCATGCTGGAGCAGGGCATCATCCGCCCCAGTACTTCTCCGTTCTCGGCACCCGTGCTCCTCGTCAAGAAGGCAGATGGGTCGTGGCGCTTCTGCATCGACTACCGCGCGCTCAACGACCGTACGTCCAAGGACAAGTTCCCGATCCCGGTGGTTGACGAGCTCCTCGACGAGCTCCACGGGGCCAAGTACTTCACCAAGCTCGACCTCCGCTCGGGGTACCATCAGGTGCGCATGCACCTGGCCGACATTGAGAAGACGGCGTTCCGCACCCACCATGGCCATTTCGAGTTCCTGGTGATGCCGTTTGGGCTCTCCAACGCCCCTGCGACATTTCAGGCGTTGATGAATGACGTGCTCCACCCCTTCCTCCGTAGGTTCGTGCTGGTTTTCTTTGACGACATTCTGATCTACAGCACGTCGTGGTCTAAGCACCTGCAGCATGTCGGCCTCGTCTTCACCGCCCTACGAGCCCACGGCCTCTTTCTGAAGAGATCGAAGTGCTCCTTCGGGACCCCCTCCGTCGCCTACCTCGGCCACGTCATCTCCGCCGACGGCGTCGCCATGGACAGCGACAAAGTGGCCACAGTCGCCTCGTGGCCGCTACCGCGCTCTACACGCGGGGTGCGTGGCTTCCTGGGCCTCGGCGGCTACTACAGGAAGTTCATCCGCGACTCCGGCTCCATCGCGGCGCCACTCACACGTCTCCTGCGGAAGGAGGCATTCGTCTGGACGGCGGAGGCGGACGAGGCTTTCGTTGCCCTGAAGCGGGCGCTCTCGTCGGCGCCGGTTCTACAGATGCCCGACTTCGCGCGCCAGTTCGTGGTCGACTGCGACGCGTCCGGCACCGGCTTTGGCGCCGTTCTACACCAGGGGGGCAGACCCCTGGCCTTCTTCAGTCGACCCTTCGCCGCTCGCCATTTCAAGCTGGCGGCCTACGAGCGCGAGCTCATCGAGCTGGTGCAAGCCGTCCGGCACTGGCGCCCGTACTTGTGGGGGCGCCGGTTCCTCGTCCGCACCGACCACTATAGCCTGAAGTTCCTCCTAGACCAACGGCTGTCCACCGTGCCTCAACACCAGTGGCTCAGCAAGCTGTTCGGGTTTGACTTCACCGTCGAGTACCGCCTCGGGCGGCTCAACTCGGCGGCCGACGCGCTGTCTCGCCGCGACGAGGAGACTGCAGCGCTCTGTGCCCTCTCTGGGCCCTCCTTCGACCTCTACGCCGACATTCGCCGCGCCACCGCGGCCGACCCGGTCACGCGCGACCTGCTGCAGCAGCTGCAGGCTGCATCTCTGGGCACGCCGTGGGCAGCCGACGACGGCTTCCTCCTCCACGGCAAGCGCATCTACGTGCCTGCCACCGACGACTTGCGCCACCAGATGGTGACCCTGGCTCACTCGGCGGGACACGAGGGGGTCCAGAAAACCCTTGTGCGCCTCCGCGCGGACTTCTACATCCCCGGCGACCGCCAGCTGGTGCTCGACTTCGTCCGCTCCTGTGACGTGTGCCAGCGGAACAAGACACCGACCACACAGCCGGCCGGCCTACTTCAGCCCTTGGACGTTCCGTCGCAGGTGTGGGCAGATATCTCCATGGACTTCATCGAGGGGCTGCCGAAAGTGCACGGCAAGTCCGTCGTCCTGACGGTGGTGGACCGCTTCTCGAAGTACGCCCACTTCATCGCGCTCAGCCACCCCTACACCGCTGCCTCCGTCGCCCGTGCCTTCTTCGACGGGATCGTGCGCCTACACGGTTTCCCCAGCTCCATCGTCAGCGATCGCGACCCAGTCTTCACCAGCAATCTCTGGCGCGATCTCTTTAAATGTGCAGGTGTCAAGCAACGGTTCAGTACGGCCTTTCATCCCCAGACGGACGGCCAGTCCGAGGTCGTCAACAAGGTCATCACGATGTATTTGCGCTGTGCGACAGGTGATCGGCCTCGCTCGTGGGTCGACTGGCTCTCCTGGGCGGAGTACTGCTACAATACCTCGTACCACACAGCACTCCGAGCGTCGCCGTTCGAGGTTGTGTACGGCCGACCCCCACCACCCCTCCTGCCACACCACGCCGGGGCGGCCCAGACAGAAGCGATGGACGCTATGCTGCGGGACCGTGACGCGTTCCTGGAGGAGGTTCGCGAGCGTCTTCTTCAGGCCCAGCAGTACGCCAAGCGCCACTACGATGAGCACCATCGCAAGGTGGAGTTCGACAAGGGCGCATGGGTGCTGCTCCGACTTCTCCACCGACCCACCCATGCGCTTGCTTCGCCGTCCAAGGGCAAGCTGCGCCCACGCTACGCGGGGCCGTTCCAGATCGTCGAGCGCATCGGGTAGGTGGCTTATCGTCTCCGACTCCCTGCGGACGCGCGCCTGCATGACGTATTCCATGTAGGGCTGTTAAAGCCGTACAACTCCGTCGGCTCGCCACCATCAACACCGGTCGTGCTGCCACCGGTTCAGGACGGGCGACTGCTGCCAGCCCCTGCGCAGGTCCTGCGTGCACAGCTCCGTCGCGGCGCGTGGCACATCCTCGTCAAGTGGCAAGGCCTTCCGGAGGACGACGCCACCTGGGAGCCCCTGGACAACTTCAAGACTCTCTACCCGGATGTGCAACTCGAGGACGAGCTGTTTGCGCAGGCAGGAAGAGATGTTATGACCGGCCGCCACTATAGGCGCCGGGCAACAACATAAGCATGCAAATAAGGATTAGAAGATAAGCATGCAGATAAGGATTAGAAGATAAGATTTGTTAGAGAGAAGATAGGGATTAGAAGATAAGATTTGTTAGAGAGAAAAGAGGAGATCTATCTCATTAGATAAGGACTAGAAGAGAGTATAAATAATTGTAAGCACCACTCTATAGATCAAGCAGAAACACATTGTTTCCGGCTTCCTGTAGGGAGCCGGGAGTCCAACCCTAGCCGCCACCTTGTTTTCCTCCTCTCACGATCGCTGGCTCCTCGCCGCCGTTCAGCCTTCAAACCGCGCCCACCGATCCTCCACACGTACAACCTCCGATCGGTGCGTGGCAGAGAACAGCAGCATATCATACTGTTAGGTGGCCTGGCATCTGGAATTCTGGATTTGGCATACCTTGATCAGAATTGTTGGCTGCTGCATTGAATATCTCATCTTTTGTGACTAATTGCAACATTTGGTTTTTCAGAAAGTTAGAGATAAAAAAAAGATCAGCAAATTGCTTCTGACGATTTACTTGATCCTAAATGGCCTGGCTCAATGCTGGTGTATCAGAAGTTGTATACTTGTATGGTTGTAGAGTTTCTCTACTCGAAATGATGTATGCAGGACTAGCCTGTTGGTTGAAATAAAATGGAAACAAAATGCCCCTCAGTTAATTTCTAGGCAAGCAATCTTATAATTTCTACTTTGACAAAAATGTGGACTTGTACTGGTATTTTTTTGGGTAAGGATGACATTTTGACAACGAGGGCTTTTAATATGTGGAAGTTTATGTTACTTTGAATCAATACTTTGTATCACAACCATTCATGTAGGAAAATGTTTAATGGTACTTCAAATGCGACTCTTTTTTTTCTCGAACACGCAAGAGAGCTATACATCATTATATTAAGCAGAGGAGGACTACTCATACAACCCCTGAAGGGGCAAACACCACACTAGAATTTGCCACACACACTCTAGTACGTGACCAACACCAAGGAGGGGCATCATGGCCATAAACTACAGAGCTGTGTGGCTCCCACCATACAGCAAAGTTTAGCCTTTTCTTTTACATTTCTCACGATGCTATGAAAACTAGGTGAGGTTCCCTCAAACACACATGCATTTCTATGTTTCCAGATCCACCAAGCCACTAAAACTACCTACGAGTAACAGATTGAAGCCCTTACGAGATTGCTTAGGTACCTGTTGTGCGGCCTGACACCACCATTCAGTAAAAAGGTTGTCCCTTAAGCCTGGAGCATACTGCTGCAGCCCAACCAACTGTGGAACAGAGTACCACACAAATACGACTCTTTCATACAGGAATGTGGTATAGTTTTTGTGATCAGATAAGTAGTATCATGCTACTGTTTGTGCTCATGTGCATTTGTTCTCATCTCCAATTGCATTAGTAATGCCCTTACAACAGGCTTCCATCCTGATTTCTTTTTACCTCTTTCAGACCATCCCTTTGTCATCAAATCACATGATTATTGTTCAGCTTGGGTTTCAATAACCTAACAACTTACACCTATTTTTTTAGACATTGTCTACCATATCACTTTGCTCTTTTTCTTCTCTCAAGAATTTTGTTAGCAAATAGCAACTCTTTTACTGGTGTCTGGCCTTCTGAGAATGTTACTGTGGCAGCAGCATTTGCCTCTTGTACCATATTTTCTTGTACTATGTTTTCATCCCATTTTGAGCTTAATAGTTCCGTGTCAAAAAAAAGTCCTGTTAGGATTTTTTTAGGGGGATCACAATGCAGTTTAGCTGATACAAGAAATTGAACAGAGGATTTGTGCATCATGGATGTTTATATGGCAATTCTCTCGGTGCCTTAATTTGTTTGCTTTGTTTGTTCTCATATATTTCCTTTTTCTGTTGCTTTACCATCTGCGCTAGCCTGCAAGATGAAGAAAATCAGTGATGGTCTGAAAGAGCAAAGTGGGGTACTGGACAACATTACGCCAAACTTAGGGGCATTTTGTTGTAACGCCAAACTTAGCTAGTTTGGCGTTGTACTGGACAACATTATTCTTCTACTACATAACTACTAACTTAGAGATCTTCCATTGGGCTCCTGATCTTCTTTTGCAGTAGTTCAGAACTCAGTTAATTATTAATACAATAAACTTTGGTAACCTTTCATGTTTTTTCCAGTGTCCAGTGTCTGTGTATGTACTGAAAAAAGATTTCTGGAACATGCATTAATTAATGCTTATAGGTTTTCAAACATTTCCCCAGTTTATCTTTCTGTACAATGGATAAATATTGGATACTCGCTTGAAACTTTAATGCATCACTATTTTGTGTCTTAATATAAGACGATTTTTGTTTTGATGCCAATCGAAAGGATTTGATGACATGGATAGCATCTATGCTTCGCCGGAGGACTTTCACCAAATGAAGCAGAGAGACAAGATAAGAGGGCTTCATTTGCTCGAGTACTTTGTAAACCAATGCCATCAGTTAGGGGTAATTGAACTTGGTTTGCTCAGAAAGTTTACTGATTTTGATCTGCTGTGAAGGCTCCATCTGGCAGCGGTTGCCTCTTTGGTGTATAATGGTCTTCATATCTAATTTTTGTTGCAGATAAAATGCGAGGCATGGATCAGACATGGAGATCCAAAGGAGGTTATCTGCAGCGAAGTGAAGAGAGTCCAGCCTGACCTTCTAGTTGTGGGAAGTAGGGGTCTTGGGCCATTTCAGAGGTAATATATGCCAGCATGACTCAGTGTTTCAGGTTCAGCCATATCGCACAGCATTTTATTCAGAATGGCATAGCCAGAAAAGTGCATGTTGCGGTAATTCAACCTCTCACATTATCTTGCTCCCTGCTCATTGTGCTCCATATCTTACATTTCCTTTGCGATTTGATTATCCAAGGATAATGTGTTTGTTGTTGTGTGGTCACTCGATTTAATTGTACTTACCAATTTGTTCTGGAAATATTTCATGGAAAAATATGCTTTTGTAATCCAAAACCTATTCATATCAATATTTGGGCTTTTCTGGGATCTGTACCTGGCCTCAAGCTAAGTCTGGTCGGAGCTTGGGCTTGACTTTGGCCAGTTGGCCCATCATATGAACATGTCTGGTGCTTACTACCAGCAATTTTCAGCATTGCTTTTCTGTCTCTATTATTTAGTACCTTGATGTAGCACAAGGAAAATATTGAATTTTTTTTATTATACTTAATATGTCTCTATTTCAAAACAGAATAAACCTGTCAGCACTCATGTAGCTTCTGCCTTTTTGCAAGTTGTACAAACGCATATGACTTTCAGGTTGTTGAGTGATTATTCTTAAATACCATTACGCATTACAAAATTGTCAGATGTTAACTAGTTAGCCTCTTTTCTAAAGTTGCTTTGAGTATTTTTCTTATATAGTTTTTGAGAGACCTAGGAAAGTGGGAAGAAGCAATAAAAGTTTGCATATTGCATATAACAATACAAAATATTTAAGAAGAGCAAGAGTTTTTCCTCTGGATTTATGTGGAGTACAATGTCAATTAATAAAAGGATTGCAGCTAACATCTCACAGTTAATATTGAATTTGTCGAGCCTGGCTGTAACATGTCAATTGTAGATGAAGAGTATTAGAACATGAAATCCTATGTTTCATTTGTGAACTTCAATTGGTGGTATAATGTGTCTCTATAACATCTTAGAAATTAGAACGATATATGCACTTTAGCCTTGTAGGATACTGTATATGATTTCTGAATAAACCAATAAGGTCTGACTGTGACCTAGAGATCTTTCTTGCTCCAGTAACGCTTTACCTAATACCACTGTACCCTTTTGGGTTGTCCCATTCTCATGGCCTAAGTTGCACATCGTCCTCTGTAACAGGGATTATCTTCTTGTAAAAAAATAGGTATAAGATTTCCCTTTATAATGGAATCTACGTAGTTTAAAACCAAATCAGTGATCAAGCATACAAACAACATTTTGTCCAAATATTTTGAAATAGAAAGGTGCCATGTATGAAAAGGAAAAACAGGACACTCTTTTGTCTACTTTGCCATGTTGCTTCTAGTGAAGTGTAATTATTGCCTTTGTTATGATCCTGTCACCCTCTTCTCTTTGGTCTTGTTGTGCTCAAATCATCTCACGATAGTATGTTTCTCAACTTTCCAAGGCTTTATTGCATGCAGGATGTTGTTCTACATTTATTATTTGTGTGCGTGCATAAACTCATATGATTATGCCGATACCTTTTGGTATTCGTGCACCCTAGATAAGATTGTGCCGTACAAATCCATGAGCAGTGTGTAGCGTGCCTACTTTGAAAGCCATATGCACTAATTGAAAGATTGCAATTTAGTGGCCTATACATGTAGGGCTGATTATATCTCCTGATATGTCATGTCTGTCTATAACTAGTTGTGTAGTTCTCATTGAGACCCTTCATCTATTTCTCTGCTAAATTTCTGGTGAGCAAGTTTTTTTTTTCATCAGGAGGACAAGCCTGGTGCAATGGTGAGAGCTATCTCGCTGAGTCACCGGGTCGTGGGTTCGAGGCAGACTCTTTGTATTTGTGGGTTAAAGACTTGCCTCGGTTCCTCCGGCACTGGGATTACCCCTTTTTTGTGTTTTTTTTTCATCACAGTTTAGTCAATAATAATAGAAGGAATACCTTATTTATCTGGATAAGTAAGAGGCAAGACTAATTATATAGATTGATTCATTACTTTTATCCTGTTTGAAGGTGCATTTTGGATCTAATTTTCGTTTTACCATGTATCAGTGCATGACTTCTTCGCAACTTTTCTTGTCAGTCAATGTTTCATTTACGTTGGTGGTGGTGGTGTCACATGGTATTGTTCAGTCAGTATGAACTATATGATGGAAACATATGTAGAGTAGGCATAATTTTGTGCAATGTGGGAGTTTTATCTTGAAGAACATGAACTATTTTGAAGTGTGTGTTCTGTATGCTATAACGTGCTTTTTTTGATTTATTAAATGAGAAATTCACTACCAAAGTTTGTTGCCATAGTCTATTCATCTGGATGGTTAGTAGATTGTCGGGACTGTGCAAAGTTATTGTCTCTGCATTCTACTTACGGTTAATTCCAGTAAGAAAAACGTACATGAAATCTACTTGCACTTAATCTGAATGGACTTCTGCTGCTACATGCAGGGTTTTCGTGGGCACGGTGAGCGAGTTCTGCGTTAAGCATGCCGAATGCCCCGTCATCACCATAAAACGGAACGCTACCGAAGCTCCTCAGGACCCTGTCGACGATTGATGCTTTCAACCCATGCCATGCCACTGGAGAATGAGATGTTCTTCTTCACTGCTTTATAATGGGTTGATGTACAAAATACGATATGGAAGTGCCTGGGGAACTAGTTCCCGGAGGGAACTCTTGCACACTGCGCCCCCAAAAACTAGAGTTGAAGATGTAAAACGCCGTCGTCCGCCGAGGGACGACGAGAGATTGTACGTGATACATCGATCGAGTCTCGTGAACCTAAAGCTGCCGCTACATTATTGTTCGCTCATGTGCCAGGCTTCGCTGGAACGAACGCCCCGCCCCTTATTTGCCCCTGCCCGGCCACAGCCACAGCCACAGCTTGAGCAGGGTACCTGAAGCCCGCGTAGTCCTTTGGCACGGCGTAGCCTTTGGGAACGCCGACGAGCTGGGGCTGTTGCTGATGCTTAAGCTGACGCCCCTTGTTGCTGCCGGCAAGCTTGCCGTCGCTCTTCCACGCCGGAGGCTTCCCCGGCGCGAACTTGATCTCGAAGCCGTCGTCGATATCGTGGATCGTGGCGCGGGAGCTCGCCACGGGCTTCATCGCCGGCGGGTACTTGATCTCGAATCCGCCCTTCTCCAGGTCGCCTCCGACTCCGGAGTCGGAGGCGTAGGAGTCCTGGTCGGCGGCGTACCTCTTCCTGGAGAGCCGGCGGCCGCACAGCCTGCCGGCGACGCAGGCGGCCACGGCGAGGAAGGAGATCGCCGC
Organism: Zea luxurians; assembly: GCA_029449295.1. Taxonomy (NCBI): domain Eukaryota; kingdom Viridiplantae; phylum Streptophyta; class Magnoliopsida; order Poales; family Poaceae; genus Zea; species Zea luxurians. The sequence goes on along the minus strand of JAOPSE010000013.1, from coordinate 72,165,160 downwards.
GAGCACGGCGAAGACCGGGCCGAACGAGCCCTTGGCGGCCGTGGAAGGCCGCGCGCGCAGGACGGCGTTGGAGGACGCGGGGTAGTAGACCGTGGGGTCAGGCATATCCTTGGTTCTCGGCGCTCTCTCAAGCTGCTAGCTGCTGATATATGCCACCACGCTCTCCCTCGAAGAAAATGGTTCGGCGGCCGTTTGGGTGTCGCACTCTTGGGCACCGAGGGGAGCGCTGGTCGTTTTATGATGGGGAGCCGAAGGCGCCGGTCTGAACCGAGCGATTCCTTTGCGATTTTGTTTTTCATCACGAGCCAAGTTGCCTCGAGCCGACTCTCACTCAGCTCAGCTGCTGTCATGGCATGATGATGCCCTTTGGAGCAGTTCAATGCGAGCTTGGAATAACGTCTCGGCACGTTTGCACTCTGCTGCAGCAGCCGCCTGGCCTCTCTCTCACTCACTCACTCACCCCCGTGTCCCCCTGTGGCCTACTACGTGCTGTTGCTTTTGCTTTTGGACGTTGCATCGGATCAAAGCAACCGCTGCGGCGAGGCAACAGCCAGCAGGCACTCGGGCAGAGGGGAGGAAGGGCCCGGCCCGGCCCGGGCGCCGATCGTTTTGGTCTCGATTGTTAGTATTCCCCGTCGGCTTTAGCAGATTGTGGGGGCGCCGGCGAATGAGCGCCCCCACTTGAGTGGTCATAAACTTTCTTGGGCATGCCGACGCCATTGCTTCCTCCAGCTCCAGCTCCAGGCCCCTTGAGGTGAAGGTGACCGGGACACTGACATCCTAGCCTGTTCATTCACTCAATCCATACGCGGTATGCCTAAGAGCATTTGTTCTTTCCATCCTGTGTTCTGTGTTCGCGCCCACCTGAATCCGGTTTTAGATGATGAACTTGCGAGCACGATTATTAGGTCTTGGAGAATGGACACTATTTCAAACTTCACTCAGTAAATAATGTTAAATAATGTTATCTATAGTTCTCCCATATTTTACATTACCCACCAGAGAAACTCTAAGTTCCATCATAAGTTCACCCCCACGTGAACTCGGGCACGATCATTATCCTACAACATATGGGGACGTTACACGCGAAACCGGTCATGATGCATCTGAGATGTGATGCCAGTACCACCACCGCTCTATCGATGGGGGCTTTGCAAGTATTGCTTCAAAAAATGTAACCACACATGGGTACGTTCGGTTGTACAGAAGCAGACTCAAAATCGTTTCAGGTGATCAAAACTTATGTAAAATGGAGAAGTAAATTAGCTAGAAATTGTTTCGTGCCTCTATTCTAAAAAAAACGGATGACCCCTTAAAGTCGATCAGAGACCCATTTCCTAGGATATGTACATCCCTGATTTTTTTATCGGTTTTCTAATTAAAAGTGACAACTAAAACTACACAATAATATTTTATTTTGCTTCCCGCGGCTACGTTGTCGAGTCTGGGCCCCGCGCTGCCAGCTCCCAGTTAGCGGCCCGAGCCGACATCACCTTAGTAACCGGGAACTGGGAACTTGGCCACGTTCCTCGTTCCGGGAACGTTCCGTTTCGGAAACGTGGGAACAATCTCATTCCAATAGTGTTAAATTCTAGTTTTTGTAGCGTTCCGCGTACCATGTTTCCGTTCCTCAATCCCATCGATCCGGGAACCTGGTTACTAAGGGCATCACCTAGGCCACGCTGAATGTCAGGGAGACACCCGCGCCTGCGCCTAGTTTTCCATCCGCGTCGTTGACGTCTTCAATCGCCGGAAAGATCTCGTGTCTCAACGAGTTCCTATACTCCAAAGCTTCGACTAGATTATCCTCGACGTCCATGGAGGTGAATTGGAGGTAGGGAAGGGATGGGGGAGGCAGGGCCGGTCATGGAGGGGGGCAAGTGGAGCGGCCGTACCGGGCCTCCGATTCTAGAAGGGCCCCAAAATAGTGTACATGTATATATAGTCTTATATGTTGGGTCTGGCCTGTTAAAGTTACAATAGACCTGTTTTTTAATTGTTTAACTAACTAAAACTGCATCTGTAATTTTAATCCTAGTGTCACCGACGCGTTGGTTTCATCCGTGAGTTTGGTTGGCTGGTGAATTAGCGATCGATATCGGTGGATCGGCCTGAGTCCTGACGGCCTGCCTGCTACCAGCCGTAGGCCGCGTGCCCTGGCTGTTGGCTGGCCTGCCTGCTGCCAGCCGCCGGCCGCGTGCCCTACTGCCCTAGCTGCTGGCCGTTGAGGTCGACGACATTGAAGACGTTAAATGATACTGAACTAGAAGCATGTTGCAGCGAATTCGCAAAAACATTCTCTTCGCAGGACAGTTCTGACGTTGAGGTAAATGATCTACTACCTGAGTTGAAGGTTATGAAGTTAAGTTTGCCTGAGAGACCAATGTCTTATATAGAGATTTTTGAGTATGTTCGGCAAATGGATTCGTATCCAAATATTTCAATCGCTTATCGGATATTATTTACTGTGCCTGTGACGACTGTGGAATCGGTTGAGAGAAGCTTTTCAAAGTTAAAATTTTTGAAGAACTATTTAAGGTCATCGATGTCTCAAGATCGACTTAACGGATTAGCTACTTTATGTATTGAGAAAAAAATATTAAACAAGGTTGATAGCAACATTATTATCAATAAATTCGCATCAAGAAATGTTAGAATAAATTTTTGAGGTAATATGTATAAAGATTTAAAGTTGTTTTGATATATTTGAGACTTTTATCATTCAAAAATTTGTTATGTACTTAAAAATTGAGTATATATATAGTCTTAAAGGCCTCTTTTTTTTGTTTCGCCCCGAGTCCATGAAACATTAGGACAGGCCCTGGGGGGAGGAGAAGAATGCCCTGGCCTGCGGTCTGCGGAGTATAGATGGCCAAACGGGCGGCACGGCCCGACCCGACCCGAGCCCGATAAGGGCCCGGCATGACAGGCACGAGCACGTTAGGCCCGTTTACTTAATCGTGCCGGGCCGGGCCGCCCGACGTGCCTGGGACTAGGACCAAGCACGGCACGGCCAATTTGAAAACGTGCCGTGCCGGCCCGTTTACCCGACGTCACGTCAGTGCCGGGCCGGCCCATAAGCCCGCTCCATTCAAACACACATCCACAGAGCCAAAATCACAGTTCAGATTAAAAATACCAAATTACACATCAGTTTAATGATATAAATCACAAGTCCTTCACCTCAGATTACACAATACACATCAACACATATCTGGTCAACACAGATCAGATCAGATCACATTAGGATCATCAGATCATCACAATTCACAGAACAGATATTAATAATTTTGAGCTGGTGCAATGGCTGCCTCGTTAAAAACCTATCTAGGTAAAACTTGAGAGCACCTAGAGGGGGGGTGAATAGGTGATCCTGTAACACTTCAAAAACTTAAGCCACAAAACTTGGTTACTTGTTAGCACAGTAATTTGCCAAGTGGCTAGAGAAGGATCTCAACACAACACAATAACCAAGAGATATCAATCACAGAGATGGCACAGTGGTTATCCCGTGGTTCGGCCAAGACCAACGCTTGCCTACTCCACGTTGTGGCGTCCCAACGGACGAGGGTTGCAATCAACCCCTCTCAAGCGGTCCAAAGACCAACTTGAATACCACGGTGTTGCTTTGCTTCTCTTAATCCCGTTTGCGAGGAATCTCCACAGCTTGGAGCCTCTCGCCCTTACACAAGATGTTCACGAAGAATCACAGAGCAAGGGAGGGATTAGCAACTCACACACGACACAAAGATCACAGCGAATACGCACACGCAAAACCCAGACTTGAGCTCAAGAGACTAGCACACTAGAACGGAGCTCAAATCACTAAAATGTCGAACAAGTGCGCAAGAATGAAGTGTGAGTGATCAATGATGCTCAAGGGATGCTTGGTGTTCTCCTCCATGCGCCTAGGGGTCCCTTTTATAGCCCCAAGGCAGCTAGGAGCCGTTGAGCACAAGTTTGGAAAGCCATTCTTGCCTTCTGTCATCGGGGGCACCGGACAGTCCGGTGCACACCGGACACTGTCCGGTGCCCGATTTCCTTCCTTAAATAGCAAAGCCGACCGTTGGCAGCCTGAGAGCCGTTGGCGCACCGGACATGTCCGGTGCACACCGGACAGTCCGGTGCTGTCTTCTAGCCGTTGGCTCGGCCACGTGTCCCGCGCAGATTGCGCGGCCGACCGTTGGCTCACCGGACAGTCCGGTGCACACCAGACAGTCCGGTGAATTTTAGCCGTACGTCGCCGGTGAATTCCCGAGAGCAGCCACTTCGCTCGAGCCAGCCTGGCGCACCGGACACTGTCCGGTGCACCGCCGGACAGTCCGGTGCTTGCAGACTTAGCAGATTCTTGGCTGCTCGAGCCAAGACATTTCCAATTGGATTTTTCCTGTTTCCAGCACTTAGACACAATACATTAGTCCATAAAACAATGTACTAAGTCTGAGAAACATACCTTAATTCTTGATTTGTACCTTGTCCACCTTTTTACACTTAGGCACTTGTGTTGGACACTAAATCACCAAAATACTTAGAAATGGCCCAAGGGCACATTTCCCTTTCAATCTCCCCCTTTTTGGTGATTTATGCCAACACAACATAAAAGCAAGTAGAACAAGTACAAAATCAAATCAAATAAGAAATCAAAATTGTTTTGATTCAATTTTGACATATATGGATCACTCTATGCCACCACTTGGTTTGTTTTTGCTAATCAAACTCAAATTCCTATCTCTAAGTCAAAAACTCCCCCTTTTTCCCATAATCAACACTTCTCCCCACAAGAGGCCAACTTTTGACATAAGAGACAATAAAAGAGTTTTGACAAACCAAAAGCTCTAATCTACTATTTTCAAAATTTCTCAAGTGGTAGTTGATCCATTATTGCTTTGGCCTTTATTTTCTCCCCCTTTGGCATCAAGCACCAAAACAGGATCAATCTTGGCCCTCTTAACCCCATTGCCTCACCAAAATCTTCAACTAAGAGCAAATAGGCAATAAGAGTATAACGATGAACTTGGATGAGTTACTCTTTTCATCGGAGTGCAGTGGAAGTCTCGCATGGTCCAAGTCCACCTTTTCCCTTTCAATTTTCCTTGGACATTAAACCAACCAAACTCAAGTACATGGTTAGCCACAAGGGGTCAAGTTGTAGCACAGCTCCCCCTAAATATGTGCATCACTTGCAAACATGACTTGTGAGGTCCAGGGAGTGTTTGTACAACTTGAGCACCACAATAAGCAACAATATGCAGAATGAACATAATCAAAAGCATAAACACATGTATGCTACATTTCAATCCAAGTTCCGCGAATCTAAGATATTGAGCTCACTACGCAACCTGCAAAAGGTCTTCTCATCTAGAGGCTTGGTAAAGATATCGGCTAGCTGGTTCTCGGTGCTAACATGAAACACTTCGATATCCCCCTTTTGCTGGTGGTCTCTCAAAAAGTGATGCCGGATGTCAATGTGCTTTGTGCGGCTGTGCTCAACAGGATTTTCCGCTATTTGAATAGCACTCTCATTATCACATAGGAGTGGGACTTTGCTCAGATTGTAGCCAAAGTCCCTGAGGGTTTGCCTCATCCAAAGTAGTTGCGCGCAACACTGTCCTGCGGCAACATACTCGGCCTCAGTGGTGGATAGGGCAACGGAGGTTTGTTTCTTAGAGTTCCATGACACCAGGGACCTTCCTAAGAATTGGCACGTCCCCGATGTACTCTTCCTATCGACCTTACATCCAGCATAGTCGGAATCTGAGTACCCAATCAAGTCAAAGTTAGACCCCTTTGGATACCAGATCCCGAAGCAAGGCGTAGCGACTAAATATCGAAGAATTCGCTTCACAGCCACTAAGTGACACTCCTTCGGATCGGATTGAAATCTAGCACACATGCATACGCTAAGCATAATATCCGGTCTACTAGCACATAAATAAAGCAAAGAACCTATCATGGACCGGTATGCTTTTTGATCAACGGACTTACCTCCTTTGTTGAGGTCGGTGTGTCCGTCGGTTCCCATCGGCGTCTTTGCGGGCTTGGCGTCCTTCATCCCAAACCTCTTTAGCAAATCTTGTGTGTACTTCGTTTGGAAGATGAAGGTGCCGTCCTTGAGTTGCTTCACTTGGAACCCAAGGAAGTAGGTCAACTCGCCCATCATCGACATCTCGAATTTCTGCGTCATCACCCTGCTAAACTCTTCAAGACTTTTGGTTAGTAGAACCAAATATTATGTCGTCGACATAAATTTGGCACACAAAAAGATCACCATCGCAAGTCTTAGTAAAAAGAGTTGGATCGGCTTTCCCAACCTTGAAAGCATTAGCAATTAAAAAGTCTCTAAGGCATTCATACCATGCTCTTGGGGCTTGCTTAAGTCAATAGAGCGCCTTAGAGAGCTTACACACGTGGTCGGGGTACCGTTCATCCTCGAAGCCAGGGGGCTGCTCCACGTACACCTCCTCCTTGATCGGCCCGTTGAGGAAAGCGCTCTTCACATCCATTTGGTACAACCTGAAAGAATGGTGAGCGGCATATGCTAGCAAGATACGAATTGATTCTAGCCTAGCCACAGGAGCAAAAGTCTCCTCAAAGTCCAAACCTGCGACTTGGGCATAACCTTTTGCCACAAGTCGAGCCTTGTTCCTCGTCACCACCCCGTGCTCGTCCTGTTTGTTGCGGAACACCCACTTGGTTCCCACAACATTTTGTTTGGGACGAGGCACCAGTGTCCAAACTTCGTTGCGCTTGAAGTTGTTGAGTTCCTCCTGCATGGCCAACACCCAGTCCGGATCTAGCAAGGCCTCTTCTACCCTGAAAGGCTCAATAGAAGAGACAAAAGAGTAATGCTCACAAAAATTAACTAATCTTGAGCGAGTAGTTACTCCCTTGCTAATATCACCCAATATCTGGTCGACGGGATGATCCCTTTGAATTGTCGCTCGAACTTGGGTTGGAGGTGCCTGAGGTGCTTCTTCCTCTTGAACATCCTGTGCTCCCCCTTGATCATGTGCCTCCACTTGAGGTACCTGTTCGTCATCTTGAGTTGGGGGATTCACCATAGTTGAGGAAGACGGTTGATCTTGCTCCAAATGTTCCTGAGGCCGTACATCTCCAATCGCCATGGTGCGTATCGCGGCCGTTGGAACGTCTTCTTCATCTACATCATCAAGATCAACAACTTGCTCTCTTGGAGAGCCATTAGTCTCATCAAATACAACGTCGCTAGAGACTTCAACCAAACCCGATGATTTGTTGAAGACCCTATACGCCTTTGTATTTGAATCATAACCTAATAAAAACCCTTCTACGGCTTTGGGAGCAAATTTGGAATTCCTACCTTTCTTTACTAGAATGTAGCATTTACTCCCAAAAACACGAAAATACGATACATTAGGTTTGTTACCGGTTAGCAGCTCATACGACGTCTTCTTGAGGAGGCGGTGAAGGTAGACCCTGTTGATGGCATGGCAAGCCGTGTTCACGGCTTCCGACCAAAAGCACTCGGGGGTCTTGAATTCTTCAAGCATAGTCCTCGCCATATCTATGAGCGTTCTGTTCTTCCTCTCTAACACACCATTTTGCTGAGGTGTGTAGGGAGCGGAGAACTCGTGCTTGATCCCCTCCTCCTCAAGAAACTCCTCCACTTGAAGGTTCTTGAATTCGGACCCGTTGTCGCTCCTTATCTTCTTCACCTTGAGCTCAAACTCATTTTGAGCTCTCCTTAGGAATCGCTTGAGGGTCCCTTGGGTTTCAGACTTATCCTGCAAAAAGAACACCCAAGTGAAGCGGGAAAAGTCATCAACGATAACTAGACCATACTTACTTCCTCCTATGCTCAGATAGGCGACGGGTCCGAAGAGGTCCATATGTAGCAGCTCCAGGGGTCTTGATGTTGTCATCACATTTTTGGTGTGATGAGAGCCTCCCACCTGTTTCCCTGCTTGACAAGCTGCACAAGGTCTATCTTTTTCGAAATGAACATTGGTTAGACCTATCACGTGTTCTCCCTTTAGAAGCTTGTGGAGGTTCTTCATCCCCACATGTGCTAAGCGGCGATGCCACAGCCAGCCCATGCAAGTCTTAGCCATTAAGCATGCATCTAGACCGGCCTCTTCTTTTGCAAAATCAACTAAGTAAAGCTTGCCGTCTAGTACACCCTTAAAAGCTAGTGAACCATCACATCTTCTAAAGATAGACACATCTACATTTGTAAACAAACAGTTATATCCCATATTGCATAATTGACTAACAGATAGCAAATTATATCCAAGAGACTCTACTAAAAACACATTAGAGATAGAGTGCTCATTTGAGATTGCAATTTTACCTAACCCTTTTACCTTGCCTTGATTCCTATCACCGAATATTATTGAATCTTGGGAATCTTTATTCTTGACGTAGGAGGTGAACATCTTCTTCTCCCCTATCATATGGTTTGTGCATCCGCTGTCAATAATCCAGCTTGAACCCCCGGATGCATAAACCTGCAAGGCAAATTTAGGCTTGGGTCTTAGGTACCCAACTCATGTTGGGTCCTGCAAGGTTAGCACAAATATCCTTAGGGACCCAAATGCAAGTTTTGTCTCCCTTGCATCTTGCCCCTAATTTTCTAGCAACTATCTTCCTATCCTTTCTACAAATAGCAAAAGAAGCATTTAAAGCATGATATATTGTAGAAGGTTCATTAACTTTCCTAGGAACATTTACGACATTTCTCCTAGGCATATTATGAATAACATTTCTCCTACCAACATTTCTATCATGCACATAAGAAGAACTAGAAGCAACCATGGCATGAGAATCAAAGGCATTATATACATTACAACTCCTATAAGCATTTCTAGGTTGTCTTCTATCATAGTACATAAAGGCATGATTCTTTTGCACACTACTAGCCATAGGGGCCTTCCCTTTCTCCTTGGCGGAGATGGGAGCCTTATGGCTTATCAAGTTCTTGGCTTCCCTCTTGTAGCCAAGTCCATCCTTAATTGAGGGGTGTCTACCAATCGTGTAGGCATCCCTTGCAAATTTTAGCTTGTCAAATTCATTCTTGCTAGTCTTAAGTTGGGCATTAAGACTAGCTAATTCATCATTTAATTTGGAAATTGAAACTAAATGATCACTACAAGCATCAATGTCAAAATCTTTACACCTATTACAAGTTTCAACAATTTCTACACAAGAATTAGATTTACTAGCTACTTCTAGTTTAGCATTTAAATCATCATTAAAACTTTTTAACTTAGCAATAGTTTCATGACAAGAAGATAATTCACTAGAGAGCATTTCATTCCTCTTAATTTCTAGAGCAAGAGATTTCTGTGCTTCTACAAATTTATCATGTTCTTCATACAACAAATCCTCTTGTTTTTCTAAAAGCATATTCTTGTCATTCAAGGCATCAATTAATTCATTAATTTTGTCTACCTTGGTTCTATCTAATCCCTTGAATAAGCATGAGTAATCTATCTCATCATCATCACTAGACTCATCTTCACTCGAAGAAGCATAAGTACTAGTATGAGTGCTTACTTTCTTCTCTCTTGCCATGAGGCAAGTGTGACGCTCGTTGGGGAAGAGGGATGACTTGTTGAAGGCGGTGGCGGCGAGTCCTTCATTGTCAGAGTCGGAGGAGGAACAATCCGAATCCCACTCCTTTCCGATATGTGCCTCGCCCTTGGCCTTCTTGTAATGCTTCTTTTTCTCCCTCTTGTTCCCTTGGTCCTGATCACTATCATTATCGGGACAGTTAGCAATAAAATGACCAAGCTTACCGCATTTGAAGCATGAGCGCTTCCCCTTGGCTTTGGTCTTGCTTGGCTGCCCCTTGCGACCTTTAAGCGCCGTCTTGAAGCGCTTAATGATGAGGGCCATCTCCTCATCATTGAGTCCGGCCGCCTCAACTTGCGCCACCTTGCTTGGTAGCGCCTCCTTGCTCCTTGTTGCCTTGAGAGCAATGGGTTGAGGCTCATGACTAGGACCGTTCAACGCGTCGTCCACGTATCTTGCCTCCTTGATCATCATTCGCCCGCTTACGAACTTCCCAAGAACTTCTTCGGGCGACATCTTGGTGTACCTGGGATTTTCACGTATATTGTTCACCAAATGAGGATCAAGAACGGTAAATGACCTTAGCATTAGGCGGACGACGTCGTGGTCCGTCCATCGCGTGCTCCCGTAGCTCCTTATTTTGTTGATAAGGGTCTTGAGCCGGTTGTATGTTTGTGTCGGCTCCTCGCCCCTTATCATCGCGAACCGTCCAAGCTCGCCCTCCACCAACTCCATTTTGGTGAGCAAGGTGACGTCGTTTCCCTCATGAGAGATCTTGAGGGTGTCCCAGATCTGCTTGGCATTGTCCAAGCCACTCACCTTGTGATACTCGTCCCTGCACAAAGAGGCTAGCAACACAGTAGTAGCTTGTGCATTTTTATGAATCTGTTCATTAATAAACACAGGGCTATCCGAGCTATCAAATTTCATTCCACTTTCCACAATCTCCCAAATGCTTGGATGGAGAGAAAACAGGTGAGTACGCATTTTGTGGCTCCAAAATCCGTAATCCTCTCCATCAAAGTGAGGGGGCTTGCCAAGTGGAATGGGGAGCAATTGAGTATTTGAACTATGCGGAATGCACGAATAATCAAAAGAAAAGTTTGAGTTAACCGTCTTTCGTCTATCGTAGTCGTCGTCGTCCTTTTGGGAGGAGGAAGATTCGTCGCTGTCGTAGTAGACAATTTCCTTGATGCGCCTTGTCTTCTTCTTCCTCCCGTCTTTTCTTTTGTGGCCCGAGCCTGAGTCGGTGGGCCTGTCATCATTGGGCTCGTTGACGAAGGACTCCTCCTTGTCGTTGATCACCATCCCCTTGCCTTTAGGATCCATCTCTTCAGGCGGTTAGTCCCTTTCTTGAAGAGAACGGCTCCGATACCAATTGAGAGCACCTAGAGGGGGGGTGAATAGGTGATCCTGTAACACTTCAAAAACTTAAGCCACAAAACTTGGTTACTTGTTAGCACAGTAATTTGCCAAGTGGCTAGAGAAGGATCTCAACACAACACAATAACCAAGAGATATCAATCACAGAGATGACACAGTGGTTATCCCGTGGTTCGGCCAAGACCAACGCTTGCCTACTCCACGTTGTGGCGTCCCAACGGACGAGGGTTGCAATCAACCCCTCTCAAGCGGTCCAAAGACCAACTTGAATACCACGGTGTTGCTTTGCTTCTCTTAATCCCGTTTGCGAGGAATCTCCACAGCTTGGAGCCTCTCGCCCTTACACAAGATGTTCACGAAGAATCACAGAGCAAGGGAGGGATTAGCAACTCACACACGACACAAAGATCACAGCGAATACGCACACGCAAAACCCAGACTTGAGCTCAAGAGACTAGCACACTAGAACGGAGCTCAAATCACTAAAATGTCGAACAAGTGCGCAAGAATGAAGTGTGAGTGATCAATGATGCTCAAGGGATGCTTGGTGTTCTCCTCCATGCGCCTAGGGGTCCCTTTTATAGCCCCAAGGCAGCTAGGAGCCGTTGAGCACAAGTTTGGAAAGCCATTCTTGCCTTCTGTCATCGGGGGCACCGGACAGTCCGGTGCACACCGGACACTGTCTGGTGCCCGATTTCCTTCCTTAAATAGCGAAGCCGACCGTTGGCAGCCTGAGAGCCGTTGGCGCACCGGACATGTCCGGTGCACACCGGACAGTCCGGTGCTGTCTTCTAGCCGTTGGCTCGGCCACGTGTCCCGCGCAGATTGCGCGGCCGACGTTGGCTCACCGGACAGTCCGGTGCACACCGGACAGTCCGGTGAATTTTAGCCGTACGTCGCCGGTGAATTCCCGAGAGCAGCCACTTCGCTCGAGCCAGCCTGGCGCACCGGACACTGTCCGGTGCACCGCCGGACAGTCCGGTGCTTGCAGACTCAGCAGATTCTTGGCTGCTCGAGCTAAGACATTTCCAATTGGATTTTTCCTGTTTCCAGCACTTAGACACAATACATTAGTCCATAAAACAATGTACTAAGTCTGAGAAACATACCTTAATTCTTGATTTGTACCTTGTCCACCTTTTTACACTTAGGCACTTGTGTTGGACACTAAATCACCAAAATACTTAGAAATGGCCCAAGGGCACATTTCCCTTTCAAAACTCACACCTCGTGAGAAACCCTAGATAGGAAAAGAGTACAGCCCAGCTCATTAATTTCATACTTTCATCACTTAGTTCATCACAGAGTTCATAGGGCATACTTCAGTTACATATGCACATGGCAGAAACAAGCACAGAACATATTAATCAAGGAACAGATCTTTGAAGGACTCCTCCAGGTTTTTGTCTTCTGTTGTGTGCTGCATCCTTGCATCAGCTGCCTCCCAGTCCTTGAGCAAAGAAAGCATCTCCACCATTCCTGAGCCAAGTCGACGTCGCCGCTCCTCGATGACCCTACCTACAAGACTAAATGCTGATTCTGAACTCACAGTAGAGACGGGAACAGAAATTATATCTTTAGCTAAGATTGAAAGTACTGGATATGTGAGTTTATGATCATGCCACCAGTCTAGGAGATTGAAGTCATCATCAAACTTCTGAACAGTGTCACTATCGAGATAAGCTGCCAGTTCAGAACCAGAAATACCAGGAGTACTTGCTGCATGAAGCAAAGCACTAGCTGATGTTCTTCTTGAGAGTTCAGGACGAAGCCCAGAACCAGCAGCAAGACCAAGCCCAGAACCATAGGAAGAACTGGCACCAAGACCAGCACTTAGTCCCATTGAAGAACTGGTACCAATGCAATCTGCACCACCACCAAACACCAAATCCCAAGCATATTTGCTCTTACCTTCACCAGGGGTAGCATTTGAAGGCCTCTGCAACCTCACAGAACCAAATTTGTCATCATATTTATTGAATAAATCATTCAACTCAGCCCTCACAGAAGTTAGATAACTAGAGTAATCAGAATGTGAAAGTTGAGACAACAGTGCAAGGACATTGTTGAAACCTCTCATTTTAGCTCTAGGGTCAAGTATAAATGCAAATGCATATAGGTAAGGAATTGTTCCCCAGTACTTTAAGAATTTGTCTTTCATTGGGACAACTACATGTCTAAGCAAGTTATCATTCTCATACATATTCATGTGCTTATTAATATGCAGAATGTGGTGCAACATTAGAGGTGAAGTGGGATAATAGACACCAGACATCACAACAGTAGAATCATAGAACCTTTCAAGGAACTCTAATATTTTCTCACCAACATACCAATGTGCATCAGTTAAGAGTGTAGCACCCTCTTCTCTAGGGTGGTAGTGTGTCTGAATAAACACAGAGAATGTGCTCTTGTAAGGTATGAGATGCTTTAGCATAAGATAGGTAGAGTTCCATCTCACATCCATGTCTAAACCAAACTTACGAGGTCTTACTCCCATAGCAACACAAAAACTTTTATATGCAGCAATTCTTTGGTTGGATGAGTTCAAAAAAGAGATGGCGGTTCTAAAATCTTCAAGGTAAGGTTTTAGTTCCTCAAATGTGGCATGCACAGCAAGGTTAATGATATGGCATGCACAACGTTGATGCAATAACAAAGAACCAATGTAACCAGATAGCAAAGGTGCTAGGTGGTCCATTGCTCTTGTGTTAGCAGATGCATTATCTAAAGTAATGGAGAAAACCTTATCACTTAATTCATATTCTTGAATAACAGCATAAATCCTCTCTGCAATGTTGTTGCCAGAGTGGGAACAATCAATGAGACGCATAGCAATAATTCTTTTTTCTAACTGCCAATCAGAGTTAACAAAATGTGCAACAACAGATAAATAATCTTCTTTAGCATTGCCACTCCAGATATCAGATGTTAAAGCAACAGAAGTAACAGATTTCAGTTTTTCAGCCACTATAGCATGTCTTTCTTTAAAGTACTTTTCCATATCTCTAGTTGTAGTTTGCCTAGAAACATTGCAATGTCTAGGATTATGGGCAGTTTTAATATAGACATCAAATGCATCACAATCAGCAAAGCATAATGGAAGGTCTAACCTAGCAATCAAACGACATAACTGAACACGAGCAACTTTAGCACTATATTCCCAACGAAAAACACTACCATCAGCATTGTATCTAAGCATGGACTGGTTACCAGTGCGGCCATGGAGCCGTTTGCATTTTTCCCTGTGCCGAGCCAAATGGCCAGTGCCAATGGTAGAACGTGCAGCAAGTTCTTTCTTGCAGAAATGACATCTAGCTCCTACTCTTACCTCCACTCCATTTTCAGTGGCGAAAATCTTATCCATGTCCTCCCAGACATCGGATGTGCATTTTCTCTTCCTACCCGTGCTTGCCGTAGTGGAGGCAGTCGCAGTAGCAGCACCACTGCCATCTGGGGGAGCCTCGCCCTCGGCAGCGACATTGTCGTCGCCGAGGTTGATGGTAGGGGTAGGGGTAGGGGCAGTGGAACCAAAGAGATCCTCCAGACCATCGTGCACGTCGTCCACATCGTCTGGGACTTGACCCATCAACACCAGTTCATGGTTAATGGAGGTCGGATCGTATCGACGATCCATCGCCGGCACCAGGTCCCTCACGGCCTGCGATTAGATCAGGACAGAGGGGATTAGGAGAGTAGAGCTGATAGAGACAGAGGTGATTAGGGTTTAGGGTTTGCAGATCATACCTTGGCCGAAGGCCGGAGCACCAGTTCCGTCGGCGATTACCAAGAACAATGTTTAGGGAGTAGATCCAGAGACGGAGGAGACACCAATGCACCGACGACGGCAGATCCAGGGACACAGAGCCAGATAGAAGAACAGAGAGACTAAATGAGCACAAACACACGGTATAGATGGCCAAACAGGCAGCCGGCTGTGACCCAGTCCACCGGAGAGCGGAGAGGTGGAGGGATTTACCTTACCAAATCAGATCCAGAGACGGAGGAGAGGAGAACCAGTCCACCGGAGATGGAGAGGACAGAGGAGAGGCAGATCCGCAGATCCAGTCCACCGGAGTCCGGAGAAGAGGAGGGGGAAGCACCGGAGCAGATCCAGTCCACAGGCGCTCGCGCGAGGTCGATTGAGCACGGAGGAGCCAGGATGCCGACGACGTGCCGAGGACGGAGGATCCAGGAAGCACGGCGGCCGACGGCCGACGCATCGACGTCGACGGAGTTGGGTGCCTCCGCGCCTGGGCGAGGAGATCTGGGCGAGGGAGACAAGGGAGGGGAACGGGCGACGGGGCGAGGGGAGGGGACCTGACCTGGGTGTGCGGCTGTGTGCGTGTGCGGTGTGGCTGGGTGGGGGGCGGGCGCGGGGGGTTTACCGTGGAGTCGGGCCGGCCGTGCTCACCGTTTAAACGGGTCGTGCCGGGCCGGCACGGCGTGTCTGGATCACGGCCCAAGCCCGACACGGGCATAGTGTCGGGCTAGCACGGGCCCGTTTAGCATCGGGCCGGGTCGAGCTTAGGCACGACTTACCGGGCCGTGCCTCGGGCCGGCCCGCTTGACCCGGCCCATCTGGCCATCTATACTGTAGAGTGCTGCTACGACGGGCCTAGATCAATAAAGTGCTTCCATTTCGGCGACCGGAGCGCAGTGGCGTGATGCTGCCGCGTCCTGTAGGGGCACAATGTGGTCGCGTCACGCCGAGCTGCCCTGCCCTGCCGTCAGGGCGCAGGTGTCGCGGCCAGTCTATGCCCGTGTTGTCACCTCAGGTTTGGGACGCGGACGCCCGGCAAAGCTACGGCGTTGCCGGAGTACTTGCCGCTTTGCCAGGGTCGTCGCACCTGGCCTGGCCTATCCCTATCGGACGTGCAGCGCAGCAGTAGCTCCTTGTATATTCGCTGCCTCTCCGGTCCATGGGTCGTCTACGCATCGAAGGTGTTGCAGAGGACCGAATAGTCCTGGCTCTTCGCTTCGGTAGCAGCGAACGCTTTGTTCTCACAAGTCTCAAGTATCCAGAATTCCAGACAGACAGACAGACTGGCTTGCGTGCTCTGCCGTCCTTGGCAAGCTCCTTGCAGCCGCTGTCTCGGTTTTTTTTTTTTTTTTTTGCTAGATGAGACACGGGAGCAATTTAGACCGTTAGTCATGTTAGGGGGTGTTTGGTTGCCCCCGCTAAAGTTTAGCCCGGGTCACATCAAGCGTTTGACTTTCAAATAGGAGTATGAAATATAGACCCAACCAACTGGACTAGATTCGTCTCGTCTTTTAATCTTCGGCTGACAAATTTGTTTTATAATCCGACTACATTTAATACCCGAAACGGAGGTTCAAACATTCGATTGGACAGGGGCTAAACTTTAGTTTGGGGTAACCAAACGGGGCCTTAGTATTGTAGTATGTCGAACCTCCAAGTAACGGGACCAAAACCCGCTGTCTTACCACTTGGCCACGCCCCATATCATTTCATTTTATGAAACACTAATAAACACTATTATTTTTATATATTGTTCGTCAATCCCACTTCAATTACCTAAAAAATGAGAGATATTTTCTTGCTAGGATTCTAGACATGCAGATAATATAGAATCCAAAAAATGCATTGATCATTACATGGAATTCTATTAAGATATTATATGAAAGTCGAATTTCTTCCATTCTCATTTGAGAATGCGAATACAAGGAGGTATTTTGTGTCTGGGAAAGTCCAAAGAAAAAAGGATTTGGAATCTACCTTTTCTTTTGCTTTTTCCCTTATAAAAATAACTCAATCAAAATCCAATTATCTACTCTACAAGAATGAAATGCTTGTGATGCCTAATATACTTAGTTTAACCTGTATCTGTTTTAATTCTGTTCTTTGTCCGACTAGCTTTTTTTTCGCCAAATTACCCGAAGCTTATGCCATTTTCAACCCAATCGTGGATGTTATGCCTGTCATACTGTACTCTTTTTTCTATTAGCGTTTGTTTGGCAAGCTGCTGTAAGTCCATATAAATATTTAGAACGTTTAAAAATTCATACTCACTCCGTTTCAAAATATAATTTATTTGACTTTTTGAACCACAACTTTGATCACTCCTCTTATTTAAAAAAATCATGAAAAATTCTAAGTCATATATATAAAGTATATTTGATAATAAACAGAACCATAATGATTTTTTTTGTTTTTCCCTCATATTATTTTGAATAAGACGAATGTTCGAAGTTAGGATTGAAAAGTCAAACCAATTATAAACTAAAAACACGATTGGATTTGTTTTTCGGTAGCTAACTTGGCGAATATGTTGAAACCAAATGTTTTTAAGAGAACTTGCTACAAAACGGTGGCATCAGAGATGCATCTTGTGGTTAACTACTATGTATTGCTATTTTGTTGTCAAACCTAGACCACATGAACCACACTCTGCTAAAGAGAAGCGTGTGTTTTTAGGATGATGACACTTGAAAGGATCACGATGCCCAAGAGGGGGGGTGAATTGGGCTTTTCTAAAAATCAATACTAATTAAAACCTAAGCAAGAGATAAGCAAGAGCCCAACTTCACCCCAACAACTAGCACTAAGAATATAATACTAGAAATGCAACAAAGCTAAGATAATACTTCAAATACTTGCTAAACAAATACACAATGTAAAGTGCTTGAATTAAGTACGGAATGTAAAGCAAAGTTTAGAAGACTCCTCCAATTTTTCCCGAGGTATCGAAGAGTCGGCACTCTCCACTAGTCCTCGTTGGAGCACCCGCGCAAGGGTATCGCTCCCCCTTGGTCCTCGCAAGAACCAAGTGCTCACTACGAGATGATCCTTTGCCACTCCGGCGCGGTGGATCCCTCGAGACCGCTTACAAACTTGAGTCGGGTCACCAACAAGATCTTCACGGTGATCACCGAGCTCCCAACGCCATCAAGCCGTCTAGGTGATGCCGATCACCAAGAGTAACAAGCCGTAGACTTTCGCTTGACCAAGAGAAGCCTAATGCAAGTGGTGTGTGCTCTAGGTGGCTCTCACTAGCGCTAATGAGGAACAAACGTGGATTATGATTCTCTAATCTCCTCACTAGGCTTTTGGTGCTTGCAAAGCTATATAAATGTGCTGGAATAAATGTGGAGTGCAAGTAGTTGAATATGGTGGGTGGAGGGGGTATAAATAGCCCTCACCCACCAACTAGCCGTTACAGGCATTTTACTGCGCGATGGCGCACCGGACAGTCCGGTGCGCCACCGGTGCGTCAACGGTGCGCCACCGGTGCGCCAACGGTCGTTTCCAACGGCTAGTTCTGACAGGTAGCCGTTGGACTCATGGCGCACCGGACAGTGAACAGTCCACTGTCCGGTGCACACCGGACAGTCCGGTGCGGTGTCCGGTGTGCCACTAAAATTCAACTCTGAAAGCTGCGCTCTCGGGTTTCTGCGGAGGCAAAGCCTCTGCCGCGGACCAGCCTGGCCCCACCTGGCAGAGGGTGCACCGGACAGTCCGGTGCCCCAATGCCAGAAACACTAACTCTTGTTTTTCAGCTGATTTTCAAATCGGTTTTCGTTCTAACTTGAGTGTGAGTTCTAGAGTGACACCTAGCACTGTGTATGAGTGTGATTGTGCACCAACACTACACTAGAACTCTCTTGGTCAAACTACTCATCGACAACCCCTCTTTATAGTACGGCTAAAAGAGAATAAAAGACCTAACTAAAATGCGAGTGTCCACATCTCCTTGACACTCGGACTCCGTAGACCTTCACCTTTTGTTTCGTCGTTTTAGCCGTCGCTTCGAGTTCTTATCTCCGGGATTGTTTTCACCGTTGTAGTACTTCTACCTGTCATGCGACCTAACTTACCATTTGTCTCTACAAAACACACGTTAGTCACATATAATATTACGTTGTCATTAATCACTAAAACCAACCAGGGGCCTAGATGCTTTCAATCTCCCCCTTTTTGGTGATTGATGACAACCCTACAAGTTTTGTGAGAGTAGTTTGTTTTGAAGTTTCTGTCAATAGAAAGAATGGTTAGTTATACTCAGTAATCTTTGACAGAAAAAACGTGTACCATAATAATAAGAGTGAGCGCATACACATCATAAGATTCTTGTTCATATAAAAGTGAAGTTAAATCAATGAAACAAGAACTAGAAGACTGGTGATAAAATATAGGGTGAAAACATAATACACACAGTCAATCAAGCAACGAGAGTATATGACGAGTTTGTGAGCCAAAAACATCAAGCTAGTACAGAGAGTAGCAAGCACATATATTACATCAACATGACTCTCTACTAACTCTCTTACTCCCCCTAACTCTCACAACTCATATCTCTCCCCCTTTGGCGTCAAACACCAAAAGGGTCCTGAACCTAAACATCTGAAGCAGGAGGAGGCGGCGGGGGCGCATCCGGTCGCGGTCGAGGCAGCAGAGCGAACGCTGGCGGAGGGTCAGAGTCAGTCTCGGATCCAGGATCTGTGGTAGAAGCTGGAGCTGGTACTGACTCGGACTGAGGCCGCGCTGCAGGAGCTACCGGAACAGAAGCGGAGACAGATACTGCCACAGCGGTAGTGGTAACAGCAGATGCTGGTGGCACTGGCGGCTGCGGGCAGACAGAGCTGAGAGCCGGAGAGGTGAACGCCAAAGTGACCGGCCGGAGCGGAGAGGTACCAATAGGGGGTCCTGACAAAATCGATGGCACTACAGGAGCGTGAAGCGGAGGAGGTGGAGCAGACAGAACTGGAGGAACTAAGACACCAGACTGCTGTAGCATGAGAGCCATGAATGCCCTACTCTCAGCCCGATCCTGAAGAAGCTGCTGCTGAAACGCATCCTGCCTGTCCTGCATGTTCTGAAACATCGAGAGCATCCTCTCGGATAACCGGGCCTGCTCGGCTGCCAGGTGAGCCTGCTCGGCTGCCATGTGAGCCTGTTGGGCTGCCATGTGAGCCTGCTGCTGAGTGAGAGTCTGGAGAATCGAAGCAAGAGCAGGGTCCATAGCCTGAGGAGTAGCAGGGACAGCACTAGAACTCCCAGCCTCATGATCATGTGAGCGTGGAGGCATAGGAGGCGGAGGCGGAGGAGGAACCCCAAAATCATCATCATCATCATCATCATCAGCTGTTGTACCCTGAGTGTCAAACTGTCGAAGAGCTGCATCCTCGACCTGAGAGTCAAAAACAGTAGCAGAAGCTGGCACAGGAATCTCAGGCGCAGGACGGTAGGATCCAAAAACGAGGCGTGAGGCCTCAAGGGTGCTCTGAAATCGAGGGGGCTGAATCAGCTGCGCAAAGATGTGGCATAAGTAGTGAGCATAGGGCAACTGCCGACGAGCACGAATCCCATCCAAAACGATGTCCTCGATCTCACAAATCAGGAAGTCCACAACGTCAAACACAGAGTGGGAGACCAGGGCACCAAGGAGCCAAAGCTGAATATGAGTGGTAGCCTCCCTGTATCCCATCCTCGGCAGAAGAGTCCGTCTGATAAGCTCATATAAGTACTTTGCTGCGGTAGTAAAGTCTGCCGGTGAACGTCGCGACCCATCTGTGAAGGGCGGGCGGAACAGAGCCGCGATGTGAGCTGTACCCGGAGCCACACCGCCGTGAGGGCGACGAGGAGGGTCAGAAGTGCCGTAGCAAAGGCTGTGAAGACGAGTCGTCGACTCGGGAAATCCAAAAAGCTGGCGGATCTGACTGGCAGTAATAGTGACATCCTCGCGCTCAAAACGAAACCTCATCCAGTGATGATCCGGGTCAATCCAAACAGAGGCGTAGAAGACTCGTACCCACTCCTCAACATACCTGCCGCTGGTAGTCAAAAAGGGTCTGAAGGCCAGGCAGATAGGTGAGGTGCGCCTCAGAGTCAGCACCGGCTGCAAGCAGAAAGGCTGGAAGATCCAAAAGTCGGTGCACTCGCAGAGCTATCTGAGCAGACATCTGAGCTCTGAAAAACGACTCCTGAGTACGTGTGCTGAAAAGGTCACCTGCTGCAGGGTCTCTCTGAGCTGGTAGCCAAGACTCCACGGGTACGTATCTGAACCTACGTACCCGTGCCGCTGTAGCACGCTGAAGGTCAAACAG
This sequence comes from Zea luxurians, assembly GCA_029449295.1. Taxonomy (NCBI): domain Eukaryota; kingdom Viridiplantae; phylum Streptophyta; class Magnoliopsida; order Poales; family Poaceae; genus Zea; species Zea luxurians. The sequence goes on along the minus strand of JAOPSE010000013.1, from coordinate 72,144,157 downwards.
ACGAGGATCCGCAGCAAGTGGTTGTACCTCAGTCTCATCGCGCTCCCGGAATCGAGGTGGAGGGACAGGAGGAGTTGAAGCGGGAGCGGGAGGAGGAGGAGCAGTGGAAGCTGGCGTGGTGGAGGTAGTGGGTATGGCTGTGGTGGTGGATGGCGCAACAGGAGTGACGGGAGCAGGCAGAGTGGGTGGCGGAGTGGAAGCAGAGGTGGTGTGAGTGGAGGAGCGCCGGGAGGCGAGACGACGAACACGATATGCGATCTGATCTGACGGAGTCTGCGGCTGATCTCCAAGCTCGGCCTGCGCAGCGGCTGCTGCAGCTGCTGCCGCTGCACGGGCTGCTCTGTCCGTACGTCGCTTCTTGCGGCCTTCCTGCTGCTCCAAGTAAACAGTCTTGCCCTTGACCTGCCTGAAGGGACGACGAGGATCCTCATCATCGCCTCCCCCTGGCGCCGACACATTCTTCGTGCGCGGCATCCTGAACTAATGTCTGCAAATGAGATAGAGAGACTAAGCACAGAGCAAAAATCACCGATAGATTGAGCAAAGACTGAGATGACTACCTGGAAAGCTCACACGAGAGGTGACGATCCAGGCAGGACGGGAGACGGCACACGGTCAAACAAGGTCACTGAAATGACAGAAGAGGTGAGCACGTATTAGTCACATAGTCATAAGCATATGAAATGTGAACAAATACATACACAGAGATGATATGGCACAGAAAACACGAGACGAGACGATCGAGAAGTCAAACGACGTGAAAACGACGTTTGAAGGATAGATAATGTCATAGGATGTTTGGAATTCGAATTGAGGCACAAAACAATATGGAATTGAGCCGATACTTCACGAATAGGTTTATATAGGTGAATATGAGTGAAGTGTGTGCGTGGTTTGAATTTAGGTGAAGAAAAAGGGGTTTGGGCACATGGCTCGGAACCGATCGCTTGAAACGGGGAATTTAGTGAAATTGAAGCCTGGGATCTCGGATTGGCGTGAAATTTGGCAAGTAGGTTACTGGAAGTGTTGTGAAGGTGCCTAAAAAATTTGGGTTCAATTGGAGCATTTTTGGCTGGTTTGGACATTTCACCGAGCATGTGGCGTGCGGGGAGCTAGGGTTTTGGTGAAACGGCCATTTGAGGTGGGAATACCCTCCCGAAGGAGCTAAAAGCTTGCAGGGATACACAATAGAGACACTTGAACTCATTCCACCAATTGGATTCACAAGATTTGACAAGAAAATGAGAGATGGACAAGGGGGATTGAATTGAGTGCCACACTCCTTTCAAAACCGAAGAGGGAAGGAGAGGGGAAAGGACTGCTCACCGAGGAGAAGAAGAGGGAGACGGGGTCGCCGGAGCCCAGTCGGGAACGGTGGCCGCCGGTGGCTGGAGATCGCCGACGGGGGAGGGGAAATCGCTAGTAACCAGAGAGCAGAGAGAGCGGGCAGAAGATGAGCGCCTCTGGCTCGGCTGCGGGCTGGAGGCCTTTTTTTAAAACGCGAGATGGGCGCACCGGACAGTCTACAGCGCCTGTCCGGTGCACACCGGACAGCGCACAGTAGCTGTCCGATGAACCACCGGACAGCGCACAATAAAACTGATTTATAGCGCGCAGCTGCCGGTGCACCGGACATTGCACAGTGCAGTGTCCGGTGCACACCGGACTGTCCGGTGAGCCCAGACAGAGGAGAGTTTGGAAAATTTTGAATTTCTGTCTAACTCCCAACCAAACCAAATCCCAACTTATAATCACACAAAATAACACTTGTTGGGACAGGTATTGGCACCCTCATATATTTTTCAAAATATTTTGCCATAGGCTAGATAATTTTTAGAGAAAATAGGCAAATGGTGAAATTTGCATTTTGGCTTGCACTAGGGGTTTTTCATGAGTGATTTGAGTTTTGAATACTCCCTCTAAGTGCAGTACCTCATGCATATTTCAAGAACCAATAATTGCATAAAAAGTAAGAATTTAAGTGCTAAAAAGCTTAAAACTAAGACTTGTCAAGTTTGACCCGAGTTAAGCTTTTTCACTCGCTTTGTTGGCGGTTATCTTAACTAGGTTAGACAAGCCCTAGATGCAATACAAGGAATTAAACATGCAATGCAGGCTTGACAACACCATTTGATAGTTTACATAAAATTTCTGAGATCAAGAATATTTAGTTCATTCCTCAACATGCAAAAGCGGGTCTTATCAAGTGGCTTAGTGAAAATATCCGCTAATTGATCTTCCGACCTCACTCCTTCTAAAATGATATCTCCTTTAGCAACATGATCTCTAAGGAAGTGATGACGGATATCAATATGCTTGGTGCGAGAGTGTTGAACAGGATTATTAGCAATTTTAACAGCACTCTCATTGTCACACAACAAAGGTACCTTTTCTAGAACTACGCCATAGTCTAGAAGGGTTTGTTTCATATATAAAATCTGTGTGCAACAAGCACCCGCGGCAATGTATTCCGCTTCGGCAGTTGACAAGGCAACACTGTTTTGCTTTTTGGATGTCCATGAAACTAGTGATCTGCCAAGCAGATGGCATCCCCCAGAAGTACTTTTCCTATCAATTTTGCAACCGGCATAATCCGAATCAGAATAGCCAATTAAATCAAAAGTAGCTCCTTTGGGATACCACAGACCAACGCTTGTGGTGTGCCTGAGATACCTAAGAATTCTCTTAACAGCGCGAAGATGAGCTTTCTTAGGATTAGATTGAAATCTAGCACACATGCAGACACTAAACATAATATCGGGCCTAGATGCGGTAAGGTATAATAAACTACCAATCATAGAACGATAGAGAGTTTGATTAACCGGGTTACCTCCCTCATCTAAGTCGAGATGTCCATTTGTAGGCATGGGGGTCTTGATTGGTTTGCACTTCTCCATGTTGAACCTTTTCAACAAGTCTTTGGTATACTTCTCTTGTGAGAGAAAGTTACCATCTTTCATTTGCTTGACTTGAAAGCCGAGGAAGTACGTTAGCTCACCAATCATTGACATCTCAAACTCCTTTGACATCAACTCACCAAATTCCTTGCAATGATAGTCATTTGTCGAGCCAAAGATTATATCATCAACATATACTTGACAAATGAAAATATCACCGTTATGTTTCTTTGTGAAGAGAGTTGTGTCGACGGTCCCGATCTTGAAGCCCTTTTCGATGAGGAAGTCGCGAAGACGCTCATACCAAGCCCTTGGAGCCTGCTTTAGTCCATATAGCGCCTTGGACAACCTATAAGCATGGTTAGGATATCTAGGGTCTTCAAATCCAGGCGGTTGCTCAACATATACAAGTTCATTTATGAAGCCATTTAAAAATGCACTTTTTACATCCATTTGATAAAGTTTTATATCATAGCATGATGCATATGCAAGTAGGATACGGATGGCTTCCAGTCGAGCAACCGGTGCAAAGGTCTCTCCAAAATCTAAGCCTTCAACTTGAGAGAATCCCTTCGCGACAAGTCTTGCCTTGTTTCTTACAATTACACCTTGATCATCTTGTTTGTTTCTGAACACCCACTTTGTTCCAATGATTCTTGCATCTTGTGGAGGCTTCTCCAGGGTCCAAACTTCGTTACGGGTGAAGTTGTTAAGTTCTTCATGCATGGCATTCACCTAGTCTGGATCCTGTAGCGCCTCATCTATACAAGTAGGCTCAACACAAGAAACAAAAGAGTGATGTTCAATAAAAGAAGCATGTCTATGTGATCGAGTAATAACCCCTTGTGAAGGACTCCCGATGATTTGGTTTTGAGGATGAGCTTGAAGTAGTGATGAGTTTCTCCTGTTAACCACTTGGGAAGAAGATCCTGGAGCATCAACATCTTCGGCTTGTACCCTTGCTTGTTCATGAGAGACAAATGTATCTTCATTTGCATGCCTCTCATCTTTTTCATCATCTTGTGGTACATTTGATGAAGAAGGCCTGTCAATGATTTGCACTTCTTCTTCATCTTCTTTTGGTTTGATAGCTCCAATAGGCATGTTCTTCATTGCTTCCCTTAGTGGCTCATCACCTACATCATCAAGATTTTCAAGTGCTCCTTGGGAGCCATTAGTCTCATCAAATTCCACATCATATGTTTCTTCTACCATACCCATGGCATGGTTGAATACTCGATATGCTTTGGACTTTAATGAATAACCCAAAAGAAAACCAATATCACAACGTCTTTGAAACTTCCCTAGGTGATGGCGTTTCTTGTAGATGTAGCATTTGCACCCAAACACCCGGAAGAAGGAGACGTCTGGCTTTTTCCCATTTAGCAGTTCATAAGGAGTCTTCTCAAGTAGCCGGTGAGGAAATAGCCTGTTTGATGCATAACAAGCAGTGTTGACAGCTTCGGCCCAAAACCTCTCCGGTGTGTTATACTCATCAATCATTGTTCTTGCAAGAGTGATCAAGGTCCTGTTTTTCCTTTCAACAACTCCATTTTGTTGAGGTGTGTATGTGGCAGATACTTCATGCTTGATCCCAATTTCATCACAGTACTCATGAATGTTGGTGTTGTCAAATTCTTTGCCATTGTCACTTCTAATTTTCTTAATCTTGCAATCAAATTCATTTTGTGCTTTCTTGGCAAACTTCTTGAATATAGATGCAACTTCAGATTTGTCATGGAGAAAGAACACCCAAGTGTATCTTGAGAAGTCATCAACAATCACTAGACAGTAGAGGTTGCCACCGGCACTGACATAATTTGTAGGTCCAAACAAATCCATATGAAGTAGTTCCAGTGGCCTTGATGTTGACATGAAAGCTTTAGTGGGATGTGTATTAGCAACTTGCTTTCCAGCTTGACATGCACTGCATGGCTTGTCTTTTTCAAATACCACATCCTTTAATCCTCTAACCATATCTTTCTTTAATACCTTCTTGAGTGTGCTCATCCCAACATGTGCAAGCCTACTATGCCAAAGCCATCCAAGAGAAGCTTTGGTGAAGAGGCAAGTTCTTAAGTCTGCATCTTCTGAAGTGAAATCCACTAAGTAGAGGTTGTTGTATCTAAATCCCTTGAATACCATTGATTCATCATCCATCTTTGTTACAATAACCTCTGTTGGAGTGAATAAGCATTGAAGTCCAAGATCACAGAGTTGACCCACTGATAATAAATTGAAGCTCAAAGGTGCAACTAAGAGAACATTTGATATTGATAAATCATTTGAGATTGCCACCTTGCCAAGTCCTTGCACTTTTCCTTTTGAATTGTCTCCAAATGTGATTTTATCTTGTCCATCAACATTTTCATCTAGTGAGGTGAACATCCGTGGGTTGCCTGTCATATGTTGTGTGCATCCACTGTCAATAACCCAATGGCTCCCACCGGTCTTGTAGTTCACCTACATTCACAGACAATTCAAGCTTGAGTTTTGAGGGCCCTATATTGCATAGGACCAGTGACTCTCTCAATTAAGGACTTTGCCACCCAGATTTGTCTAGGTCTATTCTTGTTTGGTGGACCTAGGAATGTAACCTTAACCTTTCCATTTGCAACCTTTCTTAGAACATAGTGAGCATTGAAAGCAAATGGTCTTGAGTGCTTAGGCAAGGGAGTTGGTGGTTTGGCTTTGCAGTTGTGGGCAAAGTGACCTTCATTTCCACACTCAAAGCATTTGATAGGCTTTTGAGTCTGCTTTGGCTTGTATTGAGTGGTAGCTTTCTTTTGCACAAAAGCATTGTATCCAATACCACTCTTGTTACTTTTCATAACAGTGTTCATAAGCAGCTCATTTTGGAGGTATTGACCCTTGTTGAACTTTTGCACACTTGTTGCAAGATGTTCATTTTCACTTTTTAGTTTCTTGACCTCATTCTTAAGCCTTTGATTATCCACTACCAACTCATTGTTGAAATCATTGTTCTCAATAGCAACTTTTCCTCTAGTAGTTGCATCAGTCAAGTAATTCTTCAATTTTTGGTTGTCTAAAGTCAGGACTTCAACTTTTTCAGTCAATTCAGCATGTTGACTAGTTTGCTCTTCTTGAATCAAATCATCACATGAGGTTGCTACATCAAGCTTAACAACAGGGTTAATAGCCTCATGTGTTTTGCAAGATAGAAGTTCATTTTCAACAAGAAGATTGTCATGATCAAATTTAATTTGAGTATAGTCTTCCTCGATCTTTACTAGTCTATTTTGCAACTCCCTATTAGCTTTATTTAATTTGTCATATTTTTCCTTAGCATCTTTTAGGGAGTTTGTGAGCTCATTTACAGTTGACGACATAGTTTTATTTTCTTCTTTTATTTCATCACTAGCCTTTATAACTATGTCATACTTGGCATTTAAAGATTCATTTTCATTTTTCAGCCTATCACATTTAGCCTTTGACTTTCTAATGATTTGAGTATATTCTTTAAGTAAGTCAGCTAACTCATCATATGAAGGTGAAGCAAATTCCTCATCACTATCACTATCACTATCATCAGCAATATCATTTTGTACCTTCCGTTCACCCCTAGCCATGAGGCATAGGTGAGAAGTGGATGATGGCGATGGTGGTGGTGAAGAGAAGTCCCCGGCGATGGCGGCAATTTTTTCATCATTCTCTTCTTCACTTGAAGAAGACCCACTTGATGATTCAATGTCGGTGAGCCAGTCGCCAACAATATATGCCTTTCCATTCTTCTTCTTGTGGAACCTCTTTTGCTTCCCATCCTTTCTCTTGAAAAATTTCTTTTCCTTCTTTTCATCATCGCTGTCATCTTCTTTCTTGCCCTTGAACTTGTTCTTCTTGGGCTTGTTGCATTGATGAGCAAGATGACCAAGCTCACCACAGTTGTAGCAGTCCATCTCAGAAATGGGCTTTCTTTTGTTGGAAAAGAACTTCTTCTTCCTTGAATCAAATTTGATGCCTTCTCTATTTAGCTTTTTCAACATTTTGGTGGTCTTCCTTACCATCAAGGCAATGTTTGCATCAAGGTCATCATCACTTGAGGATTCTTCCTCAACTTGTATTTTTGCTTTTCCTTTTCTTTCATGATTTGCTTTGAGAGCCAAATCCCTTTTTTTGGAAGATGATTCTTCTTTGTCGTTGATGTGCATGTACATTTCATGGGCATTGATCTTTCCCAAAATTTGTGTAGGTGTGGTAACTGAAAGATCCATTTGATGTAGCACAGTGACAATGTGTCCATATTTGTCTATTGGGAGGACACTGAGAATCTTCCTCACAACATCCGGTTGTGAGATTTGAGTAAGCCCCAATCCATTAACTTCCTCTACAAGAATATTAAGTCGTGAGTACATAGCATTTGCATTTTCATTAGTAAGCATTTCAAAAGAATTTAACTTTCGCATGGCTATGTGATATCTTTCCTCACGTTCACTTCTAGTTCCTTCGTGTAGAGCACAAATGTCCATCCACAAATCATGAGCATTTTTATGATTTCTTACTCTATTGAACACATCTTTGCAAAGGCCTCTAAAATGGGTGTTTTTGGCCTTAGCATTCCATTTCTCATAATTGAACTCATCACCTACAAGATTTGTGGGATCTCTAGGTTCGGGGAACCCTTGTGTGGCGGCTTTATAGACACCAATGTCTATAGCCTCTAAGTATGCTTCCATACGAATTTTCCAATAAGGAAAATCGTCACCATCAAAAACGGGAGGAGGTCCATCCCCACCGGACATCGTAACTCTAGCGGTTAAGCTAATCTATGAGCAACAAGGCTCTGATACCAATTGAAAGGATCACGATGCCCAAGAGGGGGGGGTGAATTGGGCTTTTCTAAAAATCAACACTAATTAAAACCTAAGCAAGAGATAAGCAAGAGCCCAACTTCACCCCAACAACTAGCACTAAGAATATAATACTAGAAATGCAACAAAGCTAAGATAATACTTCAAATACTTGCTAAACAAATACACAATGTAAAGTGCTTGAATTAAGTGCGGAATGTAAAGCAAAGTTTAGAAGACTCCTCCAATTTTTCCCGAGGTATCGAAGAGTAGGCACTCTCCACTAGTCCTCGTTGGAGCACCCGCGCAAGGGTATCGCTCCCCCTTGGTCCTCGCAAGAACCAAGTGCTCACTACGAGATGATCCTTTGCCACTCCGGCGCGGTGGATCCCTCGAGACCGCTTACAAACTTGAGTCGGGTCACCAACAAGATCTTCACGGTGATCACCGAGCTCCCAACGCCACCAAGCCGTCTAGGTGATGCCGATCACCAAGAGTAACAAGCCGTAGACTTTCGCTTGACCAAGAGAAGCCTAATGCAAGTGGTGTGTGCTCTAGGTGGCTCTCACTAGCGCTAATGAGGAACAAACGTGGATTATGATTCTCTAATCTCCTCACTAGGCTTTTGGTGCTTGCAAAGCTCTATAAATGTGCTGGAATAAATGTGGAGTGCAAGTAGTTGAATATGGTGGGTGGAGGGGGTATAAATAGCCCTCACCCACCAACTAGCCGTTACAGGCATTTTACTGCGCGATGGCGCACCGGACAGTCCGGTGCGCCACTGGTGCGCCAACGGTGCGCCACCGGTGCGCCAACGGTGCGCCACCGGTGCGCCAACGGTCGTTTCCAACGGCTAGTTCTGACAGGTAGCCGTTGGACTCATGGCGCACCAGACAGTGAACAGTCCACTGTCCGGTGCACACCGGACAGTCCGGTGCGGTGTCCGGTGTGCCACTAAAATTCAACTCTGAAAGCTGCGCTCTCGGGTTTCTGCGGAGGCAAAGCCTCTGCCGCGGACCAGCCTGGCCCCACCTGGCAGAGGGTGCACCGGACAGTCCGGTGCACACCAGACAGTCCGGTGCCCCAACGCCAGAAACACTAACTCTTGTTTTTCAGCTGATTTTCAAATCGGTTTTCGTTCTAACTTGAGTGTGAGTTCTAGAGTGACACCTAGCACTGTGTATGAGTGTGATTGTGCACCAACACTACACTAGAACTCTCTTGGTCAAACTACTCATCGACAACCCCTCTTTATAGTACGGCTAAAAGAGAATAAAAGACCTAACTAAAATGCGAGTGTCCACATCTCCTTGACACTCGGACTCCGTAGACCTTCACCTTTTGTTTCGTCGTTTTAGCCGTCGCTTCGAGTTCTTATCTCCGGGATTGTTTTCACCGTTGTAGTACTTCTACCTGTCATGCGACCTAACTTACCATTTGTCTCTGCAAAACACACGTTAGTCACATATAATATTACGTTGTCATTAATCACTAAAACCAACCAGGGGCCTAGATGCTTTCAACACTACTAATAATTTGCATGCTATCAGATTCCATAGTTTATGTATGTGTGACATTGTCCACTAAAAAAGAAGGGTAGGATGCACTAGAGGCTAAACATAGAGTTTTCGACATCGGTAGTGAGTTTTATGACATGGAACAGTTTCATGACTACATGATGATTAATGGTCAGTTTTAGTTGAAAAAACTCATGAAATACATATACCAGTGAAAGAACTAGAGAACTTTGGTCGTGTGTCGCCATATAAGTTTATGGCGGGATGCATCATTGCTAAGATACCATAGACTTAGATATATTTTAAAACTTCTCTGAAATATAAGAGACAAGAGACAAGAGTTAGGCATTACTAACCTCAGTGCTCTTTTGGATGTTGAAGAGAAGACGTGAGTTAAAGATGTTTGTGGCAAGTGAGTTGTTGAGTGAAGTTCTACTGCCCATATGGTCCAGAATAGACCTCAAAATTCTGATAAAAATTCAAACAAGTGCTCAAACAAAAGAACATCACTCCTTTCAAGAAGAAGAAGAAGAAGACTAATGTTTCACTTGTGGTAAGCTTGAACTGAAAGTAGCCTAGAGGGGGGGTGAATAGGCTACACCTGAAAATTTTCACTAAAACTTCGAAATAGGTTAAATTAAAGTTGCACAGGTGCAAACCGGTTCAGTCGATTTTAATCACAACTGAACAAGTTTGAACCCGCTCAACTTAAATTTGATAATCTATTTAACAAGTGCGAAGTAGTGAATAATATAGCTAAAGATTTGCCCTACACAAAAACTACTTAAATGAATAATATGAGCCAACCACTGAATATAAAGCGCTTGACAAGAACACACAAGAACACGCGATATAACCCGAGGTTCGGCAACCACCACAAAGGTGTCCTACTCCTCGTTGAGGAACCCACAAAGGGCCGGGTCTTTTCCAACCCTAATCCTCCACAAGCCGACCACAAAGGTCAAGGCAATCTCTTCTCAAATCTGCTCAAGGAGCGGGTGATACAAACTTCTTGGGGTCGTCCACAAATTTGGAGACTCCCAAGCAACCTCTAACCGTCAAGGAACACGAGGTTCCAAGAGTAACAAATCCGCACACGGTTAAGTTTGCAACGAGCTCAAGAACAAGAGAATGGGAGAATCGAGATGAAATTGACAGCGAGTTCGATCGAGTTCACCTCACACCAAGGGTCCTTCAAATGATTGAAGGAGATGCGATTGCGGGTGTGAAAGGTGAAATGAATGCTCTTGTTTGAAGGTTGGTCAGCCAAGAATTCGTGGGAGAGGCGAAGTAAATGAGAGAGAGTGTGTGAGGGGGTATATAAAGGATCCCCCAAAAGCTGGCAGCCGTTGGGAGAAAATGGGCAAAAACCGGTTGAACCGGTTTCTAAACCGGTTGAACCGGTTTCTACCAGGGGGATCCCGGTCCACTGGGCTACTCAGCCGGACACTCGACCGGTTTCAAAACCGGCTGAGTAGGGACAAAATTCGGCTCAACCAGTTTCTGAAAAATATCTGCTGCGACTTTTTCTGACAGCTCTGACTGTCAGATAGGTCAGAGCAGAGGTGGCAGGTGAATAGTACCGAAACCGGTTGAACCGGTTTCAGGACCGGTTGAACCGGTTTTGGGGGCTGAAACCAAACTTTGAGAATTTTGAAGAGAACAAAAGGGGAGACTTTGTGGGAAGTAAAATTTGTTTTTCTCAAGGGCATTCATGATCTGGGAAAATGATCTCCAAGGAGTTTTCAAAAGATTTTGAACTTGGCTCGTTTCACAACTTACTTAACCGTCGCAGATCCCTCTTAATTGTACGGCGATTCCTATGACTCAAGAATTATAAATTTTGCACCGTCGTTGTTTCTTGGCACTTGGAGCACGCCATTTGATGTGGAATTTTAAATCCGCTGTGCTTTATACTTTTATGCTCGTAAGATCTGTGCTTCTCCTGTCTGTAGAAATACTGTGTACATACTAGGAGCAAACTTGTTAGAATCTTAGTTTGTTTTGTCATTAATCACCAAAACCCTCAATTAGGGTTGATTGCACTTACATGAACATTGCTAGGCAAGAAGCCAAGTAAGAAATCTATAAACATCGTAGAGGGTCAAGAACTCCCAACGAGATGGAGGAAGATGGTGGAAACACGCCGGGAAGAACGGATCTCCAACCACTCTTCCAAAAGAGTGAGGGCACGAGAGAGTTTTTTGGAGTGGAGTGTGAAGGTGTGAGAGAGGAATGAGAGGGCGGCGGCGGCTGGAAAATGAGTCTGAGAAGGGAAGAGGAGAGAGGGAGAGACATAAAAAGGAGAGGAGTCGGCCGCCAGAAAACCGAAAACCGGTTCAACCGGTTTCGGGTCAAACTGCGCAGTAAAAGCGCGCAGAAAACGGTGTTGACTGCGCGAAAATCCTGGCAGTCTGACAGCACAGACTGCAAAACTGACAGCGCAGACTGCGCAGCTGTCAGCGCAGACTGCGCGCTGACTGACGGCGCGACGGCCAAAACTGGTTCAACCGGTTTTTATACCGGTTCAACCGGTTTCCACCAGGGAGAAACCGGTTGAGTGGCCTACTCAGCCGGTTTACTCAACCAGTTTCCAGATATTGCCCGGAAGGGCTGTAATAGCACTTAGCAAATATGACATGAGATATTTTAAAGATAAAAAAGATATTTCTCATTCATATTGCTCAAACAATCAATTTTCAACCATCAAGTTTGATCAAAATTTTAGTAATTAAGACACGTTTCGAGAATCCAAGATATTTAGCTCACTCCTAAGAAAACAAAACCTAGTCTCATCAAGGGGTTTTGTGAAGATATCGGCTAGTTGATTTTCGGTGCTCACATGAAATAGTTCGATATCTCCTTTGGCTTCGTGGTCTCTCAAGAAATGGTGTCTAATGTCAATATGTTTAGTTCTAGAGTGTTGCACAGGATTGTTTGCAAGTTTTATGGCACTCTCATTGTCACACAAAAGTGGAATTTTGTTAAACTCACAACCAAAATCTCTAAGGGTTTGCTTCATCCATAACAACTGTGCACAACATGCCCCAGCTGCTATGTATTCAGCTTCTACAGTGGAAAGTGCAACACAATTTTGTTTCTTGGAACTCCATGACACTAAGGACCGCCCAAGGAATTGGCAAGTCCCAGTATGCTTTTTCGATCTACTTTGCAACCGGCATAATCTGAGTCAGAGTAGCCAAGCAAATCGAAAAGGGAGCCTTTAGGATACCATAATCCTAGGTTTTGGGTGTGGACTAAGTATCTTAGAATTCTCTTAACGGCTACAAGATGACAATCTTTAGGATTTGCTTGAAAACGTGCACACATGCAAACACTCAACATTATATCAGGTCTAGATGCACATAAGTAAAGCAGTGATCCTATTATTGATCTATATAATTTTTGATCTACAGGTTTACCTTCCTCATTTAGGTCGAGATGTCCATTTGATGACATTGGAGTCTTGGCGTGCTTTGCTTTTTCCATGCCAAACTTCTTGAGCATATCTTGAGTATATTTAGTTTGGCATAGAAATGTACCTTCCTTGAGTTGTTTGACTTGAAATCCCAGGAAGTATTTAAGCTCGCCCATCATAGACATCTCAAACCTGTTCGTCATCACTTTGCTAAACTCTTCACAAAAATTTTCATTAGTACTACCAAATATAATGTCATCAACATATATTTGGCACACAAATAATTCATTATCAACTTTTTGAGTAAATAAAGTAGAGTCAGCTTTTCCTATTGTAAACCCATTTTTAATTAAAAAATCTTTAAGACAGTCATACCAAGCTCTAGGGGCTTGTTTAAGCCCGTAGAGTGCCTTGTGAAGAAGATAAACATGATTTGGCTTCTTTGGGTCTTCAAAGCCCGGTGGTTGCTCCACATATACTCTTTCTTGTAGTGGTCCATTTAGAAAAGCGCTCTTGACATCCATTTGATATAGCTTGAAATCATGGTTAGTAGCATAGGCAATTAATATTCTAATTGATTCTAACCTTGCTACCGGCGCATATGTTTCACCAAAATCAAGTCCTTCCACTTGAGTATAGCCTTGGGCAACCAATCGTGCCTTGTTTCTTGTAACCACGCCATTTTCATCTTGCTTATTCCTAAAGACCCATTTAGTACCAATCACATTTTGTTTGGGTCTTTGGACTAAGGACCAGACTTCATTCCTAGTGAAGTTGTTCAACTCCTCTTGCATGGCAATTATCCAATCCGGATCACCCAATGCTTCTTCAACCTTAAGTGGCTCAAGAGAGGAAACAAACGAGTAAAATTCACAAAAATTAGCTAAACGAGATCGAGTTGTTACCCCTCTCCTGATGCTACCCAGGATGTTGTCCACTGGATGGCCCCTTTGAATTGTTTGATGGACTCTTGGATGAGGCACTGATGGATGTCTTTGTATTTGCTCCTCCTCATCAATTGCTTGATCAAGAGGCACTTCACCATCAATACTTTCTTGTTCATCTTCTACCACTGTTGGCATCCTTTGATGATTTTCTTCGTGGCTTGGATGACTTGAGGTTGATGGGTTTGCTTGGGTGGACACTTTGTCACTCACCACCCTTGCACACACATCAACTACCTCATTGGTCATCCATAAGGTTCCTTCTTCATCATCCCTTTCTTGAGGTCTCACCTCACCTATTGCAAGTTTCTTTATGGCCTCACAAGGTAGTTCTTCATTTCCTGCAGTGTCATTAGAAACATGCCCTTGCGAGCCATTAGACTCATCAAATGTCACGTCTATCGCTATTTCAACAAGACCGGTGGTATTGTTGAAAACACGATATTCATGCGCATTTGATGCATAACCAAGCAAGAAGCCCTCGTCCACTCTAGGAGCAAACTTTGAGCTCTTGACTTTCTTGTTAAGAATAAAACATTTACAACCAAATACTCTAAAATAATCAACTTTAGGTTTGTTACCAGTGAGAAGCTCATAAGCAGTCTTTTTGTAGATCTTATGAAGATAGAGACGGTTGATTGCATGACAGGCGGTGTTGACCACCTCTGCCCAGAAGTTGTCAGGTGTCTTGTATTCATCCAACATGGTTCTTGCAGCTTCAATTAGGGTTCGGTTCTTTCTTTCCACAACACCATTTTGTTGTGGAGTGTAAGGCACCGAGAACTCATGTTTGATTCCCTCTTCTCCTAAGAATTCTTCAACACCTGTGTTCTTGAATTCCGTCCCATTATCGCTTCTCACTTTCTTGATTTTGAGCTCAAATTCATTTTGAGCTCTCCTCATGAATTTCCTCAAAATTTCTTGGGTTTCACCTTTGTCACTTAAAAAGAAAACCCAGGTGAATCGAGAAAAATCATCAACAATAACTAAACCATACTTACTACCACCAATGCTAATGTAGGCCACCGGTCCGAAGAGGTCCATGTGAAGAAGCTCCAATGGCCTCTTTGTTGTGACCACATTCTTTGATTGATGTGGGACTCCATGTTGTTTTCCTGCTTGGCATGCGCCACAAACCCTATCTTTCTCAAATACAACATTTGTTAGTCCAATGATGTGATTATCCTTTTGAAGTTTGGCCAAATTCCTCATACCGACATGGGCTAGCCGGCGATGCCATAGCCAACCCTTGTCGGATTTTGCCACTAAACAAGTCTCAGGCGTCACTTTGCTTGTTGTGAAATCAACAAGATAAAGCTTGCCCTTCAAGCGACCGGTAAAGGCAACTGAGGAGTCCTCCCTTCTAAGGATCTTCACATCCACATCCGAAAATAGGCAATTATAACCCATTCCACAAAGTTGTGAAACGGACAACAAATTATAGCTTAAAGAATCTACTAATAAAACATTTGAAAGTGATTGTTGGTCAGAGATAGGAATTTTACCAATACCAATCACCTTACTCTTGCCACTATCTCCGAACACAATTTCTTGTGCTTCTTGAGTTAGTTGCAATGTATGAAACATGTCTTTCTCCCCGGTCATGTGATTTGTACATCCACTGTAAAGCACCCAACTTGACCCACCAGAGGAGTAGACCTGCAAAATAAGTTTTAGGCTATGCTCTTAGGTACCCAAATTGAATTGGGTCCTACAATGTTAGTTATAGCCTTGGGTACCTGTAGGAAACGGGTGACGCCTAAGAGGGGGGGGGGTGAATTAGGACTTCTAAAACTTTTACTAAACTAGGCCACAATTAAATCCCTAGAGCAAAACCTATGCAAATAATCAAAACTAGAATGTGCAAACTAGGTTTTGTCTAAGTGTTGCTATCTCTACCGCAAAAGGCTAAGTTTCAATCTATACTAAATAAGTATGACTACAAGATTGAAACTTAAATGCTTAATATAAATGCGGAATGTAAAGAGCTAAGTAGAGAAGCAAACTCTCGTGGATGACGCCGGTATTTTTACCGAGGTATCCGGAACCACGCAAGGTCCCGACTAATCCTCGTTGGTGCCCCTACGCAAAGGGAAGCCCACGCGAGGGCCAAGCACCACGGTCGAGTAACTCCGTAGAGAGCCGCGGGCCTTCTCCACGCGCAAGTGGTGCTCCGCTTCCGGCTCCTCTCGGACGCTCCCCGCCGTCTCCACTATCGAGCTTCCGGCCGAAACGTCGCGGGCCTCGTTCCCTCCGGTACACGGTGGCGGCCGTGACACAAACGCGGTTGTCACGGTCTCGCAAGACTCACGCCCCACTCGGTACAATTACAACGACTCACGCAAGAGCCGAGGGGTTGTGTGGTTTTACAAAACTCACTCAACTAACTAGGATTCACCTAGAGCAAGCGCTAAAGCGGTCTAACTAACCTAAGCACTTCGCAAAGCACCTACGCTAATCACCGAGTGATTCTATTAAGCACTTGGGTGTTTGAGCTCTTAGAAATGTGCACTATATGCCTTGGTATGTTGCTTGGGCTCTCACACTTGAGAATGGCCGGTTGGGGTGGTATTTATAGCCTCCACACCCCAAACTAGCCGTTGGACAGAAAGCAGCAGCTTTCTGTCGTCGGGTGCACCGAACAGTCCGGTGCACCACCGGACACTGCATAGTAGATGTCCGGTGCACGCCACGTCAGCCGACCGTTGGCGCCTGTAGCAGTCGACCGTTGGATCCGACCGTTGCCGTCTGCCCGTTGGCACACCAGACAGTCCGGTGCTACAGCCAGAGAGCGCCTGTCTGTGGCCTCTCTGCGCAGACTGTCCGGTGCCTCACCGGACAGTCCGGTGCACACCGGACATCGATGTCCGGTGCGCCATCAGGCGCTGGCTGCCAGCCCTTCTTGGATTTCTTTGCTGATTTCTTCGGGCTTCTTTGTTCTTGAGTATTGGACTCCTATGCATCTTTTTATGTCTTCTTTTGAGGTGTTGCATCCTCATTGCCTTGGTCCAATTCTCTTCGCATCCTGTGAACTACAAACACAAACACTAGAGAACTTATTAGTTCACGGATTGTGTTGTTCATCAAACACCAAAACTCAATTAGTCAAATGGCCCGGGGTCCATTTTCCTTACAATCTCCCCCTTTTTGGTGATTGATGACAACACAACCAAAGCAAGCAAATAATACAAGTATTTGAATGAAAATATGCATTTTACTTGCTAAGATGCATGATTGTCCCCACAATGTGAAATTATGGACTTAAGCCTCCCCCTAACTCCATAATTCACTTACTTCATATTTTTGGACCAAATAACCAAAACCACTTAAAAACCATTTGTAGATATAAAATTTTAAATTGGTGGTGTTTGGTGTTTGATATAGTTTTCATTGCTTTGGTCCCTAAACTTCTCCCCCTTTGGCATCAACCACCGAAAAGGAAGACATTAAAAGCATGTAGGAAGTAAATAAAAGCTTGCCCTCAACAAGAATTGTATCAAATGATATCACTTGAAGGAGTCCTCAAAAGATTACTCCCCCTAAATGAGTATTCTCTTTTAGAAAGAGTTTTTCTCCCCCTTTAGAGATGAAGAAATACTCCCCCTGACAGAGATCCTCTACTTAGGAAAAAGTATGTGAAAATTAGAGGTGCAAGACATGATTTGAAAAGACTAACTTCCCTTATGCATAGGTAACAGAATATGAGTTAACTACTTATGCATTTTTGCAACATGGAAGCTTATGATATGAAATATAGTCTAATCAAATATTGGAGAAGACATGTAAATGATACTGAATGTAGTCTCAAAAGATACCAATTGAAAGTCAATGGTGAGCTTGAGAGACATAAGAGTTCTTGGAGATTTTGTAGTGGAAGATGTTGTCTTTCTTCGGGGACTTCATTTTCCTTACAATGAGACTATCACATGAAATAGACTTGAAAAGGTGTTAGTCTCAATGTGTTAGATTATAGAGTAACCTCCCCTAAAGGTGTGCATACAAGTTTTGAATACTTGTAGGAGACATGCACTTTGATTTGATATCAAGAGGGGCAAATTATCCATAATCCAAACTTTGGCACATATAAGTTAAATGATACACTTAGTAGAAATCAAAATTTTCAATTGATGCATCATTTACTATGGAGTGATATTAAAGCTATGTGCCGTGCTTAAATAAACATTTTAAGCCATGTAGGTTTGCTTAGGTATATGAATTAAAAGCAAGCAATCCTACCATATGATTTACCTAGTATGCATGATTTTAAGCAAAGTACATAACACATGTAATACTAGGCAAGAAAGGTAAACTAGATACAAGGTAAATAGATACGCATATCTAAAAACGAGAAATACAATAAAACTAGTTACCTTAGTCATGGGTGGGAAATTTGGGTCCAAAATTTTCACTAACACACTTGGCAATAACCTTGATCCAATATGATGTATCCCATGATATACATCCCAATTTTGCCAAGTCTCCAAATTTCCCGATGACCTTCGGTCCACTCACTTCCCTTTCGGGATCCAAACCTTCTTGGTGCTTTTCATGGTTGAAATTATCTCCTTTGGCACCCAGATACGTTTGGCCCCCTTTCCTTTGTTGGCTTGCTTGTTGGCCTTGATTGCTATTACCTTTCCGTTCTTTTTCTTCTTGATCAAATATGGTGTAGCATCCTTTTTGTTCACCTTTTTGATGTAGGTGTTGGAGATTTTGCTTGATGGCTTTTGCTTGAGCTTTTGCCTTTGTTTATCCCCGGTCATCGCCTTGCATTGGAAAGACTTGTGGCCTTCCTTGTGGCATAGCCTACAAATCACAGTTTCTCCCTCTACAGGCTTGTTCACTCCCGCAGTGGTGTTATCCTGTGGAGGTCGGATTTGTTTGGCTTTGCCTTTCTTGTCATACAAAGCCTTGCCAAGGCGAGCCACTTCTTGTTTTAATTGTTCATTTTCCTTTGCAACCTCATCCGAACATGTCTCTACAACAATATTCTCAACAACGACTTGGTTGCAGGGGTTAGAATCGTCAATTAAATCAAAGCAGGAAGTAGAAGCATCTTTCATAATTATTTCAGGTATTTCAACTAAAGATGCTGCTGGGGTGCTACCAATGTTTTCTAGCTTAGTAGTTAGCTCATTATTGTGTATGCTAAGAATTTCCATTTTCTCTAGCAAATTTTCAATAGCTTCTTGGGAGCTAGCTAACTTAGCCTTAAGTTTTTCATTCTTTTTAATAAGGCTATCATCGGTAGCAGTGGATGGAGCACTAGATTCTAATAGCTCAATTTTAGTTGATAGCTCACTATTTAAGTTTGCAAAAGTTTCAAATTTTTCTAGCAAACCTTTGTAATCATTTTGAGAGCTAACCAACTTATTTTTCAAAGTTTTAAGTTGAGCTTTTTGCTTAGTGCAAACATCCTGGAAAAATTTTACGGCTTCCGCAAGCTCTTCTAGAGAGGCCTTTCCCTCACCTTCATCATCACTACTACTTTCATCACTAGAGGATGGAATGCTTTTGTTACCTCTTGCCATAAGGCATTTGTGTGATGACCGTGATGATCGTGACGAGGACCGGTGGCTGCGCGTCCTTGGAAGTTCATCTTCACTTGAAGAATCATCCCAAGTTCTAACACTTGTGAGCGCCTTGCCTTTGCTCCTCTCCTTTTTGGGTTTGGCCATATTTGGACAGTTGTCCCTGAAGTGGCCCTTCTCCCCACATGCGAAGCATCCTCTCTTCCTTTGCTTTTTCCTGTCAATGTTAAAGAGAAGATCCTCGACCTGCAGGGGCACACCCATTAGATTAATTTTGCGGATCATCCTCATTACCTTTCCGACGCGTCGGATTGTTTCTTCGTCCTCGGAGGATGATGTGCATGGTTGATTATCTTCATCATCATCACTTTCTTCTTCTTCTTCCTCTTCTTCGCTTGAGGAACTTGGAGTGGGAGCCTTCTTTTTGCCCTTCCTTTCATCACATGCAAAAGCATATGGTCTTGAGGAAGTTGGCTCCTCTCCCCGACTCATTTTTCGCGACATCTCAAAAGCCGCGATTTTCCCAATCACAATGGTCGGGGTCATGTTGCTCAAATCCTCCATGTTGTGAAGGATGGTGATGATGCTCCCATATCTTTGTTGTGGTAGCAGGGAGATAATCTTCCTCACAATGTCCGCATCACCTAGCTTATTAATGCCAATAGAATTGAGCTCATTGATAATTAGATTCAAACGAGAATACATGTCTCTAACAAGCTCATCATCTTTCATGGCAAAAGAATTATACTCATTTAAGACTAGGCAATGTTTTTGCTCACGGACATTGGATGTGCCGTCATGGAGCTCATGCAATTTTAGCCAAATCTCATTAGCAGTTTTCAAGGTAAATACTTGATTAAAAATATCCATGCTAAGAGATTCATACAAGCAATTTTTGGCTCTAGCATTTAAATGAATTTCTTTTTCCTCACTCGTGGTGGGTTTCTCGGGATTCTTGAGGGGTTTCATCCCGTCACGAGTGACTCTCCAAACACCTAGATCAACGGCCTCTAGGTAACAAGCCATTCTAGCACTATAATATGGGAAGTTAGTGCCGTCGAAGTGTGGTGGCCTATGGGTATCCATCCCTTCCTCTAAAAAGCGTCGGCTCTTTTAGCGGTGAAGCTAAAGCATTTCAAATGAGCCAAACCGGGCTTTGATACCACTTGTAGGAAACGGGTGACGCCTAAGAGGGGGGGTGAATTAGGACTTCTAAAACTTTTACTAAACTAGGCCACAATTAAATCCCTAGAGCAAAACCTATGCAAATAATCAAAACTAGAATGTGCAAACTAGGTTTTGTCTAAGTGTTGCTATCTCTACCGCAAAAGGCTAAGTTTCAATCTATACTAAATAAGTATGACTACAAGATTGAAACTTAAATGCTTAATATAAATGCGGAATGTAAAGAGCTAAGTAGAGAAGCAAACTCTCGTGGATGACGCCGGTATTTTTACCGAGGTATCCGGAACCACGCAAGGTCCCGACTAATCCTCGTTGGTGCCCCTACGCAAAGGGAAGCCCACGCGAGGGCCAAGCACCACGGTCGAGTAACTCCGTAGAGAGCCGCGGGCCTTCTCCACGCGCAAGTGGTGCTCCGCTTCCGGCTCCTCTCGGACGCTCCCCGCCGTCTCCACTATCGAGCTTCCGGCCGAAACGCCGCGGGCCTCGTTCCCTCCGGTACACGGTGGCGGCCGTGACACAAACGCGGTTGTCACGGTCTCGCAAGACTCTCGCCCCACTCGGTACAATTACAACGACTCACGCAAGAGCCGAGGGGTTGTGTGGTTTTACAAAACTCACTCAACTAACTAGGATTCACCTAGAGCAAGCGCTAAAGCGGTCTAACTAACCTAAGCACTTCGCAAAGCACCTACGCTAATCACCGAGTGATTCTATTAAGCACTTGGGTGTTTGAGCTCTTAGAAATGTACACTATATGCCTTGGTATGTTGCTTGGGCTCTCACACTTGAGAATGGCCGGTTGGGGTGGTATTTATAGCCTCCACACCCCAAACTAGCCGTTGGACAGAAAGCAGCAGCTTTCTGTCGTCGGGTGCACCGGACAGTCCGGTGCACCACCGGACACTGCACAGTAGATGTCCGGTGCACGCCACGTCAGCCGACCGTTGGCGCCTGTAGCAGTCGACCGTTGGATCCGACCGTTGCCGTCTGCCCGTTGGCACACCGGACAGTCCGGTGCACACCGGACAGTCCGGTGCTACAGCCAGAGAGCACCTGTCTGTGGCCTCTCTGCGCAGACTGTCCGGTGCACACCGGACATCGATGTCCGGTGCGCCATCAGGCGCTGGCTGCCAGCCCTTCTTGGATTTCTTTGCTGATTTCTTCGGGCTTCTTTGTTCTTGAGTATTGGACTCCTATGCATCTTTTTATGTCTTCTTTTGAGGTGTTGCATCCTCATTGCCTTGGTCCAATTCTCTTCGCATCCTGTGAACTACAAACACAAACACTAGAGAACTTATTAGTTCACGGATTGTGTTGTTCATCAAACACCAAAACTCAATTAGCCAAATGGCCCGGGGTCCATTTTCCTTACAGTACCCACACACTTCTTTTCATAACTTTTCGTTTAGTGTAGGCACCCACATATTTCACAATCAATTTCCCTGAATCCCAAGTCAACATATAATCACAAAGATATGAATGGGAAATGGGAGCATTAGATTTTTGTCCACTTGAGTATCCCACTTCCTTCATCTTACTCTTTGTGGAACTCAAGTTAACCTTTACCTGAGGTGACTTGTCATTTGAGGAGTGAATCCTCCCCAAGGCATCATATAGGGTGGTTCCCTCTATGAACTTGGGGGATCTCCACCCCTTATGCACTGTGCTAGGGTTTTCCTTGGATGAGTTGAACCCAAGCCCCCTTCTTCCATTTGTTGGGCTTTAGGGACTTGTACTTGGGTTCAATTCTCTTTAACCCATCATTGCTAGAGCATCTTTTCAAAATTTCTTTGACCTTCACCTGTGGGCTATTCTTCCTTGCATGGTTAGTTAGACAACAAGAAGCATGATATTTGGTACAATGTTTGCAAGAATTATCATTTGAGCTAGACTTATATTCAAATATTAAACATGAGGCATTGATATTCTTGCAATTTTCAAGTTGCACTTGAAGTTCTTGATTTTGAACACTCAAGCTTAACATGCTTGATTCAAGTGCATTCTTTTCATTTGCAAGATTATCTATAGAGTTTTTCATGTTAATTAC
The DNA here is from genome assembly GCA_029449295.1 of Zea luxurians. Classification (NCBI taxonomy): domain Eukaryota; kingdom Viridiplantae; phylum Streptophyta; class Magnoliopsida; order Poales; family Poaceae; genus Zea; species Zea luxurians. The sequence continues at coordinate 72,121,810 of JAOPSE010000013.1, read as the reverse complement.
TTCTTTATCTTTATTGTGAATCAACTCTTGAAGCTCTAGATTTCTTTCCTTTTCAAGGATAAGCAAGTCTTCTTGAGCATCAAGAGTTGCTTTTCTTTTATCTAGCTTTTCCATTAATTTGGTGATAACATTGTATCCATTTAAGCCAAATTCTTTAATCATTTTATTTTTCATGGCAATTTGATCATCATCATCATCATTTGAAAAATCATCACTAAATAAAGTTACCTTGTCTCCCTTTGCCATGAGGCAAGTTGGAGTGTAGGAGTCGTCTTGTAGGTTGGTGAAGAGTTGCGCACTTGATGTAGATTGGATGGCCACATTTGCCGCCACTTCCTCTTCCTCGGAGCTAGAACTCTCTTCATCGGAGTTCCATTCTTCACCAATATGAGCTTGACCATACTTCTTCTTCTTGAAGTATCCCTTGGTCTTGCCTCCCTTTTTAAACTTGTCCTTCTTGTATTCCTTTTTAGCTTCTTGTTCCTTCTTGTTAGGACAATCCGCTATGAAATGACCAGTTTGGCCACATTCATAGCATGCCCTCTTCTTTCCTTTCCTTTGGAACTTGTCATTCTTCCTTACAAATTTCTTGAATGTTTTGATGAACATAGCTGTGTCTTCATCACTTGAGCTATCTTCATCACTTGAGGTCTCGACCACTTTCTTTGCTTTGTGGTCTTTGTTCTTCTTGAGGTTGTCTTGTTCATTTGTGATCAAGGCATGAGAGTCTCTTGTCTTGATGGGGGCTTCTTCGGACTCGTGTTGTTGAATTTTTGCAAATAATTGATGAGGCGTCATATCCTCATAGTCATCACGATCCCTTATCATCCTTGCAAGACTTTTATCCTTCTCTTTATAAGCTCTCATGAACAATCTTGTGACCTTGGAGTCACTCCAATCTTCACTTCCAAGTACTCTTATCTTGTTTACTAACACCATCAATCGATCAAAGAGTGATTGAAGCGACTCACCCTTGATCCAATCATATCTAGCGAGCTCACTCTCCAAAGCTTCAACTCTATGTCTCTTAGCTTTGGGATCTCCTTCATGTGACATTTTAAGAATGTTCCAAATGTCACGGGCATCTTCTCTTCCTTGAACTTTCCGGTATTCTTCTGGACAAAGACTTTCTTTAATTATACTCACTGCTTGAGCATTGCGATGAATCTCTTGCATCATTTCTGGAGTCATCTCTTCTCCTTGGGCAGGCTTATACATACCTACATTAACAATCTCCCAAAGACTAGGATGTACACCGATTAAATGCGACTTCATCTTATCGGCCCACTCGTCATAGTTCAACTCACTAAGAGTTGGTAACTTTCCAAGTGGGGCGGAAGAGAAGTTGGGGATAAAATTTCTAGAGTAATCGAATTGAACTTTACTAAACTCGTTACCTTTGCTTTTGGTTGATGATTCTTCGGTGTTGAGACTTACCTTGCTCAACACCTTTGACACCAAAAGATCCACTAGGTCATCATTGTAATCAAATTTTCCTTTACCTTTGTCTTCTTCGGCCTTTCTTCTTGATTCTTCTTCTTCGGCCTTTTTCTTAGCATCTTCCTCTTTCAACTTGAGGAACATCCTCTCGGCAATCTTCATGGCGAGGTCGAGGACCTTGGGGTCCACTTCCTCACCGGAGGATGTGACGGGAATATCCTCGAGGATAGGATCCACATGGTCCCGTTGAGTAGACATAATCGCTTCCTCACGCGGTTAAGCGTAAAATGAGGTACGAGGCTTTGATACCAATTGAAAGTAGCCTAGAGGGGGGGTGAATAGGCTACACCTGAAAATTTTCACTAAAACTTCGAAATAGGTTAAATTAAAGTTGCACAGGTGCAAACCGGTTCAGTCGATTTTAATCACAACTGAACAAGTTTGAACCCGCTCAACTTAAATTTGATAATCTATTTAACAAGTGCGAAGTAGTGAATAATATAGCTAAAGATTTGCCCTACACAAAAACTACTTAAATGAATAATATGAGCCAACCACTGAATATAAAGCGCTTGACAAGAACACACAAGAACACGCGATATAACCCGAGGTTCGGCAACCACCACAAAGGTGTCCTACTCCTCGTTGAGGAACCCACAAAGGGCCGGGTCTTTTCCAACCCTAATCCTCCACAAGCCGACCACAAAGGTCAAGGCAATCTCTTCTCAAATCTGCTCAAGGAGCGGGTGATACAAACTTCTTGGGGTCGTCCACAAATTTGGAGACTCCCAAGCAACCTCTAACCGTCAAGGAACACGAGGTTCCAAGAGTAACAAATCCGCACACGGTTAAGTTTGCAACGAGCTCAAGAACAAGAGAATGGGAGAATCGAGATGAAATTGACAGCGAGTTTGATCGAGTTCACCTCACACCAAGGGTCCTTCAAATGATTGAAGGAGATGCGATTGCGGGTGTGAAAGGTGAAATGAATGCTCTTGTTTGAAGGTTGGTCAGCCAAGAATTCGTGGGAGAGGCGAAGTAAATGAGAGAAAGAGTGTGAGGGGGTATATAAAGGATCCCCCAAAAGCTGGCAGTCGTTGGGAGAAAATGGGCAAAAACCGGTTGAACCGGTTTCTAAACCGGTTGAACCGGTTTCTACCAGGGGGATCCCGGTCCACTGGGCTACTCAGCTGAACACTCGACCGGTTTCAAAACCGGTTGAGTAGGGACAAAATTCGGCTCAACCGGTTTCTGAAAAATATCTGCTGCGACTTTTTCTGACAGCTCTGACTGTCAGATAGGTCAGAGCAGAGGTGGCAGGTGAACAGTACCGAAACCGGTTGAACCGGTTTTGGGGGCTGAAACCAAACTTTGAGAATTTTGAAGAGAACAAAAGGGGAGACTTTGTGGGAAGTAAAATTTGTTTTTCTCAAGGGCATTCATGATCTGGGAAAATGATCTCCAAGGAGTTTTCAAAAGATTTTGAACTTGGCTCGTTTCACAACTTACTTAACCGTCGCAGATCCCTCTTAATTGTACGGCGATTCCTATGACTCAAGAATTATAAATTTTGCACCGCCGTTGTTTCTTGGCACTTGGAGCACGCCATTTGATGTGGAATTTTAAATCCGCTGTGCTTTATACTTTTATGCTCGTAAGATCTGTGCTTCTCCTGTCTATAGAAATACTGTGTACATACTAGGAGCAAACTTGTTAGAATCTTAGTTTGTTTTGTCATTAATCACCAAAACCCTCAATTAGGGTTGATTGCACTTACATGAACATTGCTAGGCAAGAAGCCAAGTAAGAAATCTATAAACATCGTAGAGGGTAATGAAGGAACTTTGAGGTAAGGTGATTTATCTGCTACTGTTTTTTAAGTTGTCATTCTCCTTATTGGTGAGTTGATGCAGGAGCCAATATTCATGTGTGTGCTAATCATTTTTTTGTTTTCTTCTTATCAGGTCAGGAGAAAGTCCTCGTTGGTGATGGGAAATGGAGTGTGTGTGTGGGTGTTCATGGTGTTGGTACGGTCGATCCAAATATTACTTCAAGAAAGACCATAAAACTAAAAAAAGTGCAACATGTTCCCTTAATAAGGAATAATTTAATTACTGGTCCATTGTTGTGTTTAAATGGTTACAAAATGGTGTTTAAGCCCAATAAATGTATATCCAAGTATGAAATGTTTAGAGTGGAGGTGTGTTCTGTTGTCTTTATCTGATGCTTTTTTTAAATCTGTGAACTATGTAAGCCATGCAGTGAGATATTTGACATTTATGTTTGTCTTATACATCTTGGTTGTACGACACATTTAGCTTGTATGAATTTAATCTCAAAACTTGATTTGATCAAAGTAGGGATGGTAATTTTAATCCGCAAACCCGAAATCCGACAGGTACCCGACCCCACGGGTGCGGGTGTAGATTTTGACCCACCAGTGCAACCCGCACCCAATCCGAAGTTTCGCGGGTGTGGATGCGGGTTTCCATTTCAACCGCAGGTGACCCGTATCTGTCTCGAAATTTAGTTTGTTATTTATTTTGCATAAAAATGATTAAGATACAACAATGATTATTTTGAACGAGTAACATGACTAATGATTTATGAATGTTTTGTTACTGCTCAATATGAAAAGATTTAAAATATGTAGATATAACTCAATTATTGTTGGTACTTAATTGTTTAAAGTTATCAATATGCCAAACATGCGCTAAGATGGCACACACATCTTTCTTTGCCACCAATCTGTTCGCATTTATTAATTGGATCAAAAACCAAACGAGAATACCTAATTCTGTAACAAGTCCAACGCCAGATTAGTATTGTTCTCGACTAATCGGGTCATGTAACGGGTCCTTTTGTGTGACACAGTACGAATTAGCAACGACACGATCATCTCCGCTGCACGAACAACATGGAACCCGATCAGCGGTGTGGAGGAAAAGAAAAAGAGAGCGGAGACAGGAGAGGCAAAAAAAAAAACCTCATGGGCCGGGCGTGCACTGTTTTAATCCGGTCGGTCCCCTTTGAGCGAAGAAAATAGTCTGGCGTCGTCATGGGTGTCCAATCAACCAGACAGTCCAAATCTCGGCCCTTGAAGTATTTACGGGCCTCATGTAAGTTTTTTTTCTTTCTGTCGGGCCTACGGTAAGGCCCTGCAGAGCAAGATCGTGTGGCCTTGGCCAATCAAATCCAACTTGAAAACCTATGTTTTTCGTACACCGTCGAACATATCTATCTGCGCAAAATCGTGGTGTGCGGACAGCACCGTGTTACGCACGACCAAAAAAAAAAAAAAAACCGGCCCGATCCAAAAGCAGCTCGTCCTGGCGTGGAACTGTAGGTCCGAATTCCGAAACGTGCATCGTGCACTCCACATGCGTTTCACATGACATAGACACCGCGCGCATACGACAAGGCGAGGGGTACACCCAGGACAACTTTTTTGCATTTTAGCCCCTTTAGTGTTTTTTTGCACAATTATGCCCTTTGTAGTTTCATTTCAAAAAATAGACCCTTTGCTCAGCGCCATCATCATTGGCGCCGAGACAACGCATGCTGGCGCCACCATCTTTGGCGCCAGCATTTTCATACGTGGCAGCTGATGTGTCGAGTTCCAGGGGGTCGACGCTATAGATCTTGGCGCCGACCCCCTTGTCGGCGGCGAAAATCCTGTCAGGGGGGTCGGCGCCACAGATCTTGGCGCCGACCCCCTTTATACCGGTCAAACCAGTCCCGTCCCCGCCAAAGTCATCCTCTCGCCGCCTGTCCCGAGCTCGCCGCCGCCCGCCGCCAATATCGGCGCCCCCGCCCACCGCGCCCGCCGCCCTCGAGCTCGCGCGCCCGCCCCCGAGCTCGCCCCCGCGGCTGCCCCCGAGCCCGGCGCCCCCGCGGCCGCCGCCCCTGCCCCGTGCCCGCCCGGCGGCCCTTCGCCGCGCACTGCGGCCCTTCCCCGCGACCAGCCCGCGCCGGCCGCCGCCACTGCCCCGCTTCCCGCTCCCTCGCAGCCGCCGTTTAGGTAATTTTTTAAGCATTTTGTTAGTATTTTAGTTAATGTGTTAGCATTTTTGTTAGGATTGTTAGTTTTGTTGCTATAAAATGTTGTTTGTTGAATGTGATTGTCGTGAAAATGAATTTGATAAATGCTAATTTGATCGAATATGATGAATGTGAGTTGAATGTGCGGGTTTTTATATCCTCCCCGCGCAGGGGAGGTGCCGTCAAAATTTATAATTAGTTATTTAGTAGTTAGTTATAAGGTTGTTAGTATTTTAGTGGGTTGTGGTTATATTTATAGTTATGTAGCTAGTAATTAGTGGGTTGTGGTTAGGCAATAACCATCCATAGTTTATATTGAATGTTTAATTCATGTTTCAAATAGATGGACAATTTTTTGAGCTTATATCATGGAGGCAATGTGGAACAAGATCCGTATGGAAATGCCAAGTTCATTGACATGCGACACGTGCCGGTACTATTCGATGGTAGACCCTCCTTGAGTGATTTGTTTACAAAGGCTAAACAAAAGCTAGGTTACCATGAAGATGATGACATTGCGGTTGACGGAGTGCTTAATATTGGTCATCCACCAAATGTCATAAGACGAGTCATCCCAATTGATTGTCAACTGGATTGGGATAATTATATTACTTCGACTATGAAGACCCATTTGCAACTCATGGAGGTTGTGGTGCGTCTGGTTGTCGTAGACCGTCCCCCTGAAGACTTTGAGCGTGCTATTGATGACGTGCCAACTGTTCCTGATGCTCAATCTGGCCCCAATTTGATCCCATTAAGTCAGCCAGGAGATGGTCTGCAGACAGATTTAGCTGCGTGTATCCCTTTGGCACAAACCAATTGCAGTAAGTCTTATTGGCATTACATCTTCATTTTGGACCATGAGCACTTTGCTCATTCCATTTGACGTGGGACTGATCATCTTGTACATGTTGCAGGAGAGACCCCTACTCTTGTGGTTGATCCTCAGACCGAGGCACGTGGCTGCTTCGGTGATGGTTTTATTGCCTCCAACAGTCCTGAGTTTAGGAATGAAGAGGAGCCATACACCTTTGCTATGGCTGCCGATTCAGATGATGATCGCCCGGTTGGTGAACTCACAGAGAGTGACATTGAGATGTTGCAACGTGTTTTTCCAAACGGTCGGGATCCTAGAGTGCATGAGTTCAGCGATCTTAGTCTTTCTCATCAGGCAAATGCAGAAGGAAGGGATGATGAGTTGCTAGATGCTCCTGAGGCCGATCCTAGCATGATGATTGAAAAGGGTAGGGTCTTCAAGGACCTAACTGCCTTGAAGAGGTGGCTGCAGCATTACGCAGTCTTACGTAAGAGGCCGTATAGAGTACTTCATTCGTACGAGAAACGTCGTTACACGGTTGTATGCGACAAGGACAACTGTGCATGGAGGGTTTGTGCTAGGATACAAAAGATCACCGCAAAGTGGAAGATAACAAAAGTAGTGGGGCCACACACATGTGCTGAACATGAGTTAACGATGAAACATCGTCAATTGACATCAACCCTCATTGGAAAGCGACTTATGGGAATACTGCAGTCGGAACCAAATATGAAGGTTAGGACAATCATGAGGATCGTGGAGAATGTGTTTGATGGGTACAAGATAACATATGGTAAAGCTTGGAGGGCTAAGCAGTGTGCGTGGATGTAATACTCAAAGTTGTATACCAAGAGTAATAGAGAGAGCTTCTCATTTTGTGTGTTTCATTTGCATCATAAAAAGAGCACATATGTAATTGAGAGTGACTAAACAAAGTGCATTTGTTGGAGTTTTTATGTTTGTGCATTAAATAAAAATAACAATAAAATAAAATGACAAGAAATATATTAAAATCCCAAAATGGAAACTTATAATATAAAAGAATATGTGGACACCCAAATTGGAAATTGAATTCTAAAGGGAATTCTACAATTGGAGGAGATTGGGAAAATACTAAACAAAGAGGATAAAATAAATTCATAAATAAATAAAAGTCGGTCCATATGGTTATGAAGATTTATAAAATTAACCTGAGTTTGATCTTCACACAAAAATAGATTCAAATTTGAAATCTAAAATTTAAAAGGAAGAAAGGAAAAAAGAAAACATAAAAGAAAAAAAGAAAAAACCTGCAGTTGGGCCTGGTTCGCGAATTCGGCCCACCAGGGGGAAATATCCCGCGCTTGGCCCATTCCTGGGCTCTGCCTCCGCACGGCCGCACCGACAGCTGGGCCCCGGGTGCCAGCCTTTCCTTCCGCGCGTGCGTTCTCCTCCTCTCGCTGCGCTGCGGGACCCTTCCGTCAGCCACGCAGGATTCAAGCGCGTCGCTCCGGGACTGTCGCGCTGACCCCACCTGTCATCCGCGAGCCTCCGTAACAAACCGAGCGAGACGACCGGCGGCGTGGGCGCTCGGGTCGCCTCAACCTTCCTCTCCTTTGCCCTACTTAGGTGACCGCCGCCATCTCGCATTCGCCGTCAGATAATCAACCGCGCCCAGCCAGAAGCGTCATTGCGGAGAGGGTAGTGTTAGCCGAGGGAGCGATTGAGTCCGCCGTCGGCGATCTCCGCCAGTGCTGGGTTTCCGTCCTTGGTTCTTGACCGAGGGGGTGCCGCTATCATCAGTAAGGCCGTGTGTGGCCGAGGATTGAATTCGTGTGCCTGCGTCACGTGGGAATTCCTCGCCGTCGCTGGGAGATTTCCGCCGACCGCGCTACAACGTGGGCGGAGCTGCTACCGTTGCAAATCTGAGGTAAGACCACCTCCCTGCCCTTTGCCCAACTCTCCTCTACGTAGGGTGCCCATCGGATTAGGTCTTGGGGCACGGTATTGCGGTGGCCGCGCTCGACGGCGAAGCGCCGCCGCGGCACGCCGGGGGCCGGGTCCTACACTCGACCTCAGCCAAAATTAGTTGTAGCATTGAGTTCTGGGAGTCGTCAATTATACGTGGGATGAGTGAATCGGGTTATGGCGTTCGTTCTGGCCGGATTCGGGATCTCCGGCGGGCGGACCGCCGTGATCGGGCGCGCGCCACCGTGCGGCTCTGCTGGGTAGGGGAAGATGATCCCTCTGTCGTTCATCCTTGATTGAACGGTACAGATTAGATTATGGAAAACGTTTGAGTTGAATCGATTGGTGGCCGTCCGTTGTGTGATCGACGGATCCGAGTAGATCGCGAGCGCATTAAATCCTAGCCGTGGATCGCTAATCCAACGGTCGGCAGGGCGTACCGGTTCGGGTACGTTCTCGATCTAATCTGGGGCGTGCAAAATTGATCCAGCGGCTAGGGATTCTGGATACCCGTTCGCGGGGACAATTTACTTAAGAGTCCTCGGACTTTCTAAGTTTTGAACCCGCCGTCCACCTATTACTATTCACTGTGCCTAGTATCTCTTGCGCAGAGACCCCCGCGCTTTCTGAAAACTGAGGCCCAGTCCAGTGATCGTTTAAATTGAATAAATAAAATAGAAAATAGATTTTTAATATGAAAATAATTGCTGGAACTTTGATAATTCATAGAAAATTCATATGAGCTCCAAATTGGTCCATTCCAGTTCCTAAATTTTTGTTATAGTATTGTCTACGCAGTAGTGCCTCTGTTTTGGCATGAAAGGCTCATTTAAATTCATCTAATACTTAATCTTGTATTAAATACATAAAAGCTACAGAAATTCATAACTTGAAATATATAACTCCAAATTTAGTGATTCCAGTTCCTATGGTTTCATTTTAATGTGTAGATTTTTACTGTATATTTTATTCATCTGTTTGGTGTGATGTTGATTTTGGCTATACTATGTATGTATTGTGTTGATGCGAGTAGACGAGCAAGCCACTGTGGAAACTGAGGTTCAATAAGTAGAAGTAGCTGAGCAGGAGCTCATTACAGGCAAGTTGTGCCCTTGATCACTTACTTTTCCCAGCCATGTTCTTATTAATTTTAATGATCTGCATAGGTTAATTTTGATGGGAGCCTTTATGTTACCCCAGTTTTGATTACCTCTATACCTTGTTCACCCCTGAAATATTTTTGGGTAGTACTTGCTATTGCTTTATGTGGATTGGGTATGGAGATACACTATTCATGATTATTCCGTTATTATCTTGTTATTATTGCTGTTCATGTTAAGATCATTAAATTAATGGGAACATGGAGCGACCACCCGGGAAAACAGTGCTACCACAAGGGTTTAATGGGACGCCCTTGGCTGACTAATTAAGAAAGCTAGTGGAAGACTACCTTACCCGAAAGGGGCAAGGGCAGTAGGGGAGTGGTCAGTGTAGGGAGGTCCCTGGTTGATTTTGCTGCGATGGCGGTCAGCCAGGAACCCTGCATTGGAACTTCCTATAAACTGTAGCGGGTTTTCGGAAGCTAGTGGAACTTTGTAAAGGCCTCGTAGTGGATCCCTAGCCATTCACCTCGGTAGTGTCTAAGGGCCTTGCAAACCCTGGCGACATGGGATACACGACTTGTGGGTAAAGATGCGCAACCTCTGCAGAGTATAAAACTAGTATACTAGCCGTGCTCACGGTCATGAGCGGCTCGGACCCTCACATGATTAACTATGGAACTTAAGTTTAATTTGACATTTGCATCGCATTTGGGATTATTTTACTATTACTGTTCTTTATTATTATTAAGGTTTGGTATTTACTTACACTTAGTAATTGCTAATAAAATTTTGACCAACTTATAAAAGCAATGCTCAGCCTCAGCCTTTATTTTATTGATCAGCCTTACACTTCATGAACTCCCACCTTTGGTGAGTTCATGCCACATTATTCCCCACGACTTGTTGAGCTATGAACGTATGTGAGCTCACTCTTGCTGTCTCACACCCCCCCCACAGGAGAAGAACAGGTGGTCGAAGAGGAGCCGCCTAACACTGAGGAGTTCGATTTGATCTAGGTGGCGTTTCTCAGTCGACATTGGCGCCGACGATCCTTAGTTCGTTTTATCTTTATTATTTTATTTTGTAATAAGACTTCCGCTATGTAATAATTACTCTGATGTTTTATGACATTTATCTCTATACACTCTGTTATTATATATGTTGTCTTCTTGGCGCATGTATGAGATGCACCCGGCTTTGTTCTTTAAAACCGGGTGTTACAGAAGTGGTATCAGAGGAAATGTTGACTGTAGGACGAAACCTAGATAGAAATGGACAAAACCCTTATCTACTTATCTTACTCTGATTCATTCCATACTTACCTTATCTTGATCCTATCTCACCTTCTACTGTTCTACTCTGATCATTCTCACCTTTTCTACTCTGAGACAAGATGGATTTCAAACCTTGGAATCCCTACCCTTATGACATTCTTAGGAGTTAGGGAACCCAAAACAAAAGTTAAAACTATTTTCTTAAAAAAAATGTTGGTTGATTGTGCTGATGCTAAATGTCTGATTTGCTTCTTTGATTGATTGAATTATTATAGATGGACATCTTAGCATGTACCAACATAAGGTATTGAATTAGCTATAGTAGGTGAAATATTAATCTGCTTAGCTAATAAATCCCCCAAAGTAACATGATTGTAATTACTGCCTTGTCTACTGCTCTTTCTTACCATATGTATCTAACTCAGATGGTCAATACCAGGAGGGGTGGTGGAATTGATTTGCCTCCTAACCGACACACTCGAAGAATTTATAGACAACCTCAGCCACAGACTGCAGAGATGAATCCTCCTAATCCTCCACCAGGCGGAGTTGATCCACTGGTTGCTGCTCAGATGGCGGTGATGCAGCAAATGGCAGACACTATGGCTGATATGCGTGCCCAGATGCAGCAAGAACGCCAAGAGATGCGTCAGGAAAGAGAAGACATACGCCAGGAGTTGCGCCAGGAGAGAGATGAGATACGCCAAGAAAGGAGGGCGCAACAACAGCAGCTGCAACAGCAACTTCAACAACAGCAACAGCAGCAACAAGTACCACTGCCTCCACCACCACCACCAGTTCCACCTCGTGATAAGCACCGAGAGTTCATGAGTCATAAGCCACCTACGTTTGCCAGTTCGCCAGATCCACTTGATGCAGACGATTGGTTGAAGTCAATCGAGAAGATGCTGAATATTGCACAATGCACTGACCAGGAGAAGGTTTTATATGCTTCTGGACGTCTGACGGGTCCTGCTGCTGACTGGTGGGATTCTTATACTGCTGCCCATGATGCTGCGGATATTATTACTTGGGCAGAGTTTAGTACACAGTTCAGGAACTACCATATTCCAGCTGGTATGATAAAGATCAAGAAGAAGGAGTTTCTGTCGCTGAAGCAAGGAAATATGTCGGTCAGCGAGTACAGGGATAAATTCATTTAGTTGTCGAGATATGCTCCAGAGGAAGTTGCTGAAGATGAGAGAAAGCAGGAGCATTTTATTGAAGGACTTAATGGACCGCTGCAGTATGCTCTAGTGGCACACACCTTTCCATCATTTCAGAGGCTATTGGATAAGGCTCTTGCTATTGAACACAAGCGTGTTCAACTGGGTGATTTGAAGAGGAAGGCTACCTCACAGGGACAGGGTAGCAGCAGTGTTCGTCCTCGCTACAGTTCACCACAGGGTACACCGACCCGACCAGGAGGACCACGCCCAGTTCAGCAATCACCACTGAGGACTCCACCTCCTCGACAGGCTACTCCCACGGGCACCCCGACGAAGTTTGCAGGACAGAGTCCGGGCACTCAATGTTTCAAGTGTGGGAAGATTGGTCATTATGCAAATGTCTGCCCACAGAGGATTGCTACTACTCCAGTTCAGAACAAGCAACAGACCCCTGGCAAGGGATATTCTATAGCCAGGGTGAATCAAGTCAGCGTTGATGATACTCCTGATGGTGGGGACCTCGTAATTGGTATGTTTTATGTTAATGCAATTCCTGCAACAATATTATTTGATTCTGGTGCTACACATTCATTCATGTCTGCTAGATATGCCAACACAAATGAAATACCACTGCTAAATATGAGAAAACCCATGATAGTAATTACACCTAAAGGGCCTGTTGAGGCGAATCAAATGACCCGTAGATTGACATTGACCATTATGGGTAGAGAATTTGGAGCTACTGCTATAATATTAGAGTCAAGCAGTATAGATCTGATCCTTGGTATGTCATGGCTAAGAAAGGCAAAGGCCGTTATAGCTTGTGGTAGGGGTACCATAGAACTCACTACCACTAAAGGAGAAAGATTTCAAGTTAATATTGCAGTAACCTCCTCATCCATGCGTGCAATGTTCTTTATGCCTGAGGAGTTTGTTGGTGACAACATCCGGGTGGTTAGGGATTTTCCGGATGTCTTTCCAGAGGAGTTACCAGGGATGCCACCTGATAGAGAAGTTGAGTTTGTTATTGATCTCCTACCTGGAACCGCCCCTATTTCTAAACGGCCATATAGAATGTCCGTAGAAGAGTTGAAGGAACTTAAGAAGCAGTTGACAGAGTTACAAGAGGCTGGTTACATTCGTCCAAGTTCCTCACCTTGGGGAGCACCGGTGTTATTTGTGCAGAAGAAGGATGGATCGCAACGGATGTGTGTGGATTATAGATCTCTTAATGATGTTACGGTGAAGAACAAGTATCCGTTGCCCCGTATTGAGGATTTATTTGATCAGATGCGAGGTGCTAGAGTATTCTCGAAGATTGATCTCCGATCCGGTTACCATCAGATGAGGATTAGACCATCGGATATTCCCAAGACGGCTTTCTCGACTCGATGGATTATATGAGTTTACTGTTATGTCATTTGGACTAACCAATGCGCCAGCTTACTTCATGAATTTGATGAATAAGGTGTTTATGGAGTATTTGGACAGATTCGTCGTGGTATTCATCGACGATATTCTTATCTATTCTAAGAATGAAAGTGATCATGAACAACATCTAAGGTTGGTGCTACAGAAGTTACGAGATAATCAACTCTACGCTAAGTTCAGCAAGTGCGAGTTTTGGATTGACAAGGTGCCATTCCTTGGTCATATTATTTCTAATGGAGGAATAGCAGTGGATCCTGCTAAGGTGAAGGAGATTATGGAGTGGAGAGTGCCCACTACAGTTACTGAGATTCGGAGTTTCCTGGGACTCGCAGGATATTATCGGAGATTTATTGAAGGGTTCTCTAAAATTGCTAAGCCTATGACATCGTTTTTGGAAAAAGGAAGAGAGTTTAAGTGGGATGAGAAGTGCCAAGAGAGTTTTGATCAATTGAAGGAGAGATTGATGTCACCTCCAGTATTGATTATGCCAGATCTGCAGAAGGGATTTGATATTTACTGTGATGCATGTGTCCAAGGACTTGGATGTGTGCTTATGCAAGATGGTCATGTGATTGCCTATGCATCTCGTCAGTTGCGGAAGCATGAATTGAACTACCCCACTCATGACTTGGAATTAGCAGCGGTTGTGCATGCACTTAAGATTTGGAGACACTACATTATGGGAACTAAGTGCCAAGTATACACGGATCATAAGAGTTTGAAGTATATATTCACTCAGAAGGATCTCAATCTTAGGCAACGCCGTTGGTTGGAGCTCATTAAGGATTATGACTTGGAGATTCACTATCACCCAGGCAAGGCAAATTTGGTTGCAGATGCCTTGAGTCGGAAGGAGCATGTTCACTCCGCTTTCGTTGTCCAGCTACCTGATGAATTAGCAAAAGACTTTGAGAGGCTCAACCTGGGAATCGTTTCACATACGGAAGGAGTGACTATTGAATTGGAACCTACCTTGGAGCAAGAAATTCGTAAAGGTCAGGTTGGTGATGCCAAAATCCAGGAGATCAAGGATCTGATAACGGAGGGTAGAGGCCCGGAATTCACAGAGGATGAGCAAGGCACCATATGGTTCAAGAATCGGATCTGTGTTCCCGATATTGATAGTCTTCGGGAAACTATATTGAAGGAGGCACATGATTCAGTTTATTCTATCCACCCTGGGAGTACTAAGATGTATCAGGATTTGAAGCAAAAGTATTGGTGGTATGGTTTAAAGAGAGATGTGGCTGCACATGTGGCTATGTGCGATGTATGCCAAAGAGTTAAAGCTGAACACCAGAGGCCAGCCGGACTACTGCATCCACTGAAGATACCTGAGTGGAAATGGGAAGAGATTGGCATGGACTTCATTGTTGGATTACCCCGCACGTCTGCTGGATATGATTCTATATGGGTGATTGTGGACAGGCTAACTAAGGTAGACCACTTTATTCCAGTGAAGACCACTTATTCAGGAGCTAAGTTGGCAGAGTTGTACATGGCACGGATTGTATGCCTGCATGGTGTGCCAAAGAAGATTGTGTCAGACCGGGGATCACAGTTTACCTCTCGATATTGGAAGAAGTTGCACGAGTCATTGGATACAAGATTGAATTTTAGTTCGGCTTACCATCCCCAGACTGATGGGCAGACTGAGAGGACTAACCAAGTACTGGAAGATATGTTAAGAGCTTGTGCTCTTAAGCATGGTGGTAGTTGGGATAAGAGTCTACCGTATGCGGAGTTCTCTTATAATAATAGCTATTAGGCCAGTTTGAAGATGTCACCGTTTGAGGCTTTATATGGCAGAAAGTGCAGGACTCCATTGTATTGGGATCATACTGGTGAAAGACAGTTGTTTGGGGCTGAGATTATACAAGAAGCAGAGGAACAAGTTCAGCAAATAAGGGAGAATTTGAGAACTGCACAGTCCAGGCAGAAAAGTTATGCTGATACCCGGAGAAGACTACTTGAGTTTAAGGAGGGTGATTATGTCTATTTGAAGGTGTCACCACTCCGGGGTATGAGGAGATTCAAGGTCAAAGGAAAGTTGTCCCCTCGCTTTATTGGACCCTTCTTAATCTTGAAGCGAGTGGGAGAAGTTGCATATCAATTGGAGTTACCGGATCATCTCGCGGATGTTCATGATGTATTCCATGTATCTCAGCTGAAGAAATGTCTCAGGGTACCTGAAGAACAGTTACCAATGGAAGACCTTAGTGTTCAAGAGGATTTGACTTATGTTGAGTACCCCATCAAGATTTTGGATACTCTGACTCGAGTTACAAGGAATAAGGTGATTAAAATGTGCAAGGTTCAATGGAGCCACCACGGTGAAGATGAAGCAACTTGGGAAAGAGAAGAAGAGCTTCGTATAGATTTTCCCCACCTTTTTCCTAGATCTTCTTAAATCTCGAGGACGAGATTATTTTTAAGGGGGGTAGGATTTGTAATACTCAAAGTTGTATACCAAGAGTAATAGAGAGAGCTTCTCATTTTGTGTGTTTCATTTGCATCATAAAAAGAGCACCTATGTAATTGAGAGTGACTAAACAAAACAATTATTCTAAAATAAAGAAAAGTGCATTTGTTGGAGTTTTTATGTTTGTGCATTAAATAAAAATAACAATAAAATAAAATGACAAGAAATATATTAAAATCCCAAAATGGAAACTTATAATATAAAAGAATATGTGGACACCCAAATTGGAAATTGAATTCTAAAGGGAATTCTACAATTGGAGGATTGGGTAAATACTAAACAAAGAGGATAAAATAAATTCATAAATAAATAAAAGTCGGTCCATATGGTTATGAAGATTTATAAAATTAACCTGAGTTTGATCTTCACACAAAAATAGATTCAAATTTGAAACCTAAAATTTAAAAGGAAGAAAGGAAAAAAGAAAACATAAAAGAAAAAAAGAAAAACCCTGCAGTTGGGCCTGGTTCGCGAATTCGGCCCACTAGGGGGAAATATCCCGCGCTTGGCCCATTCCTGGGCTCTGCCTCCGCACGGCCGCACCGACAGCTGGGCCCCGGGTGCCAGCCTTTCCTTCCGCGCGTGCGTTCTCCTCCTCTCGCTGCGCTGCGGGACCCTTCCGTCAGCCATGCAGGATTCAAGCGCGTCGCTCCGGGACTGTCGCGCTGACCCCACCTGTCATCCGCGAGCCTCCGTAACAAACCGAGCGAGACGACCGGCGGCGTGGGCGCTCGGGTCGCCTCAACCTTCCTCTCCTTCGCCCTACTTAGGTGACCGCCGCCATCTCGCATTCGCCGTCAGATAATCAACCGCGCCCAGCCAGAAGCGTCATTGCGGAGAGGGTAGTGTTAGCCGAGGGAGCGATTGAGTCCGCCGTCGGTGATCTCCGCCAGTGCTGGGTTTCCGTCCTCGGTTCTTGACCGAGGGGGTGCCGCTATCATCAGTAAGGCCGTGTGTGGCCGAGGATTGAATTCATGTGCCTGCGTCACGTGGGAATTCCTCGCCGTCGCTGGGAGATTTCCGCCGACCGCGCTACAACGTGGGCGGAGCTGCTACCGTTGCAAATCTGAGGTAAGACCACCTCCCTGCCCTTTGCCCAACTCTCCTCTACGTAGGGTGCCCATCGGATTAGGTCTTGGGGCACGGTATTGCGGTGGCCGCGCTCGACGGCGAAGCGCCGCCGTGGCACGCCGGGGGCCGGGTCCTACACTCGACCTCAGCCAAAATTAGTTGTAGCATTGAGTTCTGGGAGTCGTCAATTATACGTGGGATGAGTGAATCGGGTTATGGCGTTCGTTCTGGCCGGATTCGGGATCTCCGGCGGGCGAACCGCCGTGATCGGGCGCGCGCCACCGTGCGGCTCTGCTGGGTAGGGGAAGATGATCCCTCTGTCGTTCATCCTTGATTGAACGGTACAGATTAGATTATGGAAAACGTTTGAGTTGAATCGATTGGTGGTCGTCCGTTGTGTGATCGACGGATCCGAGTAGATCGCGAGCGCATTAAATCCTAGCCGTGGATCGCTAATCCAACGGTCGGCAGGGCGTACCGGTTCGGGTACGTTCTCGATCTAATCTGGGGCGTGCAAAATTGATCCAGCGGCTAGGGATTCTGGATACCCGTTCGCGGGGACAATTTACTTAAGAGTCCTCGGACTTTCTAAGTTTTGAACCCGCCGTCCACCTATTACTATTCACTGTGCCTAGTATCTCTTGCGCAGAGACCCCCGCGCTTTCTGAAAACTGAGGCCCAGTCCAGTGATCGTTTAAATTGAATAAATAAAATAGAAAATAGATTTTTAATATGAAAATAATTGCTGGAACTTTGATAATTCATAGAAAATTCATATGAGCTCCAAATTGGTCCATTCCAGTTTCTAAATTTTTGTTATAGTATTGTCTACGCAGTAGTGCCTCTGTTTTGGCATGAAAGGCTCATTTAAATTCATCTAATACTTAATCTTGTATTAAATACATAAAAGCTACAGAAATTCATAACTTGAAATATATAACTCCAAATTTAGTGATTCCAGTTCCTATGGTTTCATTTTAATGTGTAGATTTTTACTGTATATTTTATTCATCTGTTTGGTGTGATGTTGATTTTGGCTATACTATGTATGTATTGTGTTGATGCGAGTAGACGAGCAAGCCACTGTGGAAACTGAGGTTCAACAAGTAGAAGTAGCTGAGCAGGAGCTCATTACAGGCAAGTTGTGCCCTTGATCACTTACTTTTCCCAGCCATGTTCTTATTAATTTTAATGATCTGCATAGGTTAATTTTGATGGGAGCCTTTATGTTACCCCAGTTTTGATTACCTCTATACCTTGTTCACCCCTGAAATATTTTTGGGTAGTACTTGCTATTGCTTTATGTGGATTGGGTATGGAGATACACTATTCATGATTATTCCGTTATTATCTTGTTATTATTGCTGTTCATGTTAAGATCATTAAATTAATGGGAACATGGAGCGACCACCCGGGAAAACAGTGCTACCACAAGGGTTTAATGGGACGCCCTTGGCTGACTAATTAAGAAAGCTAGTGGAAGACTACCTTACCCGAAAGGGGCAAGGGCAGTAGGGGAGTGGTCAGTGTAGGGAGGTCCCTGGTTGATTTTGCTGCGATGGCGGTCAGCCAGGAACCCTGCATTGGAACTTCCTATAAACTGTAGCGGGTTTTCGGAAGCTAGTGGAACTTTGTAAAGGCCTCGTAGTGGATCCCTAGCCATTCACCTCGGTAGTGTCTAAGGGCCTTGCAAACCCTGGCGACATGGGATACACGACTTGTGGGTAAAGATGCGCAACCTCTGCAGAGTATAAAACTAGTATACTAGCCGTGCTCACGGTCATGAGCGGCTCGGACCCTCACATGATTAACTATGGAACTTAAGTTTAATTTGACATTTGCATCGCATTTAGGATTATTTTACTATTACTGTTCTTTATTATTATTAAGGTTTGGTATTTACTTACACTTAGTAATTGCTAATAAAATTTTGACCAACTTATAAAAGCAATGCTCAGCCTCAGCCTTTATTTTATTGATCAGCCTTACACTTCATGAACTCCCACCTTTGGTGAGTTCATGCCACATTATTCCCCACGACTTGTTGAGCTATGAACGTATGTGAGCTCACTCTTGCTGTCTCACACCCCCCCCACAGGAGAAGAACAGGTGGTCGAAGAGGAGCCGCCTAACACTGAGGAGTTCGATTTGATCTAGGTGGCGTTTCTCAGTCGACATTGGCGCCGACGATCCTTAGTTCGTTTTATCTTTATTATTTTATTTTGTAATAAGACTTCCGCTATGTAATAATTACTCTGATGTTTTATGACATTTATCTCTATACACTCTGTTATTATATATGTTGTCTTCTTGGCGCATGTATGAGATGCACCCGGCTTTGTTCTTTAAAACCGGGTGTTACAGTGGAAGATGATATATGGGGACTGGGAGTCTGGGTACGAGCAGCTATGGCCGGTTGAAGATATTCCTACTTCTAAGGAGCTACACAAGTAAGTTTGCAATCTATAAATCCAGTTTGCAATCTATAACATCAATCATTCACATCTTTGTGTTCTTTATATGATATGATTTGTGTGTAGATTTGACCGGCGGAAGCAAAAGATGATTACGGACTTTCGTCAACATCATCTGATATTTATAAATGAATGGGAATCGGGTGCTGAGAATGTATATTTCAACGATGAGTTGCACAACAACAGTGACTACAGGTGGTACCAAGCTTGGTACCAGGGTGCGACTCATTGTAAGCTTCGCCAGCAGTGGATAGCGGAAGACTACGCCGACATTGATTCTTCTGAAGATGAAGAAACGGAGTATGACCTGTCCACAAGACTAGGAACCCAAGTGGAGGCGGCACCCATATTAGATCGAGTGGTAAGTTTTACTCGATTTTAATACTCGACATGTATAAATTGTATGTGTGATACAAATTGTGTTGTACAGGGTAACACATTGCGACGGTCGGTAGAGGACATTGATCGCCAACTTTTGACTGTGGGCGACAGCAGCATGCGCAGCTTCTTGCAGGTAAGCCCACATGCATCGTTTATAGCCTTTAGCTTGTTATGAATATGTTGTAAACTAATATGTCTATGACATGCAGCGTTTATCTAGGCGCCTACGTGGAGCTGCTGCTCGCTGTGGCTGCAGGACTAATGTTGCACATGACGTCCATGTACCATCGTGTACCGACACAGCAACGCCCTCCACAGGTCTTGGTGCTGGCTTCGACTACGATCACGACGAGATAAGACCTTCACAGCTTCAGGGGGCTCCTTCGACACAGCCATTACAACCACAAGATCGTAGGCGACACCGCTCTCCACAACGTTACACTCCAGGCACCGACGCTTTAGGCAAGGGTAAGACTAGGAGACGTTGAATTGCTTTGGACTCTATGGACTTTTTATGTAACGTATGAATTATATGGACTTCAAATGCAGCAGGGGTGACTGGTGAGCACGGTGGTTTCAAATGCATGAGTTTTCTTCGCAGAAACTGACAAGCTGGCATCGAACATCAGCAACTGCCACGTGTCCGCACCGGCCGGAACACAGCAGAGCGTGAGAACGCGATGCGACACCGTGCGGTGCACAGATCAATATTAGGCTGTGACAGTAGTGGCGCCGGCAAGGCAAGGCAAGCGCACTGGAACGGAAACGCTGGGGTAGTCGTCGTCGGACTGTGCGTGCATTGCGTCTGGCCAGACGAGACGAGACGAGGCACGACCGGCCAGCACAGAGGATGGTTGTTGAGGGGGGATGCGAACGGATACCTTGCTTGCGGGCTGCGAGCTCGCAAAGGCAAGCTTTAAAGCGCAAAGCAAACGACATTTGAATCCTGAAAAAAGGAAGAAGAGGCGACAGGGAGAGATGCTTCGGCTCTGCTATCTCTGTCTCTTCTTTGCTCCCACACATGCCTGCCCCCCTTTCGAACCCCGGCCGGCCGGCTGGACCCACAAAAACATGCTTTTGAACAGCCCCAAGAAGAAGAAGAAGAAAATCTCACCCATAACGCCCGCCGCCATACATACGTACTCCGTACTACGTACTACATAGACTAGGAATCCGTTTTCGCCGTACGTACTTTTTGGAACTACGGCGCATATCTCAATGTCGCCGCCGCCGACGACGGTCGAAGCAGCGATCCGGTCAAGACGCATGGGCCCAGTTGGAGTGCGCTTTTTTCGGTCGGTTTTCTCGTCTCTGGCCTTTCCTCACTGGGACCGAAATATTCCACGTGGCCGGAGTGGTGTCGTCAGTCTCAGTCATGGCTACGCACCACCACAATCCAAGCCACGTCACTCTGCCTTTCCGGCTAGGCGGCTAGCGTATATTGCTCAAAATGACATTCTGCCGTCTCGTAACAGTGACGCATCAAGTATTCTGATCCACCAGAGAGCTATACTACAGTACCTCTCTTCATCCTACTAAGTAGCTAGAATATACATTTTTTTTCTCTCTCTCTAAAAAGTTCCATGACATATTAAGAGCATAAACAAATGTATATCACTGTCATTTTTTTTTTGTAACAAAATAAATGAAGAAATAAATTGGACCAGCACGCCACGCACACGCGCGCACAGCCGATCGATCGCCACTGGCCTGTGGATGGTGAGCAGCCAGCCAGCCAGCCAGTAGCGTAGGGGTAGGCTGGTGAAGTGAAGGGATGGATGGATCATGGATGGCCGCTGAACCAGGACGGAGACGGACGGGGCCGGCCGACGACAACCGCGCACGCCTCGGGATGCGAACTGGCGGCGGGGGCCGCGCGGGCCTCAAGGAACCCAGCTGCGGGGACCGCCGGCAGCGCGGAAGCCGACGCGACGAGCTAGGCCGCCCGCCTTTCACTCTTCCGGCCTCGGTCTCTCTCTCTCTCCTCCCATCCTCTCCTCTCCCAGTCTCCCCTCCTGCCGGACGTGTCTCCACTCCTGCCGGACAAGAGATAAAGAGAGATCTGAACAAGTACATCTGATCTACATGGCTTTAACTTACACTGCAAAAGCAGTGTATATCAATCTCTTTAAGACTGTCGACATAACACGGGAAAAGAACAACGTGAATAAATATACTTGTCGATATTACCATAATTTTATTAGGGAAAACACTATTTTTTGTTAGTACGTAGTGATAACTAGTAAGTAATAAGCACATATATATGTATGAACGGTAGACGATGTTCTTATCATATTATGTTTCAAACTTAGACCAGATGTTACCTAGCAGCACCATGAGAACATTCTTCAAATACACATGATGAACGAGCACAAGATTTTATGTGATCTCACTGACAAGCTGGTTCTATTTAGTACTCCCTCCGTTCTTTTTAGTTGTCGCTGCATAGTTCAATTTTGCACTATCCAGCGACAACTAAAAAGAAACAGAGGGAGTACGAGTTTATAGAAAGTGCCTGCATAGTGCATAAGAAATCAATTAAGAAACGAACCTACGCGCGCGCAAAGGATCAGATGTGGGCGGCCAGGCAACAGAGACTGACCAACGTGATTTCAAAAGCTACGGATTCACCGTTGGCAGATCAGAGATCTGGAAACTCTGATCTACATGATGCCTCCATCATGAAAACCATAATAATCTCTGGATCTTTTTGCACGCACCCCTTTCCCGCATTCCGAGGCTTCCATTCTGTCACGGCTCATCATGATTTGCGATCACTATGCAACAAACGTGGTCTCGTGCTTTTCAGGGCATCGTCGTCCCCGAGGAGCCTGGGATGGGATCGTCGTCCTCACCGTCAGCGGAACTAATCGGATGCCCTAGGCCGCCCATGCACGCCGCGGCGGCGGATCACCGGCGTCTGCGCCCGCAGCACGACCAGCCGCTCAAGTGCCCCCGGTGCGAGTCGACGCACACCAAGTTCTGCTACTACAACAACTACAGCCTCTCGCAGCCGCGCTACTTCTGCAAGACGTGCCGCCGCTACTGGACCAAGGGCGGCTCGCTCCGCAACGTCCCGGTCGGTGGGGGGTGCCGCAAGAACAAGCGCGCCAGCGCCAAGAAGCAGCATCCCGCCGCGACGCTGATGCAGCCACGGCACGTGGCGGAGACGGGCCTCCACCTGTCCTTCTCCGGCGTGCAGCTGCCGCCGCCGTCCCCCGCCGCCGCGGCCGACCCGCTCTGCAGCCTCGGCCTTCTGGACTGGAAGTACGACCCGATCCTCGCGGGTTCCGGTGGCGCCGCCGCTGGCTCGTTGGATGGCGCGAGCTCCGAGGCGCACTTCGCTGGGGCGGGCATGCTGGGCATCCCAGGCGGCGGCGAGTGCCACGCGCTGAGCTCGCTCCGGTACGCGGCCGACCTGGGCGAGCACCTGCAGCTGCAGGGGCTCCCGTTCGGGCTACGTGTTGAGCAGGAATCGATGGAGGTGAAGGCGGCGGCGACGGAGAGGACGCTGTCACTTGACTGGTACAGCGAGACAAGCCGCGCGCCGGAGAGCGCCCTCAGTTCGCTGGGCGCGTTGGGCCTGTGGAGCGGCATGCTCCGCGGCGCGCACCAGCACCATGGCTCCTCGGCGGCCATCTAAGATGCTGGCGAAAACGTGCCTCCTCCACTACATGCTTGCGTTGCATGCACCGTGCATTGCATCTGTGGTATGCAAATGGATTTAACCAGTACGAATGACTACGTAGGAGTGCTTGCTTTTCTTGTTGTTTTTGCCTGTTTTCATCTTCTGTTTCGTTTCGCCCTTTTGTTTCTTGGTACTTGCTGCTCGTCATTTCAGATATGACGTCTCTGTTGCCACTTCAAAGTTCAACATTTGCTGTGATTCGAATTACAATTTGCTGGCGGTTGATGAGCTCACGTTTTATCTATGTATTGAACAACGGATTATGGAACCATGCATATATAGAACTTAGAGAGCTTGGGACGAATATTTTGCTGATATTTCATTATGGCGATCTAAAACATTTACCATAAAACTGATTGAAAGTGAATTAGGCTTACACCTATTTCCTAATTGATTTTGGTGGTTGAATTGACTAACACAAATAATTGAACTAACTAGTTTGCTCTAGTTTATAAGTTCTTCAGGTGCCAAAGGTTCACAAAAAGTCAATAAAAAGATCAGGTGCCCGAGGGGAGAGCGACTCTGAACTCGCCTACTTCGGGAATCCGCTCCGCTATAATTCATCGGACCTGTCCGGTGTGCCAATTAATGGTGTGTTTGGTTGCGGGACAGCTAGGACAGGGTCGTCCCCTGACGTCCTCTCTCGTCCCTCCAATTTTGATGGACAACAGGGGACAACACTGGATAGTCCTGTCCCAACCCTTGACCCAGAACCAAACAACCTAATTTGAGGGATCGTCCTATCCAATCCCGTCCTGTCATTGCAACCAAACGCACTCTAAATGCGCGCCAGCGCGCGCAGAGGAGCAGAGCACGCGCGGGTGACACACCAGACAGCCTATAGGGTCTGTCCGGTGCACCACCGGATAGCCAGGCGGGCCCACAAGACAGAGCTCCAACGGTCTAACCCTAACGGTCTGCTGACGTGGCTGGCACACCGGACAGTGTCCGGTGGCGCACCGGACTGTCCGATGCGCCATGCGACAGCAACCTTCACCAAACGGCTAGTTTGGTGGTTGGGGTTATAAATACCCCCAACCACCCCACATTCAAGTCATCCAAGTTTCTCACCTTCCAACTACTTACAAAAGCTCTATCATTCAATTCTAGACACACCAAAGAGATCAAATCCTCTCCCAAATTCCACTCAAAGCTTTAGTGATTAGAGAGAGTGATTGTTGTGTTCATTTGAGCTCTTGTTCTTGGATTGCTTCTTTTTCTCATTCTTTCTTACGATCATCTCAATTGTAATCAAGGCAAGAGACACCAATTATGTGGTGGTCCTTGCGGGGAAGTTTGGTTCCTGTTTGATTGAGAAGAGAAGCTCACTCGGTCCGAGGGACCGTTTGAGAGAGGGAAAGGGTTGAAAGAGACCCGGTCTTTGTGACCACCTCAACGGGGAGTAGGTTTGCGAGAACCGAACCTCGGTAAAACAAATCCTTGGGTCTCACTTCTTATTCGCTTGCGATTTGTTTTTACACCCTTTCTCGGACTCGATTATATCTCTAACGCTAACCTGGCTTGTAGTTGCGATTAACTTTGTAAATTTCAGTTTCGCCCTATTCACCCCCCTCTAGGAGACTTTCAATTGGTATCAGAGCCCGGTGCTTCATTAGAGCCTAACCGCTCGAAGTGATGTCGGGAGATCACGCCAAGAGGGAGATGGAGACTGGCGACAAGCCCGCTACAAGCAACGGGAAAGCTTCATCGGAAGAGTCCCGCAACAAGGGGAAAGGGAAGGAGAAGAAAAAATCTTCATCCCATAAGTCGCATCGGAGAGGCGACAAGCACAAGGAGATGAGGAAAGTGGTCTACTACGAGACCGACTCTTCATCACCATCGACCTCCGGCTCCGATGCGCCGTCCGTAACTTCTAAGCGCCATGAGCACAAGAAGTATAGTAAGATTCCCCTACGCTATCCTCGTATTTCAAAACGTACTCCTTTACTCTCCGTTCCATTAGGCAAACCACCGGTTTTTGACGATGAAGATTATAATATGTGGAGTGACAAAATGAGGCATCATCTAACCTCACTCCACACAAGCATTTGGAATGTTGTTGAATTTGGTGTACAGGTGCCATCCGTAGGGGATGAAGACTACGACTCGGACGAAGTGGCCCAAATCCACCACTTTAACTCCCAAGCCACCACTATACTCCTCGCCTCTCTAAGTCGAGAGGAGTATAATAAGGTGCAAGGGTTAAAGAGTGCGAAGGAAATTTGGGACGTACTCAAGACCGCACACGAAGGAGATGAGGTGACCAAAATCACCAAGCGGGAGACGATCGAGGGGGAGCTCGGTCGGTTCCGACTTAACCAAGGCGAGGACCCTCAAGCCATGTACAACCGCTTGAAGACCTTGGTGAACCAAGTGCGCAACCTCGGGAGCACCAAATGGGATGACCATGAGATGGTCAAGGTTATTCTAAGATCCCTCGTATTTCTTAATCCTACGCAAGTTAAATTAATTCGAGGTAATCCTAGATATAGTCAAATGACCCCCGAGAAAGTGATAGATAATTTTGTGAGCTTTGAGTTGATGATCAAAGGCTCAAAGAAGATCATCGAGCTAGATGGCCCCTCCGCACCCGAAGCACAACCGGTTGCATTCAAGGCGACGGAGGAGAAGAAGGAGGAGTCTACATCAAGTAGACAACAAATCAACGCCTCTAAGCTCGATAATGAGGAAATGACGCTCATCATCAAGAGTTTCCGCCAAATTCTCAAGCAAAGGAGGGGGAAGGACTATAAGCCCCGCTCCAAGAAAGTTTGCTACAAGTGTGGTAAGCCCGGTCACTTTATTGCTAAATGTCCATTATCAAGTGATAGTGACAGGGACAACAACAAGAAGGGGAGAAGAAAGGAGAAGAAGAGGTACTACAAGAAGAAGGGAGGCGATGCCCATGTTTGCCGGGAGTGGGACTCCGACGAGAGCTCCACCGACTCCTCCTCCGACGAGGACGCCGCCAACATCGCCGTCACCAAGGGACTTCTCTTCCCCAACGTCGGCCACAAGTGCCTCATGGCAAAGGACAACAAAAAGAAGGTTAAATCCAAATCCTCCACTAAATATGAGTCCTCTAGTGATGATAATGCTAGTGATGAGGAGGATAATTTGCGTACTCTTTTTGCTAACCTCAACATGCAACAAAAAGAAAAACTAAATGAACTAATTAGTGCCATCCATGAGAAGGATGAACTCTTGGACTCCCAAGAGGACTTTCTAATCAAGGAAAACAAAAAGCATGTTAAGGTTAAAAATGCTTATGCTCTGGAAGTTGAAAAATGTGAAAAATTAACTAGTGAGCTAAGCACATGCCATGATTTGATTGCCAACCTTAGAAATGAAAATGCTAAATTAATTGCTAAGGTTGATTCTAATGTTTGTGATGATTCAATTTCCAATCTTAGAAATGATAATGCTAATTGGCTTGCTAAGATTGAAAAATTGAATGATTCTCTTGCTAGCCTTAGAAATGAAAATGAAAAATTAATTGCTAAGGCTAAAGATTTTGATGTTTGCAATGTTACTATTTCTAACCTTAGAAGTGAAAATGATATATTACATGCTAAGATTGTAGAATTAAAATCTTGCAAACCCTCTACATCTACCGTTGAGCATGTTTCTATTTGCACTAGATGTAGAGATGTTGATATTGATGCTATTCATGATCATATGGCTTTAATTAAACAACAAAATGATCATATAGCAAAATTGGATGCTAAGATTGCCGAGCATGAACTTGAAAATGAAAAATTTAAATTTGCTCGTAGTATGCTTTATTGTGGGAGACGCCCAGGCATCAAGGATGACATTGGCTTCCAAAAGGGAGACAATGTCAAACTTAATGCCCCTCCTAAAAGATTGTCAAATTTTGTTAAGGGCAAGGCTCCCATGCCTCGGGATAACGAGGGTTACATTTTGTACCCTACCGGTTATCCCGAGAGCAAAATTAGGAGAATTCATTCTAGGAAGTCTCACTCTGGCCCTAATCATGCTTTTATGTATAAGGGTGAGACATCTAGCTCTAGGCAATCAACCCATGCTAAATTGCCTAAGAAGAAAACTCCTAGTGCATCAAATGAACCTAGCATTTCATTTAAGACTTTTGATGCATCTTATGTTTTAACTAACAAATCCGGCAAAGTAGTTGCCAAGTATGTTGGGGGCAAACACAAGAGTTCCAAGACTTGTGTTTGGGTACCCAAAGTTCTTGTTTCTAATGCTAAAGGACCCAAAACCGTTTGGGTACCTAAAGTCAAGAACTAAAATTGTTTTGTAGGTTTATGCATCCGGGGGCTCAAGTTGGATAATCGACAGCGGGTGCACAAACCACATGACAGGGGAGAAGAAGATGTTCTCCTCCTATGAGAAAAATCAAGATCCCCAACGAGCTATCACATTCGGGGATGGAAATCAAGGTTTGGTCAATGGTTTGGGTAAAATTGCTATTTCACCTGACCATTCCATTTCCAATGTTTTTCTTGTAGATTCCTTAGATTATAACTTGCTTTCCGTTTCCCAATTATGTCAAATGGGCTACAACTGTCTATTTACTGATGTAGGTGTCACTGCCTTTAGAAGGAGTGATGATTCAATAACATTTAAGGGAGTATCAGAGGGTCAGATATACTTGGTAGATTTTGATAGAGCTGAACTCGACACTTGCTTAATTGCTAAGACTAACATGGGTTGGCTCTGGCACCGCCGAGTAGCACATGTTGGGATGAAGAATCTTCACAAGCTTCTAAAGGGAGAACACATTTTAGGACTAACCAATGTTCATTTTGAGAAAGACAAGATTTGTAGCGCATGCCAAGCCGGAAAGCAAGTTGGTGTTCATCATCCGCATAAGAACATCATGACGACTGACAGGCCACTGGAGCTTCTACACATGGACCTATTCGGCCCGATCGCTTACATAAGCATCAGCGGGAGTAAGTACTGTCTAGTTATTATGGATGATTATTCTCGCTTCACTTAGGTGTTCTTTTTGCAGGAAAAATCACAAACCCAAGAGACTTTAAAGGGATTCTTGAGATGAGCTCAAAATGAGTTCGGCTTAAGGATCAAGAAAATAAGAAGCGACAACGAAACGGAGTTCAAAAACTCTCAAATTGAAGGCTTCCTTGAGGAGGAGGGCATCAAGCATGAGTTCTCTTCTCCCTACACGCCACAACAAAATGGTGTAGTGGAGAGGAAGAATAGAACTCTATTGGACATGGCAAGGACCATGCTTGATGAGTACAAGACTTCGGATCAGTTTTGGGCCGAGGCGGTCAACACCGCTTGCTACGGCATCAACCGGTTATATCTACATCGAATCCTCAAGAAGACATCATATGAACTCCTAACCGGTAAAAAGCCCAATATTTCATATTTTAGAGTCTTTGGTAGCAAATGCTTTATTCTTGTTAAAAGAGGTAGAAAATCTAAATTTGCTCCTAAGACCGTAGAAGGCTTTTTACTAGGATATGATTCAAACACAAGGGCATATAGAGTCTTTAACAAGTCCTCAGGACTAGTTGAAGTTTCTTGTGACGTTGTGTTTGATGAAACTAACGGCTCTCAAGTAGAGCAAGTTGATCTTGATAAGATAGGTGATGAAGAGGCTCCGTGCGTCGCGCTAAGGAACATGTCCATTGGGGATGTGTGTCCTAAGGAATTCGAAGAGCCTCCAAATGCACAAGATCAACCATCCTCCTCCACGCAAGCATCTCCAACAACTCCAAATGAGGATAAGGCTCAAGTTGATGAAGGAGAAGATCAAAAAGATGAGCCACCTCAAGATGACGGCAATGATCAAGACAAGGAGGATGAAGAACCAAGACCGCCACACCCAAGAGTCCACCAAGCAATCCAACGAGATCACCCCGTCGACACCATCCTCGGCGACATTCATAAGGGGGTAACCACTAGATCTCATGTTGCACATTTTTGTGAGCATTACTCTTTTGTTTCCTCTATTGAGCCACACAGGGTAGAGGAAGCACTTCAAGATTCGGATTGGGTGGTGGCAATGCAAGAGGAGCTCAACAACTTCACTAGGAACGAGGTATGGCATTTAGTTCCACGTCCTAATCAAAATGTTGTAGGAACCAAATGGGTCTTCCGCAACAAGCAAGATGAGCATGGTGTGGTGACAAGGAACAAAGCTCGACTTGTGGCCAAGGGATACTCCCAAGTCGAAGGTTTGGATTTTGGTGAAACCTATGCACCCGTAGCTAGGCTTGAGTCCATTCGTATATTATTAGCCTATGCTACTTACCATGGCTTCAAGCTTTACCAAATGGACGTGAAGAGTGCCTTCTTCAATGGACCAATCAAGGAAGAGGTCTATGTTGAGCAACCTCCCGGCTTTGAAGATAGTGAATATTCTAATCACGTATATAAACTCTCTAAGGCGCTTTATGGGCTCAAGCAAGCCCCAAGAGCATGGTATGAATGCCTAAGAGATTTCCTTATTGCTAATGGCTTCAAAGTCGGAAAGGCCGATCCTACTCTATTCACTAAAACTCTTGACAATGATTTGTTTGTATGCCAAATTTATGTTGATGATATTATATTTGGGTCTACTAACGAATCTACATGTGAAGAATTTAGTAGGATCATGACACAGAAATTCGAGATGTCAATGATGGGGGAGTTGAAGTATTTTCTAGGATTCCAAGTCAAGCAACTCCAAGAGGGCACCTTCATTAGCCAAACAAAGTATACTCAAAACATTCTGAACAAGTTTGGGATGAAGGATGCCAAGCCCATCAAGACACCCATGGGAACCAATGGGCATCTCGACCTCGACACGGAAGGTAAATCCGTCGATCAAAAGGTATACCGGTCGATGATAGGTTCATTACTCTATTTATGTGCATCTCGACCGGATATTATGCTTTCCGTATGCATGTGTGCAAGATTTCAAGCCGACCCTAAGGAAGCTCACCTTACGGCCGTAAAACGAATCTTGAGATATTTGGCTTATACTCCTAAGTTCGGGCTTTGGTATCCTAGGGGATCCACATTTGATTTAATTGGTTATTCGGATGCCGATTGGGTAGGGTGTAAAATTAATAGAAAGAGCACATCGGGGACTTGCCAGTTCTTGGGAAGACCCTTGGTGTCTTGGGCTTCAAAGAAGCAAAATTCCGTAGCTCTTTCTACCGCCGAAGCCGAGTATATTGCCGCAGGCCATTGTTGCGCGCAACTACTTTGGATGAGGCAAACCCTTAGGGACTATGGTTACAAATTAACCAAAGTTCCTCTTCTATGTGATAATGAGAGTGCGATCCGCATGGCGGATAATCCCGTTGAGCATAGCCGCACTAAACACATAGCCATTCGGTATCACTTCTTAAGGGATCACCAAAAAAAGGGAGATATCGAGATTGCATACATTAATACTAAAGATCAATTAGCCAATATCTTTACCAAGCCATTAGATGAACAAACTTTTACCAAACTTAGGCATGAGCTAAATATTCTTGATTCTAGAAACTTTTATTGATGTTTTGCACACATAGCTCATATATATACCTTTGATCATCTCTTTCATGTGCCATGACTAATGTGTTTTCAAGTATATTTCAAACCAAGTCATAGGTATATTGAAAGGGAATTGGAGTCTTCGGCGAAGACAAAGGCTTCCACTCCACTCTATCACTCATCCTTCGCCGTCGCTCCGAGCATCTCTCCATCTTTTAGTATAATCTTCACTCGTATTATTTGTTTGCCAAAGGGGGAGAAAGTAGTTCATAAAAGGGCTCTAATGATTCCGTTTTTGGCGATTCATGCCAAAGGGGGAGAGAGTATGAGCCCAAAGCAAAAGGACCGCACCACCACCTAATTTTAAAACTAATGATTTTCAAATTGGTATCTCATTGTGTTCAAAAAGGGGGAGAAAGTAGTATTTTCAAAATTGATATCTTAAAACCCTCTTGAACACTAAGAGGAGGATTTTATTGAGATGGAGTTTTGTTTAGTCAAAGGAAAAGTGAAAGTCGCCTAGAGGGGGGGGGGGTGAATAGGGCGAAACTGAAATTTACAAAGTTAATCACAACTACAAGCCGGGTTAGCGTTAGAAATATAAACGAGTCCACGAGAGAGGGCGCAAAACAAATCGCAAACAAGTGAAGAGTGTGACACGCGGATTTGTTTTACCGAGGTTCGGTTCTCGCAAACCTACTCCCCGTTGAGGAGCCCACAAAGGCCGGGTCTTTTTCAACCCTTTCCCTCTCTCAAACGGTCCCTTGGACCGAGTGAGCTTCTCTTCTCAAATCAACCCGGGAACGAAACTTCCCCGCAAGGACCACCACACAATTGGTGTCTCTTGCCTTGGTTATAATTGAGTGTTTGATCACAAGAACAAATGAGAAAGAAAAGCAAGCGATCCAAGCGCAAGAGCTCAAATGAACACGACAAATCACTCTCTCTAATCACTAAGGCTTGATGTGGAGTTGGGAGAGGATTTGATCTCTTTTGTGTGCTTTGGAATGAATGCTAGAGCTCTTGTAAGGTGTTGAAGTGTAGAAACTTGGATGTCATTGAATGTGGGGTGGTTGGGGTATTTATAGCCCCAACCACCACAAAGTAGCCGTTGGAGGGCTGCTGTCGCATGGTGCACCGGACAGTCCGGTGCGCCACCGGACACTGTCCGGTGCGCCAGCCCACGTCAGCAGACCGTTGGGGTTCGACCGTTGAACTCTGTCTTGTGGGCCCGCCTGGCTGTCCGGTGGTGCACCGGACAAGCACTGTAGGCTGTCCGGTGCGCCACCCGCGCGTGCTCTACTCCTCTACGCGCTGGCACGCATTTAATGCGTTGCAGGTAGCCGTTGGCGTGCGAAGTAGCCGTTGCCCGCTGTCACACCGGACAGTCCGATGTGCGCCGGACATGTCCAGAGAATTATAGCGGACGAATTCCCGACGCTGGTGAGTTCCAGAGCCGCTCTCCTCTGGGGCACCGGACACTGTCCGGTGTACACCGGACATGTCCGGTGAATTATAGCGGAGCGCCTCTGGATTTCCCGAAGGTGAAGAGTTGAGCCTGGAGTGCCCTGGTGCACCGGACACTGTCCGGTGGCACACCGGACAGTCCGGTGCGCCATACCAGGACTGCCTTCGGTTATCCCTTGCTCTCTTTGTTGAACCCAATTCTTGGTCTTTTTATTGGCTATGTGTGAACCTTTTGCACCTGTAAAACTTATATACTAGAGCAAACTAGTTACTCCAATTATTTGTGTTGGGCAATTCAACCACCAAAATCAATTTGGAAAATAGGTGTAAGCCTAATCCCCTTTCAATCTCCCCCTTTTTGGTGATTGATGCCAACACAAACCAAAGCAAATATAAAAGTACATAATTGAACTAGTTTGCATAATGTAAGTGCAAAGTTAACTTGGAATTGAGCCAAAATAAATGTTTATAGAATGCGCATGGATTGTTTCTTTCTTATTTAACATTTTGGACCACGCTTGCACCACATGTTTTGTTTTTGCAATTTCCTTTTTGTAAATCTTTTTCAAAGTCCTTTTACAAATAGTCAAAGGTAAATGAATAAGATTTTGAGAAGCATTTTTCAAGACTTGAAATTTTCTCCCCCTATTTCAAATGCTTTTCCTTTGACTTCAACAAAACTCCCCCTCAATAAATTCTCCTCTTAGTGTTCAAGAGGGTTTTAAGATACAAATTTTGAAACCCCCTCTTTATATTATACCAAATTGAAAAATCATGATATTAATATGAAATTTACCAATCGAAAAATATTTCAAAATTAGGGTGGTGGTGCGGTCCTTTTGCTTTGGGCTATACTTTCTCCCCCTTTGGCATGAATCGCCAAAAATGGATACTTAGAGTGAAATATAAGCCCTTGTTAAGCTACTGACTCCCCTTTGGCAAATAAAATATGAGTGAAGATTATACCAAAGCCGGAGTCCTTTTTCTTCACGCTTTCTCCCCCAAAGATGAAGCGTGATTTGGAGCGACGACGAAGGATGAGTTACGGAGTGGAAGCCTTTGTCTTCGCCGAAGACTCCAATTCCCTTTCGATATACCTATGACTTGGTTTGAAATAGACTTGAAAACACATGAGTCATAGCATATATAAAAGAGATATGATCAAAGGTATATGTATGAGCTATGTGTGCAAGTTAACGGAAGAAGTTCCTAGAATCAAGAATATTTAACTCATGCCTAAGTTTGGTAAAAGTTTGTTCATCAAGAGGCTTGGTAAAGATATCGGCTAATTGATCTTTAGTATTAATATAAGCAATCTCGATATCCCCCTTTTGTTGGTGATCCCTAAGAAAATGATACCGAATGGCTATGTGTTTAGTGCGGCTATGCTCAACGGGATTATCCGCCATGCGGATTGCACTCTCATTATCACATAGAAGGGGGACTTTGGTTAATTTGTAACCATAGTCCCGCAGGGTTTGCCTCATCCAAAGCAATTGCGCGCAACAATGACCTGCGACAATGTACTCGGCTTCGGTGGTGGAAAGAGCGACCGAATTTTGCTTCTTTGAAGCCCAAGACACCAAGGATCTTCCCAAGAACTAGCAAGTCCCTGATGTGCTCTTTCTATTGATTTTACACCCTGCCCAATCGGCATCCGAATAACCAATTAAATCAAATGTGGATCCCCGAGGGTACCAAAGCCCAAACTTAGGAGTATAAGCCAAATATCTCAAGATTCGTTTTACGACCGTAAGGTGAGATTCCTTAGGGTCGGATTGGAATCTTGCACAAATGCAAACGGAAAGCATAATGTCCGGTCGAGATGCACATAAATAGAGTAATGAACCTATCATCGACCGGTATACCTTTTGATTGACGGATTTACCTCCCGTGTCGAGGTCGAGATGCCCATTTGTTCCCATGGGAGTCTTGATGGGCTTGGCATCCTTCATCCCAAACTTGTTTAGAATGTCTTGAGTATACTTCGTTTGGCAAATGAAGGTGCCCTCTTGGAGTTGTTTTACTTGAAATCCCAAGAAATACTTCAACTCCCCCATCATCGACATCCCGAATTTCTGTGTCATGATCCTACTAAATTCCTCACATGTAGATTCGTTAGTAGACCCTAAGTAGCATAGGCCAATAATATACGAATTGATTCAAGCCTAGCTACGGGTGCATAGGTTTCACCAAAATCCAAACCTTCGACTTGTGAATACCCCTTGGCCACGAGTCGAGCTTTGTTCCTTGTCACCACACCATGCTCGTCTTGCTTGTTGCGGAAGACCCATTTGGTTCCTACAACATTTTGATTAGGACGTGGAACTAAGTGCCATACCTCGTTCCTCGTGAAATTGTTGAGCTCCTCTTGCATCGCCACCACCCAATCCGAATCTTGAAGTGCTTCCTCTACCCTGGTTGGCTCAATAGAGGAAACAAACGAGTAATGCTCACAGAAATGTGCAACTCGAGATCTAGTGGGTACCCCCTTATGAATGTCGCCGAGGATGGTGTCGACGGGGTGATCTCGTTGTATTGCTTGGTGGACTCTTGGGTGTGGCGGCCTTGGTTCTTCCTCATCCTCCTTGTTTTGATCAAATGCATCTCCCCCTTGATCATTGCCGTCATCTTGAGGTTGCTCATCTCTTTGATCTTCTCCTTCATCAACTTGAGCCTCGTCCTCATTTTGAGTTGGTGGGGATGCTTGCATGGAGGAGGAAGGTTGATCTTGTGCTTGAGTGGGCTCTTCGGATTCCTTAGGACACACATCCCCAATGGACATGTTCCTTAGCGCGATGCACGGAGCCTCTTCATTTCCTATCTCATCAAGATCAACTTGCTCTACTTGAGAGCCGTTAGTCTCATCAAACACAATGTCATAAGAAACTTCAACAAGTCCCGAGGACTTGTTAAAGACTCTATATGCCCTTGTGTTTGAGTCATATCCTAGTAAAAAGCCTTCTACAGTCTTAGGAGCAAATTTAGATTTTCTACCCCTTTTAATGAGAATAAAACATTTGCTACCAAAGACTCTAAAATATGAAATGTTTGGCTTTTTACCGGTTAGGAGTTCGTATGATGTCTTCTTGAGGATTCGGTGTAGATATAATCGGTTGATGGCGTAGCAAGCGGTGTTAACCGCCTCGGCCCAAAACCGATCCGGTGTCTTGTACTCATCAAGCATGGTTCTTGCCATGTCCAATAAAGTTTGATTCTTCCTCTCCACTACACCATTTTGCTGTGGGGTGTAGGGAGAAGAGAACTCATGCTTGATGCCCTCCTCCTCAAGGAAGCCTTCAATTTGAGAGTTCTTGAACTCCGTCCCGTTGTCGCTTCTTATTTTCTTGATCCTTAAGCCGAACTCATTTTGAGCTTGTCTCAAGAATCCCTTTAATGTCTCTTGGGTTTGAGATTTTTCCTGTAAAAAGAACACCCAAGTGAAGCGAGAATAATCATCCACAATAACTAGACAGTACTTACTCCCGCCGATGCTTATGTAAGCGATCAGGCCGAATAAATCCATGTGTAGGAGCTCCAGTGGCCTGTCAGTTGTCATAATGTTCTTATGTGGATGTTGAACACCAACTTGCTTCCCGGCTTGGCAAGCGCTACAAATCCTGTCTTTCTCAAAATGAACATTTGTTAGTCCTAAAATGTGTTCTCCCTTTAGAAGCTTATGAAGATTCTTCATTACAACATGGGCCAGTCGGCGGTGCCAGAGCCAACCCATATTAGTCTTAGCAATTAAGCAAGTGTCGAGTTCAGCTCTATCAAAATCTACCAAGTATAGCTGACCCTCTAACACTCCCTTAAAGGCTATTGAATCATCATTTCTTCTAAAGACAGTGACACCTATATCCGTAAAGAGACAGTTGTAGCCCATTTGACATAATTGGGATACGGAAAGCAAATTGTAATCTAAGGAATCAACAAGAAAGACATTGGAAATAGAATGGTCAGGAGATATAGCAATTTTACCCAATCCTTTGACCAAACCTTGGTTTCCATCCCCGAATGTGATCGCTCGTTGGGGATCTTGATTTTTCTCGTATGAGGAGAACATCTTTTTCTCCCCTGTCATGTGGTTTGTGCACCCGCTATCAATGATCCAACTTGTGCCCCCGGATGCATAAACCTACAAAACAAGTTTAGTTCTTTGTTTTAGGTACCCAAACGGTTTTGGGTCCTTTGGCATTAGAAACAAGAACTTTGGGTACCCAAACACAAGTCTTGGAGCCCTTGTGTTTACCCCCAACAAACTTGGCAACTACCTTGCCGGATTTGTTAGTAAGCACATAAGATGCATCAAAGGTTTTAAATGAAATGGCATGATTATTTGATGCACTAGGAGTTTTCTTCTTAGGCAACTTAGCACGGGTTGGTTGCCTAGATCTAGATGTCTCACCCTTATACATAAAAGCATGATTAGTGCCAGAGTGAGACTTCCTAGAATGAATTCTCCTAATTTTGCTCTCGGGATAACCGGCAAGGTACAAAATGTAACCTTCGTTATCCTGAGGCATGGGAGCCTTGCCCTTAACAAAGTTAGATAGTTTCTTAGGAGGGGCATTAATTTTGACATTGTCTCCCCTTTGGAAGCCAATGCCATCCTTAATGCCAGGGCGTCTCCCATTATAGAGCATACTTCTAGCAAATTTAAATTTTTCATTCTCTAAGTTATGCTCGGCAATTTTAGCATCTAGAATTGCTATATGATCATTTTGTTGTTTAATTAAAGCCATGTGATCATGAATAGCATTAATATCAACATCTCTACATCTAACACAAATAGACACATGCTCAACGGTAGATGTAGAGGTTTTGCAAGATTTTAATTCTACAACCTTAGCATGTAATATATCATTTTCACTTCTAAGGTTGGAAATAGTAGCATTGCAAACATCAAAATCTTTAGCCTTAGCAAGCAATTTTTCATTTTCATCTCTAAGGCTAGCAAGAGAAATGTTCAATTCATCAATCTTAGCAAGCAAACCAACATTATCATCTCAAAGATTGGGAATTGAAACATTACAAACATGAGAATCAACCTTAGCATTTAAACTAGCATTTTCATTTCTAAGGTTGGCATTTAACCTTAACATGCTTCTTATTTTCTTTAATAAGGAAGTCCTCTTGAGAATCCAAGAGATCATCCTTCTCATGAATAGCACTAATCAATTCATTTAATTTTTCTTTTTGTTGCATGTTTAGGTTAGCAAAAAGAGTGCGCAAGTTATCCTCCTCATTTTTAGCATCATCCTCATCACTAGAGGTTTCATATTTGGTGGAGGATCTTGATTTTACCTTCTTTTTGCGGTCCTTGGCCATGAGACATTTGTGGCCGACATTGGGGAAGAGAAGGCCTTTTGTGACGGCGATGTTGGCGGCGTCCTCGTAGGAGGAGGAGTCGGAGGAGCTCTCGTCTGAGTCCCATTCGCGGCATACATGAGCGTCGCCACCCTTCTTCTTGTAATATTTCTTCTTCTCCTTTCTTCTCCCCTTCTTGTCGTTGTCCTTGTCACTATCACTTGATAATGGACATTTAGCAATAAAATGACCGGGCTTACCACATTTGTAACAAACTTTCTTGGAGCGGGGCTTGTAGTCTTTCCCCCTCCTTTGTTTGAGGATTTGGCGGAAACTCTTGATGATGAGCGCCATCTCCTCATTGTCGAGCTTGGAGGCGTCGATGGGTTGTCTATTTGACGTAGACTCCTCCTTCTTTTCCTCCGTCGCCTTAAGTGCCACGAGATGAGCTTCGGAAGTGGAGGGCTCATCAAGCTCGATGATCTTCCTTGAGCCCTTGATCATACATTCAAAGCTCACAAAATTCCCAATTACTTCCTCGGGAGTCATTAGTGTGTATCTTGGATTGCCACGAATTAATTGTACTTGAGTAGGGTTAAGGAAAATGAGTGATCTCAAAATAACCTTAACCACCTCGTGGTCATCCCATTTCTTGCTCCCGAGGTTGCGCACTTGATTCACCAAGGTCTTGAGCCGGTTGTACATATCTTGTGGCTCCTCTCCTTGGCGAAGACGGAAGCGACCGAGCTCCCCCTCGATCGTTTCCCGCTTGGTGATCTTGGTGAGCTCATCACCCTCGTGTGCGGTCTTGAGCACATCCCAAACGTCCTTGGCGCTCTTTAGTCCTTGCACCTTGTTGTATTCCTCCCTACTTAGGGAGGCGAGGAGGATTGTTGTAGCTTGGGAGTTGAAGTGCTCGATTTGGGCCACTTCGTCCGCATCATAATCTTCATCCCCTATGGATGGTACCTGCACACCAAACTCAACTACATCCCATATACTTTTGTGGAGTGAGGTTAGATGAAATTTCATTAAATCACTCCACCTTGCATAATCTTCACCATCAAAAGTTGGTGGTTTGCCTAATGGGACGGAAAGTAGAGGTGTATGCTTAGGAATGCGGGGATAGCGTAGGGGGATCTTACTAAACTTCTTGCGCTCATGGCGCTTAGAAGTGATGGACGGCGCGTCGGAGCCGGAGGTCGATGGTGATGAAGTGTCGGTCTCGTAATAGACGACCTTCCTCATCTTCTTGTGTTTGCCGCTACTCCGATGCGACTTGTGGGAAGAAGACTTCTTCTCCTTCCCCTTCCCCTTGTTGCGGGACACTTCCGATGAGTGGCTTGTAGTGGGCTTGTCGCCGGTCTCCATCTCCCTCTTGGTGTGATCTCTCAACATCACTTCGAGCGGTTAGGCTCTAATGAAGAACCGGGCTCTGATACCAATTGAAAGTCGCCTAGAGGGGGGGTGAATAGGGCGAAACTGAAATTTACAAAGTTAATCACAACTACAAGCCGGGTTAGCGTTAGAAATATAAACGAGTCCACGAGAGAGGGCGCAAAACAAATCACAAGCAAATGAAGAGTGTGACATGCAGATTTGTTTTACCGAGGTTTGGTTCTCGCAAACCTACTCCCCGTTGAGGAGCCCACAAAGGCCGGGTCTTTTTCAACCCTTTCCGTCTCTCAAACGGTCCCTTGGACCGAGTGAGCTTCTCTTCTCAAATCAACCCGGGAACGAAACTTCCCCGCAAGGACCACCACACAATTGGTGTCTCTTGCCTTGGTTACAATTGAGTGTTTGATCACAAGAATAAATGAGAAAGAAAAGCAAGCGATCCAAGCGCAAGAGCTCAAATGAACACGGCAAATCACTCTCTCTAATCACTAAGGCTTGATGTGGAGTTGGGAGAGGATTTGATCTCTTTTGTGTGCTTTGGAATGAATGCTAGAGCTCTTGTAAGGTGTTGAAGTGTAGAAACTTGGATGCCATTGAATGTGGGGTGGTTGGGGTATTTATAGCCCAACCACCACAAAGTAGCCGTTGGAGGGCTGCTGTCGCATGGCGCACCGGACAGTCCGGTGCGCCAGCCCACGTCAGCAGACCGTTGGGGTTCGACCGTTGAACTCTGTCTTGTGGGCCCGCCTGGCTGTCCGGTGGTGCACCGGACAAGCACTGTAGGCTGTCCGGTGCGCCATCCGCGCGTGCTCTGCTCCTCTGCGCGCGCTGGCGCGCATTTAATGCGTTGCAGGTAGCCGTTGGCGCACAAAGTAGCCGTTGCCCGCTGTCACACCGGACAGTCCGGTGTGCACCGGACATGTCCGGTGAATTATAGCGGACGAATTCCCGACGCTGGTGAGTTTCAGAGCCGCTCTCCTCTGGGGCACCGGACATGTCCGGTGAATTATAGCGGAGCGCCTCTGGATTTTCCCAAAGGTGAAGAGTTGAGCCTGGAGTGCCCTGGTGCACCGGACACTGTCCGGTGGCACACCGGACAGTCCGGTGCGCCATACCAGGGCTGCCTTCGGTTATCCCTTGCTCTCTTTGTTGAACCCAATTCTTGGTCTTTTTATTGGCTATGTGTGAACCTTTTGCACCTGTAAAACTTATATACTAGAGCAAACTAGTTAGTCCAATTATTTGTGTTGGGCAATTCAACCACCAAAATCAATTTGGAAAATAGGTGTAAGCCTAATTCCCTTTCAAAAAGCATTTGAAACAGGGGGAGAAATTTTCAAATCTCTTAAATGCTTCTCAAAAATCTTATTCATTTACCTTTGACTAGTTGCAAAATGTCTTTGAAAAGATTTTATAAAAGAATTTGCAAAAACAAAACATGTGGTGCAAGCGTGGTCCAAAATGTTAGAAATGAAAGAAACAATCCATGCATATCTTATGAATTTCTATTGACTCAATTCTAAGTAATCTTTGCACTTACAATTATGCAAACTAGTTCAATTATGCACTTCTATACTTGCTTTGGTTTGTGTTGGCATCAATCACCAAAAAGGGGGAGATTGAAAGGGAATTAGGCTTACACCTATTTCCTAATTGATTTTGGTGGTTGAATTGCCCAACACAAATAATTGGACTAACTAGTTTGCTCTAGTCTATAAGTTCTTCAGGTGCCAAAGGTTCACAAAAAGTCAATAAAGAGACCAAGAATGGGTTCAAACAAAGAGAGCAAGGGACAACCGAAGGCTGCCCTGGTCTGGCGCACCGGACTGTCCGGTGTGCCACCGGACAGTGTCCCGTGCACCAGGGGACTCCAAGCTGAACTCTTCACCTTCAGGAATTTCCAGGGGCGCTCCACTATAATTCACCGGACTGTCCGGTGTACCACCGGACAGTGTCCGGTGCCCCAGGGGAGAGCAACTCTGAACTCGCCAGCTTCGGGAATCCGCTCCGCTATAATTCACCGGACCGTCTGGTGAAGCACGGGACAGTGTCCGGTGGCACACCGGACTGTCCGGTGTGCCAGCGGAGCAACGACTACTTCACGCACAACGGTCGACTACAACGCATTAAATGCGCGCCAGCGCGCGCAGAGGAGCAGAGCACGCGTGGGTGACACACCGGACAGCCTACAGGGCCTGTCCGGTGCACCACCGGACAGCCAGGCGGGCCCACAAGACAGAGCTCCAACGGTCGAACCCTAACGGTCTGCTGACGTGGCTGGTGCACCGGACAGTGTCCGGTGGAGCACCGGACTGTCCGGTGCGCCATGCGACAGCAGCCTTCACCAAACGGCTAGTTTGGTGGTTGGGGTTATAAATACCCCCAACCACCCCACATTCAAGTCATCCAAGTTTTCCACCTTCCAACTACTTACAAGAGCTCTAGCATTCAATTCTAGACACACCAAAGAGATCAAATCCTCTCCCAAATTCCACTCAAAGCTTTAGTGATTAGAGAGAGTGATTGTTGTGTTCATTTGAGCTCTTGCACTTAGATTGCTTCTTTTTCTCATTCTTTCTTACGATCATCTCAATTGTAATCAAGGCAAGAGACACCAATTGTGTGGTGGTCCTTGCGGGGATGTTTGGTTCCCGTTTGATTGAGAAGAGAAGCTCACTCGGTCCGAGGGACCGTTTGGGAGAGGGAAAGGGTTGAAAGAGACCCGGTCTTTGTGACCACCTCAACGGGGAGTAGGTTTGCGAGAACCGAACCTCGGTAAAACAAATCCTTGGGTCTCACTTCTTATTCGCTTGCGATTTGTTTTTACGCCCTCTCTCGGACTCGATTATATCTCTAACGCTAACCTGGCTTGTAGTTGTGATTAACTTTGTAAATTTCAATTTCGCCCTATTCACCCCCCTCTAGGCGACTTTCACTGACTCACTGCACACAATAAAACAACCTAGCTAGTCACATTTCTTTCGCAAGTTCTAGCAAAATAGCAAGCGTCTATGATAGATACATAAGAGACACTACCTACCGGAATTCGGCTCTTTGTCAAGTTCTAAATGATTTGCCTTCGGTTGCTAAAAAACACTCGATAAAAAAACACCCGACAAAAAAAACTTTGTCGAGTGTTTTATTTTTGACACTCGACAAAGAGTTTTTTCCCCGAATGTTTTTTAACATTCGGCAAAGAGTTTTTTTGTCGAATGTTTTTTTGACACTAGACGTAGCGCTTCTTTGCCGAGTATTTTTTTTGGGTTTTTGTGATTGTTTCTGAGTGTTTTTCGACACTCAGCAAAGTTTTGCCGAGTGTCTAAAAAAATACTTGGCAAAGAACCCTTTATCGATAAAATGTTTACCGAGTATTCTTTGCTAAGTGTAGGCTTTGCCAAGTGTAGAATGACATTTGCCGAGTGTCGAAAAAACAAAAAGGGTAGGATAAGAACTGAAGAAGGGCTAGGACTAAAATTGTAACATCTCATAATCTTATTGTTGGAAACCTAGTGAAACTCTCTAAATGTTATTTTTAGAATACCATTTTGATAATAATTACCTTTGAAGTTATAACAAAAAATGCTTACAATAAAAGATTAAATGAAAAGGATCACTATGGGCACTAAGTAATTTATTGGTTCAAAACTAAGTACTCCCTAAGAATTTATGTTAAATCATCTCTTTATAAAGTGATATACACTAGGAATTATTTCCTTGAAATAACTATCTTAAGGTGTAAGAATTATCTATTTAAAAACATTTGCATGCATATAAAGACAAATAATTAATTAATAGGAAAATTTACTTTTCATGCTGGAGTTTATTGTGCTTGTGCATTTTGAAGTTTAATATTCAAACTATGGTTTGGAATTTCGAATTTAAGTTGAAAACTGAAATAGAAAACAAAATAGAAAAAAGAGAAGCCTCACCCGCGCCCTGGGCCAAAACCCTAGCCCCGTCCCGCTTCCCACTCGTTTTCCTACCCACCA
The DNA here is from genome assembly GCA_029449295.1 of Zea luxurians. Taxonomy (NCBI): domain Eukaryota; kingdom Viridiplantae; phylum Streptophyta; class Magnoliopsida; order Poales; family Poaceae; genus Zea; species Zea luxurians. The sequence continues at coordinate 72,078,846 of JAOPSE010000013.1, read as the reverse complement.
GCAGCCCAACCTTCGTCCATATTGCGCTGACACGCTGACCCAAGGACCAGCCACACCTCTGCCTCCACTGCCACATGGGGCCCAGAAGTCAGTAACTCAGCCTTGGTTACTCACACACGTGCCGGCCTCGTCTCGCCGACGGGTGGGACCTAGCCCCTTCCACTGTTTCTCCTCCCGGGGTAGGAACATTATAAAACAGGCCATCGATGGCTCTGCCGCATGCACCATGCCAACTCAGTTTGTCTCAATTTCATGGGGGTTGTTAGGATATGGGGTGCAGCGAATAAGTACCATGCCCTTGCACCCCCTAGCCATCTTCATCGTGGGCGAACGCAACAACCCGAGAGCTCTCAAGGAGGGACCCCGACCGCCGCCGCTGGTGATCCTCTCGCCAACGACCAATTCGACCATGGCCACATCCCTGGACCTTCGCTGCGATCATGGAAAAGTGGTGCCGAAGTGTGGGAATGCTAGGGTTGCCGCGCTGTCAGCGATTGCTCGCCGTATCTCAGCGCCACCGTGGGTTCCGCTCCTCGCTGCGGGCGTGCCACTTCATGACATAATCGTCGGTGAGGGCCTCTTCTCTAAGTTCGTCGTTGTCGTGCCATCATCTAGCATCGGTAGAATGAAGTTAAGAGTTCTTAGGGCGCGTGATCGCGGGGCTCCGATGATCCCCTGTCGTGCGGGCGCAAGCGCCACCGTGCTGCTTGACCTGGATTGGGGGGGGGGGGGGCGAGTGTCGTTGGATCGTCTATGGACGATCCAAATTAGGCGAGGGAAAACGATTCGACTAGGTAACTCTCAGGCGTTGACTGCTTGATCAACGGTTCAGATTAGAAGGAGCATACCCGGTCTTTGTCATTAGATCTAGGACGTGGATCAGTGATCCGACGGACGAGATTTTGTACAGGTTCATATCATCATGGGTCCTAATCTGCACTGTAGAACTAGATCTAATGGCTGGGAATCAGGGATACCCCTTCACCGAGCCAGATTTACAAAAGAGACCCCATAGTATTTCAAAAATAACCTGCCTTCCTGTTTTACATAGGAAGCCTCGGGATTGATTTTTTATTACAGTTCAGTCCTTAGAATTTTCAAATAAACCCCTAGAAGTTATTTTTAGGTATAAAATTAATTCTAAATAACCTAGAAACTTGTTTAAACTATATCTCATCTGTTTTAACTCTGATTTGACCTGTTTGAGTTGTGTTAGCTCCGTATAAACATTTACTACGCAATAGCATCAATAACTATGTCATGTCACATATTTTTGTAATTAGGTATTTATGTATATATAGTTGATTAATCTAACCAATCAAGGTAATATGTTTATAATTATAATTTGAATGGAAGATGATCTCTAACTAAGGTATGATTTATATTAAAGTTAATCTTTAATGTATATCTCACATGATTTATAAAATCAATCTAGGACCTAGTATTAATTGTTTATTAACGTAGGACTTGTATTAAAATTAATCTTTAATGTATATCTCACAAGATTTATAATTTGAATAGAATACAAGAACTAAAGAATATGATAATCGCAATAAAGTAAATGGACAAGAGACACAACAATTTTATCCCGTGGTTTGGCCAATGCCTAATCCACATTGTGGTGACCTCCTTAGGTCAAGGGTTGCACTCAACCCCTCTCAAGTGATCCAAAGATCAAACTTGAGTACCACAATTGTCTTTGTTATATCAATTTCCGGTTGTGAGTAACCTCCACAAATTGGAGTCTCTTACGCCTTACACAAATGATCTCAATCAAAACCGGAGTAAGGAGGGAAGTAGAAACACACACAAGAATACAATCACAAAAACAACATGCACACAAGCGAAGAAGAGAGCGCATGAATGAAAACGATAGATTCACAGCTCAAGGGCGTGCTAAAATCTCTCTAATAAATCAACAGCGTGTTTGCGGAGTCTTGGAGTTGTAGAATGCTCAAGGTGTGCTTGTGTACTGCTCCATGGCGCATAGGGGGTCCTTTTATAGCCCCAAGGGACCTAGGAGCTGTTGGAACTCCATTTGGAAGGCACTGGTTGCATTCTGTCCGCGGGTGCACCAGGCTGTCCGGTGCACACCGGACACTAAACATTGTGTGATTCGCTTCCATAAACGACCGAGCTGACCGTTGAGTCAGCCATTGGGGCCTTCGGTTGTCCGGCACACCGGACTGTCCGATGGGGCCTCTCGTTCGTTGGCCCAGTTGACGTGGCCGCTGTTGATAGCGCACCAACCGTTGGCGCGAGCAAAGCTGCTGGTCACCTAGCTCACTGGGCTGTTTGGTGAATTTTAGCCAGTGCACGTGCCACTTTTCTCGAGAGCAGCCGGTACGACCGCTGAATAGTCTGGGTTCGGTGCGCACTGGATAGGGCGGTGCTCCCAGACTTGAACAAGTTTGGCTGCACTTAGCCAAACACCATTTCTCCAAAATGGTTCAAATTGAGAAGTTTCTAGCACTTAGATAAACATAGTTAGCAACTAAACAATTTGCTAAGTGCTAGAATCATACCTTTGTTCCTTCAATGCAATGGGATTAGCAATTTACACAAATATGCACTTTTCCCATGTTTCTCAATTTGCCTTTCAAATACCTGTGCTTATGCTCATTCATCAAGATGTTAGTCCAAGACAATGTGTTGAGCATTTAATCACCAAAACAAAATAGACATAGCCCAAGGACACATTTCCCTTTCAGTTGTCCCCACCTATATCTCCTTTGGGGTCCCTCATCGGTGGCTCTAGTGCTCTAATTGATCCTTTTATAGTTCCTCCTCTTTCACTAGATCTAGATCTTGATTTATTCAAGTTCTATCTATTCTTGCTTGTAATGATTTGATATTTGCACGGTGTGGGTTATTGGCTGATGTGTTAATTCTATGTGGGTGCTGCGCGCATTATTGAGGAAGCCGGAGCCCTGGCAATGTGAAGCAGGGACATTTGAGTAGAGATGGCAATGAGTGAAGATCCATCGAGTTTTTATACCCCAAAAACTCAGCTCTGTCAGACTAAAAACTTTTTGCTCCAATACTCATACCCGTGTGCGAATATAATTCCACACCCATACCTAGACCCGTCGTGTGTTCTATACCTATCTAGAGTGGTGGAACCTACGTCTGCCTGTCCGACTTGGTTTATAGTGACTGGCAAGTGCCAAGCGGTAGCATTCGATCCTCAGAATCATTTTGAAAGGGAAATGTGCCCTTGGGCTATTTCTATATTGTTTTGCTGATTAAATGCTCAACACATTATTTTTGGACTAACATCATCTTGTATGAGCATGAGCATAGGCATTTAAAGCAAATTGAGAAAAAAGCACTTATAGGCTCGAAAATGGGCATACTACAAATCGATGTGGTTCTAAGTGAGAAAGGTATGTTTCCAGCACTTAGTCAATTGTTTTTGGTACTAATCATATTTGTCTAAGTGTCAGGGGCTGTGGGGGACAGATATCCCCCGGGTCCACTAGAAGGCGAGAAAGCCTCGTGCGGGGCCTTAGGCCAGTTACCTCGCAAGGCCATTCCTTCGTGGACTGGATCAGAACTACTGGTGGAGTAGGCCAACACAAGGAAGAAGCATACTCAGTCCATGCAACCCGTTAGCTTATGCGCTATCCACAACAACCACCCGACTTTCCCACGCATGGCGTCCTTGAATATAGGGATAGATTAGGGATAAGTCGGCAGGGTTGTAGGAAGTTATGTTCAATCAGTTCACTATTATCTAGGGGATATGCATCCACTCATGTACTCAAGAAGTGCCCTATGGTCAGATATATAAGGCTAGGGGGTACCCTTTCATTTCCATCGATCATCCATATACCTATCTCATTAGCTCTTTCTCCATTCTAGAGATCTCACTTGTAACCTACAACATAAAGGTCCACCCCAGTGTAATACCCAATTTGTAATTTGTTAGAAATAATATAAATAGAGAAACAATTTCTCCTTATGTGAGTTTGACCTTTAGACATCATCACATGTGAACACCATATTCAAAAACAAATAATTAATAAAAAGATATACTATTAAGTTGTGCACCATGCTGGATTTTATTTCGTGTGCATTTTATGACAAAATAAAAAAGATGTTACAAGAATTGGAATAAAGTCCAAAGTAGAATTGGACAATCTAAATTAAACCCTAGAAAAGGAAAGAAAGCAAATTTTATGTGAGTAAAAATAATACAAAATAAATAAATAAAATATTATTTCTATACTATTATTTTAATGTGACACCTGACTCAAGGGTGAAACTCATATGCAAATTCAAATTTGGAGATTCAAATGAAAAGGGAAAATTCAAATAGGAGTAAAAAGAAAAGAAGAGATAAAAGAAAAAGGAAAAGAAACTCGCTTTGGGCCGCAGAACCAATTTTTGGCCCACTTAGCCATTGCACTCGGGTGGCCCAGCTGGTGCTCGCGCAGTATGGCGCCGACGGGTGGGCCCCGCGTGTCAGTCGGTGTTTGGACACTCCGCGCGCTGTGGTCTGCGTACCTTTTTGTGTCACTGCGGGTGGGCCGCCCTCGTCAGTCCCTTCCCCTCCGCTGTAACCGAAGCCAAAGCTGCCACCGGGTCGTTCGCATGGTGGTTGTGACCAGCTTCCCTGCCGAGATCCTCTCCCCTATGGTCCATATAAACCAGCCGTAAAGCCTAGGCCTAACCTAGATGCTCTGCCGCCGTGTGCACTCTGCTGTCACACACTCACTGGCATGCCAACCCCTTTCCGCATCGCGACAGAAACCACGGTGGCCTCCTCGGCCGTGAACTTCATCCTCCTCCCTCCAGCCCTATGTCCGGTGGTCGAGCCACTGGTTCCCGCCTGGATCGCGCAGTTGCAACCTCCCCTCACCGACCAATACCCGCTGCTGCTTACCAATCGAGCCAGTGCATCATGGGGACTCGAGGCAGGGATGCAGGGCACAGAGAAGAATGGCGGGCCGCCATGGATGGTCCCTGTCCCGGCCACCGGTCTGGGCGTCGGGGGGGGGGGGGGAACATGGTGAGGTTCCACGCTGTCACTAGACCAGAGAGATGACTGGAGCCTAGGCAATTGCTCGCCGGACTTCATTGGGCGTCGCCGAACCACCGCGTGCCGTGGGCCGGCCTCGCCATCTCCTCGCCACGGGTAAGAATATCCTCAGAGGCTCCTATAACTACTCCGCATCGCGTAGCACCCAGCCAGACTTGAGTTAGTATGCCTGGGCCTTGTGTCGCCTGCGCTCCGGCGATGCCGCCGCTGCATTCCGTGCGTGCGCTGCCGTGCGTGTGCTTGGGTGAGGGAAGACAACGTCGCAGCCGTGGATCTGGGAATGGGTGGCTAGGATTAGGCCAAGCCATACCGAGTCAGGGAGGGGATCTGAGTCGTAGGTAGTTGATCGGACCATTGAGAATGGATCTCAACTTTTCGGTCTGGTGGTTAGATGGGTACCGTTGATCTTAGATCATGCGGTTGGGTCAAATCATGCAGGGATGTCTTCTGGGCCATTGATCTTCAATCTGACGGTCCATTATGCGTACTGGTTCACTTAAAATCCCGATCTAATCTGGGCTGCTCAGATCAGATCTAGCGGCCGAGATCTAACCGTACCCCTTCGTCGTGCGCTTCTTTCAAAAGAGACCCTAAGAAAGTGACAAAACAACCCGCGGTCCTGCGTGGTTAAGCCTGAGTCTTAGGAATGTTTCTATTTAGTCCCTGAACTTCTCGGTAATATTGCGCCCATTCCAGGATCCTTAGTAAATTCAGAAATTAATATAGAAAATGGATTTTGAGTATAAAAACAAATCCAAAGAATTGTTTAATTCATAGAAAATTCATGTAATGTCCAAATTAGTTCATTCTAATTTCTATAATTTGGTAATAATGTTGTTTATCACCCTGTATCTCTGTTTTAACATGAAAATGGTATTAAAATTATTTCCTAATTAATCTTATATCAAATATATAAAACCTTAGGAAATTCATAACTCCTTCGTTTTAACTCCGATTTGATCCGTTCAAGTTGCGTTAGTCTCGTAGCAACGCGTAGATTATTATTATTTAGTTGTTCTTATGTTTGGTGTGATGTTAATTTTATCTATACCATATTTGTTTGTATTGCTACGACTAGCGCAAGGTCACTTTTCATCTGAAAAGCAAGTTGGTACCTGGAATCTCAAGTGCTAGGCAAGTTGTGCCCTTGATCACTTACTTTTTCCCAGCCATGTTCTTATTAATTATAATGATCTGCATAGGTTAATTTTGATGGGATCCTTTAGGTCACCCCAGTTTTGGTTATCTTTATACCTTGTTCACCACTGAAATATTTTTGGGTAGTACATGCTATTGCTTTATGTGGAATTGGGTATGGAGATACAATTTTCATGATTACTCTTTTATTATCTTTTTATTATTACTGTTCATGTTAAGATCATTAAATTAATGGGAACATGGAGCGACCACCCGGGAAAACAGTGCTACCATAAGGGTTTATTGGGATGCCCTTGGCTGATTAACTAGGAAAGCTAGTGGTGGTCTTCCTTACCCGAAAGGGGCAAGGGCAGTAGGGGAGTGGTCAGTGTAGGGAGGTCCTTGGGTTGATTTTGCTGCGATGGCGGTCAGGCGAGAGATTCCTGCACTGGAGCTTCCTATAAATTGTAGCGGGATTTCTGAAGCTAGTGGAACTTTGTAAAGGCCTCGTAGTGTTACCCTGCCTCGCCTCCTCGGTAGAGGTGTATGGGATTGGCCGTCTCTTGACAGATGGGTAACATGACTTGTGGGTAAAGATGCACAACCTCTGCAGAGTGTAAAACTAGTATACTAGACGTGCTCACGGTCATGAGCGGCTCGGACCCTCACATGATTAATTTATGGAACTTAAATTTAATTTGACATTTGCATCGCATTTGGGATTATTTTACTATTACTTTTCTTTATTATTGTTAAGGGTTGGTATTTACTTACACTTAGTAATTGCTAATAAAATTTTGACCAACTTGTAAAAGCAATGCTCAGCTTCAGCCTTTATTTCATTGATCAGCCTTACACTTCATGAACTCCCACCTTTGGTGAGTTCATGCCACATTATTCCCCACGACTTGTTGAGCTATGAATGTATGTGAGCTCACTCTTGCTGTCTCACACCCTCCACAGGAGAAGAACAGGTGGTTCAAGAGGAGTCAAGTGTCGAGGAGTTTGATTCGATCTAGGTGGCGTCTCCCAGTTGACTTTCTGGCGCCAAGGATGTATTTTAGATCCTGTTATGTTTATCATTTATTTTTGTAAGACTTCTGCTATGTAATATATACTCTGACTATATTGTGACATTTATCTCTATACACTCTGTTATTATATATGTTGTCTTCTTTGGCTCATGTATGAGATGCACCCAGCTTTGTTCCTTAAAACCGGGTGTGACACCCAGGAAGTAGGGTATTACGCCTCTCCAAGCGGCCCGAACCTGTAGAAAATTGTCTATCATCTCTCGTGCGTCCAGCATGAACCATTGAGCTACAGTCGACAACATCGTTCTACCCAAAAGCACAGCGAGGGGTAACTCTAGGTGTGCGGTCGGGCTCTAAACGCCGACATCTGGCACGCCAGGTAGGGGGTGTGTTGTTGATCCAAGCTAGCTCAATGGTCGTTACTTCCTAGTGCAAGATCACTCTTCACCCTAGATCCGTGTTCTGCTTCGGAACCATCTCGTCCATAGCAGATAAGAAAGGAACTCTGCACCACATAGCAGACCCGCCGAAGGAGAAGTTTTCCTGGAGATCCCCCGGAAAGCCAGAGCAAGACAATGGATAGCACAACCTCCTGCGCCTCAAGCAAAGATTACTTCTTACAAGCCAAAAATCGGGAGTTTACCTGCCCGAAGAACTCCGCTACCCACCTCGCCCACAAAGGAGTGGACGCGGATTACAAGAAAGAAAGAGGCAAGCGTCCCAAGAAAAGGGGTGGAGTCTCCTCGAGTTATCTTTCCGGCACCTTTGCCCTCAAAGAAGGACGGAAAACATGCCATCGTGGCAACTCCTTTCTACCCCGACATCCTCTTCATCAGGGGGAGATTGGAGTCGTCTCCCATCTCTGACAACGAGCCGACCATGGAAGGGGAAGAACCTCCCTAGCGTGAAGCACGACGACGAAGGAACAGATGCCGGAATGTTCGGCAACATCATGAGGCTGGGGAGCGGGACCCAGCGCAGCCCGTATCCCGGGATGAAGTTTGAGAAGTGGGAGAAACTCCCGACAAGCGAATATACCGAGAAAGGCAGAATTCTTGCCGGCGTGATCACCGACAAGCTCAGGACCGAGAGCGAGAACACGCCGAGCAGGGCGCAAGGTTGCGCCAAGAGAATCCCTCTTTGCTCAAAACCTGAACCCTGATTTCGCCCGCACAATGAACACGCCGAGCGAAGTCGGAGGAGTGCTAACCCAGATAGCTGATGGCCTCCTACGAACTCTGGACGCTGAAGGTTATTGGTGACTGCTTACTCGGGCAGCCAACCACCTTCTACCTATCGCTCATCCCCCGAGCGACCTACGACACGCCATCAATAGTCGACGAGACGCGTGGAGCTCTATCAATGCTTCACGTGACCAACGACATGAAAACAAGATAAGGCGTCGGGAGGAGTATGATCGGGATCACGACGTCCCGGCTCGAAGTCATGCCACCTGAGTTGAGTCGGCTGTGGCCTTAACTAGTGGCCTGATCCGGGGACGGTTGAGACGACACATCACTGACTCCCCTCCCTAGGACTGACGTCATGAACACTCACAAGAAGACACATGTGGAGTCTCCATGCTTACTCCGCGTCTTTGGGCCATCTAGTGGCCCCCTAACTTCAAAGTTTCCAACATTGACAAGTATGAGTCTAAGCAGGACCCGAGGGCTGGTTGGCCGTCTACACGACCACCGCTGGGGCCATGGGGGCAACAAAAAATGTAATGACAACATATTTGCCCATCGTCCTAGGGTAAGATGCACTACAGTAGCTATAACATCTGCCATGACACTGCATCGACGATTGGAGCGACTTCAGTCGACAGTTCATCGCCAACTTCTAGTCTCTCTCTGACAAGTCGGCGCAGCCATGGGACCTCAAATCCATTAGGCGCCAGGGCGATGAAACACTTCGGTCATACCTCAAGAGGTTTCAGACCATGAGAAACCACAACCTCAAAGTCACCGAGACAGTGGTGATTTAAGATTTCTACTCGGGATCCAATGACTCGGCCTTCGTCTGAGCCATACTGCAGAAAGCGTTGATCACCTCCTAGCAACTATTTCAAGAGGCAGACCTCTACATCACCGCTGACGAGGGGCCTAGGACCTCATCGGAGGTACGAAACCTACACCACCGGCACCATGGCGCGACACAAACGAGCAACCTGATAGGCGCTGGGAGAAGAGGCCTCGTGAGGAGGTACATGCTGCCGGACCACCCATCGCTTGAGCCCGAGGTGTGCCCCATGGAGGCGAATGTACACTGGATGACATCCTCGACACCTAGTGCTCGTACCACAAGGACATGCGCCACACCCTACGGAATTGTAGGGACTTCAAGCACTTCGTCGGACACGACCGACTGTTCTAGCCTCTACCACCCCCCACCACAAGGAGGGCCTAGCGAGCCCAGGCAGCCTCAGCAGCAGGAAGGGGGAGGGGGCAGAGCATTCCCACGCGTTGACAGGGAAGTCAACATCATCTTTGGAGGACACGGATCGCAAAAGAACAGGAGACAACAGAAACTCAATGACCGACAGGTCCTGGCGGCAACTACCAGTGCCCTAACTCCTTATCGATGGTCGGAGCATGCAATAACCTTTAATCGAGTGGATCAGTGTCTCAACTTCGACCACCCCGGCAAGTACCCGCTCCTTGTCGATCCGGTGATCCGAGAGAGCAGGGTGAAGAAAGTACTAGTGGATGGGGGAAGTAGCATTAACGTCACCTTTCCCTAGATGCTCCTAGCCTTGGGGGTTGCACTCAAAGACCTCACCGAGTCAGATACACCCTTCTTTGGTATCGTGCCAACTGAAGGACAGTACCCACTCAGGCACATCTACATGCCCATCACCTTTGGGACTCTGGAAAACTATAGAACTGAGTTCCTGAGGTTCGAGGTGGCACGCTTCGATTGCGGATACAACGCCATCATCGGCAGACCAGGACTAGCAAAGTTCATGGCCATTCCACACTACTCATACATGATATTGAAGATGCCGGGACCCCAAGGAATCATCACCGTGCACGCTGACTTCCAAGGCGTCGCGGAGTGCTTTCAGGGAGCCATCTAGGCAGCCCTCACTGTCAGACCCCCGACAGCTCCCCTCGTGCAGGCAGTCATCAAGCTGGAGGAGGATCTCACAATACCCACTAACAAAGCACAAGCCATGACCTCTATATGACCGATTAAGGAGACTAAGAGGATCAACCTGGGTTTCGCTGATGAGCGCAAGACTGCCATCATCAGTTCCAGCCTCGACGACAAATAGGAAAGCGCATTCGTCCAGTTCCTACAAGATAACCAAGACATATTTGCATGGCAACCTACGGATGTTCCGGGAGTCCTGAGAGAGCTAGCCGAGCACAAATTGTAGGTCTATCCTCAAGCAAGGCCGATTCGATAGAAGCTGCGTCGTTTCATGCCTGATAAAAGAGAAGCTATTCGCGCAGAGTTAGCCCGCTTAGTGGCTTCAGGGTTCATTAGGGAGGTGCTACACCCTGAGTGGCTAGCAAATCTCGTTCTTGTACTAAAAAAGAATAAAGTAGATTGGCACATGTGTGTCAACTATACTAATCTCAACAAACATTATTCGAAGGATCCCTTCGAACTCCCTAGAATAGATCAGGTAGTTGACTCAACTACTGGCTGTTCTGTTTTGTCCTTCCTAGACTGCTATTCTGGATACCATCAGATTAGCTTGGCAAAAGAAGATGAGGAGAAGACTGCTTTCATCACCCCATTTGGAGCCTTCTGCTATACCTCCATGCCGTTCGGCCTCAAGAACGGAGGAGCGACTTACCAGAGAGTCATCCAAACATGCTTAGCCGATCACTAGGGCAAGCGAGTGGAAGCCTACGTCGATGATGTGGTAATCAAAATAGAAGACTCGAAAAATTTCATCGAATATTTACAGCTGGTCTTCAATAGCCTGAAGCGCTACCGGTGGAAGCTTAACCCAGAAAAGTGCGTCTTCGGTGTACCGGCAGAAAAGTTGCTCGGATTCATTGTCAACCACCGAGGAATTGAAGCTAATCCAGAAAAGATCGAGGCCATCATGAGAATGTAAGCGCCACGATCACAAAAAAAGGTGCAGAGGCTTACCAGATGCATGGTAGCCCTAAGCAGGTTCATATCAAGGCTAGGCGAGAAAGGCATGCCATTCTACAAATTGCTCAAAAAGATGGACAAGTTTTAGTGGACCACAGAGGCACATGAAGCTCTAAGGCACTGAAGAAATTCTTGACCACACCACCAGTACTCAAGCCACCGCACCGAGCTACGTCGAGTCAGTAGGCAGAAGATCTGCTGATATATATATCTCCTGCATGACTCACGTGGTAAGCACCGCATTAGTAGTCAAGCGGGTGGAGGAAGGACATGCATACCCGGTGCAACATCTAGTCTACTTCATTAGTAAAGTCCTCGGGCCCTCAAAGATAAGGTATCCTCAAGTCCAGAAGCTGTTGTACGTGGTACTCTTAACCACTCCTAAGCTCTGTCACTACTTTGCAATCACAAAGTCATAGTAGTCATAGGATTTCTGATAGGAGACATTCTCCACAACAAAGAAGCTATTGGAAGGATAGCCAAGTGGGCGTGCGAGCTGGGAGCTCACGACATAGAGTTCCAGCCCCGCACGGCAATAAAGACTCAGGTGTTGGCCGACTTCGTATCAGAATGGACTGAGCACTAGGTCCTAGACAGCCTAGAAGCTACTGAGGTGTGGAGAATGTACTTTGATGGCTCATTGAAGCTGCAAGGAGCAGGTGCATGGATTCTCTTCATTGCTCCTGGAGGTGAGCAACTCAAGTATGCACTCCAGCTGCTGTTTCCAACATCGAATAATGTGGTAGAGTATGAAGCACTAATCCATGGGCTAAGCATCGCCGTGTCACTGGGCATCAAGAAACTGATAGTATATGGTGACTCGCTGGTGGTCATAAGCCAGATAAACAAGGACTGGGATTGCTCGACTGACTCGATGAGGAAGTATTGCGCAGCCGTGCGAAAGTTGGAAGACAAATTCGAGGGATTAGAGTTCCATCACGTGGAAAGAGACCGCAACGCAGCAGCAGATGCGTTGTCGAAGCTAGGATCCAGTCGGGCCCAAGCTCCACCCGGGATTTTCGTCCAAGAAATATCATAGTCGAGCATCCTTTCGGATCAAGCGGAGGAATGCAACGCCTTGAGCCAACCAGAGGCAGATTCCAAAAACTGGAGAGAGCCTATCATTAAGTACATAAAGAATGAAGAAGAGCCAGATGACAAAGCTGCAGCAGAGCACGTCGCAAGACAATCGACCCACTACACCATCATAGGGGGCTCAATGTATAGGAGAGGCACTAGAGGAGTCTTCATGAAATGTATTCACTCGGCTACTGGGAGACAATTGTTAGATAAAATCCATGCCGAGCAGTGTGGGGTACATGCTGCATCAAGGACTTTGGTTGGGAAGGCTTTCAGATCTAGTTTCTACTGGCCAACTACGAAGAGTGATGCTGCTGAGTTAGTCCAGAAGTGTGAAGCATGTCAGTTTCTGTCAAAGCAACAACACTTGCCCACGCAGCAGCTGCAGACCATTCTTGTAACCTGGTCGTTTGCATGCTAGGGGCTAGACATAATCGGACCCTTCAAGAAGGCTCAGGGAGGCTATACTCATGTACTGGTTGCCATTGACAAATTCACAAAATGGATGGAGTACAAGCCAATCGTCTCTTTAACCTCAGCCAAAGCAGTGGAGTTCATCCAAGACATAATATTCAGGTTTGGGATACCGAATAGCATCATCATTGACCTGGGATCCAACTTCACCAGCTCTGAATTCTTCGATTTCTGCGAGCAAAGAAGCATCCAGATTAAGTATGCATCAGTGGCACACCCAAGAGCCAATGGCCAGGTGGAAAGAGCCAACGGAATGATACTGGAGGCACTCAGAAAGAAGGTATTCGATAAGAGCGAAAAGCTTGCAGGAAAATGGATCAGAGAACTGCCATACGTGGTTTGGAGCCTGCGAACTCAACCCAGTCGAGCTCTGCATGGAAACACCCCATTCTTCATGGTTTATGGGTCGGAGGCACTGCTGCCTACCGATCTAATCTTTGGGGCACCAAGGTTGACTTTCGAAAACATAACTAAAGTAGAAGCAACCAGGCTGGAAGACATTGATGTGCTAGAGGAAGAACGATTGAACATAGTAATTCAGTCGGCCAGGTAACAACAGACCTTGAGGCGCTACCATGACAAAGCTGTGCGACATCGATCCTTTGCAGTGGGAGACTTGGTCCTCCACCGAATTCTAACGGGGGAGGGACGACACAAGTTATCACCACTATGGGAAGGACCGTTCATTGTTTCAGAAGTCACACGGCCGAGATCATACCGGCTTACTTAGATGGACGACACAGAAGTGGGGAACTCATGGAACATAGAACACCTCAAAAGTTCTACCCTTAGCAAGGTCTCAAAACACTCTTGAAGTGTCTCACCCGAATTTAAGGGACAAAGACGGGTGCGTCTCATACATGCGCCAAAGAAGACAACAGATATAATAACAGAGTGTATAGAGATAAATGTCACAATAACATCAGAGTACTTATTACATTGCGGAATTCTTACAAAATAAAAGATAAATATGAAGCGAACTAAAATCCATCCTTGGCGCCAATAAGTCAATTGGGAGACGCCACCTAGATCAGATCAAACTCCTTGTTGTGTGGCTCCTCTTGAACCACCTGTTCTTCTCCTATGGGGGTGTGAGACAGCAAGGGTGAGCTCACACATGATCATAGCTCAACAAGTTGTGGGGAAACCAGTGGGCATGAACTCACCAAAGGTGGGGAGTTCATGTGATATGTAAGGCTGATCAACAACTGGGGTTAAAGCTGAGCATTGCTTTTAATAAGTTGGTCAAATTTTATTAGCAGTTACTAAGTGTAAGTAAGTACCGAACCATAATAAATATTAGAACAAAATTAATAAATAATCCCATACAAATGCAAATGACAAATTGAATTTAAGTTACATAAATTAATCATGTGAGTGTCTGAGTCGCTCATGACCGTGAGCACGACTAGTATACCAGTTTTACACTCTGCAGAGGTTGTACCCTATACCCACAAGTCATGTTACCCATCTGCCAAGAGACAACCAATCCCATACACCTCTACCGACGAGGCGAGGCAGGGTAACACTACGAGGCCTTTACAAAGTTCCACTAGCTTTAGAAAACCCGCTACAGTTTATGGGAAGAGCACTTGCAAGAATCCCCCGTCTGACCACCATCACAGCAAAATCAACCCAAGAACCTCCCTGCATGCAACTCCCCTACTGCCCTTGCCCCTTTTGGGTAAGGTAGTCTTCCACTAGCTTTCCTATTTAGTTAGCCAAGGGGTCCCATTCCTCCCTTGTGGTGGCACGTTTTCTCAGGTGGTTCTCTATGTTCCCATTAACATAATGATCTTATCATGAACATAAATAACATAACAGAATAATTGGAACATGGATGCAATGAAATATTAACCCACAACCATATATAGCAATAGCAAAACTACCTAAGTGATTCAGGGGTAAATAAGGTAAAAAGAATAAACAGACTAGGGTGACCTATTGGGTCCCATCAAAATTAACCTATACAGATCATTATGATTAATAAGAACATGACTGGGTAAAAAGGAAGTGATCAAGGGCACAACTTGTCTTCAATGAGCTCCTGCTCAGCAACTTCTGTCTGCTGTGCACCAGGATCCTCAGTAGCTTGCCTGTCTACTCGCATCAATACAAGCATACATAGTATAGCAAAAATTAACATCACACCAAACATGTGAACAAAATGCATAATAATAATTTATACATTAAAATAAGATCATAGGAATTGGAATCATTAAATTTGGAGTTATGGATTTTAAATAATGAATTTCCAAAGGTTTTATGTGCTTGATATATGATTAAGTGAGAAATTAATTTTACTACTGTTTTCATGTCAAAACAGAGACTCTAGATGATAAACAATAATATTACAAAATTTTAGAAACTGAAATGGATCAATTTGGAGTTCATATGAATTTTCTACAAATTAAACAAGTTCTAACATTTATTTATACATTAAAAATCAATTTCTGTGATTAGTTTCCTATTTCCATTACTCTTTGGATTGGGCGCCAATATCTGGAAAATGTAGGGGCTAATCTACAAACTTCCCGAGACTCAGGGCGCTGCATCACTGGACGACGGGTTGATATCCAGTTTCTCTGAGGGCTCATGCGCAAAAAGGGCCAGAGAAGGGGTGTCCTTCATTCAGAGCCGTCTGATTGGGAATCTACGACCTAGATTAGATCTACATTAATTTAACCGGTACACGCTAAAAACCCTCGGATCCGAAACCGACGGTGCCGATCTCGACCGTGCGGATCCGTTCGATCCCGAACCAAGCGTACATATTTAATGAATCCCGATCCATTCCTCGCCCGACCGATCCAAATCGGACGACCCAAATCTATCCCCTTAGCGCCCTTGGCCTAATCAGAATCGTCCCTCATCCGATCAACGGACGACGCGGCCCGCGCATCTCCTTTCCCCGCCCACGACGGCGACATGGCCGGAGCACACGCCACTGACGATTGCCGACCCTAAGCTCTACTCGGAACGCAGCAGCACGAAGCGGTGGCGGTAGGGATTTGCGCAGGATGCTACTCACCGCGATTTGAAGAGGTGAACCAAGCTTCCCACGGCGCACGACGGAAACCGAAGTTCAGTGACGAATTCCGGCGACGTTGGTGGCTAATCCTCTGCAATACGGTCGCAACTGCCTTCCTCATGGCCGAGAGGGGCCATTGGGTTCCACACCCTGAGCACGGTCGTCGGCAAGCCGGGATTCCCTCTGCGGTGGGTCTCTCTCTACTCTCCGTTAGCGAGGGCGGCTCTGTGTTGCTAGGTCGGCGTGGATGCAATGAACAAGGGAGGGCAGAGATGCGATGGCGACTGTGGCTTTATTTCCCCGCGAGGCGGCATGGAGCGCATGGCCCGGAATCCTCGCCAGCGACGTGCCCGCCATGCACGGTGAAGCCGTTGGGGGTGGATCTGACGTGTGGGGGCCACGGTCAGTGTCTCGTGAGAGCGCGACATGGTCGAGCGATGTAGCTGGCATGCAGGACCCACGGAGCAGTGGAAGGAGGCACTCGCGTATACGCTGGCGCGACCGCCCAGTGGGTCCCTGGTGTCGGCGCCAAACCCTAGGCTGGGCCGAGCGGCGGTATTTGGTGAGTGGGCCAAATTCAGGCTGGCGGCCTAGATGAGATTTTTTTCCCTTTTTTATATATATTTTCTTTTCTCTTTTCCTTTTAGATTTTCAAATTCAAATTTGAATCAAATTTTAAATGTGAACTCATATTCAATTTGAATGTACAAATTGAACCCAATAATATGGATGGTTTAACTATTTTTTATATATTTCTTTATTTTTGTATAACATTTTTCTTTCTCCTCTCTAACCTCTAATTTGCAAATTATAGTTAAATTCCCAAATTTGGATATTAATATATTTTTTAAATATTCTTATATTATCACAAAATGCACACAAAATAAAGTCCAGCATGATGCATAATTTAGTGGCATATCTTTTATTAATTATTTATTTTTGAATATGGTGTTCAAATGTGATGATAAGTAGATTCCACACACACATAAAATAAAGGAAATATTCTCTTGTCATATGATTTACAAATTTGGGTATTATATGAAGGAATATTGTGCTCTGTAATCTAAAGACTTCATCATCAATAAAGTTTTCGTTTTCCAAAGACATTCAGATTCTCAACTTGCAGCTGACTTCGATTGGGCTTAACTTGAAATCAGCACGTTTACTTGACTTAGGGTGACCACTATACCCTGTTAACGGAGCAATCGGCTTGAGTCGGCGACGACTTAAGTCGGTGCGACATGCTCACACTTACTTGACTTAGGGTGACCACTATACCCTACTAACGGAGCAATCAGCTTGAGTCGGCGACGACTTAAGTCAGTGCGACATGCTCACACTTACTTAACTTATGGTGACCACTATACCTGTCGGGGACCATAATTAGGGGTACCCTCAAGACGCCTAATTCTCAGCTGGTAACCCCCATCAGCATAAAGCTGCAGAGGCCTGATGGGTTTGATTAAGTCAGGGATCAGTCCATACGAGTGACTCGATCACGCCACGCCCGAGCCTAGCCTCGGGCGAGGGCAGCCGACCCTAAGATGACTCCGTCTCGCCTGAGGCCTCCTCTTTCACGGCAGACGCATCTCCGGCTCGCCCGAGGCCCCGCCTTCGATAAGAAGTAACCCTGACTAAATCACCGCGCCAACCGACCAAGTCACCGGGGCGTTCTACGCAAAAGGTAAGACTGTCGGCGTTCCGAGACCGGGGGGGTCCCCGAGCCGACGAGTGAGTGTGCCGCGTGCCCCAGCCCAGATGGGTCGAGCGCGTGGGCGAGCGCGAAGGGGGGAACAGAGAGAGGTCGGTGGCTGGAGCCGGGTCGCGAGGGAGTCGGAGAATTCCCGCGGCCTTCGTGTTCGTCCCGCGCCCAGGTCGGGTGCGCTTGCAGTAGGGGGTTACAAGCGTCCGCGCGAGGTGAGGGGAGCGAGCGGCCCCGAGAGAGCGCCTGCCCCTGCCCTTCGTCCCCGCGAGGCCAACCTTCTCTAAGAAGGCCCTGGTCCTTCCTTTTATAGTCGTAAGGAGAGGATCCAGGTGTACAAGATGGGGGTGTAGCAAGGTGCTACGTGTCTAGCGAGGGAGAGCTAGCGCCCTAAGTACATGCCAAGGTGGCAGCCGGAGAGATCTTGGCACCCTGTTGGTGTGGCGTCGTGGCTGTTGGAGGAGTAACGGAGCCGGACGGGGGGACAGCTGTCGGAGTGGCTGGGCCCTTGCTGACGTTCTCCTGCTTTCGTAAGGGAGCTGAGAGCCACCGTCGTCATGGTCTAGCGGGGCGCCATCATTGCCTATCTGGCGTTGCTGGCCAGATGGGACGCCGGTCTTGTTCTCTGCGACCCAAGTCGGCTCAGGGCAGGGTGATGATGACGCTTCCTGTTGACGTGGCGGTCTCGTGTCCTAGGTCGGGCGTCGTGGAGGTTCCTCCGAAGCCGAGGTCGAGTCCGTCCTGCAAGACAGAGGCAGAGTCCGAGCCCTGGGTCGGGCGAGGCGGAGGTCGTTTGGCAGAGGCCGAGGCGGAGTCCGAGCCCTAGGTCGGGCGAGGCGGAGTTCGTCGTCTTCCGGGGCCTTAGCCCGAGTCCGAGCCCTGGGTCGGGCGGAGCGGAGTTCGCCGTCTTCCGGGGCCTTGGCCTGAGTCCGAGCCCTGGGTCGGGCGGAGCGGAGTTCGCCGTCTTCTGGGGCCTTAGCCCGAGTCCGAGCCCTGGGTCGGGCGGAGCGGAGTTCGCCGTCTTCCGGGGCCTTAGCCCGAGTCCGAGCCCTGGGTCGGGCAGAGCCTCCTATGGCACCTCCGGCAAAGTCTGGTCGCCCGTCGGTCTTACCTTTTGCGTAGAACGCCCCGGTGACTTGGTCGGTTGGCGCGGTGATTTAGTCAGGGTTACTTCTTATCGAAGGCGGGGCCTCGGGCGAGCCGGAGATGCGTCTGCCGTGAAAGAGGAGGCCTCAGGCGAGACGGAGTCATCTTAGGGTCGGCTGCCCTCGCCCGAGGCTAGGCTCGGGCGTGGCGTGATCGAGTCACTCGTATGGACTGATCCCTGACTTAATCAAACCCATCAGGCCTCTGCAGCTTTATGCTGATGGGGGTTACCAGCTGAGAATTAGGCGTCTTGAGGGTACCCCTAATTATGGTCCCCGACAGTAGCCCCCGAGCCTCAAAGAGAGTGTTTAACACTCGCTTGGAGGCTTGCGTCGCACTTTTTTGCAAGGGGACCAGCCTTCCTCGGTGGTACTTTGTTCCGGTGGGTGCGCGCGAGCGCACCCGCCGGGTGTAGCCCCCGAGGCCTCGGAGGAGTGGTTTCACTCCTTCGAGGTCTTAATGCCTTGCGTAATGCCTCGGCTGGTCTGGCGGTTCCCTCATGCGAGCAGGGCGTAGCCCAGGTGCACTGTCGGGGCCCAAGTTCTCGGGCTGGTATGTTGACGCTGTCAACGGTTTGGCCGGAGCCGGGTTTGCGAGAGCAGCCCCCGAGCCTCCGCACGGAGCGAGAGAACGATCAGGGACAGACTCGGCTTTTTTATATACGCCCCTACGTCGCCTTTCCGCAAGGAGGAGGGGGGGGAGTGCGCCATGTTACCCTCGATGGGCACCGAACATGGTGTCTCCGGTGAGCTGCAATCGGGTAATCCGAGTGGACGTCCGTGCCCCGTTCGTTAGGGGTCGGCTAGGGGCCCGGAGGCACGCCCAAAAGTACCTGCGGGTGATCTGCCGGACCCGGTCCCCTAGCGACGGGGTCCGAGGGCTCGTTGCCTCCCTCCGATGGGATTCCGTTACAGAGTCGTTCCCGCTGGTCTCGGAAATGTCCTAGGGTACCTCGGGAGCGCAGCCCGAGCCTTGGTTATGTATCGAACGTACCCCTGGTCATCCCTCGCTCGGCGTCTGAGGCGACTGTGAACCCTTCGACAGGCCAGCCTTCGAACCCCTGATCAGTAGGGGGCACGGAGCCCGAGTAGCCTGAGGCGGTCGTGAGTCCTTTCGGGGGCCGACCTTCGAACCCCTGACCAGTAGTGGGTGTCGGGCCCACGCGATCTGAGGCGGCTGTTGAACCCTTCGGGGGGCCAGCCTTCGAACCCCTGATCAGTAGGGAGGCTCGGAGCCTAGTTCCTTCACGGGGAAGGATCCCTTTGGGGTTATCCCCCTTCTCGGTCCCTGTTGCAAGAGATAGAGAAAGAAGGAAAAGGGAAAAAGGATTCGAAATTGAACGTCGTGGCGTACCTTTTTCGGCGCGGTTGTTTTGGCGAAGGCGAAACATCACCAGCCGCTCCCGCCCGTAGCGCTGTCCGTCGAGCCGCGGAGTTAATGCGCCGGGGTGAGTAGTTGGCGAGGTTGCCGTTGCGCGTGCGCGAGCCGTTCGAGGTACGGGTCACGGGCGCGTCGTCTTCACGCCGTGAGAGGGGGTTCTCTTGCTGCCTCCGGATGGGACATGAGCTTGGCAGACGGCGTGACCGCTGCTCTCGCGCGCCTGCCACCGTCATTACTGCCGGCCCATTTTTGACCGCTTTTGACCGCTGCGCCAGGCTGGCGCTGCCGGGTCGCGGGCTGGGTTGCCTCGAATCGCGGTATCGGTTCCGCAATCGAGGAGGTGCGGTGGTGGAGCGAGTGGCACAGCGGCTCGCATGCAGCGCCCGGCGCGCCAGTTGCACGACGCGTGGGCTTGAGCCGTCGCGCTGGCTTGTCAGGAGTCGGAGAGGCGCGTCCACTTGGCGTGGTTGCATGCCGCCTGCATGGCCGCCTACCCCTTTCGCCCGCTGGTCCGGGTAAAAGTGGAGGGTTGCTTGTAACCGCTGGGTGGTCGCGTGCGTCGTGCGCGACGGTTCGGCTTCTTCTGCTTAGAGCCGGTCTGCATGACAGGCGGGCCCCAGCCCCCGCGCCGCAGGGGAGGACTTTGGAGGCGTGTTGGAGAAGACTCAGCCCGTGACGGTTGAGGGTGCAAGCAGGGGAGTTGTCTTTAAAAGGAGGGCGACCCCCTTCGTAAGGTGACCATGTCTCCTTCCTCCCCTTATGCATTGTGTCTCTCCGTCTTCCGAGCCCCCGGATGGGGGGAACCGCCGTCCTTTCGCTCCATCGCTGGAGGGACGCAACTCCGCGGGAGTTGGTACCTTTCAGCCATCGTTCGGCTTCAAGGATTTTCATCATGCAGCCCGGCTGCACCCCTCCACCGGCGGTCGCCCAAGAGGGCGACCTCCGGCTTGATGGTGGGGGAAAGCGAGCCGGGCTGCGGCCTCTGCCCCTCCCTCAGCCTCAAGGATTTTCATCACCAGGCCAAGAGGGAGGACGAGGCGAGTCAGGGAGCTGTCTCCGTGTGGGTCGGTTGCCCTCTTCTTCCCCGTGCGCCTGGGGGAGAACGACATCCTCCAGCTTCACGGAGACTTCCTCCAGCCATGTCGGAAGCGGCGGGTCCCGAGGCGCCGGCGGACGGAAGTGGCTTCTCTACCGACGAGATTGCCAACTCCGTCCGTAGCCCTGGGTCTCCGTCTCCCGGCCTGAATGGCTGGCTCTCGTCCTCGGGGGGTGAGAGTTTTTCCGCTGCCCCGCAGGCCCGCCCCTATCGAGTGGGGTTGTTCGTACCTGCGGGGGGGGGGGGGGGGACCGGAGTTCCGTTTGTAATGGCACTTTGAGTGCCGGGCTTTTTTTTTCATTTCGGCTTTCGGGGCCTGAACATGTATGTAACCACGGCACGGAGCCGTGTTTTTTCCTCATTTTCGAGCACTAAGACTCGCCTGCTGATTATCTGAACCGCTTCACCAAACGTGAGTTGCCCCGTGTCAAGGTGACGAGTGAGGTATCCGTATCCCGGAGGCGTAGGAATCCCTCGGCTCGGTCGGACCTGTTGTCCGAGGCTCCTCTAGCTTAGTTAAAGAGACCCCTCGGCCGCTCTTCGTCGAGCCGAGGCTAGGGGTAGCGATATCAGCACGAGCAGAGGCGGAGTTGGCTCGGAAATGAAACCTGGTTGGCCGGAGCCTAGCCGGGTTGTCTGTTGGCAGGATCGACGTCGGAGCTGATCAGCCGAGGCTTCGGATCGAGCCGGCGCCCTCGGAAGGCGGTCGGCCGAGGCCCCGGAGGTGGCCGGCCGAGCCGTCCGCTCGGGCCGGGTTCTCGGAGAAGTCCCTGGCAGAGATTGCTCGAACGTGGTGATGACGTTGTCCTTCGGAGCAGAGGCCCTCGGACCGCGTCGCCGTCCGAGGCTAGGTCGGGCCTTGCCGGAGGTGCTGTCGATGCCGAGGGTGTCATCGCCCTCTTCCAGCGTCAAGATCCGAGCCTGCAGGGTCAAATCGTCTTGTAGCGTGGGCCTTGTGCGGCCGTCGAGGCCAGAACACACACCCTTGCTGCGTTATAAAGCTGCGTCTCTTTTCCTCTTGTTTCGAGTATCTGGACTTTTTGTCGGTAGCAGGGATGTTAGTGCGAGCAAGAGTTGCTTTTCGCGGAAGGTGATGAGTGAGGTATCCGTATCCCGGAGGCGTGGGAGTCCCTCGGCTCGGTCGGCCTTGCCGCTTACGCGTACTTTTACCCGTCCATGAGGCCCTGTCACTGACTCAGTCGAGAAGGCTCGAAGAATCGCTTCGACAGAAGAGCTTCCGTACGTAAAGACTCGTTCGATCCACGGATTCACCTTGTCCGAGCGCGAGTTACTTATCGCAGAAGGTGATGAGTGAGGTATCCGTATCCCGGAGGCATAGGAGTCCCTCGGCTCGGTCAGCCTTGACTGCTTACGTGTACCCCGTCGTTTCCAGGACCCACTTTTCGAAGTAGTCAAAAAGCACGAAAGACGTTCTGGTAAAAGAGATTTTCTTTTCGAGGAAAATTTTGACGCAGAGGGGGTTTCCCCCCTTTTAGCCCCCGAGGGAGGGTCGGGCTTTGCCGAGGCGAGGCCGACCCTTCCTTGTTGACTAAACTTTGCGTGGGTGCGAGGTATATAAACAACTTGGAAACATCTTAAGGGTAGAAGCGACGTAGCTGTTGGATGTTCCAAGCGTTGCCGTAGACCTTGCCTTGACTGTTGGCCAGCTTGTACGTTCCGGGCTTCAGAACTTTGGCGATGATGAGCGGCCCCTCCCAGGGGGGCGTGAGCTTGTGCCTCCCTCGGGCGTCTTGCCGCAGCCGAAGCACCAGGTCGCCCACCTGGAGGTCTCGGGGTCGGACCCCTCGGGCGTGGTAGCGTCGCAGGGACTGCTGATACCGCGCCGAGTGTAGTAAGGCCCTGTCCCGAGCCTCTTCCAGCTGGTCCAGCGAGTCTTCTCGGCTAGCTTGGTTGCTTTCTTCGTTGTAGGCCCTCGTCCTCGGGGAGCCGTATTCCAGGTCCGTGGGCAAGACGGCCTCGGCCCCGTAGACCAGGAAGAACGGCGTGAAACCCGTGGCTCGGCTTGGCGTCGTCCTCAGGCTCCAGACCACCGAGGGGAGTTCCCTCATCCATCGCTTGCCGAACTTGTTGAGATCATTGTAAATTCGAGGCTTGAGCCCCTGTAGAATCATGCCATTGGCACGTTCTACTTGCCCATTCGACATGGGGTGAGCTACGGCGGCCCAGTCCACCCGGATGTTGTGATCCTCGCAAAAATCCAAGAATTTTTTGCCGGTAAACTGGGTGCCATTGTCGGTGATGATGGAGTTCGGGACCCCGAAGCGATGGATGATGTTGGTGAAGAATGCCACCGCCTGCTCGGACCTGATGCTGTTCAGGGGTCGGACCTCGATCCACTTGGAGAATTTGTCGACGGCGACCAGCAGGTGCGTGTAGCCCCCGGGCGCCTTCTGCAAAGGGCCGACGAGGTCCAGACCCCACACAGCGAAGGGCCAGGTGATGGGTATCGTCTGCAGAGCCTGAGCGGGCAGGTGGGTCTGCTTCGCATAGAATTGGCACCCTTCGCAGGTGCGGACAATTCTAGTGGCGTCAGCCACCGCTGTTGGCCAGTAGAAGCCTTGGCGGAAAGCGTTCCCGACGAGGGTTCGAGGTGCTGCATGATGACCGCAAGCCCCCGAGTGTATTTCCCGCAGGAGTTCCTGACCTTCGGCGATGGAGATGCATCGCTGGAGGATGCCCGAGGGGCTACGGTGGTAGAGCTCCTTCTCATCGCCCAGCAAGACGAACGATTTGGCGCGTCGCGCTACCCGCCGAGCCTCGGCTCGGTCGAGGGGCAGTTCTCCTCGGTGGAGATATTGCAGGTACGGGGTTTGCCAATCTTGACCTGGCACGACCCCGTTCTGCTCCTCCTCGATGCGCAGCGCTTCGCCCTCGGGCTCCGAGGGTTCCTCGGGTTGAGCCGAGGATGGCTCGGGCTGGGCCGAGGTCACCTCGGACGAGGCCGAGGGTGCCTCGGGCTCGGGCGCGTCGCCTATCTTGACGGAGGGTTGGTGCAGATCTCGGGAGAAGACGTCCGGGGGAACCGTCGTTCGCCCCGAGGCTATCTTCGCCAGCTCGTCCGCAGTCTCGTTGTAGCGCCGGGCGATGTGGTTAAGCTCGAGCCCGTAGAACTTGTCTTCCAGGCGTCGGACCTCCTCACAGTAGGCCTCCATCTTCGGGTCACGGCAGAGGGAGTTCTTCATGACTTGGTCGATGACGAGCTGCGAGTCGCCGCGTGCATCGAGGCGTCGAACCCCTAGCTCGATGGCGATTCGCAATCCGTTGACCAGAGCCTCGTACTCAGCCACATTGTTGGACGCCGGGAAATGGAGGCGGAGCACGTAGCGCAGGTGTTTCCCGAGGGGTGAGACGAAGAGCAGGCCCGCGCCGGCTCCCGTCTTCATCAGCGACCCGTCGAAAAACATGGTCCAGAGCTCTGGTTGGATCGGAGCCGTTGGCAACTGGGTATCGACCCATTCGGCTACGAAATCCGCCAGTACCTGGGACTTGATGGCCTTCCGAGGGGCGAACGAGATTGCCTCGCCCATGATTTCCACCGCCCACTTCGCGATCCGCCCCGAGGCTTCTCGGCACTGGATGATCTCCCCCAGGGGGAAGGATGACACCACAGTCACCGGATGGGACTCAAAGTAATGTCGCAGCTTTCGCCTCGTCAGGATCACTGCATATAGCAGCTTCTGGACTTGTGGGTAGCGGATCTTGGTCTCGGACAGCATTTCGCTGACGAAGTAAACTGGCCTCTGAATGGGCAAAGCATGCCCCTCTTCCTGCCTTTCGACCACGATCGCGGCGCTGACCACCTGAGTGGTTGCGGCGACGTAGACCAGGAGGGCTTCTCCATCAGCTGGGGGTACCAAGATGGGCGCCTGGGTGAGGAGCGCCTTTAGGTTCCCGAGGGCTTCCTCAGCCTCGGGAGTCCAAGTGAAGCACTCGGCCTTCCTTAAGAGACGGTACAGGGGCAGGCCTCTTTCGCCGAGGCGCGAGATGAAACGGCTCAAGGCCGCGAGGCATCCCATGACCCTCTGTACGCCTTTTAAGTCCTTGATGGGCCCCATATTTGTGATGGCCGCGATCTTCTCCGGGTTGGCTTCGATGCCACGCTCGGAGACGATGAATCCCAAAAGCATGCCCCGGGGCACCCCGAAGACGCACTTCTCGGGATTGAGCTTGACGTCCTTCGCCTTGAGGCACCGGAATGTCAGTTCGAGGTCGGAGAGAAGGTCGGAGGCTTTCCTCGTCTTGACTACGATGTCGTCGACGTAGGCCTCGACCGTGCGACCGATGTGTTCGCCGAACACATGGTTCATGCACCGCTGGTACGTTGCACCCGCGTTCCTTAAACCGAACGGCATTGTGACATAACAGTACATGCCGAAGGGCGTGATGAAAGAAGTCGCGAGCTGGTCGGACTCTTTCATCTTGATTTGATGATACCCTGAGTAGGCATCGAGGAAAGACAGGGTTTCGCACCCTGCAGTGGAGTCCACGATTTGATCGATGCGAGGTAGAGGGTAGGGGACCTTCGGACATGCTTTGTTGAGACCAGTGTAGTCTACACACATCTGCCACTTCCCCCCTTTTTTCCTCACAAGTACAGGGTTGGCAAGCCATTCGGGATGGAATACCTCTTTAATGAACCCTGCTGCCATCAGCTTGTGGATCTCCTCGCCTATCACTCTGCGCCTTTCCTCGTCGAATCGGCGCAGAGGCTGTCTGACCGGTCGGGCCTCGGCCCGAATATCCAGCGAGTGCTCGGCGACATCCCTCGGTATGCCGGGCATGTCCGAGGGACTCCACGCAAAGACGTCAGCGTTTGCGCAGAGAAAGTCGACGAGCACTGCTTCCTATTTGGGGTCGAGCCCGGAACCGATCCGGATCTGCTTGGAGGTGTCGCCACTGGGGTCGAGAGGGACGGCCTTAACCGTCTCCGCTGGCTCGAAGTTGCCGGCATGCCGCTTCACGTCCGGCACCTCTCGGGAGAGGCTTTCCAGGTCGGCAATGAGGGCCTCGGACTCGGCGAGGGCCTCGGCGTACTCCATGCACTCCACATCGCATTCGAATGCGTGCTTGTACGTGGGGCCGACGGTGATGACCCCGTTGGGGCCCGGCATCTTGAGCTTCAGGTAGGTGTAGTTGGGGATGGCCATGAACTTCGCGTAGCATGGCCTTCCCAACACCGCGTGGTAGGTTCCTCGGAACCCGACCACCTCGAATGTCAAAGTCTCCCTTCGGAAGTTGGAGGGTGTTCCGAAGCAGACAGGAAGGTCGATCTGCCCGAGGGGCTGGACACGCTTCCCGGGGATGATCCCATGGAAGGGCGCAGCGCCTGCTCGGACGGACGACAGATCGACGCGCAGGAGCCTGAGGGTCTCAGCGTAGATGATGTTGAGGCAGCTGCCCCCATCCATCAAGACCTTGGTGAGCCTGACGTCGCCGATGACGGGATCGACGACGAGCGGGTACTTCCCTGGGCTCGGCACGTGGTCGGGGTGGTCATCCCGGTCGAAGGTGATGGGCTTGTCGGACCAGTCTAGGTAGACTGGCGCCGCCACCTTCACCGAGCAGACCTCCCGACGCTCCTGCTTACGATGCCGAGCCGAGGCGTTTGCCGCATGCCCTCCGTAGATCATGAAGCAGTCGCGGACCTCTGGGAACTCTCCTGCTTGGCGATCCTCCCTTTTGTCGTCGTCGCGGGCCTTGCCACCCTCTGCGGGTGGCCCGGCCCGATGGAAGTGGCGCCGAAGCATGACGCACTCCTCGAGGGTGTGCTTGACGGGCCCCTGATGGTAGGGGCACGTCTCCTTGAGTGCCTTGTCGAAGAGGTTAGCACCTCCGGGGGGCTTCCGAGGGTTCTTGTGCTCGGCGGCGGCGACAAGGTCTGCATCGGGAACGTCGCGTTTCGCTTGCGACTTCCTCCTGCCTTTCTTCTTGGCGCCGCGCGGAGTAGACGCCTCAGGGGCATCTTCCGACGGGCGGCCCTGGGGCTGCTTGTCCTTTCGGAAGATGGCCTCTACCGCCTCCTGGCCGGAGGCGAACTTGGTGGCGATGTCCATCAGCTCGCTCGCCCTGGTGGGGGTCTTGCGACCCAACTTGCTCACCAGGTCACGGCAGGTGGTGCCGGCGAGGAACGCGCCGATGACATTGGAGTCGGTGACGTTGGGCAGCTCGGTGCGCTGCTTCGAGAACCGCCGGATGTAGTCTCGGAGAGACTCTCCCGGCAGTTGCCGACAGCTTCGGAGGTCCCAGGAATTCCCGGGGCGCACGTACGTGCCCTGGAAGTTGCCGGCGAAAGCCCGGACCAGATCTTCCCAGTTGGAAATCTGCCCCGGAGGCAGGTGCTCCAACCAGGCACGAGCGGTGTCGGAGAGAAACAGGGGGAGGTTTCGGATGATGAGGTTGTCATCGTCCGTCCCACCCAGTTGACAGGCCAGGCGGTAGTCCGCAAGCCACAATTCCGGTCTCGTTTCCCCCGAGTACTTCGTGATAGTAGTCGGGGGTCGGAATCGGGGCGGAAACGGCGCCCGCCGAATGGCTCGGCTAAAGACCTGCGGACCGGGTGGTTCGGGCGAGGGACTCCGATCCTCCCCGCTATCGTAGCGTCCCCCACGCCTGGGGTGATAGCCTCGGCGCACCCTTTCGTCGAGGCGTGCCCGACGGTCGCGATGAGGGTGCTCGTCGCCGAGGTGGCCCGGGGCCGCAGGCGCGGTGTTGCGCGTGCGCCCGGTGAAGACCGAGGCTTCCCGCGTGAGTCGGGAAGTCGCGACACGAGGTTCCGAGGGGTACCCCTGCCTTCGGGAGGCAGAGCTTTCGGCCCGCCGGGCCGCAGCGCCTTCCAGGAGATGCTTGAGTTCTGCCTGGATTCGCCGACCCTCGGTGGTTGATGACTCCGGCATTGCGCGGAGGAGCATCGCTGCGGCGGCCAGGTCCTGACCGGTTCCGCCGGACGCGGGTGGAGGTCTGTCCCTGGCATCGTTGGTGATGCGGTGCTGGAGACCTTGGGGCAGGTGACGTATTCCTTCGACCGGGGGCTGGCTCGCCCATACCTGCCCGATGTTCTGGCGGATTACCTCGAGCGCTCCCGCTCCCTCATCGAGCCCGGCCTGCGCCCCGCGGACTTGCTCGAGCTGTGGGTCGTGACCCCCCGCCGGAACGGGGACCACAGCTAGCTCCCGCGGGATGTCGGCGCGAGGCGCCGGCCTAGGGGGATCACCATCCTCCGGCATGCCGAGACAGCCGCCTCCGGAGGGATCCCCTAGCTCGATGTGGAAACATTCGCGGCTCGGGCCGCAGTCCTTGTCGCCAAGGCTGCGGCTGCCGTCGGAATAGTCGGAGAGGCAGTAGTCACATGCGGTCATGAAGTCCCGCATGGCACTAGGGTTGCCAGATCCGGAGAAATCCCAGCAGATGCTGGGGTCGTCATCTTCCTCGGACCCAGAGGGTCCGTAGGTCGAGACACCCGTCAATCGGTCCCAAGGCGACCGCACACGAAACCCCAGAGAGGTTGCACTCGCCTCAATGTGAGCGCCCGCCAAAGCGAGGTCGCCAGGCGGGCTGAGGTCGAGTCGAAATAACGAAAGATGGGTAGCAGTCGGTACCTTTTTGTCGACGAGGAGCAACGAAGTCATGTCGGGGGCTGACCGCACCGTCATCTTGGGTACGAGGGCGACGTCCTGCAGGCCCTCCGTGAGCGTGCTGGCGTCGTCCACTTGCTCGGGATCGACGTGTTGCGGGGGGATGGCGCTCGCCTTCGCCTCGAACGCGAGGGCGACGCTTAGCGTGTCCTCCGTTGGGGCGCCGGGGATGTCGATTTGCTCGACAGCCGTCGGAGCGCGGCCTCCCGCTCGGCCTTGGTTGCCCCGCCTCCTCCTTCGATGGCGAGGGAGAGGACGGAGCGAGCTCGAAAGTTGTCCTTCCCCCACGCGGGAAAGGCGTCGTCGATTCCGCCGCCGGCGGGCGGGCTGTCCGCCACCATTGTCGCTGTCGCGCGGCGGTGGAAGGAGTATCATGTCGTAGTTGCCGTCGAAGGACATGAACTCGAGACTCCCGAAACGGAGCACCGTCCCGGGTTGAAGAGGTCGTTGGAGACTGCCCATCTGGAGCTTGACGGGAAACTGCTCGTCAACACGCAGCAGGCCCCTACCTGGCGCGCCAACTGTCGGCGTTCCGAGACCGGGGGGGTCCCCGAGCCGACGAGTGAGTGTGCCGCGTGCCCCAGCCCAGATGGGTCGAGCGCGTGGGCGAGCGCGAAGGGGGGAACAGAGAGAGGTCGGTGGCCGGAGCCGGGTCGCGAGGGAGTCGGAGAATTCCCGCGGCCTTCGTGTTCGTCCCGCGCCCAGGTCGGGTGCGCTTGCAGTAGGGGGTTACAAGCGTCCGCGCGAGGTGAGGGGAGCGAGCGGCCCCGAGAGAGCGCCTGCCCCTGCCCTTCGTCCCCGCGAGGCCAACCTTCTCTAAGAAGGCCCTGGTCCTTCCTTTTATAGTCGTAAGGAGAGGATCCAGGTGTACAAGATGGGGGTGTAGCAAGGTGCTACGTGTCTAGCGAGGGAGAGCTAGCGCCCTAAGTACATGCCAAGGTGGCAGCCAGAGAGATCTTGGCACCCTGTTGGTGTGGCGTCGTGGCTGTTGGAGGAGTAACGAAGCCGGACGGGGGGACAGCTGTCGGAGTGGCTGGGCCCTTGCTGACGTTCTCCTGCTTTCGTAAGGGAGCTGAGAGCCGCCGTCGTCATGGTCTAGCGGGGCGCCATCATTGCCTATCTGGCGTTGCTGGCCAGATGGGACGCCGGTCTTATTCTCTGCGACCCAAGTCGGCTCAGGGTAGGGTGATGATGACGCTTCCTGTTGACGTGGCGGTCTCGTGTCCTAGGTCGGGCGTCGTGGAGGTTCCTCCGAAGCCGAGGTCGAGTCCGTCCTGCAAGACAGAGGCAGAGTCCGAGCCCTGGGTCGGGCGAGGCGGAGGTCGTTTGGCAGAGGCCGAGGCGGAGTCCGAGCCCTAGGTCGGGCGAGGCGGAGTTCGTCGTCTTCCGGGGCCTTAGCCCGAGTCCGAGCCCTGGGTCGGGCGGAGCGGAGTTCGCCGTCTTCCGGGGCCTTGGCCCGAGTCCGAGCCCTGGGTCGGGCGGAGCGGAGTTCGCCGTCTTCCGGGGCCTTAGCCCGAGTCCGAGCCCTGGGTCGGGCGGAGCGGAGTTCGCCGTCTTCCGGGCCTTAGCCCGAGTCCGAGCCCTGGGTCGGGCAGAGCCTCCTATGGCACCTCCGGCGAAGTCTGGTCGCCCGTCGGTCTTACCTTTTGCGTAGAACGCCCCGGTGACTTGGTCGGTTGGCGCGGTGATTTAGTCAGGGTTACTTCTTATCGAAGGCGGGGCCTCGGGCGAGCCGGAGATGCGTCTGCCGTGAAAGAGGAGGCCTCAGGCGAGACGGAGTCATCTTAGGGTCGGCTGCCCTCGCCCGAGGCTAGGCTCGGGCGTGGCGTGATCGAGTCACTCGTATGGACTGATCCCTGACTTAATCAAACCCATCAGGCCTCTGCAGCTTTATGCTGATGGGGGTTACCAGCTGAGAATTAGGCGTCTTGAGGGTACCCCTAATTATGGTCCCCGACAAAGACCGACGGGCGACCAGACTTCGCCGGAGGTGCCATAGGAGGCTCTGCCCGACCCAGGGCTCGGACTCGGGCTAAGGCCCCGGAAGACGGCGAACTCCGCTCCGCCCGACCCAGGGCTCGGACTCGGGCTAAGGCCCCGGAAGACGGCGAACTCCGCTCCGCCCGACCCAGGGCTCGGACTCGGGCCAAGGCCCCGGAAGACGGCGAACTCCGCTCCGCCCGACCCAGGGCTCGGACTCGGTCTAAGGCCCCGGAAGACGACGAACTCCGCCTCGCCCGACCTAGGGCTCGGACTCCGCCTCAGCCTCTGCCAAACGACCTCCGCCTCGCCCGACCCAAGGCTCGGACTCTGCCTCTGTCTTGCAGGACGGACTCGACCTCGGCTTCGGAGGAACCTCCACGACGCCCGACCTAGGACACGAGACCGCCACGTCAACAGGAAGCGTCATCATCACCCTGCCCTGAGCCGACTTGGGTCGCAGAGAACAAGACCGGCGTCCCATCTGGCCAGCAACGCCAGATAGGCAATGATGGCGCCCCGCTAGACCATGACGACGGCGGCTCTCAGCTCCCTTACGAAAGCAGGAGAACGTCAGCAAGGGCCCAGCCACTCCGACAGCTGTCCCCCCGTCCGGCTCCGTTACTCCTCCAACAGCCACGACGCCACACCAACAGGGTGCCAAGATCTCTCCGGCTGCCACCTTGGCATGTACTTAGGGCGCTAGCTCTCCCTCGCTAGACACGTAGCACCTTGCTACACCCCCATCTTGTACACCTGGATCCTCTCCTTATGACTATAAAAGGAAGGACCAGGGCCTTCTTAGAGAAGGTTGGCCTCGCGGGGACGAAGGGCAGGGGCAGGCGCTCTCTCGGGGCCGCTCGCTCCCCTCACCTCGCGCGGACGCTTGTAACCCCCTACTGCAAGCGCACCCGACCTGGGCGCGGGACGAACACGAAGGCCGCGGGAATTCTCCGACTCCCTCGTCGCGACCCGGCTCCGGCCACCGACCTCTCGCTCTACTCCCCCCTTCGCGCTCGCCCACGCGCTCGACCCATCTGGGCTGGGGCACGCGGCACTCTCACTCGTCGGCTCGGGGACCCCCCGGTCTCGGAACGCCGACAGTTGGCGCGCCAGGTAGGGGCCTGCTGCGTGTTGACGAGCAGTTTCCCGTCAAGCTCCAGATGGGCAGTCTCCAACGACCTCTTCAACCCGGGACGGTGCTCCGTTTCGGGAGTCTCGAGTTCATGTCCTTCGACGGCAACTACGACATGATACTCCTTCCACCGCCGCGCGACAGCGACAATGGTGGCGGACAGCCCGCCCGCCGGCGGCGGAATCGACGACGCCTTTCCCGCGTGGGGGAAGGACAACTTTCGAGCTCGCTCCGTCCTCTCCCTCGCCATCGAAGGAGGAGGCGGGGCAACCAAGGCCGAGCGGGAGGCCGCGCTCCGACGGCTGTCGAGCAAATCGACATCCCCGGCGCCCCAACGGA
This sequence comes from Zea luxurians, assembly GCA_029449295.1. Lineage (NCBI taxonomy): Eukaryota > Viridiplantae > Streptophyta > Magnoliopsida > Poales > Poaceae > Zea > Zea luxurians. The sequence goes on along the minus strand of JAOPSE010000013.1, from coordinate 72,046,500 downwards.
GGACACGCTAAGCGTCGCCCTCGCGTTCGAGGCAAAGGCGAGCGCCATCCCCCCGCAGCACGTCGACCCCGAGCAGGTGGACGACGCCAGCACGCTCGCGAAGGGCCTGCAGGACGTCGCCCTCGTACCCAGGACGACGACGCGATCAACCCCCGACGTGACTTCATCGCTCCTCGTCGACAAAAAGGTACCGACTGCTACCCATCTTTCGTTATTTCGACTCGACCTCAGCCCGCCTGGCGACCTCGCTTTGGCGGGCGCTCACGTTGAGGCGAGTGCAACCTCTCTGGGGTTTCGTGTGCGGTCGCCTTGGGACCGATTGACGGGTGTCTCGACCTACGGACCCTCTGGGTCCGAGGAAGATGACGACCCCAGCATCTGCTGGGATTTCTCCGGATCTGGCAACCCTAGTGCCATGCGGGACTTCATGACCGCATGTGACTACTGCCTCTCCGACTGTTCCGACGGCAGCCGCAGCCTTGGCGACAAGGACTGCGGCCCGAGCCGCGAATGTTTCCACATCGAGCTAGGGGATCCCTCCGGAGGCGGCTGTCTCGGCATGCCGGAGGATGGTGATCCCCCTAGGCCAGCGCCTCGCGCCGACATCCCGCGGGAGCTAGCTGTGGTCCCCGTTCCGACGGGGGGTCACGACCCACAGCTCGAGCAAGTCCGCGGGGCGCAGGCCGGGCTCGATGAGGGAGCGGGAGCGCTCGAGGTAATCCGCCAGGACATCGGGCAGGTATGGGCGAGCCAGCCCCCGGCCGGAGGAATACGTCACCTGCCCCAAGGTCTCCAGCACCGCATCACCAACGATGCCAGGGACAGACCGCCAACCGCGTCCGGCGGAACCGGTCAGGACCTGGCCGCCGTAGCGATGCTCCTCCGCGCAATGCCGGAGTCATCAACCACCGAGGGTCGGCGAATCCAGGGAGAACTCAAGCATCTCCTGGAAGGCGCTGCGGCCCGGCGGGCCGAAAGCTCTGCCTCCCGAAGGCAGGGGTACCCCTCGGAACCTCGTGCCGCGACTTCCCGACTCACGCGGGAAGCCTCGGTCTTCACCGGGCGCACGCGCAACACCGCGCCTGCGGCCCCGGGCCACCTCGGCGACGAGCACCCTCATCGCGACCGTCGGGCACGCCTCGACGAAAGGGTGCGCCGAGGCTATCACCCCAGGCGTGGGGGACGCTACGACAGCGGGGAGGATCGGAGTCCCTCGCCCGAACCACCCAGTCCGCAGGTCTTTAGCCGAGCCATTCGGCGGGCGCCGTTTCCGCCCCGATTCCGACCCCCGACTACTATCACGAAGTACTCGGGGGAAACGAGACCGGAATTGTGGCTTGCGGACTACCGCCTGGCCTGTCAACTGGGTGGGACGGACGATGACAACCTCATCATCCGAAACCTCCCCCTGTTTCTCTCCGACACCGCTCGTGCCTGGTTGGAGCACCTGCCTCCGGGGCAGATTTCCAACTGGGAAGATCTGGTCCGGGCTTTCGCCGGCAACTTCCAGGGCACGTACGTGCGCCCCGGGAATTCCTGGGACCTCCGAAGCTGTCGGCAACTGCCGGGAGAGTCTCTCCAAGACTACATCCGACGGTTCTCGAAGCAGCGCACCGAGCTGCCCAACGTCACCGACTCCGATGTCATCGGCGCGTTCCTCGCCGGCACCACCTGCCGTGACCTGGTGAGCAAGTTGGGTCGCAAGACCCCCACCAGGGCGAGCGAGCTGATGGACATCGCCACCAAGTTCGCCTCCGGCCAGGAGGCGGTAGAGGCCATCTTCCGAAAGGACAAGCAGCCCCCGGGCCACCCGTCGGAAGATGCCCCCGAGGCGTCTACTCCGCGCGGCGCCAAGAAGAAAGGCAGGAGGAAGTCGCAAGCGAAACGCGACGCTCCCGATGCAGACCTTGTCGCCGCCGCCGAGCACAAGAACCCTCGGAAGCCCCCCGGAGGTGCTAACCTCTTCGACAAGGCACTCAAGGAGGCGTGCCCCTACCATCAGGGGCCCGTCAAGCACACCCTCGAGGAGTGCGTCATGCTTCGGCGCCACTTCCATCGGGCCGGGCCACCCGCAGAGGGTGGCAAGGCCCGCGACGACGACAAAAGGGAGGATCACCAAGCAGGAGAGTTCCCAGAGGTCCGCGACTGCTTCATGATCTACGGAGGGCATGCGGCAAACGCCTCGGCTCGGCATCATAAGCAGGAGCGTCGAGAGGTCTGCTCGGTGAAGGTGGCGGCGCCAGTCTACCTAGACTGGTCCGACAAGTCCATCACCTTCGACCGGGATGACCATCCCGACCACGTGCCGAGCCCAGGGAAGTACCCGCTCGTCGTCGATCCCGTCATCGGCGACGTCAGGCTCACCAAGGTCTTGATGGATGGGGGCAGCTGCCTCAACATCATCTACGCTGAGACCCTCAGGCTCCTGCGCGTCGATCTGTCATCCGTCCGAGCAGGCGCTGCGCCCTTCCATGGGATCATCCCCGGGAAGCGTGTCCAGCCCCTCGGACAGCTCGACCTCCCTGTCTGCTTCGGAACGCCCTCCAACTTCCGAAGGGAGACTTTGACATTCGAGGTGGTCGGGTTCCGAGGAACCTACCACACAGTGTTGGGGAGGCCATGCTACGCGAAGTTCATGGCCATCCCCAACTACACCTACCTGAAGCTCAAGATGCCGGGCCCCAACGGGGTCATCACCGTCGGCCCCACGTACAAGCACGCATTCGAATGCGATGTGGAGTGCGTGGAGTACGCCGAGGCCCTCGCCGAGTCCGAGGCCCTCATTGCCGACCTGGAAAGCCTCTCCCGAGAGGTGCCGGACGTGAAGCGGCATGCCGGCAACTTTGAGCCAGCGGAGACGGTTAAGGCCGTCCCTCTCGACCCCAGTGGCGACACCTCCAAGCAGATCCGGATCGGTTCCGGGCTCGACCCCAAATAGGAAGCAGTGCTCGTCGACTTTCTCCGCGCAAACGCCGACGTCTTTGCGTGGAGTCCCTCGGACATGCCCGGCATACCGAGGGATGTCGCCGAGCACTCGCTGGATATTCGGGCCGGGGCCCGACCGGTCAGACAGCCTCTGCGCCGATTCGACGAGGAAAGGCGCAGAGTGATAGGCGAGGAGATCCACAAGCTGATGGCAGCAGGGTTCATTAAAGAGGTATTCCATCCCGAATGGCTTGCCAACCCTGTACTTGTGAGGAAAAAAGGGGGGAAGTGGCGGATGTGTGTAGACTACACTGGTCTCAACAAAGCATGTCCGAAGGTCCCCTACCCTCTACCTCGCATCGATCAAATCGTGGACTCCACTGCAGGGTGCGAAACCCTGTCTTTCCTCGATGCCTACTCAGGGTATCATCAAATCAAGATGAAAGAGTCCGACCAGCTCGCGACTTCTTTCATCACGCCCTTCGGCATGTACTGTTATGTCACAATGCCGTTCGGTTTAAGGAACGCGGGTGCAACGTACCAGCAGTGCATGAACCATGTGTTCGGCGAACACATCGGTCGCACGGTCGAGGCCTACGTCGACGACATCGTAGTCAAGACGAGGAAAGCCTCCGACCTTCTCTCCGACCTTGAACTGACATTCCGGTGCCTCAAGGCGAAGGACGTCAAGCTCAATCCCGAGAAGTGCGTCTTCGGGGTGCCCCGGGGCATGCTTTTGGGATTCATCGTCTCCGAGCGTGGCATCGAAGCCAACCCGGAGAAGATCGCGGCCATCACAAATATGGGGCCCATCAAGGACTTAAAAGGCGTACAGAGGGTCATGGGATGCCTCGCGGCCTTGAGCCGTTTCATCTCGCGCCTCGGCGAAAGAGGCCTGCCCCTGTACCGTCTCTTAAGGAAGGCCGAGTGCTTCACTTGGACTCCCGAGGCCGAGGAAGCCCTCGGGAACCTGAAGGCGCTCCTCACCCAGGCGCCCATCTTGGTACCCCCAGCTGATGGAGAAACCCTCCTGGTCTACGTCGCCGCAACCACTCAGGTGGTCAGCGCCGCGATCGTGGTCAAAAGGCAGGAAGAGGGGCATGCTTTGCCCATTCAGAGGCCAGTTTACTTCGTCAGCGAAGTGCTGTCCGAGACCAAGATCCGCTACCCACAAGTCCAGAAGCTGCTATACGCAGTGATCCTGACGAGGCGAAAGCTGCGACATTACTTCGAGTCCCATCCGGTGACTGTGGTGTCATCATTCCCTCTGGGGGAGATCATCCAGTGCCGAGAAGCCTCAGGACGGATCGCAAAGTGGGCGGTGGAAATCATGGGCGAGGCAATCTCGTTTGCCCCTCGGAAGGCCATCAAGTCCCAGGTACTGGCGGATTTCGTAGCCGAATGGGTCGATACCCAGTTGCCGACGGCTCCGATCCAGCCGGAGCTCTGGACCATGTTTTTCGACGGGTCGCTGATGAAGACGGGGGCCGGCGCGGGCCTGCTCTTCGTCTCGCTCCTCGGGAAACACCTGCGCTACGTGCTTCGCCTCCATTTCCCGGCGTCCAACAATGTGGCTGAGTACGAGGCTCTGATCAACGGATTGCGAATCGCCATCGAGCTAGGGGTCCGACGCCTCGATGCACGTGGCGACTCGCAGCTCGTCATCGACCAAGTCATGAAGAACTCCCTCTGCCGCGACCCGAAGATGGAGGCCTACTGTGAGGAGGTTCGACGCCTGGAAGACAAGTTCTACGGGCTCGAGCTTAACCACATCGCCCGGCGCTACAACGAGACTGCGGACGAGCTGGCGAAGATAGCCTCGGGGCGAACGACGGTTCCCCCGGACGTCTTCTCCCGAGATCTGCACCAACCCTCCGTCAAGATAGGCGACGCGCCCGAGCCCGAGGCACCCTTGGCCTCGTCCGAGGTGACCTCGGCCCAGCCCGAGCCATCCTCGGCTCAACCCGAGGAACCCTCGGAGCCCGAGGGCGAAGCGCTGCGCATCGAGGAGGAGCAGAACGGGGTCGTGCCAGGTCAAGATTGGCAAACCCCGTACCTGCAATATCTCCACCGAGGAGAACTGCCCCTCGACCGAGCCGAGGCTCGGCGGGTAGCGCGACGCGCCAAATCGTTCGTCTTGCTGGGCGATGAGAAGGAGCTCTACCACCGTAGCCCCTCGGGCATCCTCCAGCGATGCATCTCCATCGCCGAAGGTCAGGAACTCCTGCGGGAAATACACTCGGGGGCTTGCGGTCATCATGCAGCACCTCGAACCCTCGTCGGGAACGCTTTCCGCCAAGGCTTCTACTGGCCAACGGCGGTGGCTGACGCCACTAGAATTGTCCGCGCCTGCGAAGGGTGCCAATTCTATGCGAAGCAGACCCACCTGCCCGCTCAGGCTCTGCAGACGATACCCATCACCTGGCCCTTCGCTGTGTGGGGTCTGGACCTCGTCGGCCCTTTGCAGAAGGCGCCCGGGGGCTACACGCACCTGCTGGTCGCCGTCGACAAATTCTCCAAGTAGATCGAGGTCCGACCCCTGAACAGCATCAGATCCGAGCAGGCGGTGGCATTCTTCACCAACATCATCCATCGCTTCGAGGTCCCGAACTCCATCATCACCGACAATGGCACCCAGTTTACCGGCAAAAAATTCTTGGATTTTTGCGAGGATCACAACATCCGGGTGGACTGGGCCGCCGTAGCTCACCCCATGTCGAATGGGCAAGTAGAACGTGCCAATGGCATGATTCTACAGGGGCTCAAGCCTCGAATTTACAATGATCTCAACAAGTTCGGCAAGCGATGGATGAAGGAACTCCCCTCGGTGGTCTGGAGCCTGAGGACGACGCCAAGCCGAGCCACGGGTTTCACGCCGTTCTTCCTGGTCTACGGGGCCGAGGCCGTCTTGCCCACGGACCTGGAATACGGCTCCCCGAGGACGAAGGCCTACAACGAAGAAAGCAACCAAGCTAGCCGAGAAGACTCGCTGGACCAGCTGGAGGAGGCTCGGGACAGGGCCTTACTACACTCGGCGCGGTATCAGCAGTCCCTGCGACGCTACCACGCCCGAGGGGTCCGACCCCGAGACCTCCAGGTGGGCGACCTGGTGCTTCGGCTGCGGCAAGACGCCCGAGGGAGGCACAAGCTCACGCCCCTCTGGGAGGGGCCGTTCATCATCGCCAAAGTTCTGAAGCCCGGAACGTACAAGCTGGCCAACAGTCAAGGCGAGGTCTACGGCAACGCTTGGAACATCCAACAGCTACGTCGCTTCTACCCTTAAGATGTTTCCAAGTTGTTTATATACCTCGCACCCACGCAAAGTTTAGTCAACAAGGAAGGGTCGGCCTCGCCTCGGCAAAGCCCGACCCTCCCTCGGGGGCTAAAAGGGGGGAAACCCCCTCTGCGTCAAAATTTTCCTCAAAAAGAAAATCTCTTTTACCAGAACGTCTTTCGTGCTTTTTGACTACTTCGAAAAGTGGGTCCTGGAAACGACGGGGTACACGTAAGCAGTCAAGGCTGACCGAGCCGAGGGACTCCTACGCCTCCGGGATACGGATACCTCACTCGTCACCTTCTGCGATAAGTAACTCGCGCTCGGATAAGGTGAATCCGCAGATCGAACGAGTCTTTACATACGGAAGCTCTTCTGTCGAAGCGATTCTTCGAGCCTTCTCGACTGAGTCAGTGACAGGGCCTCATGGACGGGTAAAAGTACGCGTAAGCGGCAAGGCCGACCGAGCCGAGGGACTCCCACGCCTCCGGGATACGGATACCTCACTCATCACCTTCCGCGAAAAGCAACTCTTGCTCGCACTAACATCCCTGCTACCGACAAAAAGTCCAGATACTCGAAACAAGAGGAAAAGAGACGCAGCTTTATAATGCAGCAAGGGTGTGTGTTCTGGCCTCGACGGCCGCACAAGGCCCGCGCTACAAGACGACTTGACCCTGCAGGCTCGGATCTCGACGCTGGAAGAGGGCGATGACACCCTCGGCATCGACAGCACCTCCGGCAAGGCCCGACCTAGCCTCGGACGGCGATGCGGTCCGAGGGCCTCTGCTCCGAAGGACAACGTCATCACCACGTTCGAGCAATCTCTGCCAGGGACTTCTCCGAGAACCCGGCCCGAGCGGACGGCTCGGCCGGCCACCTCCGGGGCCTCGGCCGACCGCCTTCCGAGGGCGCCGGCTCGATCCGAAGCCTCGGCTGATCAGCTCCGATGTCGATCCTGCCAACAGACAACCCGGCTAGGCTCCGGCCAACCAGGTTTCATTTCCGAGCCAACTCCACCTCTGCTCGTGCTGATATCGCTACCCCTGGCCTCGGCTCGACGAAGAGCGGCCGAGGGGTCTCTTTAACTAAGCTAGAGGAGCCTCGGACAACAGGTCCGACCGAGCCGAGGGATTCCTACGCCTCCGGGATACGGATACCTCACTCGTCACCTTGACACGGGGCAACTCACGTTTGGTGAAGCGGTTCAGATAATCAGCAGGCGAGTCTTAGTGCTCGAAAATGATGAAAAAACACGGCTCCGTGCCGTGGTTACATACATGTTCAGGCCCCGAAAGCCGAAATGAAAAAAAAGCCCGGCACTCGAAGTGCCATTACAAACGGAACTCCGGTTCCCCCCCCGCAGGTACGAACAACCCCACTCGATAGGGGCGGGCCTGCGGGGCAGCGGAAAAAACTCTCACCCCCCGAGGACGAGAGCCAGCCATTCAGGCCGGGAGACGGAGACCCAGGGCTACGGACGGAGTTGGCAATCTCGTCGGTAGAGAAGCCACTTCCGTCCGCCGGCGCCTCGGGACCCGCCGCTTCCGACATGGCTGGAGGAAGTCTCCGTGAAGCTGGAGGATGCCGTTCTCCCCCAGGCGCACGGGGAAGAAGAGGGCAACCGACCCACACGGAGACAGCTCCCTGACTCGCCTCGTCCTCCCTCTTGGCCTGGTGATGAAAATCCTTGAGGCTGAGGGAGGGGCAGAGGCCGCAGCCCGGCTCGCTTTCCCCCACCATCAAGCCGGAGGTCGCCCTCTTGGGCGACCGCCGGTGGAGGGGTGCAGCCGGGCTGCATGATGAAAATCCTTGAAGCCGAACGATGGCTGAAAGGTACCAACTCCCGCGGAGTTGCGTCCCTCCAGCGATGGAGCGAAAGGACGGCGGTTCCCCCCATCCGGGGGCTCGAAAGACGGAGAGACACAATGCATAAGGGGAGGAAGGAGACATGGTCACCTTACGAAGGGGGTCGCCCTCCTTTTAAAGACAACTCCCCCTGCTTGCACCCTCAACCGTCACGGGCTGAGTCTTCTCCAACACGCCTCCAAAGTCCTCCCCTGCGGCGCGGGGGCTGGGGCCCGCCTGTCATGCAGACCGGCTCTAAGCAGAAGAAGCCGAACCGTCGCGCACGACGCACGCGACCACCCAGCGGTTACAAGCAACCCTCCACTTTTACCCGGACCAGCGGGCGAAAGGGGTAGGCGGCCATGCCGGCGGCATGCAACCGCGCCAAGTGGACGCGCCTCTCCGACTCCTGACAAGCCAGCGCGACGGCTCAAGCCCACGCGTCGTGCAACTGGCGCGCTGGGCGCTGCATGCGAGCCGCTGTGCCACTCGCTCCACCACCGCACCTCCACGATTGCGGAACCGCCAGACCAGCCGAGGCATTACGCAAGGCATTAAGACCTCGAAGGAGTGAAACCACTCCTCCGAGGCCTCGGGGGCTACACCCGGCGGGTGCGCTCGCGCGCACCCACCGGAACAAAGTACCACCGAGAAAGGCTGGTCCCCTTGCAAAAAAGTGCGACGCAAGCCTCCAAGCGAGTGTTAAACACTCTCTTTGAGGCTCGGGGGCTACTGTCGGGGACCATAATTAGGGGTACCCTCAAGACGCCTAATTCTCAGCTGGTAACCCCCATCAGCATAAAGCTGCAGAGGCCTGATGGGTTTGATTAAGTCAGGGATCAGTCCATACGAGTGACTCGATCACGCCACGCCCGAGCCTAGCCTCGGGCGAGGGCAGCCGACCCTAAGATGACTCCGTCTCGCCTGAGGCCTCCTCTTTCACGGCAGACGCATCTCCGGCTCGCCCGAGGCCCCGCCTTCGATAAGAAGTAACCCTGACTAAATCACCGCGCCAACCGACCAAGTCACCGGGGCGTTCTACGCAAAAGGTAAGACCGACGGGCGACCAGACTTCGCCGGAGGTGCCATAGGAGGCTCTGCCCGACCCAGGGCTCGGACTCGGGCTAAGGCCCCGGAAGACGGCGAACTCCGCTCCGCCCGACCCAGGGCTCGGACTCGGGCTAAGGCCCCGGAAGACGGCGAACTCCGCTCCGCCCGACCCAGGGCTCGAACTCGGGCCAAGGCCCCGGAAGACGGCGAACTCCGCTCCGCCCGACCCAGGGCTCGGACTCGGTCTAAGGCCCCGGAAGACGACGAACTCCGCCTCGCCCGACCTAGGGCTCGGACTCCGCCTCGGCCTCTGCCAAACGACCTCCGCCTCGCCCGACCCAGGGCTCGGACTCTGCCTCTGTCTTGCAGGACGGACTCGACCTCGGCTTCGGAGGAACCTCCACGACGCCCGACCTAGGACACGAGACCGCCACGTCAACAGGAAGCGTCATCATCACCCTGCCCTGAGCCGACTTGGGTCGCAGAGAACAAGACCGGCGTCCCATCTGGCCAGCAACGCCAGATAGGCAATGATGGCGCCCCGCTAGACCATGACGACGGCGGCTCTCAGCTCCCTTACGAAAGCAGGAGAACGTCAGCAAGGGCCCAGCCACTCCGACAGCTGTCCCCCCGTCCGGCTCCGTTACTCCTCCAACAGCCACGACGCCACACCAACAGGGTGCCAAGATCTCTCCGGCTGCCACCTTGGCATGTACTTAGGGCGCTAGCTCTCCCTCGCTAGACACGTAGCACCTTGCTACACCCCCATCTTGTACACCTGGATCCTCTCCTTACGACTATAAAAGGAAGGACCAGGGCCTTCTTAGAGAAGGTTGGCCTCGCGGGGACGAAGGGCAGGGGCAGGCGCTCTCTCGGGGCCGCTCGCTCCCCTCACCTCGCGCGGACGCTTGTAACCCCCTACTGCAAGCGCACCCGACCTGGGCGCGGGACGAACACGAAGGCCGCGGGAATTCTCCGACTCCCTCGTCGCGACCCGGCTCCGGCCACCGACCTCTCGCTCTACTCCCCCCTTCGCGCTCGCCCACGCGCTCGACCCATCTGGGCTGGGGCACGCGGCACTCTCACTCGTCGGCTCAGGGACCCCCCAGTCTCGGAACACCGACAATACCCTACTAACGAAGCAATCGACTTAATTCGGTGACGACTTAAGTCGGTGCGACATGCTCACGCTTACTTGACTTAGGGTGACCACTATACCCTACTAACGGAGCAATCGACTTAAGTCGGTGACGACTTAAGTCAGTGTGACATGCTCACGCTTACTTGACTTAGGATGACCACTATGCCCTACCAACAAAGCGATCGGCTTAAGTCAGAAGCACCTTAAACCAGCGCGGTATACTTGCTTTCGCATTATTTAGGGTGACTACTGAACCCTAGTAGCAGAATAACTAACACAAACTAAGAATACTCTGAAAAAAGAAAATATTCCGCCTACAAGTGCTAGGGCTGTTTTCCAGCACCTTGCACACGGAATAATCAAGTTCTAACATAACTATTGCGCACATTCAAAATCCACATTACATCTTTCCTCTAAAAGATGCTAACTTGATAAATAAGTGTTTTACAGGGAGTCATTACGTCAAAGTGTTCTTGCCTACATCTTCTTTCGCAGGGGCAACAGAAGAGGATGGACGACTTGAAGCATCAGGCGCGGCCTTGATATCAGCAACAATATCGTCGGGCACCACGACCCCGTGTCTCCTCATTAGGATCCGTCTAGCGCGAACGACTTTATCCATAGCCTTGTCACGCTGAGCCTTCAAGACGACACAATTGTTCTCTAGAGATTTAACAGCAAGTTGAGCGGCTTCTAGCTCCTGTGTACAAGTTTCATGGAGGCGTGCAGATCCTTGATGGTGGAGTCTTTGGTCGACAGCTGTTGTCCAAGTCATAGAACTTCGTCCTAAGATGCCTAAAGCTCATGGCGGTGATAGTCTAGGTCAGACATGGTGAAGCGGTGGCTCCTCTCCAGGATGGTCAAGGAGTTACTAGCGTCACGGTACAACCTGTCTAGATTGTCACGAGAGGCGACAAGTGCTCGTTTCTCTTCCTACAAGCAGAAAACAACATTCAACATTAAAATAGTAATAGCAAGGCAAGGTCAGCCAAGAAAGTTTACCTCATGTACCATCCTCTCGGAATCAAGCCGGGCATTTAGAGAAGAATTCAGGGAACATGCACTATCCAAAAAGGCAGAAGTCTGGGCTAGATCGGCCTAACTCTAAGAGTACTTCTCTTCAAAGTCAGAGCACTGCCGAGCCATATTTGATAAAGTAGCTGGAAGAGAACATGTGATTAAAGACAAGCTGAGCAATTAAAGCAACTAGAGAAACCATGAGCTCACTAACCAGCATTGGATGCCTTCAAATCATCTATCTGTTTCTGGAGCAGCAGAGGGTTCCATTGCATCAGAGATAAAGCTTGATCGGGAACTGAAAGTTGCCAAGAGGGGGGGGGGTGAATAGGCGTAATCTGAAATTTACAACTTAAAACACAAACTACAATCCAGGAGTCCAGGAGAGAAGGGGAAAACAAATCAACCAAGAAATGAAGCGAGTGAATACGGTGATTTGTTTTACTGAGGTTCGGTTCTAAAGAACCTAGTCCCCGTTGAGGTGGTCACAAAGACCAGGTCTCTTTCAACCCTTTCCCTTTCTCAAACGGTCACCTAGACCGAGTGAGGTTTCTTCCTTAAACTCACAGGTCACTTAGACCCCGCAAGGACCACCACACAATTGGTGTCTCTTGCCTCGCCTACAAAGCTCTTGAGAGTAAGAAGCTAGAAAGAAAAGAAAGCCAAGCCAAGCAAACAAGAGCAACAAAGGAACACAAATGATCCTCTCACGAGTCCTAATACGGTAGAGTTGAATTGTGTCTTTGGAGTGGAGTATACTGCTCTTGTATTGAATGCAATGTGTTGAATGCTTGGATGGTTGGAGTGGTGGTGGTTGGGGGGTATTTATAGCCCTCAACCACCAAACAACCGTTGGGGATGGCTGTTGTCGATGGGCGCACCAGACAGTCCGGTGCGCCACCGGACACTGTCCGGTGCCCCAGCCACGTCACCCAACCGTTAGGGTTCTAGAGCATTTGACCGTTGGAGGCTTTGTTCTTTAGTGGCACCGGACAGTCTGGTGTCGCACCGGACAGGTACTGTTCAATGTAAGGTGTGCCTCTGACGGGCGGCTCTGACTCTGCGCGCACTGTTCTTCACTGTTCATCTGATTCTTCAGCTTTTGTAGTCGACCATTGCGCGAAGGAGTCGTTGCTCCGCTGGCGCATCGGACAGTCTGGTGAATTATAGCGAAGCGCGCCTGGAGAAACCCGAGAGTGGCCAGTTCGTTCCTGTATGGCCATGGTGCACTGGACACTGTCCGGTGGCACACCGGACAGTCCGGTGCGCCAGGCCAGAGCACACTCTGTTTCTTTGCTCCTTTGTATTTGAACCCTATCTTGAGTATTTTTTGGTTTTTTTTGAACCTTTATGCACCTGTAGAACATGTATTCTAGAGCAAACTAGTTAGTTCATTATTTGTGTTGGGCATTCAACCACCAAAATTAATTGTGGAAAAGGTTAACCCTATTTCCCTTTCAATCTCCTCCTTTTTGGTGATTGATGCCAACACAAACCAAAGCAAATATAAAGTGCAGAAATAAACTAGTTTGCATATGGTGAGTGCATAGGTTACTTAGAATTAAACCAATATGAAAGTCTTGTTGCATAAGCGTGAATAGATTGCTTTCTTTTATTTGATATTTTGGACCGCATTTGCACCACATGTTTTGTTTTTGCAAATCTTTTTCAAATTCTTTTCAAAATTCTTTTGCAAATAGTCAAAGGTATATGAATAAGATTGAAAGAAGCATTTTAAGATTTGAAATTTCTCCCCCTGTTTCAAATGCTTTTCCTTTAACTAAGAAAAAGCTCCCCCTGAATGGAATTCTCCTCTTAGCTTTCAAGAGGGTTTTGAAATGGGTACCAATTTTGAAATCTTAACATAGATACCAATTTGAAATTTTACCAATGTGAAATTTATCTCGAGTACTAATTGAAAAAAACAAACATTTGTGAATACCAAATAAATCTTTCATTTCGAAAATTTTGAAATGGTGGTGGTGCGGTCCTTTTGCTTTGGGCTTAATATTTTCTCCCCCTTTGGCATTAATCGCCAAAAATGGAGAACGTTGGAGCCCCTTTTTACATTTTCTCCCCATTGATAAAATAAATATGAGTGAAAGATTATACCAATCGGAGAGATGGTGGAATATCGGCAAAGGGTAAGTAATACGATGGAGTTGAGTGGAAGCGTTGTCTTTGCCGAATACTCCATTTCCCTTTCAATCTAAGACTAACACAAGAAATACTCATGGAAACACATTAGTCTTAGCTTTGACACAAGAAGAATAAGAAATATGTATATGTACCAAATGAAAAAGAGATGACCAAAGGTATATAAATGTGCTATGTGTGCAATGCTTCAATGAAAATTCCGAGAATCAAGAATATTTAGCCCATTCCTAAGTTTGCTAAAGGTTTTCTCATCTAATGGCTTGGTGAAGATATTGGCTAATTGATCTTTGGTGTTAACATAAGCTATTTCGATATCCCCCATTTGTTGGTGATCTCTCAAAAAGTGATACCAAATGTCTATGTGCTTAGTGCGGCTGTGTTCAACAGGATTATCCGCCATGCGGATTGCACTCTCATTGTCACATAGGAGAGGGACTTTGCTCAATTTGTAGCCATAATCCCTGAGGGTTTGCCTCATCCAAAGTAATTGCGCACAACAATGGCCTGCGGTAATATACTCGGCTTCGGCAGTGGAAAGAGCTACTGAGTTTTGTTTCTTTGAAGCCCAAGACACCAGGGATCTCCCCAGAAACTGACAAGTCCGTGATGTGCTCTTCCTATCAATTTTACACCCTGCCCAATCGACATCTGAATAACCTATTAAATCAAATGTGGATACCTTGGGGTACCAAAGTCCAAACTTAGGAGTGTAAACTAAATACCTCATGATTCTCTTCATGGCCCTAAGGTGAACTTCCTTAGGATCGGCCTGAAATCTTGCACACATGCATACAGAAAGCATAATATCTGGTCGAGATGCACATAAGTAGAGTAAAGATCCTACCATCGACCGCTATACCTTTAGATCTACGGATTTACCTAGCGTAGAGGTCGAGATGCCCATTGGTTCCCATGGGTGTCTTGATGGGCTTGGCATCCTTCATTCCAAACTTGTTAAGAATATCTTGAATGTACTTGGTTTGGCTGATGAAGGTGCCATCTTGGAGTTGCTTGACTTGAAATCCTAGGAAATACTTCAACTCCCCCATCATAAACATCTCGAATTTTTGAACCATAATCCTACTAAACTCTTCACAGGTAGACTTGTTAGTAGACCCAAATATGATATCATCAACATAAATTTGGCAAATAAACAAGTATTTTTCAATAGTTTTAGTAAAGAGTGTAGAATCGGCTTTACCGACTTTAAAGCCATTAGTGATAAGAAAATCTCGTAGGCATTCATACTATGCTCTTGGGGCTTGCTTGAGCCCATAAAGCGCCTTTGAGAGTTGTTAAACTCTAATGAAGTACCGGGCTCCGATACCAATTGAAAGTTGCCTAGAGGGGGGATGAATAGGCGTAATCTGAAATTTACAACTTAAAACACAAACTACAAGCCGGAATTAGCGTTAGAATTAAATCCGAGTCCGGAAGAGAAGGGGAAACAAATCAACCATGAAATGAAGCGATGAACACGGTGATTTGTTTTACCGAGGTTTGGTTCTAAAGAACCTAGTTCCTGTTGAGGTGGTCACAAAGACCGGGTCTCTTTCAACCCTTTCCCTCTCTCAAACGGTCACCTAGACCGAGTGAGGCTTCTTCCTTAAACTCACGGGTCACTTAGACCCCGCAAGGACCACCACACAATTGGTGTCTCTTGCCTCGCTTACAAAGCTCTTGAGAGTAAGAAGTGAGAAAGAAAAAAAGTCAAGCCAAGCAAACAAGAGCAACAAAGGAACACAAATGATCCTCTCACGAGTCCTAATACGCTAGAGTTGAATTGGGGACTTTGAGCGGATCGATCACTTGAATTGTGTCTTTGGAGTGGAGTCTATTGCTCTTGTATTGAATGCAATGTGTTGAATGCTTGGATGGTTGGAGTGGTGGTGGTTGGGGGGTATTTATAGCCCTCAACCACCAAACAACCGTTGGGGATGGCTGTTGTCGATGGGCGCACCAGATAGTCCGGTGCCCCAGCCACATCACCCAACCATTAGGGTTCTGGAGCATTTGACCGTTGGAGGCTTTCTCCTTTAGTGGCACCGGATAGTCCGGTGCCGCACCGGACAGGTACTATTCACTGTCCGGTGCGTCTCTGACGAGTGGCTCTGACTCTATGCGCACTATTCTTCACTGTTCATCTGATTCTTTAGCATTTGCAGTCGACCGTTGCGTGAAGGAGCCGTTGCTCCGCTGGTGCACTGGATAGTCCGGTGGCACACCGGACAGTCCGGTGAATGCCACCAGACAGTCCGGTGAATTATAGTGGAGCGCGCCTGGAGAAACTCGAGAGTGGCCAGTTCGTTCTTGTATGGCACTGGTGCACCGGACACTGTTCGGTGGCACACCGAACAGTCTGGTGCGCCAGGACAGAGCACACTTGGTTTCTTTGCTCCTTTGTATTTGAACCCTATCTTGAGTATTTATTGATTTTTGTTGAACCTTTATGCACATGTAGAACATGTATTCTAGAGCAAACTAGTTAGTCCATTATTTGTGTTGGGCATTCAACCACCAAAATTAATTATGGAAAAGGTTAACCCTATTTCCCTTTCAGGAACAACAGCGCCGCAAGATCTCAATTGGGCAGATACACCGTCAACAAAATCCTGTGGTCATAGATAGATAAGCAAAAAAGGTAATTCTCTAGTATAAACAATAAAGAGCAAAAGGTTGATTCACCTTAAGATTAGAAAGGAATAGTGGAAGACCCAACGCAGGAAGAGTTGGTGCATGGCTTGACGAGGGAAGATCAGTAGGGATAATCTCAAGAGCACGACTCGGGGTGGCTTCAGCCCCACCAGCATGCAGCAGGCTCCTAGCGTCTGGCTCACCGACCTCTAAGGCGATCAGGCCAGTTAAAGCCATAGAAGCACGTGTCGCCGTCACTGCTCGAACCGGATTGGGGGTGACCCGATGTGGACATCTATGGAAGTAGTAGAGAGAGAGAGCATGCCTGAACACCCTCAGGGGCTGGATTAATGCCACCCTTAGGGGCTGGGTTGCTACCAACAACACCCTCGGGGGCTAGGTAGCTACCAGCGCCACCCTCGGGGGCTGGGTCTTCTGCAGCAGCAACCTCTAAGGCTGAAGGCTCCTCAGCCACCTCCATGGGAGTTGGATGATTCGGATCCGTGTCTTTTCATGGAAGACTACTCTCCAAGGTCGACGATGCGCAGGACACCACCTAGGTTACCTCTTGCCTGACAGAATCAAGTAGTGAAAGTCCACCATCTGGAACATCTGAACAGATGGTTGGAATGTCAGCCTCAGGAGGCTCCGATAATATGTCTTCAGGAATAACCTCTTCCAGTGCCTGATCAAAGTCTGATATTGAAAGCCCTTAAAGGTTGATGAGTGCTGACAGCGCTTGTGAGGGAATATCGCTGCCCCCGTCGCTGCCTCTATAGTGACGGCTGTTCCAGCGGATCTGCGGAATTTCTTCTTCTTCCTCCTCTTCATCCTCGTCAAACACGCCGCTAGCAGCCCGTGCATCATCACAACCTCCGACATTAACCTCGGGAATGGCATCCGCCAGGACATCATCAAGGGTCTGCACCGAAGGACCAGCATCCTCATCTAGGCATGATAGTCGCCGAAGTCGCCTCTTTTTCTTCTTCTCCTCGATAGGTGCAGTCGGGTGGTTCACTCGGCGTGAACGCTTTGGGCGGGCACCTCCGGGTTTCCGTATCTCCACATCTTCGCCAAGCTCTTGTCCAGTCGTGATGGCCATCGGCTCGATAGGGGTAGAGTCGGATGATTCCTCGGCTAGTAGGCTAAGCACGATGTCCATCTCAGCATCATCGGTGCTAGCTGGCATCTCAAAATGAGTTTGCCTCTCAGCCTCGGGAAGACTCCAAAGTGGAGCAATCAAGGCCTTAATATCCTCAGGGGAGGGTCACACTCTATGACCCGGGCTACCATCACGAGCAGGGGGATTGGAGACAAATTCAAAGAATGGCCTATTTGGAGGCAGGTTCCACGCAGAGTAGGCTAAAGGAGCACCAGCATTTGAGACCATACCCCTCAGAATCATATCCAGTCGGCTCAACAAATCCTCATTGGGAATCTGTCTATTTGTGACTCGGGTGGAGTCATTGATGCCAGTATACAAATAATCGGGACAGACTCTGTCCTTCAAGGGTTGAATGTTCTTGAAAACAAAGTCAACAACCACGGCCTTAGCAGTCAGACCCCTATCCTTCAACAAGCAGATTTCAGCAAGTAACACTTTGGCCTCGGTTACCTCTGAAAAGGTGGGAGACTCTACCCAGCTGGGCGTGCGAACGTCTGGTTGCCTCCCTGACCGAGGGGGGAGTGATCTGCCATGATTTTCCACGATGAACCACTCAAGACGCCATCCCTTAATGCTATCCTTGAGGGGGATATTGTAATACCCAAAAATGTAAGATGAAAGCATAGTTGAGATACATACATGATTTTTTCCTATGTTTATTGTAACATGTGAACCAACACCTCAAAAGTCATTAATTAATTAGTGACACTTAAAGTAATTTGTGCATCATGCTGTGATTTATTTGTTTGTGCATTCACTCATAAAGATAATGATAAAAGAAATATGCAAATGGTGGAAGAGACATTAAACCTAATTTTGGGAACCAATAATTTGAGAAATAAGATATAGAAGGTGAAGAGGAAAATAGGAAAAGCCATATATACAATGTAAGGAAAATATATAAATAAAAGTGTCATTTCATATCAACATCTTGGACTAGTACATCTAGTTCAAATTCAAAGTTTACAATCGAATTTGGATTCAAATTTAAGAATTCAAACATGAAAAGAAAAGAAAAGAAAAGAAAAAGAAAAAGAGAAGGGGACTTAACTGGGCCCTAACCTGGTATTCAGCCCAGCATGCAAATCATTCTGCACAGCCCAAACCTCCACCGCGCGGGCGCCATCTGCCTCTGCCGCGCGGGGCCCACCTGTCTGTGACCTCAGCGCGCTCAAGCTAAGGACCTCTGCTGCGCTGACATGACAGACCCGCTGTCAGTCTCCCCACTCACTTCGCTAGCCTCCGCACTCGCGTTGCCTGCACCTGAAACACTATCTTGTGGGCCCACGGGGCAGACACTCAGCAGCGCAACTCCGTCTTCCTCGTGCGAATGACCACCTCCGTGCATGCCGTGCACCACCCGTAAGCATCGGGTTTCCGTTGGGGTCCGCTCCGACCTGGGGATAAGAACCCCTGGATGCCCCACAGTTCCTCCGCCGCCAGTTCTTCGTCCCACAGCGCCCGCAGCCGCCCTAACTCCTAGCGTCGCCTTACCACCGAGAGAAGCGAGGTGCAGCGCCGCCGTGCCTTCCATCCATTCACCGCCGCCTTGAGATTTTGGTGGAGTCATGGGTCTGCACCGAGCGTGGGCGAAGCCTTCCGTGGCATTTACGGGTGAAATCGTCCACCGAGCACCCCTTAATTGCTCACCAGAACTCTTGGCCGTCGCGGGTACCGCACTGCACCACGGCCAGAACCGTCCGTGCTCCAACACCAGTGAGTAAACCCTGCATCCTGTCCACCAGTTCCCAACGATGGTGTAGCACTCCGGGGAATCGAGTTTTGATGCGTGAGTTCAAGGAATCAGGGAGTCCGTCGATGGCGTGCCGCCGTGCTGAGCGCCGGACCGCCGTGGTTGTGCGTAGTGAGGGGGAAGGGTCGACCGCCGTCGATCTGTTGATGGAGGGCGAAGGTTAGATCATAGCATACCTTTTCGCGCGATCAATTAGGACTATAGATTTGTGATCCGATTATTTTGAATCCGAGCCATAGATTTAGGATCCAGCGGCTGTCGTTGTGTACCGGTTCGTTATAATCTAGATCTAATCCTGGGCATTGAAAATAGATCTCACGGCCAGTAGTTCACCGTACCCCTTCGGCCCTAAAATCTTGCATAAGGGCCCCTCGGTTTAGTTAAAACGAACCCGCCGTCCTCGGCGTCTGTTGCCTAAGTCTTAGGAAACTTTGGTTTAGGCCCCTGAGTTTTCCAGGAATTGACGCCCAGTCCAGAGCGTGTTTAAATAAGTAAATGAATTAGTAAATGCAATTTTAATACAAAAACAATTGCTAGAACTTGGAAAATTCATATCTAATTCATTTTAAATAAAAATTGAGCCATTCCAATTTCTGAAATTTTGTAATAAGATTCTCTATCATTTAGTGTCTCTGTTTTGACATGAAAACAATAAGAAAATTAATTTATCATTTAATCCTATTTCAAGCACATTAAATCTTAGGAAATTCATAACTTGAAATCTATAACTCCAAATTTAATGATTCCAGTTCCAATGTTCTCGTTTTAATGTGTAGAATTTTATTGTGTATTCTATTCACATGTTTGGTGCAATGTTAATTTTTGCTATACTATGTATGTATTGTGTTGATGCGAGTAGATGAGCAAGCCACTGTGGATTCTGAGGTTCAGCAAGTAGAAGTAGCTGAGCAGGAGCTCATTGAAGGCAAGTTGTGCCTTTGATCACTTATTTTTCCTAGCCATGTTCTTATTAATTTTAATGATCTGCATAGGTTAATTTTGATGGGATCCTTTAGGTTACCGCAGTTTTGGTTATCTTTATACCTTGTTCACCACTGAAATATTTTTGGGTAGTACCTGCTATTGCTTGATGTGGATTGGGTATGGAGATACAATATTCATGATTACTCTTTTATTATCTTTTTATTATTACTATTCATGTTAAGATCATTAAATTAATGGGAACATGGAGCGACCACCCGAGAAAACAGTGCTACCACAAGGGTTTAATGGGACGCCCTTGGCTGATTAACTAGGAAAGCTAGTGGAGGTCTTCCTTACCCGAAAGGGGCAAGGGCAGTAGGGGAGTGGTCAGTGTAGGGAGGTCCTTGGGTTGATTTGCTGCGATGGCGGTCAGGCGAGGGATTCCTGCACTGGAGCTTCCTATAAACTGTAGCGGGATTTCTGAAGCTAGTGGAACTTTGTAAAGGCCTCGTAGTGTTACCCTACCTCGCCTCCTCGGTAGAGGTGTATGGGATTGGCCGTCTCTTGGTAGATGGGTAACATGACTTGTGGGTAAAGATGTGCAACCTCTGCAGAGTGTAAAACTAGTATACTATCCGTGCTCACGGTCATGAGCGGCTCGGACCCTCACATGATTAATTTATGGAACTTAAATTTAATTTGACATTTGCATCGTATTTGAGATTATTTTACTATTACCTTTCTTTATTATTATTAAGGTTTGGTATTTACTTACACTTAGTAATTGCTAATAAAATTTTGACCAACTTATAAAAGCAATGCTCAGCTTTAGCCTTTATTTCATTGATCAGCCTTACACTTCATGAACTCCCACCTTTGGTGAGTTCATGCCACATTATTCCCCACGACTTGTTGAGCTATGAACGTATGTGAGCTCACTCTTGCTGTCTCACACACCCCCCACAGGAGAAGAACATGTGGTCGAAGAGGAGCCGCCTAACACCGAGGCATTCGACTTGATCTAGGTGGCGTCTCCCAGTCAGCTTTGTGGCGCCATGGAATAATATTTAGTTCATTTTTATTTTATCATTTATTTTTGTAAGACTTCTGCTATGTAATAAGTACATTTATGATATTTATGACATTTATCTCTATGCACTCTGTTATTATGTGTGTTGTTCTTCCTTTGCGCACATATGCGATGCACCCGGATTTGTCCGTTAAATCTAGGTGTGACAGAAGTGGTATCAGAGGAAATGTTGACTGTAGGACGAAACCTAGATAGAAATGGGCAAACCCTTACCTACTTATCTTACTCCGATTCATTCTACACTTACCTTACTCTGATTCTTTCTATACTTATCTTGATCCTGTCTCACCTTCTACTGTTCTACTCTGATCATCCTTACCTTTTCTACTCCAAGACAAGACGGATTTCACACCTTGGAATCCCTACCCCTATGACATTTTTAAGAGATAGGAAGCCTAAGACAAAATTAAAACTATTTTCTATATTTAAAAAAAATGTTGTTTGATTGTTCTGATGATAAATGTCTGATTTGCTTCTTTGATTGATTGAGATATTATATATGGACATCTTAGCATGTTCCACCATAAGGTAATGAATTAGCTATGGTAGGTAAAACATTAATCTGCTTAGCTAATAAATTCCCCAAAGTAACATGATTCGTAATTACTGCCTTGTCTACTACTCCCTCTTACCATATGTATCTAACTCGGATGGTCAATACCAGGAGGGGTGGTGGAATTGATTTGCCTCCTAATCGACACACTCGGTGGATATATAGACAACCTCAGCCAAGGTCAGCAGAGATGAATCCTCCTAATCCTCCACCAAGCGGAGTTGACCCACTGATTGCAGCTCAAATGAGGATGATGCAGCAAATGGTGGACACTATGGCTAATATGCATGCACAGATGCAGCAAGAACGCCTGGAGATGCGTCAGGAAAGAGAAGAGATACGCCAGGAGAGAGAAGAGATACGCCAGGAGAGAAGGGCGCAACAGCAGCTGCAGCAGCAATTTCAACAACAACAGCAACAACAGCAATAGCAACAAGTACCATTGCCTCCACCACCACCACCAGTCCCACCTCGTGATAAGCACCGGGAGTTTATGAGCCATAAGCCACCGACATTTGCCAGTTCGCCAGATCCACTTGATGTAGATGATTGGTTGAAGTCAATTGAGAAGATGCTCAACATCGCCCAATGCTCAGACCAGGAGAAAGTTCTTTATGCCTCAGGACGTCTGACAGGTCCTGCTGCTGACTGGTGGGATTCTTATACTGCTGCCCATGATGCTGCTGATACTATTACTTGGGCAGAGTTCAGTACACAGTTCAAGAACTACCATATTCTAGCTGGATTGATAAAGATCAAGAAGAAGGAGTTTCTGTCATTGAAGCAAGGCAACATGTCGGTCAGCGAGTACAGAGACAAATTCATTCAGCTGTCGAGATATGCTCCGGAGGAAGTTGCTGAGGATGAAAGAAAGCAGAAGCACTTTATTGAAGGACTTAATGGACCCCTATAGTATGCACTGGTTGCATACAGATTTCCATCATTTTAGAGGCTGCTGGATAAGGCTCTTGCTATTGAACACAAGCGTGTTCAACTGGGTGATTTGAAGAGGAAGGCTATCTCACAAGGACAGGGTAGCAGCAGTGTTCGTCCCCGCTACGTTTCACCACAGGGTACACCGATCCGACCAGGAGGACCACACCCAGTTCAGTATGCTCCACAGGGGTCTCCACGGACACCTCCTACTCGTCAGGCTACTCCCACTGGCACCCCGACGAGGTTTACAGGACAGAAGACTGGCTCTACATGCTTCAAGTGCAGTCAGATTGGGCACTATGCTAATGCTTGTCCGATGGGGAATTCCGGTACGCCAGCTAAGAACAAGCAACAGACTCCTGGCAAGGGATATTCTATAGCCAGGGTGAATCAAGTCAGTGTCGATGATACTCCTGATGGTGCTGACATCATACTCGGTATGTTTTACATTAATGCAATTCCTGCAACAATATTATTTGATTCTGGTGCTACACATTCATTCATGTCTGCTCGATATGCCAACACTAATGAGATACCCCTGCTAAATATGAGAAAACCAATGGTAGTAATCACACCTAAAGGGCCTATTGAGGCAAATCAAATGACACGTAGATTGATATTATCAATTATGGGAAGAGAATTTGGAGCTACTACTATAATATTAGAGGCCAGCAGTATAGATCTGATCCTTGGTATGTCATGGTTAAGAAAGGCAAAGGCCATTATAGCATGTGGTAGAGGTACTATAGAACTCACGAGCCCTCAAGGAGAAACATTTCAAGTCCAAATTGCAGTAACCACTGCTTCCAAACGGGCGATATACTTTATAGCGGAGGAGTTTGTTGGTGATAACATCCGGGTGGTTAGAGATTTTCTGGATGTCTTTCCAGAGGAGTTACCAGGAATGCCACCAGATAGGGAAGTTGAGTTTGTCATTGATCTTTTACCTGGAACCGCCCCTATTTCTAAACGACCATACAGGATGTCTGTAGAAGAACTAAAGGAGCTTAAAAAGCAGTTAACTGAGTTATAGGAGGCAGGGTACATTCGTCCGAGTTCCTCACCTTGGGGAGCACCGGTGCTATTTGTACAGAAGAAGAATGGATCGCAACGGATGTGTGTGGACTATAGATCACTTATGATGTCACTGTGAAGAACAAGTATCCATTACCCCGTATTGAGGATTTGTTTGATCAGATGAGAGGAGCCAGGGTATTCTCGAAGATTGATCTCCGATCGGGATACCATCAGATGAAGATTAGACCATCGGATATTTCTAAGATGGCTTTCTCAACCCGACATGGATTATATGAGTTCACTGTTATGTCATTTGGATTAACCAATGCACCAGCTTATTTCATGCATTTGATGAATAAGGTGTTTATGGAGTATTAGGATAGATTCGTCATGGTGTTCATCGATGATATTCTTATCTATTCTAAGAGTGAAAGTGATCATGAACAAATCTAAGATATGTGCTACAGAAGCTACGAGATAATCAACTCTATGCCAAGTTTAGCAAGTGCGAGTTTTGGATTGACAAGGTACCATTCCTTAGACATATTATTTCTAATGGAGGAATAGCAGTGGATCCTACTAAAGTGAAGGAGATAATGGAGTGGAGAGTGCCCACTACAGTTACTGAGATTCAGAGTTTCTTGGGATTTGCAGGCTATTATCGGAGATTCATTGAAGGATTTTCTAAGATTGCCAAGCCTATGACCTTGCTGCTGGAGAAAGGAAGGGAATTTAAGTGGGATGAGAAATGCCAAGAAAGCTTTGATCAATTGAAGAAGAGATTGATGTCACAACTAGTGTTGGTTATGCCAGATCTGTAGAAGGGATTTGACATTTATTGTGATGCATGTGGCCAAGGATTAGGATGTGTGCTCATGCAAGAAGGACATGTGATCGCCTATGCGTCTCGTCAATTGCAGAAACATGAATTGAATTACCCCACTCATGATTTAGAGCTGGCAGCCGTTGTGCATGCACTTAAGATTTGGAGACACTACATTATGGGAACTAAGTGCCAAGTATACACGGATCATAAGAGTTTGAAGTACATATTCACTCAGAAGGATCTCAACCTTAGGCAACGCTGTTGGTTGGAACTTATTAAGGATTATGATTTGGAGATTCACTATCACCCGAGCAAGGCAAATTTGGTTGCAGATGCCTTGAGTCGGAAAGAGCATGTTCACTCCGCTTTTGTTGTCCAGCTACCCGATGAATTAGCATAAGATTTTAAGAGGCTCAACCTGGGGATTGTTACACATACGGAAGGAGTTACCATTGAATTGGAACCTACCTTGGAGCAGGAAATTCGTAAAGGTCAGATTGGTGATGCTAAGATTCAGGAGATCAAGGATCTGATAACAGAGGGTAGAGGCCCAGAATTCACAGAAGATGAGCAAGGCACGATATGGTTCAAGAATCGGATCTGTGTTCCCGATATTGATAGTCTTCGGGAAACCATATTGAAGGAGGCACATGACTTAGTTTATTCTATCCACCCTGGGAGTACTAAGATGTATCAGGATTTGAAGCAAAAATATTGGTGGTATGGATTGAAGAGAGAAGTGGCTGCACATGTGGCTATGTGCGATGTGTGCCAAAGAGTTAAGGCTGAACACCAGAGGCCAGCCGGACTACTGCATCCACTGAAGATACCTGAGTGGAAATGGGAAGAGATTGGCATGGACTTCATTGTTGGATTACCCCGCACGTCTGCTGGATATGATTCTATATGGGTGAATGTGGACAAGCTAACTAAAGTAGCCCACTTTATTCCAGTGAAGACCACGTATTCAGAAGCCAAGTTAGCAGAGTTATACATGGCACGGATTGTATGCCTACATGGTGTGCCAAAGAAGATTGTGTCAGACCGGAGATCACAGTTTACTTCCCGGTATTGGAAGAAGTTGCACGAGTCCTTGGATACAAGATTGAATTTTAGTTTGGCTTACCATCCACAGACTGAAGGGCAGACAAAGAGGACTAACCAAGTGCTAGAAGATATGTTAAGAGCTTGTGCCCTTAAGCATGGTGGTAGTTGGGATAAGAGTCTACCATATGCGGAGTTCTCATATAATAATAGCTATCAGGCTAGTTTGAAGATGTCACCGTTTGTAGCTTTGTATGGCAGAAAGTGCAGGACTCCACTGTATTGGGATCAAACTGGTGAAAGGCAGTTGTTTGGGCCTGAGATTATACAAGAAGCAGAGGAACAAGTTCAGCAAATAAGGGAGAATTTGAGAACTGCACAATCCAGGCATAAAAGCTATGCTGATACCCGGAGAAGACTGCTAGAGTTTAAGGAGGGTGATTATGTCTATTTGAAGGTGTCACCACTCTGGGGTATGAAAAGATTTAAAGTTAAAGGAAAGTTGTCCCCTCGCTTTATTGGACCCTTCTTAATCTTAAAGCAAGTGGGAGAGGTGGCATATCAATTGGAGTTATCGGGTCATCTCGCGGATGTTCATGATGTCTTTCATGTATCTTAGCTGAAGAAATGTCTCAGGGTACATGAAGAGCAGTTACCAATAGAGGACCTTAGTGTTCAAGATGATCTGACTTATGCTGAGTACCCCATCAAGATTCTGGATACACTGACTCGTGTCACGAGGAATAAGGTTATAAAGATGTGCAAAGTTCAATGGAGTCACCACGGAGAAGATGAAGCAACTTGGGAAAGAGAAGATTCTGCATAGATTTTCCTCACCTTTTCCCTAGATCTTCCTAAATCTCGAGGATGAGATTAATTTTAAGGGGGTAGGCTTTGTAATACCCAAAAATGTAAGATGAAAGCATAGTTGAGATACATACATGATTTTTGCCTATGTTTATTGTAACATGTGAACCAACACCTCAAAAGTCATTAATTAATTAGTGACACTTAAAGTAATTTGTGCATCATGCTGTGATTTATTTGTTTGTGCATTCACTCATAAAGATAATGATAAAAGAAATATGCAAATGGTGGAAGAGACATTAAACCTAATTTTGGGAACCAATAATTTGAGAAATAAGATATAGAAGGTGAAGAGGAAAATAGGAAAAGCCATATATACAATGTAAGGAAAATATATAAATAAATGTGTCATTTCATATCAACATCTTGGACTAGTACATCTAGTTCAAATTCAAAGTTTACAATCGAATTTGGATTCAAATTTAAGAATTCAAACATGAAAAGAAAAGAAAAGAAAAGAAAAAGAAAAAGAGAAGAGGACTTAACTGGGCCCTAACCTGGTATTCGGCCCAGCATGCAAATCATTCTGCACAGCTCAAACCTCCACCGCGCGGGCGCCATCTGCCTCTACCGCATGGGGCCCACCTATCTGTGACCTCAGCGCGCTCAAGCTAAGGACCTCTGCTGTGCCAACATGACGGACCCGCTGTCAGTCTCCCCACTCACTTCGCTAGCCTCCATACTCGAGTTGCCTGCACCTGAAACACTGTCTTGCGGGCCCACGGGGCAGACACTCAGCAGTGCAACTCCGTCTTCCTCACGCGAACGACCACCTCCGTGCATGCCGTGCACCACCCGTAAGCATCGGGTTTCCGTTGGGGTCCGCTCCGACCTGGGGATAAGAACCCCTGGAAGCCCCGCAGTTCCTCCGCCGCCAGTTCTCCGTCCCACAGCGCCCGCAGCCGCCCTAATTCCTAGCGTCGCCTTACCACCAAGAGAAGCGAGGTGCGGCGCCGCCGTGCCTTCCATCCATTCACCGTCGCCTAGAGATTTTGGTGGAGTCATGGGCCTGCACCGAGCGCGGGCAAAGCCTTCCGTGGCATTTACGAGTGAAATCGTCCACCAAGCACCCCTTAATTGCTCACCAGAACTGGCCGTCGCGGGTACCGCACTGCACCGCTGCCAGAACCGTCCGCGCTCCAACACCAGTGAGTAAACCCTGCATCCTGTCCACCAGTTCCCTGTGATGGTGTAGCACTCCGGAAAATCGAGTTTTGATGCGCGAGTTCGCGGAATCAGGGAGTCCGTCGATGGCGCGCCGCCATGCTGAGCA
This sequence comes from Zea luxurians, assembly GCA_029449295.1. Lineage (NCBI taxonomy): Eukaryota > Viridiplantae > Streptophyta > Magnoliopsida > Poales > Poaceae > Zea > Zea luxurians. The sequence goes on along the minus strand of JAOPSE010000013.1, from coordinate 72,019,006 downwards.
CCGGACCGCCATGGTTGTGCGTAGTGAGGGGGGAAGGGTCGACCGCCGTCGATCTGTTGATGGAGGGCGGAGGTTAGATGATAGCATACCTTTTCGCGCGATCAATTAGGACTGTAGATTTGTGATCCGATGTATACAATTCGATTATTTTGAATCTGAGCCGTAGATTTAGGATCCAGCGGCTGTCATTGTGTACCGGTTCGTTATAATCTAGATCTAATCCTGGGCGTTGAAAATAGATCTCACGGCCAGTAGTTCACCGTACCCCTTCGGCCCTGAAATCTTGCATAAGGGCCCCTCGGTTTAGTTAAAACCAACCCACCGTCCTCGGCGTCTGTTGCCTAAGTCTTAGGAAACTTTGGTTTAGGCCCCTGAGTTTTCCAGGAATTGACGCCCAGTCCAGAGCGTGTTTAAATAAGTAAATGAATTAGTAAATGCAATTTTAATACAAAAACAATTGCTAGAACTTGGAAAATTCATATCTAATTCATTTTAAATCCAAATTGAGCCATTCCAATTTCTGAAATTTTGTAATAAGATTCTCTATCATTTAGTGTCTCTGTTTTGACATGAAAATAGTAAGAAAATTAATTTATCATTTAATCCTATTTCAAGCACATTAAATCTTAGGAAATTCATAACTTAAAATCTATAACTCCAAATTTAATGATTCCAGTTCCAATGGTCTCGTTTTAATGTGTAGAATTTTATTGTGTATTTTATTCATATGTTTGGTGCAATGTTAATTTTTGCTATACTATGTATGTATTGTGTTGATGCGAGTAGACGAGCGAGCCACTGTGGATTCTGAGGTTCAGCAAGTAGAAGTAGCTGAGCATGAGCTCATTGAAGGCAAGTTGTGCCCTTGATCACTTATTTTTCCCAGCGATGTTCTTATTAATTTTAATGATCTGCATAGGTTAATTTTGATGGGATCCTTTAGGTTACCCCAGTTTTGGTTATCTTTATACCTTGTTCACCACTGAAATATTTTTGGGTAGTACCTGCTGTTGCTTGATGTGGATTGGGTATGGAGATACATTATTCATGATTACTCTTTTATTATCTTTTTATTATTACTGTTCATGTTAATATCATTAAATTAATGGGAACATAGAGCGACCACCCGGGAAAACAGTGCTACCACAAGGGTTTAATGGGACGCCCTTGGCTGATTAACTAGAAAAGCTAGTGGAGGTCTTCCTTACTCGAAAGGGGCAAGGGCAGTAGGGGAGTGGTCAGTGTAGGGAGGTCCTTGGGTTGATTTTGCTGTGATGGCGGTCAGGCGAGGGATTCCTGCACTGGAGCTTCCTATAAACTGTAGCGGGATTTCTGAAGCTAGTGGAACTTTGTAAAGGCCTCGTAGTGTTACCCTGCCTCGCCTCCTCGGTAGAGGTGTATGGGATTGGCCGTCTCTTTGCAGATGGGTAACATGACTTGTGGGTAAAGATGCGCAACCTCTGCAGAGTGTAAAACTAGTATACTAGTGTAACACCCTGAATTTGGGGGTAGAATTTTTTCTTTTTTTCTCTCACCAAATTCGGGCGTTACTCTCTTTTCTCTTCCCGTTCCGCTCCTTCTTCCCAATTTCAAACTAGTATAGTGACAGGTGTCCGTGTCGTGTATGAACAAAACCTAAGTGTCATGGGTGTTGCATCATGCCAAAACACGTTTCTTTGTCTGATGCCGTGTGTTCGTCTCGTTCCGCTTCGGATTTCAGTTCGCGATTTAATTCCATTTAATGGTCATGCGTGTCGTGGGTTTCGATCTACGATATGACCCACCCCAGCCTAGCCCAGCCCAGCTCGGCCCGGCCCAGCCCGGCTCGCGCGCCCCCGGCGCCCCACACCCCCCATGCGCCCCCTCCTCCTCTTCCTCTCTCATTTGGATTTCCCGCGCAGCAACCTCTCTCTCCCTCTCCTATCTCTCTCTCTGTGGTGCCCTAGGGCTTGGAGACGGCGATCACCGGAATTTGGACCCCGAGGTGAGCTCCCTTCCCCTCCCTTCTCCTCTCTCTCTCCCTCTCCCTCTTCTCTCCCCTGCGCGCGTGTCCTTGCACGGCGGCGTGGCACCCCACCCCACCCCTCCCCTTCCCCGTTCGGCGCGGGCGCAGCCCCTCCCCTCCAGTCCCCAGCGGCGCTCGGCCCGCCCCTCCCCTCCCCGGCGGCGCTCGGCCCCTCCCCTTCCCTCCCCGGCGGCGCTCGGCCTCGCCCCTCCCCTTCCCCATCCGGCGTGACCCCTCCTCTCCCCTCTCCGGCGGCGCTCAGCCCGCCCCTGCTTCCCGGCCCCCGGCGTGGCTCGACACGAGCGCGGCCCGGCGCGGGCGCGGCCCGGCGCGAGCGTGGCCCCTGTGCGGGCGCGGCTCGGCGCGGGCGCAGCCCCTGCGTGGCGCGCGGCTCGGCGCGTGCGCGCGGCCTCGGCGCGGGGCCTCGGCCCCCGACGACGCTGCTCCAGCCCTTGCGCGCGGCCTCAACCCCCCCTGCGCGCGGCCGTTCTAGCCCCGTTGCGCGGCGTCCGAGCCTCGGATTAGTTAGTTTCAAAATTAGTTTAATGAGTGTGTTGCGTCGTGCGCTTCGTCGCGCGACGATTCAATTTAAATTTGTGTTTATTAATGTGCTGCGTCGTGCGCTTCGTCGCGCGACGATTCTTTTAGTTTATATTCATTAAAGTGTTGTATCTTGCGCTTCGTCGCGCGACGATCTATTTTAATTTCAGGTTTTTTAAGGTGCGATGTCGCGCGTCCAGACGCGCGACGTTCCACTTTAAACTCAACTCTATTGGCGTATGTCGTCGTGCACTTCGTCACGTGATGCTTAACGTCTCTTTTTAATTAGTGCAAGTGTCTCGTTGTGCGCTCTATCGCGCGGTGAGTCGTTTACTTCTTAATTCAATCTAAATGTCGTGTCGTACGTCTCGACGTGCGGCCACTCCCTTTCAGTCATCTTCAATTGTTTATAATAATTAAATGTGGAACTTGACTTTACTTTATGCTAAAACGTAGTATCCAAATTAATTCCCTTTCATTAAGCGAGTAGTTTAATTTATAATCATGTAACGTGATTGTTTCTCGACTGTCTTTTTTCTCTTTCTCTCTTAGCCTTAATTGCGAGCCCGCGTGGAATGTCTGTTTATTACTGCATTCTATTGTATAGTGTACTGTTCGTTTGTATTAAATGTGTGGATGTGTGTATGTTTGCGCTCGCATAGAGGACGATCCGGTTGAAAAGCCCGAAGAACTCGCAGGAGAAGCCCCTGAGCAGCAGTCGGTTGGTGGAGGCAAGTGTCCCTTGACCCATCTCTGTCCTATACATACTTTAATTCCCATATTTCACATCTATACCTAAGGATCGACTAGCTTTTGTTATCCATGTCCTTGTGTACATATTTGGGTTAGATTATTATTGCTTAGTCTTATGCTATTGCTCAACTCTAATCAATAAACATGATGAGAATTTATCAATGATACGTTGTTTTCCCTCCTTTATTATGATGTTATACTTGTGACCTTCAAGGGGGCTCGAGCAGTTTCTCGAGTGCCTCTCCGTAAGGACCTGTTCGTTGGATGACCGCCCGGGAAAACAGTGCAACCATGAGGGTGGAGTGGAACGCCCTTAGCTGAGTAATTAGAGGAACCGGGGTGTAGTTCGCTTAGCCGTTGTGCCGTCAATGGGGCTCGGTGTATGCGGCTCGCTCTGCCAAGGTTGATTTGTCCCTTGGGGAGGAGTGCGGTACATTTAGGAAACCTAACGGGCGGCTACAGCCCCGAGGAATCTTTGTAAAGGCTACGTAGTGATATCCTGCTGGGTTACCTTGGTAGTGATCAATGGAGAGTCATGATCTCTAGGCAGAAAGGGAAATCACGGCTTGTGGGTAAACTGCACAACCTCTGCAGAGTGTTAGAAAACTGATATATCAGTCGTGCTCACGGTTATGAGCGGCCAAGGAGCTCCAGTGATTAGTGGTACTTGATCAGAGATGTTCGGATTTGCAGGTGGCAATGAGATTGATGGTTCTTGGTATTGACTCTGGTAATGGTAAGTGGTGCTCTTTCCGTTTGGAAAGGAGTCAGCTTGGGTTAATAACATGGGTTAATCCTAAAACTTGGATTTCTCTACTAGTAATAATAATCTGACCAACTAAAAGCAACTGCTTGACTTATCCCACATAAAGCTAGTCCACTACAGCCAAACATGATACTTGTTGAGTATGTTGATGTGTACTCACCCTTGCTCTACACACCAACCCCCTAGGTTGTCTGCATTGCAACCCCTGCTCAGGAGAAGAAGATGTCGTGGAAGGAGACTTCGAGGAGTTCCAAGACTACGACGAGTTCTAGGTGTGGGTTAGCGGCAACCCCCAGTCGGCTGCCTGTGAAGGCCGTGTTTATCTACGTTTCCTTTCTGCACTTTGATTTATTGTAAATAGTATGTGGATGTCTCAGACATATGATGTAATCGACTATTATTTCCCTTTTTAATACTATTTGAGCACTGTGTGATGATGTCCATGTTATGTAACTGCTGTGTACGTGAATTATTGGTCCTGGCACGTACATGGTTCGCATTCGGTTTGCCTTCTAAAACCGGGTGTGACATAGGTGGTATCAAAGCCATTCTGACTGTAGGACCGCTAACCTAGAGTAGAATGGTCATTCTAAGGATTATAGACCTCTGTCCCTGCCTTGACTTTGATATCCCTTCAAAAGTTGGTCATACCAACCAAATCTATGTTCTACTATATATTATACCATGCTGAAAATTGTGTTTTATTCTAATCTTTCATTTATTTATGGTTCATTACTTGCTGGTCATACTAGTTCTGTTCTCACTCTTATGCTTGCGGTGTCTTTTGTAGATGGCTCGTCTTAGACACACCACACGAAAGTCTGTCATCCCCTTCTTACCTTCCTGTCTCGCGGAGCGTCCGCTTCGCCGTCCCGTGGCCGGTCAGTCCAGCCACTTGGAGAGGCTGCACCACCGCCTGCATGAGGAGCAGGAACGTCGATTATAGGAGCAGCAGGGCTCTTCTTTCTCGCTCCAGCAGGAGATAGAGTCTGTGAGGAGCTGCTCCCCTGTGCTTCCCCTGGAGGTGCCCCCTGCACCACCACTAAGGGTAGTTTGCTATATCCTGTGCATTTATGTTTGTGATGATGAACTATGTTTGATTTGGATCTTTGTAATGACTGTCACCAGGATGTGGGTATCCCCTGCATTTTGGTTTACCTGTTATATGTTAATGGAGTTAGCTATTTAGTTTCGAAGCCTTTTATTCCACTTTCCTCTTTATCTGAGAAGCTATGTTGGTCTGTGTTGGAGATCAGTGAAGATGCTCATCTGCTCAGTGTTGTGGAGAATTCTATACCCTTTTCTTATGCTGCAAGATTTGCAAGATCAGTTATGATGTGTGGTTGCATTCTGTAGATGTTAGAAAATAGGCGCAGAGGAGGAAGGTGTGCTCAGCAGGAGCAGGCAGCTCAGCAGGATGAGGCACCCCAGCAGCAGCAGCTGCCGCCCCCGCCCCCGATGTCCATCAAGCAGATGTTTCTGATGCAGACTCAGGCAGTTCAAGCTATTGGTCAGACTCTGGCCGCTATTTAGCAGCAGCAGCAGGCACCACCTCAGCCTTAGATGCCTCAAATGCCCAGGGACAAACGTGCTGAATTCATGAGAGGTCATCCCCCAACGTTTGCTCACTCTTCTAACCCCATGGATGCTGAAGACTGGCTGCACACTGTGGAGTGGGAGTTGCATACCGCTCAGTGCGATGACAGGGAGAAAGTCTTGTATGGTCCTCGTTTGTTGAGAGGAGCAGCCCAGTCATGCCAACCCCGACACTATCGCCTGGGAAGAGTTCAGAGGAAGCTTTCGTCAGTACCATGTTCCTGTAGGTTTGATGACAGTGAAGAAGGAGGAGTTCCTGGCCCTCAAGCAAGGGTCATCGTCTATCAGTGAGTGCCGGGATAGGTTTCTGCAGTTGTCTCGCTATGCTCCTGAAGATGTCAACACCGACGCCAAGAGACAGTACCGTTTCCTGAGAGGCTTGGTTGACCCTCTGCAGTATCAGCTGATGAATCACACCTTCCCGACATTCCAGCACCTGATTGACAGAGCAATCACGACAGAGAGGAAGCGTAAGGAGTTGGAGGATCACAAGCACAAAATCAGTGGACCCCAGCCTGGAAGCAGCAATCGCCCTCGTTTCTCAAGCTATCAACCTCAGCAGTTCAGGCAGAACCAGCGTCCACCTCAGCAGCAACAGTTTCAAAGGCAGTTTCCTCAGCATCAACATCAGAACCGCCAGAACAATCGGTCAGGAGGAGGTCAGTTCCAGAGGCAGAATCAGCAGGCACCTCGTCTTCCTGCCCCAGCAAACCAGCCTAATAGTCAAGCAGCACCAGCTCAGGTTGGAAACAGAGCATGTTTCCACTATGGAGAGCAAGGCCATTGGGTGATGCAATGTCCGAAGAAGGCAGCCCAGCAGCAGTCAGGCCCCAATGCCCCAGCAAAGCAGAATGTGTCCCAGCCTAGAGCGGGCAACCGCTCTCAGCCATGCTATAACCATGGGAGACTGAACCACTTAGAGGCTGAAGCAGTTCAGGAGACCCCCGGCATGATAATAGGTATGTTTCCAGTCGACTCCTATATTGCAGAAGTGTTATTTGATACTGGAGCAACGCATTCTTTCATTACTGCATCATGGGTAAAAGCACATAATCTTCCAATAACTACCATGTCAACCCCTATTCAAATTGATTCAGCCGGTGGTAGAATTCGAGCCGATAGCATTTGCTTGAATGTAAGTGTGGAAATAAGGGGGATAGCGTTTCCCGCTAACCTCATAGTAATGGGTACTTAGGGAATAGATGTCATCCTAGGGATGAATTGGCTAGATAAATATCAGGCAGTGATCAGTTGTGATAAGAGGACAATCAAGTTGATGTCCCCACTAGGAGAGGAAGTGGTGACCGAGTTAGTCCCGCCTAAGCCGAGGAAAGGAAGTTGTTATCAGATGGCTGTCGATAGCAGTGAAGCAGACCCAATTGAGGCTATCAAGGTTGTGTCCGAGTTCCCAGATGTGTTTCCAAAGGACTTACCAGGTATGCCACCAGAGCGGAAAGTTGAATTTGCCATATAGCTTCTTCCTGGAACCACCCCCATCTTTAAGAGAGCTTACAGAATATCCGGACCAGAGTTGGTTGAACTTAAGAAGCAGATCGATGAGTTGTCAGAGAAAGGTTACATCCGGCCAAGCACCTCGCCTTGGGCCGCCCCCGTCCTATTTGTGGAGAAGAAAGATGGCACCAAAAGGATGTGTATCGATTATCGAGCTCTGAATGAGGTCACCATCAAGAACAAGTACCCTTTGCCCAGAATAGAAGATCTGTTCGACCAGTTGAGAGGAGCCAGCGTGTTCTCCAAGATAGATCTGAGGTTAGGTTATCACCAGCTCAGGACTTGACCTTCAGACATTCCGAAGACGGCATTCATTACCAAGTATGGGTTGTATGAGTTCACTGTGATGTCTTTCGGTCTAACAAATGCACCTGCTTTCTTCATGAACTTGATGAACAGTGTATTCATGGATTATCTCGACAAGTTTGTGGTGGTATTCATTGATGACATTCTGATTTATTCTCAAAGCGAAGAAGAGCATGCAGATCATTTGAGGATGGTATTGTAGAGATTGCGAGAGCACCAGCTGTATGCAAAGTTGAGCAAGTGCGAGTTCTGGATCAGTGAAGTTATGTTCTTGGGTCACATAATCAACAAGGAAGGATTGGTTGTGGATCCGAAGAAAGTGGCAGATATTCTGAACTGGAAAGCGCCAACAGATGCTCGAGGAATCAAGAGCTTCATTGGAATGGCCTGATATTATCGGCGATTCATTGAAGGGTTCTCGAAGATTGCGAAACCGATGACAGCTTTGCTAGGCAACAAAGTTGAGTTCAAGTGGACCCAGAAATGTCAAGAGGCCTTCGAAACGCTGAAAGAGAAGTTGACTACAGCGCCTGTCTTAGTCTTGCCTGATGTGCACAAGCCTTTCTCAGTGTATTGCGACGCTTGTTACACTGGTTTGGGATGTGTGTTGATGCAAGAGGGAAGAGTCGTGGCTTACTCGTCCCGACAGCTGAAGGTTCATGAGCAGAATTATCCAATCCATGACCTAGAGTTGGCAGCAGTGGTTCACGCATTGAAGACATGGAGGCACTATCTGTATGGACAGAAATGTGATGTTTACACAGACCACAAGAGTCTAAAGTACATATTCACTCAGTCAGAGCTGAACATGGGGCAACGAAGATGGTTAGAGTTGATCAAAGACTATGAATTGGAGATTCATTACCATCCAGGCAAAGCGAACGTAGTGGCAGATGCTCTGAGCAGGAAGAGTCAAGTCAATCTGATGGTCGCTCGTCCGATGCCTTATGAGTTGGCCAAAGAGTTTGACAGGTTGAGTCTCGGATTTCTGAATAATTCGCGGGGAGTCACAATTGAGTTGGAACCTACCCTGGAGCGGGAAATCAAAGAAGCGCAGAAGAATGATGAGAAGATCAGTGAGATTCGGCAACTGATTCTGGAAGGCAAAGGCAAAGATTTTCGGGAGGACGCAAAAGGTGTGATATGGTTCAAAGACCGCTTGTGTGTTCCCAATGTCCAGTCTATTCGAGAATTGATTCTCAAGGAAGCTCATGAGACAGCCTATTCTATTCACCGTGGAAGTGAGAAGATGTATCAGGATCTGAAGAAGAAATTCTGGTGGTACGGAATGAAGAGGGAAATCACAGAGCATGTGGCTATGTGTGACAGTTGTCGACGGATCAAGGCAGAGCACTAGAGACCAGCTGGATTGTTGCAACCGTTGCAAATTCCTCAGTGGAAATGGGATGAAATCGGTATGGACTTCATAGTCGGATTGCCTCACACTCGAGCCGGCTACGATTCCATTTGGGTAGTGGTGGACCGCTTGACCAAGTCAGCCCACTTCATACCTGTCAAGACCAACTACAACAGTGCAGTCTTGGCAGAGTTGTACATGTCTCGGATCGTTTGTCTTCATGGTGTGCTAAAGAAGATAGTGTCAGACCGAGGAACGCAGTTCACCTCTCATTTTTTGCAGCAGTTGCATGAAGCCTTGGGCACACATCTAAATTTCAGTTCAACTTATCATCCGCAGACAGATGGTCAGACCGAAAGAACCAATCAAATTCTTGAAGATATGTTGAGAGCCTATGCGTTGCAAGATCAGTTCGGATGGGACAAGAGATTGCCTTATGCAGAGTTCTCCTATAACAATAGTTATCAGGCCAGCTTGAAGATGTCACCATTTCAGGCACTCTATGGAAGGAGTTGTAGAACTCTGTTGCAATGGGATCAGCCTAGAGAAAAGCAAGTATTCGGGCCAGACATTCTACTTGAAGCTGAAGAGAACATCAAGATGGTTCGAGAGAACCTGAAGATAGCGCAATCAAGGCAGTGAAGCTATACAGACACAAGAAGAAGAGATCTGAGTTTCGAAGTTGGTGACTTCGTCTATTTGAAGGTTTCACCGATCAAAGGAGTCAGAAGATTTGGAGTCAAAGGCAAGCTAGCACCCCGCTACATTGGTCCATATTAGATTCTCGCAAGGCGTGGAGAAGTGTCCTATCAGCTCAGTCTGCCAGAAAATTTGTCTATTGTGCATGATGTCTTCCATGTGCCTCAGTTGAAGAAGTGTCTACGAGTGCCAGAAGAGCAGTTGCCAGTGGAAGACCTTGAAGTCCAGGAGGACTTGACCTACACAGAGAAACTAGCGCAAATCCTTGAGACTGCAGACAGAGTCACCCGAAGGAAGACCATCAGAATGTGCAAAGTCAGATGGAATCATCACTCTGAGGAAGAAGCAACCTAGGAGCGTGAAGATGATCTGATGGCTAAATACCCTGAGCTCTTTGCTAGCCAACCCTGAATCTCGAGGGCGAGATTCTTTTAAGGGGGATAGGTTTGTAACGCTCTGAATTTGGGGGTAGAATTTTTTTCTTCTTTTCTCTCATTAAATTCGAGCGTTACTCTCTTTTCTCTTCCCGTTCCGCTCCTTCTTCCCAATTTCAAACCAGTATAGTGACAGGTGTCTGTGTCGTGTATGAACAAAACCTAAGTGTCATGGGTGTTGCATCATGCCGAAACACGTTTCTTTGTCTGATGTCGTGTGTTCGTCTCGTTCCGCTTCGGATTTCAGTTCGCAATTTAATTCCGTTTAATGGTCGTGCGTGTCGTGGGTTTCAATCCGCGATGTGACCCAGCCCAGCCCAGCCCGGCTCACATGCTCCCGGCGCCCCACACCCCCCCATGCGCCCCCTCCTCCTCTCCCTCTCTCATTTGGATTTCCCGTGCAGCAACCTCTCTCTCCCTCTCCCATCTCTCTCTCTCCCATTGGTGCCCTAGGGCTTGGAGACAACGATCACCAGAATTTGGACCCTGAGGTGAGCTCCCCTCCCCTCCCTTCTCCTCTCTCTCCCTCTCCCTCTTCTCTCCCCTGCGCGCACGCGTCCCTGCGCGGCAGCGCGGCACCCCACCCCGCCCCTTCCCTTCCCCGTCCGGCGTGGGCGCAGCCCCTCCCCTCCGGTCCCCGGCGGCGCTCGACCCCTCCCCTTCCTTCCCCGGTGGCGCTCGGCCCCGCCCCTCCCCTTCCCCGTCCGGTGCGGCCCCTCCTCTCCCCTCTCCGGTGGCACTCGGCCCGCCCCTGCTTCCCGGCCCCCCCGGCTGTGACGGAACCTCCCAAGTAATCAGGCCCACCTACAGTTGTCCTTGTCCCACAGACATCAGACACCCTGTAGATGTTCCTAAGTTACTTGACAAGCTCGGTATCTTTCCTTACCTTACCAGGAACGTTTCACCGTCTTGCAGACATTACAGATCATCGGAGATAAAGATATGCGGAAGCGATTACATAATCTTACATTTATTTCCAAAGTAAGCTCAAGTTAAGTTATTACAGACCAGTTCTAAAAACGAGTGCATAAAAGTATTAATTATACAAACCGGGGAGACACCACTTCTCCCGAAGGACTATAAACAAAGGATCTAAGATGGAGGACCGGGTCCTCCCGCACTTCATTCCTGTTTCTCTTCGTTGGGAACCACCTTAGCACAGAAGCAGCAGAAATCTGCTACTTCCCCACCTAAAAACAACAAAGGGATAAACCCTGAGTATGGAATTACTCAGCAAGTCTTACCCGACTAAGGAAAAGACTCTCAAGGGTATGCTGGATATATGGGAGTCAAGGTAAGGCTTCTCAAAAGTCAAAGACTCTGTTTTGCAGAAATGCTTACTAAAGTGGATCCTTAAAAATCCAATTTTATTTGTCAAGTTAGGTAAAGTTACCTGCACTAGAGTTCTTTCTACCCTAGTTCAATCACTGGTCCTGCACTAGCCAATTTCTTAACCAAAAACCCATCATCTTTAGTGGAATGCTACGTGTAAGTCAGTGGCCAAGTCTCCATAACCGCGGAGGTACGGCGATCCGAATCGATTATACTCAGCTGAGGATCTCCAATCACACGACATATGTAGCACTTAACCCTTGCATATGTCAACCCGCCACCGGGGTTCTTAAGACCGGATCAGGTTCACGCAAACCGAGAGCACAGATACACCACCGTCCAGCCTCTTGCCACGGAGGGTACACGCTACTCTCGCCACCGCTCCACTCCCATTTCGTGTTATCTTATTCCGGCCTTAGTCTGCCCGAGGCAAGGCTTACCCATGACGAGGCATGTGACCAGTTAAAGGGTCCTCGGTCAGCAGGCCTACATCGACAAGGTCCTTAATCGACTCAGACGGAGACACTACACCGAGACTCTCTTCTCGTGCAAGTCACCCGCCCGGTCTCAGCTTAATCATTTCAAACCCAAAGTTTGGTACCTGGCAGAGGTACATCTTTTCCGATGTTGAATCCATCACGGCCGTGATGGATCCACCATCAAGTTTTATTTTCGAAAACATCCCTCCCACTTTGCCAAACATCTTTTGTAAAACAAATCCTTTTGTTTTTCTAAAGCAATACTAAGCAAAGTAAAACCTTTTTGTAAAACAGGATTTCAAGGAGGGTAATCAAAATCAAGGAAGGCAATGCAGGAATTGTTTAATCAATCAACTCCTATCACCTAATGCAGCAAGTAAGTGAGAAAGATTTTAAAGACATCAAGGAAGGTGGCAAATGCACCGGGGCTTGCCTTTGTTATCAGATGGGTCGGGCTCGGATCCACAGATATCAAAATAGAAGCAGTTGTCGGCCTGGGGATCGGAGGTGGGTGGTATCCCTTCTTCGGAAACTTCTTCTTCCTCCTCGTGCTCTAAGATAACCATATACATGTATAAAGATGTATGTCATGGAATGCTCATGAGGATGCAAAGGTAGCATAAACTTATTAGTTATGTCTTGAATACAACTTTCCTTCACGGAGTTCCGGGAACTTAGGGTTTCCGGAGTCAGTAAAGGAGTTCATGGAGCAGGGGGTTGGTTTTGGGTTTTGTGATCAAACAAGGTTCAAATCAAACCAAACTCTACCCATGGCTTCTAAATAATGTGAAAAGCTCACATAAAAAGTTTGGGGAATTTTGGACTAATTATTTAATTTCTAAAAATCCAGAACCATTGATTTAGGCTGTTTTAAATATCCTAAAATTCCCTACTTGATCTAAAAATCATGAAACTATTTTTAATAAATTCTATGGAAAATAACAAACCTAGGAAAATTGGTCTCATAATTTTAGGATTTTTCTATCATTTTCTACAATTTTCCAAAGTTCTGCTGAAAAAGAAAAGGGAAAAAGAGCAACAGTACTGGGCCGATTCCAGGTTCAGCGGCCCAAGCCCAGGCGGTTTCGCGCGCGCGTCGCGCCCGCGAGGTGACTTTGCACAAAGGCCCTCGGCTTAACGGTTAAACCGACATAGGTCTGTTTACTATTGTTCTATGTCGCTGACAGATCACAAAAAGACCCTCGGGGTTCTATTAATTCGCAACACGAGGTCCTCGACGTCGGTCACTCACGGCCGCGCTCCGGCGAGCAGCAGACCGGCCGATTGAGGCAGCGGCTGAGCTCTCCGAGCGGAATACACGAAATTCAACCCCTAAGGAGCATTTCCCCTAACCTAATTGCACCGTTGGTGGCTCATAGAGCTCCGGCCACGATGGCCGTAAGCACCACGGCGGCATGAGCGTGTTCCCGGCGATAGGCGCCGGTCTAGTTCAATCCAATGCTTCGGTAAGCATCACGGAGACATGGGAAAGCTTAAACGAGGGCGCAGAGGGCAGGAACGGACCTGTAGAGGGCTGACCACGGCGAGCTCTCAACACGGCGGCGGAAAACAGTTTTGGGGGCAACGCGAAATTCCGGCGAGACAGTGGGCGATTGGGTGCGGGAGCGGGTGCAAGAGTTAGCCAAATACATGGCGCAGCCGAGGGGGGGCTCAATTTATAGGCTCCGTGATCGGTGGCTCTCAATTTGCTCACGATGCGTTGGCGACCGGAGACGGGGAAGATGCACTGGCGCGCGGTTACGTGGCCTACGGCGTGGCAAGCTCATTATCACTGATGGGATGGCTTAAACGGACTACGGTGACACGGTGGACCAGCTTGGCCACGCGGCGGAGGACTGACGACCGGAGTTGGGGAAGAGATGAGAGCGGCGGGTGCGCTGGCAAGCCTACGGCGGCCTCCGGTGAGGGTGCGGTTGCCGCTTAACCCCCGCACGCCACCGAGGTAACTTTTGCCACGACAGCCAGACACTTTACCGCGGCCAACGACGACCGGTCACGCCGCGGTGGCGTTCTTATCGCCGGCGGGCGTCCTGATCCATACGCGATATTAACTGATGACGATGAACAGTGCTCGGTTTCAGTAGCATCAACAAGTCTGACAGCCCGTGTTTAGCGCTGATTTACTCCAGATTTCACATAAGAACCTCATAAACTCTCAGTAGCAAAGTTGTAGAGTTATAAACCAGCTACAACTCAACTATAGGACTTGAACACATTTGAGCACTGGATCATACTTAGATTTGGGCTCAAAGTTCACCTCATAACACTGAAATCCTGAAATTCAGCTTCCACAGTCTGACAGCCAAACTTTGATGGGGTTTTTCTCTAATTTCTTCATAACAACTATACTTGCTCCCTTTAGCAAAGTTGTTCTCCTATGATTAGGCTTCAACTTTGATGTGGTGACCTAGGGCAAAAACCCTATACTTTGTAAATTACAAAGCCCCAAACTTGAGCCCATTCACTGTTTTTCAGACTTAGAACAAAACTCAAGGGAGGTCCATTTTGCACTTTAGTCCAAAACTTAGGGTTTTGCTTTCAAGTCCACATTTTTGTGATCCAATAGACTTGAAACACTTGTTTGACTTGGTTTTTGCACTTTAGCCCAAAAGTGGACTAATTCTGCACTTAGGTCCCTAGGGTTTGGTTTTAGGGTTTCCCAGGGTTTTGATTAGGGTTTCTAATACCCCAGGGGTATAAATATGTTTCAACCTTATTGTTGGGGTTACTTTATGACTTTTACCCCAAAGCCTTTAGGTTTTCTCAACTGTTGTTAAGTTTTATCCCTTTAACCACTACTTAGGGTTAAGTCCTTAAACCAGGGTCCTATTTGTAAAACTTTAAAACAATACAACTTTTTTGAAATTTTTGCCTAGTGAATGCACCCTAGGTGTGTCAAACATATGCAATGCCCATGCTCATGATGCCATGCTCAAGTTTTAGTTATAGTAACACCAGGGGTGTTACATCCTTCCCCCCATAAAAGAATCTCGTCCCGAGATTTAAAGTCCTAGGGTGAGTAATGGAAAAGGAAATGTGTCATGTTTTTATTTCCTTATTTCTGGTACAAGGCAGGGGTGGTGTGGGGGTTCATTCCTTTATTACACAGCTATACAAACTTTACAATTTACAAGAGGCTAGAAAGCCTGGGAAATTCTTATCTAAGAAATCTTGGGTTTCCCATGTAGCCTCATCTTCCGAATGCTGGTTCCACTGTATTTTATAAAACTTGAGGGTCTTTCTCCGGGTAACCCTGTCCTTTTGATCCAGAACTCGAATGGGATGTTCCGAGTATGTCAAATCTGGTTCCAGGACAACATCAGTCACTTCAACGGTTCGATCGGGAACCCGAAGACACTTCTTCAATTGTGACACGTGGAACACATTATGCACGGCAGACAATGTTTCGGGGAGCTGAAGTCGGTATGCCACTGGTCCACATTGTTCAAGTACCAGGAATGGACCAATGTACCTGGGTGCAAGCTTTCCTTTAATCCCAAAACGCGATACGCCTTTCATTGGTGAAACCTTTAAGTAGACGTAGTCTCCTTTTAAGAAGTATAAGGGCATTCGCCGATTGTCTGCATAACTTTTCTGACGAGCCTGTGCCTTCTTCATATTATGAACTATTTTCTGAACCTTTTCTTCGGTTTCTTTTACCATATCAGGTCTAAAGAAATATCTTTCACCAGGTTCAGACCAATTTAGCGGAGTTCGACACCGTCGCCCATACAAAGCTTCAAAAGGTGCCATCTTGATACTTTCCTGATAACTGTTATTGTATGAAAACTCTGCCAAAGGTAAGCATTCATTCCACTTTGTTGAGAAATCCAGGACACATGCTCGTAACATATCTTCAAGTATTTGGTTCACTCTCTCAGTCTGTCCACTGGTTTGGGGATGGTAGGCCGAACTGTGGAGTAACTTAGTACCCAAAGATTGGTGAAGTGCTTCCCAAAACTTGGCTACAAATTGAGACCCACGATCCGACACTATGGTCTTTGGAACACCATGCAGACTAAGAATACGAGCAATATACAATTGGGCGTAGACAGTAACTGGAGAATTTGTCTTGACCGGCAGAAAATGAGCAACCTTTGTAAGTCGATCAACAATCACCCAGATAGAGTCGCACCCTTTTGCGGTCCTGGGCAATCCCACAATGAAGTCCATGCTGATATCTTCCCATTTCCATGTTGGGGTTGGCAAAGATTGCAATGGACCAGCAATTTTCATGTGTATGGCTTTGACACGTCTGCAAGTGTCACACTTAGCCACATAGCGTGCAATTTCAATCTTCATCTTCGTCCACCAGTAGTGTTGTTTCAGATCATGATACATCTTAGTGCTTCCCGGATGAATGGAATAGCGACTAAGATGCGCCTCATCTAAAATTTGCTGGCGGAGTGCTTCATTCTTCGGCACTACTATGCGGTTATTGAACCATAACACACCTTGATTATCTTCCTTGAAACATTGGGCTGTTCCAGCCCTGATCTTCTCTCGGATATGCTTCATACCCTGATTATCCTTTTGAGCATCAATTATCCTTTGCAAAATGATTGACTCAAGCTTCAGTTGATTCAAAGTCCCTTGCTGGATTATCCCCAGGTTTAACTTTTCCATTTCTTGACACAAAGTGCTTTCGGGGGTCTTTACCATAAGACAGTGGCAGGTAGTCTTACGACTCAATGCATCTGCCACCACATTGGCCTTGCCTGGGTGATAATGGATTTCCAGTTCATAATCCTTAATAAGCTCAAGCCATCGCCTTTGCCTCATGTTCAACTCTGACTGGGTAAATATATATTTCAAACTCTTATGATCTGTATATATGTGGCAGATATTTCCCAGTAAATAGTGACGCCATATTTTCAGGGCATGAACCACAGCAGCTAGCTCGAGATCATGTGTTGGATAATGCTCTTCATGTCGGCGTAACTGCCTTGAAGCATACGCAATTACTCGGCCTTCTTGCATTAGCACACAGCCGAGTCCACTGCCTGACGCATCACAGTATACATCAAAAGGTTTAGTGATGTCCGGTTGAGCCAATACCGGAGCAGTGGTCAATAGTATCTTCAATTCCTCGAAGGCTTCATTACATTTAGAAGTCCAATTGAACTTAGTATCATTCTTCAATAAACTTGTGATTGGCTTCACAAGCTTAGAAAAATCAGGTATAAATCTGCGATAATATCCTGCGAGTCCAAGAAAACTCCGGACCTGGTGAACAGTTGTTGGAGGTTTCCATTCCAGAATATCCTTGACCTTGCTAGGGTCTACCGCAATTCCCTTGGATGATAATACGTGCCCCAGAAATTGAATTTCTTCCAGCCAGAACGCGCACTTACTGAACTTGGCATAAAGCTGATGTTCCCTCAGGCGCGTCAATACAATCCGTAAGTGCTGAGCATGCTCCTCTTCATTTTTAGAATATATCAAAATATCATCGATGAAGACCACCACGAACTTGTCTAACTCGGGCATGAACACCGAGTTCATCAAATAGGTGAAGTGGGCAGGAGCATTGGTAAGCCCGAAAGACATTACTAGATATTCAAATAATCCATACCGCGTGGTGAATGCGGTCTTCGGTATATCCTCGGGCCGAATACGGATTTGATGATAGCCCGACCTGAGATCAATTTTGGAAAATACCCTCGCCCCAGTCAGTTGATCAAATAAGATGTCGATCCTTGGAAGAGGGTACTTATTCTTAATGGTGACCTCATTTAGGGGCCGATAGTCCACACACATTCGCAAGGTTTGATCCTTCTTCTTCACAAAGATGGCGGGACAACCCCAAGGAGACGAGCTTGGCCGGATAAATCCTTTATTCAGCAGATCTTGCAATTGAATCTTCAATTCTGCTAATTCATTAGGGGGCATACGGTACGATCTTCGGGAAATGGGAGCCGTACCGGGTTTTAGCTCAATTACAAATTCTACATCTCTTTCTGGGGGTAGTCCAGGCAAATCGTCCGGAAACACATCTGGAAACTCACATACTACCGGAATGTTCTTGATCTCCGGTACAATGGCTTCAAAGATTCTACCAGAAGCTTTGGCTGGATTGGTCTTGGGGAGAGATAAGAGAATTTCTTCTTGATTATAACTCAACCTGACGGTTCTGAGTTCAGTGTTGAGTACTGCCTTGTGTTGAGTTAACCAATTCATCCCCAAAATTACATCTATATCCTGGCCTCTTAGAACAATCATGTTAGCAGGAAAGTTCCGTTCGGCCATAGTTACTGGCACTCCATAGGCCACTTCTTTAGTAAAAATGTATCCCCCAGGTGAATGAATTTTAAAACCCTCTTTTGATTCATGACATGTAATGTGATGCTGCTCCACAAATGACTTGCTAATGAAGGTATGCGAAGCACCAGAATCAAAAAGAATTACTGCAGGGTGGCTGGCTACAGGGAACGTACCCATCATCACCGGCTCTCCTTCCGGTGTCGTAGCCACTTGTGTATAATATACTCGCCCCGTCTTTTTGGTATTCTTGCCCGAAGTATTTCCCTTGCCTGGAGCAGAACTTCCCGATCCTTGCTGATTATTGGCCTGATTTTGTCGAGGATAGGGACAATCTTTAATAAAGTGCCCAGATTTGCCACAGTTAAAACATCCGGTTGAGGAACTTGGCAATGCAGGGAATCGAGTGCCTGGGGCACCCGGCTGACTTTGGACAGTGGGAGCTTTGTTGGGACGAATAATTATAGGCTGCTTGAAAGGGAAAGGTGGTGCACTTGAACGGTTCTGGTTAGAGGGCCGGAGAATGAACCGTTGCCTCTTAACAGGGCCCTGATTAGGCCGATCACCACTGAACCCCTTACTTTTCCCAGAAGTTGCATATTTGGCCTCCACAGATAGGGCTGTACTAACAGCCTTTCCATAAGTAAGATCAATACATGCAGCCATTTTCCGCTGCATCCGGTCGTTCAGACCCCTCATAAAACAATTCTTCTTTTTCAAATCTGTGTTCACCTGATCAATTGCGTACTGAGACAGGTGATTGAACTTGTTAAGGTACTGATTCACAGTATCTCCTCCTTGTTTCAATTTCATGAATTCTTCCTGCTTCATGTGCAGCACTCCCTCAGGAATATAATGCTCGCGGAATGCTGCTTTGAACTCATTCCAAGTAATTTGATGATTATCCGGTTGGATGGCCACAAAGTTCCCCCACCAAGTGCTGGCAGGGCCTCGAAGTTGTTGAGCCGCAAATAGTGGCTTCTGGGTTTCTGAGCAGCGAAGAAGGCCAAATTTCTGTTCAATAACCCTTATCCATTCGTCAGCCTCAAGCGGATCTTCTGCTTTGACGAAGAGAGGCGGACGAGTCTCCGAGAAATCCAGGTAAGTGGTCTCACGGGGACCCTGTTGAAATCCTCTTCCTGCTTGTTGCTGAAGCTGTTGCTGACCCGCCATCTCCCTCAGGAAGCGGGTATTGTCGGCGGTAGCGTTTACCAAGGCAGCGATTGCCTCGGCAAGCGTGGGTGGAACGGGAGGTGGATTCGGGGTAGCATCCCCACCCCCGGATGTTCCAGCTGCATCCTGTCCTCGAGTACGGGTCGGCATCTGAGGCAAAAACATTTGAATAAACATAATGCGCCAAAGAAACCTTCCGTTTTACATTACTATAAAAAGTAATGGTACAGACTCGACAGTACACAACCGGATACATTACCCATTTTACAAAAGCTTAACCTATTATACAACCGTACACCCTACAATACACTACACTACTCTAATATAACACTACTCCCTACAATACCCCACTCTACTCTTATTACACCACTAGTCCTGTTTTCCATCGCTTTTGGCGGCTTCCTCATCGGGTGTGGGAGTCCAGACGTCCACCAACCTCAAAGAAGGAGGAGGTTCATACAGGTCTAATTCCCCACCCAACGCGCGTCCCGCGGCGTGAGAAGGTCCGGCTTCCGCCTCAGCAGGTGGTGTAGGCTCATTAGGGTGTAGTTGCGAGTAGAGCACATGGACTTCTTCATGCAGTGTATTGCAGTACACCTGCAGGTTGTCGACAGCTGAGCTTAACTCTCTAATTCGGGCCTGAGCCCTTGCTTCCTTAGCACACACCAACATGTGTGACTGGACTGCCCAGTCAAGTGCTAGGTCCCGGTCAGCTAGTTGATCCCGCAGGTGACGGAGATCCCTTCTTAAATCATTAATTCTGTCTCCGTCGGCAATCCACGCATTGGTCCTGTGCCGTAGCACTGCTTGAAGTCGACTTACTTCGGCTTCCAAGTCTCCGATGGGATCGTTACTCCCACTGCTACTACTTTCCTGGCGAGGGGCCAGTTGGTGCCGGGGTACTCCCCTCGGTCCCGTTGATTTTCGTGCCGTTAGCCTCGTGCGTGGCGGCATCTTCTAAAGGGGAAAAATTTATTAGTAAAATTCTTAGCATGATGCATGAATAAATACAGAATCAACCTTGGTTGATTCAACCTTCTATACGTTGCACTCTTCCTAACTGGTCTTTAATATAAACTCTTCAGAATACTTAGGTAAGAAGAGAAAAGAATCTTTAGGTAAGACTTTTGAAAATCTTTTTGAAGATGCCCTGGAATATCTGCAAAGAAGGGCTACGCTCCGATACCAGCTGTGACGGAACCTCCCAAGTAATCAGGCCCACCTACAGTTGTCCTTGTCCCACAGACATCAGACACCCTGTAGATGTTCCTAAGTTACTTGACAAGCTCGGTATCTTTCCTTACCTTACCAGGAACGTTTCACCGTCTTGCAGACATTACAGATCATCGGAGATAAAGATATGCGGAAGCGATTACATAATCTTACATTTATTTCCAAAGTAAGCTCAAGTTAAGTTATTACAGACCAGTTCTAAAAACGAGTGCATAAAAGTATTAATTATACAAACCGGGGAGACACCACTTCTCCCGAAGGACTATAAACAAAGGATCTAAGATGGAGGACCGGGTCCTCCCGCACTTCATTCCTGTTTCTCTTCGTTGGGAACCACCTTAGCACAGAAGCAGCAGAAATCTGCTACTTCCCCACCTAAAAACAACAAAGGGATAAACCCTGAGTATGGAATTACTCAGCAAGTCTTACCCGACTAAGGAAAAGACTCTCAAGGGTATGCTGGATATATGGGAGTCAAGGTAAGGCTTCTCAAAAGTCAAAGACTCTGTTTTGCAGAAATGCTTACTAAAGTGGATCCTTAAAAATCCAATTTTATTTGTCAAGTTAGGTAAAGTTACCTGCACTAGAGTTCTTTCTACCCTAGTTCAATCACTGGTCCTGCACTAGCCAATTTCTTAACCAAAAACCCATCATCTTTAGTGGAATGCTACGTGTAAGTCAGTGGCCAAGTCTCCATAACCGCGGAGGTACGGCGATCCGAATCGATTATACTCAGCTGAGGATCTCCAATCACACGACATATGTAGCACTTAACCCTTGCATATGTCAACCCGCCACCGGGGTTCTTAAGACCGGATCAGGTTCACGCAAACCGAGAGCACAGATACACCACCGTCCAGCCTCTTGCCACGGAGGGTACACGCTACTCTCGCCACCGCTCCACTCCCATTTCGTGTTATCTTATTCCGGCCTTAGTCTGCCCGAGGCAAGGCTTACCCATGACGAGGCATGTGACCAGTTAAAGGGTCCTCGGTCAGCAGGCCTACATCGACAAGGTCCTTAATCGACTCAGACGGAGACACTACACCGAGACTCTCTTCTCGTGCAAGTCACCCGCCCGGTCTCAGCTTAATCATTTCAAACCCAAAGTTTGGTACCTGGCAGAGGTACATCTTTTCCGATGTTGAATCCATCACGGCCGTGATGGATCCACCATCAAGTTTTATTTTCGAAAACATCCCTCCCACTTTGCCAAACATCTTTTGTAAAACAAATCCTTTTGTTTTTCTAAAGCAATACTAAGCAAAGTAAAACCTTTTTGTAAAACAGGATTTCAAGGAGGGTAATCAAAATCAAGGAAGGCAATGCAGGAATTGTTTAATCAATCAACTCCTATCACCTAATGCAGCAAGTAAGTGAGAAAGATTTTAAAGACATCAAGGAAGGTGGCAAATGCACCGGGGCTTGCCTTTGTTATCAGATGGGTCGGGCTCGGATCCACAGATATCAAAATAGAAGCAGTTGTCGGCCTGGGGATCGGAGGTGGGTGGTATCCCTTCTTCGGAAACTTCTTCTTCCTCCTCGTGCTCTAAGATAACCATATACATGTATAAAGATGTATGTCATGGAATGCTCATGAGGATGCAAAGGTAGCATAAACTTATTAGTTATGTCTTGAATACAACTTTCCTTCACGGAGTTCCGGGAACTTAGGGTTTCCGGAGTCAGTAAAGGAGTTCATGGAGCAGGGGGTTGGTTTTGGGTTTTGTGATCAAACAAGGTTCAAATCAAACCAAACTCTACCCATGGCTTCTAAATAATGTGAAAAGCTCACATAAAAAGTTTGGGGAATTTTGGACTAATTATTTAATTTCTAAAAATCCAGAACCATTGATTTAGGCTGTTTTAAATATCCTAAAATTCCCTACTTGATCTAAAAATCATGAAACTATTTTTAATAAATTCTATGGAAAATAACAAACCTAGGAAAATTGGTCTCATAATTTTAGGATTTTTCTATCATTTTCTACAATTTTCCAAAGTTCTGCTGAAAAAGAAAAGGGAAAAAGAGCAACAGTACTGGGCCGATTCCAGGTTCAGCGGCCCAAGCCCAGGCGGTTTCGCGCGCGCGTCGCGCCCGCGAGGTGACTTTGCACAAAGGCCCTCGGCTTAACGGTTAAACCGACATAGGTCTGTTTACTATTGTTCTATGTCGCTGACAGATCACAAAAAGACCCTCGGGGTTCTATTAATTCGCAACACGAGGTCCTCGACGTCGGTCACTCACGGCCGCGCTCCGGCGAGCAGCAGACCGGCCGATTGAGGCAGCGGCTGAGCTCTCCGAGCGGAATACACGAAATTCAACCCCTAAGGAGCATTTCCCCTAACCTAATTGCACCGTTGGTGGCTCATAGAGCTCCGGCCACGATGGCCGTAAGCACCACGGCGGCATGAGCGTGTTCCCGGCGATAG
Source organism: Zea luxurians (assembly GCA_029449295.1). NCBI lineage: Eukaryota > Viridiplantae > Streptophyta > Magnoliopsida > Poales > Poaceae > Zea > Zea luxurians. Next base: position 71,996,106 of record JAOPSE010000013.1, on the reverse strand, counting down.
GCGCCGGTCTAGTTCAATCCAATGCTTCGGTAAGCATCACGGAGACATGGGAAAGCTTAAACGAGGGCGCAGAGGGCAGGAACGGACCTGTAGAGGGCTGACCACGGCGAGCTCTCAACACGGCGGCGGAAAACAGTTTTGGGGGCAACGCGAAATTCCGGCGAGACAGTGGGCGATTGGGTGCGGGAGCGGGTGCAAGAGTTAGCCAAATACATGGCGCAGCCGAGGGGGGGCTCAATTTATAGGCTCCGTGATCGGTGGCTCTCAATTTGCTCACGATGCGTTGGCGACCGGAGACGGGGAAGATGCACTGGCGCGCGGTTACGTGGCCTACGGCGTGGCAAGCTCATTATCACTGATGGGATGGCTTAAACGGACTACGGTGACACGGTGGACCAGCTTGGCCACGCGGCGGAGGACTGACGACCGGAGTTGGGGAAGAGATGAGAGCGGCGGGTGCGCTGGCAAGCCTACGGCGGCCTCCGGTGAGGGTGCGGTTGCCGCTTAACCCCCGCACGCCACCGAGGTAACTTTTGCCACGACAGCCAGGCACTTTACCGCGGCCAACGACGACCGGTCACGCCGCGGTGGCGTTCTTATCGCCGGCGGGCGTCCTGATCCATACGCGATATTAACTGATGACGATGAACAGTGCTCGGTTTCAGTAGCATCAACAAGTCTGACAGCCCGTGTTTAGCGCTGATTTACTCCAGATTTCACATAAGAACCTCATAAACTCTCAGTAGCAAAGTTGTAGAGTTATAAACCAGCTACAACTCAACTATAGGACTTGAACACATTTGAGCACTGGATCATACTTAGATTTGGGCTCAAAGTTCACCTCATAACACTGAAATCCTGAAATTCAGCTTCCACAATCTGACAGCCAAACTTTGATGGGGTTTTTCTCTAATTTCTTCATAACAACTATACTTGCTCCCTTTAGCAAAGTTGTTCTCCTATGATTAGGCTTCAACTTTGATGTGGTGACCTAGGGCAAAAACCCTATACTTTGTAAATTACAAAGCCCCAAACTTGAGCCCATTCACTGTTTTTCAGACTTAGAACAAAACTCAAGGGAGGTCCATTTTGCACTTTAGTCCAAAACTTAGGGTTTTGCTTTCAAGTCCACATTTTTGTGATCCAATAGACTTGAAACACTTGTTTGACTTGGTTTTTGCACTTTAGCCCAAAAGTGGACTAATTCTGCACTTAGGTCCCTAGGGTTTGGTTTTAGGGTTTCCCAGGGTTTTGATTAGGGTTTCTAATACCCCAGGGGTATAAATATGTTTCAACCTTATTGTTGGGGTTACTTTATGACTTTTACCCCAAAGCCTTTAGGTTTTCTCAACTGTTGTTAAGTTTTATCCCTTTAACCACTACTTAGGGTTAAGTCCTTAAACCAGGGTCCTATTTGTAAAACTTTAAAACAATACAACTTTTTTGAAATTTTTGCCTAGTGAATGCACCCTAGGTGTGTCAAACATATGCAATGCCCATGCTCATGATGCCATGCTCAAGTTTTAGTTATAGTAACACCAGGGGTGTTACACCGGCGCGGCCCCTTCCCCGGCGCGGGCGCGTCTCGGCGCGAGCGCGGCCCCTGCGCGGGCGCGGCTCAGCGCGGGCGCGGCCTCGGCGTGGGCGCGGCCTCGGCCCCCGGTGACGCGGCTTCGGCCCCTGCGCGCGGCCTCGACCCCCCCCTGCGCGAGGCCGTTCTAGCCCCGTTGCGCGGCATCCGACCCTCAGATTAGTTAGTTTCAAAATTAGTTTAATGAGTGCGTTGCGTCGCGCGCTTCATCGTGCGACGATTCAATTCAAGTTTGTATTTATCAATGTGTTGCATCACGCGCTTTGTCGCGCGACGATTCAATTTAAATTTGTGTTTATTAATGTGCTGCGTCGCGCGCTTCGTCGCGCGACGATTCTTTTAGTTTATATTCATTAAAGTGTTGTGTCGCGCGCTTCGTCGCGCGACGATCTATTTAAATTTTAGGTTGTTTAAGGTGCGATGTCGCGCGTCCAGACGCGCGATATTCCACTTTAAACTCATCTCTTTTGGCGTATGTCGTCGTGCGCTTCGTCGCGCGATGCTTAATGTCTCTTTTTAATTAGTGCAAGTGTCTCGTTGTGCGCTCTGTAGCGCGGCGAGTCGTTTACTTCTTAATTCAATCTAAATGTCGTGTCGTACATCTCGACGTGCGACCACTCCCTTTCAGTCATCTTCAATTGTTTATAATAATTAAATGTGGAACTTGACTTTACTTTATGCTAAAACGTAGTATCCAAATTAATTCCCTTTCATTAAGCGAGTAGTTTAATTTATAATCATGTAACGTGATCGTTTCTTGTAACACCCCTGGTGTTACTGTAACTAAAACTTGAGCATAACATCATAAACATTGGCATTGCATATGTAAAAATTTCAAACAAGTGTATTGTTTTTAGTATTTTACAAATAGGACCCTGGCTAGGGAACTTAACCCTAAAAAGGGATTTAAGGGGTAAAACCTAGCTCAATTTGAGAAAACCTAAAAACTTTAAGGGAAAAGGTCACAAAATGGTCCCAAGAATGAACTTGAATTATTTTTATACCCCTGGGATATCAAAAATCCCCATTTGAACCCTGGAAAGCCCTAAAACAAAAACCTAGGGACCTATGTGCAAAATTAGTCCATTTTTGGACTAAAGTGCAAAAACCAGGTCAAATAAATATTTGAAGTCATTTGGTTCACAAATGTGTGGACTTGTAAGCCAAACATTGGATTTTGGACTTAATTGCAAAATGGACCTCAATTAGGTTCTATTCTAAGTCTGAATTTCAGTAATATTGGCTCAACTTTGGAGCCTTGTATCTTTCAGAATATAGGTTTTTTGCCCTAGGGCATCACATCAAAGTTGTAGAGCAATGAAAGGAGAACAATATTGCTTAAGGGTGCAAGCTATGTTCTTGTGAGAAATATGGAGATAATCAAGCCAGAAATCTTGCTGTCAGGCTGTTTTGATCTGAAATTCAGAATAGCAGAAGACTGACATCAACTTCCAGCTCAAATCTGAGCATGCTCCAGTGCTCAACTCAGTTTGATCCCTATAGTCGAATTATAGCTGGTTAGTAACTCTACAACTTTACTATAGATCACTTGGTGAGTTGCCATTTGAAATTAAGAGAAAATGTGACCAAAACTTGCTCTGTCAGTCCATTAGAGTGACCATCGCCATGGTACAGTGCCTGGTAAACTGAAGAAGATCCCACCCTTGCTCGTCGCCGTAGCCCGTCACCGTCGATCGCCGCTCACCGTGATTCGTGCTCAGTGGTCACCAGATAAGTTTAGCACGGTAAAGGTCCTCGCCGCCGGTGAGCTGGACTCCACTCCGGCTAACCGCAGTTCATCTTTCCTTGCTCACCGCCGTCGGTAAAGAAACTCACCGCCGTTGAGCCACCGCCATCGTCCGCCGCGTGTCCAGGCGCTTTACCACGTCGCGGATAGTCACGTTAAGGTCGTCCGGTGATCACCGGTGAGGCCGCCACGGTAGAAGCCACCTAGCGCCTGCGTCAGTACCTATCTTTTCCACGACCGCCGCGTGTAATCACTCGATTCACCGGCCACCGCCCCCGAAGTCTATAAATTGAGTGCACCTTCGTCTTCATTATGTATTCAAGCAGCTAGAGGATCCACCTACACCCCAAACCCCCCACCAGAGTACTCGAATTTGGGATTTTCCCCAAACGAGTCGAAGAACATCGTGAACTCCAGCTCTCCGTGGCCAGCGCAAATCAGGTCCAATCCTGTCGTTGTTAGTGTTGTTTGTACATTCTCATATGTCCGCGATGCTCACTGACCCACTTAATTGAATTATATTGCCACCAATCACCGGGAACACCTTCACCCATCCACAACATTCTCGGTTCACGCAGACAGAGCTTAATAGGTCGCCATTCGTGCAATTATGTCGGGGAAAACCCTCTCTGGTCTCGAATTTGGTTTAATCCAAAGCTGGGCACTAGTCCTTGCCCCAATCGGCCGGCACAGACAGCTCGCCGGAGCTCGGCCGTGCTCCACGCCGTCGGGGACCGCGAAACGTAAAGGAATAGAACTTGAGGGACTTTCTTGCAAAGTGTCAGTGACTCTGTTAAACAGTGAGAGAACCCGTTCGTAGATAGTGAAAACCCCGAGGCCTTTCCTGTAAAGTTGCCAACACGGGCACGCGCGCGGGCGCGTTTTGCCCTGGACCTGGGTCGTCTGGGCCAGAACCGGCCCAGCACTATTTGATCTTTTTCTTTTTCTTTTTCCAAAAGACTTTGGAAATCTGTTAAAAATTATAGAAAAATCCTAAAATTGTGAAACCAATTTTCCTAGGCTCATTATTTTCCCTAGAATTTAATAAAAATAGTTTCATGATTTTTAGTTTAAATAGGGAATTTTAGGGCATTTAAAATAGTTTAATGAAATAGTTCTGGAATTTTAGAGAATTAGTAGTAATGCCAAAAATGTTCAAAAATTTTATATGAACTTCCCTCATTATTTAGAAGCCTTGGGTAGAATTTGGATTGATTTGGACATTGTTTGATACTTAGAACCCAAAAACACACCCCCTGCCCTATGAACTCCTTTACTGACTCTGGAAACCCTAAGTTCTCGGAGTTCCATGAAGGAAAGTTGTATTCAAGACTTAGATAATAAATTTATATTATCTTTGCACTCTCATGAGCATTACATGGCATCCATTCTTATATTTATCTATATGGTTATAATTAGAACACGAGGAAGAAGTGGAAGTCACTGAAGAACAAGTGTCCTTCGGACTAACAAATGCTCCTGCCCATTTCACTTATTTGATGAACTCGGTGTTCATGCCCGAGTTGGACAAGTTCGTGGTGGTCTTCATCGATGATATCTTGATATATTCTAAAAATGGAGAGGAGCATGCTCAGCATTTATGGATTGTATTGACGCGCCTAAGGGAACATCAGCTGTATGCCAAGTTCAGCAAGTGCGCGTTCTGGCTGGAGGAAATTCAATTTTTGGGGCACGTGTTATCTGCCAAAGGAATTGCGGTAGATCCTAGCAAGGTCAAGGATATTCTGGAGTGGAAACCCCCTACCACTGTTCATCAAGTCCGGAGTTTTCTTGGACTAGCTGGGTATTATCGCAGATTCATACCAGATTTTTCTAAGCTTGTGAAGCCAATCACAAGTTTATTGAAAAATGATAGTAAATTTAATTGGTCTTCCAAGTGTGAAGAAGCCTTTGAACAATTGAAGACATTATTAACCACTGCTCCGGTATTGGCTCAACCGGACATCACCAAACCCTTTGACGCATATTGTGATGCCTCAGGCAGTGGACTCGGCTGTGTATTAATGCAAGAAGGCTGAGTAATTGCATACGCTTCCAGGCAGTTGCGCCGACATGAGGAGCATTACCCAACTCATGATCTGGAGCTAGCTGCTATGGTTCATGCCCTGAAGATCTGGCGTCATTATCTACTGGGTAATATTTGTCATATTTATACAGATCATAAAAGTTTGAAGTATATCTTCACCTAGTCAGAATTGAATATGAGACAAAGGCGATGGCTTGAGCTTATTAAGGACTATGAACTGGAAATTCATTATCACCCAGGCAAGGCCAATGTGGTGGCAAACGCACTTAGCCGTAAGGTTTCCTGCCAATGTCTTATGATGAAGAACTCTGACAATACATTATGTCAAGAGATGGAAAAGCTTAACCTGGGAATAGTTCAACATGGAACCCTGAATGAGCTAAAGCTTGAGTCAGTTCTCTTGCAAAAGATAATTGATGCTCAGAAGGATAATGAGGGTATGAAACACATTCATGAGAAGTTAAGGGCTGGAACAGCCAAATGTTTCAAAGAAGACGATCAAGGTGTGATATGGTTCAATAACCGCATAGTAGTGCCGAAGAATGAAGAACTCCGCCAACAAATCTTAGATGAAGTGCATCTTAGTCGCTATTCTATTCATCCGGGAAGCACTAAGATGTATCATGATCTAAAGCAGCACTACTGGTGGACGAAGATGAAAATTGAAATTGCATGCTATGTGGCTAAGTGTGACACTTGCAGACGTGTCAAAGCCATACACATGAAAACTGCTGGTCCATTACAATCTTTGCCGATCCCAATATGGAAATGGGAAGATATAAGTATGGAATTTATCATGGGATTGCCCAGGACCGCAAAAGGGTATGACTCTATCTGGGTTATTGTTGATCGGCTCACAAAAATTGCTCACTTTCTGCCAGTCAAGACATATTATCCGGTTCTTACCTATGCGGAATTATACATTGCTCGCATTCTCAGTTTGCATGGTATTCCAAAGACCATAGTGTCGGATCGTGGATCCCAATTTGTATCCAAATTCTGGGAAGAACTTCATAAGTCCCTGGGTACTAAGCTGCTCCACAGTTCGGCATATCATCCACAAACCAGTGGGCAAACTGAGAGGGTTAATCAAGTACTCGAAGATATGTTGCGAGCATGTGTTCTGGACTTCTCACCAAAATGGGATGAATGTTTGCCATTAGCGGAGTTTTCATATAATAATAGCTATCAAGAAAGTATCAAGATGGCACCTTTTGAAGCTTTATATGGACGACGGTGTCGAACTCCGCTAAATTGGTCTGAACCTGGAGAAAGGTATTTCTTTAGGCCTGATATTGTGAAGGAGGCCGAGGAAAAGGTTCAGAAAATTATTCATAATATGAAGAAAGCACAAGCTCGTCAGAAGGGTTATGCAGACAAACGGCGAATGCCCTTGTATTTTCATGAAGGAGACTATGTCTACTTGAAAGTTTCACCCATAAAGGGGGTATCGTGTTTCGGGGTTAAAGGGAAACTTGCACCCAGGTACATTGGTCCATTCCCGGTACTTGAGCAATGTGGACCAGTGGCGTATCGACTGCAGCTCCCCGAAATTCTGTCCGCTATCCATAATGTGTTCCATGTGTCGCAATTGAAGAAGTGTCTTCGGGTTCCTGATCGAACCATTGAAGTGACAGATGTTGTCCTGGAACCAGATTTAACATACTCGGAACATCCTATTCGAGTTCTGGATCAAAAGGACAGGGTCACCCAAAGAAAAACTCTCAAGTTCTATAAGGTACAATGGAACCAACATTCGGAAGAAGAGGCTACATGGGAAACTCAAGACTTTTTAGAGAAGAATTTCTCAGGCTTTCTAGCCTCATGTAATTTGTAAAGCATATTTAGTGTTGTAAAAAAAATGACCCCCACACCATCTCTGCCTTGTACCAGAAATAAGGAAATAAAAATGTGACACATTTCCTTTTCCATTACTCACCCTAGGGCTTTTAATCTCGGGACGAGATTCTTTTATGAGGGGAAGGATGTAACACCCCTGGTGTTACTGTAACTAAAACTTGAGCATAACATCATAAACATTGGCATTGCATATGTTTGATACACCTAGAGTGCATTCACTAGGTAAAAATTTCAAACAAGTGTATTGTTTTTAGTATTTTACAAATAGGACCCTGGCTAGGGAACTTAACCCTAAAAAGGGATTTAAGGGGTAAAACCTAGCTCAATTTGAGAAAACCTAAAAACTTTAAGGGAAAAGGTCACAAAATGGTCCCAAGAATGAACTTGAATTATTTTTATACCCCTAGGATATCAAAAATCCCCATTTGAACCCTGGAAAGCCCTAAAACAAAAACCTAGGGACCTATGTGCAAAATTAGTCCATTTTTGGACTAAAGTGCAAAAACCAGGTCAAATAAATATTTGAAGTCATTTGGTTCACAAATGTGTGGACTTGTAAGCCAAACATTGGATTTTGGACTTAATTGCAAAATGGACCTCAATTAGGTTCTATTCTAAGTCTGAATTTCAGTGATATTGGCTCAACTTTGGAGCCTTGTATCTTTCAGAATATAGGGTTTTTGCCCTAGGGCATCACATCAAAGTTGTAGATCAATGAAAGGAGAACAATATTGCTTAAGGGTGCAAGCTATGTTCTTGTGAGAAATATGGAGATAATCAAGCCAGAAATCTGGCTGTCAGGCTATTTTGATCTGAAATTCAGAATAGCAGAAGACTGACATCAACTTCCAGCTCAAATCTGAGCATGCTCCAGTGCTCAACTCAGTTTGATCCCTATAGTCGAATTATAGCTGGTTAGTAACTCTACAACTTTACTATAGATCACTTGGTGAGTTGCCATTTGAAATTAAGAGAAAATGTGACCAAAACTTGCTCTGTCAGTCCATTAGAGTGATCATCGTCATGGTACAGTGCCTGGTAAACTGAAGAAGATCCCACCCTTGCTCGTCGCCGGTAGCCCGTCGCCGTCGATCGCCGCTCGCCGTGATTCGTGCTCAGTGGTCACCAGATAAGTTTGGCACGGTAAAGGTCCTCGCCGCCGGTGAGCTGGACTCCACTCCGGCTAACCGCAGTTCATCTCCCCTTGCTCACCACCGTCGGTAAAGAAACTCACCGCCGTTGAGCCACCGCCATCGTCCGCCGCGTGTCCAGGCGCTTTACCACATCGCGGATAGTCACGTTAAGGTCGTCCGGTGATCACCGGTGAGGCCGCCACGGTAGAAGCCACCTAGCGCCTGCGTCAGTACCTATCTTTTCCACGACCGCCGCGCGTAATCACTCGATTCACCGGCCACCGCCCCCGGAGTCTATAAATTGAGTGCATGTCGTCTTCATTATGTATTCAAGCAGCTAGAGGATCCACCTACACCCCAAACCCCCCACCAGAGTACTCGAATTTGGGATTTTCCCCAAACGAGTCGAAGAACACCGTGAACTCCAGCTCTCCGTGGCCAGCGCAAATCAGGTCCAATCTTGTCGTTGTTAGTGTTGTTCGTACATTCTCATATGTCTGCGATGCTCACTGACCCACTTAATTGAATTATATCGCCACCAATCACCGGGAACACCTTCACCCATCCGCAACATTCTCGGTTCACGCAGACAAAGCTTAATAGGTCGCCATTCGTGCAATTATGTTGGGGAAAATCCTCTCTGGGTCTCGAATTTGGTTTAATCCAAAGCTGGGCACTAGTCCTTGCACCAATCGGCTGGCACAGACAGCTCGCCGGAGCTCGGCCGTGCTCCACGCCGTCGGGGACCGCGAAACATAAAGGAATAGAACTCGAGGGACTTTCTTACAAAGTGTCAGTAACTCTGTTAAACAGTGAGAGAACCCGTTCGCAGATTGTGAAAACCCCGAGGCCTTTCCTGTAAAGTTGCCAGCGCGGGCACGTTTTGCCCTGGACCTGGGCCGTCTGGGCCAGAACCGGCCCAACACTATTTGATCTTTTTCTTTTTCTTTTTCCAAAAGAATTTGGAAATCTGTTAAAAATTATAGAAAAATCCTAAAATTGTGAAACCAATTTTCCTAGGCTCATTATTTTCCCTAGAATTTAATAAAAATAGTTTCATGATTTTTAGTTTAAACAGGGAATTTTAGGGCATTTAAAATAGTTTAATGAAATAGTTCTGGAATTTTAGAGAATTAGTAGTAATGCCAAAAATGTTCAAAAATTTTATATGAACTTCCCTCATTATTTAGAAGCCTTGGGTAGAATTTGGATTGATTTGGACATTGTTTGGTACTTAGAACCCAAAAACACACCCCCTGCCCTATGAACTCCTTTACTGACTCCGGAAACCCTAAGTTCTCGGAGTTCCGTGAAGGAAAGTTGTATTCAAGACTTAGATAATAAATTTATATTATCTTTGCACTCTCATGAGCATTACATGGCATCCATTCTTATATATATATCTATATGGTTATAATTAGAACACGAGGAAGAAGTGGAAGTCACTGAAGAACAAACACCACCACCTTTGGAAACACAGGCTGAGAACTGTTTCTACTTCGACATTTGTGGATCTGAGCCTGACTCACCCATAAACAAAGGCAAGCCCCGGTGCATTTGCCACCTCCTTGATGTTTTTAAAACCTTTCTCACTTGCTTGATGCATTAGGTGATAGGAGTTGATTGATTAAACAATTCCTGCATTACCTTCCTTGAATTTGATTACCTTCCTTGAAACCCTGTTTTTATAAAAAGGTTTTACTATGCTTAGTATTGCTCTAGAAAAGCAAAAGGAATTACAAAAGATGTTTGGCAAAGTGGGAGGGTTGTTTTCAAAATAAAACTTGATGGTGAATCTATCAAAGGCCTTCATGGATTCAACATCAGAAAAGATGTACCTCTGCCAGGTACCAAGCTTTGGGTTTTAAATGATTAAGCTGAGACCGGGCGGGTGACTTGCACGAGAAGAGAGTCTCGGTGTAGTGTCTCCGTCTGAGTCGATTAAGGACCTTGTCGATGTAGGCTTGATGATCGAGGACCCTTTAACTGGTCACATGCCTCGTCATGGGTAAGCTTTGCCTCGGGCAGACTAAGGCCAGAATAAGATAACACGAAATGGGCGTGGAGCGGTGGCGAGAGTAGCGTGTACCCTCCATGGCAAGAGGCTGGACGGTGGTGTATCTGTGCTCTCGGTTTGCGTGAACCTGATCTGGTCTTAAGAACCCCGGTGGCGGGTTGACATATGCAAGGGTTAAGTGCTACATATGTCGTGTGATTGGAGATCCTCAGCTGAGTATAATCGATTCGGATCGCCGTACCTTCGCGGTTATGAAGACTTGGTCACTGACTTACACGTAGCAATCTAGTGAAGATGAAGGTTTGATAAGAAATTGGCTAGTGCAGGTCAAGTGAATGAACTAGGGTAGAAAGAACTCTAGCTGTAGGTAATTTTACTTAACCTGACAATAAAATTGGATTTTAAGGATCCACTTTAGTAAGCAATTCTGCAAACAGAGTCTTTGATTATTGAAAAGCCTTACCTTGACTCCCATATAACCAGCATACCCTTGAGAGTCTTTTCTTTAGTCGGGTAAGACTTGCTGAGTAATTCCATACTCAGGGTTTATTCCCCCGTTGTTTTTAGGTGAGGAGACAACAAACTTTTGTTGTTTTTGTACCAAGGTGGTGAAAAATGAAGACAATCAAGAATGAAGCGGGAGGACCGAGTCCTCCTTAAAAACTTTTATGTAAAGAACTTAATGGGAGGAGTTTTTGCCTCCCGGGTATTGTAATAATACTTTTCAGCACTCGCTTTACGCTCTGGTCTGTAATAAATGACTTACCTTTACTTTTTAAATAAATGTAAGTTTATGTAATCACTTCCGCATTTCCGCACCTCCGATGAACATATTGTCTGTCAGACGGGTGAAACGTTCCTGGTAAGGTAAGAGAAAAGATACCAAACTTGTCAAGTGATTCAGGAACATCTACAGGGTTGTCTGATGTCTATTGGACAAGGACAACTGTAGGTGGGCCTAATGACTTGGGAGGTTCCGTCACATTTCTCGACTGTCTTTTTTCTCTTTCTCTCTTAGCCTTAATTGCGAGCCCGCGTGGAATGTCTGTTTATTTACTGCATTCTATTGTATGGTGTACTGTTCGTTTGTATTAAATGTGTGGATGTATGTATGTTTGCGCTCGCATAGAGGACGATCTGGTTAAAGAGCCCAAAGAACTCGCAGGAGAAGCCCCTGAGCAGCAGTCGGTTGGTGGAGGCAAGTGTCCATTGACCCATCTCTGTCCTATACATACTTTAATTCACCTCCTCCATTTCACATTTTGTCGGGGACCATAATTAGGGGTACCCTCAAGACGCCTAATTCTCAGCTGGTAACCCCCATCAGCATAAAGCTGCAAAGGCCTGATGGGTTTGATTAAGTCAGGGATCAGTCCATACGAGTGACTTGACCACACCACGCCCGAGCCTAGCCTCGGGCGAGGGCAGCCGACCCTAAGATGACTCCGTCTCGTCTGAGGTCTCCTCTTTCACGGCAGACGCATCTCCGGCTCGCCCTAGGCCCCGCCTCCGATAAGGAGAAACCCTGACTAAATCACCGCGCCAACCGACCGAGTCACCGGGGCGTTTAACGCAAAAGGTAAGACCAACGGGCGACCGAACTCCGCTCCGCCCGACCCAGGGCTCGGACTCGGGCTAAGGCCCCGGAAGACGGCGAACTCCGCTCCGCCCGACCCAGGGCTCGGACTCAGGCTAAGGCCTCGGAAGACGGCGAACTCCGCTCCGCCCGACCCAGGGCTCGGACTCGGGCTAAGGCCCCAGAAGACGGCGACCTCCGCCTCGCCCGACCCAGGGCTCGGACTCCGCCTCGGCCTCTGCCGAATAATCTCCGCCTCGCCCGACCCAGGGCTCGGACTCTGTCTCTGTCTTGCAGGACGGACTCGGCCTCGGCCTCGGAGGAGCCTCCACGACGCCCGACCTAGGATACGAGACCGCCACGTCAACAGGAAGCGTCATCATCACCCTGCCCTGAGCCGACTCGGGTCGCAGAGAACAAGACCGGCGTCCCATCTGGCCAGCTATGCCAGATAGGCCATGATGGCGCCCCGCTAGATCATGACGACGGCGGCTCCCAGCTCCCTTACGAAAGCAGGAGAACGTCAGCAAGGACCCAGCCACCTCGACAGCTGTCCTCCCGTCCGGCTCCGTTACTCCTCCAACAGCCACGACGCCACACCAACAGGGTGCCACGATCTCTCCGGCTGCCACCTGGGCATGTACATAGGGCGCTAGCTCTCCCTCGCTAGACACGTAGCACCTTGCTACACCCCCGTCTTGTACACCTGGACCCTCTCCTTACGACTATAAAAGGAAGGGCCAGGGCCTTCTTAGAGAAGGTTGGCCTCACGGGGACGAAAGGCAGGGGCAGGCGCTCTCTCGGGGCCGCTCTCTCCCTTCACCTCGTGCGGACGCTTGTAACCCCCTACTGCAAGCGCACCCGACCTGGGCGCGGGACGAACACGAAGGCCGCGGGAATTTCTCCGACTCCCTCACGACCCGGCTCCGGCCACCGACTCTCTCTCTCTCTCTGTTCCCCCCTTCGCGCTCGCTCCACGCGCTCGACCCATCTGGGCTGGGGCACGCGGCACTCTCACTCGTCGGCTCGAGGACCCCCCGGTCTCGGAACGCCGACAGTTGGCGCGCCAGGTAGGGGCACGCTGCGTGTTGACGTTCGATTTCCCGTCAAGCTCCAGATGGGCAGTCTCCAACAACCTCTTCAACCCGGGACGGTGCTCCGTTTCGGGAACCTCGAGTTCATGTCTCTCGATGGCGACTACGACATGATACTCCTTCCACCGCCGCGCGACGACGACATTGGTGGCGGACAGCCCGCCCGCCGGCGGCGGAATCGACGACGTCTTTCCCGCGTTGGGGAAGGACAACATTCGAGCTCGCCTCATCCTCTCCCTCGCCATCGGAGGAGGAGGAGGAGGGGCAACCGGGGCCGAGCGGGAGGCCGCGCTCCGACGGCTGTCGAGCAAATCGACATCCCCGGCGCCCCAGCGGAGGACACGCCAAGCGTCGCCCTCGCGTTCGAGGCAAACGCGAGCGCCATCCCCCCGCAACACGTCGACCCCGAGCAGGTGGACGACGCCAGCACGCTCACGGAGGGCCTGCAGGACGTCGCCCTCGTACCCAAGACGACGGCGCGGTCAGCTCCCGACACGACTTCATCGCTCCTCGTCGACGAAAAGGTACCGACTGCTCCCCATCTTTCGTTATTTCGACTCGGCCTCAGCCCGCCTGGCGACCTCGCTTTGGCGGGCGCTCACATTGAGGCGAGTGCAACCTCTCTGGGGTTTCGTGTGCGGTCGCCTTGGGACCGATTGACGGATGTCTCGACCTACGGACCCTCTGGGTCCGAGGAAGATGACGACCCCAGCATCTGCTGGGATTTCTTCGGATCTGGCAACCCTAGTGCCATGCGGGACTTCATGACCGCGTGTGACTACTGCCTCTCCGACTGTTCCGACGGCAGCCGCAGCCTTGGCGACAAGGACTGCGGCCCGAGTCGCGAATGTTTCCACATCGAGCTAGGGGATCCCTCCGGAGGCGGCTGTCTCGGCATGCCGGAGGATGGTGATCCCCCTAGGCCAGCGCCTCGCGCCGACATCCCGCGGGAGCTAGCTGTGGTCCCCGTTCCGGCGGGGGGTCACGACCCACAGCTCGAGCAAGTCCGCGGGGCGCAGGCCGGGTTCGATGAAGGAGCAGGAGCGCTCGAGGCAATCCGCCAGAACATCGGGCAGGTATGGGCGAGCCAACCCCCGGCCGGAGGAATACGTCACCTGCCCCAAGGTCTCCAGCACCGCATCGCCAACGATGCCAGGGACAAACCGCCACCCGCATCCGGCGGGACTGGCCAGGACCTGGTCGCTGCAGCAATGCTCCTCCGCGCGATGCCGGAGTCATCAACCACCGAGGGTCGGCGAATCCAGGGAGAACTCAAGCATCTCCTGGAAGGCGCTGCGGCCCGGCGGGCCGAGAGCTCTGCCTCCCGCAGGCAGGGATACCCCTCGGAACCTCGTGCCGCGACTTCCCGACTCACGCGGGAAGCCTCGGCCTTCACCGGGCGCACGCGCACCACCGCGCCTGCGGCCCCGGGCCACCTCGGCGTCGAGCACCCTCATCGCGACCGTCGGGCACGCCTCGACGAAAGGGTGCGCCGAGGCTACCACCCCAGGCGTGGGGGACGTTACGACAGCGGGGAGGATCGAAGTCCCTCGCCCGAACCACCCGGTCCGCAGGTCTTTAGCCGAGCCATTCGGCGGGCGCCGTTTCCGCCCCGATTCCGACCCCCGACTACTATCACGAAGTACTCGGGGGAAACGAGACCGGAATTGTGGCTTGCGGACTACCGCCTGGCCTGTCAGCTGGGTGGGACGGACGATGACAACCTCATCATCCGAAACCTCCCCCTGTTTCTCTCCGACACCGCTCGTGCCTGGTTGGAGCACCTGCCCCCAGGGCAGATTTCCAACTGGGAGGATCTGGTCCAGGTTTTCGCCGGGAACTTCCAGGGCACGTACGTGCGCCCCGGGAATTCCTTGGACCTCCGAAGCTGTCGGCAACTGCCGGGAGAGTCCCTTCGGGACTACATCCGGCGGTTCTCGAAGCAGCGCACCGAGCTGCCCAACATCACCGACTCCGATGTCATCGGCGCGTTCCTCGCCGGCACCACCTGCCGCGACCTGGTGAGCAAGCTGGGTCGCAAGACCCCCACCAGGGCAAGCGAGCTGATGGACATCGCCACCAAGTTCGCCTCCGGCCAGGAGGCGGTAGAGGCCATCTTCCGAAAGGACAAGCAGCCCCAGGGCCGCCCGTCGGAAGATGCTCCCGAGGCGTCTACTCCGCGCGGCGCCAAGAAGAGAGGCAGGAGGAAGTCGCAAGCGAAACGCGACGTTCCCGATGCAGACCTTGTCGCCGCCGCCGAGCGCAAGAACCCTCGGAAGCCCCCCGGAGGTGCTAACCTCTTCGACAAGGCACTCAAGGAGACGTGCCCCTACCATCAGGGGCCCGTCAAGCACACCCTCGAAGAGTGCGTCATGCTTCGGCGTCACTTCCATCGGGCCGGGCCACCCGCAGAGGGTGGCAAGGCTCACGACGACGACAAAAGGGAGGATCGCCAAGCAGGAGAGTTCCCAGAGGTCCGCGATTGCTTCATGATCTACGGAGGGCATGCGGCAAACGCCTCGGCTCGGCATCGTAAGCAAGAGCGTCGGGAGGTCTGCTCAGTGAAGGTGGCGGCGCCAGTCTATCTAGACTGGTCCGACAAGCCCATCACCTTCGACCGAGACAACCACCCCGACCATGTGCCGAGCCTGGGGAAGTACCCGCTCGTCGTCGATCCCGTCATCGGCGACGTCAGGCTCACCAAGGTCCTGATGGATGGAGGCAGCTGCCTCAACATCATCTACGCCGAGACCCTCCGGCTCCTGCGCGTCGACCTGTCATCTGTCCGAGCAGGCGCTGCGCCCTTCCACGGGATCATCCCCGGGAAGCGCGTCCAGCCCCTCGGACAGCTCGACCTCCCTGTCTGCTTCGGAACACCCTCCAACTTCCGAAGGGAGACTTTAACGTTCGAGGTGGTCGGGTTCCGAGGGACCTACCACGCAGTGTTGGGAAGGCCATGCTACGCGAAGTTCATGGCCATCCCCAACTACACCTACCTAAAGCTCAAGATGTCGGGCCCCAACGGGGTCATCACCGTCGGCCCCACGTACAAACACGCCTTCGAATGCGATGTGGAGTGCGTGGAGTACGCCGAGGCCCTCGCCGAGTCCGAGGCCCTCATTGCCGACCTGGAAAGCCTCTCCCGAGAGGTGCCGGACGTAAAGCGGCATGCCGGCAACTTCGAGCCAGCGGAGACGGTTAAGGCCGTCCCTCTCGACCCCAGTGGCGACACCTCCAAGCAGATCCGGATCGGTTCCGGGCTCGACCCCAAATAGGAAGCAGTGCTCGTCGACTTTCTCCGCGCAAACGCCGACGTTTTCGCGTGGAGTCCCTCGGACATGCCCGGCATACCGAGGGAAGTCGCCGAGCACTCGCTGGATATTCGGGCTGGGGCCCGACCGGTCAGACAACCTCTGCGCCGATTCGACGAGGAAAGGCGCAGGGTGATAGGCGAGGAGGTCCACAAGCTGATGGCAGCAGGGTTTATCAAAGAGGTATTCCATCCCGAATGGCTTGCCAACCCTGTGCTTGTGAGGAAAAAAGGGGGAAAGTGGCGGATGTGTGTAGACTACACTGGTCTCAACAAAGCATGTCCGAAGGTCCCCTACCCTCTACCTCGCATCGATCAGATCGTGGACTCCACTGCAGGGTGCGAAACCCTGTCCTTCCTCGATGCTTACTCAGGGTATCATCAAATCAAGATGAAAGAGTCCGACCAGCTCGTGACTTCTTTCATCACGCCCTTCGACATGTACTGTTACATCACAATGCCGTTCGGTTTGAGGAACGCGGGTGCAACGTACCAGCGGTGCATGAACCATGTGTTCGGTGAACACATTGGTCGCACGGTCGAGGCCTACGTCGATGACATCGTAGTCAAGACGAGGAAAGCCTCCGACCTTCTCTCCGACCTCGAACTGACATTCCGGTGTCTCAAGGCGAAGGGCGTCAAGCTCAATCCCGAGAAGTGCGTCTTCGGGGTGCCCCGAGGCATGCTCTTGGGGTTCATCGTCTCCGAGCGGGGCATCGAAGCCAACCCGGAGAAGATCGCAGCGATCACAAACATGGGGCCCATCAAAGACTTAAAAGGCGTACAGAGGGTCATGGGATGCCTCGCGGCCTTGAGCCGTTTCATCTCGCGCCTCGGCGAAAGAGGCCTGCCCCTGTACCGCCTCTTAAGAAAGGCCGAGTGCTTCACTTGGACTCCCGAGGCCGAGGAAGCCCTCGGGAACCTGAAGGCGCTCCTCACCAAGGCGCCCATCTTGGTACCCCCAGCTGATGGAGAAACCCTCCTGGTCTACGTCGCCGCAACCACTCAGGTGGTCAGCGCCGCGATCGTAGTCGAAAGGCAGGAAGAGGGGCATGCTTTGCCCGTTCAGAGGCCAGTCTACTTCGTCAGCGAAGTGCTGTCCGAGACCAAGATCCGCTACCCACAAGTCCAGAAGCTGCTATATGCAGTGATCCTGACGAGGCGAAAGCTGCGACATTACTTCGAGTCTCATCCGGTGACTGTGGTGTCATCCTTCCCCCTGGGGGAGATCATCCGGTGCCGAGAAGCCTCGGGACGGATCGCGAAGTGGGCGGTGGAAATCATGGGCGAGGCAATCTCGTTCGCCCCTCGGAAGGCCATCAAGTCCTAGGTACTGGCGGATTTCGTAGCCGAATGGGTCGATACCCAGTTGCCAACGGCTCCGATCCAGCCAGAGCTCTGGACCATGTTTTTTGACGGGTCGCTGATGAAGACGGGAGCTGGCGCGGGCCTGCTTTTCGTCTCGCCCCTCGGAAAACACCTGCGCTATGTGCTCCGCCTCCATTTCCCGGCGTCCAACAATGTGGCTGAGTACGAGGCCCTGATCAACGGGTTGCGAATCGCCATCGAACTAGGGGTTCGACGCCTCGACGCGCGCGGCGACTCGCAGCTCGTCATCGACCAAGTCATGAAGAACTCCCACTGCCGCGACCCGAAGATGGAGGCTTACTGTGAAGAGGTTCGACGCCTGGAAGACAAGTTCTACGGGCTCGAGCTTAACCACATCGCCCGGCGCTACAACGAGACTGCGGACGAGCTGGCGAAGATAGCCTCGGGGCGAATGACGGTTCCCCCTGACGTCTTCGCCCGGGATCTGCACCAACCCTCCGTCAAGATAGGCGACGCGCCCGAGCCCGAGGCACCCTCGGCCTCGCCCGAGGTAACCTCGGCCCAGCCCGAGCCATCCTCGGCTCAACCCGAGGAACCCTCGGAGCCCGAGGGCGAAGCGCTGCACATCGAGGAGGAGCAGAACGGGGTCGCGCCAGATCAAGACTGGAGAACCCCGTACCTGCAATATCTCCGCCGAGGAGAACTGCCCCTCGACCGAGCTGAGGCTCGGCGGGTAGCGCGACGCGCGAAATCGTTCGTCCTGCTGGGCGATGAGCAGGAGCTCTACCACCGCAGCCCCTCGGGCATCCTCCAGCGATGCATCTCCATCGCCGAGGGTCAGGACCTCCTGCAGGAAATACACTCGGGGGCTTGCGGTCATCATGCAGCACCTCGAACCCTCGTTGGGAATGCTTTCCGCCAAGGCTTCTACTGGCCAACGGCGGTGGCTGACGCCACTAGGATTGTCCGCGCCTGCGAAGGGTGCCAATTCTATGCGAAGCAGACCCACCTGCCCGCTCAGGCTCTGCAGACGATACCCATCACCTGGCCCTTCGCTGTGTGGGGTCTGGACCTCGTTGGCCCACTGCAGAAGGCGCCCGGGGGCTACACGCACCTGCTGGTCGCCATCGACAAATTCTCCAAGTGGATCGAGGTCCGACCCCTAAACAGCATCAGGTCCGAGCAGGCGGTGGCGTTCTTCACCAACATCATCCATCGCTTCGGGGTCCCGAACTCCATCATCACCGACAATGGCACCCAGTTCACTGGCAAAAAATTCTTGGATTTTTGCGAGGATCACAACATCCGGGTGGACTGGGCCGCCGTAGCTCACCCCATGTCGAATGGGCAAGTGGAACGTGCCAATGGCATGATTCTACAAGGGCTCAAGCCTCGGATCTACAACGACCTCAACAAATTCGGCAAGCGATGGATGAGGGAACTCCCCTCGGTGGTTTGGAGCCTGAGGACGACTCCAAGCCGAGCCACGGGTTTCACGCCGTTCTTCCTGGTCTACGGGGCCGGGGCAATCCTGCCCACGGACCTGGAATACGGCTCCCCGAGGACGAAGGCCTACAACGAAGAAAGCAACCAAGCCAGCCGAGAAGACTCGCTGGACCAGCTGGACGAGGCTCGGGACAGGGCCTTACTACACTCGGCACGGTATCAGCAGTCCCTGCGACGCTACCACGCCCGAGGGGTCCGACCCCGAGATCTCCAGGTGGGCGATCTGGTGCTTCGGCTGCGGCAAGACGCCCGAGGGAGGCATAAGCTAACGCCCCCCTGGGAGGGGCCGTTCATCATCGCCAAAGTTCTGAAGCCCGGAACGTACAAGCTGGCCAACAGTCAAGGCGAGGTCTACGGCAACGCTTGGAACATCCAACAGCTACGTCGCTTCTATCCTTAAGATGTTTCCAAGTTGTTCATATACCCCGTACCTGCGCAAAGTTTAGTCAACAAGGAAGGGTCGGCCTCGCCTCGGCAGAGCCCGACCCTCCCTCGGGGGCTAAAAGGGGGTTAACCCCTCTGCGTCAAAATTTTCCTCGAACAAAAAACCTCTTTCACCAGAACATCTTTCGTGCTTTTTGACTACTTCGGAAAGTGGGTCCTGGAAACGACGGGGTACACGTAAGCAGTCAAGGCTGACCGAGCCGAGGGACTCCTACGCCTCCGGGATACGGATACCTCACTCATCACCTTCTGCGATAAGTAACTCGCGCTCGGATAAAGTGACTCCGCGGATCGAATGAGTCTTTACGTACGGAAGCTCTTCTGTTGAAGCGGGTTCTTCGAGCCTTCTCGACTGAGTCAGTGACAGGGCCTCATGGATGGGTAAAAGTACGCGTAAGCGGCGAGGCCGACCGAGCCGAGGGACTCCCACGCCTCCGGGATACGGATACCTCACTCATCACCTCCCGCGAGAAGCAACTCTTGCTCGCACTAGCATCCCTGCTACCGACAAAAAGTCCAGATACTCGAAACAAGAGGAAAAGAGACACAGCTTTATAACGCAACAAGGGTGTGTGTTCCGGCCTCAACGGCCGCACAAGGCCCACGCTACAAGACGACTTGACCCTGCAGGCGCGGATCTTGACGATGGAAGAGGGCGACGACACCCTCGGCATCAACAGCACCTTCGGCAAGGCCCGACCTAGCCTCGGGCGGCGACGCGGTCCGAGGGCCTCCGATCCGAGGGACGACGTCGTCACCGCGCTTGAGCAATCTCCGCCAGAGACTTCCCCGAGAACCCGGCCCGAGCGGATGGCTCGGCTGGCCACCTCCGGGGCCTCGGCCGACCACCTTCCGAGGGCGCCAGCACGGTCCAAGGCCTCGGCTAATCAGCTCCGACGCCGATCCTGCCGACAGACAACTCGGCTAGGCCCCGGCCAACCAGGTTTCATTTCCGAGCTAACAACGCCTCTGCTTGTGCTGATATCGCTACCCCTGGCCTCGGCTCGTCGAAGAGCGGCCGAGGGGTTTCTTTAACTAAGCTAGAGGAGCCTCGGACAACAGGTCCGGCCGAGCCGAGGGATTCCTACGCCTCCGGGATACGGATACCTCACTCGTCACCTGGACACGGGGCGACTCATGCTTGGTGAAGCGATTCAGACAATCGACAGGCAAGTCTTATTGCTCAGAAATGAGGAAAAAACACGGCTTTGTGCCGGAGCTACATACATGTTCAGGCCCCGAAAGCCGAAAATGAACAAAAAACCCGGCACCCGAAGTGCCACTACGAACGGAACTCCGGTTCCCCCCCCCCCCCCCGCAGGTACGAACAACCCCACTCGATAGGGGCGGGCCTGCGGGGCAGCGGAAAGACTCTCACCCCCCGAGGACGAGAGCCAGCCATTCAGGCCGGGAGACGGAGACCCAGGGCTACTGACGGAATTGGCAATCTCATCAGTAGAGAAGCCAGTTCCGTCCGCCGACACCTCGGGACCCCCCACTTCCGGCATGGCTAGAGGAAGTCTCCGTGATGCTGGAGGATGCCGTTCTCACCCCAGGAACACGGGGAAGAAGAGGGCAACCGACCCACACGGAGACAGCTCCCTGGCTCGCCTCGTCCTCCCTCTTGGCCTGGTGATGAAAATCCTTGAGGCCGAGGGAGGGGCAGAGACCGCAGCCCGGCTCGCTTTCCCCCACCATCAAGCCGGAGGTCGCCCTCTTGGGCGATCGCCGGTGGAGGGGTGCAGCCGGGCTGCATGATGAAAATCCTTGAAGCCAAACGATGGCTGAAAGGTACCAACTCCCACAGAGTTGCGTCCCTCCGGCGATGGAGCGAAAAGACGGCGGTCTCCCCCATCCGGGGGCTCGGAAGATGGAAAGACACAATGCATAAGGGAGGTAGGAGACATGGTCGCCTCACGAAGAGGGTCGCCCTCCTTTTAAAGGCAACTCCCCCTGCTTGCGCCCTCAACCGTCACGGGCGGAGTCTTCTCCAACACGCCTCCAAAGTCCTCCCCTGCGACACGGGGGCTGGGGCCCGCCTGTCATGCGGACCGGCTCCAAGCAGAAAAAGCCGAACCGCCGCGCACGACGCACGCAACCGCCCAGCGGTTACAAGCAACCCTCCACTTTTGCCCAGACCAACGGGCAAAAGGGGCGAGCGGCCATGCAGGCGGCATGCAACCGCGCCAAGTGGACGCGCCTCTCCGACTCCTGACAGGCCAGCGCGACGGCTCAAGCCCACGCGTCGTTCAACTGGCGCGCCGGGCGCTGCATGCGAACCGCCGCGCCTCTCGCTCCACCACCGCACCTCCTCGATTGCGGAACCGATACCGCGACTCGAGGCCGCCCAGCCTGCGATCCAGCGGCGCCAGCCTGGCGCAGCGGTCAAACGCGGTCAAAAATGGGCCGGCAGTGATGACGGTGGCAGGCGCGCGAGGGCAGCAGTCACGCCATCGGCCAGGCTCACGTCCCATCCGGAGGCAGCAAGAGAACCCCCTCTCACGGCGTGAAGACGACGCGTCCGTGACCCGTACCTCGAACGGCTCGCGCACGCGCAACGGCAACCTCGCCAACTACTCACCCCGGCGCATTAACTCAGCGGCTCGACGGACAGCGCTACGAGCGGGAGCGGCTGGTGACGTTTCGCCTTCGCCAAACCGACCACGCCGAAAAAGGTACGCCACGACGTTCAATTTCGAACCCATTTCCCTTTTCCTTCTTTCTCTATCTCTTGCAACAGGGACCGAGAAGGGGGATAACCCCAAAGGGATCCTTCCCCGTGAAGGAACTAGGCTCCGAGCCTCCCTACTGATCAGGGGTTCGAAGGCTGGCCCCCCGAAGGGTTCAACAGCCGCCTCAGATCGCGTGGGCCCGACACCCACTACTGGTCAGGGGTTCGAAGGTCGGCCCCCGAAAGGTTCCACGACCGCCTCAGGCTACTCGGGCTCCGTGCCCCCTACTGATCAGGGGTTCGAAGGCTGGCCTGTCGAAGGGTTCACAGCCGCCTCAGACGCCGAGCGAGGGATGACCAGGGGTACGTTCGATACATAACCAAGGCTCGGGCTGCGCTCCCGAGGTACCCTAGGACATTTCCGAGACCAGCGGGAACGACTCTGTAACGGAATCCCATCGGAGGGAGGCAACGAGCCCTCGGACCCCGTCGCTAGGGGACCGGGTCCGGCAGATCACCCGCAGGTACTTTTGGGCGTGCCTCCGGGCCCCTAGCCGACCCCCAACGAACGGGGCACGGATGTCCACTCGGATTACCCGATTGCAGCTCACCGGAGACACCATGTTCGGTGCCCATCGAGGGTAACATGGCGCACTCCCCCCCTCCTCCTTGCGGAAAGGCGACGTAGGGGCATATATAAAAAGTCGAGTCTGTCCCTGATCGTCCTCTCGCTCCGTGCGAGGGCTCGGGGGCTGCTCTCGCGAACCCGGCTCCGGCCGAACCGTTGACAGCGTCAACATACCAGCCCGAGAACTTGGGCCCCAACAGTGCACCTGGGTTACGCCCTGCTCGCATGAGGGAACCGCCAGACCAGCCGAAGCATTGCGCAAGGCATTAAGACCTCGAAGGAGTGAAACCACTCCTCCGAGGCCTCGGGGGCTACACCCGGCGGATGCGCTCGCGCGCACCCACCGGAACAAAGTACCTCCGAGAAAGGCTGGTCCCCTTGCAAAAAAGTGCGATGCAAGCCTCCAAGCGAGTGTTAACACTCTCTTCGAGGCTCGGGGGCTACTGTCGGGGACCATAATTAGGGGTACCCTCAAGACGCCTAATTCTCAGCTGGTAACCCCCATCAGCATAAAGCTGCAAAGGCCTGATGGGTTTGATTAAGTCAGGGATCAGTCCATACGAGTGACTTGACCACGCCACGCCCGAGCCTAGCCTCGGGCGAGGGCAGCCGACCCTAAGATGACTCCGTCTCGTCTGAGGTCTCCTCTTTCACGACAGACGCATCTCCGGCTCGCCCTAGGCCCCGCCTCCGATAAGGAGAAACCCTGACTAAATCACCGCGCCAACCGACCGAGTCACCGGGGCGTTTAACGCAAAAGGTAAGACCAACGGGCGACCAGACTTCGCCAGAGGTGCCATAGGAGACTCCGCCCGACCCAGGGCTCGGACTCGGGCTAAGGCCCCGGAAGACGGCGAACTCCGCTCCGCCCGACCCAGGGCTCGGACTCGGGCTAAGGCCCCGGAAGACGGCGAACTCCGCTCCGCCCGACCCAGGGCTCGGACTCGGGCTAAGGCCCCGGAAGACGGCGAACTCCGCTCCGCCCGACCCAGGGCTCGGACTCAGGCTAAGGCCTCGGAAGACGGCGAACTCCGCTCCGCCCGACCCAGGGCTCGGACTCGGGCTAAGGCCCCGGAAGACGGCGACCTCCGCCTCGCCCGACCCAGGGCTCGGACTCCGCCTCGGCCCCTGCCGAATAATCTCCGCCTCGCCCGACCCAGGGCTCGGACTCTGTCTCTGTCTTGCAGGACGGACTCGGCCTCGGCCTCGGAGGAGCCTCCACGACACCCGACCTAGGATACGAGACCGCCACGTCAACAGGAAGCGTCATCATCACCCTGCCCTGAGCCGACTCGGGTCGCAGAGAACAAGACCGGCGTCCCATCTGGCCAGCTATGCCAGATAGGCCATGATGGCGCCCCGCTAGATCATGACGACGGCGGCTCCCAGCTCCCTTACGAAAGCAGGAGAACGTCAGCAAGGACCCAGCCACCTCGACAGCTGTCCTCCCGTCCGGCTCCGTTACTCCTCCAACAGCCACGACGCCACACCAACAGGGTGCCACGATCTCTCCGGCTGCCACCTGGGCATGTACATAGGGCGCTAGCTCTCCCTCGCTAGACACGTAGCACCTTGCTACACCCCCGTCTTGTACACCTGGACCCTCTCCTTACGACTATAAAAGGAAGGGCCAGGGCCTTCTTAGAGAAGGTTGGCCTCACGGGGACGAAAGGCAGGGGCAGGCGCTCTCTCGGGGCCGCTCTCTCCCTTCACCTCGTGCGGACGCTTGTAACCCCCTACTGCAAGCGCACCCGACCTGGGCGCGGGACGAACACGAAGGCCGCGGGAATTTCTCCGACTCCCTCACGACCCGGCTCCGGCCACCGACTCTCTCTCTCTCTCTGTTCCCCCCTTCGCGCTCGCTCCACGCGCTCGACCCATCTGGGCTGGGGCACGCGGCACTCTCACTCGTCGGCTCGAGGACCCCCCGGTCTCGGAACGCCGACACATTTATACCTAAGGATCGACTAGCTTTTGTTATCCATGTCCTTGTTTACCTATTTGGGTTGGATTATTATTGCTTAGTCTTATGCTATTGCTCAACTCTAATCAATGAACATGATGAGAATTTATCAATGATACGTTGTTTTCCCTCCTTTATTATGATGTTATACTTGTGACCTTTAAGGGGGCTCGAGCGGTTTCTCGAGTGCCTCTCTGTAAGGACCTGTTCGTTGGATGACCGCCTGGGAAAACAGTGCAACCATGAGGGTGGAGTGGGACGCCCTTAGCTGAGTAATTAGAGGAACAGGGGTGTAGTTCGCTTAGCCGTTGTGCCGTCAATGGGGCTTGGTGTATGCGGCTCGCTCTGCCAAGGTTGATTTGTCCCTTGAGGAGGAGTGTGCTACATTTAGGAAACCTAACGGGCGGCTACAGCCCTGGGGAATCTTTGTAAAGGCTACGTAGTGATATCCTGCTGGGTCACCTTGGTAGTGATCAATGGAGAGTCATGATCTCTGGGCAGAAAGGGAAATCACAGCTTGTCGGTAAAGTGCACAACCTCTGCAGAGTGTTAGAAAACTGATATATCAGCCGTGCTCACGATTATGAGCGGCCAAGGGAGCTCCAGTGATTAGTGGTACTTGATCAGAGATGTTCGGATTTGCAGGTGGCAATGAGATTGATGGTTCTTGGTATTGACTCTGGTAATGGTAAGTGGTGCTCTTTCCGTTTGGAAAGGAGTACGCTTGGGTTAATAACGTGAGTTAATCCTAAAACTTGGATTTCTCTACTAGTAATAATAATCTGACCAACTAAAGCTAGTCCACTACAGCCAAACAGGATACTTGCTGAGTATGTTGATGTGTACTCACCCTTGCTCTACACACCAACACCCCCCCAGGTTGTCTGCATTGCAACCCCTGCTCAGGAGAAGATGAAGTTGTGGAAGGAGACTTCCAGGAGTTCCAAGACTACGACGAGTTCTAGGTGTGGGTTAGCGACAACCCCCAGTCGGCTGCCTGTGAAGGCCGCGTTTATCTACGTTTCCTTTCCGCACTTTGATTTATTGTAAAGACTATCTGGATGTCTCAGACATATGATGTAATCGACTATTATTTCCCTTTTTAATACTATTTGAGCACTGTGTGATGATGTCCACGTTATGTAACTGCTGTGTACGTGAATTGCTGATCCTGGCACGTACATGGTTCGCATTCGGTTTGCCTTCTAAAACTGGGTGTGACAACTAGCCGTGCTCACGGTCATGAGCTGCTCGGACCCTCACATGATTAATTTATGGAACTTAAATTTAATTTGACATTTGCATCGCATTTGGGATTATTTTACTATTAGCTTTCTTTATTATTATTAAGGTTTGGTATTTACTTACACTTAGTAATTGCTAATAAAATTTTGACCAACTTATAAAAGCAATGCTCAGCTTTAGCCTTTATTTCATTGATCAGCCTTACACTTCATGAACTCCCACCTTTGGTGAGTTCATGCCACATTATTCCCCACGACTTGTTGAGCTATGAACGTATGTGAGCTCACTCTTGCTATCTCACACACCCCCCACAGGAGAAGAACAGGTGGTCGAAGAGGAGCCGCCTAACACCGAGGCATTCGACTTGGTCTAGGTGGCGTCTCCCAGTCAGCTTTGTGGCGCCAGGGAATAATATTTAGTTCATTTTATTTTATCATTTATTTTTGTAAGACTTCCGCTATGTAATAAGTACATTTATGATATTTATGACATTTTATCTCTATGCACTCTGTTATTATGTGTGTTGTTCTTCCTTGGCGCACATATGAGATGCACCTGGATTTGTCCGTTAAATCTGGGTGTGACAGATATCGAGATACTCCACTTTCCTCCCCTAGCGAAGTTCTAAACTTGTGCCGCTGAAAAGTTGATGTTGCCCTCCAGCCATCCTGGGCCGACAATGATAGAGATACCTCTAGAGTCCGAAATGGGGGAGAATCCCAAGAAAAGCCTCGCACAGATGCACGAAAATGGCAACTTGCAGAATAGAGTTAGGGTTCAAGTGTGTCAGATTTAATTCGTAAAAATCAAGGAGGCCACGGAAAAAAGGAGAGATAGGAAGAGCAAGTCCGCGGATAAGAAACGGGACATAGACAATAGATTCATGGGTGTCCACTGTCAGAACAGTGACCCCGCAGCAGATCCGCCAAGAACAGAGTTCTTTTGGCGGCAAAACCCCAATCTCAACAAGATGGAGAAGGTCAGATTCGGAGATGATAGACATGTGATTACCAGCAAACGGAAGCTAGCTATTGGGGTCGATGGATGGGATGATCGCAGCAACGGTGCTTTGCCTCTTCCGCTTGGGAGCCATCACAATCTCTCGGGGGGGGTGAGCGGGCTCAAAATTTTAGGGAAGCAAAGGAGCAGTTGTAGGGAAAAAGTGAAGGTAGGGCTCAAAAATAAAAAAGGCACGTTGGCGCGAGTATAAATGGGGTTTCTTGGGTCGGGCATTATTTCTAAAGTGCCAGTTCACTACTCGGAAAAGCAAAAGCCTCAGACATCACTCGGCCATTGCCTCTAAAATGCCAGCATTATCAAGCACATGGACAAACTTTCAAATGCGCAAATGGAAATCAGCAAAGTAGAGGTCATTTGAAGCAACCAAATTCTTGATTCATACTGGGGGGGTAGCACAAATTCGAAGCCGACTCATTATGAGTCGACTTCTTTCACCCTGATTACTACATTACATTACACTACCTTACTACTTACACTACACTACTAACTATCACTACATTATTCTACTGCTGCTGCTACTACTACTACTGCTAACTATCTATAGTAATATTTAAACCAGTGGCGCTATGCCGCTGGCCTTGCCGCCGCTACCGCCCTTGCCGCCGTCGCTACTGCCACCACCGCCGCCCTCGCCGCCACCGCTGTTGTCGTCGCCACCGTCACCACTGCCACCACTGTCACCCTCACCGTCGCCACTGCCACCACTGTCACCCTCGCTGTCGTCGCTGCCGCCGTCGCCACCATCGCCCTTGCTGCCGCCGTCACTGCTCTTGTCGTCGTCGTCACCCTTGCTGCTGTCGTCACCGCTGTCATCGCCCTCGTCGTCACCGTCACCGCCACTCCACTCCTCGGAAGAGTCGGAGGAGTCCGCCTCATCCAAGGAGACCTCCGACTCGTCCGATCCTCTGAGTCCGGCACGCTCGATGGCGCGCCAGTACGCCCGGACTGCAACGGATAGCCCTTTGGAGTCATCCGAGTCGTCGGATGAAGCCGGGGGAGAAGTAGGAGCTGGAGATCGCTCAGACCCAGAGGAAACTTCCTCCGAATACACAGAATCATCGAAGTCCTTCGAGGGAGGACTTGGAGCACGCTTCCTCTTGTCACCAGCACGGCGAGACAAACCCCGACCTCTCCTGCCTCTACCCATGGTTGGTTGGAGAAGGAGAGAAAGAAGAAGAAAGCAACAGATGATCGAAGGATTAGTGAAGAGAACAACGGTGCGAGCAAGCTATTTATAGAGGCCGGGGGTGACCGTCCACTTCCTACCACGCTCGCCAAACAGTCGCAAGTATTGAATAAGCAATTCAAGCTGCTTGAAAATGAGTCAGGCAACAGGAGCCGCTTTGTGTAACATGACACCGTTTGGACCAAGTTCAACTGCTCAGGCAATATGATTACACTCTATGGTCACATCAAGTTACTACTCCAGGACAGTGTGGTAAAACACTCTGCGTACCAAGGCACCCATTGGGTGTGTCGCTTGGAATTTTCAAATATTTTCTGAAGAAGTCAAATCTACAAAATATATGCAATGAATGTACCGCGACAAAAGAAGGAGATCGGCTACGATGGAAGGAAGTCCAAATGTGGATACTCGAGTGTAAGTCCAATCAACAGAAGCATTGAAGCATAGAGTGGAGTGATGCCTAGCTGAGAACCATCTGCCTCGGTTAGACAGATGTCCAATCTGTCATTGATCAAATTAATTTCAGACCTAACAAGGCGTGGACAAATAGCGTCGCTTGAATTCTCAGAGCATAAGATGAAGACAAAGTGCTGATTTCTAATGCATGAGATGAAGACCTTTAAATGGATTATTTCCAAAATCCACTCAAAGCTCGGGCGCTACATCCATTGGGTGCACCGTTTAGTCCCAAGAAGACAAAATGTTGATTTCTAAAGCATAAGATGATGACAAAATGCTGATTTCTAAAGCATGAGATGAAGACCTTTGAATGGATTATTTTCAAAGTCCACTCAAAGCTCGGGGCTACAATTTTTAGTCCCAAGAAGACAAAATGTTGATTTCTAAAGCATAAGATGATGACAAAATGCTAATTTCTAAAGCATGAGATGAAGACCTTTGAATGGATTATTTTCAAAAATCCACTCAAAGCTAGGGGGCTACACCCAATGCGGTGCACCCATCGACAGAATGGAAACCGTGCGACATAACGAACCCATGAGTCGAACCTAGAATCTTTGGGCCGATTATTTCAAAATCAACTCAAAGATTGGGGGCTTGTGGGGGACAGATATCCCCCGGGTCCACTAGAAGGCGAGAAAGCCTCGCGCGGGGCCTTAGGCCAGTTACCTCACAAGGCCATTTCTTCGTGGGCTGGATCAGAACTACCGATGGAGTAGGCCAACACAAGGAAGAAGCATACTCAGGCCCATGCAACCCGTTAGCTTATGCGCCATCCACATCAACCACCCGACTTTCCCGCGCATGACGTCCTTGAATATAGGGATGGATTAGGGATAAGTTGGCAGGGTTGTAGGAAGTTCTGTTCGGTTAGTTCACTATTATATAGGGGATATGCATCCACTCATGTACGCAAGGAGTGCCCTACGGTCGGATATATAAGGCCAGGGGGTACCCTTTCATTTCCATCGATCATCCATCTACGTATCCCATTAGCTCTTTCTCCATTCCGAAGATCTCACTTGTAATCTACCACATAAAGATCCACCCTAGGAAGTAGGGTATTACGCCTCTCCAAGCGGCCCGAACCTGCAGAAAATTCTCTATCATCTCTCGTGCGTCCAGCACGAACCATTGAGCTACAGTCGACAGCACCGTCCTACCCAAAAGCACCACGAGGGGTAACCCTGGGTGTGCGGTCGGGCTCTAAACACCAACAGGGGCTGTGTGAAGTTGAGTCAAAAGAAGCAAAAGAGAATTAGCATGAAAATGGAGTATCTGGGCTGTTCTACGTTGCACCTAATGGTCTGGTGCCACCCACCGGACAGTCCGGTGCATAATCCGGCTCAACGAGCTGCTCTTGGGAAAAGCAGCTCCCATAGCTATAATTCATCTGATGGCCCGCGCAGAGCGCCGAACAGTCTGGTGTGCCAGCCAGCCAAGAGCTACTTGACAAATCAGTCGAAGCCAACGTCAACAGGAGCACCGAATAGTCCGGTGCCACCCACCGGACGGTTCGGTGCCCCTAGAAGCAGAAAGTAGCCAATCAAGAGATACGCGACCGTTGCACTGTGCAGTGTCCGATGTGCACCGGACAGTCTAGTGCATCCACGGATAGAAGGCAACCAGGGCCTTCCAAACGGGGCTCCAACGGCTCCTAGGTCCCTTAGGGCTATAAAAGGACCCCCTATGCACCATAGAGCAATATACAAGCACACTTTGAGCACACTACAACTCCGAGACTCTGTGACCACGTTGTTGATTCATTAGAGATAGATTTGAGCACGATCTTGAGTTGTGACTCTATCGTTTTGATTCTTGCACTCTCTTCTAGGCTTGTGTGCGTGTTGTTGATGCGATTGTGTTCTTGTGTGTGTTTCTACTCCCTTCCTTACTCCATTTTGATTGCAAACAATTGTGTAAGGCGTGAGAGACTCCAATTTGTGGATATTCCTCACAACGAGATTGTTGATATAAGGAAGATATTGTGGCACTCAAGTTTGATCTTTGGATCACTTGAGAGGGGTTGAATGCAACCCTTGACCAAAGGAGGTCACCACAACGTGGAGTAGGCATTAGCCAAACCACGATAAAAATCATTGTATCAATTGTCTCTTTATTTATCATGATTACTATCTTCTTGAGTTATCTACTCTCTTACAATATTGCTCCTAAGTTTAATACACATCTTAAAGGAGCAGTCAAGAGAAGAGTCCTCTCTCTATCTCTCTACTCATACCAACTTGGTTTTAGTTCTCACTAACACTCATTATAAATCAAGTTTGTGTTGTTTAGAGTTGATTTTTACAGGATCGCCTATTCACCCCCTTTAGGTGCTCTCACATTTCTTATGTGAGTGATCTACTTCTGCATCAAGGAATGCCAATATATGATTTTTCTTACTCCTGGTAATTACTTTGCTAGGAATGACTAGGTATGTTGCTTTCTTATTGTCCTCTGACATCCATGATATGTGTTGTCGCCGATCTGGCACCAAACACTAAAATGTACTACATGGCGGTGCTCTCTGCGGGAACGAGGACGGTTTGTGGCCCTAGGCTGGATGGTCCACGACCTCACTGTAGGAGCGGCTCCTTCCCTTCGTGCTTTTGGACGGTCCATGCCTGGGGCCCGGACGATCCGCGATGGCGCATGGCCTTCTCCTTCGCATGAATCTGAATCTTGCCTCCTGGGAGGGACCCCGTCGGGTAGGAGAGATCTATGGGTTGTCTTGGGGTCAACAGGCAACCCAAGACGTCTCTAGACGACGTCGAGCCAAAGAGAGGTGAAGAAATAGGTCGAGAAAGACTAATGCTAGGGCTAGATTACTCCTACTACTAAGGAATGGAACGAACAGTGCAAATAAGATAAAATTGGTAAATATATTTGATTAGATCGATTGTGGGGGTTCAATTGGCCATATCTTTTCATCTATATAAGGGGGAGGTTTGGACCCGTTACAAGTCGGCTCCCAAATAAATCCCGCGGATTTTGCTAATAAATCCTACAAGAAACCAGGAACCCTAACTGTTTCTGTTCACGCGTGGACCGTCCGCGCCACCACCGTGGATTGTCCGGCCAACATGCAATTTTGGTGCTCACAATATGTTTGGGTGTAAATACCTGGAGAATAATTTTTGTTGTATACAAGTGGCAGATTGTCTCCATGGAGATAAAAAAAAGGTGACATCAAAGTTCTAAGCCCTTGTATTTGTCACGAAATGTTTACTTGATAGCTAATTTTTTATATGTATATGTACTTAAGTAGCATCTATAAGATATGCCATCAGGAAGAAAATTCATAAAAAAAGTGTAGTATACAACACTTCACAAGGTTGTCGATCATATGAGCTAGCCTTTATTGTACCTGGGCTCCATCAAAGAAAATTATGAATATTGAAAAAAGGTAAATCCTTGTGTTAATAATCCTTTTATTGAAGATTTCAAGTCTTTGCACGATACACTTGAGAATGAATATGATTTTCTTTCTATTTGCTGCTATGATTTTTCCGCTTATACATTTTTATTCCTCATATGTTAAGAAAAGATTGAAACATGGTCTCATCCAAGAAAATCTCTGAACCCGGGTGGTGCGCAAGACATAAACTGAGAGTGGACGGGGCACATATAGTGGATTTTTTTAACCAAGCCTGAAATTCACTTCCCCCGGGGAAATGGAACCCGAGACCAAGAGGTGCTACTCAGAAACCTTAACCGTTACGCTAGAGGAGGTAGCTTTGCTTTGGAATAGCGTTGATGTACTCTGCACACTTTCATATAATGAGTCATGAAATTTAAGACCACATTTCACAACACAGATATAATGTAATCACTGAAAATTGGTAGTAGATTCAAAACCTGCTCATTGCATGTGATATATCATACATAGTAGAGACAAAAGACAGTTGCAGTAACTATGGGCATATTTCCTACACACAATACAAGGACATCCATCAGCATTGCATTGGGAAGGCAATGTTAGCTATTGATAGTTGCACTTATTAGTGTTGAATGATGCAATCCCTAACCCTAACAGGGGTTGGGTGGTGTATTAATAGACTTGAGTAAACTGGGCCAGGCCCATTACAGAAGGGCGAGACAGTAATTACATAGGGAAAACCCCAAACCCTAAACGAGTATTCTAACACCCCTCGCATTCACAACTCTATCCTGTACAGATGTTGAGACTAGAGCGAAAGTCTAAAAATACACTTGATGGTAACCCCTTGGTGAAGATGTCAGCGAACTGCAGCGTGGTGGGGACGCTGAGAACCCGAACGTCACCGGCAGCGACACGCTCGTGGACGAAGTGCAGGTCGATCACCATGTGCTTCGTGCGCTGATGTTGCACAGGATTGGTGGAGAGGTAGACTGCACTGATGTTGTTGCAGTAGACGAGGGTGGCACGCTAAAGGGGACTGTGGAGCTCGTGGAGGAGCTGTCGCAGCCAGGAGGCCTCTGCCACGCCGTTGGCCACGGTGCGGTACTCGGCCTCAGCGCTAGAGCGAGAGACGGTGGGCTGCCGTTTGGCGGCCCAAGAGACGAGGTTGGCGCCCAGGAACACGGCGTAACCGGAGGTGGACCGGCGCGTTGTAAGGAAAATGGACCCCGGGCCATTTGGCTAATTGAGTTTTGGTGTTTGATGAACAACACAATCCGTGAACTAATAAGTTTTCTAGTGTTTGTGTTTGTAGTTCACAGGATGCAATATTTACTTGGACTAAGGAATTGAGGAAAGCAACACCTCAAAATAAGACATAAAATGATGCATAGAAGTCCAAGACTCAAGAACAAAATAAGCCCGAAGAAATCAACAAAGAAACCTTGAAGAGGGCTATCAGTCAGCATTTGGTGGCGCACCGGACAGTGAACAGTACCTGTCCGGTGGGACAACCGGACAGTCTGCGCAGAGAGGCCATAGATAGGCGCTCTCGGGCTATAGCACCGATCTGTCCGGTGGTGCACCGGATAGTCGGCACCGGACTGTCTAGTGTGCACCGGTTAGACGGCAACGGTCGGCTAACGTGGCGTGCACCGGACACTGCACAGTGGCTGTCCAGTGGTGCACCAGACTGTCCGGTGCACCCGACGACAGAAAGCTGCTGCTTTCTGTCCAATGGCTAGTTTGGGGATTGGAGGCTATAAATACCACCCCAACCGGCCATTCTCAAGTGTGGGAGCCCAAGCAACATACCAAGGCATATAGTGCACATTTTCAAGAGCTCAAACACCCAAGTGCTTAATAGAATCACTCGGTGATTAGCGTAGGTGCTTTACGAAGTGCTTAGGTTAGTTAGACCGCTTTAGCGCTTGCTATAGGTGAACCCTAGTTAGTTGAGTGAGTTTTGTAAAACCACACAACCCCTCGGCTCTTGCGTGAGTCGTTGTAATTGTACCGAGTGGGGCGAGAGTCTTGCGAGACCGTGACAAACGTGTTTGTGTCACGGCCACCACCGTGTACCGGAGGGAACAAGGCCCGCGGCGTTCCGGCCGGAAGTTCGATAGTGGAGACGGCGGGGAGCGTCCGAGAGGAGCCAAAAGCGGAGCACCACTTGCGCGTGGAGAAGGCCCGTGGCTCTCTACGGAGTTACTCGACCGTGGTGCTTGGCCCTCGCGTGGGCTTCCCTTTGCGTAGGGGCACCAACGAGGATTAGTCGGGACCTTGCGTGGTTCCGGATACCTCGGTAAAAATACCAGCGTCATCCATGAGAGTTTGCTTCTCTACTTTGATCTTTAAGTTTCCGCATTTATATTAAGCATTTAAGTTTCAATCTTGTATACATAATTATTTAGTGTAGATTGAAACTTAGCCATTGCGGTAGAGATAGCAACACTTAGACAAAACTTAGTTTGCACTTTCTAGTTTGATTATTTGCATAGGTTTTGCTCTAGGGATTTAATTGTGGCCTAGTTTAGCGAAAGTTTTAGAAGTCCTAATTCACCCCCCTCTTAGGCGTCACCCATTTCCTACAAGTGGTATCAAAGCCCGGTTTGGCTCATTTGAAACGCTTTAGTTTCACCGCTAAAAGAGCCAACACTTTTTAGAGGAAGGGATGGATACCCATAGGCCACCACACTTCGACGGCACTAACTTCCCATATTATAGTGCTAGAATGGCTTGTTACCTAGAGGCCGTTGATCTAGGTGTTTGGAGAGTCACTCGTGACGGGATGAAACCCCTCAAGAATCCCGAGAAACCCACCATGAGTGAGGAAAAAGAAATTAATTTAAATGCTAGAGCCAAAATTTGCTTGTATGAATCTCTTAGCATGGATATTTTTAATCAAGTATTTACCTTGAAAACTGCTAATGAGATTTGGCTAAAATTGCACGAGCTCCATGACGGCACATCCAATGTCCATGAGCAAAAACATTGCCTAGTCTTAAATGAGTATAATTTTTTTGCTATGAAAGATGATGAGCTTGTTAGAGACATGTATTCTCGTTTGAATCTAATTATCAATGAGCTCAACTCTATTGGCATTAATAAGCTAGGTGATGCAGACATTGTGAGGAAGATTATCTCCTTGCTACCAGAACAAAGATATGGGAGCATCATCACCATCCTTCACAATATGGAGGACTTGAGCAACATGACCCCGACCATTGTGATTGGGAAAATCGCGACCTTTGAGATGTCACGAAAAATGAGTCGAGGAGAGGAGCCAACTTCCTCAAGACCATATGCTTTTGCATGTGATGAAAGGAAAGGCAAAAAGAAGGCTCCCACTCCAAGTTCCTCAAGTGAAGAAGAGGAAGAAGAAGAAAGTGATGATGATGAAGATAATCAACCATGCACATCATCCTCCGAGGACGAAGAAACAATCTGACGCATCGGAAAGGTAATGAGGATGATCCGCAAGATTAATCTAATGGGTGTGCCCCTGCAGGTCAAGGATCTTCATTTTAACATTGACAGGAAAAAGCAAAGGAAGAGAGGATGCTTCGCATGTGAGGAGAAGGGCCACTTCAGGGACAACTGTCCAAATATGGCCAAACCCAAAAAGGAGAGGAGCAAAGGCAAGGCGCTAACAAGTGTTAGAACTTGGGATGACTCTTCAAGTGAAGTTGAACCTCCAAGGATGCACAGCCACCGGTCCTCATCACGGTCATCACACAAATGCCTTATGGCAAGAGGTAACAAAAGCATTCCATCCTCTAGTGCTGAAAGTAGTAGTGATGATGAAGGTGAGGGAAAGCCCTCTCTAGATGAGCTTGAGGAAGCCGTAAGATTTTTCCAGGATGTTTGCACTAAGCAAAAAGCTCAACTTAAAACCTTGAAAAATAAGTTGGTTAGCTCTCAAACTGATTACAAAGGTTTGCTAGAAAATTTTGAAACTTTTGCAAACTTAAATAGTGAGCTATCAACTAAAATTGAGCTATTAGAATCTAGTGCTCCATCCACTGCTACCGATGACAGCCTTATTAAAAATAATGAAAAACTTAAGGCTAAGTTAGCTAGCTCCCAAGAAGCTATTGAAAATTTGCTGGAGAAAATGGAAATTCTTAGCATACACAATAATGAGCTAACTACTAAGCTAGAAAACATTGGTAGCACCCCAGTAGCATCTTTAGTTGAAATACCTGAAATAATTAAGAAAGATGCTTCTACTTCCTGCAACCAAGTCGTTGTTGAGAATTTTGTTGTAGAGACATGTTCGGATGAGGTTGCAAAGGAAAATGAACAATTAAAGCAAGAAGTGCCTCGCCTTGGCAAGGCTTTGTATGACAAGAAAGGCAAAGGCAAACAAATCCGACCTCCACAGGATAACACCACTGTGGGAGTGAACAAGCCTGTGGAGGGAGAAACTGTAATTTGTAGGCTATGCCACAAGGAAGGTCATAAGTCTTTCCAATGCAAGGCGATGACCGGGGATAAACAAAGGCAAAAGCTCAAGCAAAAGCCATCAAGCAAAATCTCCAACACCTACATAAAAAAGGTGAACAAAAAGGATGCTACACCATATTTGATCAAGAAGAAAAAGAATGGAAAGGTGATAGCAATCAAGGCCAACAAGCAAGCCAATAAAGGAAAGGGGGCCAAACGCATCTGGGTGCCAAAGGAAATAATTTCAACCATGAAAAGCACCAAGAAGGTTTGGATCCCAAAAGGGAAGTGAGTGGACCGAAGGTCTTCGGGAAATTTGGAGACTTGGCAAAGTTGGGATGTATATCATGGGATACATCATATTGGATCAAGTTTATTGCCAAGTGGGTTAGTAAAAATTTTGGACCCAAATTTCCCACCCATGACTAAGGTAACTAGATTTATTGTATCTCTTGTTTTTAGATATGCGTATCTATTTACCTTGTATCTAGTTTACCTTTTCTTGCCTAGTATCACATTTGTTATTTACTTTTGTTTAAAATTATGCATACTAGGTAAATCACATGGTAGGATTGCTTGCTTTCAATTCATATACTTAAGCAAACCTACATGGCTTAAAAGTTTATTTAAGCATGGCACATAGCTTCTATATCACTCCATTGTAAATGATGCATCAATTGAAAATTTTGATTTCTACAAGTTGTATCATTTAACTTATATGTGCCAAAGTTTGGATTGTAGATAATTTGCCCCTCCTGATATCAAAGTGCAAGTCTCCTACAAGTATTCAAAACTTGTATGCACACCTTCAGGGGGAGGTTACTCTATAATCTAATACTTTGAGACTAACACCTTTTCAAGTCTATTTCATATGATAGTCTCATTGTAAGGAAAATGAAGTCCCCGAAGGAAGACAACAATCGTCCACTGCAAAATCTCCAAGAACTCTCATGTCTCTCAAGCTCGCCATTGACTTTCAATTGTATCGTTTGAGACTACATCTAGTATCATTTACATGTCTTCTCCAATATTTTATTAGACTATATTTCATATCATATGCTTCCATGTTGCTAAAAATGCATAAGTGGTTAACTCATATTCAGTTACCTATGCATAAGGGAAGTTAGTCTTTTCAAATCATGTCTTGCACCTCT
Source organism: Zea luxurians (assembly GCA_029449295.1). NCBI lineage: Eukaryota > Viridiplantae > Streptophyta > Magnoliopsida > Poales > Poaceae > Zea > Zea luxurians. The sequence goes on along the minus strand of JAOPSE010000013.1, from coordinate 71,958,298 downwards.
AATTTTCACATGCTTTTTCCTAAGTAGAGGATCTCTGTCAAGGGGAGTATTTCTTCATCTCTAAAAAGGGGGAGAAAATTCTTTCTAAAGAGAACACTCGTTTAGGGGGAGTAACCTTTTCAACTGGTACCATTCATGTGGTTTAATTTAGTATCCTTCATGTGGTATCATCTGATAAAATTCTTGATGAGGGCAAGCCTTTATTTACTTCCTACATGCTTTTAATGTCTTCCTTTTCGGTGGTTGATGCCAAAGGGGGAGAAGTTTAGGGACCAAAGCAATGAAATCTATATCAAACACCAAACACCACCAATTTAAAATTTTATATCTACAAATGGTTTTTCAAGTGGTTTTGGTTATTTGGTTCTAAAATAGGAAGTAAGTGAATTATGGAGTTAGGGGGAGGCTTAAGTCCATAACTTCACATTGTGGGGTCAAACATGCATCCTAGCAAGTAGATTGCATATTTTCATTCAAATACTTGTAATATTTGCTTGCTTTGGTTATGTTGTCATCAATCACCAAAAAGGGGGAGATTGTAAGGAAAATGGACCCCGGGCTATTTGGCTAATTGAGTTTTGGTGTTTGATGAACAACACAATCTGTGAACTAATAAGTTTTCTAGTGTTTGTGTTTGTAGTTCACAGGATGCAATATTTACTTGGACTAAGGAATTGAGGAAAGCAACACCTCAAAAGAAGACATAAAATGATGCACAAAAGTCCAAGACTCAAGAACAAAAGAAGCCCGAAGAAATCAACAAAGAAACCTTGAAGAGGGCTGTCAGCCAGTGCCTGGTGGCGCACCGGACAGTGAACAGTACCTGTCCGGTGCGCATCGAACTGTCCGGTGGGACAACCAGACAGTCTGCGCAGAGAGGCCACAAACAGGCGCTCTCGGGCTATAGCACCGGTCTGTCCAGTGGTGCACCGGACAGTCGGCACCGGACTGTTCGGTGTGCACCGGACAGACGGCAACGGTCGGATCCAACGGTCGACTGCTACAGGCGCCAATGGTCGGCTGACGTGGCGTGCACCAGACACTGCACAGTGGCTGTCCGGTGGTGCACCAGACTGTCCGGTGCACCCGATGACAAAAAGCTGCTACTTTCTGTCCAACGGCTAGTTTGGGGATTGGAGGCTATAAACACCCAAACCGGCCATTCTCAAGTGTGGGAGCCCAAGCAACATACCAAGGCATATAGTGCACATTTTCAAGAGCTCAAACACCCAACTGCTTAATAGAATCACTCGGTGATTAGTGTAGGTGCTTTGCGAAGTGCTTAGGTTAGTTAGACCGCTTTAGCGCTTGCTCTAGGTGAACCCTAGTTAGTTGAGTGAGTTTTGTAAAACCACACAACCCCTCAGCTCTTGCGTGAGTCGTTGTAATTGTACCGAGTGGGGCGAGAGTCTTACGAGACCGTGACAACCGTGTTTGTGTCACGGCCGCCACCGTGTACCGGAGGGAACGAGGCTCGTGGTGTTTCGGCCGGAAGCTCGATAGTGGAGACGGCGGGGAGTGTCCGAGAGGAGCCGGAAGCGGAGCACCACTTGCGCATGGAGAAGGCACGTGGCTCTCTACGGAGTTACTCGACCGTGGTGCTTGGCCCTCGCGTGGGCTTCCCTTTGCATAGGGGCACCAATGAGGATTAGTCGGGACCTTGCGTGGTTCCGGATACCTCGGTAAAAATACCAGTGTCATCCATGAGAGTTTGCTTCTCTACTTTGATCTTTAAGTTTCCGCATTTATATTAAGCATTTAAGTTTCAATCTTGTATACATAATTATTTAGTGTAGATTGAAACTTAGCCATTGCGGTAGAGATAGCAACACTTAGACAAAACCTAGTTTGCACTTTCTAGTTTGATTATTTGCATAGGTTTTGCTCTAGGAATTTAATTGTGGCCTAGTTTAGCGAAAGTTTTAGAAGTCCTAATTCACCCCCCCTCTTAGGCGTCACCCGTTTCCTACACGCGTGTCGGGACAGCTAGCCCAGTCAGCGTTGGTGTAGACCACGAGCTCCGATGTCGGGGATGGTCGCAGTAGGAGGCCATAGTCGAGGGAGCCGCGGAGGTAGCGCAGGATCTGCTTGAGAGCGGTGAGGTGGGGCTCCCATGGAGTGTGCATATGTAGGCACACCTGCTGGACGGCATAGGTGAGAGCACCTAGAGGGGGGGGTGAATAGGTGATCCTGTGAAAACTTAAAACACAAGAGATCAAGCACAGAGGTGACACAGTGGTTTATCCCGTGGTTCGGCCAAGACCAACGCTTGCCTACTCCACGTTGTGGCGTCCCAACGGACGAGGGTTGCAATCAACCCCTCTCAAGCGGTCCAAAGACCCACTTGAATACCACGGTGTTTTGTTTTGCCTTTCACTATCCCGTTTGCAAGGAATCTCCACAAATTGGAGTCTCTTGCCCTTACAAGTATATGATCACAAAGAAGCACAGAGTAAGGGAGGGTAGCAACACACACAAATCCACAGCGAAACGCGCACACACACGGCCAAGAATCGAGCTCACAAGAGTATCACAAAGTTCTCACTAGAACGGAGCTCGAATCACTTAGAATGACAAACGAATGCGCAAAGACTGAGTGTGGATGATCAAGAATGCTCAAAGGTTGCTTGTGTATCTCCTCCATGCGCCTAGGGGCCCCTTTTATAGCCCCAAGGCAGCTAGGAGCCATTGAGAGCAAATCTAGAAGGCTATCCCTGCCTTCTGTCGTCGGAGGCACCGGACAGTCCGGTGCACACCGGACACTGTCCGGTGCCCGATTTGTTTCCTTAAACAGCGAAGCCGACCGTTGCAGACCGTTGACAGATCTGGAGCCGTTGGCGCACCGGACATGTCCGGTGCACACCGGACAGTCCGGTGCCGTCTTCCGACCGTTGGCTCGGCCACGTGTCCCGCGCAGATTGCGCGGCCGACCGTTGGCCCCGCCGACCGTTGGCTCACCGGACAGTCCGGTGCACACCGGACAGTCCGGTGAATTTTAGCCGTACGCCGTCGGCGAATTCCCGAGAGCGGCCAGTTCGCTCCGAGCCAGCCTGGCGCACCGGACACTGTCCGGTGCACACCGGACAGTCCGGTGCTCCAGACCGAACTGAGTCTTGGCTGCACACAGCCAAGTCTTTGTCTCCTCTTTTCTTCTACTTTCTGTTTCTAACACTTAGACAAGTATATTAGTACTCAAAACCAATGTACTAAAGCTTAGAAACATACCTTTATCCTTGATTTTTACTTTGTCCACCATTTTACAATTAGGCACCTGTGTTGGGCACTAAATCACCAAAATACTTAGAAATGGCCCAAGGGCACATTTCCCTTTCAATCTCCCCCTTTTTGGTGATTTATGCCAACACAACATAAAGCAAGTAGAACAAGTACAAAAACACTTCAAATAAGAACTCAAATTATTTTGATTTAATTTTGACATATATGGATCACTCTATGCCACCACTTGGTTTGTTTTTGAAAATCAAACTCAAATCTCTATCTCTAAGTCAAACACACATGTTGAAGCATAAAGAGAGTCATTCCAAAAGAGATTGATCAAAGATTTCAAAACCTCCCCCTTTTTCCCATAATCAATACTTCTCCCCACAAGAAGCCAACTTTTGACAAGAGAGACAACAAAAGAGTTTTGACAAACAAAATCGCTATTCTACTATTTTCAAAATCTCTCAAGTGGTAGCTGATCCATTTATCGCTTTGGCCTTTATTTTCTCCCCCTTTGGCATCAAGCACCAAAACGGGATCAATCTTGGCCCTTTAACCCCATTGCCTCACCAAACCCTTCAATTAAGAGCAAATGGCAATAAGAGTTCATGAGATGGACTTGGAATAAGTTACCCTCTCATCGGAGTGCAGTGGAAGTCTTTCATGGTCCAAGTCCACCTTTTCCCTTTCAATTCTCCTTCGAGACTAAATCAAGCAAACTCAAGCATATGGTTAGTCTCAAAGGGTCAAGTTGTAACACATCTCCCCCTAAACATGTGCATCACTTTGCAACGGACTTGTGAGGTCCAGGGAGTGTTTGTACAACTTGAGCACCATAATAAGCAACAAAATGCAGAATGAAACATGATCAAAGGCATAAGCACATGTATGCTATAATTCAATCCAAGTTCCGCGAATCTAAGACATTTAGCTCACTACGCAGCCTGCAAAAGGTCTTCTCATCTAAAGGCTTGGTAAAGATATCGGCTAGCTGGTTCTCGGTGCTAACATAAAACACTTCGATATCTCCCTTTTGCTGGTGGTCTCTCAAAAAGTGATGCCGGATGTCTATGTGCTTTGTGCGACTGTGCTCAACAGGATTTTCCGCTATTCGGATAGCACTCTCATTGTCACATAGGAGTGGGACTTTGCTCAGATTGTAGCCAAAGTCCCGGAGGGTTTGCCTCATCCAAAGTAGTTGCGCGCAACACTGTCCTGCGGCAACATACTCGGCCTCAGCGGTGGATAGGGCAACGGAGGTTTGTTTCTTAGAGTTCCATGACACCAGGGACCTTCCTAAGAATTGGCACGTCCCCGATGTACTCTTCCTATCGACCTTACATCCAGCATAGTCAGAATCTGAGTACCCAATCAAGTCAAAGTTAGACCCCTTTGGATACCAGATCCCAAAGCAAGGCGTAGCGACTAAATATCTAAGAATTCGCTTCACCGCCACCAAGTGACACTCCTTAGGATCGGATTGAAATCTAGCACACATGCATACGCTAAGCATAATATCCGGTCTACTAGCACATAAGTAAAGCAAAGAACCTATCATGGACCGGTATGCTTTTTGATCAACGGACTTACCTCCTTTGTTGAGGTCGGTGTGTCCGTCGGTTCCCATCGGCGTCTTTGCGGGCTTGGCGTCCTTCATCCCAAACCTCTTTAGCAGATCTTGCGTGTACTTCGTTTGGGAGATGAAGGTGCCGTCCTTGAGTTGCTTCACTTGGAACCCAAGGAAGTAGTTCAACTCGCCCATCATCGACATCTCGAATTTCTGTGTCATCACCCTGCTAAACTCTTCACAAGACTTTTGGTTAGTAGAACCAAATATTATGTCATCGACATAAATTTGGCACACAAACAAATCACCATTACAAGTCTTAGTGAAGAGAGTTGGATCGGCTTTCCCAACCTTGAAAGCATTAGCAACTAAGAAATCTCTAAGGCATTCATACCATGCTCTTGGGGCTTGTTTAAGTCCATAGAGCGCCTTAGAGAGCTTACACACGTGGTCGGGGTACCGCTCATCCTCGAAGCCAGGGGGTTGCTCTACGTACACCTCCTCCTTTATTGGTCCGTTGAGGAAAGCGCTCTTCACATCCATTTGGTACAACCTGAAAGAATGGTGAGCGGCATATGCTAGCAAGATACGAATTGATTCTAGCCTAGCCACAGGAGCAAAAGTCTCCTCAAAGTCCAAACCTGCGACTTGGGCATAACCTTTTGCCACAAGTCGAGCCTTGTTCCTCGTCACCACCCCGTGCTCGTCCTGTTTGTTGCGGAAAACCCACTTGGTTCCCACAACATTTTGCTTGGGACGAGGCACCAGCGTCCAAACTTCATTGCGCTTGAAGTTGTTAAGTTCCTCCTGCATGGCCAACACCCAATCCGGATCTAGCAAGGCCTCCTCTACCCTGAAAGGCTCAATAGAGGAGACAAAAGAGTAATGTTCACAAAAATTAACTAGTCGAGACCGAGTAGTTACTCCCTTGCTAATGTCACCCAGAATTTGGTCGACGGGATGATCCCTTTGAATCATCGCTCGAACTTGGGTTGGAGGTGCCGGTTGCGCTTCTTCCTCCATCACATGATCATCTTGTGCTCCCCCTTGATCACACGCCTCCTTTTGATGAACCTGTTCATCGTCTTGAGTTGGGGGATGCACCGTTGTTGAGGAAGAAGGTTGATCTCGTTCATCTTGTTCCTGTGGCCGAATGTCTCCAATCGCCATGGTTCGTATAGCGGTCGTCGGAACATCTTCTTCATCTACATCATCACAATCAACAACTTGCTCTCTTGGAGAGCCATTAGTCTCATCAAATACAACGTCGCTATAGACTTCAACCAAACCCGATAATTTGTTGAAGACCCTATACGCCTTTGTATTTGAATCATAACCTAATAAAAACCCTTCTACAGCTTTGGGAGCAAACTTAGAATTTCTACCCTTCTTCACTAGAATGTAGCATTTGCTCCCAAATACACGAAAGTACGATACATTGGGTTTGTTACCGGTTAGCAGCTCATATGACGTCTTCTTGAGGAGGCGGTGAAGGTAGACCCTGTTGATGGCGTGGCAAGCCGTGTTCACAGCTTCCGACCAAAAGCACTCGGGGGTCTTGAACTCTCCAAGCATCGTCCTCGCCATATCGATTAGCGTCCTGTTCTTCCTCTCTACCACACCATTTTGTTGTGGTGTGTAGGGAGCGGAGAACTCGTGCTTGATCCCTTCCTCCTCAAGAAATTCCTCCACTTGAAGGTTCTTGAATTCGGACCCGTTGTCGCTCCTTATCTTCTTCACCTTGAGCTCAAACTCATTTTGAGCTCTCCTGAGGAAGCGCTTGAGGGTCCCTTGTGTTTCAGACTTATCCTGCAAAAAGAACACCCAAGTGAAGCGGGAAAAGTCATCAACAATAACTAAACCATACTTACTCCCTCCTATGCTTAGATAGGCGACGGGTCCGAAGAGGTCCATATGCAGCAGCTTCAGAGGTCTTGACGTGGTCATCACATTCTTGCTGTGATGCGCTCCTCCCACTTGTTTACCTGCTTGACAAGCTGCACAAGGTCTATCTTTTTCGAAATAAACATTGGTTAGACCTATCACGTGTTCTCCCTTTAGAAGCTTGTGGAGGTTCTTCATCCCCACATGTGCTAAGCGGCGATGCCACAGCCAGCCCATGCAAGTCTTAGCCATTAAGCATGCATCTAGACCGGCCTCATCTTTTGCAAAATCAACTAAGTAAAGCTTGCCGTCTAGTACACCCTTAAAGGCTAGTGAACCATCACATCTTCTAAAGACAGACACATCTACGTTTGTAAATAAACAGTTGTACCCCATATTGCATAATTGGCTAACAGATAGCAAATTGTAACCAAGAGACTCTACTAAAAACACATTAGAGATTGAGTGCTCATTAGAAATTGCAATTTTACCTAACCCTTTTACCTTGCCTTGATTCCCATCACCGAATATAATTGAATCTTGAGAATCCTTATTTTTGACGTAGGAGGTGAACATCTTCTTCTCCCCCGTCATATGGTTTGTGCATCCGCTGTCGATAATCCAGCTTGAACCCCCGGATGCATAAACCTGCAAGGCAAATTTAGGCTTGGGTCTTAGGTACCCAACTCATGTTGGGTCCTGCAAGGTTAGCACAAATGTCCTTAGGGACCCAAATGCAAGTTTTATCTCCCTTGCATCTTGCCCCTAACTTCCTAGCAATTACCTTCTTACCCTTTCTACAAATAGCAAAAGGAGCATTGCAAGCATAATAAATGGTAGAAGGTTTGTTCACAACTTTTCTAGGAACATGAGCAAAATTTCTCCTAGGCATATGCACAACATTTCTCCTACACATATCTCTATCATGTTTATAGGAAGAACTAGAAGCAAACATGGCATGAGAATCATAAACATGTGAATCAAAATCATTATAAGCATTTCTAGCATGTCTCCTATCATTATACATAAAAGCATGGTTCTTTTTAGCGCTACTGGCCATAGGGGCCTTCCCTTTCTCCTTGGCGGGAATGGGAGCCTTATGGCTTGTTAAGTTCTTGGCCTCTCTCTTGAAGCCAAGACCATCCTTAATTGAGGGGTGTCTACCAATCGTGTAGGCATCCCTTGCAAATTTTATTTTATCAACTTCACTCTTGCTAGTCTTAAGTTGGGCATTAAGACTAGCCACTTCATCATTTAGTTTTGAAATTGACACTAAGTGTTCACTACAAGCATCAAAATCCTTACACCTAGTACAAATTTCAACATGTTCAACACAGGAATTTGATTTACTAGCTACTTCTAGTTTAGCACTTAAATCATTATTAACACTTCTTAAGGTAGCAATGGTTTCATGACAGGAAGATAATTCACTAGAAAGCACTTCATTTCTTTTAATTTCTAGAGCAAGAGAATTTTGTGCACTAACAAATTTATCATGCTCCTCATATAAAAGATCCTCTTGTTTTTCTAGTAATCTATTCTTATCATTCAAAGCATCAATCAACTCATTAATTTTATCTATCTTAGATCTATCTAAGCCCTTGAACAAGCATGAATAATCTATGTCATCATCATCACTAGTCTCACTATCACTAGAAGAAGCATAAGTGAAGTCTTGAGTACTCACCTTCTTCTCCCTTGCCATAAGGCATGTGAGACGCTCGTTGGGGAAGAGGGAAGACTTGTTGAAGGCGGTGGCAGCGAGTCCTTCATTGTCGGAGTCGGAGGAGGAGCAATCCGAGTCCCACTCCTTTCCTAGATGTGCCTCGCCCTTTGCCTTCTTGTATTGCTTCTTCTTCTCTCTTTTGTTCCCCTTTTCCTGGTCACTTTCATTATCGGGACAGTTAGCGATAAAATGACCAAGCTTACCGCATTTGAAGCATGAGCGCTTCCCCTTTGTCTTGGTCTTGCTTGGCTGCCCCTTGCGACCATTTAGCGCCGTCTTGAATCTCTTGATGATGAGAGCCATCTCTTCATCATTGAGTCCGGCCGCCTCAATCTGTGCCACCTTGCTAGGTAGCGCCTCCTTGCTTCGTGTTGCCTTGAGAGCAAGGGGTTGCGGCTCATTGATCGGACCATTCAAGGCGTCGTCCACATACCTCGCCTCCTTGATCATCATTCGCCCGCTAACGAATTTCCCAAGAACTTCTTCGGGCGACATCTTGGTGTACCTGGGATTTTCACGTATATTGTTCACCAAATGAGGATCAAGAACGGTAAATGACCTTAGCATTAGGCGGACGACGTCGTGGTCCGTCCATCGCGTGCTCCCGTAGCTCCTTATCTTGTTGATAAGGGTCTTGAGCCGGTTGTATGTTTGCGTCGGCTCCTCGCCCCTTATCATCGCGAACCGTCCAAGCTCTCCCTCCACCAACTCCATCTTGGTGAGCAAGGTGACGTCGTTCCCCTCATGAGAAATCTTGAGGGTGTCCCAGATTTGCTTGGCGTTATCCAAGCCGCTCACTTTATGGTATTCATCCCTGCACAAGGAAGCTAGAAGAACAGTAGTAGCTTGTGCATTCTTATGAATTTGTTCATTAATGAACATGGGACTATCTGAACTATCAAAGTGCATTCCACTCTCTACAATCTCCCAAATACTAGGATGGAGAGAGAATAGGTGACTACGCATTTTGTGGCTCCAAAATCCGTAGTCCTCTCCATCAAAGTGTGGGGGCTTGCCGAGTGGAATGGAGAGCAAATGTGAATTTGAACTTTGCGGAATACGAGAGTAGTCAAAAGAAAAGTTCGAATTAACCGGTTTCCTTCTCTCGTAGTCGTTGTGGTCGTCGTCCTTTTGGGAAGAAGTAGACTCATCGCTGTCGTAGTAGACGATCTCCTTGATGCGCCTTGTCTTCTTCTTCTTCCCTTCCTTCCGTCTATGACCCGAGCCGGAGTCGGTAGGCTTGTCGTCCTTCGGCTCGTTGACGAAGGATTCCTTCTCTTTGTCGTTGATCACGATACCCTTCCCCTTAGGATCCATTTCTTCGGGCGGTTAGTCCCTTTGTGAAGAGAACGGCTCTGATACCAATTGAGAGCACCTAGAGGGGGGTGAATAGGTGATCCTGTGAAAACTTAAAACACAAGAGATCAAGCACAGAGGTGACACAGTGGTTTATCCCGTGGTTCGGCCAAGACCAACGCTTGCCTACTCCACGTTGTGGCGTCCCAACGGACGAGGGTTGCAATCAACCCCTCTCAAGCGGTCCAAAGACCCACTTGAATACCACGGTGTTTTGTTTTGCCTTTCACTATCCCGTTTGCAAGGAATCTCCACAAATTGGAGTCTCTTGCCCTTACAAGTATATGATCACAAAGAAGCACAGAGTAAGGGAGGGTAGCAACACACACAAATCCACAGCGAAACGCGCACACACACGGCCAAGAATCGAGCTCACAAGAGTATCACAAAGTTCTCACTAGAACGGAGCTCGAATCACTTAGAATGACAAACGAATGCGCAAAGACTGAGTGTGGATGATCAAGAATGCTCAAAGGTTGCTTGTGTATCTCCTCCATGCGCCTAGGGGCCCCTTTTATAGCCCCAAGGCAGCTAGGAGCCGTTGAGAGCAAATCTAGAAGGCTATCCCTGCCTTCTGTCGTCGGAGGCACCGGACAGTCCGGTGCACACCGGACACTGTCCGGTGCCCGATTTGTTTCCTTAAACAGCGAAGCCGACCGTTGCAGACCGTTGACAGATCTGGAGCCGTTGGCGCACCGGACATGTCCGGTGCACACCGGACAGTCCGGTGCCGTCTTCCGACCGTTGGCTCGGCCACGTGTCCCGCGCAGATTGCGCGGCCGACCGTTGGCCCCGCCGACCGTTGGCTCACCGGACAGTCCGGTGCACACCGGACAGTCCGGTGAATTTTAGCCGTACGCCGTCGGCGAATTCCCGAGAGCGGCCAGTTCGCTCCGAGCCAGCCTGGCGCACCGGACACTGTCCGGTGCACACCGGACAGTCCGGTGCTCCAGACCGAACTGAGTCTTGGCTGCACACAGCCAAGTCTTTGTCTCCTCTTTTCTTCTACTTTCTGTTTCTAACACTTAGACAAGTATATTAGTACTCAAAACCAATGTACTAAAGCTTAGAAACATACCTTTATCCTTGATTTTTACTTTGTCCACCATTTTACAATTAGGCACCTGTGTTGGGCACTAAATCACCAAAATACTTAGAAATGGCCCAAGGGCACATTTCCCTTTCAATAGGCGATGTCGGGCCTAGAGAAGGTGAGGTACTAGAGCATGCCGGTCAGGCTCCGGTAGGACGTCGCGTCAGCGACCGGAGGCCCGTCGTCCTCAGAGAGCTTTGCCTGAGTGTCGACAGGCGTGGAGCAGGGCTTACAGTCAGACATGCCAGCCCGCTCCAGGATGTCGATGGCATACTAACGCTGGTGGAGGAAGAGATCCTGAGGCCGGTGCTCGGCGGTGATACCGAGGAAGTGGTGGAGGGGCCCCGGGTCCTTCATCGCGAACTCCCACAGAAGGGCGACGATCATGTGCTGTAGAAGGTCGGCGGTGGATGCCGTGAGCACAATGTCGTCGACGTAGAGCAGGAGGTACACGGTGTTGTCGCCACACCGGTAGATGAACAGGGGCGTGTCCGACTTGGCCTCGACGAAGCCGATGGAGGCCAAGTAGGAGGCGAAGCGACTGTACCATGCTCGTGGCGCCTGCTTGAGGCTGTACAAGGATCGGTTCAGCTGGCAGACCAAATCCAGTCGATCGGCATCGACGAAGCTGGTGGGCTGGCTGCAGTAAACCATCTCAGTTAGAGTACCATGGAGGAAGGCATTCTTGACATCAAGCTGATGGATCGCCCAGTCGTGGGAGAGGGCGAGGGCGAGGGAGAGGACGGCGTAGACAGTGGCGAATTTTACGACGGGGCTGAAGGTCTCGTCGTAGTCGACTCTGGGGCGCTGGGTGAAGCCCCAAAGGACCCAACGGGCCTTGTAGCGGTCGAGGGAGTCGTCTGAGGTCAGCTTGTGGCGAAATAGCCACTTGCCGGTGACCACGTTGGTGCCTGGTGGACACGGCACCAGGTCCCAGGTGTGGTTGGCCAAGAGGGCCGCGTACTCCTCCTCCATAGCACGACGCTGATGTGGGTCGACGAGGGCAGTGCGAACGGAGGAGGGCACCGGGGATGCATTCGGTGGAGTGCAGGTCGTATCAGCTGCCAGGATTAGCCGGTCGACGGGGCGAAGAACGCCAGCGGCGCGCCGAGTCACCATCGGGTGGACGTGCCTGGGGTCGCGGTGGATGGCGACCGGGTGGTACACTGACGGCTCGGAGTGGGCCGCCAGAACGTCGGGAGCGGCGGGTATGGCTGGCTCATGGCAGTGATAGACGACGGCGGGGTCGGCAAAGCGGGTCGTGCTTGTCGACGGGCCCGAGACGGCAGGCGCCGAGGTATCGGCGTGGCCGCGACGGTGGTAGACGAGCGCGGGGTCGGTGAAGCGAGCCGGAGTCGATGGGACCGCGCGTGGCATAGGCGGGGTCGTCGGGGCCATGCGTGGCGCAAGCGTGATCGACGGGGCCGCGCGTGGCGCAGGCATGATCGACAGGGCCGCGCATGGCGTAGGCGGGGCCGTCGGGGCCACGCGTGACATAGCCATGATCGACGGGGCCGCGTGTGGCACAGGCATGGCCGACGTGGCCGCGTGGGGCGCAGGCGGGGTCGATGGGGCCACGTGTGGCGTGGGAATGGGCGTGAGCGGTGGCGTCGTGGCCGCACAAGGTACAGGTAACGGCGCAAGGCTGGGCGCCGGGGGTGGGGGAACCGGATCGGACTCGAGGAGTGAGTCAAGATCGGTGGGTGGGGTGGAGCCTGCAAGGGGAAACACATCTTCGTCAAAGACGACGTGACGAGAGATGATAATGTGGTGGGAGGTGAGGTCCAGACACCGATACCCTTTGTGGTCAGGGGAGTAGCCGAGGAAGAGGAAGCAAGTGGAGCGAGGAGAAAGCTTGTTAGGGGCGGTAGCGGAAGTGTTAGGGTAGCAGGCACAACCGAACACGCGCAGGTGGTCGTAGGAAGGGGTTGTGTCGTACAGGGCGAAGTGAGGTGTAGGGTGGCTCACCGCCTTCGAGGGAAGATGGTTGAGGAGATGCGTGGCGGTATGAAGGGCCTCTGCCTAGTAGGTGGCAGGGAGAGACGCCTGAAATAGAAGGCAGCGGATCATATTGGTGGTGGTGCGAATCATGCGCTCGGCCCAGCCGTTCTGAGCAGAGGTGTAGGGATACGAGAGACGCAACTGGACACCGTGAGTGAGGAAGAAAGAACGGGAGGCGTTGTTGTCGAACTCGCGGTAATTGTCGCACTGTAGGGCACGAACCAGGCACTGGAACTGGGTGGATACCCAGGCGAAGAAGTGAGTGAGGGTGGTAAACATGTCGGACTTCAGCCGAAGGGGGAAAGTCCAAAGGAAATGGTGAGAGCACCTAGAGGGGGGGTGAATAGGTGATCCTGTAAAAATTCAACACTAAATAGCCACAACACTTGGTTATAGAAATGTTAGTGCGACTAAGTAGTTGAGAAGCGAGTTCTTGTGGACAAAACAATCACAGAGAGATCAACACAAGACACACGATTTTTATCCCATGGTTCGGCCAAGTAACACTTGCCTACTTCCAAGTTGTGGCGTCCCAATGGACGAGGGTTGCACTCAACCCCTTTCAAGTGATCCGATGATCAACTTGAATACCACGGTTTTTCCTTAGATGATTATTTCCGTTTGCGAGGAATCTCCACAAGATTGGAGACTCTCGCCCTTACAATAAAGATCACAATGAAAGCACGGAGTAAGGTTGGGATGAGCAACACACACAAGACACAAATCGCAGCACACCTACGCACACAAGAGAAGACTTGAGCTCAAATGACAACACAGGGAGTCCTTGACTCGAATAGAGCTCAAATCACTAACACAACGAAACGAATGCGCGGGAACGAAGTCTGGATGCCTTAGGATGCTTAGTGAATGCTTGTGTATCTCCTCCATGCGCCTAGGGGTCCCTTTTATAGCCCCAAGGCAGCTAGGAGCCGTTGGAGGCCAACAAGGAAGGCCATCCTTGCCTTCTATCGAGTGGCGCACCGGACAGTCCGGTGCGCCACCGGACAGTCACTGTAGACAGTCCGGTGCCGATCTCCTTCCTTTTCTAGCACAGACGACTGTTGCACCTCCGGGCCAGTTGGCGCATCGGACACTGTCCGGTGTACACCGGAGAGTCCGGTGCCCCCTACCGACCATTGGTGCGGGCCACACGTCACCCAATGATTGCGCGGCCGACCGTTGCGCTGGCGACCGTTGGCTCACCGGACGGTCCGGTGCACCACCGGACAGTCCGGTGAATTATAGCCGTACGTCGCCAAACTTTTCCCGAGAGCGGCCTGTTCACCGGAAACCAGCCTGGTGCACCGGACACAGTCCGGTGTGCCAGACTGAGCTGAGCTTCGGCTGCACACATCCAGTCTTTTGGAATCCATTTCTTTTCTTCTTTTCTTTGTTTCTAACACTTAGATAACTTCATTAGTATTCAAAAGCAAATGTACTAAGTCTAGAAACATACATCATGTCTTGATTTGCACTTTTTCAATCTTTGGCACATTTAGAACTTAGAGAATATGTGTTGGGCACTTAATCACCAAAATATTATAGAAATGGCCCAAAGGCACATTTACCTTTCAATCTCCCCCTTTTTGGTGATTTATGCCAACACAACCAAAAGCAACCAAAAGAAGTGCAATATCAATGCAATTGAATACCAAATTGTTTTTTACTATAATTTAGCATATTTGGATCGCTCTTTGCCACCACTTGGTTTGTTTTTGCAAATCAAATTCATTTTCCTTATCTCTAAGTCAAACTCACTTGTTTGGGCATAAAGAGAGATAATCCAAGAGTGAAATTGATCAAGTGCCAAAAACTCCCCCTTTTCTCATAATCAAAATTCTTCCCCACAAGAGACCAAATTTTGCAATAAGAGTATTTTGACTAAATAAAAAGTTCTAACTCTATTATTTTCAAAATTCACAAGTGGTAGCTGATCCATTTGCTTTGGCCTTAATTTCTCCCCCTTTGGCATTAAGCACCAAAACGGGATCATTTTTGGCCCTTCAACCCCATTGCCTCACCAAAAATGCCAATTAAGAGCACAAAGGCAATAAGAGCATAGATATGAACTTGGAGTTAATTACACTAATACCGGAGTGCAGTGGAAGTCTTTGCATGGTCCAAGTTCACCTTTCCCTTTCAATGCACCTTTGAGACTACATCAAGAATACTCAAACACACAGGTTAGTCTCAAAGGGTCAAGTTGTAGCATATCTCCCCCTAAATAAGTGCATCACTTGCAAATGGACTTGTGAGGTCCGGGGATCATGTGTACAACTTGAGCACCACAAATAAACAATAATGGGTTGAAATGCATAAAGTAGCATGATCAAAGGCATAGAACACATGTATGCTATAGATCAATCCAAGTTACTCGAATCTAAGTCATTTAGCTCACTACGCAACCAGCAAAACCTTTTCTCATCAAAAGGCTTGGTAAAGATATCGGCTAGCTGGTTCTCGGTGCTAACATGGTACACTTCGATATCTCCCTTTTGTTGGTGGTCCCTCAGAAAGTGATGTCGGATGTCTATGTGCTTAGTGCTGCTGTGTTAAACAGGATTATCCACCATGCGAATTGCACTCTCATTGTCACATAGGAGTGGGACTTTTCTTAGATTGTAGCCAAAGTCCCTGAGGGTTTGCCTCATCCAAAGTAGTTGCGCGCAACACTGTCCTGCGGCAACATACTCGGCCTCAGTGGTGGATAGGGCAACAGATGTTTGTTTCTTTGAACTCCATGACACCAGGGACCTTCCTAGGAATTGGCACGTCCCTGATGTACTCTTCCTATCAACCTTGCATCCAGCATAATCAGAGTTTGAATATCCAATTAAGTCAAAGGTAGACCCCTTTGGATACCAGATCCCGAAGCAAGGCGTAGCAACTAAATACCTAAGAATTCGCTTAACGTCCACAAGGTGACATTCCTTGGGGTCGGATTGAAATCTAGCACACATGCATACACTAAGCATAATGTCCGGTCTACTAGCACATAAATAAAGCAAGGAACCTATCATAGACCGGTATGCCTTTTGATCAACGGACTTACCTCCTTTGTTGAGGTCGACATGCCCATCGGTTCCCATTGGTGTCTTCGCGGGCTTTGCGTCCTTCATCCCAAACCTCTTGAGAAGGTCTTGAGTGTACATCGTTTGGGAGAGAAAGGTGCCATCCTTGAGTTGCTTCTCTTAGAACCCGAGGAAGTAGGTCAACTAGCCCATCATCGACATCTCAAACTTTTGAGTCATCACCCTGCTAAACTCTTCACAAGACTTTTGGTTAGTAGAACCAAATATTATGTCATCGACATAAATTTGGCACACAAAAAGATCACCATCACAAGTCTTAGTGAAAAGAGTGGGATCGGCTTTCCCAACCTTGAAAGCATTAGCTATTAAGAAATCTCTAAGGCATTCATACCATGCTCTTGGGGCTTGCTTAAGTCCATAGAGCGCCTTAGAGAGCTTAAACACATGGTCGGGGTACCTTCATCCTCAAAGCCAGGGGGTTGTTCCACATAAACCTCCTCCTTGATTGGCCCGTTAAGGAAAGTGCTCTTCACATCCATTTGAAACAACCTAAAAGAGTGGTGAGCGGCATAGGCTAATAATATTCGAATAGACTCTAGCCTAGCCACAGGAGCAAAAGTCTCCTCGAAATCCAAACCTGCGACTTGGGCATAACATTTTTCCATAAGTCAAGCCTTGTTTCTTGTCACCACTCCGTGCTCGTCTTGCTTGTTGTGAAACACCCACGTGGCACCAGGCTCCAAACTTCATTCATCTTGAAGTTGTTGAGCTCTTCCTGCATGGCCAACACCCAGTCCGGATCCTGCAAGGCCTCTTCTACCCTGAAAGGCTCAATAGAAGAGACAAACGAGTAATGCTCACAAAAATTAGCTAAACGTGAATGAGTTGTTACTCCCTTGCTTATGTCACCCAGAATCTGATCGACGGGGTGATTTCTTTGGATCGTCGCTCGGACTTGAGTTGGAGGGGCCAGTGGTGCTTCTTCCTTCATAACTTGTTCTTCTTGTGCTCCCCCTTGATCACGTGCTTCTTCCTGAGGAACCTGTCCATCATCTTGAGTTGGGGGATGCACCATTGTTGAGGAAGAAGGCTGATCTTGCTCCTGTTGTTCCTGTGGTCGCACATCTCCAATCGCCATCGTGCGCATTGCGACCGTTGGAACATCATCTTCATCGATGTCATCAAGATCAACTTGCTCTCTTGGAGAGCCATTAGTCTCATTAAATACAACGTCGCTAGAGACTTCAACCAAACCCGATGATTTGTTGAAGACTCTATACGCCTTTGTATTTGAGTCATACCCTAGTAAAAACCCTTCTACTGCCTTGGGAGCAAATTTAGAATGTCTACCTTTCTTCACCAAAATGTAGCATTTGCTCCCAAATACACGAAAGTAAGAGACATTGGGTTTGTTACCGGTAAGAAGTTCGTAGGAGGTCTTCTTGAGGAGGCAATGCAGATATAGCCGGTTTATGGCGTGGCAGGCTGTGTTCACAGCTTCCGACCAAAACCGCTCGGGTGTCTTGAACTCTCCAAGCATCATCCTTGCCATGTCGATAAGCGTCCTGTTCTTCCTCTCTACCACACCGTTTTGTTGTGGTGTGTAGGGAGCGGAGAACTCATGCTTGACGCCTTCCTCCTCAAGATACTCCTCCACTTGCAGATTCTTGAACTCGGTCCCGTTGTCGCTTCTTATCTTTTTCACCTTGAGTTCAAATTCGTTTTGAGCCCTCCTTAGAAAGTGCTTTAGGGTCCCTTGGGTTTCTGATTTATCCTGCAGAAAGAACACCCAAGTGAAGCGGGAAAAATCATCAACAATTACTAGACCATACTTACTTCCCCCGATGCTAAGGTAGGCGACGGGTCCGAAG
Source organism: Zea luxurians (assembly GCA_029449295.1). Lineage (NCBI taxonomy): Eukaryota > Viridiplantae > Streptophyta > Magnoliopsida > Poales > Poaceae > Zea > Zea luxurians. Next base: position 71,940,546 of record JAOPSE010000013.1, on the reverse strand, counting down.
AGGTCCATGTGAAGAAGCTCCAGTGGTCTTGATGTTGTCATCACATTCTTGTTGTGATGAGTGCTTCCCACCTATTTCCCTGCCTGACAAGCTGCACAAGGTCTATCTTTTTCGAAACATACATTGGTTAGTCCTAACACATGTTCTCCCTTTAGAAGTTTATGAAGGTTCTTCATCCCAACATGTGCTAGACAGCGATGCCACAGCCAGCCCATACTAGTCTTAGCTATTAAGCATGCATCTAGATCGGCCTCCTCTTTCGAAAAATCAACTAAGTAGAGTTTGCCGTCTAATACACCCTTAAATGCTAATGAACCATCACTCCTTCTAAAGACAGAAACATCAACATTTGTAAATAGACAATTATAACCCATGTTACATAATTGACTCACAGACAATAAGTTGTACCCGAGCTATTCAACTAAGAACACATTGGATATAGAATGCTCGGATGAAATGGCTATCTTACCCAATCCTTTAACCTTGCCTTGGTTCCCATCTCCAAAGATGATCGAATCCTGGGAATCCTTGTTCTTGACGTAGGAGGTGAACATCTTCTTCTCCCCCGTCATGTGGTTTATGCATCCGCTGTCAATAATCCAGCTTGAGCCCCCGGATGCATAAACCTGCAAGGCAATTTACACTTGGGTTTTAGGTACCCAACTCTTGTTGGGTCCTACAAGGTTAGTCACAATAACTTTTGGAACCCAAATGCAAGTTTTATCTCCCTTGCATTTGGATCCCAACTTTCTAGCAACTACTTTTTCATTCTTACATAAAAGCACAAATGAAGTATTGAAAGCATGGTAAATGGTAGAAGGTTCATTACACATTCTCCTGGCCACATGAGGCACAATATTACTTCTCCTAGGTCTACTTCTACCATGCACAAAAGTAGAGCTAGAGGCAAACTTAGCATGTGAATTAAAGGCATCATGATCATAACTCCTATTGTAATGAGCATTTCTAGAAAATTTTCTAACATAAATGTAGGCATGATACTTTTGAGAACTAATAGCCATAGGAGCCTTCCCTTTCTCCTTGTTGGGATGGGAGCCCTTTGGCTTGTTAAGTTCTTGGCTTCCTTTCGAAAACCAAGCTCATCCTTAATTGAGGGGTGTCTACCAACGGTGTAGGCATCCATAGCAAATTTTAATTGATCAAAATTAATTTTGCAAGTCTTAAGTTGAGCATTAAGACTTGCCACCTCATCATTTAATTTGGTGATAGAAATAAGGTGTTCATCACAAGCATCAATATCAAAATCCTTACATCTATCACAAATTACAACATGCTCTTCACAAGAACTAGATTTATTAACTCCTTCTAGCTTAGTAGTTAATTCATCATTTAAACTCTTTAAACTAGATATAATTTCATGGCAAGCAGATAACTCAGAAGATAGCATTTCATTCCTCTTAATCTCTAAGGCAAGAGATTTTTGCACACTAACAAATTTATCATGCTTCTCATATAAGATATCCTCTTGTTTTTCTAACAATCTACCCTTTTCATTTAAGGTATCAATTAATTCATTGATTTTATCTATTTTAGTTCTATCTAAACCCTTAAATAAATCAGTATAATCGACTTCATCATCACTAGAATCATCATCGCTAGAAGTAGTGTACTTAGGGGTATCTCGAACACTTACCTTCTTCTCCTTGGCCATGAGACAAGTGTGGCGTTCATTGGGGAAGAGAGAAGACTTGTTGAAGGCCGAGGCAGCGAGTCCTTCGTCATCGGAGTCGGAAGAGGAGCAGTCCGAGTCCCATTCCTTTCCAAGGTGCGCCTTGCCCTTTGCCTTCCTGTAGCTCTTCTTTTTCTCCTTCTTCCCGCTCTTTTCTTGTCCCTAGCCACTATCATTATCGGGACAATTTGCAATAAAGTGACCAGTCTTACCGCATTTGAAGCAAAAGCGCTTTCCCCTTGTTTTGTTTTTGTTGGTGTACTCCTTTCGTCCTTTAAGTGCGGTCTTGAAACGCTTTATGATAAGCGCCATCTCATCTTCGTTGAGGCCGGCAGCCTCCACTTGAGCTACCTTGCTTGGTAGCGCCTCCTTGTGGCTTGTTGCCTTGAGAGCAATGGGTTGTGGCTCGTAGACAGGCAGTGGGCCGTTCAAGGCATCATCTACATACCTTGCCTCTTTAACCATCATGCGCCCACTTACAAATTTTCCGAGTATCTCCTCGGGTGTCATCTTTGTATACCTGGGATTTTCACGGATAAGATTCACAAGATAGGGATCAATAAATGTAAAGGACCCGAGCATTAGCCGGACGACGTCGTGGTCCATCCATCTTGTGCTTCCATAGCTTCTAATCTTGTTAACCAGGGTCTTGAGCCTGTTGTATGTTTGTGTTGGCTCCTCTCCCCTGATTATCGCGAACCTTCCCAGCTCGCCTTCCACCAACTCCATTTTGGTGATCATGGTGGCATCGTTTCCCTCATGAGATATCTTGAGGGTGTCCCAGATTTGCTTGGCGTTGTCCAAGCCGCTCACCTTGTTGTACTCATCCCTGCACAAAGATGCTAGCAAAATAGTGGTAGCTTGTGCATTTTTGTGAATTTGTTCATTTATCATCACAGGGTTATCCGTACTATCAAAATGCATTCCATTTTCCACTATTTCCCAAATGCTAGGATGGAGAGAAAATAGATGACTACGCATTTTATGACTCCAAAATGAGTAGTCCTCTCTATCAAAGTGTGGAGGTTTTCCTAGTGGAATAGAAAGTAAATGTGCATTCGAATTGTACAGCATGCAAGAATAGTCAAAAGAGTAATTTTGATTAACTGTTTTTCTCTTTGACAAAGAATCGTCATTGTCGTCTCTTGGTGAAGAAGATTCATCGCTGTCGTAGTAGACGATCTTCTTGATGCGCCTCTTCTTCTTCCTGTCCTTCTTCTTGTGACTCGAGCCAGAGTTAGTGGGCTTGTCATCTCTTGGCTCGTTGAAGATGGACTCCTTCTCCTTGTCGTTGACCACCATCTCCTTTCCCTTAGGATCCATCTCTTCGGGCGATTAGTCCCTTATGTGAAGAGAACGGCTTTGATACCAATTGAGAGCACCTAGAGGGGGGTGAATAGGTGATCCTGTAAAAATTCAACACTAAATAGCCACAACACTTGGTTATAGAAATGTTAGTGCGACTAAGTAGTTGAGAAGCGAGTTCTTGTGGACAAAACAATCACAAAGAGATCAACACAAGACACGCGATTTTTATCCCGTGGTTCGGCCAAGTAACACTTGCCTACTTCCATGTTGTGAAGTCCCAATGGACGAGGGTTGCACTCAACCCCTTTCAAGTGATCTGATGATCAACTTGAATACCATGGTTTTTCCTTAGATGATTATTTCCGTTTGCGAGGAATCTCCACAAGATTGGAGTCTCTCGCCCTTACAACAAAGATCACAATGAAAGCACGGAGTAAGGTTGGGATGAGCAACACACACAAGACACAAATCGCAGCACACCCACGCACACAAGAGAAGACTTGAGCTCAAATGACAACACAGGGAGTCCATGACTCGAATAGAGCTCAAATCTCTAACACAACGAAATGAATGTGCGGGAACGAAGTCTGGATGCCTTAGGATGCTTAGTGAATGCTTGTGTATCTCCTCCATACGCCTAGGGATCCCTTTTATAGCCCCAAGGCAGCTAGGAGCCGTTGGAGGCCAACAAGGAAGACCATCCTTGCCTTCTGTCGAGTGGCGCACTGGACAGTCACTGTAGATGGTCCGGTGCTGATCTCCTTCCTTTTCTGGCGCAAACGACCGTTGCACCTCCGGGCCAGTTGGCGCACCGGACACTGTCCGGTGTACACCAGACAGTTCGGTGCCCCCTACCGACCGTTGGTGCGGGCCACGCATCGCCCGTGGATTGCGCGGCCGACCGTTGCGCTGGCGACCATTGGCTCACCGGACGGTCTGGTGCACCACCGGATAGTCCGGTGAATTATAGTCGTACGCCGCCAAACTTTTCCCGAGAGCGGCCTGTTCACCGGAAACCAGCCTAGCGCACCGGACACTGTCCGGTGCACCACCGGACAGTCCGGTGTGCCAGACTGAGCTGAGCTTCGGCTGCACACAGCCAGTCTTTTGCAATCCTTTTCTTTTCTTTTATTCTTTTCTCTGTTTCTAACACTTAGATAACTTCATTAGTATTCAAAAGCAAATGTACTAAGTCTAGAAACATACCTCATGTCTTGATTTGCACTTTTTCAATCTTTGGCACATTTAGAACTTAGAGAATATGTGTTGGGCACTTAATCACCAAAATATTATAGAAATGGCACAAAGGCACATTTCCCTTTCAAATGGGAGTAGTCGTCCAGAATGACCAGGTAGTATTTTGAAGCACCTCAATCCTCTGGGACTCAAATGTGATACAATTACTAGTCCCAGGAGGCTAGTAAACACATTTATACATCAGATGATTACAGATCTGCTTAAACGAGACAAACCTATAAAGGTGGCGATCAACTTTAAGAGTTGGTCCACAACTCGGGACATATCATCATAGTGGGGCTGAAGCAGCCTGATATACGCAGCGAAGCAAATCAGCGGTCCAACAGCCACAGGCAAGGTTGGGAACAGTCGTAACTCTTACCCAATCTTCTTTTTCTGAAAAACAACAAATAAGCAAGGGTGAGTATAAACGTACTCAGCAGCCCACCTTCACCCGCGGAATGGGGAAATCAGATATAATGCATGGAATATGTGGAGCTCAGGATATTTGCAGAAACAACAATATTTTATGCAGGGTTGTTTTGAAAAACATTTTGTATTTTGCAAAGCGCATCCTCTCCAAAAGGAGCAGGAAGTTTTTCAGTATAGAACAAAATCCCCTGGACTAAACCATCCAGGTATCTTAGCAGTTTCCCACTGGTTTTCATTTTAAAAAAACAGCTACTGGACTTCCCGTCCACCATAGCTCACGGCTCAACCGCCGGACCTTTTAAAAATCACTTTTCTCAAAAGCACTTTTTTTGGGAAAACAAAACATTAATTGCCATACCATACCAGACTCGTCCATTCCTGTGGACACGAACTATTCGAATAAGTTTTCAAACTCTGCGCAGAGGTGTACACTTTACCCACTAGTCTGGTTTCTGCGATCTCACCGTCGTGAGACCCGAATGTCGAATCTCTTTCTTTCCTCGCACGTCCTTACCTTAATGGTTATACCGGAAGGAGTCAGGCCACCGCCATGCCCAAACCGGACAAAACATTCCCCCTCCTTATCCTCCCGGTGCTCCCCAGCCTTCATAACCCTAGGGTTGGACCGTACGAGTTCAGATTGAGTGACTGCCCACACAGTCTCGAGTGGTTGTACTTATCATGAGTACAGGTAGTGAAGGATGACAAACCAGTCCTTATATGAGGGGACAATCCTTCTGCTCACGCCTAAACCAGCTGAGCCACCACCTTAGGCCCTCCTCTAAACCAGGGAGTCCCTGATCATCCCTACTCAAAGGTGATAAGGGTGAAAACCCTTCATCATACACATTTTGAAAAGCATTTTCTTTTGAAAACTCACACCTTTTCTCAAATCATTTGTAACAAATATATCAAGGATTGATTGTGGCAAGCGGCTGGGTGGCCATAATAACTTGTCTCAAAATCATATCATGCATAAAATAACAGGTTGAGAGTTGTGGTTGTAAAACATATGTAATTTATGCATCAAAGGGATCCAGTGAGCTTGACGTGCTTATCTGGCGAAGGGGGAAGGGGAGCTCGCAGAACCGGCTTCTAGCTCCACTGCCTAGCGTAGACTTGCAGATCTGGCCTCCACGAGACGGCACGAACGCTCCGATAACTATGCAACATGAACAGGCAAACAACAAACCAGTAAGTATACCAACAAATATTTAGTATAGTGGTCAGAATAGTGATATATGGATGGGTAGAGTCTTGAGTAGAATCCGTGTCATATGATGTTGAGGTACTACTAGTGGTGGAGCGAAGGTGCTTACCAGGAGGGTGGACTGGAGGCGAAGCGACACTATGCGTGTAGCTGGCAGAGCGGAGTAACTGAGTGGGTGGGGTGTTTGCCTTGGCTGAGGGTGTTGAGTGTGTGGAGTGGGAGAGGGTAGCTGGGTGTATTTATAGCTAGGTGTATGTGGTGTAGCTCAGTGAAGTTCACTATTGGTGAGAATAGTGACGAAAGAATCGTCTGACTTAGCATGGACAAAAGAGTTATAGGCAGAATATGGGACAAGAGTATTTTGGGAGTTTTCTGGAATATGAACCATGCTTAAGGGATGACATGGTTGGATAGGGAATAGTTTGACAAGAATTTTAGAAACAAGAATGACCGAAATCTGAGTTTGGATGGAGGAGTTTTGGATTTTATAATCATAGGGAGAAAAAGAAAAGGAAAGAAATATTCTAGAATTTGAATATTTAGAGATATTTGGAAAATTAAAAATACAAATGTATTTTTGAGCGGGGTGCGAGGAATTATTTTTGGGCTTTTCTTGGGCAGAGGTTTATGTTAGTGGAAACTGTTCCTACCTACTGTGTCACATCAGACAACAGTAAGGCGGGATCCAAATAGCTGGAATGATGTGGTATTCTGGTCCAAGTGGGTTGTGGTATCTTGGGCCAGGTTTTATAGGATTGAAGACGTATCCATACAAACATGGTTCGCCTTTCTTTTTGGAAGTCTGGCTTGAAAGAATCCCAAAGTTAAGCGTGCTTAACTTGGAGAAATCTGGGATGGGTGACCAGATGGGAAGTTTCCTACTGGAAGGATAATCACAGTCACCGGAGTTCGTATGACTAGAATATGGGTCTGGCTGGTCTTAGGTAGACTGGACAGCATGACGGATGAGTAGTTGAAATTTGGGGTGATCAGATGATCGATGAATAGTAACAATGAATAGTGACGACGGAAAAGTAATTATAGGTATCATCGACGAATAGTAATGATGATGAATAGTAACGATGATGAATAGTGTCGGTGAATAGTAACGGTGAATAGTAAACAATGAATAGTGATGGTGAATAGTTCGTATGAACGAACGGTGAACGATGAATAGTGACGATGAACGAGCGATAGACGATGAATAGGAACTATGAACGAACGATGAACGATCGAATGATCGAACGAACGAATGATCGGAATTTCGGCAGCATAACGGTAGAAAAAAGATTATTTGGACGAACGAACGGACGAACGATCGAACGATCGGACGAACGAACCATGAACGATCGGACGAACGAACGAACAAACTAAGAACAGGTGGACGAACGATCAAAGAACGACCGAACGATCCTTGTGCAAGTGTGTGCTTGTGGGAGGTGGAGTGGGAGTGGGCGTGTGTGGGGGGGAAGAGGAAGTTGCCATGAAATGGCTTGGGGTGGGATGAGAGGATGCCCTTACCCCTCTATTTATAGCCATGGTGGGGGGATTAGGGGGAGGGATGAGAGGATTAGTGGGAGGATGAGAGGATTAGTGGGAGATTAGCATGAATTTGTCTTATATGAGTGTAATTAGCTTGTAGAGCTCACCGTATGACACCGGAGGCATACGTATACGTATGAGCATGAGGAAAGTTATGGAGAAAATATTTGTAGAGACTTGAAAAATGATTCTGAAGGTATTTCTCAGGAAGAAAAATACTTGGAGATATATCGGTGGAATATTTGGGCAGTATTTCTGGAAGAGTTTGAGGGTGATCACTGGGGAAATATTTGTAGGATATTTTGAGAAGGATTTCAGAGAGAATATAGACCACTATAATTTTATTATTTGATATTAACTCGCAAACCAACATTTTGAAATGAAATTTGAAATTCATTTTGAATTTAGAGCGAGTTTGAGAAAATTCCAAGATTTGAATTTTTTGGATGCTACATATTTGTAGCCGGAGAGGCTAAGGACAGGAGACGTCCAGAGATCACAGTGGACAAGATCAAAGGCCTAAACACTAAACAGCCCTGGACGTGGAAGTGGAAAAAGGAAGACAGGAGTGGCGGCCAAGCTGACAAGCATGACAGAGGCGCTCAGAAGAGCCTCGAGTATAGGATATGTCAGAGTGGCCGGCAAGCTGGGACATGACGTCAGGTCCAGGGTGCCCGAAGCGACGGTGCCAAATGGCGGAGGAGGTGGTGGCAGTAGCAAGAGCATGTGATGTGGTGGTAGTAGTAAGGGTAGGAGATGAGGCTACTTTGGTGTGGGGAGTGGAGGGCAAGTGAAGAGAATAGAGGGGGCCAGAGCTGTCACAGCGAGCGAGCACAACATGTGTGGGAAGGTGGCGTATGGTGAGACCTCAGGGGTCGAACTCCATAGAGCACTGGTTGTCACTAGTGAAGCGACGAACCGAGAGGAGGGGATGAGTCAGTCCGGGAGCAACAAGGACGTCGTTAAGGCAGAATGGTCCTGAAAGAACCGATGCACCTACTGAGGTGACCGGGAGGGTGGAACCGTTGCCAACGACGATGGAGGAAGGATGTGAGGGGTGTGGTGGATGGGAGTGGAATAACGAACTAGTTGTGAGGGTAGTGTGGAAGGAGGCCCCGGAGTCAACCACCCAATCGGTGGTGGGAGGGGGAGGTGGTGGAGGTGAAGGTACGGTGTGAGCGGAGAGGGCTAAAGAAGGTGCCCCAATAGAGGCGCTAGGGAGGGAGGGAGATGACACGGGCTCAACCGCTAGGGAGGCGATCGCAGCACATGGGAAGACAAGCGGTCCAGGCATGTGATGGCCCGCCTGAGGGTGGATCTCGACGCAGTCCCGAAGAATAGGGTTCCAGACTGGATTGAAGGACACGAACATGCCCCGGATGAGCTGGCCGTTGTGGAGGAGGGCACGCACAGTCACAGGAGCGGCGAGCGAGGTAAAGCTCATGTATGGCGGGTGTGACGCCATGGAACCGGTCTGGGTGGGGACAACACTGGTAGGAGAAGCGCAACGACGCGAGGAGCGAGCAGGGCCGTCCAAAAGGGGGCGCGTAGCCACGAGGATCGAGTCGGGCAGTGTGGCTGGGAGTTGGGGCCGACGGCGCCCGACGGCAGGGAACGGCTGCGGTGGCGCGGCTGGGAGCAGAGGCAGACAGCGCCCGATGACTAGGGAAGAGGAGGCCGTAGCGGGGAGCGCTCGCGACAGGGAGAAGGGCGAGGTGAAGCGAGGTCGACGGCCGGAACAGGAGGGGCGAGGTTCTGGCGGCTGGCTTCAGCGCTGCACTGGGCGAGGTCGGAGATGAGCGCTGTCGGGGACCATAATTAGGGGTACCCTCAAGACGCCTAATTCTCAGCTGGTAACCCCCATCAGCATAAAGCTGCAAAGGCCTGATGGGTTTGATTAAGTCAGGGATCAGTCCATACGAGTGACTCGATCACGCCACGCCCGAGCCTAGCCTCGGGCGAGGGCAGCCGACCCTAAGATGACTCCGTCTCGCCTGAGGTCTCCTCTTTCACGGCAGACGCATCACCAGCTCGCCCGAGGCCCCGCCTTCGATAAGAAGTAACCCTGACTAAATCACCGCGCCAACCGACCAAGTCACCGGGGCGTTTAACGCAAAAGGTAAGACCGACGGGCGACCAAACTCCGCTCCGCCCGACCCAGGGCTCGGACTCGGGCTAAGGCCCCGGAAGACGGCGAACTCCGCTCCGCCCGACCCAGGGCTCGGACTCGGGCTAAGGCCCCGGAAGACGGCGAACTCCGCTCCGCCCGACCCAGGGCTCGGACTCGGGCTAAGGCCCCGGAAGACGGCGAACTCCGCTCCGCCCGACCCAGGGCTCGGACTCGGGCTAAGGCCCCGGAAGACGGTGAACTCCGCTCCGCCCGACCCAGGGCTCGGACTCGGGCTAAGGCCCCGGAAGACGACGAACTCCGCCTCGCCCGACCCAGGGCTCGGACTCCGCCTCGGCCTCTGCCGAACGACCTCCGCCTCGCCCGACCCAGGAGTTCGGGCTCGGCCTTTGTCTTGCAGGACGGACTCGACCTCGACTTCGGAGGAGCCTCCACGACGCCCGACCTAGGACACAAGACCGCCACGTCAACAGGAAGCGTCATCATCACCCTGCCCTGAGCCGACTTGGGTCGCAGAGAACAAGACCGGCGTCCCATCTGGCCAGCTCCGCCAGATAGGCAATGATGGCGCCTCACTAGACCATGACGACGGCGGCTCCCAGCTCCCTTACGAAAGCAGGAGGACGTCAGCAAGGGCCCAGCCACTCCGACAGCTGTCCCTCCGTCCGGCTCCGTCACTCCTCCAACAGCCACGACGCCACACCAACAGGGTGCCAAGATCTCTCCGGCTGCCACCTTGGCATGTACTTAGGGCGCTAGCTCTCCCTCGCTAGACACGTAGCACCTTGCTACACCCCCATTTTGTACACCTGGATCCTCTCCTTACGACTATAAAAGGAAGGACCAGGGCCTTCTTAGAGAAGGTTGGCCTCGCGGGGACGAAGGGCAGGGGCAGGCGCTCTCTCGGGGCCGCTCGCTCCCCTCACCTCGCGCGGACGCTTGTAACCCCCTACTGCAAGCGCACCCGACCTGGGCGCGGGACGAACACGAAGGCCGCGGGAATTCTCCGACTCCCTCGTCGCGACCCGGCTCCGGCCACCGACCTCTCGCTCTACTCCCCCCTTCGCGCTCGCCCACGCGCTCGACCCATCTGGGCTGGGGCACGCGGCACTCTCACTCGTCGGCTCGGGGACCCCCCGGTCTCGGAACGCCGACAGTTGGCGCGCCAGGTAGGGGCACGCTGCGTGTTGACGAGCAGTTTCCCGTCAAGCTCCAGATGGGCAGTCTCCAACGACCTCTTCAACCCGGATCGGTGCTCCGTTTCGGGAGTCTCGAGTTCATGTCTCTCGACAGCGGCTACGACATGATACTCCTTCCACCGCCGCGCGACAGCAACAATGGTGGCAGACAGCCCGCTCGCCGGCGGCGGAATCGACGGCGTCTTTCCCGCGTGGGGGAAGGACAGCTTTCGAGCTCGCCCCATCCTCTCCCTCGCCATCGGAGGAGGAGGAGGCGGGGCAACCAGGGCCGAGCGGGAGGCCGCGCTCCGACGGCTGTCGAGCAAATCGACATCCCCGGCGCCCCGACGGAGGACACGCCAAGCGTCGCCCTCGCGTTCGAGGCAAAGGCGAGCGCCATCCCCCCGCAGCGTGTCGACCCCGAGCAGACGGACGACGCCAACACGCTCGCGAAGGGCCTGCAGGACGTCGCCCTCATACCCAGGACGACGGCGTGATCAGCCCCCGACGTGACTTCATCGCTCCTCGTCGACAAAAAGGTACTGACTGCTACCCATCTTTCGTCATTTCGACTCGGCCTCAACCCGCCTGGCGACCTCGCTTTGGCGGGCGCTCACGTTGAGGCGAGTGCAACCTCTCTGGGGTTTCGTGTGCGGTCGCCTTGGGACCGATTGACGGGTGTCTCGACCTACGGACCCTCTGGGTCCGAGGAAGATGACGACCCCAGCATCTGCTGGGATTTCTCCGGATCTGGCAACCCTAGTGCCATGCGGGACTTCATGACCGCATGTGACTACTGCCTCTCCGACTGTTCCGACGGCAGCCGCAGCCTTGGCGACAAGGACTGCGGCCCGAGCCGCGAATGTTTCCACATCGAGCTAGGGGATCCCTCCGGAGGCGGCTGTCTCGGCATGCCGGAGGATGGTGATCCCCCTAGGCCAGCGCCTCGCGCCGACATCCCGCGGGAGCTAGCTGTGGTCCCCGTTCCGACGGTGGGTCACGACCCACAGCTCGAGCAAGTCCGCGGGGCGCAGGCCGGGCTCTATGAGGGAGCGGGAGCGCTCGAGGTAATCCGCCAGGACATCGGGCAGGTATGGGCGAGCCAGCCCCCGGCCGGAGGAATACGTCACCTGCCCCAAGGTCTCCAGCACCGCATCACCAACGATGCCAGGGACAGACCGCCACCCGCGTCCGGCGGAACCGGTCAGGACCTGGCCGCCGCAGCGATGCTCCTCCGCGCAATGCCGGAGTCATCAACCACCGAGGGTCGGCGAATCCAAGGAGAACTCAAGCATCTCCTGGAAGACGCTGCGGCCCGGTGGGCCGAAAGCTCTGCCTCCCGAAGGCAGGGGTACCCCTCGGAACCTCGTGCCGCGACTTCCCGACTCACGCGGGAAGCCTCGGTCTTCACCGGGCGCACGCGCAACACCGCGCCTGCGGCCCCGGGCCACCTCGGCGACGAGCACCCTCATCGCGACCGTCGGGCACGCCTCGACGAAAGGGTGCGCCGAGGCTATCACCCCAGGCGTGGGGGACGCTACGACAGCGGGGAGGATCGGAGTCCCACGCCCGAACCACCCGGTCCGCAGGTCTTTAGCCGAGCCATTCGGCGGGCGCCGTTTCCGCCCCGATTCCGACCCCCGACTACTATCACGAAGTACTCGGGGGAAACGAGACCGGAATTGTGGCTTGCGGACTACCGCCTGGCCTGTCAACTGGGTGGGACGGACGATGACAACCTCATCATCCGAAACCTCCCCCTGTTTCTCTCCGACACCGCTCGTGCCTGGTTGGAGCACCTGCCTCCGGGGCAGATTTCCAACTGGGAAGATCTGGTCCAGGCTTTCGCCGGCAACTTCCAGGGCACGTACGTGCGCCCCGGGAATTCCTGGGACCTCCGAAGCTGTCGGCAACTGCCGGGAGAGTCTCTCCGAGACTACATCCGGCGGTTCTCGAAGCAGCGCACCGAGCTGCCCAACGTCACCGACTCCGATGTCATCGGCGCGTTCCTCGCCGGCACCGCCTGCCGTGACCTGGTGAGCAAGTTGGGTCGCAAGACCCCCACTAGGGCGAGCGAGCTGATGGACATCGCCACCAAGTTCGCCTCCGGCCAGGAGGCGGTAGAGGCCATCTTCCGAAAGGACAAGCAGCCCCCGGGCCACCCGTCGGAAGATGCCCCCGAGGCGTCTACTCCGCGCGGCGCCAAGAAGAAAGGCAGGAGGAAGTCGCAAGCGAAACGCGACGCTCCCGATGCAGACCTTGTCGCCGCCGCCGAGCACAAGAACCCTCGGAAGCCCCCCGGAGGTGCTAACCTCTTCGACAAGGCACTCAAGGAGGCGTGCCCCTACCATCAGGGGCCCGTCAAGCACACCCTCGAGGAGTGCGTCATGCTTCGGCGCCACTTCCATCGGGCCGGGCCACCCGCAGAGGGTGGCAAGGCCCGCGACGACGACAAAAGGGAGGATCGCCAAGCAGAAGAGTTCCCAGAGGTCCGCGACTGCTTCATGATCTACGGAGGGCATGCGGCAAACGCCTCGGCTCGGCATCATAAACAGGAGCGTCGGGAGGTCTGCTCGGTGAAGGTGGCGGCGCCAGTCTACCTAGAATGGTCCGACAAGCCCATCACCTTCGACCGGGACGACCACCCCGACCACGTGCCGAGCCCAGGGAAGTACCCGCTCGTCGTCGACCCCGTCATCGGCGACGTCAGGCTCACCAAGGTCTTGATGGATGGGGGCAGCTGCCTCAACATCATCTACGCCGAGACCCTCAGGCTCCTGCGCGTCGGTCTGTCATCCGTCCGAGCAGGCGCTGCGCCCTTCCATGGGATCATCCCCGGGAAGCGCGTCCAGCCCCTCGGGCAGATCGACCTTCCTGTCTGCTTCAGAACACCCTCCAACTTCCGAAGGGAGACCTTGACGTTCGAGGTGGTTGGGTTCCGAGGAACCTACCACGCAGTGCTGGGAAGACCATGCTACGCGAAGTTCATGGCCATCCCCAACTACACCTACCTAAAGCTCAAGATGCCGGGCCCCAACGGGGTCATCACCGTCGGCCCCACGTACAAGCACGCATTCGAATGCGATGTGGAGTGCGTGGAGTACGCCGAGGCCCTCGCCGAGTCCGAGGCCCTCATTGCCGACCTGGAAAGCCTCTCCCGAGAGGTGCCGGACGTGAAGCGGCATGCCGGCAACTTCGAGCCCGCAGAGACGGTTAAGGCCGTCCCTCTCGACCCCAGTGGCGACACCTCCAAGCAGATCCGGATCGGTTTCGGGCTCGGTCCCAAATAAGAAGCAGTACTCGTCGACTTTCCTCGCGCAAACGTCGACATTTTTGCGTGGGGTCCCTCGGGCATACCCGGCGTACCGAGGGATGTCACCGAGCACTCGCCGGATATCTGGGCAAGAGCCCGACCCGCCAAACGGCCTCTGCGCGAACGGCGCCCGGGGGCTGCGCCCTTTCCCCACTCACACATAAGAATCAGTCATCAAGGAAGGGTCGGCCTCGCCCCGGCAGAGCCCGACCCTCCCTCGGGGGCTAAAAAGGGGGAACCCCTCTCGTCGAGTTTGGACGTACCGTTCCGCGTCAAAGAAACTCTTTTTTCGGTCAAGAAGGGTTTTTCGCGTTCTCCCGGATGCGTCAGAAGCAGGGTCCCGAGGAGCGAACTTGGGTACGAGTAAATGGCGAGACCGACTGAGCTGGGGAACACCTATGCCTCCGGGCTAGGGACACCTCACTCGTCGCCTGCCACGAAAAAGGACCCAGCTCGGGAAATCACCCTGTTGTCGACACTACGGGCCAGGCGCGAAAATCGAAACGAAAAGGAGCATGACTTCACGGAAGAGAAGTAAAATGTCCAGGCCTCGGTGGCCGCGGCAAATCACACATCTAACGGAAATTGTCCCAACAAAAATCAAGCGTCGCCTCGGGAAGGCGCCGCGCCCTCAACTCCACCCCCGCCGTCGGTAAGGTCCACCTCCGCTTCCGGCGGCGGCGCAGGAGGAAGAATCTCCGCTTCGAAGACAGTCGCCAGCGCCGCGCTCGGACCCGCAGCGACCGCGTCGAGCCGCTGAACTTCCGCCAGGGCCGCCTCGTCCTCGTCAGGAAGGCAGTACCCCTCACTGACCCGCTCCAAGTCCACGACGTAGTGGGAAGCGAGCACGGCGAAGGCCCGCCTGACGCCGTGGTGCAGCGCCCCGCGGACTTTACCGCGCGCGTAATCACCTAGGGCTTGAAGACGGCTTTGGGGAGAGCTTCCTGAAGGGACGTCGCCGGGACTGAGTTTCCGATAGACCTCCGAGACGGCCTCGGACATGGTCGCGAGATCGACCTCCCTCTGCTCAGCAGCTCCAACGAGCGCCTCGGCGAGCGCTTTGGCAGACTCGTCAAGAGCGGACTCGAGCTCTGCGAACAACCAGAAGAAAGACCTCAAACTCAAGCGGAAGAAACGGACAAGAATGAGAACCAAGGACGGACGAGGCGCACCTCCGGCGCGGGCGCATTGCTCCGAGGCCGCGGCCTGGGCGGCGGCCAGATCGGCCGCGAGGGTCTTGGCCCGGTTTTCAGCCTCGACGGCCCGGCCCCGAGTTTGGTCCCGCTCCTCGGCAACCTGGGCGAGCTCCGACCGCCGTTGTAGCACCTCCGCGCGCGCTGCCGCCGCTTCGGCCTTCAGGTCAGCGCAGAGCAACTGGAGGTCCGCTATCTTAGCGTCCTGCTGAGAAAGGCGCGCGGTAGCCCCGGCGAGCGAAGTCCTCAGGGACCGCAGCGAGCCCCAGACGACGGCCTCGCGGCGGATGAACGACGACTTGGCAGCGCTCCGGTCCGTCAGGTCCTGAAAGGGAAGCAAGACATCACGACGAACGCCTCGCTCGCAGAAGGGAGGAGGTATGCCCAAAACCATTACCTGGAGGATTTTGGGGACGTCCCCGCAGAGAACCTCCAGCGACGATCGGAGCAACCCCACCGACGCTTCCGCACGCTTGCGGAGCTCGTCCCAGGACTGGTCCTCCTCTTCGTCGTCAAGAACGAAGATAGGGCCCGAAGCCTCGCGGGTCCGGAATCAGAGCAACTGGCCCCGGGCCTCGGGGCTCTGCCGCACGGCGACGAGGCTGCCGCCCGCCCGGAAGCACTGCGCGTCCGCGCCCACCTCTTCCGAGGCTCCGGGCGCTGACGCTGTGGCCGTCTCAGCGCCGGCGGCAACCGAACGCTCTCCGATTGGGACGGTGCCAACTGCGGTAGCGGCAGACGCCGGCACGGCCGACAAGGCAGGCGAGCCCGGGACCATGTCGGCGCCGGCCGCCTCCCCGATCACGATGGCCACCTCGGCAGAGGAGCCCGCTTCGGGGACCTGCTCCTCCGGAATAGGCGACGCCTGAGCCCCGTGCGGCAAAGCGCCCCGCAAAGGGGTCGGCTGAACAGCGGGGTTCGAGGTGGCGCCAGCTGCCTGGACCAACGCCGTCTTGAGGGCCTTCCGAGGCGCCAGGTCGGTAGGGCCATGGCTCCGCTTGCTGAGAAAAAACAAGAAAGGGAAAATCACGGCCCAGACGTATGAATGAAGCGCCGGACGGAGGCCTTCCAGGGTACCTACCCGCTCCGGACCATGATCCACTGTGCCTGGGGGGAGGTCTCTTGGCTCCCGCTTCCTAGAACCACCGCCGAGGTCCGCCTCGCCAACAGCCCCGGCACCGCCCTCACCTTGGACGCCCCTGAGGCCCGGGAGGCGGACTGCCCAGGCGCCGCCATGGCAACCTGAGGACCGCTCCCCCATGCTGCCGGCGCGGGCGACGGTTCCCGAGGAACGGACCCCTCGGCCCTGCTCCCTGAAGTTGCGTCAGCTCCTCCAGCCGAGGGGTCAAGAACCCTCTCAGGTTGCCCCCGCCCCTCAGGTCGGGGATCTGGCGCCTCGGCTCCAGGGACCGACGACGTAGGCCCGCTCGGGGGCTGACTCGACGGCTCCCGGCCACATCCCAAGTCAGGGCTGAGGCCGAGACGAGCGGCCATGTCGTCCTCCTCCTCTTCGTCGTCGTCGTCGTCGTCATCATCGGACGTCTCCGGCGACAGCTCCCTGGGAAGTCCTTCCCTCTCCTGCTGGCGACGGCGTTTCTCCAGGGCATCCCGAGCCCGCCTCCGCCTGCGGGCCCGGGCCTTCTCCGCATCCTTTTTCTTCTTCTCCTCCTCCGCGGCGACCCGCCGCGCCGCCCGACCCACCGCGTCCTCCGGGACCGGCGGCAGGGAGGGTTTGTGCCGCCCCACCTCCTAAAAAGGGGGGAGAAAGAAACCCGATCGTGAGAATCAGAAGTAACCCGGTATGTGAAGAAGGAAGAGACGAACACTCACCAGAGCGACGCACCCCTGGTCGGGGCGCATTCGAGGCTGGGAGAAGGCGTGGGGGTCCGGCTTCCCCATCGCGGCCGACACCCGCCGGTAGAGGGCGTCGTGGGGAAGAGGATCAGGGGACATCCGTGACCCCTCCCAGTCGGCCTCCTGGGTCATCTCCCAAAGCGACAGCCGCCGCTCCGCCAGGGGGAGCACCCTCCGGCGGTGGATGGCGGCAACCACTCCCGCGGCGGTGAGCCCTTCCTCCCGCAACGCTTTCAGGGCCTGGAGAAGAGGTTCGAGTTTCTTCTGCCTCTCGTGTGGAGTCCCGTGGCGCCAGGCGTCGGGGGCGGCGGTGACAACCCGCTGGGAGAACGGCGGGAGCGACCCTCCGTCATTCCGGAGGTAGAACCACCGGCGCTGCCAACCCTTGTTTGAGGATGAAAGGACGGCAGGGATATACTGCAACGACCGCGACTGCCTCAGCAAGAGGGTGCAGCCGCCGGCCCGCACCACCGCATGGACCTTCCTCTCCCCCGTCGACGAAGCAAAAAGCTCGGCAAAGAAGAGGTGAGTCCACAAATCCCAATGGGGGGCGATCCCCAGATACCCCTCGCACACCGCTACAAAGATAGCGGCTTGCGCGATGGAGTTGGGAGTGAGGTTGTGCAGTTCCACCCCGTAGTGGAGCAGGATGGCCCGCATGAAGCGGCTCGACGGCACACCAAATCCCCGCTCATGGAAGGAGATGAAGCTCACGACATACCCCGGCGGAGGGGATGGAGCGACTCCGCCCGCGGGAGGAATCCATTCCGGCCGCTCCTTATCGGTGAGGGGGCGGAGCAAACCCTCGCCGACGAGGTCCTCCAGATCACCCGCCGTCACCGTGGAAAAGGGCCACGGGTCGCGCGGCGAGATGATGGTCACCCGGTCAGCCATCGCTCAGGCAGAAAGGTTGGCGGCGTGAAGAGCAGGGGAGGGCGGTTTTCCTTTCCTGACTAGATCTCTCAGGCTGCAAAGGACCTGAGAGGGAGGCGAGAAGCGGAGTCGAGAACCGTCACCGGACCCTCTCCGGGGTACATAAAGACCAAGGTCAAGACGGTTCCAACGTACCGCCCGAACCGGACGCGAGGTTCAAAAAACGCGAAGCGAAACAGCCGTTCCTCGAACGGCTCGCGCACGCAACGGCAGCCTCGCCGACCGCTTACCCTGGCGCATTAACTCCGCGGCTGGATAGGTGACGTTTCTGGCAGGGGCAGCTGGCGACGCTTCGCCTCCGCCAAAACGACCACACCAAAAAAAGGTACGCCGCGACGTTCAATTTCGCATCCTTTTTCCCTTTTCCTCTTTCTCTATCTCTTGCAACAGGGACCGAGAAGGGGGATAACCCCAAAGGGATCCTTCCCCGTGAAGGAACTAGGCTCCGAGCCTCCTTACTGATCAGGGGTTCGAAGGCTGGCCCCCCGAAGGGTTCAACAGCCGCCTCAGATCGCGTGGGCTCGACACCCACTACTGGTCAGGGGTTCGAAGGTCGGCCCCCGAAAGGTCCCACGACCGCCTCAGGCTACTCGGGCTCCGTGCCCCCTACTGATCAGGGGTTCGAAGGCTGGCCTGTCGAAGGGTTCACAGTCGCCTCAGACGCCGAGCGAGGGATGACCAGGGGTACGTTCGATACATAACCAAGGCTCGGGCTGCGCTCCCGAGGTACCCTAGGACATTTCCGAGACCAGCGGGAACGACTCTGTAACGGAATCCCATCGGAGGGAGGCAACGAGCCCTCGGACCCCGTCGCTAGGGGACCGGGTCCGGCAGATCACCCGCAGGTACTTTTGGGCGTGCCTCCGGGCCCCTAGCCGACCCCCAACGAACGGGGCACGGACGTCCACTCGGATTACCCGATTGCAGCTCACCGGAGACACCATGTTCGGTGCCCATCGAGGGTAACATGGCGCACTCCCCCCCTCCTCCTTGCGGAAAGGCGACGTAGGGGCGTATATAAAAAAGCCGGGTCTGTCCCTGGTCGTCCTCTCGCTCCGTGCGGAGGCTCGGGGGCTGCTCTCGCAAACCCGGCCCCGGCCAAACCGTTGACAGCGTCAACATACCAGCCCGAGAACTTGGGCCCCGACAGTGCACCTGGGCTACGCCCTGCTCGCATGAGGGAACCGCCAGACCAGCCGAGGCATTACGCAAGGCATTAAGACCTCGAAGGAGTGAAACCACTCCTCCGAGGCCTACACCCGGCGGGTGCGCTCGCGCGCACCCACCGGAACAAAGTACCTCCGAGAAAGGCTGGTCCCCTTGCAAAAAAGTGCGACGCAAGCCTCCAAGCGAGTGTTAACACTCTCTTCGAGGCTCGGGGGCTACTGTCGGGGACCATAATTAGGGGTACCCTTAAGACGCCTAATTCTCAGCTGGTAACCCCCATCAGCATAAAGTTGCAAAGGCCTGATGGGTTTGATTAAGTCAGGGATCAGTCCATACGAGTGACTCGATCACGCCACGCCCGAGCCTAGCCTCGGGCGAGGGCAGCCGACCCTAAGATGACTCCGTCTCGCCTGAGGTCTCCTCTTTCACGGCAGACGCATCACCAGCTCGCCCGAGGCCCCGCCTTCGATAAGAAGTAACCCTGACTAAATCACCGCGCCAACCGACCAAGTCACCGGGGCGTTTAACGCAAAAGGTAAGACCGACGGGCGACCAAACTCCGCTCCGCCCGACCCAGGGCTCGGACTCGGGCTAAGGCCCCGGAAGACGGCGAACTCCGCTCCGCCCGACCCAGGGCTCGGACTCGGGCTAAGGCCCCGGAAGACGGCGAACTCCGCTCCGCCCGACCCAGGGCTCGGACTCGGGCTAAGGCCCCGGAAGACGGCGAACTCCGCTCCGCCCGACCCAGGGCTCGGACTCAGGCTAAGGCCCCGGAAGACGGCGAACTCCGCTCCGCCCGACCCAGGGCTCGGACTCGGGCTAAGGCCCCGGAAGACGGCGAACTCCGCTCCGCCCGACCCAGGGCTCGGACTCGGGCTAAGGCCCCGGAAGACGGCGAACTCCGCTCCGCCCGACCCAGGGCTCGGACTCGGGCTAAGGCCCCGGAAGACGACGAACTCCGCCTCGCCCGACCCAGGGCTCGGACTCCGCCTCGGCCTCTGCCGAACGACCTCCGCCTCGCCCGACCCAGGAGTTCGGGCTCGGCCTTTGTCTTGCAGGACGGACTCGACCTCGACTTCGGAGGAGCCTCCACGACGCCCGACCTAGGACACAAGACCGCCACGTCAACAGGAAGCGTCATCATCACCCTGCCCTGAGCCGACTTGGGTCGCAGAGAACAAGACCGGCGTCCCATCTGGCCAGCTCCGCCAGATAGGCAATGATGGCGCCTCACTAGACCATGACGACGGCGGCTCCCAGCTCCCTTACGAAAGCAGGAGGACGTCAGCAAGGGCCCAGCCACTCCGACAGCTGTCCCTCCGTCCGGCTCCGTCACTCCTCCAACAGCCACGACGCCACACCAACAGGGTGCCAAGATCTCTCCGGCTGCCACCTTGGCATGTACTTAGGGCGCTAGCTCTCCCTCGCTAGACACGTAGCACCTTGCTACACCCCCATTTTGTACACCTGGATCCTCTCCTTACGACTATAAAAGGAAGGACCAGGGCCTTCTTAGAGAAGGTTGGCCTCGCGGGGACGAAGGGCAGGGGCAGGCGCTCTCTCGGGGCCGCTCGCTCCCCTCACCTCGCGCGGACGCTTGTAACCCCCTACTGCAAGCGCACCCGACCTGGGCGCGGGACGAACACGAAGGCCGCTGGAATTCTCCGACTCCCTCGTCGCGACCCGGCTCCGGCCACCGACCTCTCGCTCTACTCCCCCCTTCGCGCTCGCCCACGCGCTCGACCCATCTGGGCTGGGGCACGCGGCACTCTCACTCGTCGGCTCGGGGACCCCCCGGTCTCGGAACGCCGACAAGCGCCGACCTGACCATGGCGTGCGGTGCCGGAGCAGAGTGGAGGCACGACGAGGAAGGACGCCGGCGTGGAGGCCGAGCAGGGATGGCGGCGTCGAGGCTCCAGGTCCGGTGGGGTCGACAGCAAGCTCGTGGCGGCGCACGGTGAAGTCCCGACGCGAGTTCCAGGGCGCGATGGACGAGAGAGGCAGGGTGACGTCGACCAAGCCCGAGTAGGGAGAGGCGCGGCCGAGGGAGGAGGAGGATGGCCGGACCTGACGCGCAGAGGGATGGGGCGCGCGCCGGCGGCGTAGGGGCGCGGTGGAGTCGGTCGGCGGCGCAGAGGTGCGGCCCAGGCAGAGCCGTCGGCGAGGGCGCGACTGGAGGGGCTCCACCGGGCGGCACGCGAAGCAGAGGGGCAGGGGGCGGTGTATTAATAGACTTGAGTAAACTGGGTCAGGCCCATTACAAAGAGGCGAGACAGTAATTACACAGGGAAAACCCCAAACCCTAAACGGGTATTCTAACAATTAGAATGTTGACGATGCCAGTAACGTTAACATGAATGTTTAGCAAAATCTGGAGGCTTATAGCTTTTTGGTTCCTTAAAAACTAGTAATTTATGCAGAGAATCATCAATGAGATTCCAGACACCATCCAATTGCTTATAATAAGACCTGTACAAGTACTTCAATAAGCTACCTGCCTACAGGCTACAAAATCTGCAGGTTGTAGAACTCTGAAATGAACAAACCTTCTTTAGGAACAAAACTCGCCAGGTTTCTTCTAAAGGGCAGGTTTGGTGCAGTGGTGAGAGCTGTTTAATTGAGTCACCAACCGCGGGTTTGAAGCAGCCTCTTCACATTTATGGGGGAAGGGTTGTCTCGGTTTATCCCTTCCGTGGATCCACTCATGTGAGAGCCTCGTGCACCGGGTCTGCCCTCCTTTTTCCCACCAGGTTTCTTCTAGAAGTTCGGCAACAATTGAGGTACATCAAGTATCAATTTTAACTCAAAGAAGAGCAGTCAGCTAAATCCTAGAATGCTAAGCCAGTGTCTACTTGAAAGGAGCTGTCCCCGCTTCTTGACTTTCGTGACACACATCAGAGCAATGTACATATGTTATCCCAATCTTGGTGAGTCCTCTCCCCAGCAATGAACGTGTGCACTTAGTTAGTGACCTCAACTGAACTGTAACCTGCCACTTTACGCAGATCTCTACCCTTCACCATGTCCCTTGTGTCCTTTACATTCTCCCACTTCTCATCAAATGCATATAAATTTGTCAAGAGATTGTAGTAGCCAACATGGTCAGGATCCAGCTTGAGCAGATTCTTTGCTGCTACTTCGCTCATCTTAGTGTTGTTGTGTTTTCTGCATGCAGCAAGCAAGGCACACCAAGTATGGGCAACAGCTCTTCCATCCATATCACGAATGACTCTTATAGCCTCTTGCAGTTCACCAGCCCGGCCAAGGAGATCAACCATAGCACTTTGATGCTCGGCATTTGGCACGACTCCAAAAACTTGAGTCATGCTATCAAAAATTTGTATTCCTTCCTGAACCAGGCCAGAGTGGCTGCATGCTGATAACACTGACAGAAACGTCACACTGTTGGGTTGAATTGATGAGGCAATCATCCTTTGGTACAACGCAACAGCTTCTTGACCAAGGCCATGAGCTCCATAACCAGCAATCATTGAGCCCCACACCACAATATCTTTTTCTGTAGTACCTTCAAATACCCTAACAGCGCTATCTAAGTCTCCACATTTTGAATACAAATCAAGAAGGGCAGCAGCTACAAATGCATTATTATTGAAACCATTTCTAACTAAATAGCCATGGAGACAAATGGCTAGGCGATTGCCTCCAAATTCTGAGCATGCAGCAAGTACCTTCACCATCGTGACGGCATCAGGAACATGATCATCCAACAACATGCATTTGAACGAATGGAGGGATTCACCAGGGAGTTCATTTTGTGTGAAGCCACCAATGACAGCAGCCCAAGCGACCACATCTTTCTTTGGCATCCGATGAAATAAGCGCATTGCCTCCTCATGACATGAGCACTTCATGTACATATCAACCAAAGCCGTCGCTACACCCAGCTCAAGCTCACAACCTATGCTGACAGCAACACGGTGAACTCGCTTACCTTCCTCAGCATCGACAAGCGCACAAGCCTGAAGAACACTCACTAAAGTCACTGAATTGGGCTGGACACGTGCCTTAACCATCTCCCTGTACATTCTCAACCCTGTGTGTGCGTCTCCATGTTGCACATACCCTTTGATCATGCAGCTCCAAGTGAACACATCCCTATCTGTCATACCCTCAAATAACCTCATAGATGCCTGGAAATCACCAATCTTCACATAAAAGCCAAGAACAGCATTTACTAAAGCTAGATCATAGCCCAAGCTGTTCCTGACAACATAAGCGTGGCACGCTTGTCCCTTCCGGACATGCCCCAACTGTGCTGCTGCCGACATCACACTCACAAGTGTGACTGGTGTCACCAAAATGCCCTGACCAACAACGTTCCTTGCAAAGAACTCAAGTGCTTCCTCGGCCATTCCGTTCTGCTCGTAGCCGGTTACCACAGACGTCCTGAGCACAATGTCCGGCTTCTCAAGCATGCCATACGCATTGATGGCCCGAGCCATGTCTCCACACCTGGAATACATCTGCACGATCGCTGTGGCAACAAAGGCGTCTTCAGACGCGGTCCAAGAGCGTACCGCGACCGAGTGCACGGCGTGGCCATGGGTGAGCGAGGAGAGCGCGGTGCAGGCCCTCAGCAGGAGCGAGAAAGTGAAGCCGTCCCGGCGCACTCGGAGCCGCTGACCAAGGAGGATAGCGGCGCGCCACTGCCGCGCGCGGATGTGGGCGCGGAGGAGCGCGTTGGCGAGGCGCGGCGTCGGGCTGCGGATTTCGTCGAACAGGTCGCGGGCGAGGCCCGGAGGGTAGCACGCGAGGACGTGCGCGGTCAGGTGGTGCGAAGAGTGGAGGAGGCCCGAGCGGAGAATGTTAGCGTGGAGGTGCGCGGCGGCGAGAGGGGTAGAGGTGGCGGCAGCGGCTTCTAGAAGCTTTTGGAGCGGTTGCATGGATGCGACGGCCGGAAAACACCCAACGTCAGCCAGTTGCCGACGCCGGTTATCGGTTGTCCACCGTGGTGCCGGAGCTGCTGCCCGCTTCGTGACGCCGTCGGAGCCGCCGCCACCCTTGCCGCGAGGGCCACCGGCGAGGAGATGCACGCAGCCACGGACGGATTGTTTTCTATTTCGTGAATGTTTGGTTTACAGTGAAAAAAGAGTGGAGTGGCCGTCGGAGTCTTTATATAAATAAAGAAAATTTGCTCCAAAAATGATATGTTAGCGCTCTCCAGGACACGAGCCGACGAGCGTCCTCTTCCTCTTCACGCTCATATTCTTCGACTAGACAAAGAATGAAACGACTATATTAAGTACATAGTGAGGGCGTCCACACCTCACCGTGCCCCCGCCTATCCCCCACGCGCGGCTTCCTCCCCACACGCTGCAGCTGCCACCCTTGCCCCAAATCCTCGCCGCCCGCCTTCAACGCCGGCAGCCGCACCCCAAATTCCTCCCCACCATCGGCGCCCTTTCCCAAACCCACCCGCGGCTTCCTCCCCCACCAACGGCGCCCTGCCCTACCATGCCCCCGCCCCCGCCATGCCCGTGCGGCCCCGCCTACGCCCGTGTGCATCCTGGTCGTCCACTACGCTCGCGAGAGCAACCCTAGGTCTCGCTCCTCCCTCCGTAGCTGTCGCCGCCCTGCCTCACCCCCTTCCGCACGAGCCATAGCCGGCCCCTCACCGCTCGTGCAACCCCCCTGCTCCTCCGTCCGCAGCGCGCGCGCCGCCGGCTATGCGCCGATGTCGAAGGTGGTGGGAGCAGAGCGACGTGACGTGACGCCGTGCTTGGCTGCTAGCCAACCAGCGCCTCCGTCCGGCCTCCACCCGGGTCTCCACGCCGCCACCGTCAGAAGACACCAGCGCCTCCATCCCCTCCCTCCCTTCACCCGCTCTCCACGACCTCAAACAAAGGCAGAAAGGGTGCAGCCGCGACATGGAGCCCGGTCGCATCCCATGGAGGGACAGTCTCCAATGGATCCATGGCTTAAAGGTGTCATCACCTCTCGAGGATTCAAGATATGAGGCACTAAATCGGCGTAGAGGTCAGTGGCGCTAGATCTGCCTGTTTCCAGCCCCCCTCTCGCGCCGGATCCATGGCTCTTCTCCCTCCCCTCTCTCCCTTCTCCTTCCTTGTATGTCCGAGTTGCGCATAGGTGGGGGCTCCACCATAGAAAAGCTACCCTTTCCCTCTTTAGTTATTTTTGGGGTAATGCTTGCAATTGCTATCCGACGAGTTTCTTGAATTAGCTTGTGAAATGACGTTGTTTCAGCTGTTGATTTTAGCAGGCGCTTTGAGTTTCTATTGCCAGTGCACCCATGTCCAATTGTCCAAGTTCAACAGGATCTTCGGGAAGCCCAAGGAGCAGCCCAACTCCAATGCCTTGATCACTCTAGACAAGTTAAATGAGGTTCATTTTATATAACTATAAATATACATGTTGTCTTGTGCCAAATGCTTGCAGGTTCTGTAGTGTGCCTCATGTTGCCCAGTCGAGTATGGGGATGACAGATGCATCCCATTCTCTTGTCCAGCTCTTCTGGCTCTGAAAGAACTTGGAGCTATTTTGAAGGGGTAAGATTCTAACTCCAAGTTATATTATTAATACATATCACTTGTTATTTTAGATTTTTCATTTGTGAAGTATCAACAAACTTAGATTTGCTGCCTCAGTTTTGGTCAAGTGAAGACGATGATCTTGGTGTGTGATACCTGCCTTTGAGTTTTCATATGTTACCTGCTGCTAACATTACAGTATAACATATCAAATCCATAATAAAGATAATATCATCATCATGACAAAGAAAATTGCCTTGGAATAGTGCCATATGTTCAAACGGAGAAGTCATGGTAAGAAATCCATCTAAGGATTAAGGGAATCTTGCAGGTCAGGGATGTATTCGTTTGGGTTTCATGCCTTTCTTGCCTTGGATGTTTCTTCAGCATAAGTTCTCCCAACCCAAGCAAATCAATGTGCTTTCTCCCCTGCGCGCCATCTCCCATTTAATTTTCCAGCTGGCGTCCACACAAAGAAAACTCTGCCAGTAGGCCAAAGTTTTGTTTCATCACGCTCCCTTCCTTCTATAAATTGTTGCCCATGGACATTCAGACCCAGCCAGTCACAGCATTCTTCTTCCTCCGCACATAAACCTTCTCCACCTTGTTTCTTTCCAAGCCACCATGGCCTCCAAGCTGAGTTTCAAGAGGGTAGACAACATCGCCGAAAGCATGCCCGATGCGCTGAGGCAGAGCCGGTACCAGATGAAGAAATGCTTCCATAGGTGAGCCTACCTTAGAAGAAGGCATCATCATATATATGGATCGAGAGGGTTCACATTTGCAGTTCTGAAAGCAAACAAACAAATTTTCAGGTATGTTTCCAAGGGAAGGAGGCTCTTGAAGAACCAGCAGCTCATAGAGGAGCTGGACAAATCACTGGATGACAAAGTCGAGAGGGAAAAGCTTGTTGAAGGCTTCCTGGGTTATATTATTTGTTCCACGCAGGTGATCTCATCTCGCGTTAACATATTTTGCAGTAATTATTCAGTTTTTCTGGAATGGTCCTGTTCCTGTATTAACAGAACAAAAAATCACACAACTCTTATCTCTGCAGGAAGCAGTGGTGCTACCGTCCTATGTCGCATTTGCTGTCAGGATGAATCCTGGCATCTGGGAGTATGTCAAAGTTCATTCTGATGACCTATCGGTCAAAGGAATCACACCCTCTGAGTACCTCAAGTTCAAGGAGACATTATATGACGAGAACTGGTATGCATTCTTCATCGATCTAGGAGCCTATACATACATTAATCACACACTCCTAGATTAACCTACCTCGTCGACGGCTCCTTCCCCGACGAATGGGCAGGGTTCTCGCGCAAGGCGTTTGACAGCTTCTGCGGCTTCGTCAGGCTCTTCGTCGCCTCGGCCGTCATGATGTGGTTTGTATCCGTCTTCTGTTTCCTTGTTCCAGCTTGATATATATAACATGGCACATCACTTGCAGCCTGGAGATGTGGTATTATACGGTGGTGCTCATTCTTATGGGATGCCTGAAGAACCTAGAGATTCAAGTTGATGTGATTTCCATATGGTCAGTGCCATTTGTTTCTAACAGAATCTGCCTCTGCATTTCACTGAGAACATGACTCATCGGCCTGCCCCTCGCGGCTGTGTTTGGCTTCAAGCTGAAGCTCAATGCAACGGTAAGACAGGGCTGTATGATGTGATGCTGCTGCTGCGTATTTGATGGCCTTACAGAATGTTTATTTAGTTATCACTTCTCACCTTTTCATCCTTAACAGGTTCTTTGCCATCAATGGTTGACCGATCCAGTGAGGGGCCTCTTCCCTGATATACAATTTTGGAAACAATGTGAGAAATTTTCAAGGTTGTGTTCTTTTTAAGCAACCCATTTTATTTGAAAGGAAAAAGATCATGACCATGCCTTCATTTTTTAGCCTTCGCATTGTTAAGTTATGTTTCTCTCTCTTGCTCTTGTGGTGGTCAGGGTTCTATTGTGTGTGATTCTCTTGATATTGAAGATGCGGATGAGGGGTCAATTTTTTATGCAAATTCCACAAGATTGGCTACTCAAGTTAGTTCTCTACTGACAACCATATTTTTTTTCCATGAATAACACGTTCATGCCCAACAATAGTTGACCTGGTTACTGTCCATGATCTGTTTGACACACTTACATGTTCATTTGGAGGCTGAATAGCACCTTCATGCCCAATAATAGCCATCTCTATGTATTGATAGAGCGTCAGATATTCACACCAATTGTCCCTTTGATTTTTTTGGTCTGAGCTTGTTGAATTGTGTAATACCAACAATTATATTTGATGAAAGTACTTGTATAGTTATTTTTTAAATGTTACTCGCAAATTTTAAGCAAGGTGCTATTTCTATGCACTTAGAATTATTTATATCTGCCACGCATGTGTTATATTTGTCACAAGAGAAGCATCATTAATTGTTCGAACCAACAAGGAGAGACTGGTCCCAATAATTGGCAGGGGGCTTCATACAACAATCTTAGTCGCTAATCGAGGACTTCACCTTATTCGTGGTATCAATCGGTTAAATAATTCAGATGCTATTGGCTTGTTTGAAGTTGCAAACATGTTCTGTACCTTGTAAAGGATCCAAAACTTTTGGTTTTGGTTATGAGCCAGAATTCCATATTGCTGTTTGACTAGCTTTTCAAGAGCTGGGTGTGAGTATCTGACCAAAATTTAGAGTTTATCTTATTTTGTTCTGAATGTATCAGTCCTATAACTTATAGCCTAACAACAATGCAAAATTAAGAGTTATTCTTACTAAGAAGTCAAAGTAACTATTCCTCCATTTAAACATTAAGAAATAAATTTTTGAATAAAGAAACAATAGATTATGATTTAGGAAAAGATACAAAGCAACAATGCCTAGGATAAACACAAAGATGCGGTCATTGAGTGGTGCCGCACTGGTGAGGGGTGGTGCTAACGAGGGGGTGGCAGGTTGGCCGAAAAGGTAGTTGAGTGGTGTCGAGTGGTGAGGATCTAAGGTGAGGTCGGAATATGTTTTTATCTATCAACTGATTGTCACGGCAAGATGTCGTTAGCTAAGAAGGAACAGGTACTCAGAAACTTCCTCCTCGCAGGTCAATTCTGGTTGTTTCAACGTCTCTTTCACATTTGCCTAAATACTTTGGGTGTTCTATGACCAGGTTTGCAGTCACCGACTTGTACCACGCTTGGATGAGCCTGTGATTGGTGTGCCTATTACGAAGAGGCCAGATTTCTTATCTTACAGATCAGTTGTATTTGCCATACTATTCTCAACAAAGCCCCATCTCCAAGAATACCAAGTTTGTTGCTGCTACAGGGACAAAGCCCCCATTTCAAGTCGTCCAAGAATACCAAGCTTGTTGCTGCTACAGAAACCGTAGCAACACACATCATATGTCCAGCTAAAAGTTCGCTATATGCTTTATTCTTTTAAATATTTGTACACATGTACATCGAAACCACACGAAAAAGAATGAGCATTCATATCTGAATGTCAACCTTGTTTTGCTGCTTCTTTTAGCCCTTTGTTTAGTGTGGGCCACGGCCCAGGAGCTCAAACACCATGAGCTTTCTTCAAGTGGAGTGCATACTGGTCTCTAGGCTTCTTTTGTGTCTGCAGATCAATCTATACATATATATTTTTAAAAGGTAAATATATAAATCAACAGGAGCAACATGAGACCTGTTAGGTGTAACTTGGTTGTGGCCGTCACCACGACGATCATTGCGATATTGCTCCCATACCAATGCACAGTGAAAACCATCCAAGCTTTTATTGGTGGACAGCTATCCCTTTTACACATGTGTTCTTCGCTTTCATGTAATCTGTTGTGCACTAATATTTTATCAAATAATTGTACGCCGTTGCAACGCACGGGCACTATACTAGTGAAACGACTATATTCTGTTCTACGCTTTAACTATCTAATTGTCAAACACAGAATAAAACGGCTCTATTCTAAAATTATATTTAATATTTTTAACTAGCATCCCTGTCTAATATTGATATTCGATGTGAAAACTAAAGTTTAGTACAGAAAAAACTGTTAAGTAACCCTAGTTAGGGTTATGTGGGCAAATATCTGCTTTGCCCCTTAGAGGTCTCACATTTCTATATAAGGAACATGTACATCACCTCATAATACAGAGATCAGAAAGAGGCCAAGGGTCCAGCTCTATATCCTGTGTCTCGTGTGTCCTCTGTCGTGCTTATGGGAAGGGAGACAGGTTCTCTATAGTTTCTTTCGCCTCTACTGCTGACGGGAGAGAAGGGAGCGGATCTGGTGATCCGTGGTAACGTAGTTCTCAACACGTTATCAGCACGCTCTACCTCGACGTTGCTGCGAGATCAGATCTGCATCAACTCTCCATCAAGTCGGCAGGTCACCGGCCTAGCCGAACTGTCCTACGCGACAGTCTTCAATTTGCCCTCTGCGCAAACGTGGTATGCATTTTTAAGTAGCATGGATCTACTGTTCTTCATTCGTTCCTCGAAAAAGATTAAAAAAAAGTGATATGAAATTGAAATTTACTGCGGTGAAAAAAAACTTGTGAGACCTACTCGCTCTGCGGCGGGGAGCAGCAGCCTGCAGCTGCTGCCGCTGCTAGCCATCCCTGGCGCGGAATGGGCGGTTCCGTCGACCGTGCACGACCGCTCCAAATTTCTCGTGCCCACCTTGCATGCGTGCATGCATCCCAATGGATAAAGCCGGTGGCAGTTGAGCGCCATGCTCCCGGTCAAAGCCGCTGGCAGTTCAGCGATGTGCATGTACGACACTAGTACTTGAGAGCAATTTTTTTTTAAAAAAAAACCCGAAATACCTTGTTAAAGCGGTTGTGTGCATGCAAATATTACTTTCGACATGCCATCGTGTACAAAAGTGTCATACGTGCTTTTAACTATAAAAAAGGGTTGGTCAAATCTACCGTGCATGCGGTGCTCCAACGGAGCGCTCGGATGAAACGAATGAAGTTGTTTAATGGACTTTAAAGTTTTTTTTCATAAATTCACGTTGAATTAATTAACTTTTGTATAATTTTAATTGGTATGCATGCTTCATGTTTTTATTCTATTTATTTCTTGTTGCAAATAACAAGTAGAATAAATAATGTTTTATGTTATAATTTCTACTTTAATTAATTAATTCCGGGAGTAAATAATTAGTAGAAAAATGCATGCTTGAATATGGGAAAATGGCATCATGCACCTAATCTGATTATACTTATGCATTAATTCCTGTATTATTTTTCTGCTTTATTTTCCGTAGTAGATAAATAATAGAAAATTATTAAAGGTGCATGTGAAGATTATATGGTGTATACCTGAATCGCTCTAAATATTTATGATATGTTGAGCTTTTGGACTCACGTCGAGCAATTAAATTGTATAGTGGGTACTCAGACACGTCGATCAGACTACGTTATTAATCGATCGAGTTATGGCATTGGCTGAGCACTGGCTGCGCCCTGGCAACACGATGCAGTATTTGTGTCGTACGGACTTGGCTACGTCATTTGATTGCTATGTCGCACTCTCGCTTAATCGGACCACTCACGTTGAGTCGGACCACCATCATCGAGTCACACATTTTTCGCATGCCCTATAGGCATTGTTTGTCTGTTGTGGTCATCGAGCCACAATTGTGCCTGTTACGCATGTTTCATGGACTTGTTATGTACCCCGACTATTGAGCCACAACTGCGCCTGTTGCGCTTATTACGAAGGCTTGCTATGCTGTTGTAGCTCTGATGGCTGCACACGCGTTGACACCAAATACACTAGATCTTGTACTCGCGTGGATTGTGGTGTGTCGTTCAATCCCCTGAAATCACATTATGTGCAGCCTTCGTAAACAATTTTATTTGGCTATATGGGCGTGTTTGGTGTGGCGCCTAAGCCGCCACACCAAACACGCCCTATATTTGATTGTGTTGTGTGGCATCATATATTTATATATATCGCCAAGTGGCCTTAACAATTATATCAAGCCTATAGTGCTTAGAAAATCTAGGAAATTAAATTGAAGTACAATGAAACACAGATAAGTTAATTCTTTTCTCTCTCCTCATGCATAATGTTTTACCCGAAGTAACCAGAAGATATATAATATAATGCATGAAAGCCTGTTTAGCATAAAAGACATCATAAATTGGGATTATATTAGTAAGCAAAAAGTCCATACCAAATGATTTAAGGTCGGAAATCTCAATCATACATTGCTCAACCAGATGTTAGCACATTGCTCTCTTTGTCGCTGAATGACATGAAGCAAACTATGAGATAAAAGGACATATAACCGCTAGCAACACGAAGTTGTGAGTATACCGAGAGGTTATTCTGAGAATTTTTTCACTATTTTTGTGTGAAAACCATAGTGTGTTCCCATCGATCCACTTTACTCGTTCTATCTAGGACCTTTATGCTTGTGTCGCATACACCTCTTGGAATTGTAAGTACTTATAGTCACTGAATTGACTCGGGATAGTCCTTTGACAAATTTGGTATACACAGTAAGCTAAATGGTAGGTCGGTCTTGAATGGACACACACCTAGGGTTTATGTAGCTGAACTACACTAAATTCCACCCTTTGACATGCTTACCATTATCTACCTCCGATCTACCAGAAGTGAGAAGAGTAGACAAATAACTATAAAATCCCACATCACCATAGAGCTTGAAGCTAAATTATACATTAACATGTCCTTGGTCCTCGGAGCCAGAAGAGCCATATGTCTTGACCAATAGACTACTAGTGATGATAATTTGTGATAGAAATATGAAGATCTTGTAGAGACCTATTAGTTGTATCCTCTCTACTCCTGATGATTTCTTCGTATGAGAGCAGTACTATCTGTTGTTGAAGACAGATCTTAGGCGGATACTAGTCTTGTTTCGTTCTTGCCAAGTAGTTATCATCATTTGCTTCATCAAAAGCTAGTTATATGATGATTTTTTCCAGATAGAATGAATTCTTGGCCTTGTCTGTTCTATTCCAAAGATTCTCTTTTTGCTGAACAATGAAGAGATCGAAATAATGCTTTATAGAACAAATTGGTGTATAATATGAGGAGAAAAGTTTGCCCTGTTGGTAGCCTACACAACAAATAATTAACTGTTGTTATAAGTTCTCTCTCAAAATTATAATACCTAAAAATGTTGCATAACTTGAAACCCAATTTCAGACCGGTATGAGTAATTGGGTAAACCATGGGTAGGGGTGGGCACTTTTTTACCATAAACAAAAAATCAAACCGAACCGTACCGAACCGAACCGAAATTTCAGTTTTTTTGGTAGTTCGGTTCGGTTTCGATTTTTGTATCTCAAAAGTTCGGTTTTCGGTATCGTAATCGGTTTTCACCGTATACCAAACCGAATTACCAAACTTTATCAATTCTAAAATTTGACTATTCGATTATGTGAACTATATATGTGAAGCAATTAAATTGTTATTCACTTATTTATATGTGACGTATGATGTATCTCTAAATATTTGTACCTATATAATTTTTACTTTTTAAAATTATTTTATATAAACTTGTTGTATGTGTTGTCATGAGTATAAGTTTGGTATTCGGTTTTTACCGAAAAACCGAAGTAAAAAACCAAAACCGAACTTCTCAGTTTTTCATTTTCAAGAAAACCGATCAGTTTCTAATATCTAGAAAACCAAAGTTTTTTAAAACCGAAAAACTGAACCGAAGTTTAAGAAAAAACCGAATGCCCAGCCCTAACCATGGGCAATGGTAAAACGAGTTGGACTATACATCTCTGCATATAAACATCTGTGCTTGGCAGCATTGGCCTGATGCCATGCACTTTACTACCATTATATGTGCACACATTTTCTTATGTGCTTAAAAGCACAATGCAACCAGTGAATGTCCTTGTGAGCGCTAGACCCTGATGGTCATTTTACTTGTTGATCTGAAGTCAACTACTGACTCCAAACGACGAATGGTATACATGAGCCCCTGAAGGACCCTTATGGATAAAATAATGTTGCGCATATCAGTCTAAATCTTAATGATTGACTATGCATTTGGTAACAATAACAATAAGTTTGCAGAATTGTAACCACGAAGCAACTTGTTGTTGCGTGTCTCGATGGATGTTGAGACTAATCCTTCATGTTGAAGGACAAATATGTAGTATTCATGCCACTACATTAATCTAAGTCCAAAGCTCACTGCATAAAACCCCTATCTGTAATGTGCGTAAGATTTCCCAAATAAATTACCACAATAGCATACATTGGCCACAACTGGATAATTGTGGTTGGGGATATTATCTGTATGCTTTTTAGAACATCTCGGCATTAGGGGGAAGAACACCCATATAGTATAATGTCTCAATATTCTATTAAACGCACAAAAGCCAAACTGAACCTGTCGTTCGGTGTGTACTCCTGTGTATATGGAGTTTGCCAGAAATCGTTGAGGAGTAACCATATTGGTCTGAATGCTTCTACCTGATGTAGATGTGGATATACCCGGGATTAATATAATATCCACATTTGACTTATTGGTATTTGATCTATTCTCGAGGACGCCTGCGAATATGATCTGTTGGTCTTAGTCAAAGCATATATTCTAATTGCAGATTCACGTGGTCTGTAATAACTCTCCTCCGATGAACTCACCCTGCTGGTGATTTGCCTCGCGAAGAGGTTCATCTTGATGATGAAATTCCTAGCAAAGCGCGCAATACCATTGTGCTGGAAATACGGAACAATGAATCCTTCGTTTTTGGGAAATGACGGAGATCATTATTAAATGTGGGAGACAAATGTGTCGACACCTATCTTGCCTCTCTAGATTGCAAAGGGATCCAAAACAAAGTCCTAGGCATGAGTGCTTTAAGCTCTCTTATCGGGTCATTGATAAATGCAATCGAGGCTGAACCAATAATCGCAAAATGAAAGTCACGAGCTTGAAGTTTGGACATTTATGGGCACTATTAAAATAATGTGTGGTGAATACGATGGTTCAAGTGGTCTTGTGAGAGACCCATCCCACGTATGTGTTGAATAAACACTGTTCCGCTATGTAATATATCTGGCAAATGGCATGAATTAAAATATGCAGTTAATAGGATTCTGAAGATCCGTCATGAGATCCTAGCAGGACCCATATCTTTGAATTATAAATATGCAACATATAAATCTTGTACCGAATATTACATTCCTGACGAATGAACACTCTCCTATGTAGAGAGAATATCTCCTAGATGAGATTATAGTTCCTTAATGGAACCTTTCCAGAAGAAATAAAGTCTGTGTTAAACACCAAAGTTTGATAATCCCTATAAAGGGATAAAGACCCATAAAGACCCGAAAAGGAATAAGATGAGGTACCAAAGGACTTGAAGTTCACCGAATAAGCACATGTGCATTCCATGAGTTTTACTCATGGTAATTTTCACTAGATGTGGAATTACGGTATCCTCTAAAGCCCTGATGGCAGAAACCTATAAGGTTTAGGTATTACTGTCAAAATATCCCCATTGTGCCAGAATGACAGACTATAACGATATATCCGATCGATGAAAAATCCCTGATGGATCGGATTACGATCTTAGATGGACTTTTGTTACACCATCATAGATGTTGCAATGGATGAACGCCTAGAGCGATGTGTCATATTTAGAATATGTACTATTGCAACTATATTATCCCCTAAGTCCTATTGATGGACATATTATTTGCTTTGCACAACTATGTATAAATTGTGGTGTAAAATAAAAAATGATAGCACCCCAACCTCATTCATTCTCGTTATTCCAGATGAACAATGAGACATATATCTTGAAGAATATGCTTGAGTTATGAGGGATAACGACTTTGACAGATGTCATCGTCATGGGGAGCGAATGCTTATATTGATCACAACCGTGAGACAATAAATGTCATATTCTATACCCTGAAGGCGTGAGCTTGATGATCAATATGTGAACCTTTATGGAACTTTCTATCAAATATATAGATCTAGTCGATCGAACACCATCAGTCAAAGTGGCTTATTTATATTGATACGTGCACTTACCTTGTATATCCTAGAAGTGAGTAGAGGTAAAGTTCCTGAAATAGTCCTTGCAAGGATATGCAATCCGTTTGCTAAATCTTTATGTGCATATACTTCTAGAAGAAGATGTTTTGCCTTATTGATACGATTTTGCAAGGATCAGGGGAGCACATTTCTAAAGTTAGCCCTTGTAGAAGATTCGATAGAATCTAGATCCCAAAGGATCGAAATCTGTCCCGATGACAGTTGTTGTACTCTTTTTCCCTTGGTGAGTTTTCTTGAAGTTTCTCACATGAGGTTTTTAATGAGGCAACAAAGTGCAAATACAATTTGTATCACCATGCACTCTTTCTCCACATTTTTCCCACTGAGTTTTTCGGAGTTTTAACGAGGCATGTGTTGGTCGCGGTATTCGCCCAAGGGGGAGTGTAAAGTAACCCTAGTTAGGGTTATGTGGGCAAATATCTGCTTTGCCCCTTAGAGGTCTCACATCTCTATATAAGGAACCTGTACACCACCTCATAATACAGAGATCAGAAAGAGGCCAGAGGCCCAGCCCTATATCCTGTGACTCGTGTGTCCTCTGTCGTGCTTATGGGAAGGGAGACGGGTTCTCTATAACTTCTTTCGCCTCTACTGCTGACGGAAGGGAAGAGAGCGGATCTGGTGATCCGTGGTAACGTAGTTCTCAACAAAAACAAATAGAGAAGTTAGCTGACTGGTGAAAGCAACCGACAGCAGAAGAACATCCAAAGAGCTCCGTGTCCTGGGCCGTTCGGATACTCTTGTGAAGGATCCGACCAACTTCCCGTATTGACACAATGTGGCGTAGATCCATTAGATTTGAGGGCCCAAAGTGAACACGAAATGGTCAAAACCCTGATAATCTTTGAGCTGGGCTGGGCCTGGACACGACCACCTGAGCTTTTAGAGGAAGGGACGAAGCCCCCATCTGCAGAAAATAATGCTGCTCTGGGGCGAGCAGGACAAGACCGGTTCAGAATGTCCAAAACCCATGCGGCTATTCAGAATGTACCTAGCTGATGCAAATACATACACCCCTTCAAAAATGCAAATTCTATAGATGTATTTAAAATTTCACCATATATATATAAATATATATATATATATATATATATATATATATAGGAAAAAATTAGTATGCATCTACTAGACCAATTGCACCCTCCTAGATTTTGGTCTATCATCGTCACTGCGGCCATTGCCATGTGAGGGCTGCTCGAGTGTGTCCACGCTGACGCTGCACAGCACAGAGTACAGGCAGACGCAGCGCGGTCTGACGTACGTCCGGCCGGGGTCCAGCAGGTGCGTGCGGTTGCAGTCCGTGCCGTGACGGTTTCCCTTTCCCCTGCAAAAGTCTCCACAGTGCGCGCGTGAGTGGGCGGGCAGCACACCACGTAACGAGACCCGATGGAGCAAACCGGAGGTCACGTCTCCACCGATCGGGGGCACCCAGGGCCCGTGTACGAGCGTGGACTGTAGCGCTCTGCAGGACACCAGCGCGAAGGGCGCGGCAACTGGAGGTCTGGAGCTGGAGGTTCTGCTGCCGGCCAGGACCGGGCAGCTTTTCCAACTCCACGTGGATCCGTTCCGTGGATCACTGTTCGTTCCGCGCAGCACCTCTCTGCCCGCCCCCGTTCCGCCGGTGTGGCGATGGGTGCGGCCGTGCGGGCCGGCCGGGGCGCCCGGGGGCCTCGTGTCCTAGCTATCATAAGGCTGCCTCCAGCAACACTCGGTAAAGCATTCTGTACGTTATATATAGAGGTTCTTAAGCTACTTTATGTGTCCAACAAGCTCCTATAAAAGGTATAGGTCCGGTAAAATTTGGAGGACGAAGTGCATCCGCCAAACATAGAGGTTCTGGGCTTGTTCTCTATTGCCTTGATTTGCTGGTTCGTGCGTCAGGTTGGATATTTCATCCGCGGCATCGGTCTCCTCCGCGGGCGTACTGACACCACTATGGGTACGTGGAGTTGGCCACCGAGTAGATGGCGAAGGCTGAAGAGAGAGAACAAAATTCACATAATTTGTATACATTACTTTTTGCATAATATTTACACGTTCACTAATTTGTGGTTTTGGAAAATTATTAGTTGCATCATTTTTAATGCGGCACGTTAGATCCAATTAAAATTATATGAAAACAATTAATAAATAAGGTAGTTGTGTATTCTGATAATATTGTAGCTATAGAGAACCAAATTTAGAGAACGTTGCTGGAGACTAAGATGATATAGAGGACAGAATCTTTTAGAGTGTGCTGTAAAGTACAGAGAATATTCCTTTAGGGGGCGAAATTTAGAGAATGCTGCTGGAGACAGCCTAGTCCCGGGAAGGCAGCGCATGGTTGCCCCGGGCCCGGAGAAACCAGCAACTTGTCCTGGATATATCCGGCGAAAGTACAGGGCATCCTTCATGTCCGGTCCGTCCAGCCAATACGCCCCGTGGATGGACCGACTGATCGATCTCCCTCGCCTCGCCCTCCGATCCGGCTGATCGTTTGTTTGAGTACCGTCGCTCGGCGCCAGCGTATGTAATTGCTTTGCGTGCGTGGACGGTGGACGTACTGGACCACCGCATGGCGCATGCACGCAGCAGGCCCGGCCAGCAGCTAGCGCGCCATCATGTTGGCGCGTCCACCGTCGCCCCGCCTGCGTGCTGGAGGTAAGCTCCTCATGCTGGTCAGGTCAGCCGCTCTGGCGCGGCCTGGCCACGTACTGGCCTCTCTGGCAGTCTGGCCTCTGTACATGTCAGATGTCTCTGCCGTGCCTCCACGACCAGCTAGCCGGCTGGCGCTTGAGGAGTCAGGAGTCAGGACTGGTTATTGGCCGGTCGGCGGCACGCCATCGACGCGTCTCGCGCCGGCCGCGGCCGCGACCGCGAGATAGCCGGGTCTTGGCGCTGGGCGCGGCCACACGGATCATCTGCCCGGCGGCCTCCTGCATGCATATTTCTTTATTATTAAAGCAGGACAGAAATGGCTGCCAGCTGCTTCACCTTCTGCCGCTTTGATCGTCCACTTCACTTCAGCACAGTCACGTCGTTTATTGCCGCCTTCATCGTCTGCTCCAGTGTTTGGTGATATCCATCGCTTTCTTCGTCAGCTCCACTTCCTCGTCGAGTTGCTGCTTGTTTCATTGGGGTTTCTAAGTTCCTCTTGCTTCCTTATATATTTACACATTTTAATCTTCCCTGCACTTCAATGGAAAGGCTTGCCACAGCTAGATTTGTGCATTTTTATCTAGTCAGCTTTATTTGGAAAATACACGCCAAAAATGACCACTCTTTTTTTGGAGTCAATTCAACATTCCGCTTCCCTCCCACTGTTTCTCTCTGCTCTTGAATCTACGATGTGTAGACTTTGTTATTTTAGTGTTTTGCAATTTCATTTTCCCTTGAAAATATAGGGAACCTCATTGCATTCTTTTTGGATCGATGGATTCCGTGGCCCATAAATCCCTGCTCTTCAATTTACACCCTCCGTCTTCATCTGCAACCTGCTTCGTCTACCGTTGTTTTTGTCAGGCTATGAAAAAGGTTTGTTTTCTTTGTCCCTGATGCTTTGTGCTTCTACCAGATCTAGTTCCTTCAGCTAGATTTGCCAGTCGCTTAGATTTTTGGATTTGTTCATCGCCTTAAACTACAACCGCTTTTCGTCTCCGTCTTCTAGTGTCTTCGGCGTAAAAGGTTAATCGCCCCGCCTCCAGCAAAATGACTTCATTTTTCCCCGACTTTTGTTACGGTTAGTGCTCTTTGCTGCTGACTCCCTTGTGTCTGTTATCCAAGCTACGATTTCTCCCCCAAATTTAAGGTTTAGGGTTTATGTTACAAAGGAAAAAGGAAGGATACCAATGAAAAAAACCCATACTGTTACTTGCTGTTCGATTTAATCCCTGGTTCTTGTACTTCAAGCCTTGAATTTGTTTGGTTTCTCCCCCAAATTTGAAGTTCAGGACTAATGTTATAGCAAAGGGAAAAAGTAAGGAAAGCAAGACAAAAAATCCTCCCTGTTACTTGGTGTTTAGGGAAAAAAACTTCACTGTTACTTGTTGTTCCATTTAATCCCTGGTTCATGTACTTCAAGTCTTGAATCTGTTCGATTTCTCCCCCAAATTTGAGGTTGAGGATTAATGTAACAGGAAAAAGTAAGGAAAGCAAGGCAAAAAAAATCCTCCCTGTTACTTGGGGCTAGTTTGGAAACTCAAATCCCCTCCAATCCCGAAGGGGATTCGAGGTTCCCAAAGTAGTGTTTGATTTAATCCCTGGTTCTTGTAGTTCAAACGTTGAATATGTTCGTCTTATTTTGTGTAGTCCTTTTCCTTTTTTGTTCCCCGGCACATGCTTCACATGATCTGTTACAAATTTGTGGTTGGTCAATCCGTTGTTCCCCACATATATTTTTTTAAACTTCTTTACCTTGAAGAGTTCTTTTCTGTCCTATTTTGTTTGGTTTTACCCACACTGGTTTCGGTTCCCTGCTTTTCCTCTGTTCCTGTTTTCAATCCCACTCGATTATGCCCAACTTAGTTTGAATTCACAGTTATTTTCAATATGGTAAGGAAATGTTTGCTACTTATATATTAGATCGCAGCCACATTTTCATCCACATGCTCTCACTTCGAGATTTTGACCCTTTTTCCACGATTTTCAATACGGTAAGGAAATGTTTGCTACTTATTCCCTGTTGTCCATTATCCAAAGTATGGTTTTTAGGCCAAATTTAAGGATTACTGTTTATATTACAGAAAAGGACATAGGAAAGAAACGAGTAAAAAAGAAGGAAACAAATTCTTTCAGCTACTTGCTGTTCGATTTACTTCCACATCTAGGATTTGTTGTTCTTTTTTTTCCACAGCACCCCCCCGGGGCATGTCTCACTGGAACTTTTACAAATTTGGGTTTAGGGTACATAAAAGGTATGTTTTTTACACCATCAAGTTGTTGATTCTTTATCACTTTAAATTGCTATTGATGTGTAAAAAGAGTTGATTATATGTTCTACATAAATTGCTAGAATCCTTTGTGGCTACAAAAGAATTGAATCAATTGATTATAGTTTTAAGCTGCTTCCATTCGCACTGGTTGTCTGCTACATGGCGCGTAGTGATTTTACAGTTACTTTTCTTGAACTAAGTTTAAATGCTCCGCGTCTTATATGTACTGTTTGTTTCTGCTCTTTTATCGAAGCACGTGGAGTGATACCTCTGCACCTCAGTGGCTTTATCGGCGAGGCTTGGTTGCTGAGGTAATTAGCATTAGTTTTGATCTACTTTCCTTCGTGCTGGTTGTTCACTAATAGATTAATGTTTGATGTCCTGTTCGGCCTAGGATACTTACCAGTGTGTCTATGTGTTCCACCAATATACTGCATTATGCACGCTTGCTAGTTTAAAGTGTGATTTCGTGTACAGAACACAGTACAGAGCTTCTTATTTAAAAATATTTGTAACTTTAACAAATCAACTCTTAGATATACAACCTAATGAAATATATTCAATAGGCTCGATGTGTTCTAGCATATTCCGATGTGCCACGCAGTGCAGAGGTAAATTCAGTGTACTTACATGCTTAACTTCTATATATACTAATGAAGATAGATATCTGTATACTGTTAATGTCTCTACAACAAATGATAAAAACATGTTTTCCAAGTTAAACACCTACAGATTCTTCGGCACAAAAGTGCTCTCCCACTTTGGACTACCATAGTAAGATAGCAATGTTTATCTTATCGTTCACAAGTCATCTACAAAGACATGGATCAGCTGACCAAGCTCGAGCTACCATCGCCTCCAAAAAAGTAAGTGTTACAAGATATTACTTAGAAAATGAGAACAACGTCTACTCATCAATTTCACAGCCGCAACTTCTATTCCATACTGATACAATAACAATGCATACAAGATGAAGCATACCCAACTTAACAAAGAGCTACCATATTCTATGGGTTCAAAAAATGAAGACGGCTAGCCCACCACGAAGCACTCGAAGGTATAACACCGTCTAAAATCCTTTGCATACTATCCTCATGTTTTCCTCTTATTCTCCTTTGTACCTGTTACATATTTAACACACTTACAGCCTAAATAATCTTACTCCTTTTCTCATGTATGTACAGGTATTGGTTTTTTGCAAGCATTAGAAGAGCTCCATCACTTTTTAATATAAAAGCCTTTTATGTACATATGAACCAACTGTTGGAGCATTTCTAAAACTGTATTGACTTATGCAACCTCTAGAAACACACTGTTACTGCATATTGGAGTACACTGCTTAAATGCTACTTGATATATATTGTAATTTCATTTGACATTACAAACGCGGTTAGCAACCAAATTCAGCTATAAATTTCGTAAGCATGTGGCGCCTTATCCGACAAAAAAACACAAAAGAGCAAAGCAACAACTTTTGCTTACGTCATAGCATGTTTCCATATGCTTATTTGCTTCATAACAACTCTTATACATGTTCATGTACACTTTCTTTACATTAAACCATGTTAATGGACCCAGCACGCGCTCAAGGGCGCGCAAAATACACTAGTGTACATCTGTTCCAGCGGCTACTTGTCTCGTACGAGATTCATGCATGCG
Organism: Zea luxurians; assembly: GCA_029449295.1. Classification (NCBI taxonomy): domain Eukaryota; kingdom Viridiplantae; phylum Streptophyta; class Magnoliopsida; order Poales; family Poaceae; genus Zea; species Zea luxurians. The sequence continues at coordinate 71,898,218 of JAOPSE010000013.1, read as the reverse complement.
CACGTACGGGATCGTGGCGCATGCATTGAAGATCGTCATGAAGTCATTGGACAGGGCTATCAGGCTACTACGTACCTAAATTACACACGGATTGCTTGGTTCCTCTCTGCTACCATTTGGGGTGGATCCGGAAGAGAGAGAGAGAAAAAGGTAGACTAGCCACATGCCAGTTTAATTTGTGTCTCATTGACAGCGAGCCAATAGGTTAATTTGGGTCTCAATTGCTGCGTGTGCATGCCGTCGACGTCGTAAAGGAGCTTTGGCCCCAGCTCGGCTGGATGGCCACCCTTCAGCCTTCACGTACCATGGCTGATGTGATACACCTGTTAGCTTGGCTGTTGGTGGGTGGGAGAGCGAGAGAGTGCGAGACACTCAAGTAAAGTAGTAGCTCGCCTTTTGGCAGAGACCAGAGAGGACACCTCCTTTCCCAAACTGCATGCTAACTTGCTAAGATGAAGATTCTCGAAAAAGGAAAATGAAAACGTTGCTCAATTAGGCTGTCTCTGCTCGTGTAAAAACACTGCTCCATTCCATGAACCCATATAATAATTAGTATAATGCTAACTTCATCTCTCCCATGTAATAATTAACACACACCTCCAAATGCCATATCAGCCAGCTAGCTTGCTATACAGTTCAATCAATCGTCATCAAAAGCATATAGGGCCTCTCTTAAAATACAGGGTTCTAGAAACGCAGGAATCACTACAGTAAACTGACGAATATCCGACGGTCACTTTAACTCCGACGGCTTCCTACAAGGCCGTCGGATATAATCTTATGTCCGACGGCCACCATAGGCTCTCGGAAATACCAACTTATCTCCGACGGCTATTTACGAGGTCGTCGGACATAAGATTATATCCGATGGCTGGCAGCGTAGCTGTCGGCGTTCCGAGACCGGGGGGGTCCCTGAGCCGACGAGTGAATGTCGCCGCGTGCCCCAGCCCAGATGGGTCGAGCGCGAAGGGGGGAGAGCGAGGCGGCCGGAGACCGGCGTGAGAGAGGTGGGAATCCCGCGGCCTTCGTGTTCGTCCCGCGCCCAGGTCGGGTGCGCTTGCAGTAGGGGGTTACAAGCGTCCACGCGGGAGAGGGAGCGAGCGGCTCCGGGCGAGCGCGTGTCTCGTCCTCGTCCCCGTGCGACCAACCCTCTCTAAGAGGGCCCTGGTCCTCCCTTTTATAGGCGCAAGGAGAGGATCCAGGTGTACAATGGGGGGTGTAGCAGAGTGCTACGTGTCTAGCGGAGGAGAGCTAGCGCCCTAGGTACATGCCGTTGTGGCAGCCGGAGAGATCTTGGCACCCAGCTGGTGTGATGTCGTGGCCGTCGGAGGAGCGATGGAGCTTGGCGGAGGGACAGCTGTCGGAGCGGTTGAGTCCTTGCTGACGTCCTCTTGCTTCCGTAAGGGGGCTGAGAGCCGCCGTCGTCACAGAGCATGCGGGGCGCCATCATTGCCTATCTGGCGGAGCGAGCCAGATGGGACGCCGGTCTTGTTCCCTGCGGCCCGAGTCAGCTCGGGGTAGGGTGATGATGGCGCCTCCTGTTGACGTGGCTGGTCTGCGCCCTAGGTTGGGTGACGTGGAAGCTCCTCCGAAGCCGAGGTCGAGTCTGAGCCCCCGGGTCGGGCGAGGCGGAGATTGCCGGCTGGTGCCGGGGCAGAGTCCGAGCCCTGGGGTCGGGCGAAGCGGAGTTCGTCGTCTTCTGGGGCCGAGCCCAAGTCCGAGCCCTGGGTCGGGCGAGGCGGAGATCGTCATCTTCTGGGACTTAGCCCGAGTCCGAGCCCTGGGTCGGGCGGAGTTCGCCGTCTTCCGGGACTTAGCCCGAGTCCGAGCCCTGGGTCGGGCGGAGTTCGTCGTCTTCCGGGACTTAGCCCGAGTCCGAGCCCTGGGTCGGGCGGAGTTCGTCGTCTTCCGGGACTTAGCCCGAGTCCGAGCCCTGGGTCGGGCGGAGCGGAGTTCGCCGTCTTCCGGGACTTAGCCCGAGTCCGAGCCCTGGGGTCAGGCGAAGTTCGTCGTCTTCCGGGACTTAGCCCGAGTCCGAGCCCTGGGTCGGGCGGAGTTCGTCGTCTTCCGGGACTTAGCCCGAGTCTGAGCCCTAGGTCGGGCGGAGCGGAGTTCGCCGTCTTCCGGGACTTAGCCCGAGTCCGAGCCCTGGGGTCGGGCGAAGCGGAGCTTCCTATGGAGCCTTCGGCCGGGCCTGACTGCCCGTCAGTCTCACTCTGTCAAGTGGCACCGTAGTTGGAGTGGCGCAGGCGGCGCTGTCCTTCTGTCAGGCCAGTCAGTGGAGCAGCGAAGTGACGGCGGTCACTTCGGCTCTGCCGGCTGGGGGGCGCGCGTCAGGATAAAGGTGTCAGGCCACCTTTGCATTAAATGCTCCTGTGATTTGGTCGGTCGGTGCGGCGATTTGGTCAGGGTTGCTTCTTAGCGAAGGCAGGGCCTCGGGCGAGCCGGGAATATGTTCGCCGCTGAAGGGGGGCCTCGGGCGAGACGGAAATCCTCCGGGGTCGGCTGCCCTTGTCCGAGGCTAGGCTCGGGCGAGGCGTGATCGAGTCCCTCGAATGGACTGATCCCTGACTTAATCGCACCCATCAGGCCTTTGCAGCTTTGTGCTGATGGGGGTTACCAGCTGAGAATTAGGAGCCTTGAGGGTACCCCTAATTATGGTCCCCGACAGTAGCCCCCGAGCCTCGAAGGGAGTGTTTGCACTCGCTTGGAGGCTTTCGTCGCACTTTTTTACAAGGGGACCAGCCTTTCTCGGTTGCGTTTTGTTCCGGTGGGTGCGCGCGAGCGCACCCGCCGGGTGTAGCCCCCGAGGCCTCGGAGGAGTGGTTTCACTCCTTCGAGGTCTTAATGCCTCGCGTAGTGCTTCGGCTGGTCTGGTCATTCCCTCATGTGAGCTGGCCGTAGCCTAGGTGTACGGTCGGGTCCCAAGTTCTCGGGCTGGTATGTTGACGCTGTCAACGGTTCGGCCGGAGCCGGGTTTGCGAGAGCAGCCCTTGAGCCTCTGCACAGGGCGAGAGGGCGATCAGGGACAGACTCGGCTTTTTTACATACGCCCCTGCATCGCCTTTCCGCAAGGAGGAGGGGGGAAAGCGCCATGTTGCCCTCGATGGGCGCCGAACATGGTGTCTCCGTTGAGCTGCAAGCGGGTGATCCGAGTGGACGTCCGTGCCCCGTTCGTTAGGGGTCGGCTAGGGGCCCAGAGGCACGCCCAAAAGTACCTGCGGGTGATCTGCCGGACCCGGTCCCCTGGCGATGGGGTCCGAGGGCTCGATGCCTCCCTCTGATGGGATTCCGTTACAAGATCGTTCCCGCCGGTCTCGGAAATGTCCTAGGGTACCTCGGGAGCGCAGCCCGAGCCTTGGTTATGTATCGAACGTACCCATGGTCATCCCTCGCTCGGCGTCTGAGGCGGCTGTGAACCCTTCGGGGGCCAGCCTTCGAACCCCTGATCAGTATTGAGCGCGGAGCCCGAGTAGCCTGAGGCGGTCGTTGAACCCTTCCGAGGGGCCGGCCTTCGAACCTCTGATCAGTAGTGGGTGTAGGGCCCACGTGATCTGAGGCGGCTGTCGAACCCTTCCGAGGGGCCAGCCTTCGAACCTCTGATCAGTAGGGAGGCTCGGAGCCTGGTTCCTTCATGGGGAAGGATCCTTTTCGGGGTATCCCCCTTTCCCGGTCCCTGTTGCAAGAGAGAGAAAGAGGAAAAAAGGAAAAGGATACGAAATCGAACAACGCGGCGTACCTTTTTGGACGCGGTCATTATGGCGAAGGCGAAGCGTCGCCCACTTCTCCTGCCAGAGGCGCCGCGTGTCCCGCCGCGGAGTTAATGCGACGGGGCGAGTGGTTGGAGGAGCGACCGTTGCGCGTGCGCGAGCCGTTCGAGGAACGGATCACAGGCGCGTTGTCTTCATGTCGTGAGAGAGGGTTCTCTCGCTGCCCCCGGACGGGACGTGAGCTTGGCTGACGACGTGGCCGCTGCTCCTGCCCGCCTGCCACCGCCATTACTGCCGGCCCACTTTTGGCCGCATTGACCGTCACGCCAGGCTGGTGCTGCTGGGTCGCGCGCTGGGTCGCCTCGAGTCGCGGTATTAGTTCCGCAGTCGAGGAGGCGCGGTGGTGGCGCAAGTGGCGGTGCAGTTGCATGCACGAAGCATTCGGCGCGTCGGTTGCATGACGCGTGGGCCTGGGCCTCCATGCCGGGCGTGTTGGGAGTCGGAGAAGCGCGCCCACTTGGCGCGGTTGCATGCCGCCTGCATGGCTGCTGAAAGGGAATTAGGCTTACACCTAGTTCCTAAATAATTTTGGTGGTTGAATTGCCCAACACAAATATTGGACTAACTAGTTTGCTCTAGTGTATAAGTTATACAGGTGCAAAAGGTTCACACTTAGCCAATAAAAAGACCAAGTATTGGGTTCAACAAAGGAGCAAAGGACAACTGAAGGCACCTCTGGTCTGGCGTACCGGACTGTCCGGTGTGCCACCGGACATGTCCGGTGCACCAGAGGACTCCAACTCCAAACTGCTCACCTTCAGGAATTTCCAGAGGCCACTCCGCTATAATTCACTGGACTATCCGGTGTACACCGGACATGTCCGGTGCTCCAAGGAAGAGCGGCCTTCGGAACTCGCCAGCCTCAGGAATTCACTTCGGCCACTCCGCTATAATTCACCGGACTGTCCGGTGTACATCGGACTGTCCGGTGCAACAGCGGGGCAACGGCTATTTCGGCGCTAACGGCGACCTGCGACGCATTAAATGCGCGCGCTGCGCGCGCAGAGGTCAGGCACGCCCATGCTGGCGCACCGGACACTCTACAGTACATGTCCGGTGCGCCACCGGACATCCAGGCGGGCCCAGAAGTCAGAGCTCCAACGGTCGGAACCCAACGGCTTTGGTGACATGGCTGTCGCACCGGACATGTCTGGTGTGCACCGGACTGTCCGGTGCGCCATCGAATAGACAGCCTCTCCAAACGGCTAGTTTGGTGGTTGGGGCTATAAATACCCCCAACCACCCACCATTCATTGTATCCAAGTTTTCCACTTCTCAACTACTTACAAGAGCTCTAGCATTCAATTCTAGACACACCAAAGAGATCAAATCCTCTCCAAATTCCACACAACGCCCTAGTGATTAGAGAGAGAGATTTGCTTGTGTTCTTTCGAGCTCTTGCGCTTGGATTGCTTTCTTCTTTCTTGATTCTTTCATTGCGATCAAACTCACTTGTAATTGAGGCAAGAGACACCAAACTTGTGGTGGTCCTTGTGGGAACTTTGTGTTCCAAGTGATTGAGAAGAGAAAGCTCACTCGGTCCGAGGGACCGTTTGAGAGAGGGTAAGGGTTGAAAGAGACCCGGCCTTTGTGGCCTCCTCAACGGGGAGTAAGTTTGAGAGAACCGAACCTCGGTAAAACAAATCCGCGTGTGTCACTTCATTATTCGCTTGCGATTTGTTTTGCACCCTCTCTCGTGGACTCTATTATATTTCTAACGCTAACCCGACTTGTAGTTGTGATTATTTTTGAGAATTTCAGTTTCGCCCTATTCACCCCCCTCTAGGCGACTTTCAATTGGTACCAGAGCCCGGTGCTTCATTAGAGCCTAACCGCTCGAAGTGATGTCGGGAGATCACACCAAGAGGGAGATGGAGACCGGCGACAAGCCCACTACAAGCCAAGGGAGCACTTCATCGGAAGAGTCCCGCACCAAGAGGAAGGAGAAGAAGAAGGACTCCTCCAAACGGAAGGAGAAAAGATCTTCTTCCTCACACCACAAAGAGAAGAAGGAAAAATCTTCTTCCCACAAGTCGCATCGGAAAGGCGACAAGCACAAGAGGATGCGGAAGGTGGTCTACTACGAGACCGACACTTCATCAACATCGACCTCCGACTCCGATGCGCCGTCCGTAACTTCTAAGCACCAAGAGCGCAAGAAGTTTAGTAAGATCCCCTTACACTATCCTCATACACCTAGACATACTCCATTACTTTCCGTTCCATTAGGCAAACCGCCAACTTTTGATGGCGAAGATTATGCTAGGTGGAGTGATTTAATGAAATTTCATCTAACCTCACTCCACAAAAGTATATGGAATGTTGTTGAGTTTGGAGCACAGGTACCATCCATAGGGGATGAAGACTATGATACGGACGAAGTGGCCCAAATCGAGCACTTCAACTCCCAAGCTACAACCATACTCCTCGCCTCTCTAAGCAAGGAGGAATACAACAAGGTGCAAGGGTTAAAGAATGCAAAGGAAATTTGGGACCTTCTCAAGACCGCGCACGAGGGTGATGAACTCACCAAGATCACCAAGCGGAAAACGATCGAGGGGGAGCTCGGTCGTTTTCGTCTTCGCCAAGGGGAGGAGCCACAAGATATGTACAACCGGCTCAAAACCTTGGTGAACCAAGTGCGCAACCTCGGGAGTAAGAAGTGGGATGACCACGAGGTGGTTAAGGTTATTCTAAGATCTCTTATTTTCCTTAACCCCACTCAAGTTCAATTAATTCGTGGTAATCCTAGATACACACTAATGACTCCCGAGGAAGTAATCGGGAATTTTGTGAGCTTTGAATGTATGATCAAGGGCTCAAAGAAGATCAACGAGCTTGATGAACCCTCCACGTCCGAAGCACAACCGGTGGCATTCAAGGCGACGAAGGAGAAGAAGGAGGAGTCTACACCGAGTAGACAACCAATTGACGCCTCCAAGCTCGACAATGAGGAGATGGCCTTAATCATTAAAAGCTTTCGGCAAATCCTCAAGCAACGGAAAGAGAAGGATTACAAATCCCGTTCCAAGAAGGTTTGCTACAAGTGTGGTAAGCCCGGTCATTTTATTGCAAAATGTCCTATATCTAGTGACAGTGACAGTGGCAACGACAAGAAGGGAAAGAGGAGAGAAAAGAAGAAATACTACAAGAAGAAGGGTGGCGATGCCCATGTTTGCCGGGAGTGGGACTCGGACGAGAGCTCCACCGACTCCTCCTCCGACGACGAGGACGCCGCCAACATCGCCGTCACCAAGGGACTCCTCTTCCCCAACGTCGGCCACAAGTGCCTCATGGCAAAGGACGGCAAAAGGAAGAAGGTTAAATCTAAATCCTCCACTAAATATGAGTCCTCTAGTGATGATAATGCTAGTGATGAGGAGAATAATTTGCGTACCCTTTTTGCCAACCTTAACATAGAACAAAAGGAAAAGTTAAATGAATTGATTAGTGCTATCCATGAAAAAGATGACCTTTTAGATTCCCAAGAGGATTTTCTAATTAAAGAAAACAAGAAACATGTTAAGGTTAAGAATGCTTATGCTCTAGAGGTAGAAAAATGTGACAAATTATCTAGTGAGCTAAGCACATGCCATGACACTATTGCCAACCTTAGAAATGAAAATGCTAAATTAATTGCTAAGGTTGATTCTCATGTTTGTATTGATTCAACTTCCTATCCTAGAAAAGATAATGTTGATTTGCTTGCTAGGATTGATGAGTTGAATGCTTCTCTTGCTAGCCTTAGAGATGAGAATGAGAAATTGTTTGCTAAGGCTAAAGAATTAGATGTTTGCAATGTTACAATTTCCGACCTTAGAACTAAGAATGATATGTTGCATGCTAAGGTTGTAGAACTAAAATCTTGCAAACCCTCTACATCTATCGTTGAGCACACTTCTATTTGTACTAGATGTAGAGATGTTGATATCAGTGCTATTCATGATCACATGTCTTTAATTAAACAACAAAATGATCATATAGCATTATTAGATGCTAAAATTGCCGAGCATAACTTAGAAAATGAAAAGTTTAAATTTGCTAGAAGTATGCTCTATAATGGGAGACACCCTGGCATTAAGGATGGCATTGGCTTCCAAAGGGGAGACAATGTCAAACTTAATGCTCCCCCTAAGAACTTGTCTAACTTTATTAAGGGCAAGGCTCCCATGCCTCAGGATAACGAGGGTTACATTTTGTACCCTGCCAGTTATCCCGAGAGCAAAATTAAGAAAATTCATTCTAGGAAGTCTCACTCTGGCCCTAACCATGCTTTTATGTATAAGGGTGAGACATCTAGCTCTAGGCAACCAACCCGTGCTAAGTTGCCTAGAAAGAAAACTCCTAGTGCATCAAATGATCATGGCATTTCATTTAAGACTTTTGATGCATCTTATGTTTTGACTAACAAATCCGGCAAGGTAGTTGCCAAGTTTGTTGGGGGCAAACACAAGGGCTCCAAGACTTGTGTTTGGGTACCCAAAGTTCTTGTTTCTAATGCCAAAGGACCCAAAACCGTTTGGGTACCTAAAGTCAAGAACTAAAATTGTTTTGTAGGTTTATGCATCCGGGGGCTCAAGTTGGATACTCGACAGCGGGTGCACAAACCACATGACAGGGGAGAAGAAGATGTTCTCCTCATATGAGAAAAACCAAGATCCCCAACGAGCTATCACATTCGGGGATGGAAATCAAGGTTTGGTCAAAGGATTGGGTAAAATTGCTATATCACCTGACCATACTATTTCCAATGTTTTTCTTGTAGACTCTTTAGATTACAATTTGCTTTCTGTATCTCAATTATGTCAAATGGGCTACAACTGTCTCTTTACTGATGTAGGTGTCACTGTCTTTAGAAGAAGTGATGATTCAATAGCATTTAAGGGTGTGTTAGAGGGTCAGCTATACTTGGTAGATTTTGATAGAGCTGAACTCGACACATGCTTGATTGCTAAGACTAACATGGGTTGGCTCTAGCACCGCCGACTAGCCCATGTTGGAATGAAGAATCTTCATAAGCTTCTAAAGGGAGAGCACATTTTAGGACTAACAAATGTTCATTTTGAGAAAGACAGGATTTGTAGCGCATGCCAAGCAGGAAAGCAAGTTGGCACTCATCATCCACACAAGAACATCATGACTAGTGACAGGCCACTGGAGCTCCTTCACATGGACTTATTCGGCCCGATCGCTTACATAAGCATCGGCGGGAGTAAGTACTGTCTAGTTATTGTGGATGATTATTCTCGCTTCACTTGGGTGTTCTTTTTGCAGGAAAAATCTCATACCCAAGAGACCTTAAAAGGATTCTTGAGACGGGCTCAAAATGAGTTCGGCTTAAGGATCAAGAAAATCAGAAGCGACAACGGGACGGAGTTCAAGAACTCACAAATAGAAGGCTTCCTTGAGGAGGAGGGCATCAAGCATGAGTTCTCTTCTCCCTACACGCCACAACAAAATGGTGTAGTGGAGAGGAAGAATCGAACTCTGTTGGACATGGCAAGAACCATGCTTGATGAGTACAAGACACCGGATCGGTTTTGGGCCGAGGCGGTCAACACTGCCTGCTACGCCATCAACCGGTTATATCTACACCGAATCCTCAAGAAGACATCCTATGAACTCCTAACCGGTAAAAAGCCCAACATTTCATATTTTAGAGTTTTTGGTAGCAAATGCTTTATTCTTGTTAAGAGAGGTAGAAAATCTAAATTTGCTCCTAAAACTGTAGAAGGCTTTTTACTAGGATATGATTCAAACACAAGGGCATATAGAGTCTTTAACAAGTCCTCAGGACTAGTTGAAGTTTCTTGGGACGTTGTGTTTGATGAGACTAACGGCTCTCAAGTAGAGCAAGTTGATCTTGATGAGATAGGTGAAGAACAGGCTCCGTGCATCGCGCTAAGGAATATGTCCATTGGGGATGTGTGTCCTAAGGAATCCGAAGAGCCTTCACATGCACAAGATCAACCATCCTCCTCCACGCAAGCATCTCCGCCAACCCAAAATGAGGACGAGGCTCAAGTTGATGAAGGAGAAGATCAAAGAGATGAGCCTCCTCAAGATGACGGCAACGATCAAGGGGGAGATGCAAATGATCAAGACAAGGAGGATGAACAACCAAGGCCGCCACACCCAAGAGTCCACCAAGCAATACAACGAGATCACCCCGTCGACACCATCCTCGGCGACATTCGTAAGGGGGTAACTACTCGATCTCAAGTTGCACATTTTTGTGAGCATTACTCGTTTGTTTCCTCTATTGAGCCACACAGGGTAGAGGAAGCACTCCAAGATTTGGATTGGGTGATGGCGATGCAAGAGGAGCTCAACAACTTCACGAGGAACGAGGTATGGCATTTAGTTCCACGTCCTAACCAAAATGTTGTAGGAACCAAGTGGGTCTTCCGCAACAAGCAAGATGAGCATGGTGTGGTGACAAGGAACAAAGCTCGACTCGTGGCCAAGGGGTATTCACAAGTCGAAGGTTTGGATTTCGGTGAAACCTATGCACCCGTAGCTAGGCTTGAGTCAATTCGTATATTATTGGCCTATGCTACTTACCATGGCTTCAAGCTTTATCAAATGGACGTGAAGAGTGCCTTCCTTAATGGACCAATCAAGGAAGAGGTCTATGTTGAGCAACCTCCCGGCTTTGAAGATAGTGAGTACCCTAACCATGTCTATAGGCTCTCTAAGGCGCTTTATGGGCTCAAGCAAGCCCCAAGAGCATGGTATGAATGCCTTAGAGATTTCCTTATTGCTAATGGCTTCAAAGTCAGCAAGGCCGATCCTACTTTATTCACTAAGACTCTTGACAATGATTTGTTTGTATGCCAAATTTATGTTGATGATATCATATTTGGGTCTACTAACGAATCTACATGTGAAGAATTTAGTAGGATCATGACACAAAAATTCGAGATGTCGATGATGGGGGAGTTGAAGTATTTTCTAGGATTCCAAGTCAAGCAACTCCAAGAGGGCACCTTCATTAGCCAAACGAAGTACACTCAAGACATTCTAACCAAGTTTGGAATGAAGGATGCCAAGCCCATCAAGACACCCATGGGAACAAATGGGCATCTCGACCTCAACACGGGAGGTAAGTCCGTGGATCAAAAGGTATATCGGTCGATGATTGGTTCATTGCTTTATTTATGTGCATCTCGACCGGACATTATGCTTTCCGTTTGCATGTGTGCAAGATTCCAAGCCGACCCTAAGGAATCACACCTTACGGCCGTAAAATGAATCTTGAGATATTTGGCTTATACTCCTAAGTTTGGGCTTTGGTACCCTCGAGGATCCATATTTGATTTGATTGGTTATTCGGATGCCGATTGGGCGGGGTGTAAGATTAATAGAAAGAGCACATCGGGGACTTGCCAGTTCTTGGGAAGATCCTTGGTGTCTTGGGCTTCAAAGAAGCAAAATTCGGTTGCTCTTTCTACTGCCGAAGCCGAGTATATTGCTGCAGGCCATTGTTGCGCGCAATTGCTTTGGATGAGGCAAACCCTGCGGGACTACGGTTACAAACTAACCAAAGTTCCTCTTCTATGTGATAATGAGAGTGCAATCCGCATGGCGGATAATCCCGTTGAGCATAGCCACACTAAACACATAGCCATTCGGTATCATTTTCTTCGGGATCACCAACAAAAGGGGGATATCGAGATTTCATACACATTAACACTAAAGATCAATTAGCCGATATCTTTACCAAGCCTCTTGATGAACAATCTTTTACCAAACTTAGGCATGAGCTCAATATTCTTGATTCTAGGAACTTCTTTTGCTAAACTTGCACACATAGCTCATAAGTATACCTTTGATCATGTCTCTTTTATATGCTATGACTAATGTGTTTTCAAGTGTATTTTAAACCAAGTCATAGGTATATTGAAAGGGAATTGGAGTCTTCGGCGAAGACAAAGGCTTCCACTCCACTCTACTACTCATCCTTCGCCGTCGCTCCGCATCACTCTCCATTTTTGGTATAATCTTCACTCATATGTTTTATTTGCCAAAGGGGAGAAAATAGTTAGCAAAAGGGCTCTAATGATTCCGTTTTTGGCGATTCATGCCAAAGGGGGAGAAAGTATGAGCCCAAAGCAAAAGGACCGCTCCACCACCCTAATTTTAAAATTAATGGTTTTCAATTGGATGAAAAATTTCAAAATTGGTATCTCTTTATGTTCTAAAGGGGGAGCAAGTAGTATTTTCAAAACTTGATATCTTAAAACCCTCTTGAACACTAAGAGGAGAATTTATTTGAGGGGGAGTTTTGTTTAGTCAAAGGAAAAGCATTTGGAACAAGGAGAGAGAATCTCAAATCTTGAAAATGCTTCTCAAATTTTATTCATTTACCTTTGACTATCTTGCAAAAGGACTTTGAAAAGAATTTACAAAAGAGTTTGCAAAAACAAAACATGTGGTGCAAGCGTGGTCCAATATATTAAAAATAAAGAAACAATCCATGCATATCTTGTAAGCATTTATATTGGCTCAATTCCAAGCAACCTTTGCACTTACATTATGCAAACTAGTTCAATTATGCACTTTTATATTTGCTTTGGTTTGTGTTGGCATCAATCACCAAAAAGGGGGAAATTGAAAGGGAATTAGGCTTACACCTAGTTCCTAAATAATTTTGGTGGTTGAATTGCCCAACACAAATATTGGACTAACTAGTTTGCTCTAGTGTATAAGTTATACAGGTGCAAAAGGTTCACACTTAGCCAATAAAAGACCAAGTATTGGGTTCAACAAAGGAGCAAAGGACAACCGAAGGCACCTCTGGTCTGGCGCACCGGACTGTCCGGTGTGCCACCAGACATGTCCGGTGCACCAGAGGACTCCAACTCCAAACTGCTCACCTTCGGGAATTTCCAGAGGCCACTCCGCTATAATTCACCGGACTGTCCGGTGTACACCGGACATGTCCGGTGCTCCAAGGAAGAGCGGCCTTCGAAACTCGCCAGCCTCGGGAATTCACTTCGGCCACTCCGCTATAATTCACCGGACTGTCCGGTGTACACCGGACTGTCCGGTGCAACAGCGGGGTAACGACTATTTCGGTGCCAACGGCTACCTGCGACACATTAAATGCGCGCGCTGCGCGCGCAGAGGTCAGGCACGCCCATGCTGGCGCACCGGACACTCTACAGTACATGTCCGGTGCGCCACCGGACATCCAGGCGGGCCCATAAGTCAGAGCTCCAACGGTCGGAACCCAACGGCTTTGGTGACGTGGCTATCGCACCGGACATGTCTGGTGTGCATCGGACTGTCCGGTGCGCCATCGAACAGACAGCCTCTCCAAACGGCTAGTTTGGTGGTTGGGGCTATAAATACCCCCAACCACCCACCATTCATTGTATCCAAGTTTTCCACTTCTCAACTACTTACAAGAGCTCTAGCATTCAATTCTAGACACACCAAAGAGATCAAATCCTCTCCAAATTCCACACAACGCCCTAGTGATTAGAGAGAGAGATTTGCTTGTGTTCTTTCGAGCTCTTGCGCTTGGATTGCTTTCTTCTTTCTTGATTCTTTCATTGCGATCAAACTCACTTGTAATTGAGGCAAGAGACACCAAACTTGTGGTGGTCCTTGTGGGAACTTTGTGTTCCAAGTGATTGAGAAGAGAAAGCTCACTCGGTCCGAGGGACCGTTTGAGAGAGGGTAAGGGTTGAAAGAGACCCGACCTTTGTGGCCTCCTCAACGGGGAGTAGGTTTGAGAGAACCGAACCTCGGTAAAACAAATCCGCGTGTGTCACTTCATTATTCGCTTGCGATTTGTTTTGCACCCTCTCTCGTGGACTCTATTATATTTCTAACGCTAACCCGGCTTGTAGTTGTGATTATTTTTGAGAATTTCAGTTTCGCCCTATTCACCCCCTCTCTAGGCGACTTTCAGCTGCCCACCCTTTCGCCCGCTGGTCTGGGCAAAAGTGGAGGGTCGCTTGTAACCGCTGGGCGGTTGTACGCACCACGCGCGGCGGTTTGGCTTCTTCTGCTCTGAGTCGACTTGCATGACGTGTGGGACCCAGCCCCCGCGCCGCAGGGGAGGACCTTGGAGTGTGTTGGAGAAGACTCAGCCCGTGATGGCTGGGGACGCAAGTAGGGAGAGCCGCCTTTAAAAGGAGGGCGATCCCCTTGGGAGGCGACCATGTCTTCGCGCTCCCTTATGCATCGCGTCTTTCCGCCTTCCAAGCCCGCGGATGGGGGATATCCGCCGTCTTTCCGCCTCGTCGTTGGAGGAACGCAACTCCGTGGGAGTTGGTACCTTTCAGCCATCGTTCGGCTTCAAGGATTTTCATCATACAGCCCGGCTGCACCCCTCCGCCGGCGGTCACCCAAGATGGTGACCTCCAGTTTGATGGTGGGGGAAAGCGAGCCGGGCTGCGGCCTCTGCCCCTCCCTCAGCCTCAAGGATTTTCATCACCAGGGCTGGGGAGGGGAGTGAGCCGAGTTGGGGTCGGCCCCTGCGTGGGCAGTGGCCCGCTCCTTCCCTCAGTGATCGGAGGGAAAGGGCGGTCGTCGTCCGTGGCGCCGGCAGCTGCAGCGTGCCTGGCTCTCGAACGCGAGTGGCTTCGGAGCCGCTCCCGGCGCCGGCGTCTGCCACGGCAGCTGGAAGAGGTTCTTCCGCCGACGAGATAGCCAGGGCCGCCCACGGACCGACCTCCAACTCTACGTCCTTCTGCCCGTCCTTGCCTCTCGAGTTTGGGCATGGGCGGGGGCCTCTTGGCAGCAGCATCCGCCCTGAGGTCAGCGCTGCCGCTGTTCGGCCCCCCGGAGCAGAAGTCGTCGTCGTCGCCGCTGCTGGAGCGGGCGACGGCGCGCCGTTCGTCGGTCTTCTGTTGCTCCGCAGGCCCCCCCATTGAGTGGGGTTGTTCGTACCTGCGGAGGTGGAACCGGAGTTCCGTTTGTAATGGCACTTTGAATGCCAGTGTTTTTGTTCATTGTGGTTGTCGGGGCCTAAACATGTAGGTAGTTTCGGCACGGAGCCGTGTTTTTTCCTCCTTTTCGAGCACTAAGACTCGCCTGTTGGTTGTCTGAACCGCTTCACCAAGCGTGAGTCGCCCCGTGTACAGGTGACGAGTGAGGTATCCGTATCCCGGAGGCGTAGGAGTCCCTCGGCTCGGTCGGCCTTGTTGTCCGAGGCTTCTCTAGCTTAATTAAAGGAACCCCTCGGCCGCTCTTCGATGAGCCGAGGCCAGGGGTAGCGGCGTCAACATGAACAGAGGCAGAGTTGGCTCGAAAAGAAAACCTGGTTGGCCTGAGCCTGGCCGGGTCGTCCGTTAGCGGGACCGACGCCGGAGTTGACCAGCCGAGGCCTCGGGTCGGGCTGACGTCCTTGGAGAGCAGCTGGCCGAGGCCCCGGGGTGACCGGCAGAGCCGCCTGCTCGGGCCGGATTCCCGAAGAAGACCCTAGCAGCGATGGCCCGGGCATGGAGATGACGTCGTCCTTCGGGGTGGAGATCTTCGGACCGCGTCGCCGTCCGAGGCTAGGTCAGACCTCGCCGAAAGTGTTGCCGATGCTGAGGGTGCTGCTGCTCCCTTCCAGCGTCAAGATCCGAGCCTGCAGGATCGGATTGTCTTGTAGCGTGTGTTTTCTGCGGCCGCCAAGGCCTAAACACACCCTCGCCGTGCTGTAAAGCTGTGTCTCTTTTCCTC
Source organism: Zea luxurians (assembly GCA_029449295.1). Lineage (NCBI taxonomy): Eukaryota > Viridiplantae > Streptophyta > Magnoliopsida > Poales > Poaceae > Zea > Zea luxurians. The sequence continues at coordinate 71,882,766 of JAOPSE010000013.1, read as the reverse complement.
TTGTTTCGAGTATCTGGACTTTTTTGTCGGTAACAGAAATGTTTGTGCGAGCGAGAGTTGCTTCTCGCGGAAGGTGATGAGTGAGGTATCCGTATCCCGGAGGCGTAGGAGTCCCTCGGCTCGGTCAGCCTTGGCTGCTTACGTGTACTCCGTCGTTTTCAGGATCCACTTTCGAAGTAGCCAAAAAGCGCGAAAGACATTCTGGCAGAAAAGATCTTTTTTCGAGGAAAATTTCGACGCAGAGGGGCTTCCCCCCCCTTTTAGCCCCCGAGGGAGGGTCGGGCTTTGCCGAGGCGAGGCCGACCGTTCCTTGATGACTAAACTTTGCGTGGGTGCGAGGTATATGATCAACTTGAAAACATATTAAGGGTAGAAGCGACGTAGCTGTTGGATGTTCCAGGCGTTGCCGTAGACCTCGCCTTGACTGTTGGCCAGCTTGTACGTTCCGGGCTTCAGAACCTTGGCGATGACGATGGCCCCTCCCAGGGGGGCGTGAGCTTGTGCCGCCCACGAGCGTCTTGTCGCAGCCGAAGCACCAGGTCGCCCACCTGGAGGTCTCGGGACCGGACCCCTCGGGCGTGGTAGCGTCGCAGGGACTGCTGGTACCACGCCGAGTGTAGCAAGGCCTTGTCCCGAGCCTCCTCCAGCTGGTCCAGCGAGTCTTCTCGGCTAACTTGGTTGCTTTGGTCGGTGTACGCCCTCATCCTCGGGGAACCGTATTCTAAGTCTGTGGGCAAGATGGCTTCGGCCCCATAGACTAGAAAGAACGGCGTGAAGCCCGTGGCTCGGCTCGGCGTTGTCCTCAGACTCCAGACCACCGAGGGGAGTTCCTTCATCCACCGCTTGCCGAACTTGTTGAGGTCGTTGTAGATCCGAGGCTTGAGCCCTTGTAGAATCATGCCGTTGGCACGCTCTACCTGCCCATTCGTCATGGGATGAGCCACGGCGGCCCAGTCCACCCGGATGTGGTGATCCTCGCAGAAGTCCAAGAACTTTCTGCCGGTGAACTGGGTGCCGTTGTCGGTGATGATGGAGTTCGGGACCCCGAAGCGATGGATGATGTTGGTGAAGAACGCCACCGCCTGCTCGGACCTGATGCTGTTCAGGGGTCAGACCTCGATCCACTTGGAGAATTTGTCAATGGCGACCAGCAGGTGCGTGTAGCCCCCGGGTGCCTTCTGCAAGGGGCCGACGAGATCCAGACCCCACACAGCAAAAGGCCAGGTGATGGGTATCGTCTGCAGAGCCTGAGTGGGCAGGTGGGTCTACCTCGCGTAGAATTGACACCCTTCGCAGGTGCGGACGATTCTGGTAGCGTCGGCCACCGCCGTCGGCCAGTAGAAGCCTTGCCGAAAAGCATTCCCGACAAGGGCTCGAGGCGCTGCGTGATGGCCGCAAGCCCCCGAGTGTATCTCTCGCAGGAGTTCCTGACCTTCGGCGGTGGAGATGCATCGCTGGAGGATGTCTAAGGGGCTGCGGTGGTAGAGCTCCTTCTCATCTCCTAGCAAGACGAACGACTTGGTGCGCCGCGCCACCCGCCGAGCCTCGGCCTGGTCGAGGGGTAGCTCGCCTCGGTGGAGATATTGCAGGTACGGGGTCTGCCAGCTTCGATTAGGCGTGACCCCGCTTCGTTCCTCCTCGACGCGCAGTGCCTCACCCTCGGGGGCCGAGGGTACCTCGGGCTGAACCGAGGGCGCCTCGGGCCGAGCCGAGGGTGCCTCGGGATGAGTCGAAGGTGCCTCGGACTGAGCCGAGGGCGCCTCGGGTTGAGCCGAGGGTACCTCGGACTGAGCCGAGGGTACCTCGGGCTCGGATGTGTCGTCGATCTTGACGGAGGGTTGATGCAGGTCTCGGGAGAAGACGTCCGGGGGAACCGTTGTTCGCCCCGAGGCTATTTTAGCCAGCTCGTCTGCAGTCTCGTTGTAGCGCCGGGCGATGTGGTTGAGCTCGAGCCCGTAGAACTTGTCTTCCAGGCGCCGAACCTCATCGCAGTAGGCCTCCATCTTCGGGTCGCGGCAATGGGAGTTCTTCATGACTTGGTCAATGACGAGCTGCGAGTCACCGCGAGCGTCGAGGCGTCGGACCCCTAGCTCGATGGCGATCTGCAACCCGTTGACCAGAGCCTCATACTCGGCCACATTGTTGGACGCCGGGAAGTGGAGGCGTAGCACGTAGCGTAGATGCTTTCCGAGGGGTGAGATGAAGAGTAGGCCTGCGCCGGCTCCTGTCTTCATCAGCGACCCGTCGAAGAACATGGTCCAGAGCTCCGGTTGGATCGGAGCCGTCGGTAGCTGGGTGTCGACCCATTCAGCCACGAAGTCCGCCAAGACCTAGGACTTGATGGCCTTCCGGGGAGCGAACGAGATTGTCTCGCTCATGATTTCCACCGCCCACTTTGCAATCCTACCCGAGGCCTCTCGGCACTGGATGATCTCTCCCTGGGGGAAGGATGACACCACAGTTACCGGATGAGACTCGAAGTAGTGTCACAGCTTCCGCCGCGTTAGGGTCACCGCGTACAGCAGCTTCTGAACTTGTGGGTAGCGGATCTTGGTTTCGGACAGTACCTCGCTGATGAAGTAGACTGGCCTCTGAACGGGCAATGCATGCCCCTCTTCTTGCCTCTCGACCACAATCGCGGCGCTAACCACCTGAGTGGTCGCGGCGACGTAGACCAGGAGGGCTTCTCCGGCAGCTGGGGGCACCAAGATAGGCGCCTTCGTGAGGAGCGCCTTCAGGTTCCCGAGGGCTTCCTCGGCCTCAGGGGTCCAAGTGAAGCACTCGACCTTCCTCAAGAGGCGGTACAGAGGTAGACCTCTTTCGCCGAGGCGTGAGATGAAGCGGCTCAGAGCCGCGAGACATCCCATGACTCTCTGTACGCCTTTCAAGTCCTTGATGGGCCCCATGCTGGTGATGGCTGCGATCTTCTCCGGGTTGGCTTCGATGCCCCGCTCGGAGACGATGAACCCCAAGAGCATGCCTCGGGGCACCCCGAAGACACACTTCTCGGGATTTAGCTTGACGCCTTTCGCCTTGAGACATCGGAATGTCACTTCAAGGTCAGAAAGGAGGTCGGAGGCTTTCCTCGTCTTGACTACGATGTCATCGACGTAGGCCTCGACCGTGCGGCCGATGTGTTCGCCGAACACATGGTTCATGCATCGCTGGTACGTCACGCCCGCATTCCTCAAGCCGAACGGCATGGTGACATAGCAGTACATGCCGAAGGGTGTGATGAAAGAAGTCGCGAGCTGGTCGGACTCTTTCATCCTGATTTGGTGATACCCTGAGTAGGCATCAAGGAAAGACAGGGTTTCGCACCCAGCAGTGGAATCCACGATTTGGTCGATGCGAGGCAGAGGGTAGGGAACCTTCGGACATGCTTTGTTGAGACCAGTGTAGTCTACACACATCCGCCATTTCCCCCCTTTCTTTCTCACAAGCACAGGGTTGGCAAGCCATTCGGGATGGAATACCTCTTTGATGAACCCTGTCGCCATTAGCTTGTGGATCTCCTCGCCTATGGCTCTGCGCTTCTCTTCGTCGAATCGGCGCAGAGGCTGCTTGACGGGTCGAGCTCCGGCTCGGATGTCCAGCGAGTGCTCGGCGACATCCCTCGGTATGCCGGGCATGTCCGAGGGACTCCACGCGAAGACGTCGGCGTTCGCGCGGAGAAAGTCGACGAGCACTGCTTCCTATTTGGGATCGAGCCCGGAGCCGATCCGGATCTGCTTGGAGGCGTCGCCGCTGGGGTCGAGGGGGACGGACTTAACCGTCTCCGCTGGCTCAAAGTTGCCGGCGTGACGCTTCACGTCTGGCACCTCCTTAGAGAGGCTTTCCAAGTCGGCGATGAGGGCCTCGGACTTGGCGAGGGCCTCGGCGTACTCCACGCACTCCACGTCGCATTCGAACGCGTGTTTGTACGTGGGGCCGATGGTGATGACCCCGTTGGGGCCCGGCACCTTGAGCTTCAGGTAGGTGTAGTTGGGGACGGCCATGAACTTCGCGTAGCATGGTCTTCCTAGTACCGCGTGGTAGGTTCCTTGGAACCCGACCACCTCGAACGTTAGGGTCTCCCTTCGGAAGTTGGAGGGTGTTTCGAAGCAGACGGGAAGGTCGAGTTGTCCGAGGGGCTGGACGCGCTTCCCGGGAATGATCCCATGGAAGGGCGCAGCGCCTGCTCGGACGGAGGACAGATCGACGCGTAGGAGTTCGAGGGTTTCAACGTAGATGATGTTGAGGCTGCTGCCTCCGTCCATGAGGACCTTGGTGAGCCTGACGTCGCCGATGACGGGGTTGACGACGAGCGGGTATTTCCCCGAGCTCGGCACATGGTCGGGGTGATCGGCTCGGTCGAAGGTGATGGGCTTGTCGGACCAGTCTAGATAGACTGGCGCCGCCACCTTCACCGAGCAGACCTCCCGGCGCTCTTGCTTGCGATGCCGAGCTGAGGCATTCGCCGCTTGCCCACCATAGATCATGAAGCAGTCGTAGACCTCGGGGAACTCTCCTGCCTGGTGATCTTCCTTCTTGTCGTCGTCGCGGGCCTTGCCACCCTCCGCGGGTGGCTCGGCCCTATGGAAGTGGCGCCGAAGCATGACGCACTCCTCAAGGGTGTGCTTGACGGGCCCCTAGTGATAGGGGCACGGCTCCTTGAGCATCTTGTCAAAGAGGTTGGCACCTCCGGGGGGCTTCTGTGGGTTCTTGTACTCGGCGGCGGCGACAAGGTCCGCGTCGGCGGCGTCGCGTTTCGCTTGCGACTTCTTCTTGCCCTTCTTCTTGGCGCCGCGCTGACTTGACGCCTCGGGAGCATCTTTCGATGGGCGGCCCTGGGGCTGCTTATCCTTTCGGAAGATAGCCTCGACTGCCTCCTGGCCGGAGGCGAACTTGGTGGCGATGTCCATCAGCTCGCTCGCCCTGGTGGGGGTCTTGCGACCCAGCTTGCTCGCCAGGTCACGGCAGGTGGTGCCAGCGAGGAACGCGCCGATGACATCCGAGTCGGTGATGTTGGGCAGCTCGGTGCGCTGCTTCGAGAATCGCCGGATGTTGTCTCGGAGAGACTCTCCCGGCTGCTGTCGGTAGCTTCGGAGGTCCCAGGAATTCCCGGGGCGCACGTAAGTGCCCTGGAAATTGCCGGCAAAAGCTTGGACTAGGTCGTCTTAGTTGGAGATCTGCCCCGGAGGCAGGTGCTCCAACCAGGCGCGAGCGGTGTCGGAGAGGAACAGGGGGAGGTTGCGGATGATGAGGTTGTCATCGTCCGTTCCACCCAGTTGGCAGGCCAGACGGTAGTCCGCGAGCCACAGTTCCGGTCTCGTCTCCCCCGAGTACTTTGTGACAGTAGTCGGGGGTCGGAACCGGGTCGGGAACGGCGCCCGTCGGATGGCTCGGCTGAAGGCCTGCGGACCGGGTGGTTCGGGCGTGGGACTCCGATCCTCCCCGCTGTCGTAGCGTCCCCCACGCCTGGGGTGGTAGCCTCGGCGCACCCTCTCGTCGAGGTGGGCCCGACGGTCGCGGTGATGGTGCTCGTTGCCGAGGCGACCCGGGGCCGCAGGCGCTGTGTTGCGCGTGCGCCCGGTGTAGACCGAGGCTTCCTGCATGAATCGGGAAGTCGCGGCATGAGGTTCCGAGGAGTACCCCTGCCTTCGGGAGGCGGAGCTCTCGGCCCGTCGGACCGCGGCGCCTTCCAGGAGATTCTTGAGCTCTCCCTGGATTCGCCGCCCCTCGGTGGTTGATGGCTCCAGCATCTCGCGGAGAAGCATCGCTGCTGCAGCCAGGTTCCGGCCGACCCCACTAGATGCGGGTGGTGGCCTGACCCTGACGTCGTCGTTGATGCGGTGCTGGAAGCCCTGGGGTAGATGACGTATTTCCCCGGCCGGGGGTTGGCCCGCCCATGCCTGCCCGACGTCCCGACGGATCGGCTCAAGCGTTCCTGCTCCCTCGTTGAGCCTGGCCTGCACCCCGCGGATTTGCTCGAGCCATGGGTCATGGCCCCCGCCTGAATGGGGACCACAGCTAGCTCCCGTGGGATGTCAACGCGAGGCACCGGCCTAGGGAGGTCACCGTCCTCCGGCATGCCGAGATGGTTGCCTTCGGAGGGACCCTCTAGATCGACGTGGAAGCATTCGCGACTTGGGCCGCAGTCCTCGTCGCCGAGGCTACGGCTACCGTCGGAACAGTCGGAAAGGCAGTAGTCGCATGCGGTCATAAAGTCCCGCATGGCACTGGGGTTGCCAAGTCCAGAGAAATCCCAACAGATGCTGGGTTCACCGTCTTCCTCGGACCCAGAGAGCCTGTAGGTCGAGACGTCCGTCAGCCGGTCCCAAGGTGACCGCATACGAAAACCCCAGAGGGTTTGGACTTGCCTCTACGAGAGCGCCCGCCAAAGCGAAGCCGCTAGGCGGGTCGAGGCTGAATCCGAAAGACGTGGGATGGGAATCGGTCGGTACCTTTTGGTCGACGAGTGGCGATAATGTCATGTCGGGGGCTGACTGCACCGTCGTCTCAGGTACGAGGGTGACGTCCAACAAGCTTTTTGCGAGCGTGCTGGCGTCATCCGCTTGCTCGGGTTTGGCGTGTCGCGGGGAGACGGCGCTCGCCTTCGTCTCAAACGCAAGGTCGACGCCCGGTGCGCCCCTCGTTGGGGCGCTGGGGCCATCGACTCGCTCGACAGCCGGCGAGGCGCTGTCTCCTGCTTGGCCTTGGTTGCCCCGTATTCCCCTCCGCCGGCGGGGAAGAGGGCAGGATGAGCTCGAAGGTCGTTCTTCCACCACGCGGGGAAGACGTCGTCGATTCCGCCGCCGGCAGGCGGGCTGTCGGCTGCCACTGTCGTTGTCGCACGGCGGTGGAAGGAGTATCATGTCGTAGCTGCCGTCGAGGGACATGAACTCAAGACTCCCGAAATGGAGCACCGTCCCGGGTTGGAGAGGTTGCTGGAGACTGCCCATCTGGAGCTTGACGGGAAGCTGTTCGTCAACACGCAGCAGGCCCCTACCTGGCGCGCCAACTGTCGGCGTTCTGAGACCGGGGGTCCTTGAGCCGACGAGTGAATGTCGCCGCGTGCCCCAGCCCAGATGGGTCGAGCGCGAGGGCGAGCGCGAAGGGGGGAGAGCGAGGCGGCCGGAGACCGGCGTGAGAGAGGTGGGAATCCCGCGGCCTTCGTGTTCGTCCCGCGCCTAGGTCGGGTGCGCTTGCAGTAGGGGGTTACAAGCATCCACGTGGGAGAGGGAGCGAGTGGCTCCAGGCGAGCGCGTGTCTCGTCCTCGTCCCCGCGCGGCCAACCCTCTCTAAGAGGGCCCTGGTCCTCCCTTTTATAGGCGCAAGGAGAGGATCCAGGTGTACAATGGGGGGTGTAGCAGAGTGCTACGTGTCTAGCGGAGGAGAGCTAGCGCCCTAGGTACATGCCGTTGTGGCAGCCGGAGAGATCTTGGCACCCAGCTGGTGTGATGTCGTGGCCGTCGGAGGAGCGATGGAGCTTGGCGGAGGGACAGCTGTCGGAGCGGTTGAGTCCTTGCTGACGTCCTCTTGCTTCCGAAAGGGGGCTGAGAGCCGCCGTCGTCACAGAGCATGCGGGGCACCATCATTGCCTATCTGGCGGAGCGAGCCAGATGGGACGCCGGTCTTGTTCCCTGCGGCCCGAGTCAGCTCGGGGTAGGGTGATGATGGCGCCTCCTGTTGATGTGGCTGGTCTGCGCCCTAGGTTGGGCGACGTGGAAGCTCCTCCGAAGCCGAGGTCGAGTCCGAGCCCCCGGGTCGGGCGAGGCGGAGATTGCCGGCTGGTGCCGAGGCGGAGTCCGAGCCCTGGGGTCGGGCGAAGCGGAGTTCGTCGTCTTCTGGGGCCGAGCCCAAGTCCGAGCCCTGGGTCGGGCGAGGCGGAGATCGTCGTCTTCTGGGACTTAGCCCGAGTTCGAGCCCTGGGTCGGGCGGAGTTCGCCGTCTTCCGGGACTTAGCCCGAGTCCGAGCCCTGGGTCGGGCGGAGTTTGTCGTCTTCCGGGACTTAGCCCGAGTCCGAGCCCTGGGTCGAGCGGAGTTCATCGTCTTCCGGGACTTAGCCCGAGTCCGAGCCCTGGGTCGGGCGGAGTGGAGTTCGCCGTCTTCCGGGACTTAGCCCGAGTCCGAGCCCTGGGGTCGGGCGAAGTTCGTCGTCTTCCGGGACTTAGCCTGAGTCCGAGCCCTGGGTCGGGCGGAGTTCGTCGTCTTCCGGGACTTAGCCTGAGTCCGAGCCCTGGGTCGGGCGGAGCGGAGTTCGCCGTCTTCTGGGACTTAGCCCGAGTCTGAGCCCTGGGGTCGGGCGAAACGGAGCTTCCTATGGAGCCTTCGGCCGGGCCTGACTGCCCGTCAGTCTCACTCTGTCAAGTGGCACCGCAGTTGGAGTGGCGCAGGCGGCGCTGTCCTTCTGTCAGACCGGTCAGTGGAGCGGCGAAGTGACGGCGGTCACTTCGGCTGTGCCGGCTGGGGGGCGCGCGTCAGGATAAAGGTGTCAGGCCACCTTTGCATTAAATGCTCCTGCGATTTGGTCGGTCGGTGCGGCGATTTGGTCAGGGTTGCTTCTTAGCGAAGGCAGGGCCTCGGGCGAGCCGGGAATATGTTCGCCGCTGAAGGGGGGCCTCGGGCGAGACGGAAATCCTCCGGGGTCGGCTGCCCTTGTCCGAGGCTAGGCTCGGGCGAGGCGTGATCGAGTCCCTCGAATGGACTGATCCCTGACTTAATCGCACCCATCAGGCCTTTGCAGCTTTGTGCTGATGGGGGTTACCAGCTGAGAATTAGGAGCCTTGAGGGTACCCCTAATTATGGTCCCCGACAGTAGCCGTCGGAGATAAGGTTTTTTAACACGGTCCTGGCCCGGCGCGCGGTTCATTTTCACGCGCGCTCGCCTTCTCTCTTCTCTGTCTCTGCCCGCCGCCGTCGACGCCCAGCCGCCTTCTCTCTTCTCTGTCTCTGCCCGCCGCCGTCGACGCCCAGCCCGCCGTCGACGCTCGCCGCCGCCGCCGTCGACGCCCCTCCCACCGTCGACGCCCGCCGCCCCGCCCGCCCGCCGTCGACGCCCGTCGCCGCCCCGCCCGCCCGCCGTCGACGTCCGCCGCCATCCGCCGGCCGCGGCCCCGCTCGCCCCGTCACCCACACCGCTGGTGTAAGGTATTTAATATTAATGTATTTAATATATTAATACAAAATATTAATATATTATTTTGTATATATTAATATTGTTTTGTAGTTTCCAATGTTGTTATTTAATAGTTAGTATGTTAAATAATGTTTATCTTATTATATCCGAGGGCCTAAATTTGATTATATGGCGAAATTTGATTATGTAATTAATTTAGTTTGTTTTCGTTTAATTAGTGGTGCTTAGATAATTTTAATTTTTAATTCCCGAGGGTAATTATTATGCCCTCGGAAATAAGGTCATTTTATATGATTTGTCACCCGTGATAATGTTATGTAGTGGTGTCTATATAATTTAAATTATTAATTTCCGAGGGTAATTATTATGCCCTCGGAAATAAGGTTATTTTATATGATTTAGGGTCCTGTTAAATTATTTTCCTTGTATTAGTGTGGTTTATTAGATTAGAGGCGTGATTAACTTAACTAATCAAGTTAACATCTCGTATCTAGTATGGAGGAGGATCGTCGATGGATGTATGAAGGTTGGAAGAAAAGAGGTGCTCTATCAAGTGAGTGGGTTGCCAAGACTGACGTGTTTCTTGACCGTGCTTTTGCTCGGTCAAAGACTGGAACCGATGTTAGGTGCCCTTGTACCAAGTGTCGGAACATTTATTTCCTTGACAGGAGGACTATGTCGATAGATCTTTGCAAGAACGGTTATATGCCAGGCTATGAGGTGTGGGTGCACCACGGTGAGGACCCACCTCCTTGTATTGTATCAGAAGTTCAGTCACATGAAGAGGAGGACTACGATAGGATGGAAGAGATGCTTGACGATGTACGCCATGAGCTTCTAACCATCGATTCGGAGAACCCCGGTCAACCCACCGAGTATGAGGATCCAGCTACACCTGAGGTTCAGAAGTTCTTCGAGCTCCTTAAAGCTGCCGAAGAGCTGTTGCATGAGCACACAAAAGTTACCGTCCTTGTATTTGTGACTCGACTTATGGCTATTAAGTCTAAGTTTGCATTCTCAAACAACTGCTACAAGGAGCTTTTGAACTTGATTAGTGATGTACTTTCGGAGAATCACAAGATGCCAAAGGACATGTATCAGTCCAAAAAGTTGTTATCTGGGCTCGGTATGGACTACGAAAAAATCGATGTCTGTGATAATAATTGTATGCTTTTCTGGAAGGAGACCGCGGGTGAGAAGAAGTGTACTGTTTGTGGTGAGCGTAGATTCGTTGAGGTTGAAAATGACGATGGTTTGACCGTGACTACGAAGATTGCACATAAGCAGCTTCGTTACATGCCTCTTATACCTCGGTTGAAACGTTTGTTCATCTCTAAGAATACAGCCAGACACATGAGGTGGCACAAAGAAGGGGTACGTGAGAATCCAAATGTCATGGTGCACCCAGCTGATACAGATGCATGGAAGGCACTAGATGCTTTTGATTCCAGCTTTGCTAATGAAGTGCGGAATGTCCGCTTCGGTTTGGCAACAGATGGTTTCTCACCATTCAATCTAACTGCAACGTCCTACTCATGTTGGCATGTCTTTGCTGTTCCATATAACCTTCCACCAGCTCTTTGCATGAAATATGAATTTATTTTCTTGTGTCTTGTAATACCTGGTCCGGATCATCCTGGAACAAAGATCGATGTGATGATGAGACCCCTGATTGAAGAATTGAAAATTTTGTGGGAAGGAGTAGAGGCGTACGATTGTTACAAGAAACAGAAGTTCAACCTGAGAGCCGCATTTTTATGGTCTATTCATGATTTTATGGCTTATGGTATCTTTGCTGGATGGAGTTGTCATGGGATTTTGACATGTTCGATATGCGTTGAAGACACTTTATGCTTTCGACTAAAGTTTGGTGGAAAGATATGTTACTTCGATTGCCATAGATGTTTTTTGCCAGAGGATCACCCGTTCAGGTTCGATAGGAACGCTTTTAAAAAAGACACGATTGTGACGAGGGGACCACCCAACCGTCTAAGTGGTCCAGAGATTCTCGCGAGACTTAATGATTTGAAACTAAACGAACATGGAAATCGTTTTGAAGGTTATGGAACCGAGCATAATTGGACTCACAAATGTGGTCTATGGGAACTCCCTTATATGAAAGCCTTGATTCTAATGCATAACATTGATGTCATGCACCAGGAACGAAATATGGGTGAAAGCATTATCAGCACTTGCATGAATATCACTGACAAAACAAAAGACAACCCTAAGGCTAGGAAAGACTTGGCCTTAATCTGTAGAAGACCAACTATGGAGATAGGAGAGAATCAGAAGAAGCCACGTGTTCCTTTCAGTATTAAACCTAAAAGGAAGAAACAATTGATGAAATGGTTGAAAAACTTAAAGTTCCTAGATGGTTACGCCGCGGGTTTTAGAAGGTCGATGAATTTGAAGACGGGCAAGTTTTCTGGGTTGAAGAGTCATGACTACCACATAATAATGGAAAGACTCCTTCCTATTATGTTTCGTGGTTTTGTAAAAAATGATGTCTGGAAAGCATTAGCGGAGCTGAAAGGGAATTAGGCTTATACCTATTTCCTAAACTAATTTTGGTGGTTGAATTGCCCAACACAAATATTTGGACTAACTAGTTTGCCCAAGTCTATAAGTTCTACAGGTACAAAAGGTTCACCATAAGCCAATAAAAAGACCAAGGAAAAGGGTTCAACAATGGAGCAAAGGGTCAACCGAGGGCACCCTGGTCGGGCGCACCGGACTGTCCGGTGTGCCACCGGACAGTGTCCGGTGCACCAGGGAAGATCGACTGCAAACTCTTCACCTTCGGGAATTCTCAGAGCCGGCGCGCTATAATTCACCGGACTGTCCGGTGTACACCGGACAGTGTCCGGTGCTCCAAGAGGACGCGGCTCTGAACTCGCCACTCTCGGGAATTTGCATCAGCTGCTTCGCTATAATTCACCGTACATGTCCGGTGTACACCGGACTGTCCGGTGTAACTGCGGGGCAACAACTACTTCAGGCGCCAACGGCTACCAGCAGCGCATTAAATGCGCGCCAGCGCGCGCAGAGGTCAGGCACGCCCATGCTGGCGCACCGGACACCCTACAGTTCATGTCCGATGCGCCACCGGACATCAAGGAGGGCCCAGCGTCAGAGCTCCAACGGTCGGAACCCTAACGGCCGAGTGACGTGGCTGTCGCACCGGACTGTCCGGTGCACCATACGACAGACAGCTTCCACCAAACGGCTAGTTTGGCGGTTGGGGCTATAAATACCCCCAACCACCCCACATTCAAGTCATCCAAGTTTTCCACTTCTCAACCACTTACAAGAGCTAGGCATTCAATTCTAGACACACTCAAGTGATCAAATCCTCTCCAATTCCACACAAAGCTTTAGTGATTAGCGAGAGAGATTTGTCGTGTTCTTTTGAGCTCTTGCGCTTGGATTGCTTCTTTCTTTCTCACATGTTCTTGTGATCAAAGCTCACTTGTAATCGAAGCAAGAGACACCAATTGTGTGGTGGTCCTTGCGGGGAAGCTTTGTTCCCGATTTGATTTGAGAAGAGAAGCTCACTCGGTCCGAGGGACCGTTTGAGAGAGGGTAAGGGTTGAAAGAGACCCGGCCTTTGTGGCCTCCTCAATGGGGAGTAGCTTTGCGAGAACCGAACCTCGGTAAAACAAATCATCGTGTCTCACTCCGCATTTGCTCACGATTTGTTTTTGCGCCCTCTCTCTCGGACTCGTATTTATTTCTAACGCTAACCCGTCTCGTAGTTGTGTTTATATTTGTAAATTTCAGTTTCGCCCTATTCACCCCCCCTCTAGGTGACTTTCAATTGGTATCAAAGCCCGGTGCTTCATTAGAGCCTAACCGCTCGAAGTGATGTCGGGAGATCACACCAAGAGGGAGATGGAGACCGGCGACAAGCCCACTACGAGTCACGGGAGCACTTCATCGGAAGAGTCCCGCACCAAGAGGAAGGAGAAGAAGAAGAGCTCCTCCAACAAAGGGAAGGGGAAGGAGAAGAAATCCTCTTCCCACAAGTCGCATCGGAGAGGCGACAAGCACAAGAGGATGAGGAAAGTGGTCTACTACGAGACCGACACTTCATCAACGTCGACCTCCGACTCCGATGCACCGTCCGTTACTTCTAAGCGCCAAGAGCGCAAGAAGTATAGTAAGATCCCCCTACGCTACCCTCACACTTCAAAACGTACTCCCTTACTCTCCGTTCCATTAGGCAAACCATCGGTTTTTGACGGTGAAGATTATAATATGTGGAGTGACAAAATGAGACACCATCTAACCTCACTCCACACAAGCATATGGAATGTTGTTGAGTTTGGTGTACAGGTACCATCCGTAGGGGATGAAGACTACGACTCGGACGAGGTGGCCCAAATCCACCACTTTAACTCCCAAGCCACCACTATACTCCTCGCTTCTCTAAGTCGAGAGGAGTATAACAAGGTGCAAGGGTTAAAAAGTGCGAAGGAAATTTGGGACGTACTCAAGACCGCGCACGAGGGAGACGAGGTGACAAAGATCACCAAGCGGGAGACGATCGAGGGGGAGCTCGGTCGCTTCATGCTTCACCAAGGGGAGGATCCACAAGCTATGTACAACCGCTTGAAAACCTTGGTGAACCAAGTGCGCAACCTCGGGAGCGAAAAATGGGATGACCATAAGATGGTCAAGGTTATTCTTAGATCCCTCGTATTTCTTAACCCTACACAAGTGCAATTAATTCGAGGTGATCCTAGATATAAGCTAATGTCTCCCGAGGAGGTTATAGGAAAATTTGTGAGCTTTGAGCTAATGATTAAGGGCTCAAAGAAAATCATCGAGCAAGGCACCTCCTCCACGCCCGAGGCACAACCGGTCGCATTCAAGGCGACGGAGGAGAAGAAGGAGGAGTCTACACCAAGTCGAACTCCCATCGACGCCTCCAAGCTCGACAACGAGGAAATGGCGCTCATCATCAAGAGTTTCCGCCAAATCCTCAAGCAAAGGAGGGGGAAGGATTACAAGCCCCGCTCCAAGAAGGTTTGCTACAAGTGTGGTAAGCCCGGTCACTTTATTGCCAAATGTCCTATTTCTAGTGATAGTGACAGGGGCGACGACAAGAAGGGGAGAAGAAAGGAGAAGAAGAGATATCACAAGAAGAAGGGTGGCGATGCCCACGTGTGCCGCGAGTGGGACTCCGACGAGAGCTCCACCGACTCCTCCTCCGACGAGGACGCCGCCAACATCGCCGTCACCAAGGGACTTCTCTTCCCCAACGTCGGCCACAAGTGCCTCATGGCCAAGGACGGCAAAAAGAAGAAGGTTAAATCTAAATCCTCCACTAAATATGAGTCCTCTAGTGATGATAATGCTAGTGATGAGGAGGATAATTTGCGTACTCTTTTTGCCGACCTAAACATGCAACAAAAAGAAAAATTAAATGAATTGATTAGTGCTATTCATGAGAAGGATGATCTCTTGGACTCTCAAGAGGACTTCCTTATTAAGGAAAACAAAAAGCATGTTAAGGTAAAAAATGCTTATGCTCTACAAGTTGAAAAATGTGATAAATTGTCTAGTGAGCTAAGCACTTGCCATGAGACTATTGACAACCTTAGAAATGGAAATGCTAGATTAATTGCTAAGGTTGATTATCATGTTTGTAATGTTTCAATTCCCAATCTTAGAAATGATAATGATTTGCTTGCTAAGATTAAGGAATTGAATGATTCTCTTGCTAGTCTAAGGATTGAAAATGAAAAATTAATTGCTAAGGCTAAAGATTTTGATGTTTGCAATGTCACTATTTCTAACCTTAGAAGTGAAAATGATATATTACAAGGCCTAAATTTGTGTTGTAGGTTTATGCATCTGGGGGCTCAAGTTGGATCATCGATAGCGGGTGCACAAACCACATGACAGGGGAGAAGAAGATGTTCTCTTCCTACGAGAAAAACCAAGATCCCCAACGAGCTATCACATTCGGGGATGGAAACCAAGGTTTGGTCAAAGGTTTGGGTAAAATAGCTATATCTCCTGACCATTCCATTTCCAATGTTTTTCTTGTTGATTCACTAGATTACAATTTGCTTTCCGTATCTCAATTATGTCAAATGGGCTACAACTGTCTCTTTACTGATGTAGGTGTCACTGTCTTTAGAAGAAGTGATGATTCAATAGCATTTAAGGGAGTGTTAGAGGGTCAGCTATACTTGGTAGATTTTGATAGAGCTGAACTCGACACTTGCTTAATTGCTAAGACTAACATGGGTTGGCTCTGGCACCGCCGACTAGCACATGTTGGAATGAAGAATCTTCACAAGCTTCTAAAAGGTGAACACATTTTAGGACTAACAAATGTTCATTTTGAGAAAGACAGGATTTGTAGCGCATGCCAAGCCGGGAAGCAAGTTGGCACTCATCATCCACACAAAAACATCATGACAAGTGACAGGCCACTGGAGCTCCTACACATGGATTTATTCGGCCCGATCGCTTACATAAGCATCGACGGGAGTAAGTACTGTCTAGTTATTGTGGACGATTATTCTCGCTTCACTTGGGTGTTCTTTTTGCAGGAAAAATCTCATACCCAAGAAACCTTAAAGGGATTTTTGAGACGAGCTCAAAATGAGTTCGGCTTAAGGATCAAGAAAATTAGAAGCGACAATGGAACGGAGTTCAAGAACTCTCAAATTGAAGGCTTTCTTGAGGAGGAGGGGATCAAGCATGAGTTCTCTTCTCCCTACACCCCACAACAAAATGGTGTAGTGGAGAGGAAGAATCGAACTCTATTGGACATGGCAAGAACCATGCTTGATGAGTACAAGACACCGGATCGATTTTGGGCCGAGGCGGTCAACACCGCTTGCTACGCCATCAACCGGTTATATCTACACCGAATCCTCAAGAAGACATCCTATGAACTCCTAACCGGTAAGAAGCCCAATATTTCATATTTTAGAGTTTTTGGTAGCAAATGCTTTATTCTTGTTAAGAGAGGTAGAAAATCTAAATTTGCTCCTAAAACTGTAGAAGGCTTTTTACTAGGATATGACTCAAACACAAGGGCATATAGAGTCTTTAACAAGTCCTCAGGACTTGTTGAAGTTTCTTGTGACGTTGTGTTTGATGAAACTAACGGCTCTCAAGTAGAGCAAGTTGATCTTGATGAGATAGGTGAAGAAGAGGCTCTGTGCATCGCGCTAAGGAACATGTCCATTGGGGATGTGTGTCCTAAGGAATCTGAAGAGCCTCCAAATGCACAAGATCAACCATCCTTCTCCACGCAAGCATCTCCACCAACTCAAAATGAGGATGAGGCTCAAGTTGATGAAGGAGAAGATCAAAGAGATGAGCCACCTCAAGATAACGGCAATGATCAAGGGGGAGATGCAAACGATCAAGACAAGGAGGATGAAGAACCAAGGCTGCCACACCCAAGAGTCCACCAAGTAATCCAACGAGATCACCCCGTCGACACCATCCTCGGCGACATCCATAAGGGGGTAACTACTCGATCTCGTGTTGCACATTTTTGTGAGCATTACTCCTTTGTTTCCTCTATTGAGCCACACAAGGTAGAGGAAGCACTCCAAGATTCGGATTGGGTGATGGCGATGCAAGAGGAGCTCAACAACTTCACTAGGAACGAGGTATGGCATTTAGTTCCACGTCCTAACCAAAATGTTGTAGGAACCAAATGGGTCTTCCGCAACAAGCAAGATGAGCATGGTGTGGTGACAAGGAACAAAGCCCGACTTGTGGCCAAGGGATACTCCCAAGTCGAAGGTTTGGATTTCGGTGAAACCTATGCACCCGTAGCTAGGCTTGAGTCAATTCGCATATTATTAGCCTATGCTACTTACCATGGCTTCAAGCTTTATCAAATGGACGTGAAGAGTGCCTTCCTCAACGGACCAATCAAGGAAGAGGTCTATGTTGAGCAACCTCCCGGCTTTGAAGACAGTGAGTACCCTAACTATGTCTATAGGCTCTCTAAGGCGCTTTATGGGCTCAAGCAAGCCCGAAGAGCATGGTATGAATGCCTAAGAGATTTCCTTATTGCTAATGGCTTCAAAGTCGGAAAAGCCGATCCTACTCTATTCACTAAAACTCTTGAAAATGATTTGTTTGTATGCCAAATTTATGTTGATGATATTATATTTGGGTCTACTAACGAATCTACTTGTGAAGAATTTAGTAGGATCATGACACAAAAATTCGAGATGTCGATGATGGGGGAGTTGAAGTATTTTCTAGGATTCCAAGTCAAGCAACTCCAAGAAGGCACCTTCATTAGCCAAACGAAGTATACTCAAGATATTCTAACCAAGTTTGGAATGAAGGATGCTAAGCCCATCAAGACACCCATGGGAACCAATGGGCATCTCGACCTCGACACGGGAGGTAAGTCCGTGGATCAAAAGGTATACCGGTCGATGATTGGTTCATTACTCTATTTATGTGCATCTCGACCGGATATTATGCTTTCCGTTTGCATGTGTGCAAGATTACAAGCCGACCCTAAGGAATCTCACCTTACGGCCGTAAAACGAATCTTGAGATATTTGGCTTATACTCCTAAGTTTGGGCTTTGGTACCCTCGGGGATCCATATTTGATTTGATTGGTTATTCGGATGCCGATTGGGCGGGGTGCAAAATTAATAGAAAGAGCACATCGGGGACTTGCCAGTTCTTGGGAAGGTCCTTGGTGTCTTGGGCTCCAAAGAAGCAAAATTCGGTCGCTCTTTCAACCGCCGAAGCCGAGTATATTGCCGCAGGCCATTGTTGCGCGCAATTGCTTTGGATGAGGCAAACCCTGCGGGACTATGGTTACAAATTAACCAAAGTTCCTCTTCTATGTGATAATGAGAGTGCAATCCGCATGGCGGATAATCCCGTTGAGCATAGCCGCACTAAACACATAGCCATTCGGTATCATTTTCTTAGGGATCACCAACAAAAGGGGGATATCGAGATTGCATACATTAACACTAAAGATCAATTAGCCGATATCTTTACCAAGCCTCTTGATGAACAAACTTTTACCAAACTTAGGCATGAGCTCAATATTCTTGATTCTAGGAATTTCTTTTGCTAATTTGCACACATAGCTCACAAGTATACCTTTGATCATGTCTCTTTTACATATGCTATGACTAATGTGTTTTCAAGTATATTTCAAACCAAGTCATAGGTATATTGAAAGGGAATTGGAGTCTTCGGCGAAGACAAAGGCTTCCACTCCACTCTACTACTCATCCTTCACCGTCGCTCCGCATCACTCTCCGTCTTTGTATAATCTTCACTCATATGTTTTATTTGCCAAAGGGGAGAAAGTAGCAAAAAAAGGGGCTTATATTTCATTCTAAGTATCCGTTTTTGGCGATTCATGCCAAAGGGGGAGAAAGTATGAGCCCAAAGCAAAAGGACCGCACCACCACCCTAATTTTAAAAATTAATGATTTTCAATTGGCAAATTTCAAATTAGTATCTCTTTATGTTCTAAAGGGGGAGAAAGTAGTATTTTCAAAATTGATATCTTAAAACCCTCTTGAACACTAAGAGGAGGATTTATTGAGGGGGAGTTTTGTTTTAGTCAAGGAAAAGCATTTTAAGACAAAGGGAGAAAATTTCAAATCTTGAAAATGCTTCTCAAAATCTTATTCATTTACCTTTGACTATCTTGCAAAAGGACTTTGAAAAGAATTTACAAAAGAATTTGCAAAAACAAAACTTGTGGTGCAAGCGTGGTCCAAAATGTTAAAAATAAAGAAACAATCCATGCATATCTAGTAAGTAATATTTATTGGCTAAAATTCTAAGTAACCTTTGCACTTACATTTTGCAAACTAGTTCAAATTCTGCACTTCTATACTTGCTTTGGTTTGTGTTGGCATCAATCACCAAAAAGGGGGAGATTGAAAGGGAATTAGGCTTATACCTATTTCCTAAACTAATTTTGGTGGTTGAATTGCCCAACACAAATATTTGGACTAACTAGTTTGCCCAAGTCTATAAGTTCTACAGGTACAAAAGGTTCACCATAAGCCAATAAAAAGACCAAGGAAAAGGGTTCAACAATGGAGCAAAGGGTCAACCGAAAGCACCCTGGTCGGGCACACCTGACTGTTCGGTGTGCCACCGGACAGTGTCCGGTGCACCAGGGAAGATCGACGGCAAACTCTTCACCTTCGGGAATTCTCAGAGCCAGCGCGCTATAATTCACCGGACTGTCCGGTGCTCCAAGAGGACGCGGCTCCGAACTCGCCACTCTCGGGAATTTGCATCGGCTGCTTCGCTATAATTCACCGGACATGTCCGGTGTACACCGGACTGTCCGGTGTAACTGCGGGGCAACGGCTACTTCAGGCGCCAACGGCTACCTGCAGCGCATTAAATGCGCGCCAGCGCGCGCAGAGGTCAGGCACGCCCATGCTGGCGCACCGGACACCCTACAGTTCATATCCGGTGTGCCACCGGACATCAAGGAGGGCCCCAGCGTCAGAGCTCCAACGGTCGGAACCCTAACGGCCGGGTGACGTGGCTGTCGCACCGGACATGTCCGGTGTGCACCGGACTGTCCGGTGCACCATACGACAGACAGCTTCCACCAAACGGCTAGTTTGGCGGTTGGGGCTATAAATACCCCCAACTACCCCACATTCAAGTCATCCAAGTTTTCCACTTCTCAACCACTTACAAGAGCTAGGCATTCAATTCTAGACACACTCAAGTGATCAAATACTCTCCAATTCCATACAAAGCTTTAGTGATTAGCGAGAGAGATTGCCATGTTCTTTTGAGCTCTTGCGCTTGGATTGCTTCTTTCTTTCTCACATGTTCTTGTGATCAAAGCTGACTTGTAATCGAAGCAAGAGACACCAATTGTGTGGTGGTCCTTGCGGGGAAGCTTTGTTCTCGATTTGATTTGAGAAGAGAAGCTCACTCGGTCCGAGGGACCGTTTGAGAGAGGGTAAGGGTTGAAAGAGACCCGACCTTTGTGGCCTCCTCAACGGGGAGTAGGTTTGCGAGAACCGAACCTCGGTAAAACAAATCATCGTGTCTCACTCCGCATTTGCTCACAATTTGTTTTTGCGCCCTCTCTCTCGGACTCGTATTTATTTCTAACGCTAACCCGTCTCGTAGTTGTGTTTATATTTGTAAATTTCAGTTTCGCCCTATTCACCCCCCCTCTAGGCGACTTTCAGGAGCTAAGCTACTTTTATAGACATCTTTGTGCTAAAGAAATAAAGAAAGAGATGATGGAGAAGCTTGAGCAACAAATACCGATTTTGGTATGCAAACTTGAAAAAATATTTCCACCAGGTTTCTTCAATCCGATGCAACATCTACTTGCAACAACCGTCGGACCTATATGTTGATGTTAAATTTGTGAATGTTAATATTTATGTGAGAATATTTGTGATTGTGAATGTGAATACTTATGTGAATGTGTATATTTATGATTGTGAATGTATATATGTGCATGAAATCTGTTTTTGTTTTGTAAATGTCAGTTTTTTAAAAAACAGAATTTTTTGTAACTTCTGAAATATATTATGTCCGACGGCCTAACTGTAGCTGTCGGACATAAGGGCTCACTTATGTCCGACGGCCTAACTGTAGCCGTCGGACATAAGTGAGCCCTTATGTCCGACGGGCCGTCGGACATAACGTTGTGGGACCCACAGCTGGTCGGTAAAACGATTGACCTTTTTTTCTTCCGACGGACCGAGGCGGTCGCCGGAGATAGGTTATTTCCGACGGCGGCCGTCGGAGATAAGGCTATTTCCGACGCCTTATCTCCGACGGCCTAAAACCGTCGGACATAGGTTGATGCCGTTGGACATAGGTTATCTCCGACGGTTCAATCCTTACGTCCGACGGTTTTAGCCGTCGGAAATTGTTCCTTTTACTGTAGTGAATACAGAAAAACGTAGAAATAAGATTGCGCCTAACACACCTTGAATTGAATCCTATGGATCGATCGATAAAACCCAAGAATCCGCGCAGGATCGAAAGTTCAGGTGAAGTGCAGAAAATTTCCCATGATGTTCAGCCTCTCGGTAAACTTTCTCCAGAATTTCTATAAAAACAAGCCATTCTATATATATACTGCTTCATACATATGGAATTTCCCTGTAAATTTTTAAGTCCTCTAAATATTCATCGGACATATTATACTTATTAATACCTCAGTTTTTAAATATTTATCGTCGATTAGTTTATTTTTAAACTAAAACGTAACAAATAAAAAAAATATAAAAGAAGTAGTCGGACAGTACGAACTGGAGTGTCGTGTTTGAACAGAGGAAGTAGCTAGGACTAGGAGGGGCGGTGTACGTTATGTTGCTAGTAATTATAGATCGGTTTATCGTATGGACCGAATCGGATTCTCACGTCACTTCATGCTTTAATTTACGTCCGTGCGCAAAGACACGTTGCTTTTGATGAAGGATGATCTAATCATATACTACTACGGGATTTGCACGTGGCGTACATTCCACTAGCAGTACTATATGAACACGCAAAAGCGGGGGATAAATACTCACACACACTGCAGTCCCAGCTGTGATCCTGCATTTATCCGGGGCGTGCGCTGCGACGCGCTGACCGGGCTCTGAATTCTGATGGCCTGGCCCAGATCGGATGGTCCAAGACTTCAAGCGCGCCCAGGAGCGCGGTCCACGGCCCCGGTTGCCCACGCCCCAACAGCAGCGGCGGCATGCATATCAGCATATGTCTGCTCTGCTGATCGGGTGCAGGGACGGCAGCGGGTCGGGTTGTTTTCGGATATAATAATACCTGACCTGATATTATACCCGATTCTTATATAAATATCCATACTTACCAAGCTAATCGGGTAAAACAATGGACCCGTACCCGTGCTCACCGGGTACCCGTCGGGTATCAGGTATCCGGTGGATATGCTACTGTAAAAAATAGATCTGTGGCTGGCTTGAGAGAGAGAGAGAGCCGGAGGTGGACCTTGACGAAGCAGTCATGGAAGTGGAGGCGGAGGAGGCGGGCCGGGAGCGCGGGGTCGGTGGCGACCTGCGCCCAGGTGACGCTGCGGACGATGGACTCCGCGCTGGGGCAGCTGCTCTGGTAGAAGTTGTAGGCCAAGCCCGGGTTGGACTCCAGCAGCCTCGCCCGCGCGTGGCTCAGCAAATGGCCCAGCTACGGGGCCACCACGGCCACCCGCCATGCCGCAACGCCGTCGCCTCCTCGCCACCGACTTGTCTGCCCCCTCATCTTCGTTCCACCGGCCGGCCGGCCTCCCTCTCCTCTTAACGGATGAATGGATGGATGGCTACAGGCTGCCTGTCTGGCTGTCTTAGGGAGTCAGGGTTAGCTGGTTAGGGCTAGGAGAATAGGAATAGGACGGCCCAACAACGAGTCCCACTACCTTTGGGCTTTTTTGCTTTGCTTCATGGGCCGAAAACACAACATGTGAAATCGTGAATTAATATTTCGGGTATCCAGTGGATACTGAAAGGAAAATAGGGTCAAACTTTTTCCAATTGAATTTTGGTGGTTGAATTGCCCAACAAAAATTATTGGACTAACTAGTTTTCTCTAGAATATATGTTCTACAGGTGCCAAAGGTTCACAACAAACAAATACAAAGATAAAAGAAAGGGTTCAAAACAAAGAAGCAAAGTAAACCGGAAGCAGCCCTAGTCTAGCGCACCGGACTGTCCGGTGCACCACCGGACAGTGTCCGGTGGGGAGAATCAAATCAAACTTGCCAGCCTCGGGAATTTGGGGAGGCCGCTCCGCTATAATTCACCGGACAGTCCGGTGTAACACCGGACTGTCCGGTGTGCCAGCGGAGCAACGACTACTTCGCGCCAATGATCGTCTGTAAGTGAATAGTGAAAGCAAACAGTGCGCGCCTGCGCGCGCAGAAGTCAGAGCAGGCGCCAGAAGGCGCACCGGACAGTGAACAGGACCTGTCCGGTGCACCACCGGACTATCCGGTGGCCTAGTTGTCAGAAGCTCCAACGGTCGGAACCCAACGGCCTAGTGACGTGGCTGGCGCACCGAACAGTGTCCGGTGACGCACCGGACTGTCCGGTGCGCCACACGACAGAAGCCTTCACCAACGGCCATATTGGTGGTTGGGGCTATAAATACCCCCCAACCACCACACTTCAAGGCATCCAAGCATTCACTACACCCCATTCAATACAAGAGCAATACACAACACTCCAAGACACAAATCAAAGCCTCCGATCGAATCAAAGTCCCCAATTCAACTCTAGTTCTTAGGACTTGTGAGGAGATCGACTTGTGTTCTTTTGTTGCTCTTGTTGCTTGGTTGGCTTTCTTCTTTCTCTCATTCTTACTCTCAAAACCTTGTAAGCGAAGCAAGAGACACCAATTGTGTGGTGGTCCTTGCGGGGTCTAAGTGACCCGAGAAATCAAGGAAGGAAACTCACTCGGTCTAGGTGACCGTTTGAGAGAGGGAAAGGGTTGAAAGAGACCCGGTCTTTGTGACCACCTCAACGGGGAGTAGGTTTGCAAGAACCGAACCTCAGTAAAACAAATCACCGCGTCTCACTCTTCATTTGCTCGTGATTTGTTTTCTCCCTCTCTTTCGGACTCGATTATATTTCTAACGCTAACCCCGGCTTGTAGTTGTGCTTAAGTTTATAATTTTCAGATTCCGCCTATTCACCCCCCCTCTAGGCGACTTTCAATTGGTATCAAAGCCCGGTGCTTCATTAGAGCTTAACCGTTCGAAGTGATGTCGGGAGAACACGCCAAGAAGGAGATGGTGACCGGCGAGAAGCCCACCACAAGCCATGGGAAGGCTCCATCGGGAGAGTCCCGCAACAAGAAGGAGGAATCACCTCCTCACAAGTCGCATCGGAGTGGCGAGAAGAAAAAGAAGATGAAGAAGGTGGTCTACTACGAGACCGACTCTTCGTCGCCATCCACCTCTGGCTCCGACGCGCCGTCCGTAACTTCTAAGCGCCATGAGCACAAGAAGTTTAGTAAGATCCCCCTACGCTATCCTCGCATTTCTAAGCGTACTCCTTTACTTTCCGTCCCATTAGGCAAACCACCGGTTTTTGACGGTGAAGATTATAACATGTGGAGTGATAAAATGAGGCATCACCTAACCTTACTCCACACTAGTATTTGGGATATTGTTGAGTTGGGAGTACAGGTACCATCCGTAGGGGATGAAGACTATGATTCGGACGAAGTTGCCTAAATCCGACACTTCAACTCCCAAGCCACCACTATACTCCTCGCCTCTCTTAGTCAAGAGGAGTATAACAAGGTGCAAGGGTTGAAGAGCGCCAAAATTTGGGACGTGCTCAAGACCGCGCACGAGGGAGATGAGGTGACCAAGATCACCAAGAGGGAAATGATCGAGGGGGAGCTCGGTCGTTTCATGCTCAACCAAGGAGAAGACCCACAAGCAATGTACAACCGCCTCAAAACTTTGGTGAACCAAGTGTGCAACCTCGGGAGCACCAAGTGGGATGACCATGAAATGGTCAAGGTTATTCTTAGATCACTCGTATTTCTTAACCCCACTCAAGTTCAATTAATTCATGGTGATCCAAGATATAAACTAATGTCTCCAGAGGAAGTGATAGGAAAATTTGTGAGCTTTGAACTAATGATCAAAGGCTCTAAGAAAATCATCGAGCAAGGCGCCTCCTCCACACCCGAGGCACAACCCGTTGCATTTAAGGCGACAGAGGAGAAGAAAGAAGACTCTACACCAAGTAGGGTCCCCATCGACGCCTCCAAGCTCGACAATGAGGAGATGGCGCTCATCATCAAGAGCTTCTACCAAATCCTCAAGCAAAGGAGGGGGGAAAGACTACAAGCCCCGCTCCAAGAAAGTGTGCTACAAGTGTGGTAAGCCCGGTCATTTTATCGCTAAATTCCCGTTGTCTAGTGATAGTGATAGGGATAACGACAAGAGGGGGAAGAAGAAGGAGAAGAAGAGATATTACAAGAAGAAGGGCAGCGATGCCCATATTTGCCGGGAATGGGACTCCGACGAGAGCTCCACCGACTCCTCCGACGACGAGGACGCCGCCAACATCGCCGTCAACAAAGGTCTTCTCTTCCCCAACGTCGGCTACAAGTGCCTCATGGCAAAGGACGACAAGAAGAAGAAGGTAAAATCAAGGTTCTCCACTAAATATGCAACTTCTAGTGATGAGGATAATTCTAGTGATGATGAGGACAACTTGCTTACTCTTTTTGCCAATCTTAACATGCAACAAAAAGAGGAATTAAATGAATTGATTAGTGCTATTCATAAGAAGGATGAACTCTTTGATAGCCAAGAGGACTTCCTTATTAAGGAAAACAAAAAGCATGTTAAGACTAAAAATGCTTATGCTCAGGAGGTAGAGAAAAATGAAAAATTAACTAGTGAGCTAAGTACTTGCCATGACACTATCTCCAACCTTAGAATTGAGAATGCAAATTTGATTGCTAAAATTGAGAAGTCAAATATTTGTGATGATTCAATTACCAATCTTAGAAATGATAATGTTAGCCTAATTGCTAAGATTGAAAAATTGAATGCCTCTCTTGTTAGCCTTAAGTTTGAGAATGAAAAATTAATTGCTAAGGCTAAGAAATTAGATGTTTGCTATGTTTCCATTTCCAATCTTAGAGATGAGAATGTCATTTTACATGCTAAGATTGTTGAATTAAATGATTGCAAACCCTCTACATCTAGTGATGATCATGTTTCTATTTGCACTAGATGTAGAGATGTTAATGTAGATGCTATTCATGATCACCTTGCTCTAATTAAACAACAAAATGATCACATAGCTACATTAACTGCTAAAATCAATGAGCATGACTTGGAAAATAAAAATTTTAAATTTGCTAGGAGCATGCTCTATAGTGGGAGACGCCCTGGCATTAAGAATGGCATTGGCTTCCAACAGGGAGACAATGTCAAGCTTAATGCCCCTCCTAAAAGATTGTCTAATTTTGTTAAGGACAAAGCTCCCATGCCTCAGGATAACGAGGGCTATATTTTATACCCTGCTGGTTATCCCGAGGATAAGATTAGGAGAATTCATGCCAAGAAGACTCATTCTCACCATGCTTTTATTTATAAGAATGAGGCTTCTAGCACTAGGCGTTCTACACATGTTAAAATGCCTAAGAAAAATCTCCTACTGCATCAAATGATCATAATGTTTCATTCAAAACTTTTGATGCCTCTTATGTGCTAACTAACAAATCAGGCAAGGTAGTTGCCAAATATGTTGGGGGCAAACACAAGGGCTCCAAGACTTGTGTTTCGGTACCCAAGGTGCTTGTTTCTAATGTAAAAGGACCCAAGACCGTTTAGGTACCTAAGAACAAGGCCTAAATTTGTGTTGTAGGTTTATGCATCTGGGGGCTCAAGTTGGATCATCGACAGCGGGTGCACAAACCACATGACTGGGGAGAAGAAGATGTTCTCCTCCT
Source organism: Zea luxurians (assembly GCA_029449295.1). Taxonomy (NCBI): domain Eukaryota; kingdom Viridiplantae; phylum Streptophyta; class Magnoliopsida; order Poales; family Poaceae; genus Zea; species Zea luxurians. The sequence goes on along the minus strand of JAOPSE010000013.1, from coordinate 71,856,174 downwards.
ATGAGAAAAACCAAGATCCCCAAAGAGCTATCACATTCGAGGATGGAAATCAAGGTTTGGTCAAAGGATTGGGTAAAATTGCCATATCACCTGACCACTCTATTTCCAATGTTTTTCTTGTAGATTCTTTAGATTACATCTTGCTTTCTGTTTCTCAATTATGCAAAATGGGTTATAACTGTCTTTTTACGGATACAAGTGTTACTGTCTTTAGAAGAAGTGATGATTCAGTAGCCTTTAAGGGAGTGTTAGAGGGTCATCTATACTTAGTTGATTTCAATAGAGCTGAACTCGACACTTGCTTAATTGCTAAGACTAACATGGGTTGGCTCTGGCATCACCGACTAGCCCATGTTGGAATGAAGAATCTTCACAAGCTTCTAAAGGGAGAGCACATTTTGGGACTAACCAATGTTCATTTTGAGAAAGACAGGATTTGTAGCGCATGCCAAGCAGGGAAGCAAGTTGGTGTTCATCATCCACACAAGAACATCATGATGACTGACATGCCACTTGAGCTCCTCCACATGGACCTATTCGGCCTGATAGCTTACATAAGCATCGGCGGGAGTAAGTACTGTCTAGTTATTGTGGATGATTATTCTCGCTTCACTTGGGTATTCTTTCTACAGGAAAAATCTCAAACCCAAGAGACTTTGAAAGGATTCTTGAGACGGGCTCAAAATGAGTTCGGCTTGAGGATCAAGAAAATAAGAAGCGACAACGGGACGGAGTTCGATAACTCACAAATTGAAGGCTTTCTTGAGGAGGAGGGCATCAAGCATGAGTTCTCTTCTCCCTACATGCCACAACAAAATGGTGTAGTGGAGAGGAAGAATAGAACTCTATTGGACATGGCAAGAACCATGCTTGACGAGTACAAGACTTCGGATCGGTTTTGGGCCGAGGCGGTCAACACCGCTTGCTACGCCATCAACCGGTTGTATCTACACCGAATCCTCAGGAAGACATCTTATGAACTCCTCACCGGTAAAAAGCCCAATATTTCATATTTTAGAGTCTTTGGTAGCAAATGCTTTATTCTTGTTAAAAGAGGTATAAAATCTAAATTTGCTCCTAAGGCTGTAGAAGGTTTTTTTTACTTGGTTATGATTCAAACACAAGGGCATATAGAGTCTTTAACAAGTCCACTGGACTAGTTGAAGTCTCTTGTGACATTGTGTTTGATGAGACTAACGGCTCTCAAGTAGAGCAAGTTGATCTTGATGAATTAGATGATGAAGAGGCTCCGTGCATCGCGCTAAGGAACATGTCCATTGGGGATGTGTGTCCTAAGGAACCCGAAGAGCCTCCACAAGCACAAGATCAACCATCTTCTTCCATGCAAGCATCTCCACCAACTCAAGATGAGGATGAGAATCAAGATGATGAAGGAGAAGATCAAAAAGATGAGTCACCTCAAGAGGAGGACAAGGATCAAGGGGGAGATGCCGATGATCAAGACAAGGAAGATGAACAAGATCAAAGGCCGCCACACCCAAGAGTCCACCAAGCAATCCAACGAGATCACCCCGTGAACACCATCCTCAGCGATATTCATAAGGGGTAACCACTCGATCTTGTGTTGCTCATTTTTGTGAACATTACTCTTTTGTTTCCTCTATTGAGCCACATAGGGTAGAGAAAGCACTTCTAGATTCGGATTGGGTGCTGGTGATGCAAGAGGAGCTCAACAACTTCACGAGGAATGAGGTATGGCATTTAGTTCCACGTCCTAACCAAAATGTTGTAGGAACCAAGTGGGTCTTCCGCAACAAGCAAGATGAGCATGGTGTGGTGACAAGGAACAAGGCACGACTTGTGGCCAAGGGGTATTCACAAGTCAAAGGTTTGGATTTTGGTGAAACCTATGCACCCGTAGCTAGGCTTGAGTCAATTCGTATATTACTTGCCTATGCTACTTACCATGGCTTTAAAATTTACCAAATGGACGTGAAGAGTGCCTTCCTCAATGGACCAATCAAGGAAGAGGTCTACGTTGAGCAACCTCCAGGCTTTGAAGATAGTGAGTACCCTAACCATGTTTATAAACTCTCTAAGGCGCTTTATGGGCTCAAGCAAGCCCGAAGAGCATGGTATGAATGCCTAAGAGATTTTCTTATCACTAATGGCTTCAAAGTCGGCAAGGCCGATCCTACTCTCTTTACTAAGACAATTAAAAATGATTTGTTTGTATGCCAAATTTATGTTGATGATATCATATTTGGGTCTACTAACAAATCTATTTGTGAAGAGTTTAGTAGGATCATGATTCGAAAATTCGAGATGTCTATGATGGGGGAGTTGAAGTATTTTCTAGGATTTCAAGTGAAGCAACTCCAAGAGGGCACCTTCATTAGCCAAACGAAGTACATTCAAGATATTCTCACCAAGTTTGAAATGAAGAATGCCAAGCCTATCAAGACACCCATGGGAACCAATGGGCATCTCGACCTCGACACGGGAGGTAAATCCGTAGATCAAAAGGTATACCGGTCGATGATAGGATCTTTACTCTATTTATGTGCATCTCGACCGGACATTATGCTTTCCGTATGCATGTGTGCAAGGTTCCAAGCCGACCCTAAGGAAGTTCACCTTAAGGCCGTGAAGCGAATCTTGAGATATTTAGTTCAAACACCTAAGTTTGGTCTTTGGTACTCCAAGAGATCCTCATTTGATTTATTAGGATATTCCGATGCTGATTGGGCAGGGTGTAAGATTGATAGGAAGAGCACATTAGGGACTTGTCAGTTTCTGGGGAGATCCCTGGTGTCTTAGGCTTCAAAGAAACAAAACTCAGTAGCTCTTTCTACCGCCAAAGCCGAGTATATTGCCACAGGCCATTGTTGCGCGCAATTACTTTGGATGAGGCAAAACCTTAGGGACTATGGCTACAAATTTAGCAAAGTCCCTCTCCTATGTGACAATGAGAGTGCAATCCGCATGGCGGATAATCCCGTTGAACACAGCCGCACTAAGCACATAGCCATTCGGTATCACTTTTTGAGAGATCACCAACAAAAGGGGGATATCGAGATAGCCTATATTAACACCAAAGATCAATTGGCCGATATCTTTACCAAGCCTTTAGATGAGCAAACCTTTACCAAACTTAGGAATGAGCTAAATATTCTTGATTCTAGGAATTTTGATTGATTCTTTGCACACATAGCTCATTTATATACCTTTGATCAAATCTCTTTTATGTCTATGACTAATGTGCTTTCAAGTGTACTATTATGCTTAGTCATATAATTGAAAGGGAAATGGAGTGATCGGCAAAGAAGGCGCTTCCACTCAACTCCATTGATATTTGCCGGTATTCCGTATTGTTCTCCACTTTGGTATAATCTTCACTCATCTCTATTTATTTGCCATTGGGGAGAAAGTTGAAGGGCTTATATTTCACTCACAAGTATCAATTTTTGGCGATTCATGCCAAAGGGGGAGAAAGTATGAGCCCAAAGCAAAAGGACCGCACCACCACCAAATTTTAAAAATGAAGTTTTTCAAATTGATATCTTATTGTGTTCAAAAGGGGGAGAAAGTAGTATCTTCAAAAATTGCAAAACCCTCTTAGGAGAATTTTATTTAGGGGGAGTTTTGTTTAAGTCAAAGGAAAAGAATTTGAAACAGGGGGAGAAAATTTCAAATCTTGAAAATGCTTCTTTCAATCTTATTCATATACCTTTGACTGTTTGCAAAATGTTTCGAAAAGAATTTTACAAAGAATTTGCAAAAATAAAACTCGTGGTGCAAGCGTGGTCCAAAATTTTAACTAAGAAGAAAACCATCAACGCATATCTAGTAGAAATAATTATTGGTTTCAATTCCAAGCAACCTTTGCACTTCCTTATGCAAACTAGTTCAATTCTGCACTTCTTTTGCTTTGGTTTGTGTTGGCATCAATCACCAAAAATGGGGAGATTGAAAGGGAAATAGGGTCAAACCTTTTCCAATTGAATTTTGGTGGTTGAATTGCCCAACACAAATTATTGGACTAACTAGTTTACTCTAGAATATATGTTCTACATGTGCCAAAGGTTCACAACAAACCAATACAAAGATAAAAGAAAGGGTTCAAAACAAAGGAGCAAAGTAAACCGGAGGTAGCCCTGGTCTGGCGCACCGGACTGTCCGGTGTGCCATCGGACAGTGTTCGGTGCACCAGGGAGAATCAAATCAAACTTGCTAGCCTCGGGAATTTAGGGAGGCCGCTCCGCTATAATTCACCGGATTGTCCGGTGTAACACCGGACTGTCCGGTTTGCCAGCGGAGCAATGGCTACTTCGCGCCAACGGTCGTCTGCAAGTGAACAGTGAAAGCAAACAGTGCACGCCTGCGCGCGCAGAAGTCAGAGCAGGCGCCAGAAGGCGCACCGGACAGTGAACAGGACCTGTCCGGTGCACCACCGGACAGTCCGGTGGCCCAGTTGTCGGAAGCTCCAACGGTCGGAACCCAACAGTCTGGTGACATGGCTGGCGCACCGGACAGTGTCCGGTGGCGCACCAGACTGTCCGGTGCGCCATACGACAGAAGCCTTCACCAACGTCCATATTGGTGGTTGGGGCTATAAATACCCCCCAACCACCACACTTCAAGGTATCCAAGCATTCACTACACCTCATTCAATACAAGAGCAATACACAGCACTCCAAGACACAAATCAAAGCCTCCGATCCAATCAAAGTCCCCAATTCAACTCTAGTTCTTAGGACTTGTGAGGAGATCGACTTGTGTTCTTTTGTTGCTCTTGTTGCTTGGTTGGCTTTCTTCTTTCTCTCATTCTTACTCTCAAAACCTTGTAAGCGAAGCAAGAGACACCAATTGTGTGGTGGTCCTTGCGGGGTCTAAGTGACCGGGGAAATCAAGGAAGGAAGCTCACTCGGTCTAGGTGACCGTTTGAGAGAGGGAAAGGGTTGAAAGAGACCCGGTCTTTGTGACCACCTCAATGGGGAGTAGGTTTGCAAGAACCGAACCTCGGTAAAACAAATCACCGCATCTCATTCTTCATTTGCTCGTGATTTGTTTTCTCCCTCTCTTTCGGACTCGATTATATTTCTAACGCTAACCCCGGCTTGTAGTTGTGCTTAAGTTTATAATTTTCAGATTCCGCCTATTCACCCCCCTCTAGACAACTTTCAGATACCCATGGGTAAAATATACATCTGTACCCTGCCCGACGTATTTCAGGTACCCGACCCGACAGGATCCACGGGTGAGTTTTCCAACCCGTATCCATGTCCATCGGGTACGAAACCCATGGGTATCTATACCACGGGTCCAATTGCCATCCCTAATCGGGTGCGGAGCCGGTGTGCTGTGTTTGTGGCGCGCGGATTTTAATGCTCGCCTCCGACCACGTGCCCCCCTAGGCGCCACGGACGCGGGTCCTCTGAATTTGTACATTTGTGCAGTTGTGTCACTGCACGTGGGACCTAGTTCTGCTCAGTCCCGCGTGTCAGTGACCCATCCACAAATTCAGAGGATCCCAATCCGCCACAGGCCACCGCTTCTGTTCCCCAGGAGGGTAGAGTAGCAGAGCAGTAGAGTGGTGAGTGGGGGTAGATTACATGCGCTTAGTTAGAGTATGTTTGGTATGGCTCTAAGCAGAATTCTAAAGAGAAGCTCACAAGAGTCTCTCAAACACCATAACTCCAGAGTTACAAAATACATGAAGTTTTCAGATAAGTAATACAAAATTTTGAAATACCTCTTTTACTGCTCCAAAAACTCTAAAAACACAACCTAGATGTGAAGTTTTGAGTTATTTACCCGCCAGTGACATTGGCTATGAGAAACGATTTAAACTCTAGGGCAGAGCTGCTCCACCCAGAGTTTCGAAGTGGAGTGCTCTGAGCGAGCAGAGCCATGCCAAACACGCTCTTATTATATAGCCTGCATTTAGACTATAGGTGTCCATTCGGGCCACACGGTACGGCCCGAACCTGAAAAGGCCCGACACGATTGAATTTTGCGTCGAGACCTGGCCCGTAATTATTACGTGTCGTGTCGGGCCGGCATATGGGCTTAGCCCTCGGCCCGTGGTCCACCACGTTATTGGTTAAACATGCCGGACTTATTTAGGATGGTCCGAAATTGTAAAAAAGCCAGAAATTCACACAGGGCCCAAAATTCATATCAAAGCCCGAAATTCACATCAAAACCCAAAATTCATAACAAAGCCTGAAATTCAAAACACATGTATCATTTAGTAGATATTAAGATTTCAAGCTTTATAATTAAAAAACCAAAGAACATGAAACCAATGGGTGGTTGACACATCATCTCCATGATTAAACATGCGGCTAGCTAAATTGGAATGGATGATTTCCATAATTAGAAGCGGATGACAAATGAATATGGGCCTTTTCGTGCCAGTAAATGAGCTATTTCGTGCCTCCGTAAATGGGTCGTGCTCGTGCCCGCCCGTGGGCCGTGACCTCGGTCCAAGCCCGGCCCGATGCATAATTTTTGGCTAGTCTGGCCTGAAATTATTTCCGGACGTGTCGTGCTTGGGTGGTGCTTTTTTCGTGCTTTGGGCCAGCCCACCAAACCTGGCCTAAATGTACACATCTAATTTAGACTCACTCTCCTTTAAAGCCTCCTCTACCTAAATCTTAGAGAAGATTCACGATCTCTATATCTTTAGCAGCGTCCTCTAAACGACCCTCTAAATATAGAGGACACTGCAAGATCCTCTATATATAGAGTTTCTATCTTCTCTTCTCTATCTATTTTAATATATAAAACAACAGATTTAGCAAAACCAAAATATGTACAACACACTTAAGTGTATTACAAATACGTATGCACAAAATATAAAAGTAAAATATGTCTTTAATATAGGTATTTACGTATAGAGAATGGGATATAGATAACGTTGTTGGAGAGGGAGAACGAGATATATGTCTCTATATATGACGGATATAGAGAATAAATTTAGAGGATATTGCTAGAGATAGTCAATGTCAATAGTCTCATAGTAATTCAATTCAACTTCGCCAATACAGTTAAACTTAGCAGATTTCTACACATATAAATAATATAGGTGAACCTAGTAAAGTAAATTATAGCTTCAGATCTACAAGCTTATTAAATGAAATTATACTCATTATGTTTTATCTGAATATATTTAATCGTAGCTATTTAATCTATTTGAACTTGTATAATCTAGAGATAGAGAGTAAATATGGCAAATGTATACCAAACTTCTCTTTCAGTGGTGCCACCATCTAGAGACGATGTTAGTTTGTTACATCTCAATAACTACATTCATTTTGTTACTTATACGACTATATTCCTAATTTGTTCTCTAAAGTTGGACTTTGTTCTCTATTATAGGATGACCGGGCTATTGGCTTTGTTAGGACTAATTTGGGAAACTCATTTTCTTAAAGGATTTTTATTTTTCCAAGGAAAATTAGTTCATTTTCCTTTAGAAAAATTAGAATCTCTTGGAAAAACGGTGTTCTCAAACTAGCCCTTAATAATGTATTCTCTTCCGGCGGTAGCGGAAACAACCCCAACGATCAGCTTCTTAAGCAGTAAGCCGTAGGGGAGGTCAACGAATTCGATCACTCATACGTCTCCAGCGCCGCATGATGGCGGCCCCATGACGTAGGGTGGTTAGCCAGTTAGTAAGGGCATGTACAGTGGAGAGACACCAAAACAGTTCTCTAAGCACAAGAGACAACTAAGAGACTCTATTATACAATGAAGTGTCTATAAATGTAGTATATTAATAAATACAAAATTAAATGCATTTGTATAGCAGCAGATCGATAGAACAGACAACAAATTCGTACAGTAGGGAGTGAGGCGTCTGTTACTACTTGGTTTACGAGCCAGAGGCGTCTCTTCACGGAGAGACGGCTCTAAGATTTTTTTGCAAATACACCCCTTAAACACCTTAAGAGCCTCCACATTTAACACCATTGTACATGCCCTAAACAATCTAGCGGTAGGGCGGATGAGGCTTGAGCATCATACCGTTCTTAAGTTTATAGAGTTCTATTAAAGTCTCTACTAAAATTAAAAATACGAATAACATAATTTTACTATATACTTTATATGTTTTATCATTTATCAATGTTTCTATATAATACTAGTTTAAACTATTATATATGTCTACTTTAAGTGATTTAGTGAGATTATATAGTTGTAACTGTTTAATTCAATCTCTCCTTATTTTTTGTAGGGCTGTGTCCTTCACTACCGGAATCCGGGTCTTTGCCAAGTGCCGGAGTCTTTGCCGAGTGCTTTTTGTCGGGCACTCGGCAAAGACTTCTTTGCCGAGAGCCGCACTCGGCAAAGTCCTGCACTCGGTAATAATTTCGTTTACTGAGTGCAGGACACTGGGTACAGAAAAACACTCGGTAAAGACAAGTTTGCTGAGTGGCAAACACTCGACAAATGTGGCTCTCGGCAAATGGTCGTCAGCGGCCGTTCTAAAGCTGACGACCGTCAGCCTTTGCAGAGAGCCGAGGGTCGACACTCGGCAAAGCATATTTTTATTTTTAAAATTTTGTCCACCAAATTTTTTGTGGTATGTTCCTACACTATGTAGACCTACATGTATCATTTGTGGACAATTATAACAGAGTTTTCAATCGGTAGTAGATTTAGTTCGTTTATTTGAATTTCTTCGAAAAATTCAGATTTGAACTGCAGGTCACTCGAAACTTGAAAAACCGTGCATGCAAAAATAATATCCATGCTACTTAGCACACGTTACGACCGATTTCAGGAGCGGATCGGAAACTTTGAGCAACATGCTCACTAAACATGGTCGTGAACTTGCCATCTACATTTTTAAAAATTGTATAAAACACAAATAAAGTCATAAAATCATGAAACTTATCTATGTGCCATGATATCATATGTAGAGGCTGTGATAAAAATTTGAAAAAGTTTCGAGAAAACTGTGATACACTATGTGTAGAAACCTAAGAGATCTACATATGAAATCATAGAGTTTCAATGTGGATCTCTTAGGTTTCTACACATAGTGCGTCACAGTTTTCTCGAAACCTTATCAAATTTTTATCACAGCCTCTACATATGATATCATGACACGTGGACAGTTTCATGATTTTTTTGACTTTGTTTGTATTTTATACAATTTTTAAACATGTGGATGACAAGTTCACGACCATGTTTATTGAGCATGTTGCTCAAAGTTTCCGATCCGCTCCTGAAATCTGAAAGTTCTCTATGCCCGGGAACAGGATCTGGATGTTGCCTAGAGGGGGGTGAATAGGCGAATAATAATTATCACTTTTAAAACTTAAATTCTTACTCTACTCGAAGGCTGGATCGCAGTGGAATGAAGGATCCTTCGAGTAGGTCGCAGCGGAATAGAAGATCCTGTCTTAGAATGCCCTGCACTTCAAATATAACTTGTACCACAAATAAGTATTGAAGTGTAGATATAAAGAGTAAGTAAGACAGAGACTCAGTACACAGCATAGAGCAGAGCACACAGACGCAGAGATTTATCCCGAGGTTCGTCCAAGCTTGAAATGCTTGCCTAGTCCTCGTTGGAGTTAGCCACACCTAGGCTTGGAGTCTATTTCAACTCCTTCCTCCGTTTGCTCAGATCTGTCAATATGACAGATAGAGCCTTTCACTATGTTGAGATTGGTTACAACAACGTCGTGGCTGCTTACAGTCTTCTTGACAGCACTCCGGCAGAGTAACAATGCGCTCAAGACCTTGCTCTAGCTCTCAGCAGCACTTCTCCACTCTCTAAAGGCTTATAGCTTTGCCTCCACACAAACTAGAGAGATATACACGAGAGGGAGAGAGAATTGATCCAAATGATGTATACAATTGTTGGCCGCACTTATTCCACTGTTGGAGCCGCCTAGGGGTCCCTTTTATAGACCCAAGGGGCCTAGGAGCCATTGGAATCCCTTTTGGAAGGCAATGTTTGTTTTCTATCGGGTGGCGCACCGGACAGTCACTGTAGACGGTCCGGTGCCGATCTCCTTCCTTTAATGGCACAGACGACCGTTGCAACTCCAGGCCTGTTGTTGCACCGAACACTATCCGGTGCACACCGGACAGTCCGGTGCCCCCTGCTGACCGTTGGAGCTGCCACGCGTCGTGCGGAGAATGCGCGGCCGATCGTTGGCGCAGTCGAACGTTGGCTCACTAGACAGTCTGGTGTACCACCGGACAGTCCGGTGAATTATAGTCGTACACCGCCAAACTTTTTCCGAGAGTGGCCTGTTCACCGGAGTTCAGCCTGGCGCACCGGACAGTCCGGTGTGCCAGACTGAGCAGAGTTTTGGCTGCACTGAGCCAAGACTTTTTGCAATTCTTTTCTCGCTGTTTCTAGCACTTAGACAGAATATGTTAGTACTAAAAAACAATTCACTAAGTCTAGAAACACACCTTGTTCTTGTTTTGCACTTCTTTAGCATTTGGCATGATTGAGATTGACGTTGGACTCACAAACCATTAAGTCAACTTGACTTGATCTAGATTGACATTTCTGAGCTCCAACATCCTGCAAAGTCACATAGAATATCTCCAAATATAGGAACAACCCAAACTAAAGATCAAGGTGCACTTAGCTCTTTTGGGCTGCTTCCAGTTCTGGTTTTGACACTGGTTCTCCTTCTAGTGACCTTGTTCACTTCTTGAGCTTGATCTTGAGCCTTATGACTTACACCACATAATTGTAGATGTTACCTCATTGGTTGTAAGTCATGTCCTTATGTAGTGTTCCTTGATGCACCATAACTCTTCTTAACTCGATCAACCTTGACTTTGCAAGTCTTCTTCTTCACCCCTGGCTCTTGGGTTCTTGGTCTCCTTGACCTTCTCTCGTGGCCTCGGTGCCTCGAAGCTCTTCTTGCCTCCATCCTTGGCTTGATCGGTTGTCTCTGAGTTACGCACATCGAGTCTCACTTAAGCAATGTCCATCTTGCTTGTGATGTCCATTATCTAGATAATCTAGTCTTTGGACCATCACACTTGTTTACTTGTGTTGAACCCTGTTAGCTTTGCATTAAGCACCTGTTCAACACTTAGCACACTTGTCAGTCCTTTAATTGAGTTGTCATACAAACACCAAAACCCACAAGAGAGCTTTCAATCTCCCCCTTTTTGGTGATTGATGGCAACACAATTAAAGCTTACATAAGAATAAGATTTAAATCACAAATTTTGAATTCTAAGTTTATAGAATGCTCCCCCTAAATATGTGCTTACATTAAAATCTTAACTTTGGCCATATATGCCAAATTGCACATACTTAGGCTAATTTGAAGCATTACTACACCTTAGCACCTGTGGGATGCATTGTGTCAATAATTAAATCGTGATGCGTATAACTGTAACACCTTGAATTTGGGGGGTAGATTTTTTTTCTTCTTTTTACTCACCAAATTCAAGCGTTACTCTCTTTCCTTTTCTCGTTTCGCTCCTTCTTCCCAATTTCAAAGCAATATAGTGACGGGTGTCCGTGTCATGTGTAAACAAAACCTAAGTGTCATGGGTGTTGCATCATGTTGAAGCATATTTCTTTGTCTGATGTTGTGGTTAGTCGCGTGTTCGTCTCGTCCCGTTTTGGATTTCGGTTCGCGATTGGATTCCTATTGGTGGTTGTGCGTGTCGTGGGTTTTGACCCGCGGGGTGATCCAGCCCGGCCTAGCCTGGCCCGGTCCAGCCCAGTCCGGCCCGCGCGCCACTGGCGCCCCCTCCCCCTGGTCTCTTTCTCTCATTTGATTTTCTCCCGCGCAGTAACCTCCCTCTCCCACCTCTCTCTCTCCCCCCGTGGTGCCCTAGGGTTTGGAGACGGTGATCGCCGGAGTTTGGATCCCCGAGGTGAGCTTTCCCTCTCCCTCTCCCTCTCCCTTTCTCTCTCTCCCTCCCCCTACCTTTCTTCCTCCCCTGGCCGCGCGCCCTCCCCCTGCCCGCGTGCCCTCCCCTGGCCGCGCGCCCTCCCCTGCCCGCGCGCCCTCCCCGGCGGCCCTCCCCGGCGAGCCCGCCCCGTCGTGCCCCTCCCTCCGCGCGAGCCCCTCCCCGCCGCGACCCCTCCCCAGCGCCCCACCCCGCGCGAGCCCCTCCTCGGCGAGCCCCTCCCCAGCGAGCTCCCTCCCCAGCGAGCTCCCTCCCTGGCCCTCCCCAGCGAGCCCCCACCCCGGCGAGCCCGCCCCCCCATGCCCTGGCCACGCCTCGGCTGCGTGCCTCGGCCGCGCCCTGGCTGCGCCTTGGCTGCGCCTCGGCTGCGTGCCCTCTGCCGTGCCCTCGGCCGTGCCCTCTGCCCGCGCCCTCACGCGCCCCTGCCCTGCCCGAGCCCGTGCCCCAGTGGTCTCGCGCCCCGAGTGCCTGCACGGTTCACGTGCCCTCGGCACGCGCAGCGTGCTCTCGCGCGTGCGACCGTAGTCGTGCTGCGTTCAACTCTCGTCTTAATCCATTTTAATTTTAGTTTAGTCGATGTGCTGCGTCGCGCGCTTCCACGCGACGGTTCATTCTAAATTCGTCTTTATTAATGTGCTACGTCACGTGCTTCGTCACGCGACGATTCATTTTAAATTTATATTTATTAAGGTGCTGTGTCGCGCGCTTCATCGCGCGACAATTCGTTTTAAATGCAGTTCTGTTGAATAAGCCGTCGTGCGTTTCGTTACGCAACGCTTAACGTTTATCTATAATTAATGCAAGAATCTCATTGCGCGCTCTGTCGCGCGGCGAGTCGTTTATTTCTTAATTTAATTTAAATGCTGTGTCGCACGTCTCGCCGTGCGACCACTTCTTTTAATTCACCTTTATTGGATTATAATGATTAAATGTGGAACATGACCTTACTTTATGCTAAACACAATGGCCAAAGTAATATTCTTCTGTTTAAACGAGTAGTTTTATCTATAATTGGGTAATGTGATCGCTTCTCGACTGTAGACTCGACCGCCAGTTCCTCTTTCTCGCTTAACCGTAATTGCGAGCCCCGCGTTGAACGTCTGTTTGATTATTGCATTCCATTGTATGGTGTACTATTCTTTTGTATTAAATGTGTGGAATGTATGTTTGAACTCGTATAGAGAACGATCTGGTTGAGGAGCCTGAAGAACTCGCAGGAGAAGCCCCTGAGCAGCAGCTGGTTGGTGGAGGCAAGTGTCCCGTGACCCATCTTTGTCCTATACATTCTATAATTCACTTCCCGCATTTACATAGTGTCGGTGTTTTGGGTCCGACCGCACACCCGGGGTTGCCCCTCAAGGTGTTTTAGGAGTAGGACGGTGTCGCCGACTGTAGCTAAATGGTTCGTGCCAGATGCACGAGGAACGATGGACAGTGTTTACAGGTTCGGGCCGCTTTGAGATGCGTAACACCCTACGTCCTGGCGAGTATGCGTTATGTAATGGGTTACAAAGGAGTTCCCTAAAGCTAGAACGTAGAGAGCTTGGTGGATGGCTGAGTAGTGGGATCGATCGTCTTGAAGGGGTGCCTCCTAGGCCTTATATATTCGACCGTGAGGCAATACAAGCGGATATGATAACAATGTGCACCTAAAAGATAGTGAACTGTTTGAGCCTATCTTCCTATGATTTTGCCGACTTATCCTCGCCTGGTTCCGTTGTACGGGGCTCCAGCGCGGGAAAGTCGGATCTTCTATTGTGGTCACTTGCTCGACGTTTGTGGGGCCGTCCGGGCTTGCACCAACCCGGCCTTTCGTCGATCTGCTTTACTGATTGTTCCTCCCCAGGCCCATGAAGGAATGACCTTACGATCTATCGGGCCCTTGGGCTTTTCGTGAGGTCTTTTATCCTTCTAGTGGACCCGGGGGATATCTGTCCCCCATAAGCCCCCGATCTTTGGGTTGATTTTGAGATAATCGGCCCAAAGATCCTAGGTCCAGCTTGCGGGCTTCGTTTACGATAAGAAATGCTTCTCGGGCAGTTCGGTAAAAACGATTTCTTACTGTCTCCTTCTGCTTTGATCACTTGAAAACTAAAGCTTTGTCTCACACTCATGCCTTGGAGGTCGGCATTTCGTATTGTAGGACCCTGAACTTCATTGGACGCACCGAAGGTGCACCCAATGGGTGTAGCCCCCGAGCTTCGAGTGGATTTTGGAAAATAATCTACTTGAAGGTCTTCATCAGAAATCATTTTTACTTTCCACTCGCACTTTGGTTGGAGGTTAGCCTTGTCTTTAATCTTGCCTTATGCCTTAGAAGTTGGCATTGTCTTGACTTGAAGTAGTGATTCATTGGGTGCACCGAAGGTGCACCCAATGGGTGTAGCCCCCGAGCTTTGAGTGGATTTTTGAAAACAATCCTCTCGAAGGTCTTTATTTCGTGTCCTTTTGCCGAGAGTCATATTTTCTTTTTTCGAATGCTTTAGAAGTCAGCATTATGTCATCAATATTATGCTTTAGAGGTCAGCATGTGTTTTGTCTTTTGCAGTCGAGCTCGTGATCCACCCATATCTTGCTAGGTGGTGCAATTTATTTGCTCTGCAACTGATTGGACATTTGATGGACGTTCCCTGGCTAGTCTTCACGTCGCTTCTGTCGGTCAGATTTTGTACTTCACCGGCTATATTTGGCTTTCCTTTGATCCTTACTGATATCTCATTTTTGTCTTGAGGTATTCATTTCATGCCCTGCACAGATGTGACAGTTTTGAAAAATATACTGATAATTCCTGGGCGTCCCCCCCAATGGGTGTGGGCAAGGGACGGCTTGGTACGCTGAGTGTTTTAGCCGGCTGCTTCTGAGTAGTAATGTGATGTGACGGTGGGTGTAATCATATCGCCCGCGCGGTTGACTGGAGTCCCAATGGGTGTTGCGTTGCGTGAAACGACGTCAGCTGTCTGACGTATATTCAGACGGGTTGAAGTGTATATTGAATATTTTACGACTGTTCAGTGATCGTGGTAGGAGGTGAGCGGTTGCCTTCTTCTTCTATAAATAGTGCCTCTGCCTCTCTGGTTTTTTCACATCTCTTGCTGTTCTCCGCTGCTTGCTTTCTTCCTCTCCTTCCATTTCCACCATGGGCAAGAGCAACAAGCGCAAGCGTGAGCCGAATCCTCCCTCGGAGGATTTCGGTGACTCAGAATACTCGGAGGAGGAGTTCTCCTCCGAGTCCGAGGGGAATCCGGCTCCCATCTCTCCCCCAGCGTCATCTGACGACTCAGACGACTCACAGGGGCTTGCCGCGGAGGTCTGGACTTATATCCGGGCCGTCGAGCGCTCCGGGCTCGCGGGCTCGGATGAGTCGGAGTACTCCTCGGACGAGGAGGACTCGTCCGAGGAGGACAATGGTGGCGAAGACGACGACGACGACGGAGGCGATGGCGGCGACGACGGTGACGGCGGCGGCAGGGGTGGCAACGGTAGCAGCAAGGGTGGCGACGGCGGCAGCAGCAGGGGCGGCAACGGCAGCGGCAGCAGGGGCAGCAACGGCGGCGGCAGCAGCAAAGGCAGCAACAGGGCCAGTGGCTAGATGCCACTGGTCTTTAGATGTTAGTATAGTATAGTGAAATAATGTAGTAGTATTTAGTAGTGTAGAGTAGTATAGTGTAGCGTAGTAGTGGTAGTAGTAGTAGCAGTAGTAGTAGTAGCAGTAGGGAAGTATCAACTCATAATGAGTTGATTTGTAAGTATTGTAACTTCCCTTAATGAAGGATGATTTCGTCTCCTCTGTGTCGATTACTTTGTTTCGTAGTCGGTTAATCTCTTATTTGTGAAGCCGATTCCTTTGGAATAGTGATTAAATAACTCAGGCATCATATCGACGCTTTTAGGGGTGATGGCTGAGCTATTATCGTCAACATTTACGCATTTGAAATAGCGTCCGAGTGATGACGAAGCCACGTCGGCGTCGGAATGACTGATGACCACGTCGGCGCTTATAGAGGTAACAGCCGAGTGACTTATGACGACGTCAGCATTTTAGGGATAACCGCCGAGCGACTGAAGACGACATCGGCATTTTAGAGATAACAGCCGAGTGACTGGAAGACGACGTCGGAGTTTTAGAGATAACTACCGGGTAATTGAGGACAACGTCAGCGTTTTAGAGGTAACTGCCGAGTAACTTATGACAACGTCGGCGTTTTAGAGGTAACTGCCGAGTAAGAACGGGCTGCGTCGGCCACTTTGAGGATAATGGCCGAGTGATGATGTGGCATACCGGTGTTTTTAGAAGTAACTGCCGGGTGACTGGGCGCTTTTTGGAAACGGTATCTGACTCAGGAATATCCCATAAGTACTGCGCGTTCAGCCGCCTCTGCTTTCTGCGCCCTAGTTCTTGCTTTCCTGCCTCCAGATCCTCTCTGCAATTCGGCTCCCGATCTGTTCGCCAGTGGAGTTGAGATGACGCCCAAGCGAAAGGCCTCGAGTTCATCCGCTGCGGTGATTCCCCCCATCGACCCCAACAGCCAGTTGCCTTTCGCAGATAACCATATGTCTGTTGTCTCCGAGCCTGACCTTCTCCGTCTCGTGTCCATTGGGGTCCTTCCCCCGAGGGAGCTCTGTTCTTGGCGGGTTTGTCGCGGGGCCACTGTTCCGACAGAGGATACCCATGAATCCGTGATTTATGTTCCTTTTCTTCTCCGCGGTCTCGCTCTTCCTATTTCTCCTTTTTTCCGCGACCTCCTTGACTTCTATCGTCTTAATCTGACCCATCTGAATCCCAATTCCATTCTGCAAATTTCCATTTACGTTCATTTATGCGAAGCTTTTCTTGGCGTGCTGCCACATTTTGGATTGTGGAAGTACTTGTATCACTGTCGCCCTGGGATGGTCGGGGGGCAGCATCAACTGGTTGGGGGTGCTAGTCTGGAGATGCGCCGTGGAAGGAAGACTGAATATCTTGAAATCCCTCTCAAGGATAGTATCAAGGGATGGCGCTTGGAGTGGTTTATTGTTGAGAACCACGGAAGTTCTCTCCCTCCTCGGTCGGGGAGACAGCCAGACGTCCGCACTTCGAGTTGGACCGAGTCCCCCACGGATCAGGAGGTGGCTGAGGCAGGGGCTTTGCTAGCTGAAGTTGGACTACTGAAAGAGAGCGGTCTGACTACAGAGGCTGTGGTTGCTGATTTTGTCTTCAAGAATATTCAACCATTGAAGGACAGAGCATACCCGGCTTATCTATACCGAGGTCTAGCTGACTCAACTCGGGTTACCAACAGAAGAATTCCCGCTGTAGATTTGGTGAACCGTCTTGAGATGATTCTTAGAGGCAAGGTATCAAATGTTGGTGCCCCAGTGGCATATTCAGCCTGGAATCTGCCTCCTTCCAAGGCCTTCACTCTTTTTGTGTCGAATCCACCTGTCGCTGATGGCGGTTTGGGCCTTAGAGTGCGACCCTCTGTCGAAGAAGTTAGCGCTTTGGTTGCTTTGCTCAGGGAAATTCCTGATGATGAACGACAGGTCCACTTTGAGGTGCCTTTGGATCCTAGTGATGCAGAGATAAGCGCTATGCTTGATATGTTGGCTGAGGACTCTTCTGATGCTGCTCCTACTGGGACATTGGTGGTGACGCCTCCCCCAGAAGCTGGTACAACCTTGGATATTCAGAGACCTGTCAGTGTTCGCTCGAGACGCCCTTGCCGAGCCAATCAACTTGATCCTTCTGCTGATGAGCAGGAAAAGAAAAAGAGATGTCTTCGGCGAGCATCTAGTTTGGATCGGGATGTTGGTCCTTCGGTTCCTGCTGCTGAGGAAGTACCTGTGCCTGAATTTACTGACGCTGACCCCAATGGGTGTGATCCGTCTGTTGCTGACCCCGTCTGTTGCTGACCCCAGTGGTAGTAGTAGTAGCAGTAGTAGTAGTAGCAGTAGGGAAGTATCAACTCATAATGAGTTGATTTGTAAGTATTGTAACTTCCCTTAATGAAGGATGATTTCGTCTCCTCTGTGTCGATTACTTTGTTTCGTAGTCGGTTAATCTCTTATTTGTGAAGCCGATTCCTTTGGAATAGTGATTAAATAACTCGGGCATCATATCGACGCTTTTAGGGGTGATGGCCGAGCTATTATCGTCAACATTTACGCATTTGAAATAGCGTCCGAGTGATGACGAAGCCACGTCGGCGTCGGAATGACTGATGACCACGCCGGCGCTTATAGAGGTAACAGCCGAGTGACTTATGACGACGTCAGCATTTTAGGGATAACCGCCGAGCGACTGAAGACGACGTCGGCATTTTAGAGATAACAGCCGAGTGACTGGAAGACGACGTCGGAGTTTTAGAGATAACTACCGGGTAATTGAGGACAACGTCGGCGTTTTAGAGGTAACTGCCGAGTAACTTATGACAACATCGGCGTTTTAGAGGTAACTGCCGAGTAAGAACGGGCTGCGTCGGCCACTTTGAGGATAATGGCCGAGTGATGATGTGGCATACCGGTGTTTTTTAGAAGTAACTGCCGGGTGACTGGGCGCTTTTTGGAAACGGTATCTGACTCAGGAATATCCCATAAGTACTGCGCGTTCAGCCGCCTCTGCTTTCTGCGCCCTAGTTCTTGCTTTCCTGCCTCCAGATCCTCTCTGCAATTCGGCTCCCGATCTGTTCGCCAGTGGAGTTGAGATGGCGCCCAAGCGAAAGGCCTCGAGTTCATCCGCTGCGGTGATTCCCCCCATCGACCCCAACAGCCAGTTGCCTTTCGCAGATAACCATATGTCTGTTGTCTCCGAGCCTGACCTTCTCCGTCTCGTGTCCATTGGGGTCCTTCCCCCGAGGGAGCTCTGTTCTTGGCGGGTTTGTCGCGGGGCCACTGTTCCGACAGAGGATACCCATGTGTCGGGGACCATAATTAGGGGTACCCTCAAGACGCCTAATTCTCAGCTGGTAACCCCCATCAGCATAAAGCTGCAGAGGCCTGATGGGTTTGATTAAGTCAGGGATCAGTCCATACGAGCGACTTGATCACGCCACGCCCGAGCCTAGCCTCGGGCGAGGGCAGCCGACCCTAAGATGACTCCATCTCGCCTGAGGTCTCCTCTTTCACGGCAGACGCATCACCGGCTCGCCCGAGGCCCCGCCTTCGATAAGAAGTAACCCTGACTAAATCACCGCGCCAACCGACCAAATCCCTGGGGCCTTCAACGCAAAAGGTAAGACTGACGGGTAGCCAGGCTTGGCCAAAAGCGCCAGAGGAAGCTCCGCCCGACCCAGGGCTCGGACTCGGGCTAAGGCCCCGGAAGACGGCGAACTCCGCTCCGCCCGACCCAAGGCTCGGACTCGGGCTAAGGCCCCGGAAGACGGCGAACTCCGCCTCGCCCGACCCAGGGCTCGGACTCGGGCTAAGGCCCCGGAAGACGGCGAACTCCGCTCCGCCCGACCCAGGGCTCGGACTCGGGCTAAGGCCCCAGAAGACGGCGAACTCCGCCTCGCCCGACCCAGGGCTCGGACTCGGGCTAAGGCCCCGGAAGACGACGACCTCCGCCTCGCCCGACCCAGGGCTCGGACTCCGCCTCGGCCTCTGCCGAACGACCTCCGCCTCGCCCGACCCAAGGGTTCGGGCTCAGCCTCTGTCATGCAGGACGGACTCGACCTCGACTTCGGAGGAGTCTCCACGTCGCCCGACCTAGGACACAAGACCGCCACGTCAACAGGAAGCGTCATCATCACCCTGCCCTGAGCCGACTCGGGTCGCAGAGAACAAGACTGGCATCCCATCTGGCCAGCTCCGCCAGATAGGCAATGATGGCGCCTCACTAGGCCATGACGACGGCGACTCTCAGCTCCCTTACGAAAGCAGGGAGACGTCAGCAAGAGCACAGCTGTTCCAACAGCTGTCCCTCCGTCAAGCTCCACTGCTTCTCCAACAGCCACGACGCCACACCAACAGGGTGCCAAGATCTCTCCGGCTGCCACCTTGGCATGTACTTAGGGCGCTAGCTCTCCCTCGCTAGACACGTAGCACCTTGCTACACCCCCATTTTGTACACCTGGATCCTCTCCTTACGACTATAAAAGGAAGGACCAGGGCCTTCTTAGAAAAGGTTGGCCTCGCGGGGACGAAGGGCAGGGGCAGGCGCTCTCTCGGGGCCGCCCGCTCCCCTCACCTCGCGCGGACGCTTGTAACCCCGTACTGCAAGCGCACCCGACCTGGGCGCGGGACGAACACGAAGGCCGCGGGAATTCTCCGACTCCCTCACGACCCGGCTCCGGCCACCTCGCTCTCTCTCGCTCTCTCTCTCCCCCCTTCGCGCTCGCCCACGCGCTCGACCCATCTAGGCTGGGGCACGCGGCACACTCACTCGTCGGCTCGGGGACCCCTCGGTCTCGGAACGCCGACAGTTGGCGCGCCAGGTAGGGGCCTGCTGCGTGTTGACGAGCAGTTTCCCGTCAAGCTCCAGATGGGCAGTCTCCAACGACCTCTTCAACCCGGGACGGTGCTCCGTTTCGGGAGTCTCGAGTTCATGTCCTTCGACGGCAACTACGACATGATACTCCTTCCACCGCCGCGCGACAGCGACAATGGTGGCGGACAGCCCGCCCGCCGGCGGCGGAATCGACGACGCCTTTCCCGCGTGGGGGAAGGACAACTTTCGAGCTCGCCCCATCCTCTCCCTCGCCATCGGAGGAGGAGGAGGCGGGGCAACCAGGGCCGAGCGGGAGGCCGCGCTCCGACGGCTGTCGAGCAAATCGACATCCCCGGCGCCCCGATGGAGGACACGCCAAGCGTCGCCCTCGCGTTCGAGGCAAAGGCGAGCAGCATCCCCCCGCAACACGTC
Source organism: Zea luxurians (assembly GCA_029449295.1). Lineage (NCBI taxonomy): Eukaryota > Viridiplantae > Streptophyta > Magnoliopsida > Poales > Poaceae > Zea > Zea luxurians. Next base: position 71,835,464 of record JAOPSE010000013.1, on the reverse strand, counting down.
GACCCCGAGCAGGTGGACGACGCCAGCACGCTCACGGAGGGCCTGCAGGACGTCGCCCTCGCACCCAGGACGACGGCGCGATCAGCCCCCGACGTGACTTCATCGCTCCTCGTCGACAAAAAGGTACCGACTGCTACCCATCTTTCGTCATTTCGACTCGACCTCAGCCCGCCTGGCGACCTCGCTTTGGCGGGCGCTCACGTTGAGGCGAGTGCAACCTCTCTGGGGTTTCGTGTGCGGTCGCCTTGGGACCGATTGACGGGTGTCTCGACCTACGGACCCTCTGGGTCCGAGGAAGATGACGACCCCAACATCTGCTGGGATTTCTCCGGATCTGGCAACCCTAGTGCCATGCGGGACTTCATGACCGCATGTGACTACTGCCTCTCCGACTGTTCCGACGGCAGCCGCAGCCTTGACGACAAGGACTGCGGCCCGAGCCGCGAATGTTTCCACGTTGAGCTAGGGGATCCCTCCGGAGGCAGCCAACTCGGCATGCCGGAGGATGGCGATCTCCCTAGGCCAGCGCCTCGCGCCGACATCCCGCGGGAGCTAGCTGTGGTCCCCGTTCCGGCGGGGGGTCACGACCCACAGCTCGAGCAAGTCCGCGGGGCGCAGGCCGGGCTCGATGAGGGAGCAGGAGCGCTCGAGGCAATCCGCCAGAACATCGGGCAGGTATGGGCGAGCCAGCCCCCGGCCGGAGGAATACGTCACCTGCCCCAAGGTCTCCAGCACCGCATCACCAACGATGCCAGGGACAGACCGCCACCCGCATCCGGCGGAACCGGTCAGGACCTGGCCGCCGCAGCGATGCTCCTCCGCGCGATGCCGGAGTCATCAACCACCGAGGGTCGGCGAATCCAGGGAGAACTCAAGCACCTCCTGGAAGGCGCTGCGGCCCGGCGGGCCGAAAGCTCTGCCTCCCGAAGGCAGGGGTACCCCTCAGAACCTCGTGCCGCGACTTCCCGACTCACGCGGGAAGCCTCGGTCTACACCGGGCGCACGCGCAACACCGCGCCTGCGGCCTCGGGCCACCTCGGCGACGAGCACCCTCATCGCGACCGTCGGGCACGCCTCGATGAAAGGGTGCGCCGAGGCTATCACCCCAGGCGTGGGGGACGCTACGACAGCGGGGAGGATCGGAGTCCCTCGCCCGAACCACCCGGTCCGCAGGTCTTCAGCCGAGCCATTCGGCGGGCGCCGTTCCCGACCCGATTCCGACCCCCGACTACTATCACGAAGTACTCGGGGGAAACGAGACCGGAATTGTGGCTCGCGGACTACCGCCTGGCCTGTCAACTGGGCGGGACGGACGATGACAACCTCATCATCCGCAACCTCCCCTGTTCCTCTCCGACACCGCTCGTGCCTGGTTGGAGCACCTGCCTCCGGGGCAGATTTCCAACTGGGAAGATCTGGTCCAGGCTTTCGCCGGCAACTTCCAGGGCACGTACGTGCGCCCCGGGAATTCCTGGGACCTCCGAAGCTGTCGGCAACTGCCGGGAGAGTCTCTCCGGGACTACATCCGGCGGTTCTCGAAGCAGCGCACCGAGCTGCCCAACGTCACCGACTCCGATGTCATCGGCGCGTTCCTCGCCGGCACCACCTGCCGTGACCTGGTGAGCAAGTTGGGTCGCAAGACCCCCACCAGGGCGAGCGAGCTGATGGACATCGCCACCAAGTTCGCCTCCGGCCAGGAGGCGGTAGAGGCCATCTTCCGAAAGGACAAGCAGCCCCAGGGCCACCCGTCGGAAGATGCTCCCGAGGCGTCTACTCCGCGCGGCGCCAAGAAGAAAGGCAGGAGGAAGTCGCAAGCGAAACACGACGTTCCCGATGCAGACCTTGTCGCCGCCGCCGAGCACAAGAACCCTCGGAAGCCCCCCGGAGGCGCCAACCTCTTCGACAAGGCTCTCAAGGAGATGTGCCCCTACCATCAGGGGCCCGTCAAGCACACCCTCGAGGAGTGCGTCATGCTTCGGCGCCACTTCCACAGGGCCGGGCCACCCACAGAGGGTGGCAAGGCCCGCGACGACGACAAAAGGGAGGATCGCCAAGCAGGAGAGTTCCCAGAGGTCCGCGACTGCTTCATGATCTACGGAGGGCATGCGGCGAATCCCTCGGCTCGGCATCGTAAGCAAGAGCGTCGGGAGGTCTGCTCGGTGAAGGTGGCGGCGCCAGTCTACCTAGACTGGTCCGACAAGCCCATCACCTTCGACCAGGACGACCACCCCGACCACGTGCCGAGCCCGGGGAAGTACCCGCTCGTCGTCGACCCCATCATCGGCGACGTCAGGCTCACCAAGGTCTTGATGGATGGGGGCAGCTGCCTCAACATCATTTACGCTGAGACCCTCAGGCTCCTGCGCGTCGATCTGTCATCCGTCCGAGCAGGCGCTGCGCCCTTCCACGGGATCATCCCCGGGAAGCGCGTCCAACCCCTCGGACAGCTCGACCTCCCTGTCTGCTTCGGAACACCCTCCAACTTCCAAAGGGAGACTTTGACGTTCGAGGTGGTCGGGTTCCGAGGAACCTACCACGCAGTGTTGGGAAGGCCATGCTACGCGAAGTTCATGGCCATCCCCAACTACACCTACCTGAAGCTCAAGATGCCGGGCCCCAACGGGGTCATCACCGTCGGCCCCACGTACAAACACGCATTCGAATGCGATGTGGAGTGCGTGGAGTACGCCGAGGCCCTCGCCGAGTCCGAGGCCCTCATTGCCGACCTGGAAAGCCTCTCCCGAGAGGTGCCGGACGTGAAGCGACATGCCGGCAACTTCGAGCCAGCGGAGACGGTTAAGGCCGTCCCCCTCGACCCCAGTGGCGACGCCTCCAAGCAGATTCGAATCGGATCCGGGCTCGACCCCAAATAGGAAGCAGTGCTCGTCGACTTTCTCCGCGCAAACGCCGACGTCTTTGCGTGGAGTCCCTCGGACATGCCCGGCATACCGAGGGATGTCGCCGAGCACTCGCTGGATATTCGGGCCGGGGCCCGACCGGTCAGACAGCCTCTGCGTCGATTCGACGAGGAAAGGCGCAGGGTGATAGGCGAGGAGGTCCACAAGCTGATGGCAGCAGGGTTCATCAAAGAGGTATTCCATCCCGAATGGCTTGCCAACCCTGTACTTGTGAGGAAAAAAGGGGGGAAGTGGTGGATGTGTGTAGACTACACTGGTCTCAACAAAGCATGTCCGAAAGTCCCCTACCCTCTACCTCGCATCGATCAAATCGTGGACTCCACTGCAGGGTGCGAAACCCTGTCTTTCCTCGATGCCTACTCAGGGTATCATCAAATCAAGATGAAAGAGTCCGACCAGCTCGCGACTTCTTTCATCACGCCCTTCGGCATGTACTGTTATGTCACAATGCCGTTCGGTTTGAGGAACGCGGGTGCAACGTACCAGCGGTGCATGAACCATGTGTTCGGCGAACACATCGGTCGCACGGTCGAGGCCTACGTCGATGACATCGTAGTCAAGACGAGGAAAGCCTCTGACCTTCTCTCCGACCTCGAACTGACATTCCGGTGTCTCAAGGCGAAGGGCGTCAAGCTCAATCCTGAGAAGTGCGTCTTCGGGGTGCCCCGGGGCATGCTTTTGGGATTCATCGTCTCCGAGCGGGGCATCGAAGCCAACCCGGAGAAGATCGCGGCCATCACAAACATGGGGCCCATCAAGGACTTAAAAGGCGTACAGAGGGTCATGGGATGCCTCGCGGCCTTGAGCCGTTTCATCTCGCGCCTCGGCGAAAGAGGCCTGCCCCTGTACCGCCTCTTAAGGAAGGCCGAGTGCTTCACTTGGACTCCCGAGGCCGAGGAAGCCCTCGGGAACCTGAAGGCGCTCCTCACCCAGGCGCCCATCTTGGTACCCCCAGCTGATGGAGAAGCCCTCCTAGTCTACGTCGCCGCAACCACTCAGGTGGTCAGCGCCGCGATCGTGGTCGAAAGGCAGGAAGAGGGGCATGCTTTGCCCATTCAGAGGCCAGTTTACTTCGTCAGCGAAGTGCTGCCCGAGACCAAGATCCGCTACCCACAAGTCCAGAAGCTGCTATATGCAGTGATCCTGACGAGGCGAAAGCTGCGACATTACTTCGAATCCCATCCGGTGACTGTGGTGTCATCCTTCCCCCTGGGGGAGATCATCCAGTGCCGAGAAGCCTCGGGGCGGATCGCGAAGTGGGCGGTGGAAATCATGGGCGAGGCAATCTCGTTCGCCCCTCGGAAGGCCATCAAGTCCTAGGTACTGGCGGATTTCGTTGCCGAATGGGTCGATACCCAGTTGCCAACGGCTCCGATCCAACCAGAGCTCTGGACCATGTTTTTCGACGGGTCGCTGATGAAGACGGGAGCTGGCGCGGGCCTACTCTTCGTCTCGCCCCTCGGGAAACACCTGCGCTACGTGCTCCGCCTCCATTTCCCGGCGTCCAACAATGTGGCTGAGTACGAGGCTCTGATCAACGGATTGCGAATCGCCATCGAGCTAGAGTCCGACGCCTCGATGCACGCGGCGACTCGCAGCTCGTCATCGACCAAGTCATGAAGAACTCCCTCTGCCGCGACCCGAAGATGGAGGCCTACTGTGAGGAGGTTCGACGCCTGGAAGACAAGTTCTACGGGCTCGAGCTTAACCACATCGCCCGGCGCTACAACGAGACTGCGGACGAGCTGGCAAAGATAGCCTCGGGGTGAACCACGGTTCCCCCGGACGTCTTCTCCCGAGATCTGCACCAACCCTCCGTCAAGATAGGCGACGCGCCCGAGCCCGAGGCACCCTCGGCCTCGTCCGAGGTGACCTCGGCCCAGCCCGAGCCATCCTCGGCTCAACCCGAGGAACCCTCGGAGCCCGAGGGCGAAGCGCTGCGCATCGAGGAGGAGCAGAACGGGGTCGTGCCAGATCAAGATTGGCAAACCCCGTACCTGCAATATCTCCACCAAGGAGAACTGCCCCTCGACCGAGCCGAGGCTCGGCGGGTAGCGCGACGCGCCAAATCGTTCGTCTTGCTAGGCGATGAGAAGGAGCTCTACCACCGTAGCCCCTCGGGCATCCTCCAGCGATGCATCTCCATCGCCGAAGGTCAGGAACTCCTGCGGGAAATACACTCGGGGGCTTGCGGTCATCATGCAGCATCTCGAACCCTCGTCGGGAACGCTTTCCGCCAAGGCTTCTACTGGCCAACGGCGGTGGCTGACGCCACTAGAATTGTCCGCGCCTGCGAAGGGTGCCAATTCTATGCGAAGCAGACCCACCTGCCCGCTCAGGCCCTGCAGACGATACCCATCACCTGGCCCTTCGCTGTGTGGGGTCTGGACCTCGTCGGCCCCCTGCAGAAGGCGCCCGGGAGCTACACGCACCTGCTGGTCGCCGTCGACAAATTCTCCAAGTGGATCGAGGTCCGACCCCTGAACAGCATCAGGTCCGAGCAGGCGGTGGCGTTCTTCACCAACATCATCCATCGCTTCGGGGTCCCGAACTCCATCATCACCGACAATGGCACCCAGTTCACCGGCAAAAAATTCTTGGATTTTTGCGAGGATCACAACATCCGGGTGGACTGGGCCGCCGTAGCTCATCCCATGTCGAATGGGCAAGTAGAGCGTGCCAACGGCATGATCCTACAAGGGCTCAAGCCTCGAATTTACAATGATCTCAACAAGTTCGGCAAGCGATGGATGAAGGAACTCCGCTCGGTGGTCTGGAGCCTGAGGACGACGCCAAGCCGAGCCACGGGTTTCACGCCGTTCTTCCTGGTCTACGGGGCCGAGGCCGTCTTGCCCACGGACCTGGAATACGGCTCCCCGAGGACGAGGGCCTACAACGAAGAAAGCAACCAAGCTAGCCGAGAAGACTCGCTGGACCAGCTGGACGAGGCTCGGGACAGGGCCTTACTACACTCGGCGCGGTATCAGCAGTCCCTGCGACGCTACCACGCCCGAGGGGTCCGACCCCGAGATCTCCAGGTGGGCGATCTGGTGCTTCGGCTGTGGCAGGAGGCCCGAGGGAGGCACAAGCTCACGCCCCCCTGGGAGGGGCCGTTCATCATCGCCAAAGTCCTGAAGCCCGGAACGTACAAGCTGGCCAACAGTCAGGGCGAGGTCTACGGCAACGCTTGGAACATCCAACAGCTACGTCGCTTCTACCCTTAAGATGTTTCCAAGTTATTCATATACCTCGCACCCACGCAAAGTTTAGTCAACAAGGAAGGGTCGGCCTCGCCTCGGCAAAGCCCGACCCTCCCTCGGGGGCTAAAAGGGGGGAAACCCCCTCTGCGTCAAAGTTTTCCTCGAAAAGAAAATCTCTTTTACCAGAACATCTTTCGTGCTTTTTGACTACTTCGAAAAGTGGGTCCTGGAAACGACGGGGTACACGTAAGCAGTCAAGGCTGACCGAGCCGAGGGACTCCTACGCCTCCGGGATACGGATACCTCACTCATCACCTTCTGCGATAAGTAACTCGCGCTCGGATAAAGTGAATCCGCGGATCGAACGAGTCTTTACGTACGGAAGCTCTTCTGTCGAAGCGATTCTACGAGCCTTCTCGACCGAGTCGGTGACAGGGCCTCATGGACGGGTAAAAGTACGCGTAAGCGGCGAGGCCGACCAAGCCGAGGGACTCCCACGCCTCCGGGATACGGATACCTCACTCATCACCTTCCGCGAGAAGCAACTCTTGCTCGCACTAACATCCCTGCTACCGACAAAAAGTCCAGATACTCGAAACAAGAGGAAAAGAGACGCAGCTTTATAACGCAGCAAGGGTGTGTGTTCTGGCCTCGACGGCCGCACAGGGCCCACGCTACAAGACGATTTGACCCTGCAGGCTCGGATCTTGACGCTGGAAGAGGGCGATGACACCCTCGGCATTGACAGCACCTTCGGCAAGGCCCGACCTAGCCTCGGACGGCGACGCGGTCTGAAGGCCTCCGCTCCGAAGGACGACGTCACCACCACGCTCGAGCAATCTCTGTCAGGGACTTCTCCGAGAACCCGGCCCGAGCGGACGGCTCGGCCGGCCACCTCCGGGGCCTCGGCCGACCGCCTTCCGAGGGCGCCAGCTCGATCCGAAGCCTCGGCTGAGCAACTCCGACGACAATCCTGCCAACGGACAACCTGGCTAGGCTCCGGCCAACCAGGTTTCATTCCCGAGCCAACTCCGCCTCTGCTCGTGCTGATATCGCTACCCCTGGCCTCGGCTCATCGAAGAGCGGCCGAGGGGTCTCTTTAACTAAGCTAGAGGAGCCTCGGACAACAGGGCCGACCGAGCCGAGGGACTCCTACGCCTCCGGGATACGGATACCTCACTCGTCACCTTGACACGGGGCGACTCATGCTTGGTGAAGCGGTTCAGACAATCAGCAGACGAGTCTTAGTGCTCGGAAATGAGGAAAAAACACGGCTCCGTGCCGTGGTTACATACATGTTCAGGCCCCGAAAGCCAAAATGAACAAAAAACCCGGCACTCGGAGTGCCATTACAAACGGAACTCCGGTTCCTCCCTCCGCAGCGGCGCAGGCCTCAGGAGAAGGCACAGCTGCTGTCTTGCCCTCGCCCATAACGCCACCCGAGGGGCGAGGACAAGTACAAAGAGCCGAAGGCCCGAAGCGCCGATGGTGGCGGTGATCCCGTCGCTGACGGGGACTTCTCGAGCCGCCTCCACCTCGGCACTGACGCCAGGAGCCACCAGCCTACCGGCAGATCCCCACTCAAATCCTCCCCGATGAGTGGGGCACCGGCCTCCGCGCAAAGGCACCGCCCTGGTGCAAAGGCAGGACCACCCCAGAACACGAGCGCCGCCCTAGCGGCGTGCGGCGTCTAGGGTGGACCTCCCGTGTACATGGCGCGGCAGCCGCCCCCCGACAAAAGGGGCCGCCGGAGCCGAGCCAGCGGACCCGACACGCTGGAAGTGACGGCGTTCGCCGCCGATCCATCCCCCGTTGTCGGAGTCCGCGCCGCCCGCAGGGCCACTGAGCACCTTCTCCCTCGAACATCGTGGGAGAGGATGACCCACGAACCCGGGCGGGAGGTGGAGCGCCGGCTCAGTCCGGCACCCACCCTAGCGAGGATGATGAACATCCTTGAAGCTGAGGGTGGGACCTAGATCGCAGTCCGGTTTGCTCCTCCCCACCCAGGAGCTGGTGGTCACCGTCTCGGGTGACCCCCAGCGGAGGGGAGCAAACGGGCTGCATGATGAAAATCCTTGAAGCCGAACGATGGCTGAAAGGTACCAACTCCCACGGAGTTGCGTTCCTCCAACGATGGGGCGAAAAGACGGCGGTTTCCCCCATCCGGGGGCTCGGAAGATGGAGAGACACAATGCATAGGGGAGGAAGGAGACATGGTCACCTTACGAAGGGGGTCGCCCTCCTTTTAAAGGCAACTCCCCCTGCTTGCGCCCTCAACCGTCACGGGCTGAGTCTTCTCCAACACGCCTCCAAAGTCCTCCCCTGCGGCGCGGGGGCTGGGGCCCGCCTGTCATGCAGACCGGCTCTAAGCAGAAGAAGCCGAACCGTCGCGCACGACGCACGCAACCACCCAGCGGTTACAAGTAATCCTCCACTTTCGCCCAGACCAGCGGGCGAAAGGGGCAGGCGGCCATGCAGGCGGTATGCAACCGCGCCAAGTGGACGCGCCTCTCCGACTCCTGACAGGCCAGCGCGACGGCTCAAGCCCACGCGTCGTGCAACTGGCGCGCCGGGTGCTGCATGCGAGCCGCTGTGCCACTCGCTCCACCACCGCACCTCCTCGATTGCGGAACCGATGCCGCGATTCGAGGCGACCCAGCCCGCGACCCAGCAGCGCCAGCCTGGCGCAGCGGTCAAACGCGGTCAAAAATGGGCCGGCAGTAATGACGGTGGCAGGCGCGCGAGAGCAGCGGTCACGCCATCTGCCAAGCTCATGTCCCATCCGGAGGCAGCAAGAGAACCCCCTCTCACGGCGTGAAGACGACGCGCCCGTGACCCGTACCTCGAACGGCTCGCGCACGCGCAACGGCAACCTCGCCAACTACTCACCCCGGCGCATTAACTCCGCGGCTCGACGGACAGCGCTACGGGCGGGAGCGGCTGGCGACGTTTCGCCTTCGCCAAAACAACCACGCCGAAAAAGGTACGCCACGACGTTCAATTTCGAATCCTTTTTCCCTTTTCCTTCTTTCTCTATCTCTTGCAACAGGGACCGGGAAAGGGGGATACCCCCAAAGGGATCCTTCCCCGTGAAGGAACTAGGCTCCGAGCCTCCCTACTGATCAGGGGTTCGAAGGCTGGCCCCCCGAGGGGTTCAACAGCCGCCTCAGATCGCGTGGGCCCGACACCCACTACTGGTCAGGGGTTCGAAGGTCGGCCTCCCGAAAGGTCCCACGACCGCCTCAGGCTACTAGGGCTCCGCGCCCATTACTGATCAGGGGTTCGAAGGCTGGCCTGTCGAAGGGTTCACAGTCGCCTCAGACGCCGAGCGAGGGATGACCAGGGGTACGTTCGATACATAACCAAGGCTCGGGCTGCGCTCCCGAGGTACCCTAGGACATTTCCGAGACCAGCGGGAACGACTCTGTAACGGAATCCCATCGGAGGGAGGCAACGAGCCCTCGGACCCCGTCGCTAGGGGACCGGGTCCGGCAGATCACCCGCAGGTACTTTTGGGCGTGCCTCCGGGCCCCTAGCCGACCCCCAACGAACGGGGCACGGACGTCCACTCGGATTACCCGATTGCAGCTCACCGGAGACACCATGTTCGGTGCCCATCGAGGGTAACATGGCGCACTCCCCCCCTCCTCCTTGCGGAAAGGCGACGTAGGGGCGTATATAAAAAAGTCGAGTCTGTCCCTGATCGCCCTCTCGCTCCGTGCGGAGGCTCGGGGGCTGCTCTCGCAAACCCGGCTCCGGCCAAACCGTTGACAGCGTCAACATACCAGCCCGAGAACTTGGGCCCCGACAGTGCACCTGGGCTACGCCCTGCTCGCATGAGGGAACCGCCAGACCAGCCGAGGCATTACGCAAGGCATTAAGACCTCGAAGGAGTGAAACCACTCCTCCGAGGCCTCTGGGGCTACACCCGGCGGGTGCGCTCGCGCGCACCCACCGGAACAAAGTACCACCGAGAAAGGCTGGTCCCCTTGCAAAAAAGTGCGACGCAAGCCTCCAAGCGAGTGTTAACACTCTCTTCGAGGCTCGGGGGCTACTGTCGGGGACCATAATTAGGGGTACCCTCAAGACGCCTAATTCTCAGCTGGTAACCCCCATCAGCATAAAGCTGCAGAGGCCTGATGGGTTTGATTAAGTCAGGGATCAGTCCATACGAGCGACTTGATCACGCCACGCCCGAGCCTAGCCTCGGGCGAGGGCAGCCGACCCTAAGATGACTCCGTCTCGCCTGAGGTCTCCTCTTTCACGGCAGACGCATCACCGGCTCGCCCGAGGCCCCGCCTTCGATAAGAAGTAACCCTGACTAAATCACCGCGCCAACCGACCAAATCCCTGGGGCCTTCAACGCAAAAGGTAAGACTGACGGGTAGCCAGGCTTGGCCAAAAGCGCCAGAGGAAGCTCCGCCCGACCCAGGGCTCGGACTCGGGCTAAGGCCCCGGAAGACGGCGAACTCCGCTCCGCCCGACCCAGGGCTCGGACTCAGGCTAAGGCCCCGGAAGACGGCGAACTCCGCCTCGCCCGACCCAGGGCTCGGACTCGGGCTAAGGCCCCGGAAGACGGCGAACTCCGCTCCGCCCGACCCAGGGCTCGGACTCGGGCTAAGGCCCCGGAAGACGGCGAACTCCGCCTCGCCCGACCCAGGGCTCGGACTCGGGCTAAGGCCCCGGAAGACGACGACCTCCGCCTCGCCCGACCCAGGGCTCGGACTCCGCCTCGGCCTCTGCCGAACGACCTCCGCCTCGCCCGACCCAAGGGTTCGGGCTCAGCCTCTATCATGCAGGACGGACTCGACCTCGACTTCGGAGGAGTCTCCACGTCGCCCGACCTAGGACACAAGACCGCCACGTCAACAGGAAGCGTCATCATCACCCTGCCCTGAGCCGACTCGGGTCGCAGAGAACAAGACCGGCGTCCCATCTGGCCAACTCCGCCAGATAGGCAATGATGGCGCCTCACTAGGCCATGACGACGGCGACTCTCAGCTCCCTTACGAAAGCAGGGAGACGTCAGCAAGAGCACAGCTGTTCCAACAGCTGTCCCTCCGTCAAGCTCCACTGCTTCTCCAACAGCCACGACGCCACACCAACAGGGTGCCAAGATCTCTCCGGCTGCCACCTTGGCATGTACTTAGGGCGCTAGCTCTCCCTCGCTAGACACGTAGCACCTTGCTACACCCCCATTTTGTACACCTGGATCCTCTCCTTACGACTATAAAAGGAAGGACCAGGGCCTTCTTAGAAAAGGTTGGCCTCGCGGGGACGAAGGGCAGGGGCAGGCGCTCTCTCGGGGCCGCCCGCTCCCCTCACCTCGCGCGGACGCTTGTAACCCCCTACTGCAAGCGCACCCGACCTGGGCGCGGGACGAACACGAAGGCCGCGGGAATTCTCCGACTCCCTCACGACCCGGCTCCGGCCACCTCGCTCTCTCTCGCTCTCTCTCTCCCCCCTTCGCGCTCGCCCACGCGCTCGACCCATCTGGGCTGGGGCACGCGGCACACTCACTCGTCGGCTCGGGGACCCCCCGGTCTCGGAACGCCGACACCATGAATCCGTGATTTATGTTCCTTTTCTTCTCCGCGGTCTCGCTCTTCCTATTTCTCCTTTTTTCCGCGACCTCCTTGACTTCTATCGTCTTAATCTGACCCATCTGAATCCCAATTCCATTCTGCAAATTTCCATTTACGTTCATTTATGCGAAGCTTTTCTTGGCGTGCTGCCACATTTTGGATTGTGGAAGTACTTGTATCACTGTCGCCCTGGGATGGTCGGGGGGCAGCATCAACTGGTTGGGGGTGCTAGTCTGGAGATGCGCCGTGGAAGGAAGACTGAATATCTTGAAATCCCTCTCAAGGATAGTATCAAGGGATGGCGCTTGGAGTGGTTTATTGTTGAGAACCACGGAAGTTATCTCCCTCCTCGGTCGGGGAGACAGCCAGACGTCCGCACTCCGAGTTGGACCGAGTCCCCCACGGATCAGGAGGTGGCTGAGGCAGGGGCTTTGCTAGCTGAAGTTGGACTACTGAAAGAGAGCGGTCTGACTGCAGAGGCTGTGGTTGCTGATTTTGTCTTCAAGAATATTCAACCATTGAAGGACAGAGCATACCCGGCTTATCTATACCGAGGTCTAGCTGACTCAACTCTGGTTACCAACAGAAGAATTCCCGCTGTAGATTTGGTGAACCGTCTTGAGATGATTCTTAGAGGCAAGGTATCAAATGTTGGTGCCCAAGTGGCATATTCAGCCTGGAATCTGCCTCCTTCCAAGGCCTTCACTCTTTTTGTGTCAAATCCACCTGTCGCTGATGGCGGTTTGGGCCTTAGAGTGCGACCCTCTGTCGAAGAAGTTAGCGCTTTGGTTGCTTTGCTCAGGGAAATTCCTGATGATGAACGACAGGTCCACTTTGAGGTGCCTTTGGATCCTAGTGATGCAGAGATAAGCGCTATGCTTGATATGTTGGCTGAGGACTCTTCTGATGCTGCTCCTACTGGGACATTGGTGGTGACGCCTCCCCCAGAAGCTGGTACAACCTTGGATATTCAGAGACCTGTCAGTGTTCGCTCGAGACGCCCTTGCCGAGCCAATCAACTTGATCCTTCTGCTGATGAGCAGGAAAAGAAAAAGAGATGTCTTCGGCGAGCATCTAGTTTGGATCGGGATGTTGGTCCTTCGGTTCCTGCTGCTGAGGAAGTACCTGTGCCTGAATTTACTGACGCTGACCCCAATGGGTGTGATCCGTCTGTTGCTGACCCCAATGGGTGTGATCCGTCTGTTGCTGACCCCAATGGGGGTGTTGTCTGTGTTGCTGATGAAAACGATGGGGAGGAAGAAGATGAGGTCCCTTTGACTCAGAAGAACAGTCGGCAGTATGTCGCCAGTGGGGAAAGTAGTGGAGTTCCTTCTCCTGCTCTGTCTGCTCTCATTGGTCTACAAGAATTTTCCCTGGCGAACTTTGATCAGACTCTTGAAGATATGGTTCCGGAGGATCTGTTATCAGAGCCAGCGGATGATGGTGCGACAGAGATTTGTGCTGATGTGCTCGACGCCGGGTTGGGGTCGTCCCGGGCAGCGTCCCACGCCTCATCGACCTTAGAGCGCGGTCTTGAGGGTCAGGAAGCTGTCTTGGATCGTCCTGCTCCTATGGAAGTAACTGAAGGACCCTCAGCCTTGGAGGTGGCTACTGCAGAGAACTTGGTCCTCGAGGATGGTGTTGACGCTTACCCAGCCCCCGAGGGTACTGCCGGAGATGATCCGGCTCAGGTGGGTAGCGTAAACTATGGCCCAGCCCCCGAGGGTGTCCGAGCGGGGTCTCCTTCTTGTACTTCCATGGATGTTCATGCGGGATCTCCTCCACACTCCGGTTGCATGGTGGTAGCCCAAGCTTTGAGCCAGGGAATCGCTTTAGAGGCTAGCGTTCCCGCCGACCAAGTTTTGGGCTCTGTTGAGGGCGCTGAGTTGGTTCCTGCTGGTTCACTGCGAGCTGCTTCGGGTGGCGACCCTGTGCCGAGTCATCAATTGATCTCCCACGATTTGGGAGTCCCTTCGTTCTTCTCCAACCTCCAGGTACTGTGATATATTCTAGCCTGACTTTTACACCATACGGACTACTGTCATTACATTCATCTGTTCTTCATATCAGGCCTTAGTGGACGGCATGGCTAGTCAGCTGAGGTTGCAAGGTGCTTCCGTTCCAGAAGGAGCTTCGTCTCTGGCACGTTGGTATCCGGTGTTGCTTCAACATCGTGTTTCTGACTTGGAGGCGACAAATGCTGGTTAGCGCTCTTTTGCTTCTCTTCGTCTACCTTATCAAACTGCTTTACATTTTGACCCTTTTTGCTTGATTGTCTCTCGCCAGATATGGCTCGGCAAATTTCCGTTCTTGAAGAAAAACATTCTCAAAGCCAGGCCGAAATGGTCCGGCCGTGTTCTGATTTTGAGGAAAAGTATTCTCAAAGCCAGACTAAGCTGGCCCAGGTCTCTGCTGCTTTAAATGACGCTAAAACGCTGAATTCTACTCTTTGCGCTCAGCTTGATTCTGAAAAGGTGAATTATGAAACTGTGCCTTGTATTGCTGTGTTCTTATTGCTTGCTTGATGTTTGAAGGAGCTGATTCTTGTTTGTAGGAAGAAAAACGTGCCCTTGTTGCCTCTCGCGACAATCTTGACAGACTGTATCGTGATTCTAGCAACTCGTTGACCATCCTGGAGAGGAGTCATTGCTTCACTATGGAAGAGTTAGACAGCCATCGCTGTAAGCTGCAGGAATTCATGGATGACGTGATCCGTCTCCGGCAGTTGATATCGGCTAAGGATGCTGTTATCAAAGAACTCCGTGCTTCCAAGAAATCCATCGCCTAGGAGCTAGAGACCGCTCAGTTGGCTGCCAAAGTTGCTGAAGAAACTTCCATTACTCTGAGGGCCCAGCGTGACAGAGCCATGGATAAAGCCATTCGCGCGGGGCGAATTTTGATGAGGAGACCTGGCGTGGTTGTTCTTGATGATATAGGGGCTGACGTGAACGCTGCTCCTGATTCCTCGAGTCGCCCTTCTTCGTCGGTTGCTCCTGAGAAAGACATTGCAAAATAGAGAAATATTTGCGTGCTTTGAGCGCGCGGTTATCACGATCGGATATTTTGTTAGAAGACTTCAGTTCGGTATTTGAATGATATTGTTGCTCTCCTGTTGTTTTAGAATTCGGCAGTACGTAAATTTGCTAGAGTAAAATGCTATGTGATGATTTTGAAACTTGTCTATGGGATATAGAGGTCACCCCTATTTATGAGTAATCGTAAGCATGTGAGATCGCCTTAAGTCGCTGCTGACTTAAATCGATTGCTTCTGTCAATAGGGCATAGTGGTCATCCCAAGGTAAGTAAGTGTGAGCATGTTGCACCGTTTTAAGTCGTTGCCGACTTAAGTCGATTGCTCCGTTAGCAGGGCATAGTGGTCACCCCGAGTTAAGTAAGCGTGAGCATGTTGCACCATTTTAAGTCGTTGCCGACTTAAGCCGATTGCTCCGTAAGCAGGGCATAGTGGTCACCTCGAGTTAAGTAAGCGCGAGCATGTTGCACCGTTTTAAGTCGTTGCTGACTTAAGCCGATTGCTCCATTAGCAGGGTTTAGTGGTCACCCTGAGTTAAATAAGAATGCCAGTCAATCATGAACAAACTGAGTATTCTTGAAGCCTTTCTTTATTGATGACATATTTCCCACTTTACAAAGTACATTATCGTCCCGATAGCTTTTGAAATACGGCTAGGGGTAAAACTTCCTGAGGTGCTCTATATTCCAGGAGTTCCCAATTTCTGTGCCGTCCATTTGAGTGAGGTGATATGATCCCGGTCGAGTGACTTCTGCTACGATGAATGGTCCTTCCCATGAGGGCGACAACTTGTGTCGTCCCTCCCCCGTTAGAATTCGGCGGAGGACGAGATCTCCCACTGAAAAGGATCGTTGTCGCACGACTTTTTCGTGATAGCGTCTTAGAGTTTACTGGTATCGTGCTGATTGAATTACTGTGTTTAGCCGTTCTTCTTCGAGTACATCAATGTCCTGCATCCTAGTAGCTTCGGCTTCTGCTATGCTTTCGAAGATCAACCTCGGTGCCCCAAACTTGAGATCAGCGGGTAGCACCGCCTCTGACCCATAGACCATGAAGAAAGGGGTGTTTCCATGCAGAGCTCGGCTAGGTTGGGTTCTTAGGCTCCAAACAACGTAGGGCAAGAAATCGAAGAACTCTGAACTTGTGAAGTTGGATCCTAGGTCAGTTATGATGTTGTTCGGTATCCCGAACCTGAATATTATGTCTTGTATGAATTCCATGGCCTTGGCTGAGGTTAAAGAAGCAATGGGTTTGAACTCTATCCATTTAGTGAATTTGTTGATTGCTACTAGTACATGAGTATATCCTCCTTGAGCTTTCTTGAAGGGTCCAATCATATCCAGTCCCCAGCATGCGAAGGGCCAAGTTACTGGTATGGTCTGCAGTTGTTGTGCTGGTAGATGTTGTTGCTTTGACAAGTACTGGCAAGCTTCGCACCTCTGAACTAACTCGGCTGCGTCACTTTTTGCTGTTGGCCAATAGAATCCTGACCTAAAGACCTTCCCAACTAGCGTCTTGGATGCTGCGTGTATTCCACATTGCTCGGCGTGAACCTCCTCTAGAAGTCGCTTCCCGGTAGATGGGAGAATGCACTTAATGAGGACGCCTGATGCACCCCTTCTGTATAATGTTTCCCCAATAAGTGTGTAGTGAGCTGACTGTCTAGTGATGCGCTCGGCTGTATTTTTGTCATCTGGTTCCTCTTCATTCTTTATATACCTAATGATCGGCTTTCTCCAGTCATCAGAGTCTGATTCTGGTTGATTCACCATATTACACTCTTCTGCCTGATCCATTGAGATGCTCGGTTGTGGTATTTCTTGCACAAAGACTCCAGGTGGGACCTGAGTCCGACTGGACCCTAGCTTGGACAGTACATCGGCTGCCGTGTTCCGATCTCTTTCTACGTGATGAAATTCCAGACCTTCAAATTTATCTTCTAGTTTTCGGACGGCAATGCAGTACTTTCCCATTGAATCGCTTGAACAATCCCATTCTTTGTTTATTTGGCTTATGACCACCAATGAATCTCCGTACACCATTAGTCTCTTGATGCCTAGTGATATAGCAATGTTCAGTCCATGAATTAGGGCTTCATACTCGGCTGCGTTGTTGGAGGCTGGAAATAGCAACTGGAGGGCATATTTGAGGTGCTCGCCTCCAGGTGCGGTGAAGAGAATTCCCGCGCCTGCTCCCTGCAGCCTCAGCGAGCCATCAAAATACATCCGCCATACTTCTACAGTTTCAGGGTTGTCTGGTACTTGTTGTTCAGTCCATTCTGATACGAAGTCGACCAGCGCTTGAGTTTTGATGGCGGTGCGAGGTCGAAATTCGATGTCATGAGATCCCAGTTCACAAGCCCACTTGGCTATTCGGCCAATGGCTTCCTTGTTGTGAAGGATATCCCCTATCGGAAAACCAGTGACTACTATGACTTTGTGGTCATCAAAGTAGTGACGTAGCTTGCGGGCAGTTAGAAGTACTGCATATAATAGCTTCTGAACTTGAGGATACTTTTTCTTTGAGGGACCCAGAACTTCACTGATGAAATAAACAGGATGTTGCACTGGGTAGGCATGTCCTTCTTCAGCTCGCTCGACTACCAACGTGGTGCTTACCACGTGAGTCGTGCAAGAGATATACAGCAACAGATCTTCAGCGGGTTGAGTCGACGTGGCTCGCCGTGGCGGCTTCAGTACTGGCGGCGTTGTCAAGAATTTTTTTAGTGCCTCTAGGGCTTCCTGTGCTTCTGAAGTCCACTGAAACTTGTCCACTTTCTTGAGTAGCTTGTAAAATGGTAAACCTTTTTCTCCCAGCTTGGATATAAATCTGCTCAGAGCTGCCATGCATCCGGTGAGTCGCTGAACCTTCTTTTGTGATCGCGGTGCCTCCATTTTTATGATAGCTTCAATCTTATCCGGATTAGCTTCAATTCCCCTGGTGGCTGACAATAAATCCGAGTAGCTTTCCTGCTGGTACCCCAAATACACATTTTTCGGGATTAAGCTTCCATTGATATCGCCGCAGACTGTTGAAAACTGGTTGTAAGTCTTCGATGAAATTTTCCGAGTTCTCCGTTTTGATTACCACATCATCTACGTAGGCTTCCACACGCTTGCCCCAGTGATTGGCTAAGCATGTTTGAATGGCTCTCTGATAAGTCGCTCCAGCGTTTTTGAGGACGAACGACATGGAGGTATAACAGAAAGCACCGAATGGAGTGATGAACACTATCTTTTCCTCGTCTTCCTTTGCCAAACTAATCTGATGGAATCCGGAATAGCAGTCCAAGAAAGACAGCACAGAACATCCAGCGGTGGAGTCTACCACCTGATCTATCCTAGGGAGCCCGAAGGGATCCTTTGGACAATGTTTGTTGAGATCCGTATAGTCGACGCACACGCGCCAATCCACTCTATTCTTTTTGAGTACAAGAACAGGGTTGGCTAACCACTCGGGATGTAACACCTCTCTAATGAACCTAGCCGCGACCACACGGGCCAGCTCAGCGCGAATGGCCTCTCTCTTGTCGGGCGTGAAACGACGTAGTTTTTGCCGGATCGGCCTTGCCTGAGGATAGACCTTTAGTTTGTGCTCGGCCAGTTCTCTCGGGACTCCCGGCATATCCGCAGGTTGCCACACGAATACGTCTCGGTTATCTTGCAGAAACTGGACGAGCGCGCCTTCCTATTTATCGTTCAGGCTGGAGCTGATGATGGCAGTCTTGCGCTCATCAGCGAATCCAAGATTGATCCTTTTAGTTTCTTCAATCGGTCGCATAGAGGTCGTAGCTTGAGCTTCATTCGCCGGTGCGGCAAGGTCTTCCTCAGGCTTAGAGTTTGCCTGCGTTGAAGAAGTCGCCGATGGTTTGGTGGTGAGGGCCGCCTGGATGGCTACTCGGAAACACTCTGCGGCGCCTTGGAAGTCAGCGCGCACAGTTATGATTCCTTGCGGTCCCGACATCTTCAATATCATGTACGTGTAATGCGGAATGGCCATGAATTTTGCCAATCCCAGCCTCCCGATGATGGCGTTGTACCCACAGTCGAAGTTCGCCACTTCGAACCTCAGGAACTCGGTTCTGTAGTTCTCCGGAGTTCCGAAGGTGGCGGGCATGTAGATGTGGCCCAGCGGGTATTCCCCTTCAGTCGGCACGATGCCGAAGAAAGGAGTGTCTGACTCGTGGAGCTCTTTGAGGCGAACTCCCAAGCCTTGGAGTGTCCGAGGGAAGGTGACGTTGATGCTGCTCCCCCCGTCCACTAACACCTTCACCCTGCTCTCTCGGATCACCGGATCGACAAGGAGCGGTGTTGGGGACTTGTTCTCAAATGCTAAGAGTTAAGAACAAGGCAACATAAAAAATGTTAAGTGTTAAAGTCCTTCGTCCTTCGAAGCATTATGTCCCTTCGAGAAATAATGAGTTTCGGACGAAGGTCACATGAGACATACCTTCGTAAACATAACAAGTAACGACGAAGGATTCATATAGAGCATGAAATATAATATAAGCATCATCATAGAATCATTTCTATTTTATTAACATGGAAAAATAGAAATGATTTCAAATTACAAATGTACCTTCGGTCCTGAGAGAAGGTGAAAAATACAAGCGTGACGCAAAAGCAAAATGCCAAGTCAGCGTGAACAGTACGGGAGTACTGTTCATCTATTTATAGACGTGGGACGCAGCCCACGTAAAATTACATTCATGTCCATTACATTTGTCAATGACTTATGGAAATCTGTCAAGGCCCACGTAGTCTTTTCATCTTTAAGTCGGTTCTCCTCTCTGCTATCGCGACGAAGCTTCCCTACGCACAGTTTCGGTTGTGCACCATCCTTCGTGGAGCTTGATAATCAGCTCGTCCTTCGTCTGGTTTAGGCTTCGTCCTGACCATACTTCATGTTCATAATTCTGAGTCCGAAGATACCTGTTCATATAATCCACTTGGAAAACATTGTCAAATCATGTTTTTGAGGACCTTCGGAGGACGAAGGCCCCCAACAAGCGGGTATTTGCCTGGGTGGTCGAAGTTGAGCCATTGATCTGCCCGAGTGAAGGTGATCGGGTGCTCCGACCATCGGTATGGAGCGGGAGGACCGGTGGTCGCCATCAATATCTGGCGATTGTTGAGCTTTTGTTGTCTTCTGTTCTCCTGCGATCCGTGCTCGCCAAAGATGACATTGACCTCCCTGTCAACGCGCGGGAAGGCTCCTCCTCCTCCCTCCTCCTGCCGTTGGGGTTGTCGTGGTTCTTCTGGTCCTCCCTGCGGCGGAGGAGGAGGTAGAGGTTGGAAGGGTCGGCCGTGTCCGATGGAGTGCTTGAAATCCCTGCAATTCCGAAGAGTGTGGCACATGTCCTTGTGGTACGGGCACTGGGCGTCGAGGATGTCGTCCAGCGTGCGCTCGCCTCCGCGGGGTCCTCCCCGGGCGCAAGAGGCAGGTGGTCCAGCGGCGTGCACTTCTTTGCGCGGTCTCTTCTCCCAGCGTTTGTTGGGTTGCTGGTTCGCGTCGTGTCGTGGTGCTGCTGGTGTGGGCTTCGCTCCCCCGATGAGGTCTTGAGCTCGCTCGTCGGCGGTGATGTAGAGGTCGGCTTCCCGGAACAGCTGTTCGGAGGTAGTCGGCGCCTTTTGCAATACGGCTCGGACGAAGGCCGAGTCATTGGATCCTCTGTAGAAGTCCTCGATCACGGCCGCCTCCGTGACCTCAGGGATACGATTTCTCATGGTCTGGAACCTTTTGAGGTACGAACGGAGAGTTTCGTCCCCTAGGCGCTTGATGGATTTGAGGTCCCATGGTTGCGCTGGTTTGTCGGAGAGGGACTAAAAGTTGGCGGTGAAGCGTCGACTGAAGTCGCTCCAGTCGTCGATGCAGTGTCGGGGTAGATGTCGCAGCCATTGTAGTGCGTCTTGCCCGAGGACAATGGGTAAGTATGCAGTCATCACGTCCTCGGACGCTCCGGCGGCTCGAGCGGCGGTGGTGTAGACGGCCAGCCAACCTCCTGGATCCTGCTTAGGTTCATATTTGTCGACATTGGATACCTTGAAGTTAGGGGGCCACCGAATGGCCCTAAGGCGTGGAGTAAGGGCAGACACTCCACACGTGTCCTCCTGTCGTCGGGGATGATGTCTGTCCCGGGGAGGGGAGTAGTTGTTGTGGTTCCTCAACCGTCCCCGGGTAGTACCGCCAGTCGAGGCCGTCGTTGACTCGGTTCTGGTGGCCTGACTCCGAGCTGGGATGCCATGATCCCTATCGTACTCCTCCCGGCGGCGGATATCATTCTCATGTCGTCGTTCACGCGAAGCATTGATGGAGCTTCGCGTGTCTCGGCGACTGTTGATGGTGTGTCGCAGATCGTTCGGCGGATGAGCGAGGGGTAGAAGATGGTTGGCTGCTTGGGTGAACAATCGTCGATAGCCCTCGGCGTCGGGACTCCGAGGGAGTCCATCAGCTATCCGAGCTAGTACTCCTCCGACTTCACTCGGCGTGTTCATGGCTCGGGCGAAGTCGGGATTCAGGTTACGTCCGAAAAGTGGATTTTCCCGGCCTTGCCTCGCATCCTGCTCGGCTTGTTCCTGAACTCGTCGGCGATCGCGTCGTCTGGAGTTCCTTCGTTCTCTGAAGACGCGTTCCTCCGGAGTTTCTCCTATCTCTGAGACCTCGTCCCGCGAGACAGGCTACTCTGGATCCCGCTCTCCGGCTTGGTGATGTCGCCGGATGTTTCGGCGCCGATTTCTTCGTCGACGGGACTCCCGCTGAGGTGGTTCTTCTCCGGGCGCGGTCGGCTCGTCGTTGGAGACGAGGGGCGACTCCACTCTCCCGATGAAAAGAACATCGGGGTAGAATGGTGCGGCTGTCATGGCGATCTTCTTTCCGTTCTCCTTTGAGGGCGGAGGCACGGAAAGAACGACTTGCTTCCTCCCGGTCTCTTTCTTCCTTGCGATTCGTGTCCATTCTTTCGTCGGGGAAGTAGACAGTGGAGTTCTCCGGGTCAGCGGGCCCTCGGCCCCTGGCTTGCTGAAGGCGATCTTTTTTAGGAGCACTGGAGGTTGCATTTTTTCTTTCCCTACTCCGATATTCTTGGAGTTCGTTGGAGGAGACTTCTTTTTTGGTGGATCCGCAATGCGGTGTAGAGTCCCCTCTTCATCTGCTACGGATGAGATTGTTCCAAAGCAGAATATAGATCCAGGACGGAGGGTGATCTTGCGGTGGAAGGTGACGACCATTGAGCTAGCTTAGATCAACGACACACCCCCTACCTGGCGCGCCAGCTGTCGGTGTTTTGGGTCCGACCGCACACCCGGGGTTGCCCCTCAAGGTGTTTTAGGAGTAGGACGGTGTCGCCGACTGTAGCTAAATGGTTCGTGCCAGATGCACGAGGAACGATGGACAATGTTTACAGGTTCGGGCCGCTTTGAGATGCGTAACACCCTACGTCCTGGCGAGTATGCGTTATGTAATGGGTTACAAAGGAGTTCCCTAAAGCTAGAACGTAGAGAGCTGGGGTGGATGGCTGAGTAGTGGGATCGATCGTCTTGAAGGGGTGCCTCCTAGGCCTTATATATTCGACCGTGAGGCAATACAAGCGGATATGATAACAATGTGCACCTAAAAGATAGTGAACTGTTTGAGCCTATCTTCCTATGATTTTGCCGACTTATCCTTGCCTGGTTCCGTTGTACGGGGCTCCAGCGCGGGAAAGTCGGATCTTCTGTTGTGGTCACTTGCTCGACGTTTGTGGGGCCATCCGGGCTTGCACCAACCCGGCCTTATGTCGATCTGCTTTACTGATTGTTCCTCCCCAGGCCCATGAAGGAATGACCTTACGATCTATCGGGCCCTTGGGCTTTTCGTGAGGTCTTTTATCCTTCTAGTGGACCCAGGGGATATCTGTCCCCCACACACAGTTATACCTAAGGATTGACTAGATTTTGTTATCCATGTCCTTATTTACCTATTTGGGCCGGATTATTATTGTTTAGCTTATTGCTAGTGCTTAACACTAATCAATGAACATGATGAGATTTATCAATGATACGTTGTTTCCCTTCTTATTTATGATATACTTGTGGCATTTAAGGGGGCTCGAGCGGTTTCTCGAGTGCCTCTCCATAAGGACCTGTTCGTTGGATGACCACCCGGGAAAATAGTGCAACCATGAGGGTGGAGTGGGACGCCCTTAGCTGAATAATTAGAGGAACCGGGAGGTAGTTTGCTTCGCCGTCGTGCCGTTAATGGGGCTCGGTATATGCGGCTCGCTCTGCCAAGGTTGGTTTACCCCCTTGGGGAGGAGTGCGGTACATTTAGGAAACCTAACGGGCGGCTACAGCCCTGGGGAATCTTTGTAAAGGCTACATAGTGATACCCTGCTGGGTCACCTTGGTAGTGATCAATGGAGAGTCATGATCTCCGGGCAGAAAGGGAATCACGGCTTATGGGTAAAGTGCGCAACCTCTGCAGAGTGTTATGAAAACTGATATATCAGCCGTGCTCGCGGTTATGAGCGGCCAAGGGAGCTCCAATGATTAGTGATACTTGATCAGAGTTGTTCGGATTACAGGTGGTGATGAGAATGATGGTTTTGGTATTGACTATGGTAATGGTAAGTGGTATTCTTTCCGTTTGGAAAGGGTACGTTTGGGTTAATAACATGGGTTAATTCTAAAACTTGGCTTTCTCTACTAGTAATAATAATCTGACCAACTAAAAGCAATTGCTTGACTCACCCCCCACATAAAGCTAGTCCACTACAGCCAGACATGACACTTGCTAAGTATGTTGATGTGTACTCACCCTTGCTCTACACACCAACCCCCCTTCTCCAGGTTGTCCGCCTTGCAACCACTGCTCAGGAGAAGATGAAGCCGTGGAAGGAGACTTCCAGGAGTTCCAAGATTACGACGAGTTCTAGGCGTGGGTTAACGGCAACCCCCAGTCGGCTGCCTGTGAAGACCGCGTGTATCTATTTTTCTTTTCCGCACTTTGATTATTGTAAAGACTATGTGGATGTCTCAGACATATGATGTAATCGACTATTAGTACCCTTTTATGTTATTATTTGAGCACTGTGTGATGATGTCTAATTATGTAACTGCTGTGTACGTGAATTGCTGATCCTGGCACGTACATGGTTCTCATTCGGTTTGCCTTCTAAAACCGGGTGTGACATATGTGGTATCAAAGCCAGGCTAACTGTAGGACCGCTAACATAGAGTAGAATGGTCGTTCTAAGAATTATAGACCCCTATTCTCACCTTGACTTTGGTATCCCTTCAAAAGTTGGTCATATCGACCAAACCTATATTCTACTATATATTATACCTTGCTAAAAATCTTTTTGTTTATTCTAATTCCTCATTTTATTCATGGTTTATTACTTGCTGGTCATATTAGTTCTGTTCTCACTCTTATGCTTACAGTGTCTTTTATAGATGGCTCGTCCTAGACACACTGCACGGAAGTCTGTCATCCCCTTCTTACCCTCCCGTCTCGTAGAGCGTCCGCTTCGCCGTCCAGTGACCGGTCAATCTAGCCACTTGGAGAGGCTGCACCACCGCCTGCACGAGGAGCAGGAGCATCGACGACAGGAGTTGGAGCAACATGGCTCTTCTTTTTCGCTCCAGCAGGAGATAGAGTCTGTGAGGAGCTGCTTCACTATGCTTCCGCTGGAGGCGCCCCCTTGTAACACCCAAATTCTGAACTTGGGATTGGTAGAAGAAATCTGAGCAAAGTATCATAATGCTTTGGAAATTAGGAAATAAGAAAAATGATGAGAAAAGGATTTTTCTTTTAAAGGAAACCATTTATACATCCCATGAAATAAATAACAAGGAGAATAAAGCCTAAATTAGTAAAATTAAAATAGTATGGTTTATATTCACCTTTGGGTCTCAATTGATACATTTGAAAAATCTGAAAACTAAAATAGAAGTATAAATTTGAATTTGGAATAGAAAATAGAAAATAAAGGAGAAGGGAAGAACTAAGAAAAATACTACATAAAATAAAATAAAAATCAGAATAAACATCCTTCACACTTATTAAATTATACCTTTCAAACTGAGGACAAGTTATTCACAAAGTTTGAATTTAAAACTTGAACTTAAATTGGATTTGAAAATAGAGAAAAGAAAATAGAAAATAAAAAGAAAAAGAATAAAAGCCACATGGGCCGATCTCTACTCATTTCGGCCCACTTAAACAATCCAACCTGCGCGCAGCCCAAATTCCTCCCCGCGGCGCCGACAGGTGGGCCCGCCTCGTCAGCCTTACACCGCGCGGACGACGCCTGTTATCCCACTGCCTTGTGGGCCCTACTCGTCGGTCTCCACCGCGCTCGTTCCTCCCTCCCTCTCTCTGGTCCGCGGGGCCCGCACGTCAGGCCGTCTTCAACAACCTTGCCGAACGAGGCGGGCGGACCGCGCGGACGCCGCTGTGCTCGCCGTTCGGTTCCCTCCGCTCGGACTTCACCGTGGTGCATAAAAGCCGAAGCTCCGCGACCCCTTCCCTCCATCCGCCCGGTCGCCGTCTTTGCTCGTCACCAGAACCCCCGTGGCACACCGAGCACAGTGGGAGAAAATTGGGCGCCGCCACGGAACCCCGCCTTGGTTGCCGTTCGGGCCTCGGTGATCGACCCAGGAGGAAGCCCTGTGCACGTGGATGCTCGTCGCGGCTTCGCTTGGGTGGAATCGTGCTCCAGACCACGGGGATTCTTCGCCGTAGTTGGCGCTCCGCCGCGGGTCCGTCGTCCGCCGTGGACAGCTCGCCCGCGCGCCCGATCCTTGGTAATTTCACTTCCCCTGCGTTCGACGTACCTGTAATTGCATGAATCTCGTTTTGTATTTGAAGATAATGCCCTCCTGGACGGGATGGCCGAAATCCGGCCAACTCTCCGTCGTCTGGGCCGGCGGCGCCGCCGTGCTTGCAAGTCCTGTTGGGGCGAAGATCGTGGCCCGTTGGATGACCAAGCGACGGCTGGATTAGATTATAGGGTACCGCTTCGTGGGAACCAAATCTGGTGCGTTGATCTCTGATCGAACGGTTTGGAGTGGATCTCGGTGTTTTAAATCTGAGCGGTCGATCCCAGATCCAGTGGATAGCATTGCGTACCGCTTCGAGATCACGCGATCTAATCCAGACCCTAGATTTGGGATCGGACGGCCCAGATACAACGATACCCCTTCGGCTTGCACGTTTTGCGTAAGAGCCCCTCGGGTTTCAGTGAATCAACCCGCCGTCCCTGGGCGCTGTTCTCTGTGTCTTGGAAACACTTACACCGAGACCCCTGTAGTTTTCAGTATTTGAGGCCCAGTCCAGAGATCATGAAAATCAAATAAATAAATTCAGAAATAGATTTTTAATATAAAAACAATTTCTAGAACTTATTTAATCCATAGAAAATTCATTTTTAGTCCAAATCACTCCATTCCAGTTTCTAAAATTTTGTAATAATGTTCTCTATCATATTGTGCCTCTGTTTTGGCATGAAAGGCTCATTCAAATTTATCTAATACTTAATCTTGTATTAAATACATAAAAGCTACAGAAATTCATAACTTGAAATATATAACTCCAAATTTAGTGATTCCAGTTCCTATGGGTTCATTTTAATATGTAGATTTTTACTGTGTATTTTATTTACATGTTTGGTGTAATGTTAATTTTGCCTACATATGTTTGTCTGTATTGCTACGTTTAGTGTGAGGTCACGAGTCACCTGAAGATCATCCTGGTACCTGGAATCTCAAGTCCCAGGCAAGTTGTGCCCTTGATCACTTCTTTTTACCCAGCCATGTTCTGATTAATCATAATGATCTGCATAGGTTAATTTTGATGGGACCCAATAGGTTACCCTAGTTTGTCTATCTTTATACCTTGTTTGCCACTGAACTTTTTGGGTAGTACTTGCTAGTGCTTATTGTGGTTTTGGGTATGAAGGTACATTATACATGATCACACTTTTATTATATGTTTATTATTACTGTTCATGATAAGATCATTATGTTAATTGGAACATGGAGCGACCACCCGGGAAAACAGTGCTACCACAAGGGAGGAATGGGACCCCTTGGCTGATTAATTAGGAAAGCTAGTGGAAGACTACCTTACCCGAAAGGGGCAAGGGCAGTAGGGGAGTGGTCAGTGTAGGGAGGCCCTCGGGAGGATTTTGCTGCGATGGCGGTCCTGCAAGGGATTCCTGCATTGGAGCTTCCTATAAACTGTAGCGGGTTTTCTGAAGCTAGTGGAACTTTGTAAAGGCCTCGTAGTGTTACCCTGCCTCGCCTCCTCGGTAGAGGTGTATGGGAAGTCGCGATCCCTTGGCAGATGGGTAACATGACTTGTGGGTAAAGATGCGCAACCTCTGCAGAGTGTAAAACTGGTATACTAGCCGTGCTCACGATCATGAGCGGCTCGGACCCTCACATGATTAATTTATGGAACTAAATTCAATATGTCATATGCATTGCATCGCAGGTGAAGTTGTTACTTTTGTTCTACTAATTAATTGGGTTGGTATTTACTTATACTTAGTAACTGCTAATAAAATTTTGACCAACTTTAAAAGCAATGCTCAGCTCTAACCATCTTCTTTGGTAAGCCTTACACTTCACGTGAGCTCCCACCTTCGGCTAGTTCATGCACATTATTCCCCACAACTTGTTGAGCGATGAACGTATGTGAGCTCACTCTTGCTGTCTCACACCCCCCCCACAGGTCAAGAACAGGTACCGCAGGATGAGGCGCTTGGAGGATGCTGCGATGTGTTCGTGAGTGGTCTAGGCCGTCGTCTCCCAGTCAACTTTGGGTTGCTGGACCGTTGTCTCCTTATAATGTAATTATTTATTTTGTACAGAATTCCTGTTATGTAGTAAAGATATGACATTCGATCCTGTGCCATGATTCATCATATGTGTGAGACTTGGTCCCAGCACACCTGGTGATTATGTTCGCGCCCGGGTTTTGGACCCCTAAAATCTGGGTGTGACACCCCTGCACCACCACTGAGCGCCCCAGCCGCTGGAGTAGGTGCTAGAGGAGACCTAGACGACGGAGGTGGCAACGACAGCTTGAGCTTCAGCACCGACCTTTCTGCTGACCAAGAGTTGGAAGGATGGGTTGCTCGACCCATCACTCACGACGCTGCTCGCGGGTGTCACTTCCACGACGCGCTCGACACCCTGCTACGTCGGGCACTTGACCAGCGTACTTGGTCCATTGAGTATCGCTGTGTGGTCTTCCAGCACAGTCGCAGGTTTTACCCGGATCGTTGGGAGGCGACCTGCTTGGTGCGTCGTCCGGAGAACAGCCTCTAGGGTGCGGAGATCTTCTCAGAGCACTATTCCATCTCTGAGCGGGACTCAGCTGAGGCAGCCATGGAAGATGTCGCATGGCGTGCGCTTTCGCACTACTGCTTAGTGCTCGGCGGGGTAGCTGATGGTCTCAACCTGAAGTACTACCCCCGACGTCCATCTGGTAGCACAGGAGGCGTGATTGTCTCACCTGTTGGTGAGGACAATCCTAGGTTGAGCAGCACAGTCAACCTAGCTGCCGTGCTAAACACGGAGCTAGACCATGCACTAGACGAATTGAGTAGGGCTCATGCTGAGATCGCCCAGCTGTGGGATGAGCGCGTGGAGCATCGTCACCTGGAGCCCCGCTCCCGTCGGGACTCAGCACCCATACCGCTCACCTCGGTGTGGACACCAGTCTTATGGCAACCCCAACTGCAAGACCAGGATAAATTTAGAACCATAGATTATCAGCGTCAGATCTTGTGATTAATACGAAAATATATACATAGAAGCTATAGTCTTAGCGTTAGTCTCGCTTTTAGTTAGTCTTAGTTAGACAGGGTAGTTTGCTTATCCTGTGCATTTATGTTTGTCATGATGAACTATGTTGGATTCGGATCTTTGTAATGACTGTCGCCAGAGTGTGGGTATCCCCTGCATTTTGGTTTACCTGTTATATGTTAATGAAGTTAGTTATCTAGTTGGGAAGCCTTTCATTCCACTTTCCTCTTTATCTAAGAAGCTGTGTTGGTCTGTGTTGGAAATCAGTGAAGATGTTCAACTATGCAGTGTTGTTGAAGGATTCTATACTCTTTTCTTATGCTGCAAGTTGCAAGATCAGTTCTGATATGTGTGGTTGCATTCTGCAGATGTCAGAAAACAGGCACAGAGGAGGAAGGTGTGCTCAGCAGGAGCATGCAGCACCACAGGATGAGGCATCCCAGCAACAGCAGCTGCCACCCCCGCCCCCGATGACCATCGAGCAGATGTTCCTCATGCAAACTCAGACAGTTCAAGCCATCGGTCAGACTCTAGCCGCCATTTAGCAGCAGCAGCAGCCACCACCTCAGCCTCAGATACCTCAGATGCCCAGAGACAAGCGTGCTAAATTCATGAGAGGTCATCCCCTAATGTTCGCTCATTCTTCTGACCCCATGGATGCTGAAGACTGGCTGCGCACAGTGGAGCGGGAGTTACATACCGCTCAGTGTGATGACAGGGAGAAAGTTCTGTATGGCCCCCGTCTGTTGAGAGGAGCAGCTCAGTCTTGGTGGGAGTCCTATCTCGCCACCCATGCCAACCCCGACACCATCACCTGGGAAGAATTCAGAGATAGCTTCTGTCAGTACCATGTTCCTGCAGGTCTAATGACAGTGAAGAAGGAGGAGTTTCTAGCACTCAAGCAAGGGTCAATGTCTGTTAGTGAGTACCGGGACAGGTTTCTGCAGCTGTCTCACTATGCTCCTGAAGATGTCAACACCGATGCCAAGCGACAGTATCGTTTCTTGAGAGGCTTAGTCGACCCTCTGCAGTATCAGCTGATGAATCATACCTTCCCCACATTCCA
This sequence comes from Zea luxurians, assembly GCA_029449295.1. Lineage (NCBI taxonomy): Eukaryota > Viridiplantae > Streptophyta > Magnoliopsida > Poales > Poaceae > Zea > Zea luxurians. Next base: position 71,805,871 of record JAOPSE010000013.1, on the reverse strand, counting down.
GCACCTGATTGACAGAGCAATCATGACAGAGAGGAAGCGTAAAGAGATGGAGGATCGTAAGCGTAAGATCAGTGGACCCCAGCCTGGAAGTAGCAATCGCCCTCGTTTCTCGGGCAATCCACCTCAGTAGTTCAGGCAGAACCAGCGTCCACCTCAGCATCAGCAGTTTCAAAGGTAGTATCCTTAGCACCAGCAGCAGAATTGCCAGAACAATCAGTCAGGAGGAGGTCAGTTCCAGAGGCAGAATCAGCAGGCACCTAGTCTTCCTGCCCCAGCGAACCAGCAGAACAGTCAAGCAGCACCAGTTTAGGGTGGAAGCAGAGCATGTTTCCACTGTGGAGAGCAAGGCCATTGGGTGATGCAATGTCTGAAGAAGGCAGCCCAGCAGCAGTCAGGCCTAGTGCCCCAGCAAAGCAGAATGTGTCTCAGCCTGGAGCAGGCAACCGCTCTCAGCCACGCTATAACCATGGGAGACTGAACCACTTGGAGGCTGAAGCAGTTCAGGAGACCCCCGACATGATAGTAGGTATGTTTCTAGTCGACTCCCATATTGCAGAAGTGTTATTTGATACTGGAGCAACACATTCATTTATTACTGCATCATGGGTAGAAGCACATAATCTCCTAGTAACTACCATGTCAACCCCCATTCAAATTGACTCAGCCGGTGGTAGAATTTGAGCTGATAGCATTTGCTTGAATGTAAGTGTGGAAATAAGGGGGATAGCGTTTCCCGCTAACCTCATAGTAATGGGTACTCAGGGAATAGATGTCATCCTAATGATGAATTGGCTAGATAAGTATCAGACAGTTGTCAGTTGTGATAAGAGGACAATCAAGTTGATGTCCCCACTAGGAGAGGAAGTGGTGACCGAGTTAGTCCTGCCTGAGCCAAATAAAGGAAGTTGTTATCAGATGGTTGTTGATAGCAGTGAAGCAGATCCACTTGAGATTATCAAAGTTATGTCCGAGTTCCCAGATGTGTTTCCAAAGGACCTACCAGGTATGCCACCAGAGCGGAAAGTTGAGTTTGCCATAGAGCTTCTTCCTGGCACCGCCCCCATCTTTAAGAGAGCTTACAGAGTATCTGGACCAGAGTTGGTTGAGCTTAAGAAGCAGATTGATGAGCTATTAGAGAAAGGTTACATCCGGCTAAGCACCTCGCCTTGGGCCGCCCCTGTCCTATTTGTGGAGAAGAAAGATGGCACCAGAAGGATGTGTATCGACTATCGAGCCCTGAATGAGGTCACAATCAAGAACAAGTACCCCTTGCCCAAAATAGAAGATCTGTTCGACCTGTTGAGAGGAGCCAGTGTGTTTTCAAAGATAGATCTGAGGTCAGGTTATCACCAGCTCAGGATTCGACCTTAAGACATTCCGAAGACGGCATTCATTACCAAGTATGGGTTGTACGAGTTCACTGTGATGTCTTTTGGCCTAACAAATGCGCCAGCCTTCTTCATGAATCTGATGAACAGTGTATTCATGGATTATCTTGACAAGTTTGTGGTGGTATTTATTGATGATATTATGATATATTCTCAAAACAAAGCAGAGCATGCAGATCATTTGAGGATGGTATTGCAAAGATTGCGAGAGCACCAACTATATGCAAAGTTGAGCAAGTGTGAATTCTGGATTGATGAAGTCCTGTTTTTGGGTCACATAATCAACAAAGAAGGATTGGCTGTGGATCCGAAGAAAGTGGTATACATTCTGAACTGGAAAGCTCCAACATATGCTCGAGGAATCAAGAGCTTCATTGGAATGGCTGGATATTATCGGCGATTCATTGAAGGGTTTTCGAAGATTGCGAAACAAATGACAGCTTTGCTAGGCAACAAAGTTGAGTTCAAGTGGACCCAGAAATGCCAAGAAGCCTTTGAAGCGCTGAAAGAGAAGTTGACTATAGCAAGAGGGAAGCGCTGCAAGAGGGAAGAGTTGTGGCCTACTCATCCCGATAGCTGAAGGTTCATGAGCAGAATTATCCAATCCATGACCTAGAGTTGGCAGCAGTGGTTCACGCACTTAAGACATGGAGGCACTATCTGTATGGGCAGAAATGTGATGTTTACACAGACCACAAGAATCTGAAGTACATATTCACTCAGTTGGAGCTGAATATGAGGCAACAAAGATGGTTAGAGTTGATCAAGGACTATGAATTGGAGATTCATTACCATCTAGGTAAAGTGAACGTAGTAGCAGATGCTTTGAGCAGGAAGAGTCAGGTCAATCTGATTGTTGCTCATCTAATGCCTTATGAGTTGGCCAAAGAGTTTGACAGGTTGAGCCTTGGATTTCTGAATAATATGCGAGGGTAACAGTTGAGTTAGAGCCCACCCTGGAGCGGGAAATCAAAGAAGCATAGAAGGATAATGAGAAGATCAATGAAATCCGGCGACTAATTCTAGAAGGCAGAGGTAAAGATTTTCGGGAAGATGCAGAAGGTGTGATATGGTTCAAAGATCGCTTGTGTGTTCCTAATGTCCAATCCATTCGGGAATTGATCCTCAAGGAAGCTCATGAGACAGCTTATTCGATACACCCTGGAAGTGAGAAGATGTATCAAGATCTCAAGAAGAAATTCTGGTGGTATGGAATGAAGAGGGAAATTGCAGAGCATGTGGCTATGTGCACTAGTAGAGATCTTATCATCGATGACGTTCGTATTGCGTCACGGCATGTGTATATATCGTCACAGATAAAGATTTGTGACGAATTTGTGACGAGTTCGATTTGGTCATAGGGGTCGCGTCACATTTGTTGTGTTGTGACGGACTACCCATTTTCGTCATCGATGTGTATACATTCTGTGACGAAATACGCGTTGTCATGGAAGTGAATTCATTCTATGACGATCAGTTGTGGTCATAGAGGAAGGCACTTTTCTGTCATAATTCGTCGTCTGCCCGAGCAACCTAACGGCGTTGTTAACGTCGTTTGGTTTCTGTGACGGTACGGTATCGTCATAGATAGAGCTGTGGTTTGGTCATTAACAGCCGTTTGGAAGGTCCTGATGCGTATGACGTCAGCGCTGACGTGGCTAGTGACGTGGCAGCTGACGTCAGCGCTGACGTCAACGCTGACGTGGCTAGTACAGTGGCAGCTGACGTGGCATATGTTTTATTATATGCCACCAGTTTGGTCACAGATGTGCAGAGAATAATTTTATTGGAAATTGCAAAAGATACTAGAACAGAGGAATTAGCACACAATTCCATATTCCGTAGATGAATACAACTAGTATTCCAGTGCGCATACAAACTAAGTGGACAACACTAAACTCAGTTCACAGCATCACCACTTGACTTCACATTTCAGTTGAGTTTGCACAAACATAATAGCATATAATAAAAAGTTGACACCCACGAGCAACTAGAGTTTTTGGGTACCCTCATGTCAAACAACAGGCCAAAAACAGTAGCTCTGACTAGCAGCCCTCATGTCGAAGAAGAGTTACCATGCAAGGACAAGAGCTTCTTGATGAGCACATTGGTCTCCTCCATCTCCTTGCTGTTCTTCTCTGTTATCTTGTTGTACTCCTCCAACTCCCTTTGTGTCCTCGCCTGCTGTTCCTCAGCTTCTTCACATTTCTTCCTGAGCTGGTCGAGTTCACCTTGAACAGCAGCCGTCGCTTCAGCTGCAAGTTGTTCTCGAAGCTCACTATGATTTGATGATGATGCCTTGGAGGTTGCCGATGTTTTGATGCCGATGCTTTTGAGGAATTGGTGTGAGCTGCTCTGGGACAGCACCTTCGACAGAAGGTGCACACTGGATGCTGGCATCTCACCTTCAGCAACAGGTTCAGCCCTCAAAGCCTCCATATGAGACTGAAATATCATGGACAGAAACAATTACATGTTAATGCTAATGAGCAACAGCAAGATGCCAATTGTTAGTTATTGCAATAATTTGAGGCATGTAGAGATGACAAATTATAGCAGATTTGTCGCTGACAATAATGTGAAAACAGTGACTTTCATTTCTAGTGCACGGGTCCTACAAGGCATTAACAAAGACTATGAAAAATAGACTATGAAAGACTCTAAAAGCTATACATTTGATGGCAAATTATAGCAGATTATAGCAGTTACAAATTATAGCAGATTTGATTAAAAGCTATACATTTGATGGCAAATTAAAAGCTATACATTTGAAAGACTCTAAAAATAGACTATGAAAAATAATGTGAAAACAGTTACAAATTATAGCAGATTTGCTTAACAAAGACTCTAAAACCTATACATTTGATGGCAAATTATAGCAGATTATAGCAGTTACAAATTATAGCAGATTTGCTTAAAAGCTATACATTTGATGGCAAATTAAAAGCTATACATTTGAAAGACTCTATAAATAGACTATGAAAAATAATGTGAAAACAGTTACAAATTATAGCAGATTTGCTTAACAAAGACTCTAAAAGCTATACATTTCTAGTGCACGGGTCCTACAAAAAATAGACTATGATATTTACTTTCATTTCAGAAATTTGATGGCAGACAAATGGCAGACAAAATAGACTATGATCTGAACTCCCCTAGGATGGGACAGGCGATCTCACTCATCGATCTCACTCCCCTTCGTTCCATCGACCCACAGCCAGCCTCCCTCATATGATCTCATAAAAATTACACTAAATAAAGCAAACAAATGAACTTACAAGTGCTTCTCTTGCCGATTCACTCAGGCCACGTTTGGAGCTGGTATGACAGGTCTTGAAGGCGTCCACCGCATCTAGTTCTTCAGTCTGATCTAAGCTTGGTTCTTCTCGGTTTCTCTTCTGCTTCTGTTTCGTGGATAAACAATCACAGCGAAGTTTGCTCAGATCAAATGCAATAGAAGTTGAGTGCAAAAGTGCAGGTAGTAGTACAAGGTAATGGTTACTTACATATGCATGTAAGTGTGCCACATAGCAGCGAGAACCCGTAGCCTGATGAAACTTGACTTGACTGCGGTTCTGCTTGTTCTTTTCACTTATTTCCTACAAGAGAATGAACATGTCAGATTAGATCATAGGTTCAATATGCGAAGATCCTTTGCAAACTTATAGTGAAAGAACAATATATGACAAGATACCCATACCATGTTCTTTGGATCAGACCACTTTGCAACTAATGCCCTCCACTGTTCATCAGTCATGTAAGATACAGGAGAAGTTGTGCTAATCTCATTTGCAGGTACACCATTGAAGTATTTCTGCTTGAGCCGATAACGCTGGTTTTTTACCGCAGAGCGTAGAATATCGGTGCAAGCTTCCTTTGTTGCCTTGTCCTCAGTGTTAACGGACAAGCGCCCCTATGCATATGACAATTCCATAGTTAGTCAATTCAGGTTAAGCAGTATACAAGTGAACCATAGAATCAGTAATGCACTTACATTTAGCTGTGACACAAAGCTGTTGTAGTATTTCTGGTCGTCCTTGTAATCTTTCCAACGAGTTAGGATAGGCATGGTTTCCCGAATAATGATGCCAGCCTCTGATGCAAACTTGGCAGCTTGAACAGGTTCATGTGGCCTTTTTTTGCCTTCCTCAACAGCTATGGGCAGTCTCCTTTGCATAACTTTAGTCATCCTGTCCAGTTGTTTTCCCTTGGTTGCTGCCCTAGGTCTCCTTGGTGCTCGCTGTGTAGGAGCTACAAAATATAATTTGCTTTTATTGAATAATGAAATTGTTTTGTTTCATGCAAATCAGCAAAAGAGATGCCATATTTGACTGAAAAAACTAGAACTTGCCTTCCGTTTCTTCATCTCTAGCTACATTGCCTTGAGCATCACCTGTACTGTCATGAGCAGCAGATGCCATGTCTTCCTCTTCAGCTCTGCTGAAATGATCAGCAAGTCCAGGTGTAGTACGACTGTTGCCTTCAACATCACCTGTACTGTCATGAGCAGCAGATGCCATGGCTTCCTCTGCAGCTCTGCTGAAATGATCAGCAAGTCCAGGTGTAGTAGGGCTGTTTGGTATGTGATCATTTCCATTTGTTGGTTCCTGTACATTGTGGCCATCTGTCTCTGTAGAGTGAAGCCTTTTTGAAGATTGCTCCTCTGGTTGTGCACCTGCCCTCACTCTCTTGCTGAACCTAATGCCTGGAGCCATGTTGGGGTCTATCTTCTCCTTTGAAGCAAGGGTTGTGTTTCTACCTCTTCTAGGATACTATCCACAAAAATAGTCATGTGCATTTAAAAGCAAGACCATATATTAATTAAGAGGTATGAAATAAAGAAGATGAATCTAAAAGCATGAGCATATATTAAACACCAGATTAAAAACATTGAAATGCAATGCAACTATTTGGCATCCACTACTTTGAAGATAGAAGGAGCACCTTCATTGCCAGGGTTTTGGCTGCTCATAAGATTCAGTGTCATCATCAGTATCTCCTTGATCATCATCGTCAAGGAGATAGAAAGAGACATATGAATCCGAATCTGAACTATTATTTATCTTGTTTGCTGCATTTTTCCCCTTTGTTGATGCAGATGGTGATACAGAATTATTTAGAACAGAAGTATATTTGTTCAGACCCAAATCTTGCATCTTCTTTATATTCTCCTCCACTTGTTTATCCTGTCTTCTCTCATAAGCAGTTCGCTCATGTTGAACTACTTGCAAGATAGATAAGAACAAGCATACTGTGCGTATTAGACAATGTAAAGGATTTTACTAAAAGCTAAGAGGTACTACTATTTGCAGGGAAGGATTTGACTAAAAGCAAATAGATAAGATGTGTAGATTCAGTCATAATGAAGCTTAGTTATGATTGTGCAATTTCATAATTGTGGTTGCACTATAACTGTAGTTTTTCCCTTGTTTGGTTGTGGAAATCTTTATGCAGGATTAAACAATGTTCAAAGTACTAGCTAGTACATTGATTAGGCGATGTAGATTTACACAAGCTGATGAACAAAAAAAGTGGAGATATTCTCATCTCTTTCTACTAGCAAGGTTCAAGAAAGCACTAAGCGCTGAGCGAGCGGTATGGTGGTGAAAAAGCTTAAGCGTGATTAATCGTGCTTAAGCATTTTTGTTAAAAAGAGAAAAAAATACATGATATTGGGCCACCCTGCAGCAGCCCTTAACCCCCACCTCCTCTCTTCATGAGTCTGCAGCCCACTAGGCCCACCTGCCAGGAGGCTCAACGCAAAACCCCTCTCCCGTGATGACCTAGTACTCTGCTGCCTCCTTCCATGCCCCGCGCCGCCGCCCTGTGCTCTCCGCCTCCCTCTCCCAAAGCCTATACTCCTCCGTGTCGTACGCTCTCCGGCTCCCTCTCCCGAAGCCTCTCCTCCCTCGTGCGATCTTCACCTCTACCGCGAAGCCGCTCTGCCTCTCTCTCACCAATCTGCTGCCTGCAGCCATTGTAGGTCCGTCCGCTCTCTCTCTCTCTCGTCGATCCGTCGATTTGCTGCCTGCTGGATTGACCCCGGAGGTGTTCCTCCTCTTCCTCTCCCTCCTCTTCTCCCTTAAACATGCCGGATGGGCACGATTAAGCAAGGCCAGCGCTTAATTGCCCGCTTAGTAGGTAAGCGATGCGTTGACCCTTTGCTCAGCGCTTAACCGTGCCTAATCGCACGCCTAATCGTGCTTTCTTGAACCTTGTCTACCAGTACTAGAAACATAAGTTCTCTACTAAAACATGGATGTGACTGCATATAACACAATGTAAGGAACCAAACACAACTGTATCAGTGCATAATGATTACATAAATCAATTTACAATATCTCTGATAACAACAAATGAATAATTAAACTAAATCTAGCGATGGTTAGGGTTTAGGGGTTGGACCTTTCTGACTTCTGTGCCTCCTTTTGTTCACCATCAAGGTCGTCTGCGATGACCCAAATCCAGCGATGTTAGGGTTTAGGGGTTGGCGAGAGCAATGTGGATGGGGCGTGTTAGGTGGAAGGGGCGAGAGAAATGCGGATGGCAATGAGATAGAGCGGGATGCGGCGAGTGAAGTCGGCGACGACGCAGCTCATCGACGCGATGAGAGGTAAGGGGGCGGCGGTGAGGTACCTGGTCGAGGGGGCAGGTCGTCGACGGCGGATGTGTCCCAGCGGCGGCGGTGAGGTACCTGGTCGAGGGGGCAGGTCGTCGACAGCCGTCGTGTCCCGGCGGCGGCGATTAGGTTTGGAGAAAATAGTGGGGGAGAAAGAAGAGGAGTGGGGGAGAAATAAGAGGAGTGCGGGAGATAGAGGATGAGAGTGGAGTCTGTTTTAGTGACGACGGCGAAACATGGCTAATGCGTTTAAGTATACTAGCGTTGGGTATATATTGAAAATATGTGCATAGCTCAATGGTTTGACCTGCTAACTATAAGACCGAGCTCGTAGGTTCAAGCGCCTGCAAGGAGACATTTTTTGTGTTTTGCCTACCATTTTTATATTAATTCTTTGTTTTTTATTTATCTCTATGTTTTTTTTGCAATTATCTATTCATGGACACATTAGTTTGGTTTATGATCATGTTATAATATTTTGAAATATTTTTGACATAGTGGTACCATACATCTCTCACTTGCAATAGCATCTCTCATTTAGTAATTAGCCTTATATGAGAGTTGTATGCCTTTCTTAGGATGTGTGTCACCACTTTGTCCGAATGAGTTGAAACTATTTTGTCAACACTGTACACCAAAATGAATGGTCCATGCAAGTTTTTAGATTTGTCTAGCTAGGTTATGGTATTGTAACAAATATCTTTACGAAATGCATCAATTAAGTACAGTAATTGGTAAACTAGGTCTGAAAAATGCATAACTGCACACAACATCATAGGTTGGTACAATAAACATGCCATTAAAGTTTAAAATGATTTGGAGAAAGTGGTAGTATAGATCCATCACAAGCATGAACATCTCTCACTTAGTAATTAGCCTTATATGAGGGATGTATGTATTTTTGTAGGATGTATGTCACCACTTTGTCAGAATAAATTGCATTTTTTTGTCAACATTGTACACCAAAATGAAGTGTACATGCAAGTTTTTAGATTTTTCTAGCTAGGTTATGGTATTGTGACAAATATCTTTACGAAATGCATCAAATAATTACAGTAATTAGTAAACTAGGTCTGAAAAATGCATAAATGCACACAACATCATAGGTTGGTTCAATAAACATCCCATTAAAGTTTAAAATGATTTGGAGAAAGTGGTAGTATAGATCCATCACAAGCATGAACATATCTCACTCAATAATTAGGCTCTATGTGAGAGATGTATGCATTTTTGTAGGATGTATGTCATCACTTTGTCAGAATAAATTGATTTTTTTTGTCAACATTGTACACCAAAATGAAGTGTACATGCAAGTTTCTAGATTTTTCTAGCTACCTAAGGTTTTTTAGCACTTATTCTTTAGTAAAATAACAAATACTTACATTAATAGTTAAACTAGTTCTAAAAATTGCACCGACACACAACATCATGGTACACCTCCATCAACACCCCAAAAAAAGGTTGAAATGATTTGGAGAAACTAGTGCTATACATGTAAATAAATAAAAGAAAAATACAAAAATAATTGAAAAATGTCAACAAAACCAAAAAAAACCTACCTATCCCAAGCTCGAACACAAGACGCCATGGTTCACAATAGCAAGGAGTTACCATTGGACTAGTCATATTTGTTCATTAGTAATAGAGCGCAGTTATATTTAATCATCAACTGTTCTCTGTCCAGGATGTAACCGAGCGCCCAGTTCAGAGTTCTGAATGCCCAGTTCATATTCTGCATTTTCAGATGCTAAACTGCCCAGTTCAGATATCTGCATTTTTATGTTCTGCCCAGTTCAGAGTTCTGCCCAGTTCATGTCGAAATCTGAGAGCTTTTCAGACATCACTAGTCCTCACAAGAAATCTTTGGCTGGGTGTTCTGAGAACTCTGCCCAGCCAAAGTTCAGAGTTCTGCCCAGTCCATGTTGAAATCATGGTACACCTCCATCAACACCCCAAAAATCAGATTTTCAGACATCTAAAGATGCAGTGCATTTTTCAGATTTTCAGACATCTAAACATGCTTAGATCACATGAAACCCAGTTTCTGCATTTTCAGTTTTCAGACATCTAAACTTCAAGTTCTGCATTTTCAGTTTTCTGTTTTCATTTCTAGCAGATGGTCAGTTCATTTTTCAGATTTTCAGATGGTCATTTTTCAGATTTTCAGATGGTCAGTTTTGACAATAAACCCAGCTTAGATTAAAACCCTGCTTAAATTTTGACAATAAATTAAAATTTGCTTAGATCACATGAACTGAAAATTGTTTCCCATAAACCCAGCTTAGATCACATGATCTGAAAATTTTCAGATGTTCAGTTCTGAAAATACAGAAAATACAGAATACACATTCAGTTCACCACAAATTCAGTTCACCCCAAATTCAGTATTGCAGACACACATTCAGTTCTGAAAATACAGAAAATACATTGTATCATCTAAACATGAACTGAATTTCAGACACACATTCAGTATGCTGTATTAATCTGAACTGAACAGTTCATAAATCAACTATCAATACTAGAAATCCTCATCTTCATCTTCTATGGACAAGTCATCATTGTAGTCGTCGCCACCATCATTAAAATATTGAAACATTGTATCATCTTCCTCCTCATCCTCACTATCTTCAAGAATAATAGCAGCTTCCTTCTTTTTTCTTATTAGTTCCTCTAAATTGCCTTCAATTAGACTGGCTTCTCCACCTTCAACATTGTGCAGAACCTGATTATCATCACCTTCTTGCACTATATGCTCTGTATCAGAACAATAATCATCCTGATGCACATCATTACTGCCCTCATATTTTTCAGCCACATCATAAAATATTCCTATGTTCAAATTTCTGCACAACTCGGAAATCTTTACATTGTGGAGTTGTGTCTTGCAGGTAAAATATCTTTTTCACTTGGTCTGCCAAGATAAAAGGATCGGACTTGTACCAAAATGACTGCACATTGATGGATTTGAAATGGCTGTCATCTCGAATGCCCACAGTCTTTCCTACTTGGTTGTACCAATCGCATCGAAATACAACCACCGACCGACGAACTTGATAATTCGAGTTATATTGTAACTCAATTACCTCTTTAAGGACACCATAAAAATCTATGTTCTCCCCATTATGTTCACCTTCAGTCATTACACCACTATTTTGTGTCTGCATGAACTTCTCACGATCCACTGTGCTAAACCGCACTCCATTAATCTTGCAAGCTGTACTAGTCTTAACTCGCCGAGCTAGGCCACATGACAGTGCCCATAGTCCTTCGCTAACCAATTCTGGATTCTCATTACGCTTCTTCTCAACCTGTTGCAACAAAATTACTCAGCTGAGCAATTACATATGCATACCAAAAACTTTAGTAAACCTATAACATAAAAGTTTAGTTACTTACATGGGACATAAACCACTTTGCAAATCCTTGTTGAACCATTCGATCAACATCATTTGGACGTGCACCTTGCTGCGATAGCTCCTCCCTGTACAGACTGCATGGCATGCTTTATTCATAAGCATATTTTCAAATTTAATAAACATAACATAAATTATGTAGCACATACCAAACTAACTTACTGTCGGGGACCATAATTAGGGGTACCCTCAAGGCTCCTAATTCTCAGCTGGTCACCCCCATCAGCATAAAGCTGCAAAGGCCTGATGGGTGCGATTAAGTCAGGGATCGGTCCATACGAGGGACTCGATCACGCCTCACCCGAGCCTAGCCTCGGATAAGGGCAGCCGACCCCGGAGGATCTCCGTCTCGCTCGAGGCCCCCCTCCAACGGCGAATGTGTTCCCGGCTCGCCCGAGGCCCTGTCTTCGCTAAGAAGCAACCCTGACCAAATCGCCGCACCGACCGACCAAGTCGCAGGAGCATTTAATGCAAAGGTGGCCTGACACCTTTATCCTGACGCGCGCCCCCCAGCCGGCAGAGCCGAAGTGACCGCCGTCACTTCGCCGCTCCACTGACCGGCCTGACAGAAGGACAGCGCCGCCTGCGCCACTCCGACTGTGGTGCCACTTGACAGAGTGAGACTGACAGGCAGTCAGGCCCTGCCGAAGGCACCATAGGAAGCTCCGCTCCGCCTGACCCAGGGCTCGGACTAGGGCTAAGTCCCGGAAGACGGCGAACTCCGCTCCGCCCGACCCAGGGCTCGGACTCGGGCTAAGTCCCAGAAGACGGCGAACTCCACCCGACCCAGGGCTCGGACTCGGGCTAAGTCCCGGAAGACGGCGAACTCCGCCCGACCCAGGGCTCGAACTCGGGCTAAGTCCCAGAAGACGACGATCTCCGCCTCGCCCGACCCAGGGCTCGGACTTGGGCTCGACCCTAGAAGACGACGAACTCCGCTTCGCCCGACCCCAGGGCTCGGACTCCGCCCCGGCATCAGCCGGCGATCTCCGCCTCGCCCGAACCTGGGGCTCGGACCCGACCTCGGCCACGGAAGACAGACTCGACCTCGGCTTCGGAGGAGCTTCCACATCGCCGAACCTAGGGCGCAGACCAGCCACGTCAACAGGAGGTGCCATCATCACCCTACCCCGAGCTGACTCGGGCCGCAGGGAACAAGACCGGCGTCCCATCTGGCTCGCTCCGCCAGATAGGCAATGATGGCGCCCTGCATACTCTGTGACGACGGCGGCTCTCAGCCCCCTTACGGAAGCAAGAGGACGTCAGCAAGGATTCAACCGCTCCGACAGCTGTCCCTCCGCCAGGCTCTATCGCTCCTCCGACGGCCACGACATCACACCAGCTGGGTGCCAAAATCTCTCCGGCTACCACAACGGCATGTACTTAGGGCGCTAGCTCTCCTCCGCTAGACACGTAGCACTCTGCTACACCCCCCATTGTACACCTGGATCCTCTCCTTGCGCCTATAAAAGGAAGGACCAGGGCCCTCTTAGAGAAGGTTGGCCGCGCGGGGACGAGGACGAGACAGGCGCTCGCTGGAGGCCGCTCGCTCTCTCTCCCGCGTGGACGCTTGTAACCCCCTACTGCAAGCGCACCCGACCTGGGCGCGAGACGAACACGAAGGCCGCGGGATTCCCACCTCTCTCACGCCGGTCTCCGGCCACCTCGCTCTCCCCCCTTCGCGCTCGACCCATCTGGGCTGGGGCACGCGGCGACATTCACTCGTCGGCTCAGGGACCCCCCGGTCTCGGAACGCCGACACTTACGTCAAATATTCCTGTACTTCATCAGCATTATGTAGCACATACCAAACTAACTTATTCATGATAGCATCATCAATGTACTCAGTCTTAGTAGCTCCAACAAGAGTAGCACCATGCTTAAAAACAGACATGTCATTAGGCAATGGAATCTCTGTACCACTATCATCATCCTGGTTAAATCTAGTGTCAACATCCTTCATGTACCTAGAACAAAATGTTAAGGTATCACTTGCCATATATGCCTCAGCAATCGATCCTTCCGGCCTAGCCCTGTCCCTTACAAAATTTTTCAAAGTGCCTAGTCGCCTTTCTATTGGGTACATCCATCCATACTGAACAGGTCCTCTAAGCATTGCCTCATCGGGAAGATGGACACTCAAGTGCACCATGACATCAAAGAAGGCAGGTGGAAAGATTTTCTCAAGCTTGCATAGGATCAATGGAATATCTCCTTTTAGTCGTTGCACAACATCTATCCGTAGATTTCTACTGCATAGTTCCCTGAAGAAGGTCCCCAGCTCTGCAATTGCTTCATATACATCCTTCCTCACCAGTCCTCTAAGGCCAGCGGCTATGATTCTCTGTAGGAGTATGTGGCAAGAATGTGTTTTCAGTTTTCCAACCACCTTTGAACCATCTTCACTTATGTATCTTGCTAGGTTATCCGCAAATCCATCAGGAAACTTGATACCTTTGAGGAACTTGCAAAACTCGACTTTCTGATCCTTCCCCAACACATATGGAGCAGGTGGAGCCCTGCAGGCCGAGTTGCCATCTTGTTGCAAGTGCAGTTCAGGTCTTATGCCCATATCATACAAATCTAGCCTTGCATTATGTGTGTCCTTGGACTTGCCTGGTATACTAAGTAGTGTGCAAAGAATATTTTCACATACATTTTTCTCTATGTGCATCACATCGAGATTATGTGGAAGCATCAAATCTTTCCAATATGGCAATTGCCACAACCCAGATTTTCGGTTATAAATCTTTGGACCGTCACTACTACGCTTCCTTTTATTTCCAGTAATGTCAGCCTGCTTCCCTGGCCTGACATCTTTCACCTTCTCTAGCTCTTGTAGGACCTCATCCACAGTGAACCTGCCAGGCACAACTTTGTTTTCACGCTTACCATTGAAATCCAAGCTATTCCGCCATGAATGTGTCCTTTTAAGGTAACGACGATGTCCAATGTAGCATAACTTGTTCCTTATTGCCATAGACAACAGATTCTTGTCGTAATAAATACATGCATAATACCCTTTTGTTGTTCGCCCAGATAACGTGGCCAGCGCTGGATAATCATGTATACACCATAGTACAGCAGCACGAAGGTCGAACTTCCTACCAGTACATGCATCATAGGTCTTGACACCCTTCCATAGCTTCAGCAGTTCTTCAATTAGGGGCTCAAGGAACAAATCAAAATCCATTCCTGGACATCTTGGACCTGGGATGAGTAAAGACATAAAGCAGTTTGTTGGATTCACGCATTCCCATGGTGGGAGATTAAGCGGTGTCACAAGCACTGGCCACATACTGTACTGGGTACTCATGTTGCCAAATGGATTGAATCCATCGGTAGCTAAGGCTAGCCTCAGGTTCCTCGGATCATTTGCAAAACCTGGGTACTTTCGGTCAAAGTCCTTCCACGCTTCCCCATCAGCTGGATGGCTCATCACATTGGCGACTGGCTTCCTCACTTTCTTGTGCCATTGTGTTTCCTCTGAAGTTTGTTTTGAAGCAAAAATTCTTTTCAACCTTGGCAACAGTGGAAAATGCCTCAAAACCTTATGTGGAACCCGCTTCGAACCAGTTTCATCTTTCCATCTAGACTCCCTGCATACTGGGCACTCATTCAATTTAGCATTAACATTCCGAAACAACACACAATTGTTCTTGCACACATGGATGTTTTCGTATCCAAGGCCCAATTCTTTAAGATATTTTATGGCCTCATTATATGATTTTGGCAACTCACTGTTAGGGTATCCATCGGACATCAGCTTCATCATTGCTGAAAATGCTGTATTGCTGATTCGATAACGAGACTTCATATACAACATCCTCACAATAAAAGAAAATTTTGAATGGCTAGAACCCGGACTAAGTGCCTTCTTTGAATCTCCAAGAACTCCTGCAAATCTTGGCTCTTCTCCATCAGCCTCTGCCACTGCAAACAGTTCACCGATCATCTCAGGTACTCCATGATCATCATCGTAAACATCATTGTCCACATCCATATGTATCCCAAAGTCATTATCATATCCTTTGACATCCTCCTCTATACCCTCAACTTCTGTATCTGCTGACTCCCCATGATGAATCCACCTCGTGTATGTAGCTGACATTCCATAAATGTGTATATGAGTTTCTACTTCACTCTGAGGTCGCAGCCTTTGATTAAGACAATTCACGCACGGACAACGAATGTCTGTGTCTTCTGGGTATCTTTCAATAACAAAATTCATGAACTCTTCAACTCCTTTCACATATGCAGGTGTGAATTGTTTCCCATAAACCCATCTTCTATCCATCTATTTTGACAATAAATTAAAACTTGCATTAACTCCATAACTATGATTACATTGAACAAAATTGAAAACCACATCAAACACATGCATATATGAAATAAAATTCAAACGCACATGGAACCTTATTGTCAAAAACACAACACATCAAACCTTGTCTTTTCTCCCCGCCGTGCCGCTGTTCTGTCCACGCCCGCCGTAGCTCTGAGCATGACGTCGCTGCTTTGTCGCGCCCGAAGCTTCTCTGCCTCGCTGTTTGCAGACGACGCCGTTCTTCCAACACAGTTGGATCAATGGATCAGGCGACAAGATCGCTCGTTCGCTGCAACGCTACCCAGTTGCCGATCAAGCAGACAACGACAGACGCCGGCGTTGTTGTGTGCCGTAACCTGACGGCCGATCGCAGAAGCACAGATCGCAGAAGGAAAAATCAGAACAGGCGAACAGCCATGCAGATCGCAGAATGGAGGCTAGGAAAACCTGTTAACATAAAGACAGATGTGAACACCTATTAATAGACGGATACTTTCTTTATATACAAGAACAAGTGAGTAGTCTAGTGGTAACAACGATTTGAAGAAATGCGCAGGTCCCTGGTTCGAAGCTCCGCGGGCGCAACTTTTTTTTGCCAAATAACTAACTGCCGCTTCCAGTTCTGGGCCGGGGCCGCGTCGCCAGGCGGGGGCTGTCTCCCAAAAAATTGCGGCCCATGTAGGCCAAGGATCCCACGCCGTCAAGTGGTGTGTACACATGGGCCGTTTTTTACTAAAACTCATCTGTGACCAATTTATTTCATCATTACGTCAGCCGATCAAGCCAAATTAGCGATGACGATATCAAATCTAATCTGTGACGAACTTGTTGCGTCCAAACTTTGTGTCTATGACGTTCCTTTCATTTTCGTCTTTAATATTCAAGTCTAATCTTCGTCCCTTGTAATTGTTGACGAAGATGTAAATTTGGTCATAGAAATGTATCAATCTGTGACTGAAGTCACCAGCGTCACTAGAAAATCGTCACTGATGATCACATTCTTACTAGTGGTGTGATAGTTATCGAAGGATCAAGGCAGAGCATCAAAGACCAGTTGGATTGTTGCAACCGTTGCAGATCCCTCAGTGGAAATGAGATGAAATTGGTATGGATTTCATAGTCGGATTGCCTCGCACTCGAGCCGGCTACGATTCCATTTGGGTAGTGGTGGACCGCTTAACCAAGTCAGCCCACTTCATACCTGTCGAGACCAACTACAGCAGTGCAGTATTGGCAGAGTTGTACATGTCTCAGATCATTTGTCTTCATGGTGTGCCAAAGAAGATAGTGTCAGACAGAGGAACGCAGTTCACCTCTCATTTCTGGCAGCAGTTGCATGAAGCCTTGGGCACGCATCTGAATTTCAATTCAGCCTATCACCTGTAGACAGATGGTCAGACCGAAAGAACTAATCAAATCCTTGAAGACATGTTAAGAGCTTGCGCGTTGCAAGATCAGTACAGATGGGATAAGAGGTTGCCTTATGCAGAGTTCTCCTATAACAATAGTTACCAGGCCAGCTTGAAGATGTCACCATTTCAGGCGCTTTATCGGAGAAGTTGTAGAACTCCATTGCAATGGGATCAGCCTGGAGAAAAACAAGTGTTTGGGCCAGACGTTTTGCTTGAAGCTGAAGAGAACATCAAGATGGTTCGGGAGAACCTGAGGATAGCGCAATCAAGGCAGCGGAGTTATGCAGACACAAGAAGGAGAGAGCTAAGTTTCGAAGTCGGTGACTTTGTCTATTTGAAGGTTTCGCCTATCATAGGAGTCAGAAGATTCGGAGTCAAAGGCAAGCTAGCACCCTGCTATGTTGGTCCGTATCAGATTATCGCAAGGCGTGGAGAAGTAGCCTATCAGCTCAGTTTGCCAGAAGGGTTGTCCGCAGTGCATGATGTCTTTCATGTGTCTCAGTTGAAGAAGTGTCTGCGTGTGCCAGAAGAGCAGTTGCCAGTGGAAGGTCTGGAGGTCCAGGAGGACTTGACCTACATAGAGAAGCCAGCGTAGATTCTTGAGACTGCAGACAGAGTCACCCGGAGGAAGACTATCAGAATGTGCAAAGTCAGATGGAGTCACCACTCTGAAGAAGAAGCAACTTGGGAGCGTGAAGATGATCTAATGGCTAAGTACCCTGAACTCTTTGCTGGCCAACCTTGAATCTTGAGGGCGAGATTCTTTTAAGGGGGATAGGTTTGTAACGCCCTGAATTTGGGGGTAGATTTTTTCTTCTTTTTACTCACCAAATTCAGGCGTTACTCTCTTTCCTTTTCTCGTTTCGCTCCTTCCCAATTTCAAAGCAATATAGAGACGGGTGTCCGTGTCATGTGTAAACAAAACCTAAGTGTCATGGGTGTTGCATCATGCTGAAGCATATTTATTTGTCTGATGTCGTGGTTAGTCGCATGTTCGTCTCGTCCCGTTTTGGATATTGGTTCGCGATCGGATTCCGATTGGTGGTTGTGCGTGTCATGGGTTTTGACTCGCGGGGTGATCCAGCCCGGCCCAGCCCGGCCCGATCCGGCCCAGTCCGGCCTGCGCGCCCCTGGCACCCCTGCCCCCATGCGCGCGCCCCCTCCCCCTGGTCTCTTTCTCTCATTTGATTTTCTCCCGTGCAGTAACCTCCCTCTCCCACCTCTCTCTCTCCCCGTGGTGCCCTAGGGTTTGGAGACGGTGATCGCCAGAGTTTGGATCCCCGAGGTGAGCTTTCCCTCTCCCTCTCCCTTTCTCTCTCCCCCTCCCCCTACCTTTCTTCCTCCCCTGGCCGCGCGCCCTCCCCCTGCCCGTGTGCCCTCCCCTGCCCGCGCGCCCTCCCCGCCACAACCCCCTCCCCGGTGAGCCCCCTCCCCGCCATGGCCCTCTCCCCGGTGAGCCCCCTCCCCGCCTCGCCCCCTCCCCGACAAGCCCCCTCCCCGGTGGCCCTCCCCGGTGAGCCCGCCCTGTCGCGCCCCTCCCCCCGTGCGAGCCCCTCCCCGCCGTGGCCCCTCCCCGGCGCCCCTCCCCGGCGAGCCCCGCCCCGCGCGAGCCCCTTTCCGGCGCCCCTCCCCGGCGAGCCCCGCCCCGTTGAGCCCCTCCCTAGCGAGCTCCCTCCCCGGCCCTCCCGGCGAGCCCCCCCACGCCCTGGTCGCGCCTCGGCTGCGCACCCTCGGCTGTGCCCCTGCCCGTGCCCTCGCGCGCCCCTGCCCTGCCCGAGCCCGTGCCCCGGCAGCCTTGCGCGCCGCGCGCCTGCACGGTTTGTGTGCCCTCGGCACGCGCAGCGTGCTCTCGCACGTGCGACCGTAGTCGTGCTGCGTTCAACTCTCATCTTAATCCATTTTAATTTTAGTTTAGTCGATGTGCTGCGTCGCGCGCTTCGTCGTGCGACGGTTCATTCTAAATTCGTCTTTATTAATGTGTTGTGTCGCACGCTTCGTCGCGCGACGATTCATTTTGAATTTATATTTATTAAGGTGTTGTGTCGCGCGCTTCGTCGCGCGATGATTCGTTTTAAATGCAGTTTTGTTGACGTAAGCCATAGTGCGTTTCGTTGCGCAACGCTTAACGTTTATCTATAATTAATGCAAGAATCTCGTTGCACGCTCTGTCGCGCGGCGAGTCGTTTATTTCTTAATTTAATTTAAATGCTGCGTCGCGCGTCTCGCGTGCGACCACTTCATTTAATTCACCTTTATTGGATTATAATTATTAAATGTGGAACATGACCTTACTTTATGCTAAACGCAATGGCCAAAGTAATATTCTTCTGTTTAAACGAGTAGTTTTATCTATAATTGGGTAACATGATCGCTTCTCGACCGTAGACTCGACCGCCAGTTCCTCTTTTTGCTTAACCGTAATTGCGAGCCCCGTGTTGAACGTCTATTTGATTATTGTATTCTATTATGGTGTACTGTTCTTTTGTATTAAATGTGTGGAATGTATGTTTGAACTCGTATAGAGAATGATCTGGTTGAGGAGCCCGAAGAACTCGCAGGAGAAGCCCCTGAGCAGCAGCTGGTTGGTGGAGGCAAGTGTCCCTTGACCCATCTTTGTCCTATTCATTCTATAATTCACTTCCCGCATTTACACAGTTATACCTAAGGATTGACTAGCTTTTGTTATCCATGTCCTTGTTTACCTATTTGGATCGGATTATTATTGTTTAGCTTATTGCTAGTGCTTAACACTAATCAATGAACATGATGAGATTTATCAATGATACGCTGTTTCCCTTCTTATTTATGATATACTTGTGGCATTTAAGGGGGCTCGAGCGGTTTCTCGAGTGCCTCTCCGTAAGGACCTGTTCGTTGGATGACCGCCTGGGAAAACAGTGCAACCATGAGGGTGGAGTGGGACGCCCTTAGCTAAATAATTAGAGGAACCGGGAGGTAGTTCGCTTCATCGTCGTGCCGTTAATGGGGCTCGGTGTATGCGGCTCGCTCTGCCAAGGTTGGTTTACCCCCTTGGGGAGGAGTGCGGTACATTTAGGAAACCTAACGGGCGGCTACAGCCCTAGGGAATCTTTGTAAAGGCTACGTAGTGATACCCTGCTAGGTCACCTTGGTAGTGATCAATGGAAAGTCATGATCTCCGGGCAGAAAGGGAATCACGGCTTATGGGTAAAGTGCGCAATCTCTGCAGAGTGTTATGAAAATTGATATATCAGCCATGCTCGCGGTTATGAGCGGCCAAGGGAGCTCCAGTGATTAGTGATACTTGATCATAGATGTTCGGATTATAGGTGGTGATGAGAATGATGGTTTTGGTATTGACTATGGTAATGGTAAGTGGTATTCTTTCTGTTTGGAAAGAGTACGTTTGGGTTAATAACGTGGGTTAATTCTAAAACTTGGCTTTCTCTACTAGTAATAATAATCTGACCAACTAAAAGCAACTGCTTGACTCACCCCCCACATAAAGCTACTCCACTACAGCCAGACAAGACACTTGTTGAGTATGTTGATGTGTACTCACCCTTGCTCTACACACCAACCCCCCTTCCCCAGGTTGTCCGCGTTGCAACCACTGTTCAGGAGAAGATGAAGCCATGGAAGGAGACTTCCAGGAGTTCCAAGATTACGACGAGTTCTAGGCGTGGGTTAGCGGCAACCCCCAGTCGGCTACCTGTGAAGGCCGCGTGTATCTACGTTTCTTTTCCGCACTTTGATTATTGTAAAGACTATGTGGATGTCTCAGACAATGATGTAATCGACTATTAGTACCCTTTTATGTTATTATTTGAGCACTGTGTGATGATGTCCAGTTATGTAACTGTTGTGTATGTGAATTGCTGATCCTGGCACGTACATGGTTCGCATTCGGTTTGTCTTCTACAACCGGGTGTGACAATAACACACAAATGCACAGAATCAGAGTTAAACACCAATTGAATGGATATACCACAGGAATATCAACCTACCACTATTCACCATTAAGATACCAATTTAAAGCAATTTAAGGCATCAGAACCACATGAATATCTATTACAGGATAAACACAGTAGATACCAATTGATTCATATCAACGGAAGCACTAATGTTGCATTATCACCATATAATACAATAAGAAGCATATGATAAGTATTATCAACAACCTAATACATTTTTCTTTAAGATCAAAGGAACTCAAGGAAACCCCTAAAATTAATCTTCACCCTCTTCACACTTAAGATAAGCTTTAATGCACAAATTCTCCCCCTTTGACATCAAACACCAAAACCATATTCAAGCAAGAACATAGGATGATGTCAAGGGACAGCAGGATATTAAGCAGGTACAACACACTAACATTACTCCCCCTTACACATTAAACATATGCAACACAAGCATTGGAGGAAAATTAAGATACAAATACGCAAAAGGTCAATACTTTCTTTTGTACCTTTACCATGTTGTGATGTACTTTCCATCTAAGTAGGCGGAGTTCCTTTTACAATTAAATTGAGATTTCCATCTTGAAAGTTTAATCTCTAGGGAGCTCCTTCACACTTGTGCCTGATCCTTTATCTTGACCTTTTCTTGTTGCTAAGACACCAAACTTAGAACAAGTTATAGTATTATGGCACAAGATGAAGCTTCTATTCTAGTGATTTCCAAAAGATATCAATTGAAGCACACTACCGAGGCAACCAATTGAAAAATCATTACTGTCATAGCTCCATGATATTAAAGCATCTAGGATCACCAACTATTATAGAGCACGAGCAATCTTTAAATATGCAATTAATCACAACTTTAGATACCAATTACTTGACTTGTGGAGGTACCCAAGTCCTGATTGCTCCATTTCTTGCTCAACTTCCCTTTTCCACCTTGAGACTATATAGGATCACTCAAGAAACAGTTAGTCTCAAAAGACACAAGTTATGTGTGCTCCCCCTAAAGTTGTGCATCAAGTATTTGAATGACTTGAACCTTGCACATTCTAGCGTCCTCAAGACTATAGGGGATCACAACATACCTTGGTCTAGGCATAATATATCAATTGCATCACAAAAAGATACCAATTGAAAAGATGTCATAATACAACTTATGACTAGTGGAAACAATGCATGCCTCAAGATATATAACATTTTAAAAGCAACCTAGGCACGCTTCACACATGATGATCATTGCAACACATATGCGAATTGAAAAATGACAAGATCATGCATATAAAGCACAATATCTAAGCACACCATGATTAAGAAGAATTTTCTTAGGTACACCAAGGGAAACAACATTTTAAAGCATAAGGCACCTAAGCCAAGATGCTACCAATTGAAAGGCAAGAACGTAGCTATGATCACAATCAACGGAACATCAAGATATTCGAAGAAATTGCATAGTTCCATTCTCCATACCTTTGCCTTTTACCTGAATGCCATGAGAGCATCTGTTGTCACCAATTGAGGGCTCCTTTTGCTCATGCACCTCATTGCTCAAGAGGGTGCATTAGAGGCACAACACAGATTTCTTGTTTTGGTATACACACAGTACCAAGATAAAGTAATCATATGAATATGGACTAAACAAAAATTATCATGCTTGCACATAGGTTAATCATTAAAAACCACATAGCATGACTTACAAAAGGATACAAGTTTATCCACATACACAAGGGGAGTTAATCATGGTGGATATATCAAATGAAAAGCTACCCATTGAATGATTCAAGAGATATAACTTAAGATACACGGGTACCGTCCTTTGGAGAGCAAGTTGCACATTCTCATCAAAGTACTTTGCTTGATTCACCAATAATGATTAAGGACCTTGACAACTTATTTAACTTGAGATGAACATGGGATTAGTATTGCACAATAATTCAACCTTGGGTCAATAAATAGACAATAAAAATTGACAACTTAAGCATAGAGTTTGAATTAACCATCTTAAGCTCTCCCATGGTCTCTAGTCCATCTCGAAGCACCTGCATGGTCTAGTTGGCACAGTTTGGTACCCATCTCAGGATGGGTCCATAATGATCATCCAAAAGAGCCTTTGGTACCCAAATAGCAATTGTGCTAGTTCTAGGTGATCTCATTACTGATCTAGCACAAGTGTATGGTTTGCGTCTCCTAAGCGAATAAGATTGAGATAAATTTACTTGCTTAGGAACCTTACTCTTTTTACATACCTTGGATAGATGACCATGCTCACCCCACATGTAGCAGAAGCATCGCTTAACCTGACATGACGCTTGTTGTTTGTCTTCTTTCTTAGTGAGGGTTATCCTGGAGACTGCATGTGTTTGATTCTTCATGAGCGGACAGGAAGTGATCATATGGTCCTTGTCATTGCATCCGAAGCATCTCCTCATCCCTTCATCCTTGTCGTTGTATGGACAAGACGCAATGAGGTGGCCTAACTCATTGCACTTGAAGCACCTCCTTTTTCCTCTTCTCTTTTTGCTCTTGGAGATCATAGAGAGATGATCAGTGCACACAACATGACTAATTGAATTTTTACCTTTTTCCTTGTTCATGTTGATTTCTTCATTTGTTGCTTTAGGAACATCCTTCTTATGGAGTTTAACACTTGTTGCGGTTTCTCCCGTCTCAAGCTTCTTCACCATGCATCTGTGGATATCTTGAGGAGGTTGAGCAATGCGTCTTCTCCTTAGTTGCTTTGCTTTCTTATTCCTTTCTTTATTGATGAGCAACTTTTCTTTTGATCCTGCAGCTTGATGCTCATTCAAAGATTGACTTTCTTTTGAGCAACAAGGGTTAGCACATGATGATATATTATCTAAAGGCACATGTGTGCAAGAATGAGGTTCACATGAATTTAAGTTCGCAATTACAACCTCATGAGCAACATCAAGCATGATATGGTCATCAACTAATTCATTATGGGAATAAGATAGCATATCATAATTTTCCCTTAGAGCAAGTTTTTCTAAATTTATCATTTCTACTTGACTCTTAAGCATAGAATTCTCAGTTTTAAGTTGAGCAACATCAGATAATACATCATGATTATTTCTTTGCTCAAATAAAATAGATTCATACCGTTGGACCAAACTATCATGAGAGCACTTTAGCTCCTCATGATCTTTGGTCATCTTCTCCAGGCTGTCGTTGGTTTCGATGAGAGTCTCCTCTAGCCTGAGAAGCGTCTCGCCTTGTTCCTTGTTCCTTCTCAACAGCTTAACCAAGAGCACTTTGTCTTCCTTGTTGAGATGGGTGTAGAACTGGCGAATCTCCTCTCCTTCCACATCATCGGTCTCATTTTCCCTGTCATTATTATCAGTGGAATCAAAACAGGAAAATGTACCTTGTGGTGATGAAGACTCATCCTCGCTATCATCCTCATATTCCTCCTCATCATCGCTTTCATCTCCACTCTCATTGTTAGCAACAAGACATGTATAACTAGTGGGAGATGAACCTGTCGGTGAGATGGATCCATCGCTTGGTGTCCATCGTTCTTGTTCTTCTCCCTTGGACAAGTTAGTACCACCAGCAATAGAGGGAGCAGAAGCAGTGCATATGGACTTAAAAAATTTCAACTTAATTTTAGTCCATAGATCATGAGCATCAACAAATAAATCACTATTACTACTCATGATGGCAAAATAGGCACTTCTAGAAAGAGAGTCAACTAAGATGTTGCAAGCATGGTGATTGAGAGATAGACATCTTAGTTCATCATTAGAAGGATTTTGACTAAAATTAGAGGGAAAAATACTTCTACTAAATATATGTCTCAAATCAGGATCAATATGCATGAAAGCATTATAAATAGAGACAGACCAGGATTTATAATTAGAACCATCACCTAGAAGAAGTTCTACAGTTACCTCTTGTGACGACATCGTCATCTCCGGACGGCTAAGCCCACACTGGAGAGGCCTAGCTCTGATACCAATTGAAAGTTCCCTATGCCCGGGAACAGGATCTAGATGTCGCCTAGAGGGGGTGAATAGGCGAATAATAATTATCACTTTTAAAATTTAAATTCTTACTCTACTCGAAGGCTGGATCGCAGTGAAATGAAGGATCCTTCGAGTAGGTCGCAGCGGAATAGAAGATCCTGTCTTAGAATGCCCTGCACTTCAAATATAACTTGTACCACAAATAAGTATTGAAGTGCAGATATAAAGAGTAAGTAAGACAGAGAATCAGTACACAGCATAGAGCAGAGCACAAAGACGCAGAGATTTATCCCGAGGTTCGGCCAAGCCTGAAATGCTTGCCTAGTCCTCGTTGGAGTTAGCCACACCTGGGCTTGGAGTCTATTTCAACTCCTTCCTCCGTTTGCTCAGATCTGTCAATATTACAGATAGAGCCTTTCACTATGTTGAGATTGGTTACAACAACGCCGTGGCTGCTTACAGTCTTCTTGACAGCACTCCGGCAGAGTAACAATGCGCTCAAGACCTTGCTCTAGCTCTCAGCAGCACTTCTCCACTCTCTAAAGGCTTATAGCTTTGCCTCCACACAAACTAGAGAGATATACACGAGAGGGAGAGAGAATTGATCCAAATGATGTATACAATTGTTGGCCGCACTTATGTCACTATTAGAGGTGCCTAGGGGTCCCTTTTATAGACCCAAGGGGCCTAGGAGCCATTGGAATCCCTTTCGGAAGGCAATGTTTGTTTTCTGTCGGGTGGCACACCGGACAGTCACGGTAGACGGTCCGGTGCCGATATCCTTCCTTTTATGGCACAGACGACCGTTGCAACTCTAGGCCCGTTGGCGCACCAGACACTGTCCGGTGCACACCGGACAGTCCGGTGCCCCCTGCCGACCGTTGGAGCTGCCACACGTCGCGCGAAGATTGCGCGGCCGACCGTTGGCGTAGTCGACCGTTGGCTCACCGGACAGTCCGGTGTACCACCGGACAGTCCGGTGAATTATAGTCGTACGCCGCCAAACTTTTCCCGAGAGTGGCCTGTTCACCGGAGTTCAGCCTGGCGCACCGGACACTGTCCGGTGCACCACCGGACAGTCTGGTGTGCCAGACTGAGCAGAGTTTGGGCTGCACCGAGCCAAGACTTTTTGCAATTCTTTTCTCACTGTTTCTAGCACTTAGACAGAATATGTTAGTACTCAAAAACAATTCACTAAGTCTAGAAACACACATTGTTCTTGTTTTGCACTTCTTTAGCATTTGGCATGATTGAGATTGACATTGGACTCACAAACCATTAAGTCAACTTGATTTGATCTAGATTGACATTTCTGAGCTCCAACATCCTACAAAGGTCACATAGAATATCTCTAAATATAGGAACAACCCAAACTAAAGATCAAGGTGCACTTAGCTCTTTTGGGCTGCTTCCAGTTCTGGTTTTGACACTGGTTCTCCTTCCAGTGACCTTGTTCACTTCTTGAGCTTGATCTTGAGCCTTATGACTTACACCACATAATTGTAGATGTTACCTCATTGGTTGTAAGTCATGTCCTTATGTAGTGTTCCTTGATGCACCATAACTCTTCTTAACTTGATCAACCTTGACTTTGCAAGTCTTCTTCTTCACCCCTGGCTCTTGGGTTCCTGGTCTCCTTGACCTTCTCTCGTGCCCTCGGTGCCTCGAAGCTCTTCTTGCCTCCATCCTTGGCTTGATCGGTTGTCTCTAAGTTACGCACATCGAGTCTCACTTAAGCAATGTCCATCTTGCTTGTGATGTCCATTATCTAGATAATCTAGTCTTTGGACCATCACACTTGTTTACTTGTGTTGAACCCTGTTAGCTTTGCATTAAACACCTGTTCAACACTTAGCACACTTGTCAGTCCTTTAATTGAGTTGTCATACAAACACCAAAACCCACAAGAGACCTTTCAAAATCGGTCGTAACTTGTGCTAAATAAATGTGTATCATTTTTGCATGCACGATTATCCAAGTTTCGAGTGACTTGCAATTCAAATCTAAATTTTACGAAGAAATTCAAATAAACGAACTAAATCTACTAGCTATTGAAAACACTGTTATAATTGTCCCAAAATGGTACATGTAGGTCTACATAGTGTAGGAACATACCACAAAAAGTTTGGTAAGGGAAAAGAAAAAAATAGAAATATGCTTTGTCGAGTGTCTAAAGTTGACACTCGACAAAGACCTTCTTTGACGAGTGTCTAACATGGAGCACTCGACAAAGATCCTAAATATATACTTTGCTGAGTGCCTGTTCGCTGGCACTCAGCAAAGACCTGTTTGCTGAGTGCCGGCGATCTGGCACTCGGCAAAGACTATTTTTAAATTAAAAAAAATCTTTGCCGAGTGCCCGTGATCTAGCACTCGGCAAAGACTAAAACATAACGTATACCCGAGAGCCCTTCTCTTCTCCTTCTCACTCTCACTCTCACTAACTCCCTCGTCGCCGCCGCTCCCCGTGCTCGGCCCCTCCCCGCCGCGCGCCACCACGCCCCGCTCACACCCGTCGTGCGCCACCACGCCCCGTCGCGTGCCACCAACGCCAAACACGCGCACCAACGCCGCCCGACCCTACCACACGTAGCATCTCCAGCCCCACGCGCACCAACACCGCCAGAGGCCGCCTCCTCGCGCGCCGCCACCGCCGCCCGGCCACGCCACGCGTACCATCGCCGCCCCCACACGAGGTATGAATTTGTTATGTGTCAATTTTTATTAATTATTGATTAGATGATAGAATGTATAAATCATGTAAATTGGTGAATGATAGGTTATGTAAATCATGTAAGTTAGGCTAAAGTCTTGTTGAAAATTTGTGAATGAAATATGTAAATCGTGTCGTTGAATTATGTGTACTATAGTCTCATGGATTGAATATATATATATATGTGTGTGTGTGTGTGATTGCCGGCCATTGTGCCGTTGAATTATGCGTGTATGTCAGCCATCGTGCTGATAGTGTTATTTGCAGGATTTCAAACCTCCCCGTACAGGGGAGGTGCTACCGAAATTTTCTATAGCTAGGCTTCTGTTAGAGGATGGAGGACCGTGAGTGGATGTACACGGGCCATAGAGGAAGGAACGGTGTCACCCTTGAATGGATTAGAAAGACCGATGATTTCGTGGAACGAGCATATGGCGAAGCTGCTAAAGGAGTGAGTCTAGTCCCATGCCCGTGCAGCAAATGTGCCAACCGGAAAAGAAAACCAAAGAAGACCATGGTAGAACATATTTGGAAGAATGGATTTACGCTGGGCTATACTCGATGGATCTTTCATGGTGAAGTGCATCGTACGAGAGAGGAGGTGCTGAGACAACATGTCGAGGATTATGATGCCGATGCAGGGGTAGCGGATATGTTGAACGACTATCAGGAGGCACAGTACACAGGAGGATGTATGGATGACGAGCCAGAGCCAACTGCAAAGGCGTTCTACGACATGTTTGACACGGCACAGAAGCCCCTTCACGACAAGACAAAGGTTTCTCAACTGGATGCCATTGGGCGTGTAATGGCGTTCAAGTCGCAGTACAACATGAGTAGAGACGCATTCGATGGCTTGTTGACGGTTATTGGGAGCCTGCTTCTGGATGATCACGTTCTGCCAAAGAGCATGTACGAGGCACAGAAACTCCTTCGTGCACTCAAGATGACGTATGAGCAGATTCATGCTTGTCCGAAGGGCTGCGTGCTATTTAGGAAAGAATACGCGGAGGCAAAGTACTGTCCGAAGTGTAAATCTTCTAGGTTCATGGAGGTAGACTCTGGTGATGGACAGAAGAGGCAGCTCGACATCCCCTTGACAATCCTACGGCACCTTCCGTTCATACCGAGGATCCAGCGTCTGTACATGACAGAGGAATCCGCGAAACAGATGACATGGCACAAAAATGGAAAACGATACAATCCTGACAAGATGGTGCACGCATCAGATGGTGAAGCATGGAAACACTTTGATGTCGTTCACCGTGAGAAAGCCGAAGAGGCTCGTAATGTACGTGTTGCGTTGGCCACAGATGGGTTCAATCCCTATGGAATGAGCGCTGCCCCGTACACATATTGGCCCGTGTTTGTTACCAATCAATCTCCCCCCTGGTGTGTGCTTTCAAAGGCAGAATATATTCGTGTCGTTGATAATTCCCGGACACCTGGGGAATAAAATGGGCGTGTACATGGAGCCTTTGATCGATGAATTGGTATGTGCCTAGAAGGAAGGGGTATGGACGTATGACCGAGCTACAAAGACAAACTTTAGAATGCATGTTTGGTTCCAGTACTCCATGCATGACTTACCGGCGTATGGGCTATTCTGCGCCTGGTGTGTTCACGGTAAGTTCCCATGCCCAGTTTGCAAGGAAGCTCTCAGGTTCATTTGGTTGAAAAAGGGTGGCAAATATTCGTCCTTTGATAAACATTAACAATTTCTCCCTCCTGACCATCCATTCCGCCTAGACATCAAGAACTTTACGAAAGGTGTCATAGTGACAGACCGCCCACCTGCAATGATGACTGGTGCCAAAATTCGTCAACAGATAGATGGGCTCGTGGCCAATACAGAAGGTGGTTTTGTGGGATATGGTGAGAAGCATATGTGGACACATAAGTCTGGCTTGACTCGGCTCCCCTATTATGACGACCTGCTCCTTCCACACAACATTGACGTGATGCACACTGAAAAGAATGTTGCCGAGGCACTGTGGGCAACAATTATGGACATTTCTGATAAGTCAAAGGATAACATAAAGGCAAGAGTGGATCTGGCAACGTTATGTGATAGACCAAACCTAGAGATGAAGCCGCCAAGTGGCGGAAAGACGTGAAGAAGGCCTAAGGCCGATTTTGTCCTAAGCAGGGCCTAGAGGAAGGAAGTACTTTAGTGGATCAAGATGTTGATGTTCCCTGATGGGTATGCAGCTAACCTGAGTAGGGGGTGAACTTATCTACTATGCGAGTCTTAGGGATGAAGAGTCATGACTTCCACATATGGATTGAACGGATTCTTCCTGCGATGGTTCGAGGCTATGTCCCTAAGCATGTCTGGCTAGCGCTTTCAGAGTTGAGCTATTTCTTCCGTCAGCTTTGTGCAAAAGAGTTATCTCGGACCGTGGTTGCAGACTTGGAAAGATTGGCACCCATGTTACTGTGTAAGGTTGAGAAGATATTTCCACCCGGCTTCTTCAATCCAATGCAGCATTTGATTCTTCATGTCCCCTATGAGTCACGAATGGGGGGCCTGTGCAGGGATGTTGGTGCTATCCAATCGAGAGATGTCTAAATACTATTCGAAAGAAATGTAGAAATAAATGCAAAATCGAGGCTTCCATTGCAGAGGCATACATTCTAGAGGAGGTGTCAAACTTCACAATAACTTATTATGGTGACAAACTGCCGAGCGTGCATAATCCACCCCCTCGTTACAATGATGGCGACAATGAATCGAACCTTAGCATATTTCGAGGCCAACTCAGAAACGCAAGTGGCTCGACCATCAAGACCCTGACACATGAAGAGTGGCGGCATATCATGCTATATGTATTGACCAACCTTGAAGAGGTGACGCCATACATGGAACAATTTCTTCATGAATTCTGGCGTCGATCAAGGGACCCCACTCCACAAGAATATGACACTCTTCTTAGAAAGGGTGCGAGAAATGGGTTGCCCGATTTCATTTCCTGGTTCAAACGTAAGGTATGTGCTTAGTTTGTCAAAGAGATCCATCTATGAACTCAATTTAGCGTCTTTTAACTTGCGAATACTTGCAGGGCCAAAGAGATCCGTCTATGAGTGCCGAGTTGAGACAAGTAGCCAACAGCTTTGCTTATAGGGTCAATAAATATTCTGGGTATGACGTCAATGGATACCGTTTTCGCACAACAAACTACGACAAAAGTTGGCCCAATTGGAAAACAACGTGTTCTGGAGTCTTTACGCCCGGCCTTGACGATGTCGATTATTTTGGACGAATCGAAGAAATATATGAGCTCAATTTTATGGTTCCAAACCTCTTACTCCAGTGATATTCAAATGTCATTGGTTTGACCCTCAAGTGACGAGACGGACACATTCTAATCTTGGGATAGTCGAAATTCGACAAGATTCCGCCTTACCAGGAGACGATGTCTATATCGTGGCCCAACACGCCACACAAGTGTATTATCTCCCATATGCGTGCCAAACGAAAGAACATCTTAAGGGTTGGGATGTTGTGTATAAGGTATCGCCGCACGGCAGGTTGCCTGTTCCTAACGATGAAGATTATAACTTAGACCCAGACACATATGATGGAGAGTTCTTCCAAGAAGATGGGCTAGAAGGGCGATTTGAGATAGACTTAACCAAAGCTATCGGAATGGACGTAGATATTGAAATGGTTGTTGATGAGGAGGATGATGAGGTGCAAAATGATAATGACTTAGTAATCCTTGAAGGCAATGAGATTAATGACGAACTTGTGTCTTCCGATGGTGTTGAGATTGAAATGGTTGATAGTGATGATGAGAGTTATGATCCGGCTAACCCCGACACATATGAAGATTATTTTTAACGTAATGCTATATGACTTTTTATTTCGCACCTGTTTTTAAATATATCTTTTTATATGCACTTATTTGTTTACTCTTAATTGCAGGTTTTTGGACAAATATGGTGGGTGGTTGGCTGAGGAGGAGGAGGGGGAGGAGGAGTAGGACGGTGGACGAGGCAGAGCAGGACAAGGCACAACAGGCGACGCAGCAGGACGACCTTGTCCAGCAGTAGGCGGCGCAACAGGACGACGACGACCAGCAGCAGGACGACGACAAAGCTCAGCAGACCGCCTCAGGTTCTAGCGCCTCAGGTTTGAGGAGCATCTACCTGCGAGGTCCCGCAAGTCTGTCTCAGCGTCCCATACTTCGGGACAGGCGGCCTCTGATTCGGCCGGATCGGGAGAGGCATGTAACTTTATGTTCTTCCCAATGGCATAGGCCTCTGATTCGGCCGGATCGAGAGAGGCATGTAACTTTATGTTCAAAATCATAATATAAACTAATACTTTTTATTTATCACTTGGATAGGTCTTGGACGGTTGTGGATTATGCTGGGGGTCATCGTCGCCTCCCCAATGGCATCCTCGCTCTGCTGTGCAGGGAACACTTCCCCTGGACTGGTTGAGTACACCGGAGTGATGGGCCCAGCCTACACCTTCGACCACTACGCCGTCGCCCCTAATGCAGTAGACCGGGACGGCCGGGAATTCAATAACAAGGCGGAGTGAGTGAAGCAAGAGATGTGGGTAAGTCTTAGTATAATGTAAAATATGTCGCATTCGTTGCAAATTCTTGAAATAATGTATGGATACATCGTTTTTGTATGCAGGATTTCTTCAGATGCGAGGCTGGATACGAGGCTAGGGCGGATGTGGTGGCCACCACGAGCTGTAAGAAGCTCGTCGTGGACATGCACTATAAGGCCCGAATCCAGGCCATCGTCACCTACCACGGCTCCGTCCTTGGGGAGAAGGTGACCAAGCAGCAAGCCCGAACCATGTCATTGACCAGGGACCAGTACCTGCAGGTAAAGTCATGCATGTTTGGTACCAGTACTCCATGCATGAATTTTATTTTATCTTCTGATATGCACTTTACGTGTTTACTTTGTAGATGATTCCACATTGGTGCGCCGCACATCCTCTATGCTGGGAGCAGATGGTGGATAGGTGGTGTTCGGCTGAGTGGGACGAGGCGCACGACGCTAGCCGGGAACGGCGTATGATGATGCAAGGTTCCTCCCACCACCAAGGTAGCCAGAGCCTGGGACAATATGCCGAAGCATGGGTATGCCCTCTTTTTTATTTAGGTATATAGCACTGGATTAGATATTATTTCTAACTATCTCGTTGGTTTTCTTGCAGTCGGCGTCACATGGTGGCCGGCCTTGCTCCACCTTCTCGGCCTATGCTATGGCCCATAAGGGCAAGGTGACGTCCGACGTCACCTACAACCCGGATGACAGGCCCGAGGCCTACACCAACCTCGTCATCTACAGCCGCCTTCATGACTACACCGCCATGGCACAGGAGGTCCATGGCCCAGATTACAATTCGAGCACCGAGCCGATCGACCCCGATGTGCTCATGAGGGTCGGAGGAGGCAAGAAACATGGGTGGTACTGGATTGCCGACAGGGCAATCGACTCGTCCTCCACTCCAACTCTGTCTCAGGTGCGAGCAAGGAGCATGGGCTCAAGTCCAGCCATACAACCTTGGCACGATAGCTCACAGCATCGCATACACCAACTCGAGGTTAGTGCTTCTGTAACTCGTCCTTCCTTGAGTTATATACCTTCTCTTTGAGTTACTATAACGTTGGCTTGTAATATTACAGACCCAACTAGAAAAAGAGAGGAGGGAACGTCAAGAGATGGAGGCAAGGATAATGGCGGAGTGGGCAGCGGCTGATCAGAGGATGGCGGAAATGTTCCAGTACATGTAGAGCCTTGGCGCCACACAGGGTTTCGCTCCACCACCTCCATTGTTCCCTGTATTTGACCATGCTCTGTTCCAAACTCCTGTGAGTATCAAAATTGTAGTTACATGTTGGTAATGCATCTGGTATAACACATGCAATCTCTTCTCTGTGCAGGGCCAATCTAGGGCAGCATCCAACAACCCTCATGAAGGGTTCAGCCCAACGTAGCACTAGTCGAACCTCCCACCTCCATGAGAGTTATGTTTTCAGTGTTTCAAACACAAAACTTATGTTGAATACTTGTCAGAGCTTGTGAACTTGTGTTGATACTTCTGAACTTCTATTAATATTGTTTGTGTTGAGAACCTCTCAACTTATGTTGAATACTTATGTCAGAATTTGTGTTAATACTGTTTGTGTTGGCTATATATGTCTGTGATGATCTGTGATGTATATATGTGATATCTGTGAAATATCTTTTGTTTGTTTGGATGAAATAGGGAAAACAAATTGTCGGTGTTTTGGACCCGGGGGGCCCTCAGTCGGACCGACTAGTGAATGGTTAAACTCTTCACAACTTATTAATGGATATAATCCTTTTAGGATGAATAGTTTATCAGTATGGGCTTGGATGTTCTTATTTGGACATCTTGTTTGGGCTACAGGATTTATGTTCTTAATTTCCTGGCGTGGATATTGGCAGGAATTAATGCGTGCCCCTGTCGAGATGGGTTGATGCAAGATGGAACACAAGCGATGGGATGAGGCTTATATTATCCTGCACGAGGGGGCGCTTGCAGTAGGGGTTACAAGCGCCGCGGGAGAGCGAGAACGAGAGAGAGTGAGAAGCGAGGGAGAGTGAGAAGGAGAGGGTTCGGCCTTGAGGCGAGCCATCTGGGGCTGCCTCTATTGCGTCTCTCCTACTCTGCCTGCCTCCGCTCGTCTGCGTCGTGCGTCCGTGTGTTCGTACGTTGCACGTTCCTCTCTCTTTCGTCCGTCTGTCCCCCCTCCTCCCTCCTTATTTCCATGGGGCCCTAGACACCCCCTTTTATAGACACAAGGAGATGCCCAACTGTACAATGGGGGTGTAGCTTGGAGCTAACGTGGCTGGCAGGGAAGTGCCCTGAGCCCTGTACAGATAATAACGTGGCCGTCGGGGGAGCGCCTTGAGCCCTGTAGATGTGCTGACGTGGCCGTCGGAGGAGTGCCTTGAGCCCTGTAGAGGTAAGAACGTGGCCGTCGGAGAAGTGCCTTGAGCCCTGTAGTAGCATAGCTGATGGTGCGGCATGGATCCTGCTGACGTTTCCTTGCTTTCGTAGGGGGTTGAGAGCAGCCGACGTCATGGGCGCACGCGGGGAACCATCATTACCTATCACCGGAGTAACTTAGATGGGACATCGGTCTTGTTCCTTCGTAGCCTGAGGCGGCTAGCTAAGGGTAGGGCAATGATGGATTCCCAGTAGCGTAGCTGATACGAGGCCGAGGTCGGGCGAGGCGGAGACTCCTCCAAGGCCGAGGCTGAGGCCGAGGCCTAGGGTCGGGCGAGGCGGAGACCTTCTCCCGAGGCCGAGGTTGAGGCCGAGGCCCAGGGTCGGGCGAGGAGGAGACCTTCTCCCTAGGCCGAGGTTGAGGCCGAGGCCGGGGTCGGGCGAGGCGGAGCTCCCTATTGCGCCCGAGGCCAAACTTGAGGGAGGTCGTGACTTGTCGTTGTCAGCCTTTCCCTGGTGGCTGGCGCAGTTGCCGGAGCGGGGTGAACAGCACTGTTTTCCTGTCAGAACGGTCAGTAAAGGGGGCAAAGTGACTGCGGTCACTTCGACCTTGCCGACTAAGGCACGCATTAAATGCGCATGCGATCCCCTCATTAAATGCGCATGCGATACGGTCAGTTGGCAAGGTGATTCGGACGAGGTTGCTGCACGACAAAGTCTGCCCGAGCTGTGCTTCGGGTGAGTCGAGGGTGCGTCTGCTGACTGAGGGGACCCTCGGGCGAGGCGTGAATTCGTCTGGGACTACTGCCCTTACCCGAGGCTAGGCTCGGACGAGGTCGCGTCCCTTGATAGACGAAGCCCGCACTTTATCGGTCATTTATGGTTTGTTTTGAAGATGTTTTCCAGCCGGATTAAGGTGCATTGGGGGTACCCCTAATTACGGCCCCTGAAAGTAGCCCCCGAGCCTCGAAGGGAGTGTAGGTACTCGCTTGGAGGTTCTACCGGATTTTTCGTAAGGGGACCGGCCCTTCTCGGTTATGCTTTGTTCTGGTGGGTGCGCGCGAGCGCACCCGCCGGGTGTAGCCCCCGAGGCCTCGGAGGAGTGGTTTGACTCCTCCGAGGTCTTAATCCTTTTTGTGATGCCTCGGTCAGCCTTGTCGTTTCCTCATGCGGCCTGGCCGCAGCCCGGGTGCACGGTCAGGCTCCGAGTTTTCACGCTGGTTTGTTGACGTGGTCAACGGTTTGGCCGTAGCCTGGTGCGAGAGCGGCCCCCGAGCCTCTGCACGGAGTGAGAGGACGATCAAGGACCGTCTCGACTTTTATTATACGCCCCTTCGTCGCCTTTTCACAATGAGGAAGGGGGGGAAGCGCCATGTTACCCCCAAGGGGCACCGAACATGGTGTTTCCGGTGAGCTGCTAACGGGTGATCCGAGTGGACGCCTGAGCCCCATTCGATAAGGGTCAGCTAGTGGCCCAGAGGCGTGCCCCAAAAGTACCTGCAGGTGATTTGCCAGACCCAGACCCATTTGATAGGGTCCGAGGGCTCGACGCCTCCCTCCAGTGGGATTCCGTTACAAATCGTTCCCGCTGGTCTCGGAAATGTCTTAGGGTACCTCGGGAGCGTAGCCCGAGCCTCGGCCATGTAACGGACGTACCTAGGGTCATCCCTGACTCTGCGTGCTCTGGGGCGGCTGTCGAACCCTTCCGAGGGGCCAGCCTTCGAACCCCTGATCAGTAATGGGCTCAGAGCCCGAGTGCTCTGGGGCGGTTGCCGAACCCCGGAGGGCGCAACCTTCGAACCCGTGATCAGTAGGAGGCCTCGGGACCCGTTTCCTTCGCCGAGAAGAATGCTTTTCGCATTATCCCCTTTCCCGGTCCCTGTGGCAAGAGAGAGAGAGAGAGAGAGAGGAAAAGGAAAAGGATATAAATTTAAATAAGGTGGTGCACCATTTTTGACGCGGTCATCATGACAGAGACAAAACGGTGCCCGCTTTGCCTGCCGGAGGTGTCGCTTGCCCTGCCAAGGAGTTAATGCGACAGGACGGACGATTCACGAGGCATCTATTGCGCGTGCGCGGGTCGTTCGAGGAACGGAACACGGGTGCGTCGTTTTTCATGCTGCGGGGGAGGGCTACCCTGCCGTTTTGAGAGAGGATGTGAACCTGTAGGCGATTGGACCGCTGCTTCTGCACGCTTGTTGCTGCAGTTACTACCGGCCCTCCTCTGATCATATCGACCGTCGTGCCTATCCCCCGGCTGAGTGACCCGTGACCGTCGCACTTACTGGGCACTATTGGGTCACGCGCAGGGCTTCCTTGAGTCGCTGCGTTGGTTCCACAATCGAGAAGACGCAGCATTGGCGCAGATGGCGGTGCGGTTTCCTTGCACGCGGTGATCGGCGTGCCAGTTGCATGACATGTGGGACCGGGCCTCCGTGCTAGACCTCCGGATGCGACGATGCCGAAAGGGCGCGCAACTGTGGTGCGGTTGCATGCTCCCCGCGTGGCGGCCCGCCCTTCCGACCGCTGGTTTCGGCGATGATACGGGAATGCTTATAACCGCAGGGCGGTTACATGCTTCGCGTGTGGCGGTTTGCCCCTTCGCATTTTGGGTCAGCTCGCATGACGTGTGGGATCCAGCCCCCGTGTCGTGGGGTGGGAACCCTGGAGCACGTCGATGGAGACTTCACCCGTGACGCTTGGGGAAGTTGTTTTGGTGGAAAAAACTTTTCCGAGGAAAGCTTCGGCGCAGAGGGTGCTCCCCCCTTTCCGGACCCCGAGGCGACCGCTCGGGCCAGGACCCTTGCGGAGGGTCTGGCCGTGGCCGTCGGGTCTGCTTGGTCCGCCCAAGCTAGGATGTCCGGGCCGAAGGGGCGCTTTCCCCGCTTTGAGACTTTGTTTTCGTCTCCATTCTTCTCCTTGTGTCTGAAGAATGTTGTCCGGCTGTCTGCAGAGTTCGAGATGGCTCTTAACGAGTCCGTCAAGAACTGCAAGGCGCTTGCCGAGGCGGCTGAGCAGAAGGAGGCCGAGCGTGTGGCCATGTCCGAGGCCATCTCGGCTTTCTGCCAGGCCTTTGGCCTCGACGGCGTCCCCTCGGGTAGCTCCCCCCAGAGTCATCTGTGGGCCTTGGGCGGCCATGTGCGCAACAGACTCCATGGGGCGCTGCACCACGGCGTTAGGCGAGCCTTCGCCGTACTCGCTTCCCACTACGACGTGGATCTGGAGCGGGTCAGCGAGGGGTACTGCTTACCCGACGAAGAGGAGGCTGCCTTAGCCGAGGTCTAGAGGCTTGACGCGGCCGTCGAGGGCCCAAGTGTGGCGCTGGCTTCCTCCTTTGAGGTGGAGATCCTTCCGTTCGTGTCGCCGTCTGAGGCCGGGCCAGATCCTACCGAGGGTGGAAATGACGCCGAGCATGCTGCTCCTCCCACTGCCGATGTCTGAGCCTGCAGGAACAATTTGCTTGAAGTATGCGTATGTA
The DNA here is from genome assembly GCA_029449295.1 of Zea luxurians. NCBI lineage: Eukaryota > Viridiplantae > Streptophyta > Magnoliopsida > Poales > Poaceae > Zea > Zea luxurians. The sequence goes on along the minus strand of JAOPSE010000013.1, from coordinate 71,767,648 downwards.
TTTTGCGGCCGCTGAGGCCTAGAAAGTATTATCGGATTATAAAGCTGCATTTTCTTTTCTCTTGTTCCGTGCGTTATGACTTGTTCGGTAGCAGAATCGCTTATTCGAGCGTGAGTCACTTTTCGCGGAAGGTGATGAGTGAGGTATCCGTATCCCGGAGGCGTAGGAGTCCCTCGGCTCGGTCGGCCTTGCCGCTTACGTGTTCTCCCATCGTTTTTAGGATTCTGTTAGCGACGTAGTCGAAAGGGCACGAAAGTCATTCTGGCAGAAAAGTTTTCGAGCGTTAGGAATTGTTCGGTAGCAGAATCGCTTATCCGAGCGTGAGCTACCTTTTCACGGAAGGTGATGAGTGAGGTATCCGTATCCCAGAGGCGTAGGAGTCCCTCGGCTCGGTCGGCCTTGCCGCTTACGGTCTCTCTTGCTCGTCTTTAGGATTCTGTTATCGACGCAGTCGAAATGCACGAAAGACGTTCTGGCAAAAGACTTTTTCGAGAAAAATTTTGACGCAGAGGGGGTTCCCCCCTTCTAGCCCCCGAGGGAGGATCGGGCTTTGCCGAGGCAAGGCTGATCCTTCCTTGATGGTTAGACTTTATTTACGCATGTAAAGAAAGCGAGATACATGAACGACTCGAAACATTTTAAGGGTAAAAGTGACGTAGCTGTTCGATGTTCCAAGCGTTGCTGTAGACCTGGCCTTGATCGTTGGCCAGCTTGTATGTACCGGGCTTCAAAATCTTTTTGATGATGAAGGGCCCTTCCTAGGGAGGGGTGAGTTTGTGGCGCCCTCGGGCGTCTTGTCGCTGCCGAAGTACCATGTCCCCCACTTGGAAGTCTCGGGCAGAACCCTTCGGGCGTGGTAGCATCGCAGAGACTGCTGATACCGCGCCGAGTGTAGTAAGGCCACGTCCTGAGCCTCTTCCAGCTGGTCCTGCGAATCCTCTCGGCTGGTCTGGTTGCTTCGGTCGTCGTAAGCCTTTGTCCTCGGGGAACCGTATTCCAAGTCCATGGGTAGGATGGCCTCGGCCCCATAGACTAGGAAAAACGGCGTGAAACCTGTGGCCCGGCTCGGCGTCATCCTCAGACTCCAAACCACCGAGGGTAGCTCTTTTATCCACCGCTTGCCGAACTTATTGAGGTCGTGGTAGATCCTCGGCTTTAGTCCCTGCAAAATCATACCGTTGGCGTGTTCCACCTGCCCATTTGTCATTGGGTGCGCTATGGCGGCCTAGTCCACACGGATGTGGTGGTGCTCGCAGAAGTCCAGGAACTTCTTCCCAGTGAACTGCGTGCCATTGTCGGTGATGATTGAGTTTGGGATCCCAAAGCGATGGATGATATTTGTGAAGAACGCCACCGTCTGCTCGGACCTGATGCTGGTTAAGGGTTGGACCTCGATCCACTTGGAGAATTTGTCGATGGCGACCAGCAGGTGCTAGAAGCCCCCGGGTGCCTTCTGTAAGGGACCGATGAGGTCCAAACCCCACACAGCGAAAGGCCAAGTGATAGGTATTGTCTGCAGGGCTTGAGCGGGCAGGTGCGTCTGTCTTGCATAGAATTGGCACCCTCGGCAAGAGCGTACAATCCTGGTGGCGTCGGCCACTGCGGTTGGCCAGTAGAAACCTTGTCGGAAAGCGTTTCCCATGAGGGCTCGAGGTGCTGCATGGTGACCACAAGCCCCCGAGTGTATTTCTTGTAACAGCTCTTGTCCTTGGGCAATGGATATGCATCGTTGGAGAATGCCCGAGGGGCTGCGGTGGTACAGCTCCTTTTCATCACCCAGCAAAATGAACGACTTGGCGCGCCGAGCCAGTCGCCAAGCTTCGGCTTTGTCGAGGGGCAGCTCTCCTTGGAGGAGATATTCCAGGCACTGTTTTCCCGGGTGGTCGCTCCATGTTCCCATTAATTTAATGATCTTAACATGAACAGTAATAATAACAAGATAATAACAGAATAATCATGAGTGTTGTATCTCCATACCCAATCCACATAAAGCAATAGCAGGTACTACCCAAAAATATTTCAGGGGTGAACAAGGTATAAAGATAACCAAAACAGGGGTAACCTAAAGGATCCCATCAAAATTTACCTATGCAGATCATTAAAATTAATAAGAACATGGCTGGGAAAAGTAAGTGATCAAGGGCACAACTTGCCTTCAATGAGCTCCTGCTCAGCTATCTCTACTTGCTGAACCTCAGAATCCACAGTGGCTTGCTCGTCTACTCGCATCAACACAATACATACATAGTATAGCATAAATTAACATCACATCAAACATGCAAATAAAATATACAGTAAAAATCTACACGATAAAATGAGATCATAGGAACTGGAATCACTAAATTTGGAGTTATAGATTTCAAGTTATGGATTTCCTAAGATTTAATGTGCTTGAAATAGGATTAAATGATAAATAAATTTTCTAACTGAGTTCATGTCAAAACAGTGATACTATATGATAGAGAATCTTATTACAAAATTTTAGAAATTGGAATGGCTCAATTTGGAGTTAAAATGAATTTTCTATGCATTTTACAAGTTTCTAGATTTATTTTTGTACTAAAAACGAATTTCTAATGTTATTTCTCTATTTTTAATCTACTCTGGACTGGGCGCCAATTTCTGAAAAAGTCAGGAGGTCTGGCGCAAAAGAAACTGAGACTCAGACAACCAGGCTATGGACTGCGGGTTGATTACAGCAAAGACCAGGGACTTCTATGCAAGATGCGCGCGGTGAAAGGGTATGGGTGCGCACTAGCCGAACGATCACGTTTCTACGGTTGAGATTAAATCCAATCGCGACCGAAGCGGTACGCAATCGTGACCCTAGGATCAAAGATCCATGGCCAGAATTCCCTCACTTGCCCTAATATGCTGTAACCCTTGGATCCAAAACTCATGGTCTAGATCCAATCTTCGAAACTGCGCCGTCAATCATAGGATCAACGCCCCCGGCGCCTTCTCCTCCCACGCCGATGCCAGAGGGCGGTGCCACCCACCCACACGGTGGCGGACCTCGTCGAAGGCCGGGCCGACGGTGACCCCGAGCACTAAACTCCGATCTGATCAGCGCAAAACAAGAAGGGAAAGATTGCGAACGCATAAGGAGGCTTATTACCGTGATTTGGGTAGCAGAACTCCCAGCCCACGGAACCATGCGGGTCCACGGCGATCCACGACTTCGTCGAGGAATTCCCGTCGCGACGCATGCAAATCGAGCCCGGCGAGGCCACGAGCACCATCCCGGTGACGAGCTGGAGCTCCTAGACCCGACACCGGAACCCCGTAGAGGGTGTACGCACGAGTCCATAGTTGGCTCTACTCTCTCACTCTAAACCTCTCTCCTTCCCTCGATTTCTCTCTGTTCTCTGCGACTCGGTCGTTCTCAGAACTCAGCAGCCGTCACTAAAATTCAGCGCGATGCCAGGGGGAAAGCCCGGTTGCTTTTATGGAGGTCGGGGCGACCACGACTGCGTGCCCGCCAATGGCGGATCTCCTCCCCCAAACACTCGCTACTTGGCAGGTTACCTCAACGTGCGCGCATGCGTAAATGCGGGATGACCCCGGGGCGGCGTCCATGCTTCTCATACACGGGACGAGGCCGAGGAGATAGGAGGGATTTGGTGACCCGGTCGCCGCGCGTTTCTGTTTCCAGTTCGCGACTGGGAAGAACGGAGGAGCAAGACGTGCCTGACAAGGTGGGCCTGCGCAATAGTGAAGGAGAGAAAGTGTGGAAGCGCAGGTGCGACTGCCCGGTGGAACCCGGTTGTCAGTGCGCGCGGGATGAGTCAGCTTGGGCCGAGCGCATGTGTAGTGTTGTTGGGCCAAAAGTGTGGTCAGGGCCCAATTAGGTTACCTTCTCCTTTTCTTTTATATTTTCATTCCTTCTCTATTCCCTTTCAAATTTAAATCTCAAATTTGAATTCCACTCAATTTGTGAATTTAAACTCATCTTTTAACAGTACAGTTTGAGCGTACTATTATGGCGGAATTTTATTTATTTGTTTTGTTTAGTATTTTCTTCTTTTTCCTTTTCTCTATTTCTTTTTCTTTTCAGTTTTAAATTCCAAATCCAAGGACCTAATTCCAATTTAAGTTTTCATGGCACATTTATCTTCACCTTAAATGTTCAGTTTGAACATAGTTTGAATTTTATAAGTTTTTGTTTTGTATTTTAGAATGTTTCTCTCTTTCTTATTTTCAAATCCGAATTTAAATTTAGGGCTAAATACCAATTTCCAAAATTGTACTTTTGGGTTAACTTCAAATTCTCAACTCATTACTATCTTATTTTTATTCGTATTATTATTGTTTTAAATGCACAAACAAAAATCCAATATGATGCATTTTCTCTTTATTTTAATATCATTGGTTTTAAATAAATCAATCTCAATTATATGTGTGCTCTTTTTATGATGCAAATATGGCACATGACATGAGGAGGTCTCTCTATTATTCTTTGTATACAATTTTGAGTATTACAAATCCTACCCCCCTTAAAAATAATCTCGTCCTCGAGATTTAGGAAGATCTAGGGAAAAGGTGGGGATAATCTATACGAAGCTCTTCTTCTCTTTCCCAAGTTGCTTCATCTTCACCGTGGTGACTCCATTGCACTTTGCACATCTTTATAACCTTATTCCTTGTGACACGAGTCAGTGTATCCAGAATCTTGATGGGGTACTCAACATAAGTCAGGTCATCTTGAACACTAAGGTCTTCCATTGGTAACTGTTCTTCAGGCACCTTGAGACATTTCTTCAGCTGAGATACATGAAAGACATCATGAACATCCGCAAGATGATCCGGTAACTCTAATTGGTATGCAACCTCTCCCACTCGCTTTAAGATTAAGAAGGGTCCAATAAAGCGAGGGGACAACTTTCCTTTGACTTTAAATCTTCTCATACCCCGGAGTGGTGACACCTTCAAATAGACATAATCTCCCTCTTTAAACTCTAGCAGTCTTCTCCGGGTATCAGCATAGCTTTTCTGCCTGGACTGTGCAGTTCTCAAATTTTCCCTTATTTGCTGAACTTGCTCCTCTGCTTCTTGTATAATCTCAGGCCCAAACAACTGCCTTTCACCAGTTTGATCCCAATACATTGGAGTCCTGCACTTTCTGCCATATAAAGCTTCAAACGGTGACATCTTCAAACTGGCCTGATAGCTATTATTGTAAGAGAACTCTGCATACGGCAAACTCTTATCCCAACTACCACCATGCTTAAGGGCACAAGCTCTTAACATAACTTCCAGCACTTGGTAAGTCCTCTCAGTCTGCCCATCAGTCTGTGGATGGTAAGCCGAACTAAAATTCAATCTGGTATCCAAGGACTCGTGTAACTTCTTCCAATATCGAGAAGTAAACTATGACCCCCGGTCTGACACAATCTTCTTAGGCACACCATGCAAGCATATAATCCGTGCCATGTACAACTCTGCTAACTTGGCTCCTGAATACGTGGTCTTCACTGGAATAAAGTGGGCTACTTTAGTTAGCCTGTCCACAATCACCCATATAGAATCATATCCAGCAGACGTGCGGGGTAATCCGACAATGAAGTCCATGCCAATCTCTTCCCATTTCCACTCAGGTATCTTCAGTGGATGCAGTAGTCCGGCTGGCCTCTGGTGTTCAGCCTTAACTCTTTGGCATACATCGCACATAGCCACATGTGCAGCCACATCTCTCTTCAGTCCATACCACCAATACTTTTTCTTCAAATCCTGATACATCTTAGTTCTCCCAGGATGAATAGAATAATCCGAGTCGTGGGCCTCTTTCAATATAGTCTCTCGAAGGCTTTCAATATCAGGAACACAAATCCGATTCTTGAACCATATCGTGCCTTGCTCATCTTCTGTGAACTCTGGGCCTCTACCCTCTGTTATCAGATCCTTGATCTCTTGGATTTTGGCATCTCCAATCTGACCTTTACGAATTTCTTGCTCCAAGGTAGGTTCCAATTCAATGGTAATTCCTTCCGTATGTGTAACAATTCCCAGGTTGAGCCTCTCAAAATCTTTTGCTAATTCATCAGGTAGCTGGACAACGAAAGCGGAGTGAACATGCTCCTTCCGACTCAAGGCATCTGCAACCAAATTTGCCTTGCCTGGGTGGTAATGAATCTCCAAGTCATAATCCTTAATAAGCTCCAACCAACGGTGTTGCCTAAGGTTGAGATCCTTCTGAGTGAATATTGTCGGGGACCATAATTAGGGGTACCCTCAAGGCTCCTAATTCTCAGCTGGTAACCCCCATCAGCATGAAGCTGCAAAGGCCTAATGGGTGCGATTAAGTCAGGGATCAGTCCATTCGAGGGACACGATCACGCCTCACCCGAGCCTAGCCTCGGACAAGGGCAGCCGACCCCGGAGGATTTCCGTCTCGCCGGAGGCCCCCCTTCAGCGGCGAACATATTCCCGGCTCGCCCGAGGCCCTGCCTTCGCTAAGAAGCAACCCTGACCAAATCGCCGCACCGACCGACCAAGTCGCAGGAGCATTTAATGCAAAGGTGGCCTGACACCCTTATCCTGGCGCGTACCCCCCAACGGCAAAGCCGAAGTGACCGCCGTCACTTCGCCGCTCCACTGACCGGCCTGACAGGAGGACAGCGCCGCCTACGCCACACCGACTGCAGTGCCACTGGACAAAGTAAGACTAACAAGCAGTCAGGCCCTGCCGGAGGCACCATAGGAAGCTCCGCTTCGCCCGACCAAGGGCTCGGACTCGGGCCAAGTCCCGGAAGACGGCGAACTCCGCCCGACCCAGGGCTCGGACTCGGGCTAAGTCCCGGAAGACGGCGAGCTCCGCTCGACCCAGGGCTCGGACTCGGGCTAAGTCCCGGAAGACGGCGAACTCCGCCCGACCCAGGGCTCGGACTCGGGCTAAGTCCCGGAAGACGGCGAACTCCGCCCGACCTAGGGCTCGGACTCGGGCTAAGTCCCGGAAGACGGCGAACTCCGCCCGACCCAGGGCTCGGACTCGGGCTAAGTCCCGGAAGACGGCGAACTCCGCTCCGCCCGACCCAGGGCTCGGACTCGGGCTAAGCCCCAGAAGATGACGATCTCCGCCTCGCCCGACCCAGGGCTCAGACTCAGGCTAAGTCCCAGAAGACGACGATCTCCGCCTCGCCCGACCCAGGGCTCGGACTTGGGCTCAGCCCCAGAAGACGACGATCTCCGCCTCGCCCGACCCAGGGCTCGGACTTGGGCTCGGCCCCAGAAGACGACAATCTCCGCCTCGCCCGACCCGGGGGCTCGGACTCGACCTCGGCTTCGGAGGAGCTTCCACATCGCCCAACCTAGGGCGTAGACCAGCCACATCAACAGGAGGCGCCATCATCACCCTACCCCGAGCTGACTTGGGCCACAGGGAACAAGACCGGCGTCCCATCTGGCTCGCACTGCCAGATAAGCAATGATGGCGCCCCGCATGCTCGGTGACGACGGCGGCTCTCAGCCCCCTTACGGAAGCAAGAGGACGTCAGCAAGGACCCAACCGCTCCGACAGCTGTCCCTCCGCCAAGCTCCATCGCTCCTTCGACGGCCACGACATCACACCAGCTGGGCGCCAAGACCTCTCTGGCTGCCACGACGGCATGTACCTAGGGCGCTAGCTCACCTCCGCTAGACACGTAGCACCCTGCTACACCCCCCATTGTACACCTGGATCCTCTCCTTACGCCTATAAAAGGGAGGACCAGGGCCCTCTTAGAGAGGGTTGGCCGCGCGGGGACGAGGACGAGAACAGGCGCTCGCTTGGAGCCGCTCGCTCCCTCTCCCGCGTGGACGCTTGTAACCCCCTACTGCAAGCGCACCCGACCTGGGCGCGGGACGAACACGAGGGCCGCGGGATTCCCACCTCTCTCACGCCGGTCTCCGACCGCCTCGCTCTCCCCCCTTCGCGCTCGCCCTCGCGCTCGACCCATCTGGGCTGGGGCACGCGGCGACATTCACTCGTCGGCCCAGGGACCCCCCGGTCTCGGAACGCCGACAGTTGGCGCGCCAGGTAGGGGCCTGCTGCGTGTTGATAAACAGCTTCCCGTCAAGCTCCAGATGGGCAGTCTCCAGCAACCTCTCCAACCCGGGACGGTGCTCCATTTCGGGAGTCTTGAGTTCATGTCCCTCGACAGCAGCTACGACATGATACTCCTTCCACTGCCGTGCGACAACAACAGTGGCGGCCGACAACCCGCCTGCCGGCGGCGGAATCGGCGACGTCTTCCCCGCATGATGGAAGAGCAACCTTCGAGCTCACCCCGTCCTCTCCCCCGTCGACGGAGGAGGAGGCGGGGCAACCAAGGCCAAGCAGGAGACAGCGCCTCGTCGGCTGTCGAGCGAGTCGATGGTCCCGGCACCCCAACGGGGGGCGCACCAGGCGTCGACCTTGCGTTAGAGACGAAGGCGAGCGCTGACACGCCAATCCCGAGCAAGCGGACGACACCAGCACGCTCGCGAAAAGCTTGCTGGACGTCACCCTTGTACCTGAGACGGTGGCACAGTCAGTCCCCGACGCGACCTTATCGCCGCCCGTCGACCAAAAGGTACCGATCGATTCCCATCCCGCGTCTTTCGGGTTCAGCCTCAACCCGTCTAGCGACTTCGCTTTGGCGGGCGCTCTCGTAGAGGCAAATCCAGACCCTCTGGGGTTTCGTGTGCGGTCACCTTGGGACCGGCTGACGGACGTCTCGACCTACGGGCCCTCTGGGTCCGGGGAAGACGACGAACCCAGCATCTGTTGGGATTTCTCTGGACTTGGTAACCCTAGTGCCATGCGGGACTTCATGACCGCATGCGACTACTGCTTTTCCGACTGTTCCGACGGTAGCCGAAGCCTCGGCGACGAGGATCACGGCCCAAGTCGCGAATGCTTCCACGTCGATCTAGGGGGTCCCCCCGAAGGCAGCCATCTCGGCATGCCGGAGGACGGTGACCTCCGTAGGCTGGTGCCTCGCGTTGACATCCCACGAGAGCTAGCTGTGGTCCCCGTTCAGGCGGGGGGTCATGACCCACAGCTCGAGCAAATCCGCGGGGTGCAGGCCAGGCTCGACGAGGGAGCAGGAGCGCTGGAGCCGATCCGTCGGGACGTCGGGCAGGCATGGGCAGGCCAACCTCCGGCCGGAGAAATACGTCATCTACCCCAGGGCTTCCAGCACCGCATCGCCGACGACGTCAGGCTCAGGCCACCACCCGCATCCAGTGGGGTCGGCCAGAACCTGGCAGCAGCAACAATGCTTCTTCGCGCGATGCCAGAGCCATCAACCACCGAGGGGCGGCGAATCCAGGGAGAACTCAAGAATCTCCTGGAAGGCGCCGCGGTCCGACGGGCCGAGAGCTCTGCCTCCCGAAGGCAGGGGTACCCCTCGGAACCTCATGCTGCGACTTCCCGATTCATGCGGGAAGCCTCGGTCTACACCGGGCGCACGCGCAACACCGCGCCTGCGGCCCCGGGTCGGCTCGGCAATGAGCACCACCACCGCGACCGACGGGCCCACCTCGACGAGAGGGTGCGCCGAGGCTACCACCCCAGGCGTGGGGGACGCTACGACAGCGGGGAGGATCGGAGTCCCTCGCCCGAACCACCCGGTCCGCAAGCCTTCAGCCGAGCCATCCGACGGGCGCCATTCCCGACCCGGTTCTGACCCCCGGCTACTATCACAAAGTATTCGGGGGAGACGAGACCGGAACTGTGGCTCGCGGACTACCGTCTGGCCTGCCAGCTGGGTGGAACGGACGTTGACAACCTCATCATCCGCAACCTCCCCCTGTTCCTCTCCGACTCCGCTCGCGCCTGGTTGGAGCACCTGCCTCCGGGGCAGATCTCCAACTGGGATGACCTAGTCCAAGCTTTCGCCGGCAATTTCCAGGGCACGTATGTGCGCCCCGGGAATTCTTGGGACCTCCGAAGTTGCCGACAGTAGCCGGGAGAGTCTCTCCGAGACTACATCCGACGATTCTCGAAGCAGCGCACCGAGCTGCCCAACATCACCGACTCAGATGTCATCGGCGCGTTCCTCGCTGGCACCACCTGCCGCGACCTGGTGAGCAAGCTGGGCCGCAAGACCCCAACCAGGGCAAGCGAGCTGATGGACATCGCCACCAAGTTTGCCTCCGGCCAGGAGGCAGTCGAGGCTATCTTCCGAAAGGACAAGCAGCCCTAGGGCCGCCCATCGGAAGGTACTCCCGAGGCGTCAACTCAGCACGGCGCCAAGAAGAAGGGCAAGAAGAAGTCGCAAGCGAAACGCGACGCCGCCGACACAGACCTTGTCGCCGCCGCCGAGTACAAGAACCCTCGGAAGCCCCCCGGAGGTGCCAACCTCTTCGACAAGATGCTCAAGGAGCCGTGCCCCTATCACCAGGGACCGGTCAAGCACACCCTAGAGGAGTGCGTCATGCTTCGGCGCCACTTCCACAGGGCCGGGCCACCCGCGGAGGGTGGCAAGGCCCGCGACGACGACAAGAAGGAAGATCACCAGGCAGGAGAGTTCCCCGAGGTCCGCGACTGCTTCATGATCTATGGTGGGCAAGCGGTGAACGCCTCGGCTCGGCACCGCAAGCAAGAGCGTCGGGAGGTCTGCTCGGTCAAGGTGGCGGCGCCAGTCTATCTAGACTGGTCCGACAAGCCCATCACCTTCGACCGAGACGATCACCCCGACCATGTGCCGAGCCCGGGGAAATACCCGCTCGTCGTTGACCCCGTCATCGGCGACGTCAGGCTCACCAAGGTCCTCATGGACGGAGGCAGCAGCCTCAACATCATCTACGCCGAGACCCTCGGGCTCCTGCGTGTTGATCTGTCCTCTGTCCGGGCAGGCGCTGCACCCTTCCATGGGATCATCCCCGGGAAGCGCGTCCAACCCCTCGGACAGCTCGACCTTCCCGTCTGCTTCGGAACACCCTCCAACTTTTGAAGGGAGACCCTGACGTTTGAGGTGGTCGGGTTCCGAGGAACCTACCACGCGGTACTGAGGAGGCCATGCTACGTGAAGTTCATGGCCGTCCCCAACTACACCTACCTGAAGCTCAAGATGCCGGGCCCCAACGGGGTCATCACCGTCGGCCCTACGTACAAATACGCGTTCGAATGCAACATGGAGTGCGTGGAGTACGCCGAGGCCCTCGCCGAGTCCGAGGCCCTCACCGCCGACCTAGAGAGCCTCTCTAAGGAGGTGCCAGACGTGAAGTGTCACGCCGGCAACTTTGAGCCAGCGGAGATGGTTAAGTCCATCCCCCTCGACCCTAACGGCGACACCTCCAAGCAGATCTGGATCGGCTCCGGGGTTCGATCCCAAATAGGAAGCAGTGCTCGTCGACTTTCTCCGCGCGAACGCCGACGTCTTCGCGTGGAGCCCCTCGGACATGCCCGGTGTACCAAGGGATGTCGTCGAGCACTCGCTGGACATCTGAGCCGGAGCCCGACCCGTCAAGCAGCCGCTGCACCGATTCGACGAGGAGAAGCGCAGAGCTATAGGCGAGGAGATTCACAAGCTAATGGCGGCAGGGTTCATCAAAGAGGTATTCCATCCCGAATGGCTTGCCAACCCTGTGCTTGTGAGAAAGAAAGGGGGAAATGGCGGATGTGTGTAGACTACACTGGTCTCAACAAAGCATGTCCGAAGGTTCCCTACCCTCTGCCTCGCATCGACCAGATCGTGGATTCCACTGCTGGGTGCGAAACCCTGTCTTTCCTCGATGCCTACTCAGGGTATCATCAAATCAAGATGAAAGAGTCCGACCAGCTCGCGACTTCTTTCATCACACCCTTCGGCATGTACTGCTATGTCACCATGCCGTTCGGTTTGAGGAATGCGGGCACGACGTACCAACGGTGCATGAACCATGTGTTCGGCGAACACATTGGCCGCACGGTCGAGGCCTACATCGATGACATCGTAGTCAAGACGAGGAAAGCCTCTGACCTCCTTTCCGACCTTGAAACGACATTCTGATGTCTCAAGGCAAAAGGCGTCAAGCTCAATCCCGAAAAGTGTGTCTTCAGGGTGCCCCGAGGCATGCTCTTGGGGTTCATCGTCTCCGAGCGGGGCATCGAAGCCAACCCGGAAAAGATCGCAGCCATTACCAGCATGGGGCCCATCAAGGACTTGAAAGGCGTACAGAGGGTCATGGGATGCCTCGCGGCTCTGAGCCGCTTCATCTCACGCCTCGGCGAAAGAGGTCTACCTCTGTACCGCCTCTTAAGGAAGGCCGAGTGCTTCACTTAGACCCTTGAGGCCGAGGAAGCCCTCGGGAACCTGAAGGCGCTCCTCACAAAGGCGCCTATCTTGGTGCCCCCAGCTGCCGAAGAAGCCCTCCTGGTCTACGTCGCCGCGACCACCCAGGTGGTTAGCGCCGCGATTGTGGTCGAGAGGCAAGAAGAGGGGCATGCATTGCCCGTTCAGAGGCCAGTCTACTTCGTCAGCGAGGTACTGTCCGAAACCAAGATCCGCTACCCACCAGTCCACAAGCTGCTGTACGCGGTGATCCTAATGCGACGGAAGCTGCGACACTACTTCGAGTCTCATCCGGTAACTGTGGTGTCATCCTTCCCCCTGGGAGAGATCATCCAGTGCCGAGAGGCCTCGGGTAGGATTGCAAAGTGGGCGGTGGAGATCATGGGCGAGACAATCTCGTTCGCTCCTCGGAAAGCCATTAGGTCCCAGGTCTTGGCGGACTTCGTGGCTGAATGGGTCGACACCCAACTACCGACGGCTCCGATCCAACCGGAGCTCTGGACCATGTTCTTCGACGGGTCGCTGATGAAGACAGGAGCCGGCGTAGGCCTACTCTTCATCTCACCCCTCGGAAAGCATCTACGCTACGTGCTACGCCTCCACTTCCCGGCGTCCAACAATGTGGCCGAATATGAGGCCCTGGTCAACGGGTTGCGGATCGCCATCGAGCTAGGGGTCCGACACCTCGATGCTCGTGGTGACTCGCAGCTCGTCATCGACCAAGTCATGAAGAACTCCCATTGCCGCGACCCGAAGATGGAGGCCTACTGCGATGAGGTTCGGCGCCTGGAAGACAAGTTCTTCGGGCTCGAGCTCAACCACATCGCTCGGCGCTACAACGAGACTGCGGACGAGCTGGCTAAAATAGCCTCGGGGCGAACAACGGTTCCCCCGGACATCTTCTCCCAAGACCTGCATCAACCCTCCGTCAAGATCGACGACACGTCTGAGCCCGAGGTACCCTCGGCCCAGTCCGAGGCACCCACGGCTCAACCCGAGGCGCCCTCGGCTCAGTCCAAGGCACCCTCAGCTCGACCCGAGGCGCCCTCGGTTCAGTCCGAGGTACCCTCGGCCCCCGAGGGTGAGGCACTGCGCGTCGAGGAGGAGCAAAGCGGGGTCGCGCCTAATCGAAGCTGGCAGACCCCGTACCTGCAATATCTCCACCGAGGAGAGCTGCCCCTCGACCGAGCCGAGGCTCGGCGGGTGGCGCGGCGCGCCAAGTCGTTCGTCTTGCTGGGAGATGAGAAGGAGCTCTACCACCGCAGCCCCTCAGGCATCCTCCAGCGATGCATCTCCATCGCCGAAGGTCAGGAACTCCTGCGAGAGATACACTCGGGGGCTTGCGGCCATCACGCAGCGCCTCGAGCCCTTGTCGGGAACGCTTTCCGGCAAGGCTTCTACTGGCCGACGGCGGTGGCCGACGCTACCAGAATCGTCCACACCTGCGAAGGGTGCCAATTCTATGCGAGCTCAGGCTCTGCAGACAATACCCATCACCTGCCTTTTGCGGTGTGGGGTTTGGACCTCGACGACCCCTTGCAGAAGGCACCCGGGGGCTACACGCACCTGCTGGTCGCCATCGACAAATTCTCCAAGTGGATCGAGGTCCGACCCCTGAACAGCATCAGGTCCGAGCAGGCGGTGGCGTTCTTCACCAACATCATCCATCGCTTCGGGGTTCCGAACTCCATCATCACCGACAACGGCACCCAGTTCACCGGCAGAAAGTTCCTGGACTTCTGCGAGGATCACCACATCCGGGTGGACTGGGCCGCCGTGGCTCATCCCATGACGAATGGGCAGGTGGAGCGTGCCAACGGCATGATTCTACAAGGGCTCAAGCCTCGGATCTACAACGACCTCAACAAGTTCGGCAAGCGATGGATGAAGGAACTCCCCTCAGTGGTCTGGAGTCTGAGGACAACGCCGAGCCGAGCCACGGGCTTCACGCCGTTCTTTCTAGTCTATGGGGCCGAAGCCATCTTGCCCACAGACTTAGAATACGGCTCCCCGAGGACGAGGGCCTACACCGACCAAAGCAACCAAGTCAGCCGGGAAAACTCGCTGGACCAGCTGGAGGAGGCTCGGGACCAGGCCTTGCTACACTTGGCGCGGTACCAGCAGTCCCTGCGACGCTACCACGCCCGAGGGGTCCGGTCCCGAGACCTCCAGGTGGGCGACCTGGTGCTTCGGCTGCGACAAGACGCCCGAGGGCGGCACAAGCTCACGCCTCCCTAGGAGGGGCCATTCGTCATCGCCAAGGTTCTGAAGCCCGGAACATACAAGCTGGCCAACAGCCAAGGCGAGGTCTACGACAACGCCTGGAACATCCAACAGCTACGTCGCTTCTACCCTTAAGATGTTTTCAAGTTGATCATATACCTCGCACCCACGCAAAGTTTAGTCATCAAGGAAGGGTCGGCCTCGCCTCGGCAAAGCCCGACCCTCCCTCGGGGGCTAAAAGGGGGGGAACCCCCTCTGCGTCAAAATTTTCCTCGAAAAAAGATCTTTTCTGCCAGAATGTCTTTCGCGCTTTTTGGCTACTTCGAAAGTGGATCCTGAAAACGACGGAGTACACGTAAGCAGCCAAGGCTGACCGAGCCGAGGGACTCCTACGCCTCCAGGATACGGATACCTCACTCATCACCTTCTGCGATAAGTAACTCACGTTCGGATAAGTGATTCTGCGGACTGAACAAGTCTTCATGCTCGAAAGCTCTTCTGCCGAAGCGATCCTTTGAGCCTTCTCGACTGCGTCAGTGACAGAGCCCCATGGACGGGTAAGAGTGCGCGTAAGCGGCAAGGCCGACCGAGCCGAGGGACTCCTATGCCTCCGGGATACGGATACCTCACTCATTACCTTCCGCGAGAAGCAACTCTTGCTCGCACAAACATTTCTGTTACCAACAAAAAAGTCCAGATACTCGAAATAAAAGGAAAAGAGACGCAGCTTTACAACACAGCGAGGGTGTGTTTAGGCCTCGGCGGCCGCAGGAAACACACGCTACAAGACAATCCGATCCTGCAGGCTCGGATCTTGATGGCCGAAGGGAGCAGCAGCGCCCTTGGCATCGACGACACCTTCGGCGAGGGCCAACCCAGCCTCGGACGGCGACGCGGTCCGAGGATCTCCACTCTGGAGGATGACGTCATCACCACGCCCGGGCCATCGCCGCTAGGGTCTTCTTCGGGAATCCGGCCCGAGCAGGCGGCTCGGCCGGTCACCCCGGGGCCTCGGCCAGTTACCTTCCAAGGACGTCAATCCGGCCCAAGTAGGCGGCTCGGCCGGTCACCCCGGGGCCTCGGCCAGCTGCCCTCCGAGGACGTCAGCCCGACCCAAGGCCTCGGCTGGTCAATTCCGGCGTCGGTCCCGCTAACGGACGACCCGGCCAGGCTCCGGCCAACCAGGTTCCCTTTTCGAGCCAACTCTGCCTCTGTCCATGTTGACGCCGCTACCCCTGGCCTCAGCTCATCGAAGAGCGGCCGAGGGGTTCCTTTAACTAAGTTAGAGAAGCCTCGGACAACAAGGCTGACCGAGCCGAGGGACTCCTACGCCTCCAGGATACGAATACCTCACTCGTCACCTGTACACGGGATGACTCACGCTTGGTGAAGCGGTTCAGACAACCAACAGGCGAGTCTCAGTGCTCAGAAAGGAGGAAAATACACGGCTCCGTGCCAAAACTACATACATGTTCAGGCCCCGACAGCCACAATGAACAAAAACACTGGCACTCAAGGTGCCATTACAAACGGAACTCTGGTTCCGCCTCCGCAGGTACGAACAACCCCACTCGACGGGAGAGAGGCCTGTGGAGCAACAGAAGATCGACGAACGGCTTGTCGTCGCCCGCCCCAGCCGCGGCGACGATGATGACTTCTGTCCCGGGGGGCCGAACAGCAGCAGCGATGACCTCAGGGCGGATGCTGCTGCCAGGAGGCCCCCGCTCGTGCCCAAACTCGAGAGGCAAGGACAGGCAGAAGGCCGTAGAGTTGGAGGTCGGTCCGCGGATGGCGCCGGCAAACTCGTCGGCTGCGGAACCTCTTCCAGCTGCCGTGGCGGGAGGCGGCACCGGGAGCGGCTCCGAAGCCGCTCGGCCCAGCGAGCCGGGCACGGTGCAGCTGTCAGCGCCACGGACGACTCCCGCCCTTCCCCCCGATCACTGAGGGAAGGAGCGGGCCACTGCCCATGCAGGGGCCGACCCCAACTCGGCACACTCCCCTCCCCAGCACTAGTGATGAAAATCCTTGAGGCTGAGGGAGGGGCGGAGGCCGCAGCCCGGCTCGCTTTCCCCCACCATCAAATTGGAGGTCCCCGTCTTGGGTGACCGCCGGTGGAGGGGTGCAGCCGGGCTGCATGATGAAAATCCTTGAAGCCGAACGATGGCTGAAAGGTACCAACTCCCGCGGAGTTGCATTCCCCCAACAATGAGGCGGAAAGACGGCGGATCTCCCCCATCCGGGGGCTTGGAAGGTGGAAAGACACGATGCATAAGGGAGCGCGAAGACGTGGTCGCCCACCAAGGGGGTCACCCTCCTTTTAAGGGCGGTTCTCCCTACTCGCGTCCCCAGCCGTCACGGGCTGAGTCTTCTCCAACACACTCCAAGGTCCTCCCCTACGGCGCGGGGGCTGGGTCCCACACGTCATGCAAGCCAACTCAGGGCAGAAGAAGCCAAACCGCCGTGCGCGGTGCATACAACCGCCCAGCGGTTACAAGCGACCCTCCACTTTTGCCCAGACCAACGGGCGGAAGGGTGGGCAGCCATGCAGGCGGCATGCAACCGTGCCAAGTGGGCGCGCTCCTCCGACTCCCAACACGCCCGGCATAGAGGCCCAGGCCCACGCGTCATGCAACCGGTGCGCCGGTTGCTACGTGTGAGTAACTGCATCGCCACCCGCGCCACCACCGCACCTCCTCGACTGCGGAACCAATACCGCGACTCGAGGCGACCCGGCGCGCGACCCAGCAGCACCAGCCTGGCGCGATGGTCAACACGGCCAAAAGTGGGTCGGCAGTAATGGCGGTGGCAGGCGAGCAGGCGCAGCGGTCGCGTCGTCAGCCAAGCTTACGTCCCATCCGGGGGCAGCGAGAGAACCCTCTCCCACGGCGTGAAGACGACGCGCCCGTGATCCGTTCCTCGAACGGCTCGCGCACGCGCAACGGTCGCCCCTCCAACCACTCGCCCCGTCGCATTAACTCCGCGACGGGACACGCGGCGCCTCTGGCAAGAGAAGCGGGCAACGCTTCCCCTTCGCAAAAATGAACGCGTCCAAAAAGGTACGCTGCGTCGTTCGATTTCGTATCCTTTTCCGTTTTTCCTCTTTCTCTCTCTTGCAACAGGGACCGGGAAAGGGGGATACCCCGAAAAGGATCCTTCCCCGAGAAGGAACCAGGCTCCGAGCCCCCCTACTGATCAGATGTTCGAAGGCTGGCCCCCCGGAAGGGTTCAACAGCCGCCTCAGATCGCGTGGGCCCTACACCCACTACTAGTCAGAGGTTCAAAGGCCGGCCCCTCGAAAGGGTTCAACGACTGCCTCAGGCTACTCGGGCTCCGCGCCCAATACTGATCAGGGGTTCAAAGGCTGGCCCCCGAAGGGTTCACAGCCGCCTCAGACGCCGAGCGAGGGATGACCATGGGTACGTTCGATACATAACCAAGGCTCGGGCTGCGCTCCCGAGGTACCCTAGGACATTTCCGAGACCGGCGGGAACGATCTTATAACAGAATCCCACTAGAGGGAGGCATCGAGCCTTCGGACCCCGTCGCCAGGGGACCGGGTCTGGCAGATCACCCGCAGGTACTTTTGGGCGTGCCTCTGGGCCCCTAGCCGACCCCTAACGAACGGGGCACGGACGTCCACTCGGATTACCCGCTTGCAGCTCGTCGGAGACACCATGTTCGGCGCCCATCGAGGGCAACATGGCGCTTTCCCCCCCTCCTCCTTGCGGAAAGGCGACGCAGGGGCGTATGTAAAAAAGCCGAGTCTACCCCTGACCGCCCTCTCGCTCTGTGCAGAGGCTCGGGGGCTGCTCTCGCAAACCCGGCTCCGGCCGAACCGTTGACAGCGTCAACATACCAGCCCGAGAACTTGGGACCCGACCGTACACCTGGGCTACGGCCAGTTTGCATGAGGGAACGACCAGACCAGCCGAAGCATTACGTGAGGCAGTAAGACCTCGAAGGAGTGAAACCACTCCTCCGAGGCCTCGGGGGCTACACCCGGCGGGTGCGCTCGCGCGCACCCACCGGAACAAAACGCAACCGAGAAAGGCTGGTCCCCTTGCAAAAAAGTGCGACGAAAGCCTCCAAGCGAGTGCAAACACTCCCTTCGAGGCTCGGGGGCTACTGTCGAGGACCATAATTAGGGGTACCCTCAAGGCTCCTAATTCTCAGCTGGTAACCCCCATCAGCATGAAGCTGCAAAGGCCTGATGGGTGTGATTAAGTCAGGGATCAGTCCATTCGAGGGACACGATCACGCCTCACCCAAGCCTAGCCTCGGACAAGGGCAGCCGACCCCGGAGGATTTCCGTCTCGCCCGAGGCCCCCCTTCAGCGGCGAACATATTCCCGGCTCGCCCGAGGCCCTGCCTTCGCTAAGAAGCAACCCTGACCAATTCGCCGCACCGACCGACCAAGTCGCAGGAGCATTTAATGCAAAGGTGGCCTGACACCCTTATCCTGCGCGTACCCCCCGCCGGCAAAGCCGAAGTGACCGCCGTCACTTCGCCGCTCCACTGACCAGCCTGACAGGAGGACAGCGCCGCCTACGCCACACTGACTGCAGTGCCACTGGACAGAGTAAGACTGACAAGCAGTTAGGCCCTGCCGGAGGCACCATAGGAAGCTCCGCTTCGCCTGACCAAGGGCTCGGACTCGGGCCAAGTCCCAGAAGACGGCGAACTCTGCCCGACCCAGGGCTCGGACTCGGGCTAAGTCCCGGAAGACGGCGAGCTCCGCCCGACCCAGGGCTCGGACTCGGGCTAAGTCCCGGAAGACGGCGAACTCCGCCCGACCCAGGGCTCGGACTCGGGCCAAGTCCTGGAAGACGGCGAACTCCGCCCGACCCAGGGCTCGGACTCGGGCTAAGTCCCGGAAGACGGCGAACTCCGCCCGACCCAGGGCTCGGACTCGGGCTAAGTCCCGGAAGACGACGAACTCCGCTCCGCCCGACCCAGGGCTCGGACTCGGGCTAAGCCCCAGAAGACGACGATCTCCGCCTCGCCCGACCCAGGGCTCGGACTCGGGCTAAGTCCCAGAAGACGACGATCTCCGCCTCGCCCGACCCAGGGCTCGGACTTGGGCTCGGCCCCAGAAGACGATGATCTCCACCTCGCCCGACCCAGGGCTCGGACTTGGGCTCGGCCCCAGAAGACGACAATCTCCGCCTCGCCCGACCCGGGGGCTCGGACTCGACCTCGGCTTCGGAGGAGCTTCCACATCGCCCAACCTAGGGCGTAGACCAGCCACGTCAACAGGAGGCGCCATCATCACCCTACCCCGAGCTGACTCGGGCCGCAGGGAACAAGACCGACATCCCATCTGGCTCGCACCGCCAGATAAGCAATGATGGCGCCCCGCATGCTCGGTGACGACGGCGGCTCTCGGCCCCCTTACGGAAGCAAGAGGACGTCAGCAAGGACCCAACCGCTCCGACAGCTGTCCCTCCGCCAAGCTCCATCGCTCCTTCGACGGCCACGACATCACACCAGCTGGGCGCCAAGACCTCTCCGGCTGCCACGACGGCATGTACCTAGGGCGCTAGCTCACCTCCGCTAGACACGTAGCACCCTGCTACACCCCCCATTGTACACCTGGATCCTCTCCTTATGCCTATAAAAGGGAGGACCAGGGCCCTCTTAGAGAGGGTTGGCCGCGCGGGGACGAGGACGAGAACAGGCGCTCGCTTGGAGCCGCTCGCTCCCTCTCCCGCGTGGACGCTTGTAACCCCCTACTGCAAGCGCACCCGACCTGGGCGCGGGACAAACACGAGGGCCGCGGGATTCCCACCTCTCTCACGCCGGTCTCCGGCCGCCTCGCTCTCCCCCCTTCGCACTCACCCTCGCGTTCGACCCATCTGGGCTAGGGCACGCGGCGACATTCACTCGTCGGCCCAAGGACCCCCCGGTCTCGGAACGCCGACAGTTAGCGCGCCAGGTAGGGGCCTGCTGCGTGTTGACGACAGTTGGAACGCCGACAAATATGTACTTCAAACTCTTATGATCCGTGTATACTTGGCACTTAGTTCCCATAATGTAGTGTCTCCAAATCTTAAGTGCATCCACAACGGCAGCCAGCTCCAAGTCATGAGTGGGGTAGTTCAATTCATGTTTCCGCAACTGACGAGATGCATAGGCGATCACATGTCCTTCTTGCATGAGCACACATCCAAGTCCTTGGCCACATGCATCACAGTAAATGTGAAATCCCTTCTGTAGATCTGGCATGATCAATACTGGTGGTGACATTAATCTCTCCTTCAATTGATCAAAGCTGTCTTGGCATTTCTCATCCCACTTGAATTCTCTCCCCTTCTCCAAAAGTGAGGTCATAGGCTTGGCTATCTTAGAAAATCCTTCAATAAATCTCCGATAATATCCTGCAAGTCCCAAGAAACTCTGAATCTCCGTAACTGTAGTGGGTATGCTCCACACCACTATCTCCTTAACTTTAGCAGGATCCTCTGATATCCCTCCATTAGAAATGATATGTCCAAGGAATGACACCTCGTCAATCCAAAACTCGCATTTACTGTGCCTGGCATAGAGTTGATTATCCCATAGCTTTTGTAGCACCAATCTCAGATGTTCTTCATATCACTTTCACTCTTAGAATAGATAAGAATATCGTCGATGAACACCACGACGAATCTGTCCAAATACTCCATAAACACCTTATTCATCAAATTCATAAAATAAGCCGGTGCATTAGTCAGTCCAAATGACATAAAGGTGAACTCGTATAATCCATATCGAGTCAAGAAAGCCATCTTGGGGATATCCGATGGTCTAATCTTCATTTGATGGTAACCCAATCGGAGATCAATCTTCAAGAATACCCTGGCTCCTCTCATCTGCTCAAACAAATCCTCAATATGGGGTAATGGATACTTGTTCTTCACAGTGACATCATTAAGTGATCTATAGTCCACACACATCCGTTGCGATCCATCCTTCTTTTGTGCAAATAACACCGGTGCTCCCCAAGGTGAGGAACTCGGACGAATATACCCCGCCTCCTGTAACTCAGTTAATTGCTTCTTAAGCTCCTTCAGTTCTTCTACAGCCATCCTGTATGGCCGTTTAGAAATAGGAGCAGTCCCAGGTAAGAGATCAATGACAAACTCAACTTCCCTATCTGGTGGCATCCCTGGTAACTCCTCTGGAAAGACATCTGGAAAATCTCTAACCACCCGGATGTTGTCACCAACAAACTTCTCATCTACTAAGAATGCCGCTAGTCTGGTGGCGGTAGTTACTGCAATTCCAACTTCAAATCTTTCTCCTTTGGAACTGGTGAGTTCTACGGTTTCTTTAGCACAGTGAATAAACCGCCTTTGCCTTTCTTAACCATGACATACCAAGGATCACGTTTATAGTGCTCTCTTCTAACACTATAGGGGTAGCCCATCTGGGTTAGAAATACAGGGTAAGAAAGGAAGAATTGTAGACAAGGCAGTAATTACGAATCATGTTACTTTGGGGGATTTATTAGCTAAGCAGTTTAATGTTTTATCTACCATAGCTAGTTCATTACTTTATAGTGGTACATGCTAAGATGCCCGTCTATACTATTTCAATCAATCGAAGAAGCAAATCAGATATTTATCATCAGCACAATCAAACAATATTTTTAAATATAGAAAATAGTTTTGGTTTGGTCTTAGGCCTCCTATCTCTTAGGAATGTCATAGGGGTAGGGATTTCAAGGTGTGAAATCCATCCTGTCTCAGGGTAGAAAAGGTAAGAATGATCAGAGTAGAACAGTAGAAGGTGAGACAGGATCAAGATAAGTATAGAAAGAATCAGAGTAAGGTAAGTGTAGAATGATTCAGAATAAGATAAGTAGGTAAGAGTTTTGTCCATTTTTATCTAGGTTTTGTCCTACAGTCAACATTTCCTCTGATACCACTTCTGTCACACCCGGTTTTAAGGAACAAAGCCGGGTGCATCTCATACATGCGCCAAGAAGACAACATATATAATAACAGAGTGTATAGAGATAAATGTCACAATAACATCAGAGTATTTATTACATAGCGGAAGACTTATTACAAAATAAAAGAATAAATATAAAACGAACTAAGGATCGTTGGCGCCAATGTCAACTGAGAAACGCCACCTAGATCAGATCGAATGCCTCGGTGTTAGGCGGCTCCTCTTCGACCACCTGCTCTTCTACTATGGGGGGTGTGAGGCAGCAAGAGTGAGCTCACATACGTTCATAGCTCAACAAGTCATGGGGAATAATGTGGCATGAACTCACCAAAGGTGGGAGTTCATGTAGTGTAAGGCTGATCAATGAAATAAAGGCTGAAGCTGAGCATTGCTTTTATAAGTTGGTCAAAATTTTATTAGCAATTTCTAAGTGTAAGTAAATACCAAACCTTAATAATAATAATAAAGAAAAGTAATAATAAAATAATCCCAAATGCGATGCAAATGTCAAATTAAATTTAAGTTCCATAATTAATCATGTGAGGGTCCGAGCCGCTCATGACCGTGAGCACGGCTAGTATACTAGTTTTACACTCTGCAGAGGTTGCGCATCTTTACCCACAAGTCATGTTACCCATCTGCCAAGAGACGGCCAATCACATACACCTCTACCGAGGAGGCGAGGCAGGGTAACACTACGAGGCCTTTACAAAGTTCCACTAGCTTCAGAAATCCCGCTACAGTTTATAGGAAGCTCCAGTGCAGGAATCCCTCGCCTGACCGCCATCGCAGCAAAATCAACCCAAGGACCTCCCTACACTGACCACTCCCCTACTGCCCTTGCCCCTTTCGGGTAAGGAAGACCTCCACTAGCTTTCCTAGTTAATCAGCCAAGGGCGTCCCATTAAACCCTTGTGGTAGCACTGTTTTCCCGAGTGGTCGCTCCATGTTCCCATTAATTTAATGATCTTAACATGAACAGTAATAATAACAAGATAATAACAGAATAATCATGAGTGTTGTATCTCCATACCCAATCCACATAAAGCAATAGCAGGTACTACCCAAAAATATTTCAGGGGTGAACAAGGTATAAAGATAAACAAAACTGGGGTAACCTAAAGGATCCCATCAAAATTTACCTATGCAGATCATTAAAATTAATAAGAACATGGCTGGGAAAAGTAAGTGATCAAGGGCACAACTTGCCTTCAATGAGCTCCTGCTCAGCTACTTGCTGAACCTCAGAATCCACAGTGGCTTGCTCGTCTACTCGCATCAACACAATACATACATAGTATAGCATAAATTAACATCACATCAAACATGCAAATAAAATATACAGTAAAAATCTACACGATAAAATGAGATCATAGGAACTGGAATCACTAAATTTGGAGTTATAGATTTCAAGTTATGGATTTCCTAAGATTTAATATGCTTGAAATAGGATTAAATGATAAATAAATTTTCTAACTGAGTTCATGTCAAAACAGTGATACTATATGATATAGAATCTTATTACAAAATTTTAGAAATTGGAATGGCTCAATTTGGAGTTAAAATGAATTTTCTATGCATTTTACAAGTTTCTAGATTTATTTTTGTACTAAAAACGAATTTCTAATGTTATTTCTCTATTTTTAATCTACTCTGGACTGGGCGCCAATTTCTGGAAAAGTCAGGGGGTCTGGCGCAAAAGAAACTGAGACTCAGACAACCAGGCTATGGACTGCGGGTTGATTACAGCAAAGACCAGGGACTTCTATGCAAGATGCGCGCGGTGAAAGGGTATGGGTGCGCACCAGCTGAACGATCACATTTCTATGGCTGAGATTAAATCCAATCGCGACCGAAGCGGTACGCAATCGTGACCCTAGGATCAAAGATCCATGGCCAGAATTCCCTCACTTGCCCTAATATGTTGTAACCCTTGGATCCAAAACTCACGGTCCAGATCCAATCTTCGAAACGGTACGCTGATTACTCTAATCTGCGCCGTCAATCATAGGATCAACGCCCCCGGCGCCTTCTCCTCCCACGCCGATGCCAGAGGGCGGTGCCGCCCACCCACACGGTGGCAGACCTCGTCGAAGGCCGGGCCGACGGTGACCCCAAGCACTAAACTCCGATCTGATCAGTGCAAAACAAGAAGGGAAAGATTGTGAACGCATAACGAGGCTTATTACCGTGATTTGGGTAGCAGAACTCCCAGCCCACGGGACCATGCGGGTCCACGGCGATCCACGACTTCGTCGAGGAATTCCTGTCGCGACGCATGCAAATCGAGCCCGGCGAGGCCACGAGCACCATCCCGGTGACGAGCTAGAGCTCCTAGACCCGACACCGAAACCCCGTAGAGGGTGTACGCACGAGTCCATAGTCGGCTCTACTCTCTCACTCTAAACCTCTCTCCTTCCCTCGATTTCTCTCTGTTCTCTGCGACTCGGTCGTTCTCAGAACTCAGCAGCCGTCACCAAAATTCAGCGCGATGCCAGGGGGAAAGCCCGGTTGCTTCTATGGAGGTCGGGGCGACCACGACTGCGTGCCCGCCAATGGCGGATCTCCTCCCCCAAACACTCGCTACTTGGCAGGTTACCTCAACGTGCGCGCATGCGTAAATGCGGGATGACCCCGGGGCGGCGTCCATGCTTCTCATACACGGGATGAGGCCGAGGAGATAGGAGGGATTTGGTGACCCGGTCGCCGCGCGTTTCTGTTTCTAGTTCGCGACCGGGAAGAACGGAGGAGCAAGACGCGCCTGACAAGGTGGGCCCGCGCGACAGTGAAGGAGAGAAAGTGTGGAAGCGCAAGTGCGACTGCCCGGTGGAACCCGGTTGTCAGTGCGCGCGGGATGAGTCAGCTTGGGCCGAGCGCGTGTGTAGTGTTGTTGGGCCAAAAGTGTGGTCAGGGGCCCAATTAGGTTTCCTTCTCCTTTTCTTTTATATTTTCATTCCTTCTCTATTCCCTTTCAAATTTAAATCTCAAATTTGAATTCCACTCAATTTGTGAATTTAAACTCATCTTTTAACAGTACAGTTTGAGCCTACTATTATGGCGGAATTTTATTTATTTGTTTTGTTTAGTATTTTCTTCTTTTTTTCCTTTTCTCTATTTCTTTTTCTTTTCAGTTTTAAATTCCAAATCCAAGGACCTAATTCCAATTTAAGTTTTCATGGCACATTTATCTTCACCTTAAATGTTCAGTTTGAACATAGTTTGAATTTTATAAGTTTTTGTTTTGTATTTTAGAATGTTTCTCTCTTTCTTATTTTCAAATCCGAATTTAAATTTAGTGCTAAATCCCAATTTCCAAAATTGTACTTTTGGGTTAACTTCAAATTCTCAACTCATTACTATCTTATTTTTATTTGTATTATTATTGTTTTAAATGCACAAACAAAAATCCAATATGATGCATTTTCTCTTTATTTTAATATCATTGGTTTTAAATAAATCAATCTCAATTATATGTGTGCTCTTTTTATGATGCAAATATGGCACATGACATGAGTAGGTCTCTCTATTATTCTTTGTATACAATTTTGAGTATTACAGTGATGGCCGCGATTTTCTCCGGGTTGGCTTTGATGCCTCGTTCGGAGACAATGAACCCTAAGAGCATGCCTCGGGGGACTCCGAAGACACACTTCTCAGGATTGAGTTTCACGCTCTTCGCTTTCAGGCATCTAAATGTTACCTCAAGGTCAGAGAGGAGGTCGGAGGCTTTCCTTGTTTTGACGACGATGTCATCGACGTAAGCCTCGACCGTTCTGCAGATGTGTTCCCTGAACACATGGTTCATGCACCTCTAGTAGGTGGCACCTGCATTCCTCAAGCCAAATGGCATTGTAGTATAACAATACATGCCAAAAGGTGTGATGAAAGAAGTTGCGAGCTGGTCGGACTCTTTCATCTTGATTTGGTGATAGCCCGAGTAGGCATCGAGGAATGACAGGGTTTCGCACCCAGCAGTGGAGTCCACAATTTGATCGATGCGAGGCAGAGGGTAGGGAACCTTTGGACATGCTTTGTTTAGACCGGTGTAGTCTACACACATCCTCCATTTCCCACCCTTTTTCTTCACAAGCACAGGGTTAGCTAACCATTCGGGATGGAATACCTCCTTGATGAACCCTGCAGCCATCAGCTTGTGGACCTCCTCGCCTATGGCTCTATGCTTTTCTTCATCAAAACGGCACAGGTGCTGCTTCACGGGTCGGGCTCCCGCTCGGATGTCCAATGAGTGCTCGGCGACATCCCTCGATATGCCCGGCATGTCTGAGGGACTCCACGCAAAAACCTCGGTGTTTGCGCGGAGAAAGTCGATGAGCACTGCTTCCTATTTGGGGTCGAGCTCGGAGCCGATCCTGACTTTCTTGCCGGCGTCGTTGCTAGGGTCGAGAGAGATGGACTTGACCACCTCGGCCAGCTCAAATTTGCCGACATGCCTCTTCGCGTCGGGCGCCTCCTTGGAGAGGCAATCCATGTCGGCGATGAGGGCTTCGGACTCGACGAGGGCCTCGACATACTCCACGCATTCTACATCGCACTCGTAAGCGTGGCGGTACGTGGGTCCGACGGTGATGACTCCCTTGGGGCCCGGCATCTTGAGCTTGAGGTAGGTGTAGTTGGGGATGGCCATGAACTTGGCGTAGCATGGTCTTCCCAGCACCGCGTGATAGGTCCTTTGGAACCCAACTACCTCGAAGGTGAGGGTTTCCTTTCAGAAGTTGGAGAGAGTTCCAAAGCAGACGGGCAGGTCAACCTGTCCGAGGGGCAGGATACGCTTTCCGGGTGCAATCCCGTGGAAGGGTGCTGCACCAGCCCGGATCTCGGACCGATCAACCCCCAAGAGCTCCAGGATCTCGGCGTAGATGATGTTGAGGCTGCTGCCTCCGTCCATAAGGACCTTGGAGAGCCTAATGTTGCCGATGATCGGGTCGACGACGAGCGGGTACCTTCCTAGGCTTGGCACGAAGTCGGGGTGGTCGCCTTGATCGAAGGTGATAGGCTTGTCGGACCAGTCTAGGTAGACTGGCGCTACCACCTTCACCGAGCAGACCTCCCGGCGCTCTTGCTTGCGGTGCCGAGCCGAGGCATTCACCACCTGCCCGCCGTAGATCATGAAGCAGTTGTGGACCTCCGGGAACTCCTCTTCCTTGTCGCCCCCCTTGTTGTTGCCTTGGTCTTTGCCACCTTCTGCCGAGGGTCCAGCCTTGTTGAAGTAGCGCTAGAGCATGTCGCATTCTTGCTTTACGGGACCCCGGTGATAGGGGCATGACTCCTTGAGCATCTTATCAAACGCACCGGCCCCTCCACTAGGCTAACGAGGGTTCCTGTGCTCGGCAGCGGCGACGAGATCCGTGTCGACGGCGTTGCGCTTCGCTTGCGTCTTTTTCTTGGCCTTCTTCTTCGCGCCACGCTGGGCGGACGCCTCAGGGGCGTCTTCCTTCTGTCCTCCCTGAGGCTGCTTGTCTTTCTGGAAGATGGCTTCGACCGCCTCCTGACCAGAGGTGAATTTGGTGGCGATGTCCATCAATTCGCTCGCCTTGGTAGGAGTCTTGCGCCCCAGTTTGCTCACCAGGTCTCGGCATGTGGTGCCAGCGAGGAATGCCCCGATGACGTCCGAGTCGGTGATGTTGGGCAGCTCGGTGCGCTGCTTCAAAAACCTCTGGATGTACTCTCGCATGGATTCCCCTGGCTGCTGGCAGCAGCTTCGGAGATCCCATGAGTTCCCAGGGCGCACGTACGTACCCTGGAAATTCCCAGCGAAAGCCTTGACCAGGTCGTCCCAGTCGGAGATCTGCGCTGGAGGCAGATGCTCTAGCCAGGCCCGAGCAGCGTCGGAGAGGAAAACGGGGGGTTGCGGATGATGAGGTTGTCATCGTCCGCCCCTCCCAACTGGCATGCCACCCAGTAGTCCGCAAGCCCCAACTCTGGCCTTGTCTCCCCCGAGTACTTGGTGATGGTAGTCGGGGCTCGGAAACGTGCCGGGAACGGCGCTCGTCGTATGGCCCGGCTGAAGACTCGCGGACCTGGTGTGGCTTGGGTGAGGGGCTTCGATCCTCCTCACTGTCGTAGCGTCCCCAGCGCCTGGGGTGGTAGCCTCGGCGCACCTTCTCCTCGAGGCAAGCTCGATGGTGGCGGCGGTGTTGCTCGGTGCCGAGGCGATCCGGGGCTGCAGGCGTCCCGTCCCTTGTGCGCTCGGTGTGGACCGAGGCCTCCCGCATGCGTCGGGAGGGCGCTGTGCGATGCTCCAAGGGGTCTCCTCGCCTCTGGGAGGCAGAGCTCTCGGCTTGTCGGACAGCGGCGTCTTCCAGGAGGCCCTTGAGCTCGCCCTGGATACGTCGCCCCTCGGTGGTGGATGGCTCCGGCATCGTTCGAAGCAACATTGATGCTGCAGCTAGGCTCTGGCCGGCCCCGTTGAAGGCCGAGGGCGGCATCACCCTGGCATCGTCAGTAATGCGGCGTTGGACGTCCTGGGCCCGAAGGCACGCTCCTCCAGCGAGTGCCTGGCCTGCCCACTCCTGCTCGATGTTTTGCTGGAGCTGCACAAGTCGCCCTGCTTCTTCGTCAAGCTTGGCCTGCATCTCACGGAGTTGCTCAAGCTGTGTGTCCTGACCCCCCACAGGGACTTGGACCACGGCTAGCTCCCGCGGGATTTCAACGCGAGACGCAGGTGCAAGGGTGTCGTCACTTCTTGGCATACCTAGGTGGTTATCTCCGTTGTGATCCTCCTGATCTATGTGGTAGCACTCGCGAGTCGGGTCGCAACCCTCGTCGTCAAGGCTGTGACCATCATCAGAGCAGCCGGAGAGGCAGTGGTCACATGCGGACATGAAGTCGTGCATGGCACTAGGATCACGGAGTCCGGAGAAATCCCAACTGACGTCGGGGTCGTCCTCTTCCTCGAAACCTGTGGGTCTGGAGGTTGAGACAGCCGTCAGTCGATCCCACGTTGACCACATATGGTACCCCGGAAGGTCAGGATATGCCCTAGCGAAAGCGCTCACCGAAGCGGGGTCGCTTGGTGGATCGAAACTGAATCTAAAGGGAGCAGGATGGAAAACGGACGGTACCTTTTGGTCGATGGACAGTGGTGAAGTCGCGTCGGGGACAGACTGTACCGTTATCGCAGGTACGAGGCTAACGCCCAGCAAGTCCTTTGCGAGGGTGCTGGCGTCATCAGTCCGCTTAGGGTTGGCCCGTTGCGGGGAGGCGACATCCGTCGTTGTCTCAGGTGCGAGGACAACACCCGACATGTCCCCTGCAGGGGTGCAGGTGTCATCGACTCGCTCTGGTTTGACAACCGATGAGGTGCCGCCTCCTGCCTGGCCACGGTTGCCCCGTCTCCGTCTCCTCCGGCGAGGAGGGTGGTGGGGTAAACCCGAGTGTTCCCCTTCTACCGCGGGGAGATGTCGTCGTCGTCGAGTCCGTCTTCGTCGGGCGAGCCGTCGGCCGTCGTTGTTGTCATGCTGCGGAGGGAGCAATACCATGTCGTAGCTGCCGTCGAGGGACATGAACTCGAGACTTCCGAAGCGAAGCACCATCCCGGGCTGAAGAGGCTGCTGAAAGCTACCCATCTAGAACTCAACGGGAAAGTATTCGTTAACACGCAGCAAGCCCCTACCTGGCGCGCCAACTGTCGGTGTTTCGGACCCAGGGGGCCCTCAGCCGGACCGACTAGTGAATTTTAGTGCCGCGTGCCCCTGTCCAAATGGGTTGATGCAAGATGGAACACAAGTGATGGGATGAGGCTTATATTATCCTGCACCAGGGGGCGCTTGCAGTAGGGGTTACAAGCGCCGCGGGAGAGCGAGATTGAGAGAGAGTGAGAAGCGAGGGAGAGTGAGAAGGAGAGGGTTCGGCCTTGAGGCGAGCCGTCTGGGGCTGCCTCTACCGCATCTCTCCTACTCTGCCTGCCTCCGCTCGTCTGCGTCGTGCGTCCATGTGTTCGTACGTTGCACGTTCCTCTCTCTTTCGCCCGTCCGTCCCCCTCCTCCCTCCTCCTTCTTTCCGTGGGGCCTCCCTCCTCCTTCTTTCCGT
Source organism: Zea luxurians (assembly GCA_029449295.1). Classification (NCBI taxonomy): domain Eukaryota; kingdom Viridiplantae; phylum Streptophyta; class Magnoliopsida; order Poales; family Poaceae; genus Zea; species Zea luxurians. The sequence goes on along the minus strand of JAOPSE010000013.1, from coordinate 71,737,205 downwards.
GGGGCCCTGGACACCCCCTTTTATAGACACAAGGAGATGCCCAGCTGTACAATGGGGGTGTAGCTTGGAGCTAACGTGGCTAGCAGGAAAGTGCCCTGAGCCCTGTACAGATAATAACGTGGCCGTCGGGGGAGCGCCTTGAGCCCTGTAGATGTGCTGACGTGGCCATCGGAGGAGTGCCTTGAGCCCTATAGAGGTAATAACGTGGCCGTCAGAGAAGTGCCTTGAGCCCTGTAGTAGCATAGCTGACGGTGCGGCATGGATTCTGCTGACGTTTCCTTGCTTTTGTAGGGGGTTGAGAGCAGCCGACGTCATGGGCGCACGCGGGGAACCATCATTACCTGTCACCGGAGTAACTTAGATGGGACACCGGTCTTGTTCCTTCGTAGCCTGAGGCGGCTAGCTAAGGGTAGGGCAATGATGGATTCCCAGTAGCGTAGCTGATACGAGGCCGAGGTCGGGCGAGGCGGCGACTCCTCCGAGGCCGAGGCTGAGGCCGAGGCCCAGGGTCGGGCGAGGCGGAGACCTTCTCCTGAGGCCGAGGTTGAGGCCGAGGCCCAGGGTCGGGCGAGGCGGAGACCTTCTCCTGAGGCCGAGGCCGGGGTCGGACGAGGCGGAGCTCCTTGTTGCGCCCGAGGCCGAACTCGAGGGAGGTCGTGACTTGTCGTTGTCAGCCTTTCCCTGGTGGCTGGCGCAGTTGCCGGAGCGGGGTGAACAGCGTTGTTTTCCTGTCAGAACGGTCAGTAAAGGGGGCGAAGTGACTGCGGTCACTTCGACCTTGCCGACTGAGGCACACGTGTCAGGATAAGGTGTCAGGCGATCCCCGCATTAAATGTGCATGCGATACAGTCGGTTGGCAAGGTGATTTGGACGAGGTCGCTGCACGACAAAATCTGCCCGAGCTATGCTTCAGGCGAGCCGAGGGTGCGTCTGCTGACTGAGGGGACCCTCGGGCGAGGCGTGAATTAGTCCGGGACTACTGCCCTTACCCGAGGCTGGGCTTGGACGAGGTCGCGTCCCTTGATAGACGAAGCCCGCGCTTTATCAGTCGTTTATGGTTTGTTCTGAAGATGTTTTCCAGCCGGATTAAGGTGCATTGGGGGTACCCTAATTACGGTCCCTGACACAAAAAAAAAGGTGTGTACTGGTCACTTTGCCGAGTGTGACACTCGGCAAAGAGGTGCCGAGTGTCAGGACCATAGCACTCGGCAAAGAACCAAGACCTGGGCACCGGTATAGGTTCTTTGCCGAGTGTAATGGCTCTGGCACTCGGCAAAGAAGCACGCTTTGTCGAGTGCCATACTAAGCACTCGACAAAGTACCTGACATGGGGACCCCTTTGGCGGATTCTTTGCCGAGTGCTGTCAGGCAGACAATCGACAAAGGAGTTACCTTTGCAAGTGTCACCTGGGACACTTGGCAAATACGTCGTCTCCGTCAACCGGCATCGTAACGGCTGCTTTTCTTTGCCGAGTGCCCGGGAAAAAATACTCGGCAAATAAGGCTTTGCCTATGCACTATGTGCCGAGCCCTCTTTGCCGAGTGCGACACTCGGCAAAGACTTTACCGAGTGTTTTTAAGGCTTTGCCGAGTGCTTCAGTCACTCGGCAAAGCCGTAGATTCCACTATGTGTCGGCCGGTTACGGAAGGTAACTCAGGCCTTATTCGTTTACGTCGGATTGCACCTGAATTTGTTCCAGCTAATCAAAGTTTATATAACTTAGAGAAGCAATCCGGCTAGAAATCGTTTCGACCCACCAATCCGGTACAAACGCTCAAAGAAGCATGGGCATAGCAAACTGGAACCGGTGAACTGCGACCTATTAATTGCTTCCTCGATCGGGTCGATGGGAAGGAAAAAAACCCAAAAAGGGTCAGTCATCAACGACGTAAGCTGATCACCAAAGCCATCTTAGAAAGTCGTCAATTCGGCTCAAACACGTAAACTGAAGAAGAGACGGCCGCGTTTGGTTTACATGTGTGTCTAGTATTCATTCCTATGATGTAACAGTTCGCATTAAACGTTGAAGATAGATGCATGGCACTACACCGCCTATCCAAAGTGAGCTAAGCAATGGACTTGAAGAGCTGGATTGAATCGCACCCTAACAAGACAAGAACCTCCACAACCACCTGATGATAACAAATTTGGCTTCTATATGTTCGTCCATGCATGCACTAGTGACGCCACCTTAACAAATGCTGGAGATAGATAGATAGATAGATAGATAGATAGATAGATAGATAGATAGATATGATGCACCCATGCGTTAGTTCTTCCTGGGATTCAGACAAGCCCACACCACCAGCCCACCGAACTCACGTTAGAGATGAATACAACCTCAGCCATTTTTATTTAGGCGGTTTCATGTACGTAGTCGATTTGGGAGATATTTCAACAAATTATATATATATATTCTCTGTCTCAAAAAACACATATACATCTTATATACTCAGAAGTCAAACAATCTCGAATCTGATAAAATATATGAGAAAACACCAATGTTTATATATGGTTATATTAAGTATCATAAGACCAATCATAAAATATATTTTTACAATATATAAACATGCAATCGGTACTGTAAGTTTCCTGTGAGTCTAGAAATATTTTTTTTATTTTTCTTGGAACAGATGTTATGTAGTATGTCTGTTTAATCTAGATATGGCGTTTGGTTTATATATATATATATATATATATATATATATATATATATATATATATATAGTTTATATATTAGGAGCCCTGGGCTTCCAATAACTAGAGGAAGCCCAGGTCGGACGGTGTAAACCGGTCGAGCCGGACCACATCCGGACGTCTATAAAAGAGGATCCGGAGTGCTAGGGTTCAGTTTTTTACGCTCCACCCCGATTCATTAGCGACGCCGCGTGCGACGACGGCGGTTGCCCCAGAGCGTGCGGCGGTGGACCCCCAGCCGGTGGCCGCAACTCCATGACCTCGACGCGCGGTGGCGGAGATTCCTCGATCCGGAGTAGTGGCGGCGGTTCCCAGGTCGGTGGCGGCGCTCCCCGATCCAGAGGGCGAGCAACAGCAGGGCCCTTGTGCGGGCAAGTGGCGGCGTCCCCGAGGTCCCGAGGAGGCGGCACTTCCAAGGCCGGCGAGCAAGCGACGCCCGTCGACATGCGAGTGGCGACGGCGACGCATGAGGCGCGATCTTCGAGCGAGCGGCGTCACAGAAGGCCCGAGATGCGCACAGCGATGATCGCGCGTGACATCCTCCGATCCGGCGCAGTTTTCTTTTCGATTATTGTGTTTTATGCCTACCACATGTATTATTTACGCTAAAAACTGTACGATTTTATGCTTGAACACAGAGTTCGTATATCAGTTTACTGCATGCACATTAGAAAGGCAATTCCTTGATTTATGTTGTTCGTAATTTGCGCGCATGCAATGGAAACTCCCACGATTTTTGCCATAATTTTTGGATCTGTATAAAAATAGAAACCGCATGCATGCGGCTGCCATATTTTTCGGATCTGTCGTAAAAATAGGATCGTAATAACAACCTACTAAAGCTATCAACATTTAATTGACTCGGTATTTACGCTTATAATTGAGAGATTTTATGCTCAAAGCTTAAGGTTTTTACGCTCCACCCGGAGATGCGTCCACCAGTGAACAACATGCCAGATTTTTTACGCAGTGTAAGAAATTGCATAAATACCTATACCGTGTAGTATAATTTGTTTCAGTATACATCATAAACTAGTTATAATGCGTTTAGCTGCATGGTTGTTGGAGGGATCCTATATTTATGAATGAAATAAAACATTTAATGCGATTTTTTGTTTTTATGCATGCAATTCATTTCCTTTTATTGCATATTCTTTCCATCATAAATTCATGTACATGCAGCTGATAGCAGATTTTTACGCAGTATACCGAATTGCATAATTATCTACATAGTGTAGCATATTTAGTATCAGTATATATCATAAAATGGTCATTACGAGTTTTAGTTGCATGTCTGTTGCAGTGATCCTAAATTTATGGAGGAAATAAAGCCTTTAAAATAGAAACTGTCACACATATCTTTCCTAAATTTACGCGCATGTCAGGGAACGTGTTTGACTCATGCATGCATTTTACCATAATTTTTGGATCTGTTATAAAAATAGAAACTGCATGCATGCGGCTGCCATATTTTTTGAATCTGTCATAAAAATAGGATCATAATAACAACCTACCAGAGCTGTCAACCTCTCACATTGGCCAGATATTTACGCTTATAATTGAGAGATTTTATGCTTAAAACTTAAGGTTTTTACGCTCCAACCTGTAGATGCATCCACCAGTGAACAACATGCTAGATTTTTTTACGCAGTGTACCGAATTGCATAAATACCTACATCGTGTAGTATAATTAGTATAAGTATAAATCATAAACTAGTCTAATGTGTTTAGCTGCATGGTTGTTGGAGAGATACTATATTTATGAAGCAAATTACACATTAAATACGATTTTTTGTTTCTATGCATGCAATTCATTTCCTCCCATTGCACATTATTTTCATCATAAATTCGTGCGCATGCAACTGGTAATAGATTTTTACGCAGTATACCGAATTGCATAATTATCTACACAGTGTAGCGTATTTAGTCTCAATATATATCATAAAATGGTCCTTACGTGTCTAGCTGCATGGCTGTTGCAACGATCCTAAATTTATGGAGAAAATAAAACATTTAAAAATAGAAACCGTCATATATTTTTTCCTAAAATTACGCGCATGCATTGGATGGTGTTTGACGCATGCATGCATTCCTTTTTTTGCGCTAACAGACGTGGTGCAGGTGGCGCACCTGACAGGCTGGTTGGGCGCGCTGGCCGCTGGGTTGAACCAGTTTGCAGGGGTGGTCGGCCTGGGCTTCCGTTAACTATTGGAAGCCCAGGGCTCCCGTTATACCTACCCTATATATATATATATATATATATATATATATATATATATATATATATATATATATATATATATATAGTTTATATATTAGGAGCCCTGGGCTTCCAATAACTAGAGGAAGCCCAGGTCGGACGGTGCAAACCGGTCGAGCCGGACCACATCCGGACGTCTATAAAAGAAGACCCGGAGCGCTAGGGTTCAGTTTTTTACGCTCCACCCCGATTCATTAGCGACGCCGCGTGCGACGACGGCGGTTGCCCCAGAGCGTGCGCGGCGGTGGACCTCCAGCCGGTGGCCGCAACTCCATGACCTCGACGCGCGGTGGCGGAGATTCCTCGATCCGGAGTAGTGGCGGCGGTTCCCAGGTCGGTGGCGGCGCTCCCCGATCCAGAGGGCGAGCAACAGCGGGGCCCTTGTGCGTGCAAGCGGCGGCGTCCCCGAGGTCCCGAGGAGGCGGCACTTCCAAGGCCGGCGAGCAAGCGACGCCCGTCGACGTGCGAGTAGCGACGGCGACGCATGAGACGCGATCTTCGAGCGAGCGGCGTCACGGAAGGCCCGAGATGCGCGCAGCGATGATCGCGCGTGACATCCTCCGATGCGGCGCAGTTTTCTTTTCGATTATTGTGTTTTATGCCTACCACATGTATTATTTACGCTAAAAACTGTACGATTTTATGCTTGAACACAGAGTTCGTATATCAGTTTACTGCATGCACATTGGAAAGGCAATTCCTTGATTTATGTTGTTCGTAATTTGCGCGCATGCAATGGAAACTCCCACGATTTTGCCATAATTTTTGGATCTGTATAAAAATAGAAACCGCATGCATGCGGCTGCCATATTTTTCGGATCTGTCATAAAAATAGGATCGTAATAACAACCTACTAAAGCTATCAACCTTTAATTGACTCGGTATTTACGCTTATAATTGAGAGATTTTATGCTCAAAGCTTAAGGTTTTTACGCTCCACCCGGAGATGCGTCCACCAGTGAACAACATGCCAGATTTTTTACGCAGTGTAAGGAATTGCATAAATACCTACACCATGTAGTATAATTTGTTTCAGTATACATCATAAACTAGTTCTAATGCTTTTAACTGCATGGCTGTTGGAGGGATCCTATATTTATGAATGAAATAAAACATTTAATGTGATTTTTTGTTTCTATGCATGCAATTCATTTCCTTTTATTGCATATTCTTTCCATCATAAATTCGTGTCCATGCAGCTGGTAGCAGATTTTTACGCAGTATACCGAATTGCATAATTATCTACATAGTGTAGCATATTTAGTATCAGTATATATCATAAAATGGTCATTACGAGTTTTAGTTGCATGTCTGTTGCAGCGATCCTAAATTTATGGAGGAAATAAAGCCTTTAAAATAGAAATTGTCACACATATCTTTCCTAAATTTACGCGCATGTCAGGGAACGTGTTTGACTCATGCATGCATTTTGCCATAATTTTTGGATCTGTTATAAAAATAGAAACTGCAGGCATGCGGCTGCCATATTTTTTGAATCTGCCATAAAAATAGGATCGTAATAACAACCTACCAGAGCTATCAACCTCTCACATTGGCCAGATATTTACGCTTATAATTGAGAGATTTTATGCTTAAAACTTAAGGTTTTTACGCTCCAACCTGTAGATGCATCCACCAGTGAACAACATGCTAGATTTTTTTACGCAGTGTACCGAATTGCATAAATATCTACATCGTGTAGTATAATTAGTATAAGTATAAATCATAAACTAGTCTAATGTGTTTAGCTGCATGGTTGTTGGAGAGATACTATATTTATGAAGCAAATTACACATTAAATACGATTTTTTGTTTCTATGCATGCAATTCATTTCCTTTCATTGCACATTATTTTCATCATAAATTCGTGCGCATGCAGCTGGTAACAGATTTTTACGCAGTATACCAAATTGCATAATTATCTACATAGTGTAGCATATTTAGTCTCAATATATATCATAAAATGGTCCTTACGTGTCTAGCTGCATGGCTGTTACAGCGATCCTAAATTTATGGAGAAAATAAAGCATTTAAAAATAGAAACCGCCATATATTTTTTCCTAAAATTAGGCGCATGCATTGGATGGTGTTTGACGCATGCATGCATTCCTTTTTTTGCGCTAACAGACGTGGTGCAAGTGGTGCACCTGACAGGCTGGTTGGGCGCGCTGGCCGCTGGGTTGAACCAGTTTGTAGGGGTGGTCGGTCTGGACTTCCGTTAACTATTGGAAGCACAGGGCTCCCGTTATACCTACCATATATATATATATATATATATATATATATATATATATATATATATATATATATATATATATATATATAATGTTTCCTACGTAAATATTCAGGCTATATCTTGGGTTGCATAAAGTGCGTGGGTACAGGAAATAAAGGTGATAGCTATGTGGGATTGGTTTTCTAGGTCAGTGGCTAGACACATGTTTAGGCTATAGAGAGGGGGTGCTATCCTCAGCCTGAGCCCATTCGGTTTCGTACGTAGCCAGGGTTGTCTTGTCGTTACCTTGGCTTGAGATCAGGATTCAGGAATTATTAAGGGCTTGTTTCACGCATCTAAACAAGCCCTTTAACGAGGCTGATTCCTGTCTTTTGCCGTAGAGCAGCTCCTCGGATCGCATATATGAGCCACTGAAACTAGGCTAGGCAAATCTAGCCAACGAAACCAAACAATATGTCCTTCACATTTGAACAAAAGATGCATGTCCCGAAGTTGGGGCATTGCAGGATTTGGCTGAATAGTAAGATATATATGCTATATTTGCATTGTCTGTGAAATAGTGTTAGCCTAGCTAGCCTGTATATATAGAACACGTACGTATGTAACCAAACACGTTTGGCCGTATCTGTACATGTAACAGTCCTTGGCTGTGACTGTGAGTGACACAGCTGACAGGCCCCTCTCTAGCAAAGGCCGGCGGGACGCAGAGGCAGTGTGTCATACTGTCATCATGCATGCATGCATGTATGTGTGAGACTGTGTTCAGCGGTTACCTCTAAATTTTCTCCCCTATATCACTTTTTTGCGTCACATCATCAACATTTTACCCCCTATTTTTTCATCTCCTGCAGCGGTTCCCCCTAAATACTCCCCCTATAACCCACTACAACTATAAAATATCATTTTCTATATCTACTATTTATTTTTTATATACTAACAATTACTCGTGGACCCACAGCACAGTGTCGTAGGGGATAAACAGTGTTCCCCTACATCTGAGGAGAGAGAAACGATGTCCGCTGCGTAGAGTGAGGGGAAGGGGGCAGCGATGTGGGGGAATGGGTGCCCCTGTAGCCACCACAGCAAGGGGAGGGGAACGCTAGCGGGAACCATTGAAGAGAGTCTGAGCAGTTGAGCACTTGTTGGCAGCGGGGAAGACAGCTGTGGTGCACTGCTGCTTGCATGCATGCCAAATTGCAGTAGTAGTAGTATGTGTGTGTGTGAAACACTGACTGACACCAGTACACACGCCGGCTCGATCGCCAACCGCGCGCCTTTTCCCCCCTTGCTGGCGACGACTAGGCATCTGAAGCGAAAACAAACGGACAGTTAAATTAGAGGAGGAAGAAAATAAAGACAAGCTAGTAGAAAGAGAGATGGAAACTGCAACGCCGCCCAGCTAGGCACTCAGGCAGTGAGGACTGAGGAGACGAGGTGGAAGTGGAACTTGAAAGCTAAGCCGTGAAAGGAAGATCAGAAGAGGGCCGGCGATGGAAGCATGACAGCAGAGGGCATCGATGGTATGTATGGTAGTGGCAGACCGTGGCACACCCAAATGACGACGGTGTTCGCCAAAGGGACCCCAGCGTCCTCAATTCCCAAAGCTGTGTCCGGCATCCGATGACCGTTCTGCCCCTAGCTAACTAGGTGTTGTTGGTGGCGCGTCGTCAAACCATGTGGTTTTATTTTACCCCCTAGCTAGCTACTAGTGGCTTCGTGCTATGGGAATATGGGAGGAGATACAATAGCTTGGATTTTAGGGTGCCCCTGGCGCCTGTCGTACGGCAGGTCGTCGTCGATGGTTCAAGAAAATTTAAATGGGGAGATCTTTACTCCTACACCCCTGAAAGAACGAACCCATGCATGTCAACCAACTGCAGCAAGGTGAACTGGTCTGCTAGCAATGCAAGTGTGGATTTTGAGGCCAGTTGCTTGATCAGATGAAGGTTTTGAAGAGAGAAAAAAAAAAGAACAGGGACACGGTCATATTTTACCATACGTACGTACAGTACAGGGTGCGGGTACTGGTACTGGCAGCTGATGAGTTCAGAGGGGAGCGCGTAAATGCAGCAGGAGGTGCGAGGCAGTAGGAGACACGCATGGATGTACTTGGAGTAAATACCACACAGCTGCACTTATTGCGGGGTGTGGTGAGTAGGTCACTGCCACCCGGCACAACTTGTAAGGCTATCCGCAGCGGTTTCCCCTAAACTTTTCCCCCTATATCACTTTTTTGCGTCACATCGTCAATATTGCACCCCTAAATTTTCATCTCCCGCAGCGGTTCCCTCTATATTATCCCCCTATACCCCACTACAACTATAAAATATTATTATCTAACACTATTCATCTTTTATTACTATTTTTTCTCAACTATTAAATAGGGGAGCACTGTACAAGGGGGTGCTATAGTGCTCCCCTTGATCTGGGGGACGCGCGCGCCCTCCCCTACGGCTGCAGCGCGTAGGGGGCGCTCTGGCGTGAACCGCTGCGGGCTCAGAGGCCCCCTACGCGAGGGGAGGGGGCGCGGTAGGGGAGGCGCTGCGGCCAGTCTAAACAGGAGCCCAGTTGAGTGCAATTAAGCAAAACTACTGTACTGTTCGCTGCTTCGGATCATAGTCAGTTTATCGAGAAAACGGTACGGTTTACTACAACTACAATCTATAGAGGAAATGGTACAGTTAAAAGCCAAGCGAACAATCCGACTAGTGACAATGAGGAGGAGAGGTGAGGTGGTGGTAGCAGGCCGGCCGGTAGGCCATAGTGCAGGTGTGGGAGGGGGTGAAACATGGCCCTGTCGGTCGGTGGGCATGGCCTTCTCCTCCGTCACCACCACCCCGCAGGTCACTCTCACCATTGGCCTTGTGGGGGAGTGGTAGACTAGCTATAGACTCATTCAAACACACCCCCAATAACCCAAGCCAAGACAAGGCTGCCTAGGCAGTAGAGCACTCGCTCGGTTTCTCTCCAGCCCGTGTCACCACCTCCTCCTCTTCCCCTTCCTCTCTCTCTCCCGCTGCTGCTGCTGCTGCTGCTCCCTTCTTCCTCCCTGGCCTCGGTCCCTTCAGGGTGCATCTGCATGCATAGATGGATGATGGACGGAAAAGATGGATTTGTTTGCCCTCTAGCTAGCTCTCCATGCCAAAACATTCCCCCCTTTGTGCCAAAACTGTTTAATTGTTGCGGTTGGTATGGTTATAGTGCATTTTTATCACTCTTGTAATGATCTAGCTTAGCTCTACCATACCAAGCAATACAATCGCCACCACACCACCGTCTCCTCCTCCCATCCCCCCAAGAAACCCTTTTCTTAGCTCTAAAAAAAGAGCCCACCCTCGGTAGCCGAAGCCATGGAGTACAAGAGATCATCGCATGTGGAGGATGAAGACGAGGATGAGCTGGAGGAGGAGGAAGAAGACGAGGAAGAGGAGGACGAGGATGAGGAGGCCAGAAGCCATCGCTACACCACGGCGGCGGCGGCACCCTTAGGCACTCCACAGCAGCAGGAGGTGCAAGCCCAAGCTCTTGGGCTCGGCTCGCACGCCTCCCTGATGGACTCCGCCGCCTTCTCGAGGCCGCTCTTGCCTCCCAACTCATCTCTGGTGACGCAGCCACCGCTGCCTCCACCAGGCTTCCTGCCGGCTCACCGCCAGCCGCCGCAGCTCCATCCGAGGAAAGCGGAGAGGGAGAGGGACAGAGCCGCGGGAGCGCAGCAGCCCCAGCTCCGGCGCCACCAAGAACCGGCGAGGAATAATGGCGTTCTCGGCGGCGGCGGTGGCCCCGCGCCCCCATCGGCGGCCTCTTCTACGCTCGGCCTCGCGTCCGTGCGGCCCGTGGTGGAGGCACCCCAGTGGCGGTACCGTGAGTGCCTGCGCAACCACGCGGCGCGGCTTGGCGCGCACGTGCTCGACGGCTGCTGCGAGTTCATGCCGTCCGGGAGCGACGGGGCCGCCGCGCTGGCCTGCGCCGCCTGCGGCTGCCACCGCAGCTTCCACCGACGCGAGGCGATCCCCGGCGGCGTTGCCGCGGCTGCGGCGGCGGCGGTATCACCCTCGGCGGTGCCGGTGGTGACCCCCACAGCCCGCGCCAGCGTCAACTCGACCCGTGTCATGCCGCTGCTCATGGCCCCGCCGCACATGCATACGCGCCCGCCGCACGTCCCGGCGTCCCCGGCGTCCGCGCCCGCCGCGCTGACCGAGTCGTCGAGCGAGGAGCTGCGCGGCCACGCGCCCGCGCACCCGGCCGCGCCGCCGCCCCACGCGCAGGTGGTGGCCCTAGCGGGGTCGGCCTCCGCTCCCCCGGCGCCGAGCAAGAAGCGTTTCCGGACCAAGTTCACGCCGGAGCAGAAGGACCGCATGCGCGAGTTCGCGCACCGCGTCGGCTGGCGCATCCACAAGCCCGACGCCGACGCCGTGGACGTCTTCTGCGCCCAGGTCGGCGTCTCCCGGCGCGTCCTCAAGGTGTGGATGCACAACAACAAGCACCTCGCCAAGGTCCCGCCCTCGCCCCCATCCTCCCAGGCCCAGGCCCAGCCCCCGCCGCCGCCGCAGCAGCATCGCCACCACAACCACCACCCACCTCCACCTCCGTCGCACCACATCCACCATCACCACCACCCGCCGCCGCAGCAGCAGGAGCAGCAGCATGATATGCATGAGTGAGTGCCGAGTAGTCGCAGAGTAATGCGGGAAGATCAGACGATGTCATTAGCTTATTAGCTCCTTTCTTTATCCTTCTTCCTCCCTTGTAATTTCAGTGACATCCCGGTTGTTAAGAAGTGTTGACTCATCATGCAGCAGCAGTTAGGAGGGATTAATATGATTATGTGACCTAATCTCATCTAGTCATTTCATCCATCCATACTTCTACTTCCAGTGATCCAGTCTTCCGTCGTCCTCTCGTTGCTTTCTTGGATAACCTTTACCTCCATTATTAGGTTACTGCTAGCGTCAATGGCGCTTGCTTTGACATCCATTACACCTCTTTCTTATGGTAATAATGTTCAATGTGTTAGTTTTAGGGCTTTCTCTCTCCCTCCTGCTGTCCTCTATCTCATTCGGAGATGGTGCACGCGCAGCTTGGGTATGTGGAGTGTCGTACCAGTGCTGCTGCAACCCTGCTCCCTGCATTGCCATTGCCATTGCATTGCTTGATGCAACGCTCTCTTGGGCGCCCTCCTTTTGACTTCGCTTTTTGGGCTTGTTGGATTCCTTTTGGCAGGGCAGCCGCTCCAGAGTCCGGAGCATCGTGCCCTGCTCTGTGTGCAGCTGCATTGTCATTGCATGCCTTGGGGTTTGGTTGGGTTTGATGCGAGGGGCCCTTTTGCTTGTAGGGGGATGGATGTACTTAGGCATGGGGCTTTGTCATTTGGTGTGCAAAAGTACCATTAGGAGGGGTCATTAAAGAAGGGTTCCAGGCTTCTAAGCCCAGCAGTTGCTTTCTGTCCTCTCCTGAGGGGTGGGGTGTGTGTCCTCTTCTGGTGGCTCGCAGCCGAGACCCTTTCTTAAGTGCTTTTGCAGCCTTTTTGAGGGGCAATTTTGCTTGAACTGCTTCTGCTCAGCGTCTACTGGCCTCCTGCCAAAGCTCTAATGCAGGTACAGTAGTGAGTGTGGCACTGGGAGTAGAGGTTCTTTTTTTTTTGCCCCATCACTTGCCTTTGGGCTTTGGCCAGAACCACAAGTGCAGGATTACTGTTAGTCTGTCACTGTAGCTGAGTTGGGGCCTGGGGGTGGGCTTCGGCCAGAAGGCAGGTGTGTGTGCCATGTGAGTGTGTGAACTGCAGTGTCAGGAACTCGAGAGAGAGAGAGAGAGAAGCCTTGTGTTGTGTTCGAGTGCATGCTGGATTCATGGATTATAGGGGTGCAGGAGGGTGAATGATGATATCTGAATTGTCGGCAGCGGGAGGCTTGGATCTTAGGCATTCAAACATTGTTGTGTCTGATGTGGTAAGGAGAAAAAAAGGTGCGCTGTTGCCATGCTGGTAACGACGTCTCAGCTAGTTTTAGTCGTTTTATGTCACCAGAACAAGCATAACAACAGCTACAAATTGATAGGGCATTTTGTAGGAAGAGTAGGTTGGTAAGACTGTTCGCTTCAGATTAAAGACAGTTGTTCGGACTGCTGCGACTGTAATCCACAAAACATTGTAGAAACAGTAGAAGCCGTTTCGAATTAAAGCCAACGACACAGTTGGATATTTGCATTGATCCCTAGGCCGGTGTGTATTTATAGAGAGAGTTTACATGATTCGGGAGATCAAGCCTGTATACAGGACCATAATCCTAGCTAACTCTATTCTGGTAGTGATATGTTATTCTAAGCTCCCCTGCATTCATGGCAGGAACATTGTAGACAATTAGATTCTTGTGGCTGACATGAACTGATAAGTAGTTCATTGAAGATAGTAGCTATTTGTACCGATGTCGAGGTAGACGAGCATGAGATTGTAGCCATGGTAGAAAAATGTCATGTTGATTGTTGAAGATAGCCCTTGCGAACTAGCGGTTGTGGAGAGATAAAATATTTTTGTTTGAAACAAACCGTAAAAGAGCAAGATAGCATGATAACATGAATCAAAAAAAATATCTAGAGTATAACTGTATAAGGTGATTTTAAATAGAACTATAGGAATCTATAGTCTTTTAGAAATCTATTCTATTGTCGTTCCCGTTTGATTGAGATCATGTTTTTTTGTGGCGAATCTGATTTAGAAAGATGAACCAAATACACCCTAAATTCAATTGACCACAACCGGCCTATTTGGATGTCCATCCGGGACCAACCCTTGCTGCAGGCAAAGCACATGGAACAAAACTGGTGGGAATAGACGGGGGCTACAAAATGTCCCACTCCCACGGGATCCAAAACATGCACTACTAGAGTCAGTGGGAGGTAAATATTTCTTACTGATCAAACCATACCCTCTGAAGCAAGCTTGATGCGTTGGTGATGCTCAGTCACTTTGTAGTCAACTACCTCTGAAAATAACTGGGGGTCCAATATACAGTCAGGCCGCCCATAAACAGCAGCTTGCACACTAGCCACCAGCTTCGCAATCTCCCTGCCAGAGAAACCGTCGATCTTCCTTGCAGCTTCCCTGAGCAAATCGTCGCTTATGCCATTGACCTGAATCTTCCGCTGCTGCTTCTTGAATAATGCACTCCAAGAAGATCCTTTGCCCTCTTCCTTGAGTATATATTGGTTCAAGTATAGCTGGAGCAGTTGAAATCTCTCCTCCTCCCCAGGCAGGGGAAACTCTATGACTTCATCAATCCGGTCAGTGATAGCAGCATCAAGGTCAACCGGTCTGTTTGTTGCCAGGACAAGGACAATATCCCTGGACTGGTCGCCAGTTCGAAACAATAATGCATTGAGAGCACTCCGCTGAGCTTCGCTCATATGGGTACTGTTACGCCTGGTATATTGGTAAATAAAAACAAGTGATTTGAAATAGAGATGGAACCTGTGGAATGTCCATTACTAGTGGAACCAAACATTCAATGCAAACACATTTACAGCTTTATTATGATTTTTATACCAATGGGCTCAGCTCTACTAGCTGAAGGGGGAGGTTTTTTTTCAATACTGAGTCATTATCTTAATTCATATAGGAGAGGGATGAGCCCATATAGGATGGTAAGAGTATGGGTGAGATAGCTAACAAGAGAACGGTCGTTGAGGGCTTAACTGATATGGCTTGGGTTCATGATCTTCGTGGTACGGTCACTACTGTGGTCATCACGGAGTTCATTAACTTAGCAGAAGCTGTTTCAGAGGTGTTGTTGTTGCCCAATACCCTTGATAAGCATATCTGGAGATTCTCAAGCTCGGGCCAGTATTCAGCTAAGTCTGCTTATAGGATGATCTTCATGGGCTCAATCACTTTCGAGCATTGCGATCTTATTTGGAAAAGTTGGGAGCCTCCAAAGTGTCGATTCTTCTTATGGCTGGTTGCCCACAACCGTTGCTGGACGGCCGACCGGTTGGCTAGGCGCAACCTCGACCATCCCGACGCTTGTGTCCTTTGTGACCAGGAGGAGGAGACGATCAACCACCTGCTGCTGTCTTGCGTTTTCGCTCGACAATTCTGGTTTATCCTTCTCCAGAGGATTGGGCTTGCTGGTGTGGCACCGCAACCGGGTGAAGAGGACTTCATGGCATGGTGGAAAGGCATCTCCGCTCCCTGGGGGGGGGGGGGGGGGGGGTCTTCTCAGTCTGGCCTTAATTCCCTAGTGAGCCTGGGGGCGTGGTGTCTTTGGAAGCATCGGAATGATTGTGTTTTCAATGGGATGAGTCCAAATCTTTCTGCTGCCTTAGCCATGGTTGGAAATGATATTATACTATGGAAGCTGGCTGGTGCCAACGGTCTGTCGCTGCCAGATGTTGCTACCTAAGTGCTATTGTGTTTCATGTGTGTTTGTGTGTTTGGGACTGTTTGTTTGTTTATGTTTCTCTCCTCTTGTAAACCCCCTGTAATTCTTGTGTGGCCTCTTGGCTATGTCTTTTGTGTTTTTGCTTCTCCTATTAATACAAAAATACGCAATTCTCTTGCGTATTCGAGAAAAAAAGAGTATGGGTGAGAACAGAAAACTGTATTGCTGCTGCAAGACCACACAGTACAAAATAAGGTGCTGCTGGGAGCCAGGGTCCAATTATTAAGCTTTAATTGAACAAAAAATCTGCAAAAGGTTTGTTAAACCAGGTTGAATTTATTTATTATTCAGAATTAGTTTAATTCAAGATTGGTAACTAAGGCCACATTTAAGTGCTTGAGTTCTGTTTTGTTCATATTAATCATAACATTACCTAGTAGTAGGGATGGCAGTGGGGTGGCTCTGCGGATTTCAGGCTCGATCCCCCCTCTCCCCCAGTTTTCAGGTTCAGGGGCCCGAAACTTACTGGGTTAAGTTTTGGGTTTCAGTTTCCACCCGTGGATACCCAATGGAGATCCGAAATATATCATTTTGGATAAAACTCATGAGTTTTATTAATAAATTGTTTATGTAAGCTATTAAGTTTGTCCTAAGTTGAATCATGAAATTGTGTATTGTTTACTGTCTCATGTTTATACATGTGAATATACAAATGTATGCATGCGTTGCTAGAAATTCTTTATTGTTTTTTTAGTGTTGCCTTGTAGTGGTGACTGGTGAGCTTCAGGTTTCGGAAAACGACCTGGTTTGGTTTCGGGTTTGGGTTATCACTCGAACTTGTTCGGGGCAGTTTCAGGTTTTGAGTTCGGGTTTCAGGTTCAGATCCGCGAAGGCTCCACCCAACCCGATTCTGCCTGGTTGCCATCCCTATCTAGTAGTCATCAGGCATCTAATTTTAGAAAACTTACTCGCACAAGAATGCATCAGCTTCATCAATGAAAACCAGCATGCCTTTCTTGGACTTCTTAGCCCAGTCAAATATTTGATGGATCTTGGTAACAGCCTCTGATCCTAAGGGTGCAACATCTCCTCCCGTCATCATGGCATAGTCCAGGCCCTGTCATGTCAGGAATGTAAGGGTGTGAGTATTATTGGATACCAAGTGCCCTATCAAACGTTTGAACTGATTATACTAATTACCAATACCAAACTTGTGTCCCCAACTAGGCTCATTTCAAAAGAGAAAAAAAGAAGATAATCCAATTAGTTAGCCTAACAAAAAATAGAAAATCCAACAACTTCCACAGACCACCAGCATCTCTATTATCGTTTTAAGTCTCGAAGTGACAAGAAAAAAATAAATCATTTCAGGGCACTAACATGTTCCTATGGATGGAGGATGGTGCAAGAAAAAATAGACCTGCAGAACTTACAGATTTGTGAGCCATCTCCCTGGCTACTAAAGTTTTGCCAGTTCCAGGAGGTCCATAGAACAGCATGTTGCGGAATGGTGCACCATGAGACTTTGTATTTGCAGTTGCTCGTGCAAGATGTTCAATCCTTCGCTTTAGTGAAGGGTGCAGAATAACTTTCTCAAAGCCTGCTCCCCCCGACAAAGATGCTGAACTAGGTTTGAGTAGCCTAGACATTGGTAGTGGGAACTTTGACATTGATGACTCACGGATCAGCGAAGGCTGACCCAAGATTCTATTTATGTAACTCCATGTAACCCTCGCACCTTCCCTGAAAAATGAAAATAGAGAACAATATAAATTATAAGTCTATACTATTTTGTGTGAAAATGTAAATATGTAATAGATAAAGGTATGATTTATTAATGTTTTGTGTCTATGCACTCTAAAAATAAAATTGGGGAGAAAAACCTAGTAGTATAAACTCCAGCAGCCAGTGCAGTAACTCCTCCAATACCCATCATTAGTTTGCTCCTATCAGTTAACAGTGCTTTGAATCCACCTACAAGTCCACATGAGAAGCAAGAATCATAACCAGTGCAAATAAGAAATTGTTATATTTACCATTATTTTATTACTAGAATTGTTTGTAAGAAGAATGGCGTTGATCCTTGTCTATAATTCAGCATAAAATTACCAAATATGGTTTCACCAAACATGATACATTAGTTTTGACAAGACCGAAGTGCATATGCACTTGCAAATTACTACAAGGATTAAATCTTAGTGTTCTGTTCAACTAAATGTGAAGAAACAACCAAAAAACTTTTTATTTCCTATCAACTACTACACCGTTCCAAATTGTAAGCCAATCTGAATTTTTTAGATACATAGCTATGTATCTAGAAAAGACAGAAGAATTTACAGTTTGGAACGTATGCAGTATTAAAAAAATACACCAACAGCAGACATGTATTTGTACAGATAGACCAAAATATAGATTTATTGTTTTATTGACTAGAACATTTCTAATTAGAGTGGTAGATTAACTTCATAAAAACTGCTAATGACAAAGGCATTGAAACCTTCAATGTGCGAAAATGTTGTATTTATTGCAGTGAGCCACTTTTCCTTTTCACCCTTCATGCGTTCCAATAACATTCTTTTAACAACTTCTTCTGATTGCTTGTCTTCATGAACACGAGCTTCTGCTTCAGCTATAGCTTTAACTCTGTTTGTTTCCTGATCTATTTCAGCCTTTTCCTTCTCAGTACGTATCATTTCTTCCAAAATCTTCTGTTCTGTTGCACGCCTAGCTTCTTCTCTCCTGAGGGCAGATGCCTCTTGCATCTTCACGAGTTCAGCATCCTGTCGCCTCTGTGCAGCATGATCTGTCTGCCAAAATAGATATGCTTAATTCAATTGTGTGCTAGCTTCATAGCAGCGCAGCAGCATTATAGGAGGTAGCTAAAGAAATATAAAAAGTGACTTTTCAATACCTGCATTCTTTTTCTAGCTAATTCATCCTCAAAACGTAATGCTTGAGCTTTTGCTTGTGCTTCTTGTTGCAAACTATTTCTGTAATCTTCAGCTTTTTTCTGCATCCTTTCCTGCAGATCAGATATTGAGGATCACCAGAGGAACGTAAGTTCACTGCTGGAAATCCATAACAAAGAACCACAATAGTTGGATGCATGTGCACATGCACACAGAAAGAGGGAGAAGTTGAAGAGCTCTTAACACATCACCAAAGTTCTACAGTTCTAACTTTTCATGTTAATCAGTTGTCCATTTTATATGCTGTGGACTTGTGTTCTAAAGTTGTAGTTACTTGCTGTCCACAAAGGTCAGCCTGAGTTTGTTTTGCACTGCCGCTGTTTTAATGAGGCCCACAATATTTCAAGTTTTGACATCTCATTGTAAAGTTAATATGCTTTACTAAATCCAGATTATAATGGTAACCTCAATCTTATGCAGTTGATTTCCACAAAGTAAAGAGGATGTTAGGCAAATAAGATAAGATTCAGTAATTGGGAGGTCCAGGCCACGGGAGCAACCACAATCTCCAGACGAGCAACTGTCCTGGCTGCAACATTAACATCATTTTGCATCAACAAAGAGGACAAGGCGTCAGGAACTCACGATGTCCCTCAGCTTCTCATAGATGGCGTATTGGACCTTCTCGGCCTCCAGCTCAGTGAGGCGCGTCTCCTCCTGCTTCCGCATCAGTTCAAACACCTGCACCCGAGCAGCAACAACACAACAACGTCAGGAGGGGCAGACTCCGTTTGGTGGAGCAAAAGGGCGGGCACCTTGCCTGCTTGGCGAGCGGTGAGTTGTTGATCTCCCGCAGCGCTCGGGCCATGCGCTCCAGGGTCTCCGGATCGCGGCCGAACGCGGAGGCTCCCAAATTGTCCTCGTCGCCTGGATTCGACGGCGCGGACTGGCGGCGGAAGAGGCCGTCGGCGTAGGCGACGTTGGTGAGCGACGCCATTGCAGCGGCCGCACCGGCGACAGCCGACGCCGCCCTCCCCGGCAAGCGCAGGCGGAGGCGGCGCAGCATGACGAGGGAGGCGTAGGGGAGACCCAGGGTTTTTGGCGGTACGGTGGTCTGGGTAATACAGACGCGAGAAGCAGAAGCCGAGCGAGCAGGGAGCTGCTCTGCGAAGGGGTTCTCCGCTAGTTTCTGGCTAAAAGACCTCCGTTTTTTTTCTTTTCGGGCATGTTCAGTTAGGCATCTCCAGCAGTCCAAACACTGTTTTCTACTTAGACAGCACTATTAAAAGTGAAGTTTAAATAAGAGTGTGTTTGGAAATAAAGTTTTTTTATAATTTTAAAAAAAATACTGCAGTATTATATACATAATAGTGTTTGTCAATCTAGCTAAAATATCTATTTTCAAAACTAGACTATTGTAAATACTGTAATTATTTTAAGATATTCTAAACTTAGATCTCGACCTAAGTTTTTAAAACTGCAGTATTTTGAACTGTGTTATTGTCATAACTAAGGTATACTGTAGTATTTTAAAAACTGTGGTTTCAAAATCTTTGTTCCTAAACAGGACCTAAAGAGTGAAATAGGATCAAAATGAGGCTAAAAATTATTCTAGATAATTAATTATTGTACAAATAAGATAACCATCCTAGGTGAAAATCGTTCCGGGGTTTGAATCCGGGATAATCGAATGAGGCCCTTCCCAGAGTCTAGCTTGACCTGGGCCTGCCGACAACAGGAGTCAGGACCATTTTAGGCCTTGCTTGGCAAGACCCATCCAGATGAGGCAATGCCGAAATATCTATTTGACGGTATTCTTTATCTGTTTTTATAGATTTTTCTAAAAAACCCGCTTTACTGTACACCGTCAAAACATATAAAAATCTTCTCTAAGGGTGTGTTTGCAATGTCTCCAGCTCTGACTCCTCTGCAAGCTCTGACTCCTCTGCAAGAGCTACTCATCTACAAGAGCTTTTTTTGCAGATTACTTGGTAAAACGACTTCTCTGATATTGCAAGTTCATCCCTGACGTGAAGTGCACTGCTGCTTTCTCCGTCACACTCTACAAGGCAGATCTGGGACAGAAAAGCATATTGTTAGCACAGAAACAGGAGAATGGCACATCTCTGTTGCCCGTCTGGGCTCGCGCTCCCACCCTCAAAATGGCTGAGCGTTTAGGAGCCGGAGCCGCTCTCGAGAGCCCTCCCAAACGGCACTAAATATAGGAAACCAGATCCTTTACCTACTCTTGCTGAAGAATGCCTAACACACTACAAAACCAAATACGCCTCGGTCACTAGGATTCAAGGATGTAACGAAGATATATTAACTCGGAAATCCAGAAAAAGCTACCGTCTGAGAGCAAAGTTTGCACAAAATTTTAACAATCTGGTTAATTTTCATTGACCTATGTTATATTACAAATCGGAAGAGTTGGGGAAGGAAGCGAAGATGCAACCAAGCAAAACAAACGAGAAGGGAGGCAATTCGTAAAGAATCATGTCCCGCTAGACGCTAAATTGAAGTTAACCCGCTACAGTAGGCCTACATGATGGAGGAGTTAGTAGTCATCTTCGTCGTCCAGGTCTGGATCATTCGACGGCCGTAGTCTCTTGCCGTCTCGCCCGCCAGGGCGCCCTCCCTTCTTCGGTTTGCCTCTGCGGGAAGTACGCAGGGAACATCAACACCATGAACCAAAGTTCATTTTGCAACGACTAAGACAAACTTTTTCGCTCTAATGGCTCATGTGTCTAGTGAACTTCATAAAACCGTCGCAGAAAGTGTATCTGAAAACTTACTGCCCGTTCGCAGGGGTGCTTCCACCCTTAGAACGACCTGCTCCATACTCTCTTCCATCTGCCAGGATTATACAAGTACCAAAAAATGAAGTGTGCTTTCTTTAGCACCATGGATTAAATTTCAAACAAGAAGGAAATCAAAGAAAGCTTACCATCTCGTCCAGCCAAATGTTCATCAACCTGTATATGCACAGGAAAAGAAAAGGGAGCAGAAAAATTAACAAACTTCAAACTTTAGAAAGCCATAGGAAAAGAATAATTCGAAGTTGTGTGCTATTCAGCAACATTTAGCAGTAATGCCCGTACCGCTGGAGAAGTAACAGATGACAGAGAGAATAACCTCTCGTCAGCCTGAAATTTCCGAGAGCGCTTAAGGCTGAAATCAATCAGAAGTCATCACGAATGTTCTTTGTGAACAGCATTACATATTTACATGAACTGACTCAAAAATGCAAAATCAAAAAATAAAAGAATATTTGTCTACAGAATATTCACATCACACCATAATCTCAAATGGCCAATGATCACTATAGTCTAAACTATACTTGCAGACATAAAGCTCTCATGCTGAGTTGCTGACACTACACGCAGTAGGTAAAGGAACTGGCATGACAAAACTTAACACGAGCATAAAAGCATTCCTTGCACCCAAATTTTCCTGCAATAGATAGATTATTATACATGACACATGCTGATATATACAGTTCTAAGGTCAGGTCTCAATCATATAGTAAGAACAGATACATTGAAATGTCAAAAACAATTGGTACTACATGCAAAGAGTACTATATGACAAAAATTGAAGATCTCGAAATATTGAAGATTGCATCAGTTGCTGAATAACAAGATGTTGAAAACTTAGATGTCTTACTTAGAGGTGTTTTTTGAGGATGACAAAAAAGATTCGAAACCCTTCAGCACACTTCCAAATTGATTAGTCTCCTGTAGGTAGGTGGTCTCCATATCATAAACCTGGGGTGTCATTGTCATTAGTTCAACAAAATTACATTAAATTTCTCTGGCTGCTTAATTTTTGTTCATGTCTAAAGAACAAGTGATTTTTTTCCAGTTTTGCTAAAAACAATTGCCCATCTAGATATTACTGGCCTAACAAATAAGAGCACACTTTAAAGCGGAAGTTTACAAATACGTGAACATAGTTGGATGCTCCTCAGGTACATAAGTTAAACTTTAGGTCAACTTTACTACATGCAGGTGACAATGACATCTACAGATATTCTGCGGTCTCTAGAACATAGGATCAACAACTGCTAGTTTGGTTTAAAAAAGGATCAACCACCAGCACTGTGCTTCTTCAGTTGAATTGAAAGGCTTCAAACAAGGGCAGTATGTATCCTTCCCTTTTATGAAAAAACATTACCCTCTGATAAACCGGCTACTCGCATATGGGGTACTACCCAAGTGGTGAAGGTGGCAGGGTCCCTTTCACCAGGTCATGGGTTCGATCCCTAGCCCTGCACACAAAAAAAATCCCCTTGTTGTTCCTCATCCACTTTCGGTTTACGACTCGGTTGTGTGCCTGTGTGCCACCCTCAGGTCTGGGTGAGCCTTTGTGGAGTGGGCAGTTTGACCCGGCCCATTAGTGATGAGAGGATAGGGTTCGGGGGTTTCTCGGTCGAAACCGTTGTCACGGCCTTCTATTAATATAATACCGAGAGGGTGGTCTTACCCTCCCTGGCGGAGTTTTTATAAATCGGCTATTCAATTGATTCAATCATTTTGGACAAAAACATAAGATTCAAAACTAAAGTATATTTTCTGTATTCTGAAACCTTTAATAGAGCCTTGTGAGGAAGCATACTGGAATACGGCTTAACTATAACTAATTCTTCTGGTCATCATATAGGTGGAATACACACTTTATCATTTTGTACTTTGATGATCAGAAAATGCAATCTTTTACCATCAAGTGTTTCATATCACTTGAACTTAAGTCATTAGCAAAACATATTAAGAAAGAGGGTAAGTTAAGCGAATCAACAAAAAATCTGTTCACCAATCTAGATTCTTGATTTAATCCAATAGCAAACTTTGCTCACTGCATTGGTATCTCCACCGAAATGAAGTCGCAGTTTACTTCCATCCTCACCAACACCAATGGATACTATATTCTTTAGGACTGAAGGCCTTGCAGCGGCCGCCACTGCAGCAGCTGGGCTTTTTTCTCAGTGAAACACTGCATGCGCAGATAAAGTTTGCAGCAGCAGCAACCTTTTCTTGCTGCCGAACATCATGTCAATGTAGTTGATCTGAGACCTTGTTTTTCACTAGGATTTGTACTGTTCTTGAGCCAATCCCTAATGTAGCCTTGAATAGGAGTGCATGAAAAACCGCTATGCATGTGCCTGAACCTTTACTTGTGGTTTATGTTGGCTTTCAATTCTAGCCTACCCAACTAGCTTGGGACTAAAAGGCTTCGTTGTTGTTGTTAAGCCAATACACGCGCATTTAGGACAAATTTTGGTTGCCACATACATCTGTGAGTCGAATTCTACGATCTCTCAGCACCTCAAATCAAAATGTCGACCAACAACTCTCTTGAAGAGGGAGCAGAGTTTCATATCTTTGGCAACCGCAAATCCCGTCAAGGAGCCGAAGAAAGCTCGCAGCTTTTGAACAACAGACGCGCCCACGGACACAAACCCTAACTGAAAAGGGATCCTGGAGGGACAGTGGGAGGTGGAGAAGACCTAACCTGGCGCTCGATGGAGCGGAGCTCCTCCTGGAGCTTGGCGCGCTTGCTCATGAGCGCCGAGAGCATCGCCGTGGGGTTAGGCGCCGGCGAGGGCGCGGAGCCCGAGGCCGCCTTGTGCGCGCCGCTCCCTCCTCCGCCTCCCGAATCCATGGCTATTGTTTCTAGGGTTTGAGTTCGCGCCCGTCTGTCCGGGGGTGTTGCTAGGTTTCGGATCGGATGTTGTACAGTTCAGACGGGCCGATGGCAATGGGTAAAAACTAGAAACCCGTTAGCTTGCCCAAACGCATGCTCATAAAAAGAATTCGTCCGCCAAGAAATGTATACTCATGATGGATATTAAATTTGTCTAAATCTATGCGGGTTTTAGATATCCAACGTGTTTCCTATACCCAATAGCCTTAACATAAAAATAATTCATCTTAAATAATAATCAATCTTTACTACTCTATAAGGCTTTAGTGTAGACTTCACAATCGTGTGCCATGTTCTGCCGCACAATCCTCTCCCTCCACTCCTCATCGCACGGATGTGCTCCCACCACGCCACAGTCGCTCTCAATTGCTCCCCCCATCGCGCTAGAGCCGCAATCCACGCCTCACCACCGCACCCTTCCATCCATGGCGGTCGCCGCAATCCAAGCCTCTCCCACCGCGCCAGATCCCTCGGCCCAGCCCCGCTTGCTCCTCACCACACCGTCGTCGTCTTCCTTCCCATGCCACCACCTTTTTCCTTCCCATGATGTCGCCGCCGCTGCACACCTGTTAGGCGTGTTCTGCCTGCCGCTGCACACCTGCTTCCCATGTCACCACCTTTTTCCTCCACCGCCGCCTGCTCGGACCGGCGGGATCCAGCTCCCCCACGCGGTCTCATCCCATCCATCAGCCTGGATCTCGCGTCCCGCTCCCTCTAAGGACCCTATCGTCCTCCTCCTTCGCCGTCGCTGGGACCTCCTTCGAGAAGAGGAGCATCGACCTCGTGGACCACGGTCGGTATGGGGCTGCGTATCCATGAGCGCCGGGCATGGCCACCCGATCGGCGGCAGCCAGCAAGCGGGAGGGGAGGAGGTCACAACAGCAGCTAGATCCGGTCGGCGACGAGGAGCGAGCGAGAGCGGACGACAGGCACGTATCGCCCAACCTCTCTCAACCTCACGCCTCCCCCTCTCTTCGTCTTTCCCTCAACAACACGCAAAACCCTAGCTCGATCCCCACTTTCCCAGGTGTTCGCGCTCCCACCACCTGCCTTCGTCCAGATCTGCCTTCGCGCGCTCCGGGGTGGGGGCGGCGATGGCGGTGCCACGGGCGCCGAGTCCCACGACTGCCGCGTCGCCACCTCGAGCCGAACCCACCTCCTGCCTTTGGCACCGCCGCTCTTGCGCCCGCCGCGCCCTCCTGGTTCTCTTTGACAGGGTGTCGCAGCTCCACGCGTTGCCCTCCAGCTCTGCCCTCGACTAGGTGCCTTAGCGCAAGTTGTGTCGTCCCCGGCTCCCTCTTCCCTAGCCAACACAGTCGGCGGCTCACACACCGCACCTCCCTCCTCTCGGTTGTGCAGTCGCCTCCCCTCGTCTCCTCCATCGCCACCTCTCCTTGCTCGCTCCCTAAGTCCCCACCACCGCTGACCCCTCCCCTCCCTTGTGCTCGCCGTGCGACGAACTGGTTGGGCTACCGCCGCCGCCCTACAGAAGGGGTTGAGGCCTTCACGAGTCTCTTCATTGGCCACGAGCATCCACCAGGTATTCCCAGTTCTTCGCTTTGCATTCTGCTGTGCAAAACTGAACATCCAAATCCACTAGGTCCACGCCTTGGTGGGTATGCAATGCGTCAATGAAAAAACCATTTCTTCAGTCCTGTAATGTTGTTCCGATTGCGTCAATGAAAAAACTGTAATTTTTGACCGGGGAGATGGTAGCACTAGCATGTGGGGATTAAAGTTCCTAAATGTTCAGTACTGTCCTAAACACTTGTTCTATCTTTTTTGAGTGGATGTCCTTGAATCATTGATGGATACTTTTTGTTGTATTTCTGCAATCTGGTTGGAAGAACAACTGTGCTGTAGCTGAATTAGAATATTAATTTTGGTTAACTGACTCTATCAATATGTTTGCAGAATGGGAGATGACTTTGCAATACATCGTTGTTTTAAGCGTTGGGCTGATATGTAGTACTTTTGACAGATAGCTTATTTGTTTGTTCAATATGGATGCATCTGCTTCCTAGAAAAAAATGCATGCATCTGGATTTCTGGAAAACACCAATATAACTCAGGACTTCTAGATTACTGTTAACTGCAAATTATTATTAATTAGCAAAATGTGGCAGCAACACAGTTTGGCTGATATTCTGTTTGATTCTGGATAGACTATCTACTTGCGATTCTCTACATACGAGGACTCTGAGGATTTGGAGAAAGACCTAAAGTAAGTTACCCTGAATCTCCCACCCCATTGGTTTTGTTGTGCTTGTATCAGAATATTCATTTTGGCTGGTTTTTAAGTTTTATAATCGTCGCTTGAACGACGAAAAAATTTTACAAGTTTTTCTCCTGCTCTCTTGGCTTAGGCTGTTGCTGTCTCCAGTAAGAGTAGGCACAGACGCCTTGTCATGGGCAGCTAAGAAGATAGATCCAAACAAGGTGGGCATGCCAACGTCTCCTTCCACGACGGCGGTCAAGGTGAATTAAGTAAAAATGTTCTGTGGTCCAAGTCCAGCCCCACAACTTGGCTGTCAGGTGATGGATTTGGCTCAACACTAGAGATGAGTAAACAAAACCTGTTATGGGTGGTTAGCCAAATGCAGGTCATCATGGAGCGTTATCCATGCTGGTAGGGCTGGCTTCATCGTCGCCTTCACGTAGGGCTGGCTGCTGACCATGGTCATGATGGCGTCCATTCCACCGCTTGTCCTAGTGGGCGCGGTCATGTACAACGTCGTGACTAATATGGCGTCCTTGGGCTAGGTGGCATATGTGGATCGATGGTGGTGGAGCAGACCATTGGTTCCATCAGGACGGTGAGCACGCAACCCAATCCATCCCATCCTTACAATAGACACATGACCCCTCCCCCTGAAGCGCTCTCAACGGATCCATGTGGTCATGACTGACGAAACCTGTTGCTACTAGGTGAGAAATGGGCGATGGAGAAGTACAACAAGTCCTTGAAGAGCACGTACAAGTCCGACGTCCGAGAGGGGCTCGCCATTGGGCTTGGCATGGGCACAGTCATGCTGCTCCTCTTCTGCGGCTACTCGCTGGTGATTTGATATGGCTCTAAGCTGATCCTGGAGATGGTGTACACCGGAGCCAAGGTCACAACATGATCTTTGTAGTCCTCACTGGTTCTCTGTAAGTTCATTATTTATTTCTAAGCCGCATATAGTTCAGTCCTATACTTTCAGTTTAACACTAGGTTCCATAGTTTAGTCATTTTCTTATTTCGTGATATAGTAGACATGTTTACATATTTAGTGTGATTAAGCAATCTTGAGTTTCTATTTTCGACCCTCCGATGTTGTGGAGAATGAACTCTGCTTCAGCCTTGATTAGACTACATACTATCATGCAAATTTCCCTGCTATTGTTTTTTGAGCTTCCAACCAAATCTGAAACTAATATTTCTCTCTATTTCTTCCTATTAGCTGGAGACTGAGCTATCTACTAACATTCATATTGCTTTTGTTATGCTCTCATGTCCCCTACTTTACTTACTGCAGATTTGTTTTCACCTGTCGCTTCCTCTAATTGTTTGCAAGAAAAGTGGCTATTGTCTCACTATTTTCTTTCAATTCAGTTTCTCAAATTGACCATGGTGTTGTAAATTTGATCAATGAAGAAGATTCAAGAATTACCGTTTTACTAGATTGCCATGGGATTTCGCCATTCAGATTTCTAATGCAAATGATGAGGTCGTTTATCACTGTGGTTCAAGAAAACTACCCGAATCGTCTTGGGGTATTGTTTGTCATCCGCCTTCCTCCAGTTGTCAGAGTTATTGCACAGACATTTCTTCAAGTAAGATAATAATTACACCCTACTTGGCATCTAATGTCATTGGTTCTTGTGTGTCCACCTCGCCTGTTTTATTTAGGTGATGAATATTTTAATTGGCTTTTCATGGTCTTGTGATGTTGTATAGATAAGATAATAATTAGCTTTTCATGATATTGTTTGGTCAGTTATGGTTAGTGGGACTGGTACCTGATTCCTTCATGAGCTTGTCTGTTGTAAATTTTGAACCTCACTATTTATCTACTTCAACTTCTGTATGATGCCAAAATTTTCCTGCAACACTTTTTTTTACCAAAATTGGTAACCTAATCAGGATACAAACCAACCAAGGATGACTACAAGTTAAAGATGCTCCGTAAAAAGGAAGGATCAGTTTGACTATATCTTTTTGCTGGTAGATTGCAATATCACATGGTATCCGTGGAGATGAGGACGACATTGCCTCCAAGTCTGCTCCACCGGCATCCATCGACGGTGCAAGGTACGGATTCGAGCCTCCGGTCCTTCAATCTAGCCACCAGGTAGATTCGTCTCAGTGGTGGTCGGATTCATCTCGACGGTGGTCAGATCCAACAGATAGATTGATGGCGAAGAGGACGACTCCATGTCCAGGCGTACTCCCCGCCTTGCATCGAGATTGCTAGGTATGCATCAACATTGCAACTTATTCAAATCTGAAGGGTGTATCAAGAATTCCTTTGTAAAGTCCTTCTGCAGATTGTTGTGCTAACAAGAACTGACGTCCATGAGTGTATGTGCTCCTATGTTCATGAACTACATAGAATCCCATAAATTTAACTGCAATTCTTCCTTTTCCTTTTGCTCATATTCGTGTAGCTGCATTCTTTAGTAAAAGACAAAGGAAGAGTTCGCTCTGCTAATAAATATTTCCAGGAAGGTGCTAGACACTGAATAAGTTGGTGGCATTTTTCATGAAAAAATTGTTGACTTATTATTAGCCATCTGTCTATACAGGTCATAATCGAAGGGTTTACAGGGAGGAGATCTGAACATAGCTCTTCAATCCCAAAGTTAACATCGTTGGTAAACCCCTTCTGGTGTTACCTCACAAATATCACTAAAGTCATTTTAGTTTTTTGCTGCTCCTTATGTGCTTCAGATTCAGCAAGAGGTACTTTGCAAGTTTTGGAAGACTAATACCTAACTGTATTGCAGAAACACAATTGTTATGTTGAAGAAAGTTGTATTGCATACATGATACAATGTTGGAGTACAAGTATATATAATATCTCATCCTATGTTAAACTATACTGCATGTATGACATGATTGATTGTCTTGCAACCAGAATATGATCAGGATCCACGACCTAGATTTATTGGTGTTGTGGAAACTAAGAGAAAACAGTTTATAGGGGATTTTCTTGGGTCTGTTATTACTAATGACAAGTTGACTTGGAACAGGGAAGGGGGTGAAGGGGCATTCTTATAGGTATACATTTTGATTTTAGACTTTAGAAAGTTGAGTTCATGAAAGAACACATCCGCAATCACCCCTAACCAATCAGCTCCCTGGCAGCAACACATAATCAGAACTGCATATTAGAATTGATGATTGAATTGTCATATCAGCGTCTTGTTGCAGCTACTAACAAATTGCTTTCGAGTTGTGGGCATATGGATATGTTCTCCTTTGACTACATGTTAGATATTTGAAACTGTCATTGAAGATCGATTCTGTTTGGAGCATGGCACTGAAGGATGGTATAGTGCACTGGATCTTGGCCCTTTTTGTTTAATTTAGAGAAAAGTTATGGTGATATATACCTGTATATTGATGAATGGTGTGATGCTAATTGGCAGGTCATGGTGGCGAGAAGCCCCAACGTGAGGCTACAAAGGCTATCGACAGGAAGAACCAGAGGTACCGACAGCTTCCACTTGAGCTGGATGTTTCATCTTCGGTTCAGATTTATACTCTGGATTCTGATTTTGACGTAGCTCGATGCTAAAATGCCTGCACTCTGCGCCGCCGAAGCGTCCGAGACAAGCCGACGACCTGTGGCAAGAAACAGGTGAGCGCCGATGCTGCCAAATGCTTCCTACTCAAATTCAAGTACGACCGCTCATGCTAACCTGTGCTTTCACCATCTATGTTCAGAAGAAACAAAGCACCCAGATTGATGTAATGGCTCAGCAGCTCGGTGAGCCCAGGCCGGCCTTCAACAACGGCATCCAGCGCAAAGCTGTGGAACCAGAGAGAGTTTCTAGGGCTGCATCGTCAACACGAACAACCAAACCAGCAAGGTTTGCAGGACTTCTTTGTTGAACTCCTCACGCTGGTGGCTAACACTCCGTTGTACCGCTGGCAGACCTGACACACACATTTCTCTTCACTTTCCGCTTGCGCAGAGGCCTTCCGGTACCACCACCTTCCCGGACTGGGAAGGAGAGGAAGGTTGCCGTGAAGCTGCCGAGGTTGCAAACAGCAGCCGCTTGAGCTCGTGCAGAATCAGGGAGGAAACTGTTGTTTTGTCGTCTGTCTGCTCCAACGACGAGTTCTGGATTTCGTTGACTTGTGTACACTGATTCTTTCTGCGAATCGTGTGGTGGAATTCTTCTACTCTGTTACCCGTACTACCACCAGCAGGATTCTTTCTGTAATATGTTTTGGAATTTGATCCTTTCTGTAACTTAAACTGGGAAAGGAGGCCCACCCGCCCACCCAGCCTATGAGACATTTTTATCTCAGTATCTATATACCCCTTGACTCCTTGTTTCTGGGCTGCATGCGAATTCGTCCCACAAAATCCAGACCGTCACGAGGCAAATTCAGGAAAATTTCCAACGAAGGGTGTCACGAGGGGAGCGTCATTGGCGCGCTGCCACCCAACCAATCCGAAAAACACTACTACCAGCTTTGCTCGACACAGAGGACAGCGTCACCAAGCGCCAAAGCCCCCCCCCCCCTTAAAGCAATGGACCACTGCATGTACATCGCACGTAAGTGATACGGCAGCTCCGCCATGAAGCCATCCATGGCGGGCCCTGGCCCCGGCACCTCTGATCCATGCAGCCGTGGGCACGACCGGTCGAGCCGCGCAGCCGGTGATCCGGTGAACAGTGCCACGGATCTCAGATTGATTGCGGGTAGTAATCAATTCTTCGATCGAGTGCGCTGAGTTTCGCGAGGCTCCTCGCCCTCGCCGCTCAGCTGATCTGATCAGCCGCGACGCCGCGGCAGCATGCATCCCTGGTGGCTTGCACGCACGTGACTCGAGGCTGGGGTGCCCTACACGGTATCGACACGCCGTTACTCGGTGTCGGGTTTCCTGACCGTGATCGGTGATGAGGGTAAGTGTGCTGTGTATCAGGTTGATACAATAATAAGTTGGTGGCACACCTGTTTGCTTGTAGGCGTATCCTTGCAAAGATTTCTGTTTGCCTCGTTCTTTTTGGTCGGTGCTAGTCTCTCCAACTCCAAGTTTTAATTTCCTTAGTCCAACCAGATCTATATCTCTACTACTAATTATGTGCCTACTAGGTAGGTGCACGTGCGTTGCGACGACATACAAAATATTGAATAAAATGGTAATGCACAACTAAATCAATTCAAAAAGATATGTAATGCTCAAAGGATAGTGTTTGCGAATGTTAGAGAGCGAGTGGACGCTCCTGGGTAGCGAAGCGTGGAGAACGAGCGAGCGGGTGGGGTGCGACGCACAAAAACCACGTCTGGAACTATTAAAAGTAGTGCATTACAGTAGTAAAGATAGTAGATAAAATACCCCCACCGAGTTGTTAACATGTCGATCTAATAATTCAAAATACCACTTTTAAAGATGGGATAAATATATTAGTCCAGATTTCCAGATAACAAAACCATATTAAATTAGCCAAAGAGACTATATGGTTCTACACTTCTACATAAAATAAAATAAAATAAGAAAGAAAATTCTCGTTGAAAGAGAAGTGATAACGATAATGGGAAATGAGAAGAGAAAGAAATACTCTACAATATGGTTTATCATAGTGATGTTTGTTGTTCCGTATCAATGTTTCATACAAATCTTTTACTTCCGTCGCAACGCACGGACACATATCTATAACAATATAATACACATATGTACATAAGTTATCGTGTCATTATACGGTTCCGTTGCAACGCACGGGCATTCACCTAGTATATTAATATGGCAAGATAAAAAATAAGTGATAACTAATTTTAACTTAAATTTTATTACATGGAGTTTATTTCAACTAGAACATATTCAATTAATAATATTATATTTTCTCTGCCCCAAAATATAGTTCTTTCCGGCCCTTTTTCTGTCCATATTCATTAGAACGATAATGAATGTAAACATACCTACAAACTACATTAGAAGGTTAATTAATGGGTATACTTTTAACCAAAAATGAATTATATTTTAGGATAGAGGGTGTAAGACATATGTGTAAGTTATATTGATTTTTAGGCAGGTTTAAAACTATAGGTTTGCGAATATGGGTAGTACAAGAACAAATCCATGCCCACATATCCGTTGGGTCTCCATTAATTTGAATCCATTAACAAACTCATGGGTAGATAAATTAGCCTAAACTCATGTCCTACTATAGCAAAAACCCACTTGGTTTTGGATAGCGAGTACTCATTGCCATCTTTACTCGAGCAAGACCATTTTTTCTTGGAAACATATGTGCATATTTTAAATATAGGACATCTATCTCGCATCCAATGACAACAACAGTTAGTTTAACAAAAAAACTTCTTCCACCACATGAGAAAGGCGGAAGGGGTTCTTTATAAAATTGGTGTTGTTGTTAGACGCGAGATGGACGTCCTAGATTTAAAATGTGCACGTGGCCACCGTACTTCTTTGAGCACTGAATACGGTGCCTTTTTTCATCAGAAGTACAATAGCGTTGGAAATGTTCCGAGTAGACCTGTTTAAATGCTAGATTGGGTCGGGATCGAGTCGAATCAAGGTCGAGTCGTGGCTTGGTGGGTTGTTTGGAAGAACACGTGCCCGACCCGTGCCTATTGTCGGATCGGGTCGGGTTGGCCGTGCCACCCTGTTGGACATGTCGGGTTGGTTTTTTTGGGTAGGGTTGGTTTTGGGTCCGGTTTTAGGTCAAAAATCATGGTCCATATCCGACCTATGGATTATTCCGTGTCAAAAAATAACATAGTTACATATAGGGCTAAAGTTCAATCTACGAACGAAGAATCATTGCATCTGATCACATCCTTCATAGACTCGGAGTTATGAGGTTGAGGCTTTGTTGACGCTGCTTGAGTTGATTAAGCACCCGAGTTGTCTAAAATCTCATGTGATGGCCTCTGTTGTTACTCCTCAAATGCTCAAAATATTGGCGTCTAAGGGCGTGTTTCAAAGGAAAGTATGTTAAAACCATGCAATTTTAAAATGTCATGACACAAACGTAGTATTTTATATATCACTTTTAGCAATACGTGTTTAGAGACAAAGTATCTCAAACCATGTTATTTTGTATACATGTATAAGCATAGTCATTGATAAAGACTTCAGATTGCAGTGAAGTTTCAAATATTCTAAAAACACCATGGTATCTATATAAAACCACAGTTTTCAAAACATAGTTTTTTACATATATAGGGCTAAAGTTCTATCTACGAACGAAGAATCATTTCATCTGATCATATCCTTCCTAGACTCCG
This sequence comes from Zea luxurians, assembly GCA_029449295.1. Classification (NCBI taxonomy): domain Eukaryota; kingdom Viridiplantae; phylum Streptophyta; class Magnoliopsida; order Poales; family Poaceae; genus Zea; species Zea luxurians. Next base: position 71,703,552 of record JAOPSE010000013.1, on the reverse strand, counting down.
AGTTAAAAGTTGAGGCTTTGTTGATGCTGCTTGAGTTGATTAAGCACTCGAGTTGTCCAAAATCTCATGTGATGGCCTCTGTTGTTACTCCTCAAATGCTCAAAATAATGACGTCTAAGGGCGTGTTTCAAAGGAAAGTATGTTAAAACCATGCAATTTTAAAATGTCATGACACAAACGTAGTATTTTGTATATCACTTTTAGCAATACGTGTTTAGAGACAAAGTATCTCAAACCATGTTATTTTGTATACATGTATAAGCATAGTCATTGATAAAGACTTTGGATTGCAGTGAAGTTTCAAATATTCTAAAAACACCATGGTATCTATATAAAACCATAGTTTTCAAAACATAGTTTTTACATATATAGGGCTAAAGTTCTATCTACGAACGAAGAATCATTTCATCTGATCATATCCTTCCTAGACTCCGAGTTAAAAGTTGAGGCTTTGTTGACGCTGCTTGAGTTGATTAAGCACTCGAGCTGTCCAAAATCTCATGTGATGGCCTCTCGTGTTACTCCTCAAATGTTCAAAATACTGGCGTCTGAAGATACTGAGGGTGTGTTTCGAAGGAAAGTATGTTAAGACCATGCGATTTTAAGATGTCATGACACAATCATAGCCTTTTGTATATCACTTGTAGCAATACGTGTCTAGAGACAAAGTATCTCAAACCATGGTATTTAGTATACACGGTACAAGTATAGTCATAGATAAAACTTTGGATTGGAGTGAAGTTTCAAATACTCTAAAAAATACTATGGTATCTATAAAACCACGGTATTCAAACACATAGTTTTTTATAAGACGTATCTTGGCAAAAAAAATGATATTCTTCAATAGCATAGATTTATCTTAAAACTCTAAAAGTACTTTGCTTCTAAACACCCGTGATCGTACCTTTAAAGCCTGACTGGAAGCTTGTTTTTTCCCCAAGATCCTGCTCATATTTTCCCACTAGTTGGCATAGAATACTGCCCTCTGCGACCTAATCTGATGCTGTTAGAGCATCTCCAAGAGATCCTTAAAACTCTAGTCCTAATCCTTATTCTCGGAAAAAAGGGGAAAAAGCCTCCAACAGTTACGTATCTAGCACTCCAAAACTTGCGCAGGCGAAAAACATCCTCTTCGCCGCGCAAAGTTCCGCCGCAACCTGAGCTCCCAATTGCTCGATTTCGCGTCTGCAGTGGTGAGTACTCACGTCAATGCAGCCACTGTCCGGCCAGCCCCACCTGCGATGGTGTAGATGCTGCGTCAACGCGTCCGGCTCCGCCTACGGTGGCCACAGCTTCCTCGCCATGTCCGTAGCCCACGCTCCTATGCTTCTCTCGCCTATGCTCTGCTTGGTGGACACGCTCCTTTGCTTCTCTCGTCCATTTCTGGGTTGGCTGGTCATCCGGATGCTGTTGTGTCATGCCGTGATGATGGTGGTCAGGTGGTGTACTGGTGTAAGGGAGGTGACCAGCTGACCGCAGATATGATATTGTGGACCTTTTGATTATATTTTTTTAGAATGTATTGAGAGTTGTTGGAGTCCTAACATTTTTTTGGGATTAAGTGATTTAGGGAGATCGTAAGTCTGATATATTGGGAGATTTATTTTAGGATCTCTTGGAGATGCTCTTATGTACTCTATCTACATGCTGTGGGGGTGTGGGCGTTCAAAAGTTTCACCTAGTCCAGACGAGAACAGAACAAACCTCCCATGACCCCATCCCATTGGCTGCCCATTCCATCCGAGTCAGCAGCCTCGAGGCACTTCCCGGCCGGCTGATGGTGAGCGATGACTGAGCGATCCCATCACTGCGCTGCACCCGTCGGTCTCCGTCCAAGTGCAGCGCACGGGAGTCCGGCCGGCCTCTGGTTTATTCGGTGCCAAGGCACTATCACGAAGCTCACGAGTCACGGCCATCATCTGGCGACCTCCTGTTGAATTTGTCGCCGGAGAAGTTGTTAGAAGCGGCACACCTCCATGCTCGCTCCATACATGTTCCCAAACACCGCCGTCTTTCGTCGCCTGTGCCGATGATGGACTGCATGCTGCTCGTCTGTCTGTCTGTCTGTCTGTCTAACTGGTCTCGTCAATCTCAGCTGCTGACGAGCATCCTTCATCCAATCATCGTGAAAGGTGAAACAGCACGGCATCTCTCCAGTCGGCACTGGTCACATCAGGTCGTTGCGGATGCATCGTCGCGCGCCATGCGCCTTGGCGATCCCCGGCCCGCGCGGCAGCTGGAGCGCACGCAGGACGCCGCCGGTCTCTCTCGACGCCCAAGGCTGCTGCTCCTTTCCTTTCCGCGGTCCCCACTAGCCTCTCTGTCCTCCGCGCCCAGGTTCGGTGCATCGTCACCGTGTGTCCAAGGCCTGGGTCCCTTCAATTCTCCCTGCCGAGAGTGCGCGGCGACCACACGCCTGCCTGCCCGACCGCACTGGCGCCCTCTCTGCAGTGCCCCTCCCCCTCCGAGGCAGCGAGCGATCAAAAGTCGCAAGGATGCTGCTGCGACGGGCACCGGCGGCAGCTGCCGCTAGCTGAGGACGACGCGACGGATCAGGAGATGCTTCGCTTCCGATCGCGTGGGCGCGGCCGTGAGTGGCGACACGTGTACTGTCTTGGCGACGGCGACCCCGGTTACGCAGGTTCAGGTAGGTGTCGCGACGCGAGGGGATGCACGGCACGGCGCAGGGGCAGGTTGGGATTTTTGGTGGTGGCCATGAATGCATGCTCGTGTTGCGGCTGCAGAGTGAGTCGTGTCGTGCTCGTGACACGGCTGAAGTTGATGGCAGCCAATAGTTTTGTTTTGCCGACACCCTGAGTAAATATAAATCAACGGAACCAGCAGTCTCGTAATTTAAGAATTGGATATTTGTTTGGGTACTTGGGTCGGAGGGAACAGTTATCAAGAGATAGTTTAGCACAACCCCCTCCCCTGGCCCCAATGCACGGAGCATCTCCCTCCAACAAGGTGCCAAAAAATATAGTGCCAACAAAAATTACCATATAATTTAAACTGTTTATGGCACTAAAAATAAATTGATCTCCAACGGTTAAACTCTAAATCATATATTTAAGAAATTAAATTTTGTTGAAAGCATCTCCAATAAGATGCCTTCAAATTTAGACGTTAAGGGGAATATTAATCCAAGCAAACTAAATCTTGCTGATCATATAAAAAAACACAGTTCTAGTTGCATTTGGATTTAAAGTGCAAAAAATAGTATCAAAATTTTTAGCACTTCGAAGCAGTTCTAGCTGTCAACAGCTCTCAATAGTATATTCTTCCAATATTGCTATACTGAGCTCTTCCTAAAAGTCTAAAGACCCCAAAAAAACATATCCATCTCCGATAGTTCTTTATTTTATCTCAAAAATAATCCATCTAGGTCTTCTGTTGTAATATTAGAGAAATAAGTGACATGTTTCCACCATATTTAAATATATTAAATATTTTAATTCTGAATAAAACAGGCATATAACTCAGATAAATATCATATATAATTATAACAGCAATGAACAGTAGCAATTCCATTAATTGAAAACATGAAACATAACTACTCAGGTCCATTTGTAAATTAAACATGGCTTGTAGATGAAGAAGGCAGATAAAACAAATAAACATGATTGTTTATCTTAAAATGTTGCTCTCAAAATAGGGTTGCTGCACTAGACAACCCTCCAACGCTAAAGGGTGATTAAATGTAACACCCACTTGTAAATAGCTAGAAAAAAATACCAATAGAGAAATAATTTCTCTTTATGTGAGTTTAATCTTTATGCATCATCATATGTGAACACCATATTCAAAAACAAATACTTAATAAAAGAATATATGCCATTGAAATTATGCATCATGCTGGATATCATTTTTGTGGTGTGCATTCTAGGACAACATAAAACAATGAGAGAAGAATCACATTAATACCCAAATGGGAAATTAAGAAAAAGATACTCTAAAATTTGAGAAAGAAAGCACTACTTATCATGAAATAAATACCAAACTTAGACAAATTTATTCATACCATGTCCAAGATGAGTCTTTAATGAGAGAACAAATTTATCATGAAGTTTGAGTTGGAAAGGGAATTTAAAATTTTGAATTTGAAAAGGAGATGATAAAAGAATAAAAAAAAGAAAACCCCACGGTTGGGCCCCAAGCTACCAATTTGGCCCACCTGGGAAAAACCCTCTACGCCAGCCCAACTCGTCCTTCTGCTGCGGCTCTGTGTGTTGGACGCGTGCCGACAAGCGGGCCCTACGGGTCAGTCACACGTGCGCTCGCCTGAACATCTGCACACGCTTGCCTGGCCGGTGGCCACTGAATAGCGGACCCCGCATGTCAGACGGGCGCTGTTGTTCTTCTCTCCGCACCGAACGGCGCCGAAGCGCGTGGCCGCAGGGAAATCGGAGGTCGTTGCAACGGGCACCGCGTCAGCCTTTCGGTGGCCATATAGCGGGTTCTGAGAGGGTTCTTGCCCAACCTTTCTTCCACCTCAAAGCGTCGCTGGTTGAGGGAATTAGGAGTGAAAGAGCCGTGGTCTGCCGCTGAGGTTGAATCTCGGGACGCGCCTGACTAAGCTCTTGGCGGGTGTGCAATTGGATTCGGCCGGTCGTGGTGAAGGTTGCCAGCGACACTCCTGGGGCGAATTGGGTCACCGCGCCTTGGGGTCCCTCGCCGGAGTTCTCCTTCTACGGCCGTCCGCCCCGCTGCGTGTCCGACCGCGCCCGCGTCATAGTTGGCCGGTAAGAATGCTCCTAGCCAACTTAATCCGACGCCTGTGTGTATTGCCGTAGCTGTTGATGTCCGCCATTACGGGATTAGCCCGGGGCGACGCTCGTCACCGTCGTCGCCGGGGATACCCGCCACCGTCTCGGTCGGGCATGGTGAAATGGAACGAGTGATGTTCGTCGATGCGCTATCAAACGGTCTGGATTGGTGCACCTAGCGTCAGCTGCCACGATTCGCTTTGGACCGTCGGTTTCGGATCCATCTGCCTCACGTGCTCGGTCTGTATGTGTGTTCCTGAGCGTTTGATGGTGATCGGAGAGTCATGGTTGGATCTTGGATTCATTAAATCTGGGTCGTTGACCTTTTATCCGACCCCCGTGAGCGCGTACCATTTCGATAGGAGTGAGTCTAATCTGAACAGTTCGCTTCAGATCCAGTGGCTAGGGAAGTCCTGTATCCGTTCAGTAAGGAACTTTTGTAATCGAGTCCCTGGACTTTAAGGAAACCATCCCGCAGTCCTCTGCGCAGGGCGGTTTGTCTCTTAGAAAATTTTGCTCCGAGCCCCCTGGATTTTCCAGGAAGTGAGGCCCAGTCCAGTGATAGGATAAAATGAATAAATGAATTAGAAAATGTATTTTTAATACAAAAATAAGTGCTAAATCTTCAATAATTCATAGAAAATTCATACTTGCTCCAAATTGAGCCATTCCACTTTCTAAATTTTTGTAATTTAATTCTCTATCACTTAGAATCTCTGTTTTGTCATGAAAACAGTAAGAAAATTTATTTCCCACTTAATCCTATTTAAAACACATAAAACTTTTGAAAATGCATAACTTAAATTCTATAACTCCAAAAATTATGATTCTTGTTCCTAGAATTTTATTTTAATGTGTAGATTATTACTGTGTATTTTGTATACATGTTTGGTGTAATGTTAATTTCTCTATATGCACTGTGCTTGTTTGTATTGTGGCGAGTAGAAGAGCCCGTTGCTGAGGATCCTGGTGAGCAGCAGGTTGAAGTAGCTGAGCAGGAGCTCATTGAAGGCAAGTTGTGCCCTTGACCACTTTTTACCTAATAATGTTCCTTAATATCACTTATCCATGCATAGGTTAATTTTGACGGGACCCCATAGGTCACCCTAGATTGTTTATCTCATTACCTTGTTTACCCCCGATTCACTTGGGTAGTTTGCTATTGCTTTACCTGGTTTTGGGATAATCATTTATTACCTCTATGTTCCAATTCTTTTTGTTATTCTATTTATGTTCATGTTGAGATCATTAATGTTAATTGGAACATAGAGCTTAACTTGAGTAACATGTGCCACCACAAGGGTTTAATGGGACGCCCTTGGCTGATTAACTAGGAAAGCTAGTGGAGGTCTACCTTACCCGAAAGGGGCAAGGGCAGTAGGGGAGTGGTCAGTGTAGGGAGGTCCTTGGTTGATTTTGCTGCGATGGCAGTCAGTCAAGAACCCTGCATTGGAACTTCCTATAAACTGTAGCGGGTTTTCTGAAGCTAGTGGAACTTTGTAAAGGCCTCGTAGTGTTACCCTGCCTCGCCTCCTCGGTAGAGGTGTATGGGAAGTCGCGATCCCTTGGCAGATGGGTAACATGACTTGTGGGTAAAGGGTACAACCTCTGCAGAGTGTAAAACTGGTATACTAGCCGAGCTCACGGTCATGAGCGGCTCAGGACTCTCTGATGTTTAAATTATGGAACTTAAATTCAATTTTGTCATTTGCATTGCATGGGTTTGTTATTAATTTTGTTTTATTACTTTATTTATGGTTTGGTATTTACTTATACTTAGTAACTGCTAATAAAAGTTTGACCAACTACTTAAAAGCAACGCTCAGCTTTAACCCCTTTCATTGATTAGCCTTACACATCACATGAACTCACACCTTTGTGAGTTTATGTCCACTGGTTCCCCACAACTTGTTGAGCTATGATCATGTGTGAGCTCACCCTTGCTGTCTCACACCCCCCCACAGGAGAAGGGCAGGTGGTTCAGGAGGAGCCACAAGGCGAGGAGTATGATCTGATCTAGGTGGCGTTTCTCAGTTGACATTGGCGCCGACGATCCTTAGTTCGTTTTATCTTTATTATTTTATTTTGTAATAAGTCTTCCGCTATGTAATAAGTACTCTGATGTTTTATGACATTTATCTCTATACACTCTGTTATTATATATGTTGTCTTCTTGGCGCATGTATGAGATGCACCTGGCTTTGTTCCTTAAAGCCGGGTGTGACAGAAGTGGTATCAGAGGAAATGTTGACTGTAGGTCGAAACCTAGATAGAAATGGACAAAAACCTTACCTACTTACCTTACTCTGACTCATTCTATAGTTATCTCATCTTGATCTTGTCTCACCTTCTGCTACTCTACTCTGGTTAATCTCATCTTTTCTACTCTAAGACAAGATGGATTTCACACCTTGGAATCCTACCACTATGATCTTTTAAGAAATAGGGAACCCAAGACAAAATTTAAAACTATTTTCTTTATTAAAAAAATGATTGTTTGATTGTTCTGATGTTAAATGTCTGATTTGCTTCTTTGATTGATTGGTATATTATATATGGACATCTTAGTATGTACCACCATAAGGTAATAAATTAGCTATGGTAGGTAAAATATTAATCTGCTTAGCTAATAAAATTCCCCAAAGTAACCTGATTTGTAAATACCTGCCTTGTCTACTATTTTCTTACCATATGTATCTAACTCAGATGGTCAATACCAGGCGGGGTGGTGGAATTGATTTGCCTTCTAATCGACACACTCGAAGGATATATAGACAACCCAGCCACAACCTGCAGAGATGAATCCTCCTAATCCTCCACCAGGCGGAGTTGACCCACTGGTTGCTGCTCAGATGGCGGTGATGCAGCAAATGGCGGACACTGGCAGATATGCGTGCCCAGATGCAGCAAGAACGTCAGGAGATGCGTCAGGAAAGAGAAGATATACGACAGGAGTTGCGCCAGGAGCGAGAGGAGATACGCCAGGAAAGAAGGGCGCAACAACAACAGCAGCAACAAGTACCACTGCCTCCCCCACCACCACCAGTTCCACCTCGTGATAAGCATAGGGAGTTCATGAGTCATAAGCCACCTACATTCGCTAGCTCACCTGATCCACTGGACGCGGATGATTGGCTGAAGTCTATTGAGAAAATGTTGAATATTGCACAGTGCACTGATCGAGAGAAGGTTTTATATGCTTCTGGACGTCTGACAGGTCCTGCTGCTGACTGGTGGGATTCTTATACTGCTGCCCACGATGCTGCTGATACTATTACTTGGGCAGAGTTTAGTACACAGTTCAGGAACTACCATATTCCAGCTGGTATGATAAAGATCAAGAAGGAGTTTCTGTCGCTGAAGCAAGGAAGTATGTCAGTCAGCGAGTACCGCGACAAGTTTATTCAGTTATCGAGATATGCTCCGGAGGAAGTTGCTGAGGATGAAAGAAAGCAGGAGCACTTTATTGAAGGACTTAATGGACCCCTACAGTATGCACTGGTTGCACACACTTTTCCATCATTTCAGAGGCTGCTGGATAAGGCTCTTGCTATTGAACACAAGCGTGTTCAGCTGGGTGATTTGAAGAGAAAGGCAATATCTCAAGGACAAGGAAGCAGCAGTGTTCGTCCTCGCTACAGTTCACCACAGGGTACACCGACTCGACCAGGAGGACCGCGCCCAGTTCAGCAATCACCACTGAGGACTCCACCTCCTCGACAGGCTACCCCCACTGGCACCCCGACGAAGTTCTCAGGACAGAGTCCAGACACTACTTGTTTCAAGTGTGGGAAGACTGGTCACTATGCAAATGTCTGCCCACAGAGGATTGCTACTACTCCAGTTCAAAACAGGCAGCAAACTCCAGGATCTGGCAAGGGATATTCTATTGCCAAGGTTAACCAAGTCAGCGTTGATGCTACTCCGGATGGTGGGGACCTCGTACTTGGTATGTTTTATGTTAATGCAATTCCTGCAACCATACTATTTGATTCTGGTGCTACACATTCATTCATGTCTGCTAGATATGCCAACACAAATGAAATACCACTGCTAAATATGAGAAAACCCATGATAGTAATTACACCTAAAGGGCCTGTTGAGGCGAATCAAATGACACGTAGATTGACATTGACCATTATGGGTAGAGAATTTGGAGCTACTGCTATAATATTAGAGTCAAGCAGTATAGATCTGATCCTTGGTATGTCATGGTTAAGAAAGGCAAAGGCCGTTATAGCATGTGGTAGAGGTACCGTAGAACTCACTACCACTAAGGGAGAAAGGTTTCAAGTTAATATTGCAGTAACCTCCTCACCCATGCGTGCAATGTTCTTTATACCGGAGGAGTTTGTTGGTGACAACATCCGGGTGGTTAGAGATTTTCCGGATGTCTTTCCAGAGGAGTTACCAGGGATGCCACCTGATAGAGAAGTTGAGTTTGTTATTGATCTCCTACCTGGAACCGCCCCTATTTCTAAACGGCCATATAGGATGTCCGTAGAGGAGTTGAAGGAACTTAAGAAGCAGTTAACTGAGTTACAAGACGCTGGGTACATTCGTCCGAGTTCCTCACCTTGGGGAGCACCGGTACTGTTTGTACAGAAGAAGGATGGATCGCCGCGGATGTGTGTGGATTATAGATCTCTTAATGATGTTATGGTGAAGAACAAGTATCCGTTGCCCCGTATTGAGGATTTGTTTGATCAAATGAGAGGAGCAAGAGTATTTTTGAAGATTGATCTCCGATCCGGTTACCATCAGATGAGGATTAGACCATCGGATATTCCCAAGACAGCATTTTCAACTCGATATGGACTATATGAGTTCACTGTTATGTCGTTTGGATTAACCAATGCACCAGCTTATTTTATGAACTTGATGAATAAAGTGTTTATGGAGTATTTAGACAGATTCGTCGTGGTATTCATCGACGATATTCTTATCTATTCCAAGAGTGATAGTGATCATGAGGAACATCTGAGGTTGGTGCTACAGAAGCTACGAGATAATCAACTCTATGCCAAGTTCAGCAAGTGCGAGTTTTGGATTGGCGAGGTACCATTTCTTGGTCATATTATTTCTAATGGAGGAATTTCAGTGGATCCTGCTAAAGTTAAGGAGATAATGGAGTGGAGAGTACCCACTACAGTTACCGAGATTCGGAGTTTCTTGGGATTAGCAGGATATTATCGGAGATTTATTGAAGGATTTTCTAAGATTGCTAAGCCTATGACTTCACTTTTGGAGAAAGGAAAAGAATTTAAGTGGGATGAGAAGTGCCAAGATAGTTTTGATCAATTGAAGAAGAGATTGATGTCGCCACCAGTATTGGTTATGCCAGACCTACAGAAAGGATTTGATATCTATTGTGATGCATGTGGCCAAGGCTTGGGATGTGTGCTCATGCAAGAAGGACATGTGATTGCCTATGCTTCTCGTCAGTTACGAAAACATGAGTTAAACTACCCCACACATGACTTGGAGTTGGCAGCCGTTGTGCATGCGCTTAAGATTTGGAGACATTATATCATGGGGACCAAGTGCCAAGTATATACGGATCATAAGAGTCTGAAGTATATATTCACTCAGAAGGATCTCAACCTTAGGCAACGCCGTTGGTTGGAGCTTATTAAGGATTATGATTTGGAGATTCACTATCACCCAGGCAAGGCGAATTTGGTTGCCGATGCCTTGAGTCGCAAGGAGCATGTTCATTCAGCTATTATTGCCCAGCTACCTGATGAGATTGTTGAGGATTTCAGGAGACTTAACCTGGGGATAGTTGCTCACACTGAAGGAGTTATTATTGATGTGGAACCTACGTTGGAGCAAGAAATCCGCAAAGGTCAGCTTGACGATGCTAAAATAAAAGAGATTAATGATCTGATTACTGAAGGTCGAGTTCCGGAATTTACGGAAGATGAGCAAGGCACTGTATGGTTCAAGAACAGGATGTGTGTTTCAGATATTGAAAGCCTTCGAGAGACTATATTGAAAGAGGCCCATGACTCGGATTATTCTATTCATCCTGGTAGTACCAAGATGTATCAGGATTTGAAGCGAAAGTATTGGTGGTATGGATTGAAAAGAGATGTAGCTGCACATGTGGCTATGTGCGATGTATGTCAAAGAGTTAAGGCTGAACACCAGAGGCCAGCTGGACTATTGCACCCACTGAAGATACCCGAGTGGAAGTGGGAAGAGATTGGTATGGATTTCATTACTGGATTGCCTCGCACCCAGAAAGGATATGATGCTATATGGGTGATTGTGGATAGATTGACTAAAGTGACTCACTTTATTCCTGTGAAGACTACTTACAAAGGATCTCAGCTAGCAGAGTTATATATGGCTCGGATTGTGTGTTTGCATGGAGTGCCAAAGAAGATCGTGTCTGATCGAGGTTCGCAGTTTACCTCAAGATTTTGGAGAAGCTTTCATGAGAACATGAGTACGAAGTTGAATTTCAGTACAGCTTATCACCCTCAGACTGATGGACAGACTGAAACGGCAAATCAAGTATTGGAAGATATGTTGAGAGCATGTGCCCTTCAGCATGGAGGAAGTTGGGATAAAAGTCTACCTTATGCTGAGTTCTCATATAATAATAGTTATCAGGCCAGTCTGAAGATGTCACCATTTGAAGCTTTGTATGGGAGAAAGTGCAGGACTCCTCTATATTGGGATCAAACTGGAGAAAGACAATTCTTTGGGCCTGAATTGATTCAAGAAGCAGAAGAACAAGTTCGTATAATTCGAGAGAATTTGAGAGTGGCTCAAACCAGGCAAAAGAGCTACGCAGATAATAGAAGAAGACCACTGGAATTTGAAGAAGGAGATTATGTGTATCTCAAGGTGTCACCACTTCGAGGAATGAGGAGATTCAAAGTTAAGGGCAAATTGTCCCCTCGCTATATTGGACCATTCCTGATCTTTAGGCGAGTTGGGGAGATGGCATACCAACTCGAGTTACCTACTAGTCTATCGGATGTGCATAATGTGTTCCACGTATCCCAACTGAAGAAGTGTCTCCGAGTCCCTGAGGAACAGTTACCAATGGAAGAGCTCAGTGTTCAGGGTGATTTGACTTATACGGAGTACCCGATCAAGATTCTTGACACATTGACCCGAGTTACAAGAAATAAGGTGATAAAGATGTGCAAAGTGCAATGGAGTCACCACGGTGAAGATGAAGCGACTTGGGAAAGAGAAGAAGAGCTTCGTATAGATTTTCCCCACCTTTTCCCTAGATCTTCTTAAATCTCGAGGACGAGATTATTTTTAAGGGGGGTAGGATTTGTAACACCCACTTGTAAATAGCTAGAAAAAAAATACCAATAGAGAAACAATTTCTCTTTATGTGAGTTTGATCTTTATGCATCATCATATGTGAACACCATATTCAAAAACAAATACTTAATAAAAGAATATATGCCATTGAAATTATGCATCATGCTGGATATCATTTTTGTGGTGTGCATTCTAGGACAACATAAAACAATGAGAGAAGAATCACATTAATACCCAAATGGGAAATTAAGAAAAAGATACTCTAAAATTTGAGAAAGAAAGCACTACTTATCATGAAATAAATACCAAACTTAGACAAATTTATTCATACCATGTCCAAGATGAGTCTTTAATGAGAGAACAAATTTATCATGAAGTTTGAGTTGGAAAGGGAATTTAAAATTTTGAATTTGAAAAGGAGATGATAAAAGAATAAAAAAAAGAAAACCCCACGGTTGGGCCCCAAGCTACCAATTTGGCCCACCTGGGAAAAACCCTCTACGCCAGCCCAACTCGTCCTTCTGCTGCGGCTCTGTGTGTTGGACGCGTGCCGACAAGCGGGCCCTACGGGTCAGTCACACGTGCGCTCGCCTGAACATCTGCACACGCTTGCCTGGCCGGTGGCCACTGAATAGCGGACCCCGCATGTCAGACGGGCGCTGCTGTTCTTCTCTCCGCACCGAACGGCGCCGAAGCGCGTGGCCGCAGGGAAATCGGAGGTCGTTGCAACGGGCACCGCGTCAGCCTTTCGGTGGCCATATAGCGGGTTCTGAGAGGGTTCTTGCCCAACCTTTCTTCCACCTCAAAGCGTCGCTGGTTGAGGGAATTAGGAGTGAAAGAGCCGTGGTCTGCCGCTGAGGTTGAATCTCGGGACGCGCCTGACTAAGCTCTTGGCGGGTGTGCAATTGGATTCGGCCGGTCGTGGTGAAGGTTGCCAGCGACTCTCCTGGGGCGAATTGGGTCACCGCGCCTTGGGGTCCCTCGCCGGAGTTCTCCTTCTACGGCCGTCCGCCCCGCTGCGTGTCCGACCGCGCCCGCGTCATAGTTGGCCGGTAAGAATGCTCCTAGCCAACTTAATCCGACGCCTGTGTGTATTGCCGTAGCTGTTGATGTCTGCCATTACGGGATTAGCCCGGGGCGACGCTCGTCACCGTCGTCGCCGGGGATACCCGCCACCGTCTCGGTCGGGCATGGTGAAAGGGAACGAGTGATGTTCGTCGATGCGCTATCAAACGGTCTGGATTGGTGCACCTAGCGTCAGCTGCCACGATTCGCTTTGGACCGTCGGTTTCGGATCCATCCGCCTCACGTGCTCGGTCTGTATGTGTGTTCCTGAGCGTTTGATGGTGATCGGAGAGTCATGGTTGGATCTTGGATTCATTAAATCTGGGTCGTTGACCTTTTATCCGACCCCCGTGAGCGCGTACCGTTTCGATAGGAGTGAGTCTAATCTGAACAGTTCGCTTCCGATCCAATGGCTAGGGAAGTCCTGTATCCGTTCAGTAAGGAACTTTTGTAATCGAGTCCCTGGACTTTAAGGAAACCATCCCGCAGTCCTCTGTGCAGGGCGGTTTGTCTCTTAGAAAATTTTGCTCCGAGCCCCCTGGATTTTCCAGGAAGTGAGGCCCAGTCTAGTGACAGGATAAAATGAATAAATGAATTAGAAAATGTATTTTTAATACAAAAATAAGTGCTAAATCTTCAATAATTCATAGAAAATTCATACTTGCTCCAAATTGAGCCATTCCACTTTCTAAATTTTTGTAATTTAATTCTCTATCACTTAGAGTCTCTGTTTTGTCATGAAAACAGCAAGAAAATTTATTTCCCACTTAATCCTATTTAAAACACATAAAACCTTTGAAAATGCATAACTTAAATTCTATAACTCCAAAAATTATGATTCCTGTTCCTAGAATTTTATTTTAATGTGTAGATTATTACTGTGTATTTTGTATACATGTTTGGTGTAATATTAATTTCTCTATATGTACTGTGCTTGTTTGTATTGTGGCGAGTAGAAGAGCCCGTTGCTGAGGATCCTGGTGAGCAGCAGGTTGAAGTAGCTGAGCAGGAGCTCATTGAAGGCAAGTTGTGCCCTTGACCACTTTTTACCTAATAATGTTCCTTAATATCACTTATCCATGCATAGGTTAATTTTGACGGGACCCCATAGGTCACCCTAGATTGTTTATCTCATTACCTTGTTTACCCCCGATTCACTTGGGTAGTTTGCTATTGCTTTACCTGGTTTTGGGATAATCATTTATTACCTCTATGTTCCAATTCTTTTTGTTATTCTATTTATGTTCATGTTGAGATCATTAATGTTAATTGGAACATAGAGCTTAACTTGAGTAACACGTGCCACCACAAGGGTTTAATGGGACGCCCTTGGCTGATTAACTAGGAAAGCTAGTGGAGGTCTACCTTACCCAAAAGGGGCAAGGGCAGTAGGGGAGTGGTCAGTGTAGGGAGGTCCTTGGTTGATTTTGCTGCGATGGCAGTCAGTCAAGAACCCTGCATTGGAACTTCCTATAAACTGTAGCGGGTTTTCTGAAGCTAGTGGAACTTTGTAAAGGCCTCGTAGTGTTACCCTACCTCGCCTCCTCGGTAGAGGTGTATGGGAAGTCGCGATCCCTTGGCAGATGGGTAACATGACTTGTGGGTAAAGGGTACAACCTCTGCAGAGTGTAAAACTGGTATACTAGCCGAGCTCACGGTCATGAGCGGCTCAGGACTCTCTGATGTTTAAATTATGGAACTTAAATTCAATTTTGTCATTTGCATTGCATGGGTTTGTTATTAATTTTGTTTTATTACTTTATTTATGGTTTGGTATTTACTTATACTTAGTAACTGCTAATAAAAGTTTGACCAACTACTTAAAAAGCAACGCTCAGCTTTAACCCCTTTCATTGATTAGCCTTACACATCACATGAACTCACACCTTTGTGAGTTTATGTCCACTGGTTCCCCACAACTTGTTGAGCTATGATCATGTGTGAGCTCACCCTTGCTGTCTCACACCCCCCCCCCACAAGAGAAGAGCAGGTGGTTCAGGAGGAGCCACAAGGCGAGGAGTATGATCTGATCTAGGTGGCGTTTCTCAGTTGACATTGGCGCCGACGATCCTTAGTTCGTTTTATCTTTATTATTTTATTTTGTAATAAGTCTTCCGCTATGTAATAAGTACTCTGATGTTTTATGACATTTATCTCTATACACTCTGTTATTATATATGTTGTCTTCTTGGCGCATGTATGAGATGCACCTGGCTTTGTTCCTTAAAGCCGAGTGTGACAGAAAACAAGAATCGCTAGAGACTGATTGGATCAGGTGACTGAAACAGCAAGCAGAGGAAAGTAGCTGTTGTTCTCCTAGGGGATTAGCACCCATGCTATTAAGGAGACGAGAAGGGAAGAGAGGACCAACTGATTTGCGAGCATCTCGGATGGAGTAGCGAGCATCTCAGACGCATGGGCAGCGCCAAGCTCGACCTTCCTTCAACCGCCACCGCTAAGCCTCTATATCCTCATCCCGCCGCCAGCCCTGTGGCTGCATTTCCTGCTTGCCTGCTGCAGCACGCGAGGCAGCTGCTGCCCTAAAACATCAGCTGGCCGGTGGGCTGCACGGTCATGGGCCGGCCTACCCGGCTGGCATAACTTTTTTTAATAAAGTGAAAATATAAAAAATAGACAGCAATCCCCACCATTTTCACTCTTATTTTCTGATCAATGTCATTGAGCTCCCGTACTGTTTATATACTACTTTTCGGCAGAGGTACTTGTTAGGTTTGAACCAAAGCCTATCCCAGTGTACTCCAACCCTGCACGAGTAAGCGGAGGACTACGCCTTGATCCACAAACCCTAGTGTGAGAATCTTTGCACAAAAGGCACATAGTACTAGGCAGATTATCTGCTTCTCTTACGGGGCAAGGCGTTACGGTCATGCCCTTTAATATCTATTCATGAGCTCACTAGAGAGAAAACCCCATTCTCTCCCGGACTGCGACCCCACAGTCAGCTCATATAGGTGAAATCATTAAGGAAATTCTATAGGACAATTTCCCTGCTTATAGCATTGACTTCATTAAGAGCATATCGCTCAACCTGCCATACAGACAGAGCACAACAACTAATGAGACTCTTTGTCTTTTGTGGTCTTGGTTCCACAGTGCTTCGTTAACTGGAGCCTGGATCTCGGGACCTCCGGTCACACAGGACAATTATCCGCAGTTGAAACCGCTAACAGGGTACGAGTCCTATTCCCACGCACGCTGCTTGGATTGGCTTTTGAGCCAGTCCTTTGGTGAAAGGATCAATAAGATTCCTTTTAGACTTGATGTAATCTACGGTTATTACACTTGTCTCTCTAGCATGCTGACATGAATCAAGTCGTCTTCTGATATGCCTCGAGGATTTTTGGTTGTCCTTTCTACTGTTCACTTTCAGCAACACAGAAGTGTTGTCACAGTATACTAGGACAGTCGGTATCGGCTTTACTAGCATTGGAAGGTCTGACAACAGGTCTCTCAACCATTCAGCCTCCAATGCTGCTGAATCAAGTGCAACTAATTCAGCCTCCTTGGTGGAATGTGTCGACACTGATTGTTTAGACGATCTCCATGACACGGCCCCACCAGCTAAAGTGAACACATAGCCACTTGTAGACTTCATTTGATCCGAGTCAGAGATCTAGTTTGCATAATTGAATCCTTCAAGTACTGACAGAAATCCGGTATATTTAATACCAAGATTCATCGCTCCCTTCAAATACCGAAGCACTCTGTACAAGGCTACCCAGTGTCTATCTCCTGGACTGGCCGAATAACGAGCCAGTCTGCATACTGCATATGAGATATCTGGTCTAGTTGCACTACTCAGGTACATGAGAGATCCGATGATCTGTGAATATAGTAGCTAGTTCACAGGCTCGCCTTCATGTTTACTGAGCGTGTAGGATGGATCATAGGGTGTGGTGACTGGTTTACAGTCCATATGTCCAAAGCGAGTCAGGACCTTTTCCACATAATGGGATTCTGACAAAGTAATCCCATCCTCACCCTTTATCAGCTTGATGTTCAGTATAACATCAGCTTCACCCAAGTCCTTCATATCAAAGTTCTTGGAGAGGAATACTTTTGTCTCCATGATAGCCTCCAAATCGGTCCCAAATATCATCAACGTATAAACACATGATGACACCTTTGTCCCCAGAGAAGCGATAATACACACACTTGTCGGCTTCGTTTACACAAAACCCAGAAGTGGTCAAAGTATTATTAAACTTCTCATGCCATTGTCTGGGGGCTTGCTTAAGACCGTATAAGGATTTAATCAAGCGACACACTTTGCTCTCTTGTCCTTTAACCACAAATCCTTCTGGTTGTTGCATATAAATTTCCTCTTCCAGCTCTCCATTTAGGAATGTTGTCTTTACGTCCATTTGATGGACAAGAAGTTTATAAGCAGCTGCCAGCGCTAAAAGCACACGGATTGTGGGCAATCCAGACATCGAAGAATAAGTATCAAAATAATCCTCCTCTTTCTTTTGAGTAAAACCCTTAGCCACAAGACGGGCCTTGTACTTTTCAATAGTACCATCGGGTCTCCTCTTCCTCCTAAATATCCATTTGCAGCCCACAGGCTTGCAACCAGCTGGGAGATCAGTTATCTCTTAAGTTCTGTTCGAGATGATTGAATCCATCTCACTACGGACAGCCTCCCTCTAGTACTCTGCATCCGGAGATGTATATGCCTCTGTGAGGGAGCGTGGTTCTTCATCCACTAGATAAATAATATAATCATCACCCAGAGACTTTTTAGTCCTTTGTCTCTTACTCCTCCTTAACTCCAAATCTGGAGTCTGGTCATGGACACTCGAGGACAGAGAATATGTCCGAGATGGACCGTCTGGGGCTACCACTTCCTTATCCTGCATAGGGAAGATGCTCTCAAAGAATGTCACATCCCGAGACTCCATTATTACATTTACAGCGACTTCACTCGTCTCGGAATGGACCACTAGAAATCTATAAGCCGCACTGTTATGTGCATAACCTAGGAAGACACAGTCTACGGTCTTAGGGCCTAACTTTCTCTTCTTCGGTAACGGGACATTCACCTTTGCAAGGCAGCCCCAAGTCCGAAGATGCGAAAGATCTGGCTTCCTTCCTTTAAATCCTTCATAGGGCGTGGCCTCACGGTTGCGAGGCGGCACCCTGTTCAGGACATAGCACACCATGAGTACTGCCTCGCCCCACCAGATGTAAGGCATCCCCGAACTTTGCAACAAAGCATTAGCTAAGTCACACACTGTTCGGTTCTTCCTTTCAGCTACCCCATTTGACTGAGGTGAATATGGAGCGGTGGTTTCATGAATGATTCCACACTCTTTGCAGTACTCATCAAAAAGGTTGGAAAGGTATTCACCACCTCTATCAGACCGCAGCCTTTTAATTTTCTTGTCTAACTGGTTTTCAACTTCAGTCTTATAGATCTTAAAATGTTCTAGTGCTTCATCTTTGGTTCTGAGTAAGTAAATATAGCAGAACCTAGTAGCATCATCTATCAAGGTAAGAAAGTATCTTTTACCGCCTTTTGTGATTATACCATTCATCTCACAGATATCTGAGTGAATTGGTTCTAAAGGAGTGGTACTTCTGCCTTCAACCGTATAAAACGGTTTTCTAGGCTGCTTAGCTTGCACACAAATACCACATTTTACACCTTTAACATGTTTATATTCAGGAATTAAAGACATGTCACTTAATCTCTTAATGGCCTCAAAATTCACATGACACAAATGGGAATGCCATATATTATTAATGGAATCGTTATTACAGACCACATTAACATGGTAAGAAGAATGATTGTTCAAAACAGAAAGATGGAACAAACCGCCTGACTCATATGACTTTCCAACAAAAGTACCAAACTTAGACAGGACCACTTTATTAGACTCAAACACTAATTTGAGACCCTATCGACATAGCAACGACACTGATATGAGGTTCCGGATCATCGAGGGCACATAGAGTACATCCTTCAGCACGAGCGTCTTTCCTGAAGTTAACTTCAGGTAGACCTGTCCAGTACCTCGAACTGCTGCCGGAACACCATTTCCCATCAAGACTGGTGCGCTGCTGAATCCCTGGAATAAAGAGAACATGGATCGATCAGCACAAATATGAACAGTAGCACCGGAATCCATCCACCAGTCATCTGATGGACTTGCCATAAAGGCCTGAGGTGCATACCCTGGGGTGGAGTTAACCACCATGTTCCCTTCTTTGCGTTGAGGTGGAGGACCTTTTCCCTTCCTAAGTTTGCACCTCCGAGCTGTATGCCCGAAGACACCACAAACGTAGCAGATAAAGTCCTCCTTTTTCTTCTTCATCTTTTTGGACTTAGGTTGGTTCAGATTCTTCTGTGGAGAGTTCTTCTTCTTCTGGAATTTTCTATCTCCACCCTTCTCAACAACGTGAGCCTGGAGTTGCTGGGATGGCTTGTTACTGGACCTTGCATGCTCTTCCACATTTATCGCAACTGACAACTCAGTGATAGTCATTTGCTTCTTCATGTGGCGGCGTGAAGTCATAAAGTCTCGCCAAGAAGGCGGGAGCTTTGCCAGTATTGCATTCACCTGAAAACTGTCTGGTATGACGCAGCCATATTGGACCAAGTCCCTAACAAGGATTTGAATCTCCTGTAGCTGCTCCATAACAGACCTTCCCTCAGCCATTTTATAGTTGAGGTAGTTTTCCATTGTGAATGACTCATTGCCATTGTCAACTTCAGAGAACTCGTTCTCAAGTTCAGTCCATAGACCCTTAGCAGAGATAAAACCAGAGTATACGTCAAATAAGCGGTTCGACAAGACGTTCAGCAGACGAGACAAGCATGCCTCATTGGCTTCGTCCCACTTGGCCTTCTCCGCTAGTGCGGCGGCCTTCGCTGCATCATCAGAATCATCTGATGCAACCTGAGGAACAGCCGACGTCACTATCCAAAATAATTTTAGGTCAGTGAGCCACATGCGAGTCTTAATCTGCCAGCGCTTAAAGCTAGCGCCGTCGAACGCTTTAGGCTTAATGACATTAGAACTGGAGGCCATTATATGTATTGGTTTTTTGAATTGTTGTAATATTAGAGAAATAAGTGACATGCTTCCATCATATTTAAATATATTAAATATTTTAATTCTGAATAAAACAGGCATATAACTCAGATAAATACCATATGTAATTATAACAGCAATGAACAGTAGCAATTCCATTAATTGAAAACATGAAACATAGCTACTCAGGTCCATTTGTAAATTAAACATGGCTGGTAGATGAAGAAGGCAGATAAAACAAATAAACATGATTGTTTATCTTAAAATGTTGCTCTCAAAATAGCGGGTTGCTGCACTAGACAACCCTCCAACGCTAAAGAGTGATCAAAGATCCTTGACTAACGTGACAGTCCTACTCACCAAATCAAGGTTCTAGATCAAATATTATGAGCCTAGAAATCAAGCATGAATACTAATAATAAGGAGCTATGTACTTAATAAAATAACAGAATTTAACATATGTAAACAGCCTCAACAAATATAGATATAATTAGGCACAAATAATATCAATGCTGAAAATAACAACACACTAAAACTCAGACTGTCACGTCGTCTCACTACACCGCTATCATCATTGAGCAATTAAATCCGCCCACAATAGTGCAATCATACCCAAATATTTAATACTAGCAGATTGCACAAAATTAAACAGTAAATAGAGTGAAGCAACGGACAACTCACAGCACATAGATTGTCTACGTGGGAAGATCAGCTCAGCGAACACGAAGTTCTGTCCCAGAAAACCAATTCCGCCGCCCACGTCCGGGCCTGCACAGCGTGAGGTTGACGGAGATACTAGAGCCGCTGCTGAGGCCGTGGGAGACGTCCACAGCACCAGCCCGAGAAGAAGAACACCGCGCAGCAGGGAGCCCAACCACCAGGCCACGGTGGACAATAATCAGACGAACACAACACCACACAGGCGCTCAAGTGAAGCAAGGAGCACGGGTAAATCTCACTGCACAGGATCAGCACCACCTCTATCTTTTCCACCAGCGAGATGAAAACAAGAATCGCTAGAGACTGATTGGATCAGGTGACTGAAACATCAAGCAGAGGAAAGTAGCCGCTGTTCTCCCAGGGAATTAACACCCATGCTATTAAGGAGACGAGGAGGGAAGAGATGACCAACTGATTTGCGAGCATCTCGGACACATGGGTAGCGCCAAGCTCGACCTTCTTTCAACCACCGTTGCTCAGCCTCTATCTCCTCATCCCGCCGCCAGCCCTGCGGCTGCATTTCCTGCTTGCTTGCTGCAGCACGCGAGGCAGCTGCTGCTCTAAAACATCAGCTGGCCGGTGGGCTGCACGGTCATAGGTCGGCTCACCCGGCTGGCATAACTTTTTTTAATAAAGTGAAAATATAAAAAATAGACAGCATTTTCTTTCCGGCCCTAACTCCCAGCCCAGCACTCGCTCCTATCTTTTCTTCGCCGACGCGGCCATCACGTGCGTGCTTCAAGCCTCCATCTCCGATCACACCTAGAGCCATGGTTTGGCGCGTCATCAGCGCGACGAGGAAGACCTGCAGAAGTAGTGCTGCACCACACACGACGTCTTCTACCGCGGCAGTGGTGGTCGATGTTTCATCAGCGCAGAAAAAAACACGACGTCTTCTATCTTGGGATGTTCGTAGCTTGGCGTATATTTTGGACGGCCCAAACTACTTTCGGCAGCCATACCTCAGCCACCGTTTGTTACGGCTATTTTTGGCGGCTCGGCAAGGCCGCAGAAACTAATCTACTATTTTCAGCGACTGTAGGTGGACTTCAGTTATTGTGCTTATTTTCGTAGCTGTTGGATATAGTTTTTCTACTATTATCCTAAAATTAATCTACTAGCACATATTGGGAGCTGTTGGATATAGTTTTTTCTACTATTATCCTGAAATAAGGTTTTAGAAATACTGATTGGGAGCGATGGGAGACGCTCTTATATAACACTTTTTTGAGAAGAACAATTTATGAAGCAATTCATGGACAGTCCGCATTTGAATTCTAACGGCTACATTTCTAATTAAAAGTGTGTCAGGTAGCATAGAAAGTGGCTACGACAACTAGTGTGTATCATACTAAACTCATTAGATTTATCTAGATCAAGCTATTGTTTTATACACTTATTCATAGTACAGTTAATGGAAAAATAAAGTTCTAAACTAATCTTTGTCTCTGAACTCGATACTTAGAACTAGTTAATCCTTATTCTTGTCATCCAACCTTTAAAAACAAAAACAAATACAAAATCCATAAGTAGGGCTTGAATACCATAGATTATCCAAACAATCTTTATCAATGTAACATTGTAACCTAACTTTAATTTATATCTCTGAAACATATGTTATTCACAATAATAATCTTTTATTATTGTTGGCGTCTCGGACCTGGGGGTCCTTTGGACCGACCAGTGAAATCGCTGCGTGCCCCTGCCCAGATGGGTTGGCACGGAATGGAACACAAGAGGTGGGACAAGCCTTGTATTATCCTGCACCAGGGGTGCCGCTTGTAGTAGGGGTTACAAGCGTGTCGCGTGAGAGAGGGAGAGACGCAGAGTCCGTCCGCCGCTTCCCCCGCGCGAACCCCCCTCAGGGTGGCCCTGGACCCCCCTTTTATAGAGGCAAGGAGAGGATCCAGACGTACAACGGGGGGCGTAGCTATGCGCTAACGTGTCCAGCAGTGGAGTGCCTAAGCCCTATGTACATGCCAACGTGGCCGTTGGGGGAGAGCTTGGGCCCTGTACATGTGATGGCGTGGCCGTCGGAAGAGCGCCTGAGTCCTATAGGAGCACAGCTGGCAGCGTGGTGAGGATCCTGTTGACGTCTCCTTACTGTCGTAAGGGGCTGAGAGCCACCGCGCGTCATGGTGCACGCGGGACACCATCATTACCTGTCGTCGGGGTAAGCCAGATGGGACGCTGGTCTTGTTCCTTGTAGCCTGAGCAGGCTAGGAATAGGGAAATGATGCATCCCCTATTAGCGCGGTCAGTCCGAGCCCAGGGTCGGTCGAGGCGGAGTCTTCTCTTGAGGTCGAGGCCGGGGTCGGGTGAGGACGCGATTCCTCCCGAGACCGGGCTCGAGGCCGAGTCCGGGGGTCGGGCGAGGCGGAGACCTCCTCCCGAGGCCGGAGCCTGAGGTCGGGCGAGGCAGAAACCTCCTCCCGAAGCCGGAGCATGAGGTCGAGTGAGGTGGAGCTTCCTGTTGCGCCCGAGGCTGAACTCAGTGGTTGATCGTGACTTGTTGTCAGTCGTTGCCGGGGTGGCTAACACGACAGTCGGAGCGGAGCGAGCGGCGCTGTTTTCCTATCATGTCAGATAGTAAAGGAGAGGGGCGAAGTGACTGCGGTCACTTGCCCTACGTGTGTTAGGATACGGCGTCAGGCATCCCCTGCATTTAATGCGCCTGCAAAGCGGTTGGTTGGTGAGGCGGTCTGGCCAAGGTTGCTTCACAACGAAGCCTGCCCGAGCCGGGCTTCGGGAGAGCCGAGGGGGCGCCCGCTGCCTGAGGAGGCCCTCGGGCGAGGCGTGAACTCGTTTGGGATTACTGCTCCGGCCCGAGGCTAGGCTCGGGCGAGATCGCGTCCCTTGGGTAGACGAAGCCTTAACTTGAACCGCACCCATCAGTTGGTCTGAGGGTGTTTACCAGCCATGATTAGGAGCGTTGGGGGTACCCCTAATTATGGAACCCGACAGTAGCCCCCGAGCCTCGAAGGGAGTGATGGTACTCGCTTGGAGGCTTTTGCCGCGTTTTCAGTGAGGGGACCGGCCTTTCTCGGTTTTTGCCTTGTTCTGGTGGGTGCGCGTGAGCGCACCCGCCGGGTGTAGCCCCCAAGGCCTCGGAGGAGTGGTTTGACTCCTCTGAGGTCTGAATGCTTTTCATGGTGCTTCGGACGGTCTGATCGTTCCCTCATGCGGCCCGGCCGTAGCCCGGGTGCGTGGTCGGGTTCCAAGTTATCAAGCTGGTTTGTTGACGCTGTCAACAGTTTTGGCCGTAGCCGGGTGCGAGAGCAGCCCCCGAGCCTCTGCACGGAGCGAGAGGACGATTAAGGACTTTCCTGACTTTTATTATACGCCCCTGCGTAGCCTTTCCGCAAGGAGGAGGGGGGAAAGCGCCACGTTGCCCTCGGAGGGCGCCGAACATGGTGTTTCCAGTGAGCTGCTAATGGGTGATCTGAGTGGACGCCCGTGCCCCGTTCGTTAGGTGTCGGCTGGTGGCCCAGAGACGTGCTCCAAAAGTACCTGCGGGTGATTCGCCAGACCCAGACCCCTTTGACAGGGTCCGAGGGCTCGATGCCTCCCTCCGGTGGGATTCCGTTACAAATCGTTCCCGCCGGTCTCGGAAATGTCCTAGGGTACCTCGGGAGCGTAGCCCGAGCCTCGGCTATGTATCGAACGTACCCAGAGTTATCCCTCACTCTGCGTACTCTGGGGCGACTGTCGAACCCTTCCGAGGGGCCAGCCTACGAACCCCTGATCAGTAGTGGGCACGGAGCCCGGGTGCTCTGGGGCGGCTGTCGAACCCTTCCGAGGGGCCAGCCTTCGAACCCCTGATCAGTAATGGGCTTGAAGTCCGAGTGCTCTGGGCGGCTGTCGAAACCCTCCCGAGGTTCCAGCCTTCGAACCCCTGATCAGTAGGAGGGCTCGGAGCCCGCTTCCTTCGCCGAGAAGGATCCTTTCCACAATGTCCCCTGTCCCGGTCCCTGTGGCAAGAGAGAGAGAGAGAGGAGGAGAGGAAGGATATGAATTTAAATAAGGTGGCGTACCTTTTTTGATGCGGTCATTATGGTGAAGGCGAAGCGACGCCCGTCTCGCCTGCTAAAGGTGTCGCTTGCCCTGCCGCGAAGTTAATGCGACGGGATGGGTGGTTCACGGGGCAGCCGTTGTGCATGCGCGAGTCGTTCGAGGAACGGGCGTTTCGTCTTTGAGTTTGAACTTCGTGGCGGGTTCGGGCGAAGTGTTGAATGGGTCTTGCTCGGACCTTTATATATACTGAAGAGGGACCGGTTGTGGTTCTTTACTCTACTGCTCGCCTCCTGCTTTGGTTTTCGCAACCTAAGGGAATAGCTAGAGAAAGAAAATCGTGTACCTTGTCCGCTCCGCCACCCCCCTTCGTTTGGCGATGGCCGATCGGGTGACCGTCGTTCCGCCGCGCGACCCGTGGCCTTTTTCCATCGTCACAGTGGACGATCTGGAGGCCCTTGTCGCCGATGGTTTGCTCCGTCCCCTCTCCGGTGACCCGTAGCTGGAGTGGATGGTCCCTCCGAGCGGGGCTGACCCGACCCCGCCGCCGGGGTATGTGCTGAGCTTCGTCTCCTTCCATGAGCGGGGGTTCGGAGTGCCAGCAAGCTGTTTCATGCGGGCGCTCCTGCATTACTACGGGGTGGAGCTGCACAACTTCAACCCCAACTCCATTGCGCAAGCGGCCATCTTCGCGACGGTTTGCGAAGGCTTTTTGGGGATTGACCCCCACTGGGATCTGTGGACCCATCTCTTCTCCGCGGAGCTTTTTGCCTTGATGACGGGGGAGAAGAAGGTTCGTATGGTGGTGCGGGCCGGCGGCTGCACCCTCCAGTTGAGGCAGGCACACGCGCAGCAGTACATCCCCGCCATCCTTGTGTCTTCGAACAAGGGGTGGCAGCGCCAGTGGTTTTACCTCCGGAATGACGATGGAAGGCTCCCGTCGTTTTCTCAACGAGTGGTGACTGCTCCCGGCAGCAATTGGCGCTATGGGGCCGCGCGCGAGAAACAGGAGAAACTCCAGCCCCTTCTGGAGGCCTTGCAGGAGTTACGAGATGGGGGGCTCACTGCCTCGGGGGTGGTCGCCGCCATCCATCGTCGGAGGGTGCTTCCCTTGGCAGAGCGGCAGTTGCCGCTTTCGGAGATGATGCCGGGGGTCGACTTGGAGGGTTCGCAGATGTCCCTGGTCCCCCTCTCTGCCGATGACCTTCGCAGGCGGGTAGCGGGCATGGTGGGGAGGCTGGACGCCGGTGCCCTTACCCAGCCCTTGATGCGTCCCGAGCGTGGGTGCGTGTCCCTGATGAGTGTCCGCTCCTTCTCCTATCTTGTGTCAGGTTGCCTTTGATTCTCTCAGTCGAGATTTCCGCTCGTCTCCAGGAGTTGGGGTGTTACAAGCCTTCCCTGCCACCAGTCCCGGAGGACGCGGTGGACCGAGCCGCATGGAGGGTCGCTGCGGAGAAGAAGGAGAAGAAGGACGCGAAAAAGGCTTGGGCTCACGAGCGGATGCGGGCTCGGGACGCCTTGGAGAGGCCCCGTTGGAGGCAGGAGAGGGACGGGCTCCCGAGGGAGCCGTCGCCAGAGACGCCTGACGACGACGATGACGACGATGATGACGAAGACGTCGACATGGCGGCCCGCCTTGGCCTCAGCTCGGATCTGAGGCTGGGCCAGGGGTCGTCGAGCCAGCCCCCGAGTGGGCTGGCGCCATCGGTATCTGGGGCCGGGACATCAGGGTCCCGGTCCGAAGAGCGGGGGTGGGCTGAGGGGGTACTTGACCCCTTGGTCGAGGTAGTTGAGGTGACCCCGGGGAGTTAGGCCGACACGCCTGTCCCCCGAGAGCAGTCGCCCGTGCGGGCCGTACAGGAGGTTGATCCTCGGGCCGTCGTGACGTCGCATGGACAAGCCGTCCTTTCGGCGCCCCGGGTGCCCGAAGTGGGAACGGCGCTGAAGCCGGCAGCGGGGCGAACCTCGGCGGCGCCTGCGGGGACCGAGGCCCGAGGGGCCTCCCCGCAGGCTGAAAGAGAATTAGGCTTCCACCTTTTTCCTAAATAATTTTGGTGGTTGAATTGCCCAACACAAATAATTGGACTAACTAGTTTGCTTTAGTCTATAAGTTCTACAGGTGCCAAAGGCTCACAATAAGCAAATAAAAAGACCAGAAAAGGGTTCAACAAAAAGAGCAAGGGATAACCGAAGGCACCCTGGTCTAGCGCACCGGACTGTCCGGTGTGCCACCGGACAGTGTCCGGTGTACCAGGGGACTCCAAGCTGAACTCTTCACCTTCGGGAAATTCCAGAGGCGCTCCACTATAATTCACCGGACTGTCCGGTGTATCACCGGACAGTGTCCGATGCACCAGAGGAGAGCGACTCTGAACTCGCCAGCTTTGGGAATCTGCTCCGCTATAATTCACCGGACATGTCCGGTGCACACCAGACTGTCCGGTGAGCCAGCGGAGCAACGGCTACTTCGGCGCCAACGGTCACCTGCAGAGTTTGGTGGTTGGGGTTATAAATACCCCCAACCACCCCACATTCAAGTCATCCAAGTTTTCACACTTCTACACCTTACAAGAGCAATAGCATTCAATTCTAGACACACCCTAGTGATCAAATCCTCTCCAATTCCACACAAAGCTTTAGTGATTAGTGAGAGAGATTTGTTGTGTTCATTTGAGCTCTTGCGCTTGGATTGCTTCTTTCTTTCTCATTTGTTCTTGTGATCAAAACTCAATTGTAACCGAGGCAAGAGACACCAATTGTGTGGTGGTCCTTGCGGGGAAGTTTTGTTCCCGGTTGATTTGAGAAGAGAAGCTCACTCGGTCCGAGGGACCGTTTGAGAGAGGGAAAGGGTTGAAATAGACCCGGCCTTTGTGGCCTCCCCAACGGGGAGTAGGTTTGCGAGAACCGAACCTCGGTAAAACAAATCCTTGTGTCTCACTTCTTCACTCACTCACGATTTGTTTTTACGCCCTCTCTCGGACTCGTTTCTATTCTTAACGCTAACCCGGCTTGTAGTTGTGATTAAGTTTGTAAATTTCAGATTCGCCCTATTCACCCCCCCCTCTAGGCGACTTTCAATTGGTATCAGAGCCTGGATCTTCATTAGAGCCTAACCGCTCGAAGTGATGTCGGGAGATCACACCAAGAGGGAGATGGAGACCGGCGACAAGCCCACTACAAGCCACGGGAAGGCTTCATCCGAAGAGTCCCGCAATAAAGGGAAAGGGAAGGAGAAGAAACCCTCTTCCCACAAGTCGCATCGGAGTGGTGACAAAAAGAAGAAGATGAGGAAAGTGGTCTACTACGAAACTGACACTTCATCACCATCAACCTCCGGCTCCGACGCGCCGTCCGTTACTTCTAAGCGCCATGAGCGCAAGAAGTATAGTAAGATTCCCCTACGCTATCCCCATATTTCAAAGCGTACTCCTTTACTCTCCGTTCCATTAGGCAAACCACCGGTTTTTGATGGTGAAGATTATAATATGTGGAGTGATAAAATGAGGCATCATCTAACCTCACTCCACACAAGCATTTGGAATGTTGTTGAGTTTGGTGTACAGGTACCATCCGTAGGGGATGAAGACTACGACTCGGACGAAGTGGCCCAAATCCACCACTTTAACTCCCAAGCCACCACTATACTTCTCGCCTCTCTAAGTCGAGAGGAGTATAATAAGGTGCAAGGGTTAAAGAGTGCGAAGGAAATTTGGGACGTACTCAAGACCGCGCACGAAGGAGACGAGGTGACAAAGATCACCAAGCGGGAGACGATCGAGGGGGAGCTCGGTCGTTTCATGCTTCACCAAGGGGAGGATCCACAAGCTATGTACAACCGCTTGAAGACCTTGGTGAACCAAGTGCGCAACCTCGGGAGCGAAAAATGGGATGACCATGAGATGGTCAAGGTTATTCTTAGATCCCTCGTTTTTCTTAACCCTACGCAAGTTCAATTAATTCGAGGTGATCCTAGATACAAGCTAATGTCTCCCGAGGAGGTTATAGGAAAATTTGTAAGCTTTGAGCTAATGATTAAAGGCTCAAAGAAAATCATCGAGCAAGGCACCTCCTCAACGCCCGAAGCACAACCGGTGGCATTCAAGGCGACGGAGGAAAAGAAGGAGGAGTCTACATCAAGTAGACAACCCATCGACGCCTCCAAGCTCGACAACGAGGAAATGGCACTCATCATCAAGAGTTTTCGCCAAATCCTCAAGCAAAGGAGGGGGAAGGATTACAAGCCTCGCTCCAAGAAGGTTTGCTACAAGTGTGGTAAGCCAGGTCACTTTATTGCCAAATGTCCTATTTCTAGTGACAGGGCGACGACAAGAAGGGGAGAAGAAAGGAAAAGAAGAGGTACCACAAGAAGAAGGGTGGCGATGCCCATGTGTGCCGCGAGTGGGACTCCGACGAGAGCTCCACCGACTCCTCCTCCGGCGAGGACGCCGCCAACATCGCCGTCACCAAGGGACTTCTCTTCCCCAACGTCGGCCACAAGTGCCTCATGGCAAAGGACGGCAAAAAGAAGAAGGTTAAATCCAAATCCTCCACTAAATATGAGTCCTCTAGTGATGATAATGCTAGTGATGAGGAGGAAAATTTGCGTACTCTTTTTGCCAACCTAAACATGCAACAAAAGGAAAAATTAAATGAACTAATTGGTGCCATCCATGAGAAGGATGAACTCTTGGATTCCCAAGAGGACTTCCTAATCAAGGAAAACAAAAAGCATGTTAAGGTTAAAATTGCTTATGCTCTAGAAGTTGAAAAATGTGAAAAATTAACTAGTGAGTTAACCACATGCCATGATTTAATTGCCAACCTTAGAAATGAAAATGCTAATTTAAATGCTAAGGTTGATTCTCATGTTTGTAATGTTTCAATTCCCAATCCTAGAGATGATTATGTTGATTTACTTGCTAAGATTGATGAATTGAATATTTCTCTTGATAGCCTTAGATGTGAAAATGAAAAATTAATTGCTAAGGCTAAAGATTTTGATGGTTGCAATGTCACTATTTCTAACCTTAGAAGTGAAAATGATATATTACATGCTAAGGTTGTAGAATTAAAATCTTGCAAACCCTCTACATCTACCGTTGAACATGTGTCTATTTGTACTAGATGTAGAGATGTTGATATTGATGCTATTCATGATCACATGGTCTTAATTAAACAACAAAATGATCATATAGCAAAATTAGATGCTAAAATTGCCGAGCATGAACTTGAGAATGAAAAATTTAAATTTGCTCGTAGTATGCTTTATAGTGGGAGACGCCCTGGCATCAAGGATGGCATTGGCTTCCAAAAGGGAGACAATGTCAAACTTAATGCCCCTCCTAAGAAATTGTCTAACTTTGTTAAGGGCAAGGCTCCCATGCCTCAGGATAACGAGGGTTACATTTTGTACCCTGCCGGTTATCCCGAGAGCAAAATTAGGAGAATTCATTCTAGGAAGTCTCACTCTGGCCCTAATCATGCTTATATGTATAACGGTGAGACATCTAGATCTAGGCAACCAACCCGTGCTAAGTTGCCTAAGAAGAAAACTCCTAATGCATCAAATGGTCATGACATTTCATTTAAAACTTTTGATGCATCTTATGTTTTGACTGACAAATCCGGCAAGGTAGTTACCAAGTTTGTTGGGGGCAAACACAAGGGCTCCAAGACTTATGTTTGGGTACCCAAAGTTCTTGTGTCTATTGCCAAAGGACCCAAAACCGTTTGGGTACCTAAAGTCAAGAACTAAATTTGTTTTGTAGGTTTATGCATCCGGGGGCACAAGTTGGATCATCGATAGCGGGTGCACAAACCACATGACCGGGGAGAAGAAAATGTTCTTCTCTTATGAGAAAAACCAAGATCCCCAACAAGCTATCACATTCGGGGATGGAAACCAAGGTTTGGTCAAAGGTTTAGGTAAAATTGCTATTTCACCTGACCATTCCATTTCCAATGTTTTTCTTGTTGATTCATTAGATTACAACTTGCTTTCCGTATCTCAATTATGCAAAATGGGCTACAACTGTCTATTCACTGATGTAGGTGTCACTGTCTTTAGAAGAAGTGATGATTCAATAGCATTTAAGGGAGTGTTAGAGGGTCAGCTATACTTGGTAGATTTTGATAGAGCTGAACTCGACACTTGCTTAATAGCTAAGACTAACATGGGTTGGCTCTGGCACCGCCGACTAGCCCATGTTGGGATGAAGAATCTTCATAAACTTCTAAAGGGAGAGCACATTTTAGGATTAACAAATGTTCATTTTGAGAAAGACAGGATCTGTAGCGCATGCCAAGCAGGGAAGCAAGTTGGCACTCATCATCCACACAAGAACATCATGACGACTGACAGGCCACTGGAGCTCCTACACATGGATTTATTCGGCCCGATCGCTTACATAAGCATCGGCGGGAGTAAGTACTGTCTAGTTATTGTGGATGATTATTCTCGCTTCACTTGGGTGTTATTTATGCAGGAAAAATCACAAACCCAAGAGACTTTAAAGGGATTCTTGAGACGGGCTCAAAATGAGTTCGGCTTGAGGATCAAGAAAATTAGAAGCGACAACGGTACGGAGTTCAAGAATTCACAAATTGAAGGCTTCCTTGAGGAGGAGGGCATCAAGCATGAGTTTTCCTCTCCCTACATGCCACAACAAAATGGTGTAGTGGAGAGAAAGAATAAAACTCTATTGGACATGGCAAGAACCATGCTTGATGAGTACAAGACGACGGATCGGTTTTGGGCCGAGGCGGTTAACACCGCTTGCTACGCCATCAATCGGTTATATCTACACCGAATCCTCAAGAAGACCTCATACGAACTCCTAACCGGTAAAAAGCCCAACATTTCATATTTTAGAGTCTTTGGTAGCAAATGCTTTATTCTTATTAAAAGAGGTAGAAAATCTAAATTTGCTCCTAAGACAGTAGAAGGCTTTTTACTAGGATATGATTCAAACACAAGGGCATATAGAGTCTTTAACAAGTCCTCGGGACTAGTTGAAGTTTCTTGTGACGTTGTGTTTGATGAAACTAACGGCTCTCAAGTAGAGCAAGTTGATCTTGATGAGATAGGAAATGAAGAGGCTCCGTGCATCGCGCTAAGGAACATGTCCATTGGGGATGTGTGTCCTAAGGAATCCGAAGAGCCCACTCAAGCACAAGATCAACCATCCTCCTCCATGCAAGCATCTCCACCAACTCAAAATGAGGACGAGGCTCAAGTTGATGAAGGAGAAAATCAAAATGATGAGCCACCTCAAGATGACGGCAATGATCAAGGGGGAGATGCAAATGATCAAGACAAGGAGGATGAAGAACCAAGACCGCCACACCCAAGAGTCCACCAAGCAATCCAACGAGATCACCCCGTCGACACCATCCTCGGCGACATTCATAAGGGGGTAACCACTAGATCTCGTGTTACACATTTTTGTGAGCATTACTCTTTTGTTTCCTCTATTGAACCACACAGGGTAGAGGAAGCACTCCAAGATTCGGATTGGGTGATGGCGATGCAAGAGGAGCTCAACAATTTCACTAGAAATGAGGTATGGCATTTAGTTCCACGTCCTAACCAAAATGTTGTAGGAACCAAGTGGGTCTTCCGCAACAAACAAGACGAGCATGGTGTGGTGACTAGGAACAAAGCCCGACTTGTGGCCAAGGGATACTCACAAGTCGAAGGTTTGGATTTTGGTGAAACCTATGCACCCGTAGCTAGGCTTGAGTCAATTCGCATATTATTAGCCTATGCTACTTACCATGGCTTCAAGCTTTACCAAATGGACGTGAAGAGTGCCTTCCTCAACGGACCAATCAAGGAAGAGGTCTATGTTGAGCAACCTCCCGGCTTTGAAGACAGTGAGTACCCTAACCATGTCTATAGGCTCTCTAAGGCACTTTATGGGCTCAAGCAAGCCCCAAGAGCATGGTATGAATGCCTAAGAGATTTCCTTATTGCTAATGGTTTCAAAGTCGGAAAGGCCGATCCTACTTTATTTACTAAAACTCTTGACAACGATTTGTTTGTATGCCAAATTTATGTTGATGATATTATATTTGGGTCTACTAACGAATCTACATGTGAAGAATTTAGTAGGATCATGACACAAAAATTCGAGATGTCAATGATGGGGAAGTTGAAGTATTTCTTGGGATTTCATGTAAAGCAACTCCAAGAGGGCACCTTCAGCCAAACGAAGTATACGCAAGACATTCTAAACAAGTTTGGAATGAAGGATGCCAAGCCCATCAAGACACCCATGGGAACCAATGGGCATCTCGACCTCGACACGGAAGGTAAATCCGTCGATCAAAAGGTATACCGGTCGATGATAGGTTCATTACTCTATTTATGTGCATCTCGACCGGACATTATGCTTTCCGTATGCATGTGTGCAAGATTCCAAGCCGACCCTAAGGAATCTCACCTTACGGTCGTAAAACGAATCTTGAGATATTTGGCTTATACTCCTAAGTTTGGGCTTTGGTACCCTCGGGGATCCACATTTGATTTAATTGGTTATTCGGATGCCGATTGGGCAGGGTGTAAAATTAATAGAAAGAGCACATCGGGGACTTGCCAGTTCTTGGGAAGATCCTTGGTGTCTTGGGCTTCAAAGAAGCAAAATTCGGTCGCTCTTTCTACCGCCGAAGCCGAGTACATTGCCGCAGGCCATTGTTGCGCGCAATTGCTTTGGATGAGGCCAACCCTGCAGGACTATGGTTACAAATTAACCAAAGTTCCTCTTCTATGTGATAATGAGAGTGCGATCCGCATGGCGGATAATCCTGTTGAGCATAGCCGCACTAAACACATAGCCATTCGGTATCATTTTCTTAGGGATCACCAACAAAAGGGGGATATCGAGATTGCATACATTAATACTAAAGATCAATTAGTCGATATCTTTACCAAGCCATTAGATGAACAAACTTTTACCAGACTTAGGCATGAGCTAAATATTCTTGATTCTAGGAATTTCTATTGATGTCTTGCATACATAGCTCATATATATACCTTTGATCATATCTCTTTTATATACTATGACTAATGTGTTTTCAAGTGTATTTCAAACCAAGTCATAGGTGTATTGAAAGGGAATTGGAGTCTTCGGCGAAGACAAAGGCTTCCACTCCACTCCATTAACTAATCCTTCGCCGTCACTCCGAGCAACTCTCCAAATTTGGTATACTCTTCACTCATATGTTGTTTGCCAAAGGGGGAGAAAGTAGTTTCGAAAGGGCTTATATTTCACTCTTAGTATCCGTTTTTGGCGATTCATGCCAAAGGGGGAGAAAGTATTGGCCCAAAGCAAAAGGACCGCACCACCACCTAATTTTAAAACTTATGATTTTCAAATTGGTATTTTATTATGTTCAAAAAGGGGAGAAAGTAGCACCTTCAAAAATTGGTATCTTAAAACCCTCTTGAACACTAAGAGGAGAATTTTATTGAAGGGGAGTTTTGTTTAGTCAAAGGAAAAAGCATTTGAAACAGGGGGAGAAAATTTCAAAACTTGAAAATGCTTCGCAAAATCTTATACATTTACCTTTGACTATTTGCAAGAGGACTTTGAAAAGAGTTTACAAAAGTATTTGCAAAAACAAAACATGTGGTGCAAGCGTGGTCCAAAATGTTAAAATTATAAAGAACCAATCCATGCATATCCTATGAGAATTTATATTGGCTCAATTCTAAGTAACCTTTGCACTTACATCTTGCAAACTAGTTCATTATGCACTTCTATATTTGCTTTGGTTTGTGTTGGCATCAATCACCAAAAAGGGGGAGATTGAAAGGGAATTAGGCTTCCACCTTTTTCCTAAATGATTTTGGTGGTTGAATTGCCCAACACAAATAATTGGACTAACTAGTTTGCTCTAGTCTATAAGTTCTACAGGTGCCAATGGCTCACAATAAGCCAATAAAAAGACCAAGAAAAGGGTTCAACAAAAAGAGCAAGGGATAACTGAAGGCACCCTGGTCTGGCGCACCGGACTGTCCGGTGTGCCACCGGACAGTGTCCGGTGTACCAGGGGACTCCAAGCTGAACTCTTCACCTTCAGGAATTTCTAGAGGCGCTCCACTATAATTCACCGGACTGTCCGGTGTATCACCGGACAGTGTCCGGTGCACCAGAGGAGAGCGACTCTGAACTCGCCAGCTTCGGGAATCCGCTCCGCTATAATTCACCGGACATGTCCGGTGCACACCGGACTATCCGGTGAGCCAGCGGAGCAACGGCTACTTCGGCGCCAACGGTCACCTGCAGAGGCATTAAATGCGCGCCAGAGCGCGCAGAAGTCAGGCACGCGCGAGACGGCGCACCGGACAGTCTACAGTACCTGTCCGGTGCGCCACCGGACATCCAGGCGACCCCACCAGTCAGAGCTCCAACGGTCGAACCCTAATGACCGGGTGACGTGGCTGGCGCACCGGACTGTCCGGTGCGCCATGCGACAGTAGCCTTCACCAAACGGCTAGTTTGGTGGTTGGGGCTATAAATACCCCCAACCACCTCTCATTCAAGTCATCCAAGTTTTCACACTTCAACTTCTTACAAGAGCTCTAGCATTCAATTCTAGACACATTAAAGTGATCAAATCCTCTCCAATTCCACACAAAGCTTTAGTGATTAGTGAGAGAGATTTGTTGTGTTCTTTTGAGCTCTTGCGCTTGGATTGCTTCTTTTCTTTCTCATTTGTTCTTGTGATCAAAACTCAATTGTAACCAAGGCAAGAGACACCAATTGTGTGGTGGTCCTTGCGGGGAAGTATTGTTCCCGGATGATTTGAGAAGAGAAGCTCACTCGGTCCGAGGGACCGTTTGAGAGAGGGAAAGGGTTGAAATAGACCCGGCCTTTGTGGCCTCCTCAACGGGGAGTAGGTTTGCGAGAACCGAACCTCGGTAAAACAAATCCTTGCGTCTCACTTCTTCACTCACTCGCGATTTGTTTTTACGCCCTCTCTCGGACTCGTTTCTATTTCTAACGCTAACCCGGCTTGTAGTTGTGATTAAGTTTGTAAATTTCAGATTCGCCCTATTCACCGCCCCTCTAGGCGACTTTCACAGGCACGATTGGCCTTGGTACGGAGCGGGTAAGTATCTGAGGATGCCTATGTCCTAGCTCCTTCCTCGTGTGTCCTGATCCTGCTTTACCTTTTCCTCCCAGCAAACGGAGGCACGGTTCGGCCGGTCTGGCCCCCGAGTGTATTTCTTGCAACAGCTCTTGTCCTTGGGCGATAGATATGCATCGCTGGAGGATGCCCGAGGGGCTGCGGTGATAGAGCTCTTTTTCATCACCCAGCAAGACGAATGACTTGGCGCGCTGAGCC
The DNA here is from genome assembly GCA_029449295.1 of Zea luxurians. Taxonomy (NCBI): domain Eukaryota; kingdom Viridiplantae; phylum Streptophyta; class Magnoliopsida; order Poales; family Poaceae; genus Zea; species Zea luxurians. The sequence continues at coordinate 71,667,287 of JAOPSE010000013.1, read as the reverse complement.
AGCCGTCGAGCTTTGGTCTTGTCGACGGGAAGCTCTCCTCGGAGGAGATATTCTAGGTACGGGGTCTGCCAGTTTGGATCTGACGTGACCCCATTCTATTCTTCCTCGACGAGCAAGGCCTCTCCCTCGATGGCTGAGGGTGCCTCGGGCTCGGCCGAGGGTACCTCGGGCTCGGCCGAGGGTACCTCGGGCTAGGCCGAGGCTTCCTCAGGCTCAGGCGTGTCGTTGATCTTGACGGATGGTTGATGTAGGTCTCTGGAGAAGACGTCCAAGGGAACCGTCGTTCGCCCCGAGGCTATTTTCGCCAGCTCGTCCACAGTCTCGTTGTACCATCGGGCGATGTGGTTGAGCTCCAGCCCGTAGAACTTGTTTTCCAAGCGCCGGACTTTGTCGCAGTAGGCTTCCATCCTCCGGTCGCGGCAGTGGGAGTTCTTCATGACTTGGTTGATGACACGCTGTGAGTTGCCTCGAGCGTCGAGGCATCGGACCCCTAGCTCGATGGCGATGCGCAGCCCATTAACCCGAGCCTCGTACTCGGCCATGTTGTTTGATGCCAGAAAATGGAGGCGAATGACGTAGCGGAGATGCTTTCCGAGGGGGTGAAACGAAGAGCAGGCCAGCGCCTGCTCCTGTTTTCATGAGTGACCCATCGAAGTACATGGTCCAAAGCTCGGGCTGGATTGGAGTTGTCGGTAACTGGGTGTCAGTCCACTCAGCCAGGAAATCTGCCAAGACATGGGATTTTATGGCCTTCCGAGGAGCGAATGATAGCGTTTCGCCCATAAGCTCCACCGCCCACTTTGCTATCATACCTGAGGCCTCGCGGCACTGGATGATCTCCCCCAGGGGGAAGGATGACACCACAGTCACCGGATGAGACTCAAAGTAGTGTCGCAACTTTCGCCGTGTCAGGATCACTGCGTAGAGCAGCTTCTGGATCTGTGGGTAGCGAACTTTGGTCTCGGAAAGCACTTCGCTGATGAAGTAGACTGGCCTCTGGACGGGCAGTGCATGCCCTTCTTCTCGTCTCTCGACTACGATCGCGGCGCTGACCACCTGAGTAGTCGCGGCTACGTAGATCAAGAGGGCTTCTCCTGCGGCGGGGGGCACCAGGATGAGTGTGTTTGTAAGGAGCGCCTTAAGGTTTCCGAGGGCTTCCTCAGCCTCGGGGGTCCAAGTGAAACACCCGGTCTTCCTTAAGAGGCGGTACAGAGGCAAGCCTTTCTCGCCAAGGCGTGAGATGAAGCGGCTCAGAGCCGCAAGGCATCCCATGACCCTCTGTACTCCTTTCAAATCTTTGATCGGTCCCATGTTGGTGATGGCCGTGATTTTCTCCGGGTTGGCCTCGATGCCCCGCTCGGAGACGATGAATCCAAGGAGCATGCCTCAGGGGACTCCGAAGACACACTTCTCGGGATTGAGTTTCACGTCTTTCGCTCTCAGACACTTGAATGTCGTTTCAAGGTCAGAGAGGAGGTCGGAGGCTCTCTTCGTCTTGACAACGATGTCGTCGACGTAAGCCTCGACCGTTCTGCCGATGTGTTCTCTGAACACGTGGTTCATGCACCTCTGGTAAGTGGCGCCTGCATTCCTCAACCCAAATGGCATTGTAGTGTAACAGTACATGCCAAAAGGTGTGATGAAAGAGGTCGCGAGCTGGTCAGACTCTTTCATCTTGATTTGGTGATAGCCTGAGTAGGCATCGAGGAATGACAGGGTTTCGCACCCAGCAGTGGAGTCCACGATTTGATCGATGAGAGGTAGAGGGTAGGGAACTTTCGGACATGCTTTGTTTAGACCAGTGTAGTCTACACACATCCTCCATTTCCCATCCTTCTTCCTTACAATAACAGGGTTAGCTAACCATTCGGGATGGAATACCTCTTTGATAAACCCTGCCGCGAGTAACTTGTGGATCTCCTCGCCTATGGCCCTGCGCTTTTCTTCATCAAAACGGCGCAGGGTTTGCTTCACGGCTCGGGCTCCAGCTCTGATGTCCAGTGAGTGCTCGGTGACATCCCTCGGTATGCCGGGCATGTCCGAGGGACTCCACGCAAAGACTTCGGCGTTTGCGCGGAGAAAGTCGACGAGCCCTACTTCCTATTTGGGGTCAAGCTCGGAGCCGATCTGAACTTTCTTGCTGGGGTCGAGAGAGACAGACTTGACCGCCTCAACTGGTTCGAAGTTGCCGGCGTGCCGCTTCACGTCGGGTGACTCCTTGGAGAGGCGTTCCAGGTCGGTGATGAGGGCCTCGAACTCGGCGAGAGCCTCGGCGTACTCCACGCACTCCACGTCGCATTCGTACACGTGGCGGTACGTGGATCCGACGGTGATGATCCCATTCGGGCCCGGCATCTTGAGCTTGAGGTAGGTGTAGTTGGGGACGGCCATGAACTTGGCGTAGCATGGTCTTCCCAACACCGCATGGTAGGTTCCTCGGAACCCGATGACCTCAAAGGTGAGAGCTTCCTTTCGGAAGTTAGAGGGAGTTCCGAAGCAGACGGGTAAGTCGATCCGTCCAAGGGGTAGGATTCGATTCCCGGGCACGATCCCGTGGAAGGGTGCCGCACCGGCCCGGACTTCGGATCGATCAACCCCTAAGAGTTCCAGGGTCTCGGCGTAGATGATGTTAAGGCTGCTGCCTCCATCCATGAGGACCTTGGAGAGCCTAATGTTGCCAATGATCGGATCGACGATGAGCGAGTACCTTCCTGGGCTTGGCACGAAGTTGGGGTGGTCGCCTTGGTCGAAGGTGATAGGCTTGTCGGACCAGTCTAGGTAGACTGGCACCGCCACCTTCACTAAGCAGACTTCCCGGCGCTCCTGCTTGCGGTGCCGAGCCGAGGCATTCGCCGCCTGCCCACCGTAGATCATGAAGTAGTTATGGACTTCTGAGAACCCCTCTTCCTTGGCGCCCTCCTTCTTGTCGTTGTCATGGCCCTTGCCATCCTCCGCCGGGGGCCCGGTCTTATGGAAGTAGTGCCGGAGCATGACACATTCTTCGAGGGTGTGCTTGATGGGCCCCTGGTGATAGGGGCACGGCTCTTTGAGCATCTTGTAGAACGCGCCGACCCCTTTAGGAGGTTTCCGAGGGTTCCTGTGCTCGGCCACAGCGACGAGATTCACGTCTGCGGCGTCGCGCTTCGCTTGCGGCTTGTTTTTAGCCTTCTTCTTCGTGCCCCGCTGGGCGGACGCCTCAGGGGCGTCTGTCTTCGGCTCTCCCTGAGGCTGCTTGTCTTTTCGGAAGATGGCTTCGACCGCCTCTTGACCCGAGGCGAACTTGGTGGCGACGTCCATCAATTCGCTCGCACGGGTGGGAGTCTTGCGCCCCAGTTTGCTCACCAGGTCTCGGCAAATGGTGCCGGCAAGGAAAGCCCCGATGATATCCGAGTCGGTAACGTTGGGCAGCTCGGTGCGCTGCTTTAAAAACCGCAAGATGTACTCTCGGAGGGACTCCCCTGGCTGCTGGCGGCAGCTTCGGAGGTCCCATGAGTTCCCAGGGCGCACGTACGTGCATTGGAAGTTTCCCGCGAAAGCTTTGACCAGGTCGTCCCAGTCGGAGATCTGCGCAGGAGGCAGATGCTCCAGCCAGGCTCGGGCGGCGTCGGAGAGGAAAAGGGGTAGATTACGGATGATGAGGTTGTCATCATCCGCCCTCCCAACTGGCATGACAGTCGGTAGTCTGCGAGCCACAGCTCCGGCCTCGTCTCCCCCGAGTACTTGGTGATGGTAGTCGGGGCTCGGAAACGGGCAGGGAACGGTGCTCGTCGTATGGCCTGACTGAAGACTCGCGGACCGGGTGGTTCGGGTGAAGGACTGCGATCCTCCTCACTGTTGCAGCGTCCCCCACACCTGGGATGGTAGCCTCGGCGCACCTTCTCGTCGAGGCAAGCTCGATGGTCGAGATGGTGGTGCTCGTTGCTGAGGCGTTCTCGGGCGGCGGGCGCCTCGTCCTGTGTACGCTCGGGATGGAACGAGGCTTCCCGAATGCGCCAGGAGGACACCGCGTGATGCTCCGAGGGGTCAGCTCGCCTGCAGGAGGCGGAGCTCTCGGCTCGTCGAACCGCGGCGCCTTCTAGGAGATTCTTGAGTTCACCCTGGATACGCCGTCCCTCGGTGGTGGATGGCTCCGGCATGGCTCGAAGCAGCATCGTTGTTGCAGCTAGGTCCTAGCCGGACCCGCTGACGGCCGGGGGCAGCACTGCCCTGGCATTGTCAACGATGCGACGCCGGATGTCTTGGGGCCGGTGACAGGCTTCTCCGGCGAGTGTTCGGCCTACCCACTCCTGTTCGATGTTCTGTCGGAGCTGTACAAGCCGGCCTGCTTCCCCGTTGACCCGGGCCTGCATCTCACGGATTTGCTTGAGCTGTATGTCCTGACCCCCCGCAGGGACTGGGACCACAGCTAGCTCCCGCGGGATGTCAACGCGAGATGCGGGCCCAGGGGGATCGTCAACCTCTAGCATACCAAGGTGGTTGCCTTCGTTGTGATCTCCCAGATCGACGTGGAAACATTCGCGACTTGGGCCGTGACCCTCGTCGTCAAGGTCATGGCCATCGTCAGAACAACTGGAGAGGCAGTGGTCACATGTGGACATGAAGCCCCGCATGGCACCGAGGTCATTGAGGGCAGAGAAATCCCAACCGGAGTCGGGGTCGTCCTCTTCCTCAGAACCCGCCGGTCCAAAGGTTGAGACGGCTGTCAGTCGGTCTCAGGTCGACCACATGTGGTACCCCAGAAGGTTTGGATACGCCTTTACGAAGGCGCTCACCATAGCGGGGTCGCAAGGTGGATCGAAGCTGAATCGAAAAGGTACGGGATGGAAAACGGACGGTACCTCTTGGTCGTTGGACGATGGTGAAGTCGTGTCGGGGGCGGAGCACACCGTCATCTCAGGTACGAGGGTAACGCCCAGCATGCCCTTTGCGAGGGTGCTGGCGTCATCAGTCCGCTTGGGGCTGACACGTCGCAGGGAAGTGACACCCGCCGTCGTCTCAGGTGCGAGGACAATGTCCGACATGTCCCCCGGGGGAGTGCCGGCGTCGTCGACTCGCTCTGGTGCAACAGCCGATAAGGTGCCCCCTCCTGCGTGGCCACGGTTGCCTTGTCTCTGCCTCCTCCGACGAGGAGGGTGGCGGGGACGACCGAAGTGCTCCTCTTCTGCCGTGGGGAGATGTTGTCGTAGAGCTCGCCGCCGCCGGACGAGTTGGAGACCGTCGTTGTCGTGACGCCGCGGGGGAGGAGTACCATGTCGTAGCTATCGTCGAGGGACATGAACTCGAAACTCCCGAAGCGGAGCATCGTCCTGGGCTGGAGAGGTTGCTGAAGACTTCCCATCTGGAACTCAACGGGAAGGTGTTCGTTAACACGCAGCAGACCCCTACCTGGCGCGCCAACTGTCGGCGTCTCGGACCCGGGGGGTCCCTTGGACCGACCAGTGAAATCGCTGCGTGCCCCTGCCCAGATGGGTTGGCGCGGGATGGAACACAAGAGGTGGGACAAGCCTTGTATTATCCTGCACCAGGGGTGCCGCTCGTAGTAGGGGTTACAAGCACGTCGCGTGAGAGAGGGAGAGACGCAGAGTCCATCCGCCGCTTCCCCCGCGCGAACCCCCCTCAGGGTGGCCCTGGACCTCCCTTTTATAGAGGCAAGGAGAGGATCCAGACGTACAATGGGGGCGTAGCTATGCGCTAACGTGTCCAGCAGTGGAGTGCCTAAGCCCTGTGTACATGCCAACGTGGCCGTTGGGGGAGAGCTTGGGCCCTGTACATGTGATGGCGTGGCCGTCGGAAGAGCGACTGAGTCCTGTAGGAGCACAACTGGCAGCGTGGTGAGGATCCTGCTGACGTCTCCTTGCTGTCGTAAGGGGCTGAGAGCCACCGGCGTCATGGTGCACGCGGGACACCATCATTACCCGTCGCCGGGGTAAGCCAGATGGGACGCCGGTCTTGTTCCTTTTAGCCTAAGCAGGCTAGGAATAGGGAAATGATGCATCCCCTATTAGCGCGGTCAGTCCGAGCTCAGGGTCGGTCGAGGCGGAGTCTTCTCTTGAGGCCGAGGACGGGGTCGGGTGAGGACGCGATTCCTCCCGAGACCGGGGTCGAGGCCGAGTCCGGGGGTCGGGTGAGGCGGAGACCTCCCGAGGCCGGAGCCTGAGGTCGGGCGAGGCGGAAACCTCCTCCCGAAGCCGGAGCATGAGGTCGGGTGAGGCGGAGCTTCCTGTTGCGCCCGAGGCTGAACTTGGTGGTTGATCGTGACTTGTTGTCAGTCGTTGCCGGGGTGGCTGACACGGCAGTCGGAGCGGAGCGAGCGGCGCTGTTTTCCTGTCATGTCAGACAGTAAAGGAGAGGGGCGAAGTGACTGCGGTCACTTCGGCCTGCGTGTGTCAGGATACGGCGTCAGGCATCCCCTGCATTTAATGCGCCTGCAAAGCGGTCGGTTGGTGAGGCGGTCTGGCCAAGGTTGCTTCATAACGAAGCCTGCCCGAGCCGGGCTTCGGGAGAGCCGAGGGGGCGCCCGCTGCCTGAGGAGGCCCTCGGGCGAGGCGTGAACTCGTCTGGGATTATTGCTCCGGCCCGAGGCTGGGCTCGGGCGAGATCGCGTCCCTTGGGTAGACGAAGCCTTAACTTGAACCGCACCCATCAGTTGGTCTGAGGGTGTTTACCAGCTATGATTAGGAGCGTTGGGGGTACCCCTAATTATGGTACCTGATAATTATCGTTAATCATCAAAACCAGGGTCTAGATGCGTTCAATATAGGACAAACATTATTAGGATAAATACACTATATATTTTCATAGTAAACCTGTTTAGATATATAAATTTTGATATTTTTTTCTATAGACATAAGTTGTGATTAATTCGCTCATCGAAAATCGAGACAAAGACTTATTCAGACAGAAGGAATAAATTGATTGTGATGCACACAACAAAATCTAAAATCTTTACTGCTATAAAGCACGATCGTTCCTCGTCACTTGCGATTCGCAGGTAGGTTTATTCTCTTCCCCTAGCAGTGGGCTGTTACCTCATAGATAAGTCATGACTACCTAAGCCCAACATGAGATGAGCCACAGGTAACACAGCTTTTCCACGTAATACCACCAGCTAGCTAAAGAATGACGAGCGACCGTGCGAGCTATAAAAAACGGAGCCAGACTCTTTTTAAGCTCATACCTTTCTAGATATTTTGACTAAGATAAAGTGTAATATTTATTTTTATGTTCCGTTGCAACATACGGAAATTGTACTTAGACCTGTATTTCTGAGTGAAAACTCTAACAACCAGCATAACGATGCTGGCGGTAAAATCATGGCCACACCCACTGCAGGAAACGGAGCTGCAAAGATGAGGCGGGTGCGGTGCCGCCGTGCTAAGCTGACACTGCTGCATCGGAACAAAAGCTGGAGTGCTCATGATAATGAAGCAAGGCGAGATGGATCGGAGTACTAACAACCTCTAGGACGACTCTGGAGTAATCCAGTCGGTTTCAATCAAAGTCCTCGGAAAAAGAGATAGTGCATGCTCTGCTCGATCCATGTGTGATGGGAGTGACACATCTCTGGTCACTTTTGAGCCAGGGATAGTCTGTCTAACAAGAGTTGTTGACAAGGAGATGCAACAAGCAGAGAGATTGTGGTGGAGACATATCTTAATAACCCATTATTACCAGTTCTTTTTATGAGGCACGGAAATTATTATAAATTTTTTTGTCTATGGCCTTGTATTAAGGCGCATAAGCCGAATCTTATATAAGGAAATGTGCCACACATGTGTGTAGCAGACTTAGCTTGCAGGGCAAAATAAGACCTCAAAGTTGCAGACATACGATTTTGATTTCGATCGCATGTACAACCACCACCTCTTCATAAAAAAACTAGGTACACGCCCGTGCGTTGCTACGGAAGTTAAAAATTAGTATAAAACATAGATACTGAACGACAAACAGAGTCAATTTAACACTGGATGACTTTTCGGAGCCGTGAACATAAGGTGTCGCTGACTTTTTGAGTCAATTTAAGTTCTTTATGAAGTGTCTCCTGATTTTGCGTCGCTGACGACGAACTCGGACAGCGTCAACAACTTTTCGGAGCCGTGAACATAAGGCGCACATGAATAGCGAGCTCGGCGAGACTTTTGGCGTCGGCTGCGCGGCACACGTCGAGCTGGCAGTAGGGAACGAAGGTGGCGAGGCGACGACGCAGAACCAGGCGCGTGGCACGGGTGGAGACGACACAACATAGAGCATGCGATGCAAAAGGAGAAGCGAGCAGGAGATGTGGCTCTGTTGTGGTGGAGGAAGAAGGTCGTGAACCTGCAATTTATAGAGCAGAGAGGGGCGAGGGCGTCAGGGAAAGAGATCCTTGCTACCAGTAAGAAATGAGTCCGTCTATTGGGAAAACAAATATGGAGAAGATTGGAGTAATTCACGTGCAAGGGAAGGAGATCAGGAGAGGAAACAAACATGACTGCTGCTATGTTTCCTCTACATATGTTAGCTACTGACATGGAAACAGATCGAGTACAAAGGACACGGAAACAGATCGTTGATGCTGCTATGTTTCTTCATTTGGTATTTCTGAAATTTTCTACATACGTTAGTTCCTTTGGCAAGATGGGAGGAATTCACGTGAAACGGAGAGATTACAGGATAGATTGATTGCATCTAATCTGAATACATGCCTAATCTAGACTTGCCAAAGGAGGAGGACGCGTTCCCATGATAGCGTGTGATTCGTGAGCGTCCAAGCGCGGCGTGCGCGTGGGAAACGCCCGTCTGACCTCAATGCTCACAACAACTCTACATGGAGACGGGATAATTAAAAAAAAATCAAACGCAAAAAAGATCCAGGGCTGAGTATAATGGCTGGGCAGCTCAGTGTCCACAATTAAGGTCTACAATTACATACAGTTCTGGTATCTCTAAAATCATCGCATTGATTGAATAAAGTATATACAAGCAGCATCAGAATTGATACTTGCAACATCACTCCCTTCAAAAAATAATGATGCCCTACCATTACTGTCTGCATAATAAGCAACATCAATATTTATACTTGCGTCCATCCTGAGTCAGGAGGCACCCATTTTGGCCCTCTGAATCATCTTTCCGTTGTTTGACAGGGTGTAGGAGTTGCCACAAGCCATATGTTGTATCTCATGCCCAAGAAGTTGCTTGTCGCATACTCGTAGCATGGAAACCAAGTCTGTTTATTCCAGGCATCCAGAGACCTCATATATCGCACAAGATAACCAGTTCATGTTATAAGCACACATGCGTCAGCAAGCCAGTCGCATACTCGCTCAGGCGACCAGATTAAGCTTAGGATTGTGTTTTCTTCTATACAACAGCTTATATGCCAACTTCACAGAGTACCTGTAACACTCCTGGTGTACCCACCTGTCTAGTAAAGTATATACATCTCACGAGCAGTACGACAATGATATAAGAACAAAAGTATATGTGGTTCTGCAAGTTCAGTTAACATGTTAGCAAACAATATTTGCAATTCTGAAACGTCAATGCCATAGCCATGATATAATTTGCAAAGATAGAACTGTAGGATCAGCTCCATCATCAAGGTCAGCATTGTCCAAGGGGTGATCAACATCATCTTGCAAATTTAAGCTTTGGCAAGGATGCCTAGAAATGTTACCACTATCAGTTCTGCATGGAACCACTGCACATAGGAAGCTCCCTCGTGAACTCACCAGAAAAAATATATAAGAAACACAACATTCTCTATAAAGTTACCCCTAGAAAGCAAAAAATAGTTTAAGCTGAACTCTCACCTTATTTACAGGTTCGGAGTATGCTTTTGTGGGATTCTTAGCTTGATCTTTCCCTCTTTTATTCCTTTTCTTATTCTTACAAGCTTTCCCACCTCTGGAATCTGTGAAATGTTACATGAAGCCAATAGTTTTTTTAATAAATAATACAATGAACTCATGAACCGATTTGTTGCATCACATGCTTTTGCAGACATTTTTTAAACACATTAACTCCATAACACGACAAGCATAGGCAGACATCAAAAGTCACTGCATGTTTCTTTGGGTGTAGAATGAAAATAATAGAGGAATTCTAAGGTTAAATGTGTACTATAACCTGAGAAGAACCATGAAGTTTTTTTTGGAAACCAGCCATTCTATAAAGTAGAAAGAGATGGGCAAAATAAATTATGAACATCATAAATTTTATAGTTAATGTCATTGCTAGAAAGTTTACCTAGAGAAGAACTGAAAACTCCTTGGAGAAGATGACACTGGCTACTGCTGCATGTCAAATATTCTTCTAGGAATTAGGCACCATTTCTGCAGTTCATGGAATTATAGTACCATTTCTGCTATGTTTTTGATTTTTTTCTCTCATTGATTGCAGGAGCCACAACCGTTTGAGAATCACCCACCTCTTTGAATACAAAAGGTTAAAAATAGAGTTAATAATGCCTGATAAAAAACATGAATAGAAGTAAAAGAGCAGGTGAAAGTGACAGAAAAATGACTCACAATTGCATAGAAAAAGCATACGTCATTGACGCTTGAACAATAAATTCAGCATGGTTGACATCATGGTTTTCACCAACTCAATGGAGCGATCCTTAATTTTGAACGAGACATTGAAGAAGCAAGATATTTTTCTCCACCCCAAAAAGGATGACAGATGTGAGCACCATGAATATTCCATTAACAACTCACAGTGACATTATGTCAAGTGAGCACCTGTTTCATCAAACTTAATGGAACGATCCTTGATTTTGAACGAGACATTGAAGAAGTAAGATATTTTTCGCCACCCTGAAAAGGATGACATATGTTTTGTGACCAAGAAGAGGAGACTTCAGATGGATATATAGTAGATCTGTCGCAGCTTGATATGTTTTTGACGTCCGGAACTAATACCAATGGTATTGTGTGGATACCTTTATAGTAATGCTTTGAACATTATGATCCATGAATACATTTAAACTAATACCAATTAGTTGAAGTGGCTGGATAGAGACATCCACAACAGAATTCTGATGCATGAATTCAGTGACGAATCATTCCTTTCAGGTGGATCTATTGGTTATTACAGAACACTGACCAAACCAAAAAGATAGGTCCGTCCTCATGGTTGCCTGGGAGGTTCAGTGCACTAAATAAATTGGCTTTCCTCAGCAAGTATGTGGTATCCCATGGCAAGGTAATCATTATTAGCTTCTAATGGCAGTCGACTAACAGGGTGAGCTATTAACGATTACAAAGGTCTACTGTAGAGATGTGATTGTTAACCTAGTAATTATATGAAGATCAAGTTGTGGATTGAATTGAACAAAATGCTTCCAAATGCGGTTTGGTGAAAGTGCCATCTCGAAAGGCTAGAATTCTAATGTTGATGTTTGAGCATAAACTAAGACAAACCATTAGATAAATGATTAAACACTTCTAAAAAATATGATCACTTACATGAACATTGCCCACTCCTAGTCTTTCTAATGACGAAAAGTTTTGAGCCGATTGGGCAGATTTGTTGGTAGGGAGGTAGCTAGGGCACCACCAATTGCAGCAACTGGGAGGAGAACCGGAAGCAGCACAATCCTGTGTACACCAAGATCGATAGCACTGGTACATCAACGACAAGTAAAAAAGAATGATCATATTTTGCTAATAGTTGAAAAAAAATCGCCCAAAAAATCTACCAAACCCAAACCACCAAACCGAATCCTAACTATATCTTTTCAACAGCCTCTCTCCTGCAAAATCGTGCAACCCACATCTGTAGAATACCACCATACTGTAACCTCACAAAGCAACCTGCACACCCCAATCCAAGAGTAAACTAAATAATTGACTTCCCCCTCCATGAATATCCTAGAGTCCACCACAGCGCATGCATAAAGTCATAAACAGTAGTGCATGACAATGCTGCTATTTTATCATAAAAAGTGACCAAATCAATTCAAACATGTTGAACTTTAGTAATTGAAAATACGAGTCATTACACCTTATTCATTTGGTCCTACAAGTTATTTAGCAAGAGGCTGTAATATACTACAATAACAAAAACATGGGTTAATCATTTGGTCCTAACAGATGGGGCAATCATTTGGTCCTAACGCACGGGCAAAAATTAGTGTAATTTCACAACAGATTGTTGTTAGGGAGTCCACACACCTTATGGGGGGAGAGTAGTAGGGATTCTGTGTTCCAAGGTGACAAACACAGACAGAGCTCATTTGGTCCTGTGAATAAACAAGCATATGCAGTTGGTTACATGCAGAAGAACCCTGTTTAAATACAGAAGCATGCCAAGCACTGAAAATATCATGTTTATATATAAATTATCATTGATGAAAGAAAAAATATTATACATAGTAAATATAAAGATAGTTTTGGTTTGTGACGACCGCTCCCTGTACTGTACAAGTGTGTGAAATTCACAGGCCCCACTTAATTTCTTTCCTTCACCTTAATGTGCAGGATCAACAGACAGACAAAATATATGCATAAATCAGGATAAATATTTTTGAGAGGATATCTCAGTGTCCTTTCATACATCCAACATGACACTGAACATGAGTGAGATTTAACTAATGTTACAGATAGAATTATTTTCATGTCATCAAGCAATTATAGGCACTGCTAGTCTGAAGTCCTGATATACTATATATTTCCTTGAGCTCATTTTTTACCATTGTGACAAAACATCAGAAGGCATTTCATATCCCCAATTGAAACGAAATTCTGCAGTTTGATTCCTTGCCTCATGTGCCAATGCTCTCCCCTCACCTGTAATGATGATTGAAGAAAAAAACATGATTATCGGCATTCTAAAACAAGCATGCAAATAAAAATAACTATTATGTCATGTTTTGATGTTACCATCTTTGGTGCTCCATGCGGCAGTACTGGTAATGGTGCTTCGAGTTGGTTCAAATTTGAACAGCAAATTCTAAACCATTTCAGGTGTTAAATTTAATGGCAATTGTGTAATGTTTAACAAGGTACCAAGCCAATGGTCAGATGCAATGGTGATTAGAAACAGAAGTAATAAACTGGTAGAGCCACCTTGCTTCAAGTGGTGTCAAGCTTAGCTAGCAATAATGCATTCCATGCTCATGAACATAAGGCAGAAATAGCTCACATCAATCAGTAAAACCAAACAGATCATTAGAATTTAGACCAACTTCTACAAAGTGATGCATTAATGCATTATATGTGTGCGTTAATGACGATAGTCGAATTGACCCTCTGCTGTGTATGACCAAAGGTTTTAGATTATCAAATTGAATATGATTACAACATGTTGGTGTGTCAACCAACCAAAATGCAAGTCTAAAGAACTCAATTTAAAAAGGTTCATAGAAGAATTTTGAGGATACACCTAGTAGTTTAAATTTTCAAACGCCCTCATGCTATGCCATGGGTATTACACCATTACCCCAAAACTCCCCCGCATCATCACCCCAAAAACCGTAAGAGCATCTCCAACGAGGGGCCTCAAAATAGTGACCCGAAATTAAAATACCATATCATTTAAAGTGTTTGTGGCACTAAAAACGAGCTTCAACCATTAAACTCTAAATCATGTATTTTAGAAAATAAATGACATTATTAGGGAAGAAAAGGTTGAGGATGATGTAGAAAACAAGGATAGCACACTAATCCAGGACTTAATGTATTTAGGTCATTTCAGAGCCTATACTATATTTTTTGATAAAAAATTATTGAGTATGGTTGGAGCTATTTTTTATGAGCTAAGCCTATATTTCTGATTTAACCGCAAAGCAAATGAAGAATGGATGGGACAGAGTGTGGAGCGCGTACATTCCGCAAAGCATTCTGGCAGAAATGACATGAGAAGCAAGCACTTCTGAGGTCACCTGCGATCCCCGTGGCGAGCAACCCCAGCCGGTCGGTGATCGGGAATAGGCGCGAAACGCTGGTCATGTCCAGCAATTTGTCCTAGAAGCAAACAAGCAGAATAGCACCACGACTGACTAATCAACCAAACGCTAGAGTCTAAACTTGGACCGATCTCCGCCACAGGCGCGCGAGACCAGGGGGGCTAACCTTGGGCGCGTGCGCGTTCACCCTCCGTTGGCCGACGACGCATACGGAGTCGGTCCCATGCACCCCGACGGAGGTGACGCCCGCTAGCTTCATAGCGTTCCACGCGTAATCTGCAAAGGACACGGGGAAGAGGAGTGAAGGAGAAGGACCATCAGAAACCGCAGGCGGCGGGCGGCATGGAGCTCATGTTTGGAGGTTTTCACGCGCGTGCACTCACCGACTTGGTAGAGGCGACCGTCGGAGCAGAATACGGTGATGCGGCGATCTTCGGAGAGGGTTCTGAACGCCCCGGTGCCACGACGGCTACTCCCGCTGCTGGACACCCCGGCTCTTCAATGCAAACTTGAAAGGGGCCAAAGGAATCGATAACAGGGGCGCGGCGATGCGGTCGCCTCCCGCCGCCCACCATAGCACCTGACCGCCGCGGTGGACCCCGATGAGGCGACCCTAGCGGACCCCAAACCCCAATCTGAATATGTCCTGCCCGCCGATCCGCGGGGACGAATCGGCGTCAAGTGTCCTCGCCACTGGGGATCGGACCTGGATTGGGATTCGGGTAGGGGTGGAGGCGCGGTTGCTAGGGTTTTGAGATGGGCGGAGACAGGAGTCGGAGGAGGGGACGCGTGCCGCAGCCTTAACTGACGCTGAGGGGAGATCCGGGTCGAGGCCGAGGCTGAGGCCCCGTCCCAAGCAATCTCATCTCGCCGGGCGTGGGATTTGAGCGCTGGTACAGGGAACAGCCTCAAGGTCGGACTCACCCATGGCGAGGAGGAGCTTGTCCGGTCGATCTGCGGGGACGAATCGGCGCCGGGTGTCCTCGCCACCGGGGGATCGAACCTGGATTAGGATTCGGGTATGGGTGGAGGCGCGTTTGCTAGGGTTTTGAGCGAGATGACCACGACTGCCGCGGGGGGGGGGGGGGGGGGGGCGAGGTGGGCGTGCGCGAACGGGGGGCAGCCATCGGGCAGAACCGTGCACCGTATGAATTGTGGACGTCTACGTTAGTGTTTTAAAAAGTAGTATAGATAAGAAACAAACAGAATACACAATATATGCAACATTTACGAATAATAATATATTGTGAATCTTATATGTGTCCCCTCAGTTCGGAGCCACGAAAGTGATGCGCGTTCCATCTGCTGTACTTCTTCCAGCTGCTATTGCTGTCAGGTTTCTGTAGGCCAATTTAGCACGCTGTCCTCTCTCTGCAGATGGCAGCCAGCACAGCGGCCATGGCTGGTTGGGTTAGCTGGCCGCCGGATCACCGGGGTGCTGGACCTTTGTCTCGCGGCTGCATCGTCATCGTCATGCACGGCGCATGTGGGGTGTCGTCCGCCCAGGCCCAGCAGGGCTGCAGGGGTGGCTTTCAGGGCCCCTGTTGGGCTGCACCGGCACAGATCCCCTCTGCCCCGCCTACCGCCGGCAGCGACAAATAGAAGACAACCCACAACGCCCCCACGCCGCCTGCACCGTGGCGCCCAACGGTCTGCGCGCAGGGGGAGAGACGCCGGCTGCAGCCATGCCCCGGCCAGACGCTTGCACTGTACATACACCTGCGTGCATGGTGGCGCGCGGTCAGTGGTGCGTCTTCCGGGCGAATCGCAACACGTCATATTATTGGGAAAAAAATAAGGTAGGGAAAATCAACATTTGCTTTTATATATATATATATATATATATATATATATATATATATATATATATATATATATATAGCCCTAGGCTCTGTTTAACTACAGGAAGCTCTGACCACGTACCGACCAGGTGTGCAGACCGCACCGGATCCTTTTTGGCTTATTGTACCTAATTGCTTACGCCAAATTATAATACGAGTTATGCTTATGTGTGCATCAGTTTATGCAAATATAGTCTGTGCATGATCCGGGTATCCGGGCCCACGAGAAGATTGTGCTCCCGCAATCTGGGCATCCGTACTAGTCCCCACACAAATATTAGTATTACGATGTTATATGTTTCAGTTTACGAAACAGCAATACACGTGTCGGTCTATGGGCCATCACGTAGATTTCGTCCCGCATATTACGTGTATTGGGCACACGATCCCACCCACGCACTCGCAGTTATCTAGTCCCACGCCGCCACTATAAAAACACCCCGACGCCGCCAGGGATTAGGCTTTAGCGGCGGCGGCGGTTCCCTCGGGCGTGCGAGCGGCGGTGATCCTGGGGGCCAGCAGCGGTACCGCCCCGAGGCAGACGACCGACGGCGGTGCTCCACTAGGAACGAGCGACAACGACGCTCCTGAGGCGGGCGGACAAGCGGTGACGGCGCTCTCGAAGCAGACGGACGGCGGCAGCGCACCCTAGGCCCGGTGCCAACGGCGTTTGTCCTATCCGTCTCTGCGATGGCCACCGCCGCCACCATTCCAGCGTCTGTGGCACCGTCCCTTGCGCCCAAGGCCAACGACAGCAGGAAGGCGATGGTGCCCGTGGACGCGTCGGAGCTGGAGAAGCACGTGCTGGCGGTGGACGACAGCTCCGTGGACCGCATCGTGATCGCCAGGATCCTGCGCGGCTCCAGGTACAGGGTGACTGTCGTGGAGTCGGCGACGCGCGTGCTGGAGTTGCTCGCGCTGGGCCTGCTCCCCGACGTCAGCATGATCATCATCGACTACTGGATGCCTGAGATGACCGGATACGAGCTGCTCAAGCGCGTCAAGTAGTCGATGGCGCTCAGGAGCATCCCCATCGTCATCACATCGTCAGAGAACGTGCCCACCCGCATCACCTGCTGCCTGGAGGAGTTCGACCCGCGCCTCGCCGAGGTCTTGACCCCTTCCTCGAGAATCTCATAAAAATGCCTCGTGTATATGTGTTTTCCTTGTGACAGGTTGTTGGAGAGGAGCTTGAAGTTTTAACTAGAACGGAGTCAATCTGTTTATCTTAGCTCTTCAGGAACTCCTAAACATTTCTCAGCTGGAAGGATTAATTTATATATAGAATTTGTTGTGGTCGTGTATGATCTACTTTATATTTTGGCATACTATGCACAAAACAAGTGCCTTCTATGACCATCGTGATTTATACATTTTCAAACAAAATTTTACGATACCTCTTATTGCATTTTACGCTTCCACTAAAAAGCAAGTGCCACATTCGTCGTTACAAACAGATCGTTGATTTACGCTAAAATTCGTATTCATTTACACTGTTTCGGATCACGTTTTACGCTTAAATCCACATGAGCTAGAACCCGAGAACGATTGGAGCATGCGATTTTCACGCCGTAATTTAGGCCCCATTCGTCGTTACGAAATAGATTGATGATGTACGCTAAAATTTGTACCCATTTACGCTGTTTTGGTTCACGTTTTACGCTAAAATTTGGCCGAGCCAGAATCTGTGTACGATCGAACGTGCACAATTTTCACGCCGTAATTTTCGGGCCCCTTTCGCTGTTATGAAACAGGTCTATAATTTACGTAAATTTCGTATTCATTTACGCTATTTCAGCTCACGTTTTATGATTAAATCCACCCGAGCCAGAACCCTAGTACGATCGGAGCGTGTGTTTTTCGCGCCGTAATTTGGGCCTCATTCGTCGTTACGAAACAGATCGACGATTTACGCGGTAACCGTCCCATATTTATCGCGAATTTACAGCACTACTTTCCTAATCTCAAACCAACCTAGATCCACCCAAACACTGGTAACGTATATACAATAGCATAAATGGTCTGACGTCGCGATATTGCATGGTTTATACTGTTACGTTTCATGTTCTTATGCAGTCGTAAACACTGAACAAATTTGTAAAGTCATCCCACGTGATTTGCGCTTCAGCAGATTTTTTTTATCCTGGTATAAATGCTGACGCACGCATAGGTGAACTGCCTTTCCAGATTCGTTACATGGTATATGCAAATTCTATAATTCAGTTATACCAGCATAAATGTTGACGCAATCACGTGGGTGGTGATCTAGAAAAGGCTCGAGCACACTCATGCATGGGCATACAAAAGCACAGGTCCCACTGTATAGCACATTTGCGTAAGGTCGGCATCGATCGTCATTATTGTTAGGTATACTCATGATCTCTGCGTTACATTGCTTTATTAAACATACCTACCGACAGGGCAAGCATGCATATGGTTCCATTTTCTTTTGCTTGGCTTCAGTGCATGGCAATTACCAACATGCGTGATATGCACAAACCAACAGCGATTTCTGGACTACTGTAGCGTTTGATCGATCGATGCATGCGCTGATGATTACCACAATTAAAAGATACCACTTCTGCAGAATGCGACTTCACCGGCGCTACCGTATCGAATTCTCAACCTGTACTTGGAATCCGGGCGGGACTAAATGTCTCAAAAAAGGAGACTTTAGGGCATGTACAGTGGGTGTCTTCAGTTGTGTCTTAGAGTGTGTCTAGGGGGGTGAATGTAAAAAATCTCAAGTTATGTATCTTGACGAAGACACAATGTCTTAGCTTTATATTCGAGACAGGAGACTATCTGATTGGTCACTTTAATTTATTGAATGCTCTGATTGGTACAATGAATATGGTAAGATACATGTTTTAGACATGACCACTGTATTATGTTGTGTTTTAGTTGTGTCTTATACTTGGAGTACTGTGCAGCTATATCTAGGTTGTACATGCCTTTAGTACAGGTTCATGCCAAGAACCGGTAATAAATGATCACCTTTTAGTACCACTTGTAAAATTGAACCGATACTTAAGGTCATTTTTACAACCGGTTCTAGATAAGAACTAATATTATAAGTTCACCCACATTTTGATATGTATATATGTATCAATGCAAAGAAGCAAAACAAATATCACAAAGTTCATAACATGCATACAATATAAAACAAATATAATTCATAACAGTCACCACTGCATAGTTCACAACTCAGATCTCACAATCACTTCGTATTTCACAGCTCAATATATTGTTCACAAACATTCAACATTAGTACAACATCGTCTTGCTAAGCATCAACGAGAGCTAAAAGATAGTCTTTTGCTTCAGAGTCTTCTAATGTCATGAATAACTGGCGATGTTCCCAATCCTCTTTTAGTATTTTGAGACCAAGATGAAGCACACTGCCTCTAAGACCACACATCTTGAGTTTTTTTCATACACTTTGCCACATTTATTGGATCATTGAAAATACCATGTACTGTTTTTTGTGTGTTCTTGTAACTGTCTAGAAAATTTTTTACCAATGTTTGAATTCGTATGTAAACTAGTACCTGCGTGTGATGTCTTCCATCTCTTTATGTTGAATGGAGCAGCAGGAGCAGTCGGTATGATTTCAGTTGGAGAATCAAGACAAAGTCAGGGTCGACATAATGGATCACAGTAAGTCATGTACTCACATTCTCCCTTAGTCATTCTTTTCCTTCCTGCATTACAAATGTTAATTAGAAAGTGTCTAAAGGTGAAAATGTGTTTGAGATTATAATATGGATTTCACTGTTACATTATGATCTTTGACTCTCTTTTCCATTTCAATAATATATTTTTACTTCTTCTAAACTCAATTTTTTGCAAAATTGTTAAATATTACCTATTCAATTACAACATCTTGATGGTTCTCCAATCATCGTCTTCTCGAAAAAGAAACTTATGATTATACGACCAAGATAAATCTCTCTTTGAATTTCTATCAGTTCAGTGTAAATATGAAAAAAGCTTACATCATACAAAAATATGTATATAATATTTTTATGTAAATCAAAAGGCATTATTAAACCGCGCAAGGAAGCTTCCACACTTCCGACTGCAACTTTAATTGAACGAGACAAGTCAATTGATAAAAAATTGAATTGAAAACTTAAGTCAAATGCTTGTAACCTTGGGGTTACATAATTCCGATGCACAACTATTGGCACGTTCGTTGGTGAGGACTAACACATATGATAGCTTTAGGCTGGGTGCGTGTGGCCGATGTCAGACGACCAAGTTCGAAGCTTTCGCGTGGGTCGACGTTGGGACGCACAACCTGTGGCGGAGCAAGAACCCGAAGAAGAACGTTCTATTTGATATTCCAGTTTTACTGTTTAGGCGATTGAACTTGTATGTATGTAACTAAAGATACAAATTAATGAGAATATTTTTTGTTCAAACTTGTCCAAAATAAAGCAAGCAATTGACCAAAAAATTGTGTACATAGCATATCCAAAATAAATGAAATATATCAGTTAAATTAACCAAATATTTCTCGTTGAAACGTATCTCCAGTTAAACTGTGCCTAAACATTTTCTAAACATATTTAAAAAACACATTTCTTAAACACACCCTATTAATCAACAGAAAAACATTATATTAGTGTCAACCTCTAACGATGCCGAGGGCGGTGAGGACGACGTAGTTGCGGCGATGACGCGACGACGGTGGCGCTTCCGGCGATGGTGGCGCTAATAACGACAGTGGCGCAGGTCAGAAGACAACAATAGAGCGAGGCGATAAAATGGTGCCTAGGGTTCATGGGACTTGGGAGAGATTACATAGGTCGCATATTAGTACCGGTTCTTGTGTAAAACTAGTACTAATTGTAAAATCCACCAGGTTGGGAAGCGTTTGTTACCTACCGTAGTAGGCCGCCTGTATGTATTTATAGGAGATGGAATACCATCATCAGATTACAAAGGGGCTGGCGCCAGCAACAACCAAATCTCCCAAAACAGATTATGGTTGATTGGATTCTATCTATAACAGAACTGTTTGATTGCCTCAGATTATATTCTATAACTGAACAGATCATTTCCTAACTGAACAGATCCTTTCCTTTTTTTAGCACAAGCGCAACACCCTTTCCTTACTTTACACATACATTCTTAATATTATCTAATATCCCCCCTCAATCATAACTTGCATAAATTAAGATCCCTGAACAGATCCATCTTCTTCTTCGTCAGAGCTTTTGTAAAACCATTTGCTATCTAGTCATTTGTAGAAAAAACTCTCACATCCAGGAGCTTTTTGGCCACTCTTTCACGCATAAAATGGAAGTCAATTTCAGCATGCTTAACACGACCATGAAAGACTAGATTTGCTGTGAGATAGGTAGCTCCAATATTATCACACCAGATTCTTGCTGTAGGGGGACAAGAAATTTTCAGTTCCTTCAATAGAGACTGAATCTACATCAACTCAGCAGTGGCATTTGCAATAACTTTGTATTCAGCCTCAGTACTAGATCTTGACACGGTTGGTTGTTTGCGGGCGCTCCAGGATACCAAATTACTGCCCAAAAAGACAGCAAATCCCCCTGTAGAGCGCATGTCATCAATATCTCCAGCCCAATCTGCATCAGTGAAGGCACTGACCAGCAGAGAAGGTGACTTTGAAATCTACAACCCATGGTGAAGAGTGTATCGAAGGTACCTTAAGATATGCTTGACTGCTGTCCAGTGATCTGTTGTAGGTGAATGCAAATATTGGCACACTTTGTTCACTGCAAAACTGAGATCCGGACGAGTCAAAGTTAGATATTATAGGGCACCTACTATGCTTCTATACCGTGTTGAATCTCCAGACCCAAGGGGTTCACCATTGTGAAGGCTTAACTTTTCTGAAGTAGAGAGTGGTGTAGTGGTAGGCTTGCAATTTATCATATCAACCCGACTAAGAACATCTGAGGCATACTTACTCTGCGAGAGGTGAATACCATTATCTACCTTCTGCACTTATATTCCAAGAAAATAATGTAATGGGCCAAGGTCTTTTAGTGCAAAATCAGTTTTCAGATCCTTGAGCAAAGCTGAGACAATATCGTGAGATGAACTTGCTACAATTATGTCATCGACATATACAAGCAAGAAGATGATGATACCTTCCTTGATGTAAAAGAACAAAGAGGTGTCTCTTTTGGATGCTTGAAAACCTAGCTGTAATAGTTTGTCAATGAGTCTGGAATACCAGGCTCTAGGTGCCTACTTCAGACCATAAATGGCCTTGTCAAGTTTGCAAATGTGGTGTGGCTATAGCTTGTCTTCATAACCTGGTGGTTGCTTCATATATACATCCTCCTCAAGAATGCCATGAAGAAACACATTCTGAACATCAAGTTGTCGTAGTGACCACCCTTGTAAAATAGGTAGAGAGAGAATGACCCGAATAGTGGCTGCCTTCACTATTGGACTGAATGTGTCCTCATAGTCAATCTCGTACCTTTGTTTGAAGCCTTTAGCGACTAATCTAGCCTTGTATCTATCCAGAGTACCATCTGCCTTCTTTTTGACCTTGTACACCCATCTACAATCAATAACATTTTTAATTCCTTCTGGTGGAACCAAGTGCCAAGTCTTGTTCTTAGCCAAGGCCTCAAATTTAGCATCCATTGCATGTTTCTAGTTTTCATCACCCAAGGCCTCTGCTAAATTTTGGGGCTCACTAGTGGCAGCCAAACAACCATACTTGATGCGATGTATTGTACCATTCTGAAGCCGAGTACGAGGTCTCAGATCTATGTAACCACCTGCAACTAAAGCACTTTTAGTTGCTTCCATGAGAGACACATGTTCTTCTGATTCTAAAGCACTTTGAAATGATGGTGAAGGAGCTGCAGTAGGTTCTTCTAATTCTGGAGCATTTTGCACTGATGATGAAGTTGTAGCAGGTTCTGGTGAAGGAGCGGCAAAATAAAAAGGTGTCGTGGCAGTTTCTAGTAATGCAGCTGAAGGTGGAGTTGATATGTTCTTCTCTCTTCTTTGGTACGTGGTAGTGATAGGTGATTTCATATATTGTTTTGTTGCACTCTTGGGCTGAACCTGCTCCTGTTCATGCACTTGAAGCTGCTCAGTACCTATCTCCTGCATTCTGACATCAGAGACCACACTAGGAACAACATCATCAATTGCATTAGCTTCAGTAACATCAGACAAAGTGTGATCAGCTGTATTAAAAATGCCCCTATTATCAAGGTTGGATGAAGGAAATAAGGTAGAAGGCAGGAGATTAATTTTTGCTCTAAGACGTGCTCCAGCATTTGCATGAAGTTCAGCAAAGGGAAAAATGTGCTCATCAAACACAACATCCCTAGAGATGTAGACACGACCAGTGGAGACCTCTAAACACTTGTACCCTTTGTGCGTATTGTTGTAGCCTAGAAAGACACATCTTGTAGAGCGGAAAGCCAATTTTCGATTATTATAGGGCCGCAGGTTTGGCCAACATGCACAACCAAAAACTTTAAGAAAATTATAAGCAGGGGACTATGAAAGGGAAATAGGGTCAAACCTTTTCCTAAATATAATTTTGGTGGTTGAATGCCCAACACAAATAATTGGACTAACTAGTTTGCTCTAGATTATATGTTCTACAGGTGCCATAGGTTCAACACAAACCAATAAAAAGATCAAGTTAGGGTTCAAAGAGAAAGGAGCAAAAGAAACTGAAGTGTGCCCTGGTCTGGCGCACCAAACTATCCGGTGTGCCACCGGACAGTGTTCGGTGCACCACCGAACAGTGTCCGGTGCCCCAGGGACTGTACACTTCGAACTCCTCAGCTTCGGGTTTCTCGGAGGCCGCTCCGCTATAATTCACCGGACTGTCCGGTGTAGCACCGGACTGTCCGGTGCGCCAAGCGAAGCAACGGCTACTGCGCCAATGGTCGCCTGCAAAAGTTGAACAGTGCGTGAACAGTGCGCGGACAGTTCGTGCAGAGTCAGAGCAGCGCCAGAAGGCGCACCGGACAGTGAACAGTGTCTGTCCGGTGCGGCATCGGACTGTCCGATGCCCCATGAAGACAGAGCTCCAACTGTCGAAACCGTTAGAACCCTAACGGTTGGCTGACGTGGCTGGCGCACCGGACAGTGTTCGATGGTGCACCGGACTGTCCGGTGCGCCCATCGACTGCAGCCCTCCCCAACGACTGTTTTGGTGGTTGGGGCTATAAATACCCCTAACCATCACCATTTAAGGCATCCAAGTTTCCATCATATTGCATTAAATACAAGAGTTCTAGACTTCACTCCAAGACACAAACAAGAGATCAAATCCTCTCCAAAGTCCAAAACCACTCCAAACACTTAGTGACTTGTGAGAGAGAGATTTTTGTGAGTTCTTGTCGCTTGGATCACTTTTCTTCTTCCTCTTTCTTGTTCTCAAGACACTTGTAATCAAAGCAAGAGACACCAAGTTGTGGTGGTCCTTGTAGGGGTCTAAGTGACCCGGTTTGATTAAGGAGAAAAGCTCACTCGGTCTAGGTGACCGTTTGAGAGAGGGAAAGGGTTGAAAGAGACCCGGTCTTTGTGACCACCTCAATGGGGAGTAGGTTTGCAAGAACCAAACCTCAGTAAAACAAATCACCGTGTCATCCGCTTCATTTGCCTTTGATTTGTTTTTCACCCTCTCTCGCTGTAACACCCAAATTATGGATTGGGAATTAGTAGAAGAAATTTGAACAAAATATCATAATGTTTTGGAAATTGGGAAAATGAGAAAAGAATGTTTCTTTTAAAAGAAACCATTTATACATCTCATGAAATAAATAAACAAGGAGAATAAAAATTAAACTAGTAATAATAAAAATAGTATGGGTTATATTCACCCTTGGATTTCAATTGATACATTTAAAAAAAATTTGAAAACTAAAAATAGAAGTATAAATTTGAATTTGGAATAGAAAAATAGAAAATAGAAAATAAAAGGAGTAGGGAAAATGCTACATAAAACAAAATAAAATCAGAATAAAAATTCTTCATACTTATATTATTAAAGTATACTATTCAAACTGAGGACAAGTTATTCACAAAAGTTTGAACTCAAACTTGAATTCAAATTGGATTTGAATTGGATTTGAAAATGGGAAAAGAAAATAGAAAAGAAAAAGAAAAAAAGATACTATACCTATTTGGGCCGGCGGCTTCACATTCGGCCCATCCACCATTCTTCCGCGCTCGGCCCATTTAACTCCACGCTCAAACGCGCGCGCTCTCGCTGTTTCGCTGGCATGCGGGGCCCCCTGCCCAGTCGCTCGCGCGCGCGCTCGCCAGCTCTCTCTCTCTCTGACTCGCGGGACCCACGCGTCAGCTCCTTCCCTCTCCCTTGCAACAGAACCCGAGCTCGCCGCAACGGCCGCGCGAACTCGCCGCCGGGACTGCCGTTCCTCGGACTTGTCACCTAGCTATAAAACGCGGACCGCGACCCCCTTTCCCATCCTCACCTTCGTCCGCAACCTTTCGCCATCACCGAGCGCAGAGAGAAGAGGGAGAAGAGAAGAAGAAGACCGCCGCCGGCGTTTCTCCTCTGGGCTCGCGTTCCGGTCCGCGTGTGTGGGTGGGGGCGTTCGCCGGGGACCCGTGAAGCAGACCGCGCCATCAGTTTGAACTGCGGGGCCGCGGGGCTGCGGCAATTCCTCGCCGTCGCTGCTCTTCCGCCGTGAATCCGCTCCTCGCCGTGGCCGACGACACCTGACCGACAATCCGTGGAATCAACAACTCCGGTGAGTTCGCCATCCCCTCGACACCGTGTAGCAGCTTTTAATTGAGCTCTGGGGCACTGGAATGCTGGATTGCGTTGCTCCGGCGATGCTCCGCCGCGGGTGCGCCACCGCCGCCGCTCGGGATGTTGGGATTTGGGGGAAGGGCTCCTGACCGTTGGATCTCGTTGAGCGGTCGAGATTAGATCGTAGGATTCCCCTTCGCCCCATTAAATACCAGCCGTTGATCGTTGATCGAACGACGGTCGTCGCGTACCGGTTCGATATATGTTGGATCTAATCTGCGCCATTCAAATCGGATCCAACGGCTCACCTCCGCCGATACCCCTTCGCGCTGGCGCTTTTTCATAAGAGACCCTCGGGTTCTGTGGAATCAACCCGCCGTCCACCGCGGGGGTTTTCTGAGTCTTAGGTTTATTTGCGCAGAGCCCCCTGGGTTTCTCTGGAATTGAGGCCCAGTCCAGTGAGTTAGAAAATCAGGGAAATTAATTAGAAAATGAGTTTTTAATATAAAAATAATTCCTAGAATTTATATAATTCATAGAAAATGTATATGAACTCCAAATTGAGTCATTCCAATTCCTAAAATTTTGTAATAATATTCTCTACCATTTAGAACCACTGTTTTGACATGAACTCTGTCAGAAAATTTATTTATCATTTAATCATACTTTAATCATATTAAACCTTAGGAAAATCATAACTTGAATTCTACAACTCCAAAATTAATAATTCTTTTTTTCCTGTGATCTTATTTTAATAGGTAGATTATTAATATGTATATTGCATATATGTTTGGTGTAATGTTAATTTTGCCTATACCATGTATGTTTGTATTGCTACGACTAGCAGTGAGGTCACGAGGAACTGAAGAAATCATCCTGATACCTGGATCTCAAGGCCCAGGCAAGTTGTGCCCTTGATCACTTCTTTTCACCTACTCATGTTCTAATTAATCATAATGATCTGCATAGGTTAATTTTGATGGGACCCAATAGGATACCCTAGTTTGTCTATCTTTATACCTTGTTTACCACTGATCTTTCTGGGTAGTACTTGCTAGTGCTATATGTGGTTTTGGGTATGGAGATACACCTTACTATTCATGATTATACTTTTGTTATCAGTTGTTATTTATGGTTCATGTTGAGATCATTATGTTAATTGGAACATGGAGAACCACCCGGGAAAACAGTGCTACCACAAGGGTAGTATGGGATGCCCTTGGCTGATTAATTAGGAAAGCTAGTGGAAGACTACCTTACCCGAAAGGGGCAAGGGCAGTAGGGGAGAGGTCAGTGCGGGAAGTGCCCTCGGGAGGATTTTGCTGCGATGGCGGTCCTGCAAGGGATTCCTGTACTGGATCTTCCTATAAACTGTAGCGGGTTTTCGGAAGCTAGTGGAACTTTGTAAAGGCCTCGTAGTGCTACCCTGCTTCACTTCCTTGGTAGAGGTGTATGGGATTCATGACCCCTTGGCAGATGGGTAACACGACTTGTGGGTAAAGATGCGCAACCTCTGCAGAGTGTAAAACTGGTATACTAGCCGTGCTCACGGTCATGAGCAGCTCGGACCCTCACATGATTAATTTATGGAACTAAATTCAATTTGTCATATGCATTGCATTGCAGGTGAAGTAGTTACTTTTGTTCTATTACTTAATTGGGTTTGGTATTTACTTATACTTAGTAACTGCTAATAAAATTTTGACCAACTTTAAAAGCAATGCTCAGCTCTAACCATCTTCTTTGGTAAGCCTTACACTTTATGAGCTCCCACCTTTGGCGAGTTCATGCACATTATTCCCCACAACTTGTTGAGCGATGAACGTATGTGAGCTCACTCTTGCTGTCTCACATACACCACAGGTCAAGAACAGGTACTACAGGATGATGCTCATGGAGGATGCTGTGATGAGTTCGTGAGAGGTCTAGGTCGTCGTCTCCCAGTCAACTTTAGGGTTGCTGGACCGTTGTCTCCCTATAATGTAATTATTTATTTTGTATAGAACTCCTGTTATATATAAAGTTGTGACATTCGATCCTGTGCCATGATACATCATATGTATGAGACTTGGTCCCAGCATACCTGGTGTTTATGTTAACCCCGGGTTTTGGACCCCTAAAATCCGGGTGTTACAGAAGTGGTATCAGAGGAATGTTGACTGTAGGACGAAACCTAGATAGAACTGGATAACCAATACTTACCTTTGCTACTCTGATTCTTATCTAGACTTATCTTAATCTTCTCCTCATCTATTTCCGCTTTACTCTGATTATTCTTACCTTTATTTTCCTTCTAAAGACAAACTTGGATTTCACACTTTGAAATCCAGTGCCTAAAGTGACTTTAGGAATAGGAGACCTAATCCTAGGAACAAAAACAAAACTATTTTTATAAGTGTTTATATATTTGAATGTTTGTTCTTATGACATCTGTCTGATTTGGATCTTTGATTGAGTGTGATGGGTTGTGGAGTAATGTCCACAATTACATCTGCATATACATCTAGGGATAAAGGATAGCATTTTAACTAGACAAACTAGATTACCCCCTTGGAAAATATATGTAGTATTCCGTATCAATCTCATCTTAACATATTCTATCTTACCTTTGGACATTCACCTCGTATAACTAATTACCCTAGTCTTGACATAGAGTATCTGGTCCAGCCCTGCCAAAGAAGTTTCAGTACATAACCAACTATTAGTTTATTCATTCTATCTATTAAATGATTCCCTTGTAAAGCTATCTTACCATATGCTTCTAACTTAGATGGTCAATACCAGGCGGGGTGGTGGAATTAATATACCTGCTAACCAACAACCTCAACCACAATCAGCAGCAATGAATCCTCCTAATCCTCCACAAGGCGGAGTTGATCCACTAGTTGCAGCCCAAATGAGAATGATGCAGCAAATGGCTGACACTATGGCAGATATGCGCACCCAAATGCAGCAAGAACGCCGAGAAATGCACCAGGAAAGAGAGGATGCACGTCGGGAAATGCGCCAAGAGCGGGAAGAAATGCGCCAGGAGAGGAGGGTACAACAACAACAGCTGCAGCAACAACTTCAACAACAGCAGCAACAACAACAAATGCCATTGCCTCCACCACTAGTTCCACCCCGGGACAAGCACCGGGAATTCATGAGCCACAAACCACCAACCTTCTCCAGCTCCGCAGATCCACTGCAAGCAGATGACTGGTTAAAGTCCATAGAGAAGATGCTCAACATAGCACAGTGCTCGGACCGGGAGAAAGTACTCTATGCTTCGGGTCGTCTTGCTGGTCCCGCTGCAAATTGGTGGGATGCGTACTGTGCAGCTCATGCTGCCACCGATACAATTACCTGGGAAGAATTCTCCACACAATTCAGGAATTATCATATTCCTGCTGGACTCATGAAGCTTAAGAGGAAGGAGTTTCTATCACTCAAGCAAGGAAGTATGTCCGTAAGTGAATATAGAGACAAATTCATCCAGTTATCGCGATATGCTCCCAGAGATGTTGAGGATGATGAGCAAAAGCAGGAGCTCTTTCTGGATGGTTTGATTGGACCCTTGCAATATCAACTGGTATCGCACACCTTCCCATCCTTCCAAAGACTACTTGACAAAGCTATTGCTGTAGAAAACAAGAGGAGTATATTTGGAGAGAAAAGAAAGGCTATCAACCAAGGACAAGCTGGAAGCAGTTCCCGTCCTCGCTATACTACCACTCCAAATACATCAGCTAGTGGCAGTTCTGGACAACAAACTCAACAGACACCAACTGCTCCTCCAAAGGCAAGCACTCCAGGAGGACCCACTGCTCCCAACACAACCGCCATCAGGGCATGCTTCAAGTGTGGACAACCGGGACACTATGCCAACTACTGTCCCAACAGAGCTGCCTACACTACACCGGCACCGATGAAGCAAGGACAAGCCTCGGCAGGGAAGAGTCAGCCCCTATCCATCAACCGAGGATATGCCCATCATACAGAAGTAGAAGCTGAACCCGGTGAACTTGAAATTCAAATTCAAGAAGAAGAGCCAGTTGGAGATGAGATAGTCGGTGAAGAAGTCAACGAGCAACAAGAATAAAGAGATAAACATAGATATGGATACATATATATATATATATATTTTACTATTTGTAAGACCTAAATATTAGTTTAGCTAGTAGTAGTATTTTACTATTTTAGTAATAATAATAAGGTCCATTTGACCCTGTGTTTTGCTAATAAGATATGCATCCTGCCGAGATTTTGTTTATGCATATGTGTTGAATTAATATGAGCATGCACCCTTTTTCCTTACAAATCTCGAGGACGAGATTATTTTTAAGGGGGGTAGGATTTGTAACACCCAAATTATGGATTGGGAATTAGTAGAAGAAATTTGAACAAAATATCATAATGTTTTGGAAATTGGGAAAATGAGAAAAGAATGTTTCTTTTAAAAGAAACCATTTATACATCTCATGAAATAAATAAACAAGGAGAATAAAAATTAAACTAGTAATAATAAAAATAGTATGGGTTATATTCACCCTTGGATTTCAATTGATACATTTGAAAAAATTTGAAAACTAAAAATAGAAGTATAAATTTGAATTTGGAATAGAAAAATAGAAAATAGAAAATAAAAGGAGTAGGGAAAATGCTACATAAAACAAAATAAAATCAGAATAAAAATTCTTCATACTTATATTATTAAAGTATACTATTCAAACTGAGGACAAGTTATTCACAAAAGTTTGAACTCAAACTTGAATTCAAATTGGATTTGAATTGGATTTGAAAATGGGAAAAGAAAATAGAAAAGAAAAAGAAAAAAAGATACTATACCTATTTGGGCCGGCGGCTTCACATTCGGCCCATCCACCATTCTTCCGCGCTCGGCCCATTTAACTCCACGCTCAAACGCGCGCGCTCTCGCTGTTTCGCTGGCATGCGGGGCCCCCTGCCCAGTCGCTCGCGCGCGCGCTCGCCAGCTCTCTCTCTCTCTGACTCGCGGGACCCACGCGTCAGCTCCTTCCCTCTCCCTTGCAACAGAACCCGAGCTCGCCGCAACGGCCGCGCGAACTCGCCGCCGGGACTGCCGTTCCTCGGACTTGTCACCTAGCTATAAAACGCGGACCGCGACCCCCTTTCCCATCCTCACCTTCGTCCGCAACCTTTCGCCATCACCGAGCGCAGAGAGAAGAGGGAGAAGAGAAGAAGAAGACCGCCGCCGGCGTTTCTCCTCTGGGCTCGCGTTCCGGTCCGCGTGTGTGGGTGGGGGCGTTCGCCGGGGACCCGTGAAGCAGACCGCGCCATCAGTTTGAACTGCGGGGCCGCGGGGCTGCGGCAATTCCTCGCCGTCGCTGCTCTTCCGCCGTGAATCCGCTCCTCGCCGTGGCCGACGACACCTGACCGACAATCCGTGGAATCAACAACTCCGGTGAGTTCGCCATCCCCTCGACACCGTGTAGCAGCTTTTAATTGAGCTCTGGGGCACTGGAATGCTGGATTGCGTTGCTCCGGCGATGCTCCGCCGCGGGTGCGCCACCGCCGCCGCTCGGGATGTTGGGATTTGGGGGAAGGGCTCCTGACCGTTGGATCTCGTTGAGCGGTCGAGATTAGATCGTAGGATTCCCCTTCGCCCCATTAAATACCAGCCGTTGATCGTTGATCGAACGACGGTCGTCGCGTACCGGTTCGATATATGTTGGATCTAATCTGCGCCATTCAAATCGGATCCAACGGCTCACCTCCGCCGATACCCCTTCGCGCTGGCGCTTTTTCATAAGAGACCCTCGGGTTCTGTGGAATCAACCCGCCGTCCACCGCGGGGGTTTTCTGAGTCTTAGGTTTATTTGCGCAGAGCCCCCTGGGTTTCTCTGGAATTGAGGCCCAGTCCAGTGAGTTAGAAAATCAGGGAAATTAATTAGAAAATGAGTTTTTAATATAAAAATAATTCCTAGAATTTATATAATTCATAGAAAATGTATATGAACTCCAAATTGAGTCATTCCAATTCCTAAAATTTTGTAATAATATTCTCTACCATTTAGAACCACTGTTTTGACATGAACTCTGTCAGAAAATTTATTTATCATTTAATCATACTTTAATCATATTAAACCTTAGGAAAATCATAACTTGAATTCTACAACTCCAAAATTAATAATTCTTTTTTTCCTGTGATCTTATTTTAATAGGTAGATTATTAATATGTATATTGCATATATGTTTGGTGTAATGTTAATTTTGCCTATACCATGTATGTTTGTATTGCTACGACTAGCAGTGAGGTCACGAGGAACTGAAGAAATCATCCTGATACCTGGATCTCAAGGCCCAGGCAAGTTGTGCCCTTGATCACTTCTTTTCACCTACTCATGTTCTAATTAATCATAATGATCTGCATAGGTTAATTTTGATGGGACCCAATAGGATACCCTAGTTTGTCTATCTTTATACCTTGTTTACCACTGATCTTTCTGGGTAGTACTTGCTAGTGCTATATGTGGTTTTGGGTATGGAGATACACCTTACTATTCATGATTATACTTTTGTTATCAGTTGTTATTTATGGTTCATGTTGAGATCATTATGTTAATTGGAACATGGAGAACCACCCGGGAAAACAGTGCTACCACAAGGGTAGTATGGGATGCCCTTGGCTGATTAATTAGGAAAGCTAGTGGAAGACTACCTTACCCGAAAGGGGCAAGGGCAGTAGGGGAGAGGTCAGTGCGGGAAGTGCCCTCGGGAGGATTTTGCTGCGATGGCGGTCCTGCAAGGGATTCCTGTACTGGATCTTCCTATAAACTGTAGCGGGTTTTCGGAAGCTAGTGGAACTTTGTAAAGGCCTCGTAGTGCTACCCTGCTTCACTTCCTTGGTAGAGGTGTATGGGATTCATGACCCCTTGGCAGATGGGTAACACGACTTGTGGGTAAAGATGCGCAACCTCTGCAGAGTGTAAAACTGGTATACTAGCCGTGCTCACGGTCATGAGCAGCTCGGACCCTCACATGATTAATTTATGGAACTAAATTCAATTTGTCATATGCATTGCATTGCAGGTGAAGTAGTTACTTTTGTTCTATTACTTAATTGGGTTTGGTATTTACTTATACTTAGTAACTGCTAATAAAATTTTGACCAACTTTAAAAGCAATGCTCAGCTCTAACCATCTTCTTTGGTAAGCCTTACACTTTATGAGCTCCCACCTTTGGCGAGTTCATGCACATTATTCCCCACAACTTGTTGAGCGATGAACGTATGTGAGCTCACTCTTGCTGTCTCACATACACCACAGGTCAAGAACAGGTACTACAGGATGATGCTCATGGAGGATGCTGTGATGAGTTCGTGAGAGGTCTAGGTCGTCGTCTCCCAGTCAACTTTAGGGTTGCTGGACCGTTGTCTCCCTATAATGTAATTATTTATTTTGTATAGAACTCCTGTTATATATAAAGTTGTGACATTCGATCCTGTGCCATGATACATCATATGTATGAGACTTGGTCCCAGCATACCTGGTGTTTATGTTAACCCCGGGTTTTGGACCCCTAAAATCCGGGTGTTACACTCGCGGACTCGAATTTTATTCTAACGCTAACCCCAGCTTATAGTTGTGTTTAAAGTTTGTAAATTTCAGATTCTGCCTATTCACCCCCCTCTAGGCGACTTTCAATTGGTATCAGAGCCTGGTACTTCATTAGAGCCTAACCGCTCGAAGTGATGTCCAGAGATCACGCCAAGAAGGAGATCGTGACCGGCGGTGACAAGTCTACAAGCCACAGGAAGGCTCCATCGGGAGAGTCTGGCAACAAGGTGAAGGGATCCCCTTCACACGTCAAGTTGCATCGGAGCGGTGAAAAGAAAAAGAAGATGAAGAAGGTGGTCTACTACGAGACCGATTCTTCATCACCTTCTACATCCGGCTCCGATGCGCCGTCCGTCACGTCTAAGCGCCATGAGCGCAAGAAGTTTAGTAAGATCCCCCTACGCTATCCTCGCATTTCTAAACGCACTCTTTTACTTTCCGTCCCACTAGGCAAAACCACCAGTTTTTGACAGTGAAGATTATTGTATGTGGAGTGATAAAATGAGGCACCATCTAACCTCACTCCACGCTAGCATTTGGGACATTGTTGAGTTTGGTGTGTAGGTACCATCCGTGGGGGATGAAGGCTATGACTCGGACGAAGTTGCCCAAATCTAGCACTTCAACTCCCAAGCCACCACTATACTCCTCGCCTCTCTATGTCGAGAGGAGTATAATAAGGTGCAAGGGTTGAAGAATTCCAAAGAGATTTGGGACATGCTCAAAACCGTGCATGAAGGTGACGAGGTGACCAAGATCACCAAGCGAGAAACGATCGAGGGGGAGCTCGGTCGATTTGTCCTCAACCAAGGAGAGGAGCCACAAGCAATGTACAACCGGCTCAAAACCTTGGTGAACCAAGTGCGCAACCTCGGGAGCACCAAATGGGATGACCATGAAATGGTCAAGGTTATTCTAAGATCACTCTTTTTTCGTAACCCTATGCAAGTTCAATTAATTCGTGGTGATCCTAGATATAAGCTAATGTCTCCCGAGGAAGTTATAGGAAAGTTTGTGAGCTTTGAGTTGATGATCAAAGGCTCCAAACAAATTATCGAGCAAGGCGGCACCTCCACACCCGAGGTGCAACCCATCGCATTCAAAGCAACGGAAGAAAAGAAAGAAGAGTCTACTTCAAGTAGGCTTCCTATCGACGCCTCCAGGCTCGACAACGAGGAAATGGCGCTCATCAAGAGTTTCTGCCAAATCCTCAAGCAAAGGAGGGGGAAGGATTACAAACCCCGCTCTAAGAAAGTGTGCTACAAATGTGGTAAGCCTGGTCATTTTATTGCAAAATATCCTATATCTAGTGATAGTGACAGGGGCGACGACAAGAGAGGGAAGAAGAAGGAGAAGAAGAAATATTACAAGAAGAAGGGCAGCGATGCTCACGTATGTCAGGAATGGGACTCCGACGAGAGCACCACCGACTCCTCCTCCGATGAGGACGCCGCCAACATCACCGTCAACAAGGGTCTTCTCTTCCCCAACGTCGGCCACAAGTGCCTCATGGCAAAGGACGGCAAAAAGAAGAAGGTAAAATATAGAGCCTCCACAAAATATACAACATCTAGTGATGAGGCTAGCTCTAGTGAAGATAAGGATGATTTGCTTAGTCTTTTTGCCAACCTTAACATGCAACAAAAGAAAAAATTGAATGAATTGATAGGTGCCATACATGAGAAGGATGAACTCTTGGATAACCAAGAGGAATTCCTAATTAAGGAAAATAAAAAGTATGTTAAGGTAAAGAATGCTTATGCTCAGGAAGTAGAGAAAAATGAAAATTTGACTAAGGAGCTTAGCATTTGTCATGATACTATTTCCAACCTTAGAAATGAGAATGCTAGTTTAATTGCTAAGGTGGAAAAGTTAAATGTTTGTGATGATTCGACCGTCAATCTTAGAAATGAAAATGCTAGTTTAATTGCTAAGATTGATGAATTGAATGAATCTCTTTCTAGCCTTAAAATTGAAAATGATAAATTAATTGCTAAGGCTAAAGATTTAAATGTTTGCAATGATTCTATTTCCAGTCTTAGGAATGAGAATGTCATTTTACATGCTAAGATTGATGAATTAAATGTTTGCAAACCCTCTACATCTACCGTTGAACATGTTTCTATTTGCACTAGGTGTAGAGATGTTAATGTAGATGATATTCATGATCACCTTGCTTTAATTGAACAACAAAATGACCACATAGCTACATTAACTGCTAAAATCAATGAGCATGAAATTGAGAATGAAAAATTTAAATTTGCTAGAAGCATGCTCTATAATGGGAGACGCCCTGGCATTAAGGATGGCATTGGCTTCCAACAGGAAGGCAATGTCAAGCTTAATGCCCCTAAGAAATTGTCTAACTTTGTTAAGGGCAAAGTTCCCATGGTTCAGGATAAAGAGGGTTACATTTTATATCCTGCTGGTTATCCTGAGCACAAAATAAAGAGAATTCATGCTAGAAAGTCTCATTCTGTTTCTCACCATGCTTATATGTATAAGAATGAGGCATCTAGTTCTAGTCAATCAACCCATGTTAAATTGCCTAAAAAGAAATCTCCTGTTGCATCAAATGAGCCTATTATTTCATTCAAGACTTTTGATGCTTCTTATGTGCTGACTAACAAATCAGGCAAGGTAGTTGCCAAATATGTTGGGGGCAAACACAAGGGCTCCAAGACTTGTGTTTGGGTACCCAAGGTGCTTGTTTCTAACGTAAAAGGACCCAAGACTGTTTGGGTACCTAAGAACAAGGCCTAAATTGTTTTGCAGGTTTATGCATCCGGGGGCTCAAGTTGGATCTTTGATAGCGGGTGCACAAACCATATGACTGGGGAGAAAAGGATGTTCTCCTCCTATGAGAAAAACCAAGATCCCCAAAGAGCTATCACATTCGGGGATGGAAATCAAGGTTTGGTCAAAGGGCTTGGTAAAATTGCCATATCACCTGACCATTCTATTTCCAATATTTTTCTTGTAGATTCTTTAGATTACAATTTGCTTTCTGTTTCTCAATTATGCAAAATGGGCTATAACTATCTTTTTAGTGATACTGGTGTTACTGTCTTTAGAAGAAGTGATGATTCAGTAGCATTTAAGGGAGTATTAGAGGGTCAGCTATACTTAGTTGATTTTAATAGAGCTGAACTCGATACTTGCTTAATTGCTAAGACTAATATGGGTTGGCTCTGGCATCGCCGACTAGCCCATGTTGGGATGAAGAATCTTCACAAGCCTCTAAAGGGAGAACACATTTTGGGACTAACCAATGTTCATTTTGAGAAAGACAGGGTTTGTAGCGCATGTCAAGCAGGGAAGCAAGTTGGTGCCCATCATCCACACAAGAACATCATGACAACAGACAGGCCACTAGAACTACTCCACATGGATCTATTCAGCCCGATAGCTTACATAAGCATCGGCGGGAGTAAGTACTGTCTAGTAATTGTGGATGATTATTCTCGCTTCACTTGGGTATTCTTTTTGCAGGATAAATCACAAACCCAAGAGACCTTAAAGGGATTCTTGAGACGAGCTCAAAATGAGTTCGGCTTAAGGATCAAAAAGATTAGAAGCGACAATAGGACGGAGTTCAAGAACTCACAAATTGAAGGCTTCCTTGAGGAGGAGGGCATCAAGCATGAGTTCTCTTCTCCCTACACACCTCAGCAAAATGGTGTAGTGAAGAGGAAGAACAGAACTCTATTGTACATGGCAAGGACCATGCTTGATGAGTACAAGACTCCGGACCGGTTTTGGGCTGAGGCGATTAACACCGCTTGCTACTCCATCATCCGGTTATATCTCCACCGAATCCTCAAGAAGACATCATATGAACTCCTAACCGGTAAAAAGCCCAATGTTTCATATTTTAGAGTCTTTGGTAGCAAATGTTTTATTCTTATCAAAAGAGGTAGAAAATATAAATTTGCTCCTAAGGCTGTAGAAGGCTTTTTACTAGGATATGATTCAAACACAAGAGCATATAGAGTCTTTAACAAGTCCACTAGACTAGTTGAAGTTTCTTGTGACATAGTGTTTGATGAGACTAATGGCTCCCAAGTGGAGCAAGTTGATCTTGATGAGCTAGATGATGAAGAGGCTCCATGCGTCGCGCTAAGAAACATGTCCATTGGGGATGTGTGTCCTAAGGAATCCGAAGAACCTCCATAAGCACAAGATCAACCGTCATCTTCCATACAAGCATCTCCACCAACTCAAGATGAGGAACAGGCTCAAGGTGATGAAGAAAATCAAGAAGATGAGCCACCTCAAGAAGAGGGCAATGATCAAGGGGGAGATGATGAAGATAATGACAAGGAAGATGAGCAAGAAATTCAGGGTCAAAGACCGTCACACCCAAGAGTCCACCAAGCAATTCAAAGAGATCACCCCGTGAACACCATCCTTGGCGATATTCATAAGGGGGTAACCACTTGATCCTGAGTCGCATATTTTTGTGAGCATTACTCTTTTGTCTCCTCTATTGAGCCTTACAGGATAGAGGATGCACTAAGAGATTCAGATTGGGTGTTGGCAATGCAAGAGGAGCTCAACAACTTCACGAGGAATGAGGTATGGCATTTAGTTCCACGTCCTAATCAAAATGTTGTAGGTATCAAGTGGGTATTCCGCAACAAGCAAGATGAGCATGGTGTGGTGATAAGAAACAAAGCATGACTTGTGGCCAAGGGTTATTCACAAGTCGAAGGTTTGGATTTCGGTGAAACTTATGCACCCGTAGCTAGGCTTGAATCAATTCGCATATTACTTGCCTATGCTACGTACCATGGCTTCAAGCTCTATCAAATGGACGTGAAGAGTGCCTTCCTTAATGGACCAATCAAGGAAGAGGTCTATGTTGAGCAACCTCCTGGCTTTGAAGATAGTGAGTACCCTAACCATGTTTCCAAACTCTCAAAGGCGCTTTATGGGCTCAAGCAAGCCCCAAGAGCATGGTATGAATGCCTAAGAGATTTTCTTATCACTAATGACTTCAAAGTTGAAAAGGCTGATCCTACTCTCTTTACTAAAACTATTGCAAATGATTTGTTCGTATGCCAAATTTATGTTGATGATATCATATTTGGGTCTACTAACAAATCTACTTGTGAAGAATTTAGTAGGATCATGATTCAAAAATTTGAAATGTCTATGATGGGGGAGTTGAAGTATTTTCTAGGATTTCAAGTCAAGCAACTCCAAGAAGGCACCTTCATCAGCCAAACAAAATACATACAAGACATACTTACCAAGTTTGGAATTTAGGATGCCAAACCCATCAAGACACCCATGGGAACTAATGGGCATCTCGACCTCGACACGGGAGGTAAATCTATAGATCAAAAGGTATACCGGTCGATGATAGGATCTTTACTCTATTTATGTGCATCTTGACCGGATATTATGCTTTCCATATGCATGTGTGCAAGGTTCCAAGCCGATCCTAAGGAAGTTCACCTTAGGGCCGTGAAGCGAATCTTGAGATATTTAGTTTATACTCCTAAGTTTGGTCTTTGGTACCCCAAGAGATCCTCTTTTGATTTATTAGGATATTCAGATGTTGATTGGGCAGGGTGTAAAATTGATAGGAAGAGCACATCAGGGACTTGTCAGTTTCTTGGGAGATCCCTGGTGTCTTGGGCTTCAAAGAAACAAAATTCAGTAGCCCTATTAACCGCCGAAGCTGAGTATATTGCCGCAGGCCATTGTTGCACGCAATTACTTTGGATGAGGCAAACCCTCAGGGACTATGACTACAAATTTAGCAGAGTCCCTCTCCTATGTGATAATGAGAGTGCAATCCACATGGCGGATAATCCCGTTGAACACAGCCGCACTAAGCACATAGCCATTCGGTATCACTTTTTGAGAGATCACCAACAAAGGGGGATATCGAGATAGCCTATATTAACACCAAAGAACAATTGGCCGATATCTTTACCAATCCTTTAGATGAGAAAACCTTTACCAAACTTAGGAATGAGCTAAATATTCTTGATTCTAGGAATTTTGATTGAAACATTGCACACATAGCTCATTTATATACCTTTGATTATATCTCTTTCATTTGCTACGACTAATGTGTTTCCAAGTGTATTCTTATGCTAAGTCGTAGGTTGAAAGGGAAATGGAGTACTTGGCAAAGACGATGCTTCCACTCAACTCCATCGATATTATTTTCTCTTTGACGGAACTCCGCCATCTCTCCACATTGGTATAATCTTTCACTCATATATTGTTTGCCCAAGGAGAGACAATTTAAGCAGGGCTCACAACAGACTCCATTTTTGGCGATTAATGCCAAAGGGGGAGAGAATATTAGCCCAAAGCAAAAGGACCGCACCACCACCAATTTCAAAATTTTTCGAAAATAGTTTCTTAATTGGTATCTTTCAAATTGGTATATCTCAATTAGTATCTATAATTGATATATGATTTCAAAGATTTTTTAATTGGTAAAACCCTCTTGAAAACTAAGAGGAGAATTTCATTTAGAGGGAGTTTTGTTTAGTTAAAGGAAAAGTATTTGAAACAGGGGAGAAAATTTCAAATCTAGAAAATTCTTCTTGCAATCTTACTCATTTGCCTTTGACTATCTGCAAAAAGACTTTGAAAAGAGTTTCCAAAAGAATTTGCAAAAACAAAATCGTGGTGCAAGCGTGGTCCAAAATGTTAAATA
Organism: Zea luxurians; assembly: GCA_029449295.1. Taxonomy (NCBI): domain Eukaryota; kingdom Viridiplantae; phylum Streptophyta; class Magnoliopsida; order Poales; family Poaceae; genus Zea; species Zea luxurians. The sequence goes on along the minus strand of JAOPSE010000013.1, from coordinate 71,627,538 downwards.
AAAAGAAAGCAATCCATGCATATCTAGTAGAAATAAGATATTGGTTTAATTCCAAGCAACCTATGCACTTACATTATGCAAACTAGTTCAATTCTGCACTTATATAATTGCTTTGGTTTGTGTTGGCATCAATCACCAAAAAGGGGGAGATTGAAAGGGAAATAGGGTCAAACCTTTTCCTAAATATAATTTTGGTGGTTGAATGCCCAACACAAATAATTGAACTAACTAGTTTGCTCTAGATTATATGTTCTACAGGTGCCATAGATTCAACACAAACCAATAAAAAATCAAGTTAGGGTTCAAAGAGAAAGGAGCAAATTAAACCGAAGTGTGCCCTGGTCTGGCGCACCGGACTGTCCGGTGTGCCACCGGACAGTGTCCGGTGCCCCAGGGACTGTACACTTCGAACTCCTCAACTTCGGGTTACTCGGAGGCCGCTCCGCTATAATTCACCGGACTGTCCAATGTAGCACCGGACTGTCCGGTGCGCCAAGCAGAGCAATGGCTACTGCGCCAACGGTCGCCTGCAAAAGTTGAACAGTGCGTGAACAATGCGCAGACAGTTCACGTAGAGTCAGAGCAGCGCCAGAAGGCGCACCGGACAGTGAACAGTGCCTGTCCGGTGCGGCACCGGACTGTCTAGTGCCCCATGAAGACAGAGCTCCAACGATCAAAACCGTCAAAACCCTAACGGTTGGGTGACGTGGCTGGCGCACCGGACAGTGTCCGGTGGCGCACCGAACTGTCCGGTGCGCCCATCGACTGCAGCCCTCCCCAATGGCTGTTTTGGTGGTTGGGGCTATAAATACCCCCAACCACCACCATTCAAGGCATCCAAGTTTCTAGCATATTGCATTCAATACAAGAGCTCTAGACTTCACTCCAAGACACAAACAAGAGATCAAATCCTCTCCAAAGTCCAAAACCACTCCAAACACTTAGTGATTTGTGAGAGAGAGATTTTTGTGTTCATTTGAGTTCTTGTCGCTTGGATCGCTTTTCTTCTTCCTCTTTCTTGTTCTCAAGACACTTGTAATCAAAGCAAGAGACACTAAGTTGTGGTGGTCCTTGTAGGGGTCTAAGTGACCCGGTTTGATTAAGGAGAAAAGCTCACTCGGTCTAGGTGACCGTTTGAGAGGGGAAAAGGGTTGAAAGAGACCCGGTCTTTGTGACCACCTCAACGAGGAGTAGGTTCGCAAGAACCGAACCTCGGTAAAACAAATCACCATGTCATCTGCTTCATTTGCCTTTGATTTGTTTTTCACCCTCTCTCACGGACTCGGATTTTATTCTAACGCTAACCCCGGCTTGTAGTTGTGTTTAAAGTTTGTAAATTTCAGATTCCGTCTATTCACCCCCCTCTAGGCGACTTTCAGACTATTTGAACAAGTGCTCAAGAGGTGTAGAGTAATCAAGAAGTTTTGTGGGGGTGCGATTAATGAGGTATGCAGCTGTGGCAAAGGCCTCATCCTAGAACTTAAGCGGCATGGATGCTTGTGCAAGGATACATAACCTAACTTCAACAATATGTCTATGTTTGCGTTCAGCAGGTCCGTTTTGCTAATGTGCATGTGGGTAGGACACATAATGAATGATGCTGAGTTTAGTAAAGAAAGAATTTAGGCACTGATACTCACCTCCCCAGTTTGTTTGCATAGCAATAATTTTAGTGTTAAATAGGCGCTCAACCATGGTTCGGAACTCAGTAAATCTTTGGAACACTTTAGACTTATGTTTTAGCAAATAAATCTAGCTGAATTTGCTAAAATCATCTATAAAATTGACATAGAATTTTTTCCGACCAACGGGCTCGGGGGCTGGACCCCATACATCAGAGAAAATGAGCTGTAAAGGCTTGGTAGAGACACTTGTTGACACTGGATAAGGTAATTGGTGACTCTTGCCTTGTTGACAAGTGTCACAAACGGACAGACTACTTGACTCACTAGAACATATAATCTGATTATTATTGGTTAATTTTTGAATGATCTGCAATGATGGATGACTGAGACGATTGTGCCATAGAGATGGAGAGGACTTGATGGCGCCAAATGCCCCCGCCAAGAACTGTCTGATGGAAGGGGATAAAGACCATCTCTGCATCTACCTTGAAGAAGAACCTTCTTCGTGTCTAGATCCTTAATCAAAAAGTGATTTGGAAAGTATTCAAGCGAGGCATGATTATCAGATGAGAAACGATGAACATAAACAAGACTTTTTTTGTGTTGTTGGGACGTGCAAGTTATTATTGAGATGCAAGGGTTTAGTAGGGGTGTCAATTACAGAATTACCAACATTGCAAATGTTCATACTTGCACCACTTGCGATGTGAATCTGATCTATCCCCTTTTACTTCTCATGAGTGGTGAAAGGGAAATAGGGTTAACCTTTTCCCACAATTAATTTTGGTGGTTGAATGCCCAACACAAATATATGGACTAACTAGTTTGCTCTAGAATACATGTTCTACAGGTGCATAAAGGTTCAACACAAACCAATAAATATTCAAGTTAAGGGTTCAATTCAAAGGAGCAAATAAAACCGAGTGTGTTGTGGTTTGGCGCACTGGACTGTCTGGTGTGCCACCGGACAGTGTCCGATGCACCAGGACCGTACAGGTCTGAACCAGCCGCTCTCGGGTTTCTTCAGGCGCACTTTGCTATAATTCATCGGACTGTCCGGTGTGCCACTGGACTGTCCGGTGCACCAGCAACAGCTAACTCGCGCAATGGTCGTCTCTGCAAACGCTACAATGCGCGGCAGAAGTCAGAGCAGAAGTCAGAGGCGCACCAGACAGTGAACAGGACCTGTCCGATGCGGCACCGGACTGTCCGGTGCCACCAAAAGACAATGACACCAATGGTCGACTGCTCCCTAACCCTAACGGTTGGGTGACGTGGTGGCGCACCGGACAGCCTACAGTGCTTGTCCGGTGGCGCACCGGACTGTCCGGTACGCCCTTCGCCAGCAGACTTCCCCAACGGCCACTTGGTGGTTGAGGGCTATAAAACCCCCCAACCACCACCACTCCAAGTATCCAAGTTTTCTGCAATTCACATTCAATACAAGAGCTAGTGCATTCACTCCAAGACACATTTCCAAAAGATCAAAGCCTCTCCAAGTCTAGAATTCATTCCAACCACCTAGTGACTTGAGAGAGAGTTTGTTCGTGTTCTTTTGCGCTCTTGTTTCTTGGATCGCTTTCTTCCTTCCTCATTCTTGTTCCCAAGTGTTTTGTAAGCAAGGCAAGAGACACCAATTTTGTGGTGGTCCTTGCGGGGTCTAAGTGACCCATGAGAATTAAGGAGAAAGCTCACTCGGTCAAAGTGATCGTTTGAGAGAGGGAAAGGATTGAAAGGGACCCGGTCTTTGTGACCACCTCAACGGGGACTAGGTTCTTTAGAACCGAATCTCAGTAAAACAAATCACCATGTTCATCCGCTTTATTTCTGGGTTGATTTGTTTTTCCCCTCTATCTCGGACTCGGTTTTAATTCTAACGCTAACCCCGGCTTGTAGTTTGTGTTTTAAGTTGTAAATTTCAGATTACGCCTATTCACCCCCTCTAGGGAACTTTCAAGTGATCAGTTTGTCCAGCTCAGACGTGAGATGATCTGTTGCAGTTGTGTTGATATACCAATTTGTATCGACACCATAGTTGTGCATTGCTACTGCTGCACTCTTGGAATTTGAGTTGGAATAGTTATCTTCATCTTATCGGTACCAGCACTTGCGGGCAGAATGCCCAGTTCTGTCACAAACCTGATAGGTTATTGTGTTCCCATTAGATCCGCGCCCTCCTGGACTACCACACCCTCCTGGCGCATTGCTGTTGCTGCTGCGACCAAGATTAAACCGGCCATTGCGACCCCGGCCACGCGGACCAGAACCACCGTGACCTCGATGGGCAACAACATTAGCCGATGGCTGGGATCCTCCATACAACAAAGCCATCCTGCTCTCAAAATTGAGGAGTTGCGAGTATGCCTCCCCAACTGAGACAAAATCCTCTTGTGCAACAAGGGAAGAGACCACAAGGTTGTATTCTTCATCTAGTCCTGCAAGGATGTAGGAGACTAGTTCTTCTTCGTCAATGGGGTTCCGAGCAGATGCCATCTCATCTGCAAGTGCCTTCATTTTTGCAACATACTTAGAAATAGACAAGTTACCTTTCTGAGTCATGGCCAATGCAATCCTAGTGTTGACTGTTCTTGCCCAGGACTGCAATGCATAGGTCTGTTCCAGCATGTTCCACACCTCCTGGGGCGTGGTGTAGGATGATACCTGACCCATGACTTATTTGGTCATGGAGGTGATGAGGAAGCCGAGGACTTGCTACTCCAAGGCAGCCCACTGAATGTACTCCGGGTTGCTTTCCTTTACTGTCTTGTCGCCATTCTTGACATCGATTTGCTCTTTAGGAGCCTTGGCAGAGCCATCAATGTAGCCCTGCAGTTGTGCGCCACGAAGGATGGGAAGAACCTGCGCCTTCCAGAGCGCATAGTTCGACTTGGTTAGCTTCTCAGCTATAGTTTGCCCTAGCAAAGGTGTAGGTATAGCCATGGAGGATGAGCATGCCATGAGATCTCCTGGCGTCTGCTATGGGTTGGGTGGTGGCTAGGGTTTGAAGGAGGTGGCTCTGATACCATGTAAAATCCACCAGGTTGGGAATCGTTTGTTACATACCGTAGTAGGTCGTCTGTATGTATTTATAGGAGATGGAATACCATCATCAGATTACAAAGGGGATGGCGCCAGCAACAACCAAATCTCACAAAACAGATTATGGTTGATTGGATTCTATCTATAACAGATCTGTTCAATTGCCTCAGATTATATCTATAACTGAATAGATCCTTTCCTAACTGAACATATCATTTCCTATCTTTTAGCACAGACGCAGCACCCTTTCCTTACTTTACAGATACATTCTTAATATTATCTAACACTAATGCTAAACCATTAATATTTGTTCTAGCCAAGAACCAATACTAACATTATATGCTTTATTATCGATTCTAAACTAAAACTAGTACTAAAATGATTTTTAATTTTTTTGCAATGATATGATATTGACAAAGAATACAATAATACGTATGTGCACATACAAAATACAATATCTTTACAATAGATATGAGCACATACAAATATCAAAATGTATGTAAAACTCTTTTATAGAATATATGATATTACATATTTTTAGTACAAGAAAGTGTGAAAATACTTCTAAGTATCTCTATCCCTAGTTGTCTTCGTCCAAGGGATTCCAGGCAAATGGGTTAATGCGAGGGATGAAGATACCCTTACAATAAACTAGCCCTTGAGCAAGAAATAAAACATATAAAATAGAAAAACTAGAGAGTAAACAAAAAAGTAAAACATAGATGGACATTATTTTGAGAGTGTGTAAAAGATACATAAGGGACGTGGCATCAATGCTGCAATGACACTCAACACACTTACTCAGAACTTTCGGTGATACGGACTTAGAGCGACACACTTGAAACTTACTCAACATATTTAGTGCTCACGAATGAGAAAGGTTTGGGAAATAAGGGCTTTTTTTCCTCCTGAAGAACCTTAACCAGAAATATTGAATGCTCCACTTTTATTACCGGTTTTATAAAAGAACCCGTGTTTATCTAATTTTTGTAGGAATCCCAATTACGCTAGCAAGAAATGTAAATACCTTTTTAGTACTGGTTCTTACAAAAAACGGTAATAAACTGATACTAATTTCTCTATTATTAGTATCGGTTGGAGACAATAATTGGTACTAATACCTTTTGCATATACCTCCAGATTTAAAATCGGCACCGAAACCAATCTCAATATTGGTTTTAAATCAACTGGAACAAAAGTTATTGAACCGAAGCCCCATTCTCGAGACTCCAGTAGTGTGCATTGCACCTTCATCTTTGTCCCGTCATCACATGGTACTCCCTAAATTGGTAGTGATAATCCTTCATCGTCTGTCCTAACTCAAAATTCTAAAAATAATCTGAGGTCATACATGAAAGACCGTTAGTGAAGGTTTTGTTAGGCTGTCTTAAGCAAATCGTGTATATAGTCGTGCAAAACATTATTTTACATTATAGACTGCATTGTTTATAAAGTAAAGTTTAAAATAGAAAATAATATAGGAGATATGATGTGTAAGCTACAAGAAATATTCTTACTAATCCAGACATTTTTATCCATTGCCTTGTTATTCATGCTTTCAAGATTTATCCTTGCTTGGTAAAGACGAGAGATCTATCCTAACCATTTTTCTGACTCCTGAGCTAGTGCTGGGAATTGGGTCGAGCCTCTCGACTTAAATTTATTATACTTCGTGCTAAATTTATTTTACATTATAGATTGCATTGTTATCTGTCGGCGTTTCGACCCCGGGGGGTCCCTGGACCGACGAGTGAATTGTCGCTGCGTGTCCCTGCCCAGATGGGTTGGCGCGGGATGGAACACAAGATATGGGACAAGCCTTGTATTATCCTGCACCAGGGGTGCCGCTCGCAGTAGGGGTTACAAGCGCGTCGAGAGAGAGAGAGAGAGAGAGAGGGAGAGAGAGGGACACAGAGCCCGTCCGCCGGTTCCCTCGCGCGAACCCCCCTCAGGGTGGCCCTGGATCTCCCTTTTATAGAGGCAAGGAGAGAGTCCAGGCGTACAACGGGGGGCATAGCTATGCGCTAACGTGTCCGGCAGTGGAGTGTCTGAACCCTGTGTACATGCCAACGTGGCCGTTGGGGGAGAGCTTGGGCGCTGTACATGTGATGGCGTGGCCGCCGGAGGAGCGCCTGAGTCCTGTAGGAGCACAGCTAGCAGCGCGGCGAGGACCCTGCTGACGTCTCCTTGCTGTCGTAAGGGGCTGAGAGCCACCGGCGTCATGGCGCACGCGGGGCACCATCATTACCCGTCGCTGGGGTAAGCCAGATGGGACGCCGGTCTTGTTCCTTGTAGCCTGAGCAGGCTAGGAATAGGGAAATGATGCATCCCCTATCAGCACGGTCAGTCCGAGCCCGGGGTCGGTCGAGGCGGAGACTCCTCTTGAGGCCGAGGCCGGGGTCGGGCGAGGACGCGATTCCTCCCGAGACTGGGGTCGAGGCCGAGTCCGGGGGTCGGGCGAGGCAGAGACCTCCTCCTGAGGCTGGAGCCTGAGTCCGGGCGAGGCGGAGACCTCCTCCTGAGGCTGGAGCGTGAGGTCGGGCGAGGCGGAGCTTCCTATTGCCCCTGAGGCTTGAACTTGGTGGTTGATCGTGACTTGTTGTCAATCGTTGCCGGGGTGGCTGACATGGCAGTCGGAGCGGAGCAAGCGGCGCTGTTTTCCTGTCATATCAGACAGTAAAGAAGAGGGGCGAAGTGACTGCGGTCACTTCGGCCTGGCCGATTGAGGCGCGTGTGTCAGGATACGGCGTCAGGCATCCCCTGCATTTAATGCGCCTGCGAAGCGGTCGGTTGGTGAGGCGGTATGGCCAAGGTTGCTTTACAACGAAGCCTGCCCAAGCCGGGCCTCGGGAGAGCCGAGGGGGCACCCGCTATCTGAGGAGGCCCTCGGGCGAGGCGTGAACTTGTCTGGGACTACTGTTCCAACCCGAGGCTGGGCTCGGGTGAGATCGCGTCCCTCGGGTAGACGAAGTCTTGGCTTGAACCGCACCCGTCAGTTGGTCTGAGGGTGTTTACCAGCCATGATTAGGAGCGTTGGAGGTACCCCTAATTATGGTACCCGACAGTAGCCCCCAAGCCTCGAAGGGAGTGATGGTACTCGCTTGGAGGCTTTTGCCGCGTTTTCGGTGAGGGGACCGGCCTTTCTCGGTTTTTGCCTTGTTCTGGTGGGTGCGCGCGAGCGCACTCGCCGGGTGTAGCCCCCGAGGCCTCGGAGGAGTGGTTTGACTCCTCTGAGGTCTGAATGCCTTTCGTGGTGCTTCGGCCGGTCTGATCGTTCCCTCATGCGGCCCGGCAGTAGCCCGGGTGCGTGGTCGGGTTCCAAGTTATCAAGCTGGTTTGTTGACGCTGTCAACAGTTTTGGCCGTAGCCGGGTGTGAGAGCAGCCCTCGAGCCTCTACACGGAGCGAGAGGACGATCAAGGACTTTCCCGACTTTTATTATACTCCCCTACGTCGCCTTTCCGCAAGGAGGAGGGGGGAAAGCGCCATGTTGCCCTCGGAGGGTGCCGAACATGGTGTTTCCAGTGAGCTGCTAATGGGTGATCCAAGTGGACGCCCGTGCCCAGTTCGTTAGGGGTCGGCTGTGGCCCAGAGGCGCGCTCCAAAAGTACCTGCGGGTGATTCGCCGGACCCAGACCCCTTCGACAGGGTCCGAGGGCTCGATGCCTCCCTTCGGTGGGATTCCGTTACAAATCGTTCCCGCCGGTCTCGGAAATGTCCTAGGGTACCTCGGGAGCGCAGCCCGAGCCTTGGTTATGTATCGAACGTACCCAGAGTCATCCCTCACTCTGCATGCTCTGGGGCGACTGTCGAATCCTTCCGAGGGGCCAGCCTACGAACCCCTGATCAGTATTGGGCACGGAGCCCGGCGCTCTCGGGTGGCTGTCGAACCCTTCCGAGGGGCCAGCCTTCGAACACCTGATCAGTAATGGGCTTGAAGTCCGAGTTCTCTAGGGGCGGCTGTCGAAACCCTTCCAAGAGGCCAGCCTTCGAACCCCTGCTCAGTAGGAGGGCTCGGGGCCTGCTTCCTTCACTGGGAAGGATCCTTTCCACAACATCCCCTTTCCCGGTCCCTGTAGCAAGAGAGAGAGGAGGAGGAGGGGAAGGATATGAATTTTAAATAAAGTGGCGCACCTTTTTTGACGCGGTCATTATGGCGAAGGCGAAGCGACGCCCGCCTCGCCTGCCAGAGGTGTTGCCTGCTCCGTCGGGGAGTTAATGCGACGGGACGGGCGGTTCGCGTGGCGCCCGTTGCGCTTGTGAGCCATTCGAGGAACGGTGCACGGGCGCGTCGTCTTCACACCGTGGGAGAGGGCTCTCCCGTCACTTCAGGAGGGGACGTGAGCCTACAGGCGACTTGACTGCTGCCTCCGCTCGTCTGCCGTTGTAGTTACTGCCGGCCCACTTTTGACCATGCCAACCGTCGTGCCTACCCCGCGGCTGACTGACCCGTGGCCGTCGCCTTTAATTGGCGCTGTTGGGTCATGTGCGGGGCTACCTCGAATCGCGGTACTAGTTCCGCAGTCGAGGAGGCACAGCATTGGCACGAGTGGCGGTGTAGCTTCTCGCACGTCGTAACCGGCGCGCCGGTTACATGACATGCGGGCCCGCTTCCTTTGCGCTGGTCCACCAGATGTGGATGGAGCTGAAGGGGCGCACAATTGCGGTGCAGTTGGATGCCCATCACGTGGCAGTCCACCCTTTCGACCACCGGTTTCTGTGAAGATGGGAGAGCGCTTGTAACCGCGGTTCGCCTTCTTCGTGCTTCGGATCAGCTCGTATGACGTGTGGGTCCCAGCCCTCGTGTCGTAGGGGGAGAACCCTGGAGGATGTTAGTGGGGACTTTGCCCATGACGCTAAGGGGTGCAAGCGAGGAGGTCTGCCTATAAAAGGGGGATCGATCCCCTAGGCAGTGGCCATGCCTTCGTCCTCCCCTCATGCCTTGCGCCCTTCCACCTCTTGAGCCCCCGGATGGGGTGCCCCAGCATCGCCTTGCTCTTGCTGTCATTGGGGGAGCGCAGTCTTGTGGAGATCGGCACCTTTCAGCCATCGCTCGGCTTCAAGGATTTTCGTCGTGCAACCCGGCTGCATTCCCTCACCAATGGGCAGTTTGGTGGGGAGAAGCAAGCCGGGCTGCAGCCTCCGCCCCGCCCTCAGCTTCAAGGATTTTCGTCGTCCGGGCTGAGGCGAAGGGGCGCACCGAGTGGGGGTTGCCTCCGCGTGGGCTGGTAACCCTTTTCTTCCCCCAGCATTTGGGGGAGAAAGGCATCCTCCAGCCTTGCGGAGGCTTCCTCCAGCCATGTGGGGGAAGGCGAACTGCTGCTTCCTGGACAGGGTGCAGCTTTCCGTCCTTCGTCCGGGCAGCGGTTGTGCCGCGCACGGGCCGGCCACGTCCAGGTCTTCCTCGCGCCGTCAGCCACGCCAGAGGGTTGCCCAGCACGTCGTGCGCCGCAAGGGCGGTGCTCGTGTTCTGGGGCGGCCTCGGCGAGGGCGGGAGTGAGGACCTGCCGGTGCGCTTTGGGGCGGCCGCTGTTCGCCGGCGCGGTGTCGGTGGGTTCGAACCCATGATCGGCGCCCTCCGACTCTTCGGCCTTAGCGGCTTGTCCTCGCCCCTCGTGTGGGGACGTGGGCGAGGGCCTCTTCACAGCAGCGTTTGTCCTGAGGTCATCGCTGCTGCTGTTTAGCCGCCCAAGGTGGAGGTCGTTGTCTCTGCTGCTGCAGAGGTCACCGGCAAGCCGCTTGGAGTTTGTCATCCCACAGGCCCTCCGATGTGGGGGGTTGTTCGTACCCGCGGGAACGGAACCGGAGTCCCGTTTGTAAGGAGATATACCGGGTTTTTGCCGGAGCAAATTGTAACCGCTTCAAGTACTTAGACATTTTTCGTAGGTCGGGAGAACCACCGAGGGTTCTGCCGACGTCTAAGTCTATGTAGCATAGTTACCCCAGGTATATATGTTTGTTCTTTGTGGCTGTCGAGGCCTGAACATTTGGGTATTCAAGACCGAAGCTGTGTGTCTTCCTCATTTCGAGCGCTGGGACTTGTCTGTTGGCTAGCTGAACCACTTAACCGAGCGTCGGTTGCCTTTCGCGGAAGGTGACGAGTGAGGTGTCCGTATCCCGGAGGCGTAGGAGTCCCTCGGCTCTGTCGGCCTTGCCGCTCTAGGCTTCCCTTGCTCAGTTTTCGGAACCCTCGGCTGCTCTGCGATGAGCCGGAGCCGGAGGCAGTGGTGTTAGCGCGGACATACGCGGAGTCGACTCGGAAAGAGACTTCGTCGGCCCGGGAGATGGCGGCCTCCCAGGCCGAGGAAGATGTGGTAGCAGCCGCTGGAGCTTGGCCAAGACATCTGCTGGCGCGGTGCTGGCGTCCTTCCTTAGGTGGAGGTCCTTTTGCCCGGGTCGCCGTCCGAGGCCAGGTCTGGTTCCGCTGAGGGTGGGAACAACGCCGAGGGTGCTGCTGCTCCCCCTACCGATGCCAGAACCTGCAGGAACAGTTTGTCTGTAGCATGCGCATGCTTTTTCGCGGCCGCCGAGGCCTAAACACTTTGTCGTCGTGTTTAAAAAACCGCGTCTTCTCTCCTCTTGTTTCGAGCATCACGACTTGCATGTCAATAGCAGAATCGTTTATCTGAATGAGAGTTACTTATCGCGGAAGGTGATGAGTGAGGTATCCATATCCTGGAGGCGTAGGAGTCCCTCGGCTCGGTCGGCCTTGCCGCTTACGTGCGCTCTCATTTGGTCGAAGGATTGCATTATTGGTACAGTCGAGAAGGCGTGAAAGTCGTTTTCTACCCGAGTATTAGGACTTGTTTGGTAGCAGGATCGCTTATCCGAGCGTGAGTTACTTCTCGCGGAAGGTGATGAGTGAGGTATCCGTATCCCGGAGGCGTAGGAGTTCCTTGGCTCGGTCGGCCTTGCCGCTTACGTGTACTCTCGTCGTTCTCAGGATCCCGTTATCAATACGGAAGTCGAAATCACAAAGGTTGTTTTGGTAGAAAATTTTTCCGAGGAAAATTTCGACACAGAGGGGGTTCCCCCCTTCTAGCCCCCAAGGGAGGGTCGGGCTTTGCTGAGGCAAGGCCGACCCTTCCTTGACGGTTAGACTTTGTGTATGTAAACGAGGTACGTGAACGACTTAAAACATCTTAAGGGTAGAAGCGACGTAGCTGTTGGATGTTCCAAGCGTTGCTGTAGACCTCGCCTTGGTCGTTGGCCAGCTTGTATGTTTCAGGCTTCAAGATCTTGGCGATGATGAAGGGCCCTTCCCTGGGAGATGTGAGCTTGTGGCGCCCTCGAGCGTCCTGTCGCAGGCGAAGCACCAAGTCTCCCGCTTGGAAGCCTCGGGACCGAACGCTTCGGGCGTGGTAGCGCCGCAGCGACTGCTGGTACCGTGCCGAATGTAGTAGGGCGACGTCCCGAGCCTCCTCGAGTTGGTCCAGCGAGTCTTCTCGGCTGGTCTGGTTGCTTCGGTCGTCGTACGCCTTGGTCCTCGGGGACCCGTATTCTAAGTCCGTGGGGAGGACGGCCTCGGCCCCATAGACTAGAAAGAACGGCGTAAAACCCGTGGCGCGGCTCGGCGTCGTCCTCAGACTCTAGACTACCGAGGGTAGCTCTTTCATCCATCGCTTGTCGAACTTGTTGAGGTCGTTGTAGATCCTTGGTTTGAGCCCCTGCAAAATCATACCGTTGGCACGCTCCACCTGCCCATTCGTCATGGGATGAGCTACGGTGGCCCAGTCCACACGGATGTGGTGGTCGTCGTAGAAGTCTAGGAACTTTTTCCCGGTGAACTGCGTGCCATTGTTGATGATGATTGAGTTTGGGACCCCGAACCGATGGATGATGTTGGTGAAGAATGCCACCGCCTGCTTGGACCTGATGCTGTTTAGGGGTCGGACCTTGATCCACTTGGAGAATTTGTCGATGGTGACCAGCAGGTGTGTGAAGCCCCTGGGTGCCTTCTTCAAGGGACCGACGAGGTCTAGACCCCACACAGCAAATGGCCAGGTGATGGGTATCGTCTGCAAGGCCTGAGCGGGCAGATGCGTCTGCTTTGCGTAGAATTGACACCCCCAGCAGGAGCGCACAATCCTAGTGGCGTCGGCCACCGCGGTTGGCCAGTAGAGACCTTGTCGGAAGGCATTCCCCACGAGGGCTCGAGGCGCGGCATGGTGGCCACAAGCCCCCGAGTGTATTTCTTGCAACAGCTCTTGTCCTTGGGAGATAGATATGCATCGTTGGAGGATGCCCGAGGGGCTACGGTGATAGAGCTCTTTTTCATCACCCAGCAAGACGAATGACTTGGCGCGCTGAGCCAGCCGCCGAGCTTTGGTCTTGTCGATTGGAAGCTCTCCTCGGAGGAGATATTCCAGGTACGGGGTCTGCCAGTTCGGATCTGGCGTGACCCCATTCTGTTCCTCTTTGACGGGCAAGGCCTCTTCCTCGATGGCCGAGGGTGCCTCAGGTGCGGACGAGGGTACCTCGGGCTGGGCCGAGGCTTCCTCAGGCTTGGGCGCGTCGTCGATTTTGACGGATGGTTGATGTAGGTCTCTGGAGAAGACGTCCGGGGGAACCGTCGTTCGCCCCGAGGCTATTTTCGCCAGCTCGTCCGCAGTCTCGTTGTACCGTTGGGCGATGTGGTTGAGCTCCAGCCCGTAGAACTTGTTTTCCAGGCACCGGACTTTGTCGCAGTAGGCTTCCATCCTCTGGTCATGGCAGTGGGAGTTCTTCATGACTTGGTCAATGACAAGCTGCGAGTTGCCTCGAGCTTCGAGGCATTGGACCCCTAGCTCGATGGCGATGCATAGCCTGTTAACCAGTTGAAAGGGAAATGTGCCCTTGGGCCATTTCTAAGTATTTTGGTGATTGAGTGCCAACACAAGTGCTTAAATGTGAATTTATGCTCATGGATGGACAAAGTGCAAATCAAGAGTAAAGGTATGTTTCTAGGCCTTAGTACATTGGTTTTGTGTACTAATATACTTGTCTAAGTGTTAGAAACAGAAAGAAGAAGAAAAGAAAAGGGGAGAAAAAGACTTGGCTGAGTGCAGCCAAGACTCAGCTCAGTCTGGCACACCAGACTGTCCGGTGGTGCACCGGACAGTGTCCGGTGCGCCAGGCTGGCTCGGCGTGAAGTAGCCGCTCTCGGGAATTCGCCGACGGCGTACGGCTAAAATTCACCGGACTGTCCGGTGTGCACCGGACTGTCCGGTGAGCCAACGGTCGGCCGGGCCAACGGTCGGCTGCGGAATCTGCGCGCGACACGTGGCCGGGCCAACGGTCGGGAGGGGGCACCGGACTGTCCGGTGTGCACCGGACTTGTCCGGTGCGCCAACGGCTCCCAGATCTGCAACGGTCGGCAGCGCCATTTTAGGAAGGAAATCGGGCACCGGACAGTGTCCGGTGTGCACCGGACTGTCCGGTGCACCCGACGACAGAAGGCAAGATTGGCATTCCAGATTTGCTCTCAACGGCTCCTAGCTGCCTTGGGGCTATAAAAGGGGCCCCTAGGCGCATGGAGGAGACAAAAAAAGCAACCTTAGAGCATTCTTGATCATCCACACTCAGTCTTTGCGCATTCGTTTGTCATTCTCAGTGATTCGAGCTCCGTTCTAGTGAGAACTTTGAGATAGTCTTTTGAGCTCGATTCTTGGCCGTGTGTGCGCGCATTTTGCTGTGGATTTGTGTGTGTTGCTTTCATCCCTTACTCCGTATTTCTTGTAAATCTCAAGTGTAAGGGCGAGAGGCTCCAAGTTGTGGAGATTCCTCGCAAACGAGATATTGAAAGGCAAAGCAAAACACCGTGGTATTCAAGTTGGTCTTTGGACCGCTTGAGAGGGGTTGATTGCAACCCTCGTCCGTTGGGACGCCACAACGTGGAGTAGGCAAGCGTTGGTCTTGGCCGAACCACGGGATAAACCACTGTGTCATCTCTGTGTTTGATCTCTTGTGGGATTGTGTTTTGTTGAGACTCCTCTCTAGCCACTTGGTGATTATTGTACTAACACTTAACAAGTTTTTGTGGCTTAAGTTTTAAAGTTTCACAGGATCACCTATTCACCCCCCCCCTCCAGGTGCTCTCAATTGGTATCGGAGCCGTTCTCTTCAAGAAAGGGACTAACCGCCCGAAGAGATGGATCCTAAGGGGAAGGGAATCGTGATCAACGACAAAGAGAAGGAGTCCTTCGTCAACGAGCCAAAGGACGACAAGACTACCGACTCAGGCTCGGGACACAGACGCAAAGAAGGGAAGAAGAAGAAGACAAGACGCATCAAGGAGATCGTCTACTACGACAGCGACGAATCTTCCTCTTCCCAAAAGGACGACGACAACGACTACAAAAAGACGGTCAATTCGAACTTTTCATTTGATTATTCTCGTATTCAACATAGTTCGAATTCGCATTTGCTTTCCATTCCTCTTGGCAAACCTCCACACTTTGATGGGGAGGACTACGGATTTTGGAGTCACAAAATGCGTAGTCACTTATTCTCTCTCCATCCAAGCATTTGGGAGATTGTAGAGAATGGAATGAAGTTTGATAGCTCGGATAACTCTATGCTCATAAATGAACAAATCCATAGAAATGCACAAGCCACTACTGTTCTCTTAGCATCCTTGTGCAGGGAAGAGTACAACAAGGTGAGCGGCTTGGACAATGCCAAGCAAATATGGGACACCCTCAAGATCTCTCACGAGGGGAATGACATCACCATGCTCACCAAAATGGAGTTGGTGGAGGGCGAGCTTGGACGATTCGCCATGATAAGGGGAGAGGAGCCAACCCAAACGTACAACCGGCTCAAGACCCTCATCAACAAAATAAGGAGCTACGGAAGCACGCGATGGACGGACCACGACGTCGTCCGCCTAATGCTAAGGTCCTTTACCATTCTTGATCCTCATCTCGTGAACAATATTCGTGAGAATCCCAGGTACACGATGATGACGCCCGAGGAGGTACTCGGAAAATTCGTAAGCGGGCGGATGATGATCAAGGAGGCGAGATACGTCGACGAGGCGTTGAACGGTCCAATCCACGAGCCTCAACCCATTGCTCTCAAGGCAACAAGGAGCAAGGAGCCGCTACCCAGCAAGGTAGCGCAAGTTGAGGCGGCCGGGCTCAATGATGAAGAGATGGCTCTCATCATCAAGAGATTCAAGACGGCGCTAAATGGTCGCAAGGGGCAACCAAGGAAGACCAAGACAAAGGGGAAGCGCTCATGCTTCAAATGTGGTAAGGTTGGTCATTTTATTGCTAACTGTCCCGAAAATGATAGTGACCAGGAGCAAGGGAAGAATGGGAAGAGAGAGAACAAGAAGGTTTACAAGAAGGCCAAAGGTGAAGCACACCTTGGAAAGGAGTGGGATTCGGATTGCTCTTCGTCCGACTCCGACGACGAAGGACTCGCCGCCACTGCCTTCAACAAATCGGCCCTCTTCCCAAACGAGCATCACACTTGCCTCATGGCAAGGGAGAAGAAGGTAATCAATCATAATGCTAATACTTATGATTCTTCTAGTGATGATGAGTCTAGTGAGGATGAAATAGATTACTCCAGTTTATTCAAGGGATTGGATAGAACTAAGATAGCTAAGATTAATGAATTGATTGATGCCTTGAATGAAAAGGATAGAATCTTAGAGAAACAAGAAGATCTTTTATATGAAGAGCATGATAAATTTGTTAGTGCACAAAATTCACTTGCTCTAGAAGTTAAAAGAAATGGAATGCTCTCTTGTGAACTTTCTACTTGTAACGAAACCATTTCTTCTTTAAAAGGTGAAATTAATGATTTAAATGCTAAGCTAGAAGTAGCAAGTAAATCTAACTCTTGTGTTGAACATGTTGAAATTTGCACTAAGTGTAAGGATGTTGATATTAATGCTTGTTGTGAACACTTAGTTTCAATTTCAAAACTAAATGATGAAGTGGCTAGTCTTAGTGCCCAACTTAAGACTAGCAAGAATGAATTTGATAAGCTGAAATTTGCAAGGGATGCCTACACGATTGGTAGACACCCCTCAATTAAGGATGGACTTGGCTACAAGAGGGAAGCCAAGGACTTGACAGGCCATAAGGCTCCTATCTCCGCCAAGGAGAAAGGAAAGGCTCCTATGGCTAGTAGTACTAAAAGGAACCATGCTTTTATATATCATGATAGGAGACAAACTAGAAATGCTTATAGGAGTTGTAATGCTTATGATGATTTTGACTCTCATGCCATGTTTGCTTCTAGTTCTTCCTATATGCATAGTAGAAATATGTCTAGGAGAAATGCTATTCATCATGTGCCTAGAAAGAATATTCATGCTCCTAGGAAAGTAGTGAATGAACCTTCTACAATTTATTGTGCTTTAAATGCTTCCTTTGCTATTTGTAGAAAGGATAGGAAAATAGTTGCTAGGAAGTTAGGGGCAAAATGCAAGGGAGACAAAACTTGCATTTGGGTCCCTAAGGATATTTGCACTAACCTTGTAGGACCCAACATGAGTTGGGTACCTAAGACCCAAGCCTAAATTTGCCTTGCAGGTTTATGCATCCGGGGGTTCAAGCTGGATTATCGACAGCGGATGCACAAACCATTTGACAGGGGAGAAGAAGATGTTCACCTCCTACGTCAAAAATAAGGATTCCCAAGATTCAATTATATTCGGTGATGGGAATCAAGGCAAGGTAAAAGGGTTAGGTAAAATTGCAATTTCTAATGAGCACTCAATCTCCAATGTGTTTTTAGTTGAGTCTCTTGGTTACAATTTGCTATCTGTTAGTCAACTATGCAATATGGGATATAATTGTCTTTTTACAAATATAGATGTGTCTGTCATTAGAAGAAGTGATGGTTCACTAGCCTTTAAGGGTGTACTAGACGGCAAGCTTTACTTAGTTGATTTTGCAAAAGAAGAGGCCGGTCTAGATGCATGCTTAATGGCTAAGACTTGCATGGGCTGGCTGTGGCATCGCCGCTTAGCACATGTGGGGATGAAGAACCTCCACAAGCTTCTAAAGGGAGAACACGTGATAGGTCTAACCAATGTTTATTTCGAAAAAGATAGACCTTGTGCAGCTTGTCAAGCAGGTAAACAAGTGGGAGGAGCACATCACAGCAAGAATGTGATGACCACGTCAAGACCTCTGGAGCTGCTGCATATGGACCTTTTCGGACCCGTCGCCTATCTAAGCATAGGAGGAAGTAAGTATGGTTTAGTTATTGTTGATGACTTTTCCCGCTTCACTTGGGTGTTCTTTTTGCAGGATAAGTCTGAAACCCAAGGGACCCTCAAGCGCTTTCTAAGGAGAGCTCAAAATGAGTTTGAGCTCAAGGTGAAGAAGATAAGGAGCGACAACGGGTCCGAATTCAAGAACCTTCAAGTGGAGGAGTTTCTTGAGGAGGAGGGGATCAAGCACGAGTTCTCCACTCCCTACACACCACAGCAAAATGGTGTGGTAGAGAGGAAGAACAGGACGCTAATCGATATGGCGAGGACGATGCTTGGAGAGTTCAAGACCCCCGAGTGCTTTTGGTCGGAAGCTGTGAACACGGCTTGCCACGCCATCAACAGGGTCTACCTTCATCGCCTCCTCAAGAAGACTTCGTATGAGCTACTAACCGGTAACAAACCCAATGTATCGTACTTTCGTGTATTTGGAAGCAAATGCTACATTCTAGTGAAGAAGGGTAGAAATTCTAAGTTTGCTCCCAAAGCTGTAGAAGGGTTTTTATTAGGTTATGATTCAAATACAAAGGCGTATAGGGTCTTCAACAAATCATCGGGTTTGGTTGAAGTCTCTAGCGACGTTGTATTTGATGAGACTAATGGCTCTCCAAGAGAGCAAGTTGTTGATTGTGATGATGTAGATGAAGAAGATGTTCCGACGGCCGCTATACGAACCATGGCGATTGGAGAAGTGCGGCCACAGGAACAAGATGAACGAGATCAACCTTCTTCCTCAACAATGGTGCATCCCCCAACTCAAGACGATGAACAGGTTCATCAAAAGGAGGCGTGTGATCAAGGGGGAGCACAAGATGATCACGTGATGGAGGAAGAAGCGCAACCGGCACCTCCAACCCAAGTTCGAGCAGTGATTCAAAGGGATCATCCCGTCGACCAAATTTTGGGTGACATTAGCAAGGGAGTAACTACTCGATCTCGATTAGTTAATTTTTGTGAGCATTACTCCTTTATCTCTTCTATTGAGCCTTTCAGGGTAGAGGAGGCCTTGCTAGATCCGGATTGGGTATTGGCCATGCAGGAGGAACTCAACAATTTCAAGCGCAATGAAGTTTGGACACTGGTGCCTCGTCCCAAGCAAAATGTTGTGGGAACCAAGTGGGTGTTCCGCAACAAACAGGACGAGCACGGGGTGGTGACAAGGAACAAGGCTCGACTTGTGGCAAAAGGTTATGCCCAAGTCGCAGGTTTGGACTTTGAGGAGACTTTTGCTCCTGTGGCTAGGCTAGAATCAATTCGTATCTTGCTAGCATATGCCGCTCACCATTCTTTCAGGTTGTTCCAAATGGATGTGAAGAGCGCTTTCCTCAACGGGCCAATCAAGGAGGAGGTGTACGTGGAGCAACCCCCTGGCTTCGAGGATGAACGGTACCCCGACCACGTGTGTAAGCTCTCTAAGGCGCTCTATGGACTTAAGCAAGCCCCAAGAGCATGGTATGAATGCCTTAGAGACTTTTTAATTGCTAATGCTTTCAAGGTTGGGAAAGCCGATCCAACTCTTTTTACAAAGACATGTGATGGTGATTTGTTTGTGTGCCAAATTTATGTCGATGACATAATATTTGGTTCTACTAACCAAAAGTCTTGTGAAGAGTTTAGCAGGGTAATGACGCAGAAATTCGAGATGTCGATGATGGGCGAGTTGAACTACTTCCTTGGGTTCCAAGTGAAGCAACTCAAGGAAGGCACCTTCATCTCCCAAACGAAGTACACACAAGATTTGCTAAAGAGGTTTGGGATGAAGGACGCCAAGCCCGCAAAGACGCCGATGGGAACCGACGGACACACCGACCTCCACAAAGGAGGTAAGTCCGTTGATCAAAAAGCATACCGGTCCATGATAGGTTCCTTGCTTTATTTATGTGCTAGTAGACCGGATATTATGCTTAGCGTATGCATGTGTGCTAGATTTCAATCCGATCCGAAGGAGTGTCAGTTAGTGGCTGTGAAGCGAATTCTTCGATATTTAGTCGCTACGCCTTGCTTCGGGATCTGGTATCCAAAGGGGTCTAACTTTGACTTGATTGGGTACTCAGACTCCGACTATGCTGGATGTAAGGTCGATAGGAAGAGTACATCAGGGACGTGCCAATTCTTAGGAAGGTCCCTGGTGTCGTGGAACTCTAAGAAACAAACCTCCGTTGCCCTATCCACCGCTGAGGCCGAGTATGTTGCCGCAGGACAGTGTTGCGCGCAACTACTTTGGATGAGGCAAACCCTCCGGGACTTTGGCTACAATCTGAGCAAAGTCCCACTCCTATGTGACAATGAGAGTGCTATCCGAATAGCGGAAAATCCTGTTGAGCACAGCCGCACAAAGCACATTGACATCCGGCATCACTTTTTGAGAGACCACCAGCAAAAGGGAGATATCGAAGTGTTTCATGTTAGCACCGAGAACCAGCTAGCCGATATCTTTACCAAGCCTCTAGATGAGAAGACCTTTTGCAGGCTGCGTAGTGAGCTCAATATCTTAGATTCGCGGAACTTGGATTGAATTGTAGCATATATGTGTTTATGCCTTTGATCATGTTCATTCTGCATTTTGTTGCTT
This sequence comes from Zea luxurians, assembly GCA_029449295.1. Taxonomy (NCBI): domain Eukaryota; kingdom Viridiplantae; phylum Streptophyta; class Magnoliopsida; order Poales; family Poaceae; genus Zea; species Zea luxurians. The sequence goes on along the minus strand of JAOPSE010000013.1, from coordinate 71,607,087 downwards.
ATTGTGGTGCTCAAGTTGTACAAACACTCCCTGGACCTCACAAGTCCGTTGCAAAGTGATGCACAGTTTTAGGGGGAGATGTGTTACAACTTGACCCTTTGAGACTAACCATATGCTTGAGTTTGCTTGTTTTAGTCTCAAAGGAGAATCGAAAGGGAAAGGTGGACTTGGACCATGAAAGACTTCCACTGCACTCCGATGAGAGGGTAACTTATTCCAAGTTCATCTCATGAACTCTTATTGCCATTTGCTCTTAATTGAAGATTTTGGTGAGGCAATGGGGTTATAGGGCCAAGATTGATCCCGTTTTGGTGCTTGATGCCAAAGGGGGAGAAAATAAAGGCCAAAGCGATAAATGGATCAGCTACCACTTGAGCTCTTTTGTTGTCTCTCTTGTCAAAAGTTGGCTTCTTGCAGGGAGAAGTATTGATTATGGGAAAAAGGGGGAGTTTTTGAAATCTTTGATCAATCTCTTTTGGAATGACTCTCTTTATGCTTCAACATGGTAGTTTGACTTAGAGATAGAGATTTGAGTTTGATTTGCAAAAACAAACCAAGTGGTGGCAAAGAATGATCCATATATGCCAAAATTGAATCAAAATAAATTTGAGTTTTATTGCACTTGTTCTAGTTGCTTTATGTTGTGTTGGCATAAATCACCAAAAAGGGGGAGATTGAAAGGGAAATGTGCCCTTGGGCCATTTCTAAGTATTTTGGTGATTGAGTGCCAACACAAGTGCTTAAATGTGAATTTATGCTCATGGATGCACAAAGTGCAAATCAAGAGTAAAGGTATGTTTCTAGGCCTTAGTACATTGGTTTTGTGTACTAATATACTTGTCTAAGTGTTAGAAACAGAAAGAAGAAGAAAAGAAAAGGGGAGAAAAAGACTTGGCTGAGTGCAGCCAAGACTCAGCTCAGTCTGGCACACCGGACTGTCCGGTGGTGCACCGGACAGTGTCCGGTGCGCCAGGCTGGCTCGGCGTGAAGTAGCCGCTCTCGGGAATTCGCCGACGGCGTACGGCTAAAATTCACCGGACTGTCCGGTGTGCACCGGACTGTCCGGTGAGCCAACGGTCGGCCGGGCCAACGGTCGGCTGCGGAATCTGCGCGCGACACGTGGCCGGGCCAACGGTCGGGAGGGGGCACCGGACTGTCCGGTGTGCACCGGACTTGTCCGGTGCGCCAACGGCTCCCAGATCTGCAACGGTCGGCAGCGCCATTTTAGGAAGGAAATCGGGCACCGGACAGTGTCCGGTGTGCACTGGACTGTCCGGTGCACCCGACGACAGAAGGCAAGATTGGCCTTCCAGATTTGCTCTCAACGGCTCCTAGCTGCCTTGGGGCTATAAAAGGGGCCCCTAGGCGCATGGAGGAGACAAAAAAAGCAACCTTAGAGCATTCTTGATCATCCACACTCAGTCTTTGCGCATTCGTTTGTCATTCTCAGTGATTCGAGCTCCGTTCTAGTGAGAACTTTGAGATAGTCTTTTGAGCTCGATTCTTGGCCGTGTGTGTGCGCATTTTGCTGTGGATTTGTGTGTGTTGCTTTCATCCCTTACTCCGTATTTCTTGTAAATCTCAAGTGTAAGGGCGAGAGGCTCCAAGTTGTGGAGATTCCTCGCAAACGAGATATTGAAAGGCAAAGCAAAATACCGTGGTATTCAAGTTGGTCTTTGGACCGCTTGAGAGGGGTTGATTGCAACCCTCGTCCGTTGGGACGCCACAACATGGAGTAGGCAAGCGTTGGTCTTGGCCGAACCACAGGATAAACCACTGTGTCATCTCTGTGTTTGATCTCTTGTGGGATTGTGTTTTGTTGAGACTCCTCTCTAGCCACTTGGTGATTATTGTACTAACACTTAACAAGTTTTTGTGGCTTAAGTTTTAAAGTTTCACAGGATCACCTATTCACCCCCCCCCTCTAGGTGCTCTCACCAGTGCTTCGTACTCGGCCACGTTGTTTGATGCCGGAAAATGGAGGCGAATGACGTAGCGGAGATGCTTTCTGAGGGGTGAAACGAAGAGCAGGCCAGCGCCCGCTCCTGTTTTCATGAGTGACCCATCGAAGTACATGGTCCAGAGCTCGGGCTGGATTGGAGTTGTCGGTAACTAGGTGTCAGTCCACTCAGCCAGGAAGTCTGCCAAGACCTAGGATTTTATGGCCTTCCGAGGAGCGAATGATAGTGTTTCGCCCATAAGCTCCACCGCCCACTTTGCTATCCTACCCGAGGCCTCGCGGCACTGGATGATCTCCCCTAGGGGGAAGGATGACACCACAGTTATCGGATGAGACTCGAAGTAGTGTCGTAACTTTCGTCGTGTCAGGATCACTGCGTAGAGCAGCTTCTGGATCTGTGGGTAGCGAGCTTTGGTCTCGGAAAGCACTTCGCTGATGAAGTAGACTGGCCTCTGGACGGGCAGTGCATGCCCTTCTTCTCGTCTCTCGACTACGATCGCGGCGCTGACCACCTGAGTAGTCGCGGCTACGTAGATCAAGAGGGCTTCTCCTGCAGCGGGGGGCACCAGGATGGGTGTGTTTGTAAGGAGCGCCTTAAGGTTTCCGAGGGCTTTCTCGGCCTCGGGGGTCCAAGTGAAGCACTCGGCCTTCCTTAAGAGGCGGTACAGAGGCAAGCCTTTCTCGCCAAGGCGTGAGATGAAGCGGCTTAGAGCCGCAAGGCATCCCATGACCCTCTGTACTCCCTTCAAATCTTTGATCGGTCCCATGTTGGTGATGGCCGCGATCTTCTACGGGTTGGCCTCGATGCCCCGCTCAGAGACGATGAATCCAAGGAGCATGCCTCAGGGGACTCCGAAGACACACTTCTCGGGATTGAGTTTTATGCCTTTCGCTCTCAGACACTTGAATGTCGTTTCAAGGTCAGAGAGGAGGTTGGAGGCTCTCTTCGTCTTGACAACGATGTCATCGACGTAAGCCTCGACCATTCTGCCGATGTGTTGTCCGAACACGTGGTTCATGCACCTCTGGTAAGTGGCGCATGCATTCCTCAATCCAACTGGCATTGTGGTGTAACAGTACATGCCAAAAGGTGTGATGAAAGAAGTCGCGAGCTGGTCGGACTCTTTCATCTTGATTTGGTGATAGCCTGAGTAGGCATCGAGGAATAACAGGGTTTCGCACCCAGCAGTGGAGTCCACAATTTGATCGATGCGAGGTAGAGGGTAAGGAACTTTCAGACATGCTTTGTTTAGACCAGTGTAGTCTACACACATCCTCCATTTCCCATCCTTCTTCCTTACAAGAACAGGGTTAGCTAACCATTCGGGATGGAATACCTCTTTGATGAACCCTGCCGCGAGTAGCTTGTGGATCTCCTCGCCTATGGACCTGTGCTTTTCTTCGTCGAAACGGCGCAGGGTTTGCTTCACGGGTCGGGCTCCAGCTCTGATGTCTAGTGAGTGCTCGGCGACATCCCTCGGTATGCCGGGCATGTCCGAGGGACTCCACGCAAAGACTTCGGCGTTTGCGCGAAGAAAGTCGACGAGCATTGCTTCCTATTTGGGGTCGAGCTCGGAGCCGATCCAAACTTGCTTGCTGGCGTCGTTGCTGGGGTCGAGAGAGACGGACTTGACCGCCTAAACTGGTTCGAAGTTGCCGGCGTGCCGCTTCGCGTCGGGTGCCTCCTGGGAGAGATGTTCCAGGTCGGCGATGAGGGCCTCGGACTCGGCGTACTCCACGCACTCCACGTCGCATTCGTACACGTGGTGGTACGTGGATTCGACGGTGATGATCCCATTCGGGCCCGGCATCTTGAGCTTGAGGTAGGTGTAGTTGGGGATGGCCATGAACTTGGCGTAGCATGGTCTTCCCAACACCGCATGGTAGGTTCCTCGGAACCTGACGACCTCAAAGGTGAGGGCTTCCTTTCGGAAGTTAGAGGGAGTTTCAAAGCAGACGGGTAAGTCGATCCGTCCGAGGGGTAGGATTCGCTTCCCGGGCGCGATCCCGTGGAAGGGTGCCGCACCGGCCCGGACTTCGGACCGATCAACCCCTAAGAGTTCCAGGGTCTCGGTGTAGATGATGTTAAGGCTGCTGCCTCCGTCCATGAGGACCTTCGAGAGCCTAACATTACCGATGATCGAATCGACGACAAGCGGGTACCTTCCCAGGCTTGGCACGAAGTCGGGGTGGTCACCTTGGTCGAAGGTGATAGGCTTGTCGGACCAGTCTAGGTAGACTGGCGCCGCCACCTTCACCAAGCAGACTTCCCGGCGCTCCTGCTTGCGGTGCCGAGCCGAGGCGTTCGCCGCCTGCCCGCCGTAGATCATGAAGCAATTATGGACTTCGGGGAATCCCTCTTCCTTTCCGCCCTCCTTCTTGTCGTTGTCATGGCCCTTGCCATCCTCCGCCGGGGGCCCGGTCTTATGGAAGTAGCGTCGAAGCATGACACATTCTTTGAGGGTGTGCTTGACGGACCCCTGGTGATAGGGGCACGGCTCTTTGAGCATCTTGTCGAACGCGCCGGGCCCTCCAGGAGGTTTCCGAGGGTTCCTATGCTCGGCCGCAGCGACGAGATTCGCATCTGCGGCGTCGTGCTTCGCTCGCGACTTGCTTTTAGCCTTCTTCTTCGTGCCCCACTGGGCGGACGCCTTAGGGGCGTCTGTCTTCGGCTCCCCCTGAGGCTGCTTGTCCTTCCGGAAGATGGCTTTGATCGCCTCCTGACCCGAGGCGAACTTGGTGGCGACGTCCATCAGTTCGCTCGCACGGGTGGAAGTCTTGCGCCCCAGTTTGCTCACCAGGTCTCGGCATGTGGTGCCGGCAAGGAAAGCCCCGATGACATCCGAGTCGGTAACGTTGGGCAGCTCAGTGCGCTGCTTTGAAAACCGCCGGATGTACTCTCGGAGGGACTCCCCTGGCTGCTGGCGGCAGCTTCAGAGGTCCCATGAGTTCCCAGGACGCACGTGCGTGCCTTGGAAGTTTCCCGCGAAAGCCTTGACCAGATCGTCCCAGTCGGAGATCTGCGCAGGAGGCAGATGCTCCAGCCAGGCTCGGGCGGCGTCGGAGAGGAAAAGGGGTAGATTACGGATGATGAGGTTGTCATCATTCGCCCTCCCAACTGGCATGCCAGTCGGTAGTCTGCGAGCCACAGCTCCGGCCTCGTCTCCCCCGAGTACTTGGTGATAGTAGTCGGGGCTCTGAAACGGGCAGGGAACGGCACTCATCGTATGGCCCAGCTGAAGACTCGCGGACCGAGTGGTTCGGGCGAAGGACTGCGATCCTCCTCGCTATTGCAGCGTCCCCCGCGCCTAGGATGGTAGCCTCGGTGCACCTTCTCGTCGAGGTAGGCTCGATGGTCGAGATGGTGGTGCTCGTTGCCGAGGCGTTCCCGGGCGGTGGGCGCCTCGTCCCGTGTACGCTCGGGATGGACCGAGGCTTCCCGAATGCGTCGGGAGGACACCGCGTGATGCTTCGAGGGGTCAGCTCGCCTGCGGGAGGCGGAGCTCTCGGCTCGTCGAACCGCGGCGCCTTCTAGGAGATTCTTGAGTTCGCCCTGGATACGCCGTCCCTCGGTGGTGGATGGCTCCGGCATGGCTCGAAGCAGCACCGCCGCTGCAGCTAGGTCCTGGCCGGACCCGCTGACGGCCGGGGGCAGCGCTGCCCTGGCATTGTCGATGATGCGGCGCCGGATGTCTTGGGCCCGATGATAGGCTTCTCCGACGAGTGATCGGCCTGCCCACTCCTGTTCGATGTTCTGTCGGAGCTGTACAAGCCGGCCTGCTTCCCCATCGACCCGGGCCTGCATCTCACGGATTTGCTCGAGCTGTATGTCCTGACCCCCCGCAGGGACTGGGACGACAGCTAGCTCCCGCGGGATGTCAACGCGAGATGCGGGCCCAGGGGGATCGTCAACCTCTGGCATACCGAGGTGGTTGCCTTCGTTGTGATCTCCCAGATCAACGTGGAAACATTCGCGACTTGGGTCGTAACCCTCGTCGTCAAGGTCATGGCCATCGTCAGAACAACCAGAGAGGCAGTGGTCACATGTGGACATGAAGCCCCGCATGGCACCGGGGTCATTGAGGGCAGAGAAATCCCAACCAGAGTCGGGGTCGTCCTCTTCCTCAGAACCCGCCGGTCCGAAGGTTGAGACGGCTGTCAATCGGTCCCAGGTCGACCACATGTGGTACCCCGGAAGGTTTGGATACGCCTTTACGAAGGCGCTCACCATAACGGGGTCGCTAGGTGGATCGAAGCTGGACCGAAAAGGTATGGGATGGAAAACGGACGGTACCTCTTGGTCGATGGACGGTGGTGAAGTCGCGTCGGGGGCGGAGCACACCGTCATCTCAGGTACGAGGGTAACGCCCAGCAGGTCCTTTGCGAGGGTGCTGGCGTCATCAGTCCGCTTGGGGCTGACACGTCACGGGGAAGTGACACCCGTCGTCGCCTCAGGTGCGAGGGCAATGTCCGACATGTCCCCCGGGGGAGTGCCGGCGTCGTCGACTCGCTCTGGTGCGAAGCCGACAAGGTGCCACCTCCTGCGTGGCCATGGTTGCCTCGTCTCCGCCTCCTCCATCGAGGAGGGTGGCGGGGACGACCGGAGTGCTCCTCTTCTGCCGCAGGGAGATGTTGTCGTAGAGCTCGCCGCCGCCGGGCGAGTCGGAGACCGTCGTTGTGTCACGCCGCGGGGGGAGGAGTACCATGTCGTAGCTGCCGTCGAGGGACATGAACTCGAGACTCCCGAAGCGGAGCACCGTCTCGGGCTGGAGAGGTTGCTGAAGACTCCCCATCTGGATCTCAACGAGAATATGTTTTTTAACACGCAACAGGCCCCTACCTGGCGCGCCAACTGTCGGCGTTTCGACCTCGGGGGTCCCTGGACCGACGAGTGAATTGTCGCAGCGTGTCCCTGCCCAGATGGGTTGGCGCGGGATGGAACACAAGATGTGGGACAAGCCTTGTATTATCCTGCACCAGGGGTGCCGCTCGCAGTAGGGGTTACAAGCGCGTCGCACGCGCGCGCGCGAGAGAGAGAGAGAGAGAGGGACACAAAGCCCGTCCGCCGCTTCCCTCGCGCGAACCCCCCTCAGGGTGGCCCTGGATCTCCCTTTTATAGAGGCAAGGAGAGTCCAGACGCACAACGGGGGGCGTAGCTATGCGCTAACGTGTCCGGCAGTGGAGTGCCTGAGCCCTGTGTACATGCCAACGTGGCCGTTGGGGGAGAGCTTGGGCGCTGTACATGTGATGGCGTGGCCGCTGGAGGAGCGCTTGAGTCCTATAGGAGCACAGCTGGCAGCGCGGCGAGGACCCTGCTGACGTCTCCTTGCTGTCGTAAGGGGCTAAGAGCCACCGGCGTCATGGCGCACGTTCCTGTAGTGCACCATCATTACCCATCGCTGGGGTAAGCCAGATGGGACGCCGGTCTTGTTCCTTGTAGCCTGAGTGGGCTAGGAATAGGGAAATGATGCATCCCCTATCAGCACGGTCAGTCCGAGCCCGGGGTCTGTCGAGGCGGAGACTCTTCTTGAGGCCGAGGCCGGGATCGGGCGAGGACGCGATTCCTCCCGAGACCGGGGTCGAGGCCGAATCGGGGGGTCGGGCGAGGCGGAGACCTCCTCCCGAGGCCGGAGCCTGAGTTCGGACGAGGCGGAGACCTCCTCCTGAGGCCGGAGCGTGAGGTCGGGCGAGGCGGAGCTTCCTATTGCGCCCGAGGCTTGAACTCGGTGGTTGATCGTGACTTGTTGTCAGTCGTTGCCGGGGTGGCTGACACGGCAGTCGGAGCGGAGCGAGCGGCGCTGTTTTCCTGTCGTATCAGACAGTAAAGAAGAGGGGCGAAGTGACTGCGGTCACTTAGGCCTGGCCGACTGAGGCGCGTGTGTCAGGATACGGCGTCAGGCATCCCCTGCATTTAATGCGCCTGCGAAGCGGTCGGTTGGTGAAGCGGTATGGCCAAGGTTGCTTTACAATGAAGCCTGCCCGAGCTGGGCCTCGGGAGAGCCGAGGGGGCGCCCGCTATCTGAGGAGGCCCTCGGGCGAGGCGTGAACTTGTCTGGGACTACTGTTCCAACCCGAGGCTGGGCTCGGGTGAGATCGCGTCCCTCGGGTAGACGAAGTCTTGGCTTGAACCGCACCCGTCAGTTGGTCTGAGGGTGTTTACGGGGCATGATTAGGAGCGTTGGGGGTACCCCTAATTATGGTACCCGACATTATCTTTGTGAATAATCTACATTTGTATAATCTAGACTACCAAATAACTACATGTAGATTATAATCTATTATATAATTTAGATTATAATCTAGATTATATAATCTATAAGTTGAAACAAACATGCCCTTACTAAATTAAAGACATTAAACAATTCAAGCATCATTTGGCCACATAAGGTCCAAATATCACAAAAATATAAAGTCTGTAGTTTACTAAATTAAAAAAATTAAATAGCATGGGCTTCACTGGATCGTGCCGGCCCAAGCCTGATCCATCTATGTAGCCGTGTCGGGGGTCTGATGAGCCAAAATTTAAGGCCCGACCTAAACCCATATTATTTCGTGTAGACCGTGCTTTGGGCTCTTGTTTTATGCCCAAAAGGTCCAGTCCATATTCCTAGCACTACTAGTAGATCATACCTGAACGCGTGAATTTTAAAGATGTTTTGCATGAATTAATTACTAGATGCTAAAAAGCTGACTTTTTCGTCGATCATCGATCTTGGGTGTTCATTTCTGATGCCCTGCTGCGTTGCAGTTTAAGTTTACGCGTAGCTGAAGGCCCCCCGGCCCGGCACCGGCAAACTGGGGTCCTAACTCCTACGATATGCCAGCTCAAAAACACACTCCCCCACACCACTGTGTCGAAACCCTACCTCACATGATCGCACCTAAAGGGAGAGCCAAATCCAATCTGCCATGGCCAAGTACCATCGCCCCAAGCAAAGGGCGCCGGGCACCCCTATCTACGAGGACATATCCTGTGCAATCACTCATTTTGGTGCAAGCGTGCAATCAAACTATTCAGAGCATCCAGTCTAGATCCAACGGTTTCATATGGAAGTGGTTAAATGTAAAATAGACACTAGGTTTTAGGTGGAAGGGGTTAAATGTAAAATAAAAGTTACCATTAGATCTAGATCGGATGCACCAGATCGCTTGATTGCATGCTTGCACCAGGATAAGTGATTGCATAGGATATTTTCCCCCTATCTACCCACCAGCCGTTCTCCCTATATATATATGGATTGGGAAATTGGCCATAGAAGCCGGGATCGAAAGGGACGCGCAAGCTTCACACCCAAAAGGCCACAAGACCCTCCCTACGCCACACGCTCCTCCTACATAGTAATTGCTAACCGCGCTGCGTTGATTCACTCGTCGGTGGCTCAGAGACCTGCACCAAGCAGCCGAGGCAAAGCTTGCCCCGAGTCCTCGTGTTTTTTTTTTCTTTCTCCCCCTTAGTCTTAGGACTCGGCGTTGATCCCGCCTCTGGGGTCGCTGGCAATGGCGCGATGCCAGGGGACCGCCGAGAGCCTCTGCCAGGGGCGGCTCGACCTCGACGACGACAAGTTCGGCGCAATGTGCACTAACGCGTTCGGCTGCCTCCAGGAGTGGCCGGACCTGGGCGCCATGTGCGGCGCCGCGAACCTCGGCGTGCCTGCCATGGCCGGCAACGGCAACGAGTCCTCTTGCAGCGGCAGCGGCGGCTCCAGGAAGAGGAAACCGGACGCGTACGACGGCCTCGATGCCACGGTGAGAGGTTCAGGCATGGGCGGTGCTGGTTGCCGGAGCAACGCTTTCTGCTGGATTGTCAAGTCTTTGACTGACAGTTGTGTTAAAAAAATTGAAATTAGCAGGGTGGTGCAAACGACATGAGCAAGAGACCCAGAGGGAAGCGGCTGTCTGGCATCTCTGAGATCGTGGCGCCAGGGAAAGGGAAGCAGGAGCGGCCAAAGGCAGGCACAAAGAAAAAGGCCGAGGCTGCATCGGCGGCGGCGGCGGCTGCTGCTGCCGGCCATAAGACCGACTACATCCACGTCCGGGCCCGCCGCGGCCAGGCCACGGACAGCCACAGCCTCGCCGAGCGGGTAATATTAACAGCTGAGTTACTGGGCAAACATCTTTGCGCGCGTGCTCCATGCTGCTCGTGGGCACCGACAGATCGACCCGACCTGCGGCGTGCATTAGAGCTCATGGCCGAACGAACTGACGTGCAGGTGAGGAGGGAGAGGATCAGCGAGCGGATGCGGTACCTGCAGGAGCTGGTGCCCGGGTGCAGCAAGGTCACGGGCAAGGCCGGCATGCTCGACGAGATCATCAACTACGTCCAGTCCCTGCAGAAGCAAGTCGAGGTACCGACCGACCGGCCTGTCTGCCTGCCTGCTTCATCTTCTCCGCTTCTTCCGGCTAGATAAGCTAGTGTCGTTGGGCAATCGCTCACCGGAGTGTTGTGTCTCCCCTGCTTGAAGTTCCTGTCCATGAAGATCGCCGCTTCCAACCCGGTGGTGAGCTTCGACATCGTCGAGGACCTCTTCGGCCGGCAGCTGAAGCAGTCACGACGCAGCCCGGCGGCAGCCCTGCCCGCGATGGCTCTGCCGGCCGGCCAGCTGGAGCCGTCCTGCCTTCAGATGAGCCACATGCCGCAGATGCATCCATCTGCAGCGGCAAACTCCACCGGCTTTGGGCTGGACATGGTCGTCAACAACACGTACGCGCCCGCCGGCGCGAGCTGCCCTGTGTCGGCTGCCGCGTCGGTATCGGTGGCGCCCGGACCGTCGATGACCGAGCCGTGCCTCAACGTATGTTAGCTGCAAATCGGTTGTCCTCGAGTCTTACCCTCCTGTGCTGAAGCCTGAACTGAACCGAGTGCCTTGTGCTTTCTGCAGGTGAATGGAACTGCTGCCTGGGACATTGGCTCCCGGAATTTGTTCGGCGGATTTGTTGCACAGTTTCAGTCAGTAGAAAGTGAGTAGCTGCTTCCTGAAGACCAAGCCAGCAGTCACTTGGCCTCATGTGAAATGAAAAAAAAACACAGTAGTAGTGGTTAGATCAGGGCAAAATAAACCCCTACGGCCCTACCTGAACATGTTTAAAGTTCAGAGTTCATAGTGGCCGTACATGCCATCACGGAATTCCCAAACTGGCGGACGATCCAATAACTCTACCAAAAAATGAGCACATCAAACAAAAATTGACTATGTTCATGCAAATTCAGACTTGTATGAGCCGTGTATATGTTACTGTGAAGTGTTAAGAGACTTTTATACATTTAACTTCAGCATGAGTGACTGAATCCAGCTACTACTTTCCCTGCAGGCGACTGTTTGCTAGACAACCTCAAAATGGAAATGTAAGAAGAACTAATCCTCATTTCTGGAGTTTTAACCGTGGCAAAATTTGTGGCTGAAGATTCTTTATTCATATCAGCTGTACTAATGAACTAATGAAGTATTCTGTCAGCAATGACAATACAAGTACAATTTTTTTTTCCTTCAGAGCCAAGCTACACAGTGGGTCTAGAACTTCAGATTACAAGCAAAGCACTTAAAAACATGTTCCCACAACAAACCAACACCAAAATACAGCACTTGATCGCCTAAACTGGTGGTACAACAAACAGGAACGATTCTCCAACTCATCTTCCTTCAAAGCACAGACTGTTCACCAGCTTCTGCAAAGACATAACTCAAACTTACTTGTAACAGAAGTAAAGGATAATTCGCTTGCACAGTATATACACTGACAACGACCACCGCAAAGGATTCGAGTGCAGAGATATCAGCTGGATCTCATTTCGATATTGACATGTACCTACACTAACATGCCGCATGATTTGAGTGCATTAAGGTGCCGGCCGGCCGAATCTTATTTCAACTTTCACGAATACGTACTACAAGTGTCTTGTGAACCACAGAAAAAAAAAAGTATTTGTTGGGAACACTAATTTTAGGGCCCAAGAAACATAGATTTAAGCTCAAGTTGTGCCTAGATCGAAAAAAGTTCAGCCTACAAAACATTTATCAGACAGATTTTTCATTAGGGGTCATAACATTACCCTCTCTACAGTTTTTTTTTTGGGCTATCAGTTGTCTCCCTCCCCCAACCATGTATGCTGATCTCGTCAACCAGACTTCAGTGTGCGAACTGTTCTTTATTTTTCCACATGTTTGGTCCTCAAAGATCCAAAAACAGCTTGCAATTATTTGATACAGGAGAGACTCAAAAGACATAGGACAAACTGTTTCCTTGTGCCACAACAAGACTAGATGCTTCTTGCGCTTATCCACAGCCATCCCTGTGCATATCAGGGTGTGTGCAGGCAGTCAGTCACAAATGCATGCTCTGCTTGGTAGCACCACAGAAATGGCCTTTCACTTGATACCCAGACTGTCATCGTGAAATGTTTGAGACGAAGTAAAGAACTCGAACTAACCTTCGCCAGGCACAATGATAACCGGCGCTGCTTTACAGTTGTGGAGACAATCCTCACTGACACTTCCCTGCAACACACTACAGTACAAAGGCAAAGTTTTAGAGATATGCTTATAAATGCAATCTACAGCTCACGTTCAGCAATAAAATAAGGACTAGGCACCAAAAGGTAAAAAAGGAACAAATAATAAACAACGTTTAATTGCATTCATTTGCTTTACTGCCAAATGCTTCTTGTCATTTCAGACGATTCTGAAAATTATCAAGTTATCTAAAAATGCATTCTAGTTCTAGACACTGTTCTTTCCATGCATTTGTACAAGCATCTCACCATAATTCAGCCAAAGTCACTTTTTTATACTGAGCAATCAGATCTAGTTTCCCGAATCATTGAATTTGAGCATGGGCCCGGCACATTTCAGCAAGCTTCCTTGTTGCCTTGGTCCATCAGCACCAAGTTCCTACTCAAACTTCTCTGCCACGTGTGTTTCCAAAGACTCAGACTTGCCCTTAACTCTTGCAACTGGTTCAAGAAAGTCAAGCCATGTATCTTGATCTTCTTCATATAGCCATATGATACCATGTCATGTTTCATATGCAATGAGCTCCTTCATTGACACATAGTTGAGCATTTCAACATGTGTAAGACATTTCCACCTCCATAGCTTAAATTGTTTACACTAGTGTACATATGGATAATTCTTGTGTATCTCAACATAAACATGTATTAATCCATATATATTGTCACTCAGCTACCGAAACCAAATAAGAACCTTTCACACGCTTCCTCACCATTCACAATAGTCTCAACTTCGACAAAGTATTCTAGACACCAGATTAGGAATGCTTACCAAAAGTGGTAATAAGTGATTCATTATCGTTGGTGCTCGTAGCATCACTAGGCATTGTTGCTTCCAAGTTGATCGGATCAACAATGATACCAAATAGAGTAGCGTAACATTGCCAACGTAATCGACGTCATCAGGGGTCAACCCTGCCGCCATGAGGTCTCTATTGATGGTTCTAGGGTAATCGACATCGTCTTTATCCATGATCACCCCAAATCTCGTTGTACCCTCTCTATCTTTCTTGGAACTATCCATCAACAACATGTGTGGCACTAGTACGACACACCAAGCATCGACCAATCTTAGGCATAAAACAAGCTAGGGTTAGGGTTCATGTTATGAATCAAAGAGATTTAGGGATACAGTTAGGAATCATACCTACATAATCGGAGTTTGGAGCTAGAGAAGTGGATATGAATATGTGCAATAGCAAGAGACTCACCCCCGATGGATGGCAACCAATGAGAACGACTCATGGACGATAATCAATGAGAATGACTGATTAGCGAACAATGAACAATATCGAGAGAAAGACGAGGCTAGGAAAGGTGAGGATGACTAGAGGAGATGTGCAAGAACCATGATAGAGAGGTAGTCGAGACGACGAGGACGACGAGAGAGACGACGATCATGGGGTATGGAGATTAGGGTTTAGGGTTTGAAGGGTGCGTGATCATGGGGCATATAGGAGCGGGAGCAATTGCGAGGAGGTATTCAATGGTGGAGAGGTCAATGGAGATGAGGAGTACAACGAGCGAAACGAAAATAGTGGCAGACAATAATGAGAAACGTGAGAGCGGCGCTGAAAGTCGCCTAGAGGGGGGTGAATAGGGCGAAACTGAAATTTAACAACTTAATCACAACTACAAGCCGGGTTAGCGTTAGAAATGTAATCGAGTCCGAGAGAGGGCGTAAAAACAAATCGCAAGCGAATAAAGAAGTGAGACACAAGGATTTGTTTTACCGAGGTTCGGTTCTCTCAAACCTACTCCCCGTTGAGGTGGTCACAAAGACCGGGTCTCTTTCAACCCTTTCCCTCTCTCAAACGGTCACTTAGACCGAGTGAGCTTCTCTTCTCAATCACACGGGACACAAAGTTCCCGCAAGGACCACCACACAATTCGTGTCTCTTGCTTCAATTACAAGTGAATGAATCTCAAGAAGGAATGAGAAAGAAAGAAGCAATCCAAGCGTAAGAGCTCAAATGAACACAACAATCACTCTCTCTAATCACTAAAGCTTTGAGTGGAATTGGGAGAGGATTTGATCTCTTTGGTGTGTCTAGAATTGAATGCTAGAGCTCTTGTAAGTAGTTGGAAGGTGGAAAACTTGGATACCATGAATGTGGGGTGGTTGGGATATTTATAGCCCCAACCACCACAAAGTGGCCATTGGAAGGCTGCAGTCGCATGGCGCACCGGACAGTCCGGTGCGCCACCGGACACTGTCCGGTGCGCCAGCCACGTCAGCAGACTGTTAGGGTTCGACTGTTGGAGCTCTGTCTTGTGGGCCCGCCTGGCTGTCCAGTGGTGCACCGGACAGGCCCTGTAGGCAGTCCGGTGTGCCACCCGCGCGTGCTCTGCTCCTCTGCGCGTGTAGGCACGCATTTAATGCGTTGCAGTCGACCGTTGCGCGTGAAGTAGCCGTTGCTCCGCTGTCACACCGGACACTGTCCGGTGACTCACCGGACAGTCCGGTGAATTTTAGCGGAGCGGATTCCCGAAGCTGGCGAGTTCAGAGTCGCTCTCCCTTGGGGCACCGGACACTGTCCGGTGGTGCACCGGACAGTCCGGTGAATTATAGCGAAGCGCCTCTGAGATTTCCCGAAGGTGAAGAGTTCGGCTTGAAGTCCCCTGGTGCACCGGACACTGTCCGGTGGTGCACCGGACAGTTCGGTGGTGCACCGGACAGTCCGGTGCGCCAGACCAGGGCACACTTCGGTTGTCCCTTGCTCTCTTTGTTTGAACCCATCCTTGGTCTTTTTATTGACTTTTTGTGAACCTTTGGCACCTGTAGAACTTATAGACTAGAGCAAACTAGTTAGTCCAATTATTTGTGTTGGGCAATTCAACCACCAAAATCAATTAGGAGATAGGTGTAAGCCTAATTCCCTTTCAATCTCCCCCTTTTTGGTGATTGATGCCAACACAAATCAAAGCAAGTATAGAAGTGCATAATTGAACTAGTTTGCATATTTGTAAGTGCAAAGGTTACTTAGAATTGAGCCAATAGAAATTCATAAGATATGCATGGATTATTTCTTTATAATTTTAACATTTTGGACCACGCTTGCTGTAATACCCAATTCTTAGGCAATAAGAAAGTAGGGTTAAAATGTGTAAATAGGGGTGCTCATCCTTTATGAACAAGATAAAATAGATAAATGCATGGCATGATGTTGTCTTTTTGTAATAAGTGCATAATAATGGGAATCTGATTATTTAAACCCAACTGGAATTCAAAATTTAACATGAAGAAGTGGGAAATTTGGGATGTAAATAAAAAAAACAGAAAAGAAGAAATCCCTGCGTTATGGGCCGAATTCCCCTCGGCCCAACTCGGCCTCCACCGCGCGCCCTTGGGTTTGGCGTCACTGACGCGTGGGCCCACTTATGCATCGATGCCGCATCCTCCGCTCAAGCTCACTGGCAGCCGGGCCGGAAAACCAGGAACGTCTTCTCCTTCCTCGAGTTGGACTCGCCGCTAAAACGGAATCCGCGGAATCCAGAAACCACCTAGGAGAAATTGTCGTGAAATTTCTGGGATCCTGTAACAACCTGGGCGCGCGCGTCATGCACCTGGGTCGGATTCTTCGCATGTATAAAGTAGGGTCGCGACCCCCTGTTTTTGACCGGGCACCAGTGCGGGCGTTCCGCCGTGGGTGATTCTCATCTGACCTCCAATGTGGGCGCAGTAACCGGGTTGGGAAGATGGGGCGTGCTCGCGGGTTGGGGTCGTGGCCCTGCAGGGGGAAGTGGAGGCTCAGTGGGAGGGTAATTGCTCGCCGACGCTCAAGCGCCGCCATGGAACCCGTGCGGACTGTGCACAGAAGCCACGACGGCGCGATTCACGGTAAGAATAATTCCATTAACTTCGCTGCAGCCCTAGCTTCGTATAGCTCTATTGGATCGAAATATAGACTGGGTGTTAGCCGGATGGCTCATCGCCAGCCATGGGTGCCATTGCGGGTGAATCGAGCGCATGGCGATGTGGTGTCTTCGGCGCAGCGGAGGCGTGGTCGGACCCGCCGTGAAGCCGTCGCGGCCAACTCCGGCTTCGTGGACTCTAACCTGATCCGTCTCGTCACCGACCGCACGGCCTCCGCGCTCGAGTACCTCGTCTTCGTCGCGCCCGGCGTGCTTATCTTGGCGGCTTCATGGTACCGCTGTTCTCAGCCTAGGAAAGAAGACGACCTCGTGAGCGTCCGATCTGGATCGTGCGGATGGGAATAGATCCGGGGTTAACCCAGTGTGGGCCATCGATCGTCAGTTTGAGGGCTCGGATCTGATGCAAGGTACCCTCTCACTCAATTAGATCTAGGCCGTTGGGATGTCATCGGATGGCTGTGGGTGGATACCAGTTCATAAGTGTGCGATGTGATCTGGTCCATCCAAGTGTGATCGGACGGTGGAGATTGAAGCATACCCCTTCGGCCCGTACGTTTTACAAAAGAGACCCCCTGCGTTAACCAAATCAACCCGCCATCCTAGTTTGACCGTGGCTGTGTCTTTGCGCATTTTGCATGATAGCCCCTGGTTTTCCTAGAATTTGGCGCCTAGTCCAGAGAACAAATAAAACCAGAGAAATGAATTTAGAAATAGATTTTTAGTATTAAATAAATGCCAGAATTTGTATAATTCATAGAAAATTCATATTAAGCCCAAATTAATCCGTTCCAATTCCTATAATTTTGTAATATTATTATCTATCATTTGGTACCACTGTTTTGACATGAAGGTCACATTAAAATTTATATCCCATTTAATCTTGTACAAAACACATAGAATCTTCAGAAAATCATAACTCCTCTGTTTTAACTCCGATTTGATCCATTCGAGTTGCGTTAGTCTCGTAGCAAAGCTTAGATTATTATTACGTAGTATATTCTTATGTTTGGTGTGATGTTAATTTTGCCTATACACTATTTGTTTGTATTGCTACGACTAGCGTGAGGTCACGAGAACCTGAAGAGCAAGTTGGTACCTGGAATCTCAAGTCCCAGGCAAGTTGTGCCCTTGATCACTTCTTTTTACCCACTCATGTTCTAATTAATCATAATGATCTGCATAGGTTAATTTTGATGGGACCCAATAGGTTACCCTAGTTTGACTATCTTTATACCTTGTTCACCACTGGATCTTTGGGTAGTACTTGCTATCGCTTTATGTGGTTTTAGGTATAGAGATACACATTACTATTCATGATTATACTTTTATTGTCAGTTGTTATTTACTGTTCATGTTAAGATCATTATGTTAATTGGAACATGGAGAACCACCCGGGAAAACAGTGCTACCACAAGGGTTTAATGGGACGCCCTTGGCCGATTAATTAGGAAAGCTAGTGGAAGACTACCTTACCCGAAAGGGGCAAGGGCAGTAGGGGAGTGGTCAGTGTAGGGAGGCCCTCGGGAGGATTTTGCTGCGATGGCAGTCCTGCAAGGGATTCCTGCTAGGGAGGCCCTCGGGAGGATTTTGCTGCGATGGCGGTCCTGCAAGGGATTCCTGCACTGGAACTTCCTATAAACTGTAGCGGGTTTTCTGAAGCTAGTGGAACTTTGTAAAGGCCTCGTAGTGTTACCTTGCCTCGCCTCCTCGGTAGAGGTGTATGGGATTGGCCGTCTCTTGGCAGATGGGTAACACGACTTGTGGGTAAAGATGCGCAACCTCTGCAGAGTGTAAAACTGGTATACTAGCCGTGCTCACGGTCATGAGCAGCTCGGACACTCACATGATTAAATTATGGAACTAAATTCAATTTGTCATATGCATTGCATCGCAGGTGAGGTTGTTACTTTTGTTCTACTATTTAATTGGGTTGGTATTTACTTATACTTAGTAATTGCTAATAAAATTTTGACCAACTTTAAAAGCAATGCTCAGCTTCAACCATCCTCTTTGGTAAGCCTTACACTTCACGTGAGCTCCCACCTTTGGCGAGTTTATGCACATTATTCCCCACAACTTGTTGAGCGATGAACGTATGTGAGCTCACTCTTGCTGTCTCACACCCCCCCCACAGGTCAAGAACAGGTACCGCAGGGTGAGGCGCATGGAGGATGCTGCGATGTGTTCGTGAGAGGTCTAGGCCGTCGTCTCCCAGTCAACTTTGGGTTGCTGGACCGTTGTCTCCTTATAATGTAATTATTTATTTATTTTGTATAGAATTCCTGTTATATAGTAAAGATGTGACATTCGATCCTGTGCCACTATACATCATATGTGTGAGACTTGGTCCCAGCATACCTGGTGTTTATGTTCGCGCCCGGGTCTTGGTGCCCCTAAAACCTGGGTGTGACAGAAGTGGTATCAGAGGAATGTTGACTATAGGACGAAACCTAGATAGAACTGGACAACCAATACTTACTTACCTCTACTACTCTGATTCTTATCTAAACTTATCTCAATCTTTTCTCATCTATTTCCGCTTACTCTGATTATTCTTACCTTTTCTTTCTAAAGACAAATGTGGGTTTCACACTTTGAAATCCTGTACCTAAAGTGACTTTTAGGAATATGAGACCTACTCTTAGGAACAAAAAAATAAAACTATTTTTATAGATATCTATGAACTTGAAATGGCTGTTCTTATGATATTTGTATGATTTGGATCTTTGATTGAGTGTGATGAATTGTGGAGTAATCTCCACAATTACATCTGCATATGCATATAGGAAAAAAATGCTTATAAAAATGATAAACAGACAAACTAGATTATGCCCCATTAATGCAGCTAGCCTAACAAAATCTATCTCATCTTAAAAGATTCTATCCTACACTCATAGATCCATCTCCTCTCAAAAAGATCCTAACTTATCCTAATCTAGCTTAATAGATTCACCTTGTCGTATGAGATACTCTACTGCCTTAATAGAATCATCCTATCTTGAAAAAGATTTCATGTCATTTTAATAGATCTAACTAATCTCAGAAAAAAAATCTATTTCATCTTATCCTAATAAGCATACTTATCCACCCTAATTTAACAACCATGATCTAATGCAAATTAATTAGATCTTATCTAGTCAAACTAGTCACACCAATCTAACCTAGATCTGATCTAATCTAAAGTGACTCATCAAACATGTTAGATAATACTGATGAAATAGATTAGACTCTACTCCTATAGAACAGGTCTTAACTTAGTTCACCCTGCACTAAATAAAGAATGATAGATCGACTTGGCCATATGCAACTACCTTAACCATCCGATAGTTGCATAACCCCTAAATTTTAACCTAGCAAGAGATTCTAACCTACCTACACCATATAATCCATCCTACTCACATATATCCTAACCATATGTCCTTAACTCGGATGGCAACTCCAAGAAGAAAGGCCAAAGAAGACCAACCACGTCAAAGAAGTATATGCATCAACTCAAGTCTTCAAAGATCAAGTTGAATCGCCAGCGGAATCAAGATCCACAGTTCTAGATGAAGTCTTTCCTTATTATACTCTTCCTTGCCACAACCTATACTTGCCATAGCCGTACCTTGTCTGACATAATAAATGGCTAGACATAGATATCCATATAAAAAACTTTAAACAAAACTTTGATTTCCAAAACCAAATGAGAAACTAAAATTCTAAGACCAAACTTATTGTATCCCTTTTCTTACAAATCTCGAGGACGAGATTTCTGTTAAGGGGGGTAGGATTTGTAATACCCAATTCTTAGGCAATAAGAAAGTAGGGTTAAAATGTGTAAATAGGGGTGCTCATCCTTTATGAACAAGATAAAATAGATAAATGCATGGCATGATGTTGTCTTTTTGTAATAAGTGCATAATAATGGGAATCTGATTATTTAAACCCAACTGGAATTCAAAATTTAACATGAAGAAGTGGGAAATTTGGGATGTAAATAAAAAAAACAGAAAAGAAGAAATCCCTGCGTTATGGGCCGAATTCCCCTCGGCCCAACTCGGCCTCCACCGCGCGCCCTTGGGTTTGGCGTCACTGACGCGTGGGCCCACTTATGCATCGATGCCGCATCCTCCGCTCAAGCTCACTGGCAGCCGGGCCGGAAAACCAGGAACGTCTTCTCCTTCCTCGAGTTGGACTCGCCGCTAAAACGGAATCCGCGGAATCCAGAAACCACCTAGGAGAAATTGTCGTGAAATTTCTGGGATCCTGTAACAACCTGGGCGCGCGCGTCATGCACCTGGGTCGGATTCTTCGCATGTATAAAGTAGGGTCGCGACCCCCTGTTTTTGACCGGGCACCAGTGCGGGCGTTCCGCCGTGGGTGATTCTCGTCTGACCTCCAATGTGGGCGCAGTAACCGGGTTGGGAAGATGGGGCGTGCTCGCGGGTTGGGGTCGTGGCCCTGCAGGGGGAAGTGGAGGCTCAGTGGGAGGGTAATTGCTCGCCGATGCTCAAGCGCCGCCATGGAACCCGTGCGGACTGTGCACAGAAGCCACGACGGCGCGATTCACGGTAAGAATAATTCCATTAACTTCGCTGCAGCCCTAGCTTCGTATAGCTCTATTGGATCGAAATATAGACTGGGTGTTAGCCGGATGGCTCATCGCCAGCCATGGGTGCCATTGCGGGTGAATCGAGCGCATGGCGATGTGGTGTCTTCGGCGCAGCGGAGGCGTGGTCGGACCCGCCGTGAAGCCGTCGCGGCCAACTCCGGCTTCGTGGACTCTAACCTGATCCGTCTCGTCACCGACCGCACGGCCTCCGCGCTCGAGTACCTCGTCTTCGTCGCGCCCGGCGTGCTTATCTTGGCGGCTTCATGGTACCGCTGTTCTCAGCCTAGGAAAGAAGACGACCTCGTGAGCGTCCGATCTGGATCGTGCGGATGGGAATAGATCCGGGGTTAACCCAGTGTGGGCCATCGATCGTCAGTTTGAGGGCTCGGATCTGATGCAAGGTACCCTCTCACTCAATTAGATCTAGGCCGTTGGGATGTCATCGGATGGCTGTGGGTGGATACCGGTTCATAAGTGTGCGATGTGATCTGGTCCATCCAAGTGTGATCGGACGGTGGAGATTGAAGCATACCCCTTCGGCCCGTACGTTTTACAAAAGAGACCCCCTGCGTTAACCAAATCAACCCGCCATCCTAGTTTGACCGTGGCTGTGTCTTTGCGCATTTTGCATGATAGCCCCTGGTTTTCCTAGAATTTGGCGCCTAGTCCAGAGAACAAATAAAACCAGAGAAATGAATTTAGAAATAGATTTTTAGTATTAAATAAATGCCAGAATTTGTATAATTCATAGAAAATTCATATTAAGCCCAAATTAATCCGTTCCAATTCCTATAATTTTGTAATATTATTATCTATCATTTGGTACCACTGTTTTGACATGAAGGTCACATTAAAATTTATATCCCATTTAATCTTGTACAAAACACATAGAATCTTCAGAAAATCATAACTCCTCTGTTTTAACTCCGATTTGATCCATTCGAGTTGCGTTAGTCTCGTAGCAAAGCTTAGATTATTATTACGTAGTATATTCTTATGTTTGGTGTGATGTTAATTTTGCCTATACACTATTTGTTTGTATTGCTACGACTAGCGTGAGGTCACGAGAACCTGAAGAGCAAGTTGGTACCTGGAATCTCAAGTCCCAGGCAAGTTGTGCCCTTGATCACTTCTTTTTACCCACTCATGTTCTAATTAATCATAATGATCTGCATAGGTTAATTTTGATGGGACCCAATAGGTTACCCTAGTTTGACTATCTTTATACCTTGTTCACCACTGGATCTTTGGGTAGTACTTGCTATCGCTTTATGTGGTTTTAGGTATAGAGATACACATTACTATTCATGATTATACTTTTATTGTCAGTTGTTATTTACTGTTCATGTTAAGATCATTATGTTAATTGGAACATGGAGAACCACCCGGGAAAACAGTGCTACCACAAGGGTTTAATGGGACGCCCTTGGCCGATTAATTAGGAAAGCTAGTGGAAGACTACCTTACCCGAAAGGGGCAAGGGCAGTAGGGGAGTGGTCAGTGTAGGGAGGCCCTCGGGAGGATTTTGCTGCGATGGCAGTCCTGCAAGGGATTCCTGCTAGGGAGGCCCTCGGGAGGATTTTGCTGCGATGGCGGTCCTGCAAGGGATTCCTGCACTGGAACTTCCTATAAACTGTAGCGGGTTTTCTGAAGCTAGTGGAACTTTGTAAAGGTCTCGTAGTGTTACCTTGCCTCGCCTCCTCGGTAGAGGTGTATGGGATTGGCCGTCTCTTGGCAGATGGGTAACACGACTTGTGGGTAAAGATGCGCAACCTCTGCAGAGTGTAAAACTGGTATACTAGCCGTGCTCACGGTCATGAGCAGCTCGGACACTCACATGATTAAATTATGGAACTAAATTCAATTTGTCATATGCATTGCATCGCAGGTGAGGTTGTTACTTTTGTTCTACTATTTAATTGGGTTGGTATTTACTTATACTTAGTAATTGCTAATAAAATTTTGACCAACTTTAAAAGCAATGCTCAGCTTCAACCATCCTCTTTGGTAAGCCTTACACTTCACGTGAGCTCCCACCTTTGGCGAGTTCATGCACATTATTCCCCACAACTTGTTGAGCGATGAACGTATGTGAGCTCACTCTTGCTGTCTCACACCCCCCCCCCCCACAGGTCAAGAACAGGTACCGCAGGGTGAGGCGCATGGAGGATGCTGCGATGTGTTCGTGAGAGGTCTAGGCCGTCGTCTCCCAGTCAACTTTGGGTTGCTGGACCGTTGTCTCCTTATAATGTAATTATTTATTTATTTTGTATAGAATTCCTGTTATATAGTAAAGATGTGACATTCGATCCTGTGCCACTATACATCATATGTGTGAGACTTGGTCCCAGCATACCTGGTGTTTATGTTCGCGCCCGGGTCTTGGTGCCCCTAAAACCCGGGTGTGACACTTGCACCACATGTTTTGTTTTTGCAAATTTTTTTGTAAATTCAATTCAAAATCTTTTGCAAAGAGTCAAAGGTAAATGAATAAGATTCTTGAGAAGCATTTACAAGATTTGAAATTTTCTCCCCCTGTTTCAAATGCTTTTCCTTTGACTAAACAAAACTCTCCCTCAATAAATTCTCCTCTTAGTGTTCAAGAGGGTTTTAAGATACCAATTTTTGAAGGTGCTACTTTCTCCCCTTTTTGAACATAATAAAATACCAATTTGAAAATCATGAGTTTTTTAAAATTAGGTGGTGGTGCGGTCCTTTTGCTTTGGGCTAATACTTTCTCCTCCTTTGGCATGAATCGCCAAAAACGGATACTTTGAGTGAAATATAAGCCCTTTTTAGACTACTTTCTCCCCCTTTGGACAAAAATAAAGGAGTGAAGATTATACCAAAGTTGGAGGGTTGCTCGGAGCGACGGCGAAGGATGAGTTATGGAGTGGAAGCCTTTGTATTCGCCGAAGACTCCAATTCCCTTTCAATACACCTATGACTTGGTTTGAAATTCACTTGAAAACACATTAGTCATAGCATATGAAAGAGACATGATCAAAGGTATATATATGAGCTTTGTGTGCAAGACATCAAAAGAAATTCCTAGAATCAAGAATATTTAGCTCATGCCTAAGTTTGGTAAAGGTTTGTTCATCTAATGGCTTGGTAAAGATATCGGCTAATTGATCTTTAGTGTTAATATATGCAATCTCGATATCCCCCTTTTGTTGGTGATCCCTTAAGAAATGATACCGAATGGCTATGTGTTTAGTGCGGCTATGTTCAACGGGATTATCCGCCATGCGGATTGCACTCTCATTATCACATAGAAGAGGAACTTTGGTTAATTTGTAACCATAGTCCCTAAGGGTTTGCCTCATCCAAAGCAATTGTGCGCAACAATGGCCTGCGGCAATATACTTGGCTTCGGCGGTAGAAAGAGCGACGGAATTTTGCTTCTTTGAAACCCAAGACACCAAGGACCTTCCTAAGAACTGGCAAGTCCCCGATGTGCTCTTCCTATTAATCTTACACCCCGCCCAATCAACATCCAAATAACCAATTAAATCAAATGTGGATCCCCGAGGGTACCAAAGCCAAACTTAGGAGTATAAGCCAAATATCTCAAGATTCGTTTTACGGCCGTAAGGTGAGCTTCCTTAGGGTCGGCTTGGAATCTTGCACACATGCATACGGAAAGCATAATGTCCGGTCGAGATGCACATAAATAGAGTAATTAACCAATCATCGACCGGTATACCTTTTGATCTACGAATTTACCTTCCGTGTCGAGGTCGAGATGCCCATTGGTTCCCATGGGTGTCTTGATGGGCTTGGCATCCTTCATCCCAAACTTGTTTAGAATGTCTTGAGTATACTTCGTTTGGCTAATGAAGGTGCCCTCTTGGAGTTGCTTCACTTAAAATCCTAAGAAATACTTCAACTCCCCCATCATTGACATCTTGAATTTCTGTGTCATGATCCTACTAAATTCTTCACATGTAGATTCGTTAGTAGACCCAAATATAATATCATCAACATAAATTTGGCATACAAACAAATCATTGTCAAGAGTTTTAGTGAATAGAGTAGGATCGGCCTTTCCGACTTTGAAGCCGTTAGCAATAAGGAAATCTCTTAGGCATTCATACCATGCTCTTGGGGCTTGCTTGAGCCCATAAAGCGCCTTAGAGAGCCTATAGACATGGTTAGGATACTCACTGTCTTCAAAGCCAGGAGGTTGCTCAACATAGACCTCCTCCTTGATTGGTCCGTTGAGGAAGGCACTCTTCACGTCCATTTGATAAAGCTTGAAGCCATTATAAGTAGCATAGGCTAATAATATACGAATGGACTCAAGCCTAGCTACGGGTGCATAGGTTTCACCGAAATCCAAACCTTCGACTTGTGAATATCCCTTGGCCACAAGTCGGGCTTTGTTCCTTGTCACCACATCATGCTCATCTTGTTTGTTGCGGAAGACCCACTTGGTTCCTACAATATTTTGGTTAGGACGTGGAACCAAATGCCATACCTCATTCCTCGTGAAGTTGTTGAGCTCCTCTTGCATCGCCACCACCCAATCCGAATCTTGAAGTGCTTCTTCTACCCTGTGTGGCTCAATGGAGGAAACAAAAGAGTAATGCTCACAAAAATGTGCAACACGAGATCTAGTGGTTACCCCCTTATGAATGTTGCCGAGGATGGTGTCGACGGGGTGATCTCGTTGGATTGCTTGGTGGACTCTTGGGTGTGGCGGTCTCGGTTCTTCATCCTCCTTGTCTTGCTCATTTGCATCTCCCCCTTGATCATTGCCGTCTTCTTGAGGTGGCTCATCTTTTTGATCTTCTCCTTCATCAACTTGAGCCTCATCCTCATCTTGAGTTGGTGGAGATGCTTGCGTGGAGGAGGATGGTTGATCTTGTGCATTTGGAGGCTCTTCGGATTCCTTAGAACACACATCCCCAATGGACATGTTCCTTAGCGCGATGCACGGAGCCTCTTCATCACCTATCTCATCAAGATCAACTTGCTCTACTTGAGAGCAGTTAGTTTCATCAAACACAACGTCACAAGAAACTTCAACTAGTCCTGAGGACTTGTTAAAGACTCTATATGCCCTTGTGTTTGAATCATATCCTAGTAAAACGCCTTCTACTTTCTTAGGAGCAAATTTAGATTTTCTACCTCTTTTAACAAGAATAAAATATTTGCTACCAAAGACTCTAAAATATGAAATGTTGGGCTTTTTACCGGTTAGGAGTTTGTATGATGTCTTCTTGAGGATTCGGTGTAGATACAACCGGTTGATGGCGTAGCAGGCGGTGTTGACTGCCTCGGCCCAAAACCGATCCGGCGTCTTGTACTCATCAAGCATGGTTCTTGCCATGTCCAATAGAGTTCTATTCTTTCTCTACACTACACCATTTTGTTGTGGCGTGTAGGGAGAGGAGAACTCATGCTTGATGCCCTCCTCCTCAAGGAAGCCTTCAATTTGTGAATTCTTGAACTCCGTCCCGTTGTCGCTTCTAATTTTCTTGATCCTTAAGCCGAACTCATTTTGAGCCCATCTCAAGAATCCCTTTAAAGTCTCTTGGGTTTATGATTTTTCCTGCAAAAAGAACACCCAAGTGAAGCAAGAATAATCATCCACAATAACTAAACAGTACTTACTCCCGCCGATGCTTATGTAAGCGATCGGGCCGAATAAATCCATGTGTAGGAGCTCCAGTGGCCTGTCAGTCGTCATGATGTTCTTATGCGGATGATGAACACCAACTTGCTTCCCTGCTTGGCACGCGCTACAAATCCTGTCTTTCTCAAAATGAACATTTGTTAATCCTAAAATGTGCTCTCCCTTTAGAAGCTTATAAAGATTCTTCATCCCAACATGGGCTAGTCGGCGGTGCCAGAGCCAACCCATGTTAGTCTTAGCTATTAAGCAAGTGTCGAGTTCAGCTCTATCAAAATCTACCAAGTATAGCTGACCCTCTAACACTCCCTTAAATGCTATTGAATCATCACTTCTTCTAAAGACAGTGACACCTATATCAGTAAAAAGACAGTTGTAGCCCATTTGACATAATTGAGATACGGAAAGCAAATTGTAATCTAAAGAGTCTACAAGAAAAACATTGGAAATGGAATGGTCAGGTGATATAGCAATTTTACCCAATCCTTTGACCAAACCTTGATTTCCATCCCCGAATGTGATAGCTCGTTGGGGATCTTGGTTTTTCTCATAAGAGGAGAACATTTTCTTCTCCCCTGTCATGTGGTTTGTGCACCCGCTATCGATGATCCAACTTGAGCCCCCGGATGCATAAACCTACAAAACAATTTTAGTTCTTAACTTTAGGTACCCAAACGGTTTTGGGTCCTTTAGCATTAGAAACAAGAACTTTGGGTACCCAAACACAAGTCTTGGAGCCCTTGTGTTTACCCCCAACAAACTTGGCAACTACCTTGCCGGATTTGTTAGTTAAAACATAAGAAGCATCAAAAGTTTTAAATGAAATGCTATGATCATTTGATGCAACAGGAGTTTTCTTCTTAGGCAACTTAGCACGGGTTGGTTGCCTAGAGCTAGATGTCTCACCCTTATACATGAAAACATGATTAGGGCCAGAGTGAGACTTCCTAGAATGAATTCTCCTAATTTTGCTCTCGGGATAACCGGCATGGTACAAAATGTAACCCTCGTTATCTTGAGGCATGGGAGCCTTGCCCTTAACAAAGTTAGACAATTTCTTAGGAGGGGCATTAAGTTTGACATTGTCTCCCTTTTGGAAGCCAATGCCATCCTTGATGCCAGGCCGTCTCCAAGAATAAAGCATATTACGAGCAAATTTAAATTTTTCATTTTCAAGTTAATGCTCGGCAATTTTAGCATATAATTTTGCTATATGATCATTTTGTTGTTTAATTAAAGCCATATGATCATGAATAGCATCAATATCAACATCTCTACATCTAGTGCAAATAGAAACATGCTCAACGGTAGATGTAGAGGGTTTGCAAGATTTTAATTCTACAACCTTAGCATGTAATATATCATTTTCACTTCTAAGGTTAGAAATAGTGACATTGCAAACATCAAAATCTTTAGCCTTAGCAATTAATTTTTCACATTTCTAAGGCTAGCAAGAGAATCATTCAATTTTTCAATCTTAGCAAACAAATTAGCATTATCATCTCTAAGATTGGAAATTGAATCATCACAAACATTAGAATCAACCTTAGCAATTAATCTAGCATTTTCATTTCTAAGGTTGGCAATCAAATCATGGCATGTGCTTAGCTCACTAGTTAATTTTTCACATTTTTCAACTTCTAGAGCGTAAGCATTTTTAACCTTGACATGCTTTTTATTTTCTTTGATTAGGAAGTCCTCTTGGGTGTCCAAGAGTTCATCCTTTTCATTGATGGAACTAATTAATTCATTTAATTTTTCTTTTTGTTGCATGTTTAGGTTGGCAAAAAGGGTACGCAAATTATCCTCCTCATCACTAGCATTATCATCACTAGAGGACTCATATTTAGTGGAGGATTTTGATTTAACCTTCTTTTTGTCGTCCCTTGCCATGAGGCACTTGTGGCCGACGTTGGGGAAGAGAAGTCCCTTGTTGACGGCGATGTTGGCGGCGTCCTCGTTGGAGGAGGAGTCGGTGGAGCTCTCGTCGGAGTCCCACTCGTGGCACACATGGGCATCGCCGCCCTTCTTCTTGTGATATCTCTTCTTCTCCTTTCTTCTCCCCTTCTTGTCGTCGCCCCTGTCACTGTCACTAGAAATAGGACATTTGTCAATGAAGTGACCGGGCTTACCACACTTGTAGCAAACCTTCTTGGAGCGGGACTTGTAATCCTTCCCCCTCCTTTGCTTGAGGATTTGGCGGAAGCTCTTGATGATGAGCGTCATCTCCTCATTGTCGAGCTTAGAGGTGTCGACGGGTTGTCTACTTGATGTAGACTCTTCCTTCTTTTCCTCCGTCGCCTTGAATGCAACCGGTTGCGCTTTGGGCGCGGAGGGGCCATCTAGCTCGATGATCTTCTTTGAGCCTTTGACCATCAACTCAAAGCTCACAAAATTACCTATCACTTCCTCGAGGGTCATTTGAGTATATCTAGGATTACCTCGAATTAATTGAACTTGCGTAGGATTAAGAAATAAGAGGATCTTAGAATAACCTTGACCATCTCATGGTCATCCCATTTTGTGCTCCCGAGGTTGCGCACTTGGTTCACCAAGGTCTTCAAGCGGTTGTACATGGCTTGAGGGTCCTCGCCTTGGTTGAGTCAGAACCGACCGAGCTCCCCCTCGATCGTCTCCCGCTTGGTGATTTTGGTCACCTCGTCTCCTTCGTACGCGGTCTTGAGTACGTCCCAAATTTCCTTCGCACTCTTTAACCCTTGCACCTTATTATACTCCTCTCGACTTAGAGAGGCGAGGAGTATAGTGGTGGCTTGAGAGTTAAAGTGGTGGATTTGGGCCACTTCGTCGGAGTCGTAGTCTTCATCCCCTATGGATGGTACCTGTACACCAAACTCAACAACATTCCAAATGCTTGTGTGGAGTGAGGTTAGATGATGCCTCATTTTGTCACTCCACATATTATAATCTTCACCGTCAAAAACCGGTGGTTTGCCTAATGGAACGGAGAGTAAAGGAGTACGTTTTGAAATGCGAGGATAACATAGGGGAATCTTACTATACTTCTTGCGCTCATGGCGCTTAGAAGTTACCGACGGCGCGTCGGAGCCGGAGGTCGATGGTGATGAAGAGTCGGTCTCGTAGTAGACCACTTTCCTCATCTTCTTGTGCTTATCGCCTCTCCGATGCAACTTGTGGGAAGAAGATTTCTTCTCCTTCCCTTTCCCTTTGTTGCGGGACTCTTCTGATGAAGCCTTCCTGTGGCTTGTAGTGGGCTTGTCGCCGGTCTCCACCTCCCTCTTGGCGTGATCTCCCGACATTACTTCGAGCGGTTAGGCTCTAATGAAGCATCGTCCTTTGATACCAATTGAAAGTCGCCTAGAGGGGGGGGGGGTGAATAGGGCGAAACTGAAATTTAACAACTTAATCACAACTACAAGCCGGGTTAGCGTTAGAAATGTAATCGAGTCCGAGAGAGGGCGTAAAAACAAATCGCAAGCGAATAAAGAAGTGAGACACAAGGATTTGTTTTACCGAGATTCGGTTCTCTCAAACCTACTCCCCGTTGAGGTGGTCACAAAGACCGGGTCTCTTTCAACCCTTTCCCTCTCTCAAATGGTCACTTAGACCGAGTGAGCTTCTCTTCTCAATCACACGGGACACAAAGTCCCCGCAAGGACCACCACACAATTGGTGTCTCTTGCTTCGATTACAAGTAAATGAATCTCAAGAAGGAATGAGAAAGAAAGAAGCAATCTAAGCGTAAGAGCTCAAATGAACACAACAATCACTCTCTCTAATCACTAAAGCTTTGAGTGGAATTGGGAGAGGATTTGATCTCTTTGGTGTGTCTAGAATTGAATGCTAGAACTCTTGTAAGTAGTTGGAAGGTGGAAAACTTGGATGCCATGAATGTGGGGTGGTTGGGGTATTTATAGCCCCAACCACCACAAAGTGGTCGTTGGAAGGCTGCAGTCGCATGGCGCACCGGACAGTCCGGTGCGCCAGCCACGTCAGCAGACCGTTAGGGTTCGACCGTTGGAGCTCTGTCTTGTGGGCCCACCTGGCTATCCGGTGGTGCACCGGACAGGCCCTGTAGGCTGTCCGGTGTGCCACCCGCGCGTGCTCTGCTCCTCTGCGTGTGCAGGCGCGCATTTAATGCGTTGCAGTCGACCGTTGCGCGCGAAGTAGCCGTTGCTCCGCTGTCATACCGGATAGTCCGGTGTGCACCGGACAGTCCGGTGAATTTTAGCGGAGCGGATTCCCGAAGCTGGCGAGTTCAGAGTCGCTCTCCCTTGGGGCACCGGACACTGTCCGGTGGTGCATCGGACAGTCCGGTGAATTATAGCGAAGCGCCTCTAAGATTTCCCGAAGGTGAAGAGTTCGGCTTGAAGTCCCCTGGTGCACCGGACACTGTCCGGTGCGCCAGACCAGGGCACACTTCGGTTGTCCCTTGCTCTCTTTGTTTGAACCCATCTTTGGTCTTTTTATTGACTTTTTGTGAACCTTTGGCACCTGTAGAACTTATAGACTAGAGCAAACTAGTTAGTCCAATTATTTGTGTTGGGCAATTCAACCACCAAAATCAATTAGGAAATAAGTGTAAGCTTGATTCCCTTTTAGGCGCCATGAGAGAGGCGAGGGTGAATGAAGATTGGGGATTAGGGTTCGAAGGGGGAGCAAGGTCTCAAGGACACCGAGGCCTGTGGGGAGCGATTGTTGTGGGTGTATATCCCCTATGAACCTTGTCCTCTTCGCATCCCCTAGCTTAGCATGTCTAGATCGTGGGGTGTCATACCGTCTGTTGTGCTATTGTGTCTCGAGTCAAGCTGGTACAAACATGAAGACAGACTAGCATGCTAATGTATAACGACTACAGTCAACCTACCGTCACAAGTTCCGTCCGTCGAGACGTGCGGGCACTAACATCATCCATGGAACAACACTAGACCTGAGTATGGGTTGTCTGATCCACCCAACTCGACTCTTCCCATAAAAAAACAACTTGACCCGACCAATATAACATATAACAGGCACGTGTGCGGGCCATAGTTTTACCTGTAAATAATCCACGGACTAGACATGGGCCATAATTTAGACCCTAAACTTGACCTAACAAAAAAAACCAGACCTAAAGCCAAAAAAATGGATCCAACCCAAAAATACCACCCACCACACCCGATAGAAAAGCACTGACCAACCCAACCCTTAGGCCATGTTCGTTTGATCCCAAAACCATAGGAATCGAGGGAGATTGGAAGGGATTGGAGAGGATTTTAACTTGTAGGGGATTTAATCCCCTCAATCCCTATGGATTGGCACAAAACGAACCATAGGGATCGAGGGGGATTGGAAGGGATTGGAGAGGATTTTGACTTGTAGGGGATTTAATCCCCTCAATCCCTATGGATTGGCACAAAACGAACAGGGCTTTAAGCGGCACATGCTCATCGTGATGGAGCGAAATACGCCGAGCGACATTAGTTCCCCTCAGACGTAGAGATGGCAATGGGTAAAAACCCGCTGGGTATTACTTGCCCAAACCCGTACCCACGAATAAAAAATATGCCCGCTAAAAAACCCATACCCATGACGGGTATAAAATTTTGCCCAAACCCATACCCATGCGGGTTTCGGGTACCCAACGGGTTTCCCATACCCACTAACATCAACATAAAAAATAATTCATCATGTAAATGACAATCAATACATTAATAAGCTAGCATAAAAGGAACAAGTGATGACTAATTTTAGCCTAAAAATTGTTACATGAAGTTTATTTCAATTAAACATATTCGATTAATAATATTATGAGACATATTTATAAGAAATGTTGATTTTAAGGCGGGTTTTAAAAACCCATGGGTTTACGGGTATGGGTAGTGGAAGAACAAACTCATGCCCACGTACCCGTTGGGTTTCATTTGAATCTATTAACAAACCCATGAGTAGAGAAATTGACCCAAACTCATACCCTAATAAAGCAAAAATCCACCAGGTTTCGGGTAGCGGGTACCCATTGCCATCTCTACTCAGACGGATACTACTCAGACGGATACGGATGGCATCGAGCGGAGAAGTTCATGAGATTGCCAGGATACGGAAGACATGAAAGCAGATACGAAGGCACCAGTTTTTTTTAACGCAGGAACCACATCGTTGAACATCACGGCTCAAAATGAGAGCGAGCGAGCAAAATGGTCACAACGTCCATTATCGATACGGCAGTGATATTTCACAGCCAAACATCCCAGCAATAATGCATATAACAGTTGGGTAAACAAGGTCGCTCAAATCTCTTCCTATGGTACAGATGCTATCGCTCATCTCCACCTCACAAGCTACCATTTCGCCTGGGCAGCAGAGGCCCAGCATGGCAAGATAAAGAATTTACATCGCCCTGGAAGAACACGGACGTACACAAGACTCCACCACCCGGGATTTTAAACTACTGTCAATCATTCGCAGGCCGGTTTGGTGTCGAAGCTGGTCAGGCAGATCGCAAAGGCCTGGAACGCCGAGAGTGGGTACCGGTAGTCCATGGTGAATATATCCTTGCCTATCTTCCCAAACTGGAGGATCACCTTCTCCTGCTCCGCTGCGGGGATGTTTAGGGAAGGATCAACGGAGGCGACGAGCTGGAAGTTCTTCACTGACGCGACGGTCACACGCCCCCGGAAGTTGAGGCACCAACACTGCAGCTGCTCATGCCAACGAGGAGCTTTGTTCTTCAGCACTAGAGGTGTTCCGTTCACGCAGGCCGGTCCAGACAGATCGGCGCTGAGGCTTGTCGAAGAGAATTCTACAGCCACTTCCTTCCCTTTGGCACTAGGTAAGGTGGACACTGGCTCGTCAAGCGACTGGAAGGCGCCTGTAGGGGTAGGGGCCTTCCCGCCCTCCTGGATGCACTCAGCTGGTATTGAGTGCATGGTGCATTGCATTCTCCTTGGCCCCCTGTTGCGTAGGACGGTGAGCTCGTACGTGACTGTAGCAACATTGTAATTGCCTAGTGGCAGTCTCGGTGATACTTGCTTGGACTGCCTTTTGCTTGTCTTATTGTTTGGTAGCACTACAGCGTCAGGAGGAGGCTGGCTGTCGAAGATTGTGAACTTTGTGCCGAGGAAGTTTGGCCTGGTTTTATGAGAAGCAATGGCGAGGTTAGGTCACTAAGACAAAGAAAAACAATCATGCCACATAAGTTGGCATAATAAGCATCTTACTTCAGTTTGCCAACGTAGGTGCTACTAGAGTGAGAGAAATCATCAGAGACCAGTGATATCACAAAATAAGTCCTCGTGGCACGCCTGACCTTACGGGCAGCAAGCAATAACTTGTCTTTCTCCACATTCATAGCTGCATAATATACAATGTCATCAGTAAATGATGTGGAATCACATTAAGCGAGCACATATAACTAGAGTTATTGTAAAATTGTCACCACCAAGACTTGTACCCTAAGCAGGAGGTGGGGTTGTTTAACAATTCTGAATGCATCCTCCTACTCAATGTGCCGCGAGAGTTTTTTTTTTGTGTGTGGGGGTGGGGGCAGGACCAGATCCACATTAATAATGTGGCAGGCAAGGGACTACATATCTGTGCACATCTAGCGCAAATAGGAATGTGCAGAGAAGTATGCATACCGTGGATAGTCAACAATAACAACTTGTTGCTTATTCTAGTGAAACATAATGCACTGTTCTTCCAACAGCTGAGCTCATCTTTGGGCCCTGCTATTTTTTGCTATGGATGCAAGGAAAGCAACTTCAATGTGGTCAGATAGGTATGTTCAGTCTGTACCGGATGCTCACACAGTTCACTAGTTACAGTTGGTTCTCAAACCATGCTAGCAGCCAACCCATCTCTTGCAGAGAAAAGAGAAATTTATTCGGTTGTTTTAGATTGTAAACTTCTAGGATGAATTTTTGTGTAGTATGCTCAAACAGGCAAGGTAAAAAAAATCCAGGCATGAAAATAGCTATGAGACCAATGCTCTTTCACGAAGTAGAAAATATTTTGACACATACTCCCACCGTTCCAAATTAAAATTCGTTTTACCTTTTTACTAGATTCATACAATAATTAATGTGTGTGCGGGGGTGTGCGTGTCTAGGTTCATAATCATCCATATGAAAATGGACATAAAAATCCAGAGCTAAAACGACTACTATTTTAGGAAGGAGGGAGTATCAAAGAACAGAAACATTTTTGTTGTTCATCTGACTTGAACCTAGCGTTTTCCCTTCAATGAAGTAGGAAATCTTTCTACATATACTCCCTCCGTCCCAAAATATAGTTCTTTCTAGCCCTCTTTTTTTCTATCCACATTCGAATGGATGATAATGAACATAGACATTCATAAATTAAGTAATGTATGTTTAGTCTAAAACGAATTATATTTTGGGACGAAGGGAGTGTAAAATAACATAACCATTTTGTTGTTCACCAGACTTAAACTTAACATTTTTAATACAAAACCTATACACCTAATCAACTAAGTTAAGTTACCATATTAGATGATCATTGCAAGGAATTTCATTCAGGATTTTATTCTTGCAAATTGGCAGTTGATCAATGTAGCCATAACTAAAACAGTTCATCTCGAGGCAGACAAATGACTACAAAAGAGGTAAGAACTACACTATCTTTCGACAGCCAAAAATGATACTCCATAACTTACATGGGCTGAGCCCTAGGTAGAGTAGATATGTGGATGTTGCCCTCTCCCTCCTCACAAAACACTGGACCGGCATTTCACGAGGCCCCGGCTGCGCAAAATAAAGTTAGCATCAAGACATGCAGATTCTCAATACGCCTTAACCAGCAAACTTCACATGAATCGTGATATCAGAGAACAAGGCAGATACCTGCTTAAGGGATATGGGGAAGGTGATCCTGCCACACTCCTCGAGCGTCTTCACCACCTCCTTGGTGACCTCGCGCCACGACCGGCAAATGGCCGCGCATGCCACGACCTGGCGCCGCGCCGGCCACGTCGCCTCGCTGGACTCCACCCTCTGTATCACATCCAGCAGCAGTTCCGGAGGCAAGTTCGCCCACCGCCCCTGATGCTGATGATGCGGCCCCTCCGGGCCCGGCCCCAGGCCCTGGCCCTGCCGATGCGGCTGTTGCTGCTCTGCCCACAGGCTGGGCCAAGAATGCCGCGACCCCGAGCGGCCGTGGCCGGCGCGCCCGTCGGAGCCGCTGCCGCCGCGTCTCGACATGCTCCCAATACCGTCCCTCATCTCCTTCAGCTCCCGCACGATGCTCTTGAGAGACATTGCAGCTTACAGCAAGCTCCTTCCGCCTTCGACGAAAGAAATTCCTAATGCTCCATGTCAAGATCCGCCATAACTAGAGCGAATCTAAAGGGATAAACCCCAAAATAGCAGGAGGGGAGCTCATAAAGTGGTCGACATCACTCCCGCATCTACCCCAGCAAAGAAAACGACCTTCCCCCCAAAAAAAAACTTGAAGCACGGCGCTCCCAAGAACAGCTCAAGAAACCCCAAATTTGGACGGATTTGTGCAGCAGGCGAGCAAAGATTCCACCTTTCTTCTTGCGGCAGCTCGGATCTGGGGGCAGGCAGCAATGCAGTAGGCTACCAGCAAGGAATGAGTAAACCTTCTCTTGGATGGCCTAGAGATCCAAGTTTCTCCGGGTCCGCGGCTCGAAAGATGGAGTCCTCCAGCTCAGGAAGAGATCAAGGATCCCTCTGCCAACCGTTACCATGAGATTTTCCAGCTGCTTCTCGTTGCTCCCCAGGAGCTCCAGATCTCCATCCTCCCTCTATAGACTCTGGATTTTTGCTTCCACCTTCCAGCTCTCTCTCTCTCTCTCCCCCCGCTCCAGTGCGCCAAATAATGAAATTTCGCCTCCAGTGCCGGTGCGGCGGACGGCGGTGCCGCTCCTCTATCTCCCCCCTCAGGCCTCAGCTCTTGTTAATTCTATGCACTTGTGTGTGGGACACTGGGACTGCGGGTTCACGTTGGGCAAAGGATAAAAGAGTCCGGAAAAGTTTGGGCGATTTTTTAAAGCACGGTGGGGCAGCTTTTGTTTTTTTTTTCTGAACTTTCATTCACTTTTCAAGGTGTTTATTATCTTTCTTGTGTCTGTGTGGTACTTGCAACTCATCAACTCCCAAAACTCACAACTGCCCAACAAGAATCCTATGCGATACTGTGGTCCGTTCCAGTAGCTCTGTCCACAACTGCTCGTCCACGACTCCACTCTACCGGCCGCTTTTCTGGTTTGCAGTTGAAGTGTTGAACAGCGCTGGCGAGGTAGTAGTACAAGGACAAGTTACTCCAGGGTGAAGCTATTTTTGTGTTAAAAAGGTCTTCTCTAAAATACAAGGATGTCTTTAATCGAATAGTTTATATGATTCTCAACTTTAAATGGGGCTCTTAGTTTATTTTTTTGCCATCTTTACGAAGATTACTTAATTATATATCACTAACAGCTGAGCCACTCACGTAATATTTTATATACCACTTATCCCACGATAATAATAAAAAGTTATTTTTTCCACTTTAAATGTAGAGAATATTTTTTGTGACCTCTAAAAATATGTTTAAAAAGTTTTCTTGACACATAGAGAATATTCATTTATTTTCTGTATATAAATTTTTTTTCTCCTCTCTATCATTTTTATTATTTTATAATAAATTAAACAAAACTAATATGTATATACTAACTATTAAGGACGTATTGTAGACTGCCTCCGCCTGCGCGAAACGCCCGGCGCTCCGCCTGCCCGCCGCTCCATTTGCCCGCCCGCACCTCAAGCACCGCGAATCTCGCGCCTCCCCCGCCGCGAAACCAGCCACCACCCGCATGTCCGCCTGCCCCCCGCTCCTCAAGCTCCCGCATATCGCCTGCCGCTCCTCAAGCTCCATGAATCCCCCGCCGCGCCTCAAGCTCCACGTACCCGCTCGCTCCTCAAGCTCCGCGAATCGCCCGTCGCTCCTCAAGCACCGACTCCCGCGCCTCGCCCTTCAACCTCGTCATCATTCTCCGTCGCTCCCCGCCCGCCGACGTCGATGGCTCCTCCTCCCCCGCCGCTGCCACCAGCAGCAGCTTCGAGCTGTTCTACGACGACGGGGCGGGGTCGAGCCTCCGCCCGCTCCCAGAGAGCATGTCGGACTTCATCATGGGCTTTGGCTTCGAGCGGCTGCTGGAGCAACTGGCCTAGATGGAGCTGCCGCGCCGTGGACTCCATGCCCGCGCTCCACGTCGGCGCCGCCCACGTCGCGTCCGACGCGCACTGCGCCGTCTGCAAGGAGGCCTTCGAGCTGGGTGCCGAGGCCAGGGAGATGCCCTACGCCCTGAAAGTCGCCTAGAGGAGGGGTGAATAGGCGGAATCTAAAAATTATAAACTTAAGCACACACTACAAGTCGGGGTTAGCGTTAGAATTAAAATCGAGTCCAAAAGAGAGGGTGAAAAACAAATCAAAGGCAAGTGAAGCGGATGACACGGTGATTTGTTTTACCGAGATTCAGTTCTTGCAAACCTACTCCCCGTTGAGGTGGTCACAAAGACCGGGTCTCTTTTAACCCTTTCCCTCTCTCAAACGGTCACCTAGACCGAGTGAGCTTTTCTCCTTAATTAAACGGGTCACTTAGACCCGTACAAGGACCACCACAACTTGGTGTCTCTTGCTTTGATTACAAGTTGCTTGAGAACAAGAATAGAGGAAGAAGAAAAGCGATCCAAGCAACAAGAACTCAAATGAACACAAATGTCTCTCTCTCACAAGTCACTAAGCTTTGGAATGAGTTTGAGACTTGGAGAGGATTTGATCTTTTGTTTTGTGTCTTAGAGTGAAGTCTAGAGCTTTTGTATTGAATACAAATTGCTGAAAACTTGGATGCCTTGAATGGTGGTGGTTGGGGGTATTTATAGCCCCAACCACCAAACCAACTGTTGGGGAAGGCTGCGGTCGATGGGCGCACCGGACAATCCGGTGCGCCACCGGACACTGTCCGGTGCGCCAGCCACGTCACCCAACTGTTAGGGTTCTGACGGTTTCGACCGTTGGAGCTCTGACATCTTAGGGCACCGAACAGTCCGTTGCCGTACCGGACAGACATTGTTCACTGTCCGGTGCGCCTTCTGGCGCTGCTCTGACTCTACGCGCACTGTTCCCGCGTACTGTTCACTTTTGTAGACGACCGTTGGCGCAGTAGCTGTTGCTCCGCATGGCACACCGGACAGTCCGGTGCTACACCGGACAGTCCGGTGAATTATAGCGGGGCGGCTCTCCAGAAACCAAAAGCTGAGGAGTTCAGAGTGTACGGCCCCTGGTGCACCGGACAGTCCGGTGTGCCAGACCAGGGCAGCTTTCGGTTTCTTTTGCTCCTTTCTTTTTGAACCCTAACTTTAGCTTTTTATTGGTTTATGTTGAACCTTTGGCACTTGTAGAACATATAATCTAAAGCAAACTAGTTAGTCCAATTGTTTGTGTTGGGCAATTCAACCACCAAAATCATTTAGGAAAAGGTTTGACCCTATTTTCCTTTCAATCTCTCCCTTTTTGGTGATTGATGCCAACACAAACCAAAGCAAATACATGAGTGCTGAAATGAACTAGTTTGCATAAGGTAAGTGCAAAGGTTGCTTGGAATTAAGCCAATGAATTATTCCTACTAGATATGCATGGATTGCTTTCTTCTATTTTAGCATTTTGGACCACGCTTGCACCACTAGTTTTGTTTTTGCAAATTCTTTGGAAAATTCTTTTCAAAATCCTTTTGCAAATAGTCAAAGGTATATGAATACGATTGAAAGAAGCATTTTCAAGATTTGAAATTTTCTCCCCCTGTTTCAAATGCTTTTCCTTTGACTTAAACAAAACTCCCTTGGATGAAATTCTCCTCTTAGTGTTCAAGAGGGTTTTACCAATATGAAAAAGATTTGAATACCAATTGGAAAATCCTCCCTTAAATATAGGTACCAATTAAGATATAATTTCTAGGGGAATACCAATTTTGAAAGATATTAACAAGATACCAATTGAAAACTTTATTTTGAAAATTTTGAAATTGGTGATGGTGCGGTCCTTTTGCTTTGGGCTAATACTTTCTCCCCCTTTGGCATTAATCGCCAAAAACAGAGACTTTGTGAGCCCTTTTTCTTTCTCCCCATTGGTACAAGTAATAAGAGTGAAGATTATACCAATTGAGAGTGGAGTGATGGCGAAGGGTAAACAATACCGATAGAGTGGAGTGGAAGCCTTGTCTTCGCCGAATACTCCATTTCCCTTTCAATTCTATGACTAAGCATGAAAATACACTTGTGTCGGCGTTTCGAGACCGGGGGGTCCCTGAGCCGACGAGTGAAGTGTCACCGCGTGCCCCAGCCCAGATGGGTCGACGCGAGGCCGAGCGTGAAGGGGGGAAAGCGAGGAGGCCGGAGATGGGCGAGAGAGAGGTGGAAATCCCGCAGCCTTTGTGTTCGTCCCGCGCCCAGGTCGGGTGCGCTTGCAGTAGGGGGTTACAAGCATCCACACGGGGGGGAAGGAGCGAGCGGCCTTATGCGAGCGCCCGTCTCATCCTCGTCCCCGAGCGGCCAACCTTCTCTAAGAGGGCCCTGGCCCTTCCTTTTATAGGCGTAAGGAGAGGGTCCAGGTGTACAATGGGGGGTGTAGCAGAGTGCTACGTGTCTAGCGGAGGAGAGCTAGCGCCCTAAGTACACGCCATCGTGGCGGCCGGAGAGATCTTGGCACCCGGTTTGTGTGATGTCGTGGCCGTCGGAGGAGTGCTGGAGCCTGGCAGAGGGACAGCTGTCGGGGCCGTCGAGTCCTTGCTGACGTCCTCTTGCTTTTGTAAGGGGGCCGAGAGCCGCCATCGTCAGGGAACGTGCGGGGAGCCATCATCGCCATCATCGCCAGATGGGACGCCGGTCTTGTTCCCCGTAGCCTGAGTCAGCTTGGAGTAGGGTAATGATGGCGCCTCCTGTTGACGTGGCCGGTCCGCGCCCTAGGTTGGGCGATGTGGAGGCTTCTCCGAGGTCGAGGTCGAGTCCGTCTTCCGTGGCCGAGGCCGAGTCCGAGCCTCTGGGTCGGGCGAGGCGGAGGCCGTTGGCTGAGGCCAGGGCGGAATTTGAGTCCCGGGGTCGGGCGAAGCGGAGTTCGTCGTCTTCTGGGGCTTTGCCCGAGTCCGAGCCCTAGGTTGGGTGAAGCGGAGTTCGCCGTCTTCCGGGGCTTTGCCCGAGTCCGAGCCCTGGGTCGGGCGGAGCGGAGTTCGCCGTCTTCCGGGGCTTTGCCCGAGTCTGAGCCCTGGGTCGGGCGGAGCGGAGTTCGCCGTCTTCCAGGGCTTTGCCCGAGTCCGAGCCCTGGGTCGGGCGGAGCGGAGTTTCCTATGGTGTGCGGCCGGGCCTGACTGCCTGTCAGCCTCACTCTGTCAAGTGGCACCGCAGTCGGAGCGGCACAGGCGGCGCTGTCTTTCTGTCAGACCGGTCAGTGGAGCGGCGAAGTGACGGTGGTCACTTCGGCTCTGTCAGTTGAGGGGCGCACGTTAGGATAAAGGTGTTAGGCCACTGAAAGGGAATTATGCTTACACCTAGTCCCTAAATAATTTTGGTGGTTGAATTGCCCAACACAAATATTGGACTAACTAGTTTGCTCTAGTGTATAAGTTATACAGGTGCAAAAGGTTCACACTCAGCAAATAAAAAGATCAAGTTTTGGATTCAACAAAGGAGCAAAGAGGCAACCGAAGGCACCTCTGGTCTGGAGGCACCGGACTGTCCGGTGTACACCGGACAGTGTCCGGTGCGCCACCGGACAGTGTCCGGTGCACCAGAGGACTCCAACTCAAACTCGCCGCCTTCGGGAATTTCGCAGGCCGCTCCGCTATAATTCACCGGACTGTCCGGTGTACACCGGACAGTGTCCGGTACTCCAAGGAAGCGCGGCCTCCGCAACTCGCCAGCCTCGGGATCACGCAGCAGCCGCTCCGCTATAATTCACCGGACATGTCCGGTGTGCACCGGACTGTCCGGTGTAACCACGGAGCAACGGCTATTTCGGCGCCAACGGCTACCTGCGGCGCATTCAATGCGCGCTCTGCGCGCGCAGTAGTCAGGCGCGCCCATACTGGCGCACCGGACAATGAACAGGTGATGTCCGGTGTGCACCGGACATCCAGGCGAGCACAGAAGTCAGAAGCTCCAACGGTCAGAATCCAACGGCATTGATGACGTGGCAGGGGCACCGGACATGTCCGGTGTGCACCGGACTGTCCGGTGAGCCATCGAACAGACAGCCTCCCAACGGCCACTTTTGGTGGTTGGGGCTATAAATACCCCAACCACCCCACCATTCATTGCATCCAAGTTTTCCAACTTCCAACCACTATACAAGAGCTAGCATTCATTGCAAAGCACACCAAAAGAGATCAAATCCTCTCCCAACTCCACACAAAGCCCTAGTGACTAGAGAGAGTGATTTGTAGTGTTCATTTGAGCTCTTGCGCTTGGATCGCTTCTTTTTCTTTGGCATTCTTTCTTGTGATCAAACACTCACTTGTGATTGAGGCAAGAGACACCAATTGTGTGGTGGTCCTTGCGGGAAGTTTGATTCCCAAGTGATTTGAGAAAGAGAAGCTCACTCGGTCCGAGGGACCGTTTGAGAGAGGGAAGGGTTGAAAGAGACCCGGCCTTTGTGGCCTCCTCAACGGGGAGTAGGTTTGAGAGAACCGAACCTCGGTAAAACAAATCCGCGTGTCTCACTTCATTATTCGCTTGCGATTTGTTTTCCGCCCTCTCTCGCGGACTCTATTATATTTCTAACGCTAACCCGGTTTGTAGTTGTGATTATTTTTGAGATTTTCAGTTTCGCCCTATTCACCCCCCCCCCCCCCCCCCCTCTAGGCGACTTTCAATTGGTATCGGAGCCCGGTGCTTCATTAAGAGCCTAACCGCTCGAAGTGATGACGGGAGATCACACCAAGAGGGAGATGGAGACCGGCGACAAGCCCACTACAAGCCAAGGGAGCACTTCATCGGAAGAGTCCCGCACCAAGAGGAGGGAGAAGAAGAAGGACGCCTCCAAACGGAAGGAGAAAAGATCTTCCTCTTCTCACCACAAAGAGAAGAAGGAAAAATCTTCTTCTCACAAGTCGCATCGGAAGGGCGACAAGCACAAGAGGATGAGGAAGGTGGTCTACTACGAGACCGACACTTCATCAACATCCACCTCCGACTCCGATGCACCGTCCGTAACTTCTAAGCGCCAAGAGCGCAAGAAGTTTAGTAAGATCCCCTTACACTATCCCCATACATCTAGACATACTCCTTTACTTTCCGTTCCATTAGGCAAACCGCCAACTTTTGATGGCGAAGATTATGCTAGGTGGAGTGATTTAATGAAATTTCATCTAACCTCACTCCACAAAAGTATATGGAATGTTGTTGAGTTTGGAGCACAGGTACCATCAATAGGGGATGAGGATTATGATACGGACGAAGTGGCCCAAATCGAGCACTTCAACTCCCAAGCCACAACCATTCTCCTCGCCTCTCTAAGCAAGGAGGAATACAACAAAGTGCAAGGGTTGAAGAATGCAAAGGAGATTTGGGACCTACTCAAGACGGCGCACGAGGGTGATGAACTCACCAAGATCACCAAGCGGGAAACGATCGAGGGGGAGCTCGGTCGCTTCCGTCTTCGCCAAGGGGAGGAGCCACAAGATATGTACAACCGGCTCAAGACCTTGGTGAACCAAGTGCGCAACCTCGGGAGCAAAAAGTGGGACGACCACGAGGTGGTTAAGGTTATTTTAAGAGCTCTTATTTTCCTTAACCCTACTCAAGTTCAATTAATTCGTGGTAATCCTAGATATCCACTAATGACCCCCGAGGAAGTTATCGGGAATTTTGTGAGCTTTGAATGCATGATTAAGGGCTCAAAGAAGATCAACGAGCTTGACGAACCTTCCACATCCGAGGCGCAACCGGTGGCCTTCAAGGCAACGGAGGAGAAGAAGGAGGAGTCTACACCAAGTAGACAACCAATTGACGCCTCCAAGCTCGACAATGAGGAGATGGCCTTAATCATCAAAAGCTTTCGGCAAATCCTCAAGCAACGGAAGGGGAAGGACTACAAATCCTGTTCCAGGAAGGTTTGCTACAAGTGTGGTAAGCCCGGTCACTTTATTGCTAAATGTCCATTATCAAGTGACAGTGACAGGGACAACGACAAGAAGGGCAAGAGAAGAGAAAAGAAGAGGTACCACAAGAAGAAGGGCGGCGATGCCCACGTGTGCCGCGAGTGGAACTCCGACGAGAGCTCCACTGACTCCTCCTCCGACGACGAGGACGCCGCCAACATCGCCGTCACCAAGGGACTTATCTTCCCCAACGTCGGCCACAAGTGCCTCATGGCAAAGGACGGCAAAAGGAAGAAGGTTAAATCTAACTCCTCCACTAAATATGAATCTTCTAGTGATGATAATGCTAGTGGTGAGGAAGATAATTTGCGAATCCTTTTTGCCAACCTTAACATGGAACAAAAAGAAAAATTAAATGAGCTAATCAGTGCCATCCATGAAAA
Organism: Zea luxurians; assembly: GCA_029449295.1. NCBI lineage: Eukaryota > Viridiplantae > Streptophyta > Magnoliopsida > Poales > Poaceae > Zea > Zea luxurians. The sequence continues at coordinate 71,563,001 of JAOPSE010000013.1, read as the reverse complement.
GGACGATCTCTTGGACTCCCAAGAGGACTTCCTAATCAAGGAAAATAAGAAACATGTTAAGGTTAAAAATGCTTATGCTCTAGAGGTAGAAAAATGTAACAAATTATCTAGTGAGCTAAGCACTTGCCATGACACTATTGCCAACCTTAGAAATGAAAATGCTAATTTAATTGCTAAGATTGATTCTCATGATTGTATTGATTCAACTTCCTATCCTAGAAATGATAATGTTGATTTGCTTGCTAGGATTGATGAGTTGAATGTTTCTATTGCTAGCCTTAAGATTGAGAATGAAAAATTGCTTGCTAAGGCTAAGGATTTTGATGTTTGCAAAGCTACTATTTCCAGCCTTAAAACTAAAAATGATTTGTTACATGCTAAGGTTATTGAATTAAACTCTTGCAAACCATCTACATCTAATGTTGAGCATGTTTCTATTTGTACTAGATGTAGAGATGTTGATATCAATGCTATTCATGATCACATGGCTTTAATTAAACAACAAAATGATCATATAGCCTTATTAGATGCCAAAATTGCCGAGCATAACTTGGAAAATGAAAAGTTTAAATTTGCTAGAAGTATGCTCTATAATGGGAGACGCCCTGGCATCAAGGATGGCATTGGCTACCAAAGGGGAGACAATGTCAAACTTAATGCCCCTCCAAAGAATTTATCTAACTTTGTTAAGGGCAAGACTCCCATGCCTCAGGATAACGAGGGTTACATTTTGTACCCTGCCGAATATCCTGAGAGCAAAATTAGGAGAACTCATTCTAGGAAGTCTCACTCTGGCCCTAATCATGCTTTTATGTATAAGGGTGAGACATCTAGTTCTAGGCAACCAACCCATGCTAAGTTGCCTAGAAAGAAAATTCCTAATGCATCAAATGATCATGCTATTTCATTTAAAACTTTTGATGCTTCTTATGTGCTTACTAGCAAATCCGGCAAGGTAGTTGCCAAGATTGTTGGGGGCAAACACAAGGGTTCCAAGACTTGTGTTTGGGTACCCAAAGTTCTTGTTTCTAATGCCAAAGGACCCAAAACCGTTTGGGTACCTAAAGTCAAGAACTAAAATTGTTTTGTAGGTTTATGCATCCGGGGGCTCAAGTTGGATACTCGACAGCGGGTGCACAAACCACATGACAGGGGAGAAAAAGATGTTCTCCTCATATGAGAAAAACCAAGATCCCCAACGAGCTATCACATTCGGGGATAGAAATCAAGGTTTGGTCAAAGGATTGGGTAAAATTGCTATATCACCTAACCATACTATTTCCAATGTTTTTCTTGTAGATTCTTTAGATTACAATTTGCTTTCCGTATCCCAATTATGTCAAATGGGCTACAACTGTCTATTTACTGATATAGGTGTTACTGTCTTTAGAAGAAGTGATGATTCAATAGCATTTAAGGGAGTGTTAGAGGGTCAGCTATACTTGGTAGATTTTGATAGAGCTGAACTCGACACTTGCTTGGTTGCTAAGACTAACTTGGGTTGGCTCTGGCACCGCCGACTAGCCCATGTTGGAATGAAGAATCTTCATAAGCTACTAAAGGGAAAACACATTTTAGGACTAACCAATGTTCATTTTGAGAAAGACAGGATTTGTAGCGCATGCCAAGCCGGGAAGCAAGTTGGCACTCATCATCCACACAAGAACATCATGACTAGTGACAGGCCACTGGAGCTCCTACACATGGACCTATTCGGCCCGATCGCCTACATAAGCATCGGCGGGAGTAAGTACTGTCTAGTTATTGTGGATGATTATTCTCGCTTCACTTGGGTGTTCTTTTTGCAGGACAAATCTCATACCCAAGAGACCTTAAAGGGATTCTTGAGACGGGCTCAAAATGAGTTCGGCTTAAGGATCAAGAAAATTAGAAGTGACAATGGGACGGAGTTCAAGAACTCTCAAATTGAAGGCTTCCTTGAGGAGGAGGGGATCAAGCATGAGTTCTCTTCTCCCTACACTCCACAACAAAATGGTGTAGTGGAGAGGAAGAATCGAACTCTATTGGATATGGCAAGAACCATGCTTGATGAGTACAAGACACCGGATCGGTTTTGGGCCGAAGCGGTCAACACCGCTTGCTACGCCATCAACCGGTTATATCTTCACCGAATCCTCAAGAAGACATCCTATGAACTCCTAACCGGTAAAAAGCCAAATATTTCATATTTTAGAGTTTTTGGTAGCAAATGTTTTATACTTGTTAAAAGAGGTAGAAAATCTAAATTTGCTCCTAAAACTGTAGAAGGCTTCTTACTAGGATATGACTCAAACACAAGGGCATATAGAGTCTTTAACAAGTCCTCAGGACTTGTTGAAGTTTCTTGTGACGTTGTGTTTGATGAGACTAACGGCTCTCAAGTAGAGCAAGTTGATCTTGATGAGATAGGTGAAGAACAGGCTCCATGCATAGCGCTAAGGAACATGTCCATTGGGGATGTGTGTCCTAAGGAATCCGAAGAGCCTCCACATGCACAAGATCAACCATCCTCCTCCATGCAAGCATCTCCACCAACTCAAATTGATGATGAGGCTCAAGATGTTGAACAAGAAGATCAAGAAGATGAGCCACCTCAAAATGACGGCAACAATCAAGGGGGAGATGCAAATGATGAAGACAAGGAGGATGAACAACCAAGGCCGCCACACCCAAGAGTCCACCAAGCAATACAACGAGATCACCCCGTCGACACCATCCTCAGCGACATTCATAAGGGGGTAACTACTCGATCTCGTGTTGCACATTTTTGTGAACATTACTCTTTTGTTTCCTCTATTGAGCCACACAGGGTAGAGGAAGCACTTCAAGATTCGGATTGGGTGATGGCAATGCAAGAGGAGCTCAACAATTTCACAAGGAATGAGGTATGGCATTTAGTTCCACGTCCTAATCAAAATGTTGTAGGAACCAAGTGGGTCTTCCGCAACAAGCAAGACGAGCATGGTGTGGTGACAAGGAACAAAGCTCGACTCGTGGCCAAGGGGTATTCACAAGTCGAAGGTTTGGATTTTGGTGAAACCTATGCACCCGTAGCTAGGCTTGAGTCAATTCGCATATTATTAGCCTATGCTACTTACCATGGCTTCAAGCTTTATCAAATGGACGTGAAGAGTGCTTTCCTCAATGGACCAATCAAGGAGGAGGTCTATGTTGAGCAACCTCCCGGCTTTGAAGACAGTGAGTACCCTAACCATGTTTATAGGCTCTCTAAGGCGCTTTATGGGCTCAAGCAAGCCCCAAGAGCATGGTATGAATGCCTTAGAGATTTCCTTATTGCAAATGGGTTCAAAGTCGGCAAAGCCGATCCTACCTTATTCACCAAAACACTTGATAATGATTTGTTTGTATGCCAAATTCATGTTGATGATATTATATTTGGGTCTACTAACAAATCTACATGTGAAGAATTTAGTAGGATCATGACACAGAAATTCGAGATGTCTATGATGGGGGAGTTGAAGTATTTTCTAGGATTTCAAGTCAAACAACTCCAAGAGGGCACATTCATTTGCCAAACAAAGTATACTCAAGACATTCTAAGCAAGTTTGGAATGAAGGATGCCAAGCCCATCAAGACTCCCATGGGAACAAATGGGCATCTCGACCTTGACACGGGAGGTAAGTCCGTGGATCAAAAGGTATACCGGTCGATGATTGGTTCATTGCTTTATTTATGTGCATCTCGACCGGACATTATGCTTTCCGTTTGCATGTGTGCAAGATTCCAAGCCGACCCTAAGGAATCACACCTTACGGCCGTAAAACGAATCTTGAGATATTTGGCTTATACTCCTAAGTTTGGGCTTTGGTACCCTCGGGGATCCACTTTTGATTTGATTGGTTATTCGGATGCCGATTGGGCAGGGTGTAAGATTAATAGGAAGAGCACATCGGGGACTTGCCAGTTCTTGGGAAGATCCTTGGTGTCTTGGGCTTCAAAGAAGCAAAATTCGGTCGCTCTTTCTACCGCCGAAGCCGAGTATATTGCCGCAGGCCATTGTTGCGCGCAATTGCTTTGGATGAGGCAAACCCTGCGGGACTACGGTTACAAATTAACCAAAGTTCCTCTTCTATGTGATAATGAGAGTGCAATCCGCATGGCGGATAATCCCGTTGAGCATAGCCGCACTAAACACATAGCCATTCGGTATCATTTTCTTCGGGATCACCAACAAAAGGGGGATATCGAGATTTCATACATTAACACTAAAGATCAATTAGCCGATATCTTTACCAAACCACTTGATGAACAATCTTTTACCAGACTTAGGCATGAACTTAATATTCTTGATTCTAGGAATTTCTTTTGCTAAACTTGCACACATAGCTCATAAGAATACCTTTATCATGTCTCTTTTATATGCTATGACTAATGTGTTTTCAAGTGTATTCCAAACCAAGTCATAGGTATATTGAAAGGGAATTAGAGTCTTCGGCGAAGACAAAGGCTTCCACTCCGCTCTACTACTCATCCTTCGCCGTCGCTCCGCATCACTCTCCAACGTTGGTATAATCTTCACTCATTTATTCTATGACCAAAGGAGGAGAAAGTTCTTCTAAGGGCTCTAATAATTCCGTTTTTGGCGATTCATGCCAAAGGGGGAGAAAATATGAGTCCAAAGCAAAAGGACCGCACCACCACCCTAATTTTAAAAACTAATGTTTGTCAATCGGATGAAAAATTTCAAAATTGGTATCTCTTTGTGCTCTAAAGGGGGAGCAAGTAGTATTTTCAAAATTGATGTCTTAAAACCCTCTTGAACACTAAGAGGAGACTTTATTTGAGGGGGAGTTTTGTTTAGTCAAAAAAAAGCATTTGGAACAAGGGAAGAAAATTTCAAAACTTGAAAATGCTTTGCAAAATCTTATTCATTTACCTTTGACTATCTTGCAAAAGGACTTTGAAAAGAATTTACAAAAGAGTTTGCAAAAACAAAACTTGTGGTGCAAATATGGTCCAATATGTCAAAAACAAAGAAAACAATCCATGCGCATCATGTAAGCATTTATATTGGCTCAATTCCAAGCAACCTTTGCACTTACATTATGCAAACTAGTTCAATTATGCACTTCTATATTTGCTTTGGTTTGTGTTGGCATCAATCACCAAAAAGGGGGAGATTGAAAGGGAATTAGGCTTACACCTAGTCCCTAAATAATTTTGGTGGTTGAATTGCCCAACACAAATATTGGACTAACTAGTTTGCTCTAGTGTATAAGTTATACAGGTGCAAAAGGTTCACACTCAGCAAATAAAAAGATCAAGTTTTGGATTCAACAAAGGAGCAAAGAGGCAACCGAAGGCACCTCTGGTCTGGAGGCACCGGACTGTCCGGTGTACACCAGACAGTGTCCGGTGCGCCACCGGACAGTGTCCGGTGCACCAGAGGACTCCAACTCAAACTCGCCGCCTTCGGGAATTTCGCAGGCCGCTCCGCTATAATTCACCGGACTATCCGGTGTACACCGGACTGTCCGGTGTACACCGGACAGTGTCCGGTACTCCAAGGAAGCGCGGCCTCCGCAACTCGCCAGCCTCGGGATCGCGCAGCAGCCGCTCCGCTATAATTCACCGGACATGTCCGGTGTGCACCGGACTGTCCGGTGTAACCACGGAGCAACGGCTATTTCGGCGCCAACGGCTACCTGTGGCGCATTCAATGCGCGCTCTGCGCGCGCAGTAGTCAGGCGCGCCCATACTGGCGCACCGGACAATGAACAGGTGATGTCCGGTGTGCACCGGACATCCAGGCGAGCACAGAAGTCAGAAGCTCCAACGGTCAGAATCCAACGGCATTGATGACGTGGCAGGGGCACCGGACATGTCCGGTGTGCACCGGACTGTCCGGTGAGCCATCGAACAGACAGCCTCCCAACGGCCACTTTTGGTGGTTGGGGCTATAAATACCCCAACCACCCCACCATTCATTGCATCCAAGTTTTCCAACTTCCAACCACTATACAAGAGCTAGCATTCATTGCAAAGCACACCAAAAGAGATCAAATCCTCTCCCAACTCCACACAAAGCCCTAGTGACTAGAGAGAGTGATTTGTAGTGTTCATTTGAGCTCTTGCGCTTGGATCGCTTCTTTTTCTTTGGCATTCTTTCTTGTGATCAAACACTCACTTGTGATTGAGGCAAGAGACACCAATTGTGTGGTGGTCCTTGCGGGAAGTTTGATTCCCAAGTGATTTGAGAAAGAGAAGCTCACTCGGTCCGAGGGACCGTTTGAGAGAGGGAAGGGTTGAAAGAGACCCGGCCTTTGTGGCCTCCTCAACGGGGAGTAGGTTTGAGAGAACCGAACCTCGGTAAAACAAATCCGCGTGTCTCACTTCATTATTCGCTTGCGATTTGTTTTCCGCCCTCTCTCGCGGACTCTATTATATTTCTAACGCTAACCCGGTTTGTAGTTGTGATTATTTTTGAGATTTTCAGTTTCGCCCTATTCACCCCCCCCTCTAGGCGACTTTCAGCCACCTTTGCATTAAATGCTCCTGCGATTTGGTCGGGGTTGCTTTTTGGCGAAGACAGGGCCTCGGGCGAGCCGGGAACGTGTTCGCCGCTGGAGGGGGGCCTCGGGCGAGGCAGAGATCCTCCGGGGTCGGCTGCCCTTGTCCGAGGCTAGGCTCGGGCGAGGCGTGATCGAGTCCCTCGAATGGACTGATCCCTGACTTGATCGCACCCATCAGGCCTTTGCAGCTTTGTGCTGATGGGGGTTACCAGCTGAGAATTAGGAGCCTTGAGGGTACCCCTAATTATGGTCCCCGACAGTAGCCCCCGAGCCTCGAAGGGAGTGTTAGCACTCGCTTGGAGGCTCTCGTCGCACTTTTTTGCAAGGGGACCAGCCTTTCTCAGTTGCGTTTTGTTCCGGTGGGTGCGCGCGAGCGCACACGCCGGGTGTAGCCCCCGAGGCCTCGGAGGAGTGGTTTGACTCCTCCGAGGTCTTAATGCCTCGCACAATGCTTCGGCTGGTCTGGTCGTTCCCTCATGCGAGCTGGCCGTAGCCCGGGTGTACGGTCGGGTCCCAAGTTCTCGGGCTGGTATGTTGACGCTGTCAACGGTTTGGCCGGAGCCGGGTTTGCGAGAGCAGCCCCCGAGCCTCTGCACAGGGCGAGAGGGCGATCAGGGATAGACTCGACTTTTTTACATACGCCCCTGCGTCGCCTTTCCGCAAGGAGGAGGGGGGAGAGCGCCATGTTGCCCTCGGTGGGCGCCGAACATGGTGTCTCCGGTGAGCTGCAGGCGGGTGATCCGAGTGGACGTCCGTGCCCCATTCGTTAGGGGTCGGCTAGGGGCCCAGAGGCGCGCCCAAAAGTACCTGCGGGTGATCTGCCGGACCCGGTCCCCTGGTGACGGGGTCCGAGGGCTCGATGCCTCCCTCCAATGGGATTCCGTTACAAGATCGTTCCCGCTGGTCTCGGAAATGTCCTAGGGGTACCTCGGGAGCGCAGCCCGAGCCTTGGTTATGTATCGAACGTACCCATGGTCATCCCTCGCTCTGTGTCTGAGGCGGCTGTGAACCCTTCGGGGGCCAGCCTTCGAACCCCTGATCAGTAGTGGGCGCGGAGCCCGAGTAACCTGAGGCGGCCGTTGAACCCTTCCGAGGGGTCGGCCTTTGAACCTCTGACCAGTAGTGGGTGTGGAGCCCACGTGCTCTGAGGCGGCTGTTGAACCCTTCCGAGGGGCCAGCCTTCGAACCTCTGATCAGTAGGGAGGCTTGGAGCCTGGTTCCTTCACAGGGAAGGATCATTTCCGGGGTATCCCCTTTTCTCGGTCCCTGTTGCAAGAGAGAGAAAGAGGAAAAAAAGGAAAAGGATACGAAATCGAACGACGCGGCGTACCTTTTTTGACGCGGTCATTATGGCGAAGGTGAAGCGTCGCTCGCTTCTCCTGCCAGAGGCGCCGCCTGTCCCACCGTGGAGTTAATGCGACGGGGCGAGTGGTTCGCAGGGCAGCCGTTGCGCGTGTGCGAGCCGTTCGAGGGACGGAACACGGGCGCGTTGTCTTCACGCCGTGAGAGAGGGTTCTCTCATTGCCCCCGGATGGGACGTAAGCTTGGCTGACGACGTGACCGCTGCTCCTGCCCGCCTGCCACCGCCATTACTGCCGGCCCATCTTCGGCCGCATTGACCGTCGCGCCAGGCTGGAGCCGCTGGGTCGTGCGCTGGGTCGCCTCGAGTCGCGGTATTGGTTCTGCAGTCGAGGAGGCGCGGTGGTGGCGCAGGTGGCGGTGCAGTTGCAGGCACGAAGCATTCGGCGCACCAGTTGCATGATGCGTGGGTCTGGGCCTCCATGCTGGGTGTGTTGGGTGTCGGAGAAGCGCGCCCACTTGGCACGGTTGCATGCCGCCTGCATGGCTGCCCGCCCTTTCGCCCGCTGGTCTAGGCAAAAGTGGAGAGCCGCTTGTAACCGCTGGGCGGTTGCACGCACCACGCGCGGCGGTTTGGCTTCTTCTGCTCTGGGCCGGCTTGTATGATGTGTGGGACCCAGCCCCCGCGCCGTAGGGGGAGGACCTTGGAGCGTGTTGGAGAAGACTCAGCCCACGACGGCTGGGGACGCAAGTAGGGAGAGTCGCCTTTAAAAGGAGGGTGATCCTCTTGGAAGGCGACCGTGTCTTCGCGCTCCCTTATGCATCATGTCTTTCCATCTTCCAAGTCCCCGGATGGGGGATATCCGCCGTCTTTCCGCTTCGTCGTTGGAGGAACGCAACTCTGCGGGAGTTGGTACCTTTCAGTCGTCGTTCGGCTTCAAGGATTTTCATCATGCAGCCCGGTCGCACCCCTCCGCCGGCGGTCACCCAAGATGGTGACCTCTAGTTCGATGGCGGGGGAGAGCGAACCAGGCCGCGACCTCTGTCCCTCCCTCCGCCTCAAGGATTTTCATCACCAGGGCTGGGGAGGGGAGTGTGCCGAGTTGGGGTCGCCCCCTGCGTGTGCGGTGGCCCGCTCCTTCCCTTAGTGATCGGGGGGAAGGGCGGGAGCCGTCCGTGGCGCTGGCAGCTACACCGTGCCCGGCTCTCTGAGCCGAGCGGCTTCGGAGCCGCTCCCGGTGCCGCCTCTCGCCACGGCAGCTGGAAGAGGTTCCGCCGCCGATGAGCTTGCCGGTGCCACCCGCGGACCGACCTCCAACTCCACGGCCTTCTGCCCGTCCTTGCCTCACGAGTTTGGGCACGGGCGGGGGCCTCCTGGCAGCATCATCTGCCCTGAGGTCATCGCTGCTGCTGTTCAGCCCCCCGGAGCAGAAGTCTTCATCGTCGCCGCTGCTGGGGCAGGCGACGGCGAGTCGTTCGTTGGTCTTCTGTTGCTCCGCAGGCCCCTCCCCCATCGAGTGGGGTTGTTCGTACCTGCGGAGGTGGAACTGGAGTTCCGTTTGTAATGGCACTTCGAATGCCAGTGTTTTTGTTCATTGTGGCTGTCGAGGCCTGAACATGTATGTAAATTCGGCACGGAGCGTGTTTTTTCCCCATTTTCGAGCACTAAGACTCGCCTGTTGGTTGTCTGAACCGCTTCACCAAGCGTGAGTCGCCCCGTGTAAAGGTGACGAGTGAGGTATCCGTATCCCGGAGGCGTAGGAGTCCCTCGGCTCGGTTAGCCTTGTTGTTCGAGGCTTCCCTGGCTTAGTTAGAGGAAACCCTCGGCCGCTCTTCGATGAGCCGAGGCCAGGGGTAGCGGTGCTAGCGCGAACAGAGGCAGAGTTGGCTCGAAAAGAAGACCAGGTCGGCCGAAGCCTGGCCGGGTCGTCCGTTAGCGGGACCGACGCCGGGATTGACCTGCCGAGGCCTCGGACCGGGCTGATGTCCTTGGGGGACAGCTAGCCGAGGCCCCGGGTGTAACACCCGGATTTTAGGGATCCAAAACCCGGGGTTAACATAAACACCAGGTATGCTGGGACCAAGTCTCAAACATATGATGTATAGTGGCACAGGATCGAATGTCACATCTTTATATATTTAACAGGAGTTCTATACAAAATAAATGATTACATTATAAGGAGACAACGGTCCAGCAACCCAAAAGTTGACTGGGAGACGACGACCTAGACCTCTCACGAACTCATCGCAGCATCCTCCATGAGCATCATCCTGCAGTACCTGATCTTGACCTGTGGTGTATGTGAGACAGCAAGAGTGAGCTCACATACGTTCATCGCTCAACAAGTTGTGGGGAATAATGTGCATGAACTCGCCAAAGGTGGGAGCTCATAAAGTGTAAGGCTTACCAAAGAAGATGGTTAGAGCTGAGCATTGCTTTTAAAGTTGGTCAAAATTTTATTAGCAATTACTAAGTATAAGTAAATACCAAACCCAATTAAGTAATAGAACAAAAGTAATAACAACTTCTTCCGCGATGCAATGCGTATGACAAATTGAATTTAGTTCCATAAATTAATCATGTGAGGGTCCGAGCTGCTCATGACCGTGAGCACGGCTAGTATACCAGTTTTACACTCTGCAGAGGTTGCGCATCTTTACCCACAAGTCGTGTTACCCATCTGCCAAGGGGTCATGAATCCCATTCACCTCTACCAAGGAAGTGAGGCAGGGTAGCACTACGAGGCCTTTACAAAGTTCCACTAGCTTCCGAAAACCCGCTACAGTTTATAGGAAGATCCAGTACAGGAATCCCTTGCAGGACCGCCATCGCAGCAAAATCCTCCCGAGGGCACTTCCCGCACTGACCTCTCCCCTACTGCCCTTGCCCCTTTCGGGTAAGGTAGTCTTCCACTAGCTTTCCTAATTAATCAGCCAAGGGCATCCCATACTACCCTTGTGGTAGCACTGTTTTCCCGGGTGGTTCTCCATGTTCCAATTAACATAATGATCTCAACATGAACAATAAATAACAACTGATAACACAAGTATAATCATAAATAGTAATGTGTATCTCCATACCCAAAACCACATATAGCACTAGCAAGTACTACCCAGAAAGATCAGTGGTAAACAAGGTATAAAGATAATCAAACTAGGTAACCTGTTGGGTCCCATCAAAATTAACCTATGCAGATCATTATGATTAATCAGAACATGAGTGGGTAAAAAGAAGTGATCAAGGGCACAACTTGCCTGGGCCTTGAGATTCCAGGTACCAGGATGATCTTCAGATCTTCGTGACCTCACTGCTAGTCGTAGCAATACAAACATACATAGTATAGGCAAATTTAACATTACACCAAACATAAGAACAAAATACACAGTAATAATCTACACATTAAAATAAAACCACAGGAACTGGAATCACTAAATTTGGAGTTGTAGAATTCAAGTTATGAATTTCTTAAGATTTAAGGTGATTATAATATGATTGAATGATAAATAAATTTTTCTGACAAAGTTCATGTCAAAACAGTGATTCTAAATGATAGAGAATATTATTACAAAATTTTAGAAACTGGAATGACTCAATTTGGAGCTAAAATGAATTAGTTATGAATTAAATAAGTTTCTGGATTTATTTTAACACTAAAAATCATTTTCTAAATTATTTTCTATGATTTTCTTATTCACTGGACTGGGCCCCAATTAAACAGAAGCACAGGGGCCCCCGCACAAGTATTCCCGTGACTCAGGATACCCCGCGTTAGGACTGCGGGTTTATTTTTAATAAAGACGAGGGCTCTTTTGCAATTAGTACCGGCCGAAGGGGTATGGAGAAATTAGGGCCGCACGATCTGATCCGGACGGCCCAGATTAGATTGCGTTTTAATCGAACCGGTATGCGATTCAAGCCCTCGGATCAAGATCCAAAGGCCAGGATTTTATTAAGACGCAAACCGATCCGCACCCTCCAACCAGGATCCAACGGTCACCACCATCCATGCCGAAACGTTATTCGGGATCTAATCCCAACCCTTGATTCAAAGATCAACGGTCCACCGCCCTTCGTCCCACTTCGCGCCCACACGCAGTGGCGCCGCCCAACAACGGCGACGCACCATCGCCGGCGACGGCCGATACGGCGCGCCACCGCGCCAAACTCAAATTGGAAGCTACTGCTCTATGCCCGCAACACGACGATTCAGGGCGTGATGTTCTTACCGGGGTTGGGAGCGCAGAGGCCACTGCCCACGGCGACGAGCGGCACCACCGCGAAGCTTCAACACCGATGAGCGATTGCGCGGTCACGGCAACGCCGATGACAAAATTGGTGGCCGTCGAAGCTTCCAGGGTGTGCGGCGCAGCAGCTGGATGCTTCACGGGGCACGATTTATTGTCTTCACGCCGGTCCACGGCGGCGGCACGAACTTCACTCCGCGCGGTGATGACAAAAGGATTCGGTTCTTGTTTTGTTGGGCGAGAAGGACCCAAGGGCATGTTTTTATAATCCAGCGACGAGGTTGAGTTGGCCAGATCGATCCCAGGTCAACCGTGCGCGCGATTTCCGCGGCGGCGGCGAGCTTCTCGCGCGATCCGTTGTCGCGAGCAGCGGGATGACAGGTGGGACCGAAACGTCAGTGAAACAGAGTGCGAGGGCGTGCGCGAGGATGAGAGGCCGACGAGCCGGGCCCACTGGTCGGCGCGCCCGCGGTCAGGAGGTGGGCAGCGCGCGGAGCCAGAGTCTGGGCAGAGGGCCCCACGAGTCGGCGAGGCGAGTAGCGCGAAGGGAGGGAGCGGCTGACAGCGGGGGCCCGCGAATCAGAGAGAGGGAGAGCAGGCGAGCGCGCGAGTAAGCGACCGGTCCAGGGGACCCACTTGTCGGCGAAAGAAGGGTGCACGGCATGAGAGCAGGGAGGCTGACGGGATGGCCCCACCTGTCGGCGCCGGGATCCAGCTGGGTCAGCACGTGGGTTAGTGGGCCGAATTGGTTCTGGCCGGCCCATGAATGCATAGTGTTCCTTTTCTTTTTATTTCCTATTTTCTTTTCTCCATTTTCAAATCCAATTTTGAATTCAAACTTAAATTCACATTTCTATGGCTCACCATTTCAATTTATTTTTGTGTAGTTAGGGATATTAATTCTGAATATATTTATTTATATATTTATTTGTATTTTTGTTTTATATCCCTTCTCTTTCTCTTATTTCCCTTTTCTTTCCTATTTTAAATTTTGCATTCAAATTTAAACTCAAGTTTGTGACTAGTTCATTTGCAAACCATATTTGTGCAAAAACATATTTCATATATTCCTTTATTTATTTTAGTTCTTTTAGACAAGTTTTCAATCATATAGTAGAGAATAATCCATACCTTATTACTTCTAGGGAAATCAAATTTATTTTGTAGACTATATATATTAAGAAATAGTTTAATCATAATTCTTCTTTATAACCTAACCCAAAGGCAATTTAGATTATCTAAGTATCTTTAATTATGTGTTTTTAACATATTCATGAGTGGAAACTTCTAAATTATGATTATCTTTAAGGAAAGGTGTTTTGATTTAAAATTTTTGAGAATTTTTCCTTGTCTTCACAAGTTTGAACTTTAGGGTGTTACAAATCCTACCCCCCTTAAAAATAATCTCGCCCTCGAGATTTGTAAGGAAAAAGGATGCATACTCATATGCACAAACAAAGAGATCTCAGCATGAGGTATAATTCTTTAACAAAACATTGGGTCAATAGACCTTTATTATTTCTTCTAAAATATTATCATATTACTAAAGTAACACCTAGATCTTACAAATCATCATAATTTATATCTATGTAGCTTGGTGAAGCTGGTGGTGGTGGGGGTTGTTGTTGTTGTTGTCTCTCCAGCCGTGCTTGCCTTATTTCTTGGCGGGCTTGACGTATTTCCTCGCGTTGTTGTCTTATCTGATTCTGCATCTCGGTCACCATTTCTGTTAATTGTTGTATTACCAGTCTTTGGGTAGCAACCACTTGATTGAGGTCAACAGGTGGAGGATTTGGAGGATTCATTTTCTGTTTGCTGTTACGTGATAATCTTTCCTTTCCTGGTATTGACCATGAAAGTTAAAAGCATATGGTAATAGTTTTGCAAAGGAAATTATTCAATAGGTGGAATGAATAAGCTTAGTAGCTGGTTACAATCTAAAGATTCTTTGGTAGGGCTTAATCTTTGTTTTATGTTCAGATTGGGGTAACCAATCGTATAAGGTGAATATCCAAGGGTAAGATAGAATCAGCCAAGATAAGAGATATATATGGGTGAGATAGACTACAAGATGTAGGTAAAAAGTTTGTTTGATGTTAGGTGGGGATAAACAGATCATGCAATCCATTAGGAATCTATTGGTTGAGTTAGATCTTCTGCTCATGGTTGAGTTGGTCTAATGTGTGAAGTTAAGTTAATACCTGGCTAGTAGGGTTTAATCTCTTCTACCAGTATCACTAATATGTTTAAGTAAACCACATTAGATTAGATTATATTAGATTAGATGGGATCTAGATTAGATTGGATATGGCCAGATGAGACTAGTTAAGGTTAAATAGATCTACTAGGGTAGGATAAATATTATTAGGATATGTCAGAATCTTTAGAAGTTAGTTAGATTTATTAGGACCAGATAAAATCTTTTTTTAAGGTAAGATGAATCTATTAAGGTAATAGAATATCCTTTAAGATAAGATGGATCTTATTACACAAGATTGAATCTAGGTTAGATGGGTATGACTAGTTTGACTAAATAAGATCTAATTAAGTTGCACTAGATCATGGTTGTTAAACTAGGGTGGATAAGTATGCTTATTAGGATAAGACAGATCCATAAAGGTAAGATAGAATCTTCTGAGGCCAGTTAGATCTATTAGGATAAGGATAAAATCTTTTCGAGATAAGATGAGTATCTTTTAAGATGAGATGGATCTATTAAGATAAGGGAGAATCTTTTAAGATAAGATGAATTGGTTAGAATGGGATCTTTTTAGGATAAGTTAAATCTCTTAAGCTAGATATGTTCCAAGGGGATACTCTAGGTTGTCTAGTTGTCTTACAAATGCTATCCTTTATGCCTAGATGTATATGCAGATGTAATTGTGGACATTACTCCACAACCCATCACACTCAATTAAAGATCCAAATCAAACAAGTATCATAAGAACAAACATTCAAATGCATAGACACTTATAAAAATAGTTTTGTTTTTGTCCCTAAGAGTAGGTCTCCTATTCCTAAAGGTCACTTTAGGCACAGGATTTCAAAGTGTGAAACCCACATTTGTCTTTAGATTGAAAGAGGTAAGAATAATCAGAGTAAAGCGGAAATAGATGAGAAAAGATTAAGACAAGCTTTAGAAAAGAATCAGAGTAGCAGAGGTAAGTAAAGAATGGTTGTCCAGTTCTATCTAGGTTTCGTCCTACAGTCAACATTCCTCTGATACCACTTCTGTAACACCCGGATTTTAGGGATCCAAAACCCGGGGTTAACATAAACACCAGGTATGCTGGGACCAAGTCTCAAACATATGATGTATAGTGGCACAGGATCGAATGTCACATCTTTATATATTTAACAGGAGTTCTATACAAAATAAATGATTACATTATAAGGAGACAACGGTCCAGCAACCCAAAAGTTGACTGGGAGACGACGACCTAGACCTCTCACGAACTCATCGCAGCATCCTCCATGAGCATCATCCTGCAGTACCTGATCTTGACCTGTGGTGTATGTGAGACAGCAAGAGTGAGCTCACATACGTTCATCGCTCAACAAGTTGTGGGGAATAATGTGCATGAACTCGCCAAAGGTGGGAGCTCATAAAGTGTAAGGCTTACCAAAGAAGATGGTTAGAGCTGAGCATTGCTTTTAAAGTTGGTCAAAATTTTATTAGCAATTACTAAGTATAAGTAAATACCAAACCCAATTAAGTAATAGAACAAAAGTAATAACAACTTCTTCCGCGATGCAATGCGTATGACAAATTGAATTTAGTTCCATAAATTAATCATGTGAGGGTCCGAGCTGCTCATGACCGTGAGCACGGCTAGTATACCAGTTTTACACTCTGCAGAGGTTGCGCATCTTTACCCACAAGTCGTGTTACCCATCTGCCAAGGGGTCATGAATCCCATTCACCTCTACCAAGGAAGTGAGGCAGGGTAGCACTACGAGGCCTTTACAAAGTTCCACTAGCTTCCGAAAACCCGCTACAGTTTATAGGAAGATCCAGTACAGGAATCCCTTGCAGGACCGCCATCGCAGCAAAATCCTCCCGAGGGCACTTCCCGCACTGACCTCTCCCCTACTGCCCTTGCCCCTTTCGGGTAAGGTAGTCTTCCACTAGCTTTCCTAATTAATCAGCCAAGGGCATCCCATACTACCCTTGTGGTAGCACTGTTTTCCCGGGTGGTTCTCCATGTTCCAATTAACATAATGATCTCAACATGAACAATAAATAACAACTGATAACACAAGTATAATCATAAATAGTAATGTGTATCTCCATACCCAAAACCACATATAGCACTAGCAAGTACTACCCAGAAAGATCAGTGGTAAACAAGGTATAAAGATAATCAAACTAGGTAACCTGTTGGGTCCCATCAAAATTAACCTATGCAGATCATTATGATTAATCAGAACATGAGTGGGTAAAAAGAAGTGATCAAGGGCACAACTTGCCTGGGCCTTGAGATTCCAGGTACCAGGATGATCTTCAGATCTTCGTGACCTCACTGCTAGTCGTAGCAATACAAACATACATAGTATAGGCAAATTTAACATTACACCAAACATAAGAACAAAATACACAGTAATAATCTACACATTAAAATAAAACCACAGGAACTGGAATCACTAAATTTGGAGTTGTAGAATTCAAGTTATGAATTTCTTAAGATTTAAGGTGATTATAATATGATTGAATGATAAATAAATTTTTCTGACAAAGTTCATGTCAAAACAGTGATTCTAAATGATAGAGAATATTATTACAAAATTTTAGAAACTGGAATGACTCAATTTGGAGCTAAAATGAATTAGTTATGAATTAAATAAGTTTCTGGATTTATTTTAACACTAAAAATCATTTTCTAAATTATTTTCTATGATTTTCTTATTCACTGGACTGGGCCCCAATTAAACAGAAGCACAGGGGCCCCCGCACAAGTATTCCCGTGACTCAGGATACCCCGCGTTAGGACTGCGGGTTTATTTTTAATAAAGACGAGGGCTCTTTTGCAATTAGTACCGGCCGAAGGGGTATGGAGAAATTAGGGCCGCACGATCTGATCCGGACGGCCCAGATTAGATTGCGTTTTAATCGAACCGGTATGCGATTCAAGCCCTCGGATCAAGATCCAAAGGCCAGGATTTTATTAAGACGCAAACCGATCCGCACCCTCCAACCAGGATCCAACGGTCACCACCATCCATGTCGAAACGTTATTCGGGATCTAATCCCAACCCTTGATTCAAAGATCAACGGTCCACCGCCCTTCGTCCCACTTCGCGCCCACACGCAGTGGCGCCGCCCAACAACGGCGACGCACCATCGCCGGCGACGGCCGATACGGCGCGCCACCGCGCCAAACTCAAATTGGAAGCTACTGCTCTATGCCCGCAACACGACGATTCAGGGCGTGATGTTCTTACCGGGGTTGGGAGCGCAGAGGCCACTGCCCACGGCGACGAGCGGCACCACCGCGAAGCTTCAACACCGATGAGCGATTGCGCGGTCACGGCAACGCCGATGACAAAATTGGTGGCCGTCGAAGCTTCCAGGGTGTGCGGCGCAGCAGCTGGATGCTTCACGGGGCACGATTTATTGTCTTCACGCCGGTCCACGGCGGCGGCACGAACTTCACTCCGCGCGGTGATGACAAAAGGATTCGGTTCTTGTTTTGTTGGGCGAGAAGGACCCAAGGGCATGTTTTTATAATCCAGCGACGAGGTTGAGTTGGCCAGATCGATCCCAGGTCAACCGTGCGCGCGATTTCCGCGGCGGCGGCGAGCTTCTCGCGCGATCCGTTGTCGCGAGCAGCGGGATGACAGGTGGGACCGAAACGTCAGTGAAACAGAGTGCGAGGGCGTGCGCGAGGATGAGAGGCCGACGAGCCGGGCCCACTGGTCGGCGCGCCCGCGGTCAGGAGGTGGGCAGCGCGCGGAGCCAGAGTCTGGGCAGAGGGCCCCACGAGTCGGCGAGGCGAGTAGCGCGAAGGGAGGGAGCGGCTGACAGCGGGGGCCCGCGAATCAGAGAGAGGGAGAGCAGGCGAGCGCGCGAGTAAGCGACCGGTCCAGGGGACCCACTTGTCGGCGAAAGAAGGGTGCACGGCATGAGAGCAGGGAGGCTGACGGGATGGCCCCACCTGTCGGCGCCGGGATCCAGCTGGGTCAGCACGTGGGTTAGTGGGCCGAATTGGTTCTGGCCGGCCCATGAATGCATAGTGTTCCTTTTCTTTTTATTTCCTATTTTCTTTTCTCCATTTTCAAATCCAATTTTGAATTCAAACTTAAATTCACATTTCTATGGCTCACCATTTCAATTTATTTTTGTGTAGTTAGGGATATTAATTCTGAATATATTTATTTATATATTTATTTGTATTTTTGTTTTATATCCCTTCTCTTTCTCTTATTTCCCTTTTCTTTCCTATTTTAAATTTTGCATTCAAATTTAAACTCAAGTTTGTGACTAGTTCATTTGCAAACCATATTTGTGCAAAAACATATTTCATATATTCCTTTATTTATTTTAGTTCTTTTAGACAAGTTTTCAATCATATAGTAGAGAATAATCCATACCTTATTACTTCTAGGGAAATCAAATTTATTTTGTAGACTATATATATTAAGAAATAGTTTAATCATAATTCTTCTTTATAACCTAACCCAAAGGCAATTTAGATTATCTAAGTATCTTTAATTATGTGTTTTTAACATATTCATGAGTGGAAACTTCTAAATTATGATTATCTTTAAGGAAAGGTGTTTTGATTTAAAATTTTTGAGAATTTTTCCTTGTCTTCACAAGTTTGAACTTTAGGGTGTTACACCGGGGTGACCGGCTGAGCCGCCTGCTCGGGCCGGATTCTTGGAGAAGACCCTGGCGGCAATGGCCCGGGCTTGGTGATGACGTTGTCCTTCAGAGCGGAGACCCTTGGACCGCGTCGCCGTCCGAGGCTAGGTCGGACCTCGCCAGAGGTGTTGTCGACGCCGAGGGTGCTGCTGCTCCCTTTAGCCGTCAAGATCCGAGCCTGCAGGATCGGATTATCTTGTAGCGTGTGTTTTCTGCGGCCGCCGAGGCCGAAACACACCCTCGTCGTATTGTAAAGCCGCGTCTCCTTTCCTCTTGTTACGAGTATCTGGACTTTTTTGTCGGTAACAGACTGTTTGTGTGAGCGAGAGTTGCTTCTCACGGAAGGTGATGAGTGAGGTATCCGTATCCCGGAGGCGTAGGAGTCCCTCGGCTCGGTCGGCCTTGCCGCTTACGCGCACTCTTACCCGTCCATGGGGTTATGTCACCAACGCAGTCGAGAAAGCTCGAAGAATCGCTTCGGCAGAAGAGCTTCCGAACGTGAAGACTTGTTCGGTCCGCGGAATCACTTGTCCGAACGTGAGTTACTTATGGCAGAAGGTGATGAGTGAGGTATCCGTATCCCGGAGGCGTAGGAGTCCCTCGGCTCGGTCAGCCTTGGCTGCTTACGTGTACTCCATCGTTTTCAGGATCCACTTTCGAAGTAGTCGAAAAGCACGAAAGACATTCCGGCGGAAAAGATCTTTTTTCGTGGAAAATTTCGACGCAGAGGGGGTTCCCCCCTTTTAGCCCCCGAGGGAGGGTCGGGCTTTGCCGAGGCAAGGCTGACCCTTCCTTGATGACTAAACTTTGCGTGAGAGCGAGGTATATGAACAACTTGAAAACATCTTAAGGGTAGAAGCGACGTAGCTGTTGGATGTTCCAAGCGTTGTTGTAGACCTCGCCTTGACTGTTGGCCAGCTTGTATGTTCCGAGTTTTAGAACTTCGGTGATGACGAACGGCCCCTCCCAGGGGGGGCGTGTGCTTGTGTCATCCTCGGGCGTCTTGTCGCAGCCGAAGCACCAGGTCGCCCACCTGGAGGTCTCGGGACCGGACCCCTCGAGCGTGATAGCGTCGCAATGACTGCTGGTACCGCGCCGAGTGTAGTAAGGCCTTGTCCCGAGCCTCTTCCAGCTGGTCCAGCGAGTCTTCTCGACTAGCTTGGTTGCTTTGGTCGGCATAGGCCCTCGTCCTCGGGGAACCGTATTCCAGGTCTGTGGGCAAGATGGCCTCGGCCACATAGACTAGGAAGAACGGCGTGAAGCCCGTGGCTCGGCTCGGTGTCGTTCTCAGGCTCCAGACCACCGAGGGGAGTTTCTTCATCCATCGCTTGCCGAACTTGTTGAGGTCGTTGTAAATCCGAGGCTTGAGTCATTGTAGAATCATGCCGTTGGCACGCTCTACTTTCCCATTCGTCATGGGATGAGCCACGGCGGCCCAGTCCACCCGGATGTGGTGATCCTCGCAGAAGTCCAGGAACTTTCTGCCGGTGAACTGGGTGCCGTTGTCGGTGATGATGGAGTTCGGGACTCCGAAACGATGGATGATGTTGGTGAAGAACGCCATTGCCTGCTCGGACCTGATGCTGTTCAGGGGTCGGACCTCGATCCACTTGGAAAATTTGTCGATGGCGACCAACAGGTGCGTGTAGCCCCCGGGTGCCTTCTGCAAGGGGCCGACGAGGTCCAGACCCCACACCGCAAAAGGCCATGTGATGGGTATCATCTGCAGAGCCTGAGCGGGCAGGTGGGTCTGCCTTGCATAGAACTGACACCCTTCACAGGCGCGGACAATTCTAGTGGCGTCGGCCACCGCCGTCGACCAGTAGAAACCTTGTCAGAAAGCATTTCCGACAAGGGCTCGAGGTGCTGCGTGGTGGCCGCAAGCCCCAGAGTGTATTTTTCGGAGGAGTTCCTGACCTTCGGTGGTGGAGATGCATCGCTGGAGGATGCCTGAAGGGCTGCGGTGGTAGAGCTCCTTCCCTTCTCCCAGCAAGACGAACGACTTGGCGCGCCGCACCAACCGCCGAGCTTCGGCTCGGTTAAGGGGTAGCTCTCCTTGGTGGAGATATTGCAGGTATGGGGTCTGCCAGTTTTGATCAGGCGTGACCCCGCTTTGCTCCCCCTCGACGCGCAGCGTCTCGCCCTCGGGGGCCGAGGGTACCTCGGGCCGAACCGAGGGTGCCTCGGACTGTGCCGAGGGTACCTTGGGCTGGGCCGAGGGTGCCTCAGGCTCGGGCGCGTCGTCGATCTTGACGGAGGGTTGATGCAGATCTCGGGAGAAGATGTCCGGGGGAACCGTTGTTCGCCCCGAGGCTATTTTAGCCAGCTCGTCCGCAGTCTCGTTGTAGCGCCGAGTGATGTGGTTGAGCTCGAGCCCGTAGAACTTGTCTTCCAGGCGCCGAACCTCATCGCAGTAGGCCTCCATCTTCGGGTCGCGGTAGTGGGAGTTCTTCATGACTTGGTCGATGACGAGCTGCGAGTCACCGTGAGCGTCGAGGCGTCGGACCCCTAGCTCGACGGCAATCCGCAACCCGTTGACCAGAGCCTCATACTCAGCTACATTGTTGGACGCCGGGAAGTGGAGGCGTAGCACGTAGCGTAGGTGCTTCTCGAGGGGCGAGATGAAGAGTAGGCCTGCGCCGGCTCCTGTCTTCATCAGCGACCCATCGAAGAACATGGTCCAGAGCTCCGGTTGGATCGGAGCTGTTGGTAGCTGGGTGTCGACCCATTCAGCCACGAAGTCCGCCAAGACCTGGGATTTGATGGCCTTCCGAGGGGCGAACAAGATTGTTTCGCCCATGATTTCCACCGCCCACTTTGCAATCCTACCCAAGGCCTCTCGGCAATGGATGATCTCCCCTAGGGGGAAGGATGACACCACAGTTACCGGATGAGACTCGAAGTAGTGTCGCAACTTCCGCCGTGTCAGGATCACCGCGTACAGCAGCTTCTGAACTTGTGGGTAGCGGATTTTGGTTTCGGACAGTACCTCGCTGACGAAGTAGACTGGCCTCTGAACGGGCAATGCATGCCCCTCTTCTTGCCCCTCGACCACAATCGCGGCGCTAACCACCTGAGTGGTCGCGGCGACGTAGACCAAGAGGGCTTCTCCGGCAGCTGGGGGCACCAAGATAGGTGCCTTCGTGAGGAGCGCCTTCAGGTTCCCGAGGGCTTCCTCGGCCTCAGGGGTCCAAGTGAAGCGCTCGGCCTTCCTTAAGAGGCGGTACAAGGTAGACCTCTTTCGCTGAGGCGTGAGATGAAGCGGCTTAGAGCCGCGAGACATCCCATGACCCTCTGTACGCCTTTCAAGTCCTAGATGGGCCCCATGCTGGTGATGGCTGCGATCTTCTCCGGAATGGCTTCGATGCCCGCTCGGAGACGATGAACCCCAAGAGCATGCCTCGGGGCACCCCGAAGACACACTTTTCGGGATTGAGCTTGACACCTTTCGCCTTGAGACATCGGAATGTCACTTCAAGGTCAGAAAGGACGTCGGAGGCTTTCCTTGTCTTGACTACGATGTCATCGACGTAGGCCTCGACCGTGCGGCCAATGTGCTCACCGAACACATGGTTCATGCACCGCTGGTACGTCGCACCCGCATTCCTCAAGCCGAACGGCATGGTGACATAGCAGTACATGCCGAAGGGTGTGATGAAAGAAGTCGCGACCTGGTCGGACTCTTTCATTCTGATTTGGTGATACCCTGAGTAGGCATCGAGGAAAGACAGGGTTTCGCACCCAGCAGTGGAATCCACGATCTGATCGATGCGAGGCAGAGGGTAGGGAACCTTCGGACATGCTTTGTTCAGACCAGTGTAGTCTACACACATCCGCCATTTCCCCCCTTTCTTTCTCACAAGTATAGGGTTGGCAAGCCATTCGGGATGGAATATCTCTTTGATGAACCCTGCCGCCATTAGCTTGTGGATCTCCTCGCATATGGCTCTGCGCTTCTCCTCGTCGAATCGGCGCAGAGGCTGCTTGATGGGTCGGGCTCCGGCTCGGATGTCCAGCGAGTGCTCGGCGACATCCCTCGGTATGCCAGGCATGTCCGAGGGACTCCACGCGAAGACGTCGGCATTCGCACGGAGAAAGTAGACAAGCACTGCTTCCTATTTGGGATCGAGCCCGGAGCCGATCCGGACTTGCTTGGAGGCGTCGCTGCTGGGGTCGAGGGGGACGGACTTAACCGTCTCCGCTGGCTCGAAGTTGCTGGCATGACGCTTCACGTCTGGCACCTCCTTAGAGAGGCTCTCCAGGTCGGCGATGAGGGCCTCGGACTCGGCGAGGGCCTCGGCGTACTCCACGCACTCCACGTCGCATTCGAACGCGTGTTTGTACGTGGGGCCAACGGTGATGACCCCGTTGGGGCCCGGCATCTTGAGCTTGAGGTAGGTGTAGTTGGGGACGGCCATGAACTTCGCGTAGCAGGGCCTCCCCAATACCGCGTGGTAGGTTCCTCGGAACCCGACCACCTCGAACGTCAGGGTCTCCCTTCAGAAGTTGGAGGGTGTTCCGAAGCAGACGGGAAGATCGAGTTGTCCGAGGGGCTGGACGCGCTTCCCAGGGATGATCCCATGGAAAGGCGCAGCGCCCGCCCGGACCGAGGACAGATCGATACGCAGAAGCCCAAGGGTCTCGGCGTAGATGATGTTGAGGCTGCTGCCTCCGTCCATGAGGACCTTGGTGAGCCTGACGTCACCGATGACGGGGTCGACGACGAGCGGGTATTTCCCCGGGCTCGGCACATGGTCGGGGTGGTCGGCTTGGTCGAAGGTGATGGGCTTGTCGGACCAGTCTAGGTAGACTGGCGCCGCCACCTTCACCGAACAGACCTCCCAGCGCTCTTGCTTGCGGTGCCGAGCCGAGGCGTTCGCCGCTTGCCCGCCGTAGATCATGAAGCAGTCGTGGACCTCGGGGAACTCTCCTGCCTGGTGATCTTCCTTCTTGTCGTTGTCACGGGCCCTGCCACCCTCCGCGGGTGGCCCGGCCCTGTGGAAGTGGCGCCGAAGCATGACGCACTCCTCCAGGGTGTGCTTGACGGGCCCCTGATGATAGGGGCACGGCTCCTTGAGCATCTTGTCGAAGAGGTTGGGACCTCCGGGGGGTTTCCGAGGGTTCTTGTACTCGGCGGCGGCGACAAGGTCCGCGTCGGCAGCGTCGCGTTTCGCTTGCGACTTCTTCTTGCCCTTCTTCTTGGTGCCGCGCTGAGTTGATGCCTCGGGAGCATCTTCCGGTGGGTGGCCCTGGGGCTGCTTGTCCTTCCGGAAGATAGCCTCGACTGCCTCCTGGCCAGAGGCGAACTTGGTGGCGATGTCCATCAGCTCGCTCGCCCTGGTGGGGGTCTTGCGACCCAGCTTGCTCACCAGGTCGCGGCAGGTGGTGCCGGCGAGGAACGCGCCGATGACGTCCGAGTCGGTGATGTTGGGCAGCTCGGTGCGCTGCTTCGAGAATCGCCGGATGTAGTCCCGGAGAGACTCTCCCGGCTGCTGTCGGCAGCTTCGGAGGTCCCAGGAATTCTCGGGGCGCACGTACGTGCCCTGGAAATTGCCGGCGAAAGCTTGGACTAGGTCGTCCCAGTTGGAGATCTGCCCCGGAGGCAGGTGCTCCAACCAGGCGCGAAAGGCAGTAGTCGGAAAGGCAGTAGTCGCATGCGGTCATGAGGTCCCGCATGGCACCGGGGTTGCCAAGTCCAGAGAAATCCCAATGGAAGCTGGGCTCGTCGTCTTCCTCGGACCCGGAGGGCCCGTAGGTCGAGACGTCCGTCAACCAGTCCCAAGGTGACCGCATACGAAACCCCAGAGGGTTCGGATTCGCCTCTATGAGAGCGTCCACCAAAGCGGAGCCGCTAGGCGGGTCGAGGCTAAATCTGAAAGGCGTGGGATGGGAATCGGTCGGTACCTCTTGGTCGACGGGCGGTGATGAGGTCACGTCGGAGGCTGACTGCACCGTCGTCTCAGGTACGAGGGCGACACCCAGCAAGCCTTTCGCGAGCGTGCTGGCGTCGTCCGTTTGCTCGGGATTGACGTGTCGCGGGGAGACAGCGCTCGTCTTCGTCTCAAGCGCGAGGCCGATGCCCGGCGCGCCCCCGTTGGAGTGCTGGCGTTGTCGACTCGCTCGACGGCCGACGAGGCGCCGCCTCCTGCTTGGCCTTGGTTGCCCCGCCTCCTCCTCCTCCGTCGACGGGGAAAAAGACGGGGCGAGCTCGAAGGTTGTTCTTCCACCACGCGGGGAAGACGTCGTCGATTCCGCCGCCGGCGGGCGGACTGTCGGCCGCCACTGTCGCTGTCGCCCGGCGGTGGAAAGAGTATCATGTCGTAGCTGCCGTCGAGGGACATGAACTCAAGGCTCCCGAAACGGAGCACCGTCCCGGGCCGGAGAGGTTGCTGGAGACTACCCATCTGGAGCTTGACGGGAAGCTGTTCGTCAACACGCAGCAGGCCCCTACCTGGCGCGCCAACTGTCGGCGTTTCGAGACCGGGGGGTCCCTGAGCCGACGAGTGAAGTGTCACCGCGTGCCCCAGCCCAGATGGGTCAACGCGAGGCCGAGCGTGAAGGGGGGAAAGCGAGGAGGCCGATATGGGCGAGAGAGAGGTGGAAATCCCGCGGCCTTCGTGTTCGTCCCGCGCCCAGGTCGGGTGCGCTTGCAGTAGGGGGTTACAAGCATCCACACGGGGGGAAGGAGCGAGCGGCCTTATGCGAGCGCCCGTCTCGTCCTCGTCCCCGAGCGGCCAACCTTCTCTAAGAGGGCCCTGGCCCTTCCTTTTATAGGCGTAAGGAGAGGGTCCAGGTGTACAATGGGGGGTGTAGCAGAGTGCTACGTGTCTAGCGGAGGAGAGCTAGCGCCCTAAGTACACGCCATCATGGCGGCCAGAGAGATCTTGGCACCCGGTTTGTGTGATGTCGTGGCCGTCGGAGGAGTGCTGGAGCCTGGCGGAGAGACAGCTGTCGGGGCCGTCGAGTCCTTGCTGACGTCCTCTTGCTTTCGTAAGGGGGCCGAGAGCCGCCATCGTCAGGGAACGTGCGGGGCGCCATCATCGCCTATCTGGCGGAGCGAGCCAGATGGGACGCCGGTCTTGTTCCCCGTAGCCTGAGTCAGCTTGGAGTAGGGTAATGATGGCGCCTCCTGTTGACGTGGCCGATCCGCGCCCTAGGTTGGGCGATGTGGAGGCTTCTCCGAGGTCGAGGTCGAGTCTGTCTTCCGTGGCCGAGTCCGAGTCCGAGCCTCTGGGTCGGGCGAGGCGGAGGCCGTTGGCTGAGGCCAGGGCGGAATTTGAGTCCCGGGGTCGGGCGAAGCGGAGTTCGTCGTCTTCTGGGGCTTTGCCCGAGTCCGAGCCCTGGGTCGATGTAACACCCGGATTTTAGGGGTCCAAAACCCGGGGTTAACATAAACACCAGGTATGCTGGGACCAAGTCTCATACATATGATGTATAGTGGCACAGGATCGAATGTCACAACTTTATATATAACAGGAGTTCTATACAAAATAAATAATTACATTATAGGGAGACAACGGTCCAGCAACCCAAAGTTGACTGGGAGACGACGACCTAGACCTCTCACGAACTCATCGCAGCATCCTCCAAGCGCTTCATCCTGCAGTACCTGGTCTTGACCTGTGGTGTATGTGAGACAGCAAGAGTGAGCTCACATACGTTCATCGCTCAACAAGTTGTGGGGAATAATGTGCATGAACTCGCCAAAGGTGGGAGCTCATAAAGTGTAAGGCTTACCAAAGAAGATGGTTAGAGCTGAGCATTGCTTTTAAAGTTGGTCAAAATTTTATTAGCAGTTACTAAGTATAAGTAAATACCAAACCCAATTAAGTAATAGAACAAAAGTATCAACATCACCTGCAATGCAATGCATATGACAAATTGAATTTAAGTTCCATAATTTAATCATGTGAGTGTCCGAGCTGCTCTTGACCGTGAGCACGGCTAGTATACCAGTTTTACACTCTGCAGAGGTTGCGCATCTTTACCCACAAGTCGTGTATCCCATGTCGCCAGGGTTTGCAAGGCCCTTAGACACTACCGAGGTGAATGGCTAGGGATCCACTACGAGGCCTTTACAAAGTTCCACTAGCTTCCGAAAACCCGCTACAGTTTATAGGAAGATCCAGTGCAGGAATCCCTTGCAGGACCGCCATCGCAGCAAAATCCTCCCGAGGGCCTCCCTACACTGACCTCTCCCCTACTGCCCTTGCCCCTTTCGGGTAAGGTAGTCTTCCACTAGCTTTCCTAATTAATCAGCCAAGGGCGTCCCATTCCACCCTCATGGTAGCACTGTTTTCCCGGGTGGTTCTCCATGTTCCAATTAACATAATGATCTTATCATGAACAATAAATAACAGCTGATAACAAAAGTATGATCATGAATAATGTAATCTTCATACCCAAAACCACATAAAGCACTAGCAAGTACTACCCAAAAGGTTCAGTGGTAAACAAGGTATAAAGATAGTCAAACTAGGGTAACCTATTGGGTCCCATCAAAATTAACCTATGCAGATCATTATGATTAATCAGAACATGGCTAGGTGAAAAGAAGTGATCAAGGGCACAACTTGCCTGGGCCTTGAGAATCCAGGTATCAGGATGATCTTCAGATGACACGTATCCTCACTGCTAGTCGTAGCAATTCAAACAAACATGGTATAGGCAAAATTAACATTACACCAAACATGTATGCCAAAATACATATTAATAATCTACATATTAAAATAAGATCACAGGAAAAAGAATTATTAATTTTGGAGTTGTAGAATTCAAGTTATGAATTTCCTAAGATTTAAGGTGATTATAATATGATTAAATGATAAATAAATTTTCTGACAGAGTTCATGTCAAAACAAAGACACTAAATGATGAAGAATATTATTACAAAATTTTAGAAACTGGAATGGTTCAATTTGGAGCTAAAATGGATTTTCTATGAATTATCTAAGTTCTAGCAATTATTTTTGTATTAAAAATCTAATTTCCAATTCATTTAATCATTTTATTACTGCACTGGACTGGGCCTCAATTACTGGGAAGCACAGGGGGCGCGGTGTAATATTTCTAAGGCACAGGGAATAGTGACTAAAGGACGGCGGGTTGATTTCACAAAACCCCGAGGACTCTTTAGAAAAATACCCAGCCGAAGGGGTATCGTGAATCCAGGGCCGTCCGATCACAAACCGATGGCCCAGATTAAATCGAGCCGACACCGAAACGGTACGCGCCCAGAGCCGTCGGATCCAGATCTAACGGTCACGAATTTAAAACTACGTGATCCCATCCCGAACGTCCATCCACAATCGGACGGCTGCGATCAAACCGAGCGAAGGGGTACGCTTTCTCTAATCTCGGCCGTTCGTGCCCCGATCGACGGCCGCGAAGCCGTCGCCTCCCCTGGACCCCGAGCGCGGCGGCGCAATCCCCCACCGCGGCGGCCCGCTCGCCGGAGAACCTCCGATTCGGCCACAATCCGGCCCTATTTTCCAATTAAACCCAGCTACACTAAGGCAAAGGTAGGGCGAACGCAATGGGGGATCAATTACCTTGGATTGGTGACACTGGTAGCTCGGCCACGGCGAGCAGCGGGCGGAGATGGAAGCGCGGCGACGACGAGCAATTGCAGACGATGCAGTCAACCAATTGCCGCGTTTGGTGCACGGTGAGTTTCAGTGATGTCTGCCGAAGGCCCTAGACCCCCAACCGAGACCTCAACGGCAACAGGCGCGGATTTCCGTCACAGCGGCGCTCTCTCTCTCCTTCAACTCGCTTCCCCCCCGCAGCGATGGGATTTACGAAGTCTCCACGGAGTACTTGCAGGCACAGGAAGGCAAGGGGGGGGTTCTTATCCCCGGCCGAGGGCGAAGACCGAGGGAGGGTCGGCGAGCCAGCCGGCCGGAGATCGCGCGGCGGCTGTTACACGTGACTTGGGGGAGTTTGTTGAAGACGCCTGACCACCGGGTCCCACCGAGCAGTGACCGATTGAACATACGCGCGAGGGAGAGGCTGCCCCGTGGGACCCGCCCGTCAGCGAGACATCTTTCCCCCAGCCCAAGTCCGCGCACAAGGAAGTGGAGGCCGACGGGTGGGGCCCGCGTGTCGGCGAAACAGATGAGAGGGCGCGCGCGGGAGGGTTAAGGCTTATGGGCCGAATCCGGGGAAGTTGGCCCAGCAAAGGTTTTTCTCTTTTTCCTTTTTGTTTTCTATTTCTTTTCTTCATTTTCAAATCCAATTTGAATTCAAACTTAAATTCAAATCTCTATGGCTCATTATTTCAATTTATTTTTGTGAAGTTAGGGATATTAATTCTGAATATACTTGTTTATATATATTATTTATATTTTTTGTTTTATATCCCTTCTCTTTCTCTCATTTTCTATTTTCTATTCCAAATTCAAATTTAATTTTAACTATTCAAAATCCAATTCACATTTTACTTTGAATTTCAGGTTCCTAAAATCAAATATAATCCTGAAGGGAATTTAGACTTTACTGTTTGGATCACTTATTTATTTTTAATAAGTATATAGCCTTTCCTTTTCTTTTCTATTTCTAGTTCAAATCCAAATTTATATTTTTATTTTAGTTTTCAGATTTTTCAAATGTATCAATTGAAACCCAAAGGTGAATATAAACCATACTCATTTTAATATTACTAACTTAAGTTTTTATTCTCCTTTCTATTTATTTCATGAGATGTATAAATGGTTTTTCTTAAAAGAAAAAGAAAAATTCTTTCCCCATCATTTTCTTATTTCCCAATTTCCAAGATATTATGATATTTTGTTCAAATTTCTTTTACTAATTCCCAATCCAGACTTTGGGTGTTACAAATCCTACCCCCCTTAAAAATAATCTCGCCCTCGAGATTTGTAAGGAAAAAGGATGCATACTCATATGCACAAACAAAGAGATCTCAGCATGAGGTATAATTCTTTAACAAAACATTGGGTCAATAGACCTTTATTATTTCTTCTAAAATATTATCATATTACTAAAGTAACACCTAGATCTTACAAATCATCATAATTTATATCTATGTAGCTTGGTGAAGCTGGTGGTGGTGGGGGTTGTTGTTGTTGTTGTCTCTCCAGCCGTGCTTGCCTTATTTCTTGGCGGGCTTGACGTATTTCCTCGCGTTGTTGTCTTATCTGATTCTGCATCTCGGTCACCATGTCTGTTAACTGTTGTATTACCAGTCTTTGGGTAGCAACCACTTGATTGAGGTCAACAGGTGGAGGATTTGGAGGATTCATTTTCTGTTTGTTGTTACGTGATAATCTTTCCTTTCCTGGTATCGACCATGAAAGTTAGAAGCATGTGATAATAGTTTTGCAAAGGAAGTTACTAAGCGGAATGGATAAGCTAGTAGTTGGTTATAATCTATAGATTCTTTGGTAGGGCTTAATTTATGTCCAGATTGGGGTAACCAATCATATAAGGTGAATATCCAAGGGTAAGATAGAATCTGTCAAGATGAGAGATATACATGGGTGAGATAGGCTACAAGATGTAGGTTAAAAGTTTGTTTGTTATTAGGTGGGAATAGAAAGGTCATACTATTCATTATGGCACTATGGGTTGGGTTAGCTCATGGTTGAATTGATCCAATGTGCTAAGATAAGTTAATACATGGCTAGTGGGGTCTAATCTCTTCTACTAGTGTCATTAATCTGTTTAAGTGGACCACATTAAGTTAGATAACATTAGACCACAATAGATCAGGTCACATTAGGTAGGATAAGAATTGGATATGACTAGATTAGACTAGTTTAGGCTTAGATAGGTCCAACTGGGTAGAATATGTATTATTAAGATATGTTAGGATGTTTTAAGATTAATTTGATATGTTATGATGAGATAGAATCTCTTGCTAGGTTAAAATTGAGGGGTTATGCAACTATCAGATAGTTGAGGTAGTTGTATATAGCCAAGTTGATCTATCATTCTTAATTTAGTGCGGGGTGAACTAAGTTAAGACTTGTTCTATAGGGGTAGAGTCTAAACTATTCCATCAGTGTTATCTAACATATTTGATAAGTCACTTTAGATTTGATCAGATCTAGGTTAGATTGGTGTGACTAGTTTGACTAGATAGGATCTAATTGATTTGCATTAGATCATGGTTGATGAACTAGGGTGGATAAGTATGCTTATTAGGATAAGATGGATCCATAAAGATAAGATAGAATCTTTCGAGGTCAGTTAGGTCTATTAAGATGAGATAAAATCTTTTCAAGATAAGATGGGTATCTTTTAAGATGAGATGGATCTATTAAGATAAGGGAGAATCTTTTAAGATAAGAGGAATTGGTTAGAATGAGATCTTTTAGGATAAGATAAATTTCTTAAGCTAGATAGGTTCCAATGGGGATAATCTAGGCTGTCTAGTTATTTTATAAATATATTTTTATCCCTATGTGTATATGCAGATGCAATTGTGGACATCATTCCACAACTCATCACACTCAATCAAAGATCCAAATCAGGCAAGTATCATAAGAACAAACATTCAAGTTCATAGATATCTATAAAAATAGTTTTGTTTTTGTACCTAAGAATAGGTCTCCTATTCCTAAAGGTCACTTTAGGCACAGGATTTCAAAGTGTGAAATCCAAGTTTTTAGAAAGAAAAGATAAGAATAATCAGAGTAAAGCGGAAATAGATGAGAAAAGATTAAGATAAGTTTAGAAAAAAAATCAGAGTAGCAAAGGTAAGTAAAGAATGGTTGTCCAGTTCTATCTAGGTTTCGTCCTACAGTCAACATTCCTCTGATACCACTTCTGTAACACCCGGATTTTAGGGGTCCAAAACCCGGGGTTAACATAAACACCAGGTATGCTGGGACCAAGTCTCATACATATGATGTATAGTGGCACAGGATCGAATGTCACAACTTTATATATAACAGGAGTTCTATACAAAATAAATAATTACATTATAGGGAGACAACGGTCCAGCAACCCAAAGTTGACTGGGAGACGACGACCTAGACCTCTCACGAACTCATCGCAGCATCCTCCAAGCGCTTCATCCTGCAGTACCTGGTCTTGACCTGTGGTGTATGTGAGACAGCAAGAGTGAGCTCACATACGTTCATCGCTCAACAAGTTGTGGGGAATAATGTGCATGAACTCGCCAAAGGTGGGAGCTCATAAAGTGTAAGGCTTACCAAAGAAGATGGTTAGAGCTGAGCATTGCTTTTAAAGTTGGTCAAAATTTTATTAGCAGTTACTAAGTATAAGTAAATACCAAACCCAATTAAGTAATAGAACAAAAGTATCAACATCACCTGCAATGCAATGCATATGACAAATTGAATTTAAGTTCCATAATTTAATCATGTGAGTGTCCGAGCTGCTCTTGACCGTGAGCACGGCTAGTATACCAGTTTTACACTCTGCAGAGGTTGCGCATCTTTACCCACAAGTCGTGTATCCCATGTCGCCAGGGTTTGCAAGGCCCTTAGACACTACCGAGGTGAATGGCTAGGGATCCACTACGAGGCCTTTACAAAGTTCCACTAGCTTCCGAAAACCCGCTACAGTTTATAGGAAGATCCAGTGCAGGAATCCCTTGCAGGACCGCCATCGCAGCAAAATCCTCCCGAGGGCCTCCCTACACTGACCTCTCCCCTACTGCCCTTGCCCCTTTCGGGTAAGGTAGTCTTCCACTAGCTTTCCTAATTAATCAGCCAAGGGCGTCCCATTCCACCCTCATGGTAGCACTGTTTTCCCGGGTGGTTCTCCATGTTCCAATTAACATAATGATCTTATCATGAACAATAAATAACAGCTGATAACAAAAGTATGATCATGAATAATGTAATCTTCATACCCAAAACCACATAAAGCACTAGCAAGTACTACCCAAAAGGTTCAGTGGTAAACAAGGTATAAAGATAGTCAAACTAGGGTAACCTATTGGGTCCCATCAAAATTAACCTATGCAGATCATTATGATTAATCAGAACATGGCTAGGTGAAAAGAAGTGATCAAGGGCACAACTTGCCTGGGCCTTGAGAATCCAGGTATCAGGATGATCTTCAGATGACACGTATCCTCACTGCTAGTCGTAGCAATTCAAACAAACATGGTATAGGCAAAATTAACATTACACCAAACATGTATGCCAAAATACATATTAATAATCTACATATTAAAATAAGATCACAGGAAAAAGAATTATTAATTTTGGAGTTGTAGAATTCAAGTTATGAATTTCCTAAGATTTAAGGTGATTATAATATGATTAAATGATAAATAAATTTTCTGACAGAGTTCATGTCAAAACAAAGACACTAAATGATGAAGAATATTATTACAAAATTTTAGAAACTGGAATGGTTCAATTTGGAGCTAAAATGGATTTTCTATGAATTATCTAAGTTCTAGCAATTATTTTTGTATTAAAAATCTAATTTCCAATTCATTTAATCATTTTATTACTGCACTGGACTGGGCCTCAATTACTGGGAAGCACAGGGGGCGCGGTGTAATATTTCTAAGGCACAGGGAATAGTGACTAAAGGACGGCGGGTTGATTTCACAAAACCCCGAGGACTCTTTAGAAAAATACCCAGCCGAAGGGGTATCGTGAATCCAGGGCCGTCCGATCACAAACCGATGGCCCAGATTAAATCGAGCCGACACCGAAACGGTACGCGCCCAGAGCCGTCGGATCCAGATCTAACGGTCACGAATTTAAAACTACGTGATCCCATCCCGAACGTCCATCCACAATCGGACGGCTGCGATCAAACCGAGCGAAGGGGTACGCTTTCTCTAATCTCGGCCGTTCGTGCCCCGATCGACGGCCGCGAAGCCGTCGCCTCCCCTGGACCCCGAGCGCGGCGGCGCAATCCCCCACCGCGGCGGCCCGCTCGCCGGAGAACCTCCGATTCGGCCACAATCCGGCCCTATTTTCCAATTAAACCCAGCTACACTAAGGCAAAGGTAGGGCGAACGCAATGGGGGATCAATTACCTTGGATTGGTGACACTGGTAGCTCGGCCACGGCGAGCAGCGGGCGGAGATGGAAGCGCGGCGACGACGAGCAATTGCAGACGATGCAGTCAACCAATTGCCGCGTTTGGTGCACGGTGAGTTTCAGTGATGTCTGCCGAAGGCCCTAGACCCCCAACCGAGACCTCAACGGCAACAGGCGCGGATTTCCGTCACAGCGGCGCTCTCTCTCTCCTTCAACTCGCTTCCCCCCCGCAGCGATGGGATTTACGAAGTCTCCACGGAGTACTTGCAGGCACAGGAAGGCAAGGGGGGGGTTCTTATCCCCGGCCGAGGGCGAAGACCGAGGGAGGGTCGGCGAGCCAGCCGGCCGGAGATCGCGCGGCGGCTGTTACACGTGACTTGGGGGAGTTTGTTGAAGACGCCTGACCACCGGGTCCCACCGAGCAGTGACCGATTGAACATACGCGCGAGGGAGAGGCTGCCCCGTGGGACCCGCCCGTCAGCGAGACATCTTTCCCCCAGCCCAAGTCCGCGCACAAGGAAGTGGAGGCCGACGGGTGGGGCCCGCGTGTCGGCGAAACAGATGAGAGGGCGCGCGCGGGAGGGTTAAGGCTTATGGGCCGAATCCGGGGAAGTTGGCCCAGCAAAGGTTTTTCTCTTTTTCCTTTTTGTTTTCTATTTCTTTTCTTCATTTTCAAATCCAATTTGAATTCAAACTTAAATTCAAATCTCTATGGCTCATTATTTCAATTTATTTTTGTGAAGTTAGGGATATTAATTCTGAATATACTTGTTTATATATATTATTTATATTTTTTGTTTTATATCCCTTCTCTTTCTCTCATTTTCTATTTTCTATTCCAAATTCAAATTTAATTTTAACTATTCAAAATCCAATTCACATTTTACTTTGAATTTCAGGTTCCTAAAATCAAATATAATCCTGAAGGGAATTTAGACTTTACTGTTTGGATCACTTATTTATTTTTAATAAGTATATAGCCTTTCCTTTTCTTTTCTATTTCTAGTTCAAATCCAAATTTATATTTTTATTTTAGTTTTCAGATTTTTCAAATGTATCAATTGAAACCCAAAGGTGAATATAAACCATACTCATTTTAATATTACTAACTTAAGTTTTTATTCTCCTTTCTATTTATTTCATGAGATGTATAAATGGTTTTTCTTAAAAGAAAAAGAAAAATTCTTTCCCCATCATTTTCTTATTTCCCAATTTCCAAGATATTATGATATTTTGTTCAAATTTCTTTTACTAATTCCCAATCCAGACTTTGGGTGTTACAGTCGAGCGGAGCGGAGTTCGCCGTCTTCCGGGGCTTTGCCCGAGTCCGAGCCCTGGGTCGGGCAGAGCGGAGTTCACCGTCTTCCGGGGCTTTGCCCGAGTCCGAGCCCTGGATCGGGCGGAGCGGAGTTCGCCGTCTTTGAGAGCACCTAGAGGGGGGGTGAATAGGTGATCCTGTAACACTTCAAAAACTTAAGCCACAAAACTTGGTTACTTGTTAGCACAGTAATATGCCAAGTGGCTAGAGAAGGATCTCAACACAACACAATAACCAAGAGATATCAATCACAGAGATGGCACAGTGGTTATCCCGTGGTTCGGCCAAGACCAACGCTTGCCTACTCCACGTTGTGGCGTCCCAACGGACGAGGGTTGCAATCAACCCCTCTCAAGCGGTCCAAAGACCAACTTGAATACCACGGTGTTGCTTTGCTTCTCTTAATCCCGTTTGCGAGGAATCTCCACAGCTTGGAGCCTCTCGCCCTTACACAAGATGTTCACGAAGAATCACAGAGCAAGGGAGGGATTAGCAACTCACACACGACACAAAGATCACAGCGAATACGCACACGCAAAACCCAGACTTGAGCTCAAGAGACTAGCACACTAGAACGGAGCTCAAATCACTAAAATGTCGAACAAGTGCGCGAGAATGAAGTGTGAGTGATCAATGGCTCAAAGGATGCTTGGTATGCGCCTCCATGCGCCTAGGGGTCCCTTTTATAGCCCCAAGGCAGCTAGGAGCCGTTGAGCACAAGTTTGGAAGGCCATTCTTGCCTTCTGTCATCGGGGGCACCGGACAGTCCGGTGCACACCGGACACTGTCCGGTGCCCGATTTCCTTCCTTAAATAGCGAAGCCGACCGTTGGCAGCCTGAGAGCCGTTGGCGCACCGGACATGTCCGGTGCACACCGGACAGTCCGGTGCCGTCTTCTAGCCGTTGGCTCGGCCACGTGTCCCGCGCAGATTGCGCGGCCGACCGTTGGCCCGGCCGACCGTTGGCTCGCCGGACAGTCCGGTGCACACCGGACAGTCCGGTGAATTTTAGCCGTACGTCGCCGGTGAATTCCCGAGAGCGGCCACTTCGCTCGAGCCAGCCTGGCGCACCGGACACTGTCCGGTGCACCATCGGACAGTCCGGTGCTTGCAGACTCAGCAGATTCTTGGCTGCTCGAGCCAAAACATTTCCAATTGGATTTTTCCTGTTTCCAGCACTTAGACACAATACATTAGTCCATAAAACAATGTACTAAGTCTGAGAAACATACCTTAATTCTTGATTTGTACTTTGTCCACCTTTTTACACTTAGGCACTTGTGTTGGACACTAAATCACCAAAATACTTAGAAATGGCCCAAGGGCACATTTCCCTTTCAATCTCCCCCTTTTTGGTGATTTATGCCAACACAACATAAAGCAAGTAGAACAAGTACAAAATCAAATCAAATAAGAACTCAAAATTGTTTTGATTCAATTTTGACATATATGGATCACTCTATGCCACCACTTGGTTTGTTTTTGCAAATCAAACTCAAATTTCTATCTCTAAGTCAAACACACATGTTAAGACATAAAGAGAGTCATTCTAAGAGAAATTGACTTAAGATTTCAAAAACTCCCCCTTTTTCCCATAATCAATACTTCTCCCCACAAGAAGCCAACTTTTGACAAGAGAGACAACAAAAGAGTTTTGACAAACCAAAAGCTCTATTCTACTATTTTCAAAATCTCTCAAGTGATAGCTGATCCATTTATCGCTTTGGCCTTTATTTTCTCCCCCTTTGGCATCAAGCACCAAAACGGGATCAATCTTGGCCCTTTAACCCCATTGCCTCACCAAAATCTTCAAATAAGAACACAAAGGCAATAAGAGTATGAAGATGAACTTGGAAAAGTTACTCTTTTCATCGGAGTGCAGTGGAAGTCTTGCATGGTCCAAGTCCACCTTTTCCCTTTCAATTTTCCTTGGAGACTAAAACAACGAAACTCAAGTACATGGTTAGTCTCAAAGGGTCAAGTTGTAGCATAGCTCCCCCTAAATATGTGCATTACTTGCAAACAGGACTTGTGAGGTCCAGGGAGTGTTTGTACAACTTGAGCACCACAATAAGCAACAAAATGCAGAATGAACATGATCAAAGGCATAAACACATGTATGCTACATTTCAATCCAAGTTCCGCGAATCTAAGATATTGAGCTCACTACGCAGCCTGCAAAAGGTCTTCTCATCTAGAGGCTTGGTAAAGATATCGGCTAGCTGGTTCTCGGTGCTAACATGAAACACTTCGATATCTCCCTTTTGCTGGTGGTCTCTCAAAAAGTGATGCCGGATGTCAATGTGCTTTGTGCGGCTGTGCTCAACAGGATTTTCCGCTATTCGGATAGCACTCTCATTGTCACATAGGAGTGGGACTTTGCTCAGATTGTAGCCAAAGTCCCTGAGGGTTTGCCTCATCCAAAGTAGTTGCACACAACACTGTCCTGCGGCAACGTACTCGGCCTCAGCGGTGGATAGGGCAACGGAGGTTTGTTTCTTAGAGTTCCATGACACCAGGGACCTTCCTAAGAATTGGCACGTCCCCGATGTACTCTTCCTATCGACCTTACATCCAGCATAGTCGGAATCTGAGTACCCAATCAAGTCAAAGGTAGACCCCTTTGGATACCAGATCCCAAAGCAAGGCGTAGCGACTAAATATCGAAGAATTCGCTTCACAGCCACTAAGTGACACTCCTTCGGATCGGATTGAAATCTAGCACACATGCATACGCTAAGCATAATATCCGGTCTACTAGCACATAAATAAAGCAAAGAACCTATCATGGACCGGTATGCTTTTTGATCAACGGACTTACCTCCTTTGTTGAGGTCGGTGTGTCCGTCGGTTCCCATCGGCGTTTTTGCGGGCTTGGCGTCCTTCATCCCAAACCTCTTTAGCAAATCTTGTGTGTACTTTGTTTGGGAGATGAAGGTGCCATCCTTGAGTTGCTTCACTTGGAACCCAAGGAAGTAGGTCAA
Organism: Zea luxurians; assembly: GCA_029449295.1. Classification (NCBI taxonomy): domain Eukaryota; kingdom Viridiplantae; phylum Streptophyta; class Magnoliopsida; order Poales; family Poaceae; genus Zea; species Zea luxurians. Next base: position 71,524,761 of record JAOPSE010000013.1, on the reverse strand, counting down.
CTCGCCCATCATCGACATCTCGAATTTCTGCGTTATCACCCTGCTAAACTCTTCACAAGACTTTTGGTTAGTAGAACCAAATATTATGTCGTCGACATAAATTTGGCACACAAAAAGATCACCATCGCAAGTCTTAGTAAAAAGAGTTGGATCGGCTTTCCCAACCTTGAAAGCATTAGCAATTAAAAAGTCTCTAAGGCATTCATACCATGCTCTTGGGGCTTGCTTAAGTCCATAGAGCGCCTTAGAGAGCTTACACACGTGGTCGGGGTACCGTTCATCCTCGAAGCCAGGGGGCTGCTCCACGTACACCTCCTCCTTGATCGGCTCGTTGAGGAAAGCGCTCTTCACATCCATTTGGTACAACCTGAAAGAATGGTGAGCGGCATATGCTAGCAAGATACGAATTGATTCTAGCCTAGCCACAGGAGCAAAAGTCTCCTCAAAGTCCAAACCTGCGACTTGGGCATAACCTTTTGCCACAAGTCGAGCCTTGTTCCTCGTCACCACCCCGTGCTCGTCCTGTTTGTTGCGGAACACCCACTTGGTTCCTACAACATTTTGCTTGGGACGAGGCACCAGTGTCCAAACTTCGTTGCGCTTGAAGTTGTTGAGTTCCTCCTGCAAGGCCAACACCCAGTCCGGATCTAGCAATGCCTCTTCTACCCTGAAAGGCTCAATAGAAGAGACAAAAGAGTAATGCTCACAAAAATTAACTAATCTTGAGCGAGTAGTTACTCCCTTGCTAATATCACCCAACATCTGGTCGACGGGATGATCCCTTTGAATTGTCGCTCGAACTTGGGTTGGAGGTGCCTGAGGTGCTTCTTCCTCTTGAACATCCTGTGCTCCCCCTTGATCATGTGCCTCCACTTGAGATACCTGTTCGTCATCTTGGGTTGGGGGATGCACCATAGTTGAGGAAGACGGTTGATCTTGCTCCAAATGTTCCTGAGGCCGTACATCTCCAATTGCCATGGTGCGTATTGCGGCCGTTGCAACGTCTTCTTCATCTAAATCATCAAGATCAACAACTTGCTCTCTTGGAGAGCCATTAGTCTCATCAAATACAACGTCGCTAGAGACTTCAACCAAACCCGATGATTTGTTGAAGACCCTATACGCCTTTGTATTTGAATCATAACCTAATAAAAATCCTTCTACGGCTTTGGGAGCAAATTTGGAATTCCTACCCTTCTTCACTAGAATGTAGCATTTACTCCCAAAAACACGAAAATACGATACATTAGGTTTGTTACCGGTTAGCAGCTCATACGACGTCTTCTTGAGGAGGCGATGAAGGTAGACCCTGTTGATGGCGTGGCAAGCCGTGTTCACGGCTTCCGACCAAAAGCACTCGGGGGTCTTGAATTCTCCAAGCATAGTCCTCGCCATATCTATGAGCGTCTTGTTCTTCCTTTCTACTACACCATTTTGCTGAGGTGTGTAGGGAGCGGAGAACTCGTGCTTGATCCCCTCCTCCTCAAGAAACTCCTCCACTTGAAGGTTCTTGAATTCGGACCCGTTGTCGCTCCTTATCTTCTTCACCTTGAGCTCAAACTCATTTTGAGCTCTCCTTAGGAAGCGCTTGAGGGTCCCTTGGGTTTCAGACTTATCCTGCAAAAAGAACACCCAAGTGAAGCGGGAAAAGTCATCAACGATAACTAGACCATACTTACTTCCTCCTATGCTCAGATAGGCGACGGGTCCGAAGAGGTCCATATGTAGCAGCTCCAGGGGTCTTGATGTTGTCATCACATTTTTGGTGTGATGAGAGCCTCCCACCTGTTTCCCTGCTTGACAAGCTGCACAAGGTCTATCTTTTTCGAAATGAACATTGGTTAGACCTATCACGTGTTCTCCCTTTAGAAGCTTGTGGAGGTTCTTCATCCCCACATGTGCTAAGCGGCGATGCCACAGCCAGCCCATGCAAGTCTTAGCCATTAAGCATGCATCTAGACCGGCCTCTTCTTTTGCAAAATCAACTAAGTAAAGCTTACCGTCTAGTACACCCTTAAAAGCTAGTGAACCATCACATCTTCTAAAGACAGACACATCTACATTTGTAAACAAACAGTTATATCCTATATTGCATAATTGACTAACAGATAGCAAATTATATCCAAGAGACTCTACTAAAAACACATTAGAGATAGAGTGCTCATTTGAGATTGCAATTTTACCTAACCCTTTTACCTTGCCTTGATTCCCATCACCGAATATTATTGAATCTTGGGAATCTTTATTCTTGACGTAGGAGGTGAACATCTTCTTCTCCCCCGTCATATGGTTTGTGCATCCGCTGTCAATAATCCAGCTTGAACCCCCGGATGCATAAACCTGCAAGGCAAATTTAGGCTTGGGTCTTAGGTACCCAACTCATGTTGGGTCCTGCAAGGTTAGCACAAATATCCTTAGGGACCCAAATGCAAGTTTTGTCTCCCTTGCATCTTGCCCCTAATTTTCTAGCAACTATCTTCCTATCCTTTCTACAAATAGCAAAAGAAGCATTTAAAGCATGATATATTGTAGAAGGTTCATTAACTTTCCTAGGAACATTAACGACATTTCTCCTAGGCATATTATGAATAACATTTCTCCTACCAACATTTCTATCATGCACATAAGAAGAACCAGAAGCAACCATGGCATGAGAATCAAAGGCATTATATACATTACAACTCCTATAAGCATTTCTAGGTTGTCTTCTATCATAGTACATAAAGGCATGGTTCTTTTGCACACTACTAGCCATAGGGGCCTTCCCTTTCTCCTTGGCGGAGATGGGAGCCTTATGGCTTGTCAAGTTCTTGGCTTCCCTCTTGTAGCCAAGTCCATCCTTAATTGAGGGGTGTCTACCAATCGTGTAGGCATCCCTTGCAAATTTTAGCTTGTCAAATTCATTCTTGCTAGTCTTAAGTTGGGCATTAAGACTAGCTAATTCATCATTTAATTTGGAAATTGAAACTAAATGATCACTACAAGCATCAATGTCAAAATCTTTACACCTATTACAAGTTTCAACAATTTCTACACAAGAATTAGATTTACTAGCTACTTCTAGTTTAGCATTTAAATCATCATTAAAACTTTTTAACTTAGCAATAGTTTCATGACAAGAAGATAATTCACTAGAGAGCATTTCATTCCTCTTAACTTCTAGAGCAAGAGATTTCTGTGCTTCTACAAATTTGTCATGTTCTTCATACAACAAATCCTCTTGTTTTTCTAAAAGAATATTCTTGTCATTCAAGGCATCAATTAATTCATTAATTTTGTCTACCTTGGTTCTATCTAATCCCTTGAATAAGCATGAGTAATCTATCTCATCATCATCACTAGACTCATCTTCACTCGAAGAAGCATAAGTACTAGTATGAGTGCTTACTTTCTTCTCTCTTGCCATGAGGCAAGTGTGACGCTCGTTGGGGAAGAGGGATGACTTGTTGAAGGCGGTGGCGGCGAGTCCTTCATTGTCAGAGTCGGAGGAGGAACAATCCGAATCCCACTCCTTTCCGATATGTGCCTCGCCCTTGGCCTTCTTGTAATGCTTCTTTTTCTCCTTCTTGTTCCCTTGGTCCTGATCACTATCATTGTCGGGACAGTTAGCAATAAAATGACCAAGCTTACCGCATTTGAAGCATGAGCGCTTCCCCTTGGCTTTGGTCTTGCTCGGCTGCCCCTTGCGACCTTTAAGCGCCGTCTTGAAGCGCTTAATGATGAGGGCCATCTCCTCATCATTGAGTCTGGCCGCCTCAACTTGCGCCACCTTGCTTGGTAGCGCCTCCTTGCTCCTTGTTGCCTTGAGAGCAATGGGTTGAGGCTCATGACTAGGACCGTTCAACGTGTCGTCCACGTATCTTGCCTCCTTGATCATCATTCGCCCGCTTACGAACTTCCCAAGAACTTCTTCGGGCGACATCTTGGTGTACCTGGGATTTTCACGTATATTGTTCACCAAATGAGGATCAAGAACGGTAAATGACCTTAGCATTAGGCGGACGACGTCGTGGTCTGTCCATCGCGTGCTCCCGTAGCTCCTTATTTTGTTGATAAGGGTCTTGAGCCGGTTGTATGTTTGTGTCGGCTCCTCGCCCCTTATCATCGCGAACCGTCCAAGCTCGCCCGCCACCAACTCCATTTTGGTGAGCAAGGTGACGTCGTTTCCCTCATGAGAGATCTTGAGGGTGTCCAAGATCTGCTTGGCATTGTCCAAGCCGCTCACCTTGTGATACTCGCCCCTGCACAAAGAGGCTAGCAACACAGTAGTAGCTTGTGCATTTTTATGAATCTGTTCATTAATAAACACAGGGCTATCCGAGCTATCAAATTTCATTCCACTTTCCACAATCTCCCAAATGCTTGGATGGAGAGAAAACAGGTGAGTACGCATTTTGTGGCTCCAAAATCCGTAATCCTCTCCATCAAAGTGAGGGGGCTTGCCAAGTGGAATGGGGAGCAATTGAGCATTTGAACTATGCAGGATGCGCGAATAATCGAAAGAAAAGTTTGAGTTAACCGTCTTTCGTCTATCATAGTCGTCGTCGTCCTTTTGGGAGGAGGAAGATTCGTCGCTGTCGTAGTAGACAATTTCCTTGATGCGCCTTGTCTTCTTCTTCCTCCCGTCTTTTCTTTTGTGGCCCGAGCCTGAGTCGGTGGGCCTATCATCATTGGGCTCGTTGACGAAGGACTCCTTCTCCTTGTCGTTGATCACCATCCCCTTGCCTTTAGGATCCATCTCTTCAGGCGGTTAGTCCCTTTCTTGAAGAGAACGGCTCTGATACCAATTGAGAGCACCTAGAGGGGGGGTGAATAGGTGATCCTGTAACACTTCAAAAACTTAAGCCACAAAACTTGGTTACTTGTTAGCACAGTAATATGCCAAGTCGCTAGAGAAGGATCTCAACACAACACAATAACCAAGAGATATCAATCACAGAGATGGCATAGTGGTTATCCCGTGGTTCGGCCAAGACCAACGCTTGCCTACTCCACGTTGTGGCGTCCCAACGGACGAGGGTTGCAATCAACCCCTCTCAAGCGGTCCAAAGACCAACTTGAATACCACGGTGTTGCTTTGCTTCTCTTAATCCCGTTTGCGAGAAATCTCCACAGCTTGGAGCCTCTCGCCCTTACACAAGATGTTCATGAAGAATCACAGAGCAAGGGAGGGATTAGCAACTCACACACGACACAAAGATCACAGCGAATACGCACACGCAAAACCCAGACTTGAGCTCAAGAGACTAGCACACTAGAACAGAGCTCAAATCACTAAAATGTCGAACAAGTGCGCGAGAATGAAGTGTGAGTGATCAATGATGCTCAAAGGATGCTTGGTATGCGCCTCCATGCGCCTAGGGGTCCCTTTTATAGCCCCAAGGCAGCTAGGAGCCGTTGAGCACAAGTTTGGAAGGCCATTCTTGCCTTCTGTCATCGGGGGCACCGGACAGTCCGGTGCACACCGGACATTGTCCGGTGCCCGATTTCCTTCCTTAAATAGCGAAGCCGACCGTTGGCAGCCTGAGAGCCGTTGGCGCACCGGACATGTTCGGTGCACACCGGACAGTCCGGTGTCGTCTTCTAGCCGTTGGCTCGGCCACGTGTCCCGCGCAGATTGCGCGGCCGACCGTTGGCCCGGCCGACCGTTGGCTCACCGGACAGTCCGGTGCACACCGGACAGTCCGGTGAATTTTAGCCGTACGTCGCCGGTGAATTCCCGAGAGCGGCCACTTCGCTCGAGCCAGCCTGGCGCACCGGACACTGTCCGGTGCACCACCGGACAGTCCGGTGCTTGCAGACTCAGCAGATTCTTGGCTGCTCGAGCCAAAACATTTCCAATTGGATTTTTCCTGTTTCCAGCACTTAGACACAATACATTAGTCCATAAAACAATGTACTAAGTCTGAGAAACATACCTTAATTCTTGATTTGTACTTTGTCCACCTTTTTACACTTAGGCACTTGTGTTGGACACTAAATCACCAAAATACTTAGAAATGGCCCAAGGGCACATTTCCCTTTCAGTCTTCCGGGGCTTTGCCTGAGTCCGAGCCCTGGGTCGGGCGGAGCGGAGTTTCCTATGGTGTGCGGCCGGGCCTGACTGCCTGTCAGCCTCACTCTGTCAAGTGGCACCGCAGTCGGAGCGGCGCAGGCGGCGCTGTCTTTCTGTCAGACCGGTCAGTGGAGCGGCGAAGTGACGGTGGTCACTTCGGCTCTGTCAGTTGAGGGGCGCGCGTCAGGATAAAGGTGTCAGGCCACCTTTGCATTAAATGCTCCTGCGATTTGGTCGGGGTTGCTTCTTGGCGAAGACAGGGCCTCGGGCGAGCCGGGAACGTGTTCGCCGCTGGAGGGGGGCCTCGGGCGAGGCGGAGATCCTCCGGGGTCGGCTGCCCTTGTCCGAGGCTAGGCTCAGGCGAGGCGTGATCGAGTCCCTCGAATGGACTGATCCCTGACTTGATCGCACCCATCAGGCCTTTGCAGCTTTGTGCTGATGGGGGTTACCAGCTGAGAATTAGGAGCCTTGAGGGTACCCCTAATTATGGTCCCCGACAACTTGAAACCACATTAGTCATAGACAAAAGAGATAGGATCAAATTTATATAAATGAGCTATGTGTGCAAAGTATCAATCAAAATTTCGAGAATCAAGAATGTTTAGCTCATTCCTAAGTTTGGTAAAGGTTTTCTCATCTAAAGGCTTGGTAAAGATATCGGCTAATTGTTCTTTGGTGTTAATATAGGCTATCTCGATATCCCCCCTTTGTTGGTGATCCCTCAAAAAGTGATACCGAATGGCTATGTGCTTAGTGCGGATGTGTTCAACAGGATTATCTGCCATGCGAATTGCACTCTCATTATCACATAGGAGAGGGACTTTGCTAAACTTATAGCCATAGTCCCTGAGGGTTTGCCTCATCCAAAGCAATTGCGCGCAATAATGGCCTGTGGCAATATACTCAGCTTCGGCGATAGAAAGAGCTACTGAGTTTGTTTATTTGAAGCCCAAGACACCAGGGATCTCCCTAGAAACTGATAAGTCCCTCATGTGCTCTTCCTATCAATTTTACACCCTGCCCAATCAGCATCTGAATATCCTAATAAATCACAAGAGGATCCCTTGGGGTACCAAAGACCAAACTTCGGAGTATAAACTAAATATCTCAAGATTCTTTTCATGGCCCTAAGGTGATCTTCCTTAGGATCGGCTTGGAACCTTGCACACATGCATATGGAAAGCATAATATCCGGTCGAGATGCACATAAATAGAGTAGAGATCCTATCATCGACCGGTATACCTTTTGATCTACGGATTTACCTCCCGTGTCGAAGTCGAGATGCCCATTGGTTCCCATGGGTGTCTTGATGGGTTTGGCATCCTTCATTCCAAACTTGGTAAGTATGTCTTGAATGTACTTCGTTTGGCTGATGAAGGTGCCTTCTTGGAGTTGCTTGACTTGAAATCCTAAAAAATATTTCAACTCCTCCATCATAGACATCTCGAATTTCTGTATCATGATCCTACTAAACTCTTCACAAGTAGATTTGTTAGTAGACTCAAATATGATATCATCAACATAAATTTGGCATACAAACAAATCTTTTGCAATAGTTTTGGTAAAGAGAGTAAGATCGGCTTTTTCGACTTTGAAGCCATTAATGATAAGAAAATCTCTTAGAGAGTTTATACACATGGTTAGGATACTCACTATCTTCAAAGCCGGGAGGTTGCTAAACATAGACCTCTTCCTTGATTGGTCCATTGAGGAAGGCACTTTTCACGTCCATTTGATAGAGCTTAAAGCCATGGTAAGTATCATAGGCAAGTAATATACGAATTGACTCAAGCCTAGCTACGGGTGCATAAGTTTCACCGAAATCCAAACCTTCGACTTGTGAATAGCCCTTGGCCACAAGTCGTGCTTTGTTCCTTATGACCACACCATGCTCATCTTGCTTGTTGCGGAATACCCACTTGGTTCCTACAACATTTTGGTTAAGACGTGGAACTAAATGCCATACCTCATTCCTCGTGAAGTTGTTGAGCTCCTCTTGCATTGCCAACACCCAATCCGAGTCTCTTAGTGCATCCTCTACCCTGTTGGCTCAATAGAGAAAACAAAAGAGTGATGTTTATAAAAATGAGCGACTCGAGATCGAGTGGTTACCCCCTTATGAATATCGCCGAGGATGGTGTTCACGGGGTGATCTCTTTGAATCGCCTGGTGGATTCTTGGATGTGGTGGTCTTTGACCCTGTTCATCTTCCTTGTCTTGATCATTGTCATCTCCTCCTTGATCATTGTCCTCCTCTTGAGGTGGCTCATCTTCTTGATCTTCTTCTTCATCATCTTGAGCCTGTTCCTCATCTTGAGTTGGTGGAGATGTTTGAATGGAAGATGATGGTTGATCTTGTGCTTGTGGAGGCTCTTCGGATTCCTTAGGACACACATCCCCAATGGACATGTTCCTTAGCGCGACGCACGGAGCCTCTTCATCATCTAATTCATCAAGATCAACTTGCTCCACTTGGGAGCCATTAGTCTCATCAAACACAATGTCACAAGAAACTTCAACTAGTCCAGTGGACTTGTTAAAGACTCTATATGCACTTGTGTTTGAATCATATCCTAGTAAAAAGCCTTCTACAACCTTAGGAGCAAATTTTGATTTTCTACCTCTTTTAACAAGAATAAAACATTTGCTACCAAAGACTCTAAAATATGAAACATTGGGCTTTTTACCGGTTAGGCGTTCATATGATGTCTTCTTGAGGATTCGATGTAGATATAACCGGTTGATGGAGTAGCAGGCGGTGTTAATCGCCTCGGCCCAAAACCGGTCCGGTGTCTTGTATTCATCAAGCATGGTCCTCGCCATGTCAAGTAGAGTTCTATTCTTCCTCTCCACTACACCATTTTATTGTGGCGTGTAGGGAGAAGAGAACTCATGCTTGATGCCCTCCTCCTCAAGAAAGCCTTCAATTTGAGAGCTCTTGAACTCGGTCCCATTGTCGCTTCTAATCTTTTTGATCCTCAATCCGAACTCATTTTGAGCTCGTCTCAAGAATCCCTTTAAGGTCTCTTGGGTTTGTGATTTTTCCTGCAAAAAGAATAGCCAAGTGAAGCGAGAATAGTCATCCACAATTACAAGACAATACTTACTCCCGCCGATGCTTATGTAAGCTATAGGGCCAAATAAATCCATGTGGAGTAGCTCAAGCGGCCGGTCGGTCGTCATGATGTTCTTATGTGGATGATGGGCACCAACTTGCTTTCCTGCTTGGCATGCGCTACAAACGCTGTCTTTCTCAAAATAAAAATTTGTTAGTTCTAAAATGTGTTCTCCCTTTAGAAGCTTGTCGGCGATGCCAGAGCCAACCCATATTAGTCTTAGCAATTAAGCAAGTGTCGAGTTCAGCTCTATTGAAATCAACTAAGTATAGTTGACCCTCTAACACTCCCTTAAATGCTATTGAATCATCACTTCTTCTAAAGATAGTAACACCTACATCAGTAAATAGACAGTTGTAGCCCATATTGCATAATTGAGAAACAGAAAGCAAACTGTAATCTAAAGAATCTACAAGAAAAACATTGGAAATAGAATGGTCAGGTGATATAGCAATTTTACCAAGTCCTTTGACCAAACCTTGATTTCCATCCCCGAATGTGATAGTTCTTTAGGGATCTTGGTTTTTTTCATACGAGGAGAACATCCTTTTCTCCCCTGTCATGTGGTTTGTGCACCCGCTATCAATAATCCAACTTGAGCCCCCGGATGCACAAAACAATTTAGGCCTTGTTCTTGGGTACCCAAACGGTCTTGGGTCCTTTCACATTAGAGACAAGCACCTTGGGTACCCAAACACAAGTCTTTGATCCCTTGTGTTTGGCCCCAACATATTTGGCAACTACTTTGCCTGATTTGTTAGTCAGCACATAAGAAGCATCAAAAGTTTTAAATGAAATGTTATGATCATTTGATGCAGTAAGAGATTTATTTTTAGGCATTTTAACATGGGTAGAATGCCTAGAGCTAGATGCCTCATTCTTATACATAAAAGCATGATGGGAAACAGAATGAGACTTCTTCGCATGAATTCTCCTAATCTTGTGTTCGGGATAACCAGCAAGATATAAAATATAGCCTTCGTTATCCTGAACCATGGGAGCCTTGCCCTTAACAAAGTTAGACAATTTCTTAGGGGCATTAAGTTTAACATTGCCTCCCTGTTGGAAGCCAATACCATCCTTAATGCCAGGGCGTCTCCCACTATAGAGCATGCTTCTAGCAAATTTAAAATTTTCATTTTCTATCTCATGCTCATTAATTTTAGCACTAAGTTGAGCTATGTGATCATTTTGTTGTTTAATTAAAGCTAAGTGATCATGGATAGCATCAACATTAATGTCCCTACATCTAGTACAAATGGAAACATGATCAACAATAGATGTAGAGGGTTTGCATGCATTTAATTCATCAATCTTAGCATGTAAAATAGCATTCTCATTTCTAAGATTGGAAATAGAAACATTGCAAACATCTAATTTCTTAGCCTTAGCAATTAATTTATCATTCTCAATCTTAAGGCTAGCAATTGATTCATTTAACTTGTCAGTCTTAGTAATTAAACTAGCATTATCATTTCTAAGACTAACAATTGAATCATCACAAAGTTTTTGCTTCTCAACCTTAGAAATCAATTTAGCATTTTCAATTTTAAGGTTGGAGATAGTGTCATGGCAAATGCTAAGCTCACTAGTTAATTTTTCACATTTCTCTATTTCCTGAGCATAAGCATTTTTCACCTTAACATGCTTCTTATTTTCCTTAATAAGGAATTCTTCTTGACTATCCAAGAGTTCATCCTTCTCATGAATAGCACCTATCAACTCATTCAATTTTTCCTTTTGTTGCATGTTAAGGTTGGCAAAAAGGCTAAGCAAGTTTTCCTCATCATCACTAGAGCTAGCCTCATCACTAGATGTTGTATATTTTGTGGAAGCTCTAGATTTTACCTTCTACTTCTTGCCGTCCTTCGCCATGAAGCATTTATGGCCGACGTTGGGGAAGAGAAGACCCTTGTTGACGGTGATGTTAGCGGTGTCCTCGTCGGAGGAGTCGGTGGAGCTCTCATCGGAGTCCCACTCCCGACACACGTGGGCATCGCTGCCCTTCTTCTTGTAATACTTCTTCTTCTTCTTCTTCCTCCCCTTCTTGTTGTTGTCCCTGTCACTATCACTAGACATAGGGCATTTAGCGATAAAATGACCGGGCTTACCACACTTGTAGCACACCCTCTTGGAGCGGGGTTTGTAATCCTTCTCCCTCCTTTGCTTGAGGATTTGACGGAAACTCTTGATGATGAGCGCCATCTCCTCATTGTCGAGCTTGGAGGCGTCAATGGGGATCCTACTTGGTGTAGAATCCTTCTTCTCTTCTTCCGTCACCTTGAATGCGACGGGTTGCACCTCAGGTGTGGAGGTGCCGCCTTGCTCCAAGTTGATGATTTGTTTGGAGCCTTTGATCATCAATTCAAAGCTCACAAACTTTCCTATCACTTCCTCGGGAGACATTAGCTTGTATCTAGGATCACCACAAATTAATTGTACTTGTGTAGGATTACGAAAAACGAGTGATCTTAGAATAACCTTGACCATCTCATGGTCATCCTATTTTGTGCTTTCGAGGTTGCGCACTTGGTTCACCAAGGTCTTGAGCCGGTTGTACATTGCTTGTGGCTCCTCTCCTTGGTTGAGGACGAATCGACCGAGCTCCCCCTCGATCATCTCCCACTTGGTGATCTTGGTCACCTCATCTCCTTTGTGCGCGGTTTTGAGTATGTCCCAAATCTTCTTGGCACTCTTCAACCCTTGCACCCTATTATACTCCTCTCGACATAGAGAGGCGAGGAGTATAGTAGTTGCTTGGGAATCAAAGTGCTTAATTTGGGCGACCTCGTCCAAATCATAACCTTCATCCCCCACGGATGGTACCTACGCTCCAAACTCAACAATGTCCCAAATGCTAGCATGGAGTGAGGTTAGATGGTGCCTCATTTTATCAATCCACATACAATAATCTTCACCATAAAAAACCGGTGGTTTGCCTAGTGGGACGGAAAGTAAAGGAGTGTGTTTCAAAATGCGAGGGTGGCGTAGGGGGATCTTACTAAACTTCTTGCGCTCATGGACTTTAGAAGTGATGGACGGCGTGTCGGAGCCGGAGGTGGATGACGACGAAGAGTCGGTCTCGTAGTAGACCACCTTCTTCATCTTCTTTTTCTTGTCACCACTCCGATGCGACTTGGCATGTGAAGGGGATCCCTTCACCTTGTTGCCGGACTCCCACGATGGAGCCTTCCCGTGGCTTGTGGCGGGCTTCTCATCGGTCACGACCTCCTTCTTGGCGTGATCTCCCGACATCACTTCGAGCGGTTAGGCTCTAATGAAGTACTAGGCTCTGATACCAATTGAAAGTCGCCTAGAGAGGGGGTGAATAGGCGGAATCTGAAAATTATAAACTTAAGCACACACTACAAGCCGGGGTTAGCGTTAGAATTAAAATCGAGTCCAAAAGAGAGGGTGAAAAACGAATCAAAGGCAAGTGAAGCGGATGACATGGTGATTTGTTTTACCGAGGTTCGGTTCTTGCAAACCTACTCCCCGTTGAGGTGGTCACAAAGACTGGGTCTCTTTTAACCCTTTCCCTCTCTCAAACGGTCACCTAGACCGAGTGAGCTTTTCTCCTTAATCAAACGGGTCACTTAGACCCCTACAAGGACCACCACAACTTGGTGTCTCTTGCTTTGATTACAAGTTGCTTGAGAACAAGAATAGAGGAAGAAGAAAAGCGATCCAAGCAACAAGAACTCAAATGAACACAAATGTCTCTCTCTCACAAGTCACTAAGCTTTGGAATGAGTTTGAGACTTGGAGAGGATTTGATCTTTTGTTTTGTGTCTTAGAGTGAAGTCTAGAGCTTTTGTATTGAATACAAATTGCTGAAAACTTGGATGCCTTGAATGGTGGTGGTTGGGGGTATTTATAGCCCCAACCACCAAACCAACCGTTGGGGAAGGCTGCGGTCGATGGGCACACCGGACAATCCGGTGCGCCAGCCATGTCACCCAACCTTTAGGGTTCTGACGGTTTCAACCGTTGGAGCTCTGACATCTTGGGGCACCGGACAGTCCGTTGCCGCACCGGACAGACACTGTTCACTATCCGATGCGCCTTCTGGCGCTGCTCTGACTCTGCGCGCACTGTTCCCGTGCACTGTTCACTTTTGCAGACGACTGTTGGCGCAGTAGCCGTTGCTCCGCATGGCACACTGGACAGTCCGGTGCTACACCGGATAGTCTGGTGAATTATAGCGGAGCGGCTCTCCAGAAATCTGAAGCTGAGGAGTTCAGAGTGTACAGCCCCTGGTGCACCGGACACTGTCCGGTGCGCCAGACCAGGGCAGCCTTTGGTTTATTTTGCTCCTTTCTTTTTGAACCCTAACTTTAGCTTTTTATTGGTTTGTGTTGAACCTTTAGCACCTGTAGAACATATAATCTAGAGCAAACTAGTTAGTCCAATTGTTTGTGTTGGGCAATTCAACCACCAAAATCATTTAGGAAAAGGTTTGACCCTATTTCTCTTTCACGCCCACATCTACCATGCCGACTGCATCCTGCCCTGGCTCGTGCTCCGCAACTCCTGCCCCGTCTGCCGCCACGAGATGCCCGCCGACAACGCCGCCCCGCGCGCTGCCGCCACCGACCCCACCGACGGCGTTAGAGAAGGTGTTTTCATTCTAAACTATTGAGAACTATTGCTGCACAAATTTGTGCTAGATTCATTGTGTTCTTGGAATCTTTCTGTTCGAATGCTTTGAATTTGAAAACCATGTTCCCTGCTTCAAATCTTTCTAGCTGAGGAGCTTCAAAGGCGTCGGGGATGGGGACTGCTGAGAGGTTGTTGTTGTAGGAGAGGTCGATGAACAGGCGACCACCTTAGTGGGGACCGAGCGCATTCCGGCTGAGGTTTGAGGCGGATGACCCTGGTGGTGGAGTTGGCGACGGCGGTTGTTGCTGGCGTCGAACTCCTGCAGCGCGACGCACCCTCCGTTGGAGGCCGGGACGGCGCCGGAGAAGCGGTTGTTGAAGAGGTAGACGCCGCGGAGGTCCAGGACTAGGAGGAAGGCGAGCGATGGGGTTGTCGTGGAGGCACACGAGGTGGCCGAGCGCGGAGAGGGAGCCCCCAGGGGAGTGTGATGGCCACTACGCTGCCCAGCTTGCACTTGATGCCCGCCCAGGCAGCGAGCCCGCTGTCATTCCAAGAGTGCAGGAAGCCGTAGGGGTCCGAGAGGTCATGCTTGATGATGGCCTGCAGGCCCTGGGTGATCACGACGCCGTCGTCTGTGCTGCTGCGCCTGCGCGGCGGCGGGTGGTGCGGTGAGGAGGAAAAGGATGAGGGGAAGCGTGGGTTTGGCGGCAGTGGAGGCCTCCATTCCGAATGACGGTGCTGCGATGGTGGAGGCTGCACATACATGGAGGGGAGGGAGGGAAGCACTCCATCTGGATCGGGACTCACAAGGATTTGGAGGGCATGGTTTCAAACCAGGCCAACAACGCTCTTACATTGCACTGGCCCAGTCAGCCACCCTCAGTCCACGTCAATCTGGGTAAATCCCCCCCGAGTCCTTGTTTGTGTAGATTTAATTGCCATGACTTCGTATAGTATGCTCCCCGCGCGGTGGGTTCACGGTCGGGAGGTTCACCGGCGAGCCGAGGCCCGACCAGAGGGAGCTCCCCGTGGTGTACATGGAGATGGAAGGCAGGTTCAACTTCAACATCGGCCACGCGCCCAAGCGGATCTCGTGGGGCGCCAGGCAGGCCGCGGCCACGGACAGGGGCACCGTCCACCGCTTCCTCTGCAGCGTCTTCGCCTGCTTTGGACGCGGCCACTCCCCGTCGGCGGTGGCCGCGCGCGCCATGCCTGAGCTCAACGACGACGACGTGGCGTCTAACCACAGCGCCGCCTTCAGCCGTGGGTCCAGAAGCCGGAGCACTAGCTGGAGGCTTGAGGATGGGCGTGCCGACGCCATGGTGTAGGGATGACCGTCGTATACTGTGTGGAACTGCTTGTAGTACAGTTACAGTAATGCTGCCGAAAAAGATTGCTGCTTTGTTTCATTCATGTTGTATTTACCGTACCACTGCTATCCTCCTGCCTACTACTTAGGAGGAGGAGGAGGATTTGAGGTTATAGAACAGGGCAAATTGGTGTTAGTACATATTGTAGTAGTGAGGAAGGGAAGGAGAGAAGCATCTCGACCTTCTCTTTGTTAGAGAGTTTGCATTGCAGCTGCAGGTGGGGGGTCAACTGCGAACTCAAACACTTGGTTCTTGGCTTGGTTGGTGGTAATATTCGGAGCGAGGTGATGGATCAACTGTTCTTTTAATCTTTTTTCTGTTCAGTTCATTGAGGCAGGAACCATCCTTTGCAATTGTTTCTAAACAAGGGTTGGAGACCACATCAGCATCGCTGGCTATTTTTGCTGGATCCAACACAACTCTTTCTTCTGCCTGTTATTATCTGATCTGCTCTGCTGCATTCGTTCGTGCACCTACCGCTACCAGATGGATACCTCATAGTTTGACCAGCTCACTCCTTCCTGGCTAACTTGGGTGTTGTTTATCACTATGTCCAGCAGCTATTTTTATTTGGGCCACAAGTCAACGCCTCTACATTCATTTATGGAGTCCAGCGCATCACTATTGGCATTGGCTTCTACTGCTTCTACAATGTTTCTGTCTCTACAAATTACACCTGCAGCAGTCCAAACAATTGACTTTAATCCAAAGCGAACATCGACTTGGGAGATTTTTCTTGCTTGCTTGTTTTTTTTTGATCCTACATGTACATACCTGCACACAATCGTGAAGCCAATATATTAGGATGCTCCACTTCTTCTGTATATGTGTCCTACTTCTTTTATAGTCTAGCATGATGCATACAGCTGCATGTTTCAGCGGTGATGTCGGATTGGATGTGCCGGTGTATATTCTGTTCTGGTGCAAGCCAATCAATCAGTTTTACGCTTTTGATGATGGCCGACATGGCGCCTTTTAAAACTGGGGTCACGGCCGGGGATGAAATGAAAGGGACCTGCACACTACGCTGCAGGTAAGATGGGGTTAGCTCAGGCTTATGAGGTCCTCAGCGACCCTGAAAAGCGAGAGATCTATGACTAGTATGGGGAGGATGGCCTCAAGGAGGGAATGGGAGGCGGTGGTGGGATGCATGATCCCTTCGACATATTCCAGTCATTCTTTGGTGGTGGAAGCCCTTTTGGAGGTATGTTACAAAACAAAAAAACTGATGCAATGCCATTTGATCAAGAATTGCCTACATAGTGGCTCACCCTATTTGTACTTGTGCAAAGGTGGTAGCAGTAGGGGCAGAAGGCAACGACGGGGAGATGATGTGGTTCATCCTCTAAAGGTTTCTCTAGAGGATTTGTACAATGGCACATCAAAGAAGCTCTCTCTGTCCCGCAATGTCCTCTACTCCAAGTGCAATGGGTAGGTCATCTGAATCCACAACACAAGGATGCCAAAAACTCAATTACAGTATGCTTTCTATATTAGATTCTTAGGATCTCATTGTGTGCTTGTAATCGTGCAGTAAGGGTTCCAAGTCTAGAGCTTCGTCGAGGTGTGCTGGTTGTCAAGGTTCTGGCTTCAAGGTCCAAATTCGGCAGTTGGGACCTAGAATGGTTCAACAAATGCAACATCCTTGCAATGAGTGTAGGGGTTCTGGAGAGACCATCAACGATAAGGATAGATG
Source organism: Zea luxurians (assembly GCA_029449295.1). Lineage (NCBI taxonomy): Eukaryota > Viridiplantae > Streptophyta > Magnoliopsida > Poales > Poaceae > Zea > Zea luxurians. The sequence continues at coordinate 71,507,921 of JAOPSE010000013.1, read as the reverse complement.
CCCACAATGCAAAGGTGATAAAGTTGTGCCGGAGAAGAAAGTTCTTGAAGTGGTAGTTGAGAAAGGTATGCAGAACGGGCAGAAGATCACATTCCCTGGCGAAGCTGATGAAGCGGTAATGACTCCTTAGTCCTCAGTTCTAAAGTTATTCCTCTGGCACAAACTAAACTTATGTTCTAACTAATGTGTGCAACCTTGGGTTCTAACTGTCTTGTGCTCGTGTGCAGCCTGATACTACCACTGGAGATATCATCTTTGTTCTCCAGCAGAAGGAGCATCCCAAGTTCAAGAGAAAGGGCGATGACCTCTTCTACGAGCACACACTGACCTTGACTGAATCTCTGTGTGGCTTCCAGTTTGTTCTGACTCACTTGGATAACAGGCAGCAGCTGATCAAATCGAACCCTGGCGAAGTTGTGATGCCTGGTGGGTGATTCTGACGTATGATTATGATTCTGCCTTCATGATTTGGCCAATGCTCATTGATTATTTTAAATTTATGCAGATTCTTTCAAGGCAATCAGCGATGAAGGCATGCCCATGTATCAGAGGCCCTTCATGAAGGGCAAGTTGTACATCCACTTCTCGGTAGAGTTTCTGGACTCGTTGAGCCCGGAGCAGTGCAAGGCCCTGGAGGCTGTTCTCCCGCCCAAGCCAGTATCACAGTACACTGACATGGAGCTGGACGAGTGCGAGGAGACGATGCCCTACGACATGAACATCGAAGAGGAGATGTGGAGGCGGCAGCAGCAGCACCAGGAGGCCTACGACGAGGATGATGATGTGCCAGGCGGTGGGCAGAGGGTGCAGTGCGCCCAGCAGTAGGCATCTTGCGGCAAATTTGCTGTTTCGCTTTGGACAACTATTGAGTTTACCCGCTTGTATTGGCCTGATGATACTTCGGTTACAAGAGTGCAGTATTACTAAGGATTAGTTCCTATATATAATTGCACATTAGCACTAACATTGTTATGCATTTTAACGCACGGGTATAGACTAGTATATATATAAGACATTTGAAGGCGTGATATATATATATATATATATATATATATATATATATATATATACACAAAATCTAGAGTAAAATACGTTTTTAATGTAAATCTTTAACATATATCAGAATAATTTATCATAAAAGCCTCGCAGAGTCACAGTCACAGACAGAAAGGGTACTAGTACGACCGATTGGAGAAAACTTCACCTCGGCCAATTTTATATTGAATATGTGTATACGTCCATCTACTAGCGAGAAATTAAGCTGTGTGGCTGCCAAAGCAACGAAAAAGACCAGAATTGCACTGCGTGGTAGTCACATGCATCTAAGCTATACATGGCCATTCAATCAGTAATCGGACCTGAAGCATACTATTTTCATTTCATCCGATCGGAGCACGGCGCCTGATAGCCAGGGTGCTCGAGCTGACCTGGTCCGGTGGAAGAGGCACGTCGGGCTGGCACGATTATAGGCGGTGATATGCTCTAAATTTTATTTTTAGGACTAGACTCTATTTCTATTTATTTTTAAACTAAAATTAATTAATGTCTCTGACTACTCTTGAAAATATTTAAATCGTGATTCATTATCTCATGTAGACAAGATACAATATGATATAACATCGCTCCTCTCATGTTCACCTCACTTCGTCTCTCCACACAGGCGCACCGCTTATCTTCCTTGCTCTTTCTTCGTTCGCCGCTAGACACGGTAGCTAGCACCATGTGCTCTCCTTCACCCCCATCGCGCATTGCGACTTCTCTCTGGTCATATGCTCAGATAAGTAGGAGCAAGTTTAATAATATAGTTAAACACGGGCTATAACGATACTTGCAAACAATTATTTAGCTATTTATATATTAGTTAGTTCTTCATTATTAAGGTAGTACTCCACGGATCTCTCTCATAAAGTTTTTAGGTTCTTGTATCTAAAACGTATATAAGTTTAAAGCCACTTCTCCTCTCCCTTCTCCTACCTCAGCATTTGGCCAACTTATAGCCTCTCATTACAATTACTCCAAGCGCCGACTATGGGGGCTCTGCACCACCTAGCTAACCACCAACTATCGTTCGCGAGGGTGCCAATGCGCCGCTGGCCTTGAGTGATACCGCAGTCAGCAGGCAGGGCACCGACCTCGCCCTCCTTCCTCGACTTGTATACCCTATCCTATTTTCCTGCTAAAGCGAGCCTCAAGTTATCCTAGCCTATTTAGCAACTTGTGATTATCGAGCCAGCTTGACTCGAAATCGCTCTGATAGATCGTGTTTGGAACGATGTTCACATGGTTCAAAAGATACGACGTGTAGTGTCCGACTCGATCATTCGGATTCTACAGGACCCCTGATCCTCCGAATGACCTCTTGCTCCATTCATCGGCTATTTCAAATATCATTCTATAAATAATTCTACAGATATTATAGTATGTATTATAAAAATAATATTCTATACAACCATATGCACGATTTACTGGTGACAGCCTAAACATGTTATACGTGGCTGGCGTGTTCAGCGCCGGCCCTGGCGGGGTCAAGCAGTGCCCTCGACTAGAGACCCCATATTAACAGGGCCTCACCAAAGTACTAAAAACCAGTACATATATACAAGTATATAGCATATTTTATATAGATCTATATATTGGCTCTATAGAATTTTTAAAGGCCTAATCATAAGTCGACAATATAGCAGCAACAAGCAAGGATAACTAATTGTAGCCTATTAATCTTGACTTCGTAGTCTCAGGCCTAGCCGCCTAGGCTCTCGGTGTAGTGTGAGACAATGATGTTTGTCGTTTCATCTCTATCTCTCGCACAGTCGCAGACAGATAGGCGGTCGTGCCCTATCCTCTTGGTAGCCTGTGCACGAGCATCGTGTACAGCAGCGCTTTTATCCTGCTCTACACGGTGAAAATAAAACTAACGTGACTTGATCGACTAATCTAACAACGTGCATCCATTTAATCACTGTTCGAGGTAACCTTCGTTTGAATTATCTGGACACATATATATACGGCATTTTTCTCCGAGATACTAGGCTATATTTTAATTACTTTTTGTTTAATATGAATACATTTTTCAGATATACATAAATATTTATTGACAATATATACACACTATATCTAAGTGTAATAATTATTATTATAAAGGACCTCCAATATAAGTTTTGTCCTGGGTCTCTAAAATATCAGGACTTGCACTGGGCGTGTTTAAATGTCAATGTCAGATTTTCAATGTCAATGTCAGATGTTTATGTGCGTACGTTTGAGGAAAAAGGCGACGATCGTCAACTTCTGGGTTCCAAAAGGCACGTGTGGTCCTAACTCCTAAAGTGCATTTCAGGCACGGTGCTCTAGTAAATTGCGTCCTAATCTTACGGAATATGTCCTGGACCGAGAAATTTCCTCGTAGTTTCACTCCATGAGGTCCACCTGACCCGATTGCTCATTTGGTGGCTTGCTGAAACTTCCATACCTCTCTCTGCCCTGAAAAAGGTACGATAGTTAGGGATGAAAACTGACGAAAACGGACGGAAAAACCCCTCCCATTTTCGTATCCGCATTTTATCATCGGAAACGGGATCGGGTCCGGAATAGTCGGAAACGAAAACGAGAACGGGATAAACAGAATTGCGAAAATGAACGGAAACGGAAATACTAACGGAAATTCATAATTTAATACAAATAGAAATGTTGTTGATGTTTGACTAGTGATTGATTGGCAGAACAATAACATAAAACAAATAGTTATAGAGAGGCAACATTCTATTGTTGTTTGGTTGCTAAATGTGTACATTTAGCTATATCCGATGTTGTTTAAGACTTTAGATCACTTGTCATTTGAAAAGAGCCGATGGTTACAATGCCCAATTGTGCTATAATTTGTCACCTAAATATACGAGGATTTAGTTTATATACTAATGCATATTAGGCTCATCCCATATTTATCAAATACGGAATAAATATGGGTTCAATCCAAAAAAAACGGGATCCCGCAAAAACGGACGGAATAAGCCCTCTCCCGTTTCCGTCCCGTTTCTATATTTTTCGTAAATACGAAAATGGTGGGGTCAAATGTAGAAAATGGTACGGGTCTGGACGGGATTTTTTCCGTCCGTTTTCAACCCTAACGATAGTAGAGTTATCCTGAGAGAAATGTCAGTTAGTTAATTGCCTGCCTGACTGCCATAAACATATGATAAATCTATACTATATTTAAAGCACCAGTTTCAACGGTCGTCATGCGTCATTTTTTTACAAATAACCTCTCACAACTATTTCAAATGACACAGACACGTCATGTCGGCCTGCTAACTGTGTCGGGCCAGCCCGTTAGACCGTCGATCCATTTAATTAAATCAGCGTAACGACGCCCGACACGGGCTAGATGCACGCGGGCCACAACTATGGCACAGGCACGTCATGCCGGCCTGCTAACTGTGTCGGGGCAGTCCGTTAGCCCGTCGATCCATTTAATTAAATCAGCGTAAAATGTTAAAAAAACGGTGTAGGAGGTGGGGTTCGAACCCATGCCCTCATGGAAGAGGGGCGGGAGACACTGGGTGAAACTGTCTAACCAGTAAAACATCACGTTAAGATGTTTTTAATATTGAATATAAATCGTATATAGGTATATACTTTTTTGTAAAATAAAAAAAATAATCGTGTCGGACTAGACCAGCACTACGGGCCGAGGCTACAGCTCAAGCACGGCACGAGGTTCTTGGCTCTTGCAGCATTAGGTCGTTTCTGAGACCACATTGGCGCAATGGACTACATGGTGTTTGAGGTTGCTGAATTGGATGGAGCAGCAATGATTTGTCACACTAACAACAAAATGAAAGGTTATTTGTTGTTTTAAACGTTAGTAATTGCTACGAAGTAGTATAATTTACATAGAGCGCATACAGTTTTTATTGATGCCTGACTTTAGCAATCACTCCATATTTTAATCTATCTTTTTTATAAGTTTGACTTCTTGGGACTTATTTTAGAAACTTGATCTCACAAACTCTTTTATTTGGTCTCTGTATGATAGAATTATGTCATTTTATAATCTCTGTTCATTCAGTCAATCGTTATGAACTCTCTTCTAATCGCTCACTACATTGGCCGTGTTGTACCAAGACATATTTGCATGGAGTAAACAATAACATCAGTTAGCCAAATCAAAAAACATATTATATAGAGAGCAGAGACAATCAATAAAAAATCTTGATTTTTTTTGATAGATAGTTTACGCGGGTATTGTTGTAAGCCGTCGCAACGCACGGGCAACCGACTAGTTATTTTTTATACATAACAAAGGTTCCTGTCGAATCACAAACTCTCCACACGTTCTTCGAGTGACTGTACTGCTCATTTGTACCCGTTTCTCTACACGAAGTACGTAGCACCAGCCATCACGTCACATGTTTTCCTTTTTTCAGAAAAATCACATCATAGATCGCACCTATCTAAGTGTTGAGCACCAAATTGAGCGCGCGGACGGTCCGCGCCTGTGGGCCGGACGGTCCGCGCGTGCGCAGAACAGATTAGGGTTCCGAGTTTTGTGCTACGGTTGTTAGCTAAAATCATGGGATAAGCTCGGAAATTAGTTTGTAAAGGGTCCAGCCCCCCTCCTCTATAAATAGAGAGGTATACGGCCGATTTGTAATCATCAATCGAATCAATACAACTTCTATTTCGCATTTTATCTTAGGAGTAGTTCTAGTCTAGTTTAGGTTTAGTTATCCAATCCCCAAATTCTCCGCCTCTCCTCGACTCTACGTCGATTAGAGGAGTCTAGGTCGGTCTACCCGAGCCTAGACACAACCTAGGATCTCTACTCCCCGACGGGGTCCCTCCCGGGAGCGAGATCCAGGCGCCGTCGGCAATCTTCCGCCGTCCCTGCGTACGCGCGGACCGTCCGGCCCCAGGGCGCGGACCGTCCGGTCGTTAGGCAGGAGCCCTAGCCGCGCACCAGGTCGCGGACCGTCCGGCCCCAGGCCGCGGACAGTCCGCCCCTGCGCAGAGAGTACCACCGCGCCTCGCACCAGGCCGCGGACCGTCCGGCCCCTGCGTGCGGACCGTCCGCCCCTGTGCAGAAGGCACCGCCACGGTTCTTGTTGAGTGTTTGGCGCTCCGAAAAGGCGTCAACATACTTTTTGGCGACTCCGCTGGGGAAAAACACATATAGACCTATCAAATCGGCCCTCAATGGCCGGTTCAAAAGATAGCTCTGAGGTTTCCACCAGCAATATCATCACACCGACATGGGAAGCCTTGCCGGCTGAAGAACAGCTCCTGTTCGAGGAGCGCCAGGAGCAGCTGATCCAAGAAGCAAAGGCGAAGTTCCTGGCTGACTTCAAAGTGGACAGGAACAACAAAGTCGTTCGGCAACGAGCGACAGATCTGGCTTCGCTCCGACATACTACGATTACCCCAAATGTAAGTAGCACCAACGAACTCCAATCTCTTAAAGCTTACATAGACGAACAGCGAGAACAGATGCAAAATATCATAGGGGTTATGCAAAACGATTGTAGGAGACTAGTACGTGCATTTAATAAATCTAGTATAGCAAATTTTCCTCCACCCGAGGTTGAATTAGGAGATAATACACGTAATACATCGGTTAAAGGTTGTCACGACCAGTCACAACCCCCTTATGGGATGCCGATAGACACGTACCCTGAGCAGACGCAAATCGGCAGCAAATCAGCCGATCTGCACATGCCCGGACCGTCCGCACGTGAGCGCGGACCGTCCGGGCCAGCAACAGTCGGGCCTATTTTTAATGAGTTACCTAGATATGCGCCTGAGCCACCACATACGGCACAAAATCTAAACTACCAAGTCGGACCGTCCGCATACAACGACGGACGGTCCGCATATAATCACGGACGGTCCGGGCCAATGTCCGGACAGTCCGCGCATGACCTTTTTGAGGAGGATTGTTACCTGAATCCTCACCCGTCCCAGCGACACATCCCATCGCGCTATGCAATGCATCAACCCATTAATTCGAGATCTAGAGCCCAGGACAACTTTTCGGCCCCACCTAGAAGGCCGGAAAGGAACAATCAAACATATGAACCATATAGGGCAAATGGAAATGCACCACATAGCTCAAACCAATGGGGGAAACAACAACATACTAACATGCAACCAACCCCACCTATGTTTGACCAGAGAGTCGGTGGTCTTGCACCGGCTGCCATTGGTATAGTGAAGGAAGAAATAGCCGGGGCGTTCCGAGATAAGCTCGGAGTAAGCATGATCCCTGGGGGGCAATCATATCGGAAGCCTTATGACAGCCGATTTGATCGCCACCCATACCCACAGGGAACCAGGATACCCGAGTTTGCAAAGTTCTCGGGTGACCAAGGAAAGAGCACGCGTGAGCACATAGGCCAGTTCCTAGCACAATTAGGAGAATTGGCCGACACCGAAGCATTCCGTGTGCGTTTATTTTCATTATCCTTAACAGGGACTGCATTCACATGGTATGCCACGCTCCCTCCTAATTCCAATTTGTCATGGGGAGACTTAGAGCAAAAATTTCATGAACATTTCTTCTCTGGTGATTATGAGCTAGATTTAGTAGACTTAGTGACCCTGCGACAAGAAAAGGATGAATCGGTTAGTGATTATATCCGGAGATTCCAGGATACGAGAAACCGATGCTTTCAAATTCATTTAACAGATAAACAACTGGCGGGAATAGCCTTTGATGGAATGCGCTATTATTTAAAAGAGAGATTAGAAGGCATCCAGTTCTTTACTCTAGCACAATTACATCAGAGAGCTTCGGCTTGTGAAAGCCGAAGCAAAGAACTAGTCAGAACGGTTCATCATAATGTCCCTATAGTAGAACACAATCAAAGTAGTTCGGACGATGAACCAAAGAAAGTTTACACTGCCGAAATAGTTTGGCCCGAGCAGGCCAAATCTTCGGCTTGCTACTCCTTGCAGTCAGTTCAAAAGGAACGACAGGAGGAGGTTAAGTTTACATTTAATGTCGGCAAATGTGATAAGATATTCGATGAATTACTAAAAAATGGTAACATTAAAATTGATTATATCGTTCCACCTGCCGACGAACTAAAGCGTCGCGCATACTGCAAGTGGCACAACTCATTTTCCCATGCCACTAATGATTGTAATGTGTTCCGACGACAAATTCAATCGGCCATTAATGAGGGACGATTGAAATTTCAGGAGGACACAGAGCCCTTCCCAATGAATGTGATCGACTTTAATGGCAAAAAGGTCCTAATTCGGCCCAACACAGCCGATAAGGGCAAAAACAAAGAAGTCATCATCGGCAACGCACGGGAGGCCGATGGAAACAACAAAATTTCTTGCAGGAAAGTGATGGCCGAGAAGACTCCTGATGGAGGGGAGACACTGAAGGTAACCATCACAAACTCCAGCGCTGGGGGGCAAGCACAGACAAAGGGATATGCGCGAGAACCCATACTACGCATCGCGGACGGTCCGGTGTCTAGGCGCGGACGGTCCGTAACATCACCGGACGGTCCGAAGCGTTTCGACGGACGGTCCGGCAACGTCGAAGAGCCGCGGCGACCACGTACCTTCAAACCACGACAACCAGAAATAGGTACGTGGAAAACTAACACGTTCAAGGCAACTGGTCGGTTGGTAAAATCTAGCCCGACCTTTGATCAATTATTGTCTAAGTATGTGAAAAAGAAGGCTAGCCCCAGCGACCGGCCACCAAAGGGACCTCGCTTACCCACCCAGGTGCGACGGCAGGTTAGGCCGATTGGACCACCACACCAATCGGAAAGGACGGGAGGTCATAATGTTCAATTAAGACCTAACGTACCTGCATGGACACCTCCACCCCCATATCCACCTATGCCATATCCATACACATACATACCTCCACCATATGTCCCAAATCAAATGTGGGGCATGCCACCATACTCATTTGGGATGCCACAGTACCCCGCTTGGGGGGCACCCCAAACATCTGTATTCAATAGGTTGACACCTCCAGTACAAGACCGATTGAGAGCCCCTCAATCCGGTCCACGAGCACATGCCCAGCAAGATTGCCGAACAACTCGGCCCCAAAGGCTGACTAATCCGGCAGGGGGGCATACAGCTACAACCTCCAACAGTACGAAAAAGGAAGATGTCATTAAAATAGGAACGACAGATGTCGTCGTACAACAAAATAACGAAGGACCGATGATTTTTGGTGAATCGGCCAACACAAACAAAAAAGAAAGTACGACTGTCAATAAAATAGCCGATCCAAAATACTCCATGCCCCGATGGTGCCCATCGGGATTGACACGATCGCAAAAGCGAAAATTACAGCGCCTAAGGGCAAAGGAGAATCAGGAGAAGGAGGCGGAAAAAATATTCAATGACACACATCCGCAATATCCGCCACCACAAAAGAGATGGAGACCAAAGGCCGTTGAGGAAAATCAAACGGCCATAAAGACAGAAAATAAAACAGCAACTGTGCAGCTCTTTGCAGGTATAGCAGACAGTCCGACTATAAAGACCGGACCAACCGTTCAGGGCGCGGACCGTCCGACCCCTGAGGCCGACTCATCTGCAATAAACCATGACACCTCCGACGACGTACCGACGCCCATGGAGGAAGACGACCTGCAAGGAGAAGACCTGGTCGACTACGGAGCTACGCCAGAACACTCAGAGAATTAGGAAGGCAATGTGACGAATTGGTCAGGACCAGTATGACGCTCGGCGATGTTGGGACTGACAGTTCGATCAAATCTAAAGGGATCACGTCCGTTGAGTCAACCATCGAGACCAAGGCCACTGCGTACCATCCTAGTAAGTGGCAAGATGCCTAAGAAAACCGATGTGATAACATCGAGTTAGTTGCTTTTGGTTCGCTCAGCTCCACCAAAAGGCAGGGGGGCATATGTTGAGCACCAAATTGAGCGCGCGGACGGTCCGGCCCTGAGGCCGGACGGTCCGCGGTCCGGACGGTCCGCGCCTGTGGGCCGGACGGTCCGCGCGTGCGCAGAACAGATTAGGGTTCCGAGTTTTGTGCTACGGTTGTTAGCTAAAATCATGGGATAAGCTCGGAAATTAGTTTGTAAAGGGTCCAGCCCCCCTCCTCTATAAATAGAGAGGTATACGGCCGATTTGTGATCATCAATCGAATCAATACAACTTCTATTTCACATTTTATCTTAGGAGTAGTTCTAGTCTAGTTTAGGTTTAGTTATCCAATCCCCAAATTCTCCGCCTCTCCTCGACTCTACGTCGATTAGAGGAGTCTAGGTCGGTCTACCCGAGCCTAGACACAACCTAGGATCTCTACTCCCCGACGGGGTCCCTCTCGGGAGCGAGATCCAGGCGCCGTCGGCAATCTTCCGCTGTCCCTGCGTACGCGCGGACCGTCCGGCCCCAGGGCGCGGACCGTCCAGTCGTCAGGCAGGAGCCCTAGCCGCGCACCAGGTCGCGGACCGTCCGGCCCCAGGCCGCGGACAGTCCGCCCCTGCGCAGAGAGTACCACCGCGCCTCGCACCAGGCCGCGGACCGTCCGGCCCCTGCGCGCGGACCGTCCGCCCCTGTGCAGAAGGCACCGCCACGGTTCTTGTTGAGTGTTTGGCGCTCCGAAAAGGCGTCAACACTAAGCTATTAAAACCTCAATGGTTTTGGAGCCCTCTCCTTGCTTCACGGACTCGGAGGCCATCTGTCATCCAGCTCACTGCACCAGTGTCAGATTCAGGCTGGAGGCCTTGTTGCTCTGTGTACCACGGTACTGGTTTCATACGGCCCCGAAACTCAATCTTTATTCATGTTAAGTGTTCCCGTCTCTCTCCTGTATCCTCCTAGGATCCCACCCGTCCCAAAAGCCTAGCCGCCGCCTCCATCGTCGTCCTAGAACCCCGCCATCTCCAGAACTAGGAGCCGACGATACTCACCTCCACCATGGCCGCTCACCTTTCCTCCTCCGCGACACTTGCTCTGGCAGCTGCATCTTCGTGCTTTAGACCCCCGTCGTTGCCGGATCCGACGGCAGCGTGGAACAGGACCGACCTAGCGCCCGATCCATTCTGGCCTCTGCCTTCTCCACCCGGCCAGCGGCCTCCGCCTCCTCCCGGTGTGGCCACTGCGTTGACCGACTTCGGACCCCGGATTCTCCGCCTTCCATGGAATCTCCGCCTAGCATGGGGATCACACATCAACCTCTGCTATTATTGTTTTGCAGTTTCATTCTTTCAGGCCCAATGACACTTCTACCTTCTGTCGTATGTGTATTCATTCTAAAAGTCGCCTAGAGGGGGGTGAATAGGCGGAATCTGAAAATTATAAACTTAAGCACACACTACAAGCCAGGGTTAGTGTTAGAAATAAAATCGAGTCTGAAAGAGAGGGCGAAAACAAATCACAAGCGAATGAAGAGTGTGACACGGTGATTTGTTTTACCGAGGTTTGGTTCTTGCAAACCTACTCCCCGTTGAGGTGGTCACAAAGACCGGGTCTCTTTCAACCCTTTCCCTCTCTCAAACGGTCACCTAGACCGAGTGAGCTTCTCTTCTCAATCAATCGGGACACTTAGTCCCCATAAGGACCACCACACAATTGGTGTCTCTTGCCTTGATTACAAATGACTTGGGAACAAGAAATGAGGAAGAAGAAAAGTGATCCAAGCGCAAGAACTCAAATGAACACAAATATCACTCTCTCACTAGTCACTATTTGATTGGAATGATCTTTGGACTTGGAAGAGGATTTGATCTCTTGTTTGTGTCTTTGAGTGAAGTCTAGAGCTCTTGTATTGAATGCAATGGCTGAAAACTTGGATGCCTTGAATGTGTGGTGGTTGGGGGTATTTATAGCCCCAACCACCAAAGTGGCCGTTGGAGATGGCTGCTGTCGACGGGCGCACCGGACAGTCCGGTGCGCCAGCCACGTCACCCAACCATTAGGGTTCGACCGTTGGAGCTCTGACTTGTGGGGCCACCGGACAGTCCGGTGGTGCACCGGACAGGTCCTGTTCACTGTCCGGTGCGCCTTCTGGCGCCTGCTCTGACTCTACGCGCGCAGTCCGCGCACTATAGCACACTATTCACCTTTTGCAGATGACCGTTGGCGCGCTAGCCGTTGCTCCTGTTGGCACACCGGACAGTCCGGTGCTACACCGGACAGTCCGGTAAATTATAGCAGAGCCGCTCCCTAAATTCCTGAAGGTGGCAAGTTCGGAGTTGATCTCCCTGGTGCACCAGACACTGTCTGGTGGTGCACCGAACACTGTCCGATGGCACACTGGACAGTCCGGTGCGCCAGACCAGGGCACCCTTCGGTTTTCTTTGCTCCTTTGTTTTGAACCCTTTCTTTTAACTTTGTATTGGTTTCTTGTGAACCTTTGGCACCTGTGGAACATATAATCTAGAGCAAACTAGTTAGTCCAATTGTTTGTGTTGAACAATTCAACCACCAAAATTATTTAGGAAAAGGTTTGACCCTATTTCCCTTTCAATCTCCCTCTTTTTGGTGATTGATGCCAACACAAACCAAAGCAAATGTATAAGTGCAGAATTGAACTAGTTTGCATAAGGTAAGTGCAAAGGTTGCTTGGAATGAAACCAATATAATTATTTCTACTAGATATGCACGGATTGTTTTCTTCTTATTTAAAATTTTGGACCACATTTGCACCACTAGTTTTGTTTTTGCAAATTCTTTGTAAAATTCTTTTCAAAAACTTTTTGCAAATAGTCAAAGGTATATGAGTAAGATTGAAAAAAGCATTTTCAAGATTTTGAAATTTTCTCCCCCTATTTCAAATGCTTTAAACAAAACTTTCCCTCAATAAAATTCTCCTCTTAGTGTTCAAGAGGGTTTTACAAATTTTTGAAGATACTTTCTCCCCCTTTTGAAAACTCATTAAGATACTAATTTGAAAACTTCATTTTTAAAATTCATTGGTGGTGGTGCAGTTCTTTTTGCTTTGGGCTAATACTTTCTCCCCCTTTGGCATGAATCGCCAAAAACGGATACTTGTGAGTGAAATATAAGCCCTTTTACTTTCTCCCCAATGGTAAACAGATAAATATGAGTGAAGATTATACCAATGTGGAGATATAGCGGAATACCGGCAAATACCAATGGAGTTGAGTGGAAGCGTCGTCGTTGCCGAATACTCCATTTCCCTTTCAATTCAATGACTAAGCATGAGAATACACTTGAAAACACATTAGTCATAGACATAAAAGAGATATGATCAAAGGTATGTAAATGAGCTATGTCTGCAACGTTTCAATCAAAATTCCTAGAATCAAGAATATTTAGCTCATTCCTAAGTTTGGTAAAGGTTTTCTCATCTAGTGGCTTGGTAAAGATATCGGCTAATTGATCTTTGGTGTTAATATAGGCTAACTCGATATCCCCCTTTGATGGTGATCTCTCAAAAAGTGATACCGAATGGCTATGTGCTTAGTGCGGCTGTGTTCAACGGGATTATCCACCATGCGGATTGCACTCTCATTATCACATAGGAGAGGGACTTTGCTAAATTTGTAGCCATAGTCCCTAAGGGTTTGCCTCATCCAAAGCAATTGCGCGCAACAATGTCCTGCGGCAATATACTCAGCTTCGGCCGTAGAAAGAGCTACTGAGTTTTGTTTCTTTGAAGCCCAAGACATCAGGGATCTCCCTAGAAACTGACAAGTCCCTGATGTGCTCTTCCTATCAATTTTGCACCCTGCCCAATCAGCATTAGAATATCCTAATAAATCAAAAGAGGATCCCTTGGGGTACCAAAGACCAAACTTAGCTGTATGAACTAAATATCTTAAGATTCGCTTCATGGCCCTAAGGTGAACTTCCTTAGGATCGGCTTGGAACCTTGCACACATGCATACAGAAAGCATAATATCCGGTCGAGATGCACATAAATAGAGTAAGGATCCTATCATCGACCGTTATACCTTTTGATCTACAGATTTACCTCCCGTCTCGAGGTCAAGATGCCCATTGGTTCCCATGGGTGTCTTGATGGGCTTGGCATTCTTCATTCCAAACTTAGTGAGTATATCTTGAATGTACTTTGTTTGGCTGATGAAGGTGCCCTCTTGGAGTTGCTTGACTTGAAATCCTAGAAAATACTTCAACTCCCCCATCATAGACATCTCGAATTTTTGTACCATGATCCTACTAAACTCTTCACATGTAGATTTGTTAGTAGACCCAAATATAATATTATCAACATAAATTTGGCATATAAACAAATCTTTTGCAATAGTTTTAGTAAAGAGAGTGGGATTGGCCTTGCCGACTTTGAAGCCATTAGTGATAAGAAAATCTCTTAGGCATTCATACCATGCTCTTGGGGCTTGCTTGAGCCCATAAAACGCCTTAGAGAGTTTATAAACATGGTTAGGGTACTCACTATCTTCAAAGCCAGGAGGTTGCTCAACATAGACCTCTTCCTTGATTGGTCCATTGAGGAAGGCACTCTTCACGTCCATTTGATAAAGCTTAAAACCATGGTAAGTAGCATAGGCAAGTAATATACGAATTGACTCAAGCCTAGCTACGGGTGCATAGGTTTCACCAAAATCCAAACCTTCGACTTGTGAATATCCCTTGGCCACAAGTCGTGCCTTGTTCCTTGTCACCACAACATGCTCATCTTGCTTGTTGCGGAAGACCCACTTGGTTCCTACAACATTTTGGTTAGGACGTGGAACTAAATGCCATACCTCATTCCTCGTGAAGTTGTTGAGCTTCTCTTGCATCGCCAGCACCCAATCCAAATATTTAAGTGCATCCTCTACCCTGTGTGGCTCAATAGAGGAAACAAAAGAGTAATGTTCACAAAAATGAGCGACTCGAGATCGAGTTGTTACCCCCTTATGAATATCACCAAGGATGGTGTTCACGGGGTGATCTCTTTGAATCGCTTGGTGGACTCTTGGGTGTGGCGGTCTTGGATCTTGTTCATCTTCCTTGTCTTGATCATTAGCATCTCCCCCTTGATCATTGTCCTCATCTTGAGGTGGCTCATCTTCTTGATCTTTATTTTCATCATCTTGAGCTTGATCCTCATCTTGGGTTGGTGGAGATGCTTGCATGGAGGAAGATGGTTGATCTTGTGCTTGTGGAGGCTCTTTGGATTTCTTAGGACACACATCCCCAATGGACATGTTCCTTAGCGCGACGCACGGAGCCTCTTCATCATCTAGCTCATCAAGATCAACTTGCTCTACTTGAGAGCCGTTAGTCTCATCAAACACAATGTCACAAGAAACATCAACTAGTCTAGTGGACTTGTTAAAGACTCTATATGCCCTTGTATTTGAGTCATAACCAAGTAAAAAGCCTTCTACAGCCTTAGGAGCAAATTTAGATTTTCTACCTCTTTTAACAAGAATAAAACATTTGCTACCAAAGACTCAAAAATATGAAACATTGGGCTTTTTACCGGTGAGGAGTTCATAAGATGTCTTCTTGAGGATTAGGTGAAGATATAACTGGTTGATGGAGTAGCAGGCGGTGTTAATCGCCTCGGCCCAAAACCGATCCGGTGTTTTGTACTCGTCAAGCATGGTCCTCGCCATGTCAAGTAGAGTTCTATTCTTCCTCTCCACTACACCATTTTGTTGAGGCGTGTAGGGAGAAGAGAACTCATGCTTGATGCCCTCCTCCTCAAGAAAGCCTTCAATTTGAGAGTTCTTGAACTCCGTTCCATTGTCGCTTCTAATCTTTTTTATCCTTAAGCCAAACTCATTTTGAGCCCGTCTCAAGAATCCCTTTATGGTCTCTTGGGTTTGTGATTTTTCCTGCAAAAAGAACACCCAAGTGAGGCAAGGATAATCATCCACAATAACAAGACAGTACTACTCCCGCCGATGCTTATGTAAGCTATCGGGCCGAATAGATCCATGTGGAGCAGCTCAAGCGGCCTGTCAGTCGTCATGATGTTCTTGTGTGGATGCTGAACACCAACTTGCTTCCCTGCTTGACATGCGCTACAAACCCTGTCTTTCTCAAAATGAACATTGGTTAGTCCCAAAATGTGTTCTCCCTTTACAAGCTTGTGAAGATTCTTCATTCCAACGTGGCCAAGTCGGCAATGCCAGAGCCAACCCATATTAGTCTTAGCAATTAAGCAAGTGTCGAGTTCAGCTCTATTGAAATCAACTAAGTATAGCTGACCCTCTAACACTCCCTTAAAAGCTACTGAATCATCACTTCTTCTAAAGACAGTAACACCTATATCCCTAAAAAGACATTTGTAACCCATTTTACATAATTGAGAAACTGAAAGCAAGTTATAATCTAAAGAATCTACAAGAAAAACATTGGAAATAGAATGGTCAGGTGATATAGCAATTTTACCAAGTCCTTTGACCAAACTTTGATTTCCATCCCCGAATGTGATAGCTCTTTGGGGATCTTGTTTTTTCTCATAGGAGGAGAACATCCTTTTCTCCCCAGTCATGTGGTTTGTGCACCCGCTATCAATGATCCAACTTGAGCCTCCGGATGCATAAACCTACAAAAACAAGTTTAGGCCTTGTTCTTAGGTACCCAAACGGTCTTGGGTCCTTTCACATTAGAAACAAGCACCTTGGGTACCCAAACACAAGTCTTTGACCCCTTGTGTTTGCCCTTAACATATTTGGTAACTACTTTGCCTGATTTGTTAGTAAGCACATATGAAGCATCAAGAGTTTTAAATGAAATGTTATGATCATTTGATGCAATAGAAGATTTCTTTTTAGGCATTTTAACATGGGTAGCATGCCTAGAGCTAGAAGCCTCATTCTTATAAATAAAAGCATGGTGAGGAACAGAATGAGTCTTCTTTGCATGAATTCTCCTAATCTTATCCTCAGGATAACCAGCAGGATACAAAATATAGCCCTCGTTATCCTGAGGCATGGGGGCCTTGCCCTTAACAAAATTAGACAATCTTTTAGGAGCATTAAGCTTGACATTGTCTCCCTGTTGGAAGCCAATGCCATCCTTAATGCCAGGGCGTCTCCCACTATAAAGCATGCTACGAGCAAATTTAAATTTCTCATTTTCTAGTTCATGCTCGGCAATTTTAGCATCTAGTTTAGCTATATGATCATTTTGTTGTTTAATCATAGCAAGGTGATCATGAATAGCATCAACATTAATATCTCTACATCCAGTACAAATAGAAACATGATCAACACTAGAAGTAGAGGGTTTGCAAATATTTAGTTCATCAATATTAGCATGTAACATGGCATTTTCATTTCTAAGATTAGAAATAGCATCATTGCAAACATTTAAATCTTTAGCCTTAGCAATTAATTTTTCATTCTCAATTTTAAGGCTAGAGAGAGATTCATTCAACTTATCAATCTTAGCAATCAAATTGGCATTATCATTTCTAAGACTAACAATTGAATCATCACAAGCATCAAACTTCTCAACCTTAGAAATTAATTTGGCATTTTCATTTCTAAGGTTGGATATAATATCATGGCAAGTGCTAAGCTCACTAGTCAAATTTTCATTTTTCTCTACCTCCTGAGCATAATCATTTTTAATCTTAACATGCTTCTTGTTTTCTTTAATAAGGAAGTCCTCTTGGCTATCCAAGAGTTCATCCTTCTCATGAATAGCACTAATAAATTCATTCAATTTTTCTTTTTGTTGCATGTTTAGGTTGGCAAAAAGGGTGAGCAAGTTATCCTCATCATCACTAGAATTATCCTCATCACTAGAAGTTGCATACTTAGTGGAGGATCTAGATTTTACCTTCTTCTTCTTGTCGTCCTTTGCCATGAGGCACTTGTGGCCGATGTTGGGGAAGAGAAGACCCTTGTTGATGGTGATGTTTGCGGCGTCCTCGTCAGAGGAGGAGTCGGTGGAGCTCTCGTCAGAGTCCCACTCCCGGCAAACATGGGCATCATCGCCCTTCTTCTTGTAGTATTTCTTCTTCTCCTTCTTCTTCCCCTCTTGCCGTCGCCCCTGTCACTAGAAATAGGACATTTTGCTATAAAGTGACCGGGCTTACCACACTTGTAGCAAACTTTCTTGGAGCGGGGCTTGTAGTCTTTCCCCCTCCTTTGCTTGAGGATTTGGTGGAAGCTCTTGATGATGAGCGCCATTTCCTCGTTGTCGAGCTTGGAGGCGTCGATGGGGACCCTACTTGGTGTAGAGTCTTTCTTTTCTTCTTCCGTCGCCTTGAATGCGACGGGTTGCACCTCGGGTGTTGAGGTGGCACCTTGCTTGATGATTTTCTTGGAGCCTTTGATCATCAATTTAAAGCTCACAAATTTTCCTATCACTTCCTAGAGAGACATTAGTTTATATCTAGGATCACCACGAATTAATTGAACTTGAGTAGGGTTAAGAAAAACAAGTGATCTAAGAATAACCTTGACCATCTCATGGTCATCCCATTTTGTGCTCCCGAGGTTGCGCACTTGGTTCACCAAGGTCTTGAGCCGGTTGTACATAGCAAGTTGCTCCTCCCCTTGGTTGAGCACAAACTGACCGAGCTCCCCCTCGATCATCTCCCGCTTGGTGATCTTTGTCACCTCATCTCCTTTGTGCGCGGTTGTCGGGGACCATAATTAGGGGTACCCCCAAGACTCCTAAACTCGGCTGGTAACCACCATCAGCACAAAGCTGCAAAGGCCTAATGGGCGCAATTCAGGTCGAAGGCTCCATTTACTCAAGGGACACGATCTCGCCTCGCCCGAGCCCAACCTCGGGCAGGAACAGTAGACCAAGACAGATTCACGCCTCACCCGAGGGCATCCTCAAGTAACGGGCGCACCTTTGACTCGCCCGAGGCCCAGCTCGGGCAGGCTTCACAGTGAAGCAACCTTGGTGTAAGACCCAAAATTTGTATAATTTTTTTTATAAACAAATATAGTTATTATAGTACATTGGGAAATGAGAAAAATTAATTTGTAATTGAGTCAACTATTGTTAGAAACAAATATGAGAAGGAGAATAACATAGTAATATTTAAAATGAGGTGGTTTATATTCACATTTGTATTTCAATTGATACATTTGGCAAATCTGAAAATTAAGACAAGAGTATAAATTTGAGTTTGAATAATTGAATTTGGAAATAAGCTAGAAGTAAGAAATGAGTAGACACTAAAAAGAGAATAAAATAAAATATATTATAAACAAATAAATAATAGGTGTTATCTTTATATTGGGATTTTTAATGAAGTTTGGAATCTGAAATTCAAAACAGGAAATTGAATTTGGTTTAAGTATTTCAAATTAGAAATAGAAAAGAAAATAGAAAAGACCTACCAGCGCTATTGGGCCGACTCCATTCATTCGGCCCACTCGGGAAACTGCTCCGCGCGGCCCACTTCGCGCGTTCTACGTGTGCCGACAGGCGGGCCCTGTGGGCAGTCCCTCCGCGCGCGCACAACTCTCTGACGCTCGGACCCCGGTTGTCTGGGTCATCTCCTTCACCGCGCGGATCGCAACAACCCGCGCAACGGCCGCCGCGAGACCTCGGTGCTGGCCGGGCCGGCTCAACGGCCTCCCTACCTCCTCGGATGCGGACTCGGGCATCTCCCAGGGTACAAATAAATGCTCGACGCCCCTAGACGACCCAGGACACCCTAACCAAGAACCGGAGAGCGCCACCGCCGTGGTAGAACTCAGTCCGCCGTGTGCTAAGTGCCTCTCGCCGTCGATTTGCCCTCCGTTGAGCGTGCGGGTTCACCTCCGTGATCCCTTGAAGCCGTTGCAAGGGCCTCCCGGGCTTGTCTTCGTCCCTTGAGCACCGAATTGCTCATCGACGCTTGTGTCGTCGCCGCGGACCCGCTCTCCTCCATAGACAGCCCCCTTCGCCGCATAATACTCGGTATGGATCCCTACACCGTGCTCGCCAAGTCCTCCTTTACGTGTAGCTCGGTCCAATTCGTATTTGGCGTTCGGATACAGCCGATTGACAACCTCGTCGGCGTGCTCCGCCGAGCGTGCGGGGCGGCGCCGCCGTGCGCGTGTGTTCTGTTGGGGGAAGGTCGTGCGCCGTTGGATCCACCTGGAATGGCTGCGATTAGAACCGGTATACCGATTCAGGTTTGGGGGCTGTGGGCCGTCCGATTTAGATCAGACGGATGGCAGGTGTAGCTAGCGTGTTGAATCTGGAACGTTGAGATTTGATCGTGCGGTGGCCGACGCGTACCGTTTCGATCCACTCCAGATCTAATCTGGAACGCCCATGTCCGATCTGACGGCTCAAACTCGCCCAAATAGATTCAGCCGAGCATACTTCTAAAAGAGACCCCGGAAAACTTGCTATTCAACCCGCGGTCTATCGCCTGGGTTCTCTGTGTCTTGGTGCACTTTGCGCCAGGGCCCCTGCATTTCCTAATATTAGTGGGCCCAGTCCAGAATATTATAAAACAGAGAAAATATTTTAT
Organism: Zea luxurians; assembly: GCA_029449295.1. Classification (NCBI taxonomy): domain Eukaryota; kingdom Viridiplantae; phylum Streptophyta; class Magnoliopsida; order Poales; family Poaceae; genus Zea; species Zea luxurians. Next base: position 71,487,535 of record JAOPSE010000013.1, on the reverse strand, counting down.
AAATGGGTTGTTAATAGATAAATAAATGCTAGAACTTGTTTAAATCATAGAAAATCCATTTTTAGTCCAAATTAATCCATTCCACTTTCTAAAATTTTGTAATTTTATTCTCTACCACCTAGAGCCTCTGTTTTGTCATGAAAACAATTAGAAATTTAATCTCTCACTTAATCCATTTTAAACACATAAAACCTTTGAAAATTCATAACTTAAAATCTATAACTCCAAAAGTTAATGATTCCTGTTCCTATGATCTTATTTTAATATGTATATTATTAATGTGTATTTTGTTCTTATGTTTGGTGTAATGTTAATTTTGCCTATACCATGTTTGTTTGAATTGCTACGACTAGCAGTGAGGTCACGAGTCACCTGAAGATCATCCTGGTACCTGGAACCTCAAGTCCCAGGCAAGTTGTGCCCTTGATCACTTCTTTTTACCCACTCATGTTCTAATTAATCATAATGATCTGCATAGGTTAATTTTGATGGGACCCAATAGGTTACCCTAGTTTGTCTATCTTTATACCTTGTTTACCACTGAACTTTTTGGGTAGTACTTGCTAGTGCTTTATGTGGTTTTGGGTATGAAGATACATTATTCATGATCACACTTTTATTATCTGTTTATTATTACTGTTCATGATAAGATCATTATGTTAATTGGAACATGGAGCGACCACCCGGGAAAACAGTGCTACCACAAGGGAGGAATGGGACCCCTTGGCTGATTAATTAGGAAAGCTAGTGGAAGACTACCTTACCCGAAAGGGGCAAGGGCAGTAGGGGAGTGGTCAGTGTAGGGAGGCCCTCGGGAGGATTTTGCTGCGATGGCGGTCCTGCAAGGGATTCCTGCATTGGAGCTTCCTATAAACTGTAGCGGGTTTTCTGAAGCTAGTGGAACTTTGTAAAGGCCTCGTAGTGTTACCCTGCCTCGCCTCCTCGGTAGAGGTGTATGGGAAGTCGCGATCCCTTGGCAGATGGGTAACATGACTTGTGGGTAAAGATGCGCAACCTCTGCAGAGTGTAAAACTGGTATACTAGCCGTGCTCACGGTCATGAGCAGCTCGGACCCTCACATGATTAAATTATGGAACTAAATTCAATTTGTCATATGCATTGCATCGCAGGTGATGTTGTTACTACTTTTGTTCTACTACTTAATTGGGTTGGTATTTACTTATACTTAGTAACTGCTAATAAAATTTTGACCAACTTTAAAAGCAATTGAAAGGGAAATGAGCCCTTGGGCCATTTCTAAGGATTTTGGTGATTTAGTGCTCAACACAGGTACCTAATTGTAAAATGGAACAAGGTGCAAATCATGAAGTAAAGGTATGTTTCTAAGCCTTAGTACATTGGTTTTGTGGACTAACATGTTTGTCTAAGTGTTAGAAACAGCAAGAAGAAAAAGAGAAAAGGGGAGAGAATGACTTGGCTGTGTGCAGCCAAGTCCCTGCTCGGTCTGGAGCACCGGACTGTCCGGTGTGCACCGGACAGTGTCCGGTGCGCCAGGCCTCCTCGGCGCGAACTGGCCGCTCTCGGGAATTCGCCGACGGCGTACGGCTATAATTCACCGGACTGTCCGGTGTGCACCGGACTGTCCGGTGAGCCAACGGTCGGCCAGGGCCAACGGTCGGCCGCGCAATCCGCGCGAGACACGTGGCCGAGCCAACGGTCGGGAAGGAACACCGGACTGTCCGGTGTGCACCGGACATGTCCGGTGCGCCAACTAAGCGCAGATCTGGAGCAGCCAGCAACGGTCAGAAGTGCTGTTTTTGGAAACAAATCGGGCACCGGACAGTGTCCGGTGTGCACCGGACTGTCCGGTGCGCCACGAGACAGAAGGCAAAGATGGCCTTCCAGATTTGTTCCCAACGGCTCCTAGCTGCCTTGGGGCTATAAAAGGGACCCCTTGGCGCATGGAGGAAGTACGCTCAGCTCTAACCATCCTCTTTGGTAAGCCTTACACTTCATGTGAGCTCCCACCTTTGGCGAGTTCATGCACATTATTCCCCACAACTTGTTGAGCGATGAACGTATGTGAGCTCACTCTTGCTGTCTCACAACCCCCCCCCCCACAGGTCAAGAACAGGTACCACAGGATGAGGCGCATGGAGGATGCTGCGATGTGTTCGTGAGAGGTCTAGGCCGTCGTGTCCCAGTCAACTTTGGGTTGCTGGACCGTTGTCTCCTTATAATGTAATTATTTATTTATTTTGTATAGAACTCCTATTATATAGTAAAGTTGTGACATTCGATCCTGTGCCATGATTCATCATATGTGTGAGACTTGGTCCCAGCACACCTGGTGATTATGTTCACGCCCGGGTCTTGGTGCCCCGAAACCCGGGTGTGACAGAAGTGGTATCAGAGGAATGTTGACTGTAGGACGAAACCTAGATAGAACTAGACAACCATTCTTTACTTACCTTACTCTGATTCTTTTCTAAACTTATCTTAATCTTTTTCTCATCTATTTCTGCTTACTCTGATTATTCTCATCTTTTCTTTCTAAAAGACAAATGTGGATTTTACACTTTGAAATCCTGTGACTAAAGTGACCTTTAGGAATAGGAGACCTAATCCTAGGAACAAAAACAAAACTATTTTTTTATAAGTGTCTATGTATTTGAATGTTTGCTCTTATGATATATGTCTGATTTGGATCTTTGTTTGAGTGTGATGGGTTGTGGATCAATGTCCACAATTACATCTGCATATACATCTAGGCATAAAGGATAGCATTTGTAAGATAACTAGACAATCTAGATTATCCCCTTAAAAAATAAATATATATGGTATTCCGTATCTATCTCATCTTGATAGATTCCATCTTACCTTTGGACATTCACCCCGTACAACTAGTTACCCTAGTCTTGACATAAAATATCTGGTCAAGCCCTGCCAAAGAAAGTTTTAGTACATAACCAACTATTAGCTTATTCATTCTGCCTACCAAATGATTCCCTTGCAAAACTATCTTACCATATGCTTCTAACTTAGATGGTCAATACCAGGCGGGGTGGTGGAATTGATTTACCTGCTAATCGACACACTCGGTGGATATATCGACAACCCCAACCACAGCCAGCAGAGATGAATCCTCCTAATCCCCCACCAGGCGGTGTCGATCCACTAATTGCAGCTCAAATGAGGATGATGCAGCAAATGGCTGACACTATGGCAGATATGCGCACCCAAATGCAGCAAGAACGCCAGGAAATGCACCAGGAAAGAGAGGATGCACGTCGGGAAATGCGCCAAGAGCGGGAAGAGATACGCCAGGAGAGAAGGGTGCAACAACAGCAGCTGCAACAACAACTTCAACAACAGCAGCAACAGCAACAGGTGCCATTGCCTCCACCACCAGTTCCACCCCGAGATAAGCATCGGGAATTCATGAGCCACAAACCCCCAACCTTCTCCAACTCCACGGATCCACTACAAGCTGATGACTGGCTAAAGTCTATAGAGAAGATGCTCAACATAGCTCAGTGCTCGGACCGAGAGAAAGTACTCTACGCATCAGGTCGTCTCGCTGGTCCTGCTGCAGATTGGTGGGATGCATACTGCGCTGCTCATGCTGCTGTTGATACAATTACCTGGGTAGAATTCTCCACACAATTCAGGAATTACCATATTCCCGCTGGACTCATGAAGATTAAGAGAAAGGAGTTTCTCTCCCTCAAGCAAGGAAGTATGTCCGTGAGTGAATATAGGGACAAATTCATCCAGTTATCTCGATATGCTCCTAGAGATGTAGAGGATGATGAGCAAAAGCAGGAGCTTTTTCTGGACGGTTTGATTGGACCCTTGCAATATCAACTGGTATCGCACACATTCCCATCCTTCCAAAGGCTACTTGACAAAGCTATTGCTGTAGAAAACAAGAGGAGTATATTTGGAGAGAAAAGAAAGGCTGCTAACCAAGGGCAGGCTGGAAGTAGTTCCCGTCCTCGCTATACTACCACTCCAAGTACACCAGCTAGTGGCAGTTCTGGACAACAAACTCAACAGGCACCAACTGCCCCTCCAAAAGCAAGCACCCCAGCAGGACCCGTTGCTCCTAACACAACCGCCAACAGGGCATGCTTCAAGTGTGGACAACCGGGACACTACGCCAACTACTGTCCCAACAGAGCTGCCTACACTACACCAGCTCCAATGAAGCAAGGTCAAGCTTCGGCAGGAAAGAGCCAGCCCCTATCTATCAACCGGGGACATGTCCATCATGCAGAAGTAGAAGCTGAACCCGGTGAACTTGAAATTCAAGAAGAAGAGCCAGTTGAAGATGAAGTAGTCGGTGAAGAAGTCAATGAGCAACAAGAATAGAGATAAACATAAATATAGATACATATATATACTTCCCTATTTGTAAGACCTAAATAGTAGTTTAGCTAGTAGTAATATTTTACTATTTTTAGTAATAATAATAAGGTCTAATTGACCCATGTGTTGCTAATAAAGTATGCATCATGCTGAGATTTTTGTGTGTGCATATGTTCTAAGATGACATGGTTATACACCTTTTCTTACAAATCTCGAGACGAGATTTCTGTTAAGGGGGGTAGGATTTGTAAGACCCAAAATTTGTATATTTTTTTTTATAAACAAATATAGTTATTATAGTACATTGGGAAATGAGAAAAATTAATTTGTAATTGAGTCAACTATTGTTAGAAACAAATATGAGAAGGAGAATAACATAGTAATATTTAAAATGAGGTGGTTTATATTCACATTTGTATTTCAATTGATACATTTGGCAAATCTGAAAATTAAGACAAGAGTATAAATTTGAGTTTGAATAATTGAATTTGGAAATAAGCTAGAAGTAAGAAATGAGTAGACACTAAAAAGAGAATAAAATAAAATATATTATAAACAAATAAATAATAGGTGTTATCTTTATATTGGGATTTTTAATGAAGTTTGGAATCTGAAATTCAAAACAGGAAATTGAATTTGGTTTAAGTATTTCAAATTAGAAATAGAAAAGAAAATAGAAAAGACCTACCAGCGCTATTGGGCCGACTCCATTCATTCGGCCCACTCGGGAAACTGCTCCGCGCGGCCCACTTCGCGCGTTCTACGCGTGCCGACAGGTGGGCCCTGTGGGCAGTCCCTCCGCGCGCGCACAACTCTCTGACGCTCGGACCCCGGTTGTCTGGGTCATCTCCTTCACCGCGCGGATCGCAACAACCCGCGCAACGGCCGCCGCGAGACCTCGGTGCTGGCCGGGCCGGCTCAACGGCCTCCCTACCTCCTCGGATGCGGACTCGGGCATCTCCCAGGGTACAAATAAATGCTCGACGCCCCTAGACGACCCAGGACACCCTAACCAAGAACCGGAGAGCGCCACCACCGTGGTAGAACTCAGTCCGCCGCGTGCTAAGTGCCTCTCGCCGTCGATTTGCCCTCCGTTGAGCGTGCGGGTTCACCTCCGTGATCCCTTGAAGCCGTTGCAAGGGCCTCCCGGGCTTGTCTTCGTCCCTTGAGCACCGAATTGCTCATCGACGCTTGTGTCGTCGCCGCGGACCCGCTCTCCTCCATAGACAGCCCCCTTCGCCGCATAATACTCGGTATGGATCCCTACACCGTGCTCGCCAAGTCCTCCTTTACGTGTAGCTCGGTCCAATTCGTATTTGGCGTTCGGATACAGCCGATTGACAACCTCGCCGGCGTGCTTCGCCGAGCGTGCGGGGCGGCGCCGCCGTGCGCGTGTGTTCTGTTGGGGGAAGGTCGTGCGCCGTTGGATCCACCTGAAATGGCTGCGATTAGAACCGGTATACCGATTCAGGTTTGGGGGCTGTGGGCCGTCCGATTTAGATCAGACGGATGGCAGGTGTAGCTAGCGTGTTGAATCTGGAACGTTGAGATTTGATCGTGCGGTGGCCGACGCGTACCGTTTCGATCCACTCCAGATCTAATCTGGAACGCCCATGTCCGATCTGACGGCTCAAACTCGCCCAAATAGATTCAGCCGAGCATACTTCTAAAAGAGACCCCGGAAAACTTGCTATTCAACCCGCGGTCTATCGCCTGGGTTCTCTGTGTCTTGGTGCACTTTGCGCCAGGGCCCCTGCATTTCCTAATATTAGTGGGCCCAGTCCAGAATATTATAAAACAGAGAAAATATTTTATAAATGGGTTTTTAATAGATAAATAAATGCTAGAACTTGTTTAAATCATAGAAAATCCATTTTTAGTCCAAATTAATCCATTCCACTTTCTAAAATTTTGTAATTTTATTCTCTACCACCTAGAGCCTCTGTTTTGTCATGAAAACAATTAGAAATTTAATCTCTCACTTAATCCATTTTAAACACATAAAACCTTTGAAAATTCATAACTTAAAATCTATAACTCCAAAAGTTAATGATTCCTGTTCCTATGATCTTATTTTAATATGTATATTATTAATGTGTATTTTGTTCTTATGTTTGGTGTAATGTTAATTTTGCCTATACCATGTTTGTTTGAATTGCTACGACTAGCAGTGAGGTCACGAGTCACCTGAAGATCATCCTGGTACCTGGAACCTCAAGTCCCAGGCAAGTTGTGCCCTTGATCACTTCTTTTTACCCACTCATGTTCTAATTAATCATAATGATCTGCATAGGTTAATTTTGATGGGACCCAATAGGTTACCCTAGTTTGTCTATCTTTATACCTTGTTTACCACTGAACTTTTTGGGTAGTACTTGCTAGTGCTTTATGTGGTTTTGGGTATGAAGATACATTATTCATGATCACACTTTTATTATCTGTTTATTATTACTGTTCATGATAAGATCATTATGTTAATTGGAACATGGAGCGACCACCCGGGAAAACAGTGCTACCACAAGGGAGGAATGGGACCCCTTGGCTGATTAATTAGGAAAGCTAGTGGAAGACTACCTTACCCGAAAGGGGCAAGGGCAGTAGGGGAGTGGTCAGTGTAGGGAGGCCCTCGGGAGGATTTTGCTGCGATGGCGGTCCTGCAAGGGATTCCTGCATTGGAGCTTCCTATAAACTGTAGCGGGTTTTCTGAAGCTAGTGGAACTTTGTAAAGGCCTCGTAGTGTTACCCTGCCTCGCCTCCTTGGTAGAGGTGTATGGGAAGTCGCGATCCCTTGGCAGATGGGTAACATGACTTGTGGGTAAAGATGCGCAACCTCTGCAGAGTGTAAAACTGGTATACTAGTCGTGCTCACGGTCATGAGCAGCTCGGACCCTCACATGATTAAATTATGGAACTAAATTCAATTTGTCATATGCATTGCATCGCAGGTGATGTTGTTACTACTTTTGTTCTACTACTTAATTGGGTTGGTATTTACTTATACTTAGTAACTGCTAATAAAATTTTGACCAACTTTAAAAGCAATGCTCAGCTCTAACCATCCTCTTTGGTAAGCCTTACACTTCATGTGAGCTCCCACCTTTGGCGAGTTCATGCACATTATTCCCCACAACTTGTTGAGCGATGAACGTATGTGAGCTCACTCTTGCTGTCTCACAACCCCTCCCCCAGGTCAAGAACAGGTACCACAGGATGAGGCGCATGGAGGATGCTGCGATGTGTTTGTGAGAGGTCTAGGCCGTCGTGTCCCAGTCAACTTTGGGTTGCTGGACCGTTGTCTCCTTATAATGTAATTATTTATTTATTTTGTATAGAACTCCTATTATATAGTAAAGTTGTGACATTCGATCCTGTGCCATGATTCATCATATGTGTGAGACTTGGTCCCAGCACACCTGGTGATTATGTTCACGCCCGGGTCTTGGTGCCCCGAAACCCGGGTGTGACACTTGGCCAGATCGCCACGCCAACCAACCGCACCACAGGAGCATTCAATGCAAGGATCGCCTAACACCTTATCCTGACACACGCTCCTCAGTCGACAAGGCCGAAGTGACCGCAGTCACTTCGCCCCTCCACTGACTGACCTGACAGGAAAATAGCGCCGCCTGCACTACTCCGACTGCTGTGCCACCCGCCAGGGTGAGGCTGACAGCAGCCAAGTCCAGCCTCGGGCGCCATAGGAAGCTCCGCCTCGACCGACCCCAGGGCTCGGACTCAACCTCGACCCCGGAAGACGGTCTCCGCCTCGCCCGACCCCAGGGCTCGGACTCAACCTCAACCCCAGAAGACGGTCTCCGCCTCGCCCGACCCCAGGGCTCGGACTCAGCCTCTACCTCGGAGAAGCCTCCGCCTCGCCCGACCTTGGGCTCGAGCCGACCACGTCGCAAGGGGGTACATCATTACCCTACCCCTAGCTAGCTCAGGCTACGGGGAACAAGACCGGCGTCCCATCTGGCTCGCCCCGGTAAAACAAGTAATGATGACACCTCGCGTGCTCCATGACGACGGCGGTTCTCAGCCCCCTACGGAAGCAAGGAGACGTCAGCAAGATCCCGATAGCCCCGACAGCTGTGCTTCTATAGGGTTTAAGCGCTCCTCCGACGGCCACGACATCACATGAACAGGGCACCAACACCTCTCCGACAGCCACGTCGGCATGTACATAGGACTCTGGCTCCTCCTTGCCGGACACGTTAGCACACTGCTACACCCCCCATTGTACACCTGGGCCCTCTCCTTACGTCTATAAAAGGAAGGTCCAGGGCCCTCGTATGAAAAGGTGGCCGCGCGGGAGGACGGGCTGACGAGCAGGCTCTCTCTCCCTCACGAACGCTTGTAACCCCCTACTGCAAGCGCATCCGCCCTGGGCGCAGGACAACACGAGCCGCGGTTCCCCTTACTGTCTTTCCCCCTTGTGTTCCGTCTCACACCGACCCATCTGGCTAGGACACGTAACAACAATTTACTCGTCGGTCCAGGGAACCCCCGGGGTCGAAACGCCGACAGTTGGCGCGCCAGGTAGGGGCCTGCTGCGTGTTGACGAATAGCTTCCTGTCAAGCTCTAGATGGGTAGTCTCCAGCAACCTCTCCAGCCTGGGACGCTGCTCCGTTTCGGGAGTCTCGAGTTCATGTCCCTCGACAGCAACTACGACATGGTACTCCTTCCTCCGCCGCGCGACAACGACAATGACGGCCATCAGCCCGCCCGCCGGCGGCGGAATCAACGATGTCTTCCCCGCGTGGCGGAATAACAGCATCTGAGTCTGCCCGTCACCTTCCCCGTTGACGGAGGAGGAGGCGGGGCAACCATGGCCAAGCAGGAGGCGGCACCTCGTCGGCTGTCGAGTGAATCGACGATGCCGGCGCCCCAGCGGGGGATACGTCGGGCGTCGACCTCGCGTCTAAGACGAAGACAGGCGTCGTTTCCCCGCGACACGCCAACTCCAAGCGGACGAATGACGCCAGCACGCTCGTGAAGGACCTGCTGGGCGTTAGCCTCGTACCTGAGATAACGGTGCAGTCCGTCTTCGAGCGACTCCGTCACCACCCGTCGATCGAGAGGTACCGTTCGTTTTCCACCCTTTGCCTTTTAGATTCAGCTTCGACCCACCAAGCGACCCTGCTTCGGTGGACGCTTTCATAAAGGCATATCCGAACCTTCCGGGGTATCATATGTGGTCAACCTGGGACCGATTGACGGCCGTCTCGACCTACGGGCCCCTGGGTTCCGAGGAAGATGACGAGCCTGACTATGGTTGGGATTTCTCCGGGCTCGGGAACCCCAGTGCCATGCGGGACTTCATGACTGCATGTGACTACTGCCTCTCCGATTGCTCCGATGATAGCCACAGCCTCGACGACGAGGACTGTGGCCCAAGTCATGAATGTTTCCACGTCGATCTAGGGGGTCTCGACGAAGGCAACCACCTTGGTATGCCGGAGGACGGCGATCCCCCTAGGCCTGCACCTCGCGTTGACATCCTTCGGGAGCTAGCTGTGGTCCTAGTCCCTGCGGGGGGTCAGGACGCATAGCTCGAGCAAATCCGCGAGATGCAGGCCAAGCTCGACGAGGAAGCAGGGCAACTTGTGCAGCTCCGGCAGAACATCGGGCAGGAGCGGGCAGGCCGAGCACCAGCCGGAGAAGCGCGTCATCTGCCCCAGGACGTCCAACATCGCATCGCTGACGATGCCAGGGCAAGGCTGCCCCCGGCTTCCAGTGGGGTCGGCCAGAACCTGGCTGCAGCAGCAATACTACTCCGAGCGATGCCGGAACCATGCACCACTGAGGGACGGCGTATCCAGGGAGAACACAAGAATCTCCTGGAGGATGCCGCGGTCCGACGTGCCGAAAGCTCTGCCTCCCGAAGGCAGGGGTACCCCCCGGAGCATCGCGCCGTGACTTCCTGTTTCGTGCGGGAAGCCTCGGTCCACACCGGGCGCACGCGGGACACAGCGCCTGCGGCCCCGGGTCGCCTCGGCAACGAGCATCATCGCCACGACCATCGAGCCCACCTCGACGAGAAGGTGCGCTGAGGCTACCACCCCAGGCGTGGGGGATGCTACGACAGCGGGGAGGATCGGAGCCCCTCGCCCGAACCACCCGGTCTGCAAGCTTTCAGCCGTGCCATACGATGGGCGTCGTTCCCGGCCCGGTTCTGGACCCCGACTACCATCACCAAGTACTCGGGGGAAACAAAGCCAGAACTGTGGCTCGCGGACTACCGGCTGGCCTGCCAGCTGGGCGGAACGGACGATGACAACCTCATCATCCGCAACCTCCCCCTGTTCCTCTCCGACGCCGCCCGAGCCTGGCTCGAGCATCTGCCTCCTGCGCAGATCTCCAACTAGGACGACCTGGTCAAAGCCTTCGCTGGAAACTTCCAGGGCACATACGTGCGCCCTGGGAACTCCTGGGATCTCCGAAGCTGCCGCCAGCAGCCAGGAGAGTCCCTGCGGGACTACATCCGGCGATTTTCGAAGCAGCGCACCGAGCTACCCAACATCACCGACTCAGATGTCATCGGCGCGTTCCTCGCTGGCACCACTTGCCGCGACCTAGTGAGCAAGCTGGGTCGCAAGACTCCCACCAGGGCGAGCGAGCTGATGGACATCGCCACCAAGTTCGCCTCTGGCCAGGAGGCGGTCGAGGCCATCTTCCGGAAGGACAAGCAGCCTCAAGGGCGCCCGAAGGAAGACGTCTCTGAGGCGTCCGCTCAGCGCGGCACGAAGAAGAAGGGCAAGAAGAAGTCGCAAACGAATCACGACGCCGCCGACGCAGATCTTGTCGCCGCTGCCGAACACAGGAACCCCCGGAAGCCTCCTAGAGGGGCCAACCTGTTCGACAAGATGCTCAAGGAGTCATGGCCCTATCATCAGGGCCCCGTCAAGCACACCCTTGAGGAGTGCGTCATGCTTTGGCGCTACTTCCACAAGGCCGGCCCACCGGCGGAAGGTGGCAAAGCCCACGACAACGACAAGAAGGAAGCCCACAAGGCAGAGGAGTTCCTCGAGGTCTGTGACTGCTTCATGATCTACGGTGGGCAGGTGGCGAACGCCTCGGCTCGGCACCGCAAGTAGGAGCGTCGGGAGGTCTACTCGGTGAAGGTGGCGGCGCCAGTCTACCTAGACTGGTCCGACAAGCCCATCACCTTCGACCAAGGCGACCACCCCGACCGCATGCCGAGCCCAGGGAAGTACCCGCACGTTGTCGATCCCGTCATCGGCAACGTCAGGCTTACCAAGGTCCTCATGGACGGAGGCAGCAGCCTCAACATCATCTACACCGAGACCCTCGGGCTCTTGCAGATCGGTTTGTCCACGATCCGGGCCGGTGCGGCGCCGTTTCACGGGATCATCCCCGGGAAGCACGTCCAACCCCTTGGGTAACTCGATCTGCCCGTCTGCTTTGGGACTCCCTCCAACTTCTGAAAGGAAACCCTCACGTTCGAGGTGGTCGGGTTCCGAGGAACCTACCACGCAGTGCTGGGGAGACCATGCTACGCCAAGTTCATGGCCGTCCCCAACTACACCTACCTCAAGCTCAAGATACCGGGCCCCAACGGGGTCATCACCGTCGGATCCACATACCGACACGCGTACGAATGCGACGTGGAGTGTGTGGAGTACGCTGAGGCCCTCGCCGAGTCCGAGGCCCTCATCGCCGACCTGGAGAGCCTCTCCAAGGAGGTGCCAGATGCGAAACGCCACGCCGGCAACTTCGAGCCAGCAGAGGCGGTTAAGTCCGCCCCTCTCGACCCCAGCAACGACACCTCTAAGCAAGTCCGGATCGACTCCGAGCTCGACCCCAAACAGGAAGCAGTGCTCGTCGACTTTCTCCGTGCATACGCCGAGGTTTTTGCGTGGAGTCCCTCGGACATGCCTGGCATACTGAGGGATGTCGCCGAGCACTCGCTGGATATCCGAGCTGGAGCCCGACCCGTGAAGCAGCCTCTGCGCCGATTCGACGAAGAAAAGCGTAGAGCCATAGGCGAGGAGATCCACAAGCTGATAGCTGCAGGGTTCATCAAAGAGGTATTCCATCCCAAATGGTTAGCCAACCCTATGCTTGTGAAAAAAAGGTGGGAAATGGCGGATGTGTGTAGACTACACTGGTCTAAACAAAGCATGTCCGAAGGTTCCCTACCCTCTGCCTTGCATCAATCAAATCGTGGATTCCACAGCTGGGTGCGAAACCCTGTCATTCCTTGGTGCCTACTCAGGGTATCACCAAATCAGGATGAAAGAGTCCGACCAGCTCGCGACTTCTTTCATCACACCCTTTGGCATGTACTGCTATATTACTATGCCATTCAGTTTAAGGAATGCAGGCGCGACATACCAAAGGTGCAAGAACCACGTGTTCGGACAGCACATTGGCTGAACGGTCGAGGCTTACGTCGATGACATCGTAGTCAAGACGAGAAAAGCCTCCTACCTCCTCTTCGACCTTGAAACGACATTCAATTGTCTCAAAGCGAAAGGCGTAAAACTCAATCCCGAGAAGTGTGTCTTCGGAGTCCCCCGAGGCATGCTCCTGGGGTTCATCGTCTCCGAGCGGGGCATCGAGGCCAACCCAGAGAAAATCGCGGCCATCACCAACATGGGGCCTATCAAGGACTTGAAAGGAGTACAGAGGGTCATGAGATGTCTTGCGGCTCTGAGCCGCTTCATCTCGTGCCTCGGCGAAAGAGGCCTGCCTCTGTACCGCCTCTTAAGGAAGACCGAGCGCTTCACTTGGACCCCCGAGGCCGAAGAAGCCCTCGGGAACTTGAAGGCGCTCCTTACAAGCGCACCCATCCTAGTGCCCCCCGCTACCGGAGAAGCTCTCCTGATCTACGTAGCTGCAACCACTCAGGTGGTCAGCGCCGCGATCGTAGTCGAGAGACGAGAAGAAGGGCATGCATTGCTCGTCCAGAGGCCAGTCTACTTCATCAGTGAGGTACTGTCCGAGACCAAAATCCGCTACCCGCAAATTCAGAAGCTACTGTACGCAGTAATTCTGACGCGGCGAAAGTTGCGACAATACTTTGAGTCTCATCCGGTGACTGTGGTGTCATCCTTCCCCCTGGGGGAGACCATCCAGTGCCGAGAGGCCTCGGGTAGGATTGCGAAGTGGGCGGTGGAGATCATGGGCGAGACAATCTCATTCGCCCCTCGGAAGGCCATCAAATCCCAAGTCTTGGCGGATTTCGTGGCAGAATGGGTCGACACCCAGCTTCCAGCAACTCCGATCCAACCAGAACTCTGGACCATGTTTTTTGATGGGTCGCTGATGGAAACAGGAGCAGGCGCGGGCCTGCTCTTCATCTCACCCCTCGGGAAGCACCTCCGCTACGTGCTGCGCCTCCATTTCCCGGTGTCCAACAACGTGGCCGAGTACGAGGCTCTGGTTAACGGGTTGCGCATCGCCATCGAGCTTGGGGTTCGGCGCCTCTACGCTCGTGGCGACTCGCAGCTTGTCATCAACCAAGTCATGAAGAACTCCCACTGCCGCGACCCGAAGATGGAAGCCTACTGCGACGAGGTTCGGCGCTTGGAAGACAAGTTCTATGGGCTCGAACTCAACCACGTCGCCCGACGGTACAACGAGACTGCGAACGAGCTGGCTAAAATAGCCTCGGGGCGGACAACGGTCCCCCCGGACGTCTTCTCCCGAGACCTACATCAACCCTCCATCAAGACCAACGACACGCCCGAGCCCGAGAAGGCCTCGGCTCAGCCCGAGGCGCCCTCGGTTCAGCCCGAGGCACCCTCGCCTCAACCCGAAGCACCCTCGGCCGCCGAGGGTGAGGCACTGCCTGTCGAGGAGGAGCGGAATGGGGTCCCGCCTAATCAAAACTGGCAGACCCCGAACCTACAATATCTCCACCGAGGAGAGGTACCCTTCGACGGAACCGAGGCTCGGCGATTAGCGCGGCACGCCAAGTCGTTCGTCTCGCTAGGTGATGGAAAGGAGCTCTACCATCGCATCCCCTCAGGCATCCTCCAGCGATGCATATCCATCGCCGAAGGTCAGGAGTTATTGCAAGAAATACACTCGGGGGCTTGCGGTCACCATGTAGCGCCTCGAGCCCTTGTTGGAAACGCCTTCCGATAAGGTTTCTACTGGCCAACCGCAGTGGCCGACGCCACTAGGATTGTACGCACCTGCCAAGGGTGTCAATTCTACGCAAGGCAGACCCACTTGCCCGCTCAGGCTCTGCAAACAATACCCATCACCTGGCCGTTTGCTGTGTGGGGTCTGGACCTCATCGGTCCCTTGCAGAAGGCACCCAGGGGCTTCACGCACCTGCTGGTCGCTATCGACAAATTCTCCAAGTGGATTGAAGTCCGACCCCTAAATAGCATCAGGTCCAAACAGGCGGTGGCATTCTTCACCAACATAATCCATCGCTTTGGAGTCCCGAACTCCATCATCACCAACAATGGCACCCAGTTCACCGGCAGGAAGTTCCCGGACTTCTGCGAGGACCACCACATCCGGGTGGACTGGGCTGCCGTAGCTCACCCCATGACGAATGGGCAGGTAGAGCGTGCCAACGGTATGATTCTACAGGGACTCAAGCCGAGGATCTACAACGACCTCAACAAGTTCGGCAGACGATGGATGATGGAACTCCCCTCGGTGGTCTGGAGTCTGAGGACGAAGCCAAGCCGAGCCACAGGCTTCATGCCGTTTTTTCTAGTCTATGGGGCCGAGGCTATCTTGCCCACAGACTTAGAATACGGCTCCCCGAGGACGAGGGCATACGACACCCGAAGCAACCAGACCAACCGAGAAGACTCACTGGACCAGCTGGAAGAGGCTCGGGACATGGCCTTACTACACTCGGCGCGGTATCAGCAGTCCCTGCGCCGCTACCACGCCCGAGGGGTTCGGTCCCGAGACCTCCAGGTGGGCGACTTGGTGCTTCGGCTACGACAAGACGCCCGAGGGCGCCACAAGCTCACGCCTCCCTGGGAAGGGCCATTCATCATCGCCCAGACTTTGAAGCCCGGAACATACAAGCTGGCCAATAGTCAAGGCGAGGTCTACAACAACGCTTGGAACATCCGATAGCTACGTCGCTTCTACCCTTAAGATGTTTTCAAGTCGTTCATATACCTCGTTTACATACACAAGTAAAGTCTAACCATCAAGGAAGGGTCAGCCTTGCCTCGGCAAAGCCCGACCCTCCCTCGGGGGCTAGAAGGGGGGAACCCCCTCTGCGTCAAAATTTTCCTCGGAAAAAGTCTTTTGGCCATAACATCTTTCGTGCTTTTCGACTACGTCGATAGTGGGATCCTGAAAACGATGGAGTACATGTAAGCGGCAAGGCCGACCGAGCCGAGGGACTCCTACTCCTCCGGGATACGGATACCTCACTCATCACCTTCTGCGATAAGTAACTCACGCTCGGATAAGCGATTCTGCTAACCGAACAAGTCTTAACGCTCGAAAATTTCTCTGCCGAAACGATTTTTCGTGCCTTCTCGACTATATCGATAACAGAATCCCACGGACGAGCAAGAGTACACGTAAGCGACGAAGGTCAACCGAGCCAAGGGACTCCTACGCCTACGGGATACGGATACCTCACTCATCACCATCCGCGATAAGTAACTCTCGCTCGGATAAACGATTCTGCTGCCGACAAGCAAGTCCTGATACTCGAAACAAGAGGGAAAGAAATGCAGCTTTAGCACGACAATGACATGTTTGGGCCTCGGCGGCCGCAAAAAACATACGCACACTACAGACAAACTGTTCCTACAGGTTCAGACATCAATAGGGGGAGCGGCAGCACCCTCGGCATCGTCTCCACCTTCGGCGGAATCCAACCCAGCCTCGGATGGCAACACGGGCGAAGGATCTCCACCTCGAAGGAAGATGTCAGCACCATGCCTGGGCCATCGCCGCCAGGGTCCCCTCCAGTAACTCAGCCCAAGCAGACGGCTTGTCCAACCGCTCCGTGGCCTCAGCCAGCTGTCCAACGAGGACACCAGCCCGGCTCATGGCCTCGGTAGCCCGACTCCGGGGTTGGTCCCGCCAGTAGACGACCCAGCCAGGCTCTAGCCACCGCCGCTACACCTCCTTGGCCTAGGCCGACGAAGCCCCCCTTTTCGAGCCAACTCTGCCTCTGTCCATGCTGACACCGCTGCCTCCGGCTCCGGCTCATCGCAGAGCGGCCGAGGGTCCCTTTAACTGGGCAAGAGAAGCCTTGAGTGGCAAGGCTGACCGAGCCGAGGGACTCCTACGCCTCCGGGATATGGATACCTCACTCGTCACCTTCCGCGCAGGGCAACTCACACTTGGTTAAGCGGTTCGGCTAGCCGACAGGCGAGACCTGGTGCCCAAAACGGGGAAGAAACGCGGCTTTACGCCCACGTACACAGATGTTCAGGCCCCGACAGCCACGATGAACATACGTCGGCACTCAAAATGCCATTACAAACGGGACTCCGATTCCGTTCCCGCGGGTATGAACAACCTCCATACCAGGAGGCCTGCGAGACGACGAAAATCCTTGAAACCGAACGATGGCTGAAAGGTACCGATCTCCACGATGTCGCGCTCCCCCAACGGCAGCAAGACGAAGGCAACGCGGGCGCACCCCATCCGGGGGCTCAGAAGGTGGAAGGGCGCAATGCATGAAGAGAATGCGGAGGCGTGACTGCCACCCAGGGAGCCTTTCCCTTTTTAAAGGCAACTCACCCCCCCCCCCCCCGCGTCCTCAGGCGTCGTGGGCTAAGTCTTCACCAACGCGCTCAAAGGTCCTCCCCTACGACACGGGGGCTGGGTCCCACACGACATGCAAGCTGGCCCAGGACAGAAGAAGCCAAACCGCCGCGCGCGGAGCGTGTAACCGCCCATTGGTTACAAGCATTCCTCCGTCTTCGCCTAAACCAGCGGGTGAAAGGGCGGACCGCCATGCAGGCAGCATGCAACCGCGCCATGGGGATGCACCCTTTCGACTTCAATGCGTCCAGCATGGAGTCCTAGGCCCACACGTCATGTAACCGGCGCGCCGGTTACTACGTGCGAAAAACTGCAGCGCCACTTGCGCCAGCGTCGTGCCTTCTCGACTGCAGAACCGGAGCCGCAATTCGAGGCAACCCTACGCGTGGACCAGCAGTGCCAGCCAAACACGCCGGTCACGGGTCAGTCAGCCGCGGGAGAAGGCGCGACGGTAGATATGGCCAGAAGTGGCCCGACAGTAATGGCGGTAGCAGGCGAGCGGAAGCGGTGGTCAAATCGTCTACAGGCTCGCGTCCCCTCCTGGAGCAGCAGGAGAGCCCTCTCCCACGGCGTGAAGACGACGCGCCCGTGTCCCGTTCCTCGAACGGCTCGCGCATGCACAACGACTGCCCCGCGAACCACTCGTTCTGTCGCATTAACTCTGCGGCAGGGCAGGCCATACCTTTGGCAGGCGAAGCGGGCGAAGCTTCACCTCCGCCATAATGACCGCGTCAAAAAAAAGGTGCGCCACGTCATTCAATTTCGTATCCTTTTTCTCTTCCCCTTTCTCTCTCTTGCTACAGGGACCAGGAAAAGGGATACTCCGAAAGGGATCCTTCTCCGTGAAGGAAGCGGGCCTCGAGCCCTTCTACTGATAAGAGGTTCGAAGGCTAGCCCCTCGGAAGGGTTCGATAGCCGCCTCAGAGCACTCGGGCTCCATGCCCACTACTGGTCAGAGGTTCGAAGGCTGGCCCCTCAGAAGGGTTCGACAGCCGCCTCAGGCCGCTCGGGCTCCGCGCCCACTACTGATCAGGGGTTCGTAGGCTGCCCCCCCAAAGGGTTCGACAGTCGCCCTAGAACATGCAGAGTGAGGAATGACTCTAGGTACGTTCGATACATAACCAAGGCTCGGGCTACGCTCCCGAGGTACCCTAGGACATTTCCGAGACCAGCAGGAGCGATTCTATAACGGAATCCCATCAGAGGGAGGCATCGAGCCCTCGGACCCTATCGAACGGGACCGGGTCCGGCAAATCACCAGCAGGTACTTTTGGAGCGTGCCTCTGGGCCACTAGCCGACCCTTATCGAACGGGGCACGGGCGTCCACTCGGATCACCCGTTAGCAACTCACTGGAGACACCATGTTCGGTGCCCTCTAAGGGCAACATGGCGCTTTCCCCCCTCCTCCTTGTGAAAAGGCGACGAAGGGGCGTATGAAAAATGCCGAGTCAGTCCCTGACCATCCTCTCGCCCTGTGCAGAGGCTCGGGGGCTGCTTTCGCGAACCCGGCTCCGGCCAAATCGTTGACAGCGTCAACATACCAGCCCAAGAACTCGGAACCTGACCATGCACCCGGACTATGATCAGATCGCATGAGGGAACAACCAGACCGACCAAGGCATCACGAAATGCACTAAGACCTCGAAGGAGTCAAACCACTCCTCCGAGGCCTCGGGGGCTACACCCGGCGGGTGCGCTCGCGCGCACCCACCGGAACGAAGTGTGATCGAGAAAGGCCGGTCCCCTTGCAAAAAAGTGCGACAAAGCCTCCAAGCGAGTACCAACACTCCCTTTGAGGCTGGGGGGCTACTGTCGGGGATCATAATTAGGGGTACCCCCAAGACTCCTAAACTCGGCTGGTAACCACCATCAGCACAAAGCTGCAAAGGCCTGATGGGCACAATTCAGGTCGAAGGCTCCGTCCACTCAAGGGACACGATCTCGCCTCGCCCGAGCCCAGCCTCGGGCAGGAACAGTAGACCAAGGCAGATTCACGCCTCGCCCGAGGGCATCCTCAAGTAACGGGCGCACCTTCGACTCGCCCGAGGCCCAGCTCGGGCAGGTTTCGCAGTGAAGCAACCTTGGCCAGATCGCCACGCCAACCGACCGCACCGCAGGAGTATTCAATGCAAGGATTGCCTGACACCTTATCCTGACGCGCGCTCCTCAGTCGACAAGGCCGAAGTGACCGCAGTCACTTCGCCCCTCCACTGACTAACCTGACAGGAAAACACCGCCGCCTGCACTACTCCGACTATTGTGCCACCCGCCAGGGTGAGGCTGACAGCAGCCAAGTCCAACCTCGAGCGCCATAGGAAGCTCCACCTCGACCGACCCCAGGGCTCGGACTCAACCTCGACCCCGGAAGACGGTCTCCACCTCGCCCGACCCTAGGGCTCGGACTCAACCTCGACCCCGGAAGACGGTCTCCACCTCGCCCGACCCTAGGGCTCGGACTCAACCTCGACCCCGGAAGATGGTCTCCGCCTCGCCTGACCCCAGGGCTCGGACTCAGCCTCGACCTCGGAGAAGCCTCTACCTCGCCCGACCTTGGGCTCGGGCCGACCACGTCGTAGTGGGGTACATCATTACCCTACCCCTAGCTAGCTCAGGCTACGGGGAACAAGACCCACGTCCCATCTGGCTCGCCCCGGTAAAACAAGTAATGATGACACCCCGCGTGCTCCATGACGACGGCGGTTCTCAGCCCCCTACGGAAGCAAGGAGACGTCAGCAAGATCCCAACAGCCCCGACAGCTGTGCTTCTATAGGGTTTAAGCGCTCCTTCGACGGCCACGACGTCACATGAACAGGGCACCAACACCTCTCCGACAGCCACGTCGGCATGTACATAGGACTCTGGCTCCTCTTTGCCGGACATGTTAGCACACTGCTACACCCCCCCATTGTACACCTGGGCCATCTCCTTACGTCTATAAAAGGAAGGTCCAGGGCCCTCGTACGAAAAAGGTGGCCGCGCGGGAGGACGGGCTGACGAGCAGGCTCTCTCTCTCCCTCGCGAACGCTTGTAACCCCCTACTGCAAGCGCATCCGCCCTGGGTGCAGGACAACACGAGCCGCGATTCCCCTTACTGTCTTTCCCCCTTGTGTTCCGTCTCGCGCCGACCCATCTGGGCTGGGACACGCAGCGACAATTTACTCGTCGGTCCAGGGATCCCCCAGGGTCGAAACACCGACAGCGGTCTTGAGCACGTCCCAAATCTCTTTGGTGCTCTTCAATCCTTGCACCTTATTATACTCCTCTCGACTTAGAGAGGCAAGGAGTATAGTAGTGGCTTGGGAGTTGAAGTGCCGGATTTGGGAAATCTCGTCCGAACCATAATCTTCATCCCCTACGGATGGTACCTGTACTCCAAACTCAATAACATCCCAAATGCTAGTGTGGAGTGAGGTTAGATGATGCCTCATTTTGTCACTCCACTTATTATAATCTTTACCATAAAAAATGGGTGGTTTGCCTAATGGCACGGAAAGTAAAGGAGTACATTTGGAAATGCGAGGATAGCATAGAGGGATCTTACTATACTTCTTGCGCTCATGGCGCTTAGAAGTGACGGACGGTGCGTCGGAGCCGGAGGTGGATGACGACGAAGAATCGGTCTCGTAGTAGACCACCTTCTTCATCTTCTTTTTCTTGTCGCCACTCTGATGCGACTTGTTGTGGGAAGGGGATCCCTTCCCCTTGTTGAGGGACTCTCCCGATGGAGCCTTCCCGTGGCTTGTGGCGGGCTTCTCGCCGGTCACCATCTCCTTCTTGGCGTGATCTCCCGACATCACTTCGAGCGGTTAGACTCTAATGAAGTACCGGGCTCTGATACCAATTGAAAGTCACCTAGAGGGGGGGGGGGGTAAATAGGCGGAATCTGAAAATTATAAACTTAAGCACACACTACAAGCCGGGTTAGTGTTAGAAATAAAATCGAGTCCGAAAGAGAGGGCAAAAACAAATCACAAGCGAATGAAGAGTGTGACACGGTGATTTGTTTTACCGAGGTTCGGTTCTTGCAAACCTACTCCCCGTTGAGGTGGTCACAAAGACCGGGTCTCTTTCAACCCTTTCCCTCTCTCAAACGGTCACCTAAACCGAGTGAGCTTCTCTTCTCAATCAATCGGGACACTTAGTCCCCACAAGGACCACCACACAATTGGTGTCTCTTGCCTTGATTACAAATGACTTGGGAACAAGAAATGAGGAAGAAGAAAAGCAATCCAAGCGCAAGAACTCAAATGAACACAAATATCACTCTCTCACTAGTCACTATTTGATTGGAATGATCTTTGGACTTGGGAGAGGATTTGATCTCTTGTTTGTGTCTTGGAGTGAAGTCTAGAGCTCTTGTATTGAATGCAATGGCTGAAAACTTGGATGCCTTGAATGTGTGGTGGTTGGGGGGTATTTATAGCCCCAACCACCAAAGTGGCCGTTGGGGATGGCTGCTGTCGATGGGCGCACTGGACAGTTCGGTGCGCCCCCAGACACTGTCCGGTGCGCCAGCCACGTCACCCAACCGTTAGGGTTCGACCGTTGGAGCTCTGACTTGTGGGGCCACCGGACAGTCCGGTGGTGCACCGGACAGGTCCTGTTCACTGTCCGGTGCGCTTCTGGCGCCTGCTCTGACTCTGCGCGCGTAGTCCGCACACTGTAGCACACTATTCACCTTTTGTAGATGACCGTTGGCGCGCTAGCCATTGCTCTTGCTGGCACACCGGACAGTCCGGTGAATTATAGTGGAGCCGCTCCCTAAATTCCCGAAGGTGGCAAGTTCGAAGTTGATCTCCCTGGTGCACCGGACACTGTCCGGTGCGCCAGACCAGGGCACCCTTCGGTTTTATTTGCTCCTTTGTTTTGAACCCTTTCTTTTAACTTTGTATTGGTATGTTGTGAACCTTTGGCACCTGTGGAACATATAATCTAGAGCAAACTAGTTAGTCCAATTGTTTGTGTTGGACAATTCAACCACCAAAATTATTTAGGAAAAGGTTTGACCCTATTTCCTTTTCACATTCCTCGATTGTCGCAGCTGATTCTAGGGTCGTCGTTGGTGGCGTGAAAGCACATCCTCGAGGAGATTGGGCTGGAGTTCCAAGTCATGGCGGGTCGTGCTGCTCCTTTGCGTGCTCCCACCAATGTCCGCTCTGATTCCGCGGGTGAAATGGAATATTTATGGGATTTGTTTGTCTCTCTGTGGTTTCAGACTACCGCCATCGACGAGAAGAGCATCAGGAGGAAGAATGCAGACAACCTCATAATGATCCTTGTGGAGGCCAAGGTAGGCACAACATTCTCTCCCTAGTCCCCTTTGGTGAGGTTGTGTTGTGCTATACTGTAGCTTAGACCTTCGGTCTTACAAACTCGGGAATTAATTGCATCCAGTTGCCGGTGTGAAGATCTATATGGTTCAATTGCAAATGTGTTGTTGGGTGATGCAAGTTTTTGTTATAATGTTCTAATTGTAGTGAGACAGGCCTAAAATTGTTTTCATTTGTGTGTTATATGATACTATGTGGTGTACAACATTTTCCTCGGTCGGCACTAGAAAGAACATAAGAGTTCATATGTGATACTTTTGTTGTTTGCAACTTGAAGGAGTTGTAGAAATCCTTTCTATTCGAATAATCCTCATCAACAAGATAATATTTCCTTGAGTAACTCACAAAAAGAAAATCGCTAAATACATAGAAAAACGTTCAACAGTGCATGCACGAAATTTGTACATAAATCAAGCTGAGAACAAATAAAATATACTTCATGTTCGTTAGTAGTGGAAACTTTTTATTTCAATGCCCGACCAAAGCATCATTCAATAATCAATATACATGGGCATGTACTGAACCTGGCCATCCAGCAACAAAAAAGTGACCCTCTTCTCAAGACCGTTGAAGGCATTGATCATACAATTATACTTATGCATGTGAGAACGATGATTATGATGTCTTGGATGAATCATCGTGTTCTGGATGCGGGGAGTGTGTATATCTACATGCTCATTTTTTGACATTTTAATAGTTTTATTTTTCTTATCAACCACTTTGGTTTATAAAAAAATAGCTACTTGGGTCTTATTAGCTAACATGGTCAATATTAATTGTCAAACCTATGTGATATAGGTAGGTAAATAACTTAACACACACAGCTAAAGTCGCTTGTCAGATTGACCTTGGTCAAATTGAAAAAATCCAAAACAACATGAGAGAGAGCAGGATCTACATGAACTATAGGTGCAGGGATGAATATGTTGGTGAAGGATTGAAGACCTCATATAGTACAAAAGGAAATTGTATAAATAGAGACAATTATAATGGTTTGTAACTCAAATTCACTTCTAACGATGAATCCAAACATCTTGATTAAGAATAATGGAATTTCATGTGTCCTACAGGTTTGGACAACAATGCTTTACCACCTGATGACGATTAAGGTAGTGCAAAGGATAAAGAATCATCTCATGGATCAGAATGGCAAAATGGACTAGGGCAGTATGCAGATCACAACAATGACCCCCCAAAATGGGATAGAACATACTCATGATCTCACTGAACTCTTTGACCCGATGCACATGTTACAATGCTTTAATGACTAAATTAGTATTGATGTCCCAACAATGTACTTGCCAACTTGCTATGATGGGGAAACTATGTAATGATCAAAACATAATTTCTATCATAGAGAATAGAGTTGAATCTTTTAGTTCTGTTGTGAAGAATATTGAGACCAAATTATTTCAGATATGCTTTCAGTTGTCATATTTGTTCTTTTACACATAACTTGATGTCTAACTAAATGTATATATATTCAAACTATTTGTCAGACCATAGCAGAGGAAGCAAAAGCTGAAAAACTTCTTGAAAAACTGGAAAAAGCATCTCTGTTTTCAAAGGCTGAAGTTAAAAAGAATATATGAGAAGATGAGAGGTATATGTTGAGGAAAGTTGGGTTGGAGATGCAACAATTTCTGTTGCTAGGTGGGTATTCTCCTCAACCTTTCTCTGAACGCTTTTGTTCTAAACACAACCATTTTGTTTTAGAAAATGGAAAATTGATGTTGCCTCTGTGTTGTGTACTTACCAATTACGAACAAAGCACCTGCATCCCCGTCCTCTCCCCATGCCCCTGCGGAGAACTTCTTTTCCATGATTGACAACCCGAACATGTCGATCATCAGCAGGCACACGGAGCACGACAAACCAATGCTCTAGAAGATCCTGGACTTTAGTCCGGCGACAGACGTCACTGCCGTAAGCTGATGATGCCGGCTAATATGCTACAAAAGCACAACACATGTGTGTGGCCTGGGGATTCCACAGCCTCATGCTGCTCGCCGTGAACGTCATCCTCATGCTACTCGCCGTAAATGTCAGCGTTACAGACTTTGTACTCCAATGTAGGCACGGATTCCAGTGAAGTAATCGAGGATACCAGTAACTTTATTTGCTCTCACGCTAGTGTGTCGGGCTTTCTTTGTACATCAGTTTAATTTGTTCCCCTACTTGCCTACTTGTGTTAACTGTACGACGCCCGATAGGGCGCATTCTTTTCTAGTGTGATCAAAGCGCCAAACTCGCTCCGATTCGTGGAGAGGACATATAAAGAAAAGGTCAATCGACATGGTATATATATATATATATATAGTTTAGGTATTAGGAACCCTGGGCTCTCTCTAACTAGAGAAAGCCCTGACCCTCACCCGACTAGCCCTCAAGATGTTTCAGATGCACCGTCTGATCCATTCAATATAACGTCAATAGACTTTTATGCTTTGTTGTACACAAGTTTACACTTATTTTGTCATACTGTCTGAAACTGCCTCTTGTACTATCATATAAAACCGACCGTGACGACTGCTTTGTCCGAGAGGACTAGGGTTTCAGCGGCAGCGGCTACCGAGCCCCATTCCCGATCTGAAGCACCTCAAACCACCGCTCTGCCCAGATCCAGATCCACCTAGCTACTGCGGCGAGCCCATGGGGACGGTGGCGACGGAGGACCCGAGTGCACGGAGATGCTCAACTACGACTAGGTCTTCATCAGGGACTTCGTGCCCTCTGCGCTCGCCTTCCTCATGCACGGCGAGACCGAGATCGTCCGCAACTTCCTCCTTCACACCCTCTAGCTTCAGGTGACCTGATCCCGATCCTGCTTACTAGTTTCTCGTCTGGACCATTCCTTGCTACCTTTCGGAAACCATTTGTGATGTTGCTGTGAAAGGACCCGACCTCAAATCTGTGTGCGCCCATAGTTTTGGAACAACAGCAGCCATAGTTGAGGACCTGCCACGCTCTTCTTGCATCCGGTCGCTGGCCGTCTCGCCATCAGTCCAGCACTTATCAAGTTGAGGACCTGCCACGCTCTTCTTGCATCCCGTTTTAGAAACTTGTCGATGGTGTCCACAGAAAGAAACTGTATGTTTCCTTCAAACGATTAGAACAGTGATTTATTGCATTTACGCATCATGGGAGATGGTCTTTTTCATCCAACAATTCGGCTGGCTTTCGTACGTAGTATACGTCTCGCCACACATGTGTCCCCTCTTTTTTATTTATTAAGACTACACAGTACAGTCTAGAAATTACTGACCAAAACACAACATTTCTTCGTATCAGGTCCAACTTAATTTTTATATGAGATCCAAAAGGCACTATGAGATTATGCATTTGTATGAGCAACCCATATCTTGTTGATGCTAACTGTTTCTATTTCTATTTGTACAAGGCAATCTAAAAAGTTGAAATAGAGCCATCACATTATACTACAATGTTAAAATAAAGGTAGAAGT
This sequence comes from Zea luxurians, assembly GCA_029449295.1. Lineage (NCBI taxonomy): Eukaryota > Viridiplantae > Streptophyta > Magnoliopsida > Poales > Poaceae > Zea > Zea luxurians. The sequence continues at coordinate 71,461,668 of JAOPSE010000013.1, read as the reverse complement.
TTTAAAAGCAGCATCTAATTGGAAAACAAAATTAGAAAACATATTGTGCTCATCTGTGGACACAACTCAAATTCTAGTATAAGATTATTAAGTGGAACTCTGCTATAGTTATGATATACATTTCTGGAACCGAGATGCTTATATTTATAAGGCTTTGGTTTGTTGCATATTTGACACTCTCATTAACTTAAATTCCAGCCCTGTACAAGATGTTGTTGATTCCTACAGAACTTGTGCTGCAACTAATGTCATTTTGGGCTTGCTTTGGGTTACAAATCAGTCATTATCCCAATTTTTATTAGTGTGTTTAGTGTCTTCCTTAGCTTCAACCTTTTCTGCCATGTATGGTGGTGTTGTCTCTGCTCTTGGAATGTTGAGTACCATTACCATATGCCTTACTATTGATGCCTATGGCCCTATCAATGATAATGCTGGAGGCATAGCTGAAATGGCTCGGATGAGCCATAGGATTTGCGAGAGAACTGATGCTTTAGATGTTGCAAGAAACACCATTGCTGCATTTGGAAAGGTAGACTACATGCTTGTCTTATCAGAGATTCATGTGGTTGCACAGTGAACTCATAAGAGGAAAATATCACTTTTTATGCACTACACAGAAACATTTTATGCTAGTTTAGATAGAATGTATGATTCTGCACTAGATGATTGGGCTTAAATTTTGGCATAATGTGCATTAAACAAGTGCCTTATATGATTATTGTGATTTATGCATTTCAAACAAATTTTATGATACACGACAACTATAGCATGTGGCAGTAATGCTACTGTAGCATGTACAGTGAAGCAACCAAAGACACTACAGAACATTATAAAGGACAGATTAACATTAGTATTTGTATCCTCCATACCTTATGCTAGTTTAGTGCAGTACCTGGATTCAGTTTTACTATACCATACTGATTTAATAAAGACTGCAGTAGGGAGACCAAGGCCATACTTCTGACGATGCTTTCCTCATGGAAAGTAGGTATACTTGTATTCATTTGCGTGTAGATAGTTCTTTCCTAGAGATGATTTTCATCCTCAAATTAACACAGTGCATCTATGATATATTTGGTTCAGTTATACAATCAAGTGACTGGTGATGTGATTTGCCATGGTGAGAAAACTTCTTACAAGATGGGCGCAAGAGCTTTCCTAGTGGCCAATCGCGTAAGTTTGCAGTAATAAGTGGTCATAGACTCTAGCAAGGATAAGCTTGTTGTACAAGTGTAGAGCTAATAATTGAGGTATAAAATACCGGCTCTAGAATGTCATATGCATTTATTAGCAGTAGTGGCATGGATCTAAATATTTTACAATTGGTGCACTGTGACGACTGATGACAACATAAAACCTGTGGTTGCATGCAGGGAGTAGGGAAGGCACTGTCGATCTCTTCTTGAAGTCAGCTGAGTATTTGGACTGTGCAGTTCATCATGTACTCATACATATACCACCTCAAAGACGCCTTATTAATTCTATTTTTATTGCATTAATTCGGAGCACTGAACATAGGAGTTCACCGTAGAAGTTTAGTGGTAACACTGATGATGACTACGTACTCTTTTATGAAAGCCTTGCCAAAAGAAGATGTCATTCTCATAGTTGAGTACAAGAATAATTATCTCTTGTATCTTATTGTAAAATCTGAAACATTTGTTCTGTAGATGGTTAGCTTGCATTTTATGCTATAATTACCTCAAATCATGTGTTGCCTTTTTCACCAATTTAAGACATCTATTGATATGTTTTACTTTAATTTACGACATTTATTGATGTGTTTTGCGACAACCTCATGCGGGGCCACATTTGCCATTATGAAATAGATCGATGATTTACGCTAAAATTCATACCCATTTACGATATGCTATTTTGGTTCATGTTTTACGTTTAAATTTGCTTGAGCCAGAACTTGTGCATGATCGTACGCGTGTGATTCTCACGCAGTAATTTAGGCCTCATTCGTCGTTACGAAATAGATCAATGATTTATGCTATTTTGGTTCACGTTTTACGCTGAAATCTACTCGAGTCAGAACCCATGTACGATCGGACGCGCGAGATTTTCACGTCGTAATTTTCGGGCCCCATTCGCCGTTACGAAATAGATATATGATTTACGCTAAAATTCGTAATCATTTACGCTGTTTTGGTTCATGTTTTACGCTAAAATTTGTTTGAGTCAGAACCCGATCACGATGGGATGCGCGAGATTTTTACGCCGTAATTTTCGGGCCGCATTCACCGGTCGAACCAGATCTACGATTTACGCTAAAATTCATAATCATTTACGCTGTTTTGGTTAATGTTTTACGCTAAAATCTGTCTGAGTCAGAACCCGATCACGATGGGACGCGTGAGATTTTTACGTCGTAATTTTCGGGCCGCATTCGCCGTTTCGAAATAGATCTATGATTTACGCTAAAATTCATAATCATTTACGATGTTTTGGTTCATGTTTTCTGCTAAAATCTGTCTGAGTCAGAACCCGATCACGATGGGACGCGCGAGATTTTTACGTCGTAATTTTCGGGCTGCATTCGCCGTTTCGAAACAGATCTACGATTTACGCTAAAATTCATAATCATTTACGTTATTTTGGTTCACGTTTTACGCTAACATCTGTCCGAGTAAGAACCCGTGTCCGATGGAACACACGCTAGTACAGGACGTGACTATACCTGGCTGGGACTTACTGGTACTAATGGAAGCTCCGGGCTTCCATTACCTCGTCCCTATATATATATATATATATATATATATATATATATATATATATATATATATGGAGTAATTCATCGGTTACAATTTATAATTCGTTCGACTTTTTATCATAAATTTAATATTCTTATTTTATTCAAAAAAATTACTCTAACTATTGTTTTGCATTATTTTATTTTCTATAACTTTTTTGAATGAGACGAGTCGATCAAATTTGACATAAAAAGGTGAAATGAATTATAAATTGGTATAGACAGAGTACTAAGAGAAAGAGGGGAAAGAACAGACAGGAATCAAACGAGCAGCAACAACACCGAGCCTCTAGCTAATGCACATGATAGCAGATGGGCTGGTCGCGCCCTTAGATGAGGGTGACAGCTCTCGTTGGGCTGCCATGCCACTGGCATCGTCGCTTGCTCGCTCCGCATTCAGTTGGTGGCATCGACATGGGCACACTCGGGGCGCGAGAGCATATCCATCCCATTCCATTCCATGTCATGCCATGCCGGTCCGTTCGTATGCTTTGTGGCGTCGTGGGTGGCCACCATCTCAATAACGATCGACCCACTCAATAACTCCGCCATGTTCAGGCAGGCATGCATATCCTGTACTAGGTCTTTGCTAAAACAATGTAAAACCACCAGCCGGACAGCGCTGCGAATGACAGTGCGCGAGTGTTTCAAAAGGAGTGCAGGTTTATGGTCCATTTTCGGCGGAAGCTAGCATAGGATAGGATGGTGGTCCGACCCATGGTCTGCAAATATTCTTAATTGGATTTTACACGTCATGAGACGCCTATTAAATCCTAACCATTGTCTGCTCTGCACGGTTGGACCATATCATTGTTTGTTGTTTCTTACTTCCTGCCCTTTTTTGACCGAGCAACGTTGCAGTTGCAAAGGGTATGGCACTGCTCAAATATTTTTTTGCGCTTAGGATTTGATTTGTACCCAGTGATAATGGAAGTCACAGCCTTTTTTTTAATGGAAAGAGAGAGTCCGCGCATAAGGTAAGTTCTCCATGTAACTCAGCATATTCCCTCTCTACCTTTGCAGTTTGCACTTGCACCCCTGGCGACTGGCGTTTGATCTCGGAGCATTTCAAGTCCCTCGCCACATATAGATGGCCAAACGGGCCGCCCGGCCCGGCACGACACTAAGCACTATTAGGCACGGCACTATTAGGCACTATTAGTAATCGTGCCGTGCCGTGCCGGCACTAGTGCCTAACCAGCGGCCCAGGCACTACACTATAGTGCCTAATCGTGCCGTGCCGGCACTATACGGCACTAATATCTAATAGTGCCCGTGCCAGCCCAGGCACTATTTCATTTTAAAAGCTCAAAAAATATAAAAGATCTTTAAGATTATATATATAATTTTAAAATTGAATATTTATATCATTATAAAGTAAATTTATTATGGGTAAATCATAACAAATAACAATGTACAACCACATGCACATATCACAATCGCATTTATAAACCACATGTTGGTCTAAGTCGTGCCGGCCAGTTAATCGTGTCGTGCTCGTGCCAGCTCATCGTGCCGAGGTGGCGGCCCAAGCACGGCACTAGACTCGTGTCGTGCCGACACTGGCATTATATGAATCGTGCCCGTGCCGTGCCGAAGCACTATGGGCCGTGCCGTGCTTAGTGCCGGCCCATTTAGCACGGCCCGTTTGGCCATCTATACGCCACAATGACCACCTTTGGTCCCCCTTTACGTCGACGCTGACAGCCAAGTAGCCCATACTTTAATCTCACTCACTCTTTGATCGATGCCTCTCTTGTTGTATAATACTAAACCTAATCCAGTGTTTCGTTTGACGTGTTTGGCGTGGCGCACGTGAAATTTGAACGGGCCCGCTCCATTCACCTGCAGGCCTCAAACCAATGTGGCCCAGCCGCCGCCGGCGCGAGCCCAGTTTCCGTTCTCGCCTCCTCGCACACAAGGCGCCACCGCCAGCAGAGCAGACCGGCAGATATTTCGCCGCAGCGCGGATTCACCAGCCCAGGCAAAAAAAAAAAAAAACCTTGGCCGAGCCGCACGACCTGTGTTGTTGGCGCGTCGCCTCCCCCGCATACTCTTTTGGCCCGGGCGTTGCCACGGCTACCCGATCGCGCGCCGCGCCACGGAGCACCACACGATCCCCGACGCAAACCTGCTCCATAAAGAAAAAACAAAAAGACAGAACGAGCCTTCACTTCCGTTCCCCTGGCCTGGCCTGGCCCCGACCTCTGTTCCAGCGTTTGCCGGCGCTCTGCACAAGCCCTGCCTACCGATGTCCGTCGCGTCCGTGGCCGCCCTCCGGACGGCCGGCTCCGGGCGCCGCCGCGGCGCGGGTTCCCAGCAGACCGGCCTTAACGGTGAGCGCCTTCGTCTCTGCCAGGTCCGTGAAACTCTAAGCAACCGTATCTGATTATCCCAACGCTCATCATTGCGACCGGGCTCCGGGGCCGGACCATTACTGGCAGGGGGCAGGTTCCTGATGATGCAGAGGAGGGAGCTGGTGACCAAGGCCGGGATCGCGCTCGCCGTCTCCTGCTCGATGGCTACCTCAGCCGCTTCAGCCAACGGTGCTGCTCAAGGTATCTGATGATATGAACATGCCTCGGCCAGGACCAGGAAGGCGCTCTCAAGTCTGAGCCGTGCGATTCTCAGATCCTGTCTGTTCTAGGCATCGTCAGCGACTCCGTCTCTCCTGTCGTGCGTGCAGGGCTGGAGATTTTGCCGTTCAAAGCGGACGGGTACAACTTCTGGACGTGGCGGGGTCGCCGGATACACTACGTCGAGCAAGGCGCGGGGCGGCCCGTCGTGCTCATCCACGGCTTCGGCGCTTCCGCCTTCCACTGGAGGTTGGTTGTTGCGGGGGCACGCACTGAAACAAGTTTAGCGCGCTTGGATATCTGAATGCTGTGACTGTCAATCGATCCAGGTACAACATCCCCGAGCTGGCCAAGAAGTACAAGGTGTACGCCATAGACCTGCTGGGGTTCGGCTGGAGCGAGAAGGCGCTGGTGGACTACGAGGCCACCATCTGGATGGAGCAGGTCTCCGACTTCCTCCGGGAGATCGTCAAGGAGCCAGCCGTCCTTGTAGGCAACAGGTACGCGGCAACCAACTGATGGCATTTCGGCTTCTGAATTCAGACGGTACATGCCCAATGAAACAAACGTTCCGACCATCAACACCTCGACAGCTTGGGAGGCTTCACGACGCTGTTCACGGCCACCGAGGTGCCGGAGCTGGTCCGGGGCGTCGTGCTCCTCAACTCCGCCGGCCAGTTCGCCGACCCCAACAAGCCGGCCGCCGCGCCGGCCGAGGAGGAGGAGGAGGGGGGCAGCCCGCTGTCCAGGTACATCGTGCAGCCGCTCAAGGAGGCCTTCCAGCGGGTGGTGCTGGGGCTCCTCTTCTGGCAGTCCAAGCAGCCCGCCAGGGTCGAGAAAGTCTTGAAAAGCGTAACGTTAACTCAGCTTGATGTCTAAGTCTAATCGCATCGGCTATTGCCATGGCATATATATATACACACACCAAAGTTCATCATCTTAGATCGTCATACTCATACCTGCAGGTGTACATAGATCCCAGCAACGTCGACGACTACCTGGTCGGCTCCATCACGGCGCCGGCGGCGGACCCCAACGCCGGCGAGGTGTACTACAGGCTGATGTCGCGGTTCATGTCGAACCAGAGCCGGTACACGCTGGACCGGCTGCTGGGGAAGCTGTCGTGCCCGCTGCTGCTGCTGTGGGGGGACCTGGACCCGTGGGTCGGCCCGGCCAAGGCCGCGCGGATCCAGGAGTTCTACGCCGACACCGCCGTCGTGCACCTGCAGGCCGGCCACTGCCCGCACGACGAGGCGCCGGAGCAGGCCAACCGCGCGCTGCTCGAGTGGCTCGCGGCCCTCGACGCCCGCGCCAAGTCGGCCGAGCCCAGCCTACAGACCGTCTGATGGATCGAGCGCAAGGGGCTTAGCGAATGCTAGTCAAAGAATACAATTTGGTGGCCTATATCTATAGTTTGATGTAGTTTGTCCTGTAGCAGGAACAGTAATTCTTACGGTGAGTTAGTTTGCTGTTCCACAGCTGTTGCAGCCGTTTGATGTAGTACAGGCGTACAGCCGAACGGCTATTCCCATGGAACGCTTCAGGCGCAGGGGCGTCCCGCCATTTATTTTGGAAGGCCCTGTACAAAACATGGCAAAAATAATAGTATATATACGTGTATATATAATATAATGCTACCTCCATTTTTTAAATTCAAAGCTAGCTAGTTCAAGTTTACACTAACCAACATTAAATATAAAAAACCGGAGGGAGTACTAAATATTGTATTTGTTACATAACTTTATTTAGAAAGAACTAATCTTTTAGTGTTTTTAAAATAAAATCTCCAATGATATTTTCTTATTCAATCTTCTCCAGTGTTTTTACTATCAATTGCTATTACACTCATGCATTAAGTTTTTTTATTATAGGATGTAAACAGGACTCGATAACTTTAATTTAGAAAAAAAAAACTTCACTCGTCCGACGTAGGGCATGTTTGGTTCAGCTTTTTTCAACCAGCTTTTCTGAAAATCTGGCTACAGGGAGAATCTGGCTGTGGGGAGAATCTGGGTATCATTACGATTACGTGTGGAGGAAGATAAAATTGTTCATAATGCTCAGGATTTAAAAAGTGACGGATTCCTACTATTACAACGACTCAACCGATTATGTGTTTATATTGATTTTGGATGGTTTTTGCCCCAACGAATTTTATAGAAGCTGGCTGAAAAGCTGAGTGTTTGACAGTCCACAGCAGCTTTTGGTGGCCAGAAGCTGCCAGAAGCCGAAACAAACAGGCACGTAGTAACATGAATGACAAATAATTATGTTGCTTTGAAAAAATTACAATGTCAACTGGGCACATTTTATGTAAAATAAAATTTTGGAGGAAACTTGACTATACAAACAGGTAACTTGCGCCAAATCAAATTGTTCGTCCGGTGACAACAAAATCCTAAGTTTTTTATCTAATGGATGTAATGCATTGGACATAAATAAAAAAAACAAATGTTTTCTTATAACCTTACTACTATTTAAAATCTTTTTATAAGTGAAGAAATAGCTTGATTAACAATCGATTTCAACATTTTTATAATATAAAATAATATTTTTTATTCGTATGTGTATATATATAGAGAGATTTTTAGGGCCCGTGCCCACATGCACGTCCCCGTTAAGGAGTTGGGTTCTCGGATCATAACTCATTTCAAGATCCTTGCAATTGAACTCCATCTAATAATTCTAATTTAAACCTAGATTAATTAAGCTAATATGGTTTTATATGGAAGATATTTATGTGCTACGTTTTTATTATAGGGGAGAGAGACGAAAAGCGTGTTACAGACTATTGATACATAGAATCAAATTTTACCCTCTTATACTATAAATTTAAAATAGGTTTATATCTAAACTTTAGAAATAAGTGGAATGACAAATTCCAAACCAAATAGGCTGGTTTATTAAGTAGATTCTAATTCCTTTAAAATAAAGGATCTAAACGGTCTCTCAGATAAATAAATTTCACAAATAAAACAAATTACTTGGGATACATATTTTTAGTATAAAAGGTTTTTTTAAACTTGACATATAGAGAAATAAGGCGAAAACTAGCTCTATCACATCCCTTTCTTAATTCTATTTCTATATATATTTTCACTCGATCCTTTAAATCATCCTCCTAATCTCTCTAGGCATGTATAACCTAGAGCCTTTATATCGACCTTTTGGTACAAGAGACAGCTAAAAGACTACATAATACAACCCTGAATCCCTAGATCAATAATAAAGTTAAGATACAATATGTATAGAAAGTTATGAAGAGACGAGCTCTTCGAGGAGATCCAGCTATACAACTGTCTTTTTTTCTCAATCCCTTTTGCTTCCCTTCACGTCGTGCAGGCACGTCATAAATGAAGGTGACTAGACTAGGTGAGGGTGCAGACTACGTGTAGTGTCCCTCGCAGCCTTGCTGCGCCTATGGACCTCCACCGCCGTGAAGGGAGAAGAGATAGAAGAGAAATGAGACAATGTGTTAGAATTTAACATGTGGCCATGTGGGGTCATATATTAGATTTTAAGGATAGGAAAATGTGATACGATGTAAATGCTCTAAGCAATCCAGTCACCAACAACACTTGCCCTAAACTTTGCTCCAAGTCGTCCGATTAGCGAGAGGTGTTGAACCAACGGTTCACGATTGTCTTCCATCGTGAGATAACCACACTACTCTAAACTCAAACGGTCGCGGACTTCCAGAGCCCCCTTGCCAGCAAAAACTCAAAAGACCTGGTTCTAGTGTTATGGTACTAACCTTTCTATCTTCTTTTGAAACCTAACACTTTTTATGCCAAAATTATGGTACTGAAACTATGTGTTTTGTTATTTTGTGGGTTATAGTTCTAGTGAATGAGCAAAAATGTGCCTCAAGCAGCAGGATAAATTATGGGAATTCCAACCAAGCATGGGTAGCACATAAAGCCTTGCCATTATTGAGGAATGAACCAACACTTGGTGCTAAGGATTTACATAAGATATTGTAGGATAAATATAATTGTAAGGTAAGTTATGATGTCACATGGAAAGGAATGCAACATGGTTTGAGCGAAATGTATGGTAATTGGAATGAAAGCTTCAGTTTGTTGTATAGGTGGAAGGAAGAAGTGTTGATAAGGTCACCTAATAGTGTGGTGGAGATAAACACCTTGGTCATAGATGAAGCGGTGTATTTCCATAGATTTTTTGTGCCTTGCGGCCTTGTTCTGAATGTTTTGTCACAACATGTAGACCTTATCTTAGTGTGTACTCAACTGCATTAAATGGTAGATGGAATGGACACTTAACATCTACAAATGCACTAGATGGCCATAATTGGATGTATCCAGTTGCATTTGGGTTCTTGGATAGTGAAAGCAAATACAATTGGGTGTGGTTTATGACACAATTGAAAAGGTTGTAGGAAATATAGAGAAATTTGCTATTTTCACTGATGCAGGCAAGGTGTTATTGTCAGCTGTGGAATTAGTTTTCCCATATGTTGATAAAAGGGAGTGTTTTAGACATCTTATGCATAATTTCATGAAAAGGTTTCTTGTAAATAGTTATAGAGGCATGTATCCAGCTGCAAGAGTTTATAGACAAGATGAGTTTGATAGACACATTGGGCCTATTTTGCAGGCAGACCCTGAGGTGATTGCTTGGCTTAACAAAGATCACAAGTTTAAGTGGATGAGATGCACTTTTGATGTTGATATTAAATGTGACTACAACAACAATTTAGCAGAGTGTTTCAATAATTGGGTCAAAGATCACAAAGACCTACCTATTGTTGAATTAGCAGATAAAATTAGAGAGATGGCTATGATCCTATGAGACAAAAGGAGGAGGATAGGTGACAAGCTCAGTGGGGATATCTTGCCTGTCGTAGTTCAACAGTGGAACTTAAGGTCTAGAGGTCTTGGACACCTTAAAGTGACAAGTGCAGGAAAAGGCCATGCTGAAGTGTTCAATAATAGCCCAAAACAAGAAAGGCACATTGTGGACTTAGTTTCAAAGGAGTGCTCTTGCCTTTAGTGGCAACATACTGGTAAACCATGTGAGCATGCCATTGTTGTTATCACTAGTTTCAGAAATGAAAGGTTAGAAAACTATGTCCACAAATTTTATTCAGTTCAGAACTTTAGAGAGGCGTACTTGAGAGCACCTAGAGAGGGGGGGAGGTGAATAGGTGATCCTGTAAAATCAAACACTAAATAGCCACAAACTTGATTATAGAAATGTTAGTGCGAGTTAATCAAGTTGCTATGAAGCGATCTCTTGTGAATAAATGAAGCGTCCCGATCCTTTGGGACTCAAATGTGATACAATTACTAGTCCCAGGAGGCTAGTAATCACATTCATTACTTCAAATGGTTACAGAGTCTGAATAATGTTATTACAATACCGGGGATACAAGCTCGAAAGTGAGCCGAAACAAAATAAAGCGCAGTGGAAGATAAAATAGCCCAGGCCACAGGCGGAACTGGGTGAAGACACAGCCCCATCAATCAAGCATAGCAGAAAAGAAGTCTTCAGCTGCTGAAAAACATAAATAAATCTGGGTGAATACACTAGATATTCCGCAAGCCCACCCGACTCCCGTAAAGAGAAAGTGACCTATATTGTACATGCTTATTGTGGTGGAGTTGAAGTCACTCATACTTTTTTAGAGAAAGGCAGTACTCAATAGTTAGGGTTTTCCCAAAACAATAGAAGTAACACTTGCTTGACTACCACTGAGCTTCCCGCTCCCGTGGTACTACTTTCTTTCCAGAACATACACACACATTTCCCTGTTCCCAGTTGTAGTAGAAAAACACTAATTGTCATACCATACCAGACTCGTCCATACCAGTGGACACGGACTATTCAAATAGGTTTAGACTCTGCGCAGAGGGGTACACTTTACCCACTAGTCCGGCTCTGCGATCTCATGGCCAATGAGATCCGAATCCGAAACTCTTTCCTTCCGTGTACGTCCGAACCTTAATGGTTATACCGGAAGGAGTCAGGCCACCACCATGTCAAAACCGAACAAAACATTCCCCTTCCTTATCCTTCCGGTGCTACCCCAGCCTTCATAACCCTGGGGTGGGACCGTACGAGTTCAGATTGAGTGGCTGCCCACACAGCCTCGAGTGGTTGTACTTTTTGGGAGTACAGGTAATGAAAGATGACAAACCGGTCCTTATATGAGAGGACGATCCTTCTGCTCACGCCTAAACCAGCTGAGCCAACACCTTAGGCCCTCCCCTAAACCAGGGAGTCCCTGATCATCCTACTTCACTAGGTGATGAGGGTGAGTACCCTTCATCGCACTCTTTTTGGAAAACATTTCACTTATACCCCTTTTTACTTGTCCCATATCTTTAATCGAAGTAATAGTTAATGCGGGCTCTCTCATGCTTACCATGCAATTCGATTCCCATCCCATAATCCAGGCATAGGCAGTGGTAGAGAGAAATAGGTAAATAATGCATCAAGGGAAGGATGGACTTGCCTTCGACGAAGCTTTCCTGGCACAAGAGGTTAATCTCGGAGGGGTCGGGTTCCTGCCCTTCTTCCGGAGCTAAGAGTTCCGGAGGATCGGATCCCTCTTCCACTAATTAAAACATAGCCAAAAACAATACATCAAACATGGTGACTTTTGTGGAGTGTGCAAATTGTTATACTTTATTATTTTTGTGCCCTAATAATTTATTTAAACTATTTTTGGTGCATAAAATATCAGCATATAAGTATATATGGGAAAATGGGAAAAAGAAATGGGAAAAGAAAAAGAAAAAGGATTTCCTTTCCTTGTGGGCCGGGGGGGATTTTTGGCCCACATGGGCGCGGGCGCTCGCGCGGGCAAGGCTGGCGGCCCAGCTGGCCCAGCTGTGCGGGGGAGACGGCGGGGGACGGCGTGGAGGCGCGGCCCACCAGCCAGTGAGAGAGGAGGGGCTGACGGCGTTGGCGACAACGGAGGGGGGGAAGGGGCTCGACCGGGGTCGACCGGCGGTGAGGATCCGCGGCGGTTCTCCGCCGCCGGTCCGGTTTTGCGACGGGGAAGCGGTGGCGGAGCATGAGTGGAAGATGAGGATCTCAGGGGCGGGGCTAATTTCGCCTGCGGGGGCCTAGGGCGGCCGGTCCGCGGCACGGTGGCGGGCTTCCGCGACGGCGAAGCCGCCGGTGAGTTTTCCGGCCGAGATAGAGTGGGGAAGGTGGCGTGTCGTGAACGTGGAAGTGTGGCGGAACTCTTGGCACTATTTAATTGGATGGAAGGTCGCCAGGGAGGGAGAGGGGAGCTTACCGGAGCGGTGGAGGGAAGCACGGCGGCGCTGCTAGCTCAATTGAGCTCGGGGAGGTGTGGAGGAGAAGGCCGGGGCTGGTGTGGAGTGCTCGGGCTCGGCTGTCCCTTTTATAGGCGCCCGAGAGGGGGAGAGGGATGGAGGGGACGGCGAGCTCCGACGAGCTTCCATGATGGCGGGCATGGAGCAAACGACGACGAGACGGCTCGGGCAGGCTGAGGATGAGGGGACGGCTCGGGCACAGTGGCGGGGTTGTCGCGGAGGGGCTGGCGAGCATTAATGGCGAGGCGACGAGGCGAGGGTGCTCGGCGGCGATCGCGCCGGGGAGGGATGGGCGAGGGAGAAGGACCTGACAGGTGGGGTTGGGCTGCCAGTGAGAGAGGGCCGCGCGAGAGAGAGAGGGGCGGGGCGCTGACGGGCGGGGTCGGGCTGTCAGCGGGCGGAAGTGGCGCGCGGTGTGGGCCGCCTGGGCCGGAAAGAGAGGGGAGGGAGGCGGGCGCGCGCGAGTTGGGCTGGAAGTCGGCCCAGCCGCGAGAGGGGAGAGGAAAATTCCTTTTTCTTTTCTTTTTCTAATTCTTTCCTTTTTCTTTTCTACTTTTGTGACATTTTGTTTCTTTTCCTCTTAACAAAAATTCTCTAAATGAACTTGGTGGTAAATGTGGCCTATGTGAAGTGCTTCAAATCATTTTAAGTATATGCAAATGATTGGGTGACCTAGGGGTAGGGTTAGGGAGAAGAATAAAACCAAGGGGGGGGGGGGATTAGGGGGGGTTAGGGTTTCAAACCTGGGTTGGGATTTTGGGATGTTACAAACCTACCCCACTTAAAGGAATCTCGCCCTCGAGATTTAGACTGGATTTGGGAAAAGGTAAGGGTATTCCCTCCTCAAGAAGTCCTCACTCTCCCAGGTGGCTTCCTCTTCTCCTTCTCTGCTCCACTGAACTTTACAGAGCTTTACTTCTGAGGTGCGGGTCTTTCTGACTGCCGAATCAAGAATCTTCACTGGTTTCTCACGATATTGAAGGTCTTTCTGAATCTGCACTGTCTCTTCTTCGAGGTGACTTTCTGGTGCTTGCAGGCATTTGCGGAGCTGGGACACATGGAACACATTGTGGATGTCGGACATGGATTCTGGTAGTTCCAGGCGGTATGCGGCGGGTCCTACCTTGCCAATGATGGGATAGGGACCTATAAAACGTGGGGCTAGCTTCCCTTTGACTTGGAACCTTCTGACCCCACGCATTGGAGAAACCTTAAGGTAGACGAAGTCTCCTTCCTCAAATCGGAGTTCCCTCCGCCTATTGTCTGCGTAACTCTTCTGTCGACTCTGAGCTTCAAGCAACCTTCTGCGGATCAGTGCAACTTTCTCCTCTGCCTCCTTGACAAAGGCAGGTCCTTCTAGTGCTTTTTCCCCCACGTTGGACCACATGAAAGGGGTCTGGCATTTTCGTCCATACAGTGCTTCGAATGGTGACATCTTGATGCTGGACTGATAGCTATTGTTGTAGGAGAACTCTGCGTAGGGTAGACTGGACTCCCAACTTCTATCAAAAGCTAACACACATGCTCTTAAGAGATCTTCAAGGACTTTGTTGACTCTCTCTGTCTGCCCATCTGTCTGAGGGTGATAAGCGGTACTGAAATCTAGCTTGGTGCCCATAGCTTTCTGAAGGCTTGTCCAGAATTTGGATGTGAACTGGGTTCCTCTGTCTAATACTATCTTCCTTGGGATGCCATAGAGTCTGACTATCTCCTTGAGGTAAATTCGGGCAAGGGTGGCTCCTCCAAAGGTAGTTTTCACTGGAATGAAATGGGCTACCTTGGTGAGGCGATCTATTATTACCCAGATGGAGTCATTCCCTTTCCGCGTCCGGGGTAGTCCGGTTACGAAGTCCATGCCTATTTCTTCCCACTTCCATTCAGGTATCGGGAGGGGTTGTAATAGGCCAGCAGGTTTTTGGTGTTCGGCCTTCGTCCGTTGGCAGATGTCACACCGGGCCACATACTGAGCTATTTCTTTCTTCATCCCCTTCCACCAGTATCTGGTCTTGAGGTCCAGGTACATCTTGGTAGTTCCGGGGTGGATGGAGTAGGCCGAGTCGTGAGCTTCCTTGAGTAGGACTTCTCGGGCCTCCCCTTTTGGTACACACAGACGGTGTTTGAACCAAAGGACTCCTTAGTCATCTGTCCTGAGGTTCGGGAGTTGTTCCTTGCGGGCTTTCTCCACAAGCCTTGCCGTCTCTGGGTCTAGATGTTGAGCCTTGCAGATGAGGTCTTCTAGCATTGGCTTGACTTCGAGACTGTCGTTGTTTCCCAGACATGCATTTAGTTGTGCTGATTCTTCCTTCCAGTCTTCTAGAAAGTTGGTCCCTTTTATTCCGAATGGCTTTCGACTGAGAGCGTCGGCTACCACATTGGCCTTCCCGGGGTGATAGTGAATTTCAATGTCATAATCCTTGATTAGCTCTAACCATCTTCGCTGACGGAGGTTGAGATCAGGTTGAGTGAATATGTACCTCAGACTCTTGTGGTCGGTGAAAATGTGGCATTTGTTTCCGATTAGGTAATGCCTCCATATCTTCAAGGCATGCACTATGGCTGCCAATTCCAGATCATGGGTGGGGTAATTCTGCTCGTGCGGCTTGAGTAGGCGTGATGCGTAAGCGATGACTTTCTCGTTCTGCATTAGCACACACCCTAAGCCTTGCCTCGAGGCATCACAGAAGACGACAAAATCTTGATGAATATCTGGCAGTGATAGAACGGGTGCCGTTGTAAGTTTTTCCTTTATGATTTGGAAACTTTCTTCACATTTTGGGGTCCACCTAAATTTATGGTCTTTCTTGAGGAGTTCTGTCATTGGCCTTGCGATGCTGGAGAATCCTTTGATGAAGCGGCGGTAATACCCTGCCATTCCTAGGAAGCTTCGAACTTCACTGACGTTGGTTGGTTGCCTCCATTTTGACACTGCTTCTACTTTGGAAGGGTCCACTTCTATTCCTTCTGCGGTTAAGATATGCCCAAGGAAGGCTATCTTTTCCAACCAGAATTCACATTACTGAGTTTGGCAAAAAGTTGGTGTGCTCTGAGTTTTCCAAGGACAATCCGAAGGTGACGCTTATGGTCTTCGCGGTTCTTGGAGTAAATAAGGATGTCGTCGATGAAGACTACGACAAACTTATCTAGCTCCTCCATAAACACTTTATTCATGAGGTTCATGAAAAAGGTGGGTGCGTTTGTCAGTCCGAACGGCATTACCGTGAATTCATATTGCCCGTACCGGGTGACAAATGCAGTCTTTTGGATGTCCGCTTCCTTGATCCTCAATTGGTGGTAACCAGACCTTAGGTCTATCTTGGAGAAGTACTTGGCTCCTTGAAGCTGATCGAAGAGGTCGTCAATCCGAGGAAGTGGGTACTTGTTCTTGATGGTAACTTCATTTAACGATCGGTAATCAATACACATTCTCATGCTTCCATCCTTCTTGGAGACAAACAGGACTGGTGCTCCCCAAGGTGATGAGCTGGGACAAATGTACCCTTTTTGCTGAAGATCTGAGATTTGAAGCTTCAGTTCTGCTAACTCGGTTGGAGCCATGCGGTATGGTCTCTTTGCGATGGGTGCTGTTCCAGGAATCAGGTCTATGTAGAACTCCACTTCTCTTTCTGGCGGCATTCCTGGCAATTCTTCGGGAAACACATCCATGAATTCTTCTACTACTGATATACTTTCCGTTGTTATACTGAACATCATTGGGTCACTGGCGGGTGGCTGTGCCTGGCAAGAGACTGACTTTCCCTGCTGGTCGGTGAGGAGGACTGTCTTGTCTGCGCAACTAATGATGCCTTTGTGTTTAGTTAGCCAATCCATTCCTAGGATCACATCAATTCCCTTGGATGGCAAGACGGTTAAGTCTGCCAAGAACACTACCCCACTTAAAAGGATTCTGACTTGGGAACATTTTAGCTGGCATAGGAGGTCGGACCCTGGGGTTCGGGTGACCAAAGGAATCTCTAGGGGAGTAGAGGGAATGCCATATTTTTCCACAAAGCTAGTGGCTATGAAAGAGTGGGATGCTCCAGAATCGAAAAGTACGGTAGCGGGAGTAAATTCAACCAGGAACTCACCGAGTACTACTCCCAGAGCCTGCTGAGCTTCCTGGGCATCGACGTGATTTACACGTGCCCTCCCTTGGTACAGAGTCTTGTTCTGCTGGCTGACGGCGGAGGGCGCCTTGAGGGCGGGTGCCGAGGTATTCTTCGGGCCATTCACCGAGTTGGAGTAGGCGGGTCCCTGTGGCTTCAGCTACGGACAGTCGTTCTTGAAGTGACTTGGATCACCGCAGTGCCAACATGCATTAGCCGGAGGTTGGTTGCTTGCCACCGAGGGAGAATGGAAAGAGCTCTGACTCTGCTGGCTGAATCGTGACGGAGTGGGTCCAGCTGGCCTACTGAAGTTGGGCCCCTTGGGTGGAAACCCAAATGATCGAGTCTTCTGGTGCCGGTCCTGCTGTTGTGCCCGGAGAACCTGGAACTTCCTTTTGAGGTGCCCTTTTTCTTCCTCCTTAGCTCTTTCAACTTGCATGGCCTTGTTGGAAAGGTGAGAGAAGTTGAGGAAGTCTTGGCTAGCCAGAATTGTCTTGAGTTCTGGCCTGAGTCCCTTGAGGAAACGGGCCATCTTCTTGCTCTCAGTATTGACATCATCTGGCGCGTAGCGGGCTAGCTCCGTGAACTTGTGCACATATTCGCTGACAGATCTTCCGTCTTGAGTCAATTCTCGGAACTCGTCCTCCTTAAGTTGTACCAATCCTTGGGGCACATGGTGCTCCCGGAAAGCTGCCTCAAATTCCGCCCAGGTAGCATCTCTGATGGTGACGTTGAAGGTGTCCCACCAGGCTAAGGCCATCCCAGAGAGTTGATGGGCAGCCAGTTGAACACGCTGATTTTCTGGGCAACCAATGGCTTCCAGCTTCCTTTTGATCGTTCGCATCCAATCGTCTGCATCGAGGGGGTTGCTTGATCCGGCGAACGTGGGAGGTTTGAGTCTCAGGAAGTCCCCCATTCTGTCTTGCGGTCTTCCACCATTTGGCCGTTGATTTTCCAGATTTCGAGTGAGGACCTCGATGAGTCGGGTCTGATTGGCTAGAACTTGGGCTAGGTCTAAGGGTAGGGGTGGAGGTGCGGGGAGGTGGGTTTCACTTTCCTCTCTAACGACTTCCCCTTCAGCTCTTCGGGGGAAACCTGCTCCAATCCCTGAGGCGGTAGGCGTGGTTTTATCCGAAGCCATCTGCCAGGGAAGAGAGTCACTATTATGCACATGCAAATTGTTCTCAGCCAAGTTATTTTATTCATTACACCATCACATTACAAGCATAAGACTACTACAGAGGAAAACTACACGAGGGCGTTCTTCGAGGTGCTAGCGAGTTCCTTGTCTAAGGTGTCCCCAAATGCCTTGAGAAGATCATCGAGGCTGGCTAGGGATACATCTTCTTCGTCGGACCAGTCATCGATTCTGGGGGGAGGTAGGGCTAGAGGGGCCTTCTTCTTCTTCTTCTCTGTCTGGCATCCTTGGTTAGTGGTCTTCTTCTGGATCTTCCTTTTGGGGGCGAGTGCCTTTAGCTTCTTGTCATAGTCTATCTTCAAGGTCCGATAGGCCTCACGGGTGTTGGCTTCCTCGCCTTCCGCTATGCTGAGACTCTCCTGGAGGGATACCTTCTCTTGCGTAAGCTCTTTGACTTGCTGCTCTAGGCATTCCACTCGGGAGTTTAGGTGGGTACAATGGGAGGAGAGCTCATCGTAGTGGTTGTCGAGGGTGTGGAGGTATCCTGCCATGTAGACGATAGTGGGATCATTTTCTATGGGATCTCCTCCTGACAGAGCCTGGAGTCTTTTCTTCCAGGTGGGGGTGTTTTTGTTGCTGGGTGGGAAGTATCGGAGGGGAGTCTCAAAGGTCTCTCGGCTATAGTTTTGGCACAGTTGTTTGAGGGCTTTTCGAGCAACGCTCTAGCATGTGTCTGGGAAGCGGTGCCCGATGAAGGTAATTTGGAAAGGAGGGTGGTTTGGGTAGTTCCGGCTTTCTCCCAAGTAGACTGCCATGGAGCACTTTTCCATTCCATTTTCACGGTACTCTTTCCAGACGTATTCGGGCTTCTTGCGGATCCCCAAGCGCAGTGCGCAGCTTCGAAGAAGGTGAGGAAAGCCTTCCTCCTCTGAGCAATAGGAAGTCCTAATCACCCAGGGGGTTTCCATCTGGTAGACGAAAAGAAAGGTCTATTAATATCGGGAAAAGGGGAAAGAGTGTTTCTTGGAGGTAAGAGGTGTTTTCTTGTTAAGGCAACTTTTAAGGTCAGGGCTGTGGTCTACGGCCAGTCCTATAGGCTCTGATACCACCTGAAGCGTCCCGATCCTTTGGGACTCAAATGTGATACAATTACTAGTCCTAGGAGGCTAGTAATCACATTCATTACTTCAAATGGTTACAGAGTCTGAATAATGTTATTACAATACCGGGGATACAAGCTCGAAAGTGAGCCGAAACAAAATAAAGCGTAGTGGAAGATAAAATAGCCCAGGCCACAGGCGGAACTGGGTGAAGACACAGCCCCATCAATCAAGCATAGCAGAAAAGAAGTCTTCAGCTGCTGAAAAACATAAATAAATCTGGGTGAATACACTAGGTATTCCGCAAGCCCACCCGGCTCTCGTAAAGAGAAAGTGACCTATATTGTACATGCTTATTGTGGTGGAGTTGAAGTCACTCATACTTTTTCAGAGAAAGGCAGTACTCAATAGTTAGGGTTTTCCCAAAACAATAGAAGTAACACTTGCTTGACTACCACTGAGCTTCCCGCTCCCGTGGTACTACTTTCTTTCCAGAACATACACACACATTTCCCTGTTCCCAATTGTAGTAGAAAAACACTAATTGTCATACCATACTAGACTCGTCCATACCAGTGGACACGGACTATTCGAATAGGTTTAGACTCTGCGCAGAGGGGTACACTTTACCCACTAGTCCGGCTCTGCGATCTCATGGCCAATGAGATCCGAATCCGAAACTCTTTCCTTCCTTGTACGTCCGAACCTTAATGGTTATACCGGAAGGAGTCAGGCCACCACCATGTCCCAACCGGACAAAACATTCCCCTTCCTTATCCTTCCGGTGCTACCCCAGCCTTCATAACCCTGGGGTGGGACCGTACGAGTTCAGATTGAGTGGCTGCCCACACAGCCTCGAGTGGTTGTACTTTTTGGGAGTACAGGTAATGAAAGATGACAAACCGGTCCTTATATGAGAGGACGATCCTTCTGCTCACGCCTAAACCAGCTGAGCCAACACCTTAGGCCCTCCCCTAAACCAGGGAGTCCCTGATCATCCTACTTCACTAGGTGATGAGGGTGAGTACCCTTCATCGCACTCTTTTTGGAAAACATTTCACTTATACCCCTTTTTACTTGTCCCATATCTTTAATCGAAGTAATAGTTAATGCGGGCTCTCTCATGCTTACCATGCAATTCGATTCCCATCCCATAATCCAGGCATAGGCAGTGGTAGAGAGAAATAGGTAAATAATGCATCAAGGGAAGGATGGACTTGCCTTCGACGAAGCTTTCCTGGCACAAGAGGTTAATCTCGGAGGGGTCGGGTTCCTGCCCTTCTTCCGGAGCTAAGAGTTCCGGAGGATCGGATCCCTCTTCCACTAATTAAAACATAGCCAAAAACAATACATCAAACATGGTGACTTTTGTGGAGTGTGCAAATTGTTATACTTTATTATTTTTGTGCCCTAATAATTTATTTAAACTATTTTTGGTGCATAAAATATCAGCATATAAGTATATATGGGAAAATGGGAAAAAGAAATGGGAAAAGAAAAAGAAAAAGGATTTCCTTTCCTTGTGGGTCGGGGGGGATTTTTGGCCCACATGGGCGCGGGCGCTCGCGCGGGCGAGGCTGGCGGCCCAGCTGGCCCAGCTGTGCGGGGGAGACGGCGGGGGACGGCGTGGAGGCGCGGCCCACCAGCCAGCGAGAGAGGAGGGGCTGACAGCGTTGGCGACAACGGAGGGGGGGGAAGGGGCTCGACCGGGGTCGACCGGCGGTGAGGATCCGCGGCGGTTCTCCGCCGCCGGTCCGGTTTTGTGACGGGGAAGCGGTGGCGGAGCATGAGTGGAAGATGAGGATCACAGGGGCGGGGCTAATTTCGCCTGCGGGGGCCTAGGGCGGCCGGTCCGCGGCACGGTGGCGGGCTTCCGCGACGGCGAAGCCGCCGGTGAGTTTTCCGGCCGAGATAGAGTGGGGAAGGTGGCGTGTCGTGAACGTGGAAGTGTGGCGGAACTCTTGGCACTATTTAATTGGACGGAAGGTCGCCAGGGAGGGAGAGGGGAGCTTACCGGAGCGGTGGAGGGAAGCACGGCGGCGCTGCTAGCTCAATTGAGCTCGGGGAGGTGTGGAGGAGGAGGCCGGGGCTGGTGTGGAGTGCTCGGGCTCGGCTGTCCCTTTTATAGGCGCCCGGGAGGGGGAGAGGGATGGAGGGGACGGCGAGCTCCGACGAGCTTCCATGATGGCGGGCATGGAGCAAACGGCGACGAGACGGCTCGGGCAGGCTGAGGATGAGGGGACGGCTCGGGCACAGTGGCGGGGTTGTCGCGGAGGGGCTGGCGAGCATTAATGGCAAGGCGACGAGGCGAGGGTGCTCGGCGGCGATCGCGCCGGGGAGGGATGGGCGAGGGAGAAGGAGCTGACAGGTGGGGTTGGGCTGCCAGTGAGAGAGGGCCGCGCGAGAGAGAGAGGGGCGGGGCGCTGACGGTAGGGATGTTCCTAAAACATCCGAATTGTATCACAAATCTAATATTTTAGCATAGGTATACATATAATTTAAAGCTAATTTTTGGCAATGTTATGAAGAATATTATGAAGTATTTAAATAATTTTTTGTATAATTTTTTATGTACATTATTTTCTCCATACAACAAAAAAGATGAAAAAACATCCGAATCCGTATTCGGATAGACATCCGAATTTTATATCAATTATTTAAAAATATCTAGAACGAATTTAATGTTTATTTTTTGTGAAGGTTAATAGCCTCAATGCTAAAAACAAGAATATAAATTTACATATCAAATTCTATATGTTATTTGTTCACCATCTAAGAAATAAGACCAAAAAATTGACATCCGAATAAATATCCGGATCCATCCCTAGCTGACGGGCGGGGTCGGGCTGTCAGCGGGCGGAAGTGGCGCGCGGTGTGGGCCGCCTGGGCCGGAAAGAGAGGGGAGGGAGGCGGGCGCGCGCGAGTTGGGCTGGAAGTCGGCCCAGCCGCGAGAGGGGAGAGGAAAATTCCTTTTTCTTTTCTTTTTCTAATTCTTTCTTTTTCTTTTCTACTTTTGTGACATTTTGTTTCTTTTCCTCTTAACAAAAATTCTCTAAATGAACTTGGTGGTAAATGTGGCCTATGTGAAGTGCTTCAAATCATTTTAAGTATATGCAAATGATTGGGTGACCTAGGGGTAGGGTTAGGGAGAAGAATAAAACCAAGGGGGGGATTAGGGGGGGGGGGTTAGGGTTTCAAACCTGGGTTGGGATTTTGGGATGTTACAATAAAACAATAACAGAGAAAAGCAACACACGATACACGCGATTTTTATCCCATGGTTCGGCCAAGTAACACTTGCCTACTTCCACATTATGGCGTCCCAATGGACAAAGGTTGCACTCAACCCCTTTCAAGTGATCCAATGATCAACTTGAATACCACGATCTTTACCTTTTTGAGTATTCTTCCCGTTTGCGAGGAATCTCTACAAGTTGGAGCCTCTCGCCCTTACAGTGATGGTCACAAAAGAAGCACAGAAGTAAGGAAGGGAAAAGCAACACACATACGACTCAATCCGCAGCACACACACGCACATAAGTCAAGACTTGAGCTCAAAACACGGCACATGGAGTTCACAACTCAAACAGAGCTCAAATCACTAACACAACAAATCAAATGCGTGGAGGCGGAGTCTGGATGTCTTTAGATACTTAGAGAATGCATGGTTTCCTGCTTCATGCGCCTAGGGGTCCTTTTTATAGCCCTAAGGCAGCTAGGAGCCGTTGGAGATCAACTTGGAAGACAAATCCTGCCTTCTGTCGAGTGGTGCACCGGACAGTCCGGTGCACCACCGGACAGGTACTGTAGCAGTCCGGTGCACGATCTCTTTCCTTATCTGGCGCATCCGACCGTTGGGCCGGCGGTCCCGTTGGCGCACCGAACAGTCCGATGTGCCCAACCGACCGTTGGCGTGGGCCACGTGTCGCCCGCTGATTCCGCTGCCGACCGTTAGCTCGGGCGGCTCTAACTCACCGGACAGTCTGGTGCACCACCGGACAGTCCGATGATTTTTAGCCGCGACGCTTTTTGGTTTTCCCGAGAGCGACGAGTTCGTCGCTGAAGGACTTAGGCGCGGACGCTGAAGACTCACCGGACAGTCCGGTGCACTACCGGACAGTCCGGTGATTTTTAGCTACTTCGCCGCGCTGATTCCTGAGAGCGACCAGTTCACCTTCGAGCCAGCCTGGGGCACCGGACACTGTCCGGTGCACCACCGGATAGTTCGGTATGCCAGTCTGGTGCTGGTTTTGGCTGTCCTCAGCCATATTTTCTCCAATTCTTTTCTCTTTTTTTTTGCACTGTTTCTAGCACTTAGATAAACATACTAGTAACTAAAAACAATTTACTAAGTCTAGAAACATACCTTGTTCTTTGATATGCACTTTTCACCTACTTAGCACATATGAGTTCCAAAAAATGTGTTGGACATCTAATCACCAAAACAATAATAGAAATGGCCCAAGGGCACACTTACTCAAGAGTCATTTATCCTAGGGGATCGACCGCAGTGGCCTCATGTTGATTTGGAATCAGTTGTACGAGCACCTTTGGTAAAAAGGGTGTTGGCATGCAAAGAAAATCGAGGATAAAAAGTTGCCTTGAAGGTGGAAGCAAACCGAAGGCAACAGTTGGAGAAGTTAGCAGACAGATGAAAAGAGGACCTATAAGATGCAAAAAATGTGGTCAACTTGGTCATAGACAAACAAGCTACAAGTGTCCATTAAACGGAACAAATAAGAAATAGGAAGCAAAGGACACGCAAGTATGCCAAAGTAAATTAGCCTTCACAAGAAGCTTCTGAGCCTGTATATGAAAGGTACTTCATTTGATTACTTGTGCTTCAATTTGCTTACTTTCTATACTTCATATGCTTACTTTTACTTTACTACTTTTTCGTTGTAGCCAACTTGTTTTGCTATCAGTGAGTCGAGGCCCATCGGTTGCAGCCGATGGGGGAGCACTAACTATTGGTGCAAGAACTACTGGTACAGGTGATGGGGAACGGGCCACAAGAGCTGCAGGCCTGCAGCTGATGGGGGAGCAATATGCTTACTTGCAGCCGATGGAGCAACAACTAGTTGTGCAGGTGATGGAGCAACAGCTCGCGGTGCAGGTGATGGAGCAAGAACAAGAGTTGCTGCCAAAAAGAAATTTACTCCAAAGTAAAAGAAGCTTGGTCCATAGATGACAAATGTTATTGTAATATGACCTAAACTTCAAGTGTCTGCAATATTAAGTTTCTGTAATATGACTATAAAATGGCCTAAACTCTAATATGTCCCTACTGTAATATGACTGGAATATTTAGTTTCTGCACGAACTTCAGTTTCAGTTTGCTAAACTTCAAGTGTCTGCAATATTCAGTTTCAGTTTTCTTCAGTTTGCACCATGTGCCTGAACATCAAGTTTCAGTTTTAGTTTGCGCCATGTGCCTGAACTTCAAGTCCATCAGGATTATTCAGTTTCAGCTTTGTGCCAATATCCGGTTTCTGCATGTTCTGCTGTTTCTACAATTTAAGAATTGAATATTGAGTTTCAGTTTTGTGTAGTTCCTTTTTGTGCCAAGTTTCATTCAATCAATCAAACAGATACATGGATTGACGTCGTGGCTACAGAAGAGTGTTAGAGTATATTTACTGTTTGCCACTATGGGTATATATATATATACTAGGAACGTGCCCGTGCGATGCTACGGAACACAAATTGTGACCATCCAATGGACTTAGGGCCTTAGCGACGGGCGGCGTGAGTACAATAGTGACGGCAAAATATGTGATTATTAAACATAGATACAGAACGATATAAATATGTCTACCCAAATAGATTGAAATAGAATCACACAATTAATTTCTAAAGAGTAAATATATAATGCTTAATCATAAGTAAATATGTTGACACCTTGTACACTAATCTAATCTTTTTTAACAATATTGTTAACTCTCTGTTGTATATTTGCCGGGATGGCATATCTGCACGAATTTTCCTCGTAACTTAACAGTTCGATAATAAAGTTCTTTCGAAGAATCTTTACATCCTACACATAAGACATATATTGTAGTACATCATGCCTTGAGCCTGGAACGTGTATATACCACAATATATGTCTTTCCTACGGTTTTTATATATCATATAAATAGGTATTAAGATATTTATTCAAATATAATTATTGTTTATTTCTAAACACTAAAGCATGTGTGGTCTGATGGTTAGCCCTAAATTTCCGGAGCTATGGGTGTGGGTTGAAGTGCTCGCTCTGCACTTTTTTGCGCGGAGTGGTAGCTACGTCGATGGGTCGTATGCTGAGCAGGCGCAGTAGCTGACTGTGTGGACGCTGGGATCCACATGACAGTAGTTGAGAGGGGTGGGAGAACCAGTCAGAGAGCATGGGGTGGACCTAGAGTGTCAACGTGTCCACAGGACACAATAACTGAGAGAGGGACGAGAGAACCAGTCAGGACGCGTGGGTGGGCCCTGAGTGTCAGCGTGGAGGGTGAAGTTATGGTAGCACCAAGTGTTCACATTAGGTTCTTAATAGAGTAGTATGGATTTGAGTGCTTACTTACTTTGCATTATTTTTGTACAGTGTGGTAGCGGATGTTGAAGCAAACAATTCCTTTGATAATACTCTAGGACAACAAAGCACCCTTATTCATGCAGCCCACGGCAAGCTTTTTTTGCAAGTAAAAACAGGTCGCAAACAAAGGGACAAGAGAGAGGCTCTAGCCGGGTAGCCCACCGAAGCAAGCAAAAGCCACTGGTGGATGGATTGGGAAATGGCATGTTATTTTCTTATCATCTCCATGAGCCATAAATCCCTAATCCAACATTTTTCAAATCTCAAAATTCTCTGCTATGCAGAGCTTCTTACAGTAGCTAGCACCTCTCTCGAACCCCTTATTATTACTGTTCCCCCCGAACCACCAAACTGGATTTCTTTGCTGCTCCTCAATCTCCACCGAACCAAAGAACCAATATATCACCGGATCCAAAATGAATAGACCTAACACTGATGCTAACGCTACTGCTGTCTTTCTAACTCTACTGCTAACACACTACCAAACAAAAGGTACTCGAAACTATTTTTTTAATTATTAGGAATGTAGCTGGAGGCTGGAGCGACGACCACACGAAGGCTGTCGCCGGAATCTTGGTGGTGGTTCCCTTCGTCCTCCAGTCGGCGGCGACCTCACTCAAGAACTGTGGCACAGTGCCTGTGAGGCAGCCCGGCGCTTCTGGCTCGCAAGCATGGCGTTGCTCCGACTAATCAAGGCCCCTGCAGCGGATGATGGTAAACATTAGCAATTATTTCATTTCGGCACAGGGTACGCTTAGAACAGAACAAAGTCGCGGAGCACATACTCGTACTCCACAGCCGCCTCGGCCTCCTGGATCTAGATGAGGCGGGCGTTCCTTCTTAGAGTCGATAGTTCGACACGGGTGCCTCCGCCTCGACTGCCGCACGAGCACGCGCTACGACGCCTTCTCAAGGTCGTCACATGAGAGCGGGTGCGAGAGCGATGAGATGGTGGAGGATACAGACGACGACGACGGGGGATAGACTCTATGCATGCGACGAGGCGACGACCGGCTTGGTAATGGTAGGGGAAGGAGGGAGCCTGAGCAGGTAGGAGGGCTGCCGCGGTGGGACGGTAATCACGCCGAGCGCCGTCTGTCTCTCGTGGGAAAGAAGCGGAGCATGGGGAGGACGACGGGTATCGCGGCGGGGGCTGGGGCAACGCGAGGTGAGGGGGCGCCGGGGTCCGGGGCGGGCGGCTGCGCGGGGAAGGATGCGGATGCACGCTGCGCGGGGGCGGCTGCGGTAGCGGGATCGGACGGTGGGGATGGACGCAATCGGACGGTCGGGATAGAGGCGGGGGCACGGTTGTGCCTGGTCTACACTATCGACTTAAGGATTAGTAGAGATATGTGGTATGCTATTTGTGATGTTTTTGTTTAGTTATTTTTTTATCATCAAACGGGTGCCTAATCCAGCAAGCGCGGATTTAAAAGTCCACGCGTTAGGCATTATGAGTGGGGACAATATTCAGTGCACGTAAAAAGTTTGTGCACGTGTAGAATCTTGACCTTACATCCTTGGTTGGTTCGTTTAATAGACCCCCCCTGATATCGTGCACCGTTAGATCTGATTTGGGAAGGTAGTATTCTATATATATACACATGTACATGTACATAAGATACCATCTTTATAAATACAGAATAACTTAATATAAACATAGACAGGTATTTATTCACCCGCACTACAACCACTCGTTGACATCTCTAGAGCCACGCGGAGCATGAGACGACTACGGATATGTTGTCTGCTTCAAAGGCCAGCCCAGCCCAACCAAATGCCCGAAATCTGACGCTGGGAGCACGCGCAGTACGAGACAAGGTTGCCTGAGTTTAAAAACTAAACAAATCCTACGTAGCTTAAACTAAACAAAAGATAAAACCAAGACAAAGCCTCCCGCATATCCCACAAATACAAAAAAAATCTTTTCCGAACCCGCAACCGCAAATGCCCACGAATGCGAAAAGGCTATTTCAAACACGCAACCGCAAGATGGTCACCATTGCATCAGACACGCCTTTGTGTACGAAGAATACATGCAGAACCAGAATTATTCTTGCGCCACGTTAAAACAGATGGGCGTTGTCTCATGTCTCGGAATGCATCACTAAACATGTAGTAGCATATATACACACATCGCCGGCCGCATAAACACACAAATTACGCGTTTGCCTCTGGACGGGTAGCTGCCAGACCATATCCCTAGGCCGACTCTGCGAAGCCAACCCTCAGCTTGCCATAATCGAAGACGGTGTGGTAGACTCCCATGAAAACATCACCCAAGATCCTGGAATTGCAATTAGTCCAAACGTTATGCGCAAAGATTTTAGATTCGTGCGAGCCAGGACCAGGAGCTTAGCGGTGCACGGTTTTACCAGAGAGGGCCACGGGGTGGTGGGATATCCATAGCTGTGAATCCGCTGATGCACTGGGCAGCCTGTCCTTCACCAACCTTCAGAATGTACTGCATAACCAAAAGAGAGAATCAAGTTCAGATACTGCAACAAGATGGCGTGTGGGGGTGTGGTTGGGCTAATAAGGATCAAGGGCCAAGAGTGTGATAGTGGAGAGGGGATCACACCTGCTCTGGTTTCAGCTTGAACTTCTTGCCTCCAATGGTGAACGCAATGTCAGGCATGGACGCAAGACTGCCACAGTCCATGGCTGATTCTCCCATCGGACTCGGAAGACGCTCGCAAAGCTATCATAGTGAAATAGTTAAGCAAAGCAGCATGCTAAATGGTACAGAAACGCCTCTGTGCTCTGGGTCAGTTAAGCTCGCCTGATTAATGTAGTTCAGGATGAGCTCCTGCGTCTTGTTCTGGGCAAGTTGGTTCTGCATCCATACCACAGCCATCTCACAGGCATTGCACATTGGATCACTCTTGAGACCACCATTTGATTTCCCAGCTTCATCATCCACTACGCTCCGAATTCCAGCACTGTGTTTGTATAGCATATAGCAAAGAAACAAATGAGGTACAGGGACACCATAATATAAGACAGGATTGCCCAGATGGTTATTGTTATCATGAGTTCATGGCAGGCTATGTCACACTACAGACATTGTTTACAATACTCACCTGACACCATGAGTGCCATCAAAAGTGCACAGACCAACCTGAGAACAGATCTTCGCTGGTTGTGTCTGCAAAATAACCCAATAGCAAGTTGAGTTACCACAGAGCTTCAAGAGCAATTGATCAAACCAGCAATCAGAAAAACAAATCCATGGTTTGGAATATACAAACCTCAGCTAGCAAAAGATCTAGGATCTGCTGTCCATATTGAGAAACAACAGTCTTGCACTCCTGGCTGACTACACCAGCAGCACCAATCTTTTCATTGATTTCAGTAATTATGGCCTGCATTGAACATATTAACTTGTAAGCATCAGAGCAAAACAGGGTGCAACACAAAATGCAAAGCAATGCAAAGCAGGGAATGGTAATCAGACTCAGGTCACCACCTAGATATTTTTATGTGAGCACCACACACCATCTAGGCAAATATCATATATGTTCAGAACACAAAATACAGAAAAAGGAGAGTGATGATCATATATGTTCAGACCACCACACACCATCTAGGCAAATATCAAAAGTAGGGTAAAGTGTCCAGGAGGCAACCCAGTATATCTAACTGGGTCTAATTTCCAAACTGTCTATCAAGGTCTTAAGCACCTGACAATCGATTTGTCAACACAAGGGCATGATATGATGATACAGTAATAGAAGTAGCAAGGGGGCATTTTTAGGCAGACACGATAGCATCAACTACATTTTTCATTCAACGAAGATAAGGGTCATTCGGAAAAGGTTTTATTATATACGTAAAATATCACCAAAGACACAAAAAACTAAGCACCTGCTTCAATCTCAAATGCCGATAAAAAACAGAGCTCAAAACTTACTGTGGGGCCAGCAAGCAAGGAAGTTCCAGAATCTGCGATGGCTGCACAGCCGCCGGCACAAAACCCTGATAATGATAGATGCCACATTTAGTTATATTTCTCATTGACATGAGATTAGATAACAAAAGATATAAACATTGCAGTACCAGTGGACTTTCCATCAACCAGTACATCACCCATGTTGAACTGCATCAACAAATTGTACACTTTAAACCGATATATACATTCGAAAAACAAAGTTATTAGAGAATACAAGAAACAAAAACCAACCTGCCAGTATCCCTTCCGAGTGACTGGGACAAACGTGTGACCACCCTTGTAGTGGCTAGAATCCATTCCACCAAATACAATTTCACCACCTTCTCCTTCATCAGCATGTCGGTTAAACCAGAAAGAGAAAACAGGGTCGCTGATGAGACCTTGTTTCACCATGTTATACCTGCAATTTGTTTGTTATTAGGGACCAGATGTGCGAAGTAAATTACATATCCCGAAGTACAAACCAATATGTAACAAAGTTCTACAATACCATAATCATATATCTTACTATTCTTGCTAGAGACAACACAATTTACAATCTAACTACATAGCATGGGAACACATAAGATACCCCAGAAAACTCTCTTTACAGATGTAAGCAATTAAACATAAAAAAACTGGGAATAAGAACTAATGCAGAAAGATGACCTTCCATTTTACACAATGATAGCCAGGAAATATGTAGCATGCTGCCATTGATGTAGATACCATGTGCTATGATATGAACAACTAAACCACTACAACCTTGAGTTTTAGTGTCCGAGAAAAAAATACCTAGGTTTCTGAAAGAATCTAAACAGCAGCTAAAGATAGATGCAAAGAAATGATCATGGCTTTTACTGTAATTGAAAGAGAAGTGTGAGCAAACAATCTGAACTTTGAAGTCCACGAGCTTACCACACTGGTAAATGCCCGTGCGTTGCAACGGAAACATGTCCTGAACGCTGCAGGGGCTCCCCATGATAAACTGATCATAGTCTTGTGGCGAGGCTGGTACCAGAAGTCATATCCAAACAAGGGACTGTGACCTGGCTTTTCCCAACTGCATGTAGCAAAGGCTTAATAATTAATCAAGATACTGAGATCAGCATAGTGAATCTGTCTTCACATGTCAAGCAATTTGCCATACATATGCAGCTATTTCAGAGCACATTACTTGAACTACACCCATTATACACATCTTGATCGTGTGCTTTTATGTTATTTTTGACGTGGCAAACTGTATAACAACATGATGTAGTTCAACGATAACAGGTCGTGCTTTGTAGTTTGGCGTAGATACATGCTACACTACAACATCAATGGGCCTAAACTATGAGAAGAACTTATCGGCCTTTGACATTAAACTCTGAATCCAACAGCAGGAAGCCATTGCCAGTTGTATTCCCCTCCTTGTCCCCAAGGCAAGAAATCATAATGTCACCAGATGCAAGGCAATGAGACGTGTGAGGAAAGCCAATCCCAGTCTTCTCAGCAATGTCCTTAGACTCAAACACGTTATGCAAGGATGGTGCCCTCTCGGGTCTGTCGCTGTGTCAACAACATACTAACATCCTGACCTGCAAATAACCATTGAAGCCACACCACATATTCTCAGTCCTGAGGTCAGCAGCCGATTCATTCAATTGATTCAGACCATGTCCACTTATTCTATACTCACAGCAATGAAGGAAGGATCAGGAAGCGACGCTTTGCTGATGGATCACCATGGCAGGAGCTGCACGAGTTCCAGCCAGAGTGATGCAGCTCATCGCCGATGTGGGTGACTGGGAGCCTGTGGATCACCTGGGAGTATGTAGGAGAGTCGGGGTCCAAATCCATCGTTGCAAGGTAATCCAGCTTGTTAATTCCAGTGCCTGCATAAAATAATACGGAACACATGAACACAAAATTCCCAACAAGACTAACCAAACAACACCAAATTTATCTGCAAAAGATACATACAGGTCATCGTTGCTAATAACAACCGCACTGACCCTCTTCTCCGAAGTTCTGCAATAAAAAACATTGCAACAAATCCTTATTCAAATTACATTCTCAAAAGTGTGAAATTCACGGATAGAACTATATAATGAATATGTCTTTTCGCTTAAATAACATCAACTGTGAAATATAATTATTGCAATGGAACAGATTCCAATAATATACTGTGGCTTACATAGTCTGGATGCGACGCCACGAATCAGTCTTCCAAACCTTCACAAGTTTGTCATCACCAGCTGAAGCAAACAAAGCTCCACTCACACTGAAGCAGATAGCTCTTATTGCGTCTGAATGAGAATGGCCACCACAATCATCTGACAATGAAACTGGATGACCAGCCCTGGAGGAAAAGAGTAAATATTTACTTGCACATTCCACCAAGTGAAATGCCGAGAAAAAAGTGCACCACTTCTCACTGGAACATGTGAATTCAGTATTCAGCAATATAAAACTAAGCACCCAGGACCAGATTTCGTTACTAACAATTTACACAACCTGACCCAAAAGAGGAATTTCATTGTTTTCTTAAAGAAAATTTTTCGTTCCTCTCCACACGAAACTGTTATAAGAGAATACAGCAACCGCTAAGTAGATATATGATTCAGTTAAAAAACGCACTACCCCTCCTCCGCCAAAATCTATAAATCGGGTAAAAAACACGAGCACTTTCTGCATAACAGGTCCATGTTTAATTATGAAACGGCGGTAGAAGCGAACAGGGTATTCCAGTTTCCAAACCTGAGATCAAACACGCGGAGCTCGGGCCCGACGGCGACAACTTCCAGTGGACAGAAACCCTTACCATTATGCATCGTGCCGAGAAACAACAGAAACATATGGTGGCAACTCTGCCGACTTCTCTCAGCTTTTGTTGCCTCCCTTTTGACTCAATAGGAAAATATTTTAGCATGATGAAAAGCTTGAACAAACAAGAAATGTAAGTGCATACTGCATATTTGGATGTAGTGCGGTAGCTAGATCAAACCCTGAACTTAATGCATATCACTAAGTACTAACGTAACACTTTTTAGATTTATACTTCTGCGGTACATGTTTTGCAGACAACCTAGTCAATGCAATTGGCTAACAAAAAGATAAAATAAAAAATCCATGCATTGTTGTTCATGACTTTATTAAAAAAGCATTGAGTAGTATTCATGATCTTGCCTTCCTCCTTAGATCAGAAAACCCAAGGCAGTGAAAAAAGAAAGACCAGTAATCATGAACTGCCAGATAGTAATAACTTATAAAATTGCTTACCTTAGAAAAACGACCACACCTGAATACCTATCTACCAGTTACAGGAAGGTGCGCTGCTATTTACCTTTCAACGATAGACCACTGCGTCAGTCTTCTCAACAACTTCACAGCACAGGAGCTGCATACCTACCTACCAGTTACAGGAAGACCAGTAATCATGTGTTGGTAAACCAAACCGCTAATCAGCTGAAAGAATTTTATGCATTTGATGGTTTCTATCAGGGGAAAAAGAACTTACCCCTGATACTGTTTTCAACTGAGGGATGTTTCAAGATGACAACATCCAGCGTGATTTTGACTCCCTGCTTTTGCTTGTCAGGTGGATGATCTGGAAAGAAAGGAACACGAGCATGTTTGGCGGCTCAAGCACCACGCCTACAGAACTAAACACAGCTGATGGTTCTCTTATGAGTACACCTGACTGTTGCTCAGAAACCAAGTGAGGAATAAAGAGCTCATTCAGTTTTTGTAATATGTGACCGATTCTCATGCAGTATCAAGTGATGTAGGTGTTAGTAGACGTTCAAATACTTGGATCTGTTGATTCTAAACTGGAAAAAAAGACAGGCCGGGCCAAATTAGATAATTTACCTCCACAGAAGATACTTTTTTAGGAAGCAAACGGTCATTACGGTCACCAAGACCTAAGTTTCCATATCGACCCCAACCCCATCCGTAGAGGTCACCGTCTTCAGTTACTGCAGCAGTATGTTCGGCACCGGCAGCAATCATTTTCACGCAAACACTCTACAAACGTAGAACCATTAGCACAGGACATTGAACAAACACTGACAGTTCTGTTCCAGAAGAAACAAGGTGGTATGGGTGACTGGCCAACGTTCACATCATCATTACTGAGGAACATAATGATAGCACATACATGGTATATCTCATGAGTATAGTAGTTTAGCTAATAGAGTGTTGTGAACCAAATCATAGTTATTAAGATGCGAATCAAAAACTTTGACTTGCTACTCATGATTTACAATTTTACATACATGTTTTATACATAGCATGTTTGCCTAAGTGCAAAATGGTAGTTTTTTAAGCACAGTAAAAAAGTTAAGAAGCAATCACAAAATATTCTAGTTTTGCTCACCAACTAATCCAGCTTGGAATGACAAAGATAGTACCTTGACAGTTATCTTCAAGACACTGTAATCAGTACAAAACAATTCAAAATGGGATTAATTAATAAGCATTGATCACCAGAAGAAGGGGTGGGGAGAGAGAAATGATGGATGCATTGGTTTAGTCTATGGGCTGAAGCAACCTGTTGCTTATTGCTGGTATACTTTCTGGCACCCTTTGGCCAAATATCAAAGACCTCTCATTCTCCCAATCAAATGCAGGCTCATATGCTGGCAGTGGTGACAGACTACAGTGCTGAGAAAAACACAGATGATAAAGATACTGTTAATGTTCAACACCAAGATGAGAATTGATAATGATTGCAATAACTTGGAGGAAACATTATCACATGAAAGCTTTAAAGAATAAAAACACATGGTATGTTATTTCAAAAGGCTTAAAATGATTTTACCAGTCTTCAAAGTTGACTCACGAAGCTAGAAGGTGCTATGAGCCCTATCCCTCCATACCTGTAAGTCACTGTACAGTACAATAGTATGGTACTTCGTTTCCAATAAAAAGATGGAAACCCATAGGAGTCTTTTAAGCACAGTACTACAGTAGGTAAGCTGAATCTTCTAAAACACCAATGCATCGTTGAAAGTACAGAAATCTGAACTGCCTTCATATTTGCAACATATAACTAAAATATATATTGGCAAATGTTCCTAACGATACTACAAACCTAAAATGCAATAAAATTAATTAGGATAATAAGTTGAGTATCATTACAAATAAAATCATATCTATCTAATGTGCCTAATAATTTCTTGTATTTCTTCTGGAATTTTGTCTTTGGATTCATTGTCCTTGTACTTCAATAATTCTACTAAGAATTTGGTCCTCAGGTCATTCCCATTCTGCACATTCATTATTACATATCATTGAACTCGATTAATAATCAATTATAGAAGAACAATATTGACAAAGTATTAGAACAAATAGGGTACTCACAGTGCAAATGCAGGGTAACCTTATACCATTCCAATCGTGCATAAAGTTGATAACAAGAAAGCCAGATAAATCCCTACAAATAAAAATAATACGTTGTTACATATATGTAGACAAAATTAATAAGTTGTTCGGGTTAAAAAAAATTACCAGTTTAATGTTCTTGGAACCCATGTTGGTACTAAACGACGCCACATATAAATATCGTCTTTCCATGTAGGATTGGCCAATTCCATGGCAGCATTCATATTGTTGGCAATATAATGTATATTATGGATATAATGCATGCTAGGATGATCACCCTTAAACCATGATGGTATAGGCATTGAGTCCATTATATAGATGCTTCTAGTGTCCATGTTAAGTACATATAAGGTGAAGTGACCCATGAAAGAAAAGGGCAATAGAATCTGCAAGTTAAAAAAATAGTTCAAGTAAGAGAAAAGACAAGATTAAAAAAATGATGAAGAGTATAGCTTACTTGTTTGCAATCTGAAACATCGTACTCCATGTCAGGCCAACATTCTAATAATTTTGCCAACATGTTGATATCTGGCTTTGCACGAAGGCGAGGGTCTCGACCAAATTTAGTTATGGACTACTTTTTGTTAGTAAAATAATAATATAATGAACACACTTATATGAATAAATACTAATTACTTGAACTTACACAAAACTGTAGATCCATGTAGTGGTATTTGTCTTCCAACAAGAACAAGGCATCATTGCATGCGATCATCCGAACAGCCATGTTAAAACAATCGGTATCCATCAGCTTATTTACATCCAATATATCTTTAAGTTTTTGAAGACTTAACGAAATTGGATAAGGTTTAGTGCTCTGAATCCAATGTTTCCTATTCAATGAACATTTGTTTTTATAGTTAAAGCAAGAACATATGTGTTGAATATTTACCATGCATATACTATATTAAATGAGAATTAACTTACTTTAAATATTTGTCGTTGTCTATCCCCATGATATATGTGCATAATACAAACATCAGTTCTTGCGTGTTTGTTGATGTTACTTTAGCAGGCAGAACATATGGAGATATATATGGTTCAATCTGATGTGATGTATTTGACGATTTAGATAACTCACATGGAGTATCGATTATTTGAACATCACTTGAACTCTCTCCATCTTCATCCACATTGTGGTCAAGATTTTGATGTCTTTTCTTTGTGTTTAATCTCGAGTCCCATAATATTGCAGGTAGCTTAAACCTAAACATTGTTATATCATCCTGCAAGTATATAAATTAGAACAAAAGAAACATTGTTCCTATAAATAAATATACGTCATCTACCTGAGTTACGTTATCAGATAGGGAGGATCCTGTCCAGTATTCCATATAGTTTATCATCCATAGCCCGCAAGATACCCTAATATGAAATTTAACAGATCAGGTGAGTTTCTATGTATATATGAAAATAAATATAACCAATTTTGTAGAGTTGTGGTCACATGAATTTTACCCATCGGTTTGCATTTGTGTTGTGATCTTCTCTATAACTGGCCATGATGCAACATCAAGGTTCGACCACTTGCCTTGGTAAAGCTCTTTATGTTCTGCTGCAAGTTTAATCTGTCTTTCTATACCTTTTAACTATGTGTATATATAAAACATATCAAGATTTATAGATAACAAATAATGTAATGATGAAATAATCATAATATAAAAGAAATGATTACTCACTGTAGTATAAAGGTCTCGGCGATCCGTTATTTGTTGTCCCATAGAATTGAGTACATGTACCTCATTTTTTTTTGCATTCAGAACTGCCAGGTACCAGTGAAAATTTTCTATATTCATTGGAATGAACACCTTCATAGAACATACATTAACATTAATTTGTAAGTATTGTGCACCAATATATTACATATTACATATATTAAAAATGAGATGAGTTTTAGGTCAACCATGTCAGACTGTAAATAGTTGTCCACCCTTTTTTCAATTGTGTCTTCCTTACAATTTAAGAGCACCTTAGGGTCGCCATCACGCTTAAGCAGACTGGAAATGAATGTGTTTTCCAAGAAGACCTTTCCACCATCTCTATGAAGTAAATGCTCTTCATCCCTAATACAGTGTATATATGCACTGAGGGCCTATACACCAAAAGAATACAGTTAACAGATCAAATATACATGCTAGCTTTAAATATGTATACCATACTGTATAATATGATAATTATAAATATATAATATACTTTATATTACTGTATATAATATGGACATACAGATGTACTTACTTCGCCAGACACTTGGATGTCACCATGAAAAAGACATTCCATATCATTTCTATTTAACCATGCGCTGTCGATGTCCACCACAACTTGTTTCCCCGGTAATGTTTTAATGTATTCAATAAGCTGAACATCTTCTGGGGTGCACTTATAATCTATACAATGAAAAATATTATACTTAATAAGCAAATGATATATGCGAAAACCAATAAGATGCAATAAGGCAAGAACAAAAAATTACCTTCAGAGACAACTCGAGCTACATTCAATTTCTTTGGTTTCTTATGTTGTGATATTCTAATAAGTGTGTCCAAAGCATCTTGTTTGTTCTGCTCTACCATATCCGCATCAAAACTTATTTGACTTGATTCATTTGGAACATCCAAAGATGTCAGGTGTATCACATCTGTATGAGGAGTGAATGAAACATAAGTCTCTTGACAAAAGCATTTTTAGGAGTACTCATAAGACAATATTTACATTTAGGAGTGTAGATAAGAGAGCCTACCCGGTTGTGTCCCAAGATCGGCTTCAGTTGACACTTTTACATGATTGAAAATACAGTCAATGCCTACTCCCACAACATCGTGTGATTGTTTTGCAGCATTACCAACACTGACCTTACTATCCTCGCTCTCTATATCTATGGCGCACAAGAGAAAAATTAAGTGTCAAAAAAATATTTAATATGCAGACCTTAGTTTTTTTGTAATTGATAATAGCACTTACCCAATTCATGTTCATTAGTGTCATTAGTTGACAATTGTGCTGAACAACCACTTCTAGCCACAACCTCATACGATGGTTCAGCAGTATTGCCAACATCGGCATTTCCTTCCTCCACCACTATATCCATTGTGATTTGGTCTGTACCCATCAGATTGAAAGTGTCAAACATAATTTTATTGACAAAAGTATTTTAAGTATATAAAGTACATCGTCAAATAGCACGAAACTAAATAAAACACGAACTTTAGCTTAAGTTCTTCATTCATATAGATGTGACAAGTGAACTTGTATAAACTTACGGAGGAAAGGGACACAGGCCTGCCACCATCCTATTTTGATTAAGTATACCCGATGCCATTGATCTTATAGGATGTATATCATGGCATTATTGCAAAGATACAACATTGCTCCTTATAAAAATGCTAAAATAATATGAACAATATATTGTTGTATTATTATGACTGAATTTAGAGGTATCAGAATTTAGCAACAAACAAAGTCACTATCAATTTAAAGGTCTCAGAATTTAGCAGCAAACATGTAACTTGGAGTTTAGAAAAAAGAGATAGCAGCAAACAAAGATCTTGTTTGCTTGCGCTAAATGGTAGATCCAAAAAGATGTTGCTCATCAATATTATTGCATTTAAACAAACAAAATAACAAGAGGGAAAATAGGTTTATATAGCTTTGTTGTGAACTCTGTCACTTTCATTCAAACTGTGAATCCCAGTTCTGTGCATTTTGGGCTGCTCGAGACCTGTATTATAGAGTTGCAGCTTCCTAGGCTCAAACCAACGTTTTCAGATTGGCTGATCGTTCCTGATCGCCAGAGGGGCGATCAGCTGACTAATCACGATTTGTCGGCGACCAGCCCGATTAACCGGGCTCTGATCGGTCAATCAGACATCCTGATCGTCCAGAGCTATAGGAACCGATCAACCTTCATATATATAATAACTACACGCCCATGGACATGGCTTCAGGTTCAGGCTTTCAACAAAGCAAACAGCCATACGTGATACGCCAATGGACATGGGCAGCAACAGGCCAACAGCCATACTACAACATGAAGCAAATAATCACTCGAAGGTTTCAGGTTTTCAGCATCTAAGTAAAACTGAAAAAAATGCCACATCATTCTTTCTCAATGCAATGCACAAGCATTTCCACATGGATTCAAATAATGTTTTTTACCCCCTCTGCAGTGATCCAAAATGACAGACCAAAATAAAAATTGGAAAAGAAAAAAAGACATAGCTGAGAAAAACAAAGAACAGAGATTCCCTTTCCTGCTCTATTATTAGGAACAGACAAAAAGTTCCCTGGGTTCATAGTATAATATTAGGAAACAGGAAAGCAAAGAAACAACACAAAAAATTACAAGGATTCTAGCCATTGGTTCTTGAGAGGGAGATAACCACCCTTCGTTATATGGACAGCCAAGGAAAATTCTTGCTTGAATTTAACTCTATTTTATGTCTTAGTCGGATCTATTGCATTGAAAGTCCAGTAATTTAGTACTATCTACTCAAAATTTTGAACTGCGAGATATTATTGTACCTTAGTATATTATATATCACGTTCTACGTTTCCTTCAGTTGATTGAAACATGATTATTTTAGTTAATATTCACGTTGTCATGAATCTCATTTAAAAGTTTTACATCTTATACCAGGTTTTTGAAACATTTGTTGAATCTACACTATTGTACAACCAACATTTGTCCTTGACTACCCAGTTGAGATATCACCATTGGCAAAACCACATCGGAGGTAAACACTCCTATTTCATTTTGCATGGCACCCATATATTATGAGATTCAAATGCTGCAAGATTTTCTATTTCTTAATAAACAATCTATAGGTTTAGTGGCATAATAATTAGTACTATTTCAGTTCACAATCTGTAAAACTACATCATGTGGTACAGTAGTAGACCATTATGAATATTTTTCACCTTCAAAACTTTCTTTGTTCCACTGATGGCATGTACTTGAAATAAAAACAAAGGCGGACCAAGGTGGTTGTTTAACTTCGAATAGTCTGTCCGTGATGTAGCATCATAGTACAGCTGTCACGTCCCTGAGGATGTAGCTGTGGGAGCTCGCTGGCCACCGGTTTCCTGCCCGTGGTGGATGGTGGCAAGGTAGATAGCAGGGAGATGAGATAACAGAGAAAGGAGGTGAAAATGGGATTGGCTGTAATTGCTTGTTTATTGCTGAACCAGACCTTCCTGATTGATCCCAAATATCCCTCCTTTTGCCTAATTAGCCCCTGTTACGAGCGCCTATAAATGTTCCCGACCGTAACAATAGCTCAAGGTTACACCTGGAAACTGGGGAGAAAAGGAAGATGTAATTCAGTCTGAGTTTTATAATATGTTATTTAGGTGATCATTAAGATAGATGGAAATCACAACTTGCTTGTCAGATCATTTCAAATTCAAATGTGCAGTTTCAAATTCGAATGTGTCTATTCAATAACATCTATTCAATGTTCATCTGCTTTCTTTGTTGTATCAACCAAATGACCACTAAACAATAGGAAGCTAAAAAGGAGACAAAATAGAGAAATAAAAGGCAAAAATACATCTTCACCTAAAAACCAAAATAATTATAATTAAGTGCATTACAAGTTGTTAATTGCCATTCATTCATCAATGTCAGTTACGGCGTAAGGACCTCCTTATAAACGATATTCTTTGTGTATGTTGCGCCATTTATCGCTGAGTTCCTTTCAACCCCCTTCTTCTTCTTCTTCTCATCGTGGACTGGAATGGCAAGTATCTTCACTTTCGATCGAGCGGTGGCCCTTGATAGAGCAACATAAAGTTGACCATGAGAGAACACTGGTTCCGGCAAGTACACACCAACATTAGGAATCGTCTGGCCCTGGGCCTTGTTAACTGTCATGGCAAAACTTAGTCTTATCGAAAACTGCTTCCTTTTAAACTGGAAAGGGAACATCTCATCATCAGAGGGGCACAGGGGTATACGAGGCAAGAAAATTCGCATTCCAGCATGTTGGCCAAGGACAATTTCAGCATCAATACTGTTTTTTTGGAAACCACGAACCACCAACCTCGTGCCATTGCAAAGTCCATTAGCAGGGTCTATATTCCTAACAACATGATTGGGCATCCAACTTTGAGCTTCAGAACGTGCGGGGGTAGTCCATTAGGAGTCAGCGTGTTTAAAAACTCTGATGGGTAATAGTTATTAGGATCATCCACCGCGGTGTCAAAACTATGGTACATCATCTGCTCCCCTTGGAAACGATCAATCATCCTCATATTTATCATATCCACCCAGTCATTCCGTGTAGACAATATTGCTCTTGAAGTGATGTAGCTTGTGTTAGACATGTTTTCATTTAGATTGGGGTAAATGTCATCTATCAATCTATCAAGGTCGCGGTCATTACCAGTATATGGCACACATACCTCATCTGGAAGACGAACATCACCATCGTTGTTCGCTTCCTCAGTTCCACCACCGACGCGCAACAAATATTCTGCAAACCATGGGTCGCTCTGTGCCCTCATGTTTTGAAAAAGCTTTAGGTGGCACATGGATTCCCAGAGGTAAGAACTCCGTAGAGAGGCAGCAACTATCTGAGCCCTTGACCCCTTGCGTACAACAGGAAGTACTTGTCTGAAATCACCCCCGAACACAACAGTCTTCCCACCAAAGGGCAACCTAGACTGTCCCATTATATCACGCATGCTATTGTCTAGCGCCTCAATTGCTTGTCTCTTAGTCATTGATGCCTCGTCCCAAATAATGAGCGATGCTTTTTGTAGCAACTTTGCTGTCCTGCTTTGTTTCGTGAAGCTACATACAGCACCATCATCAATAGTAAGTGGTATCTTGAAGCGCGAATGGGCAGTCCTCCCCCCAGGCAATATAGAAGCTGCAACACCAGATGTAGCTGTTGCAACTGCAATCTTGTCCTGACTGCGTAGTGCTGCAAGCAATGCCTTATACAGATAGGTCTTTCCAGTCCCACCAGGCCCATCCACAAAGAACACTCCACCGTTATTGGTGTCAATGACAGATAGGATCTTATCATAAGCAGACCTCTGCTCCTCGTTTAGGGTTTCTTTCAGAGCAACATCTTCTGTCGTCGGCACTATACTTTCCTCCTCATAAATCTCTCTATCAGTACCATGTAAATCGTCATATCTATCAATGATAGCAGGGAGAGGGAATGTCTTTATGTCTTTACCCATTGACTGCAAAATGTTTCTAATGTCAATCAAGACCATCTGCTGCACATGGATTTTGCTTTGAGTACTACGGTGATAGTCCTCTGACATTGAGTCAAGGTGTCTCTGCCATAATTCTGCCACATCGTTCGGCTCGCAGTATACCAGTATTGTTGCAAACAACCTTCGTAGTGCTGACGGCATTTGGTAAATAGCGGCTTCGTTGAGACACTCATCTATTGTGTCGTCTGCTTCAAGCAGTCCCCTCCTTTGTGCTGCCTCACGAAAAGTTGGTAGTGTGTCACCATCTACTGTCCTTAGATCCGCATAGGAGGTAGCACCCGTCACATGGTTTAAGAGAAGTCGAAGATAAAAGCGCTCCCCCTCAGCTGGATGAGCAGAGACTATTCTACCAACCTGTCCACCCGTGTTTCGTTTCCTCCTTTGCCACACTTTGCCCTGCTGCAAAGTGTACCACTCAGGAAAATCACGGTAAAGGATGCTCCGAGCCTCTTCGTGTAGCCTATTTGCCTCAAAATATGCCGTAAGCATTGACCTATCGGCACCTGGACGTTGGACAACATGATTTACTTTAGCACGCTCGTGAAATGACACCATATGCATGTTTTCAAGATGGAGCTGCAGTTGCATCACTGGTGGAGAGTTTTGACTTAGATCAAAGCTGAATATCCTCCAAAGGGCTTCTGGAGGGGTCACCCACCTAGCATCTCTATACTGCTTGATCTCATCAACGTCACCATCAGCCTTGTTTGCGTCTGTCACAGCCACAGACGCACGATCGTGGCCTTTGTATATGTATTTGAACAAGTATTTGACAGCCTTGATGCTCCCGCATGCCTCAACATTGATGTGACAGTTAAAGAGCCGGAGGAGGTAAGGGTTGTAAGGGACGACCCATCTGTTGTCCAATTCACAACCTCGAACCGTTTCCTTACGCCCATCATCACGACGCCTATAAATAGGATATGAATCCTTTCCTTGAGACGTTGCATTGCTAAAAGCTCTAGGAT
The DNA here is from genome assembly GCA_029449295.1 of Zea luxurians. Taxonomy (NCBI): domain Eukaryota; kingdom Viridiplantae; phylum Streptophyta; class Magnoliopsida; order Poales; family Poaceae; genus Zea; species Zea luxurians. Next base: position 71,418,613 of record JAOPSE010000013.1, on the reverse strand, counting down.
AATGATTTTTGCATGAAACACGACCCTTAGTGCATGGGCATTTAGGATTTAGCAACCCGCACGGTCCATGCATCATATGCTTGATAACCATCTTGTATAGTTCAGGGTACTTCTTCTTGTCAGGGATCTCAGCGGAGATAAGGTGATCATACTGATCAGGACAAGTTAGCTTGTACTTTCTCTGCATGATGAGTAGGAAATGGACATGAGGCAAACCTCGCTTCTGGAACTCCACGACATAGACATAAGCTCGGATTTTTCCAAGAATATGATGCTTAGTCAATCTCTTCTTCAGTTCCTCTAGTTTTGCACGGAATATGCGAACAACAAGGTCCGGACGATCCTGTGGTGACTGCATAGGGAGAAGCTCTCTGGTTATTTCATCCCAATTGGGGTTGCACGTCATAGTGAGGAATATGTCTGGCTTCCCAAACTTCCGCACAAGGGCCATAGCATCCATATACCGACGTCTCATGTCACGAGGACCACCGATAAATGATGTAGACAGCACGGTTCGCTTTCCAATTTTGTCTGCTCTGTTCTCGCCTTCATGCAAGCTATCTACCAAACCCTTGTATAGATCCGCCCTTAATCTGTCTTGGTTTTTACGTATGAAATCCAAACGAGAGCTCTCAATCTTGATGTAGGTGTCAACCGCGAACTGTTGGAAAAGCCGCTTCCCATGAAGTATTGGATTGAATATACTTGGACGAATTTGGAATCTGTAGCAGTAATAGTCACGTACAGACACGCATAGATGGCTAGGTCGTTCTGCAACCGCAAGGTTTATTAATTAGTGTTGCTAAAAACATATTTAACAAAGGATTATATAAGAATCACAAAGAAAGAACTAACTTGTATCATCATTGTTTGCATCACTTCTCCTATGTTGATCGCGGTACGCGTCTACTTCGTCCATGGAAACATTGGACTTAGGAATATTGGCATGCCATCCAAGTTCACCTTTAGGGAAGAACAATGGATATGATAGTGCATCATAGCATCCATGATATGAATGGATGCCGTGGCTTGACCTATCCTTCCCATGTAGCATAACACTATTACTGAATTGACCTCGACGTTCACTCCCCTCAATCCAAATTGCAGCTACCTCCGAAGTAATGGGTGAATTATATAACTTCTGGTTCAGCGTTTGATCAAGGTTCAAGGCGATGTGGTAGTCTTCAATGTTATCAACGTGCCCCATACTCCTAAGGTGCTCAGAGTATGGATTTCCCTTAAGTATTTCAACCAATTGTTTAATAACTGCCTTGTCTTTCTCAAATTGTTGTTGACGACATTTACGATATCTATGCTCGAGGCTGGGATCATCATCGTAGAAGTAGAGTTCAAGGTGTTTATGTTCCGCCCCAACTTCCCTACCGAACGACCTTACGTTGTGGTACATCATGCCATGTGCACGAAACGTATAGATACCACAATCCATGTTTGTAGTCATACTGTCAAGACAACAGTACAGAGAAGTGAACGAGAAATGGCCGTTAAAAAATCGAATGTTATCACGAAAGTGCCTCGCATCAGCATCTGCAGACTCCCACAGCCTCCTAAGCTGGAGCGGTGTCTCGAATGCGGCTAAATTAATCTGTCCATTACGACAACAAAATCCAGGTGGTTCATACTGAAACTTCTTCGCTTTGCAGTAATCGCAGTCAGCAACAGTGCTCAGCAAATGTGTTTCTTCAGGTATGTTACTATACACCTTGTCATACAAGTCAGGTACGTCAGGGTTGACAGTAAAGGCATCTTGGGTTTCATCAATCTCAATATCCTCACCAGATTCACCATCTAAATTTGTTTTGAAAGAACAAAGGATAAGACATACAACTTTAGAAACTTTTAAATCATATATCCTATATTAAAAACATTACGTAAGTACCTTGCCCAGCGAATAGGTATCCTTCTTCGTCATCATCATCTTCTTTAAAAAGTACAGTCTCATCAGCATCCTCTGTAAAGAGCACACCTTAATCATATTAACCACTAAGAATAATTAGGGAACTAATGATGGAATGAGCTTGTAATTACCATTGGTGGTAATAGTCGAAGATGTCAAGTGCTGCTTCCCAACGTCTACTCCTTCGGTCATTTTTTCACTATTTGTGGCAGGGACTGTACACGGATGTCTTTGTCGTCTAGGAGACTTTGTCAGTTTCTTTGTCTCAACATCCTCAGTCACCGATGGAGTAGGAACAAATGGTGTTGGGATCAATTCAGGAATAGCCATGAGCTCGGAGCTAAATAGAGACCCAGTAGGTGCTTGAGCATCTGTTGAACTCCACACAAGCTCCGGGGTAAAAGTAGGGTTCTCAATGGCGATTGAGTCCTGACTTAGCATAACTTGTTGTCTTATTCTATAGTTTTCCCTTGCTCTCTTTTGACATGGTTTCATATTACGCAATGTCCTTTGTTCCTTAGTTTGAGTTGCACATCGAGCTCTTTCTCGGATTCTCTTACGTTCCTTTGGATCTAACACTTTTGAATACTCATGGTGTACAACATTTTCTTTGTTGCGTGACGCACGACGTTTCTTCAATTCATTTTTTGTTTCATCACTCATCGCCGCGTATCGTGCTCTTTCCTTTTCCCGTTTACATTGCCTTGCATCAACACATCCTACTAAACCATTATAGGTTTTATTTTTTAAAACCTTATTGAAATGTCAAATAAGGCATCTTATATTATTAGTAGATATACCTTCAATAGTGATGTTGGATAGTTCTTTTAATGGAGAACGAACATCATTAGTTTGGAGCGGATCCATCTACGTATTTCAGGCAGCCACAAAACCTATATGAGAGGATGAATCACCTTATCATACTTCACCAAAGGATAAGATACGCTCAATTTCTAATCTAATCAGATAACATTGATTCTTAGAGATAGGGAAAGTACTAACGAGCAAATTGGTACGTTCAGTTAAATGGTAGACAATCAATGAGAATCAAAGTCAACATATAAGACTAACTCCAACACGGACCTCTAAAGGGTCCTATACCCTAAATTTAGAGGATGAGGTCATCCTCTACTCCCTCCGGCAGCATCCTTTAAACAGTCTACTAAATTTACAGGACAAATTAAAAATGTCTCTAATATAGGTATTTGTGTATAAAAGACATGATTTAGAGAATGTTGTTGAAGAGGAAAGAAATATAGAGAATGTAATCTTTTAGGATGTCTCCAACAAGGAAATGCTTAGGATGGTGGTACATGTTGTGTAGTTGCGTTATAATTACTTCTGTCATTGTAAGGAATATGGATGTTATACATCAACCCGAAATGTACTCCACATGCCATGGATATTCGTTTATGTACTGCTAAGGAAATCCTCCTCCATGAGGATTTTTTGTTCCTCCAGAAGGAACTTAAATTTTCAGGAGTGCACTTATTCATGTATCAAGACTAAATTCTGTTTATATTACAAGTTTTCAGTTGTCCTTTCTTCACATGCCAGCATGTTAAATCTGCTGATTTTGATTCATTAAGATATTAGGATGGATGGAGTCACACAAGCTGTTGAAAATCTTAAGAAAGTATGGGGCCAAGCAGTTTCACAGCTTGACGAGAACATTACTGCAATTGAATCATGTGGAAAAACAGGGAAAGGGACAGAGGAAGCAAATTATCTTCCAAGGTTGAATGGTTCTGCACAGGATGCTCTGCAGTTGCTGAAGTCACTGCAGTTCTAGCTTGATCTTCTAGCACAGCAGCTTCCACTTTTGATGAGGTGCAGTCTGGTCAAGCAACCTTGAAGTCATGGGATGAACAATACAAGAAGTAAGATATTCTTGGAGACTTGGAGTTTGTTTACTTTTGTTATCCTTTTTAGCCTACTTTGTTTATATAAACCTTGAACATTTTAGCAGGCTTCGTATTAGCTTGAGGAATGCTAACTTATAAGCAAAAGACAACATTAGACAAGCTGCTGAAGAGAGGTACGTGATTATGCCTGGACTTTGATGATATTAATCCAAGTGATGAGTTGTCTGAGTGGTACATGCTTCTAGGGCTTATTTGGATGGCTCCTGGACGGAGCTGCCTGGCCCAGGAATCCATCCCAGGCGTCCGATGTTGGTCGCATGGGGCTAGGATGATTGCCTGGCCGGCGAGCTACCTGGCAAGGTAGCAACCAAACAGGCCCCTAGAGGTTTTTTATGTACTCATTTAAGTTCAAAAGCACCATTGAAACTAATGCTGCTTTAGATTTTTGCAATTTCCCTGGCAAAATTAGCAAGAAAATGACCTGTAGGCACCCTACCACGTTTTTAGAGCATCGCAGGTGCCATTATAACTTGGCTATCGGTTTCTAATTGACTTTTTTCTAGAGGACACTTCTTCTAGGCGATGGTTAAGAGTCTACCATCCGTAGGCGTAATCTCCAGTAAGTTGATTTCAATTAGGTCTCTTTCCCTTAAGACAATATATATATATATATATATGGGATATTTAAGGAGCTTTTATAATTTAATCAGTTACATGTGTATCCCATCCATCTGGTTTGATCAAATTCAGGTTACCTGAAATTTAAAAAGCAGATAATGTGGGCTGTCATTTGTGAATTCTAGAACATAAAAAACGGATCAAGCCTCCTATTACATGATATTGTGTTAAACATAAAACACTGATGCTCTTTCTTTCACAACAAGCTGGCCAAGTTTATGGAGTTCCTCTTTATGGATCTCTACTGATCAAGCCTGGAGTTTACCTAGAGCAAAGACCATGTAATGAGGACACCCGCAGAAAATGGATTGAGGTCGAGCAGACTAACCTGTCATTTGTTGTTATAATAATATAATGTTTTGTTCAATAGAACCTCGGTAAATATTTCATGTTTGTTATCTAAGTTTGCAAATTTTTAAGCTTGCTTTCGCCTGATAGTTAGATGTTTGGTTTCCTTTTGAGTATTTGATTGATAGTGTACTGCTAGAATAACAGCTAAGGACATATGACCATTCTTACTGTGAGGTTTCTTTTGGCATTTAAAATCTTGAACAGCATTGTTACTTGGGACAGCGAGCATTAGCCTTTTTCACATGTTTCATCTGTGGAATTCAAAGTTATTCAGCTTGGAATATTCGATTTATGGTGCTGAATGATGTTTTTTACTTTGTTATGCTGGTGCTGCAGCAATGAGCTCAGTTTGTTTACATTCATTAGTTTTCTTTCTTTACATCCATTATTGCCTTGCAGGCCCTTGCTCAGCCAAACAAGCGACTGTGTTCATTGTCTGAGCACGTTCCTCATGGTTACCGTAGGAAATCACTTTTTGAAGGTCTAATTCGATATAATGTTCCGTTGCTAAGAGCAACATGGTTTATTAAAGTCACATACCTAAACCAGGTTTGGAATCTCTTGTAACCTTCTCTTATTTACTATCAAATGCCACATTGCACCATTGTGATGATGTGTATTCAATTTTATATAGCTACAGACCCGACAGACACCTAACAGTATTTTAGTAGCGGGTTCTGATAACCAACGCTCTCAGTGGACAAAGGATGTTGTTGAATATTTACAACATATGTTGGACGAATTTTGTTCTAAAGAGGGTGCATTCGTGCATCCATCCTTTAGAGAGCAGTCATCACCAGGACCTACTGCTGGAACCAATCAGATAAAAATGAAAACTGAAGCATCTCCAGCTGCTGGAGACATTGAAGAACACTTGGTGCACTTCAAATGGTGGTATATGGTTCGTCTCATCCAATGGGATCTCACAGAAGAATTGCTTGTTCCCTCAGTACTTATCGAATGACTATCTAACCAACTCCAGGTACTTCTGTCGAGAATTCAATCGACGTGAAAGTTTATGTTTCAGTTCCTATTCATCTAAGGAATACCCACTTTTCTAGGAATATGTTTCGGTTTAACTTCAATCTATAGATTCTTTTGTCTAAAAGCATGCTGCTACAATGGATCCTAAACAGGTAAGAAAACACATGAAGGCAGTCCATTAGTCGTAGAACAAAAGAATTTACTGTTTGGTAACTTCTGTTTACTGTGGGTTCTTTTTTTTTGCTTCTAGGACAGCATCCATGTGATTGATCCTTTTTGAAACTGAATTTAATTAGATTACAGCCTAAATGCCTAATAGCATGTTGCTACAGTGGATACTAAACATGTTGCTAAATCCTGATCACGGAAGCAATTAATTAGGAAGTAGTGTCATACAAGTAAATCCTGATCACGGAAGCACTAAATTTGCCAAGAAAATGAACAAATGCTCAGTTACATTGAGGGGGTAACTACTGCATTATTTTTTGAAAGGTTTCATTTTTTTCCAAGAGTGTCGTATGATCTGAGTGCCTTCAGTTAAAGAAGGAAACACCCGTCTCAAGTGTTGCTTTGTTGCAAGGTTCAAGTTTTTGTTCCAAAACTGCTGCATCGTCTGGAATGTTTTGAGATGAAGAATGAAGTGATCCTCTTCGGTGAGCAATTTTTTTGTTCTTTCAATTTGCAAAAATGCTATCGTCATTATGTCGTTCCTACCGCATTTTCCACATATCTTTCGTAAGCGGATATTGTTTTCAATAGTTTTGTGATTACCAGGCCATGGATTACAGTGTTCTAAATGCAAATGACATAGGCTTGTATAGATCAAGAACCATGCTAACAGTGATGAAGAAAGATGAATGAAGAATAATGATGGTGAACTTATTTATTAGCTCATAGAAAGGTCACATAGTTTTATACAAAGTGATCACCATTGAGACCGAACACACGACTAATACAAAATAGAAAACAAATCATTACTACTAAGTTTCATCTAAATCATAACTAACAAAGTATTTACTATAACAAGCTAGAATACGTCTCAATCAGATATCACAGTTGTGAGATGTGCCCGTCTGTTCTCAAGAAATTTGTCGACGATACGACGCCTTGGATTTTGAATCAACGAACGTCGAATAGCTGCAATTTAGAACATAATTTGTAAGAAGATGATTATTTTAAATTATTATCATTTTAATTTTAGCTATAGTTTATAAATCTACTATAAGAACCACTCACTCTTCAAGTGGTATGTAGTGTGATGATCTGGGTTGAAATGAACGGTGCTGTAATCCGAGGTTTCCAAGCATCCTATTGTTAGGATAATAAATAAGCATAAGAATTGAGTTCTAGTTGAAAGAATTTAGGTACAAGAGAAATTACTGTGTTTATTGTTACGACGCAGCATAGTTCCAATAATTATGTTATTGTCAACTCTAGCTAACGACCATCGTAGAGCATTTCTTTGTAAGAGGTCAGTCCATACCCCCACGACGATTAGATCCCACCTATAAAAACATTAATGTTGTCTGAATAAGACCTAACAATTACTTAATACTTTCAAAAAATAATGTAGCTATAAATTAGTGTCACCTGGAATCCATTAGTATAGCCTCTCTATACGGCCTTCCACCGATATGCTTTAATGGCTCTAAATGAAGAACTATGCCAATAATGTCTGAGCAATTCACATGTGATTAGTTATCTTTGAATAACTTATACATCAGTCATTAGTACTGTATATATATAAACCATATGGAAGGAATGATCATTACCTATGAACGACTTATGCGGTTGTTGATACACCTTATGGAATGGCATAAGATACTTTGGAAATGGAGGAAATTGGATTGGCTTAATGAATGGCTCCACAATAGTATGTGTTATCAGTCCGATCTCTAGCCCATGTCCAATATTCCGAAATTGAATTCCCTCCCTATTTAGACAGAATCCCACTCTATACAATGTATATGTGCATCCTTGTGTGAGTAAGGCATCGAAACGTGGAACATTATTGCGACTTGAAATTGCTTCCATTTTGGATCCCTAGATATATGGGAATACAGGTCGTATGAGTCAAAGAATTTTATTATAACAACATGACTATATTGACTCTATTTTAAAGCTTGAAGTAACTCACTGTGATATCCTGTAGGATGAAGTGTTGACTATCATGACGACTAGGGAACTTAACAACTACCCTCGCAAAGATACTCTTTACGTGTGGTAAGTTATTGAAATCTTGAATATCATCAAATAGCACGAAACTATATAAAACACAAACTGTAGCTTAAGTTCTTCATTCATATATAAATGTGACAAGTGAACTATATACTTACGGAGGAAAGGGATGAATGTCTGGAACTGTCCTATTTTGGTTTATTCTACCTGATCCCGCCATTGATCTTGTAGGACCAATCATGGCATTATTGCAAAGAAAACATCATTAAAAGGATTAAATGACAAAGTCCCTCTGTCAAACAAATAGATTTCTTTTACATCATAATGAAATTACAAGAAACTATTTTGTAGAAAGTATAGACTCTATCTACGTCTTTGTTCTTTAAGACACCAAACCACAAGGATATCAATGGGAATGGAATAGAACCGGATTACAATCGTCTTCCTGGTACTCTAAGAAAACGCCAGATTTCTTTTGTGGCAATTGAATTCTGCAATGTAATTCCTGTTTGCTGGTTTCCCTTTTGTGGCAGATTTCAATGAAGCCAGAGGTTACCTTTCACGATGCGGAATTAAAGAATTAAGCTGACAGACGTTTGCGGCTGATTTCAATGAAGCATTATATTCTGAAGGTTCTCTCACGGTAAGAAGCTTTTATTTACGGTTGCATAGTTGGGTCTTACTGCTCTGCATACATTGGACTATCCAAGTAACAACAAAGAAATAAAGAGCAAGGCAGAAATTTTGTATGGTTTTACCCCTGCTTCTGAGTCCTTACATGCCTTTTGGGTGGTTCAAACCTGTCTTTTGCATTTGCAGGGTCAGACGACCTAATATGATAGAATTGATATGGAACAAATAAAGATGATGCTCTGCCTGACTACTACACGACCCTCCATGTCGCGCGCGCTGATACGATAAGCAGCGTATCGGCGAGCGTCGATACAACCTCTACAGCACAGGGCGAGCATGTTGCTAGTGGCCTCTGCGGCATGGTGCAAGAAATAGAGTACACGTGGCGCTCATCTAAGACATCGCAAGTGACTGATTCCTAATTGTTGGGGGCCTTCGTCCTCCGAAGGTCCTCAAAAACATGATTTGACAATGTTTTCCAAGTGGATTATGTGAACAGGTATCTTCGGTCTCAGAATTATAAAGCACGGTCAGGACGAAGCCTGAACCAGACGAAGGGCGAGCTGATTACCAAGCTCTACGAAGGTGCACAGCCGAAGCTGTGTGCAAGGAAGCTTCGTCACGATAGCGGAAAGGGGAACCGACTTAAAGATGAAAAGACTACGTGGGCCTCGACAGATTTCCATAACTCATTAACAAATGTAATGGACATGGATGTAATTTTACGTGGGCTGCGTCCCGCGTCTATAAATAGATGAACAGTACTCCCGTACTGTTCACGCTGACTTGGCATTGGCATTTGCGTCACGCTTGTACTTTTTACTTTCTCTCAAGACCGAAGGTACATTTGTAATTTGTAATCATTTCTATTTCTCTGTGTTAATAAAATAGAAATGATTCTATGATTTACATTTCATGTTTTGTATGAATCCTTCGTTATTACTTGTTATATTTACGAAGGTATGTCTCTTACGACCTTCGTCCGGAACTTATTATTTCCGAAGGGGAATAATGTTTGGTAGGACGAAGGGCCTTAACATTTAACACTTTTTATGTTGCCTTGTTCTTAATCCGAAGCATTTGAGAACAAGTCCCCAACATTGGCGCCCACCTCCGGTGAACTCACTTCCACTTCGAGCTTTTTTGAACACCTTCGGAAGCTGAAGATCTTCGCTATGGCACCGAAGAAAGCTTCAGCGGCTGGGGCTTCAGCACTGCAACCGCTGGACCACAACCAGGAGACCGTCTCTCTTCGGGAGGCCCGAAGCCAGAAGAGAAAGGCCGTAAGCCCGACGCTTCAGGAGGAAGAGCTAGACCAAGAAATCAGGGATATGGAGATCCTACATCAACAAGTGCAAAGGAAGAAGGAGAAGATGGCCCGGCTAGCTGAGTTGCAACGGCAGATAGACGAAGCCTCTGAGGAAGTCCGCCACCTCAGGCCTCAGCAGAAAGACCTTCGTCAGGAGGGCTTCGTCAACGAAGATGACTGGTATGACAATTTCCATCAGGGAAATTTTGTTTTCGATGATGCTTCTCCTTTGTCCGCTGAGCTGCAGGCTACACCTTGGCCTCCATCCTATAAGCCACCTCAGCTTCCCATGTTCGACGGCCACTCAGACCCGAAGCAGTTCCTGAAGAGCTACGAAGCAACAGTGTCTTCGTATGGGGGCAATGCTGCAGTCATGGCGAAGTCTTTCGTTATGGCCGTCAGGAGTGTTGCTCAGACCTGGTATTCCTCCCTTCGGCCAGGAACGATCACTTCATGGCAAAAGCTGAAGGATATGTTACTGACCAGCTTTCAAGGATTTCAGACGAAGCCGGTCACAGCTCAAGCCTTGTTCCAGTGCATTCAGGATCATGAAGAATACCTTCAGGCTTATGTCCGAAGGTTCTTACGTTTGAGGGCGCAGGCACCAACGGTGCCCAATGAAATTGTTATTGAAGCCATGATCAAGGGGCTTCGTCCTGGGCCTGCAGCTCAATACTTTGCTAGAAAGCCGCCTCAGACCCTGGAGAAGCTGCTCCAAAAGATGGATGAGTACATTCGTGCTGACAATGACTTTCGCCAAAGAAGGGAGGAGGCCTTCAGATTTTCTGAAATGACCAGGGGCTTCGGAGGAAGATACTACCCGAGGCATGTCCGGTCCATCCACAGCTCCACTCAGAATGATGATAAGGGGAGTCAGCAGAGCAGACCGCAGTGCTCCTCACAGGCTTCGGGGCAACAACAAGCTTTCTTCCGGCCACCAGCTCCGAGAGGCAGAGGCGCCAGGGGCTTCGGCGGAAGATTCGGAGATCAACCAAGGAAATTGTTTTGCTTGTTCTGTGGAGAAGGCAAGGGCCATACCACCAGGACGTGCCATATTACAATCCAGAAGCAAAAGGAGATAGCCGAAGCTACATCCCAACAAGTTCAGCCGAAGCAGGTCATGCATACTGCTTCGTATCATCCGCCTTACATCCCACAGTACATAGACAACCACCCTGCAGCTTCTGTAGCTTCGGCAAGTCAACCTCAAGCTTCCTGGCAACAGCCCCCGCCTCCACCTCCATTGCAACAGGGTCAACAGCCAGAAGGGAGTCAATATGCTCCACATCAAAGGGACTTCAGAGAACAATCCGAAGCTCGCACAGTCAACAGCACTGTGCCAGAGTCGAAGCACATTTATTGACACATATCCTACCTTTGATAGCAGTCTTTTCCATTCAGTTCTATTCCCTGTAGCAAAAAACATTGATCGTTTCCATGTAATAATTTCGCTGTTTCCCACGAGGAAAATCTATTTTCTCCACAGGATTAAGTTGATGAAGTTTTTGTGTTAACAAGGAGGACCTTCGAAATATTAAAAATCCTTCGGATTAACAGAAAGTCGTTCTAAGGAACGCAGAGTAAGTTCATGAAGTCACAAAAAGCCGTTCCAAAGGGAGCGCAGTGTAAGTTTTCTGCTCAAAAGTCGTTCCTAAAGGAATGCAGAGCTTACAGCGAAAAGTCAACGCTGATACCGTCTAAGTAAAAGACGAAGAAGCTCCTAAGGGAGGCTTACAGCGAAAAGTCAACGCTGATACCGTCTAAGTAAAAGACGAAGAAGCTCCAAAGACGTTCCTAAGGGAATGCAGAGCTTACGAATAAATTTTGTGTGTATCTTCGGAACAAAGGTCATTTGCATAACATAACATCATCACATCATCTTGCATAGCATAAGCATCATACATCATATTGCATTTTGCAAGAGAAGGGTACACAGTATCGACCTTCGGAAGAATGCTTTGAGAAAGCAATATCGAAATTGTATAAATTCGGAATACAACTTTGGAGAATATTTTTACGAAGCATGGACAAGCTTCGTCAGAGCAATATCGAAATTGTATAGCTTCGGAGAATGCTTTCACGAAGCATGGATGTGTCTTATCAGAACAGTTTTAACGGAGAATATTTTCTTCACGAAGCATGAAAAGAAGGGAAGGTGTTTTTTTCGCCGGAGGCTCAAAAATGGTATGTATGTAGAGTTTCATGCATCATAAAGAATTGAATAATGAAAAGAAACTTGTATATTACATTCAAATGTACAAAATGTTACATAGATTACAATTTAAATGTTTTTTCTAAATAGCATCTAGTCTTCTCTTAATACTGCTTCGGCGGCTTCATTTAGAAGCTGATCAACAACTTTGTCCATGATAGCTTCGGCCATTTGTTTAATTTCATCATCACCTTTTGTGTGCGGGTTGGCAGTCGATTCAGCAGCTTCTGAGGCAAAAGAATATTTCTTCATTACTATTACAAACCGTGAGCAAAGTTTGAAACAAAAATTACAACACAATAAGAACGACTAATTAATACCTAATTGCCTTTCGGGCTCTGTACTTTTTTCGGCAGCTTTTGCCACTTTCCTAGCATCATGGATGCCTTTTTCGCTCCTTTGGATGATTTCTTGCGCCATTCCTCGGCCGCCGTCGTTCCAGATATCAGTAAAAAATTTGCCACCAACCACGCTTGCTTCGGCCGAGGGGTCCTTGATGTCTTCGGAAGATAAGGTAGCTTCGGACTGAGCTAAAAATTTTACATGCCCGCAACCTTTTTTCTCTAAGACAGAAGCAATTCCTCTGGCGCCCGAAAAAGCGCAGATATCGCCACGACTGCTCAGGATCTCCTCGAAGGCCTCTGCTTCGTGACTAATCCATTCCAGTGGACCTTCGGGATTGCCTCGAGAGAAATTCTCTTCGCTGGAAAAGGCGCCCACGCTGGCGAAGCTGGTTTTAATTTTATTCACGCATTCTATAGATTTAACATAACATTTCCTCTGAGATGCGCGAAGCTCTTTAACTCTTAACTCCAATTTGTTGACCATATGATCACTGAGTTCTCGTTTTGTTTCCTCAAGCACGCGCTCCTCTCTAGCTCTAGCCAGCTGTTTCTGCAGATCTTTAATTTCATGCTTTTGGGCTTCGACCTGGGTTTTTGAAGCAGCTTCGTCCTTCTTCACTTTGTCTACCAGCGTAAGCAGAATTTTATCCTTTTCCAGAGCTTCGTTTCTCAGTTTGATAACTTCGGAGCGCAAATTGTTGAACGCAATCTCATAGCTTTCATCTTCGGCGCTTTTTTGGGCTCTTAATGCGTTGCTTAGAATTAAGCCCTGTACGAAAAAGAATCCACATAAGAATATAGGAATGAATTACGTATTAAAAAAGTTTTTTCAAACGCTTAATTCCCAAACCTTTAGGCTATTGTATGCAAGACTGTCTGCGAGATCCTCTTTCGTCATGGCGCTTAATCCAGCTTCGAGCTTCGGAAAGCCTATACTCCTGGCCATCTCTCGGCAGACAGATAGTTCTTTATTATCAGGTAGGCAGTATAGGAAGTCATTTTCATTTGTCCCATTGAATATTACTGCCCCCTTCGGATATTTTAGCTCTTTCGCATAATGGTTGGCTTCATAAGTTTCCTCTGCAGATAGTTTCTTCCCCGAAGCGTGTCGTATAATGTAATCGCATATGCTGGCAGGAGCTTCGGGGATGGCAGTGTCAATTTCTTCAACTACAACTGGTTCTGATATTTTTATTGCTTCGGCTTCCAAAGGTTGCTCCTTGTAGGGCTCTGAAGGCCCAGTTTCAGCTTCAGCTTGTTGCATCGAAGCTTCAGTAGAGGCTTCAGCAACTTCAACACTCTTTTTTGGAGTTGTGCTTGAAGACTTGATTGTCTCCAAGACATCTAGTACGTTTACCATTCTTTTCCTTTTTGGGGTCACCGATGGCCCCTTTTGGTTTTTTATTGCTTCGACATTTACCGAAGGACTTAAGATTTCAGACATTTTTGGCTCGTCAACCTTCGGTTTCTCTGATTTTTCCGCTGAAGGCGCTTCAATCTTTTCTTCCATCTTCGGCACTGAAGCTGGTTCGGTAGCTTCAGAGGCCAAAGAGACTTCACCAATGAATTCTGGCACTGTGGCCGGCTCAATAAAGCGTGTCCGATGGGTGAGCACCTTCATCTTTTTTCTTTGAGGCGCTGGCTCACTAGGGGCACTCGTGGTAGCTTCTATCGCAGGAGAAGAATTTTTCCTTTTGCGACTCAATACCGGATAGTGATAGTCAGGGTACATAAACCCGACTGCGTCAAACACACGGTTGAGCCTTTTCTTTTTTCGGCCTCCGAAGGCTGCTGATAGCGCAGTATTTTCGGCCTTCGAATATGCCCCAAGTAGTTCATCACTTAAACTTTCAATGCTCTTCAGCCAGTCATCATCAGGTTCAACAAATTTATCTGCATATTTGAATGTGTATTTTAGTCTAACTAGTCCGCCTTCGTCGGACTCTTTAATAGTTTCCTTCGGCATTTCCCACTTTTCTGCAAGTGGCCATACCCTGAAGGCAATGTGCTCTTGGACCAAGTCCCTTGACCCAATGAAAGAGCAGACTATGCCGAAGGCTCTTTGGCATTCCTCGGCTGCTTCGTCCATTTCAACCTTCGGCCTTCGAAGTCCGAAGCGTTGCCAGATGGGGTGCATAATAATACTCTTCACATTTTCTTGCGCTGTTAAGTCATTCTTCACATAGAACCACTCTGTCATCCAGGCTCCGGGCCATCTCTTCCGAAAGGTTGGCACAGGGCGGCTTGACCCGGAGCGGGCACCGAAGCTGTAACACCCAAAATTATTGTGATATTGTTCTTTTCCCCACGGCTTCGTCTCATATAACAGTTCATGAATATTGCAAAAACTTTTAGCATTTGGTTCTAAACATTGACTTCTTGCAGCCCAGACAAATATCCCCATTCTTATGATAGCTTCGGGAGTAAGTTGATGAAGGTAGACTTGAAATGTTTTCAGTACCTCGACAACAAAGTTGCTCAGGGGGAATCGAAGCCCAGCCTTGAGAAAGCTTCGGAAAATCACAACTTCATCTTCTTCGGGGGTGGGAGAAGTTTTTTCTCCAGCGTCAGCCCTCACAATAGATATATCTCGAAAATACCGCCCCCTCATATTATCAATATGGCTCTGCTTGATGGTGGTTTTCCCGAAAACCGTGTGACTTGGCCGCCATGGACGATCTTCGGCCTCTTCCCCGCCACTTTCTACATCATAGCTGTCGCTGTCACCAGTATCTTCGGACAAACCTTCGAGAATCTCCTTGGTGATTTTCTCTGTATTGGTCTCCGCCATCGCAATCAGGAACCCCAGATTCTTCTCTTCCTCGAGGCTCAGCTTCATCCCCGCAGGGATCTTCTTGCCTTCAGGCATCTTCGGAAATGCTAAAAAACTGTTTTCAGGGCCGAAGCTTCGAACTCAAAAAGGTCACCAATCTTAATGCACAAGAGCTAAAAATTTTAGTGGGCCGAAGCAGATGGCAAGTGTGCGTACCAAATGAGTTTGCGGTGCGATCTTATTTATACGCCCAGGGCGTTGAGAATTGAAAGGCCCCGCTTGTCAGTGAATGTTGCTATTCTAGCAAAGGGAAGGTGTTTTTTCGGACCTTCGGCTCAAGGCCTTCGTCCATATCGCAATCTGAATTTATTATTAACAAATTAATATTGCGAGGGGCTACTGTTGGGGGCCTTCGTCCTCCGAAGGTCCTCAAAAACATGATTTGACAATGTTTTCCAAGTGGATTATGTGAACAGGTATCTTCGGTCTCAGAATTATAAAGCACGGTCAGGACGAAGCCTGAACCAGACGAAGGGCGAGCTGATTACCAAGCTCTACGAAGGTGCACAGCCGAAGCTGTGTGCAAGGAAGCTTCGTCACGATAGCGGAAAGGGGAACCGACTTAAAGATGAAAAGACTACGTGGGCCTCGATAGATTTCCATAACTCATTAACAAATGTAATGGACATGGATGTAATTTTACGTGGGCTGCGTCCCGCGTCTATAAATAGATGAACAGTACTCCCGTACTGTTCACGCTGACTTGGCATTGGCATTTGCGTCACGCTTGTACTTTTTACTTTCTCTCAAGACCGAAGGTACATTTGTAATTTGTAATCATTTCTATTTCTCTGTGTTAATAAAATAGAAATGATTCTATGATTTACATTTCATGTTTTGTATGAATCCTTCGTTATTACTTGTTATATTTACGAAGGTATGTCTCTTACGACCTTCGTCCGGAACTTATTATTTCCGAAGGGGAATAATGTTTGGTAGGACGAAGGGCCTTAACATTTAACACTTTTTATGTTGCCTTGTTCTTAATCCGAAGCATTTGAGAACAAGTCCCCAACACTAATCGAACACAATATGTGAATAGCTTGTGGTCTGTTCAAGGCACTTAGTCTAAATATACTTCTGACTAAATCCTTTTTAATTGTCGGTTTCACGTCCTGTCACTTCTCATGCATTCAACTTTAATCAAATATATATATAGGAGCTACCATTAAATATATTTTTATAAAGTTTATTGCAATTTAATGGAACATCGGTGCTAATAATAAATCAAAAGATACTTTGCTTGCAATTTATGGTCTTTTCTGACTATCAGTACACTCAAACTTTTATATGGTGCATTTTGTCACCAAGCATTGCCTTAAATTAGTTCAATGTTTTTCCTCACAAAGTAATGCACCATTTTCTATGGAATGGATCAGTGCTACCTAGATTTGGATTAGAAAAACGAAACAATGTATTGGTTAATATGATAATAATATAGATTAGACAAAAATAAATATCAATACCTTCACTTTCTACAATCAGTTTTCTACTTTTCTTTTTGTATGGCTGGAAAGAAACTGAAGATTGTTCAATTTATATTCCACAGTATCATTTAGAGTGGAGCTGTCTATATGAAGAGTGTAGGTAGAGGCAATTGGCTAATATTGTACAGGTCCAGTTTGCAGGATCGTAGCAACAGGGTTCAAAGACGTGTGTTTGAAAGGGCAGTTCCTGATGATCAGCATGATGAAAGGTGGGGAGTTCTATAGCTGGTTTAAGCTGGAGCTAGCTTCTGAAGTCCGGTCAGGTGTCTGTATGTGTTGCCCTTTTTTATTTCATTTCATGAGAAAGGATTGTTATTTGTTCCTTGAACTGTACTTGGTCGTACTTGTGAATAAATATTTTAGCATGGCTGTTCGACTTCTTATAATGTTTATTCGACATCAGTTCATGATATTAGTGTTACGTGATATTTTATCATATGAATTTTGCATATCATAGTGATGTTTATCGTTCCGTATCTATATTGTATACTAATCTTTAACTCTCGTGGCAACGCACGGGCACACACCTAGTCTCACTTAAGGGTGTTTCGCTTTGTATTGAACTGTAGACATAGAAAGAAGAATTAAGAGAAGCGAAGAAGAATGAAGTTGCGCAGGTGCAAGTGCACCGTACAGAAAGCATACTACCAGCTAATCCTTTCAACTATCATTTAGCATCAACCTCTATATACCGGAAGCATGCTTGTATATAAACTTCATACCCCAATAAATACCCCTAATACACACAAGTTTGTCATGTCCATATATATTAGTTGGAATTTTAATTTAAATTTGTTCTCAATACAATTCATTTGCTTTTACAATTTGGTAATAGACATGACATAACAAAACATGTTCAAACTGTAATAGTAGAACAAGTCATTCAAATATTCAATATAAAAGAAATAGTATTAAGAACACAAAATGAAAGCATGAAAGCACTAACCAAAGTTTTGTTGGACAATACAGAGCTGCAAAGATGGGTACAGAAATTGAGGCGAACACAATTCCGAATTTCCCTGGATAGTCACAACGACCCATGATTATTATAGAAAACATAAGTATTCACATTCTGAGAAAAGAAACTGGTATTCTCTATCAGAATTTTCATAGCAACGCCAAACTAAGATGACAGAACTGCTATACAATGATGACAGAACTGCTATACAATGTTAAATGTTGATGAGAAAACACAATGGTAAGTAAGTAACAACTATAGGAACATATTCAAAGATCCTTCTCAATTCGGATGCAGCGACACAACACACTACATGTTTTGAGAAACTAATCATTGCTATTTGCTAGCTCGGTAATGAACAAAATATTTGAAATAAACACAAACTGACCAGGTGAGCAGAAAGGCAAGTCGAAGAGAACATCATATTAAGGTTACTGAATCAATGACAATCCCACTCGCTCCCATAATAATATTAGATTAGGTTACATAATAAGATGTTTCATAGTTTTTCTCATCAATATTTAACATTCATCAAAGCTGATAATACTTGTTATTTTGCTAATGGACAAAGAAAACTACAGAAGCATTTTGTTTGTCCACCTAAATTTAGTAAACAGTACAAGGAAGATTGTGTGCCAAGCAAAGAACTACATATCCATAAATGGACCACCTAGATGTCTGGGATCAGCAATGCAAAGCTAGACATAATTCATGGAAAGACAGTATACTGGAAGCAACATGAGGTTGTAAAAGACAGATGCTCCATACTTGTGGGCACAAGAAGAAAAAGGCAACACTGATGCTTGAGAGTCTGCACTGCTTGGGATTAACTCTGAGAAAAACAAAATGGTAAGTAGAGAAGCAAAGATTAACTCTAAGAAAAAACACAATGGTAAGTAAGTGACAACTATATGAACATATTCAAAGATCATTCTCAATTCTGATGCAGCAACACAACACACTACATGTTTTGAGAAACTAATCATTGCTATTTGCTAGCTCAGTAATAAACAAATATTTGAAATAAACACAAACTGACATGATTTCTATAAGAGGATGAGGCAAACGTACCACTTCCTGGGGACATAGAGGTCCACAGTCTTACCCTCCTCGTACTGCATGGTGACAGTTGGGGGAACTACCGCAAGAGCAACTGAAATACAATAGGACCAACTATCAGGCACATAAAAAGAGAATAGCACTATGCAATTTGAGGGCTCATTCAGTACTGTAACAATTCAAACTTGATTGATAAGCAAGGCTATTCTATATTTATAACTTAGCTATGCAAACAACTGAAGTCCAATTCAGGCTCCAATGAAAAGGCATAACTAAAACTGAACTATACAAGCAAGGCTATTCTCACGGACGCGGTTGTTTCTGCCTTGGTTAAGGCCATGACGCTTCCCTTGCCACCTCGGTTTCGAGGGATGCATCAAGATCACTAATGCAAAACAGAAATATGTTTTTTGTTTGCTTGAATTCAGTCAAACAAACTGAGAAAGACGTGGATCTGATTGTTTCATTATGTCATAATAATTATCACGCCTCTGAAGAACGTTTGAAAGAAATGATGGACAAGTCTCACAAGGCAATAGAAGACGTTTCAGCATGAAAGCACTAAGTGCTTCAGAGTGCAAAACAGAAAATTTGGATAAATAGGCACATGCATGGAACCCTTCCTCGCATGTTTTGTGCAGGTGACCTGATGTAATGCAAAGGTCTGATTGTTATGGACTTAAAAATGTGAGGAAAGTTTGCATGCAATAAAATCACTTGATGTTAAATAAAAATCTCTTATCTCTTTTGTTTTGCTCGCTCGCTGTTTATCCACATGTCCATGTGATGATGATGAGATCTAGATGTCTAAATAATTTCCATGCTCAGTATCAGTCGGTGCAAAATAAAAGTTCGATTACCTAATTGAATGAACCACCACTAAAAACAACGAAAATAATACGCCAAAGACCATGTATCAGATTTTAGAACAATAATACTATGTGTTTCTATTTTCAACGCTGTATGTGCTTCTTTGAGCAGTAGGCTCCGATAAAATTCAAATTTGACAGATGTTTTGCCGTCTCAATACGCTGTTTCAATTTGATGGGCAAAATCCACCAGAGTTTCAAGCACACTTGGGACCGAATCAGTGAACAGGTCACCTATCCCAGTCAGAGTCAGGGTATATGGATAAAAATGTTCAAACTTTCCAGTTTGGCAATAGATGAACAATAGATGAACAAAGTATTGTATATGTCTACTGACCCGACCGCAACCTTATCATTTGCATTTCAACCCTATCAGACTGGCAATACATGGTGTTTTGTTTTTTTAAGGTGAAGGTACAGAAACAATGCATAGCAAGTACACAAGCAGGCCTAGCAATATTGAAGGAACCACTAAGAAACAACGAAAATGATACTCCAAAGACTATGCATTAGATTTTAGGACAATTGGTTGCTGGAAGTAGCTTGGGCAATATGTTGTTACATTGAAGGCGTACTGTAAGCTTGGGATTAGGGAGACCTTAAATCTGTACATAGCTTTAAAAGGATAAGTTAATCTGCTTCTCCCATGTGTTACCGGCCATGCAAAAAAGGATAAGAAGATGGCAAGCCTTGTCATACCCCAATGTCTCAAATACCACCAACCATAGTTACCATACTACTACATTATTTCCTAAAATTGAATGGTCACTTTACAGAAGGCTAAGCTTGCTTGCATGAAGTACTGTCATACAAGTAAATCCTGATCACGGAAGCACTAAATTTGCCAAGAAAATGAACAAATGCTCAGTTACATTGAGGGGGTAACTGTAAGCTTGAGGCTTGGAAGCCTTAAAATCTGTACATTGCTGAAACGACATATTCCAACAGCATAAAAATTTAGGGGTAATTAAAAAAACTACCTTACTCCTCAAGCGGGAGAGACCGGTCGTGGAGCAACTCGCCGTCGATCTTCACTACTCCCCTTGTAGCCTGCGCAGACCCGGTTGTCGGCCGAGCAAGCCCCTCCTGGCCTCTGTTGAGCGCCCCCTCGGTCCACTGCAGGCGCGCTCGGACACTGTAGAGGCCCGGCGCGACGGCGTGGTACAGAAACAAGACTCTGGTGAAAACGCGTGCTCGGACGAGACTCTGGTGAAAACGCATGCTCCCGGTTTATCTTCATCGAGCTCTATAAGGTGTCTGAGGAAGTGGAGGTCGTGGGGAGGAAGCATGCAGTAGTGGACGACGTGGGGACTGAAGAGAGGGGAGTCGGTTGCACGAACTGTGCAGGGGTGGGGACGGTAGAAGCCGCACAAATGGGGATGGCGCAGGGCTGGAGGCCGCCGGCGGGATAGAAGATGGAGCGGCGTTGGTAGAGCGGCGGTGATAGAGCGGCGGTGGCGCTGGGCACGGCCGCGACCGCACCGAAGCCGAAGAGGGCGGCGGCGAGGGCGAGCATGCGGGCAGGCGCAGCCGCGCACGGCTTGCGGCCGCCGAAGGGGATAGGGTTTCACGGACGGAGATGGGCCTCGCAGTGGGCCTCGCAGATGGGCCTTGCGTATATGGCTGTCTTAATTTTTTTACATGGTAAATTTAGTACCACATTGCCCACCAATTGGGGTTGAAACCTGCTTATATGTGTTCCTGTGCATGTAGTAGTATGATTGTTATCACACGGTGCATGTATCTTCCTGTGCACGTGACATGTGCAGTAATTCTATTTTTTGTGGCGTTTGTAAACCGGGAGCATGCACGCGGGCCCTACCTGTCAGAGACTACCCGGCAGAACACAAAAAGGCAGGCTACTATTGCTAACTTAATAAGTAGTAGATATATATATATATATATATATATATATATATATATATATATATATATATATCACTCAATCCCTTTTAGGGTTAGGGTTTTCCTTTCAATATGGTACTTCCTCCGTCCCAATTTATAAGACGCGCTCTCTCTAGGTATATGTACATCAATGCAGTAGCATAGAAAGAATTAAATATATTTTTTGGTCTTTAAACCAGAGGTGATTACGTCAAATATATTGGAATGGAGGGAGTATGAAAGGGTTCTTATTTTCCAGCCTACCCCCTGCAGCCGTCAGCGCCTACCCCAACCCTCCAGCCGCCAGCGCCCTCCGGCCGTGCCTCCCCTCGCTAGCTCGGCCCTCCGGCCGCGCAGGACAGCGCCCTCCGCTGGCGCCCGCGCCGTCCTGCTGCACGCTTCTCGCCTCGTGGCGCTCCGGGAGCTCGAGGCCGTGGGTGCCGGCGCCCCTGTCGACTACCTCCGCGCCTCTGTGCTCAAAGTGGAGCACCGCAGTCGGGCGTTCCCGCATCTGGTCCCGTCCCCGCTGCAACGGCCGTCACTCTCCCTCCCCATGACGGACGCCGCTCCTCAGTAACGGCTGCCACTGCCATTAGAGCATCTCCAACAATGCATCAAACTAGTGCCTCAAATTTAAATATAGGGCTCTACACAAGAAAAACCACTCCAACAGTGCCTCAATTCAACAAATTTTGTCAAAAAACTATAGGGCACCTTCTCAAGTGCCTCAAATATACTACACACCGTAGTGGACTGCCCTATAATCTAGATTTAGGGCTTTACTGTTGGAGTGAAGTGTTTTGTTGGTGCCCTAAATTCTATAAAATTTACTTATTTTTAAATTATAAGGCATTTTTATAGGTCACGTTGTTGGAGATGCTCTTACGAGCTGTAGAGCTTTTCTCTCGCCGGCGACCCCTCGGTCTCCCTGGCACTCTCCCTCCGTCGATTCTGTGTTCCCTCATCGGTTCTGGTGCTGTTCGCCGAAGATTCGTCGTCAGCACTTCTCCCAGAGCAGTTCGCCGAGCAGCCGCGTCCTCCTCCACGCCTTCATCCTCGCTGCCGGATCCCTCGTCGGCCATGGACGCGCACGCGACGGACCGCACCATCGTCGGTGTAGCCACGCCCCTGGCCCCTGCTGGTTCAACCGCGGGCCCGGCTGTGCCCTTGGCCGCCGCCGGCGTGGATACACGCCTGGCCGCGCCCCTGCCCGCTAGCCTCTCGCCCAGGGCCGCCAGCGCTCGCGCCGCCGGCCTTGTCCCCTCCGGGCTAGGCCTACCGGGCTACCCAAAGTTCCTCGACGTCCTTACCGACCTTCTATCAGGCAGCCGCCTCCTGGGTTCTCCATCACCCGTCCACTTGTTGCCGACGCCACCTGAACTTCCGCGGCGCCTTCCACCGACTCCGGGCTAGTGTCTGCCATCGCCTACATCTAGGCTACCCTGGAGGCCTCGAAGGAGCACGAGCACGCCGCGACCCGCGCACTCGAGCAAGAGCGCACATTGGGAGCCACTCTGACAGCGCAGATGGCTACTGCACAACATCTCCTCACCGGCCTCCTTCGGTCGCTTAGGAGACACCACCGCCCACCCCAGAGGCTCCCCACGCCTCTAGACTCGACGCCGACCACATCGCCGCTCTCCATGCCCAGGCCACCGGTCTCCACAACATCTTGTCCCTCGTCTCCATTGTGCTGGACCCGGCATTCACCCACTACCCTCGCTGGCGAGGGCAGATCCTCCTCACCCTACGGTGCTACGCACTCGACGATCACGTCCTTGACGACGTCGCCACTCTGCCATCCCCAGCCTGGTCCCTGATGGACACTGTGGTGCTCTCCTGGATCCACGGAACTATCACGGGCTGTCAGGCGTGGCTCGCCCTCGTGGAGCAGTTTCTCGGGAACTGGGACGCTCGAGCTCTTCACCTCGACGCCCAATTCCACCAATTCTCCTAGGGAGATCTCGACGTGGGGGAGTACTGCCGCCAGATGAAGGGCCTGGCGAACTCCCTCCGTGATCTCGGCGAGCCGGTGGCGGACCGCACCTTGGTGCTGAACCTCTTGCGTGGCCTCAGCCCCTGCTACGGTCACCTGAAGGCTCTCATCAAGCGGACTGTGCATTTCCCCACCTTCCATGCGGTGCAGAATGAGCTTCTGCTCGAGGAGCTCACCATGGCACACGAGGCTCAGACGCCGGCCTCGACTCTCTACAGCGCCACCACATGTGCCTAGGCATCTTCCGGGGGATAGGCCCCCCCCGCCCTTCGTCTGCCGGGGCCCCTGCTCGCACCCCTACCGCGACCCCCCAACACGCTTCCACCACTGACAGCGTCCGTTGCCCTCGCAAGGGCGGTCATGGGGGTGACAGTTTCTCGCGCGGAGGTACCACCAGCTGGGGCGGTGGCCAGAACTGGCCGTCTTTCTACAACACTTGGACTGGCACCATCTCCATGTGGTCGGGTCAGACTCCCAGTGCCTCTCGCCCTCTGGCTCCGGCACTGGCCTTAACCACGCGCACCTGCCTACGGTGCGCCACCGACGACCCCGACACCACCTCCGCTCTAGCCTCTAGGGCCATCTACCACAACACTATGGTTGTAACACCCCGGGCTTTAAGGGACAAAGCCGGGTGCATCTCATACATGCGCCAAAGGAGACAACATATACAATAACAGAGTGTATAGAGATAAATGTCACAATAATATCAGAGTAATTATTACATAGCGGAAGTCTTACAAAATAAGTGATAAATATAAAACGAACTAAGGATCATCCTTGGTGCCAGAAAGTCAACTGGGAGACAACGACCTAGACCTCTCACGAACACAACGTAACATCCACCATGCGCCTCATCCAGTGGTACCTGTTCTTGACCTGTGGGGGGTGTGAGACAGCATGGGTGAGCTCACACATGTTCATCGCTCCGTAAGTTGTGGGGAATAATGTGCATGAACTCACCAAAGGTGGGAGTTCATGTGAAGTGTAAGGTTTACCAAAGAGAATGGTTAAAGTTGAGCATTGCTTTTAATGTTGGTCAAACTTTTATTAGCAATTACTAGATGTAAGTAAATACCAAACCATAATAAAAGTAATAGAACAAAATTAATAATAATCCCATGCAAATGCAAATGACAAATTGAATTTAAGTTCCATAATTTAATCATGCGAGAGTCCTGAGCTGCTCATGACCGTGAGCTCGGCTAGTATACCAGTTTTACACTCTGCAGAGGTTGCACCCTTTACCCACAAGTCGTGTTTCCCATATCGCCAGGGTTTGCAAGGCCCTTAGACACTACCGAGGTGAATGGCTAGGGATCCACTACGAGGCCTTTACAAAATTCCACTAGCTTCCGAAAACCCACTACAGTTTATGGAAAGAGCACTTGCAAGAATCCCTCGTTTGACCGCCATCGCAGCAAAATCAACCCGAGAACCTCCTTGCATGCAACTCCCCTACTGCCCTTGCCCCTTTCGGGTAAGGTAGTCTTCCACTAGCTTTCCTAATTAGTTAGCCAAGGGGTCCCATTCCTCCATTGTGGTGGCACGTGTTTCTCAAGTTAAGCTCCATGTTCCAATTAACATTTAATGATCTTGACATGGACATAAATAAAATAACGTAATAATTGGAACATGGACATAATGTAGTATTAATCCCAAAACTATATATAGCAATAGCAAAAACTACCCAAATGATTCAGGGATAAACAAGGTAAACAGGATAAATAGACTAGGGTGACCTATTGGGTCCCATCAAAATTAAACCTATGCATTGAATAGTGATAATAAAGAATATTATTGGGTAACAAAAGTGGATCAAGGGCACAACTTGCCTGGCACTTGAGATTCCAAATACCAGGATGATTCTTCAGATCCTCGTGACCTCACTGCTAGTCGTAGCAATACAAACAGACATGGTATAGACAAAATTAACATCAAACCAAACATAAGTACAAACTGAATAATAATAATCTACGTGTTGCTACAAGATCGCGGGATCGAGAACTACTAAGATCGGAGTCGATTAAGGAGTTATGATTTATAAAAGCTCTACGTGATTTAAAATATTAAACTATATTATAAACTAGTTAATATTAATCATATCAGAGATTATTCTATAAATAATTATCTCAACTTTAATCTAAGTTATAAATTGACCATAAATTATATTCTAGTAGATTATAATGATAAGCAGATTAACAAGACTAACCAACATAAGTTAAATAGAAATCTAATTATAAAATAATGAGACATCATATAATCAATGATGTTACTGCGTAATAAATATTTATACGAAACTAACGCAACTTAAATGAGTCAAAACGAAGGGGTTATGAATTTCTGAAGGTTCTATGTGTCTCGCATAGGATTAATTAGGAAATAAGTTTTATCACCGTTTTCATGTCAAAACAGAGACACTAAGTATTAAACAATATTAATACAAAATTATAGGAACTGGTATGGACTAAAAAAGAATAATATATGAATTTTCTATGATTTAAGTGAGTTCTAGAATTATTCATACACTAGAAATTCATTTCCTAATTCATTTATCTATTTCTCGCGGGTCCTGGATTGCGCGCACAAATAGCAGAGAGTATAGGGACCATGGTGCAAATCTTCCCAAGACACATAACCCTCTCGCGATGGACCGCGGGTTGAATACCCAGAAAGGCAGGGGCTCATATGAAAGACCGTCAGCCAAAGGGGTACGGGCGATCGTGAGCCACCAGATCGAATGTGGACGACCTAGATTAGATTGGCGCGGGATGAGAATCAGGCGCGGTCTAAGTCGTTCGATCAGCCATCAAGGGTGCAGATTCAACCTCCCCTACAGTGACTCTACACGGTGATAGCCTTTGGATCTGGGATCGACGGACGGGGTTCCACCCAAGCAAAGGGGTATGCTAATCTAATCTGGGCGCTCAATTTGGAACTATTGGGATTTAGAAAAATTCTCTAAAGATTTTGTTTTGAAAAAAATAAAATGTCTTTTAATGAAGGTTATATATTTGGAACTATTTTTCCTAAGATAAATAAATGTAAAAATAAAAAAAATTGGCTATGTGTTTGAATTAGTTTATTAAATAATTATTATGGTAAAATATCTTACATAAATTATTCCTACTAAGTTATATGTATTGTTTGAAGTATTTGCTTAAATGGGTAAATTAATTAATAAAAAAATGTTTTGAATTCATGTCGAGTTTTTATTTGTTGCATTTTTTTGTTTGAAATAGAAATTTTAAATTAGCCCTAAATTGGACTTGAATTTTAACTAAACAGAAAAGCAGAAATTAGAAAAGAAAAGGTAGTGATAGAGTGTAGGAGTCCTTGCGTAATCATAAAGGCGCTTTTGTTGTAAGTCTCTTAACTACGCCATAAAATTTCTATTTAGTTAGTGCATAAGTTGTGATCTATCATAAGGATGGCTCACCCTCATGAGACTATAAATCTTTATCTAAAGGTTGACACTATCATTCAAAAGCTAGCTTCATCTATTAGTAGCCGCTACCATCGTGTTTAATGAATATTTTTTATAAATCTTTCAATAAACCTTCAATTCCCATCCGCAAATAAAATATATAATCGAAGTATGTGCATGTTAATAGTAATACTTAGACATAATATGTAATATACTACAAATAAATATTGAGTATACATTATTTTATAAAATATTACTTTAATATTGGTCATGGTTACGTGGTGGCCTTAAAATTTGCTAACCAATTAAAGCATGCATGGGGACGTTGATTCACCTACTATTAAAATATTGGCTGCATGCAAGCAAACGGGGACACCGCATGCATGCCTACTTTTTTTACACCTACTTTTTTTACACGGGCATCTACAATGCATGCCGTAATAACCCTCGCTTGGTTGTTGCAACCATCGCACGATCCGCTAGGATTTGGTAGCTGGGTCCCTCAAATTCATCCTTGTATCCTGCGCATATTCTACTGGGGACAGCTGTAAGCTCTAACCGCCTCAGTAGTAGCGAGCTCCGTAGTTCGTGGGTGGTTACGACTACTTCCATGCGGCCACGTGCTCCGCGAGCTTTGAGGCAGCTCATGCGTGTACCCTCCCCATGTCTAGCCGCACGTCTCCCGGAAGCCAAGAGCCGCACACCGTAGTTGCTGATCGAGAGAGAGAGAAAACACCAGGGAAGAGATCCGCTGCGCGCGTCACTGCTTCATCATTTGATGGGTGGTCGTGTGGTGAGCTGTGTGGCACCGCCTATACGGGTTGGACTCGGACATCGTCGTTGGATGTGTGGTAGCTCAGTGTGGCGGCTATCCCTCATCGCGGGATTGGTACCACGACACCGAGGCTACGAACCTCCACACCCGATCCCAGGTA
Source organism: Zea luxurians (assembly GCA_029449295.1). Lineage (NCBI taxonomy): Eukaryota > Viridiplantae > Streptophyta > Magnoliopsida > Poales > Poaceae > Zea > Zea luxurians. Next base: position 71,390,696 of record JAOPSE010000013.1, on the reverse strand, counting down.
TGCCGATTCAGCTTGTCCTCGCCTCGTGGTCACGTTGTTGCGCAGAGTTGTGTCTGCCGGGTTCTGTCACCTGGACAATCTGGGCGAGCGTCGGGAGGCCGGTAATGGCGTGAGTGGTGGGTATGGTGGTCGGCTGGGCCGGTGTCGAGGGGTTGAAGACACCAGGTTAGCCCTGGATCGTAGGATGGACGGCTAGAGTAGGTCTGGTGCATCTGTTCGGCTGGGTTTCTGATCCGGTCCGTCAATCTGGGCGCATGATGCAATCTGATCCGTAGATCGTACTCTCCTGGGTGATGCATTCGATCTCGGGCCGTGGGCTGGTAGCCGTGGATTCAGGATCGAACGTACACCAACGAACCCCGGTACACTTAGCAAGGTTTTAATCGGAACCGTTTATTGCGGAGCGGGTGATCCAGATTCCGCGATACCGGTTCGCTAACCTGTTTTACACTTAAGCCTCGGAGAAAAGGAAAACCAACCCGCCATCTTGTTTTGAGTTAGTCTGAGTCTTAGGAAAATTTATGTAGCGGCCGCTGTACTATTCTGTTTTAATGCGCGTAGTCCAGGGAATGGAAAAATCAGGGAAAATATTATAAAAATTGATTTTTAGTGTAAAAATAAATGCTAGAACTTGTTTAATCCCTAGAAAATTCATACTTAGTCCAAATTGATCCGTTCGAGTTTCTATAATTTTGTAATATTGTTGTTTATCATTTAGTGACACTGTTTTGACATGAAAACCATACTAAAATTCATCTCTTAATTAATCTCTTATCAAATACATAAAACCTTCAGAAATCATAACCCCTTAATCGTAACTCCGATCTTAGTAGTTCTCGATCCCGCGATCACGTAGCAACGCGTAGATCATTATTATTCAGTTTGTACTTATGTTTGGTGTGATGTTAATTTTATCTATACCATGTTTGTTTGTATTGCTACGACTAGCAGTGAGGTCGCGAGGACCTGAAGTTCAACCTGGTAACTGGAATCTCAAGTGCCAGGCAAGTTGTGCCCTTGATTCACTTTTGTTACCCAATAATGTTCTTTATAATCATTTACCATGCATAGGTTTAATTTTGATGGGACCCAATAGGTCACCCTAGTCTGTTTATCCAGTTTACCTTGTTTACCCTTGAATCATATGGGTAGTTATGCTATTGCGTTACATGGTTTTGGGTTAATATTTCATTATATCCATGTTCCAGTTATTTTGTTATTTTATTTATGTTCATGTCAAGATCATTATATTATTGTTAATTGGAACATGGAGCTTAACTTGAGAAACACGTGCCACCACAAGGGAGGAATGGGACCCCTTGGCTAACTAATTAGGAAAGCTAGTGGAATACTACCTTACCCGAAAGGGGCAAGGGCAGTAGGGGAGTTGCATGCAAGGAGGTTCTCGAGTTGATTTTGCTGCGATGGCGGTTAGACGAGGGATTCTTGCAAGTGCTCTTCCCATAAACTGTAGTGGGTTTTCGGAAGCTAGTGGAACTTTGTAAAGGCCTCGTAGTGGATCCCTAGCCATTCACCTTGGTAGTGTCTAAGGGCCTAGCTTACCCTGGCGACATGGGAAACACGACTTGTGGGTAAAGGGTACAACCTCTGCAGAGTGTAAAACTGGTATACTAGCCAAGCTCACGGTCATGAGCGGCTCAAGACTCTCCGATGATTAAATTATGGAACCTAAACTCAATTTGTCATTTGCATTTGCATGGGTTTATTATTAATTTTGTTCTATTATTTTATTATGGTTTGGTATTTACTTACACTTAGTAACTGCTAATAAAAGTTTGACCAACTACTTAAAAGCAATGCTCAGCTTTAACCCCTGTTGTTGATAAGCCTTACACTTCATGAACTCCCACCTTTGGCGAGTTCATGCCACATTATTCCCCACAACTTATTGAGCGATGAACATGTGTGAGCTCACCCTTGCTGTCTCACACCCCCACAGGTCAAGAACAAGTATCACTGGAGGAGGCGCATGGTGGATGTGCGCTGTGTTCGTGTGAGGTCTAGGTCGTCGTCTCCCAGTTGACTTTCTGGCGCCAAGGATGGATTTTAGTTCGATCCTTGTATATTTATCTTTTATTTTGTAAGTATTTCGCTATGTAATAAATACTCTGATTATTATGACATTTATCTATATACACTCTGTTATTATATATGTTGTCTTCTTGGCACATGTATGAGATGCACCCGGCTTTGTCCCTTAAAACCGGGTGTGACACGGTTGCAACATGCCCGGTCTTCGCGCGACTGACGGCGCCAGGATCGCGCCATGGCGTCGAGCGAGCGTGGATGGAGTCAACACCCGTGGGTCCCACGCTCCAGTCAAACAGTGCCGACACGTGGGTCCCGAAGTCAGTGAGAGCGCGCAAGCGCGGCTTGGCTGGTGCGTGGGGCCCATGTGGCAGTGGCTAGCGAGAGTGGGTGGAGCGCGCGCAAGTAGGACCGAGCCCACGAGGCAGCGCCAGGTTTACAATCGCGTGTGAGAGGAGTCTGGCGCGAGGGAGAAAGGGAGAATGGGCCAGCCAGAAGGCAATTGGGCTGCACGGTCGTGAGGGGAGAGAAGTAGAATGGGCTGAGCGAAGAGGAATTGGCCCACGCGCAAACTGCCATCCACTTCCCCTTTTCTTTTCCTTATTTCTTCTCTATTTCAAGTTTACAATATTCAATTCAAATTCAAAACCCTGTTTAAATTTTATGATCTCAAATATAATTCTGATGTAAAGATAAATCCTCTTTTCATTATTATTTATTATTCCCTCTATTATTTAATTATGGAGGTAATAAATGGCTTTATTAGGATTTCCTTCCTCATTTTCTGTTTTTCGAATTTAGGTTTCCATTCAAACCCAAGATAAAGTTTAAGAATTTCAAATTTAATACACACTCAAAATTATTCATGATGCGATAGGTATATATTTGTTCTATATAATTTATTTGTTTGATAAATGCTTGAAATATGAAACACATTCATATTGTTTCTCTATTTCTCGAAAAATAGTATTTTGATTGGGGAACAAGAATTAAAAGTTACTTCAAACTTAACTATGCATGTACATAAATGCTTATGGTGCATCATTTAACGAAATTCATAATTATTTAGTTGATTAGAAAACTTTTCTATTACTTCTTTTCTAAAATTAATCCTTGGTTTTCAAAATCCAGTTCTCAATTTTTTAACACTCAAGTATATTTTGAAATATCTGAATTTTACTCTTTTTTGTCTTCTTTTCTTTTCTTTTATTATTATTATTTTATTTTTTTCTTATACAAATTTTGGGCCTTACAATTGTCCCCGTTCGCTAGAGGCTGGGACATCAACGCCCTCGCCGCCGCCTACAACACCATGGCGCTGACTCCACCATCCTCTGACTAGGTCATCGACTCTGGTGCATCCTATCACACCACTCCCACTACAGGCATGTTATCTCACTCCCATCCACCTCCTTCCACACACCCCACCTCGATCGTCGTTGGCAACAAGTCCAATCTTCCCATCACCTCTGTAGGTACCTCGGTTCTCTCTGGACCGTTCTACCTCAACGATGTTTTCGTAGCCCCTCACATCACTCACAATCTCCTTTCTGTCCGTCGGTTCACCACCGACAATTCTTGTTCCATTGAGTTTGACCCTGAAAGGGAAATAGGGTTAAACCTTTTCCTATAAATAATTTTGGTGGTTGATTGCCCAAAACAAATATTGGACTAACTAGTTTGCTCTAGATTATATGTTCTACAGGTGCATTAAAGTTCAACACAAACCAATAAAAGATTGGAAAAGGATTCAAAAAGAAAGGAGCATAGAAACCAAAGTGTGCCCTGGTCTGGCACACCGGACTGTCCGGTGCACCACTGGACAGTGTCCCGTGCACTAGGACCGTACAATTCCAAACTCGCAAGCCTCGGTTTCTTCAGCGTCGCTCTGCTATAATTCACCGGTCTGTCTAGTGTGACAGCGGTGCAACGGCTCTCCAGCGCAACGGTCGACTGAACAGTGCCCTGACAACGCTACAGTTCATGGCAGAAGTCAGAGCAGAAGTCAGAGGCGCACCGGACACTGAACAGTTGTTGTCTGGTGTGGCACCGGACTGTCCGGTGCCACCAGAAGTCAACGCTCCAATGGTTGACTGCGTTAGAACCCTAACGGTTGGGTGATGTGGCTGGTGCACTGGACAGTGTCTGGTGGCGCACCGGACTGTCCAGTGCGCCCATCGACAGCAGCCACCCCCAATGGCTATTTTGGTGGTTGAGGGCTATAAATACCCCCAACCACCACCACTCCAACCATCCAAGCTTTCAAAACAGTGCATTCAATACAAGAGCAAAGTGCAACACTCCAAGACACAAATCAAAGCCTTCGATCCAATCAAAGTCCCCAAATTCAATTCTAGTGCTCTAGGACTTGTGAGAGGATCGCTTGTGTTTCTTTGTTTCTCTTGTTGCTTGGTTGGCTTTCTTCTTCCTTATTCTTGTTCTCGCAACTTGTAATCAAAGCAAGAGACACCAATTGTGTGATGGTCCTTGTGGGGTCTAAGTGACCCATTTGATTAAGGAGAAAGCTCACTCGGTCTAAGTGACCGTTTGAGAGAGGGAAAGGGTTGAAAGAGACCTGGTCTTTGTGACCACCTCAACGGGGACTAGGTTCTCAAGAACCGAACCTCGGTAAAACAAATCATCGTGTCATCCGCTTTATTTCTTGATTGATTTGTTTTCGCCCTCTCTTTCAGACTCAAGTTTAATTCTAACGCTAACCCCAGCTTGTAGTGTGTGCTTAAGTTTATAATTTTTAGATTCCGCCTATTCACCCCCTCTAGGCGACTTTCAATTGGTATCAGAGCCTGGTACTTCATTAGAGTTTCATCACTCGAAGTGATGTCGGGAGATCACGCTAAGAAGGAGATCATGACCGGCGATGACAAGCCTACAAGCCACGGGAAGGCTCTATCAAGGGAGTCCGGCAACAAGCTCAAGGAGGGATCCCCTCCTCACAATTCGCATCGAAGTGGCGACAAGAAAAAGAAGATGAAGAAGGTGGTCTACTATGAGACCGATTCATCATCACCTTCTACATCCGGCTCCGACGCGCCGTCCGTCACTTCTAAGCACCATGAGCGCAAGAAGTATAGTAAGATGCCACTTCGTTATCCCCGTATTTCCAAACGCACTCCTTTACTTTCCATCCCATTAGGCAAACCACCAGTTTTTGATGGTGAAGATTATTGTATGTGGAGTGACAAAATGAGGCATCACCTAATGTCACTCCACGCAAGTATTTGGGACATTGTTGAATTTGGAGCACAGGTACCATCGGTGGGAGATGAGGGCTACGACTCGGACGAAGTCGCCCAAATCCGGCACTTCAACTCCCAAGCGACTACTATACGCCTCTCTATGTCGAGAGGGGTATAATAAAGTGCAAGGGTTGAAGAGCGTCAAGGAGATTTGGGACGTGCTCAAGACCGTGCACGAAGGAGATGAGGTGACCAAGATCACCAAATGGGAGACGATCGAGGGGGAGCTCGGTCGGTTCGTCCTCAACCAAGGAGAGGAGCCACAAGCAATTTACAACCGGCTCAAGACCTTGGTGAATCAAGTGCGCAACCTCGGGAGCACCAAATGGGATGACCATAAAATGGTCAAGGTTATTCTAAGATCACTCGTTTTTCGCAATCCTACGCAAGTTCAATTAATACGTGGTGATCCTAGATATAAGTTAATGTCTCCCGAGGAAGTAATAGAAAAGTTTGTGAGCTTTGAATTGATGATCAAAGGCTCCAAACAAATCATCAACTTGGAGCAAGGCGGCACCTCCACACCCGAGGTGCAACCAGTCGCATTCAAGGCGACGGAAGAGAAGAAAGAAGAGTCTACATCAAGTTGGCTCCCCATCGACGCCTCCAAGCTTGACAATGAGGAGATGACGCTCATCATCAAGAGCTTCCGTCAAATCCTCAAACAAAGCAAGGGGAAGGACTACAAGCCCCATTCCAAAAGGGTGTGCTACAAATGTGGTAAGCCCGGTCATTTTATAGCAAAATGTCCTATGTCTAGTGACAGTGACAGGGGCGACGACAAAAGAGGGAGAAGAAGGAAAAGAAGAAGTATTACAAGAAGAAGGGCGGTGATGCCGACATATGTCAGGAATGGGACTCCGACGAGAGCTCCACTGACTCCTTCGACGAGGATGCCACCAACATCGCCGTCAACAAGGGCCTCCTCTTCCCCAACGTCGGCCACAAGTGCCTCATGGTAAAGGACGACAAAAAGAAGAAGGTAAAATCTAGAGCCTCCACCAAATATACAACATCTAGTGATGAGGCTAGCTCTAGTGAAGATGTGGATGATTTGCTTACACTTTTTGCCAACCTTAACATGCAACAGAAAGAAAAATTGAATGAACTGATAGGTTCTATTCATGAGAAGGATGAACTCTTGGATAGCCAAGAGGAATTCCTTATTAAGGAAAATAAGAAGCATGTTAAGTTGAAGAATGTTTGTACTCAGGAAGTAGAAAAAATGTGAAAATATGTCTAAAGAGCTTAGGGTTTGCCATGATTCAATTTCCAACCTTAAAACTGAGAATGCTAATTTATTTGCCAAGGTTGAGAAGTTAAATGATTGTGATGATTCAATTACCAATCTTAGAAATGATAATGCTAACTTAATTGCTAAGATTGATAAATTGAATGAATCAATTTCTAGCCTTAAAATCGAGAATGCTAATTTAATTTCTAAGGCTAAAGATTTGAATGTTTGCAATGTTTTTTATTTCCAATCTTAGAAATGAGAATGCCATTTTACATGCTAAGATTGATGAATTAACTCCTTGCAAACCATCTACATCTACTGTTGATCATGTTTCTATTTACACTAGATGTAGAGATGTTAATGTTGATGCTATTCATGATCACCTTGCTTTAATTAAACAACAAAATGATCATATAGCTCAACTAACTGCAAAAATTAATGAGCATGAAATGAAAAATGAAAAATTTAAATTTGCTAGAAGCATGCTCTATAGTGGGAGACGCCTTGGCATTAAGGATGTCATTGGTTTCCAATAGGGAAGCAATGTCAAGCTTAAAGCCCCCAAAAGATTGTCTAATTTTGTTAAGGGCAAGGCTCCCATGGTTCAGGATAACGAGGGTTACATTTTATATGTTGCTGGTTATCCTGAGCACAAGATTAGGAGGATTCATGCTAGAAAACCTCATACTGTTTCTCATCATGCTTTTATGTATAAAAATGAGGCATCTAGCTCTAGGCAATCTACCCATGTTAAATTGCCTAAAAAGAAAACTCCTACTGCATCAATTGATCATAATATTTCATTTAAAAATTTTGATGCTTCATATGTTTTAACTAATAAATCAGGTAAAGTAGTTGCCAAATATGTTAGGGGCAAACACAAGGGCTCCAAGACTTGTGTTTGGGTATCCAAGGTGCTTGTTTCTAACGTGAAAGGACCCAAAACTATTTGTGTACCTAAGAACAAGGCCTAAAACTATTTTGTAGGTTTATGCATCCGGGGGCTCAAGCTGGATAATTGATAGCGGGTGCACAAACTATATGACAGGGGAGAAAAGGATGTTCTCCTCCTATGAGAAAAACGAAGATCCCCAAAGAAATATCACATTCGGGGATGGAAATCAAGGTTTGGTCAAAGGACTTGGTAAAATTGCTATATCTCCTGACCATTCTATTTCCAATGTTTTTTTGTAGATTCTTTAGATTACAACTTGCTTTTTGTATCTCAATTGTGTAAAATGGGCTATAACTATCTTTTTAGTGATACTGGTGTTATTGTCTTTAGAAGAAATGATGATTCAGTAGCATTTAAGGGAGTGTTAGAGGGTCAGCTATACTTAGTTGATTTTAATAGAGCTGAACTTGACACTTGCTTAATTGCTAAGACTAATACGGGTTGGCTCTGGCATCACCGACTAGCCCATATTGGAATGAAGAATCTCCACAAGCTTCTAAAGGGAGAGCTCATTTCAGGACTAACCAATGTTCATTTTGAGAAAGACAGGGTTTGTAGCGCATGTCAAGCAGGGAAGCAAGTTGGTGTCCATCATCCACACAAAAACATCATGACAACAGACAGGCCACCAGAGCTACTCCACATGGATTTATTCGGCCCGATAGCTTACATAAGCATCAACGGGGGTAAGTACTGTCTAGTAATTGTGGATGATTATTCTCGCTTCACTTGGGTATTCATTTTGCAGGAAAAATCTCAAACCCAAGAGACTTTAAAGGGATTCTTGAGACAGGCTCTAAATGACTTCGGATTGAGGATCAAGAAAATAAGAAGCAATAATGGGACGGAGTTCAAGAACTCATAAATCGAAGGCTTTCTTGAGGAGGAGGGCATCAATCATGAGTTCTCTTCTCCCTACACACCACAACAAAATGGTGTAGTGGAGAGGAAGAATAGAACTCTATTGGACATGGCAAGGACCATGCTTGATGAATACAAGACTCCAGACCGGTTTTGGGCTGAGGCAATTAACACCGTCTGCTACTCCATCAACCGGCTCTACCTTCATCGAATCCTCAAGAAGACATCATACGAACTTCGTACCAGTAAAAAGCCCAATGTTTCATATTTTAGAGTCTTTGGTAGCAAATGTTTTATTCTTGTTAAAAGAGGTAGAAAATCTAAATTTGCTCCTAAGGCTGTAGAAGGCTTTTTACTTGGTTATGATTCAAACACAAGGGCATATAGAGTCTTTAACAAATCCACTGGATTAGTTGAAGTCTCTTGTGACATTGTGTTTGATGAGACTAATGGCTCCCAAGTGGAGCAAGTTGATCTTGATGAATTAGATGATGAAGAGGCTCCATGCGTAGCGCTAAGGAACATGTCCATTGGGGATATGTGTCCTAAGGAATCCGAAGAGCCTCCACAAACACAAGATCAACGGTTATCTTCAAATCAAGCATCTCCACCAACTCAAGATGAGGATCAGGCTCAAGATAATGAGATTGAAGATCAAGAGGATGAGCCACCTCAAGAGGATGACAATGATCAAGGGTGAGATGATGATATTCAAGACAAGGAAGATGATCAAGAAATTCAGGGTCAAAGACCGCCACACCCAAGAGTCCACCAGGCGATTCAAAGAGATCACCCTGTGAACTCCATCCTCGGCGATATTCATAAGGGGGTAACTACTCGATCTCGAGTTGCTCATTTTTGTGAACATTACTATTTTGTTTCCTCTATTGAGCCATACAAGGTAGAGGATGCACTAAGAGACTCAGATTGGGTGTTGGCAATACAAGAGGAGCTCAACAACTTCATGAGGAATGAGGTATGACATTTGGTTCCACGTCCTAACCAAAATTTTGTAGGTACCAAGTGGGTATTCCACAACAATCAAGATGATCATGGTGTGGTGACAAGGAACAAAGCCCGACTTGTGGCCAAGGGATATTCACAAGTCGAAGGTTTGGATTTCGATGAAACCTATGCACCCATAGCTAGGCTTGAATCAATTCGTATATTACTTGCCTATGCTAGTTACCATGGCTTCAAGCTTTATCAAATAGACATGAAGAGTGCCTTCCTCAATGGACCTATCAAGGAAGAGGTCTATGTTGAGCAACCTCCCGACTTTGAAGATAGTGAGTACCCTAACCATGTCTATAAGCTCTCAAAGGCGCTTTGTGGGCTCAAGCAAGCCCCAAGAGCATGGTATGAATGCCTGTGAGACTTCCTTATCACTAATGGCTTCAAAGTCGGAAAAGCCGATCCTACTCTCTTTACTAAAACTGTTGCAAATGATTTGTTTGTATGCCAAATTTATGTTGATGATATTATATTTGGGTCTACTAACAAATATACTTGTGAAGAGTTTAGTAGGATCATGGTTCAAAAATTCGAGATGTCTATGATGGGGGAGTTGATATATTTCTAGGATTTTAAATCAAGCAACTCCAGGATGGCACCTTCATCAGCCAAACCAAGTACATTCAAGACATTCTTAAGAAGTTTGGAATGAAGGATGCCAAGCCCATCAAGACTCCCATGGGAACTAATGGGCATCTCAACCTCGACACAGGAGGTAAGTCCATAGTTCAAAAGGTTTACCAGTCGATGATAGGATCTTTACTCTATTTATGTGCATCTCGACCGGATATTATGCTTTCCATATGCATGTGTGCAAGGTTCTAAGCCAACCCTAAGGAAGTTCACCTTACGGCCGTGAAGCGAATCATGAGATATCTAGTTTACACTCCTAAGTTTGGGCTTTGGTACCCCAAGGGATCAACCTTTGATTTGATAGGATATTTTGATGCCAATTGGGCTGGGTGTAAAATTGATAGGAAGAGCACATCAGGGACTTGTCAGTTTCTAGGGAGATCCCTGGTGTCTTGGGCTTCAAAGAAACAAAATTCAGTAGCCCTATCAACCGCTGAAGCCGAGTATATTGCTACAGGCCATTGTTGTGCGCAATTACTTTGGATGAGGCAAACCCTCAGGGACTATGGCTACAAATTTTGCAAAGTCCCTCTCCTATGTGATAATGAGAGTGCAATCCGCATGGCGGATAATCCCGTTGAACACAGCCGCACTAAGCACATAGACATTCGGTATCACTTTTTGAGGGATCACCAACAAAGGGGGATATCAAAATAGCTTATGTAAACACCAAAGAACAATTAGCCGATATCTTTACCAAGCCATTAGACGAGAAAACTTTTTGCAAACTTAGGAATGATCTAAATATACTTGATTCTCGGAACTTCGATTGAAACATTGCACACATTGCTCACTTATATACCTTTGATCATATCTGTTTCATTTGCTACGACTAATGTGTTTCCAAGTATCCTTTTAATGCTAAGTCATAGATTGAAAGGGAAATGGAGTACTCGACGAAGACAAGGCTTCCACTCCACTCTATCGATATCATTTACCCTTCGTCGTTACTCCACCACACTTCACATTGGTATAATCTTTTCACTCATATTTACTTGTACCAATGGGAAGAAAGTAAAGGGCTCTCAATGTCTCTGTTTTTGGCGATTAATGCCAAAGGGGGAGAAAGTATTAAGCCCAAAGCAAAAGGACCGCACCACCACCAGATTTTAAATGAAGTTTTCAAATTAGTATCTTAATGTGTTTAAAAAGGGGGAGAAAGTTATTAGTATTTTCAAACATTGGTAAAACCCTCTTGAACACTAAGGGGAGAATTTTATTCAGGGGGAGTTTTGTTTTAGTCAAAGAAAAAGCATTTGAAACAGGTGAGAAATTTCAAATCTTGAAAATGCTTCATGCAATCTTATTCATATATCTTTGACTATTTGCAAAAGGATTTTTGAAAAGATTTTACAAAAAGAATTTGCAAAAACAAAACTAATGGTGCAAGCATGGTCCAAAATTTTAAATAAAAAAGCAACCATGCATATCTAGTGAAGTTATAAATTGGTTTAAATTCTAAGTAACATATGCACTTACACTATGCAAACTAGTTCAATTCTGCACTTATATATTTGCTTTGGTTTGTGTTGGCATCAATCACCAAAAAGGGGGAGATTGAAAGGGAAATATGGCTAAACCTTTTCCTATAAATAATTTTGGTGGTTGAATGCCCAACACAAATATTGGACTAACTAGTTTGCTCTAGATTATATGTTCTACAGGTGCATTAAGGTTCAACACAAACCAATAAAAGATTGAAAAAGGGTTCAAAAAGAAAGGAGCATAGAAACCAAAGTGCGCCCTAGTCTAGCGCATCGGACTATTCGGTGCACCACCAGATAGTGTCTAGTGCACCAGGACCGTACAAATCCAAACTCGCAAGCCTCGGTTTCTTCAGTGTCGCTCCGCTATAATTCACCGGACTGTACGGTGTGCCACTGGACTGTCCGGTGTGATAGCGGTGCAACAGCTCTCCAGCGCAACGGTCGACTGAGCAGTGCCCTGACAACGCTACAGTTCGTGGCAGAAGTCAGAGCAGAAGTTAGAGGTGCCACCAGAAATCAGCGCTCCAACGATCGATTGCGTCAGAACCGTAATAGTTGGGTGACGTGGCTGGCGCACCGGACAATGTTCGGTGGCGCACCGGACTGTCCGGTGCGCCCATCGACAGCAGCCACCCCTAACGACTGTTTTGGTGGTTGAGGGCTATAAATACCCCCAACCACTACCACTCCAATCCAAGCTTTCACAACAATGCATTCAATACAAGAGCAAATTCAACACTACAAGACACAAATCAAAGCCTTCGATCCAATCAAAGTCCCCAAATTCAATTCTAGTGCTCTAGGACTTGTGAGAGGATCGCTTGTGTTTCTTTGTTGCTCTTGTTGCTTGGTTGGCTTTCTTCTTCCTTATTCTTGTTCTCGCAACTTGTAATCAAAGCAAGAGACACCAATTGTGTGGTGGTCCATATGAGGTCTAAGTGACCCATTTGATTAAGGAGAAAGCTCACTCGGTCTAAGTGACCGTTTGAGAGAGGGAAAGAGTTGAAAGAGACCCGGTCTTTGTGACCACCTCAACGGGGACTAGGTTCTCAAGAACCGAACCTCGGTAAAACAAATCATCGTGTCATCCGCTTTATTTCTTGATTGATTTGTTTTCGCCCTCTCTTTCGTACTCGAGTTTAATTCTAACGCTAACCCCAGCTTGTAGTGTGTGCTTAAGTTTATAATTTTCAGATTCCGCCTATTCACCCCCTCTAGGCGACTTTCAGACCCTAGTGGTTTTTCTGTGAAGGATCTGGCCACCAGGACCCCACTCGCCTGATGTGACAGCTTTGGGCCCCTCTACACACTTTGATCACCGTCCACTGACATGTCTCCACCTCCTGTCCTGGTCACCACCACCTCCACCACTTGGCACCGTCGTTTCGGGCACCTAGGACCTGATGTCATGACCAAGCTTTCTAGCACTTTAGATTCTTGTAACAAGGGACATTTTGAGGGCCTCTGTCATGCTTGTCAGCTTGGCCGCCATACCCGCCTCCCTTTTACTACATCTTCTTCTAGGGCTGCACAAGCTTTTGACCTGGTTCACTGTGACCTATGGACCTCCTCTGCACTTAGTCTGTCTGGATACAAATACTATTTGGTGATTTGGATGATTTTTCCCACTTCTTATGGACTTTTCCTCTCTGCTTGAAGTCAGACACGTTTCCCACCCTCACTCACTTCTTCACCTTGGTCTCCACCCAGTTCCGTCGCCCCATCCGTGCCCTGTAGTGTGATAATGGCCGCGAGTTTGACAACCATGCCTCTCGGTCGTTCTTCCTCACCAATGACGTCCAATTGCGTCTCTCGTGCCCCTACACCTCTGCCCAGAACGGTCGTGTTGAGCGAATGATTCACACTACCACCAACATAATCTGCTGCCTCCTCTTCTAGGTATCTCTCCCAGCCAGCTACTGGGCAGAGGCTCTTCACACCGCTACCCACCTCCTTAATCACCTCCCATCGAAGGCGGTGAGCCACCCCACCCCCACTTCACCCTTTATGGCACGACCCCCTCCTACGACCACCTTCGTGTGTTCGTGAAAGTAGCCTAGAGGGGGGTGAATAGGCTAATCTGAAAATTTTCACAACAAACTTTGAAAGACTGTTAAATACACAGTTCAACTGGTGCAGGCCGGTTCAACAGCTACATGGGCAAGTTGAACCACTCTGAACCAATCCAACTGTTTTGCAAACTTTAGACTATAACCTAAGTGAAAATATGTTTTGTGAATCCTTTCGAGAAGTGAAGTGTGACTAAGTCAAATGTGGAGAATAAATATATGAAAGTTATTTCACTTGTAGATCCACACTACGAGAAAATCTATATGTCAATCTTGCTAGCAAAAATATCTTAAGTCAAAGAAAAGAAAGAACACAAGACACAAGATTTAACCTAAGGTTCGGCCACACCACAAAGGTGCCCTACACCCCATTGAGGAGCCCACAAAAGGCCGGGTCTTTTTCAACCCTAATCCTCCAAAAGCCGACCACCAAGGTCAAGGCAATCTCTTCTTATCTTAGCTCAATGGGCGGGTGATACAAACTTCTTAGGGTCGTCCACAAATTTGGAGACTCCCAAGAAACCTCAAACCGTCTTGAAACTTAGGGTTTCAAGGACATCAAGAACACACAAGAGGTGTTTGCACAAGCTCAAGATTCTAAAAGAGATGGGAGAGGAAAACCAAATCGTGAGCACAAGCACAAACCTCACACCCAAGAGCTCCTCCAACAAGGTTGAATCTTGAGGAAGATTTAAGTGTGAGAGAGAGGGCGGAGAGGAGTGCTTTTGTCTCAAGTTAGGTGAGCAATAAATGTGTAAGTGTTCAACAGCAATGAAGAAGGGGGTGGAGAGTTGTATTTATAGCCACGGCTCAAAAACTAGTCGTTTGACCTAGAACCCCGCAGAAGACCGGTTGAACCGCCCCTTGGCAGGTCAGCAGACTGTCTGCTAGTCTGACTATCAGACTAACTGGCAGGCTGACCTGCAGTTGACCAAACCGGTTGAACCGCCCCCTAACAACCCTAGTGACATGTCTGCCAGTCTGACTGGCAGACTGCAGGTCAGAGGTCAGAGGTCACAGGGGTCAGAGACCAGTTGAACTGCCCCTCAGGACCAGTTCAGCTGGTCTAGACCAGAGGGTTTAGGAGAGAAAACCCCAGCTCAGCTGCCTGGAGGCAAGTTCAGCTGGAGTTGAGAAAGCTCAACTCAGCTAAAGTCCAGCTCAGCTGAAAAGCTCAGCTGCAGCTAAAGAAGCTCAACTCAGCTGAAGTCAAGTTCAGCTAGAAAGCTCAGCTGCAGTTGAAGCAGTTCAGCTGCTTTTCAACAAGAACTCTCTAGGTTTCTCAAACCTAACCACGGTCAACCTTAGAATGATAAAGTGATTTTTGGTTTTCAAAAATAGCTTTTGAATTTGGGGACTTGAGCTATAGCAAACACCATTACATGTGCGAAAATACTAAGGAAGAATTACAACATGCAACTCAAGATTTACATAAAATTTTATACGTCCGTCGCATGAAGTCCTTGTTGCTTCCTTAAGTTCCTGTGCTTTCTAATCATACACTAGGAACACAAATTGTTAGTACCCTTATTTGTTTTGTCATTAAATCCCCAAAACCCTCACTTGTGGTTGATTGCACTTACAATCTCCCCCTTTTGGTGATTGATGCCAAAACAATTAAGGTCAAAAAGATAAATATTTGAAATAGTAAAGTTCTTTTGAATGATTGTATGTAGATGGCTCCCCCTAAATGTGTGCATGAATTTGAATCAGGTGTGTTGACATAATATGTCAAATGAGAAACACATTTAGAGATAGTGACAAAGTCCACACTATATACAATCATCTGATGGGTGCAAGAGTGTCATAAAGAGAGTTGTGATGCATATGACTATCTCTAAACACACATCATTTGTACTTCATAGAAACATAATCATTACACAGATGGGACAAAGGATGATGGCCGGAAGACCATCATATTATAGTGAATAAAATGCCAGCTGCTTTATTACATCCATGAAAAAAGATACAAGCCACAACAGTGGACACAACAAAACAATAAACAAGAGAGAAATAAAGAACCAAAAAGAACCACCAACAGAATGACTTGGCTAGAGATTTTAGATTTTCTCCCCCTTTTTGGCAGCAAGTACCAAAAAACGAGGAGAGAGAGAGAGAAATAAGAAGGCAGAGGGATCAATACCCTCCAGGAGGAGGATAGGAGGGGTATTCTGGAAAGAAGGTCCGCATCATGTCTTCCTCGAATGAGGAGTCCCGAGGGGGCTCATCACCAGCAGAAAAACCAGAAGCAGAGGACGGACCTTGATGATGATGATGATGAGGAGGAGGAGGAGGAGGAGGGTGGTGATGGTAACCGGAGCCAGAAGGCCTCGGGTCACCAGGAATGAGTTCCTGACCCGGGTAGGGAGGAGGAGGATAGTGACCAGAGCCGGATGGCCTGGGGTCACCGGGAATGTGTTCCTGACCCGAATAGGGAGGAGGAGGAGCCGAGGTGTAGTAGGGGTCATCAAACTCCTCAGCCTCATCCTCAGGGGTAATGAATGGCACACCAAATTCCTGTTGGTGCCATTCATTAAGGTCCACGAGAAAGGTGGGGGTCGGAGGTGGAGGGGACCCCAGAGGCAGAGGGTGACCAGTCTCGGCTGCATAATGAAGGAAGTCCGCATGCAGCCTGTCAGTCCTGCGCCGATGCACAGACTCCTCGACCGCCCGGTCGTGGCACATGGCGAAGGCGCCAAGAAGGCCCTTGGCCAGACGAATGAAAAATCCCAGGCCACGACCCCGTCCCTGGCTAGGACCACTTCCTCTCCCACTGTGGTCCAAGGAATAAATCAAAGAAAAAGTCTGACGCGTCTGCAAAAATAAAAGCTGACGCGTCTGAAAAGCACAAAGTACATGACGCAATCTAAAATGGCGCGAAAAAGCGATTGATGAGACAGGAAAAAAGTGACTGACGCGACATAAATTAAAGCTACAGATTCTGTAAAGAGAAAAAGCTGAAAAAGTGTTGCAAAAAGGTGATCTGACGTCTAAAAAGGTGCTGCCACAGTGTGAAAAGGTGTCTGAAAAAGGCTGACGCAGTCTGCAAAAAGGGACTGGCGCAGACTGAAAAACGGTCAGATTGACCGGTCAAACTGTGCCAGACCGGTTCAACCGGTCCTGGACACTGGTTCAACCGGTTTCAGCCAGGGGGTTTCCTAGTGAAAACCAGCCGAGCTGAAGTTCAACTCGAAAGTTCAGCTGGTTTCCCCAGTTGAACTAGAAAGTTCAGCTGGTCAGACCAGTTGAGCTTGGAATGAATTTTTAAAATAATTTTCAACACTAAACCTCATTTCAATCTTAAAATTTACGCAAAGTTTGAATGAACATCACTAATATTTAAACCTTTCAAACAAAAATTAGTGAATCAAGCAATTTTTGTGTCCGTTTTCAAGTTAAGTTACGAGAATCCAAGATATTTAATTCACTTCTAAGAAAGCAAAATCTAGTCTCATCGAGGGGTTTTGTGAAGATATCGGCGAGTTGATTTTCTGTGTTTACATGACATAATTCGATATCTCCTTTTGCTTCGTGGTCCCTCAGAAAATGGTGTCTTATGTCTATGTGTTTGGTTCTAGAGTGTTGCACGAGATTATTGGCTAGTTTAATGGCGCTCTCATTGTCACGTAGTAGTGGAATTCTTTTAAACTCACAACAAAAATCTCTCAATGTTTGCTTCATCCATAGCAACTGAGCACAACAAGCACCAGCAGCTATGTATTCGGCCTCGGTAGTGGAAAGTGCAACACAGTTTTGCTTCTTAGAGCTCCAAGACACCAGGGACCGCCCAAGGAATTGGCAAGTCCCCGAGGTGCTTTTTCGATCTACTTTGCAATCGGCATAGTCTGAGTCAGAGTAGCCAAATAAATCTAAAAATGAGCCCTTGGGATACCAGAGACCTAGATTTTGGGTGTGAACTAAATATCTCAAAGTTCTCTTAACAACCACTAGGTGACACTCTTTAGGGTTAGCTTGAAAACGGGCACACATGAACACACTAAGCATGATATCTGGCCTAGATGCACATAAATACAGTAGAGATCCAATCATTGATCTATAAAGTTTTTGATCTACAATTTTACCTTCTTCATTTAAGTCGAGATGACCATTTGAAGCCATTGGTGTCTTGGCGTGCTTTGCCTTTTCCATTTCTTGTGTGTACTTGGTTTGGCACAGAAAGGTTCCTTCCTTGAGTTGTTTAACTTGAAATCCTAGGAAGTACTTGAGCTCGCCCATCATGGACATCTCAAACCTATTTGTCATAACCCTACTAAATTCCTCACAAAATGTTTCATCAATACTGCCAAATATAATGTCATCGACATACATTTGACATACAAATAATTGATTGTCAACTTTGCGAGTAAATAAAGTAGAGTCTACTTTTCCTATTTCAAAACCATTTTTAAGCAAGAAATCTTTAAGACATTCATACCATGCTCTAGGAGCTTGTTTAAGCCCATAGAGCGCTTTGTGAAGAAGGTATACATGGTTTGGCTTCTTAGGATCTTCAAAACCCGGCGGTTGCTCCACATACACCAACCCTTGCAGTGGTTCGTTTAGGAATGCACTTTTGACATCCATTTGATACAATTTGAAATCATGGTTAGTAGCATAGGCAATTAATATTCTTATGGACTCTAACCTTGCTACTGGTGCAAAGGTTTCTCCAAAGTCAAGTCCTTCCACTTGAGTGAAACCTTGAGCAACCAGCCACGCCTTGTTCCTTGTGACCATGCCGTTTTCATCTTGCTTGTTGCGTAAGACCCATTTAGTTCCAATGATGTTTTGCTTGGGTCTTGCTACTAAGGATCAGACTTCATTTCTTGTGAAGTTGTTAACCTCTTCTTGCATTGCGATGATCCAGTCTGGATCGCTTAGTGCTTCTTCTACCTTAAGTGGTTCAAGAGAGGAGACAAACGAGTAAAATTCACAAAAAATTGCTAAACGAGATTGAGTTGTTACCCCTCTCCTGATGCTACCCAGGATGTTGTACACAGGATGATCTCTCTAAATGCCCTGGTGCACTCGAGGGTGAGGCACTAGAGAATGTCTCTGAATTTGATCATCACTTTCATCTTGTTCAATGGCTTCTTCACTAGCAACCTCTTCTTTCTCATTTTCCACAATGGTTTGCATATCTTGCGGTAGAAGCACTTCTTCAAGGATGGGATGACTTGAGGTTGATGGGTTTGCTTGGATGGAAGGATTTTCACCAACCACTCTAGCACTCCCATCAATGACCCTATTTGTCATCCAAATTCTCCCTTCATCATCGTCCTTTTCTTATGGCTTCACTTCACCTATTGCAAGCTTTTTGATGGCTTCATTAGGTGGGATTTCATTTTCTGCAATATCATTAAAAACATGCCCTTGCGAGCCATTAGATTCATCAAATGTCATGTATATCGCTATTTCAACAAGACCGGTGGTATTGTTGAAAACACGATATCCATGCGCATTTGATGCATAACCAAGCAAGAAACCCTCATCCACTCTAGGAGCAAACTTCAAGCTCTTGATTTTCTTGTTAAGAATGAAGCATTTACAACCAAAAACTCTAAAGTAATCAACCTTAGGTTTGTTACCAGTGAGAAGCTCGTAGGCAGTCTTCTTGTAAATCTTGTGAAGATAAAGGTAGTTGATTGCATGACAGGCGGTGTTGACCGCCTCTGCCCAAAAAATGTCAGGTGTCTTGTATTCATCCAACATGGTTCTGGCGGCTTCGATTAGTGTTTGGTTCTTCCTTTCCACTACACCATTTTGTTGTGGAGTGTAGGGGACCGAGAACTCATGTTTGATTCCTTCTTCGCCTAAGAATTCTTCAACACCTGTATTCTTGAACTCTGTCCCATTATCACTTCTCACCTTTTTTATTTTTAACTCAAACTCATTTTGAGCTCTTCTCATAAATTTCTTCAAAGTCTCTTGGGTTTCACCTTTGTCACTCAAAAAGAAAACCCAGGTGAAGCGAGAAAAATCATCGACAATAACTAAACCATACTTACTGCCACCAATACTAACATAGGCCACAGGTCCGAAGAGGTCCATATGAAGAAGTTCCAAAGGTCTCTTGGTTGTGACCACATTCTTTGATTGATGTGGAACGCCATGTTGCTTTCCTGCTTGACATGCACTGCATACCCTATCTTTCTCAAACACAACATTTGTTAGTCCAATAATGTGATTATCCTTTTGAAGTTTGGCCAAGTTCCTCATGCCAACATGACCTAGCCGGCAATGCCAAAGCCAACCCTTGTCAGATTTTGCCACTAAACAAGTCTCAGGCGTCACCCTACTTGTTGTGAAATCAACAAGATAGAGTTTGCCCTTCAAGCGACCTGTAAAAGCAACAGAGGAATCCTCCCTTCTAAGGATCTTCACATCAACATCAGTAAATAGACAGTTATATCCCATTCCACAAAGTTGTGAAACAGACATCAAATTGTAGCTTAAAGAATCTACTAGCAAAACATTTGAAAGTGACTGGTGGTCAGAGATAGGAATTTTACCAATACCAATCACTTCACCCTTGCCACTATCTCCAAACACAATTTCTTGTGCTTCTTGAGTTAGTTGCAAGGAGTGAAACATGTCTTTCTCCCTGGTCATGTGATTTGTACATCCACTGTCAAGCACCCAGCTTGACCCACTAGAGGAGTAGACCTGCAAAATAGATTTAGGCTATGCTTTTAGGTACCCAAATTGAATTGGGTCCTACATTGTTAGTTATAGCCTTGGGTACCCACACACTCCTTTTCATAACCTTTCTCTTAGTGTAGGCACCCACATATTTTACAACCAATTTTCCTGAGTCCCAAGTCAACATATAGTCACAAAGATAAGAATGAGACATGGGTGTTCTAAACTTTTCTCCATTGGTAGAAACCGCTTCCTTCATCTTATCCTTTGTGGTACTCAAGTTTACCTTCACTTGAGTTGACTTGTCATTTGAGGAGTGAATCCTCCCAAAGGCATCATATAGGGTGGTTCCCTCTATGAACTTGGGGGATCTCAACCCCTTATGCTCTATGCTAGGGTTTACCTTCTATGAGTTGTACCCAAGCCCCTTTCTCCCATTGTTGGGTTTCAAGGACTTGTACTTGGGTTCAACTTTCTTTAACCCATCATTGCTAGATCATTTCTTCAATATTTTCTTGACTTTAACCTGTGAAGTTTCCTTCCTTGCATGGTTAGTCAAGCAACAAGAAACATGATATTTTGTACAATGTTTGCAAGTATTATTATTTGAGGAGCTAGCCTTAGATTCTACCAACAAAGATGAAGCGTTGAAGTTCTTGCAGTTCTCAAGTTGCACTTGAAGTTCTTGATTTTGAGCTGTCAAGCTTAACATGCTTGATTCAAGTGCATCCTTTTCATTTGCAAGACTAACTATAGAGGTCTTTACATTAGCCATTTCTTTCTCTTTATCCTATATAGTTATTTTGGCTAAAGATATTTCCTTAGTCAAAACTTCAAGCATTTCATCTTTATTAGATAGCAATTTTTGAAGCTCTAGGTTTCTCTCCTTTTCAAGGATGAGAAAGTCTTCTTGAGCATTAAGAGTTGCTTTTCTTTTATCTAGCTTCTCCATTAGTTTAGTGATTACATTGTATCCATTTAAACCAAATTCTTTAATCATCTTATTTTTCATAGCAAGTTGTTCTTCATCATCATTAATAAAGTCATCATTAAACAAATGTACCTTGTCTCCTTTTGCCATGAGGCAAGTTGGAGTGTAGGAGTCATCGTGGAGGTTGGTGAAGAGTTGCGAGCTTGAAGTAGATTGGATGGCGATGTTTGCCACCTATTCCTATTCTTCGGAGCTAGAACTTTCTTCATTGGAGTTCCATTCTTCACCAATGTGGGCTTGGCCATATTTCTTCTTCTTGAAGTTGTCGGCGTTTCGGACCCGCGAGGACCGTCAACCGACCAGTGAATTTGTCGCTGCGTGTCACTGCCCAAATGGGTTGATGCAAGATGGAACACAAGAGGTAAATGAGGCTTATGTTATCTTGCACCGGGTGCTCGTAGTAGGGGTTACAAGCGTTGCGAGAGAGCGAGAGCGAGAGAGAGAGAGAAAGAGAGGGTTCGGCCTTAAGGTGAGCTGTCTGAGTCTGCCTCTACCACGTCTCTCCTACTCTGCCTGCCTCTGCTCGCCTACCTTCGCCCGTTCGTACGTCGCATGTTCGTACGTTCCATCTCCCCGTGCCTCCCTTTGGAAGGCCCTGGACATCCCCTTTTATAGACGCAAGGAGACGCCCAGCTGTACAATAGGGGTGTAGCTATGAGCTAACATGGCTGGCGGGGAAGTGCCTTGAGCCCTATACATGTACTAACGTGGTCGTCGGAGAAGTGCCTTGAGTCTTGTAGAAGCATAGCTGGTGGTGTGGCATGGATCCTGCTGACGTTTCCTTGCTTCCATAGGGGGTTGAGAGCAACCGACGTTATGGGCGCACACGGGGAACCATCATTACCTATTACCGGAGTAACCCAGATGGGACACCGGTCTTGTTCCTTCATAGCCTAAGGCGGCTAGCTAGGGGTAGGGTAATGATGTATTCCCTGTAGCGTAGTCGGTCCGAGGCCGAGGTCGAGCGAGGCGGAGACTTCTCCTGAGGCCGAGGCCTAGGGTCAGGCGAGGCAGAGACCTTCTCCTGAGGCCGAGGCTGAGGCCGAGGCCTGGGGTCGGGCGAGGCGGAGACCTTCTCCCAAGGCCGGGGCTGAGGGCGAGGCCTAGGGTCGGGCGAGGCGGAGCTCCCTGTTGCGCCCGAGGCTGAACTTGGGGGAGGTCATGACTTGCTGTTGTCAGTTTTACCCTGGTGGTTGGCACAGTAGTCGGAACAGGGTGAATAGCGCCGTCCTCCTGTCAGAACTGTCAGTAAAGGGGCGAAGTGACTGTGGTCACTTCGACCTTGCCGACTGAGGCGCACGTGTCAGGATAAGGTGTAACACCCCTGGTGTTACTGTAACTAAAATTTGAGCATGGCATCATAAGCATTGACATTGCATATGTTTGACACACCTAGAGTGCATTCACTAGGTAAAATGTTCAAACAAGTTGTATTGTTTAAGTGTTTTTGCAAATAGAACCCTGGTTAAGGGACTTAACCCTAAATAGAGATTAAAGGGGTAAAACCTAATCCATGATGAGAAAACCTAAATACTTTAGGGAAAGAGTCATAAAATATCCCCAAAAACAAAGTGGAATCACATTTAAACCCCTGGAATCCCCGAAACCCTAATTGGAATCCTGGAAAACCGTAAAACTGAAACCTAGGGGCCTATGTGCAAAATTGATCCACTTTTGGGCTAAAGTGCAAAAACCAAGTCAAATAAGTATCTTAAGTCATTTGGGTCACAAATATGTGGATTTGATAGCCAAACCCTAAGTTTTGGACTTAAATGTAAAATGGACCTCAATTTGGTTTAATTCTAAGTCTGAAATTTCAGAGTTTTGGCTCAACTTTGGAGCCCTGTATCTTTTGAAATATGGGCTTTTTGCCCAAAGTGACCACAACAAGTTTGTAGCCCAATTATAGGAGAACAACTTTGTTTAAGGGTTCAAGCCATGATCTTATGAGAAATTTGGAGAAAAACCCAATCAAAGATGGACTGTCAGACCGTTTAAGTCTGAATTTTCGGAGTAACAGTGTTATGGGATGAACTTTGAGCTCGATTATGAAGGGGATCCAGTGACTTTTTGTGAGAGCACATTATAGCAAAGTTATAGATGGATTAAAGCAGTACAACTTTGCTATAGGTTACTAGGTGTGTTGCCATTTGAAAATCAGAGAAAAAGAGGCTTAAACATTGTCTGTCAGGTGCACTGAATAGAACTTCTGATGGTACAGTGACCAAATAGATCAGGTCGAACGCAGCGACAGAATCCCGCCGCCGGTGACCTCTCTGCCGTGATTCGCATCGCCGGCTTTCAGATTCGTGTGCGGGGTAAGATGGTAATGCTGCGGGATAAGAACCCTCGCCGGCGGTGAGCTGGAGGTCACTCCGGTGACCTCACCGTGGCTTTCTTATCCCCTTTGCGGACGGGCAGATTAACACGCCGGTGATCGCCACCTCCCGGTCATGCGCCGCGTGGCCCTCGCTTTCCACCGCACCGCCACAACTTCCCCTCGCCCTCCGTGGCTCACCGGAGTAACCGCCACGGCGGTAGACACCCAGCCACTGCGCCAGTGCTCTTCTTCCCTTCCGACCGTCGCGCGTCCTCCCCAAAATTCGCGGCCACCGTCTTACCCTCCTATAAATTGAGCCCTCCACCAGTTCCGCAAAGTCATCAGCTAGCCAGCCCCCGCTAATCGTTAGCAATCATCCACCAGTGAGCTCGAATTCGAGTTTTTCCCCAACTTCGTTCTCCGCCACCGTGAAACAAGCCTCACCGTCGCCAGTCATACTCCGGTCAGTTCCCGTCTTCTGCTCCCTTGTTTAAGCGTTCTCATGCATCTGTGATGCTTACCGACCCACCCAATTGAACTAGGCTGCCTAGGATCACCGGGAACGCGAACGCCAACCCACGATGTTCTCGGCCGCCGTGGCCAGAGAATTCTAGTGCATGATTGGCAAAATTAAGTTAGGGGAAACCTCGATTAGGGTACGAATTAGGTGTTAGTCATCGGAGAACGCCAGTATTAGTCCCAATCGGCCGGCGTAGGTGTTCGCCAGAGCTCGGCTGGGCGTGAACGCCGTCGGGGACTTCGAACCAAGAATAAATGGAGGTGCAGGGGTCTATCTGCAAACGTCAGTGACTCTATTAAATAGTGTTTGACGTCCGTTCTGATTAACCGAAACCCCAAGGCTCTTTTTGCAAGGTCGCCAGGGCGCGGGCGCGCGCAGGCGCTTTCTCCCTCTGAGTTGGGCTACTGGGCTAGAATCAGCCGAGTACTATTCATAAGCTTTTCTTTTTCTTTTTACTCCAGAGTTAAAACAATTATAGAAAACTGTAGAAAAATGATAAAATTGTGAAACCAATTTTCCTAGGTTTCTTATTTTCCCTAGAATTTAATAAAAATAGTTTTGTGATTTTTAGGTTAAATAAGGAATTTTAAGGCATTTAAAGTAGTTCAAAGTAGTAGTGTTGGATTTTTAAAAGATAAGTTGTAATCCCAAAAATGCTCAAAATTTTTATATAAGTTCCTCATATTATTTAGAAGCCTTGGGTAGAATTTGGATTGATTTGGACCTTGTTTGATCACCAAACCTCAAAACACCCCCCCTGCCCTATGAACTCCTTTACTGACTCCGGAAACCTTAAGTTCCCGGAGTACCGTGAAGGAAAGTTGTATTCAAGACTTAGATAATAAGTGTAAATGATCTTTGCACCCTCATGAGCATCCCATGGCATCCATTCTTATACATATATATGGTTATGTTAGAACACGAAGAAGAAGAAGAAGTCACCGAAGAAAGGACACCACCACCCTCGGATTCTCAAGCAGGCAACTGCTTCTACTTTGATATTTGCCGATCCGAGCCAGACTCACCTGTTAACAAAGGCAAGCCCCAGTGCATTTGCCACCTTCCTTGAAGTTTTAAAATCTTTCTCACCTTGTTTGATGCATTAGGTGTTAGGAGTTGATTGCTAAAACAATTCCTGCATTACCTTCCTTGAACTTGATTACCTTCCTTGATCACCTGTTTTACAAAAGATTTTTGATGCTTAGCCTTGCTTTAGTAAAACAAAATGTTTTGTTTTTTTACAAAAGATGATGTGGCAAAGGTGGTGGGATGTTTTCGAAAATAAAACTTGATGGAGGATCCATCATGGCCATGATGGATTCAACATCAAAAAAGATGTACCTCTGCCAGGTACCAAGTTTTTGGGTTAAAATGAATAAGCTGAGACCAGGCGGGTGACTTGCATGAGAAGAGAGTCTCGGTGTAGTGTCTCCGTCTGAGTCGATTAAGGACCGTCTCGATGTAGGCTTGATGATCAGGGACCCTTTAGCTGGTCACATGCCTCGTCATGGGTAAGCCTTGCCTCGGGCAGACTAAGGCCAGAATAAGATAACACGAAATGGGCGTGGAGCGGTGGCGAGAGTAGCGTGTACCCTCCGTGGCAAGAGGCTGGACGGTGGTGTATCTGTGCTCTCGGTTTGCGTGAACCTGATCTGGTCTTAAGAACCCCGGTGGCGGGTTGACATATGCAAGGGTTAAGTGCTACATATGTCGTGTGATTGGAGATCCTCAGCTGAGTATAATCGATTCGGATCGCCGTACCTTCGCGGTTATGAAGACTTGGTCACTGCCCTACACGTAGTATTCCACTAAAGATAATGGGTTTTTGTTAAGAAATTGGCTAGTGCAGGACCAGTGATTGAACTAGGGTAGAAAGAACTCTAGATACAGGTAATTGTACTTAACTTGACAAATAAAATTGGATTTTAAGGATCCACTTTAGTAAGCATTTCTGCAAAACAGAGTCCATGATTATTGAAAAGCCTTACCTTGACTCCTATAAAACCAGCATACCCTTGAGAGTCTTTTCCTTAGTCGGGTAAGACTTGCTGAGTAATTCCATACTCAGGGTTTATCCCCTTGTTGTTTTTAGGTGAGGAAGCACCAGAGTTCTGTTGTTTCTGTACCAAGGTGGTTCCTAATGAAGATAAGCAAGAATGAAGGGCGGAAGGATAGGGTCCTCCATTAAGACTTTTGTGATAACTGTCGGGAGGAGTTTTTGCCTCCCTTGGTATGTGTAATAATAATACTCTGCACTCGTTATATATTCCTGGTCTGTAATAAACAACGTGATCTTACTTTTTAATAAAGGTAAGCTTATGTAATCGCTTCCGCATTTCTTTACCTCCGATGTTCTGTAATGTCTGCATGACGGGTGAAACGTTCCTGGAAAGGTAAGGAAAGATACCGAACTTGTCAAGTAGTTCAGGGGCACCTATAGGGTTGTCTGAGGTCCGTTGGACAAGGACAACTGTAGGTGGACCTAATTACTTGGGAGGTTCCGTCACATAAGGTATCAGGCGATCCCCGCATTGAATGCGCATGCGATACGGTCGGTTGGTAAGGCGATTCGGCTAGGTCGTTGCACGACAAAGTTCGCCCGAGCTTAGCCTTGGGCGAGACAGGGGTGTGTCTGCTGACTGAGGGGACCCTCGGGCGAGGCATGAATTCGTCCGGGACTACTGTCCTTGCCGGAGGCTGGGTTCGGATGAGGTCGCATCCTTTGGTAGACGAGGCCTTGACTTGAACCGCACTTCATCAGCCGTGTATGGTTTGTTCTGAAGATGTTTTCCAGCCGGGTTAAGGAGAATTGGGGGTACCCCTAATTACGGTACCCGACAGTAGCCCCCGAGCCTTCAAGGGAGTGTAGGTACTCGCTTGGAGGTTCTGTCGGATGTCTGGCAAGGGGACAGCCTTTCTCAGTTATGTTTTGTTCCGATGGGTGCGCGTAAGTGCACCCGCCGGGTGTAGCCCCTATGCCTCGGAGGAGTGGTTTGACTCCTCTGAGGTCTTAATCCTTTTTGTGATGCCTCGGTTAGCCTTGTTGTTCCCTCATGCGGCCTGGCCGCAGCTTGGGTGCACGGTCAGGCTCCGAGTTTTTAAGCTGGTTTGTTGACGTGATCAACAGTTTGGTCGTAGCCTGGCGCGAGAGCAGCCCCCGAGCCTCTGCACAGAGCGAGAGGACGATCAAGGACCGTCTCGACTTTTATTGTACGCCCCTTCGTCGCCTCTCTGCGAGGAGGAAGGGGGGAAAGCGCCATGTTACCCTCGGAGGGCACCGAACATGGCGTTTCCAGTGAGTTGCTAGCGGGTGATCTGAGTGGACGCCTGAGCCCCGTTCGATAAGGGTCGCTAGTGGCCCAGAGGCGTGCTCCAAAAGTACCTGCGGGTGATTTGCTGGACCCAGACCCATTCGATAGGGTCCGAGGGCTCGGTGCCTCCCTCCGGTGGGATTCCATTACAAATCGTTCCCGCTGGTCTTGGAAATGTCCTAGGGTACCTCGAGAGCATAGCCCGAGACTCGGCCATGTAACGGACGTACCCAGGGTCATCCCTGACTCTGCGTGCTCTGAGGCGGCTGTCGAACCCTTCCGAGGGGCCAGCCTTCGAACCCCTGATCAGTAAAGGGCTCGGAGCCCGAGTGCTCTGGGGCGGTTGCTGAACCCTGGAGGGCGCAACCTTCGAACCCCTGATCAGTAGGAGGGCTCAGGGCCCATTTCCTTCGCTGAGAAGGATCCTTTTCGAAATATCCCCTTTCCCGGTCCCTGTGGCAAGAGAGAGAGAGGAAAAGGATATGAATTTAAATAATGTGGCACACCTTTTTTTGACGCGGTCATCATGACAGAGGTGAAACGGCGCCCGCTTCGCCTGCTAGAGGTGTCGCTTACCCTGCCAAGGAGTTAATGCGACGGGACGGGCGATTCGCGGGGCGTCTATTGCGTGTGCGCGAGTCGTTCGAGGAACAGAACACGGGTGCATCATCTTTATGCTGTGGGAGAGGGCTCCCCTGCTGCTTCAGGAGAGGGTGTGAGCCTATAGGTGATTGGACCGCTGCTTCCGCGCATCCATCGCTGCAATTACTACCGGCCCGCCTCTGGTGATATCGACTGTTGCGGCTATCCCTGAGTGACCCGTGATCGTCGCCCTTAATTGGCACTGTTGGGTCACGCGTAGGGCTGCCTCGAATCGCAGCACTGGTTCTGCGAGGCGGTTGCATGCTTCGTGTGCAGTGGTTCGCCATCTTCGCGTTGCGGGTCAGTTTGCATGACATGTGGGACCTAGCCTCCGTGTCACAGGGCGAGAATCCTAGAGCACGTCGGGGGAGACTTTGCCCGTGACGTTTCAGGGCGTAAGTGGGGAGATCTGCCTATAAAAAGGGGCCGATCTCCCGGGCACTAACCACGCCTTGCTCCTCTTGTCTTCATCGCGCCCCTCCACCTTCCGGGCCTCCAGATGAGGTGTGCCGGTGTTTTCTGGCGACTTCACCGCTGGAGAGCTCGTGCCCATGGCAATGCCGGTGGTCTTGCCTTCTTCTTGCTGCTATTGGAGGAGCACGACCTCATGGGGGTCGGCGCTCGTTAGCCATTGCTCGGCTTCAAGGATTTTCATCATGCAGCCCGGATGTAGTCCCCCACCGGCGGTCACCCAGGATGATGACCGCAGGCCTCATGGTGGGGAAGAGCGAGCTGGGCCATGGCCTCCCCCCTACCCTCAGCTTCAAGGATATTCATCATTCGTGCTGGGGAGGAGGGTGCACCGAGTCAGGGCTCGCCTCCATGTGGGCAGCGGCCCGCTCCTTCCCTCAGTGAACGGGGGAGAAGGGTGTTCGCCGTCCGTGGCGCTGTCAGCTGCCGCGTGTCTGGCTCCCTAGCCTAAGCGGCTTTGGTGTTGCTTCCGGTGCCGCCTCCTACCACTGGGGCGGAGCGTGGCTGCCCGTCTGCCGCATGGGTGTCGGTTGCGCCATGCACGGGCTGACCACGTCTAGGTCCTCCCTGCGCCATCGGCTGCACCGGGGGGTCGCACAACACGTTATACGCCGCGAGGGCGGTACTCATGTTCTGGGACAGCCTTGGCGAGGACGGGAGTGAGGACCTACTGGTGCACATTAGGGCGGCTGTCGTTCGCCGGTGCGGTGTTGGTGGGCAGGTGGCTGCTGTCCTCGGTGCTGAGGTGGTGGTCGCCATAGGTGAGGCTTCCTCTGCCGAAGCGGTTGCCTCCGCCGACGAGACCGTCAGTGCCACCTACGCTCTAGACCTCCGGCTCTTTGGCTTTAATGGCTGGTTCTTGTCCCTCGTGAGGGGACATGAGCGAGGGCCTTTTCACAGTAGTGTTTGCCCTGAGGCAATCGCTGCTGCTGTTTAGCCACCTGAGGCGGAGGTCGTTGTCACGCTACTGGTGCAGTGGTCGCCGGCGAGCCGCTTGGAGCTCGTTATCTCGTAGCCCCTCTGGTGTGGAGGTAGTTCATTCCTGCAGGAATGGAGCTGGAGTCCCATTTGTAAGGGAATGTAAGAGCAAAATGTAATTGCTCCAAGTACTGAGATATCTGTTGTAGGTCGGGAAAGCCGCCGAGGGCGCTGCCGACATCTACGTAGCATAGTTATCCTAAGTACGTGTGTTTGTTTTCCGTGGCTGCCGAGGCCTGAACATTTGGGTATGTGTAAAGTCGTGTTTCTTTCCTCTTATTTCGAGCATTAAGACTTGTTCTTCGGTAGCAGAATCACTTATCCGAGCGTGAGTTACCTCTCGCGGAAGGTGACGAGTAAGGTATCCGTATCCCGGAGGCATAGGAGTCCCTTGGCTCGGTCGGCCTTGCCGTCCAAGGTCTCTCTTGTCGTTTTTTGGATTCCGCCATCGATGCAGTCGAAAGGCACGAAAGTCGTTTTGGTAGAAAAACTTTTCCGAGGAAAGCTTTGGCGCAGAGGGGGCTCCCCCTTTCTAGACCCCGAGGTGACCTCTCGGGCCGGGACCCTTGCGAAGGGCCTGGCCATGGCCGTCGGGTCTGGCCGGTCCGCCCAAGCCATGACCTCACAGCAGCGTGCCCGGGCCGAAGGTATGTCTCGCCCGCTTTATGGCTTTGTTTTTGTCTCCATTCTTCACCTTGTGTCTGAAGAACATTGTCCAGTTGTCTACAGGGTTCGAGACGGCTCTTAACGAGTCCGTCAAGAACTGTAAGGCGCTTGCCCAGGCGTCTGAGCAGAAGGAGGCCGACTGCGTGGCCATGTCCGAGGCCATCTCGGCCTTCTGCCGGGCCTTTGGTCTCGACGACATCCCCTCGGGTAGCTCCCCCAGAGTCACCTGCGGGCCTTGGGTGGCCATGTGCGCAGCAGACTCCACGGGGCGCTGCACCATGGTGTTAGGCGGGCCTTCGCCGTGCTCGCTTCCCACTACGACGTGGATCTGGAGCGGGTCAGCGAGGGGTACTGCTTACCCGACGAAGAGGAGGCTGCCTTAGCCGAGGTTCAGAGGCTTGACGCGGCCGTCGAGCGCCCAAGCGCGATGCTGGCTTCCTCCTTTGAGGTGGAGATCCTTCTGCCCGTGTCGCCGTCTGAGGCCGGGCCAGATCCTGCCGAGGGTGGAAACGACGTCGAGGGTGTTGTTCCTCCCCCTGCCGATGTCTGAGCCTGCAGGAACAGTTTGTTCTAAGTATGCGTATGTTTTTCGCAGCCGCTGAGGCCTAAACATTTTTATTGTCGGATTATAACGCTGCGTTTTCTTTCCTCTTTTTCCGTGCGTTAGGACTTGTTTGGTAGCAGAATCGCTTATTCGAGCGCGAGTTACTTTTCACGGAAGGTGATGAGTGAGGTATCCGTATCCCGGAGGCGTAGGAGTCCCTCGGCTCGGTCAGCCTTGCCGTTTAAGTGTCCTCTCGTCGTTTTCAGAATTCCGTTATCGATGTAGTCGAAAAGCACGAAAGTCGTTTTTTTCCTCTCGTTTCGTGCGTTAGGACTTGTTTGTCGGTAGCAGAATCACTTATCAGAGTGTGAGTTACCTTTCGCGGAAGGTGATGAGTGAGGTATCCATATCCCGGAGGCGTAGGAGTCCCCCGGCTCGGTCGACCTTGCTGTTTAAGGTTCCTCTCGTCGTTTCTGGGATTCCGCTATCGATATAGTCGAAACGCACGAAAGACGTTTTGGTAGAAAACTTTTCTGAGGAAAATTTTGACGCAGAGGGGGTTCCCCCCTTCTAGCCCCCGAGGGAGGGTCGATTTTTGCTAAGGCAAGGCCGATCCTCCCTTGACAGCTAGACTTTTTATTTGTATATGTAAAGGGACCGAGGCACATAAACGACTTGAAACATTTTAAGGGTAAAAGCGACATAGCTGTTCGATGTTTCAAGCGTTGTTGTAGACCTCGCCTTGATCGTTGGCCAGCTTGTATGTCCCGGGCTTCAAAATTTTGGCGATGATGAACGGCCCTTCCCAGGGAGGAGTAAGCTTGTGGCGCCCTTGGGCGTCTTGTCGTAGCCGAAGCACCAGATCTCCCACCTGGAAACCTCGGGGCCGAATCCTTCGGGTGTGGCGTTGCAGGGACTGCTGATACCACGTTGAGTGTAGCAAGGCTACGTCCCGAGCCTCTTCTAGCTAGTCCAGTGAATCTTCTCGGTTGGCCTGGTTGCTTCGGTCGTCGTAAGCCTTTGTCCTCGGGGAACCGTATTCCAAGTCCATGGGTAAGACGGCCTCGGCCCCATAGACCAGGAAGAACGGCGAGAAGCCCGTGGCCTGGCTCGGCGTCGTTCTCAGACTCCAAACCACCGAGGGTAGTTCTTTTATCCACCGCTTGCCAAACTTGTTGAGGTCGTTGTAGATCCTCGGCTTCAGTCCCTACAAAATCATGCCATTGACGCGTTCCACCTACCCATTTGTCATTGGGTGAGCTACGGCGGCCCAGTCCACACGGATGTGGTGGTCCTCACAGAAGTCCAGGAACTTTTTCCCAGTGAACTGCGTGCCATTGTCGGTGATGATTGAGTTTGGGACCCCAAAACGATGGATGATATTTGTGAAGAACGCCACCGCCTGCTCAGACCCGATGCTGGTTAAGGGTCGGACTTCGATCCACTTGGAGAATTTGTCGATGGCGACCAGTAGGTGCGTGAAGCCCCCGGATGTCTTCTGCAAGGGACCGATGAGGTCCAGACCCCACACGACAAACGACCAAGTGGTAGGTATTGTCTGCAGGGCTTGAGCGGGCAGGTGCGTCTATCTCGCGTAGAATTGACACCCTCGGCAGGAGCGTACAATCCTAGTGGCGTCGACCACCGCAGTCGGCCAGTAGAACCCTTGTCGGAAAGCGTTTCCTACGAGAGTCCGATGCGCCGCATGGTGACCGCAAGCCCTCGAGTGTATTTCTTGTAACAGCTCTTGTCCTTGGGCAATGGATATGCATCGTTGGAGGATGCCCGAGGTGCTGTGGTGGTATAACTCTTTTTCATCACCCAGCAAAACGAACGACATGGTGCGCCGAGCCAGTCGTCGAGCTTCGGCCTTATCGAGGGGCAGCTCTCCTCGGAGGAGATATTCTAGGTATGGGGTCTGCCAGTTCTAGTTTGGCGCAACCCCGTTCTGTTCTTCCTCAACGCGCAGGGCCTCACCCTCGGCGGTCGAGGGTTCCTCGGGCTGGGCTGAGGTCTCCTCGGGTTCGGGCGCGTCGTCGAGTTTGACGGATGGTTGATATATGTCCTTGGAGAAGACGTCCAGGGGAACCGTTATTCGCCCCGAGGCTATTTTCGCTAGCTCATCCGTGGTCTCGTTGTACCGTCGAGCAACATGGTTGAGCTCCAGCCCATATAACTTATCTTCCAAGCGCCAAACTTCGTCGTAATAGGCCTCCATTTTTCGATCGCTGCAGTGGGAGTTCTTCATGACCTGGTCAATGACGAGCTGCGAGTCGCCACAAGCGTCGAGGCACCAAACCCCTAGCTCGACGGTGATGCGCAGGCCATTAACCAAGGCCTCGTACTCGGCCACGTTGTTTGACGCCGGAAAATGGAGGCGTAGTAGTAGCGCACATGTTTTCCGAGGGGCGAGATGAAGAGCAAGCCAGCACCTGCTCCTGTTTTCATAAGTGACCCATGGAAGTACATGGTCCAAAGTTCGGGCTGTATTGGAGCTATCCGCAATTGGGTGTCGACCCATTCAGTTAGGAAGTCTACCAAGACTTGAGATTTTATGGCCTTCTGAGGAGCGAATGAAAGTGTTTCGCCCATGAGTTCCACTGCCCATTTTGCTATCCTACCCGAGGCCTCTCGGCACTGGATGATCTCCCCCAGGGGGAAGGATGACACCACAGTCACCGGATGAGACTCGAAGTAGTGTCACAACTTTCGCCGTGTCAGAATTACTGCGTACAGTAGCTTCTGGATTTGTGGGTAGCGGATCTTGGTCTCGGATAGTATCCCGCTGATGAAGTAGACCAGCCTCTGGATGAGCAGTGCATGCCCTTCTTCTTGTCTCTCAACTACGATCGCGGCACTGACCACCTGAGTGGTTGTGGCTACGTAGACCAAGAGGGCTTCTCCCTCAGCGGGGGGCACCAAGATGGGCGCGTTGGTAAGGAGTGTCTTTAAGTTTTTGAGGGCTTCTTCAGCCTCTAGGGTCCAAGTGAAGCGCTCGGCCTTCCTTAAGAGGCAGTACAAGGGCAATCCTTTCTCGCCGAGGCGCGAGATGAAGCGGCTCAGAGCCGCAAGCCATCCCATGACCCTTTGTACTCCTTTTAAATCTTTGATGGGTCTCATGTTAGTGATGGCCTCGATTTTCTCCAGGTTGGCCTCGATGCCTCGTTCAGAGATGATGAACCCTAGGAGCATGCTTTGGGGGACTCCTACGCCTCCGGGAGGCAGAGCTCTCGGCTTGTCGGACAGCGGCGTCTTCCAGGAGGCCCTTGAGCTCGCCCTGGATACGTCGCCCTTCGGTGGTGGACGGCTCCGGCATCGTTCGAAGTAGCATCGCCGCTGCAGCTAGGTTCTGGCCGGCCTCGCTGAAGGCCGGGGGCAGCCCTACCCTAGCATCGTCAATGATACGGCGCTGGACATCCCGGGCCTGATGACGCGCTCCTCCGGAGAGTGCCCGGCCTGCCCATTCCTACTCGATGTTTTGTCGGAGCTGTACAAGCCGCCCTACTTCTTCGTCAAGCTTGGCCTGCATCTCGCAGAGTTGCTCAAGCTGTGTGTCCTGACCCCCCGTAGGGACTTGGACCACAGCTAGCTCCCGCGAGATCTCAACGCGAGACGCAGGTGGAAGGGCGCTGTCACTTCCTGGCATGCCGAGGTGGTTTTCTCCGTCGTGATCTTCCTGATCGATGTGGTAGCACTCACGAGTTGGGTCGCAACCCTCGTCGTCGTGGCTGTGGCCATCATCAGAGCAGCCGGAGAGGCAGTGGTCACATGCGGACATGAAGTCACGCAAGGCACCGGGATCACGGAGTCCGGAGAAATCCCAACTGACGTCGGGGTCGTCCTCTTCCTCGGAACCCGTGGGTCCGGAGGTTGAGACGGCTGTCAGTCGGTCCCAAGTTGACCACATATGGTACCCCGGAAGGTCAGGATATGCCCTTGCGAAAGCGCTCACCGAAGCGGGGTCGCTTGGTGGATCGAAGCTGAACCTAAAGGGAATAGGGTGAAAAACGGATGGTACCTCTTGGTTGATGGACGGTGGCGAAGTCGCATCAGGGACGGACAGCACCGTTATCTCAGGTACGAGGCTAACGTCCAACAAGTCCTTCGTGAAGGTGCTGGCGTCATCAGTCCGCTTGGGGTTGGCACGTTGCTGGGAAGCGACATCCGTCGTTGTCTCAGGTGCGAGGACAACACCCGACATGTCCCCTGCAGGGGTGCCGGCGTCGTCGACTCGCTCTGGTTCGACAGCCGATGACGTGTTGCCTCCTGCCTGGCCACGGTTGCCCTGTCTCCTCCTCCTCCGGTGAGGAGGGTGGTGGGGCAAACCCAGGTGTTCCTCTTCTGCCGTGGGGAGATGCCGTCATCGAGTTCGCCTCCGCCAGGCGAGCCGACGACCGTCGTTGTTGCTGTGCTGCGAGGGGAGGAGTTCTATGTCGTAGCTGCCGTCGCGGGACATGAACTCGAGACTCCCGAAGCGGAGCACCGTCCTAGGCAGGAGAGGCTGTTGAAAGCTACCCATCTGGAACTCAACGGGAAAGTATTTGTCAACACGTAGCAGCCCCTACCTGGCGCGCCAACTATCGACGTTTCGGACCCGTGAGGATGGATCCTGCTGACGTTTCCTTGCTTCCGTAGGGGGTTGAGAGCAACCGACGTCATGGGCGCACGCGGGGAACCATCATTACCTGTTACCGGAGTAACCCAGATGGGACACCGGTCTTGTTCCTTCATAGCCTGAGGTGGCTAGCTAGGGGTAGGGTAATGATGTATTCCCTGTAGCGTAGTCGGTCCGAGGCCGAGGTCGGGTGAGGTGGAGACTTCTCCTGAGGTCGAGGCCTAGGGTCGGGTGAGGCGAAGACCTTCTCCCGAGGCTGAGGCTGAGGCCGAGGCCTGGGGTCGGGCGAGGCGGAGCTCCTTGTTGCGCCTGAGGCTGAACTCGAGGGAGGTCGTGACTTGCTGTTGTCAATTTTACCCTGGTGGTTGGCACAGTAGTCGGAACGGGGTGAATAGCGCTGTCCACCTGTCAGAACGGTTAGTAAAGGGGCGAAGTGACTACGGTCACTTCGACCTTGCCGACTGAGGTGCGCGTGTCAGGATAAGGTGTCAGGCGATCCCCGCATTGAATGCGCATGCGATACAGTCGGTTGGTAAGGCGATTCGGCCAAGGTCGCTGCACGACAAAGTTCGCTCGAGCTTAGCCTTGGGTGAGACGGGGGTGTGTCTGCTGACTGAGGGGACCCTCGGGCGAGGCTAAATTCGTCCGAGACTACTGTCCTTGCCCGAGGCTGGGTTCGGATGAGGTCGCATCCTTTGGTAGACGAGGCCTTGACTTGAACCGCGCTTCATCAGCCGTGTATGGTTTGTTCTGAAGATGTTTTCCAGCCGGGTTAAGGAGCATTAGGGGTACCCCTAATTACGGTACCCGACAGAAGTATCCCTTGTTCTTGCCCCCCTTTTTGAACTTATCCTTTTTGTATTCCTTCTTGGCTTCTTGTTCCTTTTTGTTTGGACAATCCGCTATGAAATGACCGGTTTGGCCACATTCATAACATGCAATCTTCTTTCCTTTTCTTTGATACTAATCATTTTTTCTCACAAACTTCTTGAAGGTTTTGATGAACATAGTTGTGTCTTCATCACTTAAACTATCTTCATCACTTGATGTTTCGACCACTTTCTTTGTCTTGTGATCTTTGTTCTTCTTGGAGGAATCTTGTTCATTTGAGATCAAGGCATGAGTGTCCCTTGCCTTGATTGGGGCTTCTTCGGACTCATGTTGTTGAATCTTTGCAAATAGTTGGTGAGGTGTCATTTCCTCATAGTCATCACGGTCCCTTATCATTCTTGCTAGACTCTTACACTTTTCTTTGTATGCTCTCATAAATAGTCCAGTGACCTTGAAGTCACTCCAATATTCACTTCCAAGCACTCTTATCATAAGCATTTAACAGTTATGTAGATTTATGAATGTACATCGAGTTTTTTATAGCATAGAACATTGTCGTATGTAGCATAAATGTATGTTCAAATATGCATAACACGGGGCATCAACTGTTTCAGATTGTGAAGCTTATAAAGCATAGAACGCTGTCGTATGTAGCATAAATGTATGTTCAAATATGCTGTCGGGGACCATAATTAGGGGTACCCTCAAGACGCCTAATTCTCAGCTGGTAACCCCCATCAGCATAAAGCTGCAGAGGCCTGATGGGTTTGATTAAGTCAGGGATCAGTCCATACGAGCGACTTGATCACGCCACGCCCGAGCCTAGCCTCGGGCGAGGGCAGCCGACCCTAAGATGACTCCGTCTCGCCTGAGGTCTCCTCTTTCACGGCAGACGCATCACCGGCTCGCCCGAGGCCCCGCCTTCGATAAGAAGTAACCCTGACTAAATCACCGCGCCAACCGACCAAATCCCTGGGGCCTTCAACGCAAAAGGTAAGACTGACGGGTAGCCAGGCTTGGCCAAAAGCGCCAGAGGAAGCTCCGCCCGACCCAGGGCTCGGACTCGGGCTAAGGCCCCGGAAGACGGCGAACTCCGCCTCGCCCGACCCAGGGCTCGGACTCGGGCTAAGGCCCCGGAAGACGGCGAACTCCGCTCCGCCCGACCCAGGGCTCGGACTCGGGCTAAGGCCCCGGAAGACGGCGAACTCCGCTCCGCCCGACCCAGGGCTTGGACTCGGGCTAAGGCCCCGGAAGACGGCGAACTCCGCTCCGCCCGACCCAGGGCTCGGACTCGGGCTAAGGCCCCGGAAGACGGCGAACTCCGCTCCGCCCGACCCAGGGCTCGGACTCGGGCTAAGGCCCCGGAAGACAGCGACCTCCGCCTCGCCCGACCCAGGGCTCGGACTCCGCCTCGGCCTCTGCCGAACGACCTCCGCCTCGCCCGACCCAGGAGTTCGGGCTCGGCCTCTGTCATGCAGGGCGGACTCGACCTCGACTTCGGAGGAGCCTCCACGTCGCCCGACCTAGGACACAAGACCGCCACGTCAACAGGAAGCGTCATCATCACCCTGCCCTGAGCCGACTCGGGTCGCAGAGAACAAGACCGGCGTCCCATCTGGCCAGCTCCGCCAGATAGGCAATGATGGCGCCTCACTAGGCCATGACGACGGCAACTCTCAGCTCCCTTACGAAAGCAGGGAGACGTCAGCAAGAGCACAGCTGTTCCAACAGCTGTCCCTCCGTCAAGCTCCACTGCTTCTCCAACAACCACGACGCCACACCAACAGGGTGCCAAGATCTCTCCGGCTGCCACCTTGGCATGTACTTAGGGCGCTAGCTCTCCCTCGCTAGACACGTAGCACCTTGCTACACCCCCATTTTGTACACCTGGATCCTCTCCTTACGACTATAAAAGGAAGGACCAGGGCCTTCTTAGAGAAGGTTGGCCTCGCGGGGACGAAGGGCAGGGGCAGGCGCTCTCTCGGGGCCGCCCGCTCCCCTCACCTCGCGCGGACGCTTGTAACCCCCTACTGCAAGCGCACCCGACCTGGGCACGGGACGAACACGAAGGCCGCGGGAATTCTCCGACTCCCTCACGACCCGGCTCCGGCCGCCTCGCTCTCTCTCCCCCCTTCGCGCTCGCCCACGCGCTCGACCCATCTGGGCTGGGGCACGCGGCACACTCACTCGTCGGCACGGGGACCCCCCGGTCTCGGAACGCCGACAGTTGGCGCGCCAGGTAGGGGCCTGCTGCGTGTTGACGAGCAGTTTCCCGTCAAGCTCCAGATGGGCAGTCTCCAACGACCTCTTCGACCCGGGACGGTGCTCCGTTTCAGGAGTCTCGAGTTCATGTCTCTCGACAGCAGCTACGACATGATACTCCTTCCACCGCCGCGCGACAGCGACAATGGTGGCGGACAGCCCGCCCGCCGGCGGCGGAATCGACGACGCCTTTCCCGCGTGGGGGAAGGACAACTTTCGAGCTCGCCCCATCCTCTCCCTCGCCATCGGAGGAGGAAGAGGCGGGG
Source organism: Zea luxurians (assembly GCA_029449295.1). Classification (NCBI taxonomy): domain Eukaryota; kingdom Viridiplantae; phylum Streptophyta; class Magnoliopsida; order Poales; family Poaceae; genus Zea; species Zea luxurians. The sequence goes on along the minus strand of JAOPSE010000013.1, from coordinate 71,352,075 downwards.
CAACCAGGGCCGAGCGGGAGGCTGCGCTCCGACGGCTGTCGAGCAAATCGACATCCCCGGCGCCCCAACAGATGACACGCCAAGCGTCGCCCTCGCGTTCGAGGCAAAGGCGAGCAGCATCCCCTCGCAACACGTCGACCCCGAGCAGGTGGACGACGCCAGCACGCTCGCGGAGGGCCTGCAGGACGTCGCCCTCGCACCCAGGACGACGGCGCGATCAGCCCCTGACGTGACTTCATCGCTCCTCGTCGACAAAAAGGTACCGACTGCTACCCATCTTTCGTCATTTCGACTCGACCTCAGCCCGCCTGGCGACCTCGCTTTGGCGGGCGCTCACGTTGAGGCGAGTGCAACCTCTCTGGGGTTTCGTGTGCGGTCGCCTTGGGACCGATTGACGGGTGTCTCGACCTACGGACCCTCTGGGTCCGAGGAAGATGACGACCCCAGCATCTGCTGGGATTTCTCCAGATCTGGCAACCCCAGTGCCATGCGGGACTTCATGACCGCATGTGACTACTGCCTCTCCGACTGTTCCGACGGCAGCCGCAGCCTTGACGACAAGGACTGCGGCCCGAGCCGCGAATGCTTCCACGTTGAGCTAGGGGATCCCTCCGGAGGCAGCCAACTCGGCATGCCGGAGGATGGTGATCCCCCTAGGCCAGCGCCTCGCGCCGACATCCCGCGGGAGCTAGCTGTGGTCCCCGTTCCGGCGGGGGGTCACGACCCACAGCTCGAGCAAGTCCGCGGGGCGCAGGCCGGGCTCGATGAGGGAGCAGGAGCACTCGAGGCAATCCGCCAGAACATCGGGCAGGTATGGGCGAGCTAGCCCCCAGCCGGAGGAATACGTCACCTGCCCCAAGGTCTCCAGCACCGCATCGCCAACGATGCCAGGGACAGACCGCCACCCGCATCCGGCGGAACCGGTCAGGACCTGGCCGCCGCAGCGATGCTCCTCCGCGCGATGCCGGAGTCATCAACCACCGAGGGTCGGCGAATCCAGGGAGAACTCAAGCATCTCCTGGAAGGCGCTGCGGCCCGGCGGGCCGAAAGCTCTGCCTCCCGAAGGCAGGGGTACCCCTCGGAACCTCGTGCCGCGACTTCCCGACTCACGCGGGAAGCCTCGGTCTACACCGGGCGCACGCGCAACACCGCACCTGCGGCCCCGGGCCGCCTCGGCGACGAACACCCTCATCGCGACCGTCGGGCACGCCTCGACGAAAGGGTGCGCCGAGGCTATCACCCCAGGCGTGGGGGACGCTACGACAGCGGGGAGGATCGGAGTCCCTCGCCCGAACCACCCGGTCCGCAGGTCTTTAGCCGAGCCATTCGGCGGGCGCCGTTTCCGCCCCGATTCCGACCCCCGACTACTATCACAAAGTACTCGGGGGAAACGAGACCGGAATTGTGGCTTGCGGACTACCGCCTGGCCTGTCAACTGGGTGGGACGGACGATGACAACCTCATCATCCGCAACCTCCCCCTGTTCCTCTCCGACACCGCTCGTGCCTGGTTGGAGCACCTGCCTCCGGGGCAGATTTCCAACTGGGAAGATCTGGTCCAGGCTTTCGCCGGCAACTTCCAGGGCACGTACGTGCGCCCCGGGAATTCCTGGGACCTCCGAAGCTGTCGGCAACTGCCGGGAGAGTCTCTCCGGGACTACATCCGGCGGTTCTCGAAGCAGCGCACCGAGCTGCCCAACATCACCGACTCCGATGTCATTGGCGCGTTCCTCGCCGGCACCACCTGTCGTGACCTGGTGAGCAAGTTGGGTCGCAAGACCCCCACCAGGGCGAGCGAGCTGATGGACATCGCCACCAAGTTCGCCTCCGGCCAGGAGGCGGTAGAGGCCATCTTCCGAAAGGACAAGCAGCCCCAGGGCCGCCCGTCGGAAGATGCTCCCGAGGCGTCTACTCCGCGCGGTGCCAAGAAGAAAGGCAGGAGGAAGTCGCAAGCGAAACGCGACGTTCCCGATGCAGACCTTGTCGCCGCCGCCGAGCACAAGAACCCTCGGAAGCCCCCCGGAGGCGCCAACCTCTTCGACAAGGCACTCAAGGAGACGTGCCCCTACCATCAGGGGCCCGTCAAGCACACCCTCGAGGAGTGCGTCATGCTTCGGCGCCACTTCCACAGGGCCGGGCCACCCGCAGAGGGTGGCAAGGCCCGCGACGACGACAAAAGGGAGGATCGCCAAGCAGGAGAGTTCCCAGAGGTCCGCGACTGCTTCATGATCTACGGAGGGCATGCGGCGAATCCCTCGGCTCGGCATCGTAAGCGAGAGCGTCGGGAGGTCTGCTCGGTGAAGGTGGCGGCGCCAGTCTACCTAGACTGGTCCGACAAGCCCATCACCTTCGACCAGGACGACCACCCCGACCACGTGCCGAGCCCGGGGAAGTACCCGCTCGTCGTCGACCCCGTCATCAGCGACGTCAGGCTCACCAAGGTCTTGATGGATGGGGGCAGCTGCCTCAACATCATCTACGCTGAGACCCTCAGGCTCCTGCGCGTCGATCTGTCATCCGTCCGAGAAGGCGCTGCGCCCTTCCACGGGATCATCCCCGGGAAGCGCGTCCAGCCCCTCGGACAGCTCGACCTCCCTGTCTGCTTCGGAACACCCTCCAACTTCCGAAGGGAGACTTTGACGTTCGAGGTGGTCGGGTTCCGAGGAACCTACCACGCAGTGTTGGGAAGGCCATGCTACGCGAAGTTCATGGCCATCCCCAACTACACATACCTGAAGCTCAAGATGCCGGGCCCCAACGGGGTCATCACCGTCGGCCCCACGTACAAACACGCATTCGAATGCGATGTGGAGTGCGTGGAGTACGCCGAGGCCCTCGCCGAGTCCGAGGCCCTCATTGCCGACCTGGAAAGCCTCTCCCGAGAGGTGCCGGACGTGAAGCGACATGCCGGCAACTTCGAGCCAGCGGAGACGGTTAAGGTCGTCCCCCTCGACCCCAGTGGCGACGCCTCCAAGCAGATTCGAATTGGATCCGGGCTCGACCCCAAATAGGAAGCAGTGCTCGTCGACTTTCTCCGCGCAAACGCCGACGTCTTTGCGTGGAGTCCCTCGGACATGCCCGGCATACCGAGGGATGTCGCCGAGCACTCGCTGGATATTCGGGCCGGGGCCCGACCGGTCAGACAGCCTCTGCGCCGATTCGACGAGGAAAGGCGCAGGGTGATAGGCGAGGAGATCCACAAGCTGATGGCAGCAGGGTTCATTAAAGAGGTATTCCATCCCGAATGGCTTGCCAACCCTGTACTTGTGAGGAAAAAAGGGGGGAAGTGGCGGATGTGTGTAGACTACACTGGTCTCAACAAAGCATGTCCGAAAGTCCCCTACCCTCTACCTCGCATCGATCAAATCGTGGACTCCACTGCAGGGTGCGAAACCCTGTCTTTCCTCGATGCCTACTCAGGGTATCATCAAATCAAGATGAAAGAGTCCGACCAGCTCGCGACTTCTTTCATCACGCCCTTCGGCATGTACTGTTATGTCACAATGCCGTTCGGTTTGAGGAACGCGGGTGCAACGTACCAGCGGTGCATGAACCATGTGTTCGGCGAACACATCGGTCGCACGGTCGAGGCCTACGTCGATGACATCGTAGTCAAGACGAGGAAAGCCTCTGACCTCCTCTCCGACCTCGAACTGACATTTCGGTGTCTCAAGGCGAAGGGCGTCAAGCTCAATCCCGAGAAGTGCGTCTTCGGGGTGCCCCGGGGCATGCTTTTGGGATTCATCGTCTCCGAGCGGGGCATCGAAGCCAACCCGGAGAAGATCGCGGCCATCACAAACATGGGGCCCATCAAGGACTTAAAAGGCGTACAGAGGGTCATGGGATGCCTCGCGGCCTTGAGCCGTTTCATCTCGCGCCTCGACGAAAGAGGCCTGCCCCTGTACCGTCTCTTAAGGAAGGCCGAGTGCTTCACTTGGACTCCCGAGGCCGAGGAAGCCCTCGGGAACCTGAAGGCGCTCCTCACCCAGGCGCCCATCTTGGTACCCCCGGCTGATGGAGAAGCCCTCCTGGTCTACGTCGCCGCAACCACTCAGGTGGTCAGCGCCGCGATCGTGGTCGAAAGGCAGGAAGAGGGGCATGCTTTGCCCATTCAGAGGCCAGTTTACTTCGTCAGCGAAGTGCTGTCCGAGACCAAGATCCGCTACCCACAAGTCCAGAAGCTGCTATATGCAGTGATCCTGACGAGGCGAAAGCTGCGACATTACTTCGAGTCCCATCTGGTGACTGTGGTGTCATGCTTCCCCCTGAGGGAGATCATCCAGTGCCGAGAAGCCTCGGGGCGGATCGCGAAGTGGGCGGTGGAAATCATGGGCGAGGCAATCTCGTTCGCCCCTCGGAAGGCCATCAAGTCCCAGGTACTGGTGGATTTCGTAGCCGAATGGGTCGATACCCAGTTGCCAACGGCTCCGATCCAACCAGAGCTCTGGACCATGTTTTTCGACGGGTCGCTGATGAAGACGGGAGCTGGCGCGGGCCTGCTCTTCGTCTCGCCCCTCGGGAAACACCTGCACTACGTGCTCCGCCTCCATTTCCCGGCGTCCAACAATGTGGCTGAGTACGAGGCTCTGATCAACGGATTGCGAATCGCCATCGAGCTAGGGGTCCGACGCCTCGATGCACGCGGCGACTCGCAGCTCGTCATCGACTAAGTCATGAAGAACTCCCTCTGCCGCGACCCGAAGATGGAGGCCTACTGTGAGGAGGTTCGACGCCTGGAAGACAAGTTCTACGGGCTCGAGCTTAACCACATCGCCCGGCGCTACAACGAGACTGCGGACGAGCTGGCGAAGATAGCCTCGGGGCGAACGACGGTTCCCCCGGACGTCTTCTCCCGAGATCTGCACCAACCCTCCGTCAAGATAGGCGACGCGCCCGAGCCCGAGGCACCCTCGGCCTCGTCCGAGGTGACCTCGGCCCAGCCCGAGCCATCCTCGGCTCAACCCGAGGAACCCTCGGAGCCCGAGGGCGAGGCACTGCGCATCGAGGAGGAGCGGAACGGGGTCGTGCCAGATCGAGATTGGCAAACCCCATACCTGCAATATCTCCACCAAGGAGAACTGCCCCTCGACCGAGCCGAGGCTCGGCGGGTAGCGCGACGCGCCAAATCGTTCGTCTTGCTGGGCGATGAGAAGGAGCTCACCACCGTAGCCCCTCGGGCATCCTCCAGCGATGCATCTCCATCGCCGAAGGTCAGGAACTCCTGCGGGAAATACACTCGGGGGCTTGCGGTCATCATGCAGCACCTCGAACCCTCGTCGGGAACGCTTTCCGCCAAGGCTTCTACTGGCCAACGGCGGTGGCTGACGCCACTAGAATTGTCCGCGCCTGCGAAGGGTGCCAATTCTATGCGAAGCAGACCCACCTGCCCGCTCAGGCTCTGCAGACGATACCCATCACTTGGCCCTTCGCTGTGTGGGGTCTGGACCTCGTCGGCCCTCTGCAGAAGGCGCCCGGGGGCTACACGCACCTGCTGGTCGCCGTCGACAAGTTCTCCAAGTGGATCGAGGTCCGACCCCTGAACAGCATCAGGTCCGAGCAGGCGGTGGCGTTCTTCACCAACATCATCCATCGCTTCGGGGTCCCGAACTCCATCATCACCGACAATGGCACCCAGTTCACCGGCAAAAAATTCTTGGATTTTTGCGAGGATCACAACATCCGGGTGGACTGGGCCGCCGTAGCTCATCCCATGTCGAATGGGCAAGTAGAGCGTGCCAATGGCATGATCCTACAAGGGCTCAAGCCTCGGATCTACAACAACCTCAACAAGTTCGGCAAGCGGTGGATGAAGGAACTCCCCTCGGTGGTCTGGAGCCTGAGGACGACGCCGAGCCGAGCCACGGGTTTCACGCCTTTCTTCCTGGTCTACGGGGCCGAGGCCGTCCTGCCCACGGACCTGGAATACGGCTCCCCGAGGACGAGGGCCTATAACGAAGAAAGCAACCAAGCTAGCCGAGAAGACTCGCTGGACCAGCTGGATGAGGCTCGGGACAGGGCCTTACTACACTCGGCGTGGTACCAGCAGTCCCTGCGACGCTACCACGCCCGAGGGGTCCGACCCCGAGACCTCCAGGTGGGCGATCTGGTGCTTCGGCTGCGGCAGGACGCCCGAGGGAGGCACAAGCTCACGCCCCCCTGGGAAGGGCCGTTCATCATCGCCAAAGTTCTGAAGCCCGGGACGTACAAGCTGGCCAACAGTCAGGGCGAGGTCTACGGCAACGCTTGGAACATCCAACAGCTACGTCGCTTCTACCCTTAAGATGTTCCCAAGTTATTCATATACCTCGCACCCACGCAAAGTTTAGTCAACAAGGAAGGGTCGGCCTCGCCTCGGCAAAGCCCGACCCTCCCTCGGGGGCTAAAAGGGGGGAAACCCCCTCTGCGTCAAAATTTTCCTCGAACAAAAAATCTCTTCTACCAGAACATCTTTCGTGCTTTTTGACTACTTCGAAAAGTGGGTCCTGGAAACGACGGGGTACACGTAAGCAGTCAAGGCTGACCGAGCCGAGGGACTCCTACGCCTCCGGGATACGGATACCTCACTCATCACCTTCTGCGATAAGTAACTCGCGCTCGGATAAAGTGAATCCACGGATCGAACGAGTCTTTACGTACGAAAGCTCTTCTGTCGAAGCGATTCTTCGAGCCTTCTCGACCGAGTCGGTGACAGGGCCTCATGGACGGGTAAAAGTACGCGTAAGCGGCAAGGCCGACCGAGCCGAGGGACTCCCACGCCTCCGGGATACGGATACCTCACTCATCACCTTCCGCGAGAAGCAACTCTTGCTCGCACTAACATCCCTGCTACCGACGGAAAGTCCAGATACTCGAAACAAGAGGAAAAGAGACGCAGCTTTATAACGCAGCAAGGGTGTGTGTTCTGGCCTCGACGGCCGCACAAGGCCCACGCTACAAGACGATTTGACCCTGCAGGCTCGGATCTTAACGCTGGAAGAGGGCGATGACACCCTCGGCATCGACAACACCTTCGGCAAGGCCCGACCTAGCCTCGGACGGCGACGCGGTCCGAGGGCCTCCGCTCTGAAGGACGACGTCATCACCACGCTCGAGCAATCGCTGTCAGGGACTTCTCCGGGTCCCGCCCGAGCGGACGGCTCGGCCGGCCACCCCCGGAGCCTCGGCCGACCACCTTCCGAGGGCGCCAGCTCGGTCCGAGGCCTCGGCTGACCAGCTTCGACGACAATCCTGCCAACGGACAACCTGGCTAGGCTCCGGCCAACCAGGTTTCATTTTCGAGCCGACTCCGCCTCTGCTCGTGCTGATATCGCTACCCCTGGCCTCGGCTCATCGAAGAGCGGCTGAGGGGTCTCTTTAACTAAGCTAGAGGAGCCTCGGACAACAGGGCCGACCGAGCCGAGGGACTCCTACGCCTCCGGGATACGGATACCTCACTCGTCACCTTGACACGGGGCGACTCATGCTTGGTGAAGCGGTTCAGACAATCAGCAGACGAGTCTTAGTGCTCGGAAATGAGGAAAAAACACGGCTCCGTGCCGTGGTTACATACATGTTCAGGCCCCGAAAGCCGAAATGAACAAAAAAACCGGCACTCGAAGTGCCATTACAAACGGAACTCCGGTTCCCCCCCCCCCCCCCCGCAGGTACGAACAACCCCACTCGATGGGGGAGGGCCTGCGGGGCAGCAGAAGACCGACGAACGGCACGTCGCCGCCCGCCCCGGCAGCGGCGACGATGAAGACGTCTGTCCTGGGGGGCCCAACAGCAGCAGTGATGGCCTCAGGGTGGATGCTGCTGCTGGGAGGCCCCCGCCCTTGCCCAAACTCGAGAGGCAAGGACGGGCAGAAGGCCGTAGAGTCGGAGGTCGGTCCGTGGCCAACCTCGGCCGTCGCGCCGGCGGAAGAACCTCTTCCAGCTGCCGTGGCGGGAGGCGACACCGGGGGCGGCTCCGAGATTGCTCGGCTCAGAGAGCCGGGCACGCTGCAGCTGTTGGCGCCACGGACGACTCCCGCCCTTCCCCCCGATCACTGAGGGAAGGAGCGGGTCACCACCCGCGCAGGGGCCAACCCCGACCCGGCACACGCCCCTCCTCAGCCCTGGTGATGAAAATCCTTGAGGCTGAGGAAGGGGCGGATGCCGCAGCCCGGCTCGCTTTCCCCCACCATCAAGCCGGAGGTCACCACCCTGGGTGACCGCCGGTGGAGGGGTGCAGCCGGGCTGCATGATGAAAATCCTTGAAGCCGAACGATGGCTGAAAGGTACCAACTCCCACGGAGTTGCGTTCCTCCAGCGATGGAGCGAAAAGACGGCGGTTCCCCCCATCCGGGGGCTCGGAAGATGGAGAGACACAATGCATAGGGGAGGAAGGAGACATGGTCGCCTTACGAAGGGGGTCACCCTCCTTTTAAAGGCAACTCCCCCTGCTTGCACCCTCAACCGTCACGGGCTGAGTCTTCTCCAACACGCCTCCAAAGTCCTCCCCTGCGGCGCGGGGGCTGGGGCCCGCCTGTCATGCAGACCGGCTCTAAGCAGAAGAAGCCGAACCGTCGCGCACGACGCACGCAACCACCCAGCGGTTACAAGTAATCCTCCACTTTCGCCCAGACCAGCGGGCGAAAGGGGCAGGCGGCCATGCAGGCGGCATGCAACCGCGCCAAGTGGACGCGCCTCTCCGACTCCTGACAGGCCAGCGCGACGGCTCAAGCCCACGCGTCGTGCAACTGGCGCGCCGGGTGCTGCATGCGAACCGCTGTGCCACTCGCTCCACCACCGCACCTCCTCGATTGCGGAACCGATACCGCGATTCGAGGCGACCCAGCCCGCGATCCAGCAGCGCCAGCCTGGCGCAGCGGTCAAACGCGGTCAAAAATGGGCCGGCAGTAATGACGGTGGCAGGCGCGCGAGAGCAGCGGTCACGCCATCTGCCAAGCTCATGTCCCATCCGGAGTCAGCAAGAGAACCCCCTCTCTCTCTTGGCGTGAAGACGACGCGCTCGTGACCCGTACCTCGAACGGCTCGCGCACGCGCAACGGCAACCTCGCCAACTACTCACCCCGGCGCATTAACTCCGCGGCTCGACGGACAGCGCTACGGGCGGGAGCGGCTGGCGATGTTTCGCCTTCGCCAAAACGACCACGCCGAAAAAGGTACGCCACGACGTTCAATTTCGAATCCTTTTTCCCTTTTCCTTCTTTCTCTATCTCTTGCAACAGGGACCGAGAAGGGGGATAACCCCAAAGGGATCCTTCCCCGTGAAGGAACTAGTGTAACACCCCCACTGATCCCACACAATGGATGTTACCAAATACCCTTCCCACTAAACTTATGCAACACAAGAAATGAAATAAAGAGAGAAAATATTGCAAAATCCGGCAGCACCTCCCTTGAAAGAAGCATAACAAGGGGGGGACATAGAGTTCATACAGGATATAAAAGACAGATAATTCACGTAGTATAATCAAAATGCAAAAGTAGTAAAGCACATTCATGACCAATTAAAAAAATAGGTAACTCAGCCCACCCCCAAAAAATCAGCTCAACTACCATGAAAGGCTAGAACATAATAATTCCCTAGACTTGACCCTCCCTGATTAACAACATTATTAAGCAGTGGTTCCTTTATTAAAGGTGTAGTGGCCGTGCTGCTACATCCCTTCTTTCCCAAAGCAGAAATCAGGTGCCTGCATCAGACAATGCAAGAGTGAGATGACACATCTCAGCAAGTAAACAGAGCAAACAACAATTGGACAATGTAAACCAACCGTGCTTAAACAACCACGTAGTTCAAAACTTCCTTCTTGAATAATAATTTGCAGCAAGTAAGCAAGTAACTGATTACCTAATGCCAAGATGAATCACAATGTAAAGATCCACACTATCCACATCCACATAACAGATTCCACACTTCTCCCATAAATGCACATGACTACAGATGCAGTAATGACTTCTGCCTTCATATCTCTAAGGATATGAAGCTGCATCATACCCCTTCTCGGGCAACATATGATGCTCATTGTACCGGTACGGTCGGACCATAAGATCGCGACGAAACTTCAATGCAATGGATGATGAATGCAATATGCAAGTCAACAACATGAGTTCTTCCCAAACAAAATGTGCTAGACATATACTTCCACCCATTCCACATAAAAACCACATGGGTAACATGATCAAACCACAAACTCAACATATGTAATCAATAAAACATGAATATCTTCCAACGATGGTACTCAATTAGAAATATAAATACGAACATAAATAGCACAAACATAATCAAGTATAAGACTCTTCATTCGACAGACGGAATAACTATCACTGTTTTACTTGCCTTCACCGGAAGTTTGGGCAAATCCCTAAGTACGATCCGGAAGTCCACCACCTGTTTTTGACACACAACTTAGTGCACCAATTTCACATAATAAGCCTCATAAACGAGCCGCACCTACGCACAATCTCAAACCCCGCCACGGGTAACAATTCTTCCCGCACCCACCAAACTGCAGCGGGGCTGCTTAATAATTTCATAACTTTAAAATTATGACAGCAGTGGTGACAACCAAAAACTCCAGAGGCATCTACATAAAATTCCCCACAAGTTTTGTATACAATTTATAATAAAATTCCAACATCTAATTAGCCCAAAACAGTCCTCAAGATAAACCCTGTAATCTGTGTTTTCTCTTTTGGACAGCGACATACCCGGATTCAAACAGCGATATCTTTTAACATATAATTCCAAATCAAGCGCATAAGTACTCATTGGAAAGATAAGACAAAGACCTACATGATTATCATACTGGTTATCACTAATTACCCACGAAAAATTCCCAGAAACTGCTAATACTACTGCTGTTCACCCACCTGAAAAATCTGTTTTTTTGGACAGCAACATATCCAGATTCAAACAATGATATCTCCTAAATTATAACTCCAAATCGAGCGCATAAGTACTCGTTGGAAAGGTATGACAAAGCTCTACATGATTATCCCACTGATTCCCACTAATTAACCCACGAAAATTCCCAGAAATCCTTAGAACTACTGCTGTCCACCCACTCACAAAATTCCTGGACAGCACCTCTACCGATTCGCAAAGATAAACGCATAATCCAATTGATTGCAGCACAAAAACAACAAAAGTTAAACATGAATTCACCTTGGGTTCTTTCCTTCCTCCTTTCTTCCTCCCTCCAAACTCCAATTGAGATCGCAGCCACACGACGGAGAACACGCGGGAGGGCTGCACCTTGGAGGGGGGAAGAGAAATGGGGGGGGGGGGGGCTAGGGTTTTGGGTGGTGAGGGCTGCAAAGGTTTGAGGAGAAAGAAGATGGAAGAGGGGGGGAGGGGTGACGTCCAAGAGGAAGGGGAGGGGAAGGGGTCGGCTGCAAAAATCCCAAGGGGAAAGGGGCGGCGGCTAGGGTTAGGGGAGACTAATGGGCCGGATCAAGGTTGAAGGCCCAACTCGCCCATGTGACAGCTCCCGACCCCGTCGCAAATAACTAACCAAAGAAATTCTACTATCTTACAGGTGAATATTTTCCACAAATTCCAAATTCCCAAAGCGCATCACCCGAATTAGGAAAAAGAACAAAAAGAATAACCTCCACTTCTCCTCTTTGCAAACCGGGTATGACAACTAGGCTCCGAGCCTCCCTACTGATCAGGGGTTCGAAGGCTGGCCCCCCGAAGGGTTCAACAGCCGCCTCAGATCGCGTGGGCCCGACACCCACTACTGGTCAGGGGTTCGAAGGTCGGCCCCCGAAAGGTCCCACGACCGCCTCAGGCTACTCGGGCTCCGTGCCCCCTACTGATCAAGGGTTCGAAGGCTGGCCTATCGAAGGGTTCACAGTCGCCTCAGACGCCGAGCGAGGGATGACCAGGGGTACGTTCGATACATAACCAAGGCTCGGGCTGCGCTCCCGAGGTACCCTAGGACATTTCCGAGACCAGCGGGAACGACTCTGTAACGGAATCCCATCGGAGGGAGGCAACGAGCCCTCGGACCCCGTCGCTAGGGGACCGGGTCCGGCAGATCACCCGCTGGTATTTTTGGGCGTGCCTCCGGGCCCCTAGCCGACCCCCAACGAACGGGGCACGGACGTCCACTCGGATTACCCGATTGCAGCTCACCGGAGACACCATGTTCGGTGCCCATCGAGGGTAACATGGCGCACTCCCCCCCTCCTCCTTGCGGAAAGGCGACGTAGGGGCGTATATAAAAAAGCCGAGTCTGTCCCTGATCGTCCTCTCGCTCCGTGCGGAGGCTCGGGGGCTGCTCTCGCAAACCCGGCTCCGGCCAAACCGTTGACAGCGTCAACATACCAGCCCGAGAACTTGGGCCCCGACAGTGCACCTGGGCTACGCCCTGCTCGCATGAGGGAACCGCCAGACCAGCCGAGGCATTACGCAAGGCATTAAGACCTCGAAGGAGTGAAACCACTCCTCCGAGGCCTCGGGGGCTACACCCGGCGGGTGCGCTCGCGCGCACCCACCGGAACAAAGTACCACCGAGAAAGGCTGGTCCCCTTGCAAAAAAGTGCGACGCAAGCCTCCAAGCGAGTGTTAACACTCTCTTCGAGGCTCGGGGGCTACTGTCGGGGACCATAATTAGGGGTACCCTCAAGACGCCTAATTCTCAGCTGGTAACCCCCATCAGCATAAAGCTGCAGAGGCCTGATGGGTTTGATTAAGTCAGGGATCAGTCCATACGAGCGACTTGATCACGCCACGCCCGAGCCTAGCCTCGGGCGAGGGCAGCCGACCCTAAGATGACTCCGTCTCGCCTGAGGTCTCCTCTTTCACGGCAGACGCATCACCGGCTCGCTCGAGGCCCCGCCTTCGATAAGAAGTAACCCTGACTAAATCACCGCGCCAACCGACCAAATCCCTGGGGCCTTCAACGCAAAAGGTAAGACTGACGGGTAGCCAGGCTTGGCCAAAAGCGCCAGAGGAAGCTCCGCCCGACCCAGGGCTCGGACTCGGGCTAAGGCCCCGGAAGACGGCGAACTCCGCCTCGCCCGACCCAGGGCTCGGACTCGGGCTAAGGCCCCGGAAGACGGCGAACTCCGCTCCGCCCGACCCAGGGCTCGGACTCGGGCTAAGGCCCCGGAAGACGGCGAACTCCGCTCCGCCCGACCCAGGGCTCGGACTCGGGCTAAGGCCCCGGAAGACGGCGAACTCCGCTCCGCCCGACCCAGGGCTCGGACTCGGGCTAAGGCCCCGGAAGACGGCGAACTCCGCTCCGCCCGACCCAGGGCTCGGACTCGGGCTAAGGCCCCGGAAGACAGCGACCTCCGCCTCGCCCGACCCAGGGCTCGGACTCCGCCTCGGCCTCTGCCGAACGACCTCCGCCTCACCCGACCCAGGAGTTCGGGCTCGGCCTCTGTCATGCAGGGCGGACTCGACCTCGACTTCGGAGGAGCCTCCACGTCGCCCGACCTAGGACACAAGACCACCACGTCAACAGGAAGCGTCATCATCACCCTGCCCTGAGCCGACTCGGGTCGCAGAGAACAAGACCGGCGTCCCATCTGGCCAGCTCCGCCAGATAGGCAATGATGGCGCCTCACTAGGCCATGACGACGGCAACTCTCAGCTCCCTTACGAAAGCAGGGAGACGTCAGCAAGAGCACAGCTGTTCCAACAGCTGTCCCTCCGTCAAGCTCCACTGCTTCTCCAACAGCCACGACGCCACACCAACAGGGTGCCAAGATCTCTCCGGCTGCCACCTTGGCATGTACTTAGGGCGCTAGCTCTCCCTCGCTAGACACGTAGCACCTTGCTACACCCCCATTTTGTACACCTGGATCCTCTCCTTACGACTATAAAAGGAAGGACCAGGGCCTTCTTAGAGAAGGTTGGCCTCGCGGGGACGAAGGGCAGGGGCAGACGCTCTCTCGGGGCCGCCCGCTCCCCTCACCTCGCGCGGACGCTTGTAACCCCCTACTGCAAGCGCACCCGACCTGGGCGCGGGACGAACACGAAGGCCGCGGGAATTCTCCGACTCCCTCACGACCCGGCTCTGGCCGCCTCGCTCTCTCTCCCCCCTTCGCGCTCGCCCACGCGCTCGACCCATCTGGGCTGGGGCACGCGGCACACTCACTCGTCGGCACGGGGACCCCCCGGTCTCGGAACGCCGACATATGCATAACACGGGGCATAAACTGTTTTAGATAGTGAAGCTTATAAAGCATAGAACGTTGTCGTATGTAGCATAAATGTATGTGCAAATATGCATAACACAGGGTCGTTTATTGCATAAACTGGTTAGACTGTGAAGCTTATAACTGTACAAAGAGATGTTTCTAGCATATACAGTGATATCTATATCATAAACTTGAGACAAAATAAGCATAACACGATGTTGTTGACAACATAAAATTGTACAAAAATTTGGCAGAATCAAGTGCATGAAACACACATGAAGATCAAACACATAGGGTACAATATTCCAGTTTAGACATCACTGATCCCCAAGTTGTCATTGACATAACATAAGAAACGTCTACCGTCTTTGCCCATAGTATACACACATGACTCAGCTGAAGTTTATGGAACCATTGTATACACAATATATTACATATCTAAACTAGACTACATCCATTAGACCTTGAATCTTTGGATGTCTTCAAGCAGCGATAATGCTTTGTTCTTGCGATGGAATGTGATGTAATGCAGCGCAAGAGACCGTATCTCACTAGTGTTGCCCTGCAAGCCAATAAAATTGTGTTAGATATACATGTGTACCATATGTTGCTTTGGTCCAACTATAAAATTAACTGATAAATTTGTACGTACTGCTTCTACGTCTGACCGCAGAGATCCTTCGACGCAGTCATAAAAGAGAATGTATCCCATAACATAAAACCCACAATCATTGGATCCTGCTGCCATGGTAGGACGATTTGGGGACAAGTCAATTGCGAAGTTGCCAAATTTGGGAAAGCATGTCCTGGGCCGTACATGTTGTAGGGCTTTGTTTAACCTACTCATAATAACCTTAGCCCATGGTAACTTTCTGCCACCTAAGTCCAATTGGGCAAAATGATAATCCTTTGAAGTAGTACCACCAAGTGTTGGCCCATAGGGATTCAAATCTAAAATGTGAATGCACCGTTTGACTGTATTGACAACATATAATGTCCAGTGCCCCCTGCTTACCATGGGAATCATGATCTGACCGTGTAAAAAAGCATAAAGATGAACGGTGTAAATGGTTAAGCATGACGATGTGATATGTACCATTTAAAATAAATTATGTTTGTAAAATGAAATACGATTGTTACTGCTTTGCATTTATCCAATTCTTCTGTCTCGGGCAATGTATTGTCGAGAAGTGTGTGCAGTACAAAAAGATTATGGGTTTCGACTGTGTCGTTCCTGTTTCTCAAAGTTGAGTAGTGACTGCAATAAACAATATGAATGGAGTCAGTATACTTGGGATACCATTGTGTATATGAATATGGTATAGGTATGTTACGATAATTTACCCCAACATTAACGTCAAGAATTAATCTGTTCGAACTCATAGAAGTCTGCTGATTTTTGGCATCATCATCAACACATTGGATGAAGCACTGCATGAACACATTATTGAGGCACTTCCCATCGGTGAAAGATTCATATATATCAGAACATGTCGAACAATATTCACCATAATCTATTATGTTCCTATGAAAATTTTGATAACAATTAGAGAGGTCGCGTGCAACTACCAGCATATAAACAAATTTTGATTTTATCTGGACTTCATACCTACTGGTGTCAGATTGCGCACCACACAAGTATTCGTGTAGAGCTAACACAGATTGCATCTCCGAATCAAGTGAAACCTGGTCAACCTAAGGAGTGTTTGTAGCTGGATCGGTTTCAACAGAAACCTAAAAAAGGTATATGAAAATATATATATATATATATATATATATATATATATATATATATATATCAATCTATGAACAGTTTTGGCAACTATAATGAAAATGAATATTACTGAGCTGACAAGTTTAGATGGAGTCTGATCAAAGCATGTGCCACTGTCGGGGAGATCTGTTTGTGCCGCCTGGTGGACGCTGCCGGGAGACTAACAATTATGGTGTAAATGGATTAGATGTTTAGTAAACTACTAATAATTATATAGAAAAACAACGAGGTGGTGTACTCATACATTTATTTGCGGCATCACATCAAATATCGGCGAGCAAGATTCCGTATGTGGTGTTGCTTGAGGAGTGACGTTTGTGTTGGTCGGCATGTTCTTGCCAACGTCACCATGTTTACCCTAAAAAATGTAATGGTTATATGCTATTTAAAGAAAACGATGAATACAAACCTTCAATGAAAATACAAGTAATAAAAAAACATTACCACTGGGGTTGTAGGTGTTTTGGTCTGTTTCGTTATATTTGTATGAACCAGTAGATCTATGTCAGCTTTATCAGGGCAACTTTCTAATAGTACACGAATATGTTGTTGCCTTAACAGTAATTCATGTACCTATGTGTCTGTCAACTGCGTCTCATGCTGGGATGCTGGAGTAGACATATCCGGTACAGTTTGTGTGGCCGGACTCGTACATCCTTCTTTACGTATCATTTAAGCAAAAAACATCGATTTAATAATGGCATCATAACGATATCGAAAAATGTTTGCATAACTTTTTTAGATTGACGTAAAGACCATAAAACTGACTAACCTACCGAATGGGGAAGAATATCATCTGATTTTTTAGTTGGTTTCTGCAGATCATAACCATCTTCATTGTCCTCTGACTCAGCACGGAGGACCTCATCAATTAACTCGCCAAAAACATCAGATAGATTGTATTGTTTCTCAACAATCTCCTAAAGAGTCTGTTTAATAACTGAACAAGCCTTGCCAACCTCCGTATCATAATGTGACAACTTCTCTATGAATCCCAGGCGGTGGCGGGATGGAAGCTGATTCAGCTTGCTTGATATCAAATCCCTGATGAGCGGGAGTTCGATGTGAATGGTGTGTTGTCCACATGGGTCAGGATGCGGTACATCAAAAGTGTTTGTCCTATTCTTATGCTGTTGTAAAATGAATATTATTAAGTAATTATACAACGTATAACTGAATATTATGTTGAAATTTTAAGACAAAAAATATATAAATAGAATCTTGCCTTAAATTGTGTTTCAACGGGTGGTACAGCTGTGTAGCAGGTCTCTGTGCTACTTCGGAACTAAAAAAGGCATGTAAGATGGAGTATAAAACTTATACACACATATAAAATGGAGTTTCATTTGTAAATTAAAACGGCACTGCTTCTATCCATGTACCATATATAAGGCAAATTAAATTGATAAAAAATATAATAGACGCGAAAAAATATCGAACAATGCCCAAATGGTTCTTGTCCTTGGCGTATCTTGCCCTTGTCAGCTCTTGTCAATGCTTGAATAATATTCCTATCAAAATATTTGATGCGTGGTGTTCCACGTTTATTCTGAGGTGCAGCTGAGTCATGGAGATAATCCAGATAGTATAGCTACAAAAGCATAACATGAATCGTTGTGAGACATAACAAAGCATAATCTAATGTAGATGATTTTTGCATACAAAAATCTGGCTACATAAAACAGACAAAAAAGTGATATGCTTACAAGAATGACGATGGAACATCCGTAAATGGTTGTAGAAACATTGGTAACGCTCCTAGTATGCCACTTCTTGGCCGCTTGGCATAAATCATTGAATATTAGCTGGCACCAGTCCATCTCATGGAAGCGATCCATTTCCTCAGTTAAAAGAACCTCATGGTTAGTTATTCCCCAGCTTGCAGTAGGGAACAACAACCTATTGAACAGTATTAGGAAGAAGGATCTGATGCTTAGATCATCGTCAAACTCTTTCCTCAAATGATCTTGAAGAGCTGCAACACCAAATTCTTCTTTGGATAAACCAAGTTCATCCCTTAAATTGTTTGCAGCAACAGCTTCATCAATGCCTAATGTGAGAGCACCTAGAGGGGGGTGAATAGGTGATCCTGTAAAAACTTGAAACTTAATCCACAAAACTTGATTAGGAGTTAGCATGAATAAGCCAAGTGGCTAGAGAGGAGTTCTTGCAAGACACGATAACCACAAGAAGATCAACATAGATAGACACAGTGGTTTATCCCGTGGTTCGGCCAAGTCCAACACTCGCCTACTCCACGTTGTGGCGTCCCAACGGACGAGGGTTGCAATCAACCCCTCTCAAGCGGTCCAAAGACCAACTTGAATACCACGGTGTTTTGCTTTGTTTACTATATCCCGCTCGCGAGGAATCTCCACAACTTGGAGCCTCTCGCCCTTACACTTTGATGTTCACAAAGAAGCACGTAGTAAGGGAGCGATGAGCAACGCACACAAGACACAAAATCAGAGCAGCACATGCACACAAGTCACAACACGAGCTCACAACACAACCCAAAGAGTACACTACTCAAATGGAGCTCTAGTTGCTATCTCAAAGAATCAAATGCGCGGAATTGAAGTCTTGGTGCTTAGGAATGCTTAGAGAATGCTTGGTGTCCTCCTCCATGCGCCTAGGGGTCCCTTTTATAGCCCCAAGGCAGCTAGGAGCCGTTGAGAGCATTCCAGGAAGGCAAATCTTGCCTTCTGTCGCCTGGCGCACCGGACAGTCCGGTACAGATCTCTTTCCTTATTTGGCAAAGCCAACCGTTGCAGATTCAGAGCCGTTGGCGCACCGGACAGTCCGGTGCCCCCTTGTGACGTTGGCTCGGCCACGCGTCACGCGCAGAATCCTTGGCCGACCGTTGGCCCGGCTGACCATTGGCTCACCAAACAGTCCGGTGCACCACCGGACAGTCCGGTGATTTATAGCCGTACGCCGTTAATCACTTCCCGAGAGCGACGACTTCGCCTATGAATGGCTCACCGGACAGTCCGGTGCACCACCGGACAGTCCGGTGATTTATAGCCGTACACCACCGTCGAAGTCCCGAGAGCAGCAAGTTCGCCAGAGCCAGCCTGGCGCACCGGACACTGTCCGGTGCACCACCGGACAGTCCGGTGCACCCAGACTGAGCAGACTTTGGCTGAACGAGCCAAGTCATCTCCAAAATGATTTCTTCTGTTTCCAACACTTAGACACAATACATTAGTTCTCAAAACAATGTACTAAGTCTAGAAACATACCTTTAGACTTGATTTGCACTTTGTCCATCAATTGGCATAGATTTACACTTAAGCACTTGTGTTGGCACTCAATCACCGAAATACTCAGAAAATGGCCCAAGGGCACATTTCCCTTTCAATCTCCCCCTTTTTGGTGATTTATGCCAACACAACAAAAAACAACTAAAAGAAGTGCAACATCAATACAAATGAGAACTCAAGATTGTTTTGATTCAAATTTGGCATATATGGATCACTCTTTGCCACCACATGGTTTTGTTTTTGCAAATTAACCTCAATTTCCTATCTCTAAGTCAAACACACTTGTTGAGACATAAAGAGAGTCATTCCAAGAGAAATTGATCAAAGATTTCAAAAACTCCCCCTTTTTCCCATAATCGATTATTCTCCCCACAAGAGGCCAACTTTTGACAAAAGAGACAACAAGAGAGTTTTGACAAACCAAAAGCTCTATTCTACTATTTTCAAAATTTCTCAAGTGGTAGCTGATCCATTTATTGCTTTGGCCTTATTTTCTCCCCCTTTGGCATCAAGCACCAAAACGGGATCAATTTTGGCCCTCGAACCCCATTGCCACACCAAAATCTTCAATTAAGAATACAAAGGCAATAAGAGTACATGAGATGAACTTGGAAAAAGTTACCCTCTCATCGGAGTGCAGTGGAAGTCTTTCATGGTCCAAGTCCACCTGTTCCCTTTCAAACCTCCTTTGAGACTAAATTAAGAAAACTCAAGCACATGGTTAGTCTCAAAGGGTCAAGTTGTAGCACATCTCCCCCTAAATATGTGCATTACTTGCAAATGGACTTATGAGGTCCAGGGAGTGCTTGTACAACTTGAGCACCATAAATAAACAACAAAAGGCATAAGGAACATGATCAAGGCATAAACACATGTATGCTATAAACCAATCCAAGTTTCACGAATCTAAGACATTTAGTTCACTATGCAGCCTGCAAAAGGTCTTCTCATCTAAAGGCTTGGTAAAGATATCGGCTAGCTGGTTCTCGGTGCTAATATAAAACACTTCGATATCTCCCTTTTGCTGGTGGTCTCTCAAAAAGTGATGTCGGATGTCAATGTGCTTTGTGCGGCTGTGCTCAACAGGGTTGTCCGCTATGCGGATAGCACTCTCATTGTCACATAGGAGTGGGACTTTGCTCAGATTGTAGCCAAAGTCCCGGAGGATTTGCCTTATCCAAAGTAGTTGCGCGCAACACTGTCCTGTGGCAACATACTCGGCCTCAGTGGTGGATAGGGCAACGGAGGTTTGTTTCTTAGAGCTCCATGACACCAGGGACCTTCCTAAGAATTGACACGTCCCTGATGTACTCTTCCTATCGACCTTACATCCAGCATAGTCGGAGTCTGAATATCCAATCAAGTCAAAGGTAGACCCCTTTGGTTACCAGATCCCGAAGCAAGGCATAGCGACTAAATATCTAAGAATTCGCTTCACGGCTACTAAGTGACATTCCCTTGGATCGGATTGAAATCTAGCACACATGCATACTGATAGTCGCCTAGAGGGGGGTGAATAGGGCGAAACTGAAATTTACAAAAATAATCACAACTACAAGCCGGGTTAGCGTTAGTAATAAAGAAACGAGTCCGCGAGAGAGGGTGCAAAAACAAATCGCAAGCAAATAAGAGTGTGACACGAGGATTTGTTTTACCAAGGTTCGGTTCTCGCAAACCTACTCCCCGTTGAGGAGGCCACAAAGGCCGGGTCTCTTTCAACCCTTCCCTCTCTCAAACGATCCCACGGATCGAGTGAGCTTTCTCTTCTTCTCAATCAACCGGGAACAAAACTTCCCCGCAAGGGCCACCACACAATTGGTGCCTCTTGCCTTGGTTACAATTGAGTGATGATCTCAAGAACAAGTGAGAAAGAAAAGAATGCGATCCAAGCGCAAGAGCTCGAAAGAACACAAGCAAATCACTCTCTCTAGTCACTATGGAGTTGTGTGGAATTTGGAGAGGACTTGATCTATTTGGTGTGTCTAGAATTGAATGCTAGAGCTCTTGTAGTAGTTGAGAAGTGGAAAACTTGGATGGCAATGAATGTGGGGTGGTTGGGGTATTTATAGCCCCAACCACCAAAAGTGACCGTTGCGGGAACCTGTCTGTTCGATGGCGCACCGGACAGTCCGGTGCACACCGGACAGTCCGGTGCCCCTGCCACGTCACCATTGCCGTTGGATTCTGACCGTTGGAGCTTCTGACTTCTGGGCCCTCCTGGGTGTCCGGTGCACACCGGACATGTACTGTTTGATGTCCGGTGCACCGGTATGGGCGATCCTGACGTCTGCGCGCGCTGCGCGCGCATTAAATGCTCCGCAGGGAGCCGTTGGCGCCGCAGGGAGCCGTTGCTCCGCTGGCACACCGGACAGTCCGGTGCACACCGGACAGTCCGGTGAATTTTAGCGGAGCGGCTGCCGAGCGAACCCGAGGCTGGCGAGTTCCGGAGGCCGTGTTTCCTTGGAGCACCGGACATGTCCGGTGCACACCGGACAGTCCGGTGAATTATAGCGCGCCGGCTTCCGAGAATTCCCGAGGGCGAAGAGTTTGAGTCGAAGTCCTCTGGCCGCACCGGACATGTCCGGTGCACACCGGACAGTCCGGTGCCTTCACCCAGAGGTGCCCTCGGTAGCCTTGCTGCTCCTTTGTTGAATCCAATACTTGATCTTTTTATTGGCTAAATGTGAACCTTTTGCACCTGTATTACTTATGCACTAGAGCAAACTAGTTAGTCCAATATTTGTGTTGGGCAATTCAACCACCAAAATTATTTAGGAACTAGGTGTAAGCCTAATTCCCTTTCAATCTCCCCCTTTTTGGTGATTGATGCCAACACAAACCAAAGCAAATATAGAAGTGCATAATTGAACTAGTCTACCTAAAGTAAGTGCAAAGGTTGCTTGGAATTGAGCCAATATATACTTATATGATGCGCATGGATGGTTTCTTTGTTTTTGACATATTGGACCACATTTGCACCATAAGTTTTGTTTTTGCAAACTCTTTTGTAAATCCTTTTCAAAGTCATTTTGCAAGATAGTCAAAGGTAAATGAATAAGATTTTGCAAAGCATTTTCAAGATTTGAAATTTTCTTCCTTTGTTCAAATGCTTTTCCTTTGACTAAACAAAACTCCCCCTAAATGAGATCCTCCTCTTAGTGTTCAAGAGGGTTTTGAATTATCATTTTGAAATACTATTTCCCTCCCCCTTTAGAACATAAAGAGATACCAATTTTGAAATTTACCAATGAAAATCATCAAATTTTAAAAAATTAGGTGGTGGTGCGGTCCTTTTGCTTTGGGCTCATATTTTCTCCCCCTTTGGCATGAATCGCCAAAAACGGAATCATTAGAGCCCAATGAAGTACTTTCTCCCCCTTTGGTCATGAAATGAATGAGTGAAGATTATACCAAAGTTGGAGAGATGATGCGGAGCGACGGCGAAGAATGAGTAGTGGAGTGGAGTGGAAGCCTTGTCTTTGCCGAAGACTCCTATTTCCTTTCAATATACCTATGACTTGGTTTGAAATACGCTTGAAAACACATTAGTCATAGCATATATAAAAGAGACATGATCAAAGGTATATTCATGTGCTATGTGTGCAAGTTTAACAAAAGAAATTCCTAGAATCAAGAATATTGAGCTCATGCCTAAGTCGGGTAAAAGATTGTTCATCAAGAGGCTTGGTAAAGATATCGGCTAATTGATCTTTCGTGTTAATGTAAGAAATCTCGATATCCCCCTTTTGTTGGTGATCCCGAAGAAAATGATACCGAATAGCTATGTGCTTAGTGCGGCTATGCTCGACGGGATTGTCGCCCATTTTGATTGCACTCTCATTGTCACATAGAAGAGGGACTTTGGTTAATTTGTAACCGTAGTCCCGCAGGGTTTGCCTCATCCAAAGCAATTGCACGCAACAATGGCCTGCGGCAATATACTCGGCTTCGGCGGTAGAAAGAGCGACCGAATTTTGCTTCTTTGAAGCCCAAGACACCAAGGATCTTCCCAAGAACTGGCAAGTCCCCGATGTGCTCTTCCTATTAATCCTACACCCCGCCCAATCGGCATCCGAATAACCAATCAAATCAAACGTGGATCCCCGAGGGTACCAAAGCCCAAACTTAGGAGTAAAAGCCAAATATCTCAAGATTCGTTTCACGGCCGTAAGGTGTGATTCCTTAGGGTCGGCTTGGAATCTTGCACACATGCAAACGGAAAGCATAATGTCCGGTCGAGATGCACATAAATAAAGCAATGAACCAATCATCGACCGGTATACCTTTTGATCCACGGACTTACCTCCCGTGTCGAGGTCGAGATGCCCATTGGTTCCCATGGGTGTCTTGATGGGCTTGGCATCCTTCATTCCAAACTTGCTTAGGATATCTTGAGTATACTTCGTTTGGCTAATGAAGGTGCCTTCTTGGAGTTGCTTGACTTGGAATCCTAGAAAATACTTCAACTCCCCCATCATTGACATCTCGAATTTCTGTGTCATGATCCTACTAAATTCTTCACAAGTAGATTTGTTAGTAGACCCAAATATGATATCATCAACATAAATTTGGCATACAAACAAATCATTATCAAGAGTCTTAGTGAATAAAGTAGGATCGGCCTTGCCGACTTTGAATCCATTTGCAATAAGGAAATCTCTAAGGCATTCATACCATGCTCTTGGGGCTTGCTTGAGCCCATAAAGCGCCTTAGAGAGCCTATAAACATGGTTAGGGTACTCACTGTCTTCAAAGCCGGGAGGTTGCTCAACATAGACCTCCTCCTTGATTGGTCCATTGAGGAAGGCACTCTTCACGTCCATTTGATAGAGCTTGAAGCCATGGTAAGTAGCATAGGCCAATAATATACGAATTGACTCAAGCCTAGCTACGGGTGCATAGGTTTCTCCAAAATCCAAACCTTCGACTTGTGAATACCCCTTGGCCACGAGTCGAGCTTTGTTCCTAGTCACCACACCATGCTCGTCTTGCTTGTTGCGGAAGACCCACTTGGTTCCTACAACATTTTGGTTAGGACGTGGAACTAAGTGCCATACCTCGTTCCTCGTGAAATTGTTGAGCTCCTCTTGCATCGCCATCACCCAATCCGAATCTTGAAGTGCTTCCTCTACCCTGTGTGGCTCAATAGAGGAAACAAACGAGTAATGTTCACAAAAATGAGCAACACGAGATCGAGTAGTTACCCCCTTATGAATATCGCCAAGGATAGTGTCGACGGGGTGATCTCGTTGAATTGTTTGGTGGACTCTTGGGTGTGGCGGCCTTGGTTGTTCATCCTCCTTGTCTTCATCATTTGAATCTCCCCCTTGATCGTTGCTGTCATTTTGAGGTGACTCATCTTCTTGATCTTCTTGTTCAACATCTTGGGCCTCATCCTCAACTTGAGTGGGTGGAGACATTTGCGTGGAGGAGGATGGTTGATCTTGTGCATTTGGAGGCTCTTCGGATTCCTTAGGACACACATCCCCGATGGACATGTTCCTTAGCGCTATGCATGGAGCCTGTTCTTCACCTATATCATCAAGATCAACTTGCTCTACTAGAGAGCCGTTAGTCTCATCAAACACAACGTCACAAGAAACTTCAACAAGTCCTGAGGACTTGTTAAAGACTCTATATGCCCTTGTGTTTGAGTCATATCCTAGTAAAAAGCCTTCTACAGTTTTAGGAGCAAATTTAGATTTTCTACCTCTTTTAACTAGTATAAAACATTTGCTACCAAAAACTCTAAAATATGAAATATTGGGCTTTTTACCGGTTAGGAGTTCATAAGATGTCTTCTTGAGGATTCGATGAAGATATAACCGGTTGATGGCGTAGCAGGCGGTGTTGACCGCCTCGGCCCAAAACCGATCCGGTGTCTTGTATTCATCAAGCATGGTTCTTGCCATGTCCAATAGAGTTCGATTCTTCCTCTCCACTACACCATTTTGTTGAGGAGTGTAGGGAGAAGAGAACTCATGCTTGATGCCCTCCTCCTCAAGGAAGCCTTCGATTTGAGAGTTCTTGAACTCCGTTCCATTGTCGCTTCTAATTTTCTTGATCCTTAAGCTGAACTCATTTTGAGCCCGTCTCAAGAATCCCTTTAAGGTCTCTTGGGTTTGTGATTTTTCCTGCAAAAAGAATACCCAAGTGAAGCGAGAATAATCATCCACAATTACAAGACAATACTTACTACCGCTGATGCTTATGTAAGTGATCGGGCCAAACAAATCCATGTGAAGGAGCTCCAGTGGCCTGTCGGTAGTCATGATGTTTTTGTGTGGATGATGGATGCCAACTTGCTTCCCGGCTTGGCATGCGCTACAAATCCTGTCTTTCTCAAAATGAACATCGGTTAGTCCCAAAATGTGTTCTCCCTTTAGAAGCTTGTGAAGATTCTTCATTCCAACATGGGCTAGACGGCGGTGCCAGAGCCAACCCAAATTAGTCTTAGCAATCAAGCAAGTGTCGAGTTCAGCTCTATTAAAATCTACTAAGTATAGCTGACCCTCTAACACTCCCTTAAAAGCTATTGAATCATCACTTCTTCTAAAGACAGTAACACCAGTATCAGTAAAAAGACAGTTGTAGCCCATTTGACATAGTTGGGATACGGAAAGCAAATTGTAATCTAAAGAGTCTACAAGAAAAACATTGGAAATAGTATGGTCAGGAGATATAGCAATTTTACCCAATCCTTTGACCAAACCTTGATTTCCATCCCCGAATGTGATAGCTCGTTGGGGATCTTGGTTTTTCTCATATGAGGAGAACATCTTTTTCTCCCCTGTCATATGGTTTGTGCACCCGCTGTCGAGTATCCAACTTGAGCCCCCGGATGCATAAACCTACAAAACAAGTTTAGTTCTTTGTTTTAGGTACCCAAACGGTTTTGGGTCCTTTAGCATTAGATACAAGAACTTTGGGTACCCAAACACAAGTCTTGGAGCCCTTGTGTTTGCCCCCAACAATCTTGGCAACTACCTTGCCGGATTTGCTAGTCAAAACATATGATGCATCAAAAGTTTTGAATGAAATGGCATGATCATTTGATGCATTTGGAATTTTCTTTCTAGGCAACTTGGCATGGGTTGGTTGCCTAGATCTAGAGGTCTCACCCTTATACATAAAAGCATGATTAGGGCCAGAGTGAGACTTCCTAGAATGAATTTTCCTAATCTTACTCTCAGGATAGCCGGCAGGGTACAAAATGTAACCCTCGTTATCCTGAGGCATGGGAGCCTTGCCCTTAACAAAGTTAGATAAATTCTTTGGAGGGGCATTAATTTTGACATTGTCTCCCCTTTGGAAGCCAATGCCATCCTTAATGCCAGGGCGTCTCCCATTATAGAGCATGCTTCTAGCCAACTTAAATTTTTCATTTTCTAAGTCATGCTCTCTAATTTTAGCATTAAGTTGTGCTATGTGATCATTTTGTTTTTTAATTAAGGCTAGGTGATCATGGATAGCATCAACATTAATATCTCTACATCTAGTACAAATGGAAACATGCTCAACATTAGATGTAGAGGGTTTGCAAGATTTTAGTTCAATGACCTTAGCATGCAATAAATCATTTTTAGTTCTAAGGTCGGAAATAGTAGCATTGCAAACATCAAAATCCTTAGCCTTAGCAATTAATTTCTCATTCTCATTTCTAAGGCTATCAATAGAACAGTTCAATTTTTCAATCCTAGCAATCAAATCATCATTATCATTTCTAGGAATTGAAACATTGCAAATATGAGAATCAACCTTAGCTAACAAATTTGCATTTTCATTTCTAAGGTTGTCTAGAGTCTCATGACAAGTGCTTAGCTCACTAGACAATTTTTCACATTTTTCTCTTTCTAGAGCATAAGCATTTTTAACCTTAACATGCTTCTTATTTTCTTTGATAAGGAAGTCCTCTTGAGAATCCAAGAGATCATCCTTCTCATGTATAGCACTAATCAATTCATTTAATTTTTCTTTTTGTTCCATGTTAAGGTTGGCAAAAAGAATACGCAAATTGTCCTCCTCATTTTTATCATTATCCTCATCACTAGATGTTTCATATTTAGTGGAGGACCTTGATTTTACCTTCTTTTTGCCGTCCTTGGCCATGAGGCACTTGTGGCCGACGTTGGGGAAGAGGAGGCCCTTTGTGACGGCGATGTTGGCGGCGTCCTCATCGTCGGAGGAGTCGCTTGAGCTTTCGTCGGAGTCCCACTCCCGACAAACATGGGCATCGCCGCCCTTCTTCTTGTAGTATCTCTTCTTCTCCTTCCTCTTGCCCTTCTTGTCGTCGCCCCTGTCACTATCACTTGACAATGGACATTTAGCAATGAAGTGACCGGGCTTACCACACTTGTAGCAAACCTTCTTGGAACGGGATTTGTAGTCCTTCCCCTTCCTTTGCTTGAGGATTTGCCGAAAGCTTTTGATGATTAGGGCCATCTCCTCATTGTCGAGCTTGGAGGCGTCAATCGGTTGTCTACTTGGTGTAGACTCCTCCTTCTTCTCCTCCGTTGCCTTGAAGGCCACGGGTTGCGCCTCGGATGTGGAAGGCTCGTCAAGCTCATTGATCTTCTTGGAGCCCTTAATCATGCATTCAAAACTCACAAAATTCCCGATAACTTCCTCGGGGGTCATTAGTGGATATCTAGGATTACCACGAATTAATTGTACTTGAGTAGGGTTAAGGAAAATAAGTGCTCTTAAAATAACCTTAACCACTTCGTGGTCATCCCATTTTGCGCTCCCGAGGTTGCGCACTTGGTTCACCAAGGTCTTGAGCCGGTTGTACATGTCTTGTGGCTCCTCCCCTTGGCGAAGACGGAAGCGACCGAGCTCCCCCTCGATCGTTTCCCGCTTGGTGATCTTTGTGAGTTCATCACCCTCGTGCGCCGTCTTGAGTAGGTCCCAAATCTCCTTGGCGTTCTTCAACCCTTGTACTTTGTTGTATTCCTCCTTGCTTAGTGAGGCAAGGAGAATGGTTGTGGCTTGGGAGTTGAAGTGCTCGATTTGGGCCACTTCGTCCGTGTCGTAGTCTTCATCCCCTACGGATGGTACCTGTACACCATACTCAACAACATCCCATAATCTTTTGTGGAGAGAGGTTAGATGAAATCGCATCAAATTACTCCACATAGCATAATCTTCACCATTAAAAGTTGGTGGTTTGCCTAATGGGACGGAAAGTAAAGGTGTATGTTTAGGAATGCGAGGGTAGCGTAGGGGGATCTTACTATACTTCTTACGCTCTTGGCGTTTAGAAGTGACGGACGCCGCGTCGGAGCCGGAGGTAGATGTCGATGAAGTATCGGTCTCGTAGTAGACCACCTTCCTCATCCTCTTGTGCTTGTCCCCACTCCGATGCGGCTTGTGAGAAGAAGATTTTTCCTTCTTCTCTTTGTGGTGAGAAGAGGAAGATCTTTTCTCCTTCCGCTTGGAGGATTTCTTCTTCTTCTCTCTTCTCTTGGTGCGGGACTCTTCCGATGAAGTGCTCCCTTGGCTTGTAGTGGGCTTGTCATCGCCGGTCTCCATCTCCCTCTTGGTGTGATCTCCCGACATCACTTCGAGCGGTTAGGCTCTAATGAAGCACCGGGCTTTGATACCAATTGATAGTCGCCTAGAGGGGGGGTGAATAGGGCGAAACTGAAATTTACAAAAATAATCACAACTACAAGCCGGGTTAGCGTTAGTAATAAAGAAACGAGTCCGCGAGAGAGGGTGCAAAAACAAATCGCAAGCAAATAAGAGTGTGACACAAGGATTTGTTTTACCGAGGTTCGGTTCTCGCAAACCTACTCCCCGTTGAGGAGGCCACAAAGGCCGGGTCTCTTTCAACCCTTCCCTCTCTCAAACGATCCCACGGATCGAGTGAGCTTTCTCTTCTTCTCAATCAACCGGGAACAAAACTTCCCCGCAAGGGCCACCACACAATTGGTGCCTCTTGCCTTGGTTACAATTGAGTGATGATCTCAAGAACAAGTGAGAAAGAAAAGAATGCGATCCAAGCGCAAGAGCTCGAAAGAACACAAGCAAATCACTCTCTCTAGTCACTATGGAGTTGTGTGGAATTTGGAGAGGACTTGATCTATTTGGTGTGTCTAGAATTGAATGCTAGAGCTCTTGTAGTAGTTGAGAAGTGGAAAACTTGGATGGCAATGAATGTGGGGTGGTTGGGGTATTTATAGCCCCAACCACCAAAAGTGACCGTTGCGGGAACCTGTCTGTTCGATGGCGCACCGGACAGTCCGGTGCACACCGGACAGTCCGGTGCCCCTGCCACGTCACCATTGCCGTTGGATTCTGACCGTTGGAGCTTCTGACTTCTGGGCCCTCCTGGGTGTCCGGTGCACACCGGACATGTACTGTTTGATGTCCGGTGCACCGGTATGGGCGATCCTGACGTCTGCGCGCGCTGCGCGCGCATTAAATGCTCCGCAGGGAGCCGTTGGCGCCGCAGGGAGCCGTTGCTCCGCTGGCACACCGGACAGTCCGGTGCACACCGGACAGTCCGGTGAATTTTAGCGGAGCGGCTGCCGAGCGAACCCGAGGCTGGCGAGTTCCGGAGGCCGTGTTTCCTTGGAGCACCGGACATGTCCGGTGCACACCGGACAGTCCGGTGAATTATAGCGCGCCGGCTTCCGAGAATTCCCGAGGGCGAAGAGTTTGAGTCGAAGTCCTCTGGCCGCACCGGACATGTCCGGTGCACACCGGACAGTCCGGTGCCTTCACCCAGAGGTGCCCTCGGTAGCCTTGCTGCTCCTTTGTTGAATCCAATACTTGATCTTTTTATTGGCTAAATGTGAACCTTTTGCACCTGTATTACTTATGCACTAGAGCAAACTAGTTAGTCCAATATTTGTGTTGGGCAATTCAACCACCAAAATTATTTAGGAACTAGGTGTAAGCCTAATTCCCTTTCACATACACTAAGCATAATATCCGGTCTACTTGCACATAAATAAAGTAAAGACCCTATCATTGACCGATATGCCTTTTGATCAACGGACTTACCTCTTTTGTTGAGGTCGGTGTGTCCGTCGGTTCCCATTGGAGTCTTTGCGGGCTTGGCGTCCTTCATCCCAAACCGCTTGATCAAGTCTTGAGTGTACTTCGTTTGGGAGATGAAAGTGCCGTCCTTGAGTTGCTTCACTTGGAACCCAAGGAAGTAGTTCAACTCGCCCATCATCGACATCTCAAACTTTTGAGTCATCACCCTGCTAAACTCTTCACAAGACTTTTGGTTAGTAGAACCAAATATTATGTCATCGACATAAATTTGGCACACAAATAAATCACCATCACACGTCTTAGTGAATAAAGTTGGATCGGCTTTCCCGACCTTGAAAGCATTAGCAATTAAAAAGTCTCTAAGGCATTCATACCATGCTCTTGGGGCTTGCTTAAGTCTATAGAGCGCCTTAGAGAGCTTACATACGTAGTCGGGGTACCGTTCATCCTTGAAGCCAGGGGGTTGCTCTACGTACACCTCCTCCTTGATTGGCCCATTGAGGAAAGCGCTCTTCACATCCATTTGGAACAATCTGAAAGAATGGTGAGCGGCATATGCTAGCAGAATACGAATGGACTCTAGCCTAGCCACAGGAGCAAAAGTCTCCTCAAAGTCCAAACCTGCGACTTGGGCATAACCTTTTGCCACAAGTCTAGCCTTGTTCCTTGTCACCACTCCATGCTCGTCTTGTTTGTTGCGGAACACCCAGTTGGTTCCCACAACGTTTTGCTTGGGACGAGGCACCAGTGTCCAAACTTCATTCCTCTTGAAGTTGTTGAGTTCTTCCTGCATGGCCAACACCCAGTCCGGATCTAGCAAGGCCTCTTCTACCCTGAGAGGCTCAATAGAAGAGACAAAAGAGTAATGCTCACAAAAATTAACTAATCTAGAACGAGTAGTTACTCCCTTGCTAATGTCACCCAAAATTTGGTCGACGGGATGATTTCTTTGAATCGTCGTTCGAACTTGAGTTGGAGGGACTTGAGGTGCTTCTTCCTCTTCAACTTGGACATCCTGTGCTCCCCCTTGATCACACGCCTCCTTTTGATGAACCTGTTCATCGTCTTGAGTTGAGGGATGCACCATTGTTGAGGAAGAAGGTTGATCTTGTTCCTTTTGTTCCTGTGGCCGCACATCTCCAATCGCCATGGTGCGTATTGTGGCCGTTGGAACGTCTTCTTCATCTACATCATCAAGATCAACAACTTGCTCTCTTGGAGAGCCATTAGTCTCATCAAATACAACGTCGCTAGAGACTTCAACCAAACCCGATGATTTGTTGAAGACTCTATACGCCTTTGTATTTGAGTCATAACCTAACAAAAACCCTTCTACCGCTTTGGGAGCAAATTTAGAATTCCTACCCTTCTTCACTAAAATGTAGCATTTACTCCCAAAGACTCGGAAATACGAAAAATTGGGTTTGTTACCGGTTAGTAGCTCATACGAAGTCTTCTTTAGGAGGCGGTGAAGGTAGACCCGGTTGATGGCGTGGCAAGCCGTGTTCACGGCTTCTGACCAAAAACGCTCGGGGGTCTTGAACTCTCCAAGCATCGTCCTCGCCATATCGAGGAGCGTCCTGTTCTTCCTCTCTACCACACCATTTTGTTGTGGTGTGTAGGGAGCGGAGAACTCGTGCTCGATCCCTTCCTCCTCAAGGTACTCCTCCACTTGAAGGTTCTTGAACTCGGACCCGTTGTCGCTCCTTATCTTCTTCACCTTGAGCTCAAACTCATTTTGAGCTCTCCTTAGGAAGCGCTTGAGGGTCCCTTGGGTTTTAGTTTTATCCTGCAAAAAGAATACCCAAGTGAAGCGGGAAAAATCATCAACTATAACAAGACCATACTTACTTCCTCCTATGCTTAGATAGGCGACGGGTCCGAAGAGGTCCATATGAAGCAGCTCCAGAGGTCTTGATGTGGTCATCACATTTTTGGCATGATGAGAGCTTCCCACTTGTTTACCTGCTTGACAAGCTGCACAAGGTCTATCCTTTTCGAAAGTAACATTAGTTAGACCTATCATGTGTTCTCCTTTTAGAAGCTTGTGAAGGTTCTTCATCCCCACATGTGCTAGGCGGCGATGCCACAACCAGCCCATGCTAGTCTTAGCAATTAAGCATGCATCTAGACCGGCCTCCTCTCTTGCAAAATCAACTAAATAAAGTTTGTCGTCTAGTACACCCTTAAAAGCTAATGAACCGTCACTTCTTCTAAAGACAGACACATCTACATTTGTGAATAAACAATTATATCCCATATTACATAATTGACTAATGGATAACAAATTATATCCAAGTGACTCCACTAAAAACACATTAGAAATGGAGTGCTCATTTGAGATTGCAATCTTGCCTAAGCCTTTAATCTTGCCTTGATTCCCATCACCGAATATGATTGAATCTTGGGAATCTTTATTCTTGACGTAGGAAATGAACATCTTCTTCTCCCCTGTCATGTGGTTTGTGCATCCACTGTCGATAATCCAGCTTGATCCCCTGGATGCATAAACCTGCAAGGCAATTTAGGCTTGGGTCTTAGGTACCCAACTCATGTTGGGTCCTACAAGGTTAGTTACAATAGTCTTAGGGACCCAGATGCAAGTTTTATCTCCCTTGCATCTTGCCCCTAACTTCCTAGCAATCACCTTCTTATCCTTTCTACAAATAGCAAAGGAAGCATTGCAAGTATGAAAAATTGTAGAAGGTTCATTGTTTACTTTCCTAGGAACATGAACAACATTTCTTCTAGGCATAGCATTTTTCTTAGCCAAATTTCTATCATGCATAATAGAAGAACTAGAAGCAATCATGGCATGAGAATTAAAAGCATCATAACTTCTATTAACATTCCTAGATTGTCTCCTATCATGATACATGAAAGCATGGTTCTTTTGAGCACTACTAGCCATAGGGGCCTTCCCTTTCTCCTTGGCGGAGATGGAAGCCTTATGGCTTGTTAAGTTCTTGACTTCCCTCTTGAAGCCAAGACCATCCTTAATTGAGGGGTGTCTACCAATCATGTAGGCATCCCTTGCAAATTTTAGTTTGTCAAATTCACTCCTGCTAGTCTTAAGTTGGACATTAAGACTAGCCACTTCATCATTCAATTTAGAAATTGAAACTAGGTGTTCACTACAAGCATCAACATTAAAATCTTTACACCTATTGCAAATTAAAACATTTTCTACACAAGATGTTGATTTACTAGCTATTTCTAACTTAGCATTCAAATCATCATTTATGCTCTTTAAGCTAGAAATAGAGTCATGGCATGTAGATAATTCACAAGAAAGCATTTCATTCCTTTTAATTTCTAAAGAAAGGGATTTTTGTGCCTCTACAAACTTATCATGTTCTTCATACAAAAGATCCTCTTGCTTTTCTAATAACCTATTCTTATCATTCAAGGCATCAATTAATTCATTAATTTTATCAACCTTGGTTCTATCTAGGCCCTTGAATAAACATGAATAATCTATTTCATCATCATCACTAGACTCATCCTCACTTGAAGAAGCATAAGTAGTATTGTTTTGAGTACATACCTTCTTCTCCTTTGCCATGAGGCATGTGTGATGCTCGTTGGGGAAGAGAGATGACTTGTTGAAGGCGGTGGCGGCGAGTCATTCATTGTCGGAGTCGGACGAGGAGCAATCCGAATCCCACTCCTTTCTAAGATGTGCCTCGCCCTTTGCCTTCTTATAGTTTTTCTTCTTTTCCCACTTTCCACTCTTCTTTTCCTGGTCACTATCATTATCGGGACAATTAGCGATAAAATGACCAATCTTACCGCATTTGAAGCAGGAGTGCTTCCCCTTCGTCTTGTTCTGGTTGAGGTGCTCCTTGCGACCCTTTAGCGCCGTCTTGAATCGCTTGATAATGAGGGCCATTTCTTTCTCATTAAGCCCTGCCGCCTCAACTTGTGCCACCTTGCTAGGTAGCGCCTCCTTGCTCCTTGTTGCTTTGAGAGCAATGGTTTGAGGCTCGTGGATTGGGCCATTCAACGCATCATCCACGCATCTTGCCTCCTTGATCATCATTTGAAGCTCGTGGATTGAGCCTGTTGTACATTTGGGTTGGCTCCTCCCCCCTTATCATCGCGAATCTCCCGAGTTCTCCCTCCACCAACTCCATCTTGGTGAGCATGGTGACGTCATTCCCCTCATGTGAGATCTTGAGGGTGTCCCAAATCTGCTTGGCGTTATCCAAGCCGCTCACCTTATGGTATTCGTCCCTGCACAGTGAAGCTAGAAGAACAGTAGTAGCTTGTGCATTTTTGTTAATTTGCTCATTAATGAACATGGGACTATCAGTACTATCAAATTTCATTCCACTCTCTACTATCTCCCATATGCTTGGATGGAGAGAGAACAAGTGACTACGCATTTTGTGACTCCAAAATCCGTAGTCGTCTCCATCAAAGTGAGGGGGTTTACCAAGTGGAATGGAGAGTAAATGAGCATTTGTGCTTTGCGGAATACGAGAGTAATCAAAAGAAAAGTTCAAATTGACTGTTTTCTTTTTCTCGTAGTCGTTGTCGTCGTTGTCCATTTGGGAAGAAGAGGAATCGTCGCTGTCGTCGTAGTAGATGATCTCCTTGATGCACCTCGTTTTCTTCTTCTTCCCATCTTTTCTTTTGTGACCCGACCCCGAGTCAGTAGGCTTGTCATCCTTTGGATCATTGACGAAGGACTCCTTCTCCTTATCATTGATCCCCATCCCCTTGCCCTTAGGATCCATCTCTTCGGGCAATTAGTCTCTTTCTTGAAGAGAACGGCTCTGATACCAATTGAGAGCACCTAGAGGGGGGTGAATAGGTGATCCTGTAAAAACTTGAAACTTAATCCACAAAACTTGATTAGGAGTTAGCACGAATAAGCCAAGTGGCTAGAGAGGAGTTCTTGCAAGGCACGATAAACACAAGAAGATCAACACAGATAGACACAGTGGTTTATCCCGTGGTTCGGCCAAGTCCAACACTCGCGCCTAATCCACGTTGTGGCGTCCCAACGGACGAGGGTTGCAATCAACCCCTCTCAAGCGGTCCAAAGACCAACTTGAATACCACGGTGTTTTCCTTTGTTTACTATATCCCACTCGCGAGGAATCTTCACAACTTGGAGCCTCTCGCCCTTACACTTTGATGTTCACAAAGAAGCACGGAGTAAGGGAGGGATGAGCAACGCACACAAGACACAAAATCAGAGTAGCACACGCACACAAGTCACAACACGAGCTCACAACACAACCCGAAGAGTACACTACTCAAATGGAGCTCTAGTTGCTATCTCAAAGAATCAAATGCGCGGAATTGAAGTCTTGGTGCTTAGGAATGCTTAGAGAATGCTTGGTGTCCTCCTCCATGTGCCTAGGGGTCCCTTTTATAGCCCCAAGGCAGCTAGGAGCCGTTGAGAGCATTCCAGGAAGGCAAATCTTGCCTTCTGTCGCCTGGCGCACCGGATAGTCCGGTGCACCACCGGACACTGTCCGGTGCGGATCTCTTTCCTTATTTGGCGAAGCCGACCGTTGCAGATTCAGAGCCGTTGGCGCACCGGACACTGTCCGGTGCACACCGGACAGTCCGGTGCCCCCTTGTGACCGTTGGCTCGGCCACGCGTCACGCGCGGAATCCTCGGCCGACCGTTGGCCCGGCTGACCGTTGGCTCACCGGACAGTCCGGTGCACCACCGGACAGTCCGGTGCACCACCGGACAGTCCGGTGATTTATAGTCGTACGCCGTTAATCACTTCCCGAGAGCGACGACTTCGCCTATGAATGGCTCACCGAACAGTCCGGAGCACCACCGGACAGTCCGGTGATTTATAGCCATACACCGCCGTCGAAGTCCCGAGAGCAGCAAGTTCGCCAGAGCCAGCCTAGCGCACCGGACACTGTCCGGTGCACCCAGACTGAGCAAACTTTGGCTGAACGAGCCAAGTCATCTCCAAATTGATTTCTTCTGTTTCCAGCACTTAGACACAATACATTAGTTCTCAAAACAATGTACTAAGTCTAGAAATATACCTTTAGACTTGATTTGCGCTTTGTCCATCAATTGGCATAGATTTACACTTAAGCACTTGTGTTGGCACTCAATCACCGAAATACTCAGAAAATGGCCCAAGGGCACATTTCCCTTTCATAATGCCTTTCCTCCCCCAGCATTTGGTAACCCCAAAATAAGGTGCACTGTCTCCTTTGTAATTTTTAGCTCCTTCCCTAGGCCGGCTCGAATGTCATATCATTATGGTCAAGCTTTTCCATCAGCCAAGCTAAATGAGATCTACTGCCAAGCGCGTCAACTCTCATATCAAGTATACTGGAGAACCCCCTCCGTGCAATAGCTTGACGTTGTCTGTCATTTAAAATC
Organism: Zea luxurians; assembly: GCA_029449295.1. NCBI lineage: Eukaryota > Viridiplantae > Streptophyta > Magnoliopsida > Poales > Poaceae > Zea > Zea luxurians. The sequence goes on along the minus strand of JAOPSE010000013.1, from coordinate 71,315,511 downwards.
TGAATGCTTACTATAACATCTTGGGGATTGCATCTCACATTAAGCCTCTGCTGAAATAATGTATATAATAAATGATGTAAACATTTACATCTGCATTATCGCAACTCAATGTTTAAATCAAATCTCAATACAACATAATTTCACGCAGAAAATGATATATTGGCATTGACCATCAATTCTAACCTGTCGGGGGGATCCACTGCTTTCCTCCGCTTTGTAACTATCTCCTTCAAGACTTTTGGAGGACTTTCATCAAAGTTACGCTTCTTCAATAATGGCATAAAGTCATCATCCTCGTCACCAGCCTGCATTGGTTTGTGTCTGACAGTATTCACCGGAACACGGGGTATGTCGACACTAAAGCACTCTTGAGTAGACAGAATTATAATTCGCTTTGGATTAGACGGAGGTCGGTCTACGTTCTTCATGTATGATTTTCCTGCCAAATTAAACAACACATATACATATAAAATGTATAAAAACAATCTTATGGAGCAATAAAAATTCTGCTCATATGCAACAGCCAATTAATGTATAAGCTGGCTCTTTCGTGCGTACTGGCCCTAAATGACTTACCTGCTTAACAATGAATGTACAGTGAGATGTTTATGGCATAACACGTTGACATATATAGCATAATTTTGTGAACAAAAAAGCATAACAAGGTGTTGTTTAGTGCATAAACTTGTGAGACGATGAATATTATAAATGTGTGTATCCGTTTAACAACGAATTTATGCTGATTTGTTTTTTGATAAATGAAACAATTGAGTTACTATAAGGTGACACTGATTTATGATACAGTTTGTGTAAATATGCAAATGAATGAGTTGGCGGTTGAGGACTTACCAGTGTGTGGAGGGGAATGAGGCTCGGCCGATTTCGGGTCCCTCTGCAGTGGAGAAGACCAAGGCGACGGCGGCTCGGTCAATGCGTAGGAGAAGCTGAGGTTGACGGTGGGTCAGACTCTGCGTTGGAGACGGTGAAGGCGATGACGGGTAGAATCTCTAGGGTTCGGCCACCGCGGTGGAGCGAATGAGGCTCGGTCTCTACGGTGGAGAAGAACAAGGGGGCGGCTCGGTCTCCATGATTCTGGGTCCCTCTCCGGTGAAGAAGACCAATGCGACGGCGGCTCGGTCTATGCGGTGGAGAAGGTGAAGGCGACGGCGGTCGGTCTCTGCGTTGGAGACACTGAAGGCGACGACAGGTAGAATCTCTAGGGTTCGGCTGCCACGGTGGAGAAGAACAAGCAGACGACGGCGATAATGCTAGGGTTTGGCCGCCGCGTGCGTTACGGGTGAGGTGAGCTGAATAACTGTGTGCTCGTGGGTGGATTCGTGGGCCCGATACACATACTCTGCTGGGCGAAATCTATGCGAAGCCCCATGGACTGACACATAGATTACTGTTTCGCAAATGGAAACATAAGACATGGTAATACCAATATTTATGTGGGGACCAGTACGGCTGCCTAGATTGCGGGAACACAATCTTCTCGTGGGCCCGGATGCCCGAAACATGCTCATACCAGAAGTGTATAAACTGCTACACAAATTAGCATAACACGTAATAATATTTGACGTAAGCAGGTGGGTACAGTAAGCCAAAAAGTGTATGGTGCGGTCTACGCACCTGGTCGGTGGGTGGTCGGGGCTTCCAATAGTTATATAGAGCCCAGGGCTCTAAATACTATATATTAAGAGCCCTGGGCTTCCAATAATAGAGGAAGCCCAGGCTAGTCAATATGCACATTGGGTTGAACCACACCTGGTCAGCACTTCCTAGTCACAGCGTTGTTATCCCGTTTCCCCCGTCAGCCCAGCCCACGTCTCCCCCGTTTCCCGGTTTGCATAACCGTCTTCGCGCAATTAACAGAGAGAAACCCGCGCGAATAGGAAGGAAACCCCAGCGGCCGACGCGACTTTCCTTGCAGCCAAGGCGACTTGCCAGGCGATTTTCGCCGCTCCAATCCAGCTGCCCTTCTTCAATCTTCGAACATTGGAGCCCGATTGAAGAGCCATTGCTTTCCCGAGAAGTTCCAGGTAATCCCTCCAACTTGAAATACATTGAGGTTTCCGTTGATTTTTTGAAGCATTTTTTGTCGATTTGAAGTCGGTTTGATTGTAATCCTTAGTTTTTAGTTGTGTGTGATTTGTATCTGATTATACATTTCTCTAATCGACTCATTGCATCGCTCATTGCATCTCGCTTTGGTTCAGCAACCTCGATTGTAGAGCATCTGCATTTCTTCTAGATCCGCTGTATCGCTCGACATTCAAAGACCTAGACAAAAGGCTCCGGATCAGGTATTTATTCATGAGTTTGCAGAGAGTACTTTTACACAATATTAGTAACACGTATATGCTTATTGGTATTGATATATATGCACATCGTCAATACTGTTTATGCACATTTGTACAGATGTTTATGAACATTGGTCAAGATATTATGCACAATTGTATTGTTCTATCTACTTGAATCATTAGTTTACACACCTGTTGTATTATATATAAATACGTACAGATACTATTATTTATGCAATAGTTATTTAAATATTCATGTTTGCATATCAGCTAAATGTGTATATTATTATGAACCAGTTATTAAAATATGTTGTATACTTAGTTGATGCAAAATAGGCACTTATTTTATCATGCACCAGTTACAATTATATGAAATATTAAATTAATCTTTATGTTTGTATATAACCATAGTTCATTAAATGCTGTCATATAAATGGAAAAGGTAGTTTAAGTTATGTAACTCCATTTAGTATTATGTAGTATGCATTGTAGATAGTTATAGTCAAAATTCAATTTTTTGGCATTTATTCATGCATAAATCTTTGTATTTAAAAACAATATTTTTTCAACAGATATATTCAGTGTTCAACCATGAGATCTGTTGATCGCCCTCCAACTAATGCAAAAAGACTAATCATTGAGTCAAGTCAGGAGGTTTTTTCCGTTGACATTTCAAGACGAACTCGAGCTAGCAGCTCAGCTCATCAAGCTGATAATCCACATAACCAGCAGCAGACTGAGCCACAACCAGCACCAGTTCATCGTGTTCGTAGAAAGGCACTAGCTTGTCGTGTAAAAAGAAATCCTCCTCCAGCTCCATCCACATTGTTCGATGATGATTTCATGGATGCTCCATCTTTAGAAAAAAAACGTGCAAAGAAGATAAAAGTCCCTTCCCCACAAATTCCGATTGTGACAAGCAGATCAAAGTTTGATATAGATGTCAAGTCAAATATCATTACAAAAACAAGCTCTCCTAAACAGAGGACACCTAGAAAATCCCAGGTACTATGTATATATTTCTGTTTGTTTATGTGTTAATTTTGGTGCACAATCAATTTTGTATTACCCCCATGTTACATTTATATATATTATTATTTTTGGTATGCTGTTTATTTTTGTTAGTGTTTTAGACTTTAGTTATTTCCAAGCATCTAATAAATATCACTTGTATGTATATATAGTATCCTTAGTTATAACAATATATATACATTGTGTATTAATGCATATTCATTTATGCTTTCAGAAATTGAATATTCGTTGCATTCCTTATGATGTTATTGTCTCAACTTGGATAATGAGCGATCGACAGCGGGATGCAGTTGCTAGGTTGGGATTTTTCAGTATATTTGATTTGCGTACTGATGCCTTAGAGAGCAGATCTCTCATAAGGTGGTTGATGGATAAGTTGGATCCACATGACATGACAATACGCCCAGGGGCTGGCAAGGAACTGAAGATAACAAAAGAGACGGTTCGTCTAATTTTGGGATTGCCAAGTGTTGGAGGGGGCAGGGAGTTCACTGATTGGTATGGTAAAGTGGACGCTGCTGCAAAACTGAGACGTGATCTCAAAATTGGTAAAGAAGAGTTTGATGTTGTCAAGCTTCAGGACAAGATAGTGCTTGGCAATGATGATGAGTTATCAATCAGATGTTTTTTCTGATTTTATTCAATCAACTTCTTTTTCCATCTGCTTCATGGGGCATTACGAACAATGAGGTACTAATGACTTCAAACATGGCCCGGATGGCTGATATTGACTGGTGTCAACTAGTATATACTGATTTGTGTGATGCTGCCAGTCGTTGGCACAAAAGGAACAAAACAAACATTACAGCAACAATATATGGATGTTCACTCATTATTCTAGTAAGTAATTCTTTGTTATATCATTGCACCAAAATGGCCCGTTTCTGACGTTTTCAACATATATGTGCCACGCATCAAGCATTTGATTGGCAACAAGCTGAAATGTTTGCCCTCCCAGCATCGACCAATGTTCGAATCAATGTTTGATGCACATGACAAGGAGCTGGATAAGTACTGTGATTCTCTTCAGCAGAGCCATCAGATGATTGTTTCTAAGCAGATTGAACTATCTGAGACCTTTGGTGAAATGATCGACAAAGTTCTAAGGGCTGCCACGCAGTGTGATACTCAGCAAGAAGGTACTAATAGTTATGTTTATTTTTTAAAAAAAATTAATTAAGCTCACGGATAATTAAAACTAAAGTTATATTTAGGTATACGATTTCAAATACTTTATTTTATGCAACATAGTATATATTACTTATGCATTCATTTACACTGATACATCACCAACACCTTTCAGTTGATTTTATTTTGAAAACTATCATTTATTTTATGCACCCCGACAGTATATTGATTCAGTTTGTGCTAATATGTATGTTTAACCAGTATTTTTAGTACTCTACATTTATATTTCTGGTTCACTTCAGCAACAACTAATATATTATTATATTGTCCAAATGTAGATATCCCACCCACTACCTCAATGCCCCCAACAAATGCTCCTATATCCACTCCTCCTATTCGAACCCCTGATCATCAGCAACATGACCAGGAAATACATGTTCCTACTGATGATAACAAAGAATCAGAACAGATAAGTTTTTTCATACCAACTTTATATATTAATCATATATTAAATATAGCATACAAGTTATCATTTACTCCAACTTCATATGTTTCCATTACAGGTTGTCAGTGGGAACGTTTGTGAGAAAGATTCAGTTATGGATGTCCCAATATTTGACAAGACTCCAAAATCAAATGTTTGTTTTACTTTATTCCCAATTATTATACTTTCAATTACATATTATGATAGTAACAATAATATAGATGCATGTTTTTATTTATTTTATTCACTAGGATCCCACAACCGACAAGCGTGTTGTTTCTGAATTAACACCACCCATAAATACTGTCATTATTTATTCCTAAAAGGGAAATGTGCCCTTGGGCCATTTCTAAAGTGTTTTTGTGATTAAGTGCCAAACACTTTGTGTTAAATTGTGCCAAAGATTGAAGAAGTGCAAATCATGTAACAAGGTACGTTTCTAGACTTAGTTCATTGATTTGGGTACTAATGTATTGTGTCTAAGTGCTAGAATCAGGAGAAAATAGATTGGAAAAGAGTTGGCTGTGTACAGCCAACTGCTGCTCGGTCTGGGTGCACCGGACTATCCGGTGGTGCACCGGACAGTGTCCGGTGTGCCAGGCCAGCTCCGGCGAACTGGCCACTCTCGGGAAAACTTCGGCGGTGTATGGCTATAATTCACCGGACTGTCCGGTGGTGCACCGAACTGTTCGGTGAGCCAACGGCCGCCAACGCAACGGTCGGCTGCGCAATCCGCGGGCGACGCGTGGCCCGCTCCAATGGTCGGCAGGGGGCACCGGACTGTCCGGTGTGCACCGGACAGTGTCCGGTGCGCCAGCTGCCACAAATCTGCAACGGTCGACAGCGCCAAATTTGGAAGGAGATCTGCACCGGACATGCTACAGTGAGTGTCTAGTGGCGCACCGGACTGTCGGATGCGCCACCCGACAGAAGGCAACTTTGGCCTTCCTTGTTGGTCTCCAACGGCTCCTAGCTACCTTGGGGCTATAAAAAGAACCCCTAGGCGCATGGAGGAGCTACCCAAGCATTCACTCAATATTCTAAGACTCCCACACTCCGTCTCCGTGCACTTGATCGATCGCATTAGTGATTTGAGCTCCATTCTAGTTGTGAACTTGTTGTGTTTCATTTTGAGCTCAAGTCTTGGCTAGTGTGCGTGTGTGTTGCTGTGGATTTGTGTGTGTTGCTCCCAACCTTACTCTTGTGCGTTCATTGTGATCTTCATTGTAAGGGCGAGAGACTCCAACTTGTGGAGATTCCTCGCAAACGGGAAAAAGAGATAAGTAAAGAAAAGCCGTAGTATTCAAGTTGATCATTGGATCACTTGAAAGGGGTTGAGTGCAACCCTCGTCCATTGGGACGCCACAACGTGGAGTAGGCAAGTGTTATACTTGGCCGAACCACGGGATAACCACCGTGTCTCTTGTGTTGATCTCTTTGTGGTTGTCTTGTTCACAAGAACTCGCTTCTCATCTACTTAGTCGCACTAACATTTCTATAACCAAGTTTTGTGGCTATTTAGAGTTGAATTTTGCAGGATCACCTATTCCCCCCCCCCCTCTAGGTGCTCTCAATTGGTATCAGAGTCGTTCTCTTCATGTAAGGGACTAATCGCTCGAAGAGATGGATCCTAAGGGAAAGGGGATGGTGGTCAATGATAAGGAGAAGGAGTCCATCTTCAACGAGCCAAGGGACGACAAGCCCACTGACTCTGGCTCGAGTCAAAAGAAGAAGGACGGGAAGAAGAAGAGGTGCATCAAGAAGATCGTCTACTACGACAGCGACGAGTCTTCTTCTTCACCAAGAGACGACAACGACAAGAAAAAGAAACCAGTTAATTCAAATTATTCATTTGATTATTCTCGTATTCCATTTAATTCCAATGCTCGTTTGCTTTCAATTCCTCTCGGTAAACCTCCACACTTTGATGGAGAGGACTACGCTTTTTGGAGTCACAAAATGCATAGTCACCTATTTTCTCTCCATCCAAGTATTTGGGAGATAGTTGAAAACGGAATGTATTTTGATAGTACTGACAACCCGGTTTTCATTAATGAGCAAATTCATAAAAATGCACAAGCTACCATAGTTTTGCTAACATCTTTGTGTAGGGATGAGTACAATAAGGTGAGTGGCTTGGACAACGCCAAGCAAATCTGGGACACCCTCAAAATATCACATGAGGGAAACGACGCCACCATGATCACCGAGATGGAGTTGGTGGAAGGCGAGCTGGGAAGGTTCGCGATGATCAGGGGAGAGGAGCCAACACAAATGTACAACAGGCTCAAGACCCTGGTCAACAAGATCAGGAGCTATGGAAGCACAAGATGGACGGACCACGACGTCGTCCGACTTATGCTTAGGTCTTTCACTGTTATTGACCCTCATCTTGTGAACCTCATCCGTGAAAATCCCAGGTACACCAAGATGACGCCCGAGGAGATCCTTGGGAAATTCGTGAGCGGGCGCATGATGGTGAAGGAGGCTCGATATGTGGACGATGCTGTAAACGGTCCACTTCCCATCCACGAACCTCAAACCATTGCCCTCAAAGCAACCAGCAGCAGGGAGACGCTACCAAGCAAGGTGGCACAAGTGGAGGCTGCGGGCCTCAACGAAGATGAGATGGCACTCATCATCAAGCACTTCAAGACCGCTCTTAAAGGACGCAAGGAATACCCCAACAAGAACAAAACAAGGAGAAAGCGCTCCTGCTTCAAATGCGGTAAGACTGGTCACTTTATAGCAAATTGTCTCGATAATTCTAGTGACCAGGAACAAGGAAAGAGCGAGAAGAAGGAGAAGAAAAAGAGCTATAGGAAGGCAAAGGGCGAGGCACACATTGGAAAGGAATGGGACTCGGACTGCTCGTCTTCCGACTCCGACGACGAAGGACTCACTGCCTCAGCCTCCAACAAGTCCTCTCTCTTCCCCAACGAACGCCACACTTGCCTCATGGCAAAGGAGAAAAAGGTAAGCGTTCGAGAAACCCCTAAGTACACTACTTCAAGCGATGATGATTCTAGTGATGATGAAGTAGACTATATTGATTTATTTAAGGGTTTAGATAGAGCAAAAGTAGATAAAATTAATGAGTTAATTGATGCTTTAAATGAAAAGATAGACTTTTAGAGAAGCAAGAAGACATATTATATGAATAATGACAAGCTTGTTAGTGTACAAAAGTCTCTTGCTCTAGAAACTAAAAGGAATGAAATTCTATCTTCTGAGTTGTCTGCATGCCATGAAACTATTTCTAGTCTAAAGAGCTTAAATGATGAATTAACTACTAAGCTAGAAGTAGCTAATAAATCTAGTTCATGTGTAGAACATGTTGTAATTTGCAATAGGTGTAAGGATTTTAATGTTGATGCTTGTAATGAACACTTAATTTCCATTTCTAGATTAAATGATGAGATGGCAAGTCTTAATGCTCAACTTAAGACTTGCAAGACAGATTTTGGTAAATTAAAGTTTGCTAGGGATGCCTACACAATTGGTAGACACCCCTCAATTAAGGATGGGCTTGGCTTTCGAAAGGAAGTCAAGAACTTAACAAGCCAAAGGGCTCCCATTCTCAACAAGGAGAAAGGGAAGGTCCCTATGGCTAATAGTAAGAATCATGCTTTCATTTATGATAGAAAATTTTCTAGCAATGCTCATTGTAATAGGAGTTATGATGCTTATGATTCACATGCTATGGTTGCTTCAAGTTCTACTTTTGTGCATGGTAGAAATATGCCTACGAAAAATCATGCTTTGCATCATGCTCCTAGGAAAATGTGTAATAAACCTACTACTGTCTTTCATGCTTGTAACACTACATTTGTGCTTTCATGTAAAAATGAAAAAGTGGTTGCTAGGAAATTGGGATCCAAATGCAAGGGATATAAGACTTGTATTTCGGTCCCAAAGGCTATTATGACTAACCTTGTAGGACCCAACAAGAGTTGGGTACCTAAAACCCAAGCCTAATTTGTCTTGCAGGTTTATGCATCCGGGGGCTCAAGCTGGATTATCGACAGCGGATGCACAAACCATATGACGGGGGAGAAGAAGATGTTCACCTCCTACGTCAAGAACAAGGATTCTCAGGATACAATTATATTTGGAGATGGGAATCAAGGCAAAGTCAAAGGTTTGGGAAAAATAGCCATCACAAGCGAGCACTCTATCTCCAATGTATTTTTAGTAGAGTCACTAGGCTATAATCTCCTGTCAGTAAGTCAATTGTGCCACATGGGCTACAATTGTTTATTTACAAATGTTGATGTATCTGTCTTTAGAAGGAGTGATGGTTCATTAGCGTTTAAGGGTGTACTAGATGGCAAACTCTACTTAATTGATTTTTCAAAATAGGAGGCCGATCTAGATGCATGCTTAATCGCTAAGACTAGTATGGGCTGGCTGTGGCATCGCCGTCTAGCACATGTTGGGATGAAGAACATTCATAAACTTCTAAAGGGAGAGCATGTGTTAGGACTAACAAATGTGTGTTTCGAGAAAGATAGACCTTGTGCAGCTTGTCAGGCAGGGAAACAGGTGGGAAGCACTCATCATAACAAGAATATGATGACTGCATCAAGACCACTGGAGCTTCTACATATGGACCTCTTCGGACCCGTTGCCTATCTTAGCATCGGGAGAAGTAAGTATGGTCTTGTTATTGTTGATGATTTTTCCCGCTTCACTTGGGTATTCTTTTTGCAGGATAAATCAGAAACCCAAGGGACCCTAAAGCGCTTTCTAAAGAGAGCTCAAAACGAATTTGAGCTCAAGGTGAAAAAGATAAGAAGCGACAACGGGTCCGAGTTCAAGAACTTACAAGTGGAGGAGTACCTTGAGGAGGAAGGAATCAAGCACGAGTTATCCGCTCCCTACACACCACAGCAAAACGGTGTGGTAGAGAGGAAGAACAGGACGCTTATTGACATGGCGAGGACGATGCTTGGAGAGTTCAAGATGCCTGAGCAGTTTTGGTCGGAAGCTGTGAACACAGCTTGCCACACCATAAACCGGCTCTACCTTCATCGTCTCCTCAAGAAGACCTCGTATGAACTTCTAACCGGTAACAAACCCAATGTTTCATACTTTCGTGTATTTGGGAGTAAATGTTACATTCTAGTGAAGAAAGGTAGAAATTCCAAATTTGCTCCCAAAGCTGTAGAAGGGTTTTTACTAGGTTATGACTCAAATACAAAGGTGTATAGGGTCTTCAACAAATCATCGGGTTTGGTTGAAGTCTCTAGCGATGTTGTATTGATGAGACTAATGGCTCTCCAAGAGAGCAAGTTGATCTTGATGATGTAGATGAAGATGATGTTCCAACGGACGCAATACGCACGATGGCAATAGGTGATGTGCGACTGCAGGAACAACAAGAGCAAGATCAGCCTTCTTCCTCAACAATGGTGCATCCCCCAACTCAAGATGATGGATAGGTTCATCAAGAAGAGGCGTGTGATCAAGGGGGCACAAGAAGAACTGAAAGTCGCCTAGAGGGGGGTGAATAGGCAAATCTGAAATTTACAAAATTTAAGCACCACTACAAGCCAGGGTTAGCGTTAGAAATATAAACGAGTCCGAAAGAGAGGGCAAAAACAAATCACAAGCAAAAAGGCAAGTGTGACACGGTGATTTGTTTTACCGAGGTTCGGTTCTTGCAAACCTACTCCCCATTGAGGTGGTCACAAAGACTGGGTCTCTTTCAACCCTTTCCCTCTCTCAAACAGTCACCTAGACCGAGTGAGCTTCTCTTCTCAATCAAATGGGACACTAAGTCCACTACAAGGACCACCACACAATTGGTGTCTCTTGCTTTGATTACAAATGTTGTGGGAACAAGAATGGGGAAGAAGAAAAGCGATCCAAGCGCAAGAGCTCAAATGAACACAACAAAACTCTCTCTTCTAGTCACTATTGCTTTGAGTGGAATTGGGACTTGGAGAGATTCTGATTCACTCTATTTGTGTCTTGTATTGAATGTTATAGCTCTTGTATTGAATGTGTTGGCTGAAAACTTGGATGCCTTGAAGTGTTGGTGGTTGGGGGTATTTATAGCCCCAACCACCAAAGTGGCCGTTGGGGAAGGTTGTTGTCGTATGGCGCATCGGACAGTAAGGTGCACCACCAGACACTGTCCGATGCACCGGACACTGTCCGGTGCGCTAGCCACGTCACCCAACCATTAGGGTTCGACCGTTGGAGCGCTGACTTGTGGGGCCACCGGACAGTCCGGTGGTGCACCGGACAGTCACTGTTCACTGTCTGGTGCGCCTTCTGGCGCCTGCTCTAACTCTGCACGCGCAGTCGCGCACTGTTCACTGTTCACTGTTGCTTTTGCAGACGACCGTTGGCGCACTTAGTCGTTGCTCCGCTGGCACACCGGATAGTCCGGTGAATTATAGCGGAGGGGCTCCCCGAATTCCCGAAGTTGAGCAGTTCAGAGTGATTCTCCCTGGTACACCGGACACTGTCCGGTGGCACACCGGACAGTCCGATGTGCCAGACTAGGGTAGCCTTCGGTTGTCTTTTGCTCTTTTTATTTGAACCCTTTCTTGGACTTTTTATTGGTTTGTGTTGAACCTTTGACACCTGTAGAACCTATAATCTAGAGCAAACTAGTTAGTCTAATTATTTGTGTTGGGCAATTCAACCACCAAAATCTTTTATGAAAAGTTGTAAGCCTATTTCCCTTTCAAGAACAAGCTATGGAGGAAGAAGCACCACTGGCCCCTCCAACTCAAGTCCGAGCGACGATTCAAAGGAATCACCCCGTCGATCAGATTCTGGGTGACATAAGCAAGGGAGTAACCACTCGTTCTAGATTAGCTAATTTCTGTGAGCATTACTCGTTTGTCTCTTATTTTGAGCCTTTCAGGGTAGAAGAGGCCTTGCAAGATCCAGACTAGGTGTTAGCCATGCAGGAAGAGCTCAACAACTTCAAGAGGAATGAAGTTTGGAGCCTCGTGCCGCGTCCAAAGCAAAACGTTGTGGGAACCAAGTGGGTGTTCCGCAACAAGCAAGACGAGCACGGGGTGGTGACAAGAAATAAGGCTCGACTTGTGGCAAAAGGTTATGCCCAAGTCGCAGGTTTGGATTTCGAGGAGACTTTTGCTCCTGTGGCTAGGCTAGAGTCTATTCGCATTCTATTAGCCTATGTCGCTCACCATTCTTTCAGTTTGTTTCAAATGGACGTGAAGAGCGCTTTCCTTAACGGGCCAATCAAGGAGGAGGTGTACGTGGAGCAACCCCCTAGCTTTGAGGATGACAGGTACCCCGACCATGTGTGTAAGCTCTCTAAGGCGCTCTATGGACTTAAGCAAGCCCCAAGAGCATGGTATGAATGCCTTAGAGATTTCTTAATTGCTAATTCTTTCAAGGTTGGGAAAGCCGATCCCACTCTTTTCACTAAGACTTGTCACGGTGATCTTTTTGTGTGCCTAATTTATGTCGATGACATAATATTTGGTTCTACTAATCAAAAGTCTTGTGAGGAGTTTAGCAGGGTGATGACTCAAAAATTTGAGATGTCGATGATGGGCGAGTTGAGCTACTTCCTTAGATTCCAAGTGAAGCAACTCAAGGACGGCACCTTCATCTCCCAGGCGAAGTACACACAAGACCTTCTCAAGAGGTTTGGGATGAAGGACGCCAAGCCCACAAAGACGCTAATGGGAACTGACGGGCACGTCGACCTCAACAAAGGAGGTAAGTCCGTTGATCAAAAGGCATACCGGTCTATGATAGGTTCCTTGCTTTATTTATGTGCTAGTAGACCGGATATTATGCTTAGTGTATGCATGTGTGCTAGATTTCAATCCGACCCAAGGGAATGTCACCTTGTGGCTGTTAAGCGGATTCTTAGATATTTAGTTGCTACGCCTTGCTTCGGGATCTGATATCCAAAGGGGTCTACCTTTGACTTGATTAGATATTCAGACTCCGATTATGTTGGATGAAAGGTTGATAGGAAGAGTACATCGGGGACGTGCCAATTCCTAGGAAGGTCCCTGGTGTCTTGGAGTTCGAAGAAACAAACCTCCATTGCCCTATCCACCTCTGAGGCCGAGTATGTTACCGTAGGACAGTGTTGCGCGCAACTACTTTGGATGAGGCAAACCCTCTGGGACTTTGGCTACAATCTGAGCAAAGTCCCACTCCTATGTGACAATGAGAGTGCAATCCGCATGGCGGATAATCCTGTTGAACACAGCCGCACTAAGCACATAGACATCCAGCATCACTTTCTGAGAGACCACTAGCAAAAGGGAGATATCGAAGTGTTTCATGTTAGCACCGAAAACCAGCTAGCCGATATCTTTACCAAGCCTTTAGATGAGAAAACCTTTTGCAGGCTGCGTAGTGAGCTAAATGTCTTAGATTCGCGTAACTTGGACTGACTTATAGCATACATGTGTTTTATGCCTTTGATCAAGTTACTTTATGCATTTATGAGATTTATTGTTTATTTATGGTGCTCAAGTTGTGCAAGGGATCCCTGGACCTCACAAGTCCATGTGTGAATGATGCACATATTTAGGGGGAGAAGTGCTACAACTTGACCCTTTGAGACTAACCTTTGTGTTTAAGTGTACTTGATGTAGTCTCAAAGGTGCATTGAAAGGGAAAGGTGAACTTGGACCATGCAAAGACTTCCACTGCACTCCGGTATTAGTGTACTCCCTTTCAAGTTCATATTTATGCTCTTATTGCCTTTTGCTCTTAATTGACAATTTTTGGTGAGGCAATGGAGTTAAAGGGCCAAACGGGGAGAAATTAAGGCCAAAGCAAATGGATCAGCTACCACTTGAGAATTTTGAAAATAGTAGAGTTAGCATTTTTTATTTGTCCAAAAATACTCTTATTGCAAAATTTGGTCTCTTGTGGGGAGAATTTATGATTATGGGATAAAGGGGAAATTGTTAGCACTTGATCAATTTTTCCATTAGAATATCTCTCTTTGTGCCTAAACAAGTGTGTTTGACTTAGAGATAGGAAAATGAATTTGATTTGCAAAAACAAACCAAGTGGTGGCAAAGAATGATCCAAATATGCCAAATAAGAGTTAGAAACAATTTGGTCTTCAATTTGAATCGATGTTGCATGTTTTGCATTGTTTTTTTGATGTGTTGGCATAAATCACCAAAAAGGGGGAGATTGGAAGGGAAATGTGCCCTTGGGCCATTTCTAAAGTGTTTTGGTGATTAAGTGCCCAACACATATTCTCTAAGTGTTAAATTGTGCCAAAGATTGAAGAAGTGCAAATCATGTAACAAGGTACGTTTCTAGACTTAGTTCATTGATTTGGGTACTAATGTATTGTGTCTAAGTGCTAGAAACAGGAGAAAATAGATTGAAAAAGAGTTGGCTGTGTACAGCCAACTGCTGCTCGGTCTGGGTGCACCGGACAGTGTCCGGTGTGCCAGGCCTGCTCTGGCGAACTGGCCACTCTCGGGAAAACTTTGGCGGCGTATGGCTATAATTCACTGCACTGTCCGGTGGTGCACCGGACTGTCCGGTGAGCCAACGGCCGCCAGCGCAACGCTCGACCGCGCAATCCGCGAGCGACGCGTGGCCCGCTCCAACGGTCGACAGGGGGCACCAGACTGTCTGTCCGGTGCACCAACTGCCACAAATCTGCAACGGTCGATAGCGCCAAATTTGGAAGGAGATCCGCACCAGACTGTCCGGTGCGCCACCCGATAGAAGGCAACTTTGGCCTTCCTTGTTGGTCTCCAACGGCTCCTAGCTGCCTTGGGTCTATAAAAGGGACCCCTAGGCGCATGGAGGAGCTACCCAAGCATTCACTCAATATTCTAAGACTCCCACACTCTGTCTCCGCGCACTTGATCGATCGTATTGGTGATTTGAGCTCCGTTCTAGTTGTGAACTTGTTGTGTTTTATTTTGAGCTCAAGTCTTGGCTAGTGTGCGTGTGTGTTGCTGCGGATTTGTGTGTGTTGCTCCCAACCTTACTCTTGTGCGTTCATTGTGATCTTTATTGTAAGGGCGAGAGACTCCAACTTGTGGAGATTCCTCACAAACGGGAAAAGAGATAAGCAAAGAAAAGTCGTGGTATTCAAGTTGATCATTGGATCACTTGAAAGGGGTTGAGTGCAACCCTCGTCCATTGGGACACCACAACGTGGAGTAGGCAAGTGTTATACTTGGCCGAACCACGGGATAACCACCGTGTCTCTTGTGTTGATCTCTTTGTGGTTGTCTTGTTCACAAGAACTCGCTTCTCATCTACTTAGTCGCACTAACATTTCTATAATCAAGTTTTGTGGCTATTTAGAGTTGAATTTTGCAAGATCACCTATTCACCCCCCCCCCCTCTAGGTGCTCTCAATTCCTTCTTCATATTATGTTAATATTAGTTATAACCTATGTTTGATTTCGTGTATATTAATAATTTTATTGTTTTTCAGGAAGGACAGAATACTATTAAACATGATACTCCCGCATCTGGTGCACCACAGTTTGACAGAACCCCATTGACAGAAGTTAGTCATGTTGTGTCATCTTCTTATATTTTTATATATGTACACTACAATACATAATTATTTATGCCATTGATTACTAACAAGTATATATATTAGGAAACTACTGAACTTGTTGTAAGGGATATTTCCTCTAAATTTGCAGTTGCTGAACCTCCCCACGTATCACGTGAAGAATGTGCTCGCTAACTATTTAAGTTCATTTGTTCAGGACAACTAGATCAGAGCATGTATGAATTCGTTATTCAAACTTCAATTAAGTATAATTAGATGATTTGTAATTCAAGTTGCATTTTTTCAGGTCTATCATTGATTTTGGAGGATATGGTGGTTCTGTCTTGGATGTTGTCTAATCGTTTGGCCCTAATAAATGCCTTGAGAACCTTTTCATGCAGGGATTCATTGAGTGTATTTGTGATGATGATTTATTATACAATCCAGATACCATGATCAACACACTCATACTAAATGTCAATGTTGGGGTATTTTTTTCATCTTCAACTTTTTATCATGTTTAAATCCTTAGTGTATAAATATATAATACTAATCAATATATTTTTTTGTGCAGACTGTGTTGAATATCCAGGAGTTCGAACAACATAGTAAAAATCTGCAGCCCTTCTCAACATCACTTCTTAAAGAACAACTAGAACCGACGCTTCCTCCAGATGAAGTTCTAAACCAAATTAAACTGGTGAGCCCCAATCAGTATTATTTGTAAGAATATTTTGATATTCATTTTGGTCATAAGTTATATTTTACTTCATATTTATTTTTCCATAGACACATTATTGTTCATTCATAACCTCATTCATATATGTTAACAGATCATGGTTCCTATGCTACGCCGTAGTCACTGGACCCTTTATGCAATCAACTTCCAGCTTCGTCGAATTGACATTTTAGATTCAAATCCTTATGGGCATTGCTTGGTGGCACTTCCTAGAAACAAATCCACAATGATCAATTGTTGATAAATGGAACGAAAATACCTTGGTCCAGATTAATAATGAGAAGACTTAGCATTGCGTTACATGAAGCTCGACCAAATTCAAGTTTACCAAAGTTTGGCAACTACAAGATTGGGTTTCTTCCCACTTGTCCAACCATGTTACCAGGGTCAAATGATTGTGGTTTTTTTGTCGCAAACTTCTTCCGATGCTACGGTTTTGATGATGGTGACTTATCAGAATTTATTGTACCAGTATGTTACTAAATTAGTGTTTTGATCATGCATATATTACTCCTTCATACATCTTCTTAGCATTAATTCAACTATTATGACTATTTCAGTATGAACCATTGGACCAACGTGTTTTTTTTCTGCATTGCCTGACCTTTCATCGCAACAACAAGGTTTACCCCTTCCCTGTAGAACTGATGCCTTTTAAGTATGTTCCAAGGAAACGACGTTGTTTGAAGGCCAAGACTTAGATATCATAGCTGAACAAGATTCCCTCTGGGATCCCCAAACTGTTTATGTTACTTCTTAAGTCACTTATGTCAAGTGTTGCTCATTTGTATGATACTCCCCATGACACTTATGTTTGATGTGTCCAGTGTTTATGCTACTTCGTATCAGTATTTATTTCAAGTGTGTAAAACAGAAGTGGTCCTAGAATGTCTAGTTATGCTATCTGTGATGAACTTCTATGCCTTACATGTCCATATAGTCAGATTGTTAATCATTTCTATCAAATGTTTGGCGTATTTCTATTATCATATTATCCTTAATATTCAAGTTTTATGCAACATATATACTTCCTTATTTTATATACATTAGGTTCCTTTTACAAATTTACCATGTTAATTATGCTAACTGTGTCCAGTGTCTATGCTACTACCTTTCTGGTTTAGATGAAGTGTGAAACCCGAAGTATGTAATACCAATTGTTTAGTTATGTTAAGTGTATTGAGTTTATATACCATTCCTGTCCAGATTGGCCGATTGTTAAACGTTCCATGCCAATTTTTGGCATATATTTAGTTTCATATTTTGTGTAATTGTCTAGTTTTACACAACATATTATAGTATTATATCAACGCATTATATAACCCAGTCATGCAAAATATTAATTTCCTCAACCGAAACATAGGTCATTGTGCTATTACAAATTTATACTACATCAACCTCTCTTTATTCACACTTCAAATTATTCACCCAATTCCATATGCTCAATGGCTTATTCATTTTCTACTTCTTCGTCAATACGATGTTTTTTAGCAGTCGAGGTTTCATTCCATTGTGGAGTAGTTGTTTTATTGTTTAGTCTTGATCTGGCCGGTCGTCCTCTCTTTCGATTAGCCAGTTTTGCTAGTCTTGCCCTATTCTCTTCTACAGACAGACACGTTCTGCTGTTATGTCCATCTGCTATTCCAGACAATTGGCATCTCCTATTCTTCTTTTTTCTTTTTTTCTCCTTTGGCACCTAGTTTCATAATCCTATCTTCTGTATTTTTATGGTCCGTCCTTTTGGTCTTGCAAGATCCGGCATACTCAGATTTATAACATCCACATTAAAATTCAACCTCTGTATAATAAAAGAAGTTATTAATTAGTATACACATATTTACATAAACTATTTTTGTACCACTCTGCAAAATCAGTTCTCAATGCTGACCTTCTTAGCTTCTGAGGATGCACCAATCTGTTCCATTTGGTCATGTGCTACGTGACACGGAGAACTTGTCTCACCAACCTCAGGTGGAATTCTCATGTTGTCCACCTATATAGCACAACCCAAATACATCATCATTTCCATGCAGCATAAACATCTATTTTCATTATATACAAATGAACACTAAATTTTGAATATATACCTGGTTACCAGCTGTTACTAATGTTAACGCATGTTCACATCCAGTCATCGTGTTATGATCATCCTACAAAATAAAATATTTTTAGTACATTGATTTTATATATTCATTACATACAATACTTCATGCAAGATTATATATTTATCCTTTACATACTATTTTATGGCATGTAATTGAATTATCATCTTCCATTCCATCGCCAGCATTATTATTATTATTTATTTCTCCTTCCTGGTTCAAATAATATGTGACCATACATACTCATATGTTCCAAATAGTATATCATTTAAAAAATTGAATCTTATTACCTGGTTTTCCTCATCATCACTAACATCACATGACTCATTACATCCAATGTCTGGCTCTAATCGGCATAGAACGCCATCGAGCTCATCCAACACATCCATTGCCTTGTCGTACCCTGCTTTTGACATACACGCCTCGCGAACAACTTTCATTGTTTTTGTTAGCAACATTTTCTGTCTGTATGATTTAGTAACTGTAACACCACAAAAGCCATCAACTAAAAATAATGGATTTAGTTATTATAGTAATTCGAATAATAATTTTTTTTTTTAGTGTTTAATTATTTATTTGCACTTAGAATCATTTTTCTTTGTATGCGCATGATTGAGTATCGGATGTTTTGTAGCAATTCTTTTTAAAAGAAAATCCTAGTAATTAATATAATAACTAAATAATATAATAATTATTAGTATAAAAACAAGTATTTTATTTATAAGTAACTTTGGTGAATTTGTAGAAAATTTTTGAGCTCTTTCAAAATTCATTTCGAAATTAAAAAAAAAAAAGAAAAAAAAAACAAACTACCTAACCCTAACCGGCCCACCAGGGCCCTCCTATTTCCTACGCACGCCGCGCCCTGCTGGAAATGCCAAGCCGCCGCCGCCCCTGCACTACTCCTCCTCTCTCCCTTTATTCTCTCTCTCCCTCACGTCCCTCCCTCTCTCACGTTTCTTTCTCTCCCCTAATTCCCTCTCTCCTCCCTGCTCTCACGCGCGCACACAGAGCCAGCTGAAGCCGCGCCCGCGACCCAGCAGCCACCGCGCGCGAGCAGCCGCGGCACCGCGCGACGCCCGGCCTCCCCGCGCGAAGCCGCCCAGCCGCGCGCACCCAGGCCGACGCTGCCGCGCCGAGCGACTCCGACCGTTCGCTTCGTCGATTAATGGAGCTCTTCACGCGACCGTTTCTTCTTCCTCTCCCATTTGCTCTCCATTAACGCTATAGAGAAGAAACTGACGCCATTAATTCGTTTAATGGAGCCGCCGACCGTCCCTCTCATCCCCACGGCGACCCTCCATTTACCTCCCTCTCCCCTATAAATCCGACGCCCTCTCCTCACTCCCATCCTCCCTACCCGAGCTCTCTCCCATTCCTCACATTCTCTCGCTTGCCGTTCGTCGCCGGAGTTTGCCGCTCGTCGCCGGAGCCCGTGGAGTTCGCCGGAGTGTGCCGTTCGTCGCCGGAGTTCGCCGAAGCCACGTACTCGCGGTCCGTAGTCGAGCCCCGCTCTCCGTCCGGCCAAAACCCGTCGATCCGTCCCCGTCACACGCACGAACCCGAGGTTATTGGCGATCCAAATTTATTTTATGTATTTTATAATGTGCTGTCGATTCGATTCATGTATTGTATATCCCGTTTGTTGTAATATGAACACATGTGATTCCAATTTATGTATTTGTGTGCGCTACGGAAGTTGTTAAAAATATACGATTAGCAGTGCACCGTGTCATTCCATGTAATTGACGCGTTGATTTTTGGTTTATATGGCGTAGATTTAATAGTCACTTGGGCGATGAAATGCTAGATAGGAATTTTTTGTAGTAAATTTGGTCACAATAAATTTTAGAAACTACTTGGAGAATTATAGGTGCATTTTTGATGGATTAGAAAATGGTATAGAACTCATGTCATTCGATTAACATAAGATTTTTAGATGATTTATCTAATTATTTTATTAGCATTTTTTTTAAAGAAAAGGGGAAAATATCACCGGTAGTGTGGTAAATGGATTTTTACTAGTTAAATAATCATGTTCGCAAATTGAGCACTTAGATTTTTGGATTAAACAAAATACTAGTTTATGTCAGGATATCCTCACTTGTTTTATAAAAAGTACAATTAGTAGTTTATGTAGATTTTTAGAATATTAATATTATTAAATTCATTCTTGCTACACTAACTAATTTGAGTTAGAAAATGTGTTGATTTATTAATAGATAAATAAGTATGTGTTCGCCGTTGCTTACATTATGATTCTGACTTATAGACAAGACTCGCACGCTCATGCGCAATATAATTATATTGGTTATTCGCTAAGAAATAGTAAATATTTTATTGACGTTGAAACAATATAGTCCAACGTAATCTAAATAGTAGAGATAAAAATTGTAGTTTAAGTTAGTTCTTTAATACTATGGTTATGTGATTTATAAATAATATTTTAACAATTGATATAATTTCCTTTTAGAAAGACTAAAACTAGAATGTGACCCGTGTTTTACGATAGAGATAATTATTTAGTAAATAAACTAGATTCCCTAGAATTTGGGTTAAAGTTGTATCTATGATTTTAAATGAATTTATATAGTGTGCATATCCATAGTCGAATTGTCATACAAGTTTTCTAGTAAGATAATGAAACAAAGTAGTTAGTCATAGCAAATAAATTGATCGTTGATATGGTTAAGATTTATAGGGTAGATACAAATCATGTTTTGCATTCCCTCTTATAAATGGGATTTGTTTAAATGTATGTTTTATTGTATGCTTCACCTGTGTAATGGTGTATGTTTATTTATTGGTGAATGTTTTCTTTTGTATGTACGATGTGCGACGCTATTAGAAACTGATTGTGTGGTAGAGGACCCAAATACGTTTGAGGACGACACGCAGGACGATTTTGTGCAAGGCAAGTGGACTTCTCCCTCTGCATACTCTTTTTGTACCCAGTAATTGCATTCAATAATGTTTACTTTTGATATACTGCATAATTTGATGGGTTTCACCTAATTAAGGATTTCCTAGATTTACTACATGTATTCCTTGTTAAACCTGGGGAAATAATTAAGCTGTGTGAGATTTACGCTACTGCTCAACCTAATAATTTCTTAATGTCACTCATTAATTGATTTTAATGTTCCAAAGACTTAATTGGCAATTATGGCATTAACCCGATGGTTAAGATAACTTTATTGCAAATTTAATTGGAACATGGAGTGACCCCCCAGGATAACAGTGCAACCACGAGTGCTATTATGGCTCTGGCTTTGGTAATTAGCTCTATATGCTTAGTGCCTAGCAACCTTACCTGAAAGATGGGCAAGAGGGGGAGCGGTAGGTGCTGGCAGCCCACGTTAACATGGGGTCGTATGCTTGGCTAAGGTACTTCACCCAGGGGGCCATCACCATCGTCTTAGAAACCTTAGCGGGTTGCTTCGTATTAAGTGTATTTTGTGAAAACCTCATAATGGATCCCTAGCCATTCACCTCGGCAGTGTCTAAGGGTCCGATCAACCCGGGCTAGATGGGATACATGGCTTGTGGGTAAAGTTGTACCACCTCTGCAGAGTGTAAAACTGATATATCAGCCGTGCTCCCGGTTATGAGCGACCTGGACTCCTCACATGATAATTGAACTTAAAGATGGACATAAATTGAGATCTGATGATCTGCCAATAATTTGCTTAAGTGGTTTCACTTAAGTGTTTTTGTTATATTCATATTCCTTTGTTTAATTGGGATATTTGGGATTCACTCTTGTTAGTAAGGCAGGTGTTGATAATAAAATATTGACCAACTAAAATGCTTACTGCTCAACCTTAGCCTCACCTTGTTATACCTGCATTAATTTTTCCCCCACTTGCTGAGCCCCGACCATAAGTGAGCTCACCCTTGCTAATATTTTGATCAGAGGGTGATGCTGGAGATTTTGATGGAGAATTTATCGACGAAGAATTCTAAGTCTAACGATGCGCCGGTCAACTTCCTGTGGAAGATTGCCCAGTTATTTATTTCCGCTCTACTTTGATGTGATACTTGTTTAAGACACAATGTCTCAGATGATGTAATAAAGTTTTATACTCTCTTTACGCCTTTATTGCATTGTCTTTTGATATTTTACACTTGTGACGTCAACATATGTGTGGAAATGGATCCTGGCACACATATGGTATGCGCTCGGTTCTACCCCCTGGAACCGGGTGTGACAGAAGTGGTATCAAAGCTATGCTGACCCTAGGTCGTTAGATTAGTTAGAAATGGAAAGCCTAGTTGTTCAAAACTTGCTAATTTCATTCCTATAAATTCCTTTATCAGTCTTACCTCTTTGAAATTCAACTAAGTTGACTCTTCTCTTGTAGATGGTTCGCACTCTTCAAACCACTCGCGTCAACACCAGCTACGCCCCTCAGCCCCGGCAGATCCCGGCCTACCCAGTGGTAGTCGAGGATGCTCCAGCGAACCTCCCTCCCGTCCAAGTGGAGAACGTCATCAACCTGGAGGACAGCTCGGAGGAGCAGCTGCCGACCCCCACCCCGTTGGCCGAGTCCTTGGCCTTCGCAGCTGCGTCATCGACGTCAGCATCGCAGGCACCAGCCTTCCAAGCACCTGCACCTGGAGGCGACGACCCCGATGACTCCGGAGACGGCGACGACGAGGATGACGACGACGACGACGATGGAGAGGACGAACACGTCCACGAGGAAGCTGACTACGCACAGGAGGACCACTTCATGGGGATTGGTCCAGTTGTCGAACATTATACATCAATGTTCGAAACAGGGCACTTCCCCAACCTGCTGCAGGCAGTGCTGCACGAGCTAGGAGCCTACGTCCGCCCCCTGTACGAGACGAGGCGAGTGAGCGAGCCTCCCCGGGCTTGCTATTACATCACTCGCGTCCATGTCAGGGTGATGGATGCAGGTGACAGGGGATTCAGGACTCTGTCTGCTCACGAGTCCCTGATACCGCTGTCTACCTACGCTGCCTCTGTCAGCGACGCTGCCCGTCGGACCCTGTGGTCGCTTAGCCACACCTACCGGCAGCAGCTGCAGAACACAAGGTTCAGGCATCTCCCTCAGCGCCTGCGTGGAGAGAGCCAGACCAACATTGTCCCAGGTGAACCTGGTGAGGATCGCCTCAACACCCTAGCTGGTGTAGTGGCCGGTCTCAACACCGACCTGGACAGTGCCACTCTGGACCTCTACAGTGTGCACTTGGAGCTGGAGAACGCCCACGCCAGGATTGCAGCCCTGGAAGCCCAACTGCAGGGAATGAATCCGCCAGAAGCTCAGGTTCCCGCCGTGGCGTTGTCTCCTCCCCGCAAGAGGCTGCGCTACGGAGAGGCCGGATCAGTCACTAGGCTGCTGTAGGAGTGTTGGTCATGATGTAATAAGTTACGCTTCGCATTAGACGATGAAACTATCTTTAATTTTTATATTAATAAATATCAACCATGTGATGGTGATTGGTTGACATGCTTGATTTGAATCTTTGTTTGAGTGCTATGGTCTTATGGAATGATGGCCATAAGAACATATAAAATTTGTAAAACTTAAGCTATTTTCCCTCTAGAATCTTTTCTACTCTTCACTTTTCTAAGGACTTCACTTCCTAACAAATCAGATGGTGAACCAACGTCAAGGACCCAACAACCGAAACCAGCGTGGACAACAAGCACCACCACCACCGCCACCACCAAATCCCAATATGGAGCAGTTCATCGCCGCGCAAATGCAGATTCTGCAAGGACTCACTGCTGCGGTTCAACAATTGCAACAGAACCAACAGAATCAGCAACCCCAGCAGCAGCAATATGCACCCCCAGCTAGAGATAAGCACCGGGACTTCATGAGTCATCACCCGCCAACTTTCTCTCGTGCGGTTGATCCTTTGGATGCCGATGACTGGCTTAAGGTTATCGGAAAGAAGTTGGACATCACTCAGTGCAACGACCGGGAGAAGGTCTTGTACGCCTCGGGAAGACTCGAGGGAGCTGCGTCCGATTGGTGGGATGCCTTCACAGCGGCACATCCCAACGCTGATACCATAACCTGGCAGGAGTTTCAGGAGAACTTCCGCGCTCACCACATCCCCTCTGGAATCATGAAGCTGAAGAAGAAGGAGTTCCTTTCCCTTACTCAGGGGAATATGTCTGTCAGTGAGTATCGTGATCGCTTCACTCAGCTTTCACGTTATGCCCCTGAGGAAGTGGACACTGATGAGAAGCGCCAAGAGCGTTTTCTGGAAGGGTTGATTGGACCTCTGAACTATCAACTTCAGAGTCATACATTCCCCAACTTCCAGACCCTCCTGAACAAGGCAATTGGCCTTGAGAGTAAAAGGAAGGAGCTATCTGACCATAAAAGGAAGTTCCAAGGTCAGTCAAGCAGAAACACTCGTCCAAACAATGCTCAAGGTTCGCAGTTCCGCTCTGGAAATCAGGGTGGAAATAATTATCAAGTGCAACGCTCTGGACAGCAAGGCCAGAGAAACAACCAAAATCAGAATCAACAAAGGAGCAACCCCCAGACCAACCAGAGGTCTGGTGGAAATCCACAGAACCGTCAGGGAGGCACCAACAACGCTCAGGCCAGAAGCAACGCACCAGTCCAACCCAACGGCTGTTTCAAGTGCGGTGAATTAGGCCACTATGCCAACAACTGCCCAAGGCGCAACCAGCAGACACCCCAGAAAAGCAATAATCAGAGGAATGACCAGAACACCCCCGCTCGTGGATCTGCTCAGAACAAGACTCCACAGAACCAGAGCCGAGGAAGGGTCAATCACGTCACTGCGGAATCAGTGCCTGAGGATGCCGACATTGTGTATGGTATGTTCCTTGTTAACTCCATACCTGCATCAGTTTTATTTGACTCTGGAGCATCACATTCATTTATAACTGAGTCATTTGTGGAAAAACATAACATACCTAAGTACCCTCTGAAGAGGATATTACACATTAGTTCACCGGGAGGTGACATGAAGGCCACACACTCATGCCCTCATGTTAATATCAAGATTCAAGGAATAGATTTTACAGTCGACCCAGTGGTCCTAGGATCCAATGGTATTGATGTGATTCTTGGATGCAACTGGTTGAAAAGTTGTGACGGAGTAATACGGTGTGCCAACGGAACAATTACGTTGACAAGTCCTCAAGGTGAAAGAATCCAAGTCAACATAGACAAGTCAACAGATGAAAAAGGGAAGACAGTGATCAATCACTTGGAAGAAAAGCCCTTGGAAAATATCAAAGTAGTGTGCGAATACCCAGACGTATTTCCGGAAGATTTACCAGGTATGCCACCTGACCGTGATATAGAGTTTTCTATTGAATTAGTACCCGGAACCGCACCTATCTCGAAAAGACCTTATAGAATGGATGGCAAAGATTTAGTAGAACTGAAGAAACAAATAGAAGAATTATTAGAAAAAGGTTTTATTCGCCCAAGTTCATCCCCTTGGGGAGCCCCAGTGCTGTTTGTGAACAAGAAGGATGGTTCGAGAAGAATGTGCGTTGACTATAGAAGTTTGAATGAAGTAACCATCAAGAATAAATACCCACTACCTCGAATTGAAGATTTATTCGATCAAATGAAGGGAGCTAAGATATTCTCGAAGATAGATCTGAGATCGGGATATCATCAGTTAAAGATCCGAACAGAAGATGTACCGAAGACAGCCTTCACGACGAGATATGGATTATATGAGTTTTTGGTCATGTCGTTTGGACTGACTAATGCACCAGCATACTTTATGAACTTGATGAATAAAGTATTCATGGAATATCTGGATCAGTTTGTGGTCGTATTCATTGACGACATACTGATATATTCTCCGAATGAAGAAACACACGAAGATCATCTAAGGCTAGTCCTACAAAAGCTTCGTGACAACCAACTGTACGCAAAATTCTCGAAGTGTGATTTTTGGTTGAAAGAAGTTGCTTTCTTAGGGCATATTGTTACCGATGGTGGAATTAAAGTGGACCCAGGAAAGATAAGTGAAATACTAAATTGGAAGCAACCCACAGATGCGTCCAAGATCAGAAGTTTTCTTGGATTAGCAGGATATTATAGAAGATTTATTGAAGGTTTTTCCAAGTTAGTGAAGCCTCTTACCTCTCTACTGGAGAAAGGCAAAGAGTTCAAATGGGATGAAGCTTGTCAGAATTGTTTTCAGGAACTCAAGAAGAGGTTAATCACTGCACCAATACTGGTAATGCCAGACATCCACAAGGGATTTGATGTGTATTGCGATGCATCACACCTTGGACTTGGATGTGTGCTAATGCAAGAAGGAAAGGTGATTGCTTATGCTTCAAGACAGTTGAGGAAACATGAGAAGAATTATCCTACGCATGATTTGGAACTAGCTGCCGTAGTGCATGCTTTGAAGATTTGGAGGCACTATATGATTGGAAACAAGTGCAAAATCTTCACGGATCACAAAAGCCTGAAATATATATTCACTCAGAAGGAACTCAACCTCAGACAGAGAAGATGGCTTGAGTTAATTAAAGATTACGATTTGGAAATACAATATCACCCCGGAAAGGCAAATGTAGTAGCTGATGCTTTGAGCCGTAAGGGTCAAGTGAACAACATCACTACTCATTTGATGTCACAGGAATTGTGCTGGGAAATGGAACGACTCAACCTTGGATTTCTCAATAATGTAGAAGCAACGGTGATGGAAGTCGAATCTACTTTGGAAGAAGAGATTCGTAAAGGACAAGAGTCCGATGAGAAGATTAAGGAAATTAAAACTTTGATTAGTTTGGGTAAAGCCCCAGATTTCACGGAAGATGAACAAGGCACAATATGGTTTAAGAAGAGAATCTGTGTACCGGAAATCGAGCACTTACGCCAACTTATTTTGAGAGAAGCTCATGATTCAGCTTACTCTATTCACCCTGGAAGTACAAAGATGTACCAGGATCTTAAGGAAAAGTATTGGTGGTACGGATTGAAAAGAGATGTTGCTACTCATGTTGCATTATGTGACGTGTGTCAGCGAGTTAAAGCCGAACACCAAAGACCAGCAGGACTGCTACAACCTCTCAAGGTACCAGAATGGAAATGGGAAGAAATCAGTATGGATTTCATAGTTGGACTACCCCGTACTCGGGATGGCTATGATTCAATATGGGTCATAGTAGACAGGTTGACTAAAGTAGCACACTTTATACCTGTGAAGACAACCTACTCAGGAGCCCAGTTAGCAGAGTTGTACATGTCGAGGATTGTTTGTCTGCATGGAGTACCGAAGAAGATCGTATCAGATCGAGGAACCCAGTTTACCTCACGCTTTTGGAAAAGACTTCATGAGTCCATGGATACCAAGCTAAACTTTAGTTCAGCTTATCATCCTCAAACGGATGGGCAAACGGAAAGAACAAACCAAGTGTTGGAAGATATGCTTAGAGCTTGCGCTCTAAAGCATGGTAGAAGCTGGGATAAAAGTTTGCCTTATGCAGAATTTTCATATAACAACAGTTATCAAGCAAGTCTCAAAATGGCACCGTTTGAAGCACTTTATGGACGAAAGTGTAGAACACCGCTTTATTGGAATCAAACTGGAGAAAGTCAAGTATTTGGTCCAGAGGTTCTCCAAGAGGCGGAAAAGCAAGTGCAAATTATCAGAGAAAATTTGAAGACAGCACAGTCAAGACAGAAAAGCTATGCTGATAATAGAAGAAGAGAATTGTTGTTTGAAGTAGGAGACTTTGTTTACCTTAAAGTTTCACCGATGAGAGGAATGAAAAGGTTTAAGGTTAAAGGAAAATTATCACCTCGCTATATTGGCCCATTCAAGATTTTGGAAAGAAAAGGCGAAGTAGCCTACCAGTTAGAGTTACCCGATAGATTATCTGATGTGCATGACGTATTTCACGTATCACAACTCAAGAAGTGCTTAAGAGTACCAGAAGAACAGTTACCCATGGAAGAACTAAATGTCAATGAAGATTTGACTTATTCGGAGTACCCGGTCAGAATTCTGGAAACATCTCGCAGAATTACACGGAGTAAAGTCATTAACATGTGCAAAGTTCAGTGGAGTCATCATTCGGAAGACGAGGCCACTTGGGAAAGAGAAGATGAACTCAGAGCAGAATTCCCCCAGTTATTCTCGGAAGTTTCTTAATCTCGAGGACGAGATTCTTTTTAAGAGGGGTAGGTTTGTAACACCACAAAAGCCATCAACTAAAAATAATGGATTTAGTTATTATAGTAATTCGAATAATAATTTTTTTTTTAGTGTTTAATTATTTATTTGCACTTAGAATCATTTTTCTTTGTATGCGCATGATTGAGTATCGGATGTTTTGTAGCAATTCTTTTTAAAAGAAAATCCTAGTAATTAATATAATAACTAAATAATATAATAATTATTAGTATAAAAACAAGTATTTTATTTATAAGTAACTTTGGTGAATTTGTAGAAAATTTTTGAGCTCTTTCAAAATTCATTTCGAAATTAAAAAAAAAAAAAAGAAAAAAAAAAACAAACTACCTAACCCTAACCGGCCCACCAGGGCCCTCCTATTTCCTACGCACGCCGCGCCCTGCTGGAAATGCCAAGCCGCCGCCGCCCCTGCACTACTCCTCCTCTCTCCCTTTATTCTCTCTCTCCCTCACGTCCCTCCCTCTCTCACGTTTCTTTCTCTCCCCTAATTCCCTCTCTCCTCCCTGCTCTCACGCGCGCACACAGAGCCAGCTGAAGCCGCGCCCGCGACCCAGCAGCCACCGCGCGCGAGCAGCCGCGGCACCGCGCGACGCCCGGCCTCCCCGCGCGAAGCCGCCCAGCCGCGCGCACCCAGGCCGACGCTGCCGCGCCGAGCGACTCCGACCGTTCGCTTCGTCGATTAATGGAGCTCTTCACGCGACCGTTTCTTCTTCCTCTCCCATTTGCTCTCCATTAACGCTATAGAGAAGAAACTGACGCCATTAATTCGTTTAATGGAGCCGCCGACCGTCCCTCTCATCCCCACGGCGACCCTCCATTTACCTCCCTCTCCCCTATAAATCCGACGCCCTCTCCTCACTCCCATCCTCCCTACCCGAGCTCTCTCCCATTCCTCACATTCTCTCGCTTGCCGTTCGTCGCCGGAGTTTGCCGCTCGTCGCCGGAGCCCGTGGAGTTCGCCGGAGTGTGCCGTTCGTCGCCGGAGTTCGCCGAAGCCACGTACTCGCGGTCCGTAGTCGAGCCCCGCTCTCCGTCCGGCCAAAACCCGTCGATCCGTCCCCGTCACACGCACGAACCCGAGGTTATTGGCGATCCAAATTTATTTTATGTATTTTATAATGTGCTGTCGATTCGATTCATGTATTGTATATCCCGTTTGTTGTAATATGAACACATGTGATTCCAATTTATGTATTTGTGTGCGCTACGGAAGTTGTTAAAAATATACGATTAGCAGTGCACCGTGTCATTCCATGTAATTGACGCGTTGATTTTTGGTTTATATGGCGTAGATTTAATAGTCACTTGGGCGATGAAATGCTAGATAGGAATTTTTTGTAGTAAATTTGGTCACAATAAATTTTAGAAACTACTTGGAGAATTATAGGTGCATTTTTGATGGATTAGAAAATGGTATAGAACTCATGTCATTCGATTAACATAAGATTTTTAGATGATTTATCTAATTATTTTATTAGCATTTTTTTTAAAGAAAAGGGGAAAATATCACCGGTAGTGTGGTAAATGGATTTTTACTAGTTAAATAATCATGTTCGCAAATTGAGCACTTAGATTTTTGGATTAAACAAAATACTAGTTTATGTCAGGATATCCTCACTTGTTTTATAAAAAGTACAATTAGTAGTTTATGTAGATTTTTAGAATATTAATATTATTAAATTCATTCTTGCTACACTAACTAATTTGAGTTAGAAAATGTGTTGATTTATTAATAGATAAATAAGTATGTGTTCGCCGTTGCTTACATTATGATTCTGACTTATAGACAAGACTCGCACGCTCATGCGCAATATAATTATATTGGTTATTCGCTAAGAAATAGTAAATATTTTATTGACGTTGAAACAATATAGTCCAACGTAATCTAAATAGTAGAGATAAAAATTGTAGTTTAAGTTAGTTCTTTAATACTATGGTTATGTGATTTATAAATAATATTTTAACAATTGATATAATTTCCTTTTAGAAAGACTAAAACTAGAATGTGACCCGTGTTTTACGATAGAGATAATTATTTAGTAAATAAACTAGATTCCCTAGAATTTGGGTTAAAGTTGTATCTATGATTTTAAATGAATTTATATAGTGTGCATATCCATAGTCGAATTGTCATACAAGTTTTCTAGTAAGATAATGAAACAAAGTAGTTAGTCATAGCAAATAAATTGATCGTTGATATGGTTAAGATTTATAGGGTAGATACAAATCATGTTTTGCATTCCCTCTTATAAATGGGATTTGTTTAAATGTATGTTTTATTGTATGCTTCACCTGTGTAATGGTGTATGTTTATTTATTGGTGAATGTTTTCTTTTGTATGTACGATGTGCGACGCTATTAGAAACTGATTGTGTGGTAGAGGACCCAAATACGTTTGAGGACGACACGCAGGACGATTTTGTGCAAGGCAAGTGGACTTCTCCCTCTGCATACTCTTTTTGTACCCAGTAATTGCATTCAATAATGTTTACTTTTGATATACTGCATAATTTGATGGGTTTCACCTAATTAAGGATTTCCTAGATTTACTACATGTATTCCTTGTTAAACCTGGGGAAATAATTAAGCTGTGTGAGATTTACGCTACTGCTCAACCTAATAATTTCTTAATGTCACTCATTAATTGATTTTAATGTTCCAAAGACTTAATTGGCAATTATGGCATTAACCCGATGGTTAAGATAACTTTATTGCAAATTTAATTGGAACATGGAGTGACCCCCCAGGATAACAGTGCAACCACGAGTGCTATTATGGCTCTGGCTTTGGTAATTAGCTCTATATGCTTAGTGCCTAGCAACCTTACCTGAAAGATGGGCAAGAGGGGGAGCGGTAGGTGCTGGCAGCCCACGTTAACATGGGGTCGTATGCTTGGCTAAGGTACTTCACCCAGGGGGCCATCACCATCGTCTTAGAAACCTTAGCGGGTTGCTTCGTATTAAGTGTATTTTGTGAAAACCTCATAATGGATCCCTAGCCATTCACCTCGGCAGTGTCTAAGGGTCCGATCAACCCGGGCTAGATGGGATACATGGCTTGTGGGTAAAGTTGTACCACCTCTGCAGAGTGTAAAACTGATATATCAGCCGTGCTCCCGGTTATGAGCGACCTGGACTCCTCACATGATAATTGAACTTAAAGATGGACATAAATTGAGATCTGATGATCTGCCAATAATTTGCTTAAGTGGTTTCACTTAAGTGTTTTTGTTATATTCATATTCCTTTGTTTAATTGGGATATTTGGGATTCACTCTTGTTAGTAAGGCAGGTGTTGATAATAAAATATTGACCAACTAAAATGCTTACTGCTCAACCTTAGCCTCACCTTGTTATACCTGCATTAATTTTTCCCCCACTTGCTGAGCCCCGACCATAAGTGAGCTCACCCTTGCTAATATTTTGATCAGAGGGTGATGCTGGAGATTTTGATGGAGAATTTATCGACGAAGAATTCTAAGTCTAACGATGCGCCGGTCAACTTCCTGTGGAAGATTGCCCAGTTATTTATTTCCGCTCTACTTTGATGTGATACTTGTTTAAGACACAATGTCTCAGATGATGTAATAAAGTTTTATACTCTCTTTACGCCTTTATTGCATTGTCTTTTGATATTTTACACTTGTGACGTCAACATATGTGTGGAAATGGATCCTGGCACACATATGGTATGCGCTCGGTTCTACCCCCTGGAACCGGGTGTGACAGTAACTCCATCCTTTCCCCTGAAGCTCTTATCAATTCTTTCAAACGGTACATCTTTCCTTGATGAGACAGTGTACCTTTGCAATATATACTTTTAAGGTATCTTTTCAACTTGTAGATGCATGAAGGCTCTTAAAGATGAACACACAATAGACCTGTATGTTCAACAAACCTGTATGTTCCCACTGTTTGCACTCGCATGTATACTCCCCAGCTTATATGTCCGCTGTTATCTTGAATTGATGTTGTCCCCACACAATTTTATTAGATCTTTTTGTATGTTGTATGATCCAATCTTTATCACAACCGTCTGTGTCCTTCAATATTCTGTATGCAGTGGCGTATTTCATTGATTCCTCAAATCTATTCATAACAGCTCTGGTGTATGCCCTAGAGACTCTCACTTCGAACCTATACAATGTATCTGTTGTCCTTAGTCCCTATAAGACGTTAATATCATAATTAAACAATGTATTTACATAAACATGTATGCCATACATTATTGATAACAAACACGACATACCTTGCTCATCAATGCCTCCTTTGATTCTTTCATTTTCCTGCTATGCAACATTTTCATCATTTGTTTAGCGAACTCATGCAAAGGGGTGTTCGCATCTATATGTGATTGCTTCACTAATCTGTTCATGCTCTCACTTCGTTGTGTAGACACCATTACCCCACAGAAGTCATTTTTTAAAAAATGCTGGTATCCATTCTTTCCTTATTTCATATAATTTGCGGAGAGTCATATCTTCATGAAGATTGAATTCCTCTAGCATCATTTCCCGGGCACATTCAAACTCATGAGGAGTTAATGGATGATGTATAATAGATTGGAATGTTGTTTTAAAATCCTTATCAGCAAATCTTGCATATAATTCATTTAAGAATGGCATAAATCTATTCTGGACATGCCATAAACACAGTCTGTGAATTGTTTTTGGAAATACAGTTCTTAGAGCAATTGACATTGCAGGATCTTGATCTGCAATTGCTCACAAACTATTATTTTATTTTCACATTAAACTATTTGACTTTTTTGCATAACAAATTCACATACCACATACCTGTTAGCATAACTCTCGGACCCTCGCATCCCATACATGTTTTGAATGAATTGAAAGCCCATTCAAAAGTCTGAACTGTTTCATCTCCCAACAAAACAAATCCAAACATTATACACTGCAGATGGCTGTTAACTCCAATAAACATGCCCAGTGGTTTATCATATATATTTGTCTTGTGTGTTGTATCAAATGTCACAGCATCACCATAATCTGCATATTCCCCCTGCATACTTGCGTGTGACTAAAAAATACTCACTATTTTCCCATCATTGTCTAGCTAAAAATCACAAAAAAATTGTGGATTCTGTTTCTTGCATTCTGTAAAGAAAGACAAAAGTTTGGCTACATCATTTGCGCAGTTTTCTCGTCTCCTTGCCGCCCTCCTACATTTGTATGCACAAAAAATGATTATCCAAACATTTACTATAGTAATATTTATGGCACTCAATATATAAATAGGCAACATAAAAAGATTCCTTACATGTTTTTCAGATCTTAAGCAGTTACTAGTACGTTCTCTGGCTCATCATGCATTTCTGATATTTAATCAACTATGAAATGCTGCGGCACTCGGCTATCATGCATTGCATCAACAAAATTTATGAACTCAGCATCCCTACTTTTGTTGCAACGTAAATGTTGTTTCTCTGCTTCGTCAGTTATGAACTCATGGTTATGCTCTAAATTCACCAGTTCAATTTTTGCAGCTACAAACATTTTTTTCATCATCATATATTTTTTTAAATTTCATTCCAGCCTTACATTGCGTACGCCCCGAATTCCTATTCCTCATCCTAGGTGTATCATTTGGTTTTGGTGCACTTTTACCTTCACGTGAACAATTTATCCACTTACTGAATGTCTTCTCTCTGTATTTCTTCAATGGAAATCCAACTTCATATGCATACCTTTTATAGAATTTATATGCATCATCAACATCCATGAAAGTCATCCCTACTGTTGGCACTATATTTGGATCAATGTCTTTTTTCTGCAATTCATTGACATTGTTATTTGTACCACAGAATATGATCATAACAATCTAATCAATTATTAATAAAAACAATTATACTTACATGTGAATGCAGTATTTGAGGCGTATCTATCTCCCTGGAGCTAATGTTGGACATTGGAGGTCGAATCCGTTGATGCCCTTCATCCCCCATGCTTGAAGCATCGATTACAGGCCCCAGTAGAGCAGGAGGCGGTGTAACCATTAAGTTACCATCAACAACTCCATCAGTGTTTGGACCAAGATGACCGCCATCTCCTACCATTGCCGGCGATTGTCCAGAGCCAGCCATCTCCATCACCAACTAGTTCTCCAGTAGTCGGATATTTTTTCGAATGCAAGGAAATCACGGATGATACTCTAAACAAGTAACCGCACCAACGTTTCTAGGGTAATTCTATAATTTCCGTAACCGTACCGATATTGTAGGAGTGTAACTTCTATACAAAACAACATTACAACTTCTTACGCACAATGCCTCAATGTTTTACGTCATTCTGTATATACTATATATGCAACATTTATAGTGTACCACGTTTCAAATTACTCGATATTATCTTTAACTTCCTTAATAAAACGCCATGCAAGATCCATTAATTCCGCTCTCACGTTTCAGATTACGCACGTTTGCATGTGAAATCTAATCCATATAATTCCGCCAATTACCAAATGATTTCCGCCTTTCCATTAATCCACTCCGTCACGGTGCCGTCGGTTCTATATGTCCTCTCTCTCCTCTCCATCAGACCCACGCGTCGACGGCTGAGCGGACCAGACCCTCTCCACGACCTGGGCTCTCTTTAATATCTGAAGCCCAGGGCTCCCGTTATACCTGTCCTAAATACATAGAGAGAAAAGCTGAGAGAGACGCCGTGGCTGTGCTGCAAGTTTTTGGCCGGAGAACAGAACCAGATGCGTCGGCAAGCTGCCTGAGAGAAATAACGGAGAGAAGACACAGAAACGGGAGAGAGAAGAAAGCTGAGAGAAATAACGGAGAGTGAGTAACAGGGGTAATTTGGTCGCATCAACGAACAGTCCCACTAGTCAGCAGTCGACAAATAACAGATAAGGTATTTCGAACAAGAAGCTGACTTGAGTGACCTATTTTTAAAGGTGTCACGAGAGCCGAGGGGTGTTTAAATGTACCAGAGTTAATAGTTAAAAGGTGTTTAAATGTAATATAGCTAATAGTTAGTGGCTAAAATTAGTTGAGATATTCAAACATCTTAGCTAATATAGTTCAGCTATTATCTATTTTTAATTAATTTATTAATAGTTACCAAATGTAGATGTCTCCAGTTAATTTTGGTCACTAATTGTTGGTGCCTTTTTGAGCTCCAAACACTAATAAGAATTGGTGTTTTGGTCACTAATTGTTGGTGCCTTTTTGAGCTCCAAACACTAATAAGAATTGGTGACGGTGCTCTCTGCACAGGCGCGGACGGTCCGCGGCCAGGGGCCGGACGGTCCGCGACCTGGTGCAGGGGCTAGGGTTCCCTCCCTGACGGCCGGACGGTCCGCGCCTACAGGCCGGACGGTCCACGCGTGCGCAGGGGCGGCGAAGGTCGCTGGCGGCGTCTGGATCTCGCTCCCAGGAGGGACCCCGTCGGGGAGGAGAGATCCTAGGGGTTGTTTAAGCTCGGTAGGCCGATCTAGACTCCTCTAATCAAGGTAGAGTCGAAGAGAAGCGGAGAATTTGAGGATTGGAATACTAAACTAGGGCTAAACTAGAACTACTTCTAATGCATAAGGTAAAAACGAGAAATAGACTTGATTTGATCGATTGTTGGGGGTTCAATCGGTCGTAGCCCTTCATCTATATAAGGGGGAGGTCTGGATCCGCTTCAAACTATTTCCCGAGTTAATCCCGCGGTTTTAGGTAACAAATCTCGCGAGAAACTAGGAACCCTAATTGTCTTTGCGCACGCGCAGACCGTCCGCTCAATTTGGTTTTCAACATATGCCCCCTGCCTTTTAGTGAAGGTTGACAAACCAAAAGCATATGAACTAAGCTTGATGTAAGTCACTGGCTTTCCAATATAGAGACCATTCAATAAAGCACCATTGTATAAAGGCCGTTTCGGATTGTATCTTTCTCGGCCATGACCATTCGATCAATGGATCAAAAGAAATAGAATGGAGGTGCCCCCCAGTCTGGATAGACAAAGGAACTATACATGTACCTGGATTCATCGTCGTACCATTCCATATTTGAACAGGATAATATACCGATGATGAGTAAACGGGTGGAAAGTACCCTGGTCCCATAGGATGAATAGGCGATGCTTGTTGTGTTGCCTTTCGAGCCATTTTGTTTGGCTGTTTCGTTTTAGAAGGTGACCGGGGTTTCTTCGTTGACCGATCATGTAGAACGGTCTTCTTGCGAGCACTCTTGGAGAACAACTGATCAAAAGTAGGGTCAGCTTTGATCAGCCGACCATATGTCCTTTGCCCTTGCGTCTCTTTCCTTACTTTGTGTGGAGGCTGGCGCCTTTGTCCATAGGCGGATTGTCTGGCTGAGTTAGCCGGACCGTCTGTCTGAGCACCGGACCGTCCGCACGTAGGTGCCGGACCATCTGCGATGCTCGGGCCAGGCTGTCGTGCTTGGCCTATTAATTATGCCTGCCCTCCGGCGCCTTCGGACTTGTCAGTCTTATTGTCCAGAGCTTTTCGAGCATCCTCCTTCTATAATATATTTGACGTGCGAGGATCGTCAATGATGATGTCTTTGCTTTTGCTTTTATCGGCCATTTTGGGCCGAACTAAGACCTTTTCGCATGCGACATCTATCGTATTAATAGAAAATGGTTGTGTGTCCAGTTGCATTTCCTGAAAAGCCAACCGACCCTCATTTATGGCTGATTGTACCTGTCGATGAAAAACATTAAGGATAGTATGGCCGATTGTACCTCATTGGTGGCATGAGAAAAAGAATTATGCCACTTACAATAAGCACGTCTCTTTAATTCATCTATAGGAGGGATAGTATGAGTTAATTTAATGTTGCCATTTTTAAGTAGCTCATCAAATATCTTATCGCATTTGGCAACATTAAAGGTAAATTTAATCTCTTCTTGCCGATTCTTTTGAACCGGCTGTAAGAAAGAACATGCTGAAGATTTGGCCTTTGTTGGCCAAATAAACTCAGCGGTATATACATCTGCGGATTCATCATCTGAACTATCACGCTCTATTAGATGTATAGTACGGGCGACCGATTTTGATGTCTCTTTAAATCGGCTTTCACAGGCTAAAGCCCGCTGATGTAGTTGGGCTATCGAAAAGAACTGGGTCCCATCTAATTTGTCTCTTAAGTAGGTTAGCAACCCATTAAAAGCTAGCCCTGCTAGCTCTTTGTCTGCAACATGGATCCGAAAGCATCAGTTTCTAGTGTCCCGTAACCTCCAGATATAATCATTAACCGATTATTCGCGTCCTTGTTAGACTGAAGCTAAGTCACCTAATCCTAATTCATATTCCCTGGCAAAGAAATGTTCATGAAATTTATTTTCTAACTCATTCTAGGAATTAATGGAATTAGGAGGCAGGGCGGCGTACCATGCAAAAGCGGTACCAGTAAGGGATAAAGAAAATAACCGAACACGAAATGCTTCTCCATCGGCCAATTCGCCTAGGTGTGCTAGGAACTGGCCTATGTGTTCGTGTGTGCTTCTCCCATTCTCACCAGAAAACTTAGAAAATTCTGGTATCCTTGCCCCTTGTGGATATGGGACAGTGTCAAACCGGTGATTATATGGCTTTTGGTATGATTGCTCCACTCTAGCTGCACTAACTCCGAACTTATCTCGAAATAGTTCAGTCATCTCTTCCCTAATTTTTTTCATTGCACCCGGTGGCAGACCACCGGATCCTGGGCTGTGGGGCTCATTTGGTCGGGCATTAGTATATCGACCTTCTTGCCGTGACCGATCGATAGTGTTGATCGATCTGTGATTATATGGTGTGTTATGGTTTAAATATGTAGAGGGCGAAACATACTGCTGCTGTGGTGTGTAATAATTTGGTGCATTGTGTGCAATAGCAGGTTCTGTGTATGCGTATCTGGTTTGTCCGGTGGTAAATCCGAACTGACCGGTTACGTTTACCATTATCGGGACGCCGCGTGGTAGTCCTGGTGCGGCCCCCGACTGTCCGGCAGGGAAAGCCGGACGGTCCGCGTAAGGGCTAGACGATCCGAGCAGAAGCTCGGACGGTCCGACTGCGTCCAGGGTCGCCGATCTGCCAATCAGGGACGACGGCGGCCCTAGGGCGGCCCTGGACTGTCCGGCAGAGCAAGCCGGACGGTCCGCGTATGGGCCGGACGGTCTGGGCAGAGGCTCGGACGGTCCGACCGCGTTCAGGGGCGCCGATCTGCCAAGCAGGGACGACGATGGTTGTATTTGCCCTGAATATGAGTTCATCGGTATACCATATAAAGGTTGGGGCTGCAAATCCCCATTTGTTGCCGATGCATCAGACATAAATACCCTATTACTAGTTTCACATGATGGAAAACTAGGAGCAACAGACTTTTCCAACGTACGTGTTAATTTTCTAATTGACTCTTCTAACCCTACAATCTATTGTTTCATTTGATCCTGCCGTTGATCCACATAATATTTAATAGATTGAATATCGTCGGGTTTACTTACGTTGGAGACTTGAAGCGAAGATAGAAGAGATGCGACGTCGGTCTCTCCATGTTTGATAACCTTTTGGCGGTGATCCACCGTGTATTGTGATAAGAATTTCTCCTTTGCTTGACACATGTAGTCCTCGAAATGTTGTTGCTCATTGGCCGTCAGATTTTCAACAGCCGTCTTCAGGATATTATCAGGGGAGATATCGGTGTGATCTTTAGAACCGGCCATTTGAGGGCCTGATTTTTAGTAAATCTGGACACCAGATTCCCCAGCGGAGTCGTCAAAAGTATGTTGGTGCCTTTTGGGGCGCCAAACACTAACAAGAACCGGTGGCGGTGCTCTCTGTACAGGCGCGGACGGTCTGCGGCTAGGGGCCGGACGGTCCGCGACCTGGTGCAGGGGCTAGGGTTCCCTGCCTGACGGTCGGACGGTCCGCGCCTATATGCCGGACGGTCCGCGCGTGCGCAGGGGCGGCGAAGGTCGCCGACGGCGCCTAGATCTCGCTCCCGGAAGGGACCCCATCGGGGAGGAGAGATCCTAAGGGTTATCTAGGCTTGGTAGGCCGATCTAGACTTCTCTAATCGACGTAGAGTCGAAGAGAAGCGGAGAATTTGGGGATTGAAATACTAAACTAGGGCTAAACTAGAATTACTCCTAATGCATAAGGTAAAAACGAGAAATAGACTTGATTTGATCGATTGTTGGAGGTTCAATCGGCCGTAGCCCTTTATCTATATAAAAGGGAGGTCTGGATCCGCTTCAAACTATTTCTCGAGTTAATCCTATGGTTTTAGGTAACAAATACTGCGAGAAACTAGGAACCCTAACTGTCTCTACGCACGTAAGGATCGTCCGGCCTCGAGATCGGACCGTCCGCTCAATTTGATTTTCAACACTAATCATTAACTCTAGTGCTAAGAGAGTTGTAACATACTAACATACTAACATAGAGTGAGATGTCCCGTTGCCAATCGCGCGTGAGATGTCATCATGTCATCTAACCTAGCGGGCGGCGACGGAGATGTCAAGGGAGACAGCGAGGACGAGGAGCCGGGTCCTGGTGGTCGGCGGCGCCACCGGCCGCCGGCCACCGAACCTTCGCGCTCGTCCGGCCCCACCACTTAGCACGCCCGGACTCCCCCTTGCTCGTAGCCGCTGACGCCACTCTGCTGGAGGTAAATGCGTGGCACCCCTAGTCTCCTTCTCCACTAGAGCGTAATTCAGTTAGCTAAGCCGCTTCGATGGTTCAGGGTTCACTTGAAAATTACACGAGCCTGCTCGAGGCGGTGCGGCAGGTGGACGTTGTCATCTGCGCGGTGCCCACGAAGCAGGCGCTCGAGCAGAAGCACCTGCTTCGGGCTATAAAGGAAGCTGGATGCGTGAAGGTGAGCTACTGAGCTGGAAAGCCACAATACATTTCCATTGAAATAGTGTTAAAGCCCTAACTTGGTTATTAACTTACTAGTACTTTTCTACGAGTCTACTGTCATGACATATGAGAAGGTTCATCGCTGAAAGCAAATGATTTCGGAATGTGAACATTCAACCAAGTAGTGTTGAATAAAGCAGCTCGTCGATTTATTTTTTTCCTCCTTCAATGATTGATTAGTTTCCTTTTTAGCTATTTGATAGACGATTAATTAGTTTTGTTTCTTAGCTAATTGGTAGTTGATTGATTAGTTTTTTTACTAATTAATAGCTGATTGAATAGTTTGCTTTTGAGGCTTTGTAGTTGTGTATATAAATAGATCATTAGAATACACCTATCACAGCGGTGTAGTTTGGCAGCCAAAAACTCATTGTGTCCTTCTAGTGTTCGTGTTGAGTTTTGTGAGCGTTTGGGTGATCCAGGGATCATCTTCTTCGTCTTCGAGAAGGCGCACCGACGAGTAGAAGGCTACACCTGCTATCGTTGCCAGGGTCATGCTTGCAATCATGCAGCATCGCTGTCAAGAGACGGGGAGCGGCTCTGGCAATGGCGACTGTGGCTTGGTGATCCATCAGGTCGTCAGGGAGAGTGGGGACAACGGTCAGTACTTGTTGCTGACCAAGACCAACTACTACTCATGGGTGGCGCTCATGAAGTTGAAGCTGCAGGCGAGAGGCATGTGGATGGCGGTGAACGTTGACACCAGCGAGGCAGCGACTACATCGACGATGACGGCTGCAATGCTCTAGAGGCCATCGCCCTCGTGGTACCTCTAGAGATGCAAGGGGTGATCACAAGCAAGGGCGACCACCAAGATCACGTGGGACATACAAAATAAAACAAACCTCGGTGTGGACCAAGTGCACCAAGCGAAGGCTACGACACGAGTTCAACTCACTCAGATTTAAGGATAGTGAATCTGTTGACGATCGACATGCACATCACCGACCTGGTACTAGAGCCGGAGGTCGTGCGCAAATTCCTATGGGCCACTCCACCAAGGACTCACAGATTGTGATGGTGATCTAAACCCTTCTTGATCTCAATACACTAGCCATGGAGGAGTTGATCGGGAGGCTCAATGCAGTGGAAGAATGTTACTAAACAGTACGATCTTGGTGGACAAAGATGCCAACAACATGCGGCACATTTGCACCAGTACTCAGTACACCTCCGGCAGCAGCTGATACACCTCCGGCAGCTGCTGATACACCTCCATCAGCGATGCATGTGGAGTTTGTGTCACCACCTGACACTACTCTAGACCTCGATGCCGACCACGACAGTGAGATGTCTCTTCGGTTGAGAACGTTGGACAATGTGCTCGGGTCAACGGAAATTCCCGGCTTGACAGAATGGGAGTTTGTGGTGGATGAGGACTTGCCCATTATCATCGGTGATGATGAATCGACTACGTTCAAGGAGGCTCGAGGCGATTCCCACTGGTGCAATGCGATGATAGAGGAGATGACATCCATTGAGGAGAACAAGACGTGGGCTCTTGTCGACCTTCGTTTAGGCCATCGCCCAATTGGTCGGAAGTGGGTGTACAAACTGAAGCGCAACGAGCATGGCATTGTCGTCAGGCACAAGGCCTAGATTCTCGCCAAGGGGTACAGCCGAGGTCCAAGGATAGACTACGATGAGGTGTTTGCTCTGGTCGCACAGATGGTGTGGATACTGCTTGATGTTGGGCTTGTGCATCACATGTATGCCAAGTCAACGTTCTTGAATGGCGAGCTCAAGGAGGAGGTGTACATCTGACGATCGCCAAGCATTGTCACTACTAGGCACGAAGCGAAGGTTCCATGGCTAAATAAGGTGTTGTACGAACTTCCCTAAGCGCCACGGGCGTGAAACGCAAAGCTGGACAGCAGCCTACGCAAACTCGGCTTCATCAAGTGTGTTAGCGAGCATGGGATGTACACTAAGGGCGCCACGACATCGTGTGTGGTGGTCTGGGTCTATGTTGACGGCCTATTCATCATTGGAGCAAGGCTAGTGGATGTCAATGCATTCAAGGAGGAGATGCGTCGTCTGCTTCGGATGAGCGACCTTGGTCTCTTATCTTCCATCTTGGGATGGAGGTCAAGCAAGGATGCGCCTCCATCATGTTAAGGCAAGTGGCGTACGTCTGCAAGCTGTTGGAGAAGTCCAACATGGGGGATTGTAACCGATGCCACACGTCAATGGAGGTCTGACTGAAGCTTTCACGAAGAGGCAACACTAGAGGTCGATGCGACGATGTACAAAAGTTTGGTAGTGAGTCTGCATTATCTGGTTCATAACAGGCCAGACATTACATTTGCGGTGGGTTTTGTGAGCCGTTTCATGGAGAGACCACAACAAGAGCATTTAGCCACAGTCAAGCACATCCTACGCTACTTCGTTGGTACAGTCGACTACGGTCTTGTCTGCCCCAAGTGCTGCAACACTGGCATCAGGTTGATGGGCTACACGCTGACCGAATACACAAACTACAATCTTGGGGGAGACATCGATGAGAGGAGAATCACCGGCGGCGTTATCTTCTTCTTAGGAGATATGTCTGTGTCTTGGCAGTTTCAGAAAAAAAAAACTGAGCTCTTCTCAACTTGTGAAGCAGAGTATATGGTGGATGCAGCTGGAGCATGCCAGGCTATATGGCTCGTGCAGCTGCTGGGGGACATCACCGGCGTCAAAGTCTAGCCATCGCTGCTGAAGATGGACAATTAGTAATATTTCTCTATTCTAATAGTCTTGTATCTGAATTTTACATGTAAATTTTGTTACCTCAGGGAAGAACATTTATTTGCAGGTATTTTTTAAAAAGAGAATGATGTTGCTAAATTGACAATATGCACCATAGAAGATTCCAGGACATTAAACAATACGTTGGTTGTATCTGAGGCCTCTAGGAAATGTCTGCTCAATGACTGAATTGGCTGACCTTTAGGAGACAAAAAATCAAGAAATCCCTAAAAAAGTTATATACAAAGTTTTGCTAGGCGCTAGGCGGAATCTAGGCGATGACCCTTAGCCTAGGGACTAGTCCAGCCTAGGCTTGCCTAGGCGATGCTAGGCGTTTTGCCAACTTATATAATATATATACATTTATAGATAAAAAATAGGGAAGGACCCGTAGACATACTGTAACGCCCCGAATTTTGCAGTTGAGTTTTTTTCTTTTCTTTACTCGCCAAATTCGGGCGTTACCCTTTTCTTTTTCCTTTTCCCCTCGCTAGACCTTGACTTTTTCCAAAGTTTTAGCGGGATTCGGTTTGGAACTCCCGTGTAAGAAAAACTCTAAAATACTTTATGTTGTTTGATGCACCATGCCGAACCATGCATTTTTTTGATTGTTTGAAAGTGCAAATGCATTCATCTAGGAAGATCGAATTTCGAAAAGGAGATAACCTTTTTCTTTTCCTTTTTCTTTTTCTTTTTTTTTCTTTCTCTCTCCCTCCTCCCTTCTCTCTCTCCCGCGCCGTGGGCCCCTTGGCCGGCCCAGCCGCCCCTTGGCCGGCCCAGCAGCCCCCCCCGCGCCCCCCCTTTTTGGGCCCAAGTGGCCCAACCGCCCCCCCACCCCCTCCCCTTTTCCCCCCAACCCTCTCTCCCTCCCTCTCATTTTCTCCCTCCCTCTCATTTTCTCCCTCCCCACCCTAGCCGCCGCCCCCTACCCCCTAGCTCGGCCGCCGTCCCCTGCTCGGCCGCCCCCTGCCGGTTCGGCCGCCCGACGCCGGTGAGCCCCCCTTCTCCCTCCCCTTCTCCCTCTCCCTCTCCCCTCTCCCCTCTCCCCTCTTCTTCCCTCAGCCCCGCCCGGCCGCGCCCCAGCCCGCCCGGCCGCGCCCTGGCCGCGCCCGGCCGCCCCCGGCCGCCCCAGCCCCGCCCAGCCGCGCCCCGGCCGCGCCCAGCCGCGCCCCGGCCGCGCCCCTGGCCGCGCCCTCGGCCGCCCGCCCGGCTCGGCCGCCCTGGCCAGCCCGGCCGCCGGTTCGGCCGCCCCAGCCGCCCAGCTCGGCCGCCCGCGCCCGCGCCCGCGCCCGCGCCCAGCCCAGCCGCCCTGCCCCCGGCCGGTTCAACCGCCCCTAGGGCCGGTTCAACCGCCCCCCCCCCCTTTTTATTTTTTTTTATTTTATTTTATTTTACTTTCTGTGATCATAGTTATTTTATTTTAGGTAGGCTAATCATTGTTAATGTTATTGAAATATGAAGCTTAATTTAGAATTCCGTTACGCTAGTTGATTCATGTAATTAACTGTTTATCTCATTCAATGTTGATCAACTTAAAATGACTAGGTTTCCATTAGTGTATATAACAGAATTCTTTTGTTAAGAACCAATTGTAACTAATCATTAGTGCATAAGCTTTAACCCCCTGCGAGACCTTTCCCCGTTTCTTTCTAACCATAACGAATGCGATATCGAATGTCATACTTGATGCATACTCGCTTTACTTGTTCCCTTGTATGGTGTACTGTTCTTTTGTATTAAATATGTGGATGTATGTATGTTTGCGCTCGCATAGAGAACGATCCGGTCGAAGAGCCCGAGGAATTCGCAGGAGAAGCCCCTGAGCAGCAG
This sequence comes from Zea luxurians, assembly GCA_029449295.1. NCBI lineage: Eukaryota > Viridiplantae > Streptophyta > Magnoliopsida > Poales > Poaceae > Zea > Zea luxurians. Next base: position 71,270,589 of record JAOPSE010000013.1, on the reverse strand, counting down.
TCGGTTGGTGGAGGCAAGTGTCCTTTGACCTATTGCTGTCCTATTCATTCTTTAATTCACCCTCGCATTACACATTTATACTTAAGGATTGACTAGCTTTTGTTATCCATGTCCTTGTTTACCTATTTGGGTCGGATTATTACTGCTTAGTCTGATGCTATTGCTCAACTCTAATCAATGAACATGATGTGATTATCTATGATACGCTGTTTTCCCTTCTTATTTATGATTATATTTGTGACCTTCAAGGGGACTCGAGCGGTTTCTCGAGTGCCTCTCCGTAAGGACCTGTTCAATGGATGACCGCCCGGGAAAACAGTGCAACCATGAGGGTGGAATGGGACGCCCTTAGCTGAATAATTAGAGGAACCGGGGTGTAGCTCACTTAGCCGTTGTGCCGTCAATGGGGCTCGGTGTATGCGGCTCGCTCTGCCAAGGTTGATTTGTCCCTTGGGGAGGAGTGCGGTACATTTAGGAAACCTAACGGGTGGCTACAGCCCCGGGAAATCTTTGTAAAGGCTTCGTAGTGAGTCCCTAGCCATTCACCTTGGGAGTGAATAAGGGTCTTGCAAGCCCGGGCTAGAGAGGGAATCACGGCTTGTGGGTAAAGTGCGCAACCTCTGCAGAGTGTTATGAAACTGATATATCAGCCGTGCTCACGGTTATGAGCGGCCAAGGGAGCTCCAGAGATTAGTGATACTTGATCAGAGATATTTTTGTACAGATGGCAATGAGATTGATGGTTCTGGTTATGATTATGGTGCTGGTAAGTGGTATTCTTTCCGTTTGGAAAGGATACATTGGGCTAATAACTTGGGTTAATGTTAAAACCTGGCTCTCTACTAGTAAGTAATAACCTGACCAACTAAAAGCAACTGCTTGACTTATCCCCACATAAAGCTAGTCCACTACAGCCAAACGGGATGCTTGCTGAGTATGTTGATGTGTACTCACCCTTGCTCTACACACCAATCCCCCCCCAGGTTGTCAGCATTGCAACCACTGCTCAGGAGAAGATGAAGCTGTGGAAGGAGACTTCTAGGAGTTCCAAGATTACGACGAGTTCTAGGCGTGGGTTAGCGGCAACCCCCAGTCGGCTGCCTGTGAAGGCCGCGTTATCTACGTTTCGTTTTCGCACTTTGATTTATTGTAAGAACTATATGGACGTCTCAGACGTATGATGTAATAGACTATTATTTCCCCTGTTAATACCATTTGAGCACTGTGTGATGATGTCCATGTTATGTAACTGCTGTGTACGTGAATAACTGATTCTGGCACGTACATGGTTCGCATTCGGTTTACCTTCTAAAACCGGGTGTGACATAAGTGGTATCAAAGCCAGGCTGACTGTAGGACCGCTAACCTAGAGTAGAATGGTCGTTCTAAGGACTATAGACCTCTGTCCCTGCCTTGACTTTGGTACCCCTTCAAAAGTTGGTCATACCGACCAAACCTATGTTCTACTATATATTATACCTTGCTGAAAATTATGTTCTATTCTGATCCTTCATTTATTTATGATTCATTATTTGCTGGTCATATTAATTCTGTTCTCACCCTTTTGCTTGCGATGTCTTTTGTAGATGGCTCGACTTAGACACACTGCACGAAAGTCCGTCATCCCCTTCTTACCCTCCCGCCTTGCTGAGCGTCCGCTTCGCCGTCCCGTGGCCGGACAGTCCAGCCACTTGGAGAGACTGCACCACCGCCTGCATGAGGAGCAGGAACGTCGACGACAGGAGCAGCGGGGCTCTTCCTTCTCGCTCCAGCAGGAGATAGAGTCTGTGAGGAGTTGCTCTCCTGTGCTTCCCCTGGAGGCGCCCCCTGCACCACCCCTGGGCGTGAAAGGGAAATGTGCCCTTGGGCCATTTCTAAGTATTTTGGTGATTGAGTGCCAACACATGTGCTTAATTGTGAATTTATGTACATGGATGAACAAGGTGCAAATCATGAAGTAAAGGTATGTTTCTAAGCCGTAGTACATTGGTTTTGTGTACTAATATATTTGTCTAAGTGTTAGAAACAGAAAAAAGAAGAAGAGAGAAGAGGAGAAAAGACTTGGCTGTGTGCTGCCAAGACCCAGCTCGGTCTGGAGCACCGGACTGTCCGGTGTGCACCGGACAGTGTCCGGTGCGCCAGACTGACTCGGCGCGAACAGGCCGCTCTCGGGAATTCGCCGACGGCGTACGGCTAAAATTCACCGGACTGTCCGGTGTGCACCGGACTGTCCGGTGAGCCAACGGTCGGCCGGGGCCAACGGTCGGCCGCGCAATCCGCGCGGGACACGTGGCCGAGCCAACGGTCGGAAGACGGCACCGGACTGTCCGGTGTGCACCGGACATGTCTGGTGCGCCAACGGCTCCAGATCTTCCAACGGTCGGCAACGGTCGGAAGCGCCAGTTAAGGAAACAAATCGGGCACCGGACAGTGTCCGGTGTGCACCGGACTGTCCGGTGCCCCCGACGACAGAAGGCAAGGATGGCCTTCCGGATTTGCTCACAACGGCTCCTAGCTGCCTTGGGGCTATAAAAGGAGCCCCTAGGCGCATGGAGGAGACACACAAGCAACCTTTGAGCATTCTTGATCATCCACACTCAGTCTTTGCGCATTCGTTTGTCATTCTAAGTGATTCGAGCTCCGTTCTAGTGAGAACTTTGTGATACTGTTGTGAGCTCGATTCTTGGCCGTGTGTGTGCGCGTTTCGCTGTGGATTTGTGTGTGTTGCTTCCCTCCCTTACTCTGTGCTTTTTGTGATCATATACTTGTAAGGGCAAGAGACTCCAATTTGTGGAGATTCCTTGCAAACGGGATAGTAAAAGGCAAAACAAAACACCGTGGTATTCAAGTGGGTCTTTGGACCGCTTGAGAGGGGTTGATTGCAACCCTCGTCCGTTGGGACGCCACAACGTGGAGTAGGCAAGCGTTGGTCTTGGCCGAACCACGGGATAAACCACTGTGTCACCTCTGTGCTTGATCTCTTGTGGTATTGTGTTTTGTTGAGACTTCTCTTTAGCCACTTGGCAATAATTGTGCTAACACTTAACAAGTTCTTGTGACTTAAGTTTTAAGTTTTCACAGGATCACCTATTCACCCCCCCTCTAGGTGCTCTCAGGGCGTCCCAGCTTCTGGAGTAGCTGTTGGAGGAGATCCAGACGACGGAGGTGGCGACGACAGCTTGAGCCACGACATCGACTTCTCTGCTGACCATGAGCCGGAAGGATGGGTTGCTCGACCCATCACTCGCGACGCTGCTCGCGGGTGTCACTTCCACGATGCGCTCGACACCCTGCTACGTCGGGCACTTGACCGGCGTACTTGGTCCATCGAGTATCGCTGTGTGGTCTACCAGCATAGTCGCGGGGTCTACCCGGACCGCTGGGAGGCGACCTGCTTGGTGCGCCGTCCGGAGAACAGTCTCCAGGGCGCGGAGGCTTGCTCAGAGCACTATTCTATCTCTGAGCGGGACTCAGCTGAGGCAGCCATGCAGGATGCTGCACGGCGTGCGCTTTCGCACTACTGCTCGGTTCTCGGTGGGGTAGCTGACGGTCTCGACCTGAAGTATTACCCCCGTCGTCCATCTGGCAGCACAGGAGGCGTGATTGTTTCACCTGCTGGTGAGGACAATCCTAGGTTGAGCAGCACAGTCAACCTAGCCGCCGTGCTAAACACGGAGCTGGACCATGCATTAGACGAGCTGAGTAGGGCTCGTGCTGAGGTCGCCCTGCTGCGGGCTGAGCGCGCGGAACGTCGTCACTTGGATGATGGTTCCCCCGCTCCCGTTGGGACTCAGCACCCGTACCGCTCACCTCGGCGTGGACGCCAGTCTTATGGCAATCCCGACTGCAAGACCAAGATAAATCTAGAACCATAGCTCGTTAGAGTTGGATCTTGTAATTAATACGAAATATATATACATAGAAGCTTCAGTCTTAGCGTTAGTCTTGGTTTTAGTTAGTCTTAGTTACACAGGGTAGTTTGCTATATCCTGTGCATTTATGTTTGTCATGATGAACTATGTTTGGTTTGGATCTTTGTAATGATTGTCACCAGAGTGTGGGTATCCCCTGCATTTTGGCTTATCTATTATGTTAATGGAGTTAGTTATATAGTTGGGAAAACCTTTATCCTACTTTCCTCTTTATCTGAGAAGCTGTGTGGTCTGTGTTGGAGATCAGTGAAGATGCTCATCTGTTCAGTGCTGTTGGAGAATTCTACACTTTTTTCTTATGCTGCAAGATTTGCCAGATCAGTTCTGATGTGTGGTTGCGTTCTGCAGATGTCAGAGAACAGGCGCAGAGGAGGAAGGCGTGCTCAGCAGGAGCAAGCCGCTCCGCAGGATGAGGCGCCCCAGCAGCAGCAGCTGCCGCCCCCGCCCCCGATGTCGATCGAGCAGATGTTTCTGATGCAGACTCAGGCAGTTCAGGCCATCGGTCAAACTCTGGCCGCCATTCAGCAGCAGCAGCAGCAAGCACCACCCCAGCCTCAGATGCCTCAGATGCCTAGAGACAAGCGTGCTGAATTCATGAGAGGTCATCCCCCAACGTTCGCTCACTCTTCTGACCCCATGGATGCTGAAGATTGGCTGCGCACTGTGGAGCGGGAGTTGCATACCGCTCAGTGTGATGACAGGGAGAAAGTCTTGTATGGTCCCCGTCTGTTGAGAGGAGCAGCCCAATCATGGTGGGAGTCTTACCTCGCCACCCATGCCGACCCCGATGCCATCACCTGGGAAGAGTTCAGAGGTAGCTTTCGTCAGTACCATGTGCCTGCAGGTCTGATGACAGTGAAGAAGGAGTTCCTGGCCCTTAAGCAAGGGTCATCATCTGTCAGTGAGTATCGAGACAGGTTTCTGCAGTTGTCTCGCTATGCTCCTGAGGATGTCAACACCGACGCCAAGCGACAGTACCGTTTTCTGAGAGGCTTGGTCGACCCTCTGCAGTATCAGCTGATGAATCACATCTTCCCGACATTCCAGCACCTGATTGACAGAGCAATCATGACAGAGAGGAAGCGTAAGGAGATGGAGGATCGTAAGCGCAAGATCAGTGGACCCCAGCCTGGAAGCAGCAGCCGCCCTCGTTTTTCAGGCAATCAACCTCAGCAGTTCAGGCAGAACCAGCGTCCACCTCAGCAGCATCAGCAGCGTCAGCAGTATCAGCAGTTCCAAAGGCAGTATCCTCAGCATCAGTACCAGAATCGTCAGAGCAATCAGTCAGGAGGAGGTCAGTTTCAGAGGCAGAATCAGCAGACACCTCGTCTTCCTGCCCCAGCAAACCAGCAGAACAATCAGGCAGCACCAGCTCAGGTTGGAAACAGAGCATGTTTCCACTGTGGAGAGCAAGGCCACTGGGTGATGCAATGTCCGAAGAAAGCAGCCCAGCAGCAGTCAGGCCCCAATGCCCCAGCAAAGCAGAATGTGTCTCAGCCTGGATCAGGCAACCGCCCTCAGCAGCGCTATAATCATGGAAGATTGAATCACTTGGAGGCTGAAGCAGTTCAGGAGACCCCCGGCATGATAGTAGGTATGTTCCCAGTCGACTCCCATATTGCAGAAGTGTTATTTGATACTGGAGCAACACATTCTTTCATTACTGCATCATGGGTAGAAGCACATAATCTTCCAATTACTACCATGTCAACCCCCATTCAAATTGACTCAGCCGGTGGTAGAATTCGAGCTGATAGCATATGTTTGAATATAAGTGTGGAAATAAGGGGGATAGCGTTTCCCGCTAACCTTATAGTAATGGGTACTCAGGGAATAGATGTCATCCTAGGGATGAATTGGCTAGATAAGTATCAGGCAGTTATCAGTTGTGATAAAAGGACAATCGAGTTGGTGTCCCCACTAGGAGAGGAAGTGGTGACCGAGTTAGTCCCGCCTGAGCCGAAGAGAGGAAGTTGTTATCAGATGGCTGTCGATAGCAGTGAAGCAGACCCGATTGAGAGTATCAAAGTTGTGTCTGAATTCCCAGATGTGTTTCCAAAGGACTTACCGGGTATGCCACCAGAGCGGAAAGTTGAGTTTGCCATAGAGCTTCTTCCTGGAACCGCCCCCATCTTTAAGAGAGCTTACAGAATATCTGGACCAGAGTTGGTTGAGCTTAAGAAGCAGATTGATGAGCTGTCAGAGAAAGGTTACATTCGGCCAAGCACCTCGCCTTGGGCCGCCCCTGTCTTGTTTGTGGAGAAGAAAGATGGCACCAAGAGGATGTGTATCGATTATCGAGCTTTGAATGAAGTCACGATCAAGAACAAGTATCCCTTGCCCAGAATAGAGGATCTGTTTGACCAGTTGAGAGGAGCCAGTGTGTTCTCCAAGATCGATCTGAGGTCAAGTTATCATCAGCTCCGGATCCGACCTTCGGACATTCCGAAGACGGCATTCATTACCAAGTATGGGTTATATGAGTTCACAGTGATGTCTTTTGGTTTGACCAATGCACCAGCGTTCTTTATGAACTTGATGAACAGTGTATTCATGGATTATCTCGATAAGTTCGTGGTGGTATTCATTGATGACATTCTGATTTATTCTCAAAGTGAAGAAGAACACGCAGATCATTTGAGGATGGTATTGCAGAGATTGCGAGAGCACCAGTTGTATGCAAAGTTGAGCAAGTGTGAGTTCTGGATCAGTGAAGTCCTGTTCTTGGGTCACATAATCAACAAAGAAGGATTGGCTGTGGATCCAAAGAAAGTGGCAGACATTCTGAACTGGAAAGCGCCAACGGATGCTCGAGGAATCAAGAGCTTCATTGGAATGGCCGGATATTATCGGCGATTCATTGAAGGGTTTTCGAAGATTGCGAAACCAATGACAGCGTTGCTAGGCAACAAGGTTGAGTTCAAGTGGACCCAGAAATGTCAAGAGGCCTTTGAAGCGCTGAAAGAGAAGTTGACAACAGCGCCTGTCCTAGTCTTGCCTGATGTGCACAAGCCCTTCTCTGTGTATTGTGATGCTTGTTACACAGGTTTGGGATGCGTGTTGATGCAAGAGGGAAGAGTGGTGGCTTACTCGTCCCGACAGCTGAAGGTTCATGAGAAGAATTACCCAATCCATGACCTAGAGTTGGCAGCAGTGGTTCACGCACTGAAGACATGGAGGCACTATCTGTATGGACAGAAATGCGATGTTTACACAGATCACAAGAGTCTGAAGTACATATTCACTCAGTCAGAATTGAATATGAGGCAGCGAAGATGGTTAGAGTTGATCAAAGACTATGAGTTGGAGATCCATTACCATCCAGGCAAAGCGAACGTAGTGGCAGATGCTTTGAGCAGGAAGAGTCAAGTCAATCTGATGGTCGCTCGTCCGATGCCTTATGAGTTGGCCAAGGAGTTCGACAAGTTGAGTCTCGGATTTCTGAACAATTCGCGAGGAGTCACAGTTGAGTTGGAACCTACCTTGGAGCGCGAAATCAAAGAAGCGCAGAAGAATGATGAGAAGATCAGTGAGATTCGGCGACTGATTTCGGAAGGCAAAGGCAAAGACTTTCGAGAAGATGCTGAAGGTGTGGTATGGTTCAAAGACCGCTTGTGTGTTCCCAATGTCCAGTCCATTCGGGAGTTGATTCTCAAGGAAGCTCATGAGACAGCCTATTCGATTCACCCTGGCAGTGAGAAGATGTATCAGGATCTGAAAAAGAAATTCTGGTGGTATGGAATGAAGAGGGAAATCGCAGAGCATGTGGCTATGTGCGATAGTTGCCGAAGAATTAAGGCAGAGCATCAGAGACCTGCTGGATTGTTGCAACCGTTGCAGATCCCTCAGTGGAAATGGGATGAAATCGGTATGGATTTCATAGTCGGATTGCCTCGCACTCGAGCCGGCTACGATTCTATTTGGGTAGTAGTGGACCGTTTGACCAAGTCAGCCCACTTCATACCTGTCAAGACCAGCTACAACAGTGCAGTATTGGCAGAGTTGTATATGTCTCGGATCGTTTGTCTTCATGGTGTGCCAAAGAAGATAGTGTCAGACAGAGGAACGCAGTTCACCTCTCATTTCTGGCAGCAGTTGCATGAAGCTTTGGGCACACATCTGAATTTCAGTTCAGCTTATCACCCGCAGACAGATGGCCAGACCGAAAGAACCAATCAAATCCTCGAAGACATGTTGAGAGCCTGTGCGTTGCAAGATCAGTCCGGATGGGACAAGCGATTGCCTTATGCAGAGTTTTCCTATAACAACAGTTACCAGGCCAGTTTGAAGATGTCACCATTTCAAGCGCTCTATGGAAGGAGTTGTAGAACTCCGTTGCAATGGGATCAGCCTGGAGAAAAGCAGGTGTTTGGGCCAGACATTCTGCTTGAAGCTGAAGAGAACATCAAGATGGTCCGAGAGAATCTGAAGATAGCGCAATCGAGGCAGCGAAGCTATGCAGACACAAGGAGAAGAGAGCTGAGTTTTGAAGTCGGAGACTTTGTCTATCTGAAAGTGTCACCGATCAGAGGAGTCAGAAGGTTCGGAATCAAAGGCAAGCTAGCACCCCGCTACATTGGTCCGTACCAGATCCTCTCAAAGCGTGGAGAAGTGGCTTATCAGCTCAGTCTGCCAGAGAATTTGTCAGCTGTGCATGATGTCTTTCATGTGTCTCAGTTGAAGAAGTGCTTGCGTGTGCCAGAAGAGCAGTTGCCAGTGGAAGGTCTGGAAGTCCAGGAGGACTTGACCTATGTTGAGAAGCCAGCTCAGATCCTTGAGATTGCAGATAGAGTCACCCGAAGGAAGACCATCAGAATGTGCAAAGTCAGATGGAATCACCACTCTGAGGAAGAAGCAACCTGGGAGCGTGAAGATGATTTGATGGCTAAGTACCCAGAGCTCTTTGCTAGCCAACCCTGAATCTCGAGGGCGAGATTCTTTTAAGGGGGATAGGTTTGTAACACCCCGAATTTTGCAGTTGAGTTTTTTTCTTTTCTTTACTCGCCAAATTCGGGCGTTACCCTTTTCTTTTTCCTTTTCCCCTCGCTAGACCTTGACTTTTTCCAAAGTTTTAGCGGGATTCGGTTTGGAACTCCCGTGTAAGAAAAACTCTAAAATACTTTATGTTGTTTGATGCACCATGCCGAACCATGCATTTTTTTGATTGTTTGAAAGTGCAAATGCATTCATCTAGGAAGATCGAATTTCGAAAAGGAGATAACCTTTTTCTTTTCCTTTTTCTTTTTCTTTTTTTTTTCTTTCTCTCTCCCTCCTCCCTTCTCTCTCTCCCGCGCCGTGGGCCCCTTGGCCGGCCCAGCCGCCCCTTGGCCGGCCCAGCAGCCCCCCCCCGCGCCCCCCCCTTTTTGGGCCCAAGTGGCCCAACCGCCCCCCCACCCCCTCCCCTTTTCCCCCCAACCCTCTCTCCCTCCCTCTCATTTTCTCCCTCCCTCTCATTTTCTCCCTCCCCACCCTAGCCGCCGCCCCCTACCCCCTAGCTCGGCCGCCGTCCCCTGCTCGGCCGCCCCCTGCCGGTTCGGCCGCCCGACGCCGGTGAGCCCCCCTTCTCCCTCCCCTTCTCCCTCTCCCTCTCCCCTCTCCCCTCTCCCCTCTTCTTCCCTCAGCCCCGCCCGGCCGCGCCCCAGCCCGCCCGGCCGCGCCCTGGCCGCGCCCGGCCGCCCCCGGCCGCCCCAGCCCCGCCCGGCCGCGCCCTCGGCCGCCCGCCCGGCTCGGCCGCCCTGGCCAGCCCGGCCGCCCCCCTGCGCGCCCCCGGCTCAGCCGCCCAGCTCGGCCGCCCGCGCCCGCGCCCGCGCCCAGCCCAGCCGCCCTGCCCCCGGCCGGTTCAACCGCCCCTAGGGCCGGTTCAACCGCCCCCCCTTTTTTTTATTTTTTTATTTTATTTTATTTTACTTTCTGTGATCATAGTTATTTTATTTTAGGTAGGCTAATCATTGTTAATGTTATTGAAATATGAAGCTTAATTTAGAATTCCGTTACGCTAGTTGATTCATGTAATTAACTGTTTATCTCATTCAATGTTGATCAACTTAAAATGACTAGGTTTCCATTAGTGTATATAACAGAATTCTTTTGTTAAGAACCAATTGTAACTAATCATTAGTGCATAAGCTTTAACCCCCTGCGAGACCTTTCCCCGTTTCTTTCTAACCATAACGAATGCGATATCGAATGTCATACTTGATGCATACTCGCTTTACTTGTTCCCTTGTATGGTGTACTGTTCTTTTGTATTAAATATGTGGATGTATGTATGTTTGCGCTCGCATAGAGAACGATCCGGTCGAAGAGCCCGAGGAATTCGCAGGAGAAGCCCCTGAGCAGCACTCGGTTGGTGGAGGCAAGTGTCCTTTGACCTATTGCTGTCCTATTCATTCTTTAATTCACCCTCGCATTACACATTTATACTTAAGGATTGACTAGTTTTTGTTATCCATGTCCTTGTTTACCTATTTGGGTCGGATTATTACTGCTTAGTCTGATGCTATTGCTCAACTCTAATCAATGAACATGATGTGATTATCTATGATACGCTGTTTTCCCTTCTTATTTATGATTATATTTGTGACCTTCAAGGGGACTCGAGCGGTTTCTCGAGTGCCTCTCCGTAAGGACCTGTTCAATGGATGACCGCCCGGGAAAACAGTGCAACCATGAGGGTGGAATGGGATGCCCTTAGCTGAATAATTAGAGGAACCGGGGTGTAGCTCACTTAGCCGTTGTGCCGTCAATGGGGCTCGGTGTATGCGGCTCGCTCTGCCAAGGTTGATTTGTCCCTTGGGGAGGAGTGCGGTACATTTAGGAAACCTAACGGGTGGCTACAGCCCCGGGAAATCTTTGTAAAGGCTTCGTAGTGAGTCCCTAGCCATTCACCTTGGGAGTGAATAAGGGTCTTGCAAGCCCGGGCTAGAGAGAGAATCACGGCTTGTGGGTAAAGTGCGCAACCTCTGCAGAGTGTTATGAAACTGATATATCAGCCGTGCTCACGGTTATGAGCGGCCAAGGGAGCTCCAGAGATTAGTGATACTTGATCAGAGATATTTTGGTACAGATGGCAATGAGATTGATGGTTCTGGTTATGATTATGGTGCTGGTAAGTGGTATTCTTTCCGTTTGGAAAGGATACATTGGGCTAATAACTTGGGTTAATGTTAAAACCTGGCTCTCTACTAGTAAGTAATAACCTGACCAACTAAAAGCAACTGCTTGACTTATCCCCACATAAAGCTAGTCCACTACAGCCAAACGGGATGCTTGCTGAGTATGTTGATGTGTACTCACCCTTGCTCTACACACCAATCCCCCCCCAGGTTGTCAGCATTGCAACCACTGCTCAGGAGAAGATGAAGCTGTGGAAGGAGACTTCCAGGAGTTCCAAGATTACGACGAGTTCTAGGCGTGGGTTAGCGGCGACCCCCAGTCGGCTGCCTGTGAAGGCCGCGTTATCTACGTTTCGTTTTCGCACTTTGATTTATTGTAAGAACTATATGGACGTCTCAGACGTATGATGTAATAGACTATTATTTCCCCTGTTAATACCATTTGAGCACTGTGTGATGATGTCCATGTTATGTAACTGCTGTGTACGTGAATAACTGATTCTGGCACGTACATGGTTCGCATTCGGTTTACCTTCTAAAACCGGGTGTGACACATACCTTAGGTCCTTTATAGATAAAAAATAGGCAAGTTTTATCGCGTACAGGAGATTAGGAGAGAAGCAAGCAGCTACAGGGGTCCGGCGTACAGGAGAGAAGCAAGCAGCTACAGGGGTCTTCTCTACGGCGTGTTTTCTCTCCTTCCTTCCTTTTCTGGCGTACAACTTCTTTTTCTGGCGTACAGTCCTTTTCTGCGCGCGCCAGCCTTTTCTCTACCGCGCGCGTCCTATTTTCTCCCCCCCCCCCCCCCGCGCGCCATTTTCTCTCCTGCGCGCGCGACCTTTTCCCGCCCACCATTTTCCCCCGCGCGTGCGCACCTACCTCGCCTACGCGGCCGCCTAGGCTCCTGGGCACGCGGAATCGCCGCTCGGCGCTGCCTAGGCGCTCCAAACGCCTAGCAGCCCGCCTACCCCCCTAGTCCAGGCGGGAGGCCGTGGCCGAGCGCCTAGGCGCGCCTAGGCGCGTCGTAGTCGTGGATTTTCAAAACCCTGGTTATATATAACAGAAGATCAACTTCTTAAAAGAAATCCATGGTAAGTTGAAACCGCTAAAGTATAGGTGGTAATTATATTTGTGTTACTTTTGTTAAAGCCCTAAAGAGCAGGTCCGGTGTAGTGGTAAGAGTTGTTTCTGACTTCTGAGTCACCAGGTCATAGGTTCGAAGCAGGCTCTCCGCATTTGCGGCGGCAAAGCTTGCCTCGATTTATCCCTTCCCAGACCCGACTCATGTGGGAGCACCCGACACCACAAATGTGGAGAGGCTACTTCGAACCCGCGACCTGATGACTTTGAGACAGCTCTCACCACTACACCAGGTCTGTCCTTTTGTGATTTACTGATACTTTATAATTTAGTCAATCTGTTTCAGTTTTTTATACCTTCACCTAAATAGGTACGATTACATTTGATCATGGCATAGAAGTTTGGTGCTATGTGTATGAAGAACAAGGTTGATAAAAACAAGAAGCTGTGAAACCTCGCTTTTCCTAGTTGTAATTTGCAAATCATTTTCTGAAAGACGTTTGTTTCATGCATAAATAATGTACACATATTCTTTCTTTCTCCTCGTTGCAGATGCTCCATTTCTCTTGAAGATGGATTTAATTTTTATATATTCAGCATTTGTTAAGGGTGATAACACATATTTTGAAATCGACTTGTCAATTGAAAGGAAATCAACTGTATCCCCATTTAAATTATACAACAGTGAACGAGTAATTGGATACTCTAGTTTAGAATATTTGATCAATTTATATCTTTCTTGTAAGTCATAAACGATGTTTTTTTTTTGTTCCAAATGGAGTATTAAAAGAAGGGGAGTCATGAATACCTGTACATCTTTGTTTGTTCTGACAAGTGAATGTGGTGATGATCTGACATTTTTTATCCTGCATAAATGATGTGATCTTAGGTCACATGTAAATCATAATGGGCCCATATCCAAGCAAAAGACAAATCTTAAACAAATAAAAACTCTCTGACAATTCAGTAGGCATCTTGAACTTTCCTTACCGAAGTTTGTAAGGTACACAGAATGATAAAATGGTGAGAAAGAATAGATATCAGTGTTAGGAAGTCATAGAACAATATTTTATTGCTTCTAGATCCTACATAAGCTGTCTCCTTTAAATATATGGTTTATGTTCCTAGGAATATATGACGATTTTTGGAATAAGTGGCCTAGGTAATGGGGTAGAATAGCTTTTTCTCTCCTTTGGTTTATTCTGCACTTGGAGTAGAAGAAGAGGACAAGAATGCCATCTGGCAAAACAGACAGGATGTTTTTTTTCTTGTCTTCCTTCTTTGTTGTCTCCTTATAACTCTTGCTTTTGTCCTTCAGTTGGTCTGGGACTGGGTGCTTGAAGAATGCCATATGTTTTTCCTTGAGGTAACTACTTCCCTGGTTCATCGTTGATTCATAGAATTGATGAGGGTTTGCACCACATGTTTTCTTAGCCTGCAAATTGATCTTAAGAATAGAAAGGAGTGATGCTTTGTTTTTGATTCTATATACTGTATGTTCTGTATATTTTGATCATGGTAACTAAGATATGTGCTAATCCATTATACATAAAAATCGTAACGTATGCATAAACATTAGCATGAAATCCAAACTTAGAAAGTATTAGGTCATTTACTTCAAATTCAGATACAAACTGTAAGCATAATTCTTTTCTCGAACACTGCAGGAAGCTGAGCATCATTATATTAAGGAGTATAAGCATAATTCTTGCTTTTAGTATGACACCCTCCTTGGTCAATGGCACAGTTAAATCCCACTATTTGTGTTTTCTCATGTAGATTGTTTGGGCATGCCTCAGCTGAAATCTGGAGTAGTTTTTTTTAACACGCAGGAGAGCTGCGTATTATTGTATTAAGAAGAAAAACAGTGGGGTGAAAAGAAACCCTGATACAACCAACAACACACACATCAAGAACCAAAAAAACAACAACCCTGACACTGGAAAAACGAAGAACTGCGCGCTTGCAACACACGCAGAACGCCCCCTACTCCTAGGTGAAGCTAACCCTTAGGGCCTTGGGCTTGAAGGAAGGAAATCCCCTTAGCACCAGCCATAGACCAAAGAGTGGCTTACTCCTTGGCCATCCTAACACACAAAGTAGTTTATATGGGAGCCTGTTTCTTGTTCTACACAAAGTTTCAGAATCTTCAGCTAGTTCACATAAATTGTCATGATGATTTGCTTGTTTTATTCCTTTCTTTTCATCCTGATTTTCTCTTGAACATCTAATTTGTTTGATTGATCACATAAAAAGGGCTACCTGTTGCAAGTTATGTATTATTCATGAATACCATGAAGCTTATGGGTAACGTTTACCACAAGTATGCTATATTTCGTAATTCAGATTTTAGTCATTTTGCAATGGAATATCCTGTATTGGATGCCTTTGCAATTAAAAGAAAAAAATTATTCAATTGTTTTATCATTAAGTTGAAATGAACAGAAAGGTGAATTGGGATTTGCTTATACTTCTAGAAGCGTAGCACATGATGAATCTTGTTTGCCTTACTAATTTAACTATACCAATATTTTGAAATTGAATTTGGTTATACCTTTTATTTTCTTGACATTACAAGATTGCATATTTTGTGAATCACAGGGATTTCAAGTAATCAAGTATGCTATCTGCACAGAGCAACTTAGGGCATAATAGGCATTCTCGCAATGATGTTTCCACAAAGCACAAAAGTGGCTATGAACCTTCCGACACAGAAACTGAGTGGCATGAAAGCCCTTGGAACGATGGAGCATTGACATCGGATAGGAATCGTCTTCCTAAAGATTCTGGTAGGAATGACCAAGTTGGTACTAGGAGGCAAAACATATCTCCTAACCGCACACTAGATTATCATGCTGAGAAAACTTCAAACTTGAGATACAGTCGTACTCCTCCAAGGGTCACAGAACAAAGGCGCCATCCTTCTCCATTTACAGTTGCGAAGAATGAACCACGTAAGAAGAGCAGCCGGACGCCTCCCAGATTTCGTTCTTCTATGGAAAGCTTTAGTAGATCATCAATCAAGGCAAGGTTTTCCCGCAATCGTTCAATTTCTGCACCAAAATTACGGCCACAAGAGAAGGAACATCCTGCTAGAGCTCCTGCATTTCCTGGCAGTAACCCTGTCTCAACACATCC
Source organism: Zea luxurians (assembly GCA_029449295.1). NCBI lineage: Eukaryota > Viridiplantae > Streptophyta > Magnoliopsida > Poales > Poaceae > Zea > Zea luxurians. Next base: position 71,255,324 of record JAOPSE010000013.1, on the reverse strand, counting down.
AGAAAGAGAAGTTGCTGGTAATATAGAAGAAGATTCACATGCAGAAAACTGTTCCCAGGAGATCAGTGAGTTGATTGCAAATGGCAAATTACCTAATTCCAGATATAATGAGTATGTGTTTACGAGCACAGAGTCGATACCTGCAGGTGATATCTTCTTCTCCCGTGATTGCAGGGCTCCACTTGAGAAAACGTCAACAAAGCTTAACAATATTGACCAATCATTTACCTCTGACTCAAATGTCCATGCTGAGAATGATGGCACTGTTACTCAAAGTAATTTGGGTCAGCCATCACAATTTGTTTCAGCTCAGACAGGTCTTTCACGCACAACTACGAAATCAAGTTATGCTACTGGTTGCCATTACCAGATGAGCAGCACCACCCCTTTGAGTAGCCCATATAGCAATGGAAAATTAAGTGGGGAGAGTGGAAAGTTTAGTGAAATCACTGGTAAGCTAGTTGGCGGCGTCATGAAATTCACATCCAGCAAGGTGCAAAATGATACGTGGCTTCCATGTATGACTGGGAAGGCATGTCGAAAATCAAGAACATCAAACAACAAAAAAAATGATGAATCTGAATCAAGTTTCATTCAGAAGGCACTTGTCATCGAGAAGATTAGACTTTTTTGGGCTGATAAATATCGTCCACGAAATTTAAATGGATTTACTTGCCACAGGGAGCAAGTCCAGCAGCTTAAACAATCGGTAACCTTTGTGATTTCATCAAGTGTTTTATCTATTATAAACTGTGTTATCATAAACCAAACAGTAGACAGTCGGTCACCCTTTGTTTAGTGATTAAATGGGTTAAACAGTATAAAATGTTTTGCACTATATCACCATAATATACATATTTATGCTTTGAAAAGTAAAGTATTCTAGCAAGTATACAAATTTATGCATGTAAAAAAAATCAAGTGTACATAATTATGCATGTAAGAAATTAAGTATACACATGTTTGCAGTAAAAAACTAAGTATACATATTTATGCATGTAAAAATTGAAGTGCATTTGCCACTTTTTGAATAAATGATGGGTTAAACGGACGTTCAACCATTCCTGCCCAGTAATGTTGACCTCTGTTCTGTTTAGGCTGTTTCTCCTTATTTTATGACTGTTTAATGGATCTTTTACAAAATGGTCGACTTCCGTTTACTGTTTAAACAGCCTTTTAGGCTATCAGGCGAACAATGATTATAAGCTTGTAGTTGTCTTGCTTTAACAAAGTATTCGTAGTCTGTTTCTGACATTTTCACGGCGCAATGAATTAAATTGTTTTGGTTTGTCCTACCTGCCATTTTTATCTTAGTGCTCAAGGCTGGTGCTTTTGTCTTCTAAACATTAAGTATTTTGTTGTGACAGGTGTCTGCAGTATTTTGCCCGCATATTATTTTCAAAGGTCCTCCAGGATCAGGAAAGAGATCTTTGTGCAGAGCTGTCCTCACTGAAATTTTTGGCGATTCGTCTTTGAATGTACAAACTTAAACACCAAATATGAAATTTTATGTTTATATATATATATATATATACTCATCACAGATTTCATCAAAGTGTTTTGGCTTTTCCAGGTCTCTCACTATTTGAAGAGCTGCAATGGCCAGGTCTGTTCTGTCATTAATGCTTATTGTTAGAGTGTGTTTTCCTATGTGTAATAGGTGAGCTGGCACCACTGTTGGGCTGCCGACCCATTAGGATTAGGGTTCCTGTGTCTCTGTATATTGTAACCCTCCTCTATGCAATACATCAATCAAGCAGTCACTCTCTTACATGGTATCAGATTAGATTTCCACCCACCCTTGCCTAGGAACAACCGACAACCTCTGCTTTGGCGTTGCCGGCGCCAAGAGCCTCTCCCTTCACTCCCGGGGTCGGCCCCCCAGACCAGTCGCCGACCATGCTTCCCCCGACACCCGTCGGCCTCCTCCCGTGCGCCGCCGGCTGGTGTCCGCACGCCCGACCACGGTGCACGCGCCACCCCCTGCTCGTCCCTCTCGACGGCCAGGTCCAGGCCATCTCACTCTCCGCCGGTGCGAAGGAGGAGCCCGCCGCTGCCTCGGAGGGCGGGGCCGTGCTTCGCCTGGCCGGCACCACTCACCCAAGCCACGGGGCCCTGCGCACCTCCCCTCCCACCGAGATCTGGCCAGCGCCGACCTGCCGTTGGAGTTCCACCCCACGTGCTGCCTAGATCTCCCCGCCGAGATCCGGCCAGAGCCGCCGCCGCACGAGCAGTTGTGCGGGCCCGAGCCACAGCTGTCGCGCGAGCAGTCGTGCGGGCCCGAACCACCACCGCCGCGCATGCAGGCCCACGCGCGTCTCCTCCCCACTCATGGCTGGCAGCTGTCTCCCCCCCGGATCTACTGCTACACCAGTGGTCGATGTCGCCCCTCCCTCTGCCTCCTTCCCCTTCCTCAATCTGCCAGGCCCGCTCCCTGCTCTTTCTCCGGCACCCCCCATGGACATGCCTGAGCTCCAAGCTCCTTCTATCCCATGGTTGCCTTCATCAATTGTAGGATGTGCCGGCCCCCTTCCTTAGTGCCCATGTTCTAGCATAGGACGCACGCGCCTCCTCTGCTCAAGCGCGCCCCTGCTGCTTTCCTCTTGGCGTCGCCCGCCCCCTCCTTCGCTTGGTTGCCCCGTCGCCCCCGGTTGCACCTCCCGCTGCTAGACACCCGGATCCGCGTGACCCTCCCTCCTCTTTGGGCATGTGCACGGCGGCCGGCCTCGCCCCCGATCCGCCTCTCGCCGCTTCTCCCAGCGCTGCCGGTCGCCCGATCAGCAGCGTCCCGCGCCTCTCCTTCAAGCTTCATCCGTCACTGGCGTCGACACCCCTTGCCAGGCCCGGTGTAGGCCTCTGCCCGGCTAGTCCTGCCCGTCGTTGGATCCGTCGCTGCCGCAGCTTTCCCGGCCGGATCTACCGCTGTCGTGACCTTCTCGGCTAGATCTACCGTCCCTTTGGCCGGATCGCCATCTTCATGGCTGGATCCATCGCTGTCGTGGCTTTCCCGACCGGATCCGCCGATACCCCTTCTACTTTGCCGTGGCCCGTGGGCGCCACCACCCTGACCGGCGTAGACGCGCGTGCTGCTGCCGGCCTCCCTGGCGGGGCTCCTCGACGATCGGACGACAGAAGAAGCAAGAAGGTCCTCGATCTGCTGCTACTCTTCTTTTGTTGCACTGCCCCGCCGATCGTTGACGCTCGAACGTCGACCTCTCTCGAAGAACAGGCTACCGCTGCGTGTCTCCCGACCACGGCCACCTTGACTTCGGCTACCTCGGCATCCAAGGGCTATTGTCTTCTTGGAGTGCACACCGGTCTCTGCTCCAGCCGCAACATTCGCACGCTCATGATGCTGCGACTGCGGGGGGATTTCAACCCGTCGGCTCCTACCTTCAGCGAATGTTGCGGTGCTCCCGTTGCGACTGTGGGGGATGTTAGAGTGTGTGTTCCTATGTGTAGGTGGGCTGGCACCACTGTTGGGCTACCGGCCCATTAGGGTTAGGGTTCCTGTCTCTATATATTGTAACCCTCCTCTATGCAATACATCAATCAAGCAGTCACTCTCTTACACTTATCACTACCTTTTACTTCTAGGACATTGTGCCAATAGTTGACGCAGGAAATTGTTTCTTTAGTTTTTCCATTAATTTTAATCAGTCAACATTATTGTTTTAAAAAGAGCATGACATAAAGTAGTTATGTTTTTTGAGTTCCAAGTGAGCAAAGCTTTCCATAATTCAGCAGGGGTCCATATCTGTGCCTATTCTTGTCCCAGTTTCATCCAGCAGTAACCATGTGGAACTCCACATGAGGTTTCAATCGAAGAACTCTAGATATGCTTTGATGACTCTAGCAAATGAAATGTCTGATAAGTGTAAAATCACTGAGCCAGTTGTGAGAAAGAGCTTTAAAGGTATAATTCACTCTCTGCAGTTCTGCAACATTGTTCCTTAATGTGCCATTTCATTTGAATCATTAATAACATGATTGTTTGTTCCAGTGATTGTTCTCTATGATGTTGATAAAGTCAGCCAAAACAACCAGCGTCTGATAAAATGGATAATAGATTCCTCCTCTGATGCATGCAAGATAATAATGACTTGCCAGGATGAATCTAATCTCCTAGATTCTATAAAGAGTCGTTGCAAGATTATTTCAATTGGTGTGCCCAGTACACGTGAGGTGAGTTCTCATTTTTAGTAATAAGCCAGGAATTATATGTTATCTGTGATCAGCTATAAATCTGGAATTCATAAGACATGACATAGTTATTCGGCTTTATTAGTAGGTTACTTTCACTTGACATGGGAAAAGTCATTATAGATAAAAATACTCCCTCCATTCCAAATTATAAGATGTTTTATTTTTTCTAGATATATAGTTTTTGTTATGCATTTAGATACACACTATGTCTAGGTATGTATTAAAATTCATATATCTAGAAAAGGCAAAACATCTTATAATTTAAAACGGAGAGAGTAGCACAATGAACATAAATATTTCTTAATAGTTTAGAATCACTTAATAATGTTTTAATATTTCTGTCAGGTGGTAGATATCCTTACCTATATATCAAAAAAAGAGAGTTTTGATCTTCCTACAAGTTTTGCTACTACCATTGCGAATCAATCCAGGAAGAACTTGAGGGAGGCTATATTGGCTCTAGAGGCATGTAAAGCCAACAAGTACGATCACAGTGTTCCTCTAGCATGAAAAGTTCATAATTTCCTATGTATCATATTTCACTAAAAGTACAGACCCAGTGTTGGCAGCTCCCACATGAGTGAGGTCTGGGAAAGGAATTATCGACACAAGCCTTACTCCTGCATTTTTTTGCAGAGAGGCTGCGTCGAACCCAGTACCTTTGGCTCATTGAAAAGGCTTCTCATCACTGCACTAGGTCTGTTCATTATATTTCACCAGTATCTGATTTTTGTTTTTGTTTCCCTTTCCATTTACCCAGTTATCCCTTCATTGATGGACAAGCTATACCACTAGGATGGGAGGAGGTTTTGGAGGAACTTGCAGTAGAAATTTTGGATGATCCTGCCCCTAAAAGGTCTGACTGTAGAATTAGAAGAATTTTAACTGTTGAATGTTCATATTATTCTTTGTTCATTGGGAGGTTAAGCTATTACAATGAATATACTGTTTGGTGACTTAAATACTTAATATTTGTCATTATGTGCAACAGTTTGTGTGATTGCATCCTACTAGTCCATTTGCATAACAGATGGGAAAAAAAAATTGTGTAGGTTATTTCTGGCACGAGGCAAGCTCCAAAAGCTCCTGGTGGAATTTGTACCTCCTAAACTAATACTCCAGGTAAATTATGCAAACTAGAAATTATATTGTTACAGGTAAATTATTGTTACTCTTTATTTATTTATTTTGTGCTTCAGGAATACTATTTTCTCAACAGAGATAACTATGCATATGAACTTCATTCTCAAATCTCTTGCAGAAGCTCGTAGAACTCTTCTTGAAGGGAATTCAGACTGGCGTGAAGAGGGAAGTCTACTATTGGCATGCCTACTATGTGAGCTTGTCTTTCTCACACCATCCAGTTCAGCATGCACTTCCCTGGTGAGCTATTTTAATATAAGAGAATAATGAATTTCAGGACAAGAGGTTGCCTGTTGGTGCAAGTGCTCTGCTTAAATTGGAAGGTAATTTATTTCCCCTGCATTCCAATAACTAGTGCTTGTGGTACTAGAAAGTTTTCTTTTGTATTTTGGGCACCTGTCACGGGGTTCATTTGAGTTGCTATCGGACAAGGCATATTGTCAGTGCATTTACGTGTCGTCTTCCATTGGCTCTGTCAACCACCGGAATTCCCTGAAGTATCGTTTTCTCTTTGTTCAGAATTCGTTGCCAAGTTCATGAGCATCCACCGGAAGAGCATGTCGCATGAGCCCAAGATTCCTGAGGTGCCGCAGTGAAACCTGGCAGAGCATGTCCTCGTGCGGTTCGGCCGTGCCGAAATCCCGTTTGTGGTGGTGTTTTTTCTGTTTTATATAATTCACCTTACGTGATCAACTGTCATGATCCATGTTTTTCTTGTTCTATGTATATACTATATGGTACACATATATGCTACTACTGAGTACACAATATGTCCAGCCGAATAAATGTCTATACGGCTATACCATCTGTGTTGGCAATATCTTATTGCAAAAGTATGGGAGTGGACGTATAATAACCTTTTGATTTGAGGTACGTGAATTTTGGCTATCAGGTTTTTTAGAGGTTTATGGGTATCAGTTTGTTGTTCTTTTCTTTTTTTTTAAAGGTAGGGAGGTTTTGGGTATCAAGCTAGTAGGCAGTAGCCAGCAGCAGAAGTACGGAGGGGCCGCAGACAACTTCCGCAGGCGGCACGCCACGCTTTTTGCTGGGCTGCTACGATTACGAACTAGACAACTTCATGGGCGGGCTTATTGTCCGAGTGGTTAGGCGGCCACTAGCCGACATGGTCTGTGCCGTGCCAGTCTGGTGGAGCAGTTGGAGGCAGCGCGCCCGGGTTCTCGCCGGGCCCCGGCCTCGAGCCCTCGAATGCTCGAAGGCCCCGGAATGGAACCCGCGACTGTACGGACGGGCGTCGGCCTCCGCGTCTAGGGTCCACTCCCGCGGTGAACGAGGTTTTCCCACGGCGTGGCGCCCGATTCCCAAGTATATTCCTTCGCTGCCGTGGCCTGTGATGAGTCGGGGAATCAGATGCGGTGCCGGTGTGCAGCCTTCCACTCCGCCCTGTTCCCCTGAAGCGCGTTATCCCTCGCGTGGCGCGATCGGCACCGTCCACGTCACGGTCGTGCGGCCATCGGACGGGCGTCGAGGGGACGCCAGGGCCCACCCGTCATAAAGCGAATCCTATAGCTGCCGGAAATATCACATTTGATTCGAGCCAGGCAGCCAGCCCCGGAGCCCTGGACAGCAGCAGTGAACTCGAGGCCGCTCCGCCACCTCGCCACTCGCCTCTTCTCGCTCTCGCCACCGGGCCAGGGAAGGGACCATCCGATCGGCTCCGGTGAGTGGCGAGGGCGCCTCCTCCTTCCTGTTTCCCTCTGATCCATCGCTTGCTCGTGCTTCTCACCTTCTGATGACGCTGCTTTCTCCGTTTTCGTGCGCCTGCCCTGCCCCCTGAGCGCGTTCGTGTCTGTGCTTAATCTGTTGGTGATGTATTTAGTGATCAGAGGCGGGTAGTTTAGTTTGCGACCGTTTCTCTTCGTTGATCCCCTCCCCCTTTTCTACGTTTTGATGCAGGTTTCATGTGTTTTTCTTATATCCTGTTTCTGATTCATTTTTCCCTAATTCCTTTTCCTAAACTCTGGTGCCCTTCAGTACTAGTCTTTACTACTGCTAGTAGTATCACAAACGGCATCAACATTTTTGTTCCCCACTTTATCAGTAGTATAATGGAAAAACGTCTGGCGAAATTCGGAACGACGCTTTTGGGATGCTTCTGATAACCAACGAACGCCGCTCTTCGTTGTTTAGATCCTATTTCAATCGGAACTTTCCGCATGGATCCTTTTTTTATTAGGCTTGTTTTGATTTCACTCCTGTATTGGGTTTTGCTCTACGTAAAACCAATACTGGATTTGTTTACACGGCTCGGTAGTTATGTAATTATGTTACTCTGGCGATCGAGTTATGTAATTATGTTACTCTGGATCGGCTTCGATTTGTTCTGGACAGGATCATTACGCTGTGTGGCTTTTGTTTGCTTCACTTTTCGAGAGCGTCCCTTTCTTGTTATGCATGCTGAGTTTGCTATAAACATGTAGGATGTAGCAGCACTGCACTGCACTACAACCTCGTTGGCACTCTATCCGTCCTCAGTTTTTTTTTTTTGGTGATGACAATTGTTCTGTTTCCCATCTGGTTCTACTCCATGTTTGTAGAAGGTGGTGCTGCGATTTTTCAGTACTTGCGAGCATGTGTTTTTTTGTACTAGCACTACCGTGTGTGCACGATTCCTATTTTTGTAGAAGGTGGTGCTGCAATTGTTCAGGACTTGGTTGTTCATGTTGTCGTGCGGAGTTGTTTAGGATACTGATGTCATCTCTTCGTATATTGCTTGACTAAGATCATGCTAGTTTTGATTAAGTTTTTCGTTCCTTCTGACGCTGGTAGCTTGCATAGAAAAAGCTTGAGTATGTATGTACTAATCAAATCGCGCCATGTGGCAATCCCGTACATACATTAATTTCACTTGGCATTGTTCATTGGCATCTTTCTTTATGCTGTCTGCAGTAACGTAGAAGGCCACATTCCGTTTGTCCTTTTCTGCTTTTGTATGGCTTTGAAGTTACTCAGGAGACAGAGCTTTTCTGCGTTCTCAATTTGTTTACTGTCCATGCCTGATGGCTCCAAAAGTTATCCAGTTTCTGATTAGGCCCGGTTTGTTTCCCTTTATTTTAAGGAATTGGAATCTAAACTAATAGAGTAGGCTATTTTTTTTAGAATGTGTTATCCCACAACTTTTCAAAGTTTATATATAAACCTACCTTAAATTTATAGGGTGAGAGATGAAAATTAATTCTATATATTTGAATGCTACTTTTCTAATGTACAAATTATAGCACACTCTTCTACTTGATTCTCTATAGCATAAGTGTAGTGTATAACTATCTCTCTCATATGATTTATGATAATATACAAATATATTAGCTTAATTAGTTTGTGTCTAAATTTTGATTATTAGAATGGAATTCAATTCCAATGAAACAAACGGAACCTTAGAGTTTTTTCTCCTTTGACAAATCGACATGACAACAAAGCAAGAAACTAAGAAGTTCCGTTTCAAAATATAATTCGTTTTAGACTAATCAAATATTCATTAAGTAACATATGAATGTAGTTTGTTTGTATGTATGTCTATATTCATTATTATTGGAATGAATGTGGATGGAAAAAAACGTGGGCTAGAAAGAACTATATTTTGGAATGGAGTAAATTTTTGCCATGGGCCCACGGCAATTCTCTTGTTGTGCTTTCGAAAAAAATGTGAGGTCATGGATATGGTGCCAGTAATTTTAGTGTAGAATTATACAAGTTGGTTGCTAAAGTCTACTTACTCACTTAGGCAATGCTTACCTATTGTTTGAGCACATACTCAACAAAGTGGCGTGAGCTATTTAACTTGCCCCTTATGGTTCTTGAATTATAGAACTTGTTGAATTCATGAAATTGTCTTAAATCATAGTCATGGCTGGAGCTGCTGCTCTCAATGAGGGTATCCTTTCTTCCGTGTCCGAGAAAAATGTTGCTGCTCACCCATGGCATGATTTGGAGATAGGTACGAAACACTTGTTCTTCATCATTTCTTTCTATCATTTTGCTATACTTGTTTCATAGACTATGGTATTGTCACCTTTCCTTTCCCTGGTCTCCTCATGGTTTTAAGTCTTTAAGAATATCAAAATGCACTAGTGTTCTGCTCTAAGCGATTTGCTGTTTTTTCTTTGCCTTATCGTGTACTTTTCAAATGCAGGACCAGAGGCTCCTGAAGTGTTCAATTGTGTAAGTCTATCTTTTACTAGTAAATTTACAAATATGGTTGGTGTTCTTAATTCTTATCTTACTGATGGATAGCAATTTGAAGCTTTTTATCTTCGTACTTACATTAAGCTTCATATGTGAATAGGGACCGATATTCATGGCCTGCTTAGCAGTCATGGACTCCACATTTTATAACCTCCCTACATATATTAGGTCTATTGAAACTTGTGGGACAATAGAACTTAAGTTACCACTACCTAATCAGTCTCATGATTTTTGAATTTGCACATAATTTTGGCTGTGATATGAACATATGATCTACTGGTGCAAACATATCTCAAACTGTCTTGTAGTACAGATACATGATGTGCTAGCTCAATCGTGCCTCGAGTTGTGTTGTTGGGGTATAGTACTCACCAATCAACGGTTTTGTATAAACAAGATATACTTACATGCTAGTAGTCTAGTCTAGTACAGTACATATTATTTCCTGCAGCCTGCTCCTTTATTTACCCCCCTTCGACATATCTCAAACTATCTTATCATGTACTTGCTTGATTCCTATAAAGTAAGTTTATGTGCACATTTTTTCAATTGCCAGGTGGTTGAGATTCCTAGAGGCAGCAAGGTTAAGTATGAGTTGGACAAGATATCTGGTCTGATCAAGGTGAGGTCCTATTTCATGTTCAGCACATTAAATTTTGTTTTGGTGTTTCTAAATTTGGAATCACTTAGTAAATATGTGCACCATGAACTCCCTGTTGGATACAGCAGTATTGCTGAAATCTCGTTGATGTGTGTGCCTACGCCAAGATGCAATTGGCACTGCTCCATACAAAATGCAGTCTCTATATAGGAATAAAAAAAAGAACATGTCTTAATAATGTGTTATTGACAATATTTCCATTAGTAACACCAAGGGTTATGGTGGGCTTGCTTGCTACAATTCTTTTTTTCACATTGACAGTAGGTAACCGGAGATTGCTTATTACAGGTGGATCGTGTCCTTTACTCCTCTGTTGTTTACCCACATAACTATGGTTTCATTCCACGTACACTCTGTGAGGATAGCGACCCCATGGACGTCCTCGTACTGATGCAGGTGTGATGTGTTTATGTAGCATTTCGATAGCCTTCCGTTATCAGCTTTACGCTAACATTGTGTGCTCTTTTTCTGGAAGGAACAAGTTGTCCCTGGGTGTTTCCTGCGAGCTCGTGCTATTGGGCTCATGCCTATGATCGATCAGGTCTAGTTTATCCATCACCTGATCCCATAGTGTTTGCTCTGTTTTACCTTTGGCTAGGGGCTATTTCACTGTGTTCTTCCACGTAATTTTGAGACCATTTGATGTGTCAGTTTTGACCAAGCCAGCATAAGATCTTCCTGTAGAATATAGCAGTTCTCGTAAATTAGTTCTATCCCATGGCTGAATTCTTTGCACCTTATTTGATTGTTGTTCAATATCATCAGGGTGAGAAAGATGATAAGATCATAGCTGTCTGTGCTGATGACCCTGAATTCCGTCACTACAAGGACATCTCGGACCTCCCCCCGCATCGCCTTCAAGAGATCCGCCGCTTTTTTGAAGATTGTATGTTCCTAAACCTGCTGTATCCACAGCTTGTCCCGAGTGTTACACTACAGAGCGTCAAATGCAGTAACTAGAGTGCAAAATCGTTATATTTCTGCTATGTTGACAGATAAAAAGAATGAAAACAAAGAGGTTGCAGTGAATGATTTCCTCCCAGCCGAAGATGCCATCAAAGCAATCGAGCACTCGATGTGAGTTTTGTTCCCCTTTAAGGTCTTGTTTCGATACTCTCGTATTCACCTCAATTTATATGTATTGATGTGAATTAGAGTGAAACTTAAACTAATTTACATCCTAATCTATCTTAATACATATGACAATACACGTGAATTGAGGTGAATGCAAGAGGATTGGAGGGATTAAATCCAATCCAAATCAAAATTGAATAGAAAAATATTTAGGTGCCTTTTGGTTAATGAAATGTAACGTAAATGGTAATGGTAATGATTCGTGCGAAATACCAACGGTAATAAGTTTGAATAGGCCGGTATCACTTTCTAGTATGGTATCCAATTACGGTTAGACTTAAACAAACATGATTTAACGTTATTCAGTTATCCATTACATTACAAATATGTTAACCAAATAATACATTAATCCTCTTCGATCTCTTTGATCCCTGCGCAACGAAACCAGGCCTAATTTGGCTTATGTTACTACTTCCGTTCTTAAATATATGTCACCGTTGCCTTTTAAAAAAAACTTTGACCGCTCGTCTTATTCAACAAAACACGAATTATAATTCATTTGGTTATGATTTATTTTATCACTTAAGATTGTTTGAGCATTAATTTGAAATTTATATTTTTGAATAAATATTTTGAATAAGACGAGTTGTCAAAGTTTTAAAAAAAGTCAATATCTTCATATATTTAATAACCGAGGGAGTACTACTCTATACTTAGATTGCTTTGATACGCTCTATACAGGACAACAATTTGTGTGTTATCAAAATAGAGCTCACTGAACCAGTTTGGATGTTATACTGCAGGGACCTGTATGGCTCGTACGTCATGGAAAGCCTGAGGAGGTGATCTTCTGCTGCTTGATTGTGGATGCTACGTAATTTTCTCAACAGCTCATCGAGAGTACCGTAGTACGGCAAATGTTAACACGCACGAACTGGAATCATGACCAAGGGATATTACCTTCTGTTCATGCTGAAACGATCAGCAGTTTCTTTCTTTGCGTCATATGCCACGTCAAATCAAAGCACTTGCCTCTGAAATCTTTGTGGTCAAGTCAAACCAGCACTTCGACAGAACGATTGATGGATGCCTGGATTACTGTTACATAAATGTCCATTTGCTCAACTTCATTTCTTATCTGAGATGCCTACTTGCCTAGGACTCGTCTGATAAAATAACTTGTGCTCGCCCCAAATGTAGCTACTATTCCATACTCCTTGCATCCTAAATTATAAGCACGCCCACGCGGGACGAGCCTCTCGCCTCTCGGCGCCTAGACGATAATTAGGCTATTTCCTATTATCTTATTTCATATCTCATCTTATATTTTAAACTTCACTCCGTAACAGTGATATCTATAATGCTAGACACGGCTTGTAATAATTAGGCTATCTCCAACACTCTCTTATCTCATTTCATATCTTATATTTTAAACTTCACCTTGTAACAGTGTTATCTATGGTATTGCACAATCTGCTATACACAACCTTAGACGACAGTAAAGCGGCGTGTAACACAAAACCATGGGGAGGAGAGATTAGGTTGTATCCATCAGATCATGCATATAGACGTTGTAAAACACTGTTTTGCTTGTGCATATAGACGTTGTAAAACATTTTTTTACACCGTAGACAACACTATTTATATAATGGATTTTGAAATTGAAGATGATATAGAAGAGCTGTTAGAAGTATCCTTACTTATGGTCGTGGTGTTCGACGACCTGCGTCCTTAGAGCGAGCAGTTACCCTAGCTAGGTGCTCGCGTGTTAGGCGAGCCCTACGAGTCCACGCCTCGGCGTCTAGAGTGGCAGGCGGCCCGTAGGCTCAATAACGAGACACAGGCTCATCGTTGTGATTATAAGTTATTTTAACTTTCTTAGGCTCTGTTTGGAACCTAGAGTTAATAGTTGCTAGTTAATAAATTACTAGGTGAGTGCCCGTGCGTTGCAACGGAACCGTATAATAACACGAAAACCAAAGAATGATATAGAGATTTGCCTGTTTCTAGTATAATAACACGATAACCAAAGAATGAGATAGAGATTTGCCTGTTTCTATTATACGAGTGTACTGAATATACATGTAAATGAAACAATTCCTGAACTAATGGACCAAAAACTGGAACCTGTATCCTGTCCAAGAATTGTACACCACCAATCAAGTAATCCCTTCCCAACTCATGAGTCACAACCTCCAACCTAGGGTCTAATGAATCAATCTGTATCATAGTGCAAAATGAACAAGAATTTGGCTCACTGTCCTGTACAGGGCATGGCGATTCTGTATCTTCTCTAATGCACAGGGCATGGCGTTTTAGTCACATACAACTGGACGATCAATCATCCACCAACGCGGTGCAGCACTGCACTGCGTGGTCATCTCTTCCACTGGGGCAGCCGTTGGACGACAACCTAAAAAATGCAAATGACAGTTGACAGTGTATATGGTTAAGTACTTCACTGAACAACTTTCTTTTTCAATGTATATGGAAGTGAAGTGTTGATTGCAGGATGTGTGGGGAATAAACTGAAGCTTGCCTTGCCAGAGTTCTCTTTGTTTCCTACAATAGTCTGGCAAGCTAGCCTCCATGAGTCTGGTTTCTGTCAGGGACAAGGGAGATCAAACGAGCTTATTGAGTTAAGATAGAGCAACTGAGTGTTGAGTGAACTGTACGCGCTGTCCAGTGTCCAATGCCTACCTTCTTCAGGTATCGATTCTTGGTGCTCGTCCTCTCATTCAGGAGCTCCTTTCCATCGATTATCTATAGATTTCACAGCACCCAAAGCAGACATCCGGTTAACCCAGCTTGTGCTGTTGTTGGGAGTGTGTCCACTCCCCAATTTTTAGCTGCACTGCAGACATTCGGTGCTGTAGATTGGGGTGGAGAGGAAGTACCTCGATGATGCAAGTGCCACAACTTCTGCCGCCACCGCAGTTCATCACCTTGCCCTACGAGCGATACAGCAAGACCACGCTTTGTCAGGCAGGCTACAGCACAACACAAATGAAGAAGAAAAGCAGAGCCCACGTATGCGGCGTAGAGCTCGATCTTGTTCTCGTTCATGACGTCACAGAGGAGCTTCTCGCCGCTGGTCGCCTCTGCCCGGTCCACCAGGAAGGAGCCGTCGACACCGGGCTTCAGCTACCGAGCATCACATAGTGCAGACCAAACAAATCAGGCCTCCAACGACCATGCATACTCCCGCTTCGGCGTTGGAGGAAGGGCAAGAGAGAGAGAGGCAGGCTTACCCCGATGAAGCTGATGCTGATGATGAATCATTCTCGCCAATGTAGAGGTCGTACGCCTTCCAGGTGTGGTCCAGTGCGCAAGGCTTGCCGGCGTCGAGACGGTCCCATGGCTTGCCCTTCCCAGACCAGTGCATGAGGCTGACGAGCCCGTTATGGAGAGGGCGGCAGCTACCGAACACGTTGTCGCCGCCCAGGCCGTGCTGGTTCCACCATAAACAGAAGTACAAGAATGGCCTATTTGTGTTTCACAGGGTTAGTTGCATTAATCATCATCGTATTCTAAATCTCTAAACCTTGAGAAATAACTAAAAAAATGAGATACAACTAATGCACAGGCAGTCAAACTTACTGTCTGAGTCGCAAGTATAGTCTTGCAAGCTGGAAGCTGTTGTTGAGTAAATGGATGATCTTCAAAAACATCAGAATAGAGTCATATACATAACAAGACCTCCTACTTGTTTCAAATTTAAATCGCAAAGATAACATCATCAAATAAATTACTCTATGCTACTTCTCCCTTATGAATCACTTCATTAAAAAACTTTATGAATTCACGATCGCCTAATCTTTGAAAGATATTTTTTTGTTTTGGTTCGAAGCACATCAAATTCTGCATATGGTGCAAAAAATCTAGTCCTCAAAATCACTACAAATCAGGTTTGAGAGAGAAACAAATAACACAATTCTGCTTCTTTATCAGAGGAGAGATTGATTACCCTGAGGCCTATTGCTAATGCATTTCTTCATGGTGGCTGCCAGGTCTTCCTGGCTAGAGCTCAGCCCGGCTGTATCGCCATGCGTCGACACCATTGCTATCCCTAGCAAAGACTCTAGCCCTATAGCAAAGAGTCTAGCTATTTGTTTCGAGAGTATGGCACATCTAAATAAACAACAAAGAACCAAAATCAAAACGATTATCAAGTATTTGTTTCGAGAGTATGGCACCTCGGTGAAGGAATCAAGGAGGCACGACTCCTCTACTGGAACCTGGCGTCGATGCGACCGTCCAATTCTGCGACAATGAGCCAAAACTTGTAGTTAAAGGACTCGTATAATTAAATACAAAACTTGCCCACTAATTTGATTAATGGAGATGTCTTCGACAATGTTTTGCGTCAACCATTTCACAAAATTATAGTTTAAAGTAATTGATTTGTGTCTAATGTGAGAGAAACATGTATCAAGAAGACCACAAAATCAAATGATGACTCATGCAGTGAAGTGTCAATGACTACCATAAATTAGGTGTGAAAAGTGACTGCATCTACGAACACAACAACCCACCATTTGAGAGTACAATATATTATATAGATGCATGATTTAACCACTTGAAATCTTTCATAGTGCTAGTTCGTCCTAGGCAACATGATGAGGATGGTACCACGTCCTGTGCAGTGCGATTGTTCAGAAATGTTATAATCTAGACAAAATTCATAACACCCTCTCTAAAATAAGCTTGGGTACAAGCTAATGGAGCTGACAACAGATCAGATCAATAAACAACACAATAAAAGCCTTATCCAGCAGCGTGAAAGGAATAACTGATGTTGAACTTGTACAGGTCCTACTACTCAGAGAGAAGCATACATAGTAGATATGCCCCTATTTAAGTATGTGTGCAGGTGGGCATGCGACTAACACAGATATTCCCCTTATCTCAGTGTGCACGGCGACAGGCACCTTTCAGAGTTTTGGAAGGCTCCTGTGTTCTGCAATGCCCACCCAGGCACACGCGCATTGCCATCACACCAGGAAGGAAAGTGGAGTGGAGTGGAGTGGACTGACCTCTCCTTGCGCTCCTGAAGCGACTTCATCTACGACTTGTAGTGGTTCTCGATGTACTGCTTCGCCCAAATACCAGTGCCCATGACATGCAATCCTCCTGATGGGGACTGTTTGATTTAATCCTCCTGATGAAGACCCCAGCATACCAAAATACCAGTGCCCATGACATGCAAGCTATCCCATAAGTACATCCAATTCCAAGACCTTTGGCCATCCCAGCTTTGTAACCAAGCTTCAGTGTGTTCTAGATTGCTTCATAATATGAATTGAGTGCTTTGCTCTCTCCGACAAAAGAGTACACTGTTCTTACTTGTGCAATTGCTTGTTCCAGAATTAATTCAGTCACCAAATAAGTAGAATTGCATGAAACTAATTCTTATAATTACAACATAATGACTTATAGATTGTAAAAAAAAAATATGTACATAAGTATGGCAAACAAATTAAATTGGGTGTGCGATGTTTGGTTACCTTTCTTTTTAAAAAAACAGACTGGGGGCGATCTGTCCCCACTTGAATTATATTAGAAACCAGTAGTGAAAGTTACAGAAGTCGGATACAGTATTCTAGAACAATTGACTTTGCTTTTTGGTACTCTCTGACAGCAAGATCATATTCTCCTTTTCTAATGTTCCCACGGATTGCACTTGGCAGGTTAAATAGTGTTCGGAATCTTTGAAGCATTCCCTGAACAGATTTGATCTTTTCAGCTTGGGCCTGTACCAGAAGTTAAGAATTTAGTGCACTCAATAAGGAAACTTGAAGCAATAGCAATAGTTCTAGAGACAGCTTAGTTTATATACCTGCCTCTCAAATAGAGGCTCAAATGCACGATTTGCCACACCACTAATTTTTAGTGTCACTGAATACAAGTGAGCAGTACCTACACCTTCAGGATCTTCCTCTATTTGTCTCAATTTCGACTCAATGTCTGCAAAAAAAACTGTGTTACAAGGGGATGCAAAACATTGTCCATAGATATAGTAGTTTTATAGGAGGCCATTCTTGCACTGGTCACTTTGGAGCTGAATGACCTGCAACGGATAAACAGATCAGTATACCCACCAACCAGCAGATACCATTTTGTGAGCTTGAAACACGTTATTCTCGCATCTTACCAGGCCTAGCTCTGGGTCCTGAACTTCAGTACCATTGCAGCAGAATTCCTTCTTCAGATCAATGAGGTTCTTGTTATAGCTGAATTCTTTGTTCAGACCCTGGACTGTAGTCAGACTCTTTCTATCGTTGCGCTCTTAGATGCGCATATGCACATAATCCTTCGTTCCAAGACCAACACCAGACTCCTCAGCATTAGCCTCAGCAAATGGATCTATCAGAGACAATACCATACCATCAGATGCATAATAATACTAAGCATGTTGAAGATGAACTTCGTGTGTGTGTGATGTTATCAATCTGATCAGTAAATCTATAAACGTGCTCGATAGATATACAGAAGCCTTTGAATCCAATGGGGACGCCTAAACCTTTAGATAGGCACACCTGAAGTTTCAGTTTCAAAGAGAAATAGAAGCATCACCATACATGTGTCTGTATTCCATTCATATGTAAGTACTGAGTAGTGTAGCTAAGCATAGTGCTCTGAAAATTGTAACATACCGAAACTGAATCTGCGGCTTTCACAAGTCCGCCCATAAGAACTCCAAGTGCATGGCACAATGAACATAATAGATTAAGAAGCTCGGACGAACACAGAGATGTCTAAAATTTCTAAGTGACGAGCCAAATTAGATACACATATGATCCATGCAAAGATGAGATTTCTGCAAAGAATACCATGCTGCGTGAGTAAGTAAGATATGAATGACTCACTTATCCCTCATAGTAGCAGCCTTGTCTCTGATTTGCATTTTTAGATTTAAATTCAGGCACGTTAGAAATACTCAAACGGCTAGCAAGTTTTTTGCCACTTCTTCAGAACACCAGATGTTATGGCATCACACTTCTCTGCTACCTCATCATTGGAATTCTCAATCCAGTCTAGTATAGGCTTACTGTAATCAGTGGCAATTTTTGTGTACATAATGTGGTAAACTCTACCTTCGTAGAAGACCATTGATATTCCTTCTTGTGGGATGGAAACGAATAATGTTGTTATTAGCCTGAAAAATATTGTCAAGACAAATTGAAAATTATTCATGCATAGCAAAAGGTTACAACAGATTAATCAAGTCATCAATAAAATTCTCTATAAACAAATTCAATAAAAAAACGTGTAGACAAAGAAAGGACATATAGAGACAGAGATTTTACCCTTGCAATGTCTAGTTGCATTTTTACTGAGTTAGCATGATCTTTCAGACCATTCATTGTTTCGACCATAGTGTTCTTCTCCTTTTGCAGCTTTACTATTGTTTCCGCATTCTTTGTTGCATCTGCTTGAAGGTTACAATTTTATTGTTGCAGGCTTGTGTTATATTCTTGAAGCCTTTTATTTGTGTCCTGAAGCATCTTAATCTAAGGATAGCAATGAACAAACGAAGCATAAACAGTATCAAATGAGATTGCATTGTTGATAAAATAATAACTCAAAGGAGTTTTTTTATGAAAAGGGGAGATTCATAAATAGCGTTAGCTAATACCTGATCACTAAGGCGTTTTTCCTCCAACTTTGCCCTGTTCAGATCTTCTAGAAGTCCATTGCGCAAAGATTCCACACCCATCCTGGCCTCCCTCTCGTCTCCTAGAGACCTCAGGGCATCCTACATTTTTAATGAAACTGAGAGTGACAAGAGTAATAAGATGGTATTAAGCCAGAAGCACAAGTCACCCACCATTTTTTCAGCCTCCACTGTCTTTAGAGCCTCTTGTAGAGATGCACATTGTTTTTGAAGTTCCTCACATATTGATTTTGTTTCTTCAATAGTATTCTTCAAGACAGCCACTATATGAAGCAATAAAAATCAGTCAGAAGAACGTAGAATTAAAGAAGCATCCATGATGCGATAATTTCATAAGGTTTGTACCTATGTCAGAGTGTTGCTTGTGTGTCGCGTCAAGCTGACCAGTGATCCTCTCGATTTCAACAAGATTTGCATCTTCCCGCTCAAGAAGCCATTTGGTACAGGCTCGAAGCTTCTTGATGTATTCCATCATTTGCTCGCTCTTCCCCTAAGCAAACATGAAAACCGAAATATCAATGGCAGAAAGTGTATAAATAGAATGGTGAAATCAGAACTACAATATTAGAAACATTGGTAGGGTCGTAGGAGCTACTGTCAGTGGAATCACCGCAATACCATGGGCAGAAGCTTATCGTTTTGATGTTTAAATCAAACACCTCCGTTTTTACTTTTTACGTGTTGAAGCCTTTATATTGTTCTTCCAAAATACAGTTTGTTATCCAGTTCATTGATGCCCACTTGTTGCAAGGAGATAGTGAATGGCCTTAAGTTACCGGTTCATTTTGTCTGTAGTTTCAGTAGTCCAGAAACAGTGCTGATATGCTAAACAGCTCACAGCACACATGAGAACAGAGTGTCAGAGCTGGCAAGTTACTATACAGTAAGGGAGTTGGGAGAACATGCAAGTCATTAACAGACGAGAAGCGAAACAAATGTACAGAAAGTGGACGAGCACCTAGCGTCTACAGTTAAACTCGACAATAAGCATATGCCTGAAATTGACACAGCCAGTTCACATAAACCTCTCTCTCATGCTGAATGCAGGTAATTGCTCCCTAAAAGATTGCATTGATCTAGCACTTGCTGTCGTCTGAAATAAAAAATGGATGGTGGGATCCCTGAAGAATGCTTACCGATACTTTTTAAGGAGGGAAATGGAGGGGGCATGGTCACTGACATTACCTTCCTTGAATTCTGCAACTCCCTAAGCTGGGAACTGAGCTTTTCTTTATCAATTGGTGCTGCTGGTTCAACTACAGACGAGGATGCGCCAGGGAAAATTTGTCTCGTTGAGACAGAAGATGTGCTTGCAGAATTATTGTTCCACTTTGACCTGGACAAAAGGTCTTCGACTCGCGCCTCTGTCTGATTAGACATCTTAATCTGCCCCAGTAAAAATATAAGCATTGATCAAGAAGAGGACCCATATAATGATGTTATTACAAACTATCAATCAGACACACAGTACCTCCTTTTGTGTTGATCCATGCCTGTCGTCCAGATCTGCTCGATAATCAGGTAAGGGTACCTTGCTGAAAACAAGTGTCTTCCCTTTGTTGTATGCATTACTATCTTCCCCACGTTAAAAATGCAAACCAGGTAAAGTAGAATTTGTTAGCTTTGAAGTGTCAAGTATGGTTCATAGGCAAAACAGTAGGTATCAAATGGTGAAAAAATAGATAGAACAACCAACCTCACGATCACTAACAATGTCTTCCCCCCGAAACTTGCTTATTATCTTATTCCAAACAAGTGCAAACCGCCGTGCCTAGTAAGGGCGTGACGACGCGCACGAGGAAGGTGTTCTCGCCGTGCACGACGGGGTTGGCGGGGCGGCCCGTGGCGGTGTCGATGAAGCCCTCGAGGATGCGGTGCAGCTCGGTCGCCATGTGGTGAAAGCTAGACTGAAATAAAAAGATCCAACGACATATGGCTAGACTTTGCAATTCAATTGTTAATGTGGTGAAAGCTCCCAAATGAAAATAAAAAACCAATGACATATGTCTAGATTAATCTGGCTGTAAGTAATTCTTGCCATTCTTAATCTGGCATTCAGACTTTCGCACGATGCTCCCAAATGAAAAAAGCTCCAACAAACACCATACACAGGGAAGTCTAAATAGTCGGCTAGAACTGCTATTTAGCAATTAAAAAATCCATCGATCCAGGGTTTACATAGGTGAGGGTAATCGTCATAGTCGAATCCACCAGATGCCACAAAAAATAGTGCCAGCAATGGCCAGGTAAGCAAGAATAGTACCTAAGACTACGAGGAAAACAGACGAAACCACCAAGAACGAAGCGCTCACCCATGATTCCCACGGCAGAGATGGGATTGTCGCTTCACCCCACAGTGATGTCATCATCCTACTGCTTGCAGCGTGGCCCAAACAAAATCCGGTATGGGATGGTGACCGTAGCCTGCAGCAGATATCAGCGTCGAAGAAGCTGAAGAAGCAAAGTGCGCGGAAGAAATCAAAGGTAAAGCAAAGAGGATTTCTCACCTATTCCTCGCTTGCTACAGCAAGCGTGTGCCGTGGCACCTAATGGCGTCTGCACAAAAGGGAGAAGTCTAGAGATGGAGAACCCTCGCTGCTAGACGCCAGTCACCAAGCCCTTCACTCTTTCTTTTTTATTGCTAGTTCTAGAAAGCACCAGCGTTCTGAAGAAACAGTGCGCACTGAAAAGAATAATTAAGAAAAAATCTTATCCACAAGAAGAAGAGCGAACGACGTAGCAAATTATCACAGTAGCAATGCTTGAAGAAAGGGGGGAGGGGAGGAGGAAGAAGAAGAAGCTTCTACCGACCGCCGTGCGTCACAGCGATGGACGGAGCACCTATGTGGGCACCCAGGCCAGCGAGGTAGCATTTGAGGTGGCAACGGGGAGGGGATAAGGAAGCTCATGGTGGTCGGGTTGCGTCGCCGCGAATGGACAAAGCACCTAGGGGAGCACCAGCCACCAGGGCCAGCGAGGCAGTGTTTGCGGCGGGGAACGAAGGCACTCAGGCATGAAACGCAATTTGTATGAAACAGGCATGAAACGCAGGTTGGCAGCCTCACCCCAGACGAGCAGGTGCAGGCCCATGTAGAGCAGATCGGCGCGCGGGTCGCCCTCGGGGACGTAGACGGAGGGGCGACGGCCGAGGAAGCCGCAGGAGCAGCTTCTTCCGGATTTGGCGCGCGATGCGGGGCTCGAGCGTGTCAAAGAAGTCAGCGGAGGAGAGGCGCATCTGCGCGTTGGCGAGGAGGAGCACGAGGTGCTCCCGGTGGTTCCTGGCGTTGTCGCGCTGGAAGCAGAAGAAGGCGCCGAGCCGGTCCATGAGGTCCTGATCTCCGCGCCATAGCGAGAAGGGCGGCGGGCGGAGGCCGCCCACTGCTCGGAGCGCCGCCGCGGCAGCCCGCACCTCGGTGTTGAGGGCAAGGAGAGGGTTTCGGGGGAGGAGATGGGAGGTCGGGGGCGATTGTTTCCAGACGAGAGGGTTTCGGGGCGCGATAGGAGCGGGATCGATGTGCGCGTGTGCGGGATCGGGGAGCTAGACTGAAACGTAGGATCGGACGGCTGGAATTATAGAATTGTAGAACGGATGGTTGAGATCGTAGAATGGCAGAACGAGAAAAGGCAGGCTACCTTTAGAGCCTTAATAAGTAGTACTAGATTAACTGGATTGAATCAGTTATTGAACTAAATGTTAGCTGTGAATTAGCTAACAATTAGTTACAGTATTAGCTCAGGTTGTTTGGAACCCAACAACTATTTTTTAGTAGCTAATTAACTATTAGTTTTAGAAGTTCCAAATAGGACCTTACAGAGCGAAAGTAAATTGACCAAATTTACGTAATAAAATAATAATTATTAATTTATGTGATAAGATAATAAAAATTTATGATATTAAATAAGTGTTGTTGGATTTTCAAAATATTATATTTTTATAATACATCTATTTGATATCATAAAAATCTTATAATTCTCTATAATTTTGAGATGTTTTGTCGAAAGAGTGGAACAGAGAGGGATTAGTTCAGACATGACTTCTACCTAGGAGTGGTGGTAATTGACTCTAAATTTTATATTATAAAATTTAAGAATCGGGATTGGACTATATTTATTTCTATTTTTGAACTAAAATTAATTAAAAAGTCAAACAAATTATGAATAAACATTTAGACCATTACCAAACCTACTTTACCTTGCGAGAGCCATCGCAGAAATATGCAGTTTGGCTGATCCCATGCTTGCTTTTGTGAAGTAGCAGCTCACCGGACCAGTGTGGCACTGAGACTGAGCGCAGCGGTTGCGCTACCACGCCATCTCCCCTTGCGTAGGGGGCCTCTAAGCCCGCAGCGGCTGACGCTAGAGAGCCCCCTACGCGCTGCAGCCGTAGGGGTGGACGCGCGTGTCCCCTAGATCAAGGGGATCACTGTTCATCCCCTACAGCACTGTGCTGCGGGGCCATGAGTAATTGTTAGTAGATAAAAAATTGGTAGTGGATATAGAAAATGATATTTTATAGTTGTAGTGGGGTATAGGGGGAGTATTTAGGGGGAACCGCTGCGGGAGATGAAAACATAGGGGGTGAAATGTTGATGATGTGACCAAAAAAGTGATATAGGGGGAAAAATTTAGAGGTAACGCTTGCGGATAGCCTGAGGGGTCGCATGCAAACTGAACCTTGTCCGCTTGAGAGCATCTTACCAGACACCCCCCCATCAGCCTTTAGGCTGACGGTAGCGGCAGCCGCGCCGTGTACTCTGTATGCGTAGGGGGTCTCTACGCGCGCAGCGGCTGTCTCCAAATAGCCCCCTACGCGTTGGAGCGTAAAGGGGAGGCCACGTCCATCTCCCAGATCAGGCTGTGCGCAGCGGTGAACGCTGGGCATCCCCCTCCCCTTGCATGGCGCCTGTAGGGGGCACTCTACGGCCGCAGCGCTGCCCCTGCAGCGCCCCCCTACGCGCCGACCCCCTTCTCTCTCACCCCAGATATAGCATGTCACTGTTCATCCCCAAACACTGTGATGTGGGTCCACGAGTAATTGTTAGTAGATAAAAAATTGATAATAGATATAGAAAATGATATTTTATAGTTGTAGTGGGGTATAAGGGGGTATTTAGGGGAAACCGCTGCGGGAGATGGAAAAATAGGGGGTGAAATATTGATGATGTGACCCAAAAAAGTGATATAGGGAGAGAAAATTTAGGGGTAACGCTTGCAGATAGCCTCAAAGGGAGCACTGTAGCGTCCCTTGCATGGTGCTCCCCTATTTAATAGTTGAAAAAATAGTAATAAAAATAAATAAGGTTAGATAATGATATTTTATAGTCGTAGTGGGGTATAGGGTGAGAATATAGGGGGAACCGCGAGAGATGAAAAAGTAGAGGATGAAATATTGATGATGTGACGCAAAAAAAGTGATATAGGAAGAAAAATTTAGAGGTAACCGCTGCAGACAATTTGGTCGCTAGGCCTGCTACAACGTAAGGGTCTGTTTGAAAATATAATATTTTCTTAGTTAAAAGACAACACTACGGTATTTAAGCATAACATAGTATTTTACGCCAAAAGATGTTTGAGACCACATCTATATGTTTAACCATGGTTTACCAATACCACGACATTTTTGGGTAAAAAAACTTTGGTCTATACTAAAGTTTTTTGCTGGCACACAGCTACGGTCTTCTCTTATACTATAACTAAAATACTATGTCTTCAACCAGGTATTGGATTAAACTGATGTAAAATATATTATAGTTATGTCATAGCATACATTAAACTATGGTATTATAAATTATGGTTTTAAGAAACAAAGTTCCCAAACAATCCCTAAGCGTGTTGCGCAGTGAACCGCTAGAAGGAGGGTAGCGGCAGAATTTTTTAGTTAGAAAAAATTGATAATGGATGAAAAATATGGATAGAAAATGATATTTTATAGTTATAATAAGAGAAGTATTTAGAGAGAAGTGTTGTAGAAAATGAAAAAAAATAGATGAAATCTTAACTATGTGACACAAAAGTGCGACGTAGGAAAAGAAATTTAGGAGGAACTGCCATGGACAGTCTTACACTCTGTCTGGAATGTAAGTGTCATAGCCTTTCAGATTTAGCATACAAGCAACCAAACATCTCAGATTTTTTTTTTCTGCTCATGCAACCTTTCCAAACAGATTTTTTTTTTATGAAATATGCATCCGCTCCACCAGGATATACGATGCATCCTCTATCTACCAACCAAACACACCGAAGTCCAACCACACCCTTCCAAAACTCCAACCTGATGCGGCAAAAAGAGAAGGCAGGTGCAGTGGCGCAGGCAAGGAAGGATGGAGCCAGGCAAGACTGATCCAGGGTCTCGACCAAACGTGCCTTTCAAAGTTAAAACTGTCATGATTCGCGAATGAAACTAGCACATAAGTTTATTTTTTATTCAGGTTACCAAACCTTTACAGCACAACAAACTCCCACCCTGAAGAACCGTTATCACCTTACTAAACAGTTCGTCTGAACTAAGCTCTCATATATGCCCTAAAGCCAAAACAGCCTCAATGCTTCAGCAAGACAGCAATGCCCAATAATCTAAGAGGAGCGTGTCACTGGTGCAATAGGAGAGTTAAGCACCGAGCACGTGAAGCATGATGGCGTTCTGAGCGTGCATTCTGTTCTCAGCCTGGGGGAACACGATTGAGTTGGGAGCCTCAATGGCGCCGTCAGTCACCTCCACTCCTCTCTCTGCAGGCAAACAGTGCATAAGGTAGGCCTGTGGGCCAGCAATCTCCATCAGGGCCTCATCTACCTGCAATATAGGATAAAAAACAGAAGTGTTAGCTGAAGGCTAACAATGTAAGCTATAATTACTACTGAGAAACACAGAAATAAGACATTGAGCAACGGTCGCTTGTACAGTTTCACTGCCACTTGAACACCACAATTATGATTTGAGATAAATACAGTACCTTGAATCATATGAAGGACAGAACATATACGATGATTTCTCTAGTTGTAACTCAATCGCCTCATGGGCTTATGCTATGTATATGTACTTGGAGTCCAGTAAGACACGCAGAAATTCTAGAAAGTGTGAAAACAAACATACCGTGAATCCCTGGAATTTCTGTTTTCTATAATCAGCTTCTTCCTTTTGTCCCATACTGGCCCAAACATCTGTGTACACAACGTCTGCTCCCTTAACTGCTTCCCTGGGACTGTTTGTTATTTCAATCTTACTGATTCCAGCACTCCTGGCGATCTCCACTGTGTTTGCATCAGGCTCAAATCCCTTGGGACAAGCACATACAAAGTGAAAAGGAAGCACAGCAGCCAATAGCAGCCATGAGTGCACAATGTTGTTCCCATCTCCAACATAGACAACCTACAACGCAATCGAAGAAGACAATTGGTTACAACCCAGAAACTAAAAATTAGACACAGGTCAAACACAGTTAATTCAGTGTTATGATTCTACCTTAGTGTTTTCAATACGACCAATCTGCTCAAGCATAGTAAGTGCATCAGCCATTATCTGGCATGGATGGTTATAGTCAGTGAGACCATTTATGACAGGTACAGATGCATATTTTGCCAAGTCCAGAATATCCTACCAAAACCATATGAGAAGTTAGGAAACAATGTTTGGATGGAAACAAAAGGAATAAAAAACAACTGGAACTACCTAACATCAATATGAGAAGGACAAATGGCAGTGGTAAATTATGAACATAAAGTAACAATATCCAAGACAACTAAACAAACATGATCTCGAGGCAAGATATCAACTCAAAACACCAATTATTTGTTTACATCCAGATAAAACAAGTTTGATCTTCATATCAGATAGAACACAAACAAACCAAGAAAACACTGAAGAAAACTGCCAAGATGATGATATCAGTTCAAAAACACCACGCATCCATATACATATCAGGACCCAAGTTGGTTTATTAGAGTTAAACACACTTACTGTTTCAGTTAAATATATACCAAATTGAAGTTGTTGTTTCATAATAATATATTCCCACTGGCAAAATTTTACTTTAACTAACGACTATAGTGCTTGTAGTTTTGAGATTGATATCCAATTGTTGTGCTTAAGCAGCACGGAGAAGACAGATCAAATATGTAAAAAGAAAAATGATCCAGGTTATGTGCCCTTGTTGGTTATGTTGGTAAAAAGACCACATAAAAGAAATCTTAGTTATGCAACTCATGACCATACTTGGTGAGCAAAGACCCTAGCCATAATGATGTCATTATAGCCTGAAAGTACTCTAGCAACATCACGAGTCTCCTCACGCTTGCCCATCTGGATATCATCTGGACCCAAATAAATAGCATGCCCACCAAGTAAAAAGAATCCCGTCTCAAATGAAACACGGGTCCTCATTGATGGCTTGGCAAAAATCATCGCCATTGTTTTCCCTTTGAACGGTTGGAAGCTCTTGTCTCCAGACTTTATCAATGCCTTAACCTCGATGGCTCGATTAAGAATCTTCATTATTGTATCCTTGTCAAAATCAATGATTTGAAGGAAATCCTTGGGAGCCTGTTTGGCTGCAAGAAATTGCTAGAGTTAGAAAGAAAGTGTGTTGTGCATGATACAATACTTCCTGTATAATGAAAGCTCACATCGATACCTAAAACATTTGAGTGCATGTATTGGTATGACGGGGCAGAGAGGATCACATTCAGAAATCATAACTAAATAGAAGTCAAATTGAGCGCATCTGATGTTCTACGCCACATTACACAGCAGGAATAGCTCAATGGGCATGCAAAGAAAATCAAATTATGCAATGCAGAAGGCCTGATAAATTCGAAATTCAAGAAAAAAAAATGCAAGGTTCAGTAATTCACATATGACATAAGTATACATCACTCAACATAAGTGTTCCTAATTGGTCTAGTGGCTACACCAGAACAAAAACGAGCTTGAAATTTGGCATAGGCAACTTTAATAGTTTAGAGAGGAGAATACAGCTGACTTTTAATAGGTATTGGCACCCCATGGGCACCAGAGTTAGCTACAAACAAAAGGACTCGATCATATTTTGACTGTTCCATCGCAGCATCAACGAAATCAACCAATCATCGCAGCTTACATTTATCCCATCTCACAGCATGGTTACTTCTAGCCCATCGAAAGCACAGACCAACAGCCATACCCCTCAGCATCCTCGATACCAGCAAGCCCGAACAAGCAACGAATCAGAGTACATCAATGCGGCGCTAGAATAACTAACCATCCTTCCCCGCGGCGGCGGACACAACGGGGCTCGACACGGCGGCGACCGCGACCCCGCGGCGGGTCACGGGCGAGGCGGCGGCGGCGATTGGGCAAGCGGTGCGCGGAGGGAGCGTGAACGGCTGCCTGAGGCGGGCGGAGGAGACGACGACGTGGCTGCTGGAGCCGGAGATCGCCGCCGCCGGCGTCATCGCGGGTGGCGCGCGTGTGATTGGGGTGGGGTGGCGCTGAGGTGGATGGGAGGACAGATGCGATGCGATGGACGGGTGCGCGAGTGCGAGTTCGGATACTGCCGTCGCCGGATTCGGGATACGGATTTGTTGCTAGGGCCTAGGGGGCAGAATCAGGTTAGCCTAGGGTTAGGCGAGGTGGTGACGGGCACAAAAAAAATGCTATTGTGTAACTTCTATTATGTCACCCTATGTCTATAACTTATGAACATCTTTATCTATTATTTATAGATCCGATGGTAAACTAAAATGTGTTTAGTTGAGAAATGGGGGAGAGTAGGGTGGTTTCATTCTTGATGTGTTGGTCAATTGTCAAAGACTAAGGATCTGAAGCATTATCTTCTTCTGGACATAATGATCTTCAGACGAAGATCGTGAAAGACACACATTTGCCTTGTTCGAAGGTTTGACGCGAGAGTAATTACAATCCATCGTGAACAGTACCCTATTTATAGGCATGAGACGCAGTCCGGGTGAAAATACATTTATGGCCTTAATTTGTATACATAACTGTAACATAAACCATCAGGGATTAACTGGTCTTTCCCTCTTCGGTTCAGCGTCATGTTTGACCTTCGTTATCACCTTTAAGCCGAATTTGTCGTCCTTCGGTAGAAGCTTCGATATTCATCATTATAGCTCTCAGATAGTATCTTCGTCTTGAGGACCTTCAGCAGAGAGAATCCTCAACATCTCTTTGCAGTGATACCTTTGTCTTGATGACCTTCGACGGAGAAGAAGACCTCCAACATTAGCCACTTCGCGGTGCTAGATCGTTTTTTCATAATAAGCTCGATCCGTGAAAAGTACGAAGGCTTCGGAATACCGAAGGTCAGAAAAACACCTTCCCTGAGCTTGTTATTAAAAAACGAATATAAAATTCACATCGCTTACCGGTCCACCGATCAGACAGTACGCGCGTTTTGGCGATTCACCTTCTCCTGCAGGGCTATATAAACAGACGAGTTGGTGAGAAGTTACCACAGCATTCATTGCTATCGCACCATTGCGCTGCTAAAATTTTTTACTGAAGCCGAAGCTTGCTGCTTTACGCTTCGGACAATCGTTCCATAACTGTGTAACTTAGTCTGTCAGAGACTGAAAACTGAAATGGCCAGAGTAAGATCTACTGCTAGGGTGGCCCACGAGGGAGATGAGACTGGACCACTGAGACAACTCCCATTTCGGAGGTGATGAAGCGTTCTAGGTTGGTTGTGCAAGAAGAAACTATCGCCGAAGGCGCTGCTGATACCGAAGCTGAACAAACCATTGTCGAAGCTGATAGCAAAAATGAAGATGAGGATGATGACAACATCCTAAGCCCGAGCAAACCCAGCCATATCGAATTCGAGAGATCCACAATTAAGACAAAGGATCTAGCTTTAATGAAGAAACTAGGATACTTTGGAGAGAATGATGACGAACTGGTTCGTTTTGTTGGAGAGGAGGTGATTCCAAACCCAAAAGAGGGTGAAGTTGTAGTCTTCAAAAGCTTCTTCAGGGCAGGACTTTGGTTCCCCCTTTATGAGATGATCGGTGAAGTTTTAAAGAAGTTCAAAATTTACCTACACCAACTGACTTCAATGCCATTGTGAGACTCAGCGTGTATATTTGGGCTCTTCGAAACCAAGGAAAAATGCCAATGACAAAGGGTTCTGTCGAGTGCACGAACTTCATTATCAGACGAAGGCTAGAGCCGATGGTCTGCACAAGAACTGAAAATTGTAGAACTGAAAATTTTGCATACCGAAAGGATACCAAGGCCCCCGTGATTGGCTACCGCACTAAATGGCCGACCGGGTGGACGAATGGGTGGTTTTACGTGAAGGCTGATGAGAAGAAGGGGGAGAAGCTCATAAGCATGGTAATGAGTTCCTTAAGGTTGAACTTCGGCATGACTCGACCCTTGTGCAATATGCAGCTGGGGTCCCCCTGCCAACTGGTCGAGATGGAATTTAGGGTCGTGGCTGAGCACATTAGCACTAGGGACTTGGTGGAAGAATACCTGACAAATAAGACGTTTTCAACCTCTGGTGGGTGGGGAATGCCGAAGAAAAAGGAGGAAGGAAAAAAATATGAACTTGTTCGACTTCCCTATCGCTTTAAGTTCCAAAAAAGATTCAGCAAACACTGCGCTGAATGGCTGGAGCTGATAGAAAGAATGTGCAATGAAATTATCGGGAACTATACAATGTGCCTGCTGATGCTGAAGATACTGTCGGAGTCGAAGCTAATGAATCTATACCTGAATTGATAATCTTGGTACCACAATGTCAGAAATTAACATACTTATATATGATGTGGTTACTGAGAAAAACGTAGCCGAAGTGGTTACTGATAAGGGAAAGAGAACTGAACAGACCTCTTCGGAAGATAAAATTTTTGATCTTTGGCACCTGGGTGGCCAACAGCTTTCCAAAGAGGATATATCGGAACTGAAGGAATTTGTCATATCTTGCGGCTATCAGCCTGGATCCATGCTTTTTTACGGCGTCGACGAAGAGATTTTAGGATGTATTCGCGGTCGCGCCGAAGCTAAAATTATAAGCACATTATCAAAGAGCATCGAATTCCCGAAACTAGAGAATGACATCAGCTGCTACAGAAAACATCACATTATTGACAGCTTATTTTACTCAAACTTTAAAGTAAAGTTCCTTTACTATTTTTTCTTTCATCATGCTGATTTAAGTATTTCAGTAATCAAATGTGCTGGAAAGAAACGGGGACGACAAGTTTATTTCTAGAAAACTGGAGCTCTCTTTAATCAAATGTGCGGGCGAAAGGGTATCAGGCTCCATCGGCCGTCAGATCTCGGTTCAACAATCGATATTAGACCGGACAGGGCGAGCGCGCGTGGCGGGCAGCTCACACGTGGGACCCATGGGTCAGCGGCATGGACGGTCGGTGAGGCGCACGACGTTGCAGCAATGCGCGGGGCGGCTGACAAGAGGGGCCATGGCACGGGCGGGCCCATTGGTCAGTGGCACAGGCTGAGTACGGGTGTGGTGAGGCGTGGTGCCTGCGCTGATGGGTGGGGCCCATTAGTCGGCGACCAAGATAGGGAGAAGAGGGGGACCGACGCGGGGGACGGTCAAGCGGGCCCTGGCTGTCAGGGTCGCCTTCCTCCTCCGGTCGCGTGTAGCACCCCAAAAATTCAAATCTTGAAATTTTCTCAAACTCGCTCTAAATTCAAAATGAATTTTAAATTTCATTTCAAAATGTTTGTTTGCAAGTTAATCTCAACAAATAAAATATAGTGGTCTATATTATCTCCAAAATCCTCCTCAAAATATCCTACAAATATTTCCCTAGTGATCCCCTTCAAATTCTTTCCAGAAATACTGCCCAAATATTCCACCGATAATTCTCCAAATATTTTCCTCCTGATAAATACCTTCAGAATCATTTTTAAAGTCCCTACAAATATTTTCTTCATAATTTTCCTCATGCTCATACGTACTCGTACGCCTCCGGTGTCATACAGTGAGCTCTACAAGCTAATTTCACTTATACATGACTAATACATGCTTATCTCCCACTAATCCTCGCATCCTCCCACTATTCCTTGCCTCCTCCCCCTAATCCCTCCACCTAGCCTATAAATAGAGGGGCAAGGGCCTCCTCTCAAGATACCCAAGCTATTTCATGGCAACTCTCTCCCTCCCCCACCCCACACACACGCCCACTCCAAGTCCCACACAAGCACACACACGCACAAGGATCGTTCGGTCATTCTTCGATCGTTCATCCACCTGTTCTTAGTTTGTTCGTCCGATCATTCGATCGATCGTCCGATCGTTCATGGTTCGTTCGTCCGATCGTTCGATCGTTCGTCCGTTCGTTCGTCCAAATAATCTTCGTTCAGCCGTTATGCTACCGAAATTCCGATCGTTCTTTCGATCATTCGATCGTTCGTCCGTTCATTCATAATCCATATTCATCGTTCATAGTTCCTATTCATCGTTTGTTCATAGTCCTTATTCATCGTTCATAGTCCCTATTCATCGTTCGTTGTTCGTTCATAGTCCCTATTCATCGTTCGTTCATACGAACTATTCACCATTACTATTCGTCATCGTTACTATTCATCGATGATATTTATCGTTACTATTCATCGATCATCCAAACACCCTAGATTTCAACTACTTCATGCTGTCCAGCTCACCTAAGACCTGCCAGACCAATATTCCAGTCATACGAACTCCGGTGACTGTGATTTTCCTTCCATTAAGAACTTCCGATCTGGTCACCCATTCCAGATTTCTCCAAGTTGAGCACGCTTAACTTTGAGATTCTTTTGAACCAGGCATCCAAACTCAGATTCCAATAATTCTTGTTTCTGAATTCTTATCAAATTATTCCCTATCCAATCATGTCATCCCTTAAGCATGATTCATATTCTAGAAAACTCCCAAAATACTCTTGTCCCATATTCTGCCTATAATTTTCCTGTTCATACTAAGTCAGACGATTCATTCGTCACTATTTTCACCAACACTGAACTCTACTGTACTACACCACATACACCCAGTTATAAATACACCCAGGTACCCTATCCCTCTCCACACATTCAACACCCTCAGCCAAGGCAAACCCCCACCCACTTAGTTATTCCGCTCTGCCGACTACACGCATAGTGTCGCTTCGCCTCCAATCCACCCTCCTGGTAAGCACCTCCACTCCGCCACCAGTAATATCACAACACCACATGACACAGATTCTGCTCAAGACTCTACACATTCATATATCGCCATTTTGACCACTATACTAAATATTTGTTGGTATACTTGCTGGTTTGTATGTTTGCTTGTTCATGTTGCATAGTTATCGGAGCGTTCGTGCCGTCTCGTGAAGGCCAGATCTGCAAGTCTATGCCAGACGGTGGAGCCAGAAGCCAGTTCCGCGAGCTCTCACCCTTTCTCGCCGGTTAAGCATGATAAGCTCACTGGATCCCTTTGATGCATAAATTACCTATGCTTTTCAACCACAACCCTCAGCCTGTTATTTTATGCATGATATGATTTTGCTGCTAAGAGAAAAGTTATTATGGCCACCCAACCTTAGAACTTTGCCACAATCAATCTTTATACTCCTTGACATATTTGTTACAAATGATTTGAGAAAAGGTGTGAGTTTTCAAAAGAAAATGTTTTTTCAAAATGGGTATGATGAAGGGTTGTCACCCTTATCACCTTTGAGCGGGATGATCAAGGACTCCCTGGTTTAGGGGAGGGCCTAAGTTGATGGCTCAGCTGGTTTAGGTGTGAGCATGAAGGATTGTCCCTCTCGCCTAAGGACCGATTTGTCATCACTACTTATATATACTCTTATCAAGTACAACCACTTGAGACTGTATGGGCAGACGCTTGATCTGAACTTGTACGGTCTGAACCCCAAGATTATGATGGCTGGGGAGCACCGGGAGGATAAGGAAGGAGAATGTTTTTGTCCGGTTTGGGCATGGTGGTGGCCTTGTTCCTTCCAGTATAATCATTAAGGTAAGGACGTGCTAGAAAAGAGAGAGATTCGGCATTCGTATCTCACGACGGTGAGATTGCAGAAACCAGACTAGTGGGTAAAGTGTACACCTCTGCGTAGAGTTTAAAAACCTATTCGAATAGTCCACGTGCAGATATGGATGAGTCATGGCATGGATTTGACAATTAGTGTTTTGTTTTCCAAAAATGCTTTTGAAAAGTGGTTTTTAAAAGGTCCAGTGGTTGAGCCGTGAGCTATGGTGGACGAAAAGTCTAGTAGCTGTTTTTGAAAATGAAAACCAGTGGAAAACTGCTGAGATACCTGGATGGTTTAGTCCAGGGGATTTTGTTCTATATTGAAAACTTCCTGCTCCTTTGGGAGAGAATGTGCTTTGAAAAATATAAAATATTTTACAAAATAACCCTACATCAAATATTGCTCTTTCTGCAAAATATCCTGAGCTACACATATTCCATGCATTATATCTGATTTCCCCATTCCATGGGTGACGGTGGGCTTCTGAGTACGTAAGTACTCACCCTTGCTTATTTGTTGTTTTTCAGAGAAGGAGATCGCTGATCGGGTAAGAGTTACGCCTGTTCCCAACCTTGGATGTGGTTGTTGGACCGCTGATTTGCTTCGCTACGTATATCGGGCTGCTTCAACCCCACTCTGATGATATGTCCCGAGTTGTGGACCAACTCTTAAAGTTGATCGCCACCTTTATAGGTTTGTCTCATTTAAGCAGATCTGGAATCATCTGATGTATAAATGTGTTTACTAGCCTCCTAGGACTAGTAATTTTATCACATTTGAGTCCCAGAGGATTGGGGCGCTTCACCGCGCGTGCATGGGAACGGGGAGGATCCCCGATGGATCTCCGGCGGAGCTCCGGACGGTGCCAAGGCACGACGAGGGGGCACATCCGCTTGGCCTAGCGGGCACGGCGAGGGATAAGAGTAGGTGGTAGACGAAGAGGGAGGGGGGAGTAGTGAAAGGGAAATAGGGTAAAACCTTTTCCTAAATGATTTTGGTGGTTGAAATGCCCAACACAAATAATTGGACTAACTAGTTTGCTCTAGTTGATCATTTCACAGGTGCATAAGTTCATCTACAACTATTCTAAATCGACTGTCCGAAATACCGTAGATTATTCTAGACAGGAGAAGCTTTTTGGAAAAACAGACCAAGCGCGGACCGTCCGGGCTTTTGCGGCGGACCGTCCGCGACACCAAAGTATGCCTCGGACAGGAACACTGCATAAACGCTAGTCAACACTGCGGACCGTCCAATGGAAAAGCAAGCACCGTCCGGGACTAGGCGCGGACCGTCCGGTCAGCACAGAACCGAAAAACCCGAAGGTGACAGGTTCGGTAAAATGAATTATAGCGTCCTCGCGGACCGTCCGGGGTGCACGACCGGACCGTCCGTGACTGCCTTTATCTGACATCTGACGACACATTTAATGCATTATAGCTGTTACTGCTGACCGTTGGGATTTCAGTCGTTGATGTGCAGGGGCGGACCGTCCGGACCAGGGGCGCGGACCCTCCGCGGTTGGCAGAATTGGAGCAATGGCTAGAAAGTGGTTGGTGGCTATAAATACAACCCCAACCACCTCCATTCAACACACCGAAGCATTCCAACCTTCAACATTCAATACAAGAGCTAGCAATCCATTCCAAGACACAATCAAAGCCTCAAATCTCTCCAAGTTCCACAATTGAGACAAGTGATTATTAGTGATTAGTGGCTTGAGAGAGAGTGATTTGTGTGTTATTTATCGCTCTTGTCGCTTGGCTTTTGCAATAGTGCTTTCTTCTCTTCCCATTCTTATTCTCAAGACACTTGTAATCAAAGCAAGAGACACCAAGTTGTGGTGGTCCTTGTAGGGGTCTAAGTGACCCATTTGATTAAGGAGAAAGCTCACTCGGCCTAAGTGACCGTTTGAGAGAGGGAAAGGGTTGAAAGAGACCCGGTCTTTGTGACCACCTCAACGGGGAGTAGGTTTGCAAGAACTGAACCTCGGTAAAACAAATCACCATGTCACACTCTTTATTTGCTTGTGATTTGTTTTCGCCCTCTCTTTTGGACTTGCTTTTATTTCTAACGCTAACCCGGCTTGTAGATTGTGCTTAAAGTTTGTAAATTTCAGATTTGCCTATTCACCCCCCCTCTAGGCAACTTTCAATTGGTATCAGAGCCCGGTACTTCATTAGAACCTAACCGTTCGAAGTAATGTTGGGAGATCACAACAAGTGGGAGATGGTGACCGGCGAGAAGCCCGCCACAAGCCACGGGAAGGCTCCATCAAAGGAGTCCGGCAACAAGAAGAGGGAGGAATCACCTCCCCGCGTCAAGTCACGCCGGAGTGGCGACAAGAAGAAGAAAATGAAGAAAGTGGTCTATTACGAGACCGATTCTTCGTCGCCTTCCACCTCCGGCTCCGACGCGCCGTCCGTCACTTCTAAGCGCCATGAGCACAAGAAGTTTAGTAAGATCCCCCTATGCTACCCTCGCATTTCTAAACATACTCCTTTACTTTCTGTCCCATTAGGCAAACCACCAGTCTTTAATGGTGAAGATTATAGTAGGTGGAGTGATATGATGAGGTATCACCTAACCTCACTCCACACAAGCATATGGGACATTGTTGAATTTGGAGCACAGGTACCATCCATAGGGGATTAAGATTATGATGCGGACGAAGTCGCCCAAATCCGGCACTTCAATTCCCAAGCAACTACTATACTCCTCACCTCTCTAAGTCGAGAGGAGTATAATAAGGTGCATGGTTTGAAGAGTGCCAAAGAGATTTGGGACATACTAAAGACTGCGCATGAAGGAGACGAGGTGACCAAGATCACCAAGAGGGAAACGATCGAGGGGGAGCTCGGTCGGTTCATGGTCAACCAAGGAGAGGAGCCACAAGCTATGTACAACCGGCTCAAGATCTTGGTCAACCAAGTGTGCAACCTCGGGAGCACGAAATGGGATGACCATGAAATGATCAAGGTTATTCTAAGATCACTTGTTTTTCTTAATCCTACACAAGTACAATTAATTCGTGGTGATCCTAGATACAAGCTAATGTCTCCCGAGGAGGTTATAGGAAAGTTTGTGAGCTTTGAATTAATGATCAAAGGCTCCAAACAAATCATCGAGCGAGGCGCCACCTCCACACCCGAGGTGCAACCCGTTGCATTCAAAGCGACAGAGGAGAACAAAGAAGAGTCTACGTCAAGTAGGCTCCCCATCGATGCCTCCAAGCTCGACAATGAGGAGATGGCGCTAATCATCAAAAGCTTTCGCCAAATCCTCAAGCAAAGGAGGGGGAAAGATTACAAGCCCCGCTCCAAGAAAGTTTGCTACAAGTGTGGTAAGCCTGGTCATTTTATTGCTAAATGTCCATTATCAAGTGATAGTGACAGGGGAGACGACAAGAAGGGGAGAAGGAAGGAAAAGAAGAAGTACTACAAGAAGAAGGGCGGCGATGCCCATGTGTGTCGAGAGTGGGACTCCGATGAGAGCTCCATCGACGAGGACGCCACCAACATTGCCATCAACAAGGGCCTCCTCTCCCCCAACATCGGCCACAAGTGCCTCATGGCAAAGGACGATAAAAAGAAGAAGGTAAAATCTAGAGCTTCCACTAAATATGCAACATCTAGTGATGAGGCTAGCTCTAGTGATGATGAGGACAACTTGCTCACTCTTTTTGCCAACCTAAACATGCAACAAAAAGAAAAATTGAATGAATTAATTAGTGCTATTCATGAGAAGGATTAACTCTTGGATAGTCAAGAGGACTTCCTTATTAAAGAAAATAAGAAACATGTTAAGGTTAAAAATGCTTATGCTCAGAAAGTAGAAAAATGTGAAAAATTGACTAGTGAGCTAAGCACTTGCCATGACACTATTTCCAACCTTAGATTTGAGAATGCTAAATTGATTGCTAAGGTTGAGAAGTTAAATGTTTGTGATGATTCTTTTGCCAATCTTAAAAATGATAATGCTAGTTTACTTGCTAAGATTGACAAATTAAATGAATCAATTTCTAGCCTTAAGATTGAGAATGATAATTTAATTGCTAAGGCTAAGGATTTAAATGTTTGCAATGATTCTACTTCCAATCTTAGAAATGAGAATGTCATGTTACATGCTAAGATTGATGAATTAAATGCTTGCAAACCCTCTACATCTACTGTTAGCCATGTTTCCATTTGTACTAGATGTAGAGACATTAATGTTGATGCTATCCATGATCACCTAGCTTTAATTAAACAATAAAATGATCACATAGCTCAACATAGTGCTAAAATCAATGAGCATGACTTGGAAAATGAAAAATTTAAATTTGCTAAAAGTATGCTCTATAGTGGGAGACGCCCTGGCATTAAGGATGGCATTGGCTTCCAATAGGGAGACAATGTCAAGCATAATGCCCCTAAAAGATTGTCTAATTTTGTTAAGGGTAAGGCTCCCATGGCTCAGGATAACGAGGGCTATATTTTATATCCTGCTGGTTATCCCGAGCACAAGATTAGGAGAATTCATTCTAGGAAGTCTTGTAACACCCCAAAATCCTGATTTTGGGTTTAGTAAGATTTTTCCAAAAATAATCAAATTAAAGTGTCTTCTAATAAGTATTATACCTAGGAAATTACCTTTACTGAAATAAATAAATTGTAACCTTAAATTTTAGTGTTCAATCTAGATTGAGTCCTTAAAGCTTAAATTTAATTGGAAACCCAGAAAAATAAACATTAGAAAGAATGACAATTAGAGTAGGTTATTCCATGCATGAACTATACAATTAGAAGTATTTTAAGAATATATATAAATTTGGATTAAAGTAACTCTTGATAAATATTAAGTAATGAATATTGATTTTATGTACTTTTGATTCGGGTGTACATACAAGACAAATAATGTCCTAACCTAAATAATGTATGTGTGTGCATTTTATATTCAAAACATTTGCCTAAATAAATGAATAAAATAGTTAATATAAATATTGTTGCACTTCATGCTGAAATTTTCATTGTGCATTTAATTTGAATTTTAAACTTGAACTCGGATTTGAATCTGGAATTTGTTAATAAAATGGAAATTTAAAATAAAAAAATGAGAAAAGCTCACGTGTGCTCACGGGGCACCTTCATTTCAGCCTCGCCATACCACATCATCTCTCGTGGTTGTTTATTTTATTATTCCTCCAGCCAGAAGTTGCATCACCATGAAATTGTTAATGACGTCGTCCTAGCTGCTCCATGACCCAGTGTCGTGTGGGCCTCACGATAGGTTGTCTTTGTTGCCGAGAAAATCTCAACCAACTGCAGTCCGCATAGCAAACCTCCACGCGCTTTTGCCGGTCGAACCATCGTGCACTGCCCCTATAAAATGAAAACTAAGCCCTCCACATCTTTATCCATTGAGCGTATGAGGTGCGCATGTCGCCGGGAGAGAGAAAAGCTGGACACCTAGTGCTGAGCGCTTTTGGCACGGCCGGCGTGCATCCTTTCGGGCGTGGCATCTGTGGATGTGAGATGAACGACTAGATGCATGCTTCCTCAAAGATGATCAAGCAACGTTCGACACCGAGCCCTCCGTTACCCTTGTGCTGGTGGAGCATCATCACAGTCCCGTTCGGTAAGAAGACCTCCACCGAATTCACCATGTGTTCATATACGTTTTGGCATTCAGTGTGTGGTTTGGCCGACTCGAGCACCATGCGCATGCAAGCTGTCGCAGGGGAGGGTTGTAATACCCAAAATTGTATAAAAAGATGATATAGTGAATTCCTTATCTTATGTGTCATATTTGCATCATAAAAAGAGCATACATGAAAGTTGGAGGTGAATTAAAACAAATGATAAAAAGAATATGCATCATATTGGAGTTTTATATGTTTGCACATTAAATAAAATAATAAGGATAATAACAATGAGATAATAATTCTAAAGGATGGGTCAAACCCTAAATGGAGATTAGAGTTTGGAAATAAGAAAAGAGAAGGGATATAAAACAAAAATATAAATAATATATATATAAATAAATATATTCAGAATTAATATCCCTAATTTCACAAAAATAAGTTGAAGTGATGAGCCATAGAAGTTTGAATTTAAGTTTGAATTCAAATTTAACTTGAATATGAAGAAAGAATTTAAAACCTAAATTCGAAATTGATATTAGAAAAAAAAAATAGAAAAGAAAACACAAGAAGCCACTTGGGCCGATTCCCTCTGCCGCGGCCCAATTCCCTCCCATTCCTGGCCTGCTCCCTCACGCCCCCTTCACGCGTGTGGCCGACGAATGGGACCCACCTGGCAGGTTCAGCTCGGTCAGCGTCGCGCGCACGCACGTAGATTCCTCCCTGTGCCACTGTGGTGTGGGCCCGTCTGGTCGGGTGTGCGCACCGTATCGCTCCTGCCCTGTACTTCCGCTGACTCGTGGGGTCACCTTGTCAGCCCTATCCTCTTCCTCTCCCAACCGAAGCTGCGAACAGGATGGTGTCCGCCATGACCTCCGCCGTGCTTTTCGGGATTCTCACGCCAGAAAACTGCCGGTCGGACTCGTGCGCCCTGAGTATTTATACACGGCCCCAGCAAACCCTTCCCCATCGGCTCATCTGTGTGCTTCCGTGGAAATTGTGGGAGCCTGGTGGCCGTCGTGTGCCTATCCTCGCGCGCCGCCGCCATGGATCCATGCGAGGGTAACTGTTCGGGGCGGGAAGACGAAATTGGGAGCCTCGTCGGGTGTCCATGGTCATGTTTGTTGCAGCTCCGGGTGTGTAGATCAACTGGGTGCCGGGAAATTCCTCGCCGTCGTACAACTTCCGCCACGGATCCGCCCTCCGTCGTGGGCAGGGATCTCCGCGCCTAGGATCACGGTGAGAACCCTTCCTTCAGATTCGTCATCTTCTCCGTAGCGTGTAGCGCTTTTCATATCGAGGTTTGAGCCTGGGATCGGAGTGTTCGTGGTTACCGGCCATGGCGCGCCGCCGCGGGCCTCTGCTCATCCGTGGCCGGCCGTCGTTGGTGAGGGAGATGAAGAATTACGCGTCGTCCGTTCGTTTCATGATGGATGGATAGGATTAACTCCTCGTTTTATTAAACCAGTGCCGTAGATCGTGTTATCAATGGCCAGGATTTGAAGACTGGGGTACCTCGGCTAATGCCTATCTCCACCGTTGGATCCTTGGCCAACGTTTGGGATTAGACTCACCATACCCCTTCACTGCATAAAATCAGGGCCGTGCATCTGTGATCCAATGGCCACAGTTGATACCGCTTCATTCAAAATAGAAATCTAATCTCGACCGCTTAGATCGAATCTAGCGGCCGAGATCTCACCGTACCCCTTCGCGGGTACGTTTTATAAATGAGACCCTGTCTTTTACATATATCAACCCACCGTCCACTCGTTGGGGCGCTGGGTCTAGAAAAGCTTTGCGCTGAGGCCCCTGCTTTCTAGATTAATTGAGGCGCAGTCCAAGGGAATAGAAAATCCAGTAAAATGAAATAGAAAATGATTTTCAATACAAAAATAAATCCAGAGACTTGTTTAATTCATAGTTAATTCATTTTAACTCCAAATTGAACCATTCCAGTTTCTAAAATTTTGTAATAATATTCTTCATCATTTGGTGCCTCTGTTTTGTCATGAAAACAATTAGAAATTTAATCTCTCACTTAATCCATTTTAAGCACATAAAACCTTTGAAAATTCATAACTTAAAATCTATAACTCCAAAATTAATGATTCCTGTTCCTATGATCTTATTTTAATATGTATATTATTAATGTGTATTTTGTTCTTATGTTTGGTGTAATGTTAATTTTGCCTATACCATGTTTGTTTGAATTGCTACGACTAGCAGTGAGGTCACGAGTCATCTGAAGATCATCCTGGTACCTGGAATCTCAAAGCCCAGGCAAGTTGTGCCCTTGATCACTTCTTTTTACCCACTCATGTTCTAATTAATCATAATGATCTGCATAGGTTAATTTTGATGGGACCCAATAGGTTACCCTAGTTTGTCTATCTTTATACCTTGTTTACCACTGAACTTTCTGGGTAGTACTTGCTAGTGCTATATGCGGTTTTGGGTATGAAGATTACACTATTCATGATTATACTTTTGTTATCAGTTGTTATTTGTTGTTCATGATAAGATCATTATGTTAATTGGAACATGGAGAACCACCCGGGAAAACAGTGCTACCACAAGGGTGGAATGGGACGCCCTTGGCTGATTAATTAGGAAAGCTAGTGGAAGACTACCTTACCCGAAAGGGGCAAGGGCAGTAGGGGAGTGGTCAGTGTAGGGAGGCCCTCGGGAGGATTTTGCTGCGATGGCGGTCCTGCAAGGGATTCCTGCACTGGAACTTCCTATAAACTGTAGCGGGTTTTCTGAAGCTAGTGGAACTTTGTAAAGGCCTCGTAGTGTTACCCTACCTCGCCTCCTCGGTAGAGGTGTATGGGATTGGTCGTCTCTTGGCAGATGGGTAACATGACTTGTGGGTAAAGATGCGCAACCTCTGCAGAGTGTAAAACTGGTATACTAGCCG
This sequence comes from Zea luxurians, assembly GCA_029449295.1. Taxonomy (NCBI): domain Eukaryota; kingdom Viridiplantae; phylum Streptophyta; class Magnoliopsida; order Poales; family Poaceae; genus Zea; species Zea luxurians. The sequence continues at coordinate 71,212,840 of JAOPSE010000013.1, read as the reverse complement.
TGCTCACGGTCATGAGCAGCTCGGACACTCACATGATTAATTTATGGAACTAAATTCAATTTGTCATATGCATTGCATCGCAGGTGATGTGGTTACTTTTGTTCTATTACTTAATTGGGTTTGGTATTTACTTATACTTAGTAACTGCTAATAAAATTTTGACCAACTTTAAAAGCAATGCTCAGCTCTAACCATCTTCTTTGGTAAGCCTTACACTTCACGTGAGCTCTCACCTTTGGCGAGTTCATGCACATTATTCCCCACAACTTGTTGAGCAATGAACGTATGTGAGCTCACTCTTGCTGTCTCACATACACCACAGGTCAAGGCCAGGTACTGCAGGATGATGCTCATGGAGGATGCTGCGATGAGTTCGTGAGAGGTCCAGGTCGTCGTCTCCCAGTAAACTTTTGGGTTGCTGGACCGTTGTCTCCTTATAATGTAATTATTTATTTTGTATAGAACTCCTGTTATATATAAAGTTGTGACATTCGATCCTGTGCCACTATACATCATATGTGTGAGACTTGGTCCCAGCACACCTGGTGTTTATGTTTGCACCCGGGCTTTGGACCCCTAAAATCCGGGTGTTACAGAAGTGGTATCAGAGGAATGTTGACTGTAGGACGAAACCTAGATAGAACTGGACAACCATTGTCTACTCACCTTTGCTACTCTGATCTTTTCTAAACTTTCCTTAATCTTTCTCACCTATTTCCGCTTTACTCTGATTATTCTTACCTTTTTCCTTCTAAAGACAAACTTGGATTTCACACTTTGAAATCCTGTGCTTAAAGTGACCTTTAGGGATAGGAGACCTACTCTTAGGAACAAAGATAAAACTATTTTTATCTATGTGCTTGAATGTTTGTTCTTATGATACTTGTCTGATTTGGATCTTTGATTGAGTGTGATGGGTTGTGGAATAATGTCCACAATTGCATCTGCATATACACATAGGTACAAGAATATATATATAAAATAACTAGACAAACTAAATTATCCTTCAATAAAGTAACTAGCCTAACAATACCCATCTTATCTTAAAAATTCTTCCTTATCTTAATAGATTCATCTCATCTCAAGAGATTCTATCCTACACTCATAGATCCATCTTATCTTAAAAGATACTCTATTACTATTAATAGATTCATCTTGTCTTGAAAAGATTCTATCCTATCCTAATAAATCTAACTGACCTCAAAAGATTCTACCTTATCCTTATGGATTCATCTTGTCCTAATAAGCATATTTACCCCACCCTAGTAACAACCAAGATCTAATCCAAAGTAATTAGATATTATCTAGTCTAAGCTAGTTATATCCAACCTAATCCAGATTCTATCTAATCTAAATATGACCCAATCTAAAGTGAGTTATTAACAAGTTAGTTAAGATGGTGATATAGGGTAGACACTGTCTCTACAAATATATCTTAACCTAAATTAATGTCTTATACCAACTCATCCTTGAACAATGGCCTACCTATATCATATAATCCATCCTATCTTAAAAGATTCTACCATATCCTAATAATATTTATTCTACCCTGGTAGATCTAGCTAATCTTAACTAGTTTAATCTAGTCATACCAACCTAATCTGGATTCTATCTAATCCAATATGATCTAAGCTAGATTGAGTTACTTAATGCAGATACAAAGGATAAGGCCATACTCCTAAATCACTTAAGCCTAATTTGAAGACTTACATCAACTTGGCCATACACAACAACTCGACCTATATAACAAGTTACATAACTTACCCAATCAATAGAGTCTTAATGGATTGCATAATCTATCAACCACCACCTGACAAGCAAAACAAACTTTGACCTACATCATGTAGTCTATCTCATCCATACCTATATTAACCATATTCCCCAGTCCAATAACATACACTAACTTCTAATCAATGAGACAAGACCGAAGAAGATGATCAACTTCATCAAGGGAGGATGAGCACCAACTCAAGTCTTCAAGGATCAAGTGAGGTCACCAAGATGAGTCAAGATCCACAATCTTGGATGGAGTCTTTCTTTACCCCACTCTTTCTTGCCCAAACCTATATAGGCTTTAAAAGATATCTTTTATCCTGCATAATAAAGTGTCTATAACCATATATACCTATGCTCTCCTAATAACTAACTAATAAAAAAAAGGGACTCTTGATTTTTGAACTAGCTAGAAACTGCAATCTAGACTACAAGCTAAATTTGTTGTATCATGTTCCTTACAAATCTCGAGGACGAGATTATTTTTAAGGGGGGTAGGATTTGTAATACCCAAAATTGTATAAAAAGATGATATAGTGAATTCCTTATCTTATGTGTCATATTTGCATCATAAAAAGAGCATACATGAAAGTTGGAGGTGAATTAAAACAAATGATAAAAAGAATATGCATCATATTGGAGTTTTATATGTTTGCACATTAAATAAAATAATAAGGATAATAACAATGAGATAATAATTCTAAAGGATGGGTCAAACCCTAAATGGAGATTAGAGTTTGGAAATAAGAAAAGAGAAGGGATATAAAACAAAAATATAAATAATATATATATAAATAAATATATTCAGAATTAATATCCCTAATTTCACAAAAATAAGTTGAAGTGATGAGCCATAGAAGTTTGAATTTAAGTTTGAATTCAAATTTAACTTGAATATGAAGAAAGAATTTAAAACCTAAATTCGAAATTGATATCAGAAAAAAAATAGAAAAGAAAACACAAGAAGCCACTTGGGCCGATTCCCTCTGCCGCGGCCCAATTCCCTCCCATTCCTGGCCTGCTCCCTCACGCCCCCTTCACGCGTGTGGCCGACGAATGGGACCCACCTGGCAGGTTCAGCTCGGTCAGCGTCGCGCGCACGCACGTAGATTCCTCCCTGTGCCACTGTGGTGTGGGCCCGTCTGGTCGGGTGTGCGCACCGTATCGCTCCTGCCCTGTACTTCCGCTGACTCGTGGGGTCACCTTGTCAGCCCTATCCTCTTCCTCTCCCAACCGAAGCTGCGAACAGGATGGTGTCCGCCATGACCTCCGTCGTGCTTTTCGGGATTCTCACGCCAGAAAACTGCCGGTCGGACTCGTGCGCCCTGAGTATTTATACACGGCCCCAGCAAACCCTTCCCCATCGGCTCATCTGTGTGCTTCCGTGGAAATTGTGGGAGCCTGGTGGCCGTCGTGTGCCTATCCTCGCGCGCCGCCGCCATGGATCCATGCGAGGGTAACTGTTCGGGGCGGGAAGACGAAATTGGGAGCCTCGTCGGGTGTCCATGGTCATGTTTGTTGCAGCTCCGGGTGTGTAGATCAACTGGGTGCCGGGAAATTCCTCGCCGTCGTACAACTTCCGCCACGGATCCGCCCTCCGTCGTGGGCAGGGATCTCCGCGCCTAGGATCACGGTGAGAACCCTTCCTTCAGATTCGTCATCTTCTCCGTAGCGTGTAGCGCTTTTCATATCGAGGTTTGAGCCTGGGATCGGAGTGTTCGTGGTTACCGGCCATGGCGCGCCGCCGCGGGCCTCTGCTCATCCGTGGCCGGCCGTCGTTGGTGAGGGAGATGAAGAATTACGCGTCGTCCGTTCGTTTCATGATGGATGGATAGGATTAACTCCTCGTTTTATTAAACCAGTGCCGTAGATCGTGTTATCAATGGCCAGGATTTGAAGACTGGGGTACCTCGGCTAATGCCTATCTCCACCGTTGGATCCTTGGCCAACGTTTGGGATTAGACTCACCATACCCCTTCACTGCATAAAATCAGGGCCGTGCATCTGTGATCCAATGGCCACAGTTGATACCGCTTCATTCAAAATAGAAATCTAATCTCGACCGCTTAGATCGAATCTAGCGGCCGAGATCTCACCGTACCCCTTCGCGGGTACGTTTTATAAATGAGACCCTGTCTTTTACATATATCAACCCGCCGTCCACTCGTTGGGGCGCTGGGTCTGGAAAAGCTTTGTGCTGAGGCCCCTGCTTTCTAGATTAATTGAGGCGCAGTCCAAGGGAATAGAAAATCCAGTAAAATGAAATAGAAAATGATTTTCAATACAAAAATAAATCCAGAGACTTGTTTAATTCATAGTTAATTCATTTTAACTCCAAATTGAACCATTCCAGTTTCTAAAATTTTGTAATAATATTCTTCATCATTTGGTGCCTCTGTTTTGTCATGAAAACAATTAGAAATTTAATCTCTCACTTAATCCATTTTAAGCACATAAAACCTTTGAAAATTCATAACTTAAAATCTATAACTCCAAAATTAATGATTCCTGTTCCTATGATCTTATTTTAATATGTATATTATTAATGTGTATTTTGTTCTTATGTTTGGTGTAATGTTAATTTTGCCTATACCATGTTTGTTTGAATTGCTACGACTAGCAGTGAGGTCACGAGTCATCTGAAGATCATCCTGGTACCTGGAATCTCAAAGCCCAGGCAAGTTGTGCCCTTGATCACTTCTTTTTACCCACTCATGTTCTAATTAATCATAATGATCTGCATAGGTTAATTTTGATGGGACCCAATAGGTTACCCTAGTTTGTCTATCTTTATACCTTGTTTACCACTGAACTTTCTGGGTAGTACTTGCTAGTGCTATATGTGGTTTTGGGTATGAAGATTACACTATTCATGATTATACTTTTGTTATCAGTTGTTATTTGTTGTTCATGATAAGATCATTATGTTAATTGGAACATGGAGAACCACCCGGGAAAACAGTGCTACCACAAGGGTGGAATGGGACGCCCTTGGCTGATTAATTAGGAAAGCTAGTGGAAGACTACCTTACCCGAAAGGGGCAAGGGCAGTAGGGGAGTGGTCAGTGTAGGGAGGCCCTCGGGAGGATTTTGCTGCGATGGCGGTCCTGCAAGGGATTCCTGCACTGGAACTTCCTATAAACTGTAGCGGGTTTTCTGAAGCTAGTGGAACTTTGTAAAGGCCTCGTAGTGTTACCCTGCCTCGCCTCCTCGGTAGAGGTGTATGGGATTGGCCGTCTCTTGGCAGATGGGTAACATGACTTGTGGGTAAAGATGCGCAACCTCTGCAGAGTGTAAAACTGGTATACTAGCCGTGCTCACGGTCATGAGCAGCTCGGACACTCACATGATTAATTTATGGAACTAAATTCAATTTGTCATATGCATTGCATCGCAGGTGATGTGGTTACTTTTGTTCTATTACTTAATTGGGTTTGGTATTTACTTATACTTAGTAACTGCTAATAAAATTTTGACCAACTTTAAAAGCAATGCTCAGCTCTAACCATCTTCTTTGGTAAGCCTTACACTTCACGTGAGCTCTCACCTTTGGCGAGTTCATGCACATTATTCCCCACAACTTGTTGAGCGATGAACGTATGTGAGCTCACTCTTGCTGTCTCACATACACCACAGGTCAAGACCAGGTACTGCAGGATGATGCTCATGGAGGATGCTGCGATGAGTTCGTGAGAGGTCTAGGTCGTCGTCTCCCAGTCAACTTTTGGGTTGCTGGACCGTTGTCTCCTTATAATGTAATTATTTATTTTGTATAGAACTCCTGTTATATATAAAGTTGTGACATTCGATCCTGTGCCACTATACATCATATGTGTGAGACTTGGTCCCAGCACACCTGGTGTTTATGTTTGCACCCGGGCTTTGGACCCCTAAAATCCGGGTGTTACAGAAGTGGTATCAGAGGAATGTTGACTGTAGGACGAAACCTAGATAGAACTGGACAACCATTGTCTACTCACCTTTGCTACTCTGATCTTTTCTAAACTTTCCTTAATCTTTCTCACCTATTTCCGCTTTACTCTGATTATTCTTACCTTTTTCCTTCTAAAGACAAACTTGGATTTCACACTTTGAAATCCTGTGCTTAAAGTGACCTTTAGGGATAGGAGACCTACTCTTAGGAACAAAGATAAAACTATTTTTATCTATGTGCTTGAATGTTTGTTCTTATGATACTTGTCTGATTTGGATCTTTGATTGAGTGTGATGGGTTGTGGAATAATGTCCACAATTGCATCTGCATATACACATAGGTACAAGAATATATATATAAAATAACTAGACAAACTAAATTATCCTTCAATAAAGTAACTAGCCTAACAATACCCATCTTATCTTAAAAATTCTTCCTTATCTTAATAGATTCATCTCATCTCAAGAGATTCTATCCTACACTCATAGATCCATCTTATCTTAAAAGATACTCTATTACTATTAATAGATTCATCTTGTCTTGAAAAGATTCTATCCTATCCTAATAAATCTAACTGACCTCAAAAGATTCTACCTTATCCTTATGGATTCATCTTGTCCTAATAAGCATATTTACCCCACCCTAGTAACAACCAAGATCTAATCCAAAGTAATTAGATATTATCTAGTCTAAGCTAGTTATATCCAACCTAATCCAGATTCTATCTAATCTAAATATGACCCAATCTAAAGTGAGTTATTAACAAGTTAGTTAAGATGGTGATATAGGGTAGACACTGTCTCTACAAATATATCTTAACCTAAATTAATGTCTTATACCAACTCATCCTTGAACAATGGCCTACCTATATCATATAATCCATCCTATCTTAAAAGATTCTACCATATCCTAATAATATTTATTCTACCCTGGTAGATCTAGCTAATCTTAACTAGTTTAATCTAGTCATACCAACCTAATCTGGATTCTATCTAATCCAATATGATCTAAGCTAGATTGAGTTACTTAATGCAGATACAAAGGATAAGGCCATACTCCTAAATCACTTAAGCCTAATTTGAAGACTTACATCAACTTGGCCATACACAACAACTCGACCTATATAACAAGTTACATAACTTACCCAATCAATAGAGTCTTAATGGATTGCATAATCTATCAACCACCACCTGACAAGCAAAACAAACTTTGACCTACATCATGTAGTCTATCTCATCCATACCTATATTAACCATATTCCCCAGTCCAATAACATACACTAACTTCTAATCAATGAGACAAGACCGAAGAAGATGATCAACTTCATCAAGGGAGGATGAGCACCAACTCAAGTCTTCAAGGATCAAGTGAGGTCACCAAGATGAGTCAAGATCCACAATCTTGGATGGAGTCTTTCTTTACCCCACTCTTTCTTGCCCAAACCTATATAGGCTTTAAAAGATATCTTTTATCCTGCATAATAAAGTGTCTATAACCATATATACCTATGCTCTCCTAATAACTAACTAATAAAAAAAAGGGACTCTTGATTTTTGAACTAGCTAGAAACTGCAATCTAGACTACAAGCTAAATTTGTTGTATCATGTTCCTTACAAATCTCGAGGACGAGATTATTTTTAAGGGGGGTAGGATTTGTAATACCCAAAATTGTATAAAAAGATGATATAGTGAATTCCTTATCTTATGTGTCATATTTGCATCATAAAAAGAGCATACATGAAAGTTGGAGGTGAATTAAAACAAATGATAAAAAGAATATGCATCATATTGGAGTTTTATATGTTTGCACATTAAATAAAATAATAAGGATAATAACAATGAGATAATAATTCTAAAGGATGGGTCAAACCCTAAATGGAGATTAGAGTTTGGAAATAAGAAAAGAGAAGGGATATAAAACAAAAATATAAATAATATATATATAAATAAATATATTCAGAATTAATATCCCTAATTTCACAAAAATAAGTTGAAGTGATGAGCCATAGAAGTTTGAATTTAAGTTTGAATTCAAATTTAACTTGAATATGAAGAAAGAATTTAAAACCTAAATTCGAAATTGATATCAGAAAAAAAAAATAGAAAAGAAAACACAAGAAGCCACTTGGGCCGATTCCCTCTGCCGCGGCCCAATTCCCTCCCATTCCTGGCCTGCTCCCTCACGCCCCCTTCACGCGTGTGGCCGACGAATGGGACCCACCTGGCAGGTTCAGCTCGGTCAGCGTCGCGCGCACGCACGTAGATTCCTCCCTGTGCCACTGTGGTGTGGGCCCGTCTGGTCGGGTGTGCGCACCGTATCGCTCCTGCCCTGTACTTCCGCTGACTCGTGGGGTCACCTTGTCAGCCCTATCCTCTTCCTCTCCCAACCGAAGCTGCGAACAGGATGGTGTCCGCCATGACCTCCGCCGTGCTTTTCGGGATTCTCACGCCAGAAAACTGCCGGTCGGACTCGTGCGCCCTGAGTATTTATACACGGCCCCAGCAAACCCTTCCCCATCGGCTCATCTGTGTGCTTCCGTGGAAATTGTGGGAGCCTGGTGGCCGTCGTGTGCCTATCCTCGCGCGCCGCCGCCATGGATCCATGCGAGGGTAACTGTTCGGGGCGGGAAGACGAAATTGGGAGCCTCGTCGGGTGTCCATGGTCATGTTTGTTGCAGCTCCGGGTGTGTAGATCAACTGGGTGCCGGGAAATTCCTCGCCGTCGTACAACTTCCGCCACGGATCCGCCCTCCGTCGTGGGCAGGGATCTCCGCGCCTAGGATCACGGTGAGAACCCTTCCTTCAGATTCGTCATCTTCTCCGTAGCGTGTAGCGCTTTTCATATCGAGGTTTGAGCCTGGGATCGGAGTGTTCGTGGTTACCGGCCATGGCGCGCCGCCGCGGGCCTCTGCTCATCCGTGGCCGGCCGTCGTTGGTGAGGGAGATGAAGAATTACGCGTCGTCCGTTCGTTTCATGATGGATGGATAGGATTAAATCCTCGTTTTATTAAACCAGTGCCGTAGATCGTGTTATCAATGGCCAGGATTTGAAGACTGGGGTACCTCGGCTAATGCCTATCTCCACCGTTGGATCCTTGGCCAACGTTTGGGATTAGACTCACCATACCCCTTCACTGCATAAAATCAGGGCCGTGCATCTGTGATCCAATGGCCACAGTTGATACCGCTTCATTCAAAATAGAAATCTAATCTCGACCGCTTAGATCGAATCTAGCGGCCGAGATCTCACCGTACCCCTTCGCGGGTACGTTTTATAAATGAGACCCTGTCTTTTACATATATCAACCCGCCGTCCACTCGTTGGGGCGCTGGGTCTGGAAAAGCTTTGCGCTGAGGCCCCTGCTTTCTAGATTAATTGAGGCGCAGTCCAAGGGAATAGAAAATCCAGTAAAATGAAATAGAAAATGATTTTCAATACAAAAATAAATCCAGAGACTTGTTTAATTCATAGTTAATTCATTTTAACTCCAAATTGAACCATTCCAGTTTCTAAAATTTTGTAATAATATTCTTCATCATTTGGTGCCTCTGTTTTGTCATGAAAACAATTAGAAATTTAATCTCTCACTTAATCCATTTTAAGCACATAAAACCTTTGAAAATTCATAACTTAAAATCTATAACTCCAAAATTAATGATTCCTGTTCCTATGATCTTATTTTAATATGTATATTATTAATGTGTATTTTGTTCTTATGTTTGGTGTAATGTTAATTTTGCCTATACCATGTTTGTTTGAATTGCTACGACTAGCAGTGAGGTCACGAGTCATCTGAAGATCATCCTGGTACCTGGAATCTCAAAGCCCAGGCAAGTTGTGCCCTTGATCACTTCTTTTTACCCACTCATGTTCTAATTAATCATAATGATCTGCATAGGTTAATTTTGATGGGACCCAATAGGTTACCCTAGTTTGTCTATCTTTATACCTTGTTTACCACTGAACTTTCTGGGTAGTACTTGCTAGTGCTATATGTGGTTTTGGGTATGAAGATTACACTATTCATGATTATACTTTTGTTATCAGTTGTTATTTGTTGTTCATGATAAGATCATTATGTTAATTGGAACATGGAGAACCACCCGGGAAAACAGTGCTACCACAAGGGTGGAATGGGACGCCCTTGGCTGATTAATTAGGAAAGCTAGTGGAAGACTACCTTACCCGAAAGGGGCAAGGGCAGTAGGGGAGTGGTCAGTGTAGGGAGGCCCTCGGGAGGATTTTGCTGCGATGGCGGTCCTGCAAGGGATTCCTGCACTGGAACTTCCTATAAACTGTAGCGGGTTTTCTGAAGCTAGTGGAACTTTGTAAAGGCCTCGTAGTGTTACCCTGCCTCGCCTCCTCGGTAGAGGTGTATGGGATTGGCCGTCTCTTGGCAGATGGGTAACATGACTTGTGGGTAAAGATGCGCAACCTCTGCAGAGTGTAAAACTGGTATACTAGCCGTGCTCACGGTCATGAGCAGCTCGGACACTCACATGATTAATTTATGGAACTAAATTCAATTTGTCATATGCATTGCATCGCAGGTGATGTGGTTACTTTTGTTCTATTACTTAATTGGGTTTGGTATTTACTTATACTTAGTAACTGCTAATAAAATTTTGACCAACTTTAAAAGCAATGCTCAGCTCTAACCATCTTCTTTGGTAAGCCTTACACTTCACGTGAGCTCTCACCTTTGGCGAGTTCATGCACATTATTCCCCACAACTTGTTGAGCGATGAACGTATGTGAGCTCACTCTTGCTGTCTCACATACACCACAGGTCAAGACCAGGTACTGCAGGATGATGCTCATGGAGGATGCTGCGATGAGTTCGTGAGAGGTCTAGGTCGTCGTCTCCCAGTCAACTTTTGGGTTGCTGGACCGTTGTCTCCTTATAATGTAATTATTTATTTTGTATAGAACTCCTGTTATATATAAAGTTGTGACATTCGATCCTGTGCCACTATACATCATATGTGTGAGACTTGGTCCCAGCACACCTGGTGTTTATGTTTGCACCCGGGCTTTGGACCCCTAAAATCCGGGTGTTACAAGGGTCCTGGACGCGTTCGCTAGCAATGGCGCTGCGGCGGGCTTGCTTGTCGCTGATTGAAGATGGCGTATTGGCCGTCCGATCGTGGACGTATGTGTGTGCCTGGGTCGCCGGCGGGCTAGGCGTTGGTGTGCTCGCCGTGGCGGGGAAGAAACAGCCAGGGCCCTGGATCCATGAGTCAACGGTTGTGATTGAATCCATCCATATCTATGCGTCGAACAAAATCATGTCGTCAGTTTCTAGATCGGTGGCCTAGATATAGTCTAGTGTATCCCCTTCGCCGATGAGTCCTGAGTCGTAGATCTCGGTGTGGGTGGCTAGGATTAGAACACTCGTACCGGTTTGGCTGAACCAATCTGGTTCGTCTGATCTAGATCTAGCGCTTGCGATCGATGTAGGTAACTTTAAATCAGGACTGTTAGAAATCAATCCAGTGGCTGATGCGGTTTAATGTTGGGGTGTGGTTTCGAACTGCCCAGATCTAATCGTACGGCCAGGGTCGTCCGATACCCCTTCGGCCTTGGTCGTCTTTCAAAAGAGTCCCTAGATTTTATTAGATTCAACCCGCCATCCACCGCGGGGTAGATCTGTGTCTTGGGACTTTTCGCGCATTAACCCCTGGATTTTCCTGTAATTGAGGCCCAGTTGAGAGAATTATAAAATCTAGAAAAAGGAATTAGAAAATGATTTTTTATGCAAAAATAAATGCTAGAATTTGTTTAATTCATAGAAAATGCATATTTAGTCCAAATTAATTCATTCCAATTCCTATACTTTTGTAAAATCATTGTTTATCATTTTGTGTCACTGTTTTGACATGAAAGCCATATTAAAATTGATATGATAATTAATCTTGTACAAAACACCTAGAATATCTGGAAATCCATAACTTAAAATCTATAACTCCAAAATTAATAATCCCTGTTCCTGTGATCTTATTTCAATATGTAGATTATTAATATGTATTTTGCATATATGTTTGGTGTAATGTTAATTTTGCCTATACCATGTATGTTTGTATTGCTACGTTTAGCGGTGAGGACACGTGTCATCTGAAGAGCAAGTTGGTACCTGGAATTTCAAGTCCCAGGCAAGTTGTGCCCTTGATCACTTCTTTTACCCACTCATGTTCTGATTAATCATAATGATCTGCATAGGTTAATTTTGATGGGACCCAATAGGTTACCCTAGTTTGTCTATCTTTATACCTTGTTTACCACTGAACTTTTTGGGTAGTACTTGCTAGTGCTTTATGTGGTTTTGGGTATGAAGATACATTATTCATGATCACATTTTTATTATCTGTTTATTATTACTATTCATGATAAGATCATTATGTTAATTGGAACATGGAGCGACCACCCGGGAAAACAGTGCTACCACAAGGGTTTAATGGGACGCCCTTGGCTGATTAATTAGGAAAGCTAGTGGAAGACTACCTTACCCGAAAGGGGCAAGGGCAGTAGGGGAGTGGTCAGTGTAGGGAGGTCCTTGGTTGATTTTGCTGCGATGGCGGTCAGGCAAGAACCCTGCATTGGAGCTTCCTATAAACTGTAGCGGGTTTTCTGAAGCTAGTGGAACTTTGTAAAGGCCTCGTAGTGTTACCCTGCCTCGCCTCCTCGGTAGAGGTGTATGGGAAGTCGTGATCCCTTGGCAGATGGGTAACACGACTTGTGGGTAAAGATGCGCAACCTCTGCAGAGTGTAAAACTGGTATATCAGCCGTGCTCACGGTCAAGAGCAGCTCGGACCCTCACATGATTAATTTATGGAACTAAATTCAATTTGTCATATGCATTGCATCGCAGGTGATGTTGTTACTTTTGTTCTACTATTTAATTGGGTTGGTATTTACTTATACTTAGTAACTGCTAATAAAATTTTGACCAACTTTAAAAGCAATGCTCAGCTCTAACCATCCTCTTTGGTAAGCCTTACACTTCACGTGAGCTCCCGCCTTTGGCGAGTTCATGCACATTATTCCCCACAACTTGTTGAGCTATGAACGTATGTGAGCTCACTCTTGCTGTCTCACACCCCCCCCACAGGTCAAGAACAGGTACCACAAGATGAGGCGCATGGAGGATGCTGTGAAGAGTTCGTGAGAGGTCTAGGCCGTCGTCTCCCAGTCAACTTTGGCTTGCTGGACCGTTGTCTCCTTATAATGTAATTATTTATTTTGTATAGAACTCCTGTTATATAGTAAAGATGTGACATTCGATCCTGTGTCATGATTCATCATATGTGTGAGACTTGGTCCTAGCACACCTGGTGATTATGTTCGCGCCCAGGCTTTGGACCCCTAAAACCCGGGTGTGACAAGTCTCACTCTAGATCTCATCATGCTTTTATGTATAAGAGTGAGGCATCTAATTCTAGGCAATCCACTCATGTTAAATTGCCTAAAAATAAATCTCCTATTGCATCAAATGAACCTAATGTTTCATTCAAAACTTTTGATGCTTCATATGTTTTAACTAACAAATCAGGCAAAGTAGTTGCCAAATATGTTGGGGGCAAACACAAGGGCTCCAAGACTTGTGTTTGGGTACCCAAGGTGCTTGTTTCTAATGTGAAAGGACCCAAGACCGTTTGGGTACCTAAGAACAAGGCCTAAACTTATTTTGTAGGTTTATGCATCCGGTGGCTCAAGCTGGATCATTGATAGCGGGTGCACAAACCACATGACTGGGGAGAAAAGGATGTTCTCCTCCTACGAGAAAAACAATGATCCCCAAAGAGCTATCACATTCGGGGATGGAAATCAAGGTTTGGTCAAAGGACTTGGTAAAATTGCTATATCACCTGACCATTCTATTTCCAATGTTTTTTCTTGTAGATTCTTTAGATTACAACTTGCTTTCAGTTTCTTAATTATGCAAAATGGGCTACAATTGTATTTTTACGGATATAAGCGTTACTGTCTTTAGAAGAAGTGATGATTCAGTAGCATTTAAGGGAGTATTAGATGGTCAGCTATACTAGGTTGATTTCAATAGAGCTGAACTCGATACTTGCTTAATTGCTAAGACTAATATGGGTTGGCTCTGGCATCACCGACTAGCCCATGTTGGGATGAAGAATCTTCACAAGCTTCTAAAGGGAGAACACATTTTGGGACTAACAAATGTTCATTTTGAGAAAGACAGGGCTTGTAGCGCATGTCAAGTAGGGAAGCAAGTTGGTGTCCATCATCCACACAAGAACATCATGACGACTGACAGGCCGCTTGAACTACTCCACATGGATCTATTAGGCCCGGTAGCTTACACAAGCATCGGCGGAAGTAAGTATTATCTAGTTATTGTGGATGATTATTCTCGCTTCACTTGGGTGTTCTTTTTGCAGGAAAAATCACAAACCCAAGAGACCTTAAAGGGATTCTTGAGACGGACTCAAAATGAGTTCGGCTTAAGGATCAAAAAGATTAGAAGTGACAACGGGACGGAGTTTAAGAACTCTCAAATAGAGAGCTTTCTTGAGGACGAGGGCATCAAGCATGAGTTCTCTTCTCCCTACACACCACAACAAATTGGTGTAGTGGAGAGGAAGAATAGAACTCTACTTGACATGGCGAGGACCATGCTTGATGAGTACAAGACTTTGGACCGGTTTTGGGCAGAAGTGAAAGGGAAATGTGCCCTTAGGCCATTTCTAAAGTGTTTTGGTGATTAAGTGCCCAACACATTTTCTCTAAGTGCAAATTTGTGCCAAAGAGTGAAGAAGTGAAAATCATATTACAAGGTATGTTTCTAGACTTAGTACATTTGTTATTGTGTACTAATGAAGTTACCTAAGTGCTAGAAATAGGAAAAGAAAGGATTGGAAAAGAGTGTCTATGTGCAGCCAAGACTCAGCTCGGCTTGGCACACCGGACTGTCCGGTGGTGCACCGGACAGTGTCCAGTGCGCCAGGCCAGCTCCGGCAAACTGGCCACTCTCGGGAAAACTTTGGCGGTGTACGGCTATAATTCACCGGACTGTCCGGTGGTGCACCGGACTGTCCGGTGAGCCAACGGCCGTCAGCGCAACGGTCGGCCGTCAAATCCGCGGGTGACGCGTGGCCCGCTCCAACGGTCGGCAGGGGGCACCGGACTGTCCGGTGTGCACCAGACAGTGTCCGGTGCGCCAACTGCCACAAGTCTGCAACGGTCGGCTGCGCCAGATTAGGAAGGGAATCGCACACCGGACATGAACAGTGGATGTCCGGTGGCGCACCGGACTGTCCAGTGCGCCACCCGATAGAAGGCAAGATTAGCTTTCCAAGAATGCCTCCAACGGCTCCTAGCTGCCTCGGAGCTATAAAAGGGACCCCTAGGCGCGTGGAGGAGACACAAAAAAAACATTCACTAAGCAATTCTAAGTCTCCACACTTCGTCTCCACGCATTTGATTGATCGTGTTAGTGATTTGAGCTTCATTCTTGTTGTGAACTCTCTGTGCTTCATTTGAGCTCAAGTCTTGGCTTGTGTGCATGTGTTGTGCTGCGGATTTGTGTGTGTTGCTCCCAACCTTACTCTTGTGTTTACATTGTGATCTTTGTTGTAAGGGCGAGAGGCTCCAACGTGTGGAGATTCCTCGCAAACGGGAAAAGATATAAGCAAAGAAAAGTCGTGGTATTCAAGTTGATCATTAAATCACTTGAAAGGGGTTGAGTGCAACCCTCGTCCATTGGGACGCCACAGCGTGGATGTAGACAAGTGTTATACTTGGCCGAACCACGGGATAAACCACTGTGTCTCTTGTGTTATCTTTCTTTGTGATTATTGTGATTCGCAAGAGCTCACTCTATAGCCACTTGGTTCTTTTGAGCACTAACATCTTTATAACCAAGTTTTGTGGCTATTAGTTGTTGAATTTTACAGGATCACCTATTCACCCCCCTCTAGGTGCTCTCAATTGGTATCGGAGTCGTTCTCTTCACGTAAGGGACTAATCGCCCGAAGAGATGGATCCTAAGGGAAAGGGGATGGTGGTCAACGATAAGGAGAAGGAGTCCATCTTCAACGAGCCAAGAGATGACAAGCCCACTGACTCTGGCTCGAGTCACAAGAAGAAGGACGGGAAGAAGAAGAGGCGCATCAAGAAGATCGTCTACTACGACAACGACGAATCTTCTTCTTCATCAAGAGACGACGACGATGATTCTTCGTCGAAGAAAAGAACGGTTAATCAAAAATATTCCTTTGATTACTCTCGCATGCCTTTCAATTCTAATGCTCATTTACTTTCAATTCCACTTGGGAAACCTCCACACTTTGATGGAGAAGACTACTCATTTTGGAGTCACAAAATGCGTAGTCACCTATTTTCTCTCCATCCAAGTATTTGGGAGATTGTTGAAAACGGAATGCATTTTAATAGTACTGACAACCCCGTTTTCATTAATGAGCAAATCCATAAGAATGCACAAGCAACCACTGTTTTGCTAGCATCATTGTGCAGGGATGAGTACAACAAAGTGAGCAGCTTGGATAACGCCAAGCAAATCTAGGATACCCTCAAGATCTCTCATGAGGGTAATGATGCCACCATGATCACCAAGATGGAGTTGGTGGAAGGCGAGCTGGGAAGGTTCGCGATGATCAGGGAAGAAGAGCCAACACAAACATACAACAGGCTCAAGACCATGGTCAACAAGATTAGGAGTTATGGGAGCACAAGATGGTGGACCACGACGTCGTCCAACTTATGCTAAGGTCATTCACGGTAATTGACCCCCATCTTGTTAACCTTATTCATGAGAATCCCAGGTACACCAAGATGACGCCCGAGCAGATTCTTGGAAAGTTTGTGAGCGGGCACATGATGGTGAAGGAGGCTCGATATGTGGACGACGCTCTAAACGGTCCACTCCCCGTCCACGAGCCTCAAACTATTGCCCTCAAGGCAACCAGTAGCGGGGAGGCGCTACCAAGCAAGGTGGCACAAGTTGAGGTGGCTGGGCTAAACAAAGATGAGATGGCTCTCATCATCAAGCGCTTCAAGATCGCTCTTAAAGGACGCAAGGAGTACCCCAACAAGAACAAAACAAGGGGAAAGCGCTCCTGCTTCAAGTGCGGTAAGACTGGTCACTTTATTACAAACTGTCCTGATAATGATAGTGACCAGGAACAAGAAAAGAGCGAGAAGAAGGAGAAGAAAAAGAGCTACAGGAAGGCAAAGGGCGAGGCACATCTCGGAAAGGAATGGGACTCGGACTGCTCCTCCTCCGACTCCGATGACGAAGGACTCACTGCCTCAGCCTTCAACAAGTCTTCTCTCTTCCCCAACGAACGCCATACTTGCCTCATGGCAAAGGAGAAAAAGGTAAGCGTTCAAGAAACCTCTAAGTATACTACTTCAAGTGATGATGTAGATTATACCGATTTATTTAAGGGCTTAGATAGAGCAAAGGTAGATAAGATTAATGAGTTAATTGATGCCTTAAATGAAAAGGATAGACTCTTACAAAAGCAAGAGGATATTTTGTATGAAGAACATGACAAACTTGTTAGTGCACAAAAGTCTCTTGTTTTAGAAACTAAAAGAAATGAATTGTTATCCTCTGAATTGTCTATGTGCCATGAATCAATCTCTAGTTTAAAGATTTTGAATGATGATTTAAATGCTAAGCTAGAGGTAGCAAATAAACCAAGTTCATGTGTAGAACATGTTGTAATTTGCAATAGATGCAATGATTTTAATGTTGATGCTTGTGATGAACATTTAATTTCCATTTCTAAATTAAATGATGAAGTGGCAAGTCTTAATGCTCTACTTAAGACTTGCAAAAGTGACTTTGATAAATTAAAATTTGCTAGGGATGCCTACACTGTTGGTAGACACCCCTCAATTAAGGATGGGCTTGGCTTTCGAAAGGAAGCCAAGAACTTAACAAGTCAAAGGGCTCCCATTCCCAACAAGGAGAAAGGGAAGGCCCCTATGACTAGTAGCATTCGAAGGAATCATGCATTCATTCATGATAGAAAATTTTCTAGGAATGCTCATTATGATAGAAGTTATGATTCACATGCTATGATTGCTTCAAGTTCTACTTTTGTGCATGATAGAAGTAGGCCTAAGAGAAACCTTGTGTCTCATGTGCCTAGAAAAATGTGTAATGAATCTGCTACTGTTTTCCATGCTTGCAACACTACCTTTGTACTCTCATGTAAAAATAAGAAAGTGGTTGCTAGGAAGTTGGGAGCCAAATGCAAGGGAGACAAGACTTGCATTTGGGTTTCCAAAGACAATTGTGACTAACCTTGTAGGACCCAACAAGAGTTGGGTACCTAAAACCCAAGCCTAATTTGTCTTGCAGGTTTATGCATCCGGGGGCTCAAGCTGGATTATCGACAGCGGATGCACAAACCACATGATGGGGGAGAAGAATATGTTCACCTCCTACGTCAAGAACAAAGATTCCCAAGATACAATAATATTTGGAGATGGGAATCAAGGCAAGGTCAAAGGTTTGGGAAAAATAGCCATCACAAGCGAGCACTCTATTTCCAATGTATTCTTAGTAGAGTCGCTAGGCTATAATCTCCTGTCTGTAAGTCAATTGTGCCACATGGGCTACAATTGTTTGTTCACAAATGTCGATGTTTCTGTCTTTAGAAGGAGTGATGGTTCATTAGCGTTTAAGGGTGTATTAGATGACAAACTCTACTTAGTTGACTTTTCGAAAGAGGAGACTGATCTAGATGCATGCTTAATAGCTAAGACTAGCATGGGCTGGTTGTGGCATCGCCATCTAGCACATGTTGGAATGAAGAACCTCCACAAACTTCTAAAGGGAGGACATGTGTTAGGACTAACAAATGTGTGTTTCGAGAAAGATAGACCTTGTGCAGCGTGTCAGGCAGAAAAACAAGTGGGGAGCACTCATCACAACAAGAATGTGATGACAACATCAAGACCACTGGAGCTACTACATATGGACCTCTTCGGACCCATCGCATACCTTAGCATCGGGGGAAGTAAGTATGGTCTTGTTATTGTTGATGATTTTTCCCGCTTCACTTGGGTGTTCTTTTTGCAGGATAAATCAGAAACCCAAGGGACCCTCAAGCGCTTTCTAAGACGAGCTCAAAATGAATTTGAGCTCAAGGTGAAAAAGTTAAGAAGCGACAACAGGTCTGAGTTCAAGAATCTGCAAGCGGAGGAGTACCTTGAGGAGGAAAGCATCAAGCACGAGTTCTCCGCTCCCTACACACCACAGCAAAATGGTGTGGTAGAGAGGAAGAACATGACGCTTATCGACATGGCAAGGACGATGCTTGGAGAGTTCAAGACGCCTGAGCGGTTTTGGTCGAAAGCTATGAACACAGCTTGCCACACCATAAACCGGCTCTACCTTCATCGCCTCCTCAAGAAGACCTCGTATGAACTTATTACCGGTAACAAACCCAACATATCTTGGGAGCAAATGTTACATTCTAGTGAAGAAAGGTAAAAATTCTAAATTTGCTTCCAAAGCTGTAGAAGGGTTTTTACTAGGTTATGACTCAAATACAAAGGCATATAGAGTCTTCAACAAATCATCGGGTTTGGTTGAAGTCTCTAGCGACATTGTATTTGATGAGACTAATGGCTCTCCAAGAGAGCAAGTTGATCTTGATGATATAGATGAAGATGATGTTTCGACGGCCGCAATACGCACCATGGCGATTGGAGATGTGCGACCATAGGAACAACAAGAGCAAGATCAACCTTCCTCCTCAACAATGGTGCACCCCCCAACTCAAGAAGACGAACAGGTTCGTCAAGAAGAGGCATGTGATCAAGGGGGAGCACAAGAAGAACAAGTTATGGAGGAAGAAGCACCACCAGCCCCTCCAACTCAAGTCCGAGCGACAATTCAAAGGAATCACCCCGTCGATCAAATTCTGGGTGACATAAGCAAGGGAGTAACTACTCGCTCACGATTAGCTAATTTTTGTGAGCATTACTCATTTGTCTCTTCTATTGAGCCTTTCAGGGTAGAAGAGGCCCTGCAAGATCCAGACTGGGTGTTGGCCATGCAGGAGGAGCTCAACAACTTCAAACGAAATGAAGTTTGGAGCCTGGTGCCACGTCAAAAGCAAAACGTTGTGGGAACCAAGTGGGTGTTCCGCAACAAGCAAGACGAGCACGGGGTGGTGACAAGAAACAAGGCTCGACTTGTGGCAAAAGGTTATGCCGAAGTCGCAGGTTTGGATTTTGAGGAGACTTTTGCTCCTGTGGCTAGGCTAGAGTCTATCCGCATTTTGTTAGCCTATGCCGCTCACCACTCTTTCAGGTTGTTTCAAATGGATGTGAAGAGTGCTTTCCTCAACGGGCCAATCAAGGAGGAGGTGTACGTGTAGCAACCGCCTGGCTTTGAGGATGAACGGTACCCCGACCATGTGTGTAAGCTCTCTAAGGCGCTCTATGGACTTAAGCAAGCCCTAGGAGCATGGTATGAATGCCTTAGAGATTTCCTAACTGCTAATGCTTTCAAGGTTGGGAAAGCCGATCCAACTCTTTTCACTAAGACTTGTGATGGTGACCTATTTGTGTGCCAAATTTATGTCGATGACATAATATTTGGTTCTACTAACCAAAAGTCTTGTGAGGAGTTTAGCAGGGTGATGACATAGAAATTTGAGATGTCAATGATGGGCGAGTTGAACTACTTCCTTGGGTTCCAAGTGAAGCAACTCAAGGATGACACCTTCATCTCCCAAACGAAGTACACGCAAGACCTGCTCAAGCGGTTTGGGATGAAGGACGCCAAGCCCGCAAAGACACCAATGGGAACCGACGGACATGTCGACCTCAACAAAGGAGGTAAGTCTGTTGATCAAAAGGCATACCGATCTATGATAGGTTCTTTACTTTATTTATGCGCTAGTAGACCAGATATTATGCTTAGCGTATGCATGTGTGCTAGATATCAATCCGACCCAAGGGAATGTCACCTTGTGGCCGTTAAGCGGATTCTTAGATATTTAGTTGCTATGCCTTGCTTCGGGATCTGGTATCCAAAGGGGTCTATCTTTGACTTGATTGGATATTCAGACTCCGATTATGCCGGGTGCAAGGTTGATAGGAAGAGTACATCAGGGACGTGCCAATTCCTAGGAAGGTCCCTGGTGTCTTGGAGTTCAAAGAAACAAACTTCTGTTGCCCTATCCACCGCTGAGGCCGAGTATGTTGCCGCAGGACAGTGTTGCGCGCAACTACTTTGGATGAGGCAAACCCTCCAGGACTTTGGCTACAATCTGAGCAAAGTCCCACTCCTATGTGACAATGAGAGTGCAATCCGCATGGCGGATAGTCCTGTTGAACACAGCCGCACTAAGCATATAGACATTCGGCATCACTTTTTGAGAGACCACCAGCAAAAGGGAGATATCAAAGTGTTCTATATTAGCACCAAGAACCAGCTAGCCGATATCTTTACCAAGCCTTTAGAAGAGAAAACCTTTTGCAGGCTGCGTAGTGAGCTAAATGTCTTAGATTCGCATAACTTGGATTGATTTATAGCATACATCTGTTTTATGCCTTTGATCAAGTTATTTTATGCATTTATGAGATTTATTGTTTATTTATGGTGCTCAAGTTGTGCAAGGGATCCCTGGACCTCACAAGTCCATGTGTGAATGATGCACATTTTTAGGGGGAGAAGTGCTACAACTTGACCCTTTGAGACTAACATTTCTGCTTGAGTTTACTTGATGTAGTCTCAAAGGTGAATTGTAAGGGAAAGGTGAACTTGGATCATGCAAAGACTTCCACTGCACTCCGGTATTCACTCCAAGTTCATATCTACGCTCTTATTGCCTTTTTGCTCGTAATTGACAATTTTGGTGAGGCAATGGGGTTAAAGGGCCAAAAGTGATCCTGTTTTGGTGCTTAATGCCAAAGGGGGAGAAATTAAGGCCAAAGCAAATGGATCAGCTACCACTTGAGAATTTTGAAAATAGTAGAGCTAGAACTTTTGATTCGTCAAAATTCTCTTATTGTCAAAATTTGGTCTCTTGTGGGGAGAATCTATGATTATGGGAAAAAGGGGGAGTTTTTGAATCTTGATCATTTTCACTCTTGAAATATCTCTCTTTATGCCTAAACAAGTGTGTTTGACTTAGAGATAGGAAAATGAGTTTGATTTCAAAAACAATCCAAGTGGTGGCAAAGTATGATCCAAATATGCCAAATTTGAATAAAAAACAATTCTTGTTCTCAATCGCATTGATGTTGCACTTCTCTTAGTTGCTTTTTGATGTGTTGGCATAAATCACCAAAAAGGGGGAGATTGAAAGGGAAATGTGCCCTTGGCCATTTCTAAAGTGTTTTGGTGATTAAGTGCCCAACACATTTTCTCTAAGTGCAAATTTGTGCCAAAGAGTGAAGAAGTGAAAATCATATTACAAGGTATGTTTCTAGACTTAGTACATTTGTTATTGTGTACTAATGAAGTTACCTAAGTGCTAGAAACAGGAAAAGAAAGGATTGGAAAAGAGTGTCTATGTGCAGCCAAGACTCAGCTCGGCTTGCACACCGGACTGTCCGGTGGTGCACCGGACAGTGTCTGGTGCGCTAGGCCAGCTCCGACGAACTGGCCACTCTCGGAAAAACTTTGGTGGCGTACGACTATAATTCACCGGACTGTCCGGTGGTGTACCGGACAGTCCGGTGAGCCAACGGCCGTCAGCGCAACGGTCGGTCGTCAAATCCGCGGGTGACGTGTGGCCCGCTCCAACGGTCGGCAGGGGGCACCGGACTGTCCGGTGTGCACCGGACAGTGTCCGGTGCGCCAACTGCCACAAGTCTGCAACGGTCGGCTGTGCCAGATTAGGAAGGGAATCGCGCACCGGACATGAACAGTGGCTGTCCGGTGGCGCACCGGACTGTTCGGTGCGCCACCCGACAGAAGGCAAGATTAACCTTCCAAGAATGCCTCCAACGGCTCCTAGCTGCCTTAAGGCTATAAATGGGACCCCTAGGCGCATGGAGGAGACACAAAAAAAAGTATTCACTAAGCAATTCTAAGTCTCCACACTCCGTCTCCACGCATTTGATTGATCGTGTTAGTGATTTGAGCTCTGTTCTTGTTGTGAACTCTCTGTGCTTCATTTGAGCTCAAGTCTTGGCTTGTGTGCGTGTGTTGTGCTGCGGATTTGTGTGTGTTGCTCCCAACCTTACTCTTGTGTTTACATTGTGACCTTGGTTGTAAGGGCGAGAGGCTCCAAAGTGTGGAGATTCCTCGCAAACGGGAAAAGATATAAGCAAAGAAAAGCCGTGGTATTCAAGTTGATCATTGGATCACTTGAAAGGGGTTGAGTGCAACCCTCGTCCATTGGGACGCCACAACGTGGAGGTAGGCAAGTGTTATACTTGGCCGAACCACGGGATAAACCACTGTGTCTCTTGTGTTATCTTTCTTTGTGATTATTGTGATTCGCAAGAGCTCACTCTATAGACACTTGGTTCTTTTGAGCACTAACATCTTTATAACCAAGTTTTGTGGCTATTAGTTGTTGAATTTTACAGGATCACCTATTCACCCCCCTCTAGGTGCTCTTAGGAAGCAATCAACACTGCTTGCTACGCCATCAACCGTCTCTACCTTCACTGAATCCTCAAGAAGACATCATATGAACTCCTAACCAGTAAAAAAGCCCAATGTTTCATATTTTAGAGTCTTTGGAAGCAAATGTTTTATTCTTGTTAAAAAAGCTAGAAAATCTAAATTTGCTCCCAAGGCTGTAGAAGGCTTTTTACTTGGTTATGACTCAAACACAAGGGCATATAGAGTCTTTAACAAGTCCACTGGACTAGTTGAAGTTTCTTGTGACATTGTGTTTGATGAGACTAACGGCTCTCAAGTAGAGCAAGTTGATCTTGATGAGCTAGATGATGAAGAGGCTCCATGCGTCGCACTAAAGAACATGTCCATTAGGGATGTGTGTCCTAAGGAATCCGAAGAGCCTCCACAAGCACAAGATCAACCATCATCTTCCATGCAAGCATCTCCACCAACCCAAGATGAGGATCAAGCTCAAGATGATGAAAATGAAGATCAAGAGGATGAGCCACCTCAAGAGGAGGACAATGATCAAGGGGGAGATGCCAATGATCAAAACAAGAAAGATGATCAAAGTCAAAGACCGTCACACCCAAGAGTCCACCAAGCGATACAATGGGGTCACCCCGTGAACTCCATGCTCGGCGACATTCATAAGGGGGTAACCACTCGATCTCGTGTTGCTCATTTTTGTGAACATTACTCTTTTGTGTCTTCTATTGAGCCATACAGGGTGGAAGACGCATTAAGAGATTTGGATTGGGTGCTAGCAATGCAAGAGGAACTCAACAACTTCACGAGGAATGAGGTATGGCATTTAGCTCCACGTCCTAATCAAAATATTGTAGGAACCAAGTGGGTTTTCCGCAACAAGCAAGATGAGCATGGTGTGGTGACAAGGAACAAAGCCCGACTTGTGGCCAAGGGATTGTTGGGGACTTGTTCTCAAATGCTAAGAGTTAAGAACAAGGCAACATAAAAAGTGTCAAATGTTAAAGTCCTTCGTCCTTCGAGACATTATTTCCCTTCGGATATAATGAATTCCGGATGAAGGTTGTGAAGGAAAAACCTTCATAAGCACAATAAATGATAAGGAAGAATTCATATACGAAATACGAAAAATAACATAAACATTTAAACATTATTATCAATTTATTTTTATTTGCATTACCATATTCACAATAACAAATTATAGATGTACCTTCGGTTTGAAGGAAAGCAAGGGTACAAGCGTGATGCAAAAGGCGAATGCCAAGTCAACGTGAACAGTACGGGAGTACTGTTCACCTATTTATAGGCAAGGGGCGCAGCCCATGTAAAATTACATTCATGCCCTTTATATTTGCTAATAACTTTATAGTAATTCTTCGAGGTCTAATTTGCCTTTTCATCTTTAAGTCGGTTCCCCTTTTCTACTATCATGCCGAAGCTTTCCTGCGCACAGCTTCGTGATCACCTTGTCCTTCGTCATAATCATCTTTCGTCTCGCTCAGGCTTCGTCCTGACCATGCTCTGTATGCTCATGATCCGAATCCGAAGATACCTGTTCACATATTTCACTTGGAAAACATTGTCAAATCATGTTTTTGAGGACCTTCAGAAGCCGAAGGCCCCCAACAGGGATATTCACAAGTCGAAGGTTTGGATTTCGGTGAAACCTATGCACCCGTAGCTAGGCTTGAGTCAATTCGTATATTACTTGCCTATGCTACTTACCATGGCTTTAAACTTTACCAAATGGACGTGAAAAGTGTCTTCCTCAATGGACCTATCAAGGAAGAGGTCTATGTTGAGCAACCTCCTGGCTTTGAAGATAGTGAGTACCCTAACCATGTGTATAAACTCTCTAAGGCACTTTATGGGCTCAAGCAAGCCCCAAGAGCATGGTATGAATGCCTAAGAGATTTCCTTATCACTAATGGCTTCAAAGTCGGAAAAGCCGATCCTACTCTCTTTACTAAAACCATTGCAAATGATTTGTTTGTATGCCAAATTTATGTTGATGATACATATTTGGGTCTACTAACAAATCTACTTGTGAAGAGTTTAGTAGGATCATGATTCAAAAATTCGAGATGTCTATGATGGGGGAGTTGAAGTATTTTCTAGGATTTCAAGTCAAGCAACTCCAAGAGCGCACCTTTATTAGTCAAACGAAGTACATTCAAGACATACTCACCAAGTTTGGAATGAAGGATGCCAAGCCCATCAAGACACCCATGGGAACTAATGGGCATCTCGACCTTGACACGGGATGAAAATCCGTAGATCAAAAGGTATACCGGTCGATGATAGGATCTCTACTCTATTTATGTGCATCTCGACCGAATATTATGCTTTCCGTATGCATATGTGCAAGATTTCAAGCTGATCCTAAGGAAGTCCACCTTAGGGCCGTGAAAAGAATCTTGAGATATTTAGTTCATACACCTAAGTTTGGTCTTTGGTACCCCAAGGGATCCACCTTTGATTTAATAGGTTATTTAGATGCTGATTGGGCAGGGTGTAAAATTGATAGAAAGAGCACATCAGGGACTTGTCAGTTCTTGGGAAGATCCCTGGTGTCTTGGGCTTCAAAGAAACAAAATTCAGTTGCTCTTTCTACCGCCAAAGCCGAGTACATTGCCGCAGGCCATTGTTGCGCGCAATTGCTTTGGATGAGGCAAACCCTTAGGGACTATGGCTACAAATTTAGCAAAGTCCCTCTCCTATGTGATAATGAGAGTGCAATCCGCATGGCGGATAATCCCGTTGAGCACAGCCACACTAAGCACATAACCATTCGGTATCGCTTTTTGAGGGATCACCAACAAAGGGGGGATATCGAGATAGCCTATGTGAGCACCAAAGAACAATTAGCCGATATCTTTACCAAACCACTAGATGAGAAAACCTTTACAAAACTTAGGAATGAGCTAAACATTCTTGATTCTCGAAATTATGATTGATACTTTGCACACATAGCTCATTTAAATACCTTTGATCATATCTCCTTCATGTGCTATGACTAATGTGTTTTCAAGTAAATTCAAACTAAGTCATAGATTGAAAGGGAAATGGAGTCTTCGGCGAAGACAAGGCTTCCACTCCACTCTATCGGTATTATCTACCCTTCGTCGTCACTACGCACCGTTCTTCACTTTGGTATAATCTTCACTCTTATTATTTGTACCATTGGGGAGAAAGTAAAAGGGCTCATATTTCACTCAGAAAGTATCCGTTTTTGGCGATTCATGCCAAAGGGGGAGAAAGTATTAGCCCAAAGCAAAAGGACCTCTCCACCACCAATTTCAAAAAGTTTAAAAGTAGTCTTTCAATTTGTATTAAAGAAGTTTTTCAATTGGTACCTTATTTTTGATATAATTTCAAATTGGTATGACCTCTTTCAAAATTAATATCTAAAACCCTCTTGAACACTAAGAGGAGAATTTCATTGAGGGAGAGTTTTGTTTAAGTCAAAGGAAAAGCATTTGAAACAAGGGGAGAAAATTTCAAATCTTGAAAATGCTTCTCGAAATCTTAGTCAAGTACCTTTGACTATTTGCAAAAAGACTTTGAAAAGATTTTCCAAAAGAATTTGCAAAAACAAAACAAGTGGTGCAAATGTGGTCCAAAATGTTAAAAGAAAGAAAGCAATCCATACATATCTAGTGTAAGTATAAAATTGGTTTAATTCCAAGCAACCTTTGCACTTGCCTTATGCAAACTAGTTTAATTCCACACTTATATTTGCTTTGGTTTGTGTTGGCATCAATCACCAAAAAGGGGGAGATTGAAAGGGAAATAGGGTCAAACCTTTTCCTAAATGATTTTGGTGGTTGAAATGCCCAACACAAATAATTGGACTAACTAGTTTGCTCTAGTTGATCATTTCACAGGTGCATAAGTTCATCTACAACTATTCTAAATCGACTGTCCGGAATACCGTAGATTATTCCGGACAGGAGAAGCTTTTTGGAAAAAATAGACCAAGCGTGGACCGTCCGGGCTCTTGCGGCGGACCGTCCGCGACACCAAAGTATGCCTCGGACAGGAACACTGCATAAACGCAAGTCAACACTGCGGACCGTCCGATGGAAAAGCAAGCACAGTCCGGGACCAGGCGCGGACCGTCCGGTCTCAGGCGCGGACCGTCCGGTCGGCACAGAACCGAAAAACCCAAAGGTGACAAGTTCGGTAAAATGAATTATAGCGTCCTCGCGGACCGTCCGGGGTGCACGACCGGACCGTCCGCGACTGCTTTTATCTGACATCTAACAACGCATTTAATGCATTATAGTCGTTACTGCTGACTGTTGGGATTTCAGCCGTTGATGTGCAGGGGCAGACCGTCCGAACCAGGGGCGCGGACCGTCCGCGGTTGGCAGAATTGGAGCAACGTCTAGGAAGTGGTTGGTGGCTATAAATACAACCTCAACCACCTCCATTCAACACACCCAAGCATTCCAACCTTCAACATTCAATACAAGAGCTAGCAATCCATTCCAAGACACAATCAAAGCCTCAAATCTCTCCAAGTTCCACAATTGAGACAAGTGATTATTAGTGATTAGTGGCTTGAGAGAGAGAGAGAGTGATTTGTGTGTTATTTGTCGCTCTTGTCGCTTGGCTTTTGCAATCGTGCTTTCTTCTCTTCCCATTCTTATTCTCAATACACTTGTAATCAAAGTAAGAGACATCAAGTTGTGGTGGTCCTTGTAGGGGTCTAAGTGACCCATTTAATTAAGGTGAAAGCTCACTCGGTCTAAGTGACCGTTTGAGAGAGGGAAAGGGTTGAAAGAGACCCGGTCTTTGTGACCACCTCAACGGGGAGTAGGTTTGCAAGAACCGAACCTCGGTAAAACAAATCACCGTGTCACACTCTTCATTTGCTTGTGATTTGTTTTCGCCCTCTCTTTTGGACTCGCTTTTATTTCTAATGCTAACCCGGCTTGTAGATTGTGCTTAAAGTTTGTAAATTTCAGATTTGCCTATTCACCCCCCCTTCTAGGCGACTTTCAAGTAGATGCTTACCCACGGCGGCATCACGATGTAGCTCAGGCGTGGGTGGAACGACGGCAAGGCGGGCAGTGCTCGGCTCAGGCATGACGAGAATTGAGGCGGGCGGTGCTCCGCTCAGGCGCAATGGGCGTCGAGGCGGGCGGTGCTCCAGGCACGCCGGGGCTCGGCGCGCTCGACAAGGCTTCTCGACAGAGCTTCGGGTGACACGGCGCTAAGCGGGGTGAGGGATGTGTGGGTGTGCGAGTGGGAGAAGGGAGGGGCGAGCGGGCGGCTCTAGCATTAAAGTGGCCTATGGGTTGTTCCAGCTTTGGTCTGCGACGTGGGCGTCGCGATTTCGACGTGCGCGGCTTTCGCACGGGCGAGCGGTTAGAGGAAGGGGAGGGGCTGCCAGGTCGGGTCCACTGGTCAGCAGCGCTGACGCGCGTGCAACAGACGAGCTGTCACACCTGAATTTAAGGGACAAAGCCGGGTGCATCTCATACATGCGCCAAAGAAGACAACATATATAAAAGCAGAGTGTATAGAGATAAATGACACAATAACATCAGAGTACTTATTACATTGCGGAAGTCTTACAAAATAAAAGATAAATATAAAACAAACTAAGGATCATCCTTGGCGCCAATAAGTCAACTGGGAGACACCACCTAGATTAGATCAAACTCCTCGTTGTGTGGCTCCTCTTGAACCACCTGTTCTTCTCCTGTGGGGGGTGTGAGACAACAATGGTGAGCTCACACATGACCATAGCTCAACAAGTTGTGGGGAACCAGTGTGCATGAACTCACCAAAGGTGGGAGTTTAATGTGATGTGTAAGGCTAATCAATAGCATGGGTTAAAGCTGAGCATTGCTTTTAATAAGTTGGTCAAATTTTATTAGCAGTTACTAAATGTAAGTGAATACCAAATCATAATAAGAATAATAGAACAAAATTAATAAATATTCCCATGCGATGCAAATGACAAATTGAATTTAAGTTCCATAAATTAATCATGCGAGAGTCCTGAGCTGCTCATGACCGTGAGCTCGGCTAGTATACCAGTTTTACACTCTGCAGAGGTTGTACCCTGTACCCACAAGTCATGTTACCCATCTGCCAAGGGATCGTGACTCCCATACACCTCTACCAAGGAAGCGAGACAGGGCAACACTACGAGGCCTTTACAAAGTTCCACTAGCTTCCGAAAACCCGCTACAGTTATGGGACTTGTTGCAAGAATCCCCCGTCTGACCACCATCGCAGCAAAATCAACCCAAGAACCTCCCTGCATGCAACTCCCCTACTGCCCTTGCCCCTTTCGGATAAGGTAGTCTTCCACTAGCTTTCCTAATTAGTCAGCCAAGGGGTCCCATTCCTCCCTTGTGGTGGCACGTGTCTCTCAAATTAAGCTCCATGTTCTAATTAAAAATAATGATCTTGACATGAACATAAATAAAATAACAAAGTAATTGGAACATGGATATAATGAAATATTAAACCAAAACCATGTAAAGCAATAGCATAACTACCCAAATGATTCAGGTGTAAACAAGGGAAAGATGATAAACAGACTAGGGTGACCTATTGGGTCCCATCAAAATTAAACCTATGCATGAATAAGTGATATTAAAGAACATTATTGGGTAATAAAAGTGGTCAAGGGCACAACTTGCCTTTAATGAGCTCCTGCTCAGCTACTTCTATCTGCTGGGCACCAGGGTCCTCAATCACAACCTCTTCTACTCGCTACAATACAAACAAGCACAGTATAAAGGAGAAATTAACATCACACCAAACATGTAAACAAATTACATAATAATAATCTACAAATTAAAATAAGATCCTAGGAACATGAATCATTAATTTGGGAGTTATAGATTTTAAGTTATGAATTTCCAAAGGTTTCATGTGCTTGATATATGATTAAGTGAGAAATTAATTTTCTAACTGTTCTCATGTCAAAACAGAGACTCTAGGTGATAAACAATAATATTACAATTTTTTAGAAACTGGAATGGGATAATTTGGAGTTCATATGAATTTTCTATGATTTATACAAGTTCTAGGGTTTATTTTTGTATTAAAAATCAATTTCTAAAATTAAATAACTGAATTCTCAAAGCTATGGACTGGGCGCCAATTACAGAAAACACCAGGGCTCTCGGTGTAATTTTCCTAAGACACAGGGAACAGACGAGAGGGACGACGTGTTGTTTTCCCTAAAGCACAGGGTCTCATATGCAAAACGATGCGGCGAAGGGGTATCTAAGGTTTCTGACCATTGGATCTGGGTTCAGCGCTTAGGATTAGATCTCATCCCTCCCAAAGCGGTACGCCACGATAGCCGCAGGATTCCGCAACAATGGTCTAGATTTAAATTACGCGCGTGAACCTGGGATCGTCCGATCGCGATCGGACGCACCATGCCCTGATCAATCCTTGCCGTTTAGGGCTGAATCAACGGCACCCGAGCCGTCTTCAACACTTGGCCACCCATCCCGGTGGTACATCCAGCCCGCGGCGGCGGAGTTCGCCGGACTCGCCCAAGCGCACCCCCTGGTGCACATTTACCCCGACTACGCAGGTCAACGCAAGGAAGAGAGGAGTGCGAACACGGGCATGGGTAACTTACCCCGACTTATGCTGTGCAGTGACCGGGCGACGACTAGGGGCGGATCCGCCACGACAGAGAAACTCCGGCGAGGGATTGGCCCATCGCTGTTGGTCTTCTTGGTACGATTACGCAGCAGCACCGATCACCGGACCCAGACGGTTCATATCAACACTCCACCGGACATCGGAACAATCCCGGGGCACGAACCCGCGACGGTGGCGCGACCTAGCTCTCCCAACGCTGACCCACTAGTTCCTGCGTGATGGTAGCCGAGAAAAATTGGGCAGGGGCGGTCCGAGGATTGGGGCGCGACATATAGGCACGCGACGGACTAGGTCGCGGAACGGTCCCGAGGATAACGGCGCGCGTTCTGCCATTGCCGGCGAGGTGGTTAGGAGCAGCGCAACGGAGCTTCCCGAGGGGGGTCCCACCTGCCAGACACAACGCTCATGAGGATATCACGGACTGAGGAGTGGGCCATGCTCGTCAGCTCAGTAGCGTGCGTGGGGAATTGAGTCTGACCGAGCGGGCCCAGTTACCAGTCCCACGGTGGTGTACCTTCACGCACGGTGAGCGACCGAGTTGTGGGCCCCAGGCGCCAGGTCCCGCGCGTGGGGTCTATTTGGGCTGGCGCAGTCGACCACACATGTGGGCCAAATTGGTCGTCGTGGCCCATTTAAACTCCAGACTCTTTTCCATTTTGTTTTATTTTGAATTCCTTTTTGTTAAATTCAAACCTGCTATTTGATATCGAAATTGGTTTGCATATCTCATAGGTCATGAGCACAAAATAGAAATACTAATTTAGGGATATATTTATATTTATTTATAGTTATTTTTATTTATATGTAATACTCTTTTCTTGTTTTCTCATTTCAAATTCCAAATCAAATTTGGGTTTAATCAAAATCTTCAACTCATTATCTTCATCATTATATTTTTATTTATATTATTGTTTTTAGTATTCAATGCACAAACAAAACTCCAATATGATGCATGGCTCATTTGTGTTTTAGTGAGGAATTATTCTCTTTTAAATATGTTTGGTCACAAGTCTCAAGAAGTGGATAGCAAATCACATAAGGAGATCAACTCTTTTATAATTCTTATAATTTGGGTATTACAAATCCTACCCCCCTTAACAAGAATCTCGTCCTCAAGATTTAGGAAGGACTAGAGAAAAGATGGGGACAATCTATGTGAAGCTCTTCTTCTCTCTCCCAAGTAGCTTCATCTTCTCCATGATGGCTCCATTGCACTTTGCACATCTTTATCACCTTATTTCTTGTAACTCGAGTCAAAGTGTCAAGAATCTTGATAGAATATTCCGTATAAGTCAAATCACCCTGAACACTGGGCTCTTCCATTGTTAATTGTTCCTCAGGGATACAGAGACACTTCTTAAGTTGAGATATATGGAATACATTGTGCACATCTGATAGATTATCAGGTAGCTCGGGTTGGTAAGCCATCTCCCCAACTCTCCTAAAGATCCTGAATGGTCCAATAAAGCGAGGGGACAATTTGCCCTTGACTTTGAATCTCCTCATTCCACGAAGTGGTGACACCTTGAGGTACACATGATCACCTTTCTCAAACTCCAGTGGTCTTCTTCTATTATCAGCATAGCTCTTTTGCCTGGTTTTAGCTACCCTCAAATTCTCCTGGATTATACGGACTTGTTCTTCTGCCTCTTGAATAGTTTAGGACCGAAGAACTGTCTTTCTCCAGTCTGATCCCAGCATAGAGGAGTCCTGCACTTCCTGTCATACAAAGCTTCAAAAGGAGACATCTTTAGACTGGCCTAGTAACTATTATTATATGAGAACTTAGCATAGGGTAGACTTTTGTCCCAACTTCCTCCATGCTGAAGTGCACAAGCTCTCAACATATCCTCTAGTACTTGATTAGTCCTTTCAGTCTGTCCATCAGTCTGAGGGTGATAGGCTGTACTAAAGTTCAACTTTGTATTCATATTCTCATGAAAGCGTCTCCAGAATCTTGAGGTAAACTATGAACCTCGATCAGACACGATCTTCTTTGGTACTTCATGTAAACACACAATCTGAGCCATATATAACTCTGCTAACTGAGAACCTTTATAAGTAGTCTTGACCGGAATGAAATGGGCTACTTTAGTCAATCTATCCACAATTAACCATATAGAATCATATCCTTTCGGGATGAGAGGCAATCCAGTAA
This sequence comes from Zea luxurians, assembly GCA_029449295.1. Classification (NCBI taxonomy): domain Eukaryota; kingdom Viridiplantae; phylum Streptophyta; class Magnoliopsida; order Poales; family Poaceae; genus Zea; species Zea luxurians. The sequence continues at coordinate 71,179,738 of JAOPSE010000013.1, read as the reverse complement.
TGAATCCATACCAATCTCTTCCCACTTCCACTCGGGTATCTTTAGTGGATGCAATAGTCCAGCTGGCCTCTGGTGTTCAGCCTTAACTCTTTGACACACATCACACATAGCCACATGTGCAGCCACATCTCTCTTCAATCCATACCACTAGTATTTCTGCTTCAGATCCTGATACATCTTAGTGCTACCAGGATGAATAGAATAGTCAGAGTCATGGGCTTCCTTCAATATAGTCTCACGAAGTCTATCAATATCAGGAACACATATCTTGTCCTTGAACCATACGATGCCTTGCTCATCCTCCGTGAATTTTGGACCTCTACCTTCCGTAATAAGATCCTTGATCTCCTGTATTTTGGCATCACCAACCTGACCTTTACGGATTTCTTGTTCCAAGGTAGATTCCACATCAATAGTGACTCCTTCAGTATGTGCAACTATTCCTAGGTTAAGTCTCCTAAAATCTTCAACAATCTCATCGGGTAGCTGGGCAACAATAGCTGAATGGACATGCTCTTTTCGACTCAAGGCATCTGCAACCATATTCGCCTTACTCGGGTGATAGTGAATCTCCAAATCATAATCCTTTATGAGCTCCAACCATCGGCGTTGCCTAAGGTTGAGAACCTTTTGAGTGAATATATACTTCAAACTCTTATGATCCGTGTACACTTGGCACTTGGTTGCCATGATATAATGTCTCCATATCTTTAGTGCATGCACTACGGCTGCCAGTTCTAAGTCATGAGTGGGATAGTTCAACTCATGTTTTCGCAACTGACAAGACGCGTAGGCAATTACGTGTCCTTCTTACATAAGCACACATCCCAAGCCTTGGTCGTAGGCATCACAATAAATGTCAAATCCCTTCTGTAGATCTGGCATAACCAACACTGGGGGTGACATCAATCTCAACTTTAGTTGGTTAAAGCTATCTTGACATTTCGAGTCCCACTTGAACTCTCTTCCCTTCTCCAAAAGTGAGGTCATGGGCTTAGCAATCTTATAAAATCCTTCAATAAATCGTTGATAATATCCTGCAAGTCCTAAGAAACTCCGGACTTCAGTAACTGTACTGGGTATGCTCCACGCCACTATCTCCTTGACTTTAGCAGGATCCACTGATATCCCACCATTAGAAATGATATGTCCAAGGAATGGTACCTCGTTAATCCAGAACTCGCATTTGCTATACTTGGCGTAGAGTTGATTATCTCGTAGCTTCTGTAGCACCAATCTCAGATGTTCCTCATGATCACTATCACTCTTGGAATAAATAAGAATATCATCGATGAACACCATGACGAATCTGTCTAGATACTCCATAAACACCTTATTCATCAAGTTCATAAAATAGGCCGGTGCATTAGTTAGTCCAAATGACATAACGGTGAACTCATATAAACCATATCGGGTCGAGAAAGCCGTCTTGGGAATATCCAATGGCCTAATCTTCATTTGATGGTAACCCGATCGGAGATCAATCTTCGAGAATACCCTAGCACCTCTCATCTGATCAAATAAATCCTCAATGCGGGGTAACAAATACTTGTTCTTTACAGTAACATCATTAAGGGATCTATAATCCACACACATCCTTTGTGATCCATCTTTCTTCTGTACAAACAGAACCGACGCTCCCCAAGGTGAGGAACTCGGACGAATGTACCTAGCCTCCTGTAATTCTGTTATCTGCTTCTTAAGTTCATTTAGTTCTTCTACAGACATCCTATACGACCGTTTAGAAATAGGAGCAGTCCCAGATAATAGATCAATGACAAACTTAACTTCCCTATCTGGTGGCATACCTGGTAACTCCTCTGGAAAGACATCCGGAAAATCCCTAACCACCCAGATGTTGTCACCAACAAACTCCCCATCTATAAAGAATGTCGCACGTTGGGTAGAAGTAGTTATTGCAATTTCAACTTGAAACCTTTCTCCTTTAGGGCTGGTGAGTTCTACAGTACCTACCACATTGTATAATGGCCTTTGCCTTTTTTAGCCATGACATACCAAAGATCAGATCTATACTGTTTGCCTATAATATTATAGCGATAGTCCAGAATTCTCTTCCCATAATTGTTAATGTCAATCTATGTGTCATATAACTTGCCTCAACATGCCCTTTAGGTGTAATTACTATCACTGGTGTTTTCATATTTTTCAGTGGTAACTCATTTGTGTTGGCATATCGAGCAGACATGAATGAATGTGTAGCACCAGAATCAAATAATATTGTTGCAGGAATTGCATTAATGTAAAACATACCAAGTGCGATGTCAGCTCCTTCCGCAGTAGCATCAACGCTGACCTGATTAACCCTGGCAATAGAGAATCCCTTGCCAGATCCTGGAGTCTGTTGTTTGTTCTGAACTGGAGTAGTAGCAATCCTCTGTGGGCAAACATTTGCATAATGTCCATTATTCCCACACTTGTAGCAAGTAGTGCCTACACTCTGTCCTGAAAATTTTATAGGGGTGCCAGTGGGGTAGCCTGACGGGTCGGTGGAGTCCCCTGAGGTGAGTGCTGAGCTGGGCGCGGGCCTCCTCCAGTGTAAACTGGTGTACCCTGGGGTGAACTGTAGCGAGGACGAACACTGTTGCTTCCCTGTCCCTGGGATATCACCTTCCTCTTCAAATCTCCTAGCTGAACACGCTTGTGTTCAATAGCTAGGGCTTTATCAAGCAGCCTTTGGAATGATGGAAATGTATGAGCTACTAGAGCATACTGCAGAGGTCCATTAAGTCCTTCAATAAAGTGCTCCTGCTTTCTCTCATCTTCAGCAACTTCATCCGGTGCGTATCTGGAGAGCTGAATGAACTTGTCGCGATACTTGCTGACTGACATGCTCCCCTGCTTCAGCGATAGAAATTCTTTCTTCTTAATCTTCATCAGTCCAGCGGTATATGATAGTTCTTGAACTGCGTAGCGAACTCCGCCCATGTGATAGTATCAGCAGCATCATGGGCAGTAGTGTATGAATCCCACCAATCAGCAGCAGGACATATCAGACGACCAGAAGCATAGAGAACCTTCTCCTGGTTAGAGCATTGGGCAATAATCAACATCTTCTCCATAGACTTCAGCCAATCATCAGCGTCCAGTGGATCAGGAGAACTGGCGAATGTCGGTGGCTTATGGCTCATGAACTCCCGGTGCTTGACCCGGGGTGGAACTGGTGGTGGGGGTGGAGGCAGTGGTGCTTGCTGCTGTTGCTGTTGCTGTCGCGCCCTTCTCTCCTAGCGTATCTCCTCTCGCTCTTGGCGCATCTCCTAGCATATATCCTCTCGCTCTTGGCGCATCTCCTAACGTTCCTGTCGCATCTGCGCGTGCATATCCACCATGGTGTCAGCCATCTGTTGCATTATCCTCATCTGTGCTTCAACAGCTGGGTCAGCTCCGGCTGGTGGAGGCTGTGGAGGATCCATCTCAAGTTGTTGTTGTTGTGGTTGTCTAAATATCCTCTGAGTGTGTCAATTGGGAGGTAGATCAATTCCACCACCCTTCCTGGTATTGACCATCTGAGTTAGAAACATATGGTAAGAGAGAAAGGATTGTAGACAAGACAGGTAATTATGAGGCATGTTATTTTGGGGGATTTATTAGCTAAGCAGATTAATGTTTTACCTACCAAAGCTAATTCATTACCTTATGGTGGTACATGCTAAGATGTCCATTTATAATATCTCAATCAATCAAAGAAGCAAATCAGGCATTTATCATAAGAACAATCAACCAACATTTTTAAATGGAGAAAATAGTTTTAATTTCGTCTTAGGTTCCCTACCTCTTAAGAATGTCGTAAATGTAGGATTCCAAGGTGTGAAACCTATCTTGTCTTAGAGTGGAAAAAATAAGAGTAATCAGAGTATGGCAGCAAAAGGCGAGACAAGATCAAGATAAGATAAGTATAGAATGAATCAGAGTGAGGTAAGTAGGTAAGGGTTTTGTCCATTTCTATCTAGGTTTCGTCCTACAATCAACATTTCCTCTGATACCACTTCTGTCACACCCAGATTTAAGGACAAAGCCGGGTGCATCTCATACATTCGCTAAAGAAGACAACATATATAATAACAGAGTGTATAGAGATAAATTTCACAATAACATCAGAGTACTTATTACATTGCGGAAGTCTTACAAAATAAAAGATAAATATAAAACGAACTAAGGATCATCCTTGGTGCCACTAAGTCAACTGGAAGACACCACCTAGATTAGATCAAACTCCTCGTTGTGTGGCTCCTCTTGAACCACCTGTTCTTCTCCTGTGGGGGGTGTGAGACAGCAAGGGTGAGCTCACACATGATCATAGCTCAACAAGTTGTGGGGAACCATTGTGCATGAACTCACCAAAGGTGAGAGTTCATGTGATGTGTAAGGCTAATCAACACTAGGGGTTAAAGCTGAGCATTGCTTTTAATAAGTTGGTCAAATTTTATTAGCAGTTACTAAATGTAAGTGAATACCAAACCATAATAAGAATAATAGAATAAAATTAATAAATAATCTCATGCAATGCAAATGACAAATTGAATTTAAGTTCCATAAATTAATCATGCGAGAGTCCTGACCTGCTCATGACCGTGAGCTCGGCTAGTATACCAGTTTTACACTCTGCAGAGGTTGTACCCTATACCCACAAGTCATGTTACCCATCTGCCAAGGGATCGTGACTCCCATACACCTCTACCAAGGAAGCGAGGCAGGGCAACACTACGAGGCCTTTACAAAGTTCCACTAGCTTCCGAAAACCCGCTACAGTTTATGGGAAGAGCACTTGCAAGAATCCCCCGTCTGACCACCATCGCAGCAAACTCAACCCGAGAACCTCCCTGCATGCAACTCCCCTACTGCCCTTGCCCCTTTCGGGTAAGGTAGTCTTCCACTAGCTTTCCTAATTAGTCAGCCAAGGGGTCCCATTCCTCCCTTGTGGTGGCACATGTTTATCAAGTTAAGCTCCATGTTCCAATTAAAAATAATGATCTTGACATGAACATAAATAAAATAACAAAATAATTGGAACATGGATATAATGAAATATTAAACCAAAACCATGTAAAGCAATAACATAACTACCCAAATGATTCAGGGGTAAACAAGGCAAAGATGATAAACAGACTAGGGTGACCTATTGGGTCCCATCAAAATTAAACCTATGCATGAATAAGTGATATTAAAGAACATTATTGGATAATAAAAGTGGTCAAGGGCACAACTTGCCTTCAATGAGCTCCTGCTAAGCTACTTCTATCTGCTGGGCACCAGGATCCTCAGTCACAGGGTCTTCTACTCGCCATAATACAAACAAGCACATTATAAAGGAGAAATTAATATCACACCAAACATGTAAACAAATTACGTAATAATAATCTACAAATTAAAATAAGATCCTAAGAATAGGAATCATTAATTTTGGAGTTATAGATTTTAAGTTATGAATTTCCAAAGGTTTCATGTGCTTGATATATGATTAAGTGAGAAATTAATTTTCTGATTGTTTTCATGTCAAAACAGAGACTCTAGGTGATAAACAATAATATTACAAATTTTTAGAAACTGGAATGGGTTAATTTGGAGTTCATATAAAGTTTCTATGATTTATACAAGTTCTACGGTTTATTTTGTATTAAAAATCAATTTCTAAAATTAAATAACTGAATTCTCAGAGCTATGGATTGGGCGCCAATTACAGAAAATAGCAGGGCTCTCGGTGTAATTTTTCTAAGACATAGGGAACAGTCGAGAGGTACGACATGTTGTTTTCTGAGGTATCTAAGGGGTATCTAAGGGGCTCTCGGTGTAATTTTCCTAAGACACAAGGGGTATCTAAGGTTTCTGACCGTTGGATCTGGGTTCAGCGGGATTCCGCAACAACGGTCCAGATTTAAATTACGCGAGCGCACCTGGGATCGTCCGATCACGATCGGACGCACCATGCCCCGATCAATCCCGGGTCGTTTAGTGCTGAATCAACGGCACGCGAGCCATCTTCAACACTTGGCCACCCATTCCGGCAGTACAACCAGCCCGCGGTGGCGGAGTTCGCTGGACCCACCCAAGCGCACCCCCCCTGGTGCACATTTACCCCGACTACGTAGGTCAACGCAAGGAAGAGAGGAGTGCGAACACGGGCATGGGTAACCCACCCCGACTTATGCTGCACAGTGACCGGGCGACGACGAGGGGTGGATCCGCCACGGTAGAGAAACTCCAGTGAGGGATTGGCCCGTCGTTGTTGGTCTTCCTGGTACGATTACGCAGCAGCACCGATCACCGGACCCAGACGGTTCGTACCAACACTCCACCGGACACCGGAACAATCCTGGGGCACGATCCCGCGATGGTGGCGCGACCTCGCTCTCCCAACGCTGACCCACTAGTTCCTGTGCGATGGTAGTCGAGAAAAATTGGACAGGGGCGGTCCGAGGATTGGGGCGCGACATATAGGCACGCGTCGGACTAGGTCGCGGAACGGTCCCGAGGATAACGGCGCGCGTTCCACCATGGCCGACGAGGTGGTTAGGAGCAGCGTAGCGGAGCTTCCCGAGGGGGGTCCCACCTGCCAGACACAACGCTCATGAGGTTATCACGGATTGAGGAGTGGGCCATGCTCGTCAGATCAGTAGCGCTCGTGGGGAATTGAGGCTGACCGAGCAGGCCCAGTTACCAGTCCCACGATGGCGTACCTTCACGCACGGTGAGCGACCGAGTTGTGGGCCCCAGGCGCCAGGTCCCGCGCAGGGTCTATTTGGGCTAGCGCAGTCGACCGCACATGTGGGCCAAATTGGTCGTCACGGCCCATTTAAACTCCAGACTCTTTTCCATTTCGTTTTATTTTGAATTCCTTTTTTAAATTCAAACATGCTATTTGAATTCGAAATTGGTTTGCATATCTCACAGGTCATGAGCACAAAATAGAAATACTAATTTAGGGATATATTTATATTTATTTATAATTATTTTTATTTATATGTAATACTCTTTTCTTGTTTTCTCATTTCAAATTCCAAATTCAAATTTGGGTTTAATAAAAATCTTCAACTCATTATCTTCATCATTATATTTTTATTAATGTTATTGTTTTTAGTATTCAATGCACAAATAAAACTCCAATATCATGCATGGCTCGTTTGTGTTTTAGTGAGGAATTATTCTCTTTTAAATATGTTTGGTCACAAGTCTCAAGAATTGGATAGCAAATTGAAAGTTGCCTAAAGGGGGGTGAATAGGCGAAATCTGAAAATTATAAACTTAAGCATACACTACAAGCCGGGGTTAGGGTTAGAAATGATTCCGAGTCCTAAAGAGAGGAAAAACAAATAAACTAAGAAATAAAAGTGGATGAACACGGTGATTTGTTTTACCGAGGTTCGATTCTAAAGAACCTAGTCCCCGTTGAGGTGGTCACAAAGACCGGGTCTCTTTCAACCCTTTCCCTCTCTCAAACGGTCACTTAGACCGAGTGAGCCTTTTCCTTAATCTCCCGGGTCACTTAGACCCTGCAAGGACCACCACACACTTAGGTGTCTCTTGCTTCGATTACAAATCACTTGAGAAAAGAAATGAGAAAGGAAGAAGGCAATCCAAGAGGCAAGAGCTCAAGAGAACACAAAATCTCTCTCTCCCAAGTCACTAAGTGTTTGAGATGAATTGGGGACTTGGAGAGACTTTGATCTTTTGAATTGTGTCTAGGAGTGAATGCTAGAGCTCTTGTAATGAATGTGATACTCAGAAATCTTGGATGCTTCGAGTGGTGGTGGTTGGGGGTATTTATAGCCCTCAACCACCAACAAGCCGTTTGGGGTGGTTGCTGTCGATAGGCGAACCGGACACTGTCCGGTGCGCCAGCCACATCACCCAACCGTTAGGGTTCGGGAGCTTCTGACCGTTGGAGGCTTTGTCTTCTAGTGGCACCAAACAGTCCGGTGCCGCACCGGACAAGTACTGTTCACACGTCCGGTGCGCCTCTGACGACTGCTCTGACTTCTACGTGCACTATTCATCTGATCCGCGCTTTTGCAGTCGACAATCCGGTGATTTATAGCGGAGCGTGTCCTGAGAAACCTGAGAGTGGAGAGTTGGACGCTGTACGGTACTGGTGCACCAGACACTGTCCGGTGGCACACCGGACAGTCCGGTGCGCCAGACCAGGGCACTCTTGGTTTCTTTGCTCTTTTGTTTTTGAACCGTTTCTTCAATCTCTTATTGGTTTGTGTTGAACCTTTATGAACCTGTAGAACATGTATTCTAGAGCAAACTAGTTAGTCCAATTATTTGTGTTGGACATTCAACCACCAAAATTATTTATAGGAAAAGGTTAAACCCTATTTCCCTTTCAATCTCTCCCTTTTTGGTAATTGATGCCAACACAAACCAAAGCAAATATATAAGTGCAGAATTGAACTAGTTTGCATAATGTAAGTGCATAGGTTACATGGAATTAAACCAATTTATAATTTCATTAGATATGCATGGATTGCTTTCTTTTATTTAACATTTTGAACCACACTTGCACCATTTGTTTTGTTTTTGCAAATTCTTTTGGAAATTCTTTTCAAAGTCTTTTTGCAAATAGTCAAAGGTATATGAATAAGATTGCAAGAAGCATTTTTAAGTTTTGAAATTTCTCCCCCTATTTCAAATGCTTTTCCTTTGACTACACGAAACTCCCCCTAGATGAAATTCTCCTCTTAGTTTTCAAGAGGGTTTTAATAGATATCAATTGGAAGTATATTTAGATGCCAATTTTGAAAATCTATCTTTAAATATACCAATTGAAAATATCATACCAATTGAAGAAATTGCTTGTCACAAGATACCAATTGGAAAAACAAACTTTTGTAACAACCAAATAAATCATCATTTTGAAATTTTTTGAAGTTGGTGGTGCGGTCCTTTTGCTTTGGGCTTAATATTTCTCCCCCTTTGGCATTAATCGCCAAAAACAGAGATGTTGAGAGCCCCTTTTTTTTACTTTCTCCCCATTGGTACAAGTAAATATGAGTGAAAGGTTATACCAATTTGAGAGTGATGTGGAGTGACGGCAAAGGATAAATGATACCGTTAGAGTGGAGTGGAAGCCTTGTCTTCGCCGAAGACTCCATTTCCCTTTCAATCTACGACTTAGTATAGAAATACACTTGAAAACCCATTAGTCGTACCAAATGAAAGAGATATGATCAAAGGTATAAATGAGCTATGTGTGCAATGTTTCAATCAAAATTCTGAGAATCAAGAATATTTAGCTCATTCCTAAGTTTGCTAAATGTTTTCTCATCTAGTGGCTTGGTAAAGATATCGACTAATTATTCTTTGGTGCTAACATAAGCTATCTCAATATCCCCCTTTGTTGGTGATCCCTCAAAAAGTGATACCGAATGTCTATGTGCTTAGTGCGGCTGTGTTCAACAGGATTATCCGACATGCGGATTGCACTCTCATTGTCACATAGGAGAGGGACTTTCTCAATTTGTAGCCATAGTCCCTGAGGGTTTGCCTCATCCAAAGTAATTGCGCACAACAATGGCCTACGACAATATACTCGGCTTCGGCGGTAGAAAGAGCTACATAGTTTTATTTCTTTGAAGCCCAAGACACCAGGGATCTCTGTAATACCCAAATAGTAAGAGTAGTGAAATGTACAAGAAATGAGAAATATAAAGGGTTCATTTGACCACTTGTGTTGCTATTCTCATTTTTGCATATTTCAGACCATGGGTCAATCTTGACTACCAATAATTATACTACATATAAAAGAATGGTGCATCATGTTGGAGTTCAATTGCTTGTGCATTTAACGATAAAAATAATAATAACAGTAACACATTAATAATGAGGAGGAGGTTTGACCTAATTTGAGATTTAGAATTTGGAGAGGAAAAAGAAAAGAGAGAACTACCATACAAAGTAAATGTATGAACAAATAAATCCATCTCATATGAGCAGGATCCAAATCTACATTCACATCTGAGTATAAATGTGCCACAAAAAATTGAATTTAAATTTGAATCGATGTTTGAATTTAGGAAGAAAGGAAGAAAATAGAAAATAAAATAAAAGAATAAAGGAAAAAAAGGGGAAAACTAGTTTTGGGCCCAATCTCTTCACCACGGCCCATTCTAACCTCTCTCTGTGCGGCCCAAATGGCATGCCGCGTGCGCCTGATGGGTGCCGACAGGTGGGCCGCTCTGGCTGCGCGCGCAAGTTCTGGCTGACGTGTGGACCTGTCGGGCCAGAGCTGATCTTCAAGCCGTCGCGGGTGCGTGGATGGCGTACCAGCCACCGAGATCCTCGCAGGCGTGGGCTGACCGCGGCTCCTGCGGCAACTACTCAACCAGGTGCCGCCTGGGGATAAGAAGGGGGGAACGCCGCATCTTCATCTCCCCTCATTCTTCCTGGTTGCCTAGCAACGAGAGAAACCAAGAGTCCTGGGAAGAAAAGTGCCGCCGCAGGGGGGAGCTTCAATTTGGCCATAGCACTTATCGTTGATGGAGTCCAGGACCTTCACCAGACTCGGGGAGGGGCGGTCGAGGCCGTGCCGCTCGCGAAGGACGGCCAGCTTCGCCACAATCTCTCGCTGACGACCTCGATCGACCGCGGATCCGCTGACGCCATAGGCATCGCTACTTAGCCATCGGTCCCGGTATGGAATCTCTAATCCGAAACACCATGTTTCATTCCCCATAAAGAGCCTACTACGTTTGGATTGAGACTTTGGGGCGCCGAGCGTGCCAACTCCGGCCATCCTCCGGTGGGAGTTGGGGTGGGGCGGTTGTATACCGTTGGGAGGAAGGTGACGGTGCGGTGATCGTCGATCTATGAATGGGCGATGGGGATTAAACGCTGCATACCAATTTGGTTGGACCAATTGAGACCGTGGATCGTAGGATAGAGGGACGAGATTAGATCGGGAGGGACCCTTCAGTCACATGATCTGAGCCGTTGAAGTTTGGTCTGAGGGTCCAAAATGAATACCGGTTCGTTTTAATCTTACTTCTAATCCCAGCCATTGCATGGTGATCTAGCGGTCTACATTCCCACGTACCCCTAGAGTTAGGGATAGTTGCAAAAGAGCCCTCGGGTAATAGGGAAATAAACCCGCAGTCCTGCGCGAGTTGAGTCTGAGTCACATGAATTTTTGTAGATTAACCCCTGTTGTCTCTGGAATTCGAGGAGTAGTCCAGACAACAAATAAAATCAGAGAAATTCATTATAAATTCATTTTTAATACAAAAATAATGGTAGAAACTTGTATAAATCATAGAAAATTCATATTAAATCCTTTTTAGCCCATTCCAGTTCCTATAATTTTGTAACATTATTCTTCATCATTTAGTACTACTGTTTTGACATGAAAGACACATTAAAATTTATCTATTACTTAATCATTGTCGGCGTTTCGACCCCGGGGGGTCCCTAGACCGACGAGTAAATTGTCGCCGCGTGTCCCAGCCTAGATGGGTCGGCGCGAGATGGAGCACGAAGGGGGGAAAGGAGACAGGCAAAAGGGGAACCCGCGGCCTTCGTGTTGTCCTGCGCCCAGGTCGGGTGCGCTTGCAGTAGGGGGTTACAAGCGTCCGCGTGGGAGAGAGCAAGGGACTTGCGCGTCGGCCTGTTCTCCCGCGCGGCCAACCTTCTCGTACGAGAGCCCTGGTCCTTCCTTTTATAGGCGTAAGGAGAGGGCCTAGGTGTACAATGGGGGATGTAGCAGTGTGCTAACGTGTCTAGCAGAGAGGAGCTAGAGCCCTAAGTACATGCCGTCGTGGCAGCCGGAGAGGTTTTGGCACCCTGTTCATGTGATGTCGTGGCCGTCGGAGGAGCGCTTAGAGCCTTGGGGAAGGACAGCTGTCGGGGCTATCGAGTCCTTGCTGACGTCTCCTTGCTTCCGTAAGGGGCTGAGAGCCACCGTCGTCATGGAGCATGCGGGGCGCCATCATTATTTGTTTACCGGGGCGAGCCAGATGGGACGCCGGTCTTGTTCCCCGTAGCCTGAGCTAGCTAGGGGTAGGGTAATGATGGCCCCCCTGTGACGTGGTCGGTCCGAGCCCTGGGTCGGGCGAGGCGGAGGCTCCTCCGAGGTCAAGGTCGAGTCTGTCTTCCGAGGTCGAGGTCGAGTCCGAGCCCCGGGTCGGGCGAGGCGGAGACCATCGTCCGAGGCCAAGGCTGAGTCCGAGCCCTAGGCTCCGGCGAGGCGGAGTTCGTCGTCTTCCAGAGTCGAGGTCGAGTCTGAGCCCTGGGGTCGGGTGAGGTGGAGTTCATCGTCTTCTGGAGCCGAGGCTGAATCCGAGCCCTGGGGTCGGGCGAGGCGGAGTTCGTCGTCTTTCGGAGCCGAGGCTGAGCCCGAGCCCTAGGGTCAGGCGAGGCGGAGTCCAACGTCCGAGGCTGAGACGGGGGCCGAGCCCTGGGGTCGGGCGAGGCGGAGCTTCCTATGGCGCCCGAGGCCGGACTTGGCTGCTGTCAGCCTCACTCTGTCGAGTGGCACAGCAGTCGGAGCGACGCAGGCGGCGCTGTCTTCTTGTCAGGTCGGTCAGTGGAGCGGTGAAGTGACTGCGGTCACTTCGGCTCTGTCGACTGAAGAGCGCGCGTTAGGATAAGGTGTCAGGCCATCCTTGCATTAAATGCTCCTGCGATACGGTCGGTCGGCGTGGCGATCCGGCCAAGGTTGCTTCTCGGTGAAGACTGGGCCTCGGGCGAGCCGAAGGTGTGTCCGTTGCTTAAGGGGGCCCTCGGGCGAGACGTAAATCCTCCGGGGTCGGCTGCCCTTGCCCGAGGCTGGGCTCGGGCGAGGCGAGATAGTGTCCCTTGAGTGGACCGAGCTTTGTGCTGATGGGGGTTACCAGCTGAGATTAGGAGTCTTGGGGGTACCCCTAATTATGGTCCCCGACAGTAGCCCCCGAGCCTCGAAGGGAGTGTTAATACTCGCTTGGAGGTTTTTGTCGCACTTTTTTGCAAGGGGACCGGCCTCTCTCGGTTGCGTTTTGTTCCGGTGGGTGCACACGAGCGCACCCGCCGGGTGTAGCCCCCGAGGCCTCGGAGGAGTGGTTTGACTCCTTCGAGGTCTTAGCGCGTTTTGTGATGCTTCAGCCGGTCTGGTTGTTCCCTCATGCGAACTGGTCGTAGCCCGGGTGCATAGTCGAGTCCCAAGTTCTCGGGCTGGTATGTTGACGCTGTCAACGGTTTGGCCGGAGCCGGGTTTGCGAGAGCAGCCCCGAGCCTCCGCACAGAGCGAGAGGACGGTCAGGGACAGACTCGGCTTTTTACATACGCCCCTGCGTCGCCTTTCCGCAAGGAGGAGGGGGGAAAGCGCCATGTTGCCCTCGGAGGGCGCCGAACATGGTGTCTCCAGTGAGTTGCTAACGGGTAATCCGAGTGGACGCCCGTGCCCCATTCGTTAGGGGTCGGCTAGTGGCCCGGAGGCACGCTCCAAAAGTACTTGCGGGTGATTCGCCAGACCCGGTCCCCTTTTGACGGGGTCCGAGGGCTCGATGCCTCCCTCTGGTGGGATTCCGTTATGAAATCGTTCCCGTTGGTCTCGAAAATGTCCTAGGGTACCTCGGGAGCGTAGCCTGAGCCTTGGTTATGTATCGAACGTACCCAGGGTCATCCCTCGCTCTGCGTGCTCTGAGGCGGCTGTCAGAACCCTTCGGGGGCCAGCCTACGAACCCCTGATCAGTAGTGGGCGCGGAGCCCGAGTGGCCTGAGGCGGCCGTTGAACCCTTCCGAGGGGCCGTCCTTCGAACCTCTGACCAGTAGTGGGCGCGGAGCCCGAGTGCTCTGAGGCGGCTGTTGAACCCTTCCGAGGGGCCAGCCTTCGAACCTCTGATCAGTAGGGGGGCTCGGGGCCCGCTTCCTTCGCGGAGAAGGATCCCTTTCAGAGTACCCCCTTTCCCGGTCCCTGTGGCAAGAGAGAGACAGAGGAAGTGGAAAAGGATATGAAATCGAATGACGTGGCGCACCTTTTTTGACACGGTCATCATGGCGGAGGTGAAGCGTCGCCTGCTTCCCCTGCCAACGGTGCCGCCTGTTCTGCCGCAGAGTTAATGCGACGGGACGAGTGGCCCGCAGGGTGGCCGTTGTGCGTGCGCGAGCCGTTCGAGGAACGGAACACGGGCGCGTCGTCTTCACGCCGTGGGAGAGGGTCCTCTCGCTGTCCCAGGAGGGGACGTGAGCTTGCTGACGACTTGACCGCTGCTTGCGCTCGCCTGCCACCGCCATTACTGCCGGCCCATTTCTGGCCGTATCGACCGTCGCGCCTTCTCCCGCGGCTGAATGACCCATGACCGATGTGCTCGGTTGGCACTGTCGGGTCATGCGCAGGGTCGCCTCGAGTCGCGGCACCGGTTCCACAGTCGAGAAGGCGCGGTACTGGCGCGGGTGGCGGTGCAGTTTCTCGCACGTAGTAACCGGCGCGCCGGTTACATGACGTGTGGGCCTGGGTCTCCATGCTGGACGCGTCGAAGTCGAAAGGGCGCGCCCCCTTGGTGCAGTTGCATGCCGCCTGCATGGCGGTCCGCCCTTTCACCCGCTGGTTTGGGCGAAAGTGGAGGAGCGCTTGTAGCCGCTGGGCAGTTACGCGCACCGCGCGCGGCGGTTTGGCTTCTTCTGCCCTGGGCCAGCTTGCATGACGTGTGGGACCCAGCCCCCGTGTCGTAGGGGGAGGACCTTGGAGTGTGTTGGAGAAGACTCGGTTCACGTCGGCTGAGGACGCAAGTGGGGAGAGTTGCCTTTAAAAGGAGGGTGACCCCCTTGGAAGGCAACCATGTCTTCGTACTCCCTTCATGCATCGCATCCTTCCACCTTCCGAGCCCCCGGATGGGGAACACTCGCGTCGCTTTCGTCTTGCTGTCGTTGGAGGAACGCAACTTCGCGGAAGTTGGTACCTTTCAGCCATCGCTCGGCTTCAAGGATTTTCATCAGGCAGCCTGGCCGCATCCCCTCGCCGGTGGTCACCCAGGATGGTGACCACCAGTCCCAGGGTGGGGAGAAGCAAGCCGGGCTATGGCCTCTGCCCCTCCCTCAGCTTCAAGGATGTTCATCATCAGTGCTGGGGAGGGGAGTGCGCCGAGTTGGGGCCGGTCTCCGCGCGGACAGCGGCCCGCTCCTTCCCTCAGTGATCGGGGGGAAGGGCGTTCGCCGTTCATGGCGCTGGCAGCTGCCGCGTGTCTGGCTCTCAGGCCTGAGCGGCTTCGGCGCTGCTTCCGGTGCCACCTCCCACCGAGGCAGCCGGAAGAGGTTTCTCCACCGACGAGATAGTCGGCGCCACCCGCAGACTGACCTCCAACTCTACGGCCTTCTGCATGTCCTCGCCTCTTGGGCGGGGATGCGGGTGAGGGCCTTGTCGCAGCAGCGTCTGCCCTGAGGTCATCGCTGCTGCTGTTTGGCCGCCCGGAGCGGAAGTCGTTGTCGCTGCTGCCGGAGCGGGCGTCAGCGAGCCGTCCGTCGGCGTTCTGTTGCTCCGCAGGCCCTCCAACGTGGGGGGTTGTTCGTACCTGCGGAGGTGGAACCGGAGTTCCGTTTGTAATGGCACCTTGAGTGCCGGTGTTTGTTCATTGTGGTTGTCGGGGCCTGAACATGTATGTATTTTTAGCATGAAGCTGTGTTTTTTCCTCATTTCGAGCACTAGGACTCGCCTGTCGGCTAACCGAACCGCTTCACCAAGTGTGAGTTGCCTTGTGCGAAGGTGACGAGTGAGGTATCCGTATCCCGGAGGCATAGGAGTCCCTCGGCTCGGTCAGCCTTGCCGCCCGAGGCTTCTCTTGCTTAGTTAAAGGAACCCTCGGCCGCTCTTCGATGAGCCGGAGCCGGAGGCAGCGGTGTCAGTGTGGACAGAGGCAGAGTTGGCTCAAAAAGAAGACTTCGTCGGCCGGAGCCTGGTCGGGCCGTCCACTGGCGGGACCAGCGCCGGAGCCGAGTTGCCGAGGCCATGAGCCGGGCTGGTGTCCTCGGGGGACAGCTGGCTGAGGCTTCGGGGCGGCCGACCGAGCCGTCTGCTCGGGCCGGATTCCTGGAGGAGACCCTGGCGGCGATGGCCCGGGCGTGGTGCTGACGTCGTCCTTCGGAGCGGAGATCCTTTGACCGTGTTGCTGTCCGAGGCTCGGTCGGACTTCGCCGAAGGTGGAGTTGACGCCGAGGGTGCTGCTGCTCCCCCTCCGTCAAGGTCCGAGCCTACAGGATCGGTTTATCTTGTAGTGTGCGTATGTTTTCTGCGGCCACCGAGGCCCAAACATACTGTCATTGTGTTGTAAAGCTGTGTTTCTTTTCCTCTTGTTTCAAGTATTAGGACTTATTTGTCGGTAACAGAATTGTTTGTCCGAGCGAGAGTTACTTTTCGCGGAAGGTGATGAGTGAGGTATCCGTATCCCGGAGGCGTAGGAATCCCTCGGCTCGGTCGGCCTTGCCGCTTATGTGTACTCTTTACTCGTCCGTAGGATTCTGCTATCGATGTAGTCGAGAAAACCCGAAAAACCATTTCGGCAGAAAGGTTTCCGAGCATTAAGACTTGTTCGGTTAGCGGAATCGCTTATCCGAGCGTGAGTTACTTATCGCAGAAGGTGATGAGTGAGGTATCCGTATCCCGGAGGCGTAGGAGTCCCTCGGCTCGGTCGACCTTGGCTGCTTACGTGTACTCCGTCGTTTTTGGGATCCCACTTTCGAAGTAGTCAAAAAGCACGAAAGACGTTCTGGCAGAAAGGCTTTTTCCGAGGAAAATTTTGACGCAGAGGGGGTGCCCCCCTTCTAGCCCCTGAGGGAGGGTCGGGCTTTGCCGAGGCAAGGCTGACCCTTCCTTGATGGTTAGACTTTGTATGTGAACGAGGTGTACGAACAACTTGAAAGCATTTTAAGGGTAGAAGCGACGTAGCTGTCGGATGTTCCAAGCGTTGTTGTAGACCTCGCCTTGACTGTTGGCCAGCTTGTATGTTCCGGGCTTCAAAATCTTGGCGATGATGAACGGCCCTTCCCAGGGAGGTGTGAGCTTGTGCCGCCCTCGGGCGTCTTGTCGCAGCCGAAGCACCAAGTCACCCACCTGGAGGTCTCAGGACCAAACCCCTCGGGCGTGGTAGCGTCGCAGGGACTGCTGATACCGCGCCGAGTGTAGTAAGGCCATGTCCCGAGCCTCTTCCAGCTGGTCCAGTGAGTCTTCTCGATTGGTCTGGTTGCTTTGGTCGTCGTACGCCCTCGCCCTCGGGGAACTGTATTCTAAGTCTGTGGGAAAGATGGCCTCGGCCCCATAGACTAGAAAAAACGGTGTGAAGCCCGTGGCTCGGCTCGGCTCGGCGTTGTCCTCAGACTCCAGACCACCGAGGGGAGTTCCTTCATACATCACCTGCCGAATTTGTTGAGGTCATTGTAGATCCTCGGCTTGAGTCCTTGCAGAATCATGCCGTTGGCATGTTCTACCTGCCCATTCGTCATGGGGTGAGCCACGGCGGCCCAGTCCACCCGGATGTGGTGATCCTCGCAGAAGTCCAGGAACTTTCTGCTGGTGAACTGGGTGCCGTTGTCGGTGATGATGGAGTTCGGGACCCCAAAGCGATGGATGATGTTGGTGAAGAACGCCACCGCCTGTTCGGACCTGATGCTGTTTAGAGGTCAGACCTTGATCCACTTGGAGAATTTGTCGATGGCGACCAGCAGGTGTGTGTAGCCCCCGGGTGCCTTCTACAAGGGACCGACGAGGTCCAGACCCCACACAGCAAACAGCCAGGTGATGGGTATTGTTTGCAGAGCCTGAGCGGGCAGGTGGGCCTGCCTTGCATAGAATTGACACCCTTGGCAGGTGCGGACAATTCTAGTGGCGTCGGCCACCACGGTCGGCTAGTAGAAACCTTGTCGAAAAGCGTTTCCAACAAGGGCTCGAGGCGCTGCGTGATGACCGCAAGCCCCCGAGTGTATTTCTTGTAAGAGCTCCTGGCCTTTGGTGATGGATATGCATCGCTGGAGGATGCCGGAGGGGCTGTGGTGGTAGATCTCCTTCCCAGTCACCCAGCAAGACGAATGACTTGGCGCGCCGCGCCAGTCGCCGAGCTTCGGCTCGGTCGAGGGGCAGCTCTCCTCGGTGGAGATATTGCAGGTACGGGGTCTGCCAGTTTCGATTAGGCGGGACCCCATTCCGCTCTTCCTCGACGCGCAGTGCCTCACCCTCGGGCCGAGCCGAGGGCGCCTCGGGCTGAGCCGAGGGTGCCTCGGGCAGGGCCGAGGCCTTCTCGGGCTCGGACGTGTCGTCGGTCTTGACTGAGGGTTGATGTAGGTCTCGGGAGAAGACGTCCGGGGGAACCTTTGTCCGCCCCGAGGCTATCTTAGCCAGCTCGTCCGTAGTCTCGTTGTATCATCGGGCGATGTGGTTGAGCTCGAGCCCGTAGAACTTGTCCTCCAGGCGCCAAACCTCATCGCAGTAGGCTTCCATCTTTGGGTCGCGGTAGTGAGAGTTCTTCATGACTTGGTCGATGATGAGCTGCGAGTCGCCACGAGCGTCGAGGCGTCGGACCCCTAGCTCGATGGCGATGCGCAACCCATTAACCAGAGCCTCGTACTCAGCCACATTGTTGGACGCTGGGAAATGGAGGCGCAACACGTAGCGTAGGTGCTTCTCGAGGGGCGAGATGAAGAGCAGGCCCGCGCCTGCCCCTGTTTTCATCAGCGACCCGTCGAAAAACATGGTCCAGAGTTCTGGTTGGATCGGAGCTACCGGGAGCTGGGTGTCGACCCACTCAGCCACAAAGTCCGCCAAGACTTGGGACTTGATGGCCTTCCGAGGGGCGAACGAGATTGTCTCGCCCATGATTTCCACCGCCCACTTTGCAATCCTACCCAAGGCCTCTCGGCACTGGATGATCACTCCCAGGGGGAAGGATGACACCACAGTCACCGGATAAGACTCGAAGTAGTGTCGCAACTTCCGCCGTGTCAGAATCACCGCGTACAACAGCTTCTGAATTTGTGGGTAGCGGATCTTGGTCTCGGACAGTACCTCACTGATGAAGTAGACCGGCCTCTGGACGGGCAATGCATGCCCTTCTTCTCGTCTCTCAACCACGATCGCGGCGCTGACCACCTGAGTGGTAGCGGCGACATAGATCAAGAGGGCTTCTCCGGCAGTGGGGGGCACCAAGATGGGCGCGTTCGTGAGGAGCGCCTTCAGGTTCCCGAGGGCTTCCTTGGCCTCGGGGGTCCAAGTGAAGCACTCGATCTTTCTTAAGAGGTGGTACAGAGGTAGGCCTCTTTCGCCGAGGCGCGAGATGAAACGGCTCAGAGCCGCAAGGCATCCCATGACCCTCTGTACGCCTTTCAAGTCCTTGATGGGCCCCATGTTGGTGATGGCCGCGATTTTCTCCGGGTTGGCCTCGATGCCCCGCTCGGAGACGATGAACCCCAAAAGCATGCCTCGGGGGACTCCGAAGACACACTTCTCAGGATTGAGTTTCATGCCTTTTGCCTTGAGACACCGGAATGTCGTTTCAAGGTCGGAAAGGAGATCGGAGGCTTTCCTTGTCATGACTACGATGTCATCGACGTAAGCCTCGACCGTTCGACCAATGTGTTCGCCAAACACGTGGTTCATGCACCTTTGGTATGTCGCACCCGCATTCCTCAAACCAAATGGCATAGTAACGTAGCAGTACATGCCAAAAGATGTGATGAAAGAAGTCGCGAGCTGGTCGGACTCTTTCATCCTGATTTGGTGATACCCTAAGTAAGCATCGAGGAAAGACAGGGTTTCGCACCCAGCAGTGGAATCCACGATTTGATCGATGCGAGGCCGAGGGTAGGGAACCTTCAGACATGCTTTGTTTAGACCAGTGTAGTCTACACACATCCGCCATTTCCCTCCTTTCTTTCTCACAAGCACAGGGTTGGCAAGCCATTCAGGATGGAATACCTCTTTGATGAACCCTGCGGCCATCAGCTTGTGGATCTCCTCGCCTATGGCTCTGCGCTTTTCTTCGTTGAATCGGCGCAGAGGCTGCTTCACGGGTCGAGCTCCAGCTCGGATATCCAACGAGTGCTCGGCGACATCCCTCGGTATGCCAGGCATGTCCGAGGGACTCCACGTGAAAACTTCGGCGTTTGCGCAGAGAAAGTTGACGAGCACTGCTTCCTATTTGGGGTCGAGCTCGGAGCCGATCCGGATCTACCTGGAGGCGTCGTTGCTGGGGTCGAGAGGGACGGACTTAACCGTCTCTGCTGGCTCGAAGTTGCCGGCATGGCGCTTCACGTCTGGTGCCTCCTTGGAGAGGCTGTCCAGGTCGGCGATGAGGTCCTCGGATTCGGCGAGGGCCTCGGCGTACTCCACGCACTCCACGTCGCATTCGTACGCGTGTCAGTACGTGGGGCCGACGGTGATGACCCTGTTGGGGCCCGACATCTTGAGCTTGAGGTAGGTGTAGTTGGGGACGGCCATGAACTTGGCGTAGCATGGCCTCCCCAGCAATGCGTGGTAGGTTCCTCGGAAACCGACCACCTCGAACGTGAGGGTTTCCCTTCGGAAGTTGGAGGGAGTCCCGAAGCAGACGGGCAGATCGAGTTGTCCAAGGGGCTGGACGCATTTCCCGGGGATGATCCCGTGAAAAGGCGCCGCGCCGGCCCGGATCGAGGACAGATCGATCTGCAGGAGCCCGAGGGTCTCGGCGTAGATGATGTTGAGGTTGCTGCCTCCGTCTATGAGGACCTTGGTGAGCCTGATGTTGCCGATGACGGGATCGACAACGAGCGGATACTTCCCCGGGCTCGGCACGCGGTCGGGGTGGTCACCCTGGTCGAAGGTGATGGGCTTGTCGGACCAGTCTAGGTAGACTGGCGCCGCCACCTTTACCGAGCAGACCTCCCGACGCTCTTGCTTGCGGTGCCGAGTCGAGGCGTTCGCCACTTGCCCACCGTAGATCATGAAACAGTCGTGGACCTCGGGGAACTCCTCTGCCTTGTGATCCTCCTTCTTGTCGTTGTTGTGGGCCTTGCCACCTTACGCAGGTGGCCCGGCCTTGTGAAAGTGGCGCCGAAGCATGACGCACTCCTCAAGGGTGTGCTTGACGGGCCCCTGATGATAGGGGCACGACTCCTTGAGCATCTTGTCGAAGAGATTGGCACCTCAGGGAGGTTTCCGAGGGTTCTTGTACTCAGCAGCGACGACAAGGTCCTCGTCTGCGGTGTCGCGTTTCGCTTGTGACTTCTTCTTGCCTTTCTTCTTGGTGCCGCGCTGAGTGGACGCCTCAGGGACATCTTCCGGCTGGCGGCCCTGGGGCTGCTTGTCCTTCCGGAAGATGGCCTCAACCGCCTCCTGGCCAGAGGCGAACTTGGTGGCGATGTCCATCAGCTCGCTTGCCCTGGTGGGGGTCTTGCGACCCAGCTTGCTCACCAGGTCACGGCAGGTGGTGCCGGCGAGGAACGCGTCGATGACATCCGAGTCGGTGACGTTGGGCAGCTCGGTGCGCTGCTTCGAGAATCACCGGATGTAGTCCCGGAGAGACTCTCCCGGCTGCTGGCGGTAGCTTCGGAGATCCCAAGAGTTCCTAGGGCGCACGTATGTGCCCTAGAAGTTGTCGGCGAAGGCTTGAACCAGGTCGTCCCAGTTGGAGATCTGCCCCGGAGGCAGATGCTCCAGCCAGGCTCGAGCGGTGTCAGAGAGGAACAGGGGGAGGTTGCAGATGATGAGGTTGTCATCGTCCGTTCCACCCAGCTGGCAGTCCAGTCGGTAGTCCGCGAGCCACAGTTCCGGCCTCGTCTCCCCCGAGTACTTTGTGATGGTAGTCGGGGTTCGGAACCGGGTCGGGAATGGCGCTCGTCGTATGGCCCGGCTGAAAGCTTGCGAACCGGGTGGTTCGGGCGAGGGACTCCGATCCTCCCCGCTGTCGTAGCGTCCCCCACGCCTGGGGTGGTAGCCTCGGCGTACCCTCTTGTCGAGGTGGGCTCGACGGTTGTGGTGGTGGTGCTCGTTGCCGAGGCGACCCGGGGCCGCAGGCGCTGTGTTGCGCGTGCGCCCGGTGTGGACCGAGGCTTCCCGCATGAATCGGGAAGTCACGACACGATGCTCCGAGGGGTACCCCTGCCCTCAGGAGGCAGAGCTTTCGGCCCGTCGGACCGCGACATCCTCCAGGAGATTCTTGAGCTCTCCCTGGATACGCCGCCCTTCGGTGGTCGATGGTTCCGGCATCGCGCGAAGAAGTATTGCGGCTGCAGCCAGGTTCTGGCCGACCCCACTGGAAGCCAGTGGCGGCCTTGCCCTGACGTCGTCGGCAATGCGGTGCTGGATGCCCTGGGGCAGATGACGCGCTTCTCCGGCCGGAGCTCGGTCTGCCCATTCATGCCCGATGTTCCGCCGGAACTGCTCAAGTGTTCCTGCTCCCTCGTCGAGCCTGGCCTGCACCTCGCGGATTTGCTCGAGCTGTGCGTCCTGACCCCCCGCAGGGACTGGGACCACAGCTAGCTCCCGAAGGATGTCAACGCGAGGTGCAGGCCTAGGGGGATTGCCGTTTTCCGGCATACCAAGATGGTTGCTTTCGTCGAGACCCCCTAGATCGACGTGGAAACATTCACGACTTGGGCCGCAGTCCTCGTCGCCGAAGCTGCGGCTACCGTCGAAACAATCGGAAAGGCATTAGTCGCATGCGGTCATGAAGTCCCGCATGGCACTGGGGTTACCGAGCCCGGAGAAATCCCAACAAAAGTCGGGCTCGTCATCTTCCTCGGAACCCGAGGGTCCGTAGGTCGAGACGGCCGTCAGCCGGTCCCAGGGTGACCGCATATGATACCCCGGAGGGTTTGAATATGCCTTTATAAAAGCGTCCACCAAAGCGGGGTCGCTCGGTGGGTTGCAGCTGGATCTAAAAGGCACGAGATGGGAACCGGTCGGTACCTCTTGATCGACGGGTGGTGACAAAGTCGCGTTAGGGGCGGACTGCACCATCGTCTCAGGTACGAGGGTGATGCCCAGCAAGTCCCTCGTGAGCGTGCTGGCGTCGTTCGTCCGCTTGGAGTTGGCGTGTTGCGGGGAAACGGCGCTCGTCTTCGTCTCAAACGCGAGGTCGTCGCCCGACGTGTCCCCCGTTGGGGCGCCAGCGTCGTCGACTCGCTCGACAGCCAACAAGGTGCCGCCTCCTGCTTGGCCATGTCTGCCCCGCCTCCTCATCCGTCGGCGGGGAAGGTGACGGGATAGACCCGGATGTCGCTCTTCCGCCACGAGGGGAAGACGTCGTCGATTCCACCGCCGGCGGGCGGGCCGATGACCGCCATTGTCATTGTCGCGCGACGGAGGAAGGAGTATCATGTCGTAGCCACCGTCGAGGGACATGAACTCAAGACTCCTGAAACGGAGAATCGTCCCGGGTTGGAAAGGTTGCTGGAGACTACCCATCTAGAGCTTGACGGGAAGCTGTTCGTCAACACGCAGCAGGCCCCTACCTGGCACGCCAACTGTCGGCGTTTCGACCCCGGGGGGTCCCTGGACCGACGAGTAAATTGTTGCCGCGTGTCCCAGCCCAGATGGGTCGGCGCGAGATGGAGCACGAAGGGGGGAAAGGAGACAGGTAAAAGGGGAAACCCGCGGCCTTCGTGTTGTCCTGCGCCCAGGTCGGGTGCGCTTGCAGTAGGGGGTTACAAGCGTCCGCGTGGGAGAGAGCGATGGACTTGCGCATCGGCCCGTTCTCCCGCGCGGCCAACCTTCTCGTCGAGAGCCCTGGTCCTTCCTTTTATAGGCGTAAGGAGAGGGCCCAGGTGTACAATGGGGGATGTAGCAGTGTGCTAACGTGTCTAGCAGAGAGGAGCTAGAGCCCTAAGTACATGCCGTCGTGGCAGCCGGAGAGGTTTTGGCACCCTGTTCATGTGATGTCGTGGCCGTCGGAGGAGTGCTTGGAGCCTTGCGGAAGGACAGCTGTCAGGGCTGTCGAGTCCTTGCTGACGTCTCCTTGCTTCCGTAAGGGGCTGAGAGCCGCCGTCGTCATGGAGCACGCGGGGCGCCATCATTATTTGTTTACCGGGGCGAGCCAGATGGGACGCCGGTCTTGTTCCTCGTAGCCTGAGCTAGCTAGGGGTAGGGTAATGATGGCCCCCCTGTGACGTGGTCGGTCCGAGCCCTGGGTCGGGCGAGGCGGAGGCTCCTCCGAGGTCGAGGTCGAGTCTGTCTTCCGAGGTCGAGGTCGAGTCCGAGCCCCGGGTCGGGCGAGGCAGAGACCGTCGTCCGAGGCCAAGGCTGAGTCCGAGCCTTGGGCTCGGGTGAGGCGGAGTTCGTCGTCTTCCGGAGTCAAGGTCGAGTCCGAGCCCTGGGGTCGGGCGAGGCGGAGTTCGTCGTCTTCCGGAGCCGAGGCTGAATTCGAGCCCTGGGGTTGGGCGAGGCGGAGTTCGTCGTCTTCCGGAGCCGAGGCTGAGCCCGAGCCCTGGGGTCGGGCGAGGCGGAGTCCATCGTCCGAGGCCGAGACAGGGGCCGAGCCCTGGGGTCGGGTGAGGCGGAGCTTCCTATGGCGCCCGAGGCCGGACTTGGCTGCTGTCAGCCTCACTCTGTCGAGTGGCACAGCAGTCGGAGCGACGCAGGTGGCACTGTCTTCTTGTCAGGTCGGTCAGTGGAGCGGCGAAGTGACTGTGGTCACTTCGGCTCTGTCGGCTGAAGAGCACGCGTCAGGATAAGGTGTCAGGCCATCCTTGCATTAAATGCTCCTGCGATACGGTCGGTCGGCGTGGCGATCCGGCCAAGGTTGCTTCTCGGCGAAGACTGGGCCTCGGGCGAGCCGAAGGTGTGTCCGTTGCTTGAGGGGGCCCTCGGGCGAGACGTGAATCCTCCAGGGTCGGCTGCCCTTGCCCGAGGCAGGGCTCGGGCGAGACGAGATCGTGTCCCTTGAGTGGACCGAGCCTTGACCTTAATCGCACCCATCAGGCCTTTGCAGCTTTGTGCTGATGGGGGTTACCAGCTGAGATTAGGAGTCTTGGGGGTACCCCTAATTATGGTCCCCGACAATCATGTATTAAATACATAAAACCTTTGGAAATTCATAACTTAAAATCCATAACTCCAAAATTACTAACTCCTGTTCCTATGATCTCATTTTAATGTGTATATTATTATCATGTATTTTGTTTACATGTTTGGTGTGATGTTAAGTTTCCCTTTACACTATGTATGTTTGCATTGATGCGAGTAGACGAGCAAGTCACTGAGGATCCTGGTGCCTAGCAGATAAAAGTTGCTGAGCAGGAGCTCGTTGAAGGCAAGTTGTGCCCTTGATCACTTCTTTTACCCAGTAATGTTCTTATTAATCATAATGTCTGCATAGGTTAATTTTGATGGGACCCAATATATTACCCTAGATTTGGCTATCTTTATACCTTGTTTCACCACTGGTTTTACCACTGAATTTTTGGGTAGTACATGCTATTGCTTTATGTGGTTTTGGGTATGAAGATATACATTACTCTTGTTCACACTTTTGTTATCAGTTTATGATTTACTGTTCATGATAAGATCATTATGTTAATGGGAACATGGAGAACCACCCGAGAAAACAGTGCTACCACAAGGGTAGTATAGGATGCCCTTGGCTGATTAACTAGGAAAGGTAGTGGATGACTACCTTACTCGGAAGGGGCAAGGGCAGTAGGGGAGTGGTCAGTGTAGGGAGGTCCTTGGGTTGATTTTGCTGCGATGGCGGTCAGGTGAGGGATTCCTACACTGGAGCTTCCTATAAACTGTAGCGGGTTTTCTGAAGCTAGTGGAACTTTGTAAAGGCCTCATAGTGGTACCCTGCTGTAACGCCCCGAATTTTGCAGTTGAATTTTTTCTTTTCTTTACTCGCCAAAATTCGGGCGTTACCTTTTCCTTTTCTTTTTTCCCTCGCTAAACCTTGACCTTTTCCAAAGCTTTAGCGGGATTCGGTTTGGAATTCCCGTGTAAGAAAAACTCTACAAATACTTTGTGTTGTTTGATGCACCATGCCGAACCTTGCATTTTTTTGATTGTTTGAAAGTGCAAATGCATTCACAAAGATCGGATTTCGAAAACAGGGAAATAATCTTTTCTCTCTCTTTCTCTCTCTTTCTCTCTCCTCTTTCTCTCTCTCTCCCGCGCCCTGGGCCGACCCCGGCCGGCCCAGCCGCCCCTGGCGCCCCCCTCTTGGGCCTTGGCAAGGCCCAGCCGCCCCCCCACCTCCTCTTTTTCCCCCAATTCCTCTCTCTCTCCCCTCTCATTTTCCCTCTCCCTCCCCACCCTAGCCGCCGCCCTACCCCTGCCCTAGGCCGCCGCGCCGCCCCCTGCCGCCGGCAGCCCCTCGCCGTCGATCCCCCGACGCCGGTGAGCCCCCCCCCCCTCTCTCCCTCCTCCCTCTCTCCCTCTCCCCTCCCCCTCCCCTCTCCTCGGCAGCCGGCCGCCTGGCCGCCCTGGCCTGGCCGCCTCGGCCGCGCCCCCAGCCGGCCGCTGCCGCGCCGCCCCCAGCCCGCGCGCCTGGCCCCCGGCCGCCCAGCCGCTGGCCTGGCCGCTGGCCGCGCCCAGCCGGCCGCCGGCCGCCCCCAGCCCGTCCCCGGCCGCCCGCCTGGCCCCTGGCCGCGCCCCCAGCCCAGGGCCGGTTCAACCGCCCCTAGGGCCGGTTCAACCGCCCCCCCTCTGTTTTTTTTTATTTTTTTTATTTTATTTTATTTACTTTCTGTGATCATAATTACTTTATTTTAGGTAGAATGATCATTGTTCATGCTATGGAAAATAGGAAGTTTAATTTAAAATTCCGTTATGCTATTGATTCACGTAGTTAATTGTTTATCCCGTGCAATGTTGATCAACTAAAAATGATTAGGTTCCATTAATATAACAGAATTCTTTTGTTAGGAATCAATTGTAATTGATTATTAGTGCATAAACTTTAAACCCCTGCGAGACCCTTCCCGTTTCTTTCTAACCATAACAAATGCGATGTCGAATGTCATACTTGATGCATATTCACTTTACTTGTTCCCTTGTATGGTGTACTGTTCTTTTGTATTAAATATGTGGATGTATGTATGTTTGCGCTCGCATAGAGAACGATCCGGTCGAAGAGCCCGAGGAATTCGCAGGAGAAGCCCCTGAGCAGCAGTCGGTTGGTGGAGGCAAGTGTCCTTTGACCTATCTTTGTCCTATTCATTCTTTAATTCACCTCCCGCATTACACATTTATACCTAAGGATTGACTAGCTTTTGTTATCCATGTCCTTGTTTACCTATTTGGGTCAGATTATTACTGCTTAGTTTGATGCTATTGCCCAACTCTAATCAATGAACATGATGTGATTATCTATGATACGCTGTTTTCCCGTTCTTATTTATGATCATACTTGTGGCATTTAAGGGGACTCGAGCGGTTTCTCGAGTGCCTCTCCGTAAGGACCTGTTCAATGGATGACCGCCCGGGAAAACAGTGCAACCATGAGGGTGGAATGGGACGCCCTTAGCTGAATAATTAGAGGAACCGGGGTGTAGTTCGCTTAGCCGTTGTGCCGTCAATGGGGCTCGGTGTATGCGGCTCGCTCTGCCAAGGTTGATTTGTCCCTTGGGGAGGAGTGCGGTACATTTAGGAAACCTAACGGGCGGCTACAGCCTCGGGGAATCTTTGTAAAGGCTTCGTAGTGAATCCCTAGCCATTCACCTTGGGAGTGAATAAGGGTCTTGCAAGCCCGGGCTAGAAAGGGAATCACGGCTTATGGGTAAAGTGCGCAACCTCTGCAGAGTGTTATGAAACTGATATATCAGCCGTGCTCGCGGTTATGAGCGGCCAAGGGAGCTCCAGAGATTAGTGATACTTGATCAGAGACATTTTGGTACAGGTGGCAATGAGATTGATGGTTCTGATTATGATTATGGTGCTGGTAAGTGGTATTCTTTCCGTTTGGAAAGGAT
The DNA here is from genome assembly GCA_029449295.1 of Zea luxurians. Lineage (NCBI taxonomy): Eukaryota > Viridiplantae > Streptophyta > Magnoliopsida > Poales > Poaceae > Zea > Zea luxurians. Next base: position 71,151,892 of record JAOPSE010000013.1, on the reverse strand, counting down.
ACATTGGGATAATAACTTGGGTTAATGTTAAAACCTGGCTTTCTACTAGTAAGTAATGACCTGACCAACTAAAAGCAACTGCTTGACTTATCTCCACATAAAGCTAGTCCACTACAGCCAAACGGGATGCTTGCTGAGTATGTTGATGTGTACTCACCCTTGCTCTACACACCAAACCCCCCCCCAGGTTGTCAGCATTGCAACCACTGCTCAGGAGAAGATGAAGCTGTGGAAGGAGACTTCCAGGAGTTCCAAGACTACGACGAGTTCTAGGCGTGGGTTAGCGGCAACCCCCAGTCGGCTGCCTGTGAAGGCCGCGTTATCTACGTTTCTTTTCCGCACTTTGATTTATTGTAAGAACTATATGGACGTCTCAGACGTATGATGTAATCGACTATTATTTCCCCTTTTAATACTATTTTTAGCACTGTGTGATGATGTCCATGTTATGTAACTGCTGTGTACGTGAATAACTGATCCTGGCACGTACATGGTTCGCATTCGGTTTGCCTTCTAAAACCGGGTGTGACATAAGTGGTATCAAAGCCAGGTTGACTGTAGGACCGCTAACCTAGAGTAGAATGGTCGTTCTAAGGACTATAGACCTCTGTCCCTGCCTTGACTTTGGTACCCCTTCAAAAGTTGGTCCTACTGACCAAACCTATGTTCTACTATATATTATACCTTGCTGAAAATTATGTTTTATTCTGATCCTTCATTTCTTTATGATTCATTATTATTTTGATCCTTCATTTATTTATGATTCATTATTTGCTGGTCATATTAATTCTGTTCTCACCCTTTTGCTTGCGATGTCTTTTGTAGATGGCTCGACTTAGACACACTGCACGAAAGTCCGTCATCCCCTTCTTACCCTCCCGCCTTGCTAAGCGTCCGCTTCGCCGTCCCGTGGCCGGACAGTCCAGCCACTTGGAGAGACTACACCACTGCCTGCATGAGGAGCAGGAACGTCGACGACAGGAGCAGCAGGGCTCTTCCTTCTCACTCCAGCAGGAGATAGAGTCTGTGAGGAGCTGCTCTCCTGTGCTTCCTCTGGAGGCGCCCCCTGCACCACCACTGGGCGTCCCAGCTTCTGGAGTAGCTGCTGGAGGAGACCCAGACGACGGAGGTGGCGACGACAGCTCGAGCCACGACACCGACCTCGACCTCTCTAGCCATGAGCCAGAAGGATGGGTTGCTCGACCCATCACTCGCGACGCTGCTCGCGGGTGTCACTTCCACGAAGCGCTCGACACCCTGCTACGTCGGGCACTTGACCGGCGTACTTGGTCCATCGAGTATCGCTGTGTGGTCTACCAGCATAGTCGCGGGGTCTACCCGGACCGCTGGGAGGCGACCTGCTTGGTGCGCCGTCCGGAGAACAGTCTCCAGGGCGCGGAGGCTTGCTCAGAGCACTATTCTATCTCTGAGCGGGACTCAGTTGAGGCAGCCATGCAGGATGCTGCACGGCGTGCGCTTTCGCACTACTGCTCGGTTCTCGGTGGGGTAGCTGACGGCCTCGACCTGAAGTATTACCCCCGCCGTCCATCTGGCAGCACAGGAGGCGTGATTGTTTCACCTGCTGGTGAGGACAATCCTAGGTTGAGCAGCACAGTCAACCTAGCCGCCGTGCTCAACACGGAGCTGGACCATGCACTAGACGAGCTGAGTAGGGCCCGTGCTGAGATCGCCCTGCTGCGGGCTGAGCGCGCGGAGCGTCGTCACTTGGATGATGGTTCCCCCGCTCCCGTCGGGACTCAGCACCCGTACCGCTCACCTCGGCGTGGACTCCAGTCTTATGGCAATCCCGACTGCAAGACCAAGATAAATCTAGAACCATAGCTCGTTAGAGTTGGATCTTGTAATTAATACGAAATATATATACATAGAAGCTTCAGTCTTAGCGTTAGTCTCGGTCTTAGTTAGTCTTAGTTAGACAGGGTAGTTTGCTATATCCTGTGCATTTATGTTTGTCATGATGAACTATGCTTGGTTTGGATCTTTGTAATGACTGTCACCAGAGTGTGGGTATCCCCTGCATTTTGGTTTACCTATTATGTTAATGGAGTTAGTTATATAGTTGGGAAAACCTTTATTCTACTTTCCTCTTTATCTGAGAAGCTGTGTGGTCTGTGTTGGAGATCAGTGAAGATGCTCATCTGTTCAGTGCTGTTGGAGAATTCTATATTCTTTTCTTATGCTGCAAGATTTGCCAGATCAGTTCTGATGTGTGGTTGCATTCTGCAGATGTCAGAGAACAGGCGCAGAGGAGGAAGGCGTGCTCAGCAGGAGCAAGCCGCCCCGCAAGATGAGGCAGCCCAGCAGCAGCAGCTGCCGCCCCCACCCCCGATGTCGATCGAGCAGATGTTCCTGATGCAAACTCAAGCAGTTCAGGCCATCGGTCAGACTCTGGCCGCCATTCAGCAGCAGTAGCAGCAGCAGCAAGCACCACCCCAGCCTCAGATGCCTCAGATGCCCAGAGACAAGCGTGCTGAATTCATGAGAGGCCATCCACCAACGTTCGCTCATTCTTCTGACCCCATGGATGCTGAAGATTGGCTGCGCACTGTGGAGCGGGAGTTGCATACCGCTCAGTGTGATGACAGGGAGAAAGTCTTGTATGGTCCCCGTCTGCTGAGAGGAGCAGCCCAATCATGGTGGGAGTCTTACCTCGCCACCCATGCCAACCCCGATGCATCACCTGGGAAGAATTCAGAGGTAGCTTTCGTCAGTACCATGTTCCCGCAGGTCTGATGACAGTAAAGAAGGAGGAGTTCCTGGCCCTTAAGCAAGGGTCATCATCCGTCAGTGAGTATCGAGACAGGTTTCTGCAGTTGTCTCGCTATGCTCCTGAGGATGTCAACACTGACGCCAAGCGACAGTACCGTTTTCTGAGAGGCTTGGTTGACCCTCTGCAGTACCAACTGATGAATCATACCTTCCCAACATTCCAGCACCTGATTGACAGAGCAATCATGACAGAAAGGAAGCGTAAGGAGATGGAGGATCGTAAGCGCAAGATCAGTGGACCCCAGCCTGGAAGCAGCAGCCGTCCTCGTTTTTCAGGCAATCAACCTCAGCAGTTCAGGCAGAACCAGCGTCCACCTCAGCAGCATCAGCAGCGTCAGCAGTATCAGCAGTTCCAAAGGCCGTACCCTCAGTATCAGAACCGTTAGAGCAATCAATCAGGAGGTCAGTTTCAGAGGCAGAATCAGCAGACACCTCGTCTTCCTGCCCCAGCAACTCAGCAGAGCAATCAGGCAGCACCAGCTCAGGTTGGAAACAGAGCATGTTTCCACTGTGGAGAGCAAGGCCATTGGGTGATGCAATGTCCGAAGAAAGCAGCCCAGCAGCAGTCAGGCCCCAATGCCCCAGCGAAGCAGAATGCGTCTCAGTCTGGAGCAGGCAACCGCCCTCAGCAGCGCTATAATCATGGGAGACTGAACCACTTGGAGGCTGAAGCAGTTCAGGAGACCCCCGGCATGACAGTAGGTATGTTCCCAGTCGATTCCCATATTGCAGAAGTGTTATTTGATACTGGAGCAACGCATTCTTTTATTACTGCATCATGGGTAGAAGCACATAATCTTCCAATTACTGCCATGTCAACCCCCATTCAAATTGACTCAGCTGGTGGTAGAATTCGAGCTGATAGCATTTGTTTGAATGTAAGTGTGGAAATAAGGGGGATAGCGTTTCCCGCTAACCTTATAGTAATGGGTACTCAGGGAATAGATGTCATCCTAGGGATGAATTGGCTAGATAAGTATCAGGCAGTTATCAGTTGTGATAAAAGGACAATCAAGTTGGTGTCCCCACTAGGAGAGGAAGTGGTGACCGAGTTAGTCCCGCCTGAGCCGAAGAAAGGAAGTTGTTATCAGATGGCTGTCGATAGCAGCGAAGCAGACCCAATTGAGAGTATTAAGGTTGTGTCTGAATTCCCAGATGTGTTTCCAAAGGATTTACCGGGTATGCCACCAGAGCGGAAAGTTGAGTTTGCTATAGAGCTTCTTCCTGGAACCGCCCCTATCTTTAAGAGAGCTTACAGAATATCTGGACCAGAGTTGGTTGAGCTTAAGAAGCAGATTGATGAGCTGTCAGAGAAAGGTTACATCCGGCCAAGCACCTCGCCTTGGGCCGCCCCTGTCTTGTTTGTGGAGAAGAAAGATGGCACCAAAAGGATGTGTATCGATTATCGAGCTTTGAATGAAGTCACGATCAAGAACAAGTATCCCTTGCCCAGAATAGAAGATCTGTTCGATCAGTTGAGAGGAGCCAGTGTGTTCTCCAAGATTGATCTGAGGTCAGGTTATCATCAGCTCAGGATCCGGCCTTCGGACATTCCGAAGACGGCATTCATTACCAAGTATGGTTTGTATGAGTTCACAGTGATGTCTTTTGGTTTGACCAATGCACCAGCGTTCTTTATGAATCTGATGAACAGTGTATTCATGGATTATCTCGATAAGTTTGTGGTGGTATTCATTGATGACATTCTGATTTATTCTCAAAGTGAAGAAGAGCATGCAGATCATTTGAGGATGGTATTGCAGAGATTGCGAGAGCACCAGTTGTATGCAAAGTTGAGCAAGTGTGAGTTCTGGATCAGTGAAGTCCTGTTCTTGGGTCACATAATCAACAAAGAAGGATTGGCTGTGGATCCGAAGAAAGTGGCAGACATTCTGAACTGGAAAGCGCCAACGGATGCTCGAGGAATCAAGAGCTTCATTGGAATGGCCGGATATTATCGGCGATTCATTGAAGGGTTTTCGAAGATTGCGAAACCAATGACAGCGTTGCTAGGCAACAAGGTTGAGTTCAAGTGGACCCAGAAATGTCAAGAGGCTTTCGAAGCGCTGAAAGAGAAGTTGACAACAGCGCCTGTCCTAGTCTTGCCTGATGTGCACAAGCCCTTCTCTGTGTACTGTGATGCTTGTTACACAGGTTTGGGATGCGTGTTGATGCAAGAGGGAAGAGTTGTGGCTTACTCGTCCCGACAGCTAAAGGTTCATGAGAAGAATTACCCAATCCATGATCTAGAGTTGGCAGCAGTGGTTCACGCACTGAAGACATGGAGGCACTATCTGTATGGACAGAAATGCGATGTTTACACAGATCACAAGAGTCTGAAGTACATATTCACTCAGTCAGAGTTGAATATGAGGCAGCGAAGATGGTTAGAGTTGATCAAAGACTATGAGTTGGAGATCCATTACCATCCAGGCAAAGCCAACGTAGTGGCAGATGCTTTGAGCAGAAAGAGTCAAGTCAATCTGATGGTCGCTCGTCCGATGCCTTATGAGTTGGCCAAGGAGTTTGACAGGTTGAGTCTCGGATTTCTGAACAATTCGCGAGGAGTCACGGTTGAATTGGAACCTACCTTGGAGCGCGAAATCAAAGAAGCGCAGAAGAATGATGAGAAGATCGGTGAGATTCGGCGACTGATTCTAGATGGCAGAGGCAAAGATTTTCGAGAAGATGCAGAAGGCGTGATATGGTTCAAAGGCCGCTTGTGTGTTCCCAATGTCCAGTCCATTCGGGAGTTGATTCTCAAGGAAGCTCATGAGACAGCTTATTCGATTCACCCTGGCAGTGAGAAGATGTATCAGGATCTGAAGAAGAAATTCTGGTGGTACGGAATGAAGAGGGAAATCGCAGAGCATGTGGCTATGTGCGATAGTTGTCGAAGAATTAAGGCAGAGCACCAGAAACCTGCTGGATTGTTGCAACCGTTGCAGATCCCTCAGTGGAAATGGGATGAGATCGGTATGGATTTCATAGTCGGATTGCCTCGCACCCGAGCCGGCTATGATTCCATTTGGGTAGTAGTGGACCGTTTGACCAAGTCAGCCCACTTCATACCTGTCAAGACCACCTACAACAGTGCAGTATTGGCAGAACTGTATATGTCTCGGATCGTTTGTCTTCATGGTGTGCCAAAGAAGATAGTGTCAGACAGAGGAACGCAGTTCACCTCTCATTTCTGGCAGCAGTTGCATGAAGCCTTGGGCACACATCTGAATTTCAGTTCAGCTTATCACCCGCAGACAGATGGTCAGACTGAAAGAACCAATCAAATTCTTGAAGACATGTTGAGAGCCTGTGCGTTGCAAGATCAGTCCGGATGGGATAAGAGATTGCCTTATGCAGAGTTTTCATATAACAACAGTTACCAGGCCAGTTTGAAGATGTCACCATTTCAAGCGCTCTATGGAAGGAGTTGCAGAACTCCGTTGCAATGGGATCAGCCTGGAGAGAAGCAAGTGTTTGGGCCAGATATTTTGCTCGAAGCTGAAGAGAACATCAAGATGGTCCGAGAGAATCTGAAGATAGCGCAATCAAGGCAGCGAAGCTATGCAGACACAAGAAGAAGAGAGCTGAGTTTTGAAGTCGGAGACTTTGTCTATCTGAAAGTGTCACCGATCAGAGGAGTCAGAAGGTTCGGAATCAAAGGCAAGCTAGCACCCCGCTACATTGGTCCGTACCAGATCCTCTCAAAGCGTGGAGAAGTGGCTTATCAGCTCAGTCTGCCAGAGAACTTGTCAGCTGTGCATGATGTCTTTCATGTGTCTCAATTGAAGAAGTGCTTGTGTGTGCCAGAAGAGCAGTTGCCAGTGGAAGGTCTGGAAGTCCAGGAGGACTTGACCTATGTTGAGAAGCCAGCTCAGATCCTTGAGGTTGCAGATAGAGTCACCCGAAGGAAGACCATCAGAATGTGCAAAGTCAGATGGAGTCACCACTCTGAGGAAGAAGCAACCTAGGAGCGTGAAGATGATTTGATGGCCAAGTACCCAGAGCTCTTTGCTAGCCAGCCCTGAATCTCGAGGGCGAGATTCTTTTAAGGGGGATAGGTTTGTAACGCCCCGAATTTTGCAGTTGAATTTTTTCTTTTCTTTACTCGCCAAAATTCGGGCGTTACCTTTTCCTTTTCTTTTTTCCCTCGCTAAACCTTGACCTTTTCCAAAGCTTTAGCGGGATTCGGTTTGGAATTCCCGTGTAAGAAAAACTCTACAAATACTTTGTGTTGTTTGATGCACCATGCCGAACCTTGCATTTTTTTGATTGTTTGAAAGTGCAAATGCATTCACAAAGATCGGATTTCGAAAACAGGGAAATAATCTTTTCTCTCTCTTTCTCTCTCTTTCTCTCTCCTCTTTCTCTCTCTCTCCCGCGCCCTGGGCCGACCCCGGCCGGCCCAGCCGCCCCTGGCGCCCCCCTCTTGGGCCTTGGCAAGGCCCAGCCGCCCCCCCACCTCCTCTTTTTCCCCCAATTCCTCTCTCTCTCCCCTCTCATTTTCCCTCTCCCTCCCCACCCTAGCCGCCGCCCTAACCCTGCCCTAGGCCGCCGCGCCGCCCCCTGCCGCCGGCAGCCCCTCGCCGTCGATCCCCCGACGCCGGTGAGCCCCCCCCCTCTCTCCCTCCTCCCTCTCTCCCTCTCCCCTCCCCCTCCCCTCTCCTCGGCAGCCGGCCGCCTGGCCGCCCTGGCCTGGCCGCCTCGGCCGCGCCCCCAGCCGGCCGCTGCCGCGCCGCCCCCAGCCCGCGCGCCTGGCCCCCGGCCGCCCAGCCGCGCCTGGCCGCGTGCCCGCCTGGCCGCTGGCCTGGCCGCTGGCCGCGCCCAGCCGGCCGCCCCCAGCCCGTCCCCGGCCGCCCGCCTGGCCCCTGGCCGCGCCCCCAGCCCAGGGCCGGTTCAACCGCCCCTAGGGCCGGTTCAACCGCCCCCCCCCCTCTGTTTTTTTTATTTTTTTTATTTTATTTTATTTACTTTCTGTGATCATAATTACTTTATTTTAGGTAGAATGATCATTGTTCATGCTATGGAAAATAGGAAGTTTAATTTAAAATTCCGTTATGCTATTGATTCACGTAGTTAATTGTTTATCCCGTGCAATGTTGATCAACTAAAAATGATTAGGTTCCATTAATATAACAAAATTCTTTTGTTAGGAATCAATTGTAATTGATTATTAGTGCATAAACTTTAAACCCCTGCGAGACCCTTCCCGTTTCTTTCTAACCATAACAAATGCGATGTCGAATGTCATACTTGATGCATATTCACTTTACTTGTTCCCTTGTATGGTGTACTGTTCTTTTGTATTAAATATGTGGATGTATGTATGTTTGCGCTCGCATAGAGAACGATCCGGTCGAAGAGCCCGAGGAATTCGCAGGAGAAGCCCCTGAGCAGCAGTCGGTTGGTGGAGGCAAGTGTCCTTTGACCTATCTTTGTCCTATTCATTCTTTAATTCACCTCCCGCATTACACATTTATACCTAAGGATTGACTAGCTTTTGTTATCCATGTCCTTGTTTACCTATTTGGGTCAGATTATTACTGCTTAGTTTGATGCTATTGCCCAACTCTAATCAATGAACATGATGTGATTATCTATGATACGCTGTTTTCCCGTTCTTATTTATGATCATACTTGTGGCATTTAAGGGGACTCGAGCGGTTTCTCGAGTGCCTCTCCGTAAGGACCTGTTCAATGGATGACCGCCCGGGAAAACAGTGCAACCATGAGGGTGGAATGGGACGCCCTTAGCTGAATAATTAGAGGAACCGGGGTGTAGTTCGCTTAGCCGTTGTGCCGTCAATGGGGCTCGGTGTATGCGGCTCGCTCTGCCAAGGTTGATTTGTCCCTTGGGGAGGAGTGCGGTACATTTAGGAAACCTAACGGGCGGCTACAGCCTCGGGGAATCTTTGTAAAGGCTTCGTAGTGAATCCCTAGCCATTCACCTTGGGAGTGAATAAGGGTCTTGCAAGCCCGGGCTAGAAAGGGAATCACGGCTTATGGGTAAAGTGCGCAACCTCTGCAGAGTGTTATGAAACTGATATATCAGCCGTGCTCGCGGTTATGAGCGGCCAAGGGAGCTCCAGAGATTAGTGATACTTGATCAGAGACATTTTGGTACAGGTGGCAATGAGATTGATGGTTCTGATTATGATTATGGTGCTGGTAAGTGGTATTCTTTCCGTTTGGAAAGGATACATTGGGCTAATAACTTGGGTTAATGTTAAAACCTGGCTTTCTACTAGTAAGTAATGACCTGACCAACTAAAAGCAACTGCTTGACTTATCTCCACATAAAGCTAGTCCACTACAGCCAAACGGGATGCTTGCTGAGTATGTTGATGTGTACTCACCCTTGCTCTACACACCAAACCCCCCCCCCCAGGTTGTCAGCATTGCAACCACTGCTCAGGAGAAGATGAAGCTGTGGAAGGAGACTTCCAGGAGTTCCAAGACTACGACGAGTTCTAGGCGTGGGTTAGCGGCAACCCCCAGTCGGCTGCCTGTGAAGGCCGCGTTATCTACGTTTCTTTTCCGCACTTTGATTTATTGTAAGAACTATATGGACGTCTCAGACGTATGATGTAATCGACTATTATTTCCCCTTTTAATACTATTTTGAGCACTGTGTGATGATGTCCATGTTATGTAACTGCTGTGTACGTGAATAACTGATCCTGGCACGTACATGGTTCGCATTCGGTTTGCCTTCTAAAACCGGGTGTGACACCTGCCTCGCTTCCTAGGTAGAGGTGTATGGGGTCTGATCAACTCCGTGGCAAATGGGTAACACGACTTGTGGGTAAAGATGTGGAACCTCCGCAGAGTGTAAAACTGGTATACTAGCCATGCTCACGGTCATGAGCGGCTCGGACACTCACATGATTAATTTATGGAACTTAAACTCAATTTGTCATTTCATCGCATTGGGATTATTTTATTATTACTTTTACTTATTATTACTACGGTTTGGTATTTACTTACACTTAGTAACTGCTAATAACATTTTGACCAACATATAAAAGCAATGCTCAGCTTCAGCCTTTATTATATTGTTTTGCCTTACACTTCACATGAACTCCCACCTTTGGTGAGTTCATGCATATTATTCCCCACAACTTGTTGAGTGATGAACATATGTGAGCTCACCCTTGCTGTCTCACACCCCCACACAGGAGAAGAGCAGGTGGTCGAAGAGGAGCCGCCTAACTCTAAGGCTTTCGACTTGACCTAGGTGGCGTCTCCCAATCAGCTTTGTGGCGCTAGGGAATACTATTTAGTTCGCTTTATTTTATCATTTATTTTTGTAAGACTTCCGCTATGTAATAAGTACGTTTATGATATTTATGACATTTATCTCTATGCACTCTGTTATTATATGTGTTGTCTTCTCTAGCGCATATATGAGATGCACCCGGCTTTGTCCCTTAAATCCGGGTGTGACAATCTCCCCAAAAACTGACAAGTCCCTGATGTGCTCTTTCTATCAATTTTACACCCTGCCCAATCAGCATCTAAATATCCTATTAAATGAAAAGTGGATCCCTTGGGGGTACCAAAGACCAAACTTATGAGTGTAAACTAGATATCTCATGATTCTCTTCACGGCCCTAAGGTAAACTTCCTTAGGATCAGCTTGGAACCTTGCACACATGCATACAGAAAGTATAATATCCAGTCGAGAAGCACATAAATAGAGTAAAGATCCTATCATCGACCGGTATACCTTTTGATTTACGGATTTACCTCCCGTGTCGAGGTCGAGATGCCCATTTGTTCCCATGGGTGTCTTGATGGGTTTGGCATCCTTCATTCCAAACTTGTTAAGTATGTCTTGAATGTACTTTGTTTGGCTGAGGAAGGTGCCATCTTGAAGTTGCTTCACTTGAAATCCTAGAAAATACTTCAACTCCCCCATCATTGACATCTCGAATTTTTGTATCATGATCTTACTAAACTCTTCACAGGTGGATTTGTTAGTAGACCCAAATATGATATCATCAACATAAATTTGGCACACAAACAAATCTTTTGCAATAGTTTTAGTAAAGAGTGTAGGATCGGCTTTTCCGACTTTGAAGCCATTTGTGATAAGAAAATCTCTTAGGCATTCATACCATGCTCTTGGGGCTTGCTTGAGCCCATAAAGCGCCTTTGAGAGTTTATACACATGGTTAGGGTACTCACTATCTTCAAATCTGGGAGGTTGCTCATCATAGACCTCTTCCTTGATAGGTCCATTGAGGAAGGCACTTTTCACGTCCATTTGGTAAAGCTTAAAGCCATGGTAAGTAGCATAGGCAAGTAATATATGAATTGACTCAAGCCTAGCTATGGGTGCATAGGTTTCACCGAAATCCATACCTTTGACTTGAGAATATCCCTTGGCCACAAGTCGGGCTTTGTTCCTTGTCACCACACCATGCTCATCTTGCTTGTTGCGGAATACCCATTTGGTACCCCCTTATGAATATCACCAAGAATGGAGTTGATGGGGTGATCTTTTTGAATCGCTTGGTGGACTCTTGGGTGTGATGATCTTTGACCCTAAATCTCTTGCTCATCTTCCTTGTGCTTATTGACTTGGTCTCCCCCTTGATCATTGTCCTCTTTTTGAGGTGGCTCATCCTCTTGATCTTCATCATCTTGAGCCTGATCCCATCTTGAGTTGGTGGAGATCCTTGCATGGAAGATGACGGTTGATCTTGTGCTTGTGTAGGCTCTTCGGAGTCCTTAGTACACACATCCCTAATGGACATGTTCCTTAGCGCGACGCATGGAGCCTCTTCATCATCTAGTTCATCAAGATCAACTTGCTCCACTTGGGAGCCATTAGTCTCATCAAACACAATGTCACAAGAAACCTCAACTAATCCAGTGGATTTGTTGAAGACTCTATATGCCCTTGTGTTTGAGTCATATCCTAGTAAAAATCCTTCTACAGCCTTAGGAGCAAATTTAGATTTTCTACCTCTTTTAATAAGAATGAAACATTTGCTACCAAAGACTCTAAAATATGAAACATTGGGCTTTTTACTGGTGAGGAGTTCGTATGATGTCTTCTTGAGGATTCGGTGGAGGTAGAGCTGGTTGATGGAGTAGTAGGCGGTGTTAATCGCCTCAGCCCAAAGCCGGTCCGGAGTCTTGTACTCATCAAGCATGGTCCTTGCCATGTCTAGTAGAGTTCTATTCTTCCTCTCCACTACACCATTTTGTTGTTGTGTGTAGGGAGAAGAGAACTCATGCTTGATTCTCTCATCCTCAAGAAAGCCTTCTATTTGAGAGTTCTTGAACTTCGTCCCATTGTCGCTTCTTATCTTTTTGATTCTTAATCCGAACTCATTTTGAGCTCGTCTCAAGAATCCCTTCAAAGTCTCTTGGGTTTGTGATTTTTCCTGCAAAAAGAATACCCAAGTGAAGCGAGAATAATCATCCACAATAACTAGACAGTACTTACTCCCGTCGATGCTTATGTAAGCTATCGGGCCGAATAGATCCATGTGGAGTAGTTCCAGTGGCCTGTCCGTTGTCATTATGTTCTTGTGTGGATGATGGGCGCCAACTTGCTTTCCTGCTTGACATGCGCTACAAACCCTGTCTTTCTCAAAATGAACATTTGTTAGTCCTAAAATGTGTTCTCCCTTTAGAAGCTTGTGAAGATTCTTCATTCCAACATGGGCTAGTCGGTGATACTAGAGCCAACCCATATTAGTCTTAGCAATTAAGCAAGTATCGAGTTCAGCTTTGTTAAAATCAACTAAGTATAGCTGACCCTCTAATACTCCCTTAAATGCTACTGAATCATCACTTTTTTAAAGACAGTAACACCTATATCTGTAAAAAGACAATTGTAGCCTATTTTGCATAATTGAGATACAAAAAGCAAATTGTAATCTAAAGAATCTACAAGAAAAACATTGGAAATAGAATGGCCAGGTGATATAGCAATTTTACCAAGTCCTTTGACCAAACCTTGATTTCCATCCCCAAATGTGATAGCTCTTTGGGGATCTTCATTTTTCTCGTAGGAGGAGAACATCCTTTTCTCCCCTGTCATGTGGTTTGTGCATCCGCTATCAATTATCCAATTTGAGCCCCCGGATGCATAAACCTACAAAACAATTTAGGCCTTGTTCTTAGGTACCCAAACAGTCTTGGGTCCTTTTACATTAGAAACAAGCACCTTGGGTACCCAAACACAAGTCTTGGAGCCCTTGTGTTTGCCCCCAACATATTTGGCAACTATTTTGCCTGATTTGTTAGTAAGCACATATGATGCATCAAAAGTCTTAAATGAAACATTATGATCATTTGATGCAGTAGGAGTTTTCTTTTTAGTCAATTTAACATGGGTTGATTGCCTAGAGCTAGAGGCCTCATTCTTATACATAAAAGCATGGTGAGAAACAAAATGAGATTTCTTAGCATGAATTCTCCTAATCTTATACTTAGGATAATTAGCAGGATATAAAATGTAACCTTCATTATCCTGAATCATGGGAGCCTTGCGCTTAACAAAATTAGACAATCTATTGGGGGCATTAAGCTTGATATTGCTTCCCTGTTGGAAACCAATGACATCCTTAATGACAGGGCGTCTCCCATTATAGAGCATGCTTCTAGCAAATTTAAACTTTTCATTTTCAATTTCATGCTCATTAATTTTAGCAGATAATTGAGCTATATGATCATTTTGTTGTTTAATTAAAGCAAGGTGATCATGAATAGCCTCAACATTAATATCTCTACATCTAGTACAAATAGTAACATGATCGATAGTAGATGTAGATGGTTTGCAAACATTTAATTCATCTATCTTAGCATGTAATATTGCATTCTCATCTCTAAGACAGGAAATAGTATCATTGCAAACATTTAAATCTTTAGCCTTGGAAATTAAACTAGCATTTTCGGTCCTAAGGCTAGAAATTGATTCATTCAATTTATCAATCTTAGCATTTAAACTAGCATTTTCATTTCTAAGATTGGTAATTGAATCATGGCACATGCTAAGCTCCTTAGTCAAATTTTCACATTTTTCAACGTCCTGAGCATAAGCATTTTTTACTTTAACATGCTTTTTGTTTTCTTTAATAAGGAATTTCTCTTGGCTATCCAAGAGTTCATCCTTCTCATGAATGGCACCTATCAATTCATTTAAATTTCTTTTTGTTGCATGTTAAGGTTGGCAAAAAGTGTAAGCAAATCATCTTCATCTTCACTAGAACTACCCTCATCACTAGATGTAGTATACTTAGGGGTGGTTCTAGTTTGTACCTTCTTCTTTTTGTCGTCCTTTGCCATGAAACACTTGTGGCCGACGTTGGGGAAGAGGAGTCCCTTGTTGACGGCGATGTTGGCGGCATCCTTGTCGGAGGAGGAGTCGGTGGAGCTCTCATCGGAGTCACATTCCCGATATACATGGGCATCACCGCCCTTCTTCTTGTAGTATATCTTCTTCTTCTTCTTCCCCTCTTGTCGTCGCCCCTGTCACTATCACTAGACATAGGACATTTTGCAATAAAATGTCCGGGCTTACCATATTTGTAGCACACCCTCTTGGAGCGGGGTTTGTAGTCCTTCCCCCTCCTTTGCTTGAGGATTTGACGGAAGCTCTGGATGATGAGTGTCATCTCCTCATTGTCGAGCTTGGAGGAGTCGATGGGGAGCCTACTTGATGTAGACTCTTCTTTCTTCTCTTCCGTCGCTTTGAATGCGACGGGTTGCACCTCGGGTGTGGAGGTGCTGCCTTGCTCCAAGTCAACGATGTGTTTGGAGCCTTTGATCATTAGTTCAAAGCTCACAAACTTTCCTATCACTTCCTCAGGTGACATTAATTTGTATCTAGGATCCCCATGAATTAATTGTACTTGAGTAGGGTTACGAAAAACAAGGGATCTTAGAATAACCTTGACCATTTCATGATCATCCCTGTGACGGAACCTCCCAAGTAATTAGGCCCACCTACAGTTGTCCTTGTCCAACGGACTTCAGACAACCCTGTAGGTGCCCCTGAATTACTTGACAAGTTCGGTATCTTTCCTTACCTTACCAGGAACGATTCACCCATCTTGCAGACATTACAGAACATCGGAGATAAAGAATTGCGGAAGCGATTACATAATCCACATTTATTTAAAAGCAAGCACAAGTTGTTTTATTACAGACCAGAACTAAGAGCGAGTGCTGAGTAGTAATATTATACAAACCAAGGGAGGCAAAAACTCCTCCCGAGAAGATTTAAGTAAAAGATCTATATGGAGGACCAAGTCCTCCCGCACTTCAGTCTTGGGTTTCTTCTTTGGGAACCACCTTGGCACAGAAGCAGCAGAAATCTGCTACTTCCTCACCTAAAAACAACGAAGGGATAAACCCTGAGTATGGAATTACTCAGCAAGACTTACCCGACTAAAGAAAAGACTCTCAAGGGTATGCTGGCTTTTAGGGAGTCAAGGTAAGGCTTCTCAATACTCAAAGACTCTGTTTTGCAGAAATGCTTACTAAAGTGGATCCTTAAAGATCCAATTTTATTTGTCCGGTTAAGTTCAATTACCTGCAACTAGAGTTCTTTCTACCCTAGTTCAATCGCTGGTCCTGCAATAGCCAATTTCTTAACAAATACCCATCATCTTTAGTGGAATGCTACGTGTAGGGTAGTGACCAAGTCTTCATAACCGCGAAGGTACGGCGATCCGAATCGATTATACTCAGCTGAGGATCTCCAATCACACGACATATGTAGCACTTAACCCTTGCATATGTCAACCCGCCACCGAGGTTCTTAAGACCGGATCAGGTTCACGCAAACCGAGAGCACAGATACACCACTGTCCAGCCTCTTGCCACGGAGGGTACACGCTACTCTCGCCACCGCTCCACGCCCATTTCGTGTTATCTTATTCCGGCCTTAGTCTGCCCGAGGCAAGGCTTACCCATGACGAGGCATGTGACCAGTTAAAGGGTCCTCGATCAACAAGCCTACATCGACAAGGTCCTTAATCGACTCGGACGGAGACACTACACCGAGACTCCTTTCTCGTGCAAGTCACCCGCCCGGTCTCAGCTTAATCTATTCAACCCAAAAACTTGGTACCTGGCAGAGGTACATCTTTTCCAGATGTTGAATCCATCAAGGCCCTGATGGATCCACCATCACATTTTATTTTAAAAAACACCCCACCCACTTTTGCCACATCATCTTTTGTAAAAACAAAACATTTTGTTTTTCTACAGCAAGGCTAAGCATCAAATCTTTTGTAAAATGGGTGATCAAGGAAGGTAATCAAATTCAAGGAAGGTAATGCAGGAATTGTTTTATCAATCAACTCCTATCACCTAATGCATCAAACAAGTGAGAAAGATTTAAAACAACAAGGAGGGTGGCAAATGCACCGGGGCTTGCCTTTGTTAACAGGTGAGTCCTGCTCGGATCCACAAATATCGAAATAAAAGCAGTTGCCTGCTTGAGGATCTGAGGTTGGTGGAGTCCCCTCTTCAGTGACTTCTTCTTCTTCTTCGTGTTCTAACATAACCATATATATGCATAAGAATGGATGCCATGGGATGCTCATGAGGATGCGAAGATAATATAAACTTATTATCTAAGTCTTGAGTACAACTTTCCTTCACGGTACTCCGAGAACCTAGGGTTTCCGGAGTCGGTAAAGGAGTTCACAGGGCAAGGGGGGTGGTTTTGGGTTCTAGTTATCAAACATGGTCCAAATCAACTCATATTCTACCCAAGGCTTCTAAATATTGTTTTAAGTTCCCATAAAAAGTTTGGGCATTTTTGGACTTACCAATTATTTTCTAAAAATCCATAACTAATACTTTTAACCCCTTTAAATGCCCTAAAATTCCTTATTTTCACTAAAAATCACAAAACTATTTTTATTAAATTCTAGGGAAAATAACAAGCCTAGGAAAATTGGTTTCACAATTTTATTATTTTTCTACTATTTTCTATAATTGTTTTGGCTCTGGAGATAAAAGAAAAAGAAAAACAGATGAATAGTACTGGGCTGGTTTCAGCCCAGTAGCCCAGCACGGAGGGGGAAAGCGCTTGCGCGCGCCCGCGCCCTGGCGGTTTTGCAGAATGGCCCCCGCGTTTTTGTCAAACAGCAAACGAGGTCATTCACTGTTTCTACGTATCACTGACAGTTTCCAGAAACGCCCCTGAACTTCTATTTCTTCGCAGATGGAGGTCCACGACGGCGTCGCGCCCGGCCGAGCTCCGGCGAGCATCAATACCGGCCGATTGAGGCGATGACCGGCGTCGGGACTAAGACTAACCCAAATTCATGACCAGGGGAGCATTTTCCCAAACTAATTGCATCTAAAACTAACTATGGAGCACTGGCCACGGTGACCGAGAACGTTGCGGATGGATGAAGGTGTTTCCGGTGAACTATGGCGATTTAGCTCAATCAAAGGGGTTAGGGAGTTTGAGAGGAGCTGAGGGATGCTAGAACAAGTAGCAGAGGGACTTGAGCTTACCTAAATCGAGCTGGCCACGGTGGGGTCTTCTTCGCGGTGGCGGAAACCGAATTGGGGAAACTGTGAAATTCAAGCTCGCTGGCGATCCACTGGGGACAATACTGGGTGTCGGGGTTCTTGACTACCCTACAGAGCTTGCAGTGGCTTCAATTTATAGAGAAGTTAGGCGGCGGTGACGAATTCGGCCGTGCAGTGCTGGCGGCCGGAGAGGAGGAAGAACGTGGGTGCGGTGAACACGTGTTTATCGCTGTGGCAGTAACTCCGGTGATCGATAGACAGTTAGAGGGGGTCACGGTGATGCGGTGGCGTGGTTGAGACACGCGGTGCACGGTCGGACGGTGGCGGTTCACCGGCGAGCCTATCGCTCCAGCCGCAAAGTAGTGGGGAAGGTAGAGGAGGCCGTCGGAGTGGTGTCCAGCTCACCGGCGGTGAGGATCTTTACTGAGCTATGTTTATCTGATGGCCACGACGCACGAATCACGGCGAGCGGTGATCAACGGCGATGGACCACCGGCGACGAGCAGAGGGATAGGGTCTTCTTCAGTTATCCTTTACTGTACCATGGGACATTCAGTTTACGGCGCCTGACAGTCATAGTTTAGGTTCGATTTTCTCACAAATTTTCATGGCAACATACCCAATGATCTGTAGCAAAGTGGTAGATCTACAATCCATCTATAACTTTACTACAATGTGCTTCCACAAAAAGTCACTGGATCTTGCTTAAAATCAAGCCCTAAGTTCATGTCACCCCACTGTTATTCTGAATTTCAGACATCAAGCAGTTTGACAGTCCAACTTCAGGCTTAATTATCTCTGGATTTTTCTTAACAACTGAGCTCACAACCTTAAGCAAAGTTGTTCTCCTATAGTTGGGCTACAATTTTGATGTGGTGACCTAGGGAAAAAACCCTCTGATTTAAAAGTTACAAGGGCTTCAAGTTGGATGAACCACACTGAAATCCAGACTTAACCCAAAAGGGTTAAGTGTGGCACTTTTGCACTTAAGTCCAAATCTTAAGTTTTGGATTGCAAATCCACATATGAGTGACCCAAATAACTTAAGATACTTATTTGACTTGATTTTTGCACTTTAGTCCAAAAGTGGACTAATTTTGCACTTAGGTCCCTAGGGTTTGGTTTTTAGGGTTTTCCAGGGTTCTATTTGAGATTTTTGGTATCCAGGGGTATAAATGTGACTCAACTTTGTTTTTGGGGACATTTATAACTCTTTCCCCTAAAGCCTTTAGGTTTTCTCATCTTGGGTTAAGTTTTACCCCTTTAATCCCTATTTAGGGTTAGGTTTCCTATCCAGGGTGCTATTTGCAAAAACACTTAAACAATACAACTTGTTTGAAATTTTTGCCTAGTGAATGCACTCTAAGTGTATCAAACATATGCAATGCCAATGCTATGATGTCATGCTCAAGTTTTAGTTATAGTAACACCAGGGGTGTTACATCCTTCCCCCCATAAAAGAATCTCGTCCCAAGATTAAAAGTCCTAGGGTGAGTAATGGAAAAGGAAATGTGTCACATTTTTATTTCCTTATTTTTGGTACAAGGCAGGGGTGGTGTGGGGGTTCACTTCTTTATTGCAATAACTATATACACTTTACAAATTACATGAGGCTAGAAAGCCTGGGAAATTCTTATTCAAGAAGTCTTGAGTTTCCCACGTAGCCTCTTCCTCAGAATGCTGGTTCCATTGTATCTTGTAGAACTTGAGAGTATTTCTCCGGGTAACCTTGTCCTTTTGATCCAGAACTCGAATAGGATGTTTTGAGTAAGTTAAGTCTGGTTCCAGGACAACATCTGTCACTTCAATGGTTCGATCGGGAACCCGAAGACACTTTTTCAATTGTGACACATGGAACACATTATGCACAGCAGACAAGGTTTCGGGTAGTTGTAGTCGGTATGCCACTGGTCCACATTGCTCAAGTACCAGGAATGGACCAATGTACCTGGGTGCAAGCTTCCCTTTAACCCCAAAACGCGATACTCCTTTCATTGGTGAGACTTTCAGGTAAACATAGTCTCCTTCCAGGAAATATAAGGGCATTCGCCGTGTGTCTGCATAACTCTTCTGACGAGCTTGTGCTTGCTTCAGATTACGAATAATTTTCTGAACTTTATCCTCGGCTTCTTTCACTAGATCAGGTCTAAAGAAGCACCTTTCACCAGGTTCAGACCAATTTAGCGGAGTCCGACACCGTCGTCCATATAAAGCTTCAAAAGGTGCCATCCTAATACTTTCTTGATAACTATTATTGTATGAAAACTCCGCCAAAGGTAAACATTCATCCCATTTTGGTGAGAAATCCAGGACACATGCCCGCAACATATCTTCAAGTATTTGGTTCACTCTCTCAGTTTGTCCACTGGTTTGAGGGTGATAGGCCGAACTGTGGAGTAACTTAGTACCCAGGGATTTATGAAGTTCTTCCCAAAATTTAGATACAAATTGTGGTCCACGATCCGACACTATAGTCTTTGGAACCCCATGCAAACTGAGAATACGGGCGATGTACAACTCCGCATAGGTAATGACATGATACTTTACCTTGACAGGGAGGAAGTGGGCGATCTTGGTAAATCGATCAATGATAACCCAAATAGAGTCATACCCTTTTGTGGTCCTGGGCAATCCCACAATGAAGTCCATGCTTATGTCTTCCCATTTCCCTGTTGGTATTGGTAATGACTGCAATGGACCGGCAGTTTTCATGTGTATGGCCTTGACACGTCTGCAAGTGTCACACTTAGCCACATAGCGTGCAATTTCAATTTTCATCTTCGTCCACCAGTAGTGCTGTTTTAGATCATGATACATCTTAGTGCTTCCCGGATGAATAGAATAGCTACTAAGATGCGCTTCATCTAAGATTTGCTGGTGGAGTTCTTCATTCTTTGGCACTACTATGCGGTTGTTAAACCATAACACACCTTGATCATCTTCCTTGAAACATTTGGCTGTTCCAGCCCTTATCTTCTCTCGTATGTGCTTCATACCCAGATTATCCTTTTGAGCATCAATTATCTTTTGCAGAATGATTGACTCAAGCTTTAGCTGATTTAGAGTCCCTTGCTGGATTATCCCCAGGTTTAGCTTCTCCATTTCTTGACATAAAGTGTTCTTGGAGGTCTTTGCCATAAGACAGTGGCAGGAAGTCTTACGACTCAATGCATCTGCCACCACATTGGCCTTGCCTGGGTGATAATGGATCTCTAGTTCATAGTCTTTAATGAGCTCAAGCCATCGTCTTTGTCTCATATTTAACTCTGACTGGGTAAAGATGTACTTCAAACTTTTATGATCTGTATATATGTGACAGATATTTCCCAGCAGATAGTGACGCCATATTTTCAGGGCATGAACCACAGCAGCTAGCTCCAGATCATGAGTTGGATAATGCTCCTCATGTCGGCGCAACTGCCTTGAAGCATACGCAATTACTCGGCCTTCTTGCATCAGTACACAGCCGAGCCCACTGCCAGATGCATCACAATATACATCAAAAGGCTTAGTGATGTCCGGTTGAGCCAATACCGGAGCAGTGGTTAATAATGTCTTCAATTGCTCAAAGGCTTCATTACACTTAGAAGACCAATTGAACTTAATATCATTCTTCAATAAACTTGTGATTGGCTTCACAAGCTTAGAAAAATCGGGTATGAATCTGCGATAATATCCAGCTAGTCCAAGAAAACTCCGGACTTGGTGAACAGTGGTTGGGGGTTTCCACTCCAGAATATCTTTGACCTTGCTAGGATCTACCGCAATTCCTTTAGCTGATAACACGTGCCCCAAAAATTGAATTTCCTCTAGCCAGAACGCGCACTTGCTGAACTTGGCATACAGCTGATGTTCCCTCAGGCGCGTCAATACAATCCGTAGATGCTGAGCATGCTCCTCTTCATTTTTAGAGTATATCAAAATATCGTCGATGAAGACCACCATGAACTTGTCCAACTCGGGCATGAACACCGAGTTCATCAAATAGGTGAAATGGGCAGGAGCATTTGTGAGCCCGAAGGACATTACTAAGTATTCAAACAATCCATACCGCGTAGTAAATGCGGTCTTCGGTATATCCTCGGGCCGAATACGGATTTGGTGATAGCCCGACCTGAGATCAATCTTAGAAAATACCCTCGCCCCAGTCAGTTGATCAAATAAGATGTCGATCCTTGGAAGAGGGTACTTATTCTTGATGGTGACCTCATTCAGGGGTCGATAATCCACGCACATCCGCAAGGTTTGATCCTTCTTCTTAACAAAAATGGCGGGGCAACCCCATGGGGACGAGCTTGGCCGGATGAATCCCTTATTCAGTAGATCTTGTAATTGAATCTTCAATTCCGCCAACTCATTAGGGGGCATACGGTACGATCTTCGGGAGATAGGAACCGTACCGGGCTTTAGCTCAATTACGAATTCTACATCTCTTTCAGGGGGCAGTCCAGGCAAATCTTCCGGAAATACATCTGGAAACTCACATACTACCGGAATGTTCTTGATCTCCGGTACAATGGCTTCAAATATTCTACCAGAAGCTTTGGCTAGATTGGTTTCGGGGAGAGACAAAAGAATTTCTTCTTGACTATAGCTCAACCTGACAGTTCTGAGTTCAGTGTTGAGGATTGCCTTGTGTTGGGTTAACCAATTCATACCCAAAATTACATCTATATCCTGGCCTTTCAGAACAATCATGTTAGCAGGAAAGTTCCGTCCGGCCATTGTTACTGGCATTTCATAGGCCACTTCTCTAGTAAAAATGTGTCCCCCAGGTGAATGAATTTTAAATCCCTCTCTTGATTCATGGCATGCAATGTGATGTTGCTCCACAAATTTCTTGCTAATGAAGGTATGCGAAGCACCAGAATCAAAAAGAATAATTGCAGGGTGACTGGCCACGGAAAACGTACCCATCATCACCGGCTCTCCTTCCGGTGTAGTGGCCACTTGAGTGTAATATACACGTCCCGTTTTCTTGGTATTTCTCCCCACAGCATTTCCCTTGGGCTGAGTGGATTTCCCAGTTCCTTGCTGAGCATTGGATTGATTTTGCTTGGGGTATGGGCAGTCTTTGATAAAATGTCCTGATTTGCCGCAGTTGAAACACCCAGTTGAAGAGCTGGGCAAGGCAGGGAATCGAGTGCCTGGGGCACCCGGCTGATTTGGGGAAGTGGAGGTATTGTTGGGGCGGATAATAATGGGCTGTTTGAAAGGGAATGCTGGTGGACGGGAAAAAGTACGGTTTTGGCTAGAAGGCCGGATGACGAACCGTTGCCTCTTCGCCTGGCCCTGATTAGGCCTCTCACCACTGAATCCCTTATTCTTCCCAGAACTTGCGTATTTTGCTTCCACAGATAAGGCTGTACTGACAGCCTTTCCATATGTGAGATCAATACATGTGGCCATCTTTCGCTGCAACCGGTCATTTAGACCTCTCATAAAACAGTTCTTTTTCTTCAAATCAGTATTCACCTGGTCGATGGCATACTGCGACAGGTGATTAAACTTATTAAGATACTGATTGATGGTGTCTCCTCCTTGTTTCAGCTTCATGAATTCCTCTTGTTTCATATGCAGCACCCCTTTCGGTATGTAGTGCTCACGGAAGGCTGCTTTAAATTCTTCCCAGGTGATTTGATGGTTGTCAGGTTGGATAGCCACAAAATTTCCCCACCAAGTACTGGCAGGGCCACGTAGTTGTTGTGCCGCGAACAATGGCTTCTGCGTTTCAGAACAACGAAGAAGACCAAACTTTTGTTCAATAACTCGTATCCACTCATCGGCTTCTAGCGGGTCTTCTGCCTTGGTGAATAGAGGTGGACGAGTTTCGGAGAAGTCCAGATAGGTGGTTTCACGGGGACCTTGCTGAAAACCTCTTCCTGCCTGCTGCTGGAACTGCTGCTGACCCGCCATTTCCCTAAGGAAGCGGGTATTGTCTGCGGTGGCATTCACCAAGGCGGCAATCGCCTCGGCTAGCGTGGGTGGAACCGGAGGTGGATTTGGGGTGACATCCCGACCCCCAGAAGTTCCGGCTGCGTCCTGTCCGCGAGTCCTGGTCGGCATCTGAGGCAAAAACATTTGAATAAACATAATATGCCAAAGAGACCTTCCATTTTACATTACTATAAAAAGTAATGATACAGACTCGATATTACATAACAGGATACATTACCCATTATACAAAAGTTCAACCTATTATACAACCGTACATTCTACAATACACTACTCTACTTCTATTACACCATTAGTCCTGCTTTCCGTTACTTTTGGTGGCCTCATCGTCAGGTGTGGGAGTCCAGACGTCAACCAACCTCAAAGAAGGAGGGGGTTCAAAAAGGTCTAACTCCCCACCCAACGCGCGTCCCGCAACGTGAGAGGGTCCGGCTTCCGCCTCGGCAGAGTGTGTAGGCACACTAGGGTGTAATTGTGAGTATAGTATATGGACTTCCTCATGCAACGTATTGCAGTAGACCTGCAGGTCGTCGACAGTTGAGCTAAGTTCTTTAATTCGGGCCTGAGCCCTTGCTTCCTTAGCACATGCCAGCAAATGAGACTGTACTGCCCAGTCAAGTGCTAAGTCTCGATCAGCAAGCTGATCCTGCAGGTGACGGATGTCCCTTCTTAGTTCATTGATTCTATCTCCGTCTGCGACCCAAGCATTGGTCCTGTGTTGCAGCTCTGCTTGAAGTCGACTCACTCGGGCTTCAAGGTCTCCTATGGGGTCATTACTTCCGCTGCTGCTACTTTCGTGTCGAGGGGCTAGTTGATGCCGGGGTACTCCAATTGGTCCCGTTGACTTACGTGCCGTTAGCCTTGTGCGTGGCGGCATCTTTCTAAGGGGGAAAATTTATTAGCATAATTCTTAGCATGATGCATGGATAAGTACAGAATCAACCTTAGTCGATTCAACCTTCTATACATTGCACTCTTCCTATCTTGTCTTTAAGATAGACTCTTCAGAATACTTAGGTAAGAAGAGAAAAGAATTTTTAGGTAAGACTTACAAAAATCCTTTTGAAGATGCCTCATAATGTCTGCAAAGAAGGGCTACGCTCCGATACCAGCTGTGACGGAACCTCCCAAGTAATTAGGCCCACCTACAGTTGTCCTTGTCCAACGGACTTCAGACAACCCTGTAGGTGCCCCTGAATTACTTGACAAGTTCGGTATCTTTCCTTACCTTACCAGGAACGATTCACCCGTCTTGCAGACATTACAGAACATCGGAGATAAAGAATTGCGGAAGCGATTACATAATCCACATTTATTTAAAAGCAAGCACAAGTTGTTTTATTACAGACCAGAACTAAGAGCGAGTGCTGAGTAGTAATATTATACAAACCAAGGGAGGCAAAAACTCCTCCCGAGAAGATTTAAGTAAAAGATCTATATGGAGGACCAAGTCCTCCCGCACTTCAGTCTTGGGTTTCTTCTTTGGGAACCACCTTGGCACAGAAGCAGCAGAAATCTGCTACTTCCTCACCTAAAAACAACGAAGGGATAAACCCTGAGTATGGAATTACTCAGCAAGACTTACCCGACTAAAGAAAAGACTCTCAAGGGTATGCTGGCTTTTAGGGAGTCAAGGTAAGGCTTCTCAATACTCAAAGACTCTGTTTTGCAGAAATGCTTACTAAAGTGGATCCTTAAAAATCCAATTTTATTTGTCCGGTTAAGTTCAATTACCTGCAACTAGAGTTCTTTCTACCCTAGTTCAATCGCTGGTCCTGCAATAGCCAATTTCTTAACAAATACCCATCATCTTTAGTGGAATGCTACGTGTAGGGTAGTGACCAAGTCTTCATAACCGCGAAGGTACGGCGATCCGAATCGATTATACTCAGCTGAGGATCTCCAATCACACGACATATGTAGCACTTAACCCTTGCATATGTCAACCCGCCACCGAGGTTCTTAAGACCGGATCAGGTTGACGCAAACCGAGAGCACAGATACACCACCGTCCAGCCTCTTGCCACGGAGGGTACACGCTACTCTCGCCACCGCTCCACGCCCATTTCGTGTTATCTTATTCCGGCCTTAGTCTGCCCGAGGCAAGGCTTACCCATGACGAGGCATGTGACCAGTTAAAGGGTCCTCGATCAACAAGCCTACATCGACAAGGTCCTTAATCGACTCGGACGGAGACACTACACCGAGACTCCTTTCTCGTGCAAGTCACCCGCCCGGTCTCAGCTTAATCTATTCAACCCAAAAACTTGGTACCTGGTAGAGGTACATCTTTTCCAGATGTTGAATCCATCAAGGCCCTGATGGATCCACCATCACATTTTATTTTCAAAAACACCCCACCCACTTTTGCCACATCATCTTTTGTAAAAACAAAACATTTTGTTTTTCTACAACAAGGCTAAGCATCAAATCTTTTGTAAAATGGGTGATCAAGGAAGGTAATCAAATTCAAGGAAGGTAATGCAGGAATTGTTTTATCAATCAACTCCTATCACCTAATGCATCAAACAAGTGAGAAAGATTTAAAACAACAAGGAGGGTGGCAAATGCACCGGGGCTTGCCTTTGTTAACAGGTGAGTCCTGCTCGGATCCACAAATATCGAAATAAAAGCAGTTGCCTGCTTGAGGATCTGAGGTTGGTGGAGTCCCCTCTTCAGTGACTTCTTCTTCTTCTTCGTGTTCTAACATAACCATATATATGCATAAGAATGGATGCCATGGGATGCTCATGAGGATGCGAAGATAATATAAACTTATTATCTAAGTCTTGAGTACAACTTTCCTTCACGGTACTCCGAGAACCTAGGGTTTCCGGAGTCGGTAAAGGAGTTCACAGGGCAAGGGGGGTGGTTTTGGGTTCTAGTTATCAAACATGGTCCAAATCAACTCATATTCTACCCAAGGCTTCTAAATATTGTTTTAAGTTCCCATAAAAAGTTTGGGCATTTTTGGACTTACCAATTATTTTCTAAAAATCCATAACTAATACTTTTAACCCCTTTAAATGCCCTAAAATTTCTTATTTTCACTAAAAATCACAAAACTATTTTTATTAAATTCTAGGGAAAATAACAAGCCTAGGAAAATTGGTTTCACAATTTTATTATTTTTCTACTATTTTCTATAATTGTTTTGGCTCTGGAGATAAAAGAAAAAGAAAAACAGATGAATAGTACTGGGCTGGTTTCAGCCCAGTAGCCCAGCACGGAGGGGGAAAGCGCTTGCACGCGCCCGCGCCCTGGCGGTTTTGCAGAACGCCCCCCGCGTTTTTGTCAAACAGCAAACGAGGTCATTCACTGTTTCTACGTATCACTGACAGTTTCCAGAAACGCCCCTGAACTTCTATTTCTTCGCAGATGGAGGTCCACGACGGCGTCGTGCCCGGCCGAGCTCCGGCGAGCATCAATACCGGCCGATTGAGGCGATGACCGGCGTCGGGACTAAGACTAACCCAAATTCATGACCAGGGGAGCATTTTCCCAAACTAATTGCATCTAAAACTAACTATGGAGCACTGGCCACGGTGACCGAGAACGTTGTGGATGGATGAAGGTGTTTCCGGTGAACTATGGCGATTTAGCTCAATCAAAAGGGGTTAGGGAGTTTGAGAGGAGCTGAGGGATGCTAGAACAAGTAGCAGAGGGACTTGAGCTTACCTAAATCGAGCTGGCCACGGTGGGGTCTTCTTCGCGGTGGCGGAAACCGAATTGGGGAAACTGTGAAATTCAAGCTCGCTGGCGATCCACTGGGGACAATACTGGGTGTCGGGGTTCTTGACTACCCTACGGAGCTTGCGGTGGCTTCAATTTATAGAGAAGTTAGGCGGCGGTGACGAATTCGGCCGAGCAGTGCTGGCGGCCGGAGAGGAGGAAGAACGTGGGTGCGGTGAACACGTGTTTATCGCTGTGGCAGTAACTCCGGTGATCGATAGACAGTTAGAGGGGGTCACGGTGATGCGGTGGCGTGGTTGAGACACGCGGCGCACGGTCGGACGGCGGCGGTTCACCGGCGAGCCTATCGCTCCAGCCGCAAAGCAGTGGGGAAGGTAGAGGAGGCCGTCGGAGTGGTGTCCAGCTCACCGGCGGTGAGGATCTTTACTGAGCTATGTTTATCTGATGGCCACGACGCACGAATCACGGCGAGCGGTGATCAACGGCGATGGACCACCGGCGACGAGCAGAGGGATAGGGTCTTCTTCAGTTATCCTTTATTGTACCATGGGACATTCAGTTTACGGCGCCTGACAGTCATAGTTTAGGTTCGATTTTCTCACAAATTTTCATGGCAACATACCTAATGATCTGTAGCAAAGTGGTAGATCTACAATCCATCTATAACTTTACTACAATGTGCTTTCACAAAAAGTCACTGGATCTTGCTTAAAATCAAGCCCTAAGTTCATGTCACCCCACTGTTATTCTGAATTTCAGACATCAAGCAGTTTGATAGTCCAACTTCAGGCTTAATTATCTCTGGATTTTTCTTAACAACTGAGCTCACAACCTTAAGCAAAGTTGTTCTCCTATAGTTGGGCTACAATTTTGATGTGGTGACCTAGGGCAAAAACCCTCTGATTTAAAAGTTACAAGGGCTTCAAGTTGGATGAACCACACTGAAATCCAGACTTAACCCAAAAGGGTTAAGTGTGGCACTTTTGCACTTAAGTCCAAATCTTAAGTTTTGGATTGCAAATCCACATATGAGTGACCCAAATAACTTAAGATACTTATTTGACTTGATTTTTGCACTTTAGTCCAAAAGTGGACTAATTTTGCACTTAGGTCCCTAGGGTTTGGTTTTTAGGGTTTTCCAGGGTTCTATTTGAGATTTTTGGTATCCAGGGGTATAAATGTGACTCAACTTTGTTTTTGGGGACATTTATAACTCTTTCCCCTAAAGCCTTTAGGTTTTCTCATCTTGGGTTAAGTTTTACCCCTTTAATCCCTATTTAGGGTTAGGTTTCCTATCCAGGGTGCTATTTGCAAAAACACTTAAACAATACAACTTGTTTGAAATTTTTGCCTAGTGAATGCACTCTAAGTGTATCAAACATATGCAATGCCAATGCTATGATGTCATGCTCAAGTTTTAGTTATAGTAACACCAGGGGTGTTACAATCCCATTTGGTGCTCCCGAGGTTGCGCACTTGGTTGACCAAGGTCTTGAGCCGGTTGTACATTGCTTGTGGCTCCTCTCCTTGGTTGAGGACGAATCGACCGAGCTCCCCCTCGATCGTCTCCCGCTTGGTGATCTTGGTCACCTCATCTCCTTCGTGCGCGATCTTTAGGACGTCCCAAATTTTTTTGGCGCTCTTTAATCCTTGCACCTTATTATACTCCTCTCGACACAAGGAGGTGAGGAGTATAGTAGTTGCTTGGGAGTCAAAGTGTTGTATTTGGGTGACCTTGTCTGAATCATAATCTTCGTCTCCCACATTTGATACCTGCGCTCCAAACTCAACAATGTCCCATATGCTTGCGTGGAGTGAGGTTAGGTGATGCCTCATTATATCACTCCACATAGAATAATCTTCACCATCAAAACATGGTGGCTTGCCTAATGGAATGGAAAGTAATGGAGTGCGCTTAGAAGTACGAGAATAACGAAGTGGCATCTTACTATACTTCTTGCGCTCATGGCGCTTAGAAGTGGCGGACGCCACGTCGGAGCCGGATGTGGAGGGCGACGAAGAGTCGGTCTCGTAGTAGACCACTTTCTTCATCTTCTTCTTCTTGTCGCCACTCCGATGCGACTTGACACGGGGAGGGGATTCCTCCTTGCCTTTTGGCACCAGACTCCCTTGATGGAGCCTTCCCATGGCTTGTGGCTTTCTCGCTGGTTTCCATCTCCCTCTTGGCAGATGCTCCCGACATTACTTCGAGTTGTTAGACTCTAATGAAGCACCGGGCTCTGATACCAATTGAAAGTCACCTAGAGGGGGTGTGAATAGGCAGAATCTGAAAATTATAAACTTAAGCACACACTACAAGCCGGGGTTAGCGTTAGAAATGATTCCGAGTCTAAAAGAGAGGGAAAACAAATCAACCAAGAAATAAAAGCGGATGAACACGATGATTTATTTTACCGAGGTTCGGTTCTAAAGAACCTAGTTCCCATTGAGGTGGTCACAAAGACCGGGTCTCTTTCAACCCTTTCCCTCTCTCAAACGGTCACTTAGACCAAGTGAGCGTTTTCCTTAATCTCCCGGGTCACTTAGACCCCGCAAGGACCACCACACACTTAGGTGTCTCTTGCTTCGATTACAAATCACTTGAGAAAAGAAATGAGAAAGGAAGAAGGCAATCCAAGAGGCAAGAGCTCAAAAGAACACAAAATCTCTCTCTCACAAGTCACTAAGTGTTTGAGATGAATTGGGGACTTGGAGAGGCTTTGATCTTTTGAATTGTGTGTAGGAGTGAATGCTAGAGCTCTTGTAATGAATGTGATACTCAGAAATCTTGGATGCTTGGAGTGGTGGTGGTTGGGGGTATTTATAGCCCTCAACCACCAACAAGCCGTTGGGGGTGGCTGCTGTCGATGGGCGCACCGGACACTGTCCGGTGCGCCAGCCATGTCACCCAACCATTAGGGTTCGGGAGCGTCTGACCATTGGAGGCTTTGTCTTCTAGTGGCACCGGATAGTCCGGTGCCACACCGGACAAGTATTGTTCACTGTTCGATGCGCCTCTGACGACTACTCTGACTTCTGCGCGCACTGTTCGCGCACTGTTCATCTGATCCGCGCTTTTGCAGTCGACCGTTGTGCCGAAGAGCCGTTACTCCGCTGATGCACTAGACAGTCTGGTGATTTATAGTAGAGCGCGTCCTGAGAAACCCGAGAGTGGAGAGTTGGACGTTGTACGGTCCTGGTGCACCGGACACTGTCCGGTGCGCCAGACCAGGGCACTCTTGGTTTCTTTGCTCCTTTGTTTTTGAACCCTTTCTTCAATCCTTTATTGGTTTGTGTTGAACCTTTATGCACCTGTAGAACATGTATTCTAGAGCAAACTAGTTAGTCCAATTATTTGTGTTGGGCATTCAACCACCAAAATTATTTATAGGAAAAGGTTAAACCCTATTTCCCTTTCACAAACCACATAAGGAGATCAACTCTTTTATAATTCTTATAATTTGGGTATTACACGAGCGGGGAAGCACCAACAGTTGGGCCCAAGGGCAGAGAGAGGGTGGAGTGTGCGAGCACACAGGCACACGAGGGGGGCGGGATGGGTCGAAAGGCCAGCTAGGCAGGGGTTCTGAGCCTCTTTCCCTTTTTCTTTTATTTCTGAATTCTATTTTACTTTTTCTTTTTATTTATCTTTTGGATGCATACTCAAGCACGTCACAAAATCCAAAGGAGATCCTCACAAGCATATGCATTAGACAAGAGCAAATTTTGGGGATTGGAATGATGCAACACTTCATAAATACTTTAAGGTTTTATCTCCTAAAAAGAAAATAAGTATAACTCTAACTAAAACAAGAACCCTCCCTCTAAAGGAAAGAAGGAAAATGAGTTAAGAGAGAAAAGAAAAGAGAAGTAACACCTGAATTTGTGGGTACAAGAAAAAAAATTATACCCCAAATTCAGGGTGTTACGACCGATTTGGTCACAAAACGCTAAATGAACAGCCTCACGGTATTGACACCTTTAGATGATGTAGGGTCGAATAAAGTTGAAGATCTTTAGAGCACTAAGTCACCTCTATGATGGCCACCACCTATTTTGGGCCACACAACAACGAACCCTAGTGCCCTCTTGTGATGAGCAATACCTTGTGTTCGACTCCACGAGGTGGATGATGGCAATAATCCACGACGAGTCGACGGGCCACCTAGCGGTGCTCCCTGCGGCGGTGCGGACTATCCGTGGCACGGGTCCGGACAGTCTGCGACCTCTCGGGAGAAGCGACTTCTTCCCTGCGTCGAGCAGGACGGTTCACGCTCTAGGTCGGACGATCCGCGATGACGCATGATCGTCTTCTTCTCCTCGTAGGACCTAGATCCCGCCCCATAGGGGAGAGACCTTATGGTGCTTCGGGTCATCTCCAGAGGACGTAGAGTCACCTAATAATTAAAAGATCAATTCAAGGAAGAGATCTTGAGTGAAGTAGACGAAGTATATCTTGTTCCTCAGGATGGGTAAGATCCTAGGTTTTCTTTGGGTCGGTAGGCCACCCAAAACAGATCTAGATGACGTAGAATCGAATAGGGGTGAAGATGGATATGTAGAAAGCTATAACTAAAGATATGTTACATATACTCCTAGGACATGAAAGGTAAATAAAGTAGATATGTTCGATTGCAATGTGTTCGAGGATTTTCAATGAGCCGTATTTGTCGGCGTTTCGAGACCGGGGGGTCCCCGAGCCGACGAGTGAGAGTGCCGCGTGCCCCAGCCCAGATGGGTCGAGCGCGTGGGCGAGCGCTAAGGGGGGAAAGAGAGCGAGAGGTCGGTGGCCGGAGCCGGGTCGTGACGAGGGAGACGGAGATTCCCGCGGCCTTTCGTGTTCGCCCCGCGCCCAGGTCGGGTGCGCTTGCAGTAGGGGGTTACAAGCGTCCGCGCGGGTGAGGGGAGCGAGCGGCCCCAAGAGAGCGCCTGCCCCTGCCCTCGTTCCCGCGAGGCCAACTGAAAGTCGCCTAGAGGGGGGGTGAATAGGCGAAACCTGAAAATTAAAACTTTATCCCCCAACTAGATCCCTTGATTAGTAGTTAGAACAAGATATACAAATATCGGAAAATATAAACTAAGTTCTTGCTTGAGAAGAGTATTGCTAAATAATGCGGAAGAGATAAATCAATGCAATTAGTAAGTTATAAAATAACAAAGCAAGAAGCCCTAGATGAGAAGAGCAGTAGGACAAGTTCTTTCTTGCAATGTGTTGCTTCACTAAATGGGAATTTAGCTTGAAGCAACACCAAATGATATTAGCAAATAAAGGTGCAAGAAAACTTAGAACAAGGGAAAGTAAACAAATCACAAGCAATAAACACAATGGACACGGGTGATTTGTTTTACCGAGGTTCGGCCCTCGAAGGCCTAGTCCCCGTTGAGGAGTCCACTTAAGGACGGGTCTTTTTCAACCCTTTCCCTCTCTCCCCCGATCACACAAGGATCGGTGAGCTCTTCTTCTTCTCAAGGATCACTCTCGATCCCACAAGGACCACCACAATCTTTGGTGTCTCTTGCTAGTTTTTACAAGCCTCCAAAACTTTGGAGGAAGTTCGAATGGGAGTCAAAACTCCACGCGCAAATGAACACAAAGATGAAGCACACACTATCTCTCGATGAATCTCACAAGGCACTAGTGCTAAACTCAAATGAGTAGCTCTCTTTTGCTTGCTCTCTCTTTTGTGGTACTTGTGTGGGTTGTAGTGGTCTAAATCTTGTGTATAGGATGGATCAATGAATATATGTGGTTGGGAGGGCTTGAGTATGTCAACTAGATGACTTGGAATGTTGCTTGGGCTCCCACACCTTGAAGTGGCCGGTTGGAGTGGTATTTATAGCCACCAAACAAAAACTAGCCGTTGGTGAGGGCTGTCTGTTCGATGGTGCACCGGACAGTCCGGTGCACACCGGACATGTCCGGTGCGACAGCCACGTCACCAAATAGCCGTTGGGGTTGGAGCTGGTCGACCGTTGGAGGCTTTGTCTTTATGCGGCACCGGACAGTCCGGTGCACACCGGACAGTCCGGTGACTCTCTGATCCTCTGCTCTGACTCTGCCGCGTGTACTGTTTACTGTCAGAGTCGACCGTTGGCGCCAAAGTAGCCGTTGCTCCGTAGGCACACCGGACAGTCCGGTGCACACCGGACAGTCCGGTGAATTTTAGCGGAGCGGCTTCCGCGCGAACCCGAGGCTGGCGAGTTCCTGGAGACCGCGCTTCCTTGGAGCACCGGACATGTCCGGTGCACACCGGACAGTCCGGTGAATTATAGCGCGCCGTCTACAGAGAATTCCCGAGAGCGAAGAGTTGGAGTTGGAGTCCTCTGGGCGCACCGGACACTGTCCGGTGCACACCGGACAGTCCGGTGCCTCCAGCCAGAGGTGCCCTCGGTTGCCTCGTTGCTCCTTTGTTGAATCCAACACTTGGTCTTTTTATTGACTGAATGTGAACCTTTTGCACCTGTATAACTTATGCACTAGAGTAAACTAGTTAGTCCAATATTTGTGTTGGGCGATTCAACCACCAAAATTATTTAGGAACTAGGTGTAAGCCTAATTCCCTTTCAATCTCCCCCTTTTTGGTGATTGATGCCAACACAAACCAAAGCAAATATAGAAGTGCATAATTGAACTAGTTTACATAATGTAAGTGCAAAGGTTGCTTGGAATTGAGCCAATATATACTTATATGATGTGCATGGATTGTTTTTTTTTTAACATATTGGACCACGCTTGCACCACAAGTTTTGTTTTTGCAAACTCTTTTGTAAATTCTTTTCAAAGTCCTTTTGCAAGATAGTCAAAGGTAAATGAATAAGATTTTTCAAAGCATTTTCAAGTTTGAAATTTTCTCTCCTTGTTTCAAATGCTTTTCCTTTGACTAAACAAAACTCCCCCTCAAATAAATTCTCCTCTTAGGGTTTTAAGATATCAAGTTTTAAAAATACTACTTGCTCCCTCTTTAGAACACAAAGAGATACCAATTTTGAAATTTATCAATTGAAAATCATCTAATGTAAAAATTAGGTGGTGGTGCGGTCCTTTGCTTTGGGGCTCATATTTTCTCCCCCTTTGGCATAAATCGCCAAAAAACGGAATTATTAGAGCCCAATGAAGTACTTTCTCCCCCTTAGGTCATGAAATAAATGAGTGAAGATTATACCAAAGTTGGAGAGATGATGCGGAGCGACGGCGAAGAATGAGTAGTAGAGTGGAGTGGAAGCTTTTGTCTTCGCCGAAGACTCCAATTCCCTTTCAATATACCTATGACTTGGTTTGAAAAACACTTGAACATACATTAGTCATAGACATATAAAAGAGATATGATCAAGAGGATATATTAATTTAAGCATGATCATAGTTCTATATAACATAGATTGCTCCCCCTAAGTATGTGCATGGAGAAGAACACATATTTTGGCCTTAAATGCCAATTGCACATAATTAGGTTAATGAGAACATATCTATATCATACAGATTGTGAAGTGTATTGTGTCATAGTATAAGTGTGATGCTCATGACAATTTATGCACTTACGAAAGCATGTTGTAAACCATTTAAGCATTTTCCCTTAAAGATTTCAAAGAGACTTAAGGACCATCCACCTTTGAAACAAAGGCAGCTTATCCTCGTTACAAGGTTAAGCTTTAAGCTCTTTGACAATAAAAGTACTTCATCTAGTTTTATCAAAGATGCACTAAAGCAGGAATGAATTTTGGAGAATTAAACTAGGTATGAAGCAGGGATAATACATGGACATGCTTTCTCTTCCTTTTATACAAGGTATGCAAAGAATGTATAGAAAAGGAAGATTTAGGTACAAGTTTAAAATGAAAGGAGATAGTTTTACCTGTTTGTACCTTTACATAGGGACGCTCTCTTCATTGTGCTTGTCCTTAGTCTTAGTTGCTTAAGACCTATACTTATTGACAATATATGGAAATATTTTGCACAAGGGAGAGTTCTACAACTAGTGATCTTTTCAAGTTAATGTTAGCACATATCAAAAAGGATCACAAGTTGCATAAAAGTATCATGAATTCTCCTTTAACTTAGTGCATATCAAGATATCAAATTGAAAGTATATACGACACTAAGAAGCATGATTGTTGATTGAAGTTATTCAATGATCAAACAAATAACAGATGTGATCAAAAGAACAACATACACATTAGATTATCAATTAAGCTAGGAGTAGGAGAATCCAGCAAATATGCTACTTTAGAGTGAAAGACAAGAATTTAAGGATAGTAGCATACTTCATGAGAAACTTATTCTCATGCAAGAGACTATATGAAATTACTGAGATAAGGCAATAGTCTCAAAAAGGCTCCCCCTAAAGATATGCATCAAGTATTTGAATGAATTGAATGGATGCATTTACTCTAAAGACAAATAGAGAGAAGCATTATATATCTTGATCAAGGCTTATTAAATTTTGCAATAAACAACTTAAGCCTAGTATTCTCATAATGAAAGTATTTAGAATACTCACAACCACACCATTGATTGTTTCATAGAAGTAGGTGGTGTTGTTCTTGATGTTCTCCTCTTTCATTTGAGAGTCATCCCTTTGTAGTTGTTTCCTTTTCCTTTCAAACTTATTGAAAATACTCAAGAAAGATGTTAATAGCACAAGGGAGTATATAATGAAGGATGATTTCTTTTAGATAGGAAATAAGCACAATTTATCATCCATAGATCACACAGATATGAAGTAAAATCCTTAACATTAGTGCATTTCATTTTAGAAATATGAGTGAGCACCTTTTAATCATTTTAATAATCATTGGAGATTTTACTTTATCATATTAAATTTAGTTAATCAATACTTAGAAATAAATCAATATGATAACAAATATAGCAAAGGTATGAAATGGATTCTAATGGATAAGTGCATTGATGGGAACTATATTTGATTAAGAAGATGAGTTCCCACACCTTTGCTTTTACCTTTCTTCTTTTGGGTGAAGAACAACCCATGAGGCTTGAGTACTTTCTCTTTTGTAGATATTCATAAGTAAGCTCAAGAGAAATGTTAGTAGCAACACAAGCACTAGTTTCCATTTTTGCAATCATTTTGATAAGGAATGGGAAGCTAGATTACTAACACATGGAAACTTCATAGCATGAACTAGATTATTCATAGATGATGTTATGCTCAATTTTAACTCATAAAACAAGCATAAATAATTCCTTGAGATTAACGGAATAAGTCTAATTCATGATATGGAAAGCGATAAATGTGAAAGAATCAAATCCAATATAGGTAAGGAGCAAATCAACATAAATCATTGGATTGATTTTTCTCTTTATGTTAGATTACACGCTTCCAAAGAGAAACTTATTCTCTACAAGTGAGACTACTTTGGGTTACTTAAATAAAATCAATAGTCTCACTATTCTAGTTATAGAGAGAGTTTTCCTTTTACAAGTGTCCTAAGGATTTGAATTCCTTACATGACACCTTATTCTTTTAAGAACCTGAAATATCCCTCTATATCTAGAATCATGGCAACAACAAGATAATTAGAAGAAGAATATGCCATGACAAACTTGCAACAATTTAAAGCATGTAGATTGCCATAGTATGGAAATGATGAATGTGCAATCTACCATATGAGAGGGAATTCTTCAAAGAATGGTAATATCAATTTAAAGACATTTGAAGTGCTTCAATTTTTCTATGTGACTACAAAAGACACATAAGAAATGATATTCTAAAATACTTGCACTTAAAGCATAGAGGTTACCATCCTTTGACTTTCCTCCATGTTGTAGGCCTTGATTTTTGCACATGATATTTCTTCACTTCCTACAACATATAATATCTTCCTCGAGATGATATGAGTTTAAGACATAGCAATTTAAAAAAAATAACCTTGGGTCAATCATGTATGTAGATCATTGACGATTGATAGCTTGAGTTGATAAGAGTTGAATTCTCTCAAGCACCCCAAAGACTTCATATCATCTCCTTCCCCTACAAAGCTTGTCAAGTATATTTTGGTACCCATCGCTTGATGGGTCCATCACGGTTAGTCAACAAAGATCTAGGAACCCAAAAGTCCTTTGTGTTAGCATTAGGTAAACTCATTACCTTTCTAGCACAAGTTGCAATTTTGGGTTGCCTAGTTACATGAGAAGTAATTGACAAACTAGGAGTGGAAGATTTACTTATGGGACAATCCTTGCATTGATGTCCCTTCTTTCGGCATATGTAGCATAGGCGATCTTCAACTCTTGAAGATTTCTTCTTTCTTTGTTTGTTGCCTGCTACATGGTTAGTAAAAACTTTCTTTTCTAACCCTATGCCTTTTTGTTTTAAATGGGGACAAGATCTAAGCAAGTGTCCCTTCTTGGAGCATTTAAAACAAAGTCTATCATCTTTGTTAATAATCAAGCTATTTTTAATGTAGGGACATGACCTAATCAAGTGCCCCTCTTCAAAGCATTCACTACACCTTTTAATGTGAAGTGTGGCTTGATCATTACCTTTTGTGGAGGCGTGGTTGAGGCTTTTGGAGGAGGTGTTGAATTTCATCTTTTGTTTCTTCCTCTTGGCAATCCTCAAATCCTTGACATTTTCTTCAAGGGATGTAGTGCATGCCACGGTTGTTCCGGTCTCAAGCTTATTCACCATGTGATCACGGTTATCTTGAGAAGGTTGGGCAATGCATTTCCCTTTAAGTTGAGTCAAGTTCTTCTTTAGCCTCTCATTTTCTTCCTTGAGCTTTTGATATGAATCATCGTTTGTTCCTGCAAATTCTAGCTCAAAGGAAGATTTGCTTGTCGACGGACAACAAGCATTAGCACATGGTAATATAGTATCAATTTGAATACATGTGCATGAGTGAGGTTGTTGGGATTTTAAGTTTTCTATCACAACCTCATGAGCAATATTTAATATGATATGATCATCTCTAAGATTTTCATGAGAGCATAGGAGCATATCATATTTTTCTTGAAAAGCTAGATTTTCAATTTTTAGCTTTTCTACTTGGTCCTTAAGCAAGGTATTTTTATTTACTAATTGAGCGCTACAATGTAAAGCGTTATCTTGCTCAATTGAAATAGTTTCATACCTTTGGACCAAATCAACATGAGAGCACTTTAGCTCCTCATGTTCTTTAGTCAACTCGTCAAAGTGTAGCATTTTCATGGAGAGAATATCTTCTAGCCTTTGACGAGCTTCACTTTGCTCTCTCGCTCTTTCTAGAAGTTTGAGCATGACCGCCTTATCTTCTTGGCTTAGGCGAGCGTAGAGATGCACAAAGCTTCTTTCATCCTCCTCATCCTCATTTGTGCTTCCGCTATCATTTTCATTAGCCACACAACACATGTGGGAATCGAAATGGGAAGACAAACCTTTTGGAGAGGTGGATTCATCGTTTGGTCTCCACCGTTCATTTTCTTCTTCTTCCTTGCAAGGGTTAGTATCACAAAGACTAAAGGAAGTAGAAGCATCAAATGAACTATCATATTTGGACTCATCAAATTTGTTTTTAATTCTAGTCCAAATATCATGCGCATCATAGAAAGATTCGTCATAGTTTGATATGAAAGCATGATAATCTTCTCTACTAAGAGAATTAGTTAAGATGTCAAAAGCTAGATAGTTTAAGCGATAACATCTTTGATCCTCCTCGGAATTAATTTTTCCATTGAAATTAGAGGAAAAAATACTCTTGTCTATAATTTGTTCTAATCGTGGATCTATGGTTCTAAAGGCATTTATCACACTAGTAGACCATGAATCATAATTAGAACAATCATCAAGTAATATTTCAAGAGTTACCTCTTTTTGAGTTACGTTCGATGGAGGAGTCTTCTTGTTCTTTTGGGATCTTTTACGAGCCATCACTTCGAGTTGTTAGACTCAAGATGAAGTGCCTAGCTCTGATACCAATTGAAAGTCGCCTAGAGGGGGGGTGAATAGGCGAAACCTGAAAATTAAAACTTTATCCCCCAACTAGATCCCTTGATTAGTAGTTAGAACAAGATATACAAATATCGGAAAATATAAACTAAGTTCTTGCTTGAGAAGAGTATTGCTAAATAATGCGGAAGAGATAAATCAATGCAATTAGTAAGTTATAAAATAACAAAGCAAGAAGCCCTAGATGAGAAGAGCAGTAGGACAAGTTCTTTCTTGCAATGTGTTGCTTCACTAAATGGGAATTTAGCTTGAAGCAACACCAAATGATATTAGCAAATAAAGGTGCAAGAAAACTTAGAACAAGGGAAAGTAAACAAATCACAAGCAATAAACACAATGGACACGGGTGATTTGTTTTACCGAGGTTCGGCCCTCGAAGACCTAGTCCCCGTTGAGGAGTCCACTTAAGGACGGGTCTTTTTCAACCCTTTCCCTCTCTCCCCCGATCACACAAGGATCGGTGAGCTCTTCTTCTTCTCAAGGATCACTCTCGATCCCACAAGGACCACCACAATCTTTGGTGTCTCTTGCTAGTTTTTACAAGCCTCCAAAACTTTGGAGGAAGTTCGAATGGGAGTCAAAACTCCACGCGCAAATGAACACAAAGATGAAGCACACACTATCTCTCGATGAATCTCACAAGGCACTAGTGCTAAACTCAAATGAGTAGCTCTCTTTTGCTTGCTCTCTCTTTTGTGGTACTTGTGTGGGTTGTAGTGGTCTAAATCTTGTGTATAGGATGGATCAATGAATATATGTGGTTGGGAGGGCTTGAGTATGTCAACTAGATGACTTGGAATGTTGCTTGGGCTCCCACACCTTGAAGTGGCCGGTTGGAGTGGTATTTATAGCCACCAAACAAAAACTAGCCGTTGGTGAGGGCTGTCTGTTCGATGGTGCACCGGACAGTCCGGTGCACACCGGACATGTCCGGTGCGACAGCCACGTCACCAAATAGCCGTTGGGGTTGGAGCTGGTCGACCGTTGGAGGCTTTGTCTTTATGCGGCACCGGACAGTCCGGTGCACACCGGACAGTCCGGTGACTCTCTGATCCTCTGCTCTGACTCTGCCGCGTGTACTGTTTACTGTCAGAGTCGACCGTTGGCGCCGAAGTAGCCGTTGCTCCGTAGGCACACCGGACAGTCCGGTGCACACCGGACAGTCCGGTGAATTTTAGCGGAGCGGCTTCCGCGCGAACCCGAGGCTGGCGAGTTCCTGGAGACCGCGCTTCCTTGGAGCACCGGACATGTCCGGTGCACACCGGACAGTCCGGTGAATTATAGCGCGCCATCTACAGAGAATTCCCGAGAGCGAAGAGTTGGAGTTGGAGTCCTCTGGGCGCACCGGACACTGTCCGGTGCACACCGGACAGTCCGGTGCCTCCAGCCAGAGGTGCCCTCGGTTGCCTCGTTGCTCCTTTGTTGAATCCAACACTTGGTCTTTTTATTGACTGAATGTGAACCTTTTGCACCTGTATAACTTATGCACTAGAGTAAACTAGTTAGTCCAATATTTGTGTTGGGCGATTCAACCACCAAAATTATTTAGGAACTAGGTGTAAGCCTAATTCCCTTTCACCAACCTTCTCTAAGAAGGCCCTGGTCCTTCCTTTTATAAGCGTAAGGAGAGGATCCAGGTGTACAAAATGGGGGTGTAGCAAGGTGCTACGTGTCTAGCGGGGGAGAGCTAGTGCCCTAAGTACATGCCAAGGTGGCAGCCGGAGAGATCTTGGCATCCTGTTAGTGTGGCGTCGTGGCTGTCGGAGAAGCAGTGGAGCTTGGCGGAGGGACAGCTGTCGGAGTGGTTGGGCCCTTGCTGACGTCCTCCTGCTTTCGTAAGAGAGCTGGGAGCCGCCGTCGTCATGGGTCCAGCGGGGTGCCATCATTGCCTATCTGGCAGAGCTAGCCAGATGGGACGTCGGTCCTGCTCCCTGCGGCCTGAGTCGGCTTGGAGTAGGGTGATGATGGCGCTTCCTGTTGACGTGGCGGACTCGTGCCCTAGGTCGGGCGACGTGGAGGCTCCTCCGAAGTCGAGGTCGAGTCTGTCCTGCATGGCCGAGGCCGAACCTGAGCTCCCGGGTCGGGCGAGGCGGAGGTCGTTCAGCAGAGGTCGGGGTGGAGTCCGAGCCCTGGGTCGGGCGAAGCGGGGTTCGTCGTCTTCCGGGGCCTTAGCCCGAGTCCGAGCCCTGGGTCGGGCGGAGCGGAGTTCGCCGTCTTCCGGGGCGTTAGCCCGAGTCCGAGCCCTGGGTCGGGCGGAGCGGAGTTCGCCGTCTTCCGGGGCCTTAGCCCGAGTCCGAGCCCTGGGTCGGGCGGAGCGGAGTTCGCCGTCTTCCGGGGCCTTAGCCCGAGTCCGAGCCCTGGGTCGGGCGGAGCGGAGTTTCCTCTGGCGCTTTTGGCCAAGCCTGGCTGCCCGTCAGTCTTATTTTTTGCGTTAAAGGCCCCAGTGACTTGGTCGGTCGGCGTGGTGATTTAGTCAGGGTTACTTCTTATCGAAGGCAAGGCCTCGGGCGAGCCGGAGATGCGTCTGCCGTGAAAGAGGAGGCCTCGGGCGAGACGGAATCATCTCAGGGTCGGCCGCCCTTGCCCGAGGCTAGGCTCGGGCGAGGCGCGATCAAGTCGCTCGTATGGACTGATCCCTGACTTAATCAAACCCATCAGGCCTCTGCAGCTTTATGCTGATGGGGGTTACCAGCTGAGAATTAGGCGTCTTGAGGGTACCCCTAATTATGGTCCCCGACAGTAGCCCCCGAGCCTCGAAGGGAGTGTTAACACTCGCTTGGAGGCTTTCCGTCGCACTTTTTTGCAAGGGGACCAGCCTTTCTCGGTTGTACTTTGTTCCGGTGGGTGCGCGCGAGCGCACCCGCCGGGTGTAGCCCCCGAGGCCTCGGAGGAGTGGTTTCACTCCTTCGAGGTCTTAATGCCTTGCGTAATGCTTCGGCTGGTCTGGCGGTTCCCTCATGCGAACAGGCCGTAGCCCAGATGCTCTGTCGGGGCCCAAGTTCTCGGGCTGGTATGTTGACGCTGTCAACGGTTCGGCCGGAGCCGGATTTGCGAGAGCAGCCCCCGAGCCTCCGCACAGAGCGAGAGGACGATCAGGGACAGACTCGGCTTTTTTATATACGCCCCTACGTCGCCTTTCCGCAAGGAGGAGGGGGGGAGAGCGCCATGTTACCCTCGATGGGCACCGAACATGGTGTCTCCGGTGAGCTGCAATCGGGTAATCCGAGTGGACGTCCGTGCCCCGTTCGTTGGGGGTCGGCTAGGGGCCCGGAGGCACGCCCAAAAGTACCAGCGGGTGATCTGCCGGACCCGGTCCCCTGGCGACGGGGTCCGAGGGCTCGTTGCCTCCCTCCGATGGGATTCCGTTACAGAGTCGTTCCCGCTGGTCTCGGAAATGTCCTAGGGTACCTCGGGAGCGCAACCCGAGCCTTGGTTATGTATCGAACGTACCCCTGGTCATCCCTCGCTCGGTGTCTGAGGCGACTGTGAACCCTTCGGGGGGCCAGCCTTCGAACCCCTGATCAGTAGGGGGCACGGAGCCCGAGTAGCCTGAGGCGGTCGTGGGACCTTTCGGGGGCCGACCTTCGAACCCCTGACCAGTAGTGGGTGTCGGGCCCACGCGATCTGGGGCGGCTGTTGAACCCCTCGGGGGGCCAGCCTTTGAACCCCTGATCAGTAAGGAGGCTCGGAGCCTAGTTCCTTCACGGGGAAGGATCCCTTTGGGGGTAT
This sequence comes from Zea luxurians, assembly GCA_029449295.1. Lineage (NCBI taxonomy): Eukaryota > Viridiplantae > Streptophyta > Magnoliopsida > Poales > Poaceae > Zea > Zea luxurians. The sequence continues at coordinate 71,109,269 of JAOPSE010000013.1, read as the reverse complement.
CCCCTTTCCCGGTCCCTGTTGCAAGAGATAGAGAAAGAAGGAAAAGGGAAAAAGGATTCGGAATTGAACGTCGTGGCGTACCTATTTGGTGTGGCCGTTTTGGTGAAGGCGAAACGTCGCCAGCTGCTCCCGCCAGTAGCGCTGCCCGTCGAGCCGCGGAGTTAATGCGCCGGGGCGAGTAGTTGGCGAGGCTGCCGTTGCGCGTGCGCGAGCCGTTCGAGGAACGGGTCACGGGCGTGTCGTCTTCACACCGTGAGAGGGGGTTCTCTCGCTGCCTCCGGATGGGACATGAGCTTGGCCGATGGCGTGATTGCTGCTCTTGCGCGCCTGCCACTGTCATTACTGCCGGCCCAATGCAGCATCCGGCGCGCCGGTTGCGCGACGCGTGGGCTTGAGCCTCCGTGCTGGCCTGTCAGGAGTCGGAGAGGCGCGTCCACTTGGCGCGGCTGCATGCCGCCCGCATGGCTGCCCACCCCCTTCGCCCGTTGGTCTGGGCAAAAGTGGAGGGTCGCTTGTAACCGCTGGGTGGTTGCGCGCGCGCCGCGCGCGGCGGTTCGGCTTCTTCTGCTCGGAGCCGGTCTGCATGACAGGTGGGTCCCAGCCCCCGCGCCGCAGGGGAGGACTTTGGAGGCGTGTTGGAGAAGACTCAGCCCGTGACGGTTGGGGGCACAAGCACGGAGAGTTGCCTTTAAAAGGAGGGCGACCCCCTTCGTATGGTGACCATGTCTTCTTTCTCCCCTATGCATTGTGTCTCTCCATCTTCCAAGCCCCCGGATGGGGGGAACCGCCGTCTTTTCGCTCCATCGTTGGAGGAACGCAACTCCGTGGGAGTTGGTACCTTTCAGCCATCGTTCGGCTTCAAGGACTTTCATCATGCAGCCCGGTCGCACCCCTCCACCGGCGGTCACCCAGGATGGTAACCTCCGGCTTGATGGTGGGGGAAAGCGAGCCGGGCTGCGGCCTCCGCCCCTTCCTCAGCCTCAAGGATTTTCATCACCAGGGCTGAGGAGGGGCATGTGCCGAGTCGGGGTTGGCCCCTGCGCGGGTGGTGGCCCGCTCCTTCCCTCAGTGATCGGGGGGAAGGGCGGGAGTCGTCCGTGGCGCCAACAGCTGCAGCGTGCCCAGCTCTCTGAGCCGAGCAGTCTCGGAGCCGTCCCCGGTGCCGCCTCCCACCACGGCAGCTAGAAGAGGTTCTTCCGCCGGCGCGACAGCCGAGGTTGGCCACGGACCGACCTCCGACTCTACGGCCTTCTGCCCGTCCTTGCCTCTCGAGTTTGGGCAAGGGCGGGGGCCTCCTAGCAGCAGCATCCGCCCTGAGGCCATCATTGCTGCTGTTCGGCCCCCCGGGGCAGAAGTCTTCATCGTCGCCGCTGCCGGGGCGGGCGGCGACATGCCGTTCATCGGTCTTCTGCTGCCCCGCAGGCCCACTCCCATCGAGTGGGGTTGTTCGTACCTGCGGGGGGGGATCGGAGTTCCATTTGTAATGGCACTTCGAGTGCCGGGTTTTTTGTTCATTTCGGCTTTCGGGGCCTGAACATGTTTGTAATCACGGCGCGGAGCCGTGTTTTTTCCTCATTTCCGAGCACTAAGACTCGTCTGCTGATTGTCTGAACCGCTTCACTAAGCATGAGTCGCCCCGTGTCAAGGTGACGAGTGAGGTATCCGTATCCCGGAGGCGTAGGAGTCCCTCGGCTCGGTCGGACCTGTTGTCCGAGGCTCCTCTAGCTTAGTTAAATAGACCCCTCGGCCGCTCTTCGACGAGCCGAGGCCAGGGGTAGCGATATCAGCATGAGCAGAGGCAGAGTTGGCTCGAGAAATAAAACCTGGTTGGCCGGAGCCTAGCCGGGTTGTCCGTCGGCTGGATCGATGTCGGAGTTGATCAGCCGAGGCTTCGGACCGGGCTGGCGCCCTCGGAAGGTGGTCGGCCGAGGCCTCGGAGGTGGCCGGCCGAGCCGCCCGCTCGTGCCGGATCCGGAGAAGCCCCTGGATCAGGCGGGGTGATGACGTCGTCCTTCGGAGCGGAGGCCTTCGGACCGCGTCGCCATCCGAGGCTAGGTCGGGCCTCGCCGAAGATGCTGTCGATGCCGAGGGCGTCGCTGCCCCCTTCCAGCGTCAAGACCCGAGCCTGCAAGGTCAAATCGTCTTGTAGCGTGGGCCTTGTGCGGCCGTCGAGGCCAGAACACACACCCTTGCTGCGTTATAAAGCTGCGTCTCTTTTCCTCTTGTTTCGAGTATCTGGACTTTTTGTCGGTAGCAGGGATGTTAGTGCGAGCGAGAGTTGCTTCTCGCGGGAGGTGATGAGTGAGGTATCCGTATCCCGGAGGCGTGGGAGTCCCTCGGCTCGGTTGGCCTCGCCGCTTACGCGTACTTTCACCCGTCCATGAGGCCCTGTCACCGACTCGGTCGAGAAGGCTCGAAGAATCGCTTCGACAGAAGGGCTTCCGAACGTAAAGACTTGTTCGATCCGCGGATTCACCTTATCCGAACGCGAGTTACTTATCGCAGAAGGTGATGAGTGAGGTATCCGTATCCCGGAGGCGTGGGAGTCCCTCGGCTCGGTCAGCCTTGACTGCTTACGTGTACCCCGTCGTTTCCAGGATCCACTTTTCGAAGTAGTCAAAAAGCACGAAAGATATTCTGGTAAAAGAGATTTTCTGTTCGAGGAAAATTTTGACGCAGAGGGGGTTTCCCCCCTTTTGCCCCCGAGGGAGGGTCGGGCTTTGCCGAGGCGAGGCCGACCCTTCCTTGTTGACTAAACTTTGCGTGGGTGTGAGGTATATGAACAACTTGGAAACATCTTAAGGGTAGAAGCGACGTAGCTGTTGGATGTTCCAAGCGTTGCCGTAGACCTCGCCTTGACTGTTGGCCAGCTTGTACGTTCCGGGCTTCAGAACTTTGGCGATGATGAACGGCCCCTCCCAGGGGGGCGTGAGCTTGTGCCTCCCTCGGGCGTCTTGCCGCAGTTGAAGCACCAGGTCGCCCACCTGGAGGTCTCGGGGTCGGACCCCTCGGGCGTGGTAGCGTCGCAGGGACTGCTGGTACCGCGCCGAGTGTAGTAAGGCCCTGTCCCGAGCCTCGTCCAGCTGGTCCAGCGAGTCTTCTCGGCTAGCTTGGTTGCTTTCGTCGTCGTAGGCCCTCGTCCTCGGGGAGCCGTATTCCAGGTCAGTGGGCAGGACGGCCTCGGCCCCGTAGACCAGGAAGAACGGCGTGAAACCTGTGGCTCGGCTAGGCGTCGTCCTCAGGCTCCAGACCACCGAGGGGAGTTCCTTCATCCATCGCTTGCCGAACTTGTTGAGGTCGTTGTAAATCCGAGGCTTGAGCCCTTGTAGGATCATGCCGTTGGCACGTTCCACTTGCCCATTCGACATGGGATGAGCTACGGCGGCCCAGTCCACCCGGATGTTGTGATCCTCGCAAAAATCCAAGAATTTTTTGCCGGTGAACTGGGTGCCGTTGTCGGTGATGATGGAGTTCGGGACCCCGAAGCGATGGATGATGTTGGTGAAGAACGCCACTGCCTGCTCGGATCTGATGCTGTTCAGGGGTCGGACCTCGATCCACTTGGAGAATTTGTCGACAGCGACCAGCAGGTGCATGTAGCCCCCGGGCGCCTTCTGCAGAGGGCCGACGAGGTCCAGACCCCACACAGCGAAGGGCCAGGTGATGGGTATCGTCTGCAGAGCCTGAGCGGGCAGGTGGGTCTGCTTCGCATAGAATTGGCACCCTCCGCAGGCGCGGACAATTCTAGTGGCGTCAGCCACCGCCGTCGGCCAATAGAAGCCTTGGCGGAAAGCGTTCCCAACGAGGGTTCGAGGTGCTGCATGATGGCCGCAAGCCCCCGAGTGTATTTCCCGCAGGAGTTCCTGACCTTCGGCGATGGAGATGCATCGCTGGAGGACGCCCGAGGGGCTTCGGTGGTAGAGCTCCTTCTCATCGCCCAGCAAGACGAACGACTTGGCGCGTCGCGCTACCCGCCGAGCCTCGGCTCGGTCGAGGGGCAGTTCCCCTTGGCGGAGATATTGCAGGTACGGGGTTTGCCAATCTTGATCTGGCATGACCCCGTTCTGCTCCTCCTCGATGCGCAGTGCTTCGCCCTCGGGCTCCGAGGGTTCCTCGGGTTGAGCCGAGGATGGCTCGGGCTGGGCCGAGGTCACCTCGGACGGGGCCGAGGGCGCCTCGGGCTCGGGCGCGTCGCCTATCTTGACGGAGGGTTGGTGCAGATCCCGGGAGAAGACGTCCGGGGGAACCGTTGTTCGCCCCGCGGCTATCTTCGCCAGCTCATCCGCAGTCTTGTTGTAGCACCGGGCGATGTGGTTAAGCTCGAGCCCGTAGAACTTGTCTTCCAGGCGTCGAACCTCCTCACAGTAGGCCTCCATCTTCGGGTCGCGACAGTGGGAGTTCTTCATGACTTGGTCGATGACGAGCTGCGAGTCGCCGCGTGCATCGAGGCGTCGGACCCCTAGCTCGATGGCGATTCGCAATCCGTTGACCAAAGCCTCGTACTCAGCCACATTGTTGGACGCCGGGAAATGGAGGCGGAGCACGTAGCGCAGGTGCTTCCCGAGGGGCGAGACGAAGAGCTGGCCCGCGCCGGCTCCCGTCTTCATCAGCGACCCGTCGAAAAACATGGTCCAGAGCTCTGGTTGGATCGGAGCCGTTGGCAACTGGGTATCGACCCATTCGGCTACGAAATCCGCCAGTACCTGAGACTTGATGGCCTTCCGAGGGGCGAACGAGATTGCCTCGCCCATGATTTCCACCGCCCACTTTGCGATCCGTCCCGAGGCTTCTCGGCACTGGATGATCTCCCCCAGGGGGAAGGATGACACCACAGTCACCGGATGAGACTCGAAGTAATGTCGCAGCTTTCGCCTCGTCAGGATCACTGCATACAGCAGCTTCTGGACTTGTGGGTAGCGGATCTTGGTCTCGGACAGTACCTCGCTGACGAAGTAAACTGGCCTCTGAATGGGCAAAGCATGCCCCTCTTCCTGCCTTTCGACCACGATCGCGGCGCTGACCACCTGAGTGGTAGCGGCGACGTAGACCAGGAGGGCTTCTCCATCAGCTGGGGGTACCAAGATGGGCGCCTGGGTGAGGAGCGCCTTCAGGTTCCCGAGAGCTTCCTCGGCCTCGGGTGTCCAAGTGAAGCACTCGGCCTTCCTTAAGAGACGGTACAGGGGCAGGCCTCTTTCGCCGAGGCGCGAGATGAAACGGCTCAAGGCCGCGAGACATCCCATGACCCTCTGTACGCCTTTTAAGTCCTTGATGGGCCCCATGTTTGTGATGGCTGCGATCTTCTCCGGGTTGGCTTCGATGCCCCGCTCGGAGATGATGAATCCCAAGAGCATGCCTCGGGGCACCCCGAAGACGCACTTCTCGGGATTGAGCTTGACGCCCTTCACCTTGAGACACCGGAATGTCAGTTCGAGGTCGGAGAGAAGGTCAGAGGCTTTCCTCGTCTTGACTACGATGTCATCGACGTAGGCCTCGACCGTGCGACCGATGTGTTCGCCGAACACATGGTTCATGCACCGCTGGTACGTTGCACCCGCGTTCCTCAAACCGAACGACATGGTGACATAACAGTACATGCCGAAGGGCGTGATGAAAGAAGTCGCGAGCTGGTCGGACTCTTTCATCTTGATCTGATGATACCCTGAGTAGGTATCGAGGAAAGACAAGGTTTCGCACCCTGCAGTGGAGTCCACGATCTGATCGATGCGAGGTAGAGGGTAGGGGACCTTCGGACATGCTTTGTTGAGACCAATGTAGTCTACACACATCCGCCATTTCCCCCCTTTCTTCCTCACAAGTACAGGGTTGGCAAGCCATTCGGGATGGAATACCTCTTTGATGAACCCTGCCGCCATCAGCTTGTGGATCTCCTCGCCTATCACCCTACGCCTCTCCTCGTCGAATCGGCGCAGAGGCTGTCTGACCGGCCGGGCCCCGGCCCAAATATCCAGCGAGTGCTCGGCGACATCCCTCGGTATGCCGGGCATGTCTGAGGGACTCCACGCAAAGACGTCGGCGTTTGCGCGGAGAAAGTCGACGAGCACTGCTTCCTATTTGGGGTCGAGCCCGGAACCGATCCGGATCTGCTTGGAGGTGTCACCACTGGGGTCGAGAGGGACGGCCTTGACCGTCTCCGCTGGCTCGAAGTTGCCGGTGTGTCGCTTCACGTCTGGCACCTCTCGGGTGAGGCTTTCCAGGTCGGCGATGAGGGCCTCGGACTCGGCGAGGGCCTCGGCGTACTCCACGCACTCCACATCGCATTCGAACGCGTGTTTGTACGTGGGGCCGACGGTGATGACCCCGTTGGGGCCCGGCATCTTGAGCTTCAGGTAGGTGTAGTTGGGGATGGCCATGAACTTCGCGTAGCATGGTCTTCCCAGCACCGCGTGGTAGGTTCCTCGGAACCCGACCACCTCGAACGTCACAGTCTCCCTTCGGAAGTTGGAGGGTGTTCCAAAGCAGACAGGGAGGTCGATCTGTCCGAGGGGCTGGACGCGCTTCCCGGGGACGATCCCGTGGAAGGGCGCAGCGCCTGCTCGGACGGACGACAGGTCGACGCGCAGGAGCCTGAGGGTCTCGGCGTAGATGATATTGAGGCAGCTGCCCCCATCCATCAGGACCTTGGTGAGCCTGACGTCGCCGATGACGGGGTCGACGACGAGCGGGTACTTCCCCGGGCTCGGCACGTGGTCGGGGTGGTCGTCCCGGTCGAAGGTGATGGGCTTGTCGGACCAGTCTAGGTAGACTGGTGCCGCCACCTTCACCGAGCAGACCTCCTGACGCTCTTGCTTACGATGCCGAGCCGAGGCGTTCGCCGCATGCCCTCCGTAGATCATGAAGCAGTCGTGGACCTCGGGGAACTCTCCCGCTTGGCGATCTTCCCTTTTGTCGTCGTCGCGGGCCCTGCCACCCTCCGCGGGTGGCCCGGCCCGGTGGAAGTGGCGCCGAAGCATGACGCACTCTTCGAGGGTGTGCTTGACGGGCCCCTGATGGTAGGGGCACGTCTCCTTGAGTGCCTTGTCGAAGAGGTTAGCACCTCCGGGGGCCTTCCGAGGGTTCTTATGCTCGGTGGCGGCGACAAGGTCTGCGTCGGGAGCGTCGCGTTTCGCTTGCGACTTCCTCCTGCCTTTCTTCCTGGCGCCGCGCGGAGCAGACGCCTCGGGAGCATCTTCCGACGGGCGGCCCTGGGGCTGCTTGTCCTTTCGGAAGATGGCCTCGACCGCCTCCTGGCCGGAGGCGAACTTGGTGGCGATGTCCATCAGCTCGCTCGCCTTGGTGGGGGTCTTGCGACCCAACTTGCTCACCAGGTCACGGCAGGTGGTGCCGGCAAGGAACGCGCCGATGACATCGGAGTCGGTGATGTTGGGCAGCTCGGTGCGCTGCTTCGAGAACCGCCGGATGTAGTCCCGAAGAGACTCTCCCGGCAGTTGCCGACAGCTTCGGAGGTCCCAGGAATTCCCGGGGCGCACGTACGTGCCCTGGAAGTTGCCGGCGAAAGCTTGGACCAGATCCTCCCAGTTGGAAATCTGCCCCGGGGGCAGGTGCTCCAACCAGGCGCGAGCAGTGTCGGAGAGGAACAGGGGGAGGTTGCGGATGATGAGGTTGTCGTCGTCCGTTCCTCCCAGTTGACAGGCCAGGCGGTAGTCCGCGAGCCACAATTCCGGCCTCGTTTCCCCCGAGTACTTTGTGATAGTAGTTGGGGGTCGGAATCGAGGCGGAAACGGCGCCCGCCGAATGGCTCGGCTAAAGACCTGCGGACCGGGTGGTTCGGGCGAGGGACTCCGATCCTCCCCGCTGTCGTAGCGTCCCCCACGCCTGGGGTGATAGCCTCGGCGCACCCTTTCTGTAACACCCGGATTTTAGGGGTCCAAAACCCGGGGTTAACATAAACACCAGGTATGCTGGGACCAAGTCTCATACATATGATGTATAGTGGCACAGGATCGAATGTCACAACTTTATATATATAACAGGAGTTCTATTCAAAATAAATAATTACATTATAAGGAGACAACGGTCCAGCAACCCAAAGTTGACTGGGAGACGACGACCTAGACCTCTCACGAACTCATCGCAGCATCCTCCATGAGTATCACCCTGCAGTACCTGGTCTTGACCTGTGGTGTATGTGAGACAGCAAGAGTGAGCTCACATACGTTCATCGCTCAACAAGTTGTGGGGAAATAATGTGCATGAACTCGCCAAAGGTGGGAGCTCACGTGAAGTGTAAGGCTTACCAAAGAAGATGGTTAGAGCTGAGCATTGCTTTTAAAATTGGTCAAAATTTTATTAGCAGTTACTAAGTGTAAGTAAATACCAAACCATAAGTAAAGTAATAGAACAAAATTAATAACAAACCCATGCAATGCAAATGACAAAATTTAATTTAAGTTCCATAATTTAAACATCAGAGAGTCCTGAGCTGCTCATGACCGTGAGCTCGGCTAGTATACCAGTTTTACACTCTGCAGAGGTTGTACCCTTTACCCACAAGTCATGTTACCCATCTGCCAAGGGGTCATGAATCCCATATACCTCTACCTAGGAAGCACGGCAGGGCAACACTACGAGGCCTTTACAAAGTTCCACTAGCTTCCGAAAACCCGCTACAGTTTATAGGAAGATCCAGTACAGGAATCCCTTGCAGGACCGCCATCGCAGCAAAATCCTCCCGAGGGCCTCCCCGCACTGACCTCTCCCTTACTGCCCTTGCCCCTTTCGGGTAAGGTAGTCTTCCACTAGCTTTCCTAATTAATCAGCCAAGGGCGTCCCATTCCACCATTGTGGTGGCACGTGGTTCTCAAGTTAAGCTCTATGTTCCAATTAACATTAATGATAACATCATGAACATAAACAGAATAATAACAAGAATTGGAACATAGAGGTAATAAATGATTATCCCAAAACCCTATAAAGCAATAGCAAACTACCCAAGTGATTCAGGGATAAACAAGGTATTGAGATAAACAATCTAGGGTGACCTATTGGGTCCCATCAAAATTAACCTATGCATGGATAAATGATATTAAAGAGCATTATTGGGTAAAATGTGGTCAAGGGCACAACTTGCCTGGGCCTTGAGATTCCAGGTACCAGGATGATTCTTCAGATCCTCGTGACCTCACTGCTAGTCGTAGCAATACAAATATACATGGTATAGGCAAAATTAACATTACACCAAACATATATGCAAAATACATATTAATAATCTACATATTAAAATAAGATCACAGGAAAAAGAATTATTAATTTTGGAGTTGTAGAATTCAAGTTATGATTTTCCTAAGGTTTAATGTGATTAAAATATGGTTAAATGATAGATAAATCTTCTGACAGAGTTCATGTCAAAACAGAGACACTAAATGATGAAGAATATTATTACAAAATTTTAGAAACTGAAATGGCTCAATTTGGAGCTAAAATGAATTAGTTATGAATTAATTAAGTTTCTGGATTTATTTTAACACTAAAAATCATTTTCTAAATCATTTTCCTGATTTTATACCTCTCTGGACTGGGCCTCAATTACAGCGAAGCGCAGGGGGCTCGGGGCAAATTACCCGAGACACAGCGCACAGTGCATAACGGACGGCGGGTTGATTTTCTTAAAACCCGAGGGTTCTTTAGAAAAATACTCAGGCCGAAGGGGTATCGGCGGAGATGAGCCGTTGGATCCGATTTGGATGGCGCAGATTAGATCTATCATATATCGAACCGGTACGCGACGACAGCCGTTCGATCAGCGAGCAACGGCCCAGATTTAATGAAGCCGAGATCACGCCACAGCCCTCCGATTGAGTCCTACGGTCCAGATCGGCCCAGCGAAGGGGTATCTCCCTAACCTAATCACAGCCGTCAAAAGGCGATCAAACGGTTCGAGAATCGCCCCCAACCGGGCAGACACGCGCGGCGGCGCCGCCCAGGCCGACGGCGGCGTTCTCACCGGAGATCGGCCATCCGGCGCGGCGGAGGTCCATTTCCTACCCCGACTAGTGCTACGCTAACAGGAGTACATAGCGAACTGATTGAGGTACTTCATACCGGCGATTATGGCGCGGAGGCACACGGCCACGGTGGAGGGCGGATTCACGGCGGAGGTGCCACACCGGCGAGCAATTCCTTGCGTCACGGTGGCGCCCAACCCGAATTGGAGGCACGGACAGCTTCCCCGGGCGAAGACGATACTCCCCGACCCGACTCCAAGAGCGGAGACCCCCCCGACGACGGCTATCCACGGCGGCGGCGCTCCTCTCCGGTTTTTCTCTCTCTCGGTGTTATGGCAGTGGTTGCCGACGTAGGCGGATACGGGAGGGGAGGCAAGCTTGGTGAGCTTTTATACCCGGAGCAAAGTCCGAGCGAGGGGGAGGCGGTGACCGGTAGGAGCGCGATACTCGGCGGCGAGCGCGCGGCTCCGTCAAGCTCGGGATTCCGTTGCGAGGAGGGCGACGTCCTGACAAGCGGGGCCCGCGTGCCAGTGGAACAGCGTAGGAAGGCACGAGGTGGAGCAAATGGCAAGTGGGTCCGTGTTGTCGGCGCCAGGTGAAGCACGAGCGCAAGCGCGTGGGTGAGGCTGGGCAGTGGGCCCCACACGACAGAGACAGACGGCGAACGAGTCCACGCGGAGGGAGGGGTGAGTCTGAGCAACGGGGCCCGCGGACCAGAGGAGGAGAGGGATGGAGCGAGCGCGCGTGCGGCCGACGAATGGGGCCCACAAGGCAGTGGAACAACAGGTGATGTCCGCGCGGCGTAAGGCTGACGAGGCGGGCCCACCTGTCGGCGCCGGTTGGAGACTTGGGCTGCGCGTGGGATGAGTGGAGATGGGCCGAATGTGGAGAAGTTGGCCCAGCTAGGGTTTTTCTCTTTTTCCTTTTTGTTTTCTATTTCTTTTCTTCATTTTCAAATCCAATTTGAATTCAAACTTAAATTCAAACTTTGTGATTAAATTGTCCTCAGTTTGAAAAGTATAATTTCATAACATAAGTGTGAAGGGTGTTTATTTTTATTTTATTTTATGTAATATTTTTCTTAGTTCTTCCCTTCTCTTTTATTTTCTATTTTCTATTCCAAATTCAAATTTATACTTCTATTTTAGTTTTCAGATTTTTCAAATGTATTAATTGAAATCCAAGGGTGAATATAAACCATACTACTTTATTATTACTAGTTTAAGTTTTATTCTCCTTGTTTATTTATTTCATGAGATGTATAAATGGTTTCCTTTAAAAGAAAAATTCTTTTTCACCTCATTTTTCTTATTTCCCAATGATACTTTGTTTAGATTTCTTCTACCAATTCCAAATTCAGAATTTGGGTGTTACAAATTCTACCCCCCTTAAAAATAATCTCGTCCTCGAGATTTGTAAGAAAAGGATGTATGTTCATATGGTTTCAACACATATGCATAAACAAAATCTCGGCATGATGCATATCTTATTAGCAAAACACAGGGTCCAATGAACCTTATTATTATTACTAAAATAGGAAAATACTACTAATAGCTAAGCTAATATTTAGGTCTTACAAATAGTAAAATATATATATATATGTATCTATATCTATGTTTATCTCTTTATTCTTGTTGCTCGTTGACTTCTTCACCGACTACTTCATCTCCAACTGGCTCTTCTTCTTGAATTTGAATTTCAAGTTCACCGGGTTCAGCTTCTACTTCTGTATGATGGGCATATCCTCGGTTGATGGATAGGGGCTGACTCTTCCCTACTGAGGCTTGTCCTTGCTTCATCGGTGCCGGTGTAGTGTAGGCAGCTCTGTTGGGACAGTAGTTGGCGTAGTGTCCCGGTTGTCCACACTTGAAGCATGTTCTGATGGCGGTTGTGTTGGGAGCAACGGTTCCTCCTGGAGTGCTTGCTTTTGGAGGAGCAGCTGGTGTCTGTTGAGTTTGTTGTCCGGAATTGCCACTAGCTGGTGTATTGGGAGTGGTAGTATAGCGAGGACGGGAACTACTTCCAGCCTGCCCTTGGTTGACAGCCTTTCTTTTCTCTCCAAATATACTCCTCTTGTTTTCTACAGCAATAGCTTTGTCAAGTAGCCTTTGAAAGGATGGGAATGTGTGCGATACCAGTTGATATTGCAAGGGTCCAATCAATCCGTCCAGAAAAAGCTCCTGCTTTTGCTCATCATCTTCTACATCTCTGGGAGCATATCGAGATAACTGAATGAATTTATCCCTATATTCACTCACGGACATACTTCCTTGCTTGAGGGATAGAAACTCCTTCCTCTTAATCTTCATGAGTCCAGCAGGAATATGGTAATTCCTGAATTGTGCGGAGAATTCTTCCCAGGTAATTGTATCGGCAGCAGCATGAGCTGCACAGTACGCATCCCACCAATCCGCAGCGGGACCAGCAAGACGACCCGATGCATAGAGTACTTTCTCTCGGTCCGAGCACTGGGCTATGTTGAGCATCTTCTCTATGGACTTTAACCAGTCATCTGCTTGCAGTGGATCTGCGGAGTTGGAGAAGGTTGGTGGTTTGTGGCTCATGAATTCCCGGTGCTTGTCCCGGGGTGGAACTGGTGGTGGAGGCAATGGCATTTGTTGTTGTTGCTGCTGTTGTTGAAGTTGTTGCTGCAGCTGTTGTTGTTGTACCCTCCTCTCCTGGCGTATTTCTTCCCGTTCTTGGCGCATTTCCCGACGTGCATCCTCTCTTTCCTGGTGCATTTCTTGGCGTTCTTGCTGCATTTGGGTGCGCATATCTGCCATGGTGTCCGCCATTTGCTGCATCATTCTCATTTGAGCTGCGATGAGTGGATCAACTCCGCCTGGTGGAGGATTAGGAGGATTCATTGCTGCTGACTGTGGTTGGGGTTGTTGATTAGCAGGTAAATCAATTCCACCACCCCGCCTGGTATTGACCATCTAAGTTAGAAACATATGGTAAGATAGCTTTACAAGGGAATCATTTAATAGATAGAATGAATAAACTAATAGTTGGTTATGTACTGGAATTTCTTTGGCAGGGCTGGACCAAATATTTTATGTTAAGACTAGGGTAATTAGTTGTACGAGGTGAATGTCCAAAGGTAAGATAGAATGTGTCAAGATGAGATAGATACGGAATACTACATATATTTTCTGAGGGGATAATCTAGTTTGTCTAGTTATCTTACAAATGCTATCCTTTATACCTAGATGTATATGCAGATGTAATTGTGGACATTACTCCACAACCCATCACACTCAATCAAAGATCCAAATCAGACAGATGTCATAAGAACAAACATTCAAATATATAAACACTTATATAAATAGTTTTGTTTTTGTTCCTAGGATTAGGTCTCCTATTCCTAAAGGTCACTTTAGGCACAGGATTTCAAAGTGTGAAATCCACATTTGTCTTTTAGAAAGGAAAGATAAGAATAATCAGAGTAAAGCGGAAATAGATGAGAATAGATTAAGATAAGTTTAGAAAAGAATCAGAGTAGCAAAGGTAAGTAAGTATTGGTTGTCCAGTTCTATCTAGGTTTCGTCCTACAGTCAACATTCCTCTGATACCACTTCTGTAACACCCGGATTTTAGGGGTCCAAAACCCGGGGTTAACATAAACACCAGGTATGCTGGGACCAAGTCTCATACATATGATGTATAGTGGCACAGGATCGAATGTCACAACTTTATATATATAACAGGAGTTCTATTCAAAATAAATAATTACATTATAAGGAGACAACGGTCCAGCAACCCAAAGTTGACTGGGAGACGACGACCTAGACCTCTCACGAACTCATCGCAGCATCCTCCATGAGTATCACCCTGCAGTACCTGGTCTTGACCTGTGGTGTATGTGAGACAGCAAGAGTGAGCTCACATACGTTCATCGCTCAACAAGTTGTGGGGAAATAATGTGCATGAACTCGCCAAAGGTGGGAGCTCACGTGAAGTGTAAGGCTTACCAAAGAAGATGGTTAGAGCTGAGCATTGCTTTTAAAATTGGTCAAAATTTTATTAGCAGTTACTAAGTGTAAGTAAATACCAAACCATAAGTAAAGTAATAGAACAAAATTAATAACAAACCCATGCAATGCAAATGACAAAATTTAATTTAAGTTCCATAATTTAAACATCAGAGAGTCCTGAGCTGCTCATGACCGTGAGCTCGGCTAGTATACCAGTTTTACACTCTGCAGAGGTTGTACCCTTTACCCACAAGTCATGTTACCCATCTGCCAAGGGGTCATGAATCCCATATACCTCTACCTAGGAAGCACGGCAGGGCAACACTACGAGGCCTTTACAAAGTTCCACTAGCTTCCGAAAACCCGCTACAGTTTATAGGAAGATCCAGTACAGGAATCCCTTGCAGGACCGCCATCGCAGCAAAATCCTCCCGAGGGCCTCCCCGCACTGACCTCTCCCTTACTGCCCTTGCCCCTTTCGGGTAAGGTAGTCTTCCACTAGCTTTCCTAATTAATCAGCCAAGGGCGTCCCATTCCACCATTGTGGTGGCACGTGGTTCTCAAGTTAAGCTCTATGTTCCAATTAACATTAATGATAACATCATGAACATAAACAGAATAATAACAAGAATTGGAACATAGAGGTAATAAATGATTATCCCAAAACCCTATAAAGCAATAGCAAACTACCCAAGTGATTCAGGGATAAACAAGGTATTGAGATAAACAATCTAGGGTGACCTATTGGGTCCCATCAAAATTAACCTATGCATGGATAAATGATATTAAAGAGCATTATTGGGTAAAATGTGGTCAAGGGCACAACTTGCCTGGGCCTTGAGATTCCAGGTACCAGGATGATTCTTCAGATCCTCGTGACCTCACTGCTAGTCGTAGCAATACAAATATACATGGTATAGGCAAAATTAACATTACACCAAACATATATGCAAAATACATATTAATAATCTACATATTAAAATAAGATCACAGGAAAAAGAATTATTAATTTTGGAGTTGTAGAATTCAAGTTATGATTTTCCTAAGGTTTAATGTGATTAAAATATGGTTAAATGATAGATAAATCTTCTGACAGAGTTCATGTCAAAACAGAGACACTAAATGATGAAGAATATTATTACAAAATTTTAGAAACTGAAATGGCTCAATTTGGAGCTAAAATGAATTAGTTATGAATTAATTAAGTTTCTGGATTTATTTTAACACTAAAAATCATTTTCTAAATCATTTTCCTGATTTTATACCTCTCTGGACTGGGCCTCAATTACAGCGAAGCGCAGGGGGCTCGGGGCAAATTACCCGAGACACAGCGCACAGTGCATAACGGACGGCGGGTTGATTTTCTTAAAACCCGAGGGTTCTTTAGAAAAATACTCAGGCCGAAGGGGTATCGGCGGAGATGAGCCGTTGGATCCGATTTGGATGGCGCAGATTAGATCTATCATATATCGAACCGGTACGCGACGACAGCCGTTCGATCAGCGAGCAACGGCCCAGATTTAATGAAGCCGAGATCACGCCACAGCCCTCCGATTGAGTCCTACGGTCCAGATCGGCCCAGCGAAGGGGTATCTCCCTAACCTAATCACAGCCGTCAAAAGGCGATCAAACGGTTCGAGAATCGCCCCCAACCGGGCAGACACGCGCGGCGGCGCCGCCCAGGCCGACGGCGGCGTTCTCACCGGAGATCGGCCATCCGGCGCGGCGGAGGTCCATTTCCTACCCCGACTAGTGCTACGCTAACAGGAGTACATAGCGAACTGATTGAGGTACTTCATACCGGCGATTATGGCGCGGAGGCACACGGCCACGGTGGAGGGCGGATTCACGGCGGAGGTGCCACACCGGCGAGCAATTCCTTGCGTCACGGTGGCGCCCAACCCGAATTGGAGGCACGGACAGCTTCCCCGGGCGAAGACGATACTCCCCGACCCGACTCCAAGAGCGGAGACCCCCCCGACGACGGCTATCCACGGCGGCGGCGCTCCTCTCCGGTTTTTCTCTCTCTCGGTGTTATGGCAGTGGTTGCCGACGTAGGCGGATACGGGAGGGGAGGCAAGCTTGGTGAGCTTTTATACCCGGAGCAAAGTCCGAGCGAGGGGGAGGCGGTGACCGGTAGGAGCGCGATACTCGGCGGCGAGCGCGCGGCTCCGTCAAGCTCGGGATTCCGTTGCGAGGAGGGCGACGTCCTGACAAGCGGGGCCCGCGTGCCAGTGGAACAGCGTAGGAAGGCACGAGGTGGAGCAAATGGCAAGTGGGTCCGTGTTGTCGGCGCCAGGTGAAGCACGAGCGCAAGCGCGTGGGTGAGGCTGGGCAGTGGGCCCCACACGACAGAGACAGACGGCGAACGAGTCCACGCGGAGGGAGGGGTGAGTCTGAGCAACGGGGCCCGCGGACCAGAGGAGGAGAGGGATGGAGCGAGCGCGCGTGCGGCCGACGAATGGGGCCCACAAGGCAGTGGAACAACAGGTGATGTCCGCGCGGCGTAAGGCTGACGAGGCGGGCCCACCTGTCGGCGCCGGTTGGAGACTTGGGCTGCGCGTGGGATGAGTGGAGATGGGCCGAATGTGGAGAAGTTGGCCCAGCTAGGGTTTTTCTCTTTTTCCTTTTTGTTTTCTATTTCTTTTCTTCATTTTCAAATCCAATTTGAATTCAAACTTAAATTCAAACTTTGTGATTAAATTGTCCTCAGTTTGAAAGGTATAATTTCATAACATAAGTGTGAAGGGTGTTTATTTTTATTTTATTTTATGTAATATTTTTCTTAGTTCTTCCCTTCTCTTTTATTTTCTATTTTCTATTCCAAATTCAAATTTATACTTCTATTTTAGTTTTCAGATTTTTCAAATGTATTAATTGAAATCCAAGGGTGAATATAAACCATACTACTTTATTATTACTAGTTTAAGTTTTATTCTCCTTGTTTATTTATTTCATGAGATGTATAAATGGTTTCCTTTAAAAGAAAAATTCTTTTTCACCTCATTTTTCTTATTTCCCAATGATACTTTGTTTAGATTTCTTCTACCAATTCCAAATTCAGAATTTGGGTGTTACACTTTCGTCGAGGCGTGCCCGACGGTCGCGATGAGGGTGCTCGTCGCCGAGGTGGCCCGGGGCCGCAGGCGCGGTGTTGCGCGTGCGCCCGGTGTAAACCGAGGCTTCCCGCATGAGTCGGGAAGTCGTGGCACGAGGTTCCTTGGGGTACCCTGCCTTCGGGAGGCGGAGCTCTCGGCCCGCCGGGCCGCAGCGCCTTCCAGGAGATGCTTGAGCTCTCCCTGGATTCGCCGACCCTCGGTGGTTGACGACTCCGGCATCGCGCGGAGGAGCATCGCCGCGGCTGCCAGGTCATGACCGGTCCCGCCGGATGCGGGTGGCGGCCTGTCCCTGGCCTCGTTGGCGATGCGGTGCTGGAGACCCTGGGGCAGGTGACGTATTTCTCCGGCCAGGGGCTGGCTTGCCCATACCTGCCCGGCGTCCCGGCGGATTGCCTCGAGCGCTCGTGCTCCCTCGTCGAGCCCGGCCTGCGCCCCGCGGACTTGCTCGAGCTGTGGGTCGTGACCCCCCGCCGGAACGGAGGACCACAGCTAGCTCCCGCGGGATGTCGGCGCGAGGCGCTGGCCTAGGGGGATCACCACCCTCCGGCATGCCAAGACAGCTGCCTCCGGAGGGATCCCCTAGCTCAACGTGGAAGCATTCGCGGCTCGGGCCGCAGTCCTTGTCGTCAAGGCTGCGGCTGCCGTCGGAACAGTCGGAAAGGCAGTAGTCGCATGCGGTCATGAAGTCCCGCATGGCACTGGGGTTGCCAGATCCGGAGAAATCCCAGCAGATGCTGGGGTCGTCGTCTTCCTCGGACCCAGAGGGTCCATAGGTCGAGACGCCCGCCAATCGGTCCCAGGGCGACCGCACACGAAACCCCAGAGGGGTTGCACTCGCCTCAACGTGAGTGTCCGCCAAAGCGAGGTCGCCAGGCGGGTTGAGGTCGAGTCGAAATGACGAAAGATGAGGAGCAGTCGGTACCTTTTTGTCGACGAGGAGCGACGAAGTCACGTCGGGGGCTGACCGCGCCGTCGTCTTGGGTACGAGGGCGACGTCCTGCAGGCCCTTCGTGAGCGTGCTGGCGTCGTCCATCTGCTCGGGGTCGACGTGTTGCGGGGGGATGGCGCTCGCCTTTGCCTCGAACGCGAGGGTGACGCTTAGCGTGTCCTCCGTTGGGGCACTGGGGATGTCGATTTGCTCGACAGCCGTCGGAGCGCTGCCTCCCGCTCGGCCCTGGTTGCCCCGCCTCCTCCTCCTGCGATGGCGAGGGAGAGGATGGGGCGAGCTCGAAAGTTGTCCTTCCCCCATGCGGGAAAGACGTCGTCGATTCCGCCGCCGGCGGGTGGACTGTCCGCCACCATTGTCGCCGTCGCGCGGCGGTGGAAGGAGTACCATGTCGTAGCCGCTGTCGAGAGACATGAACTCGAGGCTCCCGAAACGGAGCACCGTCCCGGGTTGGAGAGGTCGTTGGAGACTGCCCATCTGGAGCTTGACGGGAAACTGCTCGTCAACACGCAGCGTGCCCCTACCTGGCGCGCCAACTGTCGGTGTTTCGAGACCGGGGGGTCCCCGAGCCGACGAGTGAGAGTGCCGCGTGCCCCAGCCCAGATGGGTCGAGCGCGTGGGCGAGCGCGAAGGGGGGAAAGAGAGCGAGAGGTCGGTGGCCGGAGCCGGGTCGTGACGAGGGAGACGGAGATTCCCGCGGCCTTTCGTGTTCGCCCCGCGCCCAGGTCGGGTGCGCTTGCAGTAGGGGGTTACAAGCGTCCGCGCGGGTGAGGGGAGCGAGCGGCCCCAAGAGAGCGCCTGCCCCTGCCCTCGTTCCCGCGAGGCCAACCTTCTCTAAGAAGGCCCTGGTCCTTCCTTTTATAAGCGTAAGGAGAGGATCCAGGTGTACAAAATAGGGGTGTAGCAAGGTGCTACGTGTCTAGCGGGGGAGAGCTAGTGCCCTAAGTACATGCCAAGGTGGCAGCCGGAGAGATCTTGGCATCCTGTTAGTGTGGCGTCGTGGCTGTCGGAGAAGCAGTGGAGCTTGGCGGAGGGACAGCTGTCGGAGTGGTTGGGCCCTTGCTGACGTCCTCCTGCTTTCGTAAGAGAGCTGGGAGCCGCCGTCGTCATGGGTCCAGCGGGGTGCCATCATTGCCTATCTGGCAGAGCTAGCCAGATGGGACGTCGGTCCTGCTCCCTGCGGCCTGAGTCGGCTTGGAGTAGGGTGATGATGGCGCTTCCTGTTGACGTGGCGGACTCGTGCCCTAGGTCGGGTGACGTGGAGGCTCCTCCGAAGTCGAGGTCGAGTCTGTCCTGCATGGCCGAGGCCGAACCTGAGCTCCCGGGTCGGGCGAGGCGGAGGTCGTTCAGCAGAGGTCGGGGTGGAGTCCGAGCCCTGGGTCGGGCGAAGCGGGGTTCGTCGTCTTCCGGGGCCTTAGCCCGAGTCCGAGCCCTGGGTCGGGCGGAGCGGAGTTCGCCGTCTTCCGGGGCCTTAGCCCGAGTCCGAGCCCTGGGTCGGGCGGAGCGGAGTTCGCCGTCTTCTGGGGCCTTAGCCCGAGTCCGAGCCCTGGGTCGGGCGGAGCGGAGTTCGCCGTCTTCCGGGGCCTTAGCCCGAGTCCGAGCCCTGGGTCGGGCGGAGCGGAGTTCGCCGTCTTCCGGGGCCTTAGCCCGAGTCCGAGCCCTGGGTCGGGCGGAGCGGAGTTCGCCGTCTTCCGGGGCCTTAGCCCGAGTCCGAGCCCTGGGTCGGGCGGAGCGGAGTTTCCTCTGGCGCTTTTGGCCAAGCCTGGCTGCCCGTCAGTCTTATTTTTTGCGTTAAAGGCCCCAGTGACTTGGTCGGTCGGCGTGGTGATTTAGTCAGGGTTACTTCTTATTGAAGGCAAGGCCTCGGGCGAGCCGGAGATGCGTCTGCCGTGAAAGAGGAGGCCTCGGGCGAGACGGAATCATCTCAGGGTCGGCCGCCCTTGCCCGAGGCTAGGCTCGGGCGAGGCGCGATCAAGTCACTCGTATGGACTGATCCCTGACTTAATCAAACCCATCAGGCCTCTGCAGCTTTATGCTGATGGGGGTTACCAGCTGAGAATTAGGCGTCTTGAGGGTACCCCTAATTATGGTCCCCGACAGTATTCCTTTATATTTATTGTCGGCGTTTCGAGACGGGGGGTCCCTAAGCCGACGAGTGAATGTCGCCGCGTGCCCCAGCCCAGATGGGTCGACGCGAGGCCGAGCGCGAAGGGGGGAAGTGAGGTGGCCGAAGATGGGCGTGAGAGAGGTGGAAATCCCGCGGCCTTCGTGTTCGTCCCGCGCCCAGGTCGGGTGCGCTTGCAGTAGGGGGTTACAAGCGTCCACGCGAGAGAGGGAAGCGAGCGGCCCCAAGAGAGCGCCTGTCCCGTCCTCGTCCCCGCGCGGCCAACCTTCTCTAAGAGGGCCCTGGTCCTTCCTTTTATAGGCGTAAGGAGAGGATCCAGGTGTACAATGGGGGTGTAGCAGAGTGCTACGTGTCTAGCGAGGGAGAGCTAGCGCCCTAAGTACATGCCGATGTGGCAGCCGGAGAGATTTTGGCACCCAGCTGGTGTGATGTCGTGGCCGTCGGAGGTGCGACGGAGCCTGGCGGAGAGACAGCTGTCGGAGCGGTTGAGTCCTTGCTGACGTCCTCCTGCTTCCGTAAGAGAGCTGAGAGCCGTCGTCGTCACAGAGCACGCGGGGCGCCATCATTGCCTATCTGGCGGAGCTAGCCAGATGGGACACCGGTCTTGTCCTCTGTGGCCCGAGTCGGCTCGGGGTAGGGTGATGATGGCGCTTCCTGTTGACGTGGCTGGCCTGTGCCCTAGGTTGGGCGACGTGGAGGCTCCTCCGAAGCCGAGGTCGAGTCTGTCTTCCATGGCCGAGGCCGAGCCCGAACCCCTGGGTCGGGCGAGGCGGAGGTCGTTCGACAGAGGCCAGGGCGGAGTCCGAGCCCTGGGGTCGGGCGAAGCGGAGTTCGTCTTCTTCCGGGGCTGAGCCCGAGTCCGAGCCCTGGGTCGGGCGGAGCGGAGTTCGCCGTCTTCCGGGACTTAGCCCGAGTCCGAGCCCTGGGTCGGGCGGAGCGGAGTTCGCCGTCTTCCGGGACTTAGCCCGAGTCCGAGCCCTGGGTCGGGCGGAGCGGAGTTCGCCGTCTTCCAGGGCTTAGCCCGAGTCTGAGCCCTGGGTCGGGCGGAGCGAAGTTCGCCGTCTTCCGGGACTTAGCCCGAGTCCGAGCCCTGGGTCGGGCAGAGCGGAGTTCGCCGTCTTCTGGGGCTTAGCCCGAGTCCGAGCCCTGGGTCGGGCGGACCGGAGTTCGCCGTCTTCCGGGGCTTAGCCCAAGTCCGAGCCCTGGGTTGGGCGGAGCTTCCTATGGTGCCTTTGGCAGGGCCTGACTGCCTGTCAGTCTCACTCTGTCAAGCGGCACTGCGGTCGGAGTGGCGCAGGCGGCGCTGTCCTTCTGTCAGGCCGGTCAGTGGAGCGGTGAAGTGACGGCGGTCACTTCGGCTCTACCGGGGGGCGCGCGTCAGGACAAAGGTGTCAGGTCACCTTTGCATTAAATGCTCCTGCGACTTGGTCGGTCGGTGCGGCGATTTAGTCAGGGTTGCTTCTTAGCGAAGGCAGGGCCTCGGGCGAGCCGGAAATATGTCCGCCGTTGGAGGGGGGCCTCGGGCGAGACGGAAATCCTCCGGGGTCGGCTGCCCTTGTCCGAGGCTAGGCTCGGGCGAGGCGTGATCGAGTCACTCGAATGGACTGATCCCTGACTTAATCGCACCCATCAGGCCTTAGCAGCTTTGTGCTGATGGGGGTTACCAGCTGAGAATTAGGAGCCTTGAGGGTACCCCTAATTACGGTCCCCGACAGTAGCCCCCGAGCCTCGAAGGGAGTGTTTGCACTCGCTTGGAGGCTTTCGTCGCACTTTTTTGCAAGGGGACCAGCCTTTCTCGGTTGCATTTTGTTCCGGTGGGTGCGCGCGAGCGCACCCGCCGGGTGTAGCCCCCGAGGCCTCGGAGGAGTGGTTTCACTCCTTCGAGGTCTTAATGCCTCACGTAATGCTTCGGCTGGTCTGGTTGTTCCCTCATGCGAACTGGCCATAGCCCGGGTGTACGGTCGGGGCCCAAGCTCTCGGGCTGGTATGTTGACGCTGTCAACGGTTCGGCCGGAGCCGGGTTTGCGAGAGCAGCCCCCGAGCCTCCGCACAGGGCGAGAGGGCGATCAGGGACAGACTCGGCTTTTTTTACATACGCCCCTGTGTCGCCTTTCCGCAAGGAGGAGGGGGGAGAGCGCCATGTTACCCTCGATGGGCGCCGAACATGGTGTCTCCGGTGAGCTGCAAGCGGGTAATCCGAGTGGACGTCCGTGCCCCGTTCGTTAGGGGTCAGCTAGGGGCCCAGAGGCACGCCCAAAAGTACCTGCGGGTGATCTGCCGGACCCGGTCCCCTGGCGACGGGGTCCGAGGGCTCGATGCCTCCCTCTGATGGGATTCCGTTACAAGATCGCTCCCGCTGGTCTCGGAAATGTCCTAGGGTACCTCGGGAGCGCAGCCCGAGCCTTGGTTATGTATCGAACGTACACCTGGTCATCCCTCGCTCGGTGTCTGAGGCGACTGTGAACCCTTCGGGGGCCAGCCTTCGAACCCCTGATCAGTAATGGGCGCGGAGCCCGAGTAGCCTGAGGCGGCCATGGAACCCTTCGGGGGGCCAGCCTTCGAACCTCTGACCAGTAGTGGGTGTAGGGCCCACGCGATCTGAGGCGGCTGTTGAACCCCTCGGGGGGCCAGCCTTCGAACCTCTGATCAGTAGGGAGGCTCGGAGCCTGGTTCCTTCACGGGGAAGGATCCTTTTTGGGGTATCCCCCTTTCCCGGTCCCTGTTGCAAGAGATAGAGAAAGAGGAAAAAAGGGAAAGGATACGAAATCGAACGACGTGGCGTACCTTTTTTGGCGCGGTTTTTACGGCGAAGGCGAAGCGTCGCCCGCTTCTCCTGCCAGAAGCGCCGTCTATCCCTCCGCGGAGTTAATGTGACGGGGCGAGTTGTTGGCAGGGCGACCGTTGCGCGTGCGCGAGCCGTTCGAGGAACGGCTGTTTCGCTTCGCGTTTTTTGAATCCCGCATTCGGTCCGGGCGGAACGTCGGAAACGGCCTCGCCTCGGTCTTTATATACCTGGGAGAGGGTCCGGTGACGGTTCTTCGCTCTGCTTCCTGCCTCCTTCTTGGGTTTTCGCAACCCGAGAGACTTAGCCAGAGAAGAGAAAACCGTCCTTCCAGCCCCTTACGCCGCCATCCCTTCCGTCTGGTGATGGCCGACCGGGTGACCATCATCTCGCCGCGCGATCCATGGCCCTCTTCCACGGTGACGGCGAGCGATCTGGAGGATCTGGTCGGCGAGGGTTTGCTTCGCCCACTCACCGATGAGCAGCGACCGGAATGGATACCTCCCGTGGGCGGAGCCGCTCCATCTCCTCCGCCAGGGTACGTTGTGAGCTTCGTCTCCTTCCACGAGCGGGGATTCGGTGTGCCAGCGGGCCGCTTTATGCGGGCGATCCTGTACCACTATGGGGTGGAGTTGCACAACCTCACCCCCAATTCCATCTCGCAGGCCGCTATCTTCGTAGCGGTGTGCGAGGGGTATTTGGGGATCGCCCCCCATTGGGATTTGTGGACCCATCTCTTTTTCGCGGAGCTTTTTGCCTCGCCGACGGGGGAGAGGAAGGTCCGCGCGGCGGTGCGGGCCGGCGGCTGCACCCTCCTGCTGAGGCAGTCGCGGGCGTCGCAGTATATTCCTGCCATCCTCGCGTCCTCGAACAAGGGGTGGCAGCGCCGGTGGTTCTACCTCCGGAATGACGGTGAGTTGCTTCCACTGTTCTCCCAGCGAGTAGTCACCACCGCCACCAACGCTTGGCGCCACGGGACCCCGCACGAAAGACAGAAGAACCTCGAACCCCTTCTTCAGGCCTTGGAGGCGTTGCGGGAGGGGGGACTCACCGCTGCGGGAGTGATTGCCGCCATCCACCGTTGGAGGGTGCTTCCCTTGGCGGAGCGACGGCTGTCGCTTTGGGAAATGACCCCGGAGGCCGATTGGGAGGGCTCGCGGATGTCCCCTGATCCTCTTCCCTTCGACGCCCTCCAATGGCGGGTGTCGGCTGCGTTGGGGAAGCCGGACCTCCACGCCTTCTCCCAGCTTCTGATGCGCCCCGACCAGGGGTGCGTGACTCTGGTGAGTGTTCGCTCCCTCCTTCTTCATACATTGGGTTGCTTCTGGTTCTTACGATCAGGTTTCCTTCCCCCCCTTCTTTCAGGAGGTGGGGTGGCACAAGCCTTCCCTGCCACGGGTTCCGCAGGATGCGGTGGCCCGAGCAGCGCAGCGGGTCGCCGCGGAGGAGAAGAAGAGGAAGAAGGACGCGGGGAAGGCCCGGGCCCGTGAGCGGAGGCGGGCTCGAGACGCCTTGGAAAAGCGTCGTCGCCAGCAGGAGAGGGAGGGACTCCCGAGGGAGTCGTCGCCGGAAACGCCCGACGACGACGACGACGATGATGATGATGAGGAGGAGGACGACATGGCCGCCCGCCTCGGCCTCAGCCCCGGCTTGGGGTATGGCCAGGAGTCGTCGAGCCAGCCCCCGAGCGGGCCGACGCCGTCAATCCCCGGAGTCGGGGCGTCGGGGCCCCGACCCGAGGTACGAGGGCAACCCGAGAGGGCACCTGACCCCTCGGCTGGAGAAGCTGAGGTGACTCCGGGGGGTCAGGCCAGGGCGTCTGCTCTCCGAGAGCCGCCGCTCGCGCCAGCAGCGCATGGAGGTGACTCTCAAGTCACTGTGACAGTGCTTGGGCAATCTGCTCCCCGGGTATCCAAAGCAAGGGTGGCGCCGAAGTTGTCGGCGAAGCGGGCCTCGGCGACTGTTCCGGGAGCTGGGATCCAGGAGACTTCGCCCTAGGCACGGTGGATCATGGCCCGGAGCGGGTAGGTAGCTCGGAATGTCTTCGTCCTGGCTTTCCATTCATATGTCTCGGCCGTGATTTCCCTTCTTCCTTCAGCAAGCGGAGCCATGGCCAGACCGACCTGGCACCCCGGAAGGCCCTTAAGACGGCGCTGGCCTGTGCGGCCAGCGCCGCTCCGGGCCTTGTCGTTCAGCCGACCCTCTCGCAAGGCGTCCCGCCGCGGGGGGCTCAGGCGGCACCTGTCGCTATGGAGCAGGTTCCCGAGGCTGGCTCTTCTGCCGAGGCGGCCATCGTGATAGGGGAGGCGGGTGACGCTGGCGTGGTCCCGAGCCCACCTGACGTGCCGGCCATGCCGGCGCCTGCCGCTACCGAAGTCGCCGCCGTCCCAGTCGGGGAGCGACCGGTTGCTGCCGGCGTCGAGACGGCTGATGCGTCGGCGCCCAGTGCCTCGGAAGAGGTGGGCGTGGAGGCGCGATCTGTCCCGCCGGGCGGCAGCCTCATCTCTGTGCGGCGGAGCCCCGGGGCCCGGCGCCAGTTGCTCCGGTTCGGACCCGCGAGGCCTCGGACCCTGTTTTCATTCTCGACGATGAACAGGAGGACCAGTCCTGGGATGAGCTCCGCGAGTGTGCTGAAGCAACGGTGGGGTCGCTCCGGTCGTCGCTGGAGGTTTTCATCAGGGACGTCCCCAAAATCCTCCAGGTAACGGTTTCAGGCATACCTCTTCTTTTCTGTGAATGAGGCGTTCTTCGTGACGCCCCGTTTCCTTTCCCCAGGATCTGACGGATCGGAGCGCCGCCAAGTCGTCGTTCATCCGCCGCGAGGCCGATGTCTGGGGCTCGCTGCGATCCCTGAGGACCTCGCTCGCCGGGGCTACTGCGCGCCTTTCTCAGCAGGATGCCAAGGTAGCGGACCTCCAGTTGCTCTGCACTGACCTGAGAGCCGAGGCTGCAGCGGCGCGCGCAGAGGTGCAACGGCAGCGGTCGGAGTTCGCCCAGGTCGTCGAGGAGCGAGACCAATCTCGGAGCCGGGCCGTCGAGGCCGAAAGCCGGGCTGAAACCCTCGCGGCCGACTTAGCCGCAGCCTGGGTCGCGGCCTCGGAGCAACGTGCCCGAGCCGGAGGTACGCCTTGGCCATCCTTGGTTCTTGTTCTTGTCTGTTTCCTCTGCTTGTGTTTGAGATCTTCCTTCTGGCTGTTCGCAGAGCTCGAGTCCGCCCTTGACGAGTCCGCCAAGGCGCTTGCCAAGGCGCTTGCCGGAGCTGCCGAGCAGCGGGAGGCCGATCTCGCGGCCATGTCCGAGGCCGTCTCGGACGTTTATCGGATCCTTGGCTCCGGCGACGTCCCTTCAGGAAGCTCCCCTCAAAGCCGCCTTCAAGCCTTAGGTGATCACGCGCGCGGCAGAGTCCGCGAGGCGCTACACCACGGCGTCAGGCGGGCCTTCGCCGTGCTCGCTTCCCACTACGTGGTGGACCTAGAGCGGGTTAGCGAGGGGTATTGTCTTCCTGATGAAGACGAAGCAGCCCTGGCAGAAGTTCAGCGGCTCGACGCAGTCGCCGCGGGTCCGAGCGCAGTGCTGGCGACCACCTTTAAGGCAGAGATCCTTCCCCCCGCGCCGTCGCCGGAAGCTGAGATGGACTTTACCGAAGGCGGGGACGGAGCCGAGGGCGCGGCTTCTTCCCGAGGCGACGCCTAACTCTTGTTGGAACAGTTTCTATTGGATGTGCGTGTGTCCTACTGCGGCCGCTGAGGCCTGAACACTTTGTTTTCATTGCATGAAGTCGCACTCTTCTTCCTTTTATTTTGCGTGTCCGGCTTAGCCTGTCAACAATAGGGTGACTTCCCGAGTAGGGTCATTTTTCGTGGCGGGTGATGAGTGAGGTGTCCCTAACCCGGAGGCATAGGAGTTCCTCGGCTCAGTCGACCTTGCCATTTACATGCATCCACGTTCGCTCCTCGGGGCCCTGCTTCTGACATAGCCGGGAGAACGCAAAAACCTTTTTGATCGAAAATTTTGGATGCGGAGAGGTACACCCAATCTTGACGCAGAGGGGTTCCCCCTTTTTAGCCCCCGAGGGAAGGTCGGGCTCTGCCGAGGCGAGGCCGATCCTCCCTTGACGACTGAGACTTGTGTGGGAGTGAGGAATACGAACATCTTGAAAATATCTTAAGGGTAGAAGCGACGTAGCTGTTGGACATCCCAAGCGTTGCCGTAGACCTCGCTCTGACCGCCGGCCAGCTTGTACGTTTCGGGCTCCAGAACATCGATGGTGACAAGCGGCCTTTCCCGGGGGTGTGTGCAGCCCCCGGGTACTCCCAGCAAGGGCTCGGGGTGCTGTGCGATGGTCGGGGTCTTCTCCTGGTTGGCTTCGATGCCCCGTTTGGAGATAACGCACTCCAAGACCATGCCCTGGGGCGCCCCGAGGACCCACCTTTCAGGGTTGAGCTTAACGCCTTTCGCTTCTTTTAGCTTGTGGATCTCCTCGCCTATCGCTCTGCGCTTCTCCCCGTTGAATCAGTGCAGAGGCTATTTGACGGGTCGGGCTCCGGCCCGAATATCCAGTGAGTGCTCGGCGACATCCCTCGGTATGCCGGGCATGCCCGAGGGACTCCACGCGAAGACGTCGGCGTTCGCGCGGAGAAAGTCGACGAGCACTGTTTCCTATTTGGGGTCGAGCCCGGAACCGATCCGGATCTGCTTGGAGGCGTCGCCACTGGGGTCGAGGGGGACGGCCTTAACCGTCTCCACTGGCTCGAAGTTGCCGGCATGACGCTTCACGTCTGGCACCTCTTTGGAGAGGCTTTCCAGGTCGGCGATGAGGGCTCGGCGAGGGCCTCGGCGTACTCCACGCACTCCACGTCGCATTCGAACGCGTGTCTGTACGTGGGGCCGACGGTGATGACCCCGTTGGGGCCCGGCATCTTGAGCTTCAGGTAGGTGTAGTTGGGGACGGCCATGAACTTCGCGTAGCATGGTCTCCCCAGTACCGCGTGGTAGGTTCCTCGGAACCCGACCACCTCGAACGTCAGGGTCTCCCTTCAAAAGTTGGAGGGCGTTCCGAAGCAGACGGGAAGGTCGAGTCGTCCGAGGGGCTGGACGCGCTTCCCAGGAATGATCCCGTGGAAGGGCGCAGCGCCTGCTCGGACGGAGGACAGATCGACGCGCAGGAGCCTGAGGGTCTCGGCGTAGATGATGTTGAGGCTGTTGCCCCCATCCATAAGGACCTTGGTGAGCCTGACGTCGCCGATGACGGGGTCGACAACGAGCGGGTATTTCCCCGGGCTCGGCACGTGGTCGGGGTGATCAGCTTGGTCGAAGGTGATGGGCTTGTCGGACCAGTCTAGGTAGACTGGCGCCGCCACCTTCACCGAGCAGACCTCCCGGTGCTCTTGCTTGCGTTGCCGAGCCGAGGCATTCGCCACATGCCCTCCGTAGATCATGAAGCAGTCGCGGACCTCGGGGAACTCTCCTGCTTGGTAATCTTCCTTCTTGTCGTCGTCGCTGGCCCTGCCACCCTCCGCGGGTGGCCCAGCCCTGTGGAAGTGGCGCCGAAGCATGACGCACTCCTCAAGGGTGTGCTTGACGGGCCCCTGATGATAGGGGCACGGCTCCTTGAGCATCTTGTCGAAGAGGTTGGCACCTCCGGGGGGCTTCCGAGGGTTCTTGTGCTCGGCGGCGGTGACAAGGTCCGCGTCAGCGGCGTCGCATTTCGCTTGCGACTTCTTCTTGCCTTTCTTCTTGGCGCCGCGCTGAGTAGACGCCTCGGTTGCATCTTTCGGTGGGCGGCCCTGGGGCTGCTTGTCCTTTCGGAAGATAGCCTCGACCGCCTCCTGGCCAGAGGCGAACTTGGTGGCGATGTCCATCAGCTCGCTCGCCCTGGTGGGGGTCTTGCGACCCAACTTACTCACCAGGTCGCGGCAGGTGGTGCCGGCAAGGAACGCGCCGATGACATCCGAGTCGGTGATGTTGGGCAGCTCGGTGCGCTGCTTCGAGAATCGCCTGATGTAGTCCCGGAGAGACTCTCCCGGCTGCTGTCGGCAGCTTCGGAGGTCCCAGGAATTCCCGGGGCGCACATACGTGCCCTGGAAATTGCCGGCGAAGGCTTGAACCAGGTCATCCCAGTTGGAGATCTGCCCCGGTGGTAGGTGTTCCAACCAGGCGCGAGCGGTGTCGGAGAGGAATAGGGGGAGGTTGCGGATGATGAGGTTGTCGTCGTCCGTTCCACCCAGCTGGCAGGCCAGGCGGTAGTCTGCGAGCCACAATTCCGGTCTCGTTTCCCCCGAGTACTTTGTGATAGTAGTCGGGGGTCGGAACCGGGTCAGGAACGGTGCCCGCCGGATGGCCCGGCTGAAGGCCTGCGGACCGGGTGGTTCGGGCGAGGGACTCCGATCCTCCCCGCTGTCGTAGCGTCCCCCACGCCTGGGGTGATAGCCTCGGCGCACCCTCTCGTCGAGGTGGGCCCGACGGTCGCGGTGATGGTGCTCGTTGCCGAGGTGGCCCGGGGCTGCAGGCGCGGTGTTGCGCGTGCGCCCGGTGTAGACCGAGGCTTCCCGCATGAATCGGGAAGTCGCGGCATGAGGTTCCGAGGGGTATCCTTGCCTTCGGAAGGCAGAGCTCTCGGCCCGTCGGACCGCAGCGCCTTCCAGGAGATTCTTGAGCTCTCCTTGGATTCGCCGACCCTCGGTGGTTGATGGCTCCGGCATTGCGCGGAGAAGCATCGTTGCTGCAGCCAGGTTCTGACCGACCCCGCTGGATGCGGGTGGCGGCCTGACCCTAACGTCGTTGGCGACGCGGAGCGGGAGACCCTGGGCAGGTGACGTATTTCTCCGGCCGGGGGTTGGCCCGCCCATGCCTGCCCGACGTCCCGGCGGATCGGCTCAAGCGCTCCTGCTCCCTCGTCGAGCCTGGCCTGCGCCCCGCGGACTTGCTCGAGCTGTGGGTCGTGACCCCCCGCCGGAACGGGGACCACAGCTAGCTCCCGCGGGATGTCAGCGCGGGGCACCGGCCTAGGGAGATCACCGCCCTCCGGCATGCCGAGATGGTTGCCTTTGGAGGGATCCCCTAGATCGACGTGGAAACATTCGCGGCTTGGGCCGCAGTCCTCGTCGTCGAGGCTGCGGCTGCCGTTAGAACAGTCGGAGAGGCAGTAGTCACATGCGGTCATGAAGTCCCGCATGGCACTGGGGTTGCCAAATCCAGAGAAATCCCAACAGATGTTAGGGTCGTCATCTTCCTCGGACCCAGAGGGCCCGTAGGTCGAGACGTCCGTCAGCCGGTCCCAAGGCGACCGCATGCGAAACCACAGAGGGTTTGACCTCGCCTCTACGAGAGCGCCCGCCAAAGCAAGGTCGCTAGGCGGGTTGAGGCTGAATCTAAATGACGTGGGATGGGAATCGGTCGGTACCTTTCGGTCGACGAGCAGCGACATAGTCACGTCGGGGGTTGATTGCACCGTCGTCTCAGGTACGAGGGCGACGTCCTGCAGGCTCTCCGCGAGCGCACTGACGTCGTCCACTTGCTCGGGATTGGCGTGTCGCGGGGAGACGACGCTCGCCTTCGTCTCAAACGCGAGGTCGACGCCCGACGCGCCCCCCGTTGGAGCGCTGGGGACGTCGACTCGCTCGACAGCCGACGAGGCGCGGCCTCCCGCTTGGCCTTGGTTGCCCCGCCTCCTCCTCCGTTGTCGGGGGAGAGGACGGGGCGAGCTCGAATGTTGTTCTTCCACCACGCGGGGAAGACGTCGTCGATTCCGCCGCCGGCCGGTGGGCTGTCGGCCGCCATTGTCGTTGTCGCGCGGCGGTAGAAGGAGTATCATGTCGTAGCTGCCGTCGAAGGACATGAATTCAAGACTCCCGAAACGGAGCACCGTCCCGGGTTGGAGAGGTTGCTGGAGACTGCCCATCTGGAGCTTGACGGGAAGCTGTTCGTCAACACGCAGCAGGCCCCTACCTGGCGCGCCAACTGTCAGTGTTTCGAGACCGGGGGGTCCCTAAGCCGACGAGTGAATGTCGCCGCGTGCCCCAGCCCAGATGGGTCGACGCGAGGCCGAGCGCGAAGGGGGGAAGTGAGGTGGCCAGAGATGGGCGTGAGAGAGGTGGAAATCCCGCGGCCTTCGTGTTCGTCCCGCGCCCAGGTCGGGTGCGCTTGCAGTAGGGGGTTACAAGCGTCCACGCGGGAGAGGGAAGCGAGCGGCCCCAAGAGAGCGCCTGTCCCGTCCTCGTCCCCGCGCGGCCAACCTTCTCTAAGAGGGCCCTGGTCCTTCCTTTTATAGGCGTAAGGAGAGGATCCAGGTGTACAATGGGGGTGTAGCAGAGTGCTACGTGTCTAGCGAGGGAGAGCTAGCGCCCTAAGTACATGCCGATGTGGCAGCCGGAGAGATTTTGGCACCCAGCTGGTGTGATGTCGTGGCCGTCGGAGGTGCGACGGAGCCTGGCGGAGAGACAGCTGTCGGAGCGGTTGAGTCCTTGCTGACGTCCTCCTGCTTCCGTAAGAGAGCTGAGATCCGTCGTCGTCACAGAGCACGCGGGGCGCCATCATTGCCTATCTGGCGGAGCTAGCCAGATGGGACACCGGTCTTGTCCTCTGCGGCCCGAGTCGGCTCGGGGTAGGGTGATGATGGCGCTTCCTGTTGACGTGGCTGGCCTGTGCCCTAGGTTGGGCGACGTGGAGGCTCCTCCGAAGCCGAGGTCGAGTCTGTCTTCCATGGCCGAAGCCGAGCCCAAGCCCCTGGGTCGGGCGAGGCGGAGGTCGTTCGGCAGAGGCCAGGGCGGAGTCCGAGCCCTGGGGTCGGGCGAAGCGGAGTTTGTCTTCTTCCGGGGCTGAGCCCGAGTCCGAGCCCTGGGTCGGGCGGAGCGGAGTTCGCCGTCTTCCGGGACTTAGCCCGAGTCCGAGCCTTGGGTCGGGCGGAGCGGAGTTCGCCGTCTTCCGGGACTTAACCCGAGTTCGAGCCCTGGGTCGGGCGGAGCGGAGTTCGCCGTCTTCCGGGGCTTAGCCCGAGTCCGAGCCCTGGGTCGGGCGGAGCGGAGTTCGCCGTCTTCCGGGACTTAGCCCGAGTCCGAGCCCTGGGTCGGGCGGAGCGGAGTTCGCCGTCTTCCGGGGCTTAGCCCGAGTCCGAGCCCTGGGTCGGGCGGAGCGGAGTTCGCCGTCTTCCGGGGCTTAGCCCGAGTCCGAGCCCTGGGTCGGGCGGAGCTTCCTGTGGTGCCTTTGGCAGGGCCTGACTGCCTGTCAGTCTCACTCTGTCAAGCGGCACTGCGGTCGGAGTGGCGCAGGCGGCGCTGTCCTTCTGTCAGGTCGGTCAGTGGAGCGGTGAAGTGACGGCGGTCACTTCGGCTCTGCCGGGGGGCGCGCGTCAGGACAAAGGTGTCAGGTCACCTTTGCATTAAATACTCCTGCGACTTGGTCGGTCGGTGCGGCGATTTAGTCAGGGTTGCTTCTTAGCGAAGGCAGGGCCTCGGGCGAGCCGGAAATATGTCCGCCGTTGGAGGGGGGCCTCGGGCGAGACGGAAATCCTCCGGGGTCGGCTGCCCTTGTCCGAGGCTAGGCTTGGGCGAGGCGTGATCGAGTCACTCGAATGGACTGATCCCTGACTTAATCGCACCCATCAGGCCTTAGCAGCTTTATGCTGATGGGGGTTACCAGCTGAGAATTAGGAGTCTTGAGGGTACCCCTAATTATGGTCCCCGACATTTATAGAGGAAAAGTTTTGGACCTATTTCTAGGCGATAACCAACAGATTCCACATAATTAGATAGATAGTCATGCACGAGATAAAAATAATCGTTCGAGTTAGTCTAATCGCAAGGCTTTTGGACTGTCCGGGCCTGAGGGCCGGGCTGTCCACCACTTTTGGTGCTCAACATTTCCTATGAAATGGACTATTATAGTAAGATTTTGAAGGATTCTTAACATGAGGCCCAACCTTTTGAAAATTTTCCAATGAAATGAAAGTGTCGTGTAACTATAATTCTACAATTTTGTTATTCCTATGTTTTATCAATCTTGGGTTTTAAAAGAAGTCCTTACTTTTTATTTTGCCCGGTCCCATAAATTCGAATCCAAACGCGCGATCGTCGCTGCTGCGGCCGTGGGAAAGGAAACACAGAAAAAAAGGCCAACGCCGTCTTCTCCTCGTCGAGGCCAGGGAAGGAGGTGGAGCGCAGCAGCCTGCGCTAGGGCTCCCCCTCTTCTCGGTGGAGGCGCAACGCCTCCGGGACCCGGACCCTGTCAGGTGAGTGCTGCACTGCTGCTACCCCGACCTAACTTTGGGAAAATATCCTATGCAATCACTTATCCTGATGCAAGCATGCAATCAAGCAATCTGGTGCATCCGATCTAGATCTAATGGTAACTGTTATTTTACATTTAACCCCTTCCGCCTGAAACCTGGTGTCTATTTTACATTTAACCACTTCCATATGAAACCGTTGGATCTAGACTGGATGCTCTGGATAGTTTGATTGCACGCTTGCACCAAAATGAGTGATTGCACAGGATATGTCCTCCCTAACTTTGTCGTCCTTAGACGTCGGTGCCCGGTGAGGGCTCTCGCGCTGAAGGGGTCAGGGTGGGGGTTCAATTCGTTCGTCTGCCACAATGCTGCGTGGCTGATTTTTGGGGTGACGGTCCCGCCTCATCTGGTGTTGCCGTGTTGTGTCGTAGGTGAGACGGATGTGGCCTGTGGGTGTTCCTCTCTTGCGCGTGGTGGGGTTGATCGTTTTTTTTCTGTCAAACTTTGCAACGGAAGCTGTTGGATTTGGGACGAGTATGATTCGTGCGTTCGCTTGCTTGATTTCGTGTTGCTATGTATTCACGCGGTGGGGAATATCGAACGTTTTCTCTTTTGTTTCGGGAAGTGATGAAATAATTGGAATTTTGCCTGCGTTTATGAATTATAGGTCTATTTGTGTCTATGAAATATGGGTTTGATGGTAATTTTACGAATGTGTTTCATTGGTAGCAAATATCAGATTCTTCAAGGGGGAATGATCATTGAACATTGATTCCCCTCCTGCAGCTGCATCCCCATGCCGACCATCACGCACTACGTGCTGGATTCCTTCCTTGAGACAGGGTCGCCTGCACAGGTCCAGAAATCCACGTCCAAGCCGCCGCCCTCGCCTCCGGACAAGGGCACACCTGTGCCGGTGGCTCCTGTTAGGACACAGACGTCCCCTGCATCACTCTATGCCACGCCTGAGAGCACCACCCTGCCTGACTCACCTTCCTCGTTCCCGGGAACCTGGTCGCCATATATTATCAACCATAAGAGGCGGGGGGGCTCCCTTGCCAAGACCTCTCGGGGTGATGTTGGAAATGGGGGCAGCCAGCCGAAGCTCCAGGTGATGCTGTCTGCTTTGCCCAAAGGGGGTGAACCCACTGCAGCGGAGGAGCCTGAGTTTGCTTTTCAGCAATCAGAGAATGGTCAAACTGAAGGTGACAGTGGTGTGGAAGAGGCTCCCATCTATGTAAAAAATGAAATGCTACTAAAGGACAAGGGATCTACGTCAGCCAAAAATGAGCAGGAGCAGCCTGAGTTTGAATTTCAGCGTGGAAGTCTTGAAGCATCAGTGAGGTCTGTTAACGTTGGAAGGCCTTTGATTGCTGGAGCACCAAAAAATGATGAGAGTGACACCTTCCTTGAACTTCAGGATTTGATTAGTGTGTCTAGCCATACTGAAGCTGACGGTGCTGGTACACAAGAGCGGTGGTGGAAGCCCAGTTCCCCGCTTGGGACCTCTGTTGGCACACCTGGTGCTGAATTCTATGATGCGTTTGAAGGTACTGATCAGTTCTTTACACTTTATTTGTCATGTTATTTTGTCTTTCTCTATCTGTAATTCTACCAGATTTTCATGGTATTAGATTGTTAAACGATATTGAAAATAAGCATTGTAGTGAGCCTAATGTTACTCACAAGATGCTTCCTGCACATATTCTTAGGAGACTGTTTCTAGTTAAATATAGCAATATCATATCTCAGCTGAAAGGGTAGGGCACAAACAAAACTAAGTAGCAACTGTGTAAGAGAAATTATCCTTAGTTGTTGGTCTCTTCCTAAGATATAAGGTTCATCATGTTCTGCTTTTGCTTATAAGTTTTATTATAGTTCTTAAAGTAGAATTGATCTTAGGAATTTACCCTTTTGGCAGAATGGCAATTTATCCAGTCCTGAATTTTAATGAACCAATTTTCTGTTGCTGGTATTTTTAATGTGCAAAAAATGCTCACAATTATTTTAATGTTGCTTGAGGTATGTGAAAGTCATCCTACATATGTTTTTACATGATATGAGTTAGTTTCAGGCTAGAACTAGAAATGTGGAGTCTGTGTAGTCGCTCCCAGTTATGCCTCCAGCTTCTGTTAGGGTTTGATTTTTTACAGGAGACATTGTTTCTGATTTCCCTCAGTCATCTTTATTTGGTCGAATGTATCTTCAGTTCAACCATGTGATATACATATTACACAACCATCTATTGTGTTGCAATGACTAATCTCCATGAGCTAAGGTCACTCCGAATGATGGAACTGTTTAGGATATGTTAAATGTTGCATGGCGATAGTTACTGCTAATCTCTTGCATTTTAGGGAAAATACTGGATGCCTCTTGATGTATTCAGAACTAATGGTTTCTATGGTGCTTCAGTGTTCTAATAACTTCAATGCTATTTGTCAAAACTTAGAAATATCAAGTGATGGTGAAACTCGATCTTTACGAGGCATGGATGATGATCTCCGTGAACTGAGATTAAGTCTGTTGATGGAAATTGAGAGGAGGAATCAAGCAAAAGAAGCACTTGAGATCTGGCAGAAGGAATGGAAGAAGCTGAGTCACCACCTATCACATGTTGCCTTATCGCTTCCATCTCCATGTATAGCTGAGGAAACTGATTATTCAAGTATGGATCCTGGAGCTGAGTTGTGCCAGCAAATAACTGTTTCACAACTTGTAGCTGCTGCTATTGCCCAAGGTTTTGCTCGTTCTGAAGTTGAATCAGAGATGGAAACCGTGCTTGCAGCAAAGAACTTTGAGATTGCAAGGCTGTCGGATAGGGTCCAGTACTATGAAGCTGCAAACAGGGAAATGTCTCAAAGAAACCAAGAAGCTATCGGTAAATAATTGCTCCATTGCAATTAGCTATATTTGTTTCAGTAGTAATTTTTGTACAGAAGATGATGACCTTGATTAATACTATTTGAAATGGTGACTCCCATACGAAGGGGGCTCATATAGATTCTAGGGTAGTTGTGCTTGCGCAGCCATTAAACAAAATCAAGGGCACAAATCCTTTTAGGTGGTACCGTTCTTTTGTCTTGTTCTTTTAGAACACACTGCTGATTGAATATATAGTTTTCATGTGTTCGATAAATATTTGATTGGTAAGGTTTTAAAGTCGTCCGACTAATCGCGATTAGTCGGCCTTATCGCTTGAGGGAGCTCGATTAGGGTATCCGACTCGACTAGAGCGACTAGGAAGCGATTAGTCGTCCTAGTTGCTGACTAATCGCGATTAGTCGTCTGACTAGGTATAGTGGTCGACTAGTTTTGCCTGTTTTGGGCCACTAATTCGGTCTTTGTTACATGGGCCGGTCCACCATCTGTATAGCACAAACACTATTTTGCCCTACTTGTACCAATATGGTACATGCATTACGCAGTGCACAGTCGCGCGTGCACCCTTCTCCAGCGCCGCCACACCTTCTCCATCAATGCTGCTCTCCTCTCTTGTCGCCCTGCTGTGCTCCGGCGGCCCTCTTCTCGAGCGTCAGTTGCGTCCCCTCCATCACGCAGCAAATGTAGTCTGTAGAGGCCCCCTCCAACGCTGTTTTGCAAAATATAAATAGCATATAGTATATGTATGTATGCAACACTATCTCTACTCTTCAAAACTTCCACTACGATCTTATCAGCCCCATTAGTTTCTGTCTTCCGCAGCTATCCTCCCGACCCACTAGGCCACTATGGCAATGTCTCTAGGACATCTCTTGATCTCTCATACCTTGTTAAGAAATCTTGGGTCCCACTGAATCAGTGTACTGCTGTCCTGCTACAGCTAGTCTACTGTTGTATCGCAGTCCTACTACAAGTTCATATATTGATATATACATATGGTCTTGTTATAGGTGGACGACTAGGAGACTAATCGAGCAAATCGATGACTAATCGCAATTAGTCACCTTATCGGTGCTCAGGCGACTAGAGTCGACTAGCCGACTTTAAAACCTTATGAACATCTGTGGTAACTGGATGTAAAAAGCTTACATACATTCTATGTTGGATGATATGTGAAAGATATTATATCTTTTTTCTAGGTTCTAACCAACATGAAATATGTTTGCTGTCTTGGCAGTATTCCTTCTATACTATCTTAATTAATGTCGGACTAATTGACTTTGTGTATTAAGGCTACGTACGCACTACGCCCAGTTGCCCACCCACCTATTGACATTGAAGCACATCAATCGGCGTTTGTCAAGGGTTGGTTTAACCATGCTAGTGTTGGCCCTCTTGCACTTGGGGAAATTATTGTCCGAATTAGAAACATTAAATTAAATAAATGATGCATCGATAGTTTTTTAGTACTGTGCACTTCTGTATTTCAGAATATTGACGCTTGCATTTTTTTTCTTGTGGTTTGCAGAGATGTCAAGGCAACAATGTAAGGAGCGTAAGAAGCAACAGAAGTGGCTCTGGGGTTTTGCTGGGCTTGCAGTCACCCTTGGTGCCACAGCCATCGCCTGGTCTTATCTACCTTCATCACAGCCCCAAACTAGTGCAGATTCAAATAGTACCACCAGCGACTAGAGCTAGATGAAGACATCTCATTTTCGAAGCTTAACAAAGCTCTAACTATGCCCCAGAGGAAAAAAAAGGTTGTATAAGCTCTCTTTTGGTGATCGGCCATGATCGCTACTGTCTTCATTTGTTGCTTTGTCTGCAAAAATGTTGGATGGGCCATCTCCGTTCAGGATTGGCTCCATTCCAATCACCGTAAATCTCTGCATAGAATCATAGATGGTTACTGGTTGAGAATTTAATATAAGGAATGTGGATATGCTTAGTACCATGCCCACTAATCCCACTCGAGTTGATTTTGTCAACAACAGTTTTGTTCTGCTCATCCTTTACCTGTTTTCAATTTAAGAGATAAGAGATGAGCATAGTTTCTCAGTTCTTTGTGCTTGTAGTTTCATTATTAAGTGTGATTCTGTACCCGAGAAGTATCTGAACCATTTGTGGCAATTACAAAGAGCAACTAAAATGCCGTACCCTGAGCAGATACATAATTGGTCCGTTATGTTTTCGTTGCTCTTTAGACTACATGTTTATGTTTAGTACGAACTGTCACTATACATTGAAATAATGTAGATGATATTTGACTAGTAGATGATATTTTAATTAAAAAGATATTTCTTCATAAACAATCATATAAATAAAAATATTCTTATGAAAAACCAGATTTTTTTGAGGCGTAGAACCATTTGAGAGCATCTTCAAGAATTCTTTAAAATTTTACTCTCACTCGACTTTTTTTTTCCTTATATGCATTCTAAAGAGTCATTTTTGTTTTATATCTTTGCCTGCTGAGAAGTTCGAAATAAATGATAATATGATATCTATATTTAAAGATCTATCTAAACGAGCTGTTGAAGGATACTTTTTTCACCAAAAACTGTATTCCTGATATAAATCTCCTGAACTTGCTCGAGATACAACATATTTAGTTCCTTAAAAATGATTAACTGGGAAAAAAAATACAATTACTAGTGTGACACGAGGCGTATGTGACTATTAGGAATCGGTGTGAAACTTCATTTTCCCCAATCCGAGAGTTTCTGAAGGAAAAGAGAATTGTTCCACTTGTGAATCGCTCCGCCAAAACCCATTTGTCACCATTTTTTCAAGCGATTCTGATAAGAATCGGAACGGATTCACTTTTCCAAACGCATCATGCCTATCAGTCCATCTCCCATTGCAGCTCTGAAGTACATTACTCATCCTTGAGCCAGTGACGAATCATGTAGACGACAAAGCTAACACAAAATGCTGATGATCCAAGGATGACAGCAACTCTGACAAGCACAGAAGAAGCAAAGGCCTCCTGCACAAGCCAATGCCAGAGCACAAACCAAAGAGCACCGACGGCAGATCCTACAACAGCTCCCACCATGACCTGGTTTAGTGTATGAAGGCCCCTAGACACACGTAGCCAAGACTGCACGTGAATAAGACCAGAGTTAGATTGGGCCAAAACTTAAAAGCCAAATGGCACTGGAGGAGCGTGATCCATCTGAAAAGATGGGGGAGGCGCAGTTTGCCTGATGCTAACAATTATGCCCATATTAAGTTCTAGGTTAGGAAAAAATATCAAGGCCAAGGAACCGAGCTTGTGAAGCTTCTCAAATTGTAATTATTGGTAACTTAGCCGATCTAATGATGGCTGACATACCCTAGTATATCATATTCTATGAAAATGTCCACCACCAGGGGGGGGGCATGACCCCGTTTGGCCTCTGCCTAATGGTACAAGAAGGTTAACATTCGGATATAATTGAACATGTTGGAGGCTTGGAGCTTCCAAGGAACACTTGACCGGGAGTTAAACTTGAGATAAAAAAAAGAGTTAAACTTAGTAAGGCACCATTCTTACCAGATAGGCGGCCAACGACAGAGTTGCAGGCCCAAGAATCATGGTCAGATAATTTGTCCCAAGCCAGTAGTACACTGCATTGGAAATGCAAATTAATTAACTACACATCGTGCTAAACTGGAGAAAAGTGTATTTGATTTGTGCCCATGGTTTAGACTGAAAATTTTATTCCTCTCAAGTTTCTTTATCATAAGACACAATAGTTTTGGTGGTTCAGAGTGAAAATTCGTTCCTCCTAATTTTATCATAAAATTGTAGAGCACAAAATAAGCATATTATATCTAATTTAGTTTTGTTTATCACCAATGAAGAGCCACATAACAAAACATCAAGAAAATGCTAAAATAAAACAGTATTATTGTTAGCAACACACATAAACCAGCTAAGTAGCTCTAACCAGCCTTAAGACATTCAGTGTTGACAGGAGAATATATAGTCATGCCGTATCATGATTCAAAGTAAAATTGAATACCGGAGTATTTCTGAAGTTCTTACATGAAAGAGCAAGGACGGTCGCAGCATAGAATATGGATTGTGCATGGGACGATGGCATCCCAGGATCAGACCGCAAAGCTGGTGCAGGTCTTTCATGGTTTAGCATCTTCTTGAGAACCAACGAAAGCAGAGAGTTGCCAACCGCACCCAGCAAAACCCACATGATTTCAGCATCATGCTTCCAAATAGCTGCAAAAGCAAAAGAACCAGCCACCAGCCATTTACTCTGGCGCACAGTATTACAGTTTCAGCAGAGGGGCCATAATTCCAAGTAATATCACAAAGCTGTGAGCTCAAGTTCTAGTGGAAAGGTCAGTAATGGTTGACTGAAACTCAGCAGTCAGTAGGAAATTAGAGCATCCCTAATTTTATCCCTCACAGTAAGTAATGTCAACGAAGAAGGTCCAATGAGAGCCGTCCAGTTCATAAAAGTTGATTTCACTTCCCCACTAGACACCTATACGAAGATAAAGCAAAGGACGCTCCCTATAGATCGAGGAACCAGAATATCCTGGAGCTTTAGTGCCTTTTGGTAAGCTTTTTGGTTCTATGCAACCTTTCTTCAGCTTGGCTACAAAGTTTCGAAAGTCTACTAAGGCCCTGGTTGAGACTCGACCTAGTTTTTAAGAATCCAGTTTTTATCTCTAGTTTCTATAAACTGGTTTAGAAAAAAACTGGTTTACAGTGTTTAAAACCACCTCAGTTTTACAAACTAGTTTTAGCTAGAGAAGACTAGCTTGGTTTTAAAAAACTAGGAATCTGGTTTTATAAACTAGAATATAAACTGATATATTTGAAACCAACTCAGTTTTTATAAAGATAAGACCCTTTTACAGGGGAAAATATCCTATGCAATCACTTATCCTAGTGCAAGCATGCAATCAAGCGATCTGGTGCATCCGATCTAGATCTAATGGTAACCCCTTACACCTGAAACCTAGTGTCTATTTTACATTTAACCACTTCCATATGAAACCGTTGGATCTAGACTGAATGCTCTGGATAGTTTGATTGCACGCTTGCACCAAAATGAGTGATTGCACAGGATATGTCCTCCTTTTACAGTACTACTAGTATATAACACGGCATCAAAGCAAATGTGATTCTCAGAATCTTGCCAATAGACACTAACCATCCGATTCAGCACAGCCTCCACGGGCGCCCACCGGCTCGCTTCCCACCTCGAGCGAGAAGGCCCCTCCCCTCCGACAATCGGGTCACTCTCCATGGAAACCCCAACGACCTCGGGCGGTTCCCCGCCGCTCCAAACCCTGGTCATCTCCGCCATTCGCACGCCGTCGCCAAGCCGCGGACTTGGCCGCCTCCGGGTCTGTGGCAAGAAGAACCGATATTTGTTGGGGAGTGGTGACCGACTCACCGAGTCAGCTAGACAGGGGCGAGGCGGTGGAGCTAGAAGAAACGATAGGCAGGGCATGGTTCTTGTAGAGGTATCCCGCGAGACAGCGCGGCGGGAGCTGAGCTATTGGAGGAGGAAAGCATGTCGATGACTCCGGGAGAGGGAATTGGGGAGTTGCCGGGGGTTTGGATGGATTGCGCAATTTGCGGTGTTTGGCAGGTTGCCCTGATGTGGTTGACGGGATAGAGAATGGCCGTACTCTGGGATGACCGGAGAAGCTGGGAGGAAGGAGGAGGACACGACAAGCAAAAAAGGGTGCTTGGTGGCCTTGTGGACTGGTGGTGGGTGGTGGTAGGCGAGGCATGAGTCGAAGATGGTGCCGCCTGCAAAAGGAGTTTCTCCTATCCTATCCTTATGTTATGTATGGTGTCGTACTGTCGTGGATTAACCACGAGCGTCCGTGCGTTTGGATCAGCCCGGACGATACTACCTCATGCAATTTTTAGCTTGAAGAATGTATGCATAAAGATCATCTAAAACACTATTCACATATGGATGGTGCGTGGCGGTTTTTTTTTCTCAACAAGGGCATCTACCTCGCTTAATAATCATCAATAGTTAAATAATTAGCGATAGTGATGGTTAATATTCTATTATATTAGGAGGAGATGGAGGAGGGGGCGAGTGCGTGTCCTCGAATACTCATGGGGGAGACGTGGGGACGCTGTACCAAAACGGCGATCCGCTAGGGCGGAAGGAGCTTGACAGGTGCGTGCACTACCAGAATGCACTACCAGAATCCGAGGTTTTGCCGAGTGTCGACCTCTTTGTCGAGTGTCTTTTGTCAGGCACTCGGTAAAGTTAGGCTCTCGGCAACGAGCCTCTTTATCGAGTGCTGGACACGCGGCACAGGACCTCACTCGGCAAAGACACGGCAAAGGTGGCGCTCAGCAAAGGGCCATCAACGACCGTCGTAAAGCTGATGGCCGTCAGTCTTTGTCGAGCACCGAGGATTGGACACTCGGCAAAGTATATTTTTATTTTTTTAATTTTGTCTCTCAAACTTTTTGTGGTATGTTCCTACACTATGTAGACCTACATGTATCATTTGTGGACAATTATAACAGAGTTTTCAATCGTTAGTAGATTTAGTTCGTTTATTTGAATTTCTTCGGAAAATTCAGATTTGAACTGCAGGTCACTCGAAACTTGAAAAACCGTGCATGCAAAAATGATATTCATGTTACTTAGCATAAGTTACAACCGATTTTAGGAGCGGACCGGAAACTTCGAACAACATGCTCACTAAACATGACCGTGAACTTGTCATCCACATGTTTAAAAATTGTATAAAACACAAACAAAGTCAGAAAATCATGAAACTTGTCCACGTGTCATGATATCATATATACAGGCTGTGATAAAAAATTTAAAAAGTTTCGAGAAAACTATGACGCGCTATGTGTACAAACCTAAGAGATACACATTGAAACTCTAAGATTTCATGTGTAGTTCTCTTAGGTTTCTACATATAGTGTCTCACAACTTTCTCCAAACATTCTAAAATTTTTATCATAGCCTGTACATATGATATCATGACACGTGGACAAGTTTCATGATTTTCTGACTTTGTTTGTGTTTTATACAATTTTTAAACATGTGGATGGCAAGTTCACGGCCATGTTTAGTGAGCATGTTGCTCAAAGTTTCCGGTCCGCTCCTGGAATCGGTCGCAACTTATGCTAAGTAACATGAATATCATTTTTGCATGCACGGTTTTTCAAGTTTCGAGTGACCTGCAGTTCAAATATGAATTTTCCGAAGAAATTCAAATAAACGAACTAAATCTACTAGATATTGCAAACACAGTTATAATTGTCCCCAAATGGTACATGTAGGTCTACATAGTGTAGGAACAAACCACAAAAAGTTTGGTGGCCAAAACAAAAAAATACAAATGTAATTTATCGATACTTTGCCGAGTGCCCCTGGGGTGACACTCGTCAAAGAATTGTAAATTAATCTTTGCCGAGTGTCACCTGGTCGACACTCGGCAAAGGAGCCTTTGCCGAGTGCCGCCGATCTGGCACTTGGCAAAGCTTATTTAAAATTTTAAAAAAAATCTTTGCCGAGTGCCAGATCACGGGCACTCGGCAAAGAAGTAAAATAAACTGTCCGCCCGACCTTCTTTCTCTCCTCTCACTCTCTCTGCTGTCAGCCGTCGCGTCGCCGCCTCCCCGCGCCGCCGCCTCCCTGCAAGCCCGCCCGTGCCCGCCGCGCGCCGCCGGCTCGCCGCGCCACCGCGAGCGCCGCTCGCCGCATCGCCCCACCGTCGTCCTGCCGCCCTCCCCGAGCCGCAGCCTCCCCGCGCCACCGTCTCCCCCACCCGCCACCGTCTCAAGGTATAAAATTATAAAATTATGTATTGATGTTTATATTAATGTATTGATGTTTTATAGATTAATGTATTGATGTTTCATAGATTATGTATTTGAATAAACACATGTTTATATTAATGTGTTGATCACTCAGTATATGTCTCCCATCCAATCCACCACCGCAACAATTATGGACATTCTTGATAAGTCAAAGGATAATGTGAAGGCAAGAGTGGATCTGGCAGCGTTATGTGATAGACCAAAACTAGAGATGAAGCCGCCAAGTGGTGGAAAGACGTGGAGAAGGCCTAAGGCCGATTTTGTCCTAAGCAGGGCCCAGAGGAAGGAAGTACTTCAGTGGATCAAGATGTTGATGTTCCCTGATGGGTATGCAGCTAACCTGAGTAGGGGGTGAACTTATCTACTATGTGAGTCTTAGGGATGAAGAGTCATGACTTCCACATATGGATTGAACGGATTCTTTCTGCGATGGTTCGAGGTTATGTCCCTGAGCATGTCTGGCTAGCGCTTTCAGAGTTGAGCTATTTCTTCCGTCAGCTTTGTGCAAAAGAGTTATCTCGGACCGTGGTTGCAGACTTGGAAAGATTGGCACCCGTGTTACTGTGTAAGCTTGAGAAGATATTTTCACCCGGCTTCTTCAATCCAATGCAGCATTTGATTCTTCATCTCCCCTATGAGGCACGAATGGGGGGGCCCGTGCAGGGACGTTGGTGCTATCCAATCGAGAGATGTCTAAAGACTATTCGAAAGAAATGTAGAAATAAATGCAAAATCGAGGCTTCCATTGCAGAGGCATACATTCTATAGGAGGTCTCAAACTTCACAACAACTTATTATGGTGACAAACTGTCGAGCGTGCATAATCCACCCCCTCGTTACAATGATGGCAACAATGAATCGAACCTTAGCATATTTCGAGGCCAACTCGGAAGCGCAAGTG
The DNA here is from genome assembly GCA_029449295.1 of Zea luxurians. Taxonomy (NCBI): domain Eukaryota; kingdom Viridiplantae; phylum Streptophyta; class Magnoliopsida; order Poales; family Poaceae; genus Zea; species Zea luxurians. The sequence continues at coordinate 71,064,521 of JAOPSE010000013.1, read as the reverse complement.
GCTCGACCACCAAGACCCTGACACATGAAGAGTGGTGGCATATCATGCTATACGTATTGACCAACCTTGAAGAGGTGACACCATACATGGAACAATTCCTTCATGAATTCTGGCGTCGATCAAGGGACCCCACTCCACAGGAATATGACACTCTTCTTAGAAAGGGTGCGAGAAATGGGTTGTCCGATTTTATTTCCTGGTTCAAACTTAAGGTACGTGCTTAGTTTATAAAAGAGATACGTCTTTGAACTCAATTTAGCGTCTTTTAACTTGCGAATACTTGCAGGGCCAAAGAGATCCGTCTATGAGTGCCGAGTTGAGACAAGTAGCCAACGGCTTTGCTTATAGGGTCAAGAAATATATTGGGTATGACGTCAATGGATACCGTTTTTTGCACAACAAACTACGACAAAAGTTGGCCCAATCGGAAAATAACGTGTTCTGGAGTCTTTACGCCCGGCCTTGACAATGTCGATTATTTTGGACGAATTGAAGAAATATATGAGCTCAAGTTTTATGGTTCCAAACCTCTTACTCTAGTGATATTCAAATGTCATTGGTTTGACCCTCAAGTGACGAGACGGACACATTCTAATCTTGGGATAGTCGAAATTCGACAAGATTCCACCTTAGCAGGAGACGATGTCTATATCGTGGCCCAACAGGCCACACAAGTGTATTATCTCCCATATGCGTGCCAAACAAAAGAACATCTTAAGGGTTGGGATGTTGTGTATAAGGTATCACCGCACGGGAGGTTACATGTTCCTAACGATGAAGATTACAACTTAGACCCGGACACATATGATGGAGAGTTCTTCCAAGAAGATGGGCTAGAAGGGCAATTTGAGATAGACTTAACTGAAGCTATCGGAATGGACGTAGATATTGAAATGGTTGTTGATGAGGAGGAGGATGAGGTGCAAAATGATAATGACTTAGTAATCCTTGAAGGCAATGACATTAATGACGAACTTGCGTCTTCCGATGGTGTTGAGATTGAAATGGTTGATAGTGATGATGAGAGTTATGATCCGGCTAACCCCGACACATATGAAGATTATTTTTAATCGATGTAATGCTATATGACTTTTTATTTCGCACCTGTTTTTAAATACATCTTTTTATATGTGCTTATTTGTTTACTCTTAATTGCAGGTTGTTAGACAAATATGGTGGGCGGTTGGCTGAGGAGGAGGAGGGGGAGGAGGAGTAGGACGGTGGACGAGGCAGAGCAGGTCGAGGCACAGCAGGCGGCGCAGCAGGACGACCTTGTCCAGCAGCAGGCGGAGCCTCAGGTCGACGACGACCAGCAGCAGGACGACGATAACCAACAGCATGCCACCTCAGGTTCTGGCGGCTCAAGTTCGAGGAGCATCTACCTGCGAGGCCCCGCGAGTCTCCCTCTGCGTCCCATACTTCGGGACAGGCGTCCGCTGATTCGCCCGGATGGGGAGAGGTATGTAACTTTATGTTCTTCATTCTATTATGTGTTCAAAATCATAATATAAACTAATACTTTTTATTTATCACTTGGACAAGTCTTGGACGGTTCTGGATTATGCTGGGGGTCATCGTCGCCCCCCCCCCCCCCAATGGCATCCTCGGCCTGCTGTGCAGGGAACACTTCCCTGGACTGGTGGAGTACGCCGGAGTGACGGGCCCAGCTTTCACCTTCGACCACTACGCCGTCGCCCTCGATGCAGTAGACCGGGACGGCCGGGAATTCACAAACAAGGCGGAGCGGGTGAATCAAGAGTTGTGGGTAAGTCTTAGTATAATGTAAAATATGTCGCATTCATTGCAAATTCTTGAAATAATGTATGGATACATCGTTTTTGTATGTAGGATTTCTTTAGATGCGAGGCTGGATACGAGGCTAGGGCGGATGTGGTGGCCACCACGAGCTGTAAGAAGCTCATCGTGGACATGCACTATGAGGCCCGAATCCAGGCCATCGTCACCTACCATGGCTCCGTCCTTGGTGAGAGGGTGAACAAGCAGCAAGCCCGAACCATGTCGTTGACCAGGGACCAGTACCTGCAGGTAAAGTAATGCATGTTTGGTTTCAGCACTCCATGCATGAATTTTTATTTTATCTTCTGATATGCACTTTACATGTTTACTTTGTAGGTGATTCCATATTGGTGCGCCGCACATCCTCTATGCTGGGAGCAGATGGTGGATAGGTGGTGTTCGGCTGAGTGGGAGGAGGCACACACCGCTAGCCAGGAACGGTGTATGATGATGCAAGGTCCCTCCCACCACCAAGGCAGCCGGAGCCTGGGGCAATATGCCGAAGCATGGTTACGCACTCTTTTTTATTTAGGTACATAGCATTGGATTAGATATTGTTTCTAACTATCTCGTTGGTTTTCTTGGAGTCGGCGTCACATGGTGGCCGGCCTTGCTCCACCTTCTCGGCCTATGCTATGGCCCATAAGGGCAAGGCGACGTCAGACGTCACCTACAACCCGGATGACGGGCCCGAGGCCTACATCAACCCCGTCGTCTACAACCGCCTTCATGACTACACCGCCGTGGCGCAGGAGGTCTGTCGGTGTTTCGACCCCGGGGGGTCCCTGGACCGACGAGTAAATTGTCGCTGCGTGTCCCAGCCCAGATGGGTCGGCGCGAGACGGAGACACAAGGGGGGAAAACTAGTGAGGGGAAACCGCGACCTTGTGTTGTCCTGCGCCCAGGGCGGATGCGCTTGCAGTAGGGGGTTACAAGCGTTCGCGAGGGAGAGAGAGAGAGGGCGTGAGACTGCGCGTCAGCCCGTTCTCCCGCGCGGCCACCCTTTTTTGTACGAGGGCCCTGGACCTTCCTTTTATAGACGTAAGGAGAGGGTTCAGGTGTACAACGGGGGGTGTAGCAGTGTGCTAACGTGTCTAGCAGAGAGGAGCCAGAGCCCTATGTACATGCCGACGTGGCTGTCGGAGAGGTGTTGGAGCCCTGTTCATGTGGCGTTGTGGCCGTCGAAGGAGCGCTTGAGCCCTGTAGAAGCACAGCTGTCGGGGCTGTCGGATCCTTGCTGACGTCTCCTTGCTTCCGTAAGGGGCTGAGAACCACCGTCGTCATGGAGCACGCGGGGTGCCATCATTACTTGTTTTACCGGGGCGAGCCAGATGGGACGCCGGTCTTATTCCCCGTAGCCTGGGCTAGCTAGGGGTAGGGTAATGATGGCCCCCCTTGTGGCGTAGTCGGCCCGAGCGAGGTGGTGACTCCTCCGAGGTCGAGGTTGAGTCCGAGCCCGAGGGTCGGACGAGGCGGAGACCGTCGTCCGGAGGTCGAGGTTGAGTCTGAGCCCGGGGGTCGGGCGAGGCGGAGACCATCGTTCGAGGTCGAGGTTGAGTCTGAGCCCTGGGGTCGGGCGAGGCGGAGACCGTCGTCCGAGGTCGAGGTTGAGTCCGAGCCCTGGGGTCGGGCGAGGCAGAGACTGTCGTCCGAGGTCGAGGTTGAGTCCGAGCCCTGGGGTCGGGCGAGGCGGAGACCGTCGTCTGAGGTCGAGGTTGAGTCCGAGCCCTGGGGTCGGGCGAGAAGGAGACCATCGTCCGAGGTCGAGGTGGAGTCCGAGCCCTGGGGTCGGGCGAGGCGGAGATTCCTATGGCACCCGAGGCTGGACTTGGCTGCTGTCAGCCTCACCCTGGCGGGTGGCACAGCAGTCGGAGCAGCGCAGGCGACACTGTTTTCCTGTCAGGTCAGTCAGTGGAGGGGCGAAGTGACTGCGGTCACTTCGGCCTTGTCGACTGGAAAGCGCGCGTCAGGATAAGGTGTTAGGCGATCCTTGCATTAAATGCTTCTGCGATCCGGTCGGCTGGCGAGGCGATCTGGCCAAGGTTGCTTCTCCGCGAAGCCTGCCCAAATTGGGCCTCGGGCGAGTCGAAGGTGTGTCCGTTGCTTGAGGAGACCCTCGGGCGAGGCACGAATCTGCCTTGGTCTTCTATTCCTGCCCGAGGGTGGGCTCGGGCGAGGCGATATCATGTCCCTTGAGTGGACGGAGCCTTTGACCGGAATTGCGCCCATCAGGCCTTTGCAGCTTTGTGCTGATGGGGGTTACCAGCTGAGATTAGGAGCCTTGGGGGTACCCCTAATTACGGTCCCCGACAGTAGCCCCCGAGCCTCAAAGGGAATGTGGGTACTCGCTCGGAGGCTTTGCCGCACTTTTTTGCAAGGGGACCGGCCTTTCTCGATTGCATTTTGTTCCGGTGGGTGCGCGCGAGCGCACCCACCGGGTGTAGCCCCCGAGGCCTCGGAGGAGTGGTTTGACTCCTTCGAGGTCTTAGTGCCTTTTGTGATGGCTCGGCCGGTCTGGTTGTTCCCTCATGCGAACTGGTCGTTGCCCGGGTGCATAGTCAGGTTCTGAGTTCTCGGGCTGGTATGTTGACGCTGTCAACGGTTTGGTCGGAGTCGGGTTTGCAAGAGTAGCCCCCGAGCCTCTGCACAGGGCGAGAGGATGATCAAGGACTGACTCGGCTTTTTTCATACGCCCCTTTGTCGCCTTTCCGCAAGGAGGAGGGGGGGGAAAGCGCCATGTTGCCCTCGGAGGGCGCCAAACATGGTGTCTCCAGTGAGTTGCTAACGGGTGATCCGAGTGGACGCCCGTGCCCCGTTCGATAAGGGTCGGCTAGTGGCCCAGAGGCACGCTCCAAAAGTACCTGCAGGTGATTTGCCGGACCCGGTCCCGTTCGATAGGGTCCGAGGGCTCGATGCCTCCCTCTGATGGGATTCCGTTACAGAATCGCTCCTGCTGGTCTCGGAAATGTCCTAGGGTACCTCGGGAGCGTAGCCCGAGCCTTGGTTATGTATCAAACGTACCCAGAGTCATCCCTCACTCTGTGTGCTCTGGGGCGACTGTCGAACCCGTCGGGGGGCCAGCCTACGAACCCCTGATCAGTAGTGGGCGCGGAGCCCGAGTGGCCTGAGGCGGCTGTCGAACCCTTCCGAGGGGCCAGCCTTTGAACCTCTGACCAGTAGTGGGCGCGGAGCCCGAGTGCTCTGAGGCGGCTGTCGAACCCTTCCGGGGGCCAGCCTTCGAACCTCTGATCAGTAGGAGGGCTCGGGGCCCGCTTCCTTCGCGGAGAAGGATCCCTTTCGGAGTATCCCCCTTTCCCGGTCCCTGTAGCAAGAGAGAGAGAAAGGGGAAGCGAAAAAGGATACGAAATTGAACGACGTGGCGCACCTTTTTTGACGTGGTCATTATGGCGGAGGTGAAGTGTCGCCCGCTTCACCTGCCAAAGGTGTCGCCTGCCCTGCCGCAGAGTTAATGCGACGGGACGAGTGGTTCGCGGGGTAGCCGTTGTGCATGCGTGAGCCGTTCGAGGAACGGAACACAGGCGCGTCGTCTTCACGCCGTGGGAGAGGGCTCTCTTGCTGTTCCAGGAGGGGACGTGAGCCTGCAGATGATTTGACTGCTGCTTCCGCCCGCCTGCCACCGCCATTACTGCCGGCCCACTTCTGGCCATATTGACCGTCGCGCCTTCTCCCGTGGATGACTGACCCGTGACCGGCGTGCCTGGTTGGCACTGCTGGGCTGTGCGCAGGGTTGCCTCGAGTTGCGGCACTGGTTCCGTAGTCGAGAAGGCGCGGCGCTGGCGCAAGTGGCGCTGCAGTTTTTTGCACGTAGTAACCGGCGCGCCGGTTACATGACGTGTGGGCCTGGGCCTCCATGCTGGATGCGTCGAAGTCGAAAGGGTGCGCCCCTTGGTGCAGTTGCATGCCGCCTACATGGCGGTCCGCCCTTTCACCCGCTGGTTTGGGCGAAGACGGAGGAATGCTTGCAACCGCTGGGCGATTACACGCTCCACGCGCGACGGTTTGGCTTCTTCTGTCCTAGGGCAGCTTGCACGTCGCATGGGGCCCAGCCCCCGTGTCGTAGGGGGAGGACCTTAGAGCGTGTTGAAGACTCGGTCCGCGACGGCTGAGGACGCAAGTGGGGAGAGTCGCCTTTAAACAGGGATCGACCTCTTAGGTGGTGGCCATGCCTTCGCACTTTCCTCATGCGTCGCGTCCTTCTGCCTTCCGAGCCCCCGGATGGGGAGCGCCCGTGTTGTCTTCGTCTCGTTGTGGAAGGAGCGCAACCTCGTGGAGGTTGGTACCTTTCAGCCATCGCTCGGCTTTAAGGATTTTCGTCGTGCAGCCCGGTCGCGTTCCCCCACCAATGGGCAGTTTGGTGGAGAAAAGCGAGCCGGGCTGCGGCCTCCGCCCCGCCCTCAGCTTCAAGGATTTTCATCATCCGGGCTGAGGCGGAGGAGCGCACCGAGTGGGGGGTTGCCTCCGTGTGGGCTGGTAACCCTTTTCTTCCCCCAGCGTTTGGGGGAGAAAGGCATCCTCTAGCCCTATGGAGGAAGGCAAACTGCTGCTGCCTAGCCAGGGTGCAGCATTCCGTCCTCTGTCCGGGCGGTGGCCACGCCGCGTACGGGTCGGCCACGTCCAGGTCTTCCTCACGCCGATAGCCGTGCCAGAGGGTTGCCCAACACGTCGTACGCCGCGAGGGCAGTGCTCATGTTCTGGGGTGGCCTCGGCGAGGGCGGGAGTGAGGACCTACCGGTGAGCTTCGGGGCGGCCGGCGCCTGCTGGTGTGGTGTTGGCGGACAGATGGACGCCGTCGTCGGTGCTGCGGTGGTAGCAGCCGGAGAAGGTTTCTTTGCCGACGAGATCGCCAACTCTGCCTGCACCCTGGACCTCCGTCTCCCTGGCTTGAATGGCTGGTTCTCGTCCTTCGTGGGCGAGAGCTTTTCCGCCGCAGTGTTTGCCCGGAAACCGTTGCTGCAGCTGTCTTGCCGCCCGGGACGGAGGTCGTTGCCGCCGCTGTCGGAGCGGGCGGCGGTGAGCCGCTTGGAGTTCGTCATCCAGCGGGCCTCCTGGTATGGAGGTTGTTCGTACCCACGAGAACGGAACCGGAGTCTCGTTTGTAATGGCACCTTGAGTGCTGGCGTATGTTCATTGCAGATGTCGGGGCCTGAACATTTGTGTATTTTGGCGTAAAGCCGTGTTTCTTCCCCATTTCGTGCACCAGGACTCGCCTGTCGGCTAGCTGGACCGCTTAACCAAGTGTGAGTTGCCCTGTGCGGAAGGTGACGAGTGAGGTATCCGTATCCCGGAGGCGTAGGAGTCCCTCGGCTCAGTCGGCCTTGCCGCTCAAGGCTTCTCTTGCTTAGTGAAGGAACCCTCAGCTGCTCTGCGATGAGCCGAAGCCGGAGGCAGCGGTGCCAGCACGGACAGAGGCGGAGTTGGCTGGAGAAGAAACTTCGTCGGCCCAGGAGTAGGGGACTTCCCAGGCCGAGGAGGCATTATAGTGGCGGCTGGGACCTGGCCAGGTCGTCCACTGGCGGGACCAACCCTGGAGTCAGGCTGCCGAGGCCATGAGCCGGGCTGGTGTCCTCAGGGGACAGCTGGCTGAGGCTACGGAGCGGCCAGTCCGGCCGTCTGCTTGGGTCGGGTTCCTGGAGGAGACCCTGGCGATGATGGCCCAGGCGCGGTGCTGACATCTTCCTCTGAGTTGGAGATCCTCCGACCATGTTGCTGTCCGAGGCCGGGTCGGATTCCGCCAAAGGTGGAGTCGATGCCGAGGGTGCTGCTGCTCCCCTACTGACGTCTCAACCTGCAGGAACAGTTTGTCTGTAGTGTGCGTATGTTTTTTATGGCCGCCGAGGCCAAAACATACCGTCGTCGTGTTGTAAAGCTGCGTTTCTTTTCCCTTTATTTCGAGTATCAGGACTTGTTCGTCGGTAACAGAATCGTTTATCCGAGCGAGAGTTACTTATCGTAGAAGGTGATGAGTGAGGTATCCGTATCCCGGAGGCGTAGGAGTCCCTCGGCTCGGTCGGCCTTGCCTGCTTACGTGTACTCTTACTCGTCCGTAGGATTTTGTTATCGATATAGTCGAGATAGCATGAAAAATCGTTTTGGCAGAAAAGTTTTCGAGCGTTAAGACTTGTTCGGACAGCGGAATCCCTTATCCGAGCGTGAGTTACTTATTGCAGAAGGTGATGAGTGAGGTATCCATATCCCGGAGGCGTAGGAGTCCCTCAGCTCGGTCGGCCTTGCCTGCTTACGTGTACTCCGTTGTTTCCAGGACTCCACTATCGAAGTAGTCGAAAAGCACGAAAGATGTTCTGGCAGAAAGATTTTTTCCGAGGAAAATTTTGACGCAGAGGGGGTTCCCCCCTTCTAGCCCCCGAGGGAGGGTCGGGCTTTGCCGAGGCAAGGCTGACCCTTCCTTGAAGGTTAGACTTTGCTTGTGTATGTAAACGAGGCACATGAACGACTTGAAAACATCTTAAGGGTAGAAGCGACGTAGATGTCGGATGTTCCAAGCGTTGCTGTAGACCTCGCCTTGACTGTTGGCCAGCTTGTATGTTCCGGGCTTCAGAATCTTGGCGATGATGAACGGCCCTTCCCAGGGAGGCGTGAGCTTGTGGCGCCCTCGGGCGTCTTGTCGTAGCCGAAGCACCAAGTCGCCCACCTGGAGGTCTCGGGACCGAACCCCTCGGGCGTGGTAGCGTCGCAGGGACTGCTGATACCGCACCGAGTGTAGTAAGGTCATGTCCCGAGCCTCTTCCAGCTGGTCCAGTGAGTCTTCTCGGTTTGTCTGGTTGATTTGAGCGTCGTATGCCCTCGTCCTCGGGGAGCCGTATTCTAAGTCTGTGGGCAAGATAGCCTCGGCCCCATAGACTAGAAAAAACGGCGTGAAGCCCGTGGCTCGGCTTGGCGTCGTCCTCAGACTCCAGACCACCGAGGGGAGTTCCTTCATCCACCACCTGCCGAACTTGTTGAGGTCATTGTGGATCCTCGGCTTGAGTCCCTGCAGAATCATGCCGTTGGCACGCTCTACCTGCCCATTCATCATGGGGTGAGCTACGGCGGCCCAGTCCACCCGGATGTGGTGGTTCTCGTAGAAGTCCAGGAACTTTCTGCCAGTGAACTGGGTGCCGTTGTCGGTGATGATGGAGTTCGGGACCCCGAAGCGATGGATGATGTTGGTGAAGAACGCCACCGCCTGTTCGGACCTGATGTTGTTTAGGGGTCGGACCTCAATCCACTTGGAGAATTTGTTGATGGCGACCAGCAGGTGCGTGAAGCCCCCGGGTGCCTTCTACAAGGGACCGACGAGGTCTAGACCCCACACAGCAAACGGCCAGGTGATGGGTATTGTTTGCAGAGCCTGAGCGGGCAGGTGGGTCTGCCTTGCGTAGAATTGACACCCTTGGCAGGTGTGTACAATCCTAGTGGCGTCGGCCACCGCGGTTGGCCAGTAGAAACCCTATCGGAAAGGCGTTTCCCACGAGGGCCCGAGGTGCTGCGTGGTGACCGTAATCCCCCGAGTGTATTTCTCGCAATAACTCCTGACCTTCGGCGATGGATATGCATCGTTGAAGGATGCCTGAGGGGCTGCGGTGGTAGAGCTCCTTTCCGTCACCCAGCAAGACGAACGACTTGGCGCGCCGCGCCAGTCGCCGAGCTTCGGCTCTGTCGAGGGGTATCTCTCCTTGGTGGAGATATTGCAGGTATGGGGTCTGCCAGTTTCGATTAGGCGCGACCCCATTCCGCTCTTCCTCGACGCGCAGTGCCTCACCCTCGGGGACCGAGGGTGCCTCGGGCGAGGCCGAGGCTACCTCGAGCTGAGCCGAGGGTGCCTCGGGCTGGGCCGAGGGCGCCTCGGGCAGAGCTGAGGTCTTCTCGGGCTCGGGCGTGTCGTCGATCTTGACGGAGGGTTGATGTAGGTCTCGGGAGAAGACGTCCGGAGGAATCGTCGTCCGCCCCGAGGCTATCTTAGCCAGCTCGTCTGTAGTCTCGTTGTATTGTCGAGCGACGTGGTTGAGCTCGAGCCTGTAGAACTTGTCCTCCAAGCGCCGAACCTCGTCGCAGTAGGCTTCCATCTTCGGGTCGCGGCAGTGGGAGTTCTTCATGACTTGGTCGATGACAAGCTGCGAGTCGCCGCGAGCGTCGAGGCGCCGGACCCCTAGGTCGATGGCGATGCGCAACCCGTTAACCAGAGCCTCATACTTGGCCACGTTGTTGGACGCCGGGAAATGGAGGCGCAGCACATAGCGGAGGTGCTTCCCGAGGGGTGAGATGAAGAGCAGGCCCGCGCCCGCTCCTGTTTTCATCAGCGACCCGTCGAAAAACATGGTCCAGAGTTCCGGTTGGATCGGAGCTGTTGGAAGCTGGGTGTCGACCCATTCAGCCACAAAGTCCGCCAAGACTTAGGACTTGATGGCCTTCCGAGGGGCGAACGAGATTGTCTCGCCCATGATCTCCACCGCCCACTTTGCAATCCTACCCGAGGCCTCTCGGCACTGGATGATCTCCCCCAGGGGGAAGGATGACACCACAGTCACCGGATGAGACTCGAAGTAGTGTCGCAACTTTCGCCGTGTTAGAATCACCGCGTACAGCAACTTCTAAATTTGCGGGTAGCTTTTGGTCTCGGACAGTACCTCACTGATGAAGTAGACCGACCTCTAGACGGGCAATGCATGCCCTTCTTCTCGTCTCTCGATCATGATCGTGGCGCTGACCACCTGAGTGGTAGCGGCGACGTAGATCAAGAGGGCTTCTCCGGTAGCGGGGGGCACCAGGATGGGCGCGCTTGTAAGGAGCGCCTTCAAGTTCCCGAGGGCTTCCTCGGCCTCGGGGGTCCAAGTAAAGCGCTCGGTCTTCCTTAAGAGGCAATACAGGGGCAGGCCTCTTTCGCCGAGGCGCGAGATGAAGCGGCTCAGAGCCGCAAGGCATCCCATGACCCTCTGTACTCCTTTCAAGTCCTTGATAGGCCCCATGTTGGTGATGGCCGCGATTTTCTCTGGGTTGGCCTCGATGCCCCGCTCGGAGACGATGAACCCCAGGAGCATGCCTCGGGGGACTCCGAAGACACACTTCTTAGGATTGAGTTTCACGCCTTTCGCCTTGAGACACTTGAATGTCGTTTCAAGGTCGGAGAGGAGGTCAGAGGCTTTCCTCGTCTTGACTACGATGTCATCGACGTAAGCCTCAACCGTTCGACCAATGTGCTCCCCGAACACGTGGTTCATGCACCTTTGGTATGTCGCACCCGCATTCCTCAAACCGAATGGCATAGTAATGTAGCAGTACATGCCAAAGGGTGTGATGAAAGAAGTCGCGAGCTGGTCGGACTCTTTCATCCTGATTTGGTGATACCCTGAGTAGGCATCGAGGAACGACTGGGTTTCGCACCCAGCAGTGGAATCCACGATTTGATCGATGCGAGGCAGAGGATAGGGAACCTTCGGACATGCTTTGTTTAGACCAGTGTAGTCTACACACATCCGCCATTTCCCACCTTTCTTTTTCACAAGCACAGGGTTGGCTAGCCATTCGGGATGGAATACCTCTTTGATGAACCCTGCAGCCATCAGCTTGTGGATCTCCTCGCCTATGGCTCTGCGCTTTTCTTCGTCGAATCGGCGCAGAGGCTGCTTCACGGGTCGGGCTCCAGCTCGGATATCCAGTGAGTGTTTGGCGACTTCCCTCGGTGTGCCAGGCATGTCCGAGAGACTCCACGCAAAAACCTCGGCGTTCGCGTGGAGAAAGTCGACGAGCACTGCTTCCTATTTGGGGTCGAGCTCGGAGCCGATCCGGATCTGCTTGGAGGTGTCGTTGCTGGGGTCGAGAGGGACGGACTTAACCGCCTCTGCTGGTTCGAAGTTGCCGGCGTGGCGCTTCGCATCTGGCGCCTCCTTGGAGAGGTTTTCCATGTCGGCGATGAGGGCCTCGGATTCGGCGAGGGCCTCGGCGTACTCCACGCACTCCACGTCGCATTCGTACGCGTGTCGGTACGTGGGGCCGATGGTGATGACCCCGTTGGGGCCCGGCATCTTGAGCTTGAGGTAGGTGTAGTTGGGGACGACCATGAACTTGGTGTAGCATGGTCTCCCCAGCACCGCGTGGTAGGTTCCTCGGAACCCGACCACCTCGAACGTGAGGGTTTCCTTTCGGAAGTTGGAGGGTGTCCCGAAGCAGATGGGCAGATCGAGTAGTCCAAGGGGCTGGACGCGCTTCCCGGGAATGATCCCGTGAAAGGGCGCCGCGCCGGCCTGGATCGAGGACAGATCGATCTACAGGAGCCCGAGGGTGTCGGCGTAGATGATGTTGAGGCTGCTGCATCCGTCCATGAGGACCTTGGTAAGCCTGACGTTGCCGATGACGGGATCAACAACGAGCGGGTACTTCCCTGGGCTCGGCACGCGGTCGGGGTGGTCGTCTTGGTCGAAGGTGATGGGCTTGTCGGACCAGTCTAGATAGACTGGCGCCGCCACCTTTACCGAGCAGACCTCCCGGTGCTCTTGCTTGCGGTGCCGAGCCGAGGCGTTTGCCACCCGCCCACCGTAGATCATGAAGCAGTCATGGACCTCGGGGAACTCCTCTGCCTTGTGGGCTTCCTTCTTGTCGTTGTCAGGGGCTCTGCCACCTTCCGCCGGTGGCCCGGCCTTGTGGAAGTAGCGCCGAAGCATGACGCACTCCTCAAGGGTGTGCTTGACGGGACCCTGATGATAGGGGCACGACTCCTTGAGCATCTTGTCGAACAAGTTGGCGCCTCCGGGAGGCTTCGGAGGGTTCTTCAGAGGGTGTTTCAAGGATTCCTTGATTTTCTTTTTCTTTCATATTCAACTAATGGCATTAATTTATGCAAATAACAAATAAATAAATAAAGAAAACTAAAGCGACTAAATGGAAGCGAAAAGGTATCAAATGATTGACTAATTAAATTTTTATTAGGTCATACATTCAGAGTGTAATTTGGTTTACAAAAAAATGTTTATGTGTGTGTGCATCAATAATTGGAAGCATCTACTTAAATAAAGAAAATAATAAATAAAACATCTAAAATAGGTATAATTTGATTCACCTGCTGGTATCCTTTTCGATTATGTATTCAAATTGACTTGAAGCTTGAACCTTATTTGAATTGAATTTGAAATTTAGAAATTTAAAATAGAAATAAGAATAAAGCAAAAAAAAAAGAAAGAAAGGATGGCTTACCTCGGCCTGGGCCGAATGTGGTCGGCCCATCTTCACCATCTCAAACCCTCAGCCGGCCCAAATTTCCTCTGCCTGCTTACCTCGCTCGGACCTGAGGCGCGCGCGCGATCTTTTTTTTCATCCCTAAGCCAATGTCGTGTGGGCCCCTCGCGGCGGTCGTCTTCCCCAACAGAAAAAATCCGGATTCCGCGGACTCGATTCCGGCTATGCGGCGCGCATGGTTATCGGGGTAATCCGCCCGTGAAATTCGCCAACAGCGCTGCTCGATCGGACTTATTCGCAGAATATAAAAAGTGGCACCGGGGCACCCTTCGACGGTCGGATTTCTTTGTCGTGCGTCGGCGCCCTTGCTTCCCCTGACACCTCACCGGCCGTCGCAACTCCACCGCGCATGCGTCTCTGCTTGTGCCTGCCATCGACGTCCCTGGCGGTCGTGCTCCATGGCCGGTGGCTTTTGCTGCTTCACCACAGGTCGAACAGAGAGAAAATGAAGAGAGAGAACTAGTGAGTTGGCCGCTAACATGGATCTCGTGGGTGGACAACTCCCCGGCCCGACAAGTGTTCCAGGCGTGTCGCGGGATGCCGCCGCGCGTGCATGTGACCTCGGCAGGCGAGGACCGCCGCCATGGGGTCGATGAATCCTCACCGGCAAATGGGCTGCGGCGACCTGCGTGTTGGTCACCTATTGCCACCGTGGGGAAGAAGATGATGCCTGCGCCGTTGATTCCCTCTTGCACGGCTAGGATCAGGTGAGTGCCTCCCCTTTCGTCCTATTGAATCCGTGTCGTCGATCCGGAGATGAACGGTCTTGTGCACTCGGCTCTTGATCTGATCGGGATCACTGGTTCATGATCCAATGGCCATCGGCGTACCGGTTCACTTATTGCGCCAATCTAATCTGGGGCGTAGATAGTAAATCGGACGGCTCTCCGGACCCGATACCGCTTCGCTGGCCATTTTGCTAAAGAAACCCCGGGTTTTTGCGGAATCAACCCGCCGTCCTGTGCGGGTGTAGCCTGAGTCTCGGGAATTTTTGCGCAGAAACCCCTGCGCTTTGCAGTAATTGAGGCCCAGTCCAGAACTCGTTTAAATTGAATAAATAAAATAGAAAATAGATTTTTAATATGAAAATAATTGCTAGAACTTAGATAATTCATAGAAAATTCATTTTTACTCCAAATTGAACCATTCCAGTTTCTAAAATTTTGTAATAATATTCTTCATCATTTAGTGTCTCTGTTTTGACATGAACTCTGTCAGGAAATTTATTTATCATTTAATCATATTTTAATCACATTAAACCTTAGGAAATCCATAACTTAAAATCTATAACTCCAAAATTAATAATTCTTTTTCCTGTGATCTTATCTTAATGTGTAGATTATTAATATGTATTTTGCATATATGTTTGGTGTAATGTTAATTTTGCCTATACCATGTATGTTTGTATTACTACGACTAGTGCGAGGTACGAGTCCTCTGAAGATCATCCTGGTACCTGGAATCTCAAGACCCAGGCAAGTTGTGCCCTTGATCACTTCTTTTCACCTACTCATGTTCTAATTAATCATAATGATCTGCATAGGTTAATTTTGATGGGACCCAATAGGTTACCCTAGTTTGATTATCTTTATACCTTGTTTACCACTGAACTTTCTGGGTAGTACTTGCTAGTGCTATATGTGGTTTTGGGTATGAAGATACAATATTCATGATCATACTTTTATTATCAGTTGTTATTTACTGTTCATGTTAAGATCATTATGTTAATTGGAACATGGAGAACCACCCGGGAAAACAGTGCTACCACAAGGGTGGAATGGGACGCCCTTGGCTGATTAATTAGGAAAGCTAGTGGAAGACTACCTTACCCGAAAGGGGCAAGGGCAGTAGGGGAGAGGTCAGTGTAGGGAGGCCCTCGGGAGGATTTTGCTGCGATGGCGGTCCTGCAAGGGATTCCTGCACTGGATCTTCCTATAAACTGTAGCGGGTTTTCGGAAGCTAGTGGAACTTTGTAAAGGCCTCGTAGTGGATCCCTAGCCATTCACCTCGGTAGTGTCTAAGGGCCTTGCAAACCCTGGCGACATGGGATACACGACTTGTGGGTAAAGATGCGCAACCTCTGCAGAGTGTAAAACTGGTATACTAGCCGTGTTCACGGTCATGAGCAGCTCGGACACTCACATGATTAATTTATGGAACTAAATTCAATTTGTCATATGCATTGCATTGCAGGTGATGTGGTTACTTTTGTTCTATTACTTAATTGGGTTTGGTATTTACTTATACTTAGTAACTGCTAATAAAATTTTGACCAATTTTAAAAGCAATGCTCAGCTCTAACCATCTTCTTTGGTAAGCCTTACACTTCACGTGAGCTCCCACCTTTGGCGAGTTCATGCACATTATTCCCCACAACTTGTTGAGCGATGAACGTATGTGAGCTCACTCTTGCTGTCTCACATACACCACAGGTCAAGACCAGGTACTGCAGGATGATGCTCTTGGAGGATGCTGTGATGAGTTCGTGAGTGGTCTAGGTCGTCGTCTCCCAGTCAACTTTGGGTTGCTGGACCGTTGTCTCCTTATAATGTAATTATTTATTTTGTATGGAACTCCTGTTATGTATAAAGTTGTGACATTCGATCCTGTGCCACTATACATCATATGTATGAGACTTGGTCCCAGCATACCTGGTGTTTATGTTAACCCCGGGTTTTGGACCCCTAAAATCTGGGTGTTACAGAAGTGGTATCAGAGCAATGTTGACTGTAGGACGAAACCTAGATAGAACTGGACAACCATTATCTACTTACCTTTGCTACTCTGATCATTTCTAAACTTATCTTAATCTTTTCTCATCTATTTCCGCTTCACTCTGATTATTCTTACCTTTTCTTTCTAAAGACAAACTTGGATTTCACACTTTGAAATCTTGTACCTGAAATGACTTTTAGGAATAGGAGACCTATTCTTAGGAACAAAAACAAAACTATTTTATAGATATCTATGGACTTGAATGTTTGTTCTTATGATACTTGTTTGATTTGGATCTTTGTTTGAGTGTGATGAGTTGTGGAGTAATGTCCACAATTGCATCTGCATATACACATAGGTATAAAAATATATTTATAAAATAACTAGATAACCTAGATTGTCCCCATTGGAACATATCTAGCTTAAGAGATTCATCTTATCCTAAAAGATCTCATTCTAACCAATTCACCTTATCTTAAAAGATTCTCCCTTATCTTAATAGACCCATCTCATCTTAAAAGATACTCATCCTATCTTGAAAAGATTGTATCTCATCCTAATAGATCTAACTGGTCCCAAAAGATTCTATCTTATCTTTATGGATCCATCTTATCCTAATAAGCATACTTATCCACCCTAGTTTAAAACAACCATGATCTAATTTAAATTAATTAGATCTTATTTAGTCAAATCTAGTTATACTAAACAAATCTAGTTTCCATCTAATCTAAACTAACCTTAGGTAAAACAGGTTAGATAATACTAGTGAAATAGATTAGACCTTACTCCTATAAAAAAAATGTGTTAACCTAAATTGATACCCTAGATTAACTTGACCATATACATATGCAACTACCTTACCCATCCGATAGTTGCATAATCCCTCTGTGTTAACCTAATAGAGCTTCTGACCTACCTACACCGTATACCCCATCCTATCTCAAAAGATTCTAACATATCCTAACAAGATATATTTTTACCCTGATAAATCTATCTAACTTAAACTAGTCTAATCTAGATCATACCTAATTTAATATGGTCTAATCTAGTGTGAGTTACTTAATGCTGATAGAAAGGATAAGGCCATACTCCTAAATCACTTAAGCCTAATTTGGAGACTTATATCAACTTGGCCATACCCAACAACTTGACCTATATAACAAGTTACATAACAACCCAACCAATAGAGTAATGATGGATTGCATAGTCTATCAACCCCTACCTAAAACAAACTTGTAACCTACATCATGTAATCTATCTCATCCATACCTATATTAACCATATTCCCCAGCCAATAATATACACTAACTCCTAATCAATGAGATAAGACCAAAGAAGATGATCAACTTCATCAAGGAAGGATGAACACCAACCCAAGTCTTCAAGGATCAAGTGAGGTCACCAAGATGAATCAAGATACACAAATCTTGGATGGAGTCTTTTCTTATCCTACTCTTTCTTACCCAAACCTATATATGCCCTAAAGACACTTCTATCCTACATAATAAAGTGGACATACATATAATACCCATGCTCTCCTATCACTTACTAATAATAAAAAGAGAGACCCTTGATTTAGAAATTAAAAGCTAAATTGCAAATCAATCCTTTTTGTATTCCCTTTTCTTACAAATCTCGAGGACGAGATTATTTTTAAGGGGGGTAGGATTTGTAAAGCCCAAAAATTGGTATAAAAAAATTAAATAAATAAATAAATTTATAAGAGGGTGTTTCAAGGATTCCTTGATTTTCTTTTTCTTTCATATTCAACTAATGGCATTAATTTATGCAAATAACAAATAAATAAATAAAGAAAACTAAAGCGACTAAATGGAAGTGAAAAGGTATCAAATGATTGACTAATTAAATTTTTATTAGGTCATACATTCAGAGTGTAATTTGGTTTACAAAAAAATGTTTATGTGTGTGTGCATCAATAATTGGAAGCATCTACTTAAATAAAGAAAATAATAAATAAAACATCTAAAATAGGTATAATTTGATTCACCTGCTGGTATCCTTTTCGATTATGTATTCAAATTGACTTGAAGCTTGAACCTTATTTGAATTGAATTTGAAATTTAGAAATTTAAAATAGAAATAAGAATAAAGCAAAAAAAAAAGAAAGAAAGGATGGCTTACCTCGGCCTGGGCCGAATGTGGTCGGCCCATCTTCACCATCTCAAACCCTCAGCCGGCCCAAATTTCCTCTGCCTGCTTACCTCGCTCGGACCTGAGGCGCGCGCGCGATCTTTTTTTTCATCCCTAAGCCAATGTCGTGTGGGCCCCTCGCGGCGGTCGTCTTCCCCAACAGAAAAAATCCGGATTCCGCGGACTCGATTCCGGCTATGCGGCGCGCATGGTTATCGGGGTAATCCGCCCGTGAAATTCGCCAACAGCGCTGCTCGATCGGACTTATTCGCAGAATATAAAAAGTGGCACCGGGGCACCCTTCGACGGTCGGATTTCTTTGTCGTGCGTCGGCGCCCTTGCTTCCCCTGACACCTCACCGGCCGTCGCAACTCCACCGCGCATGCGTCTCTGCTTGTGCCTGCCATCGACGTCCCTGGCGGTCGTGCTCCATGGCCGGTGGCTTTTGCTGCTTCACCACAGGTCGAACAGAGAGAAAATGAAGAGAGAGAACTAGTGAGTTGGCCGCTAACATGGATCTCGTGGGTGGACAACTCCCCGGCCCGACAAGTGTTCCAGGCGTGTCGCGGGATGCCGCCGCGCGTGCATGTGACCTCGGCAGGCGAGGACCGCCGCCATGGGGTCGATGAATCCTCACCGGCAAATGGGCTGCGGCGACCTGCGTGTTGGTCACCTATTGCCACCGTGGGGAAGAAGATGATGCCTGCGCCGTTGATTCCCTCTTGCACGGCTAGGATCAGGTGAGTGCCTCCCCTTTCGTCCTATTGAATCTGTGTCGTCGATCCGGAGATGAACGGTCTTGTGCACTCGGCTCTTGATCTGATCGGGATCACTGGTTCATGATCCAATGGCCATCGGCGTACCGGTTCACTTATTGCGCCAATCTAATCTGGGGCGTAGATAGTAAATCGGACGGCTCTCCGGACCCGATACCGCTTCGCTGGCCATTTTGCTAAAGAAACCCCGGGTTTTTGCGGAATCAACCCGCCGTCCTGTGCGGGTGTAGCCTGAGTCTCGGGAATTTTTGCGCAGAAACCCCTGCGCTTTGCAGTAATTGAGGCCCAGTCCAGAACTCGTTTAAATTGAATAAATAAAATAGAAAATAGATTTTTAATATGAAAATAATTGCTAGAACTTAGATAATTCATAGAAAATTCATTTTTACTCCAAATTGAACCATTCCAGTTTCTAAAATTTTGTAATAATATTCTTCATCATTTAGTGTCTCTGTTTTGACATGAACTCTGTCAGGAAATTTATTTATCATTTAATCATATTTTAATCACATTAAACCTTAGGAAATCCATAACTTAAAATCTATAACTCCAAAATTAATAATTCTTTTTCCTGTGATCTTATCTTAATGTGTAGATTATTAATATGTATTTTGCATATATGTTTGGTGTAATGTTAATTTTGCCTATACCATGTATGTTTGTATTACTACGACTAGTGCGAGGTACGAGTCCTCTGAAGATCATCCTGGTACCTGGAATCTCAAGACCCAGGCAAGTTGTGCCCTTGATCACTTCTTTTCACCTACTCATGTTCTAATTAATCATAATGATCTGCATAGGTTAATTTTGATGGGACCCAATAGGTTACCCTAGTTTGATTATCTTTATACCTTGTTTACCACTGAACTTTCTGGGTAGTACTTGCTAGTGCTATATGTGGTTTTGGGTATGAAGATACAATATTCATGATCATACTTTTATTATCAGTTGTTATTTACTGTTCATGTTAAGATCATTATGTTAATTGGAACATGGAGAACCACCCGGGAAAACAGTGCTACCACAAGGGTGGAATGGGACGCCCTTGGCTGATTAATTAGGAAAGCTAGTGGAAGACTACCTTACCCGAAAGGGGCAAGGGCAGTAGGGGAGAGGTCAGTGTAGGGAGGCCCTCGGGAGGATTTTGCTGCGATGGCGGTCCTGCAAGGGATTCCTGCACTGGATCTTCCTATAAACTGTAGCGGGTTTTCGGAAGCTAGTGGAACTTTGTAAAGGCCTCGTAGTGGATCCCTAGCCATTCACCTCGGTAGTGTCTAAGGGCCTTGCAAACCCTGGCGACATGGGATACACGACTTGTGGGTAAAGATGCGCAACCTCTGCAGAGTGTAAAACTGGTATACTAGCCGTGCTCACGGTCATGAGCAGCTCGGACACTCACATGATTAATTTATGGAACTAAATTCAATTTGTCATATGCATTGCATTGCAGGTGATGTGGTTACTTTTGTTCTATTACTTAATTGGGTTTGGTATTTACTTATACTTAGTAACTGCTAATAAAATTTTGACCATTTTTAAAAGCAATGCTCAGCTCTAACCATCTTCTTTGGTAAGCCTTACACTTCACGTGAGCTCCCACCTTTGGCGAGTTCATGCACATTATTCCCCACAACTTGTTGAGCGATGAACGTATGTGAGCTCACTCTTGCTGTCTCACATACACCACAGGTCAAGACCAGGTACTGCAGGATGATGCTCTTGGAGGATGCTGTGATGAGTTCGTGAGTGGTCTAGGTCGTCGTCTCCCAGTCAACTTTGGGTTGCTGGACCGTTGTCTCCTTATAATGTAATTATTTATTTTGTATGGAACTCCTGTTATGTATAAAGTTGTGACATTCGATCCTGTGCCACTATACATCATATGTATGAGACTTGGTCCCAGCATACCTGGTGTTTATGTTAACCCCGGGTTTTGGACCCCTAAAATCCGGGTGTTACAAGTTCCCAGGGCGCACGTATGTGCCCTGGAAGTTGCCAGCGAAGGCTTTGACCAGGTCGTCCCAGTTGGAGATCTGCGCAGGAGGCAGATGCTCCAGCCAGGCTCGGGCGGCGTTGGAGAGGAACAGGGGGAGGTTGCGGATGATGAGGTTGTCATCGTCCGTTCCACCCAGCTGGCAGGCCAGCCGGTAGTCCGCGAGCCACATTTCCGGCCTTGTCTCCCCCGAGTACTTGGTGATGGTAGTTGGGGCCCGGAACCGGGTCGGGAACGGCGCCCGTCGTATGGCCCAGCTGAAAGCTTGCGGACCGGGTGGTTCAGGCGAAGGGCTCCGATCCTCCCCGCTGTCGTAGCGTCCCCCACGCCTGGGGTGGTAGCCTCGGCGCACCCTCTCGTCGAGGTGGGCTCGACGGTCGCGGCGATGGTGCTCGTTGCCGAGGCGGCCCGGGGCCGCAGGCGCTGTGTCCCGCTTGCGCCCGGTGTGGACCGAGGCTTCCCGCATGAATCGGGAAGTCGCGGCGCGATGCTCAGGGGGGTATCCCTGCCTTCGGGAGGCAGAGCTTTCGGCCCGTCGGACCGCGGCATCCTCCAGGAGATTCTTGAGCTCTCCTTGGATACGCCGCCCCTCGGTGGTGGATGGTTCCGGCATCGCTCGGAGTAGTATTGCTGCTGCAGCCAGGTTCTGGCCGACCCCACTGGAAGCCGGGGGCAGCCTTGCCCTTGCATCGTCGGCGATGCGGTGCTGGATGTCCTGGGCCAGATGACGCGCTTCTCCGGCTGGTGCTCAGCCTGCCCGCTCCTGCCCGATGTTCTGCCGGAGCTGCACAAGTTGTCCTGCTTCCTCGTCGAGCCTGGTGTAACACCCACTTTGTAATTTGCTAGAAATAATACCAATAGAGAAACAATTTCTCCTTATGTGGGTTTAACCTTTATGCATCATTCCATGTGAACACCATATGCAAAAGCAAATAATTAATAAAAGAATATATGCCATTAAAATTATGCATCATGCTGGATATTATTTTTGTGGTGTGCATATTGTGACAATAAAAAAATCATAATGAGAAATAGATTAAGGTCCAAAGTAGGATGGGACATCTAAAAGAAATCCTAGAAAAAGGAAAGAAAGGAGATTTTATGTGAGTAAAAATAATATAAAATAAACAAATAAATAAATAAGATATTATTTATAAACTAAAATTTTAATGTGACACCTGACTCAAATATGGAGCTCATAAGCAAACAAATTCAAATTTGAATTCAAATGAATTAAGAATAAAATAGAAAAACAGAAAATAAAAGAAAAAAGGGAAAACACTACCTGGGCCGGCTGCTACCAATTCGGCCCACCCAGAGAAACCTCCCGCGCGGCCCAAAACCCTTCCACCGCGCGGCTCCAGCCTTTCCTTCAATGACGAGGCGGTCCCACTTTTCAGTGTACACTATAACCTGTCGCGCTCTCCTGTCTAGCTGTCATGCGGAGCCCACTCGTCTGCCGCTTCTCCATGCGCGCGCCACTTGCTCTGACCGCGCGGGCCCGCTGCTCAGCTCCTTCATCTTGGCACAACAAAACCCCGCGTGAAGATCGGTGCACATCTCTCCTCCACAAATCCTGAGCCTGTAACAAACTAGCCTAAAGCTTCGCGTCTCTCTCGCAGGTACATATAGGGGACCTCCCGGGTAGCCGCACCCCCTACCCACCTTGTTGACCCGCCACAACCGGTTGAAGCCATTGCTGCCGCCGAGGCCACCTCACCGCGATTACCCAGCTCCCCGCGTGCGGTGAACATTGGTATGAGTTCCTTGGCTCTTCCCGTTACTCTGGTTCAATGTAGGCCCGCCAATTTGGAACAGGTTGTTGCGTCGCGGTGCAATTTGCTTGTCGGCGCTTGTACCACCGCCGTGTGCTGTCCTCTCCGGTGGACCATAGATTTCGTTGAACACACACTTAAATTAGTTGGCTAGATAGATTCGCCGTGTCGTGGGCTCTGTGGGGAAGATTTTAATTGGGTTTTGGCGCACCGAATGCCCCAGACGTCATCGTCTGCAGCATCCGCCGCCGCGGGCGAATACTTCCGGTCTCCAAGTCCGGTCGTGTGTTGTTCGCTATTCTAGGCCGTTGATCCAAAAATCGGCGCTCAGGATTAGGTCGGGTCTTACCGATTCGCGGTAGGAATCCGTGTTCACTGGATGTCAATCGGACGGCCCAGGATGGGACTAGGGTTCTTTAAATCGACATCGTAGATTCCTAATCTTACGGGCGGGAATCGCGTACCGGTTCGCAGAGTAGGCAATCTAATCCGATGCGTCCGTTGTAGATCGAACAGTGGATCGTGGCCCGTACCCTTTCAGCCGAGCGAACATTCAAAAGAGTCCCTGTAGTTTATAGAAATCAACCCGCCGTCCAGGGACCCTGTTCCCTGTGTCTTAGAAAACTTGCACCGAGCCCCCTGCTGTTATCAGAAATTGAGGCCCAGTCCAGTACTGGTTTAAATCGATTAAATGAATTAGAAATTGGATTTATAATATGAAAATAAACCCTAGAACTTGTAAAATTCATAGAAAATCCATTTTTGGTCCAAATTGAGCCATTCCACTTTCTAAATTTTTGTAATATTATTTTTTATTACTTAGAGCCTCTGTTTTGTCATGAAAACAATATTAAAATTTATTTCTCACTTAATCCTATTTTAAGCACATAAAACCTTTGAAAATTCATAACTTAAAATCTGTAACTCCAAAAATTATGATTCCTGTTCCTAGGATTCTATTTTAATATGTAGATTATTGCTATGTATTTTGTTTACATGTTTGGTGTGATGTTAATTTTCTCTATATACTGTGCTTGTTTGTATTGTGGCGAGTAGAAGAGCCCGTGACCGAGGATCCTGGTGAGCAGCAGATTGAAGTAGCTGAGCAGGAGCTCATTGAAGGCAAGTTGTGCCCTTGACCACTTTTTACCCCAATAATATTCTTTAATATCATTTATCCATGCATAGGTTAATTTTGATGGGACCCAATAGGTCACCCTAGATTGTTTATCTCATTACCTTGTTTACCCCTGAATCACTTGGGTAGTTTGCTATTGCTTTACATGGTTTTGGGATAATCATTTATTACATCTATGTTCCAATTCCTTTGTTATTCTATTTATGTTCATGTTAAGATCATTAATGTTAATTGGAACATAGAGCTTAACTTGAGTAACACGTGCCACCACAAGGGTTTAATGGGACGCCCTTGGCTGACTAATTAGGAAAGCTAGTGGAAGACTACCTTACCCGAAAGGGGCAAGGGCAGTAGGGGAGTTGCATGCAAGGAGGTTCTCGGGTTGATTTAGCTGCGATGGCGGTCAGACAGGGGATTCTTGCAAGTGCTCTTCCCATAAACTGTAGCGGGTTTTCGGAAGCTAGTGGAACTTTGTAAAGGCCTCGTAGTGTTGCCCTGCCGTGCTTCCTAGGTAGAGGTGTATGGGAGTCGCGACCCCTTGGCAGATGGGTAACATGACTTGTGGGTAAAGGGTACAACCTCTGCAGAGTGTAAAACTGGTATACTAGCCGAGCTCACGGTCATGAGCAGCTCAAGACTCTCTGATGTTTAAATTATGGAACTTAAATTCAATTTGTCATTCGCATATGCATGGGTTTATTATTAATTTGTTCAATTACTTTATTTAAGGTTTGGTATTTACTTACACTTAGTAACTGCTAATAAAATTTTGACCAACTACTTAAAAGCAATGCTCAGCTTTAACCCCTATCATTGATTAGCCTTACACATCACATGAACTCACACATTTGTGAGTTTATGTCCACTGGTTCCCCACAACTTGTTGAGCTATGATCATGTGTGAGCTCACCCTTGCTGTCTCACCCCCCCACAGGAGAAGAACAGGTGGTTCAGGAGGAGCCACAAGGCGAGGAGTATGATCTGATCTAGGTGGCGTTTCTTAGTCGACATTGGCGCCAACGATCCTTAGTTTGTTTTATGTTTATTATTTTATTTTGTAATAAGTCTTCCGCTATGTAATAATACTCTGATGTTTTATGACATTTATCTCTATACACTCTGTTATTATATATATTGTCTTCTTGGCGCATGTATGAGATGCACCTGGCTTTGTTCCTTAAAGCCGGGTGTGACACCTGGCCTGCATCTCGCGGATTTGCTCGAGCTGTGTGTTCTGACCTCCCGCAGGGACTGGGACCACAGCTAGCTCCCGAAGGATGTCAACGCGAGGCGCAGGCCTAGAGGGATCGCCGTCCTCCGGCATACCAAGGTGGTTGCCTTCGTCGAGACCCTCTAGATCAACGTGGGAACATTCACGACTTGGGCCACAGTCCTCGTCGCCGAGGCTGTGGCTATCATCGGAGCAATCGGACAGACAGTAGTCACATGCGGTCATGAAGTCCCGCATGGCACTGGAGTTATCGAGCCTGGAGAAATCCCAACCAGAGTCGGGCTCGTCGTCTTCCTCGGAACCCGGGGGCCCGTAGGTCGAGACGGCTGTCAATCTCTCCCAGGTTGACCACATATGGTACCCCGAAAGGTTTGGATATGCCTTTATGAAAGCGTCCACCGAAGCGGGGTTGCTTGGTGGGTCGAAGCTGAATCTAAAAGGCACAGGATGGGAAACGGACGGTACCTCTTGATCGACGTATGGTGACGAAGTCGCGTCAGGGACGGACTGCACCGTTATCTCAGGTACGAGACTAACGCCCAGCAAGTCCTTCGCGAGCGTGCTGGCATCGCCCGTCTGCTCGGGGTTGGCGTGTCGCAGGGAAACGACGCTCATCTTTGTCTCAGACGCGAGGTCAACGCCCGACATGTCCCCCGCTGGGGCGCCGGTGTCGTCGACTCGCTCGACAGCCGACGAGGCGCCGCCTCCTGCTTGGCCATGATTGCCCCGCCTCCTTCCCCGTCAATGGGGAAGGTGACGGGACAGACTCGGATGTTGTTCTTCTGCCACGCGGGGAAGATGTCGTCGATTCCACCGCCGGCGGGCGGGCTGACGGCCACCATTGTCGTTGTCGCGCGGCGGGAGAAGGAGTATCATGTCGTAGCTGCCGTCGAGGGACATGAACTCGAGACTCCCAAAACGGAGCTTCGTCCCGGGTTGGAGAGGTTGCTGGAGACTCCCCATCTGGAGCTTGACGGGAAGCTGTTCGTCAACACGCAGCAGGCCCCTACCTGGCGCGCCAACTATCGGCGTTTTGACCCTGGGGGTCCCTGGACCGACGAGTAAATTGTCACTGCGTGCCCCAGCCCAGATGGGTCGGCGCGAGACGGAGACATAAGGGGGGAAAACCAGTGAGGGGAAACCGCGGCCTCGTGTTGTCCTGCGCCCAGGGCGGATGCGCTTGCAGTAGGGGGTTACAAGCGTTCGCGAGGGAGAGAGAGAGAGAGGGCATGAGACTACGCGTCAGCCCGTTGTCCCGCGCGGCCACCCTTTTTTTGTACGAGGGCCCTGGACCTTTCTTTTATAGACGTAAGGAGAGGGTCCAGGTGTACAACGGGGGGTGTAGCAGTGTGCTAACATGTCTAGCAGAGAGGAGCCAGAGCCCTATGTACATGCCGACGTGGCTGTCGGAGAGGTGTTGGAGCCCTGTTCATGTGGCGTCGTGGCCGTCGGAGGAGCGCTTGAGCCCTGTAGAAGCACAGCTGTCGGGGCTGTCGGATCCTTGCTGACGTCTCCTTGCTTCCGTAAGGGGCTGAGAACCGCTGTCGTCATGGAGCACGCGGGGTGCCATCATTACTTGTTTTACCGGGGCGAGCCAGATGGGACGCCGGTCTTGTTCCCCGTAGCCTGGGCTAGCAAGGGGTAGGGTAATGATGCCCCCCTTGTGGCGTGGTCGGCCCGAGCGAGGTGGTGACTCCTCCGAGGTCGAGGTTGAGTCCGAGCCCGGAGGTCAGGTGAGGCGGAGACCATCGTCCGGAGGTCGAGGTTGAGTCCGAGCCCGGGGGTCGGGCGAGGCGGAGACCGTCGTCCGAGGTCGAGGTTGAGTCCGAGCCCTAGGGTCGGGCGAGGCGGAGACCGTCGTTCGAGGTCGAGGTTGAGTCCGAGCCCTAGGGTCGGGCGAGGCGGAGACCATCGTCCGAGGTCGAGGTGGAGTCCGAGCCCTAGGGTCGGGCGAGGCGGAGATTCCTATGGCGCCCGAGGCTGGACTTGGCTGCTGTCAGCCTCACCCTAGCGGGTGGCACAGCAGTTGGAGCAGCGCAGGCGGCGCTGTTTTCCTGTCAGGTCAGTCAGTGGAGGGGCGAAGTGACTGCGGTCACTTCGGCCTTGTCGACTGGAAAGCGCGCGTCAGGATAAGGTGTCAGGCGATCCTTGCATTAAATGCTTCTGCGATCCGGTCGGCTGGCGAGGCGATCTGGCCAAGGTTGCTTCTCCACGAAGCCTGCCCGAACTGGGCCTCGAGCGAGTCGAAGGTGCGTCCGTTGCTTGAGGAGACCCTCGGGCGAGGCGCGAATCTGCCTTGGTCTTCCGTTCCTGCCCGAGGCTGGGCTCGGGCGAGGCGAGATCATGTCCCTTGAGTGGACGGAGCCTTTGACCGGAATTGCGCCCATCAGGCCTTTGCAGCTTTGTGCTGATGGGGGTTACCAGCTGAGATTAGGAGCCTTGGGGGTACCCCTAATTATGGTCCCCGACAAGGTCCATGGCCCAGACTATGATCCAAGCACCAAGCCGATCGACCCCGATGTGCTCATGAGGGTCGGAGGAGGCAAGAGACATGGGCGCTACTGGATTGTCGACTCGGCAATCGACTTGTCCTCCACTCCCACTCTGTCTCAGGTGAGAGCAAGGAGCACGGGCTCAAGTCCAGCCATACGACCTCGGCACGACAGCTCATAGCTTCGCATATAGCAACTCGAGGTTAGTGCTTCTGTAACTCGTCCTTCCTTGAGTTATATACCTTCTCTTTGAGTTACTATAACGTTGGCTTGTAATATTACAGACTCAACTAGAAGAAGAGAGGAGGGAACGTCACGAGATGGAGGCGAGGATTATGGCGGAGCGGGAGGCTCGCCTGGCGGCTGATCAGAGGATGGCGGAGATGTTCCAGTACATGCAGAGCCTTGGCGCCGCACAGGGCATCGCTCCGCCACCTCCATTGTTCCCTCCAGTTGACTCTGCTCTCTTCCATACTCCTGTGAGTATCAAAATTGTAGTTAGATGTTGGTAATTCATCTGGTATAACACATACAATCTCTTCTCTGTGCAGGGACAATCTGCGGCCGCATCCAACAACCCTCCTGAAGGGTTCAGCCTAACGCAGCACCAGACCAACCGCCCACCTCCATGAGTTTGTGTTGAATACTTATGTCTGTGTGTTTGAAGACTTTAAAACTTGTGTTAGTCACTTATGTTTGTGTTGGATACTTATGTCAGAGATTGAGACGTATGAGACATGTTTGTGTTGGGATTGAAATGTTGAACACTTATGTTTGTGATGTATATTTATGTTTGTGTTGGCTGTTTATGTTTGTGATGTTATCTGTGATGTATATATGTGATATATATGTGATATCTTTTGTTTGTGTGGATGGAATAGGGAAAACAAATAAAAAAGGTGCCTACTGGTCACTTTGCCGAGTGTAACACTCGGCAAAGAGGTGCTTTGCCGAGTGTCAAGGCCATAACACTCGGCAAAGAACCAAGACCTGGGGACCGGTATAGGTTCTTTGCCGAGTGTAATGTCTCTGACACTCGGCAAAGAAGCACGCTTTGCCGAGTGCCGGACCTAGCACTCGGCAAAGAACCTGACATGAGGACCCTCCCTGACGGGTTCTTTACCGAGTGTCCCAGGTGGCACTCGGCAAAGATGGGATCGTTTGCCAAGTGTTGTCGGGCAGACACTCGACAAAAGATAACTCATTTGCCGAGTGTCACCAGGGACACTCGGCAAAGCCGCCGTCTCCGTCACCCGGCGACGTAACAGCTGCTTTTCTTTGCCGAGTGCTCTCTGGCACTCGGCAAACTTCTTTGCCGAGTGCCCGAGCACTCGGCAAACTTCTTTGCTGAGTGCCCGAGCACTCGGCAAAGAAGGCTTTGCCGATGCACTGTGTGCCGAGCCTTATTTACCGAGTGCGACACTCGGCAAAGCCTTTGCCGAGTGTTTTTACGGCTTTGCCGAGTGCTTCGGGCACTCGGCAAAGCCTGCGAATTCAGTAGTGGTGGTGGAGTCGTTCAGGCAGGGCATGCGGTCCATGGCATCTAGGCTCGCCGCGGCCGAAATGGAAGGTGAACTCGTTCCCATGGCGTTGCCCAGGGGCGGATCTAGGAGGGGGGCTGCCGGGGCTGCAGCCCCGGTTGCCCCCCATAACACCTGTTAATACATATTTCATCTATCTTAAAATAGTAGTCATCGTTTTAGAGAATTAGTAGGTTTATATAATTTTTGATTGATGCATGTGTTTTATATATGTGTCTAGATTTATTATCATTCATTTGAATATAGACATAAAAACCAAAAGCTAAATGGACAACTATTTTAGAACGTAAGAGTATATTATAACATAAATACAGACTATAAAGGTTAACTAAGATAGTCCACAACCTTCTTTCTGATCGTGTCATTCAGCACATGTATTTGACCTCCATCTGTGCCACCAGCACGCTAGGTGGTAGCGCGCGCATCCACGCTGGACCCGTCCATACTTCAGCAGTGCAAATCCACGCCACCACACAGGACGCAGTCATGAGCTAGCGCGTACGACCAATGCACATCTAATAGTTAGCAGCGCGCATGTGCCCAACGCAAGGGGCAGGCTGCAAGCCAGGGGGACAGAGGAGCAATGTCCCGCCTAATGCTCCCCTAATTCTATAGGACATGTTAGTTTTTAAGCTAATTCTCATATAAATAGTGCAAAAACGCTTCTAACAGGCTCCTTAATCTAATTTGGTCCCCTAATTTTAGATCCTGGCTTCGCCCCTGCTGCAAGCAGCACCATGGCAGGCAGCACGATAGTACATCAGGCCTGCGAAAATGTCGTCGTGGCACTCACCCTTAAGATGGCCGCTGGTGGCTCCGCCAAACATGCTTTAACTTATAGCCCCTCCTTTGATCCAATTCTGGATCCGCCACTGGCGTTGCCTCTAGATTAGTGAGGGTCGGTGGAAGACAGGCTTGGGTTCGTGATCCAGGCGCAGCCTTACCTCTTGGCCGCCCCCATGCATGCCCCAGGATCTGGACTTCTGGAGGCGCTCTGTCACAAGGTCTCACACACTACCATACCCTGTTCAACCACTTCCAGCGTGAGCTCCGTGAATCCGTGATGTTAAGTTTGTTAACCAGGGGCTCGTCTCCGACTGGTGAGCGGGATGTGGAGCTGGAGTTTACACAGGAGGAGCTGAATGCCAGTCCAATGCTAGATGACGATTCCCAGCATCCCAAGCCTGTCGAGTACCCCGTGAGCAATGGGTAGGCTCAGCACGAGCAATGCGACACCATTTGCATCTTGGATGTGATCAGCAGCTCCACAGGTGGAGGGACAATTTTGGTTACTCCATTTTCTGTATGTTCAAATTTTATCCTCAGTTACTTTGATAGATTGAACGAGAAAATTGTTTTTTTTTCTGCTGTCCCAAGTTGCCACTTTTGTAGGGTTGGGAGGCCTGCATTTGGTTCTCTATTCAGGGTTGAAAGTGGGCATAAGGCCATAAGCTGCTCCAACCTCCAACTACTTTTTCTCCTGGAGACATGGTTTGTGTGAGAACATGTAATAGCCGTGGTGAGGGCGCCACTTCTTGCAGGCAAGGCTTTGCTTATAATCTTGGGGAAGATGGCTGCAACATAACTGTAGCTCTAGAATCACGCCATGGTGATGCTACCTTCACGACAACGGCTGGTGAGAGGAGAGAGAGAAAGAGAGGAAACCTAAACCTAGCTAGATACTATGATAGTGGTCCTGAAACCCTATCCCTAACCAGGGTTGGAAGATATATTTACAGTAGGAGCAGGGCCTAAGCCCATTACACAAATGCAACCCATTACGATAGTCATTACATAGAGGCTCTAACAACCGCCTCTACAACTTTGTCCTATATGGTTTCTGTAGGCCACTTTAAATTCAGTGGTCCGTTGAGCTTTAAGAAAGTAGGTTTGTTAGCTTGATCTGCTATGTTTCTAGTAATTAGTTCTTGTTAAAAGACACACGGAAATGCTGGCTTTCCAGCGTTTCACGGGACCTTCTCCTCTCGCGCAGCGACGCGTGCCGCGGTCCGTGCAATAGCGCCGTGCTGCCCATGCTCGCGTCCGCAACAACAGTCAATAGAAGACTCGCTCGCGTCCACAGATGACTCTCTCGCGTCCGCGGCGCGCTTCCCGAGCTCCGCGCTGCGGCCTCCGTGCGCTGCGGTGAGCGCGGCGGTCGTCGATGGAGGGGACGGCTCCGTCCGCTCGTCAGCACCACCAGCCACGGCTCGACGCGGTTCTCCAGGCGCAGCAGGACACCACGGCGGGGCTCTTGAAGATGTCCGGGCCGCTCGTCGAGCCGTTGCAGTTGGCGGACCTAGGGGCCTCCGCCTGGGCATCCTTGTCGCTAACTGGAACTGGAGGGCTTGGATCTGCGTTGCTACGGCTCGGGCCGGGGCCAGTGCGTCCGTGGCGGCCGGCGCGTCCGTGGAAGCCGGCGCGTCGCCGTTTGTCCGGTCAGTGCCCCTCTCCTCAGTTCTCGCCGTTGTGGTCCGGTGCCCGTGCCCATACCGGCATGTGATGGTTGTTCACCGGATTCCAAAATCCGATAAATCCGCGCCTTGCCGTGCCTCTGAGCGTGCTCCGTGTCCGTAACAGCGTCAGCCCACTGTGCTCCTGTCCTTCCACCGCAGCGCCCATGCCGCTGCTTTCTCCCAATCCCCTTATATGAAGTCCCTCTGCTGTTGTCTTCCTTTTCCCCCTGACTGGCAGACACTCCTTTCTTCTCGTCGACTCCGTCGCCGTTGTCGGTTCCTTTTCTTGGGATCCCTATTTCTTTTGTTTCGATTGCTTTCCGTCTCTGCACCGGATTCATGTGCATTGACTCATCGTTCATGTCGCTCGTGTAGATCTGCCGCGTTGGAGAACTGGCGAACACGCACAGGTCCTGAAATCGTGCAGTCTGTCCCTTCTTCAGCGATTTGAGGTAATCGTTCCACCGTTCCTCGCTTTGTTATGTTGCTTTGGTTTTTTGGTTCATTGCAGTACACGCCAATGCACATGAAAGTTCAACAAATTTTCAAAACACTTCCATGTTTTACAATTTTCTCTTTTGAAAGTTCAACAAATTCTGACTTCGAGGGTTTAGTGTTATTTGATAATTCCTTGGTTGAACGCTTCTTCAAATGTAATATCAGTGTCTTCTTTTTCTCAACTTCATTATTCTTCGTACTGGTTTCACCCCCATTCATTGTGCCACCAGATGACTCTTCTCCTTGTTCGTTTAATCCAGTTTTGTCTTGTGTGGAGTTCCTGGTCTTAAAGGAGACTTTTGTATGCGAAGGTGGACTATCTGATGTCTCACTTGCATATGTCCTTGTACTTTTTTCACGTTTAGAAGTGTCAACATCTGCATTACCTAACAGCTTCAAGCTAACTTTTTTCGAACGGCATGTTGGACATTGCCACTTCCCAGGGGGTGCGCGCTATATTGGGGACAGAAGAAGGCAATGATTAAAATTCTGATCATTATAAATGAAAATTTGTAACTTCTGAACCAAACGTGAGGGCCCAATACAAACATTAAGAGGAGGGTTGAGGTATTTCAAGTGGTAAACACGAGGACACCTATCACAACATAGCAAATTGCCACCAATATCACATTCTACGCACTCGAAAAAATACTGAAAGAACAAAAGTAAAGTGCATAAGCAGATCTGAAAACCACAACAGAGGTCATATACAAAGCAATTCATAAACAGGTAGTGTATAAACCTCATTTTTTTACAAAAGTACTATAGTTCTTGTGTTGATAATTGGAAAAAGATGTGATTGCTTAGACTTTTTTTTCAAGTTGTAGTTGCTAAGAAGTTTCCCACAACCATGTGTCATAATTTACTTAGATGTGTCAGTTCAGTATAGTTGCAGGCATGTACATTGAAACAAATAGCACCATAGTTGCTCAAGGCTCAGTCAGATCTCCCGTACATGGGTCTGATAGACTATTTCAGCTGTGAAAGAATTCAAATGTTAATAAAACATGTAAGCTCCCTTTCACTTGGCTTGCTAACTTGTATAAAAAATACTCCTGAAGACCTAACAAAAATAATACTATGTGTGCGTGAAAAACGTCTTTTCTATGATGGCTACATTATTAAATCACTGTTTAATCCTTCTGCTCGTATCTGTTAAAAGTATCCAATTTTTACGCTGAAGATTGAACAAACGCTGCATATTAGTTTCATTTATGATCATCCTCAATATTCTTGATAGGCATCATTAAATTTTTAATCATGAGTTTCATGAGCTAATCTACCTTTATGATATCCTAGAAAAGGTGCCCTTTGAGTTTTGTGTGGTCAGAATGTTTGAGCTTGGGAGGTTTGCCAAATATTCTGAATTTTGAGATTATGCATTAACAATGATACAGCTAAATTACTCTTCAAAAGTAATTTAAAAATGTTATAATTTTCTGTGCTGCGTAAATATATCAGGATAAAAATTCGTGTCGAAGTTATATCTTGGGCGTATAGCTGTCCTGCCTGTCCAGAACAATACTTTCATGTTACTGTATGTAGTTATTTATACCCTGACAATGTGTTCACAGATATGTAAACAGTTTGTTTGTTTTACTTTTCAGTTAAAGTTGTTTGGCTATTATGCACTCCCTCTAGGTTCAAATTATAAGTCGTTTAGGATAATGGCATGGTCTCTAAAATATAACATTGGACGGTGTTTTTTTAAATACAAATGAATTCTTAATACGTTTATACTTTTGTAAAAGTACTTTTTAAGACAAATCGGTACATATGACTATTAGGTTTCAAAACTAAATAACAAAACAGTTATTTTTAGTCAAATTTTACAAGTTTAACTAAAACATTGTCTAAAATGACTTATAATTTGGATTCGAAGGGAGTATGTTATTGAGGATAGAATCTAACTGTTGTTAGTATTACTCTACTTGGGTTATTTAGCTCATGTTGTTATATATTTATTCAGATAGGCATGGGCATATAGTTGAGCTTAATCTCTGCTGAATTTCCAAGAAAAATTTTTATACATCACATCTGGATATTGGAGATAATTGTTTTCATGAAAAAATATTATGTATGAAAGAAACAGTTGGATCGTAACTGTCTCTGAACAAACCCAAAGTCTCTTCATTCTTGTTCTCTTATTTATTTTAAGCCCACGTGTTTTTCTTCAGGATTTTTTTTGTCACGACTGCACTTTGTGTTGCTAGCTGGCCTGAATCCTTGAACAATTACAGACATGTCAATCGGATCTTTCGTTGAGTTCAGGCTACTTGGATAACACGGTGCCCACTGCTCTTACTTGACACCCGGATGCCTTATGGAGCCCTAAGCATTGGTAGCAAGGAGCACTTAGATCCTGCTGGGGCATGCTCATTTTACAATGAAGGAGAAGCACAGCAAGTTCGTAATCTTGTGCACTGGTATATATGCACCATTTACTTCTCTACTTGAACGCTGAACTATGTTGTATCCTGCTTTTCTTTGCATATTCCTTTCATGTTCTATTCCAAATTCAGTCCTGTTGGCTATTAATTAGGATTATCAGTTACTACTAGTTAGCCTTGATCAGCAGAACCTACTTATCCCTGGGTTTTTTTATGCTTGGATTATTGAGCTAACAGGCGCCTCAAAAATCATGACTGCAGGAGTATCTCCAACCGTGATTGCTGTTCAGTCACCCTACATTGCTCAAGTGCAATTATTAGGCTATCTCCAGCAGATTACCTATCTCACTTCTATTTTAAACTTCACTCTATAAATAGTGTCGTCTCAGTATAAAATAGTGTTTTGCAAGGAATTGGAAGCTGGGAAATCATATGTTGCGTTTTATTATTATTATTTTTAACTCTGATACACACGGGACGACATGAGGATGAATATTCAGGAAGAGGAAAACTTCAATTTCCTGAGCATCACTGACCTATTTCTTGCCTAGCACGGTGCTCCTATTCCTGTAAATCCAGTACTGTCGACAAGGATAGGATACCCAGTGCAGATGACAGACAGTTCACAATTGAGTTCTAGGCTTCACATTTGTGCTTGCTTGGAGCAACACAATTGCACCATCAAACATTTCCAAGACATCTCTGAACAACCCGATCTTCCAACTCCCGTCTCTCCCCTGTCATGACCGTGGAGTTTTGTGTTGTTAATATCATGATCATGTAATCTATCTTGGATTCTTGGGAGATCATGGAGGAATGCAGTTCCCCCACATAACTGAACTTTACTTATACTGTCCTTGCTTATGTTACAGAAACTTCCCAATATTGCTGCTCTATTATATGATTGATTCACACGATTGGAGCTCGATCAACAGAATTGCAGTGATCAAACATGATCCCCTTACCTCTGTATTGAACAGTATTTATCTTGTACTATCGTGCTCAAGATTGTACCCCGGCCGAAAACAAAGGCACACCTCACATTCGTTCTTCATTCATAGACCATAGAATCCGGATTCTTCCTTCCAATTCATCCTCGATGCTTTCCTAAGAAAAGAAAAAAAAACTTGAGATATGGGCATTATCGGCGAGACTGACTGACCGGCTCTATCTCACTCACTCACTCACATCGCAGTTCTCCAACAATATCTCCACCCGATCCGGGGCTCCACGACTATACACGGGATGGCAATTGGCAACCGGCCGGTGGAGGCAGCTCGGATTATTATTTGCGTGAGAGAGACGCAGGCGTCCGTAGGCCGTAACCCTGCAGCAGATTTTTTTTTTCCCCTCAGACCTCGCAAACGTACGTGCGGTGGCCATGGAGTGCAGGTGACCCGGCCCGATCGCCCCTCCACCACCACCAACCGGTCTCACAGATATTGCCGCGCGCATATCGCCGTTGCTGTCTCATCATCAACTGCGCGATGCCGTCTGGCGTCCAGAAGATTGTTGTACCGCGGCCACGGGTTATTAACCGAGAGCGAGACCTTTGCATCTGTGCGCGCGCGCGCGTAAGTAAATGGCAGCACTGAGTTGCGTCTTCTCGGATTGAGTGGAGTGGAAGCAAGGGCGATCGGTGCACGGGCCGAGCTAGTGTTATCCGTTTGCTCAAAAATCTGACGGGATGGAGATGGCGTACTGGAGGCGACGGCGACGGGGACACCCGGCCGTGCTCGTGCTCTCCACCCGTCGCGTCGCGTCCCCGCTGCAATTGCAACCACACCACACCCCCTCCTGCGTTTTGAGAGAGAGAGAGAGAGAGAGAGAGAGCCTTCACTTGTGGTCCTCCGGTTTCTTTCCACTGTATGCGCTGCGCTGCGCTGCATTATTTATCTGTGTGGGGGAGAGGCGCCAGTTGTTTGCGACAGACAGATACTCCGTTGCGTACCATCAGAGATGATGTGGGCTGCTGCTTCTTGGATTGCTACTCGTCTGTTCATCCTGCGAGATTGGGAATCTTATCTCTACCATATATATATATATATATATATATATATATATATATATATATATATATATATATATATATATATATATATATATATATATATATATATATATTTCGCCGGTGTCGCTTGCACGCCTTCATCGGCTACGATTGTTTACGAACAACGAATCCGAGCTGAATAACCTGATGATGCTACCAACTTAGACAACAGGTGCTCCTACCCGTGATCGTGAATCACTCACTACACTACACACAGGTTTATTACGGATCGGATCCTTTTTCCGCGAAAATACCTTTTTGATCACTGTGCACAGTTGAACTCTCTGTACTCGTATCCGTCGAAGCGTTTGCAGAGAGGTTGGCGAGGCAGTGCAGGCAAGAGTGCAGCGTCAAGGCGGGGAATCAATAGTTGAAGTAGCAGTCTTGTGCTTATCTGGTCCAGAGAATCAGACAAGGTAGGGCCATGGAGGGGAACCTGAGGAGGACGATGGCCACAGAACAGGGAGGGTGGCGGTGAGTGGTGGCCGCGTGGCGGGAGGACGATGATAATATTCAACCACCCAAGAAGCCGGATATAAATATATTTTTTAACCCGTGGATTAACCGATCCGAAGTTGAGCGGGTATGAATTAGAATATTATCTCGCACGCGTTAGTTATCTGTTGGATATCCAAAATCGACCAATAATTTACTTTTTTTTTGTCTAGACCATATTACATAACAAAGAGTAAACCTTAATTCTATGAACCTCATGACTATTGCTCCCAATTCTCCACCATTGATTGCCCTTTCTAGCCTTGTTGGCTTCTTGCAATATGCCTTGGTGCCCCATTCCAAATATCATAGGTCGCACCACTTTCAAGCTCCAGTCTATAATAATTCTTTTATTAAATTTTTAATTATGTATAACCATGGGAAGAATTTCGATTAATTATGCTATTGAATTGTTAAAAAATGATTGTGCATGTTATATCCGACGAATATCCGAAACCCGTCCGAAACCCGATGGCCACAGACATGGATATAATACTCGCGGATATAATCATAGACGGATATTAGTTGCAACCACGGATATGGTTATGGGCAGATATTTGCAATATCCAATTTAAATCCGAACCGTTGCCATCCCTATCCACTACCAAATTAAGTGTATCCATATTCGGTACAAAAATGGCAACCTAAATATAATCGATTTAAAAAATAAATAAATTTGTTTTTGACAAATGAAATCCTAAATATACTTTATTTTAACTTGTTGCACTAGAAGATGACAAGAATAAGGCTAATAAAATAACTTATATCTAAAGGTTCACAACTTCAGCTTCACGATTCTCTGAAGCTCTTAATAACCTGCTTCACCAACTTTTGATATCCAACCTAATGGGGTCGAATATGGATACATTTTTGACCTGTGGGTCAGCCGCATATTCGACCTAAAATTGGGCAGGCATGTATTAGGACATTACCTCTCACCCATAGATTATCCATTGGATATCCGAAATCGGACCATAGTTTATTTTTAGCCTAACACATATTATTACACAATAAAGAGAAAACCCTAACTCCCTAAACCCCACGCACTCCTAGTTCCACACTGTTGATCGCTCCTTCTAGCCTTACTGACTTCCTGCGTTGTGTGCCATGTCCCCTTTTAAGTCCCACAGACCGTAGCACCGTTGGCGTCTGGTCGACGGCTACAGCGCCCCTGGCCGCAGCCTGCACCTTGCAGGTCGTCCCCTCTAGTGCTTGTAGTCGTCCCTTCTTGCTTGCACCTCAATCCTACTGTAGTCGCCCGTCCAGCTGCCCGTCACTCTTCAGTCCACGTTGTCGCTGCCCATTCACGCTTCCAGTCCAACGCCAATGAGCCTCCCTCGCCACTTTCGAGCGGTCCTCAACTCCCACCCCTTCTAGTCCGTCGACCCTTCCACGTTGTGATGTTGAGAATATTGCTTATTAAAAGACATGTGTATTGTATAATTTTTTATTACTTTTTTAACTGTGTATGATAGTGTTAGTGAATTGGGAAGAGATTTGATTAATTATGTTATTGAATTGTTGAAAAATGATTGTCTCTGTTATATCGATGGATAACAGAAATCCGATAGACACAAACATGATGTTTGACACCAAAATGAGCCGGCGGACTGTCTGGCCCTGAGGCCGGACGGTCCGCGGTCCGGACGGTCCGCGCCTGTGGGCCGGACGGTCCACGCGTGCGCAGAGCAGATTAGGGTTCCGAGTTTTGTGCTACGGTTGTTAGCTAAAATCGCGGGATAAGCTCGGGAATTAGTTTGTAAAGGGTCCAGCCCTCCTCCTCTATAAATAGAGAGGTATACGGCCGATTTGTAATCATCAATCGAATCAATACAACTTCTATTTCGCATTTTATCCTAGGAGTAGTTCTAGTCTAGTTTAGGTTTAGATATCCAATCCCCAAATTCTTCGTCTCTCTTCGGCTCTACGTCGATTAGAGGAGTCTAGGTCGGCCAGCCCGAGCCTAGACACCACCTAGGATCTCTACTCCCCGACGGGGTCCCTCCCGGGAGCAAGATCCAGGCGCCGTCGGCGATCTTCCGCCGTCCCTGCGTACGCGCGGACCGTCCGGCCCCAGGGCACGGATCGTCCGGCCGTCAGGCAGGAGCCCTAGCCGCGCACCAGGCCGCGGACCGTCCGGCCCCAGGCCGCGGACAGTCCGCCCTTGCGCAGAGAGCACCACCGCGCCTCGCACCAGGCCGCGGACCGTCCGGCCCCTGCGCGCGGACCGTCCGCCCCTGTGCAGAGGGCACCGCCACGGTTCTTGTTGAGTGTTTGGCGCTCCGAAAAGGCGTCAACATACTTTTTGGCGACTCCGCTGGGGACAACACATATATACCTATCAAATTGGCCCTAAATGGCCGGTTCAAAAGATAGCTCTGAGGTTTCCACCAGCAATATCATCACACCGATATGGGAAGCCTTGCCGACTGAAGAACAGCTCCTGTTCGAGGAGCACCAGGAGCAGCTGATCCAAGAAGCAAAGGCGAAGTTCCTGGCTGACTTCAAAGTGGACAGGAACAACAAAGTCGTTCGGCAACGAGCAACAGATCTGGCTTCGCTCCGACCTACTACGATTACCCCAAATGTAAGTAGCACCAACGAACTCCAATCTCTTAAAGCTTACATAGACGAACAGCGAGAACAGGTGCAAAATATCATAGGGGTTATGCAAAACGATTGTAGGAGACTAGTACGTGCATTTAATAAATCTAGTATAGCAAATTTTCCTTCACCCGAGGTTGAATTAGGAGATAATACACGTAATACATCGGCTAAAGGTTGTCACGACCAGTCACAACCCCCTTATGGGATGCCGATGGACACGTACCCTGAGCAGACGCAAATCGGCAGCAAATCAGCCGATCTGCACATGCCCGGACCGTCCGCACGTGAGCGCGGACCGTCCGGGCCAGCAACAGTCAGGCCTATTTTTAATGAGTTACCTAGATATGCGCCCGAGCCACCACATACGGCACAAAATCTAAACTACCAAGTCGGACCGTCCGCATACAACGACGGACGGTCCGCATATAATCACGGACAGTCCGGGCCAATGTCCGGACAGTCCGCGCATGACCTTTTTGAGGAGGATTGTTACCTGAATCCTCACCCGTCCCAGCGACACATCCCATCGCGCTATGCAATGCATCAACCCATTAATTCGAGATCTAGAGCCCAGGACAACTTTTCGGCCCCACCTAGAAGGCCGGAAAGGAACAATCAAACATATGAACCATATAGGGCAAGTGGCAATGCACCACGTAGCTCAAACCAATGGGGAGAACGACAACATACTAACATGCAACCAACCCCACCTATGTTTGGCCAGAGAGCCGTTGGTCTTGCACCGGCTGCCATTGGTATAGTGAGGGAAGAAATAGCCGGGGCGTTCCGAGATAAGCTCGGAGTAAGCATGATCCCTGGGGGGCAATCATATCGGAAGCCTTATGACAGCCGATTTGATCACCACCCATACCCACAGTGAACCAGGATACCCGAGTTTGCAAAGTTTTCGGGTGATCAAGGAAAGAGCACGCGTGAGCACATAGGCCAGTTCCTAGCACAATTAGGAGAATTGGCCGACACCGAAGCATTCCGTGTGCGTTTATTTTCATTATCCTTAACAGGGACTGCATTCACATGGTATGCCACGCTCCCTCCTAATTCCATTTTGTCATGGGGAGACTTAGAGCAAAAATTTCATGAACATTTCTTCTCTGGTGATTATGAGCTAGATTTAGTAGACTTAGTGACCCTACGACAAGAAAAGGATGAATCGGTTAGTGATTATATCCGGAGATTCTAGGATACGAGAAACCGATGCTTTCAAATTCATTTAACAGATAAACAACTGGCGGGAATAGCCTTTGATGGATTGCGCTATTATTTAAAAGAGAGATTAGAAGGCATCCAGTTCTTTACTCTAGCACAATTACATCAGAGAGCTTCGGCTTGTGAAAGCCGAAGCAAAGAACTAGTCAGAACGGTTCATCATAATATCCCTATAGTAGAACACAATCAAAGTAGTTCGGACGATGAACCAAAGAAAGTTTACACAGCCGAAATAGTTTGGCCCGAGCAGGCCAAATCATTGGCTTGCTCCTCCTTGCAGTCGGTTCAAAAGGAACGACAGGAGGAGGTTAAGTTTACATTTAATGTCGGCAAATGTGATAAGATATTCGATGAATTACTAAAAAATGGTAACATTAAAATTGATTATAACGTTCCACCTGCCGACGAACTAAAGCGTCGCGCATACTGCAAGTGGCACAACTCATTTTCCCATGCCACTAATGATTGTAATGTGTTCCGACGACAAATTCAATCGGCCATTAATGAGGGACGATTGAAATTTCAGGAGGACACGGAGCCCTTCCCAATGAATGTGATCAACTTTAATGGCAAAAAGGTCCTAATTCGGCCCAACACAGCCGATAAGGGCAAAGACAAAGAAGTCATCATCGGCAACGCACGGGAGGCCGATGGAAACAACAAAATTTCTTGCAGGAAAGTGATGGCCGAGAAGACTCCTGATGGAGGGGAGACACTGAAGGTAACCATCACAAACTCCAGCGCTGGGGGGCAAGCACAGACAAGGGGATATGCGCGAGAACCCATACTACGCATCGCGGACGGTCCGGTGTCTAGGCGCGGACGGTCCGTAGCATCACCGGACGGTCCGAAGCGTTCCGACGGACGGTCCGGCAACGTCGAAGAGCCGCGGCGACCACGTACCTTCAAACCACGACGACCAGAAATAGGTACGTGGAAAACTAACACGTTCAAGGCAACTGGTCGGTTGGTAAAATCTAGCCCGACCTTTGATCAATTATTGTCTAAATATGTGAAAAAGAAGGCTGGCTCCAGCGACCGGCCACCAAAGGGACCTCGCTTACCCACCCAGGTGCGACGGCAGGTTAGGCCGATTGGACCACCACGCCAATCGGAAAGGACGGGAGGTCATAATGTTCAATTAAGACCTAACGTACCTGCATGGACACCTCCACCACCATATCTACCTATGCCATATTCATACACATACATACCTCCACCATACGTCCCAAATCAAATGTGGGGCATGCCACCATACCCATTTAGGATGCCACAGTACCCCGCTTGGGGGGCACCCCAAACATCTGTATTCAATAGGTTGACACCTCCAGTACAAGACCGATTGAGAGCCCCTCAATCTGGTCCACAAGCACAGGCCCAGCAAGATTGCCGAACAATTCGGCCTCAAAGGCTGACTAATCCGGAAGGGGGGCATACAGCTACAACCTCCAACAGTACGAAAAAGGGAGGCGTCATTAAAATAGGAACGACAGATGTCGTCGTACAACAAAATAACGAAGGGCCGATGATTTTTGGTGAATCGGCCAACACAAACAAAAAAGAAAGTACGACTGTCAATAAAATAGCCGATCCAAAATACTCCATGCCCCGATGGTGCCCATCGGGATTGACACGATCGCAAAAGCGAAAATTACAACGTCTTAGAGCAAAGGAGAATCAGGAGAAGGAGGCGGAAAAAATATTCAATGACACACATCCGCAATATCCGCCACCACAAAAGAGATGGAGACCAAAGGCCGTTGAGGAAAATCAAACGGCCATAAAGACAGAAAATAAAACAACAACTGTGCAGCTCTTTGCAGGTATAGCAGACAGTCCGGCTATAAAGACCAGACCAACCGTACAGGACGCGGACCATCCGACCCCTGAGGCCAAACCATCCACACTACACCAAGACACCATCAACGATGTACCGACACCCATGGAGGAAGATGACCTACAAGGAGAATACCTGGCCGACTACGAAGCTACGCCAGAACACTTGGAAAATTAGAAAAAGTAAGGTGACGGATTGGTCAGGATCGCTATGACGCTCGACGGTGTTGGGACTGACAGTTCGATCAAAGCTAAAAGAGTCACGTCCGTTGAGTCAACCATCGGGACTAAGGCCACTACGTATCATCCTAGCAAGTGTCAAGATGCCTAAGAAAACTGATGTGATCACATCGAGTTAGTTGCTTTTGGTTCGCTCAGCTCCACCAAAAGGCAAGGGGGCATATGTTTGACACCAAAATGAGCCGGCGGACTGTCCGGCCCTGAGGCCGGACGGTCCGCGGTCCGGACGGTCCGCGCCTGTGGGCCGGACGGTCCGCGCGTGCGCAGAGCAGATTAGGGTTCCGAGTTTTGTGCTACGGTTGTTAGCTAAAATCGCGGGATAAGCTCGGGAATTAGTTTGTAAAGGGTCCAACCCTCCTCCTCTATAAATAGAGAGGTATACGGCCGATTTGTAATCATCAATCGAATCAATACAACTTCTATTTCGCATTTTATCCTAGGAGTAGTTCTAGTCTAGTTTAGGTTTAGATATCCAATCCCCAAATTCTTCGTCTCTCTTCGGCTCTACGTCGATTAGAGGAGTCTAGGTCGGCCAGCCCGAGCCTAGACACCACCTAGGATCTCTACTCCCCGACAGGGTCCCTCCCGGGAGCGAGATCCAGGCGCCGTCGGCGATCTTCCGCCGTCCCTGCGTACGCGCGGACCGTCCGGCCCCAGGGCGCGGACCGTCCGGCCGTCAGGCAGGAGCCCTAGCCGCGCACCAGGCCACGGACCGTCCGGCCCCAGGCCGCGGACAGTCCGCCCTTGCGCAGAGAGCACCACCGCGCCTCGCACCAGGCCGCGGACCATCCGGCCCCTACGCGCGGACCGTCCGCCCCTGTGCAGAGGGCACCGCCACGGTTCTTGTTGAGTGTTTGGCGCTCCGAAAAGGCGTCAACATACTTTTTAGCGACTCCGCTGGGGACAACACATATATACCTATCAAATCGGCCCTAAATGGCCGGTTCAAAAGATAGCTCTGAGGTTTCCACCAGCAATATCATCACACCGATATGGGAAGCATTGCCGACTGAAGAACAGCTCCTGTTCGAGGAGCGCCAGGAGCAGCTAATCCAAGAAGCAAAGGCGAAGTTCCTGGCTGACTTCAAAGTGGACAGGAACAACAAAGTCGTTCGGCAACGAGCGACAGATTTGGCTTCGCTCCGACCTACTACGATTACCCCAAATGTAAGTAGCACCAACGAACTCCAATCTCTTAAAGCTTACATAGACGAACAGCGAGAACAGGTGCAAAATATCATAGGGGTTATGCAAAACGATTGTAGGAGACTAGTACGTGCATTTAATAAATCTAGTATAGCAAATTTTCCTTCACCCGAGGTTGAATTAGGAGATAATACACGTAATACATCGGCTAAAGGTTGTCACGACCAGTCACAACCCCCTTATGGGATGCCGATGGACACGTACCCTGAGCAGACGCAAATCGGTAGCAAATCAGCCGATCTGCACATGCCCGGACCGTCCGCACGTGAGCGCGGACCGTCCGGGCCAGCAACAGTCGGGCCTATTTTTAATGAGTTACCTAGATATGCGCCCGAGCCACCACATACGGCACAAAATCTAAAATACCAAGTCGGACCGTCCGCATACAACGACGGACGGTCCGCATATAATCACGGACGGTCCGGGCCAATGTCCGGACAGTCCGCGCATGACCTTTTTGAGGAGGATTGTTACCTGAATCCTCACCCGTCCCAGCGACACATCCCATCGCGCTATGCAATGCATCAACCCATTAATTCGAGATCTAGAGCCCAGGACAACTTTTCGGCCCCACCTAGAAGGCCGGAAAGGAACAATCAAACATATGAACCATATAGGGCAAGTGGCAATGCACCACGTAGCTCAAACC
The DNA here is from genome assembly GCA_029449295.1 of Zea luxurians. Lineage (NCBI taxonomy): Eukaryota > Viridiplantae > Streptophyta > Magnoliopsida > Poales > Poaceae > Zea > Zea luxurians. The sequence continues at coordinate 71,020,011 of JAOPSE010000013.1, read as the reverse complement.
AATGGGGAGAACGACAACATACTAACATGCAACCAACCCCACCTATGTTTGGCCAGAGAGCCGGTGGTCTTGCACCGGCTGCCATTGGTATAGTGAGGGAAGAAATAGCCGGGGCGTTCCGAGATAAGCTCGGAGTAAGCATGATCCCTAGGGGGCAATCATATCGGAAGTCTTATGACAGCCGATTTGATCACCACCCATACCCACAGGGAACCAGGATACCCGAGTTTGCAAAGTTTTCGGGTGATCAAGGAAAGAGCACGCGTGAGCACATAGGCCAGTTCCTAGCACAATTAGGAGAATTGGCCGACACCGAAGCATTCCGTGTGCGTTTATTTTCATTATCCTTAACAGGGACTGCATTCACATGGTATGCCACGCTCCCTCCTAATTCCATTTTGTCATGGGGAGACTTAGAGCAAAAATTTCATGAACATTTCTTCTCTGGTGATTATGAGCTAGATTTAGTAGACTTAGTGACCCTACGACAAGAAAAGGATGAATCGGTTAGTGATTATATCCGGAGATTCTAGGATACGAGAAACCGATGCTTTCAAATTCATTTAACAGATAAACAACTGGCGGGAATAGCCTTTGATGGATTGCGCTATTATTTAAAAGAGAGATTAGAAGGCATCCAGTTCTTTACTCTAGCACAATTACATCAGAGAGCTTCGGCTAAACCGATGCTTTCAAATTCATTTAACAGATAAACAACTGGCGGGAATAGCCTTTGATGGATTGCGCTATTATTTAAAAGAGAGATTAGAAGGCATCCAGTTCTTTACTCTAGCACAATTACATCAGAGAGCTTCGGCTTGTGAAAGCCGAAGCAAAGAACTAGTCAGAACGGTTCATCATAATGTCCCTATAGTAGAACACAATCAAAGTAGTTCGGACGATGAACCAAAGAAAGTTTACACTACCGAAATAGTTTGGCCCGAGCAGGCCAAATCACCGGCTTGCTCCTCCTTGCAGTCGGTTCAAAAGGAACGACAGGAGGAGGTTAAGTTTACATTTAATGTCGGCAAATGTGATAAGATATTCGATGAATTACTAAAAATGGTAACATTAAAATTGATTATATCATTCCACCTGCCGACGAACTAAAGCGTCGCGCATACTGCAAGTGGCACAACTCATTTTCCCATGCCACTAATGATTGTAATGTGTTCCGACGACAAATTCAATCGGCCATTAATGAGGGACGATTGAAATTTCAGGAGGACACGGAGCCCTTCCCAATGAATGTGATCGACTTTAATGGCAAAAAGGTCCTAATTCGGCCCAACACAGCCGATAAGGGCAAAGACAAAGAAGTCATCATCGGCAACGCACGGGAGGCCGATGGAAACAACAAAATTTCTTGCAGGAAAGTGATGGCCGAGAAGACTCCTGATGGAGGGGAGACACTGAAGGTAACCATCACAAACTCCAGCGCTGGGGGGCAAGCACAGACAAGGGGATATGCGCGAGAACCCATACTACGCATCGCGGACGGTCCGGTGTCTAGGCGCAGACGGTCCGTAGCATCACCGGACGGTCTGAAGCGTTCCGACGGACGGTCCGGCAACGTCGAAGAGCCGCGGCGACCACGTACCTTCAAACCACGACGACCAGAAATAGGTACGTGGAAAACTAACACGTTCAAGGCAACTGGTCGGTTGGTAAAATCTAGCCCGACCTTTGATCAATTATTGTCTAAATATGTGAAAAAGAAGGCTGGCTCCAGCGACCGGCCACCAAAGGGACCTCGCTTACCCACCCAGGTGCGACGGCAGGTTAGGCCGATTGGACCACCACGCCAATCGGAAAGGACGGGAGGTCATAATGTTCAATTAAGACCTAACGTACCTGCATGGACACCTCCACCACCATATCTACCTATGCCATATTCATACACATACATACCTCCACCATACGTCCCAAATCAAATGTGGGGCATGCCACCATACCCATTTAGGATGCCACAGTACCCCGCTTGGGGGGCACCCCAAACATCTGTATTCAATAGGTTGACACCTCCAGTACAAGACCGATTGAGAGCCCCTCAATCTGGTCCACAAGCACAGGCCCAGCAAGATTGCCGAACAATTCGGCCTCAAAGGCTGACTAATCCGGCAGGGGGGCATACAGCTACAACCTCCAACAGTACGAAAAAGGGAGGCGTCATTAAAATAGGAACGACAGATGTCGTCGTACAACAAAATAACGAAGGGCCGATGATTTTTGGTGAATCGGCCAACACAAACAAAAAAGAAAGTACGACTGTCAATAAAATAGCCGATCCAAAATACTCCATGCCCCGATGGTGCCCATCGGGATTGACACGATCGCAAAAGCGAAAATTACAACGTCTTAGAGCAAAGGAGAATCAGGAGAAGGAGGCGGAAAAAAATATTCAATGACACACATCCGCAATATCCGCCACCACAAAAGAGATGGAGACCAAAGGCCGTTGAGGAAAATCAAACGGCCATAAAGACAGAAAATAAAACAACAACTGTGCAGCTCTTTGCAGGTATAGCAGACAGTCCGGCTATAAAGACCAGACCAACCGTACAGGACGCGGACCATCCGACCCCTAAGGCCGAACCATCCGCACTACACCAAGACACCATCAACGATGTACCGACACCCATGGAGGAAGATGACCTACAAGGAGAATACCTGGCCGACTACGAAGCTACGCCAGAACACTTGGAAAATTAGAAAAAGTAAGGTGACGGATTGGTCAGGATCGCTATGACGCTCGACGGTGTTGGGACTGACAGTTCGATCAAAGCTAAAAGAGTCACGTCCGTTGAGTCAACCATCGGGACTAAGGCCACTACGTATCATCCTAGCAAGTGTCAAGATGCCTAAGAAAACTGATGTGATCACATCGAGTTAGTTGCTTTTGGTTCGCTCAGCTCCACCAAAAGGCAGGGGGGCATATGTTTGACACCAAAATGAGCCGGCGGACTGTCCGGCCCTGAGGCCGGACGGTCCGCGGTCCGGACGGTCCGCGCCTGTGGGCCGGACGGTCCGCGCGTGCGCAGAGCAGATTAGGGTTCCGAGTTTTGTGCTACGGTTGTTAGCTAAAATCGCGGGATAAGCTCAGGAATTAGTTTGTAAAGGGTCCAGCCCTCCTCCTCTATAAATAGAGAGGTATACGGCCGATTTGTAATCATCAATCGAATCAATACCACTTCTATTTCGCATTTTATCCTAGGAGTAGTTCTAGTCTAGTTTAGGTTTAGATATCCAATCCCCAAATTCTTCGTCTCTCTTCGGCTCTACGTCGATTAGAGGAGTCTAGGTTGGCCAGCCCGAGCCTAGACACCACCTAGGATCTCTACTCCCCGACGGGGTCCCTCCCGGGAGCGAGATCCAGGCGCCGTCGGCGATCTTCCGCCGTCCCTGCGTACGCGCGGACCGTCCGGCCCCAGGGCGTGGACCGTCCGGCCGTCAGGCAGGAGCCCTAGCCGCGCACCAGGCCGCGGACCGTCCGGCCCCAGGCCGCGGACAGTCCGCCCTTGCGCAGAGAGCACCACCGCGCCTCGCACCAGGCCGCGGACCGTCCGGCCCCTGCGCGCGGACCGTCCGCCCCTGTGCAGAGGGCACCGCCACGGTTCTTGTTGAGTGTTTGGCGCTCCGAAAAGGCGTCAACACATGAATATGAATTTTTACCCACAGATATGATCGGGTATGATCGCGAGCGAATATTAGTTGCAACTGTAAATATGGCTGGAAACAGATATTTGCAATATCTAATCTTAATTCGATCTGTTGCTATCGTATGATATAAAGAGCCGCCCCAATCCACATCCAAGATAACAAAATTGGTATTTGGAGAAAATGATGAAATTGTTTGGATAAATATCAATGTATGACCGGAAATTCACATAGGTGCACATATGCTATTTGCAAACAAAATGACGTGTCTAGAGGATGTTTGAATGCACTAGAGCTAATAGTTAGTTGACTAAACAATTACTAGTGCAATTAGATAGCTAATAAATAGCTGGTTAATTATTAGTTAATTTGCTAAAAGTAGTTAATAACTAAACTATTATCTAGATTATTTGGATATCTTTAGTTAATTTTGACAACTAACTATTAATTCTAGTACATTCAAACACCCGTAAATTTCTATGCCTGTTTCGTTTACTAGAACATTAGGCGCCCCTTCAGGCGCCCTACCGTGATTGAAGACAAAAGCTGAACAGTCCATATAATAAGCAGAAACACCATCGAAGTAGAGAATAGTATGGATTTTAGAATTTAGATCAATGAGACAGTCAAATGTATAGGTCATGGCTCACAAGCGTTTGTCAAATTGAACTCTAAAGCTTGATACAGGACGATAATATTTAAGGCACCCATTCCCTGACAAAGTAAACAAATTTTAGATAATACAGGAAATTTGTGTATTGGTTATGAAATGAACAGGCTAAGAGTACCAAAAAGATTGATGAACACAATCCATTTCTTAACAACAGGCAAAATATTTTAACAAGTTTATGGCGGCAATACAATATATTGACCAAAGTCAAATTACTAAGGAAAACTTTGTTTCACCATAATTGACAGTTATCATGGCACAAAATGGAGAACGAGGTTCCAGTGCACTCAAACATTCCTGATTCTCTGCATAAGTTTAGGCAGTCATTTCCAGTGTTCTGCATTATGGTACCTTCAAACATTCCTGATTCTCTGCTTATGAATACCTTCAAACTGAACCCCTTGCTCCAAATTATAGGTCATTTAATATTGGTTCTAAGTCACACCTGTCCAACAGAAGTTCTATTCAGTAACCACCTACGAATAAGAGTTCCATAGCTGATGGCAATACTTTGAATAGCAGTACCCGTACTGGAAATGTAATTGAGGGCAACAAACATGAGTATATAAAAATGTGATTTTAAGAATATTGATTATTGAATGACCAACTGTATTTCTATACAGATTTATTCAGCCTACATGTATGTACTTCAATGTAGAATGTGTATTGTTTTGTGTGCCATCTGCATACTCTGGAATAAATAGCCAAAGTAATTCTGTTAGCATAGCCTCCTATTTCATAGAAGTATACCACAAAATATTTTCAAACAAGATAAGAAATTGGGCGCGTTCCCAATTAATGGAAGATGACAATCATGCCATCTGTTCAGTCTGTGCAACATTTCTTAGATGATCATGTGTGGTAGAAAACTTAAAATATGGGAAAAATCCATGATCAGGTTCAAATAATAGAATAAAAACAAGAGGTAATGATATAGGCAACACCAAATTTTAATGAGAAATGTGTAGAAGGCAATGATCATACCTTCTTTGTCATGCTTGATGGAGAGAAGCTACTTTTGGCACCAGATTTATCCTTATTGGCCAATGGATTGGTGGCTCCAAACTGAAATATCATATGCAGAAGAGTTGGTCCGAATGCGGTGGACACAGTTCAGGCCCAAAGGACAACTATAATCTTTTACCGCATGGATTTATAGACCTCTTCAGCTAATGCAATTAGTTTGGATGGAGCATAGTACTAAAATTTTAAAAATAAACCAGGGCCTCATTTCTCACAAACTATATTTACAATTAGTATGAGGAATAAAGCCACTCATCTAAATTTTATATCATTGGTAAATCAAAGCACCTATAAAACACCATGGCACACGTAGATACTGCATAGTGCCTTTTATATATAATAAAAGTGACGTATCAAGGGGAAATGTCTTATAATTTAAAGCAAGGGAAACACATATTAAGCACTAAAATTATAATAAAAGTGCACTTTGGCTTTATGCTAAAAATCATGTGGCACATCAAGTTTAATTATAATGATATTCAGGAGTGCACTCTTTACCAAACTTATAAAAATATTTACTAAACTCTTCTGAGCATCTGATCCTGACTCTCTCTGTTTATAAGATATGAATACAGGCGATGACATCTAAAAGTAAACAAAGTACAGGGGAAATGCCATTAGAAAATATGAATGATTTGCTAACACCTTGGGGTAGTAAGCAGTACCCAGAGGGAGCTGTGACAATATCCACTCCTTGATACCATCCACCCCATGACCAAATTTAGTACCTATAAGTATAACATCATCAACATTAGTAAATTTTTGGTTCCACTGTCATAAGAGTTCGCTAGAAATCAATGTCATCTGCATGCAGAGGAAAACACAAAAGAAACAAGTAAATCAATGTCGCTGGTGAGTTGATGTCAAAACTGATAGCAATCACAACCTGAAAAGGTCACAATATTTACAAAAAAGCATATTAGTTCTTGGAAAAAACATAATTGTTGCTGCTGCAACAGCTAGTCACCGATTGACCTAAATTTCAGAAAAAATATTATATAGCAAGATTGCCTACAATCTTAGTGACAGCTTGACAGGAGACCGAGCATATGCTCATTCCTCCATGCCAATTCATTTTATCTAACCAATTTCTATATCAAATATTGTCTTATAAGTCTGGTATTCCACTGCACGTACCAAGAGTCATGAGAAACAATACAGTTGTGGCCTATATTATAGTTTTGAGGTATAAAACCAAAACTTCTCCCAATGTCCTTTCTTACATAATCCAAGTTTACACATTAACAGAACATGTCGTCATAGAAGTCACTTTTTAACACCAGAACAACCTAATCATAATGTACCTAATCATATTGTTCATCTCCTCCTCTAAACCAATACCCAGCAGTTCACTTTCATCACCAAAATAATCCATACACTATGTCTACACGGACAGGGCAAAAGTGCCAAATTGATGAGAAATAGCAAAACAGAGAGTGAGATGGGCGGCAACTCACCAGTCAGTAAGGCAGCGCGGGCACAACACCGGAGACAATGAGGTGCCTGAAAGTCGCCTAGAGGGGGGGTGAATAGGGCGAAACTGAAATTCTCAAAAATAATCACAACTACAAGCCGGGTTAGCGTTAGAAATATAAAAGAGTCCACGAGAGAGGGTGCAAAACAAATCGCAAGCGAATAATGAAGTGAGACACGCGGATTTGTTTTACCGAGGTTCGGTTCTCTCAAACCTACTCCCCGTTGAGGAGGCCACAAAGGCCGGGTCTCTTTCAACCCTTACCCTCTCTCAAACGGTCCCTCGGACCGAGTGAGCTTTCTCTTCTCAATCACTTGGAACACAAAGTTCCCACAAGGACCACCACAAGTTTGGTGTCTCTTGCCTCAATTACAAGTGAGTTTGATCGCAATGAAAGAATCAAGAAAGAAGAAAGCAATCCAAGCGCAAGAGCTCGAAAGAACACAAGCAAATCTCTCTCACTAATCACTAGGGCGTTGTGTGGAATTTGGAGAGGATTTGATCTCTTTGGTGTGTCTAGAATTGAATGCTAGAGCTCTTGTAAGTAGTTGAGAAGTGGAAAACTTGGATGCAATGAATGGTGGGTGGTTGGGGGTATTTATAGCCCCAACCACCAAACTAGCCGTTTGGTGAGGCTGTCTGTTCGATGGCGCACCGGACAGTCTGGTGCACACCGGACATGTCCGGTGCGACAGCCACGTCACCAAAGCCGTTGGGTTCCGACCGTTGGAGCTCTGTCTTCTTGGGCCCGCCTGGATGTCCGGTGGCGCACCGGACATGAACTGTAGAGTGTCCGGTGCGCCAGCATGGGCGTGCCTGACCTCTGCGTGCAGCGCGCGCATTTAATGCGTCGCAGGTAGCCGTTGGCGCCGAAATAGCCGTTGCCCCGCTGTTACACCGGACAGTCCGGTGTACACCGGACAGTCCGGTGAATTATAGCGGAGCAGCTGAAATGCATTCCCGAGGCTGGCGAGTTCCGGAGGCCGCTCTTCCTTGGAGCACCGGACATGTCCGGTGTACACCGGACAGTCCAGTGAATTATAGCGGAGTCGCCTCTGGAATTTCCCGAAGGTGACGAGTTTGAAGTCGGAGTCCTCTGGTGCACCGGACATGTCCGGTGGCGCACCGGACAGTTCGGTGCGCCAGACCAGAGGTGCCTTCGGTTGTCCCTTTGCTCTTTGGTTGAACCCAATACTTTGTCTTTTTATTGGCTAAGTGTGAACCTTTTGCACCTGTATAACTTATACACTAGAGCAAACTAGTTAGTCCATTTATTTGTGTTGGGCAATTCAACCACCAAAATTAATTAGGGACTAGGTGTAAGCCTAATTCCCTTTCAATCTCCCCCTTTTTGGTGATTGATGACAACACAAACCAAAGCAAATATAAAAGTGCATAATTGAACTAGTTTGCATAATGTAAGTGCAAAGGTTGCTTGGAATTGAGCCAATATAAATACTTACATGATGTGCATGGATTGTTTCTTTGTTTTTAACATATTGGACCACATTTGCACCACATGTTTTGTTTTGCAAATTCTTTTGTAAATTCTTTTCAAAGACTTTTTGCAAGACAGTCAAAGGTAAATGAGTAAGATTTTTGCGAAGCATTTTCAAGATTGAAAGTTTCTCCCTTTGTTTCAAATGCTTTTCCTTTGACTAAACAAAACTCCCCTTCAAATAAATTCTCCTCTTAGTGTTCAAGAGGGTTTTAAGATATCAAGTTTTGAAAATACTACTTGTTCCCCTTTAGAACACAAAGAGATACCAATTTGAAATTTTTCAATTGAAAACCATACCATTAATTTTAAAATTAGTTTGGTGGTGCGGTCCTTTTGCTTTGGGCTCATACTTTCTCCCCCTTTGGCATGAATCGCAAAAAAACGGATACTTTGAGTGAGATATAAGCCCTTTCCTAACTACTTTCTCCCCTTTGGCAAATAAAACATATGAGTGAAGATTATACCAAAGACGGAGAGTGATGCGGAGCGACGGCGAAGGATGAGTAGTAGATTGGAGTGGAAGCCTTGTCTTCGCCGAAGACTCCAATTCCCTTTCAATATACCTATGACTTGGTTTGAAATACACTTGAAAGCACATTAGTCATAGAATATATCAAAGAGACATGATCAAAGGTATACTTATGAGCTATGTGTGCAAGTTTAGCAAAAGAAATTCCTAGAATCAAGAATGTTGAGCTCATGCCTAAGTTTGGTAAAAGATTGTTCATCAAGTGGCTTGGTAAAGATATCGGCTAATTGATCTTTAGTATTAATGTATGAAATCTCGATATCCCCCTTTTGTTGGTGATCCCGATGAAAATGATACCGAATGGCTATATGTTTAGTGCGGCTATGCTCAACGGGATTATCCGCCATGCGGATTGCATTCTCATTATCACATAGAAGTGGAACTTTGGTTAGTTTGTAACCATAGTCCCGCAGGGTTTGCCTCATCCAAAGCAATTGCGCGCAACAGTGGCCTGCGGCAATATACTCGGCTTCGGCGGTAGAAAGAGCAACCAAATTTTGCTTCTTTGAAGCCCAAGACACCAAGGATCTTCCCAAGAACTGGCAAGTCCCCGATGTGCTCTTTCTATTAATCTTACACCCCGCCCAATCGGCATCCGAATAACCAATCAAATCAAATGTGGATCCCCGAGGGTACCAAAGCCCAAACTTAGGTGTATAAGCCAAATATCTCAAGATTCGTTTTACGGCCGTAAGGTGTGATTCCTTAGGGTCAGCTTGGAATCTTGCACACATGCATACGGAAAGCATAATGTCCGGTCGAGATGCACATAAATAAAGCAATGAACCAATCATCGACTGGTATACCTTTTGATCCATGGACTTACCTCCTGTGTCGAGGTCGAGATGCCCATTTGTTCCCATGGGTGTCTTGATGGGCTTGGCATCCTTCATTCCAAACTTGCTTAGAATGTCTTGAGTATACTTTGTTTGGCTAATGAAGGTGCCCTCTTGGAGTTGCTTGACTTGGAATCCTAGAAAATACTTCAACTCCCCCATCATCGACATCTCGAATTTTTGTGTCATGATCCTACTAAATTCTTCACATGTAGATTCGTTAGTAGACCCAAATATGATATCATCAACATAAATTTGGCATACAAACAAATCATTGTCAAGAGTCTTAGTGAATAAAGTAGGATCGGCTTTGCCGACTTTGAAGCCATTTGCAATAAGGAAATCTCTAAGGCATTCATACCACGCTCTTGGGGCTTGCTTGAGCCCATAAAGCGCCTTAGAGAGCCTATAAACATGGTTAGGGTACTCACTATCTTCAAAGCCGGGAGGTTGCTCAACATAGACCTCCTCCTTGATTGGTCCGTTGAGGAAGGCACTCTTCACGTCCATTTGGTAGAGCTTGAAGCCATGGTAAGTAGCATAGGCCAATAATATACGAATTGACTCAAGCCTAGCTACGGGTGCATAGGTTTCACCAAAATCCAAACCTTCGACTTGTGAATACCCCTTGGCCACGAGTCGAGCTTTGTTCCTTGTCACCACACCATGCTCGTCTTGTTTGTTGCGGAAGACCCACTTGGTTCCTACAACATTTTGGTTAGGACGTGGAACCAAATGCCATACCTCGTTCCTCGTGAAATTGTTGAGCTCCTCTTGCATCGCCATCACCCAATCCGAATCTTGTAGTGCTTCCTCTACCCTGTGTGGCTCAATAGAGGAAACAAAAGAGTAATGCTCACAAAAATGGGCAATACGAGATCGAGTGGTTACCCCCTTATAAATGTCGCCGAGGATGGTGTCGACGGGGTGACCTCGTTGTATTGCTTGGTGGACTCTTTGGTGTGGCGGCCTTGGTTGTTCATCCTCCTTGTCTTGATCATTTGCATCTCCCCCTTGATCATTGCCGTCATCTTGAGATGGCTCATCTCTTTGATCTTCTCCTTCATCAACTTGAGCCTCGTCCTCATTTTGGGTTGGCGGAGATGCTTGCGTGGAGGAGGATGGTTGATCTTGTGCATGTGGAGGCTCTTCGGATTCCTTAGGACACACATCCCCAATGGACATGTTCCTTAGCGCTATGCATGGAGCCTGTTCTTCACCTATCTCGTCAAGATCAACTTGCTCTACTTGAGAGCCGTTAGTCTCATCAAACACAACGTCACAAGAAACTTCAACAAGTCCTGAGGACTTGTTAAAGACTCTATATGCCCTTGTGTTTGAGTCATATCCTAGTAAAAAGCCTTCTATAGTTTTAGGAGCAAATTTAGATTTTCTACCTCTTTTAACAAGAATAAAGCATTTGCTACCAAAAACTCTAAAATATGAAATATTTGGCTTTTTACCGGTTAGGAGTTCATAGGATGTCTTCTTGAGGATTCGGTGTAGATATAACCGGTTGATGGAGTAACAGGTGGTGTTGACCGCCTCAGCCCAAAACCGATCTGGTGTCTTGTACTCATCAAGCATGGTTCTTGCCATGTCCAATAGAGTTCGATTCTTTCTCTCCACTACACCATTTTGTTGTGGGGTGTAGGGAGAAGAGAACTCATGCTTGATGCTCTCCTCCTCAAGGAAGCCTTCAATTTGAGAGTTCTTGAACTCCGTCCCGTTGTCGCTTCTAATTTTCTTGATCCTTAAGCCGAACTCATTTTGAGCCCGTCTCAAGAATCCCTTTAAGGTCTCTTGGGTATGAGATTTTTCCTGCAAAAAGAACACCCAAGTGAAGCGAGAATAATCATCCACAATAACTTGACAGTACTTACTCCTGCCGATGCTTATGTAAGCGATCGGGCCGAATAGGTCCATGTGTAGGAGCTCCAGTGGCCTATCACTAGTCATGATGTTCTTGTGTGGATGATGAGTGCCAACTTGCTTTCCGGCTTGGCATGCTCTACAAATCCTGTCTTTCTCAAAATGAACATTTGTTAGTCCTAAAATGTGCTCTCCCTTTAGAAGCTTATGAAGATTCTTCATTCCAACATGGGCTAGTCGGCGGTGCCAGAGCCAACCCAAGTTAGTCTTAGCAATTAAGCATGTGTCGAGTTCAGCTCTATCAAAATCTACCAAGTATAGCTGACCCTCTAACACTCCCTTAAATGCTATTGAATCATCACTTCTTCTAAAGACAGTAACACCTACATCAGTAAATAGACAGTTGTAGCCCATTTGACATAATTGGGATACGGAAAGCAAATTGTAATCTAAAGAATCTACAAGAAAAACATTGGAAATAGTATGGTCAGGTGATATAGCAATTTTACCCAATCCTTTGACCAAACCTTGGTTTCCATCCCCGAATGTGATAGCTCGTTGGGGATCTTGGTTTTTCTCATATGAGGAGAACATCTTCTTCTCCCCTGTCATGTGGTTTGTGCACCCGCTGTCGAGTATCCAACTTGAGCCCCCGGATGCATAAACCTACAAAACAATTTTAGTTCTTTACTTTAGGTACCCAAACGGTTTTGGGTCCTTTGGCATTAGAAACAAGAACTTTGGGTACCCAAACACAAGTCTTGGAGCCCTTGTGTTTGCCCCCAACAAACTTGGCAACTACCTTGCCGGATTTGTTAGTCAAAACATAAGATGCATCAAAAGTCTTAAATGAAATGCCATGATCATTTGATGCACTAGGAGTTTTCTTTCTAGGCAACTTAGCACGGGTTGGTTGCCTAGAGCTAGATGTCTCACCCTTATACATAAAAGCACGGTTAGGGCCAGAGTGAGACTTCCTAGAATGAATTTTCTTAATTTTGCTTTCGGGATAACCGGCAGGGTACAAAATGTAACCCTCGTTATCCTGATACATGGGAGCCTTGCCCTTAACAAAGTTAGACAAGTTTTTAGGAGGGGCATTAAGTTTGACATTGTTTCCCCTTTGGAAGCCAATGCCATCCTTGATGCCAGGGCGTCTCCCATTATAGAGCATACTTCTAGCAAATTTAAACTTTTCATTTTCTAAGTTATGCTCTGCAATTTTAGCATCTAACATTGCTATATGATCATTTTGTTGTTTAATTAAAGCCATGTGATCATGAATAGCATTGATATCAACATCTCTACATCTAGTACAAATAGAAGTGTGCTCAACAGTAGATGTAGAGGGTTTGCAAGATTTTAATTCTACAACCTTAGCATGCAACATATCATTCTTAGTTCTAAGGTCGGAAATAGTAGTATTGCAAACATCAAAATCTTTAACCTTAGCAATTAACTTTTCATTTTCAATCCTAAGGCTATCAAGAGAAATATTCAATTCATCAATCCTAGCAAGCAAATCAACATTATCATTTCTAGGATTGGAAATTGAATCAATACAAACATGGGAATCAACCTTAGCAATTAATTTAGCATTTTCATTTCTAAGGTTGTCAATGGTTTCATGGCAAGTGCTTAGCTCACTAGAAAATTTTTCACATTTTTCAACTTGTAGAGCATAAGCATTTTTAACCTTAACATGCTTTTTGTTTTCCTTAATAAGGAAGTCCTCTTGAGAGTCCAAGAGATCATCCTTCTCATGAATAGCACTAATCAATTCATTTAATTTTTTCCTTTTGTTGCATGTTAAGATCGGCAAAAAGGGTACACAAATTATTCTCCTCATCACTAGCATTATCATCACTAGAGGATTCATATTTAGTGGAGGATTTAGATTTAACCTTCTTCCTTTTGTCGTCCTTTGTCATGAGGCACTTGTGGCCGACGTTGGGGAAGAGGAGTCCCTTGGTGACGGCGATGTTGGCGGCGTCCTCGTCGGAAGAGGACTCGGTGGAGCTCTCGTCGGAGTCCCACTCCCGGCAAACATGGGCATCGCCGCCCTTCTTCTTGTAGTACTTCTTCTTTTCTCTCCTCTTTCCCTTCTTGTCGTCGCCCCTGTCACTGTCACTAGATATAGGACATTTTGCAATAAAATGACCGGGCTTACCACATTTGTAGCACACTTTCTTGGAGCGGGGTTTGTAGTCCTTCCCCCTCCATTGCTTGAGGATTTGGCGAAAGCTTTTGATGATTAAAGCCATTTCCTCATTGTCGAGCTTGGAGGCGTCAATTGGTTCTCTACTCGGTGTAGACTCCTCATTCTTCTCCTCCGTCGCCTTAAATGCCACCGGTTGCGCTTCGGATGTGGAGGGTTCGTTAAGCTCGTTGATCTTCTTTGAGCCTTTAATCATACATTCAAAGCTCACAAAATTCCCGATTACTTCCTCGGGAGTCATTAGTGTGTATATAGGATTACCACGAATTAATTGAACTTGAGTGGGGTTAAGGAAAATAAGTGATCTCAAAATAACCTTAACCACCTCGTGGTCATCCCATTTCTTGCTCCCGAGGTTGCGCACTTGGTTCACCAAGGTTTTGAGCCGGTTGTACATATCTTGTGGCTCCTCCCCTCGACGAAGACGGAAGCGACCGAGCTCCCCCTCGATCGTTTCCCGCTTTGTGATCTTGGTGAGTTCATCACCCTCGTGCGCGGTCTTGAGTAGGTCCCAAATCTCCTTTGCATTCTTCAAACCTTGCACCTTATTGTATTCCTCCTTGCTTAGAGAGGCGAGGAGTATGGTTGTAGCTTGAGAGTTGAAGTGCTCGATTTGGGCCACTTCGTCCGTATCATAGTCTTCATCCCCTATAGATGGTACCTGTGCTCCAAACTCAACAACATTCCATATACTTTTGTGGAGTGAGGTTAGATGAAATTTCATTAAATCACTCCACCTAGCATAATCTTCGCCATCAAAGGTTGGCGGTTTGCCTAATGGAACGGAAAGTAGTGGAGTATGTTTAGATGTACGAGGATAGTGTAAGGGGATCTTACTAAACTTCTTGCGCTCTTGGCGCTTAGAAGTTACGGACGGCGCATCGGAGTCGGAGGTCGATGTTGATGAAGTGTCGGTCTCGTAGTAGACCACTTTCCTCATCCTCTTGTGCTTGTCGCCTTTCCGATGCGACTTGTGGGAAGAAGATTTTTCCTTCTTCTCTTTGTGGTGTGAGGAAGAAGATCTTTTCTCCTTCCGTTTGGAGGAGTCCTTCTTCTTCTCCTTCCTCTTGGTGCGGGACTCTTCCGATGGAGTGCTCCCTTGGCTCGTAGTGGGCTTGTCGCCGGTCTCCATCTCCCTCTTGGTGTGATCTCCCGACATCACTTCGAGCGGTTAGGCTCTAATGAAGCACCGGGCTCTGATACCAATTGAAAGTCGCCTAGAGGGGGGGTGAATAGGGCGAAACTGAAATTCTCAAAAATAATCACAACTACAAGCCGGGTTAGCGTTAGAAATATAAAAGAGTCCGCGAGAGAGGGTGCCAAACAAATCGCAAGCGAATAATGAAGTGAGACACGCGGATTTGTTTTACCGAGGTTCGGTTCTCTCAAACCTACTCCCCGTTGAGGAGGCCACAAAGGCCGGGTCTCTTTCAACCCTTACCCTCTCTCAAACGGTCCCTCGAACCGAGTGAGCTTTCTCTTCTCAATCACTTGGAACACAAAGTTCCCACAAGGACCACCACAAGTTTGGTGTCTCTTGCCTCAATTACAAGTGAGTTTGATCGCAATGAAAGAATCAAGAAAGAAGAAAGCAATCCAAGCGCAAGAGCTCGAAAGAACACAAGCAAATCTCTCTCACTAATCACTAGGGCGTTGTGTGGAATTTGGAGAGGATTTGATCTCTTTGGTGTGTCTAGAATTGAATGCTAGAGCTCTTGTAAGTAGTTGAGAAGTGGAAAACTTGGATGCAATGAATGGTGGGTGGTTGGGGGTATTTATAGCCCCAACCACCAAACTAGCCGTTTGGTGAGGCTGTCTGTTCGATGGCGCACCGGACAGTCCGGTGCACACCGGACATGTCCGGTGCGACAGCCACGTCACCAAAGCCGTTGGGTTCCGACCGTTGGAGCTCTATTTTCTTGGGCCCGCCTGGATGTCCGGTGGCGCACCGGACATGAACTGTAGAGTGTCCGGTGCGCCAGCATGGGCGTGCCTGACCTCTGCGCGCGCAGCGCGCGCATTTAATGCGTCGCAGGTAGCCGTTGGCGCCGAAATAGCCGTTGCCCCGCTGTTACACCGGACAGTCCGGTGTACACCGGACAGTCCGGTGAATTATAACGGAGCAGCTGAAATGCATTCCCGAGGCTGGCGAGTTCCGGAGGCCGCTCTTCCTTGGAGCACCGGACAATGTCCGGTGTATACCGGACAGTCCGGTGAATTATAGCGGAGTCGCCTGTGGAATTTCCCGAAGGTGACGAGTTTGAAGTCGGAGTCCTCTGGTGCACCGGACATGTCCGGTGGCGCACCGGACAGTCCGGTGCGCCAGACCAGAGGTGCCTTCGGTTGTCCCTTTGCTCTTTGGTTGAACCCAATACTTTGTCTTTTTATTGGCTAAGTGTGAACCTTTTGCACCTGTATAACTTATACACTAGAGCAAACTAGTTAGTCCATTTATTTGTGTTGGGCAATTCAACCACCAAAATTAATTAGGGACTAGGTGTAAGCCTAATTCCCTTTCAGTGCCACACTGAGCAGACACGCGTCGACGTCGATGAGGAGTAGCAGTGCGGGCTGGAGGCGGTTGAAGAGCACCCCGGGAGCAGGTCGGGGTTTTCACCGATGTCGCAGGCGACCCCAAGCAACGCGAGGCGGCTCTGGTCGGTGCTGATGGCTACCTTGAGCGCGTGTTGTAGACAGTGCGCGAGGCCGGCACCGAGGCGGACGTCGCCACGAACGCGTGCGTCGGCGTGAGCGGATCTCATTGAAGCCTCACTTGCGTGCAGCAATGCATGGATTACAAGAAAAAAAACATAACAACACTGAGAGACAGTTTTGTCTTGAGGCCATGTTTGATACCCTGATGAATAATTTTTGTTATCATGATTATACTCATGAAGCATAGATTATCAATATTTTGGTATGTTGGGTGTACCAGTTGCTACTATGCCCTGCATCAACGTGTGGCTAAAAAAGAAAAGAAAATTACAATGTTGTCCACACTTTCAATGTAAAGCGACACAAGCACAAATGCACTGCAATTCGAAGATGAAATGGTTAAGTCACGACACTATTGAGCAGTGGTCTCCCCCTCCAATCATGTGCTCCCAAAACGGATGTACCTGAACGGGGAGACGAACCCGCGACGACCTGACCATTCAGATCTTGCCTCGACTTGGAGCCGCCTCCCAAGCAGCCGACCGAACTCCCCATGTTCCAATTCCCAATCCCGTTGCCTCCTCCAGAAGTCTATGGCGAAGCTAGCTCTAGTTTGAGTCCGCGACTGCGCAGAGGGTGCGAAGTTGTTATTAGTAAATAAAACTGTAAAAAACTTTTTTACTTTAGCACGTTGAACTGTCAATAGACGAACTCCGCTCGTTCACAATACGCTATAGAAACTGAAAGGGAGGGGGGAATCGAGGACGAAACAAGCAAGAACCTTGAGGAAACGCATGAAAATAGCCGGATTCGATGCGCAGTACTGCTCCTGAAGTAGGCAAGAACCTGGTCGACAGAAGACGGGATCGCTCCCGCAAGCCAGACGCAGAAGCAGACAGTTGAAGGTCCGGGCTGTCTGGGTGTTCGGCCTCCGCGCTGGCACCGCCGGCGCACTGACGCCGCCTGTCCGAGGACAGGGTGGAGGGGGTTGGGGGTAGGAGGCGGCCGATGCCCGACGTTTTTTACTCGATCGGCAGCGTCCCGCAGTACGCAGCCACCCACCACCACCAGGGTCGGACCCAACACTCGGCGACGGCAGGGACGCTCGCTTAGCGACGTGGTCGGGAGGAGGCGGTGGCAGGTGCGCGGTCAGGAAGAGGCGGTGGTAGGGTCGTGCTGGGGAGGAGGGCGAGGTCGGTAGGGGCACGGTGGCAGATCTGGCATGCGGTCGGCGTGTGTGTGAGGAAGAGGTGGGAAGGGAGAGTGAGGATGAGGACGAGCTACTCGTGGAGCGCGGCGAGCAAGCCGGAGGTGGCGGCGGCCGGAGCAGACAATGTCGAGAAGGGCCACAGCGTGGCGGCAGGGAGCACGGCGGTGGGGAGGGAGAGTGGGAGAAGGTGAGACGGCGGAGCGAGGACAGGAGACCACGTGCGCGACGACAGAGACGGCTTGTGAGGGCACGGACGCACGGTACCGCTCACAACTAAAATGAGTAATATTTTCGGGTCCGAACCTCTGGGCACGCGTCGGCACGCACGCGACCGAGAGCCCACGAAACACGGGGAGAGCTCGAAGTGGCTTCAGGTTTTAAGGAACCAGATGACCCGTAACAATGATATAGCCTCAAGTAAAAAGATATAAAAGATATATCTTACTTTTGTTGCTTGCTCGATGTCATGACTTGGAGCTATATATTTGGGCAGAACGAAAAGTTGTGCATTACTATCCTCATGTATTGTTCACTCGACAGTTGGCTCGTGGATGTGGTATACAGCTCCGCCATCAGATGGACTGTATTGTTTGTCATCTTCGTTGGAGTGCTTGAGTAGCTGAGATTCAGCTAGAGATGGTAATGAGCGCCGATCCTGATTTCTCGCAGGAAATTCTCCATTAGAGGTAGTCTAGCAGTCATAAAATCGGAGGGGTTAGAGGGGTTAGAATCTCCTTCTTACTCAATTTTGAATAAAAAGTGTATTCTAGTCTCTATAATTCTCTCCGGTTTTGTGCCTTCCAAAATAGACCTTAGAGAATGTGGATGAGAAAGTTTCTTCCTCAGGGGAATGTAAACGGAGGAAATTCTTTCTCGACAGGTAAACAGGGATATGGACCGGGAAGTAATCCTCATCCCCGCTTCCCGTGGGACCCGTTAAACCTGAACGTGACGAAGTTTTTATGTACTAATTAATGATAAAAATAAATAATTATTTTGTCTATAGATCATTCATTTATACAAATATGTTTATTTTGATGTATACATAATGATTTCTTACATATAACAATATGTATAAGCGAAAATATTTTATATTAATAACAAATAATGTATGTTCTAATTATAATTTAAACGAGGACAGAGATCCTCATCGGAGATTTATCCCGAAACAGGGATGGAGAAAAAATATGCCTCGCAAATATTCGTGAGGATCTTGACGGGGAAAATTTTATGTCGCATGAACAGGCATAAAAAGATATTTCCCGACGTCGCCATTCGACCGCGGAGTCACACGTTTTGATTCTATAGAAAGGTCATATTCGCTTAGCTAGATCCCATACTGTCCCCAGCCCTCAGGCGTATTTTGGCTTATTTCTTTTTGTGTGTAGTTTATTATCAATTCGTGTAGTTGTACTTCTATTTTAGTACTACGGGGACGCTCGTTTTGCTTTGAATAAATATAATACTTTCTCGGTTCTTTTTTATTTATCGCTGTTTAGTTTAAAAATAAATTTATGGACAATAAATATTCGAGAAAGAGGGTAGTAATGAGCAATAGATCCTATTCTATTGTTACAGCATCGAGATACCACTTATAACAGATTAAAACGAAACAAAACACACACAATTGTGTGTACTGTTAAGTATATTTTGGTTTGTTTGCTCTGATCTTTTTATTTCTTTACACATGCCCTTTTTCAACATATGAAACGTAGCGCTCCAAAATCCCTCTATATACATGCGCCTTTTGCAGGAGTAGTCTCTATGACAAGGATCAGCCACCACTTCTATGATTAGTAGTACTATCTCCCTAGATCCTCGGGCGCTAGGCCTATATATATGCCAGGTCAGAAGCACTTCTTTCTAGCACACCGATTTGGTGAGCAGATTGCGCTGCTCCATAATTACTTGTGCTCTAAGCTTTGGTCCAAATCCACACACATTGATCTAAAGGCCAGGTTGCAGAATGGAGAGAACACTGATCACCTCTAACCTCTGCTTGAGTGCACATGCTTCAAGATCGTCCCGGAGGGTTCACTACATCCCTCCTTCCGCCTCTGCTGCTGCACACAACTCCAGCTACAGGAAGAAGAGTGCCCCGTCTCTGCCGCCGTCGGCCGCCGCATCTGCCACTGTTGTCACCGCCCCTCCGTCCACTGACAATGTCCAGTCCACTGCTCCGAAACAGACCGGGCGACAGGAGCTGGAAGATCTCGTGTCCGCCAAGACCAGCACTTCAACAACTGCACGTGCGCCGAGCCAGGCTCGGGCTCGGGCTGAGCCTCGCCGCCGGCCTGCCCCGGCAGCCACGTCCCTGCCGATGGCGTTCTGCAGCGCGCTGGAGGAGGCGATCAACACGTTCGTCGACCCGCCGGCGCTGCGGCCGTCCGTGGACCCGCGGAACGTGCTGTCGACCAACTTCGCGCCAGTGGACGAGCTGCCGCCGACGCCCTGCCCCGTCGTGCGCGGCGCCATCCCGCGCTGCCTCGCCGGGGGCGCCTACATCCGCAACGGGCCCAACCCGCAGCACCTCCCCCGTGGGCCGCACCACCTCTTCGACGGCGACGGCATGCTGCACTCGCTCCTCCTCCCGACGGCGGGGTCGCCGCCGTCGTCGGACCCCGTCCTCTGCTCGCGCTACGTGCAGACGTACAAGTACCTCGTGGAGCGTGACGCGGGAGCGCCGGTCATGCCGAACGTCTTCTCGGGTTTCCACGGCGTGGCCGGCCTGGCGCGCGGCGCCGTCGTGGCGGCCAGAGTGCTCACCGGGCAGATGAACCCAGCCGAGGGCGTGGGGCTCGCTAACACCAGCCTCGCCTTCTTCGGCGGCCGCCTCTACGCGCTTGGCGAGTCGGATCTCCCGTACACCGTGCGCGTCGACCCGGCCACAGGCGAGGTGACCACGCACGGCCGGTGCGACTTCGGCGGCCGCCTCTTCATGGGCATGACCGCTCACCCGAAGAAAGACCCCGTCACCGGCGAGGTCTTCGCGTTCCGCTACGGCCCCGTGCCGCCGTTCGTCACCTACTTCCGGTTCGACCCGGCCGGGAACAAGGGCCCCGACGTGCCCATCTTCTCGGTGCAGCAGCCGTCGTTCCTGCACGACTTCGCCATCACGGAGCGGTACGCCATCTTCCCAGAGATACAGATCGTCATGCAGCCCATGGGCATGGTGACGGGCGGCGCGCCCGTGGGGTCTGACTCCGGCAAGGTGCCCCGGCTCGGCGTGCTCCCGAAGTACGCCACGGACGAGTCGGAGATGCGGTGGTTCGAGGTGCCGGGCTTCAACATGATGCACTCGCTGAACGCGTGGGAGGAGGCCGACGGCGAGGAGCTGGTGCTGGTGGCCCCTAACGTTCTGTCCGTGGAGCACGCGCTGGAGCGCATGGAGCTCGTGCACTCCTGCGTCGAGAAGGTGCGCATGAACCTGCGCACGGGCGCCGTGTCACGAACCCCGCTCTCGGCGGGTAACCTCGACTTCGGCGTGATCCACCCGGGCTACCTTGGCCGGCGCAACCGGTACGGATACCTCGGCATCGGCGACCCCATGCCGAAGATCTCCGGAGTGGCCAAGCTGGACTTGGACCGCGCCGGCACGGGCGACTGCACGGTGGCGCGGCGCGACTTCGGGCCCGGGTGCTTCGCGGGGGAGCCGTTCTTCGTCCCCGACGACGTGGAGGGGGACGGCAACGAGGACGACGGCTACTTAGTGTGCTACGTCCACAACGAGCGCACCGGCGAGAACCAGTTCGTGGTGATGGACGTGAGGTCGCCGCAGCTGGACATCGTCGCCGAGGTGCAGCTGCCAGCGCGCGTCCCCTACGGCTTCCACGGCATGTTTGTCACGCAGGCCGAGCTCCAGGCGCAGCAGCAATGATCAAAGCACCAAACACTCGTCCAGTGTTTACGTGCTGGGGATCTGTAGCACATGATTCCAGGAGAAACACACACAAACACCCATCAGCTGCATACTGAATAGATTGTAGTAAGAACAACTCTAGGCCACATAGCATTCACGAATTATATTGTAGTGTAAATGTAGCAGAACCCATAAAAGAGTTCATGAGTAGAATTGATACGAAATCACAAAAAAAATTATTGGAATAGAACAATGTTCATCATTGATGGGTCCACCACCAACATTGCCGCCTCTGCACGGTGCACGCCGTGCACGGAAGCAGATCAAGGGCGACTCAACCGACGAGGCCCCGACAAGCCGACACAGAAGGCCTCAGCCAAGGGCAGCACAATGACAATTGCTGGAGCACATGTCAAACGTGCGAGGGCAAGGCAAAAGCTGGGATTCCAGAATTCAGCGTCTAATAGAAAGAAACATGCTGCTTTTCTTCAGTTCCCAGTGGAGCTCACATTGCATTTGGTGTCAGGGCCATCCAACATCATACAGTTGTTAAGACTCACAAAACTAACGAACATAAACCTAACCTGTCAAATCTCTCTTGTGACTAACCTAACTGCTCCTAGAAGGGCAGACTACAATTTTACAAGATAAATCGAGGTTATTTTCTGTGGTATTACACCCCTTTTTTTTAGTGTTTTCTGTACCCATAGTTTCTGCAAGAAGGGGTACCTAAAAGAACTTGTATAGATCAAACACCAACTTCTCAAGACTCATGTGGCACACATCCCACAGCCTCGAAAGGGCACATTCTTTGCAACATGAGGACCATCGAGTGACTCGTTGCACATTTTACATAAAGATATGCCAGCCAGTTTCTTTGTGCCGGGCCCAGGTCACAAGGTACAAACCAGAGATGGTTAGAAGTCCTCCAATAACACTGCAAACAAATAATGCCGATCATATACATCAAAATTTGGATAAAAAGAAGCGGGAAACATGTTAGAAACTAGTAATAAGTTTACTGATGTTAGGATATGAGTGGAACGTCAATATGGAACAAATTCATGTACCACGTGTGTTTACCTGAGACTCTGGAACAGTACTCTTCACACACACACAAAAAAAATGAAAGGAAATGCTAGGTGATTAAAAAGTAGGAAAAAATGATAAATTCATTTTACCTTCCAAGGTAAATTGGGCTTCCCAGAAAAATCATAGACAATAGAGCTGAGACCATTGGCTATAGAGGGTTATAAAGTGCCACCATAGCAGGGCCCAATATTAATTTTGTTGGACCATGTCAACAGGACATAATTAAGTGCAGATGTCATGACACCCTGAATAAGAAAAAAAATGGAGTTTGAGTAACAGGGAATGCATCTATTTAATTCATGGGGTACAAGACTAGTGCAAAGTGCAGCTATAGTCTCCTCCGTACACAGCGTAGATACAGAATCTCAAACACATAAACGGGAGACCTTACTCCATTGCATCAGTACCAAGTACTACCAGGCAAGTTGTCACATGTATAAGATAGCATATGTATTTGATGCAAGAATGTTATATGAGACACTAGGAAAACATAAGAACAGTAAAGAATTGAAAACACAGCGTGGGCCTCTGTAGAACACCATGAGAACGGCTCCCATCACACAGACAATTGTGCCAGTCCACAAAAAGGGCCGGCTTGATGGCCCAAATACAGTGCTCCTTCTTGGACCTGAAACGTGACACGTGTTGGTAAGCCACCATCCAAGAGAGGATGTATGCACACACATCGTGGAGGTGCCACAGATATATCTCTATCTCTACTAATATTAAATTGTAAATGTCTTAGTACGTCTCTGTCCACGCCTAGCCCCCAGCAAATGTAGACGCCACATATTGGTATGCAGGATGCCACAGATATATCTCTACTAATATTAAAGTGTGAATGTCTCCGTGCGTCTCCTGTCCACGTCTCCACGCCTAGCCTCCATGAAATGCAGACGCCAAAAATATGTGCGCGTTGGGGTTCGAACCCACATCAAATGCAGACGCCAAAAATATGTGTGCGTTGGGGTTCAAACCCACAACCACGAGGAATATAGATCACGTCTCTAACCAGCCCAACTATTGTTTGCTTATGCTATACAAAGAAAATTAAAACCCAATCATGCCAGGATGGGCTGACATTGCGGGTCGAGAAGGCAGTCCAATCACGATATGATTCTAGGGTTAGGCCGACATGGACCACTTTGAATTATACCGACCCTATATGCGCGCCACCGCTCGTTCGGGTCTGCGTGAAGCGCACTGCGAGATCCACCGCATTGACATGGACGACACCGCCGCACGGCTACCTCAGCATTGGTTTGGCTCGATGCGTAGGCACGCCAACTACCGGTGCATGTGCTGACCCTGTATGGTCCCTAGTTATCTATTTTTGGTGTAATCTCGGAATCTATAGATTTCAGTAGTGTTTGTATAAATATCACAATTAAACAAAATTTATCTATTATATATGTCGGCGTTCCGAGATCGGGGGGTCCCTGGGTCGACGAGTGAATGTCGCCGCGTGCCCCAGCCCAGATGGGTCGAGCGCGAGGGCGAGCGCGAAGGGGGGAGAGCGAGGCGGCCGGAGACCGGCGTGAGAGAGGTGGGAATCCCGCGGCCTTCGTGTTCGTCTCGCGCCCAGGTCGGGTGCGCTTGCAGTGGGGGGTTACAAGCGTCCACGCGGGAGAGGGAGCGAGCGGCTCCAGGCGAGCGCCTGTTCTCGTCCTCGTCCCCGCGCGGCCAACCTTTCCTAAGAGGGCCCTGGTCCTCCCTTTTATAGACGTAAGGAGAGGATCCAGGTGTACAATGGGGGGTGTAGCAGGGTGCTACGTGTCTAGCGGAGGTGAGCTAGCGCCCTAGGTACATGCCGTTGTGGCAGCCGGAGAGATCTTGGCACCCAGCTGGTGTGATGTCGTGGCCGTCGAAGGAGCGATGGAGCTTGGCGGAGGGACAGCTGTCGGAGCGGTTGAGCCCTTGCTGACGTCCTCTTGCTTCCGTAAGGGGGCGGAGAGCCGCCGTCGTCACAGAGCATGCGGGGCGCCATCATTGCCTATCTGGCGGCGCGAGCCAGATGGGACGCCGGTCTTGTTCCCTGCGGCCCGAGTCAGCTCGGGGTAGGGTGATGATGGCACCTCCTGTCGACGTGGCTGGTCTACGCCCTAGGTTGGGCAATGTGGAAGCTCCTCCGAAGCCGAGGTTGAGTCCGAGCCCCCGGGTCGGGCGAGGCGGAGATCGTCGTCTTCTGGGGCCGAGCCCAAGCCCGAGCCCTGGGTCGGGCGAGGCAGAGATCGTCGTCTTCTGGGACTTAGCCCGAGTCTGAGCCCTGGGTCGGGCGAGGCAGAGATCGTCGTCTTCTGGGACTTAGCCCGAGTCCGAGCCCTGGGTCGGGCGGAGCGGAGTTCGCCGTCTTCCGGGACTTAGCCCGAGTCCGAGCCCTGGGTCGGGCGGAGCGGAGTTCGCCGTCTTCCGGGACTTAGCCCGAGTCCGAGCCCTGGGTCGGGCGGAGTTCGCCGTCTTCCGGGACTTAGCCCGAGTCCGAGCCCTGGGTCGGGCGGAGTTCGCCGTCTTCCGGGACTTAGCCCGAGTCCGAGCCCTGGGTCGGGCGGAGTGGAGTTCGCCGTCTTCCGGGACTTAGCCCAAGTCCGAGCCCTGGGTCGGGCGAAGCGGAGCTTCCTATGGTGCCTCCGGCAGGGCCTGACCGCTTGTCAGTCTTACTCTGTCCAGTGGCACTGTAGTCGGTGTGGCGTAGGCGGCGCTGTCCTTTCGTCAGGCCGGTCAGTGGAGCGGCGAAGTGACGGCGGTCACTTCGGCTCTGCCGGCGGGGGGTGCGTGCCAGGATAAGGGTGTCAGGCCACCTTTGCATTAAATGCTCCTGCGACTTGGTCGGTCGGTGCAGCGATTTGGTCAGGGTTGCTTCTTAGCGAAGGCAGGGCCTCGGGCGAGCCGGGAATACGTTCGCCGCTAAAAAAGGGGGGCCTCGGGCGAGACGGAAATCCTCCGGGGTCGGCTGCCCTTGTCCGAGGCTAGGCTCGGGTGAGGCGTGATCGTGTCCCTCGAATGGACTGATCCCTGACTTAATCGCACCCATCAGGCCTTTGCAGCTTCATGCTGATGGGGGTTACCAGCTGAGAATTAGGAGCCTTGAGGGTACCCCTAATTATGGTCCCCGACAGTAGCCCCCGAGCCTCGAAGGGAGTGTTTGCACTTGCTTGGAGGCTTTCGTCGCACCTTTTTGCAAGGGGACCAGCCTTTCTCGGTTGCGTTTTGTTCCGGTGGGTGCGCGCGAGCGCACCCGCCGGGTGTAGCCCCCGAGGCCTCGGAGGAGTGGTTTCACTCCTTCGAGGTCTTACTGCCTCACGTAGTGCTTCGGCTGGTCTGGTCGTTCCCTCATGCGAACTGGCCGTAGCCCAGGTGTACGGTCGGGTCCCAAGTTCTCGGGCTGGTATGTTGACGCTGTCAACGGTTCGGCCAGAGCCGGGTTTGCGAGAGCAGCCCCGAGCCTCTGCACAGAGCGAGAGGGCGGTCAGGGGTAGACTCGGCTTTTTTACATACGCCCCTGCGTCGCCTTTCCGCAAGGAGGAGGGGGGGAAAGCGCCATGTTGCCCTCGATGGGCGTTGAACATGGTGTCTCCGACGAGCTGCAAGCGGGTAATCCGAGTGGACGTCCGTGCCCCGTTCGTTAGGGGTCGGCTAGGGGCCCAGAGGCACGCCCAAAAGTACCTGCGGGTGATCTGCCAGACCCGGTCCCCTGGCGACGGGGTCCGAGGGCTCGATGCCTCCCTCTGGTGGGATTCTGTTACAAGATCGTTCCCGCCGGTCTCGGAAATGTCCTAGGGTACCTCGGGAGCGCAGTCCGAGCCTTGGTTATGTATCGAACGTACCCATGGTCATCCCTCGCTCGGCGTCTGAGGCGGCTGTGAACCCTTCGGGGGCCAGCCTTCGAACCCCTGATCAGTATTGGGTGCGGAGCCCGAGCAGCCTGAGGCGGTCGTTGAACCCTTTCGAGGGGCCGGCCTTCGAACCCCTGACCAGTAGTGGGTGTAGGGCCCACGCGATCTGAAGCGGCTGTTGAACCCTTCCGGGGGGCCAGCCTTCGAACCTCTGATCAGTAGGGGGGCTCGGAGCCTGGTTCCTTCTCGGGGAAGGATCCTTTTCGGGGTATCCCCCTTTCCCGGTCCCTGTTGCAAGAGAGAGAAAGAGGAAAAATGGAAAAGGATACGAAATCGAACGACGCGGCGTACCTTTTTGGACGCGTTTCATTTTGGCGAAGGGGAAGCATCGCCTGCTTCTCCTGCCAGAGGCGCCGCGTGTCCTGTCACGGAGTTAATGTGACGGGGCGAGTGGTTGGAGAGGCGACCGTTGCGCGTGCGCGAGTCGCTCGAGGAACGGCTGTTTCGCTTCGCGTTTTTGAATCCCACGTCCGGTCCGGGCGGAACGTTTGAACCGGCCACGCCTTGGTCTTCATATACTCGGGAGAGGGCCGGGCGATGGTTCTTTGCTCCGCTTCCTGTCTCCCTCTTAGGTTTTTCGCAGCCTGAGAGACTTAGCCGGAGAAAAGGTAACCACCCTCCATGTCCTTTGCGCCGCCACCCCTTCTGCTCGGCGATGGCTGACCGGGTGACCATCATCTCGCCGCGCGACCCATGGCCCTTCTCCACGATGACGGCGAGTGATCTGGAGGATCTCGTTGGCGAGGGTTTACTTCGCCCTCTCACCGATGAGCAGCGACCGGAATGGATCCCCCCCGTGGGCGGAGCCGCTCCATCCCCACCGCCGGGGTACATCGTGAGCTTCGTCTCCTTCCACGAGCGGGGCTTTGGTGTGCCGGCGAGCCGCTTTATGCGGGCGATCCTGCACCACTACGGGGTGGAGTTGCACAACCTCAGCCCCAACTCCATCTCGCGGGCCGCCATCTTCGTAGCGGTGTGCGAGGGGTACTTGGGGATTGCCCCCCATTGGGATCTGTGGACCCATCTCTTTTTCGCGGAGCTTTTTGCCTCGCCGACAGGGGAGAGGAAGGGCCGCGTAGCGGTGCGGGCCGGCGGCTGCACCCTTCTGCTGAGGCAGTCGCGGGCGTCGCTGTATATTCCCGCCATCCTCGCGTCCTCGAACAAGGGGTGGCAGCGCCGGTGGTTCTACCTCCGGAATGACGGCGAGTTGCTCCCGTCGTTCTCTCAGCGAGTAGTCACCGCCGCCGCTGATGCTTGGCGCCACGGGACCCCTCATGAAAGACAGAAGAACCTCGAGCCCCTCCTCAAGGCCTTGGAGGTGTTGAGGAAGGGGGGACTCACTGCTGTCGGGGTTATTGCCGCCATCCACCGCCGGAGGGTGCTTCCCTTGGCGGAGCGACGGCTGCCGCTTTGGGAAATGGCACCGGAGGCGGAGTTGGAGGGCTCGCGGATGTCCTCTGATCCCCTTCCCCCTGACGTCCTCCATGGGCGGGTGTCCGTTGGATTGGGGAAGCCGCACCCCAGCGCCCTCTCCCAGCCTTTGATGCGCCCTGACCAAGGGTGCGTGACTCTGGTGAGTGTCCATTTCTTTCTTCTAGCGTCGGATCGCCCCTGGTTTCTAAGGCCAGGATTTCCACCCGTCTTCAGGAGGTAGGGTGGCACAAGTCTTCCCTGCCACGGGTCCCGCAAGATGCGGCGGACCGAGCAGCACGGCGGGTCGCCGCGGAGGAGGAGAAGAAAAAGAAGGACGCGGAGAAGGCCCGGGCCCGCGAGCGGAGGCGGGCTCGGGACGCCTTGGAAAAGCTTCGTCGTCGGCAGGAGAGGGAGGGACTCCCGAGGGAGCCGTCGCCGGAAACGCCCGACGACGACGACGATGACGAAGATGATGACGAAGAAGACGACATGGCTACCCGCCTTGGCCTCAGCCCCGGCTTGGGGTCAGGCCTGGAGCCATCAATCCAGCCCCCGAGCGGGTTGATGCCGTCGGTCCTCGGAGTCAGGACGCCGGGGTCCCGGCCTGAGGAGCGGGGGCAATCCGGGAGGGTACTTGACCCCTCGGCTGGAGGAGCCGAAGCGACCCCGGGGAGCCAGGCCGGGGCGTCTGCTCCCCGAGAGCCGCCGCCCACGCCGGCAGCGCAGGGGAGCGGCCCCCAGGTCGTCGTGGCGGTGCCTGAGCAGCCCGCCTCCCAGGCGTCCAGGGCGCCCAAAGCAAGGGTGATGCCGAAGCCGCCGGCGAAGCGGACCTCGGCGGCGTTGCCAAGGGTCGAGGTCCAAGAGACCTCCCCCCAGGCACGGTTGATCATGGCCCGAAGCGGGTGAGTATCCTGGAACGTCTTCGCCCTGGTTTTTCTTCCGTATGTACTGGCCGTGATTTTTTCCTTTTTTCCCCAGCAAGCGAAGCCATGGGCTGACTGACCTGGCGCCCCGGAAGGCCCTTAAGACGACACCGGCTTGCATGGCCAGCGCCGCTCCGGGCCCTGCCGTTCAGGTGACCTTCTCGCAAGGCGCTCCACAGCAGGGGGCTCAGGCGACACCAGTCGCCGTGGAGCGGGTTCCCGAGGCTGGCGCTTCTGCCGGGGCGGCCGTCGTGATGGGGGTGGCGGCCGACGCGGACGTGGCCCTGGGCCCACCGGACGTGCCGGCGATGCCGGCACCTGTCGCTACCGAAGTCGCCGCCGTCCCAGTCGGGGAGCGACCGGCCGCTGCCGACGTCGAGACGGCTGAGGCGTCGGCGCTCGGTGCCTCGGAAGAGGGGGGCGTGGAGGCGCGATCCGTCCCGCCGGGCGGCAGCCTCGTCGCTGTGCGGCGGAGCTCCGAGGGCCGGCGCCAGTTGCTCCGGTTCCGGACCCGTGAGGCCTCGGATCCCGGCTTTGTTCTCGACGATGAGCGGGAGGACCAGTCCTGGGACGAGCTCCGCGAGTGCGCCGAAGCAACGGTGGGGTCGCTCCGGTCGTCGCTGGAGGTTTTCTGCAGGGACGTCCCCAAAATTCTCCAGGTAACGGTTTCAGGCGTACCTTTTCTCTTTCGTGACCAAGGCGCCTTTCGTGACGCCCCGTTTCCTTCCCTCAGGATCTGACGGATCGAAGCGCCGCCAAATCGTCGTTCATCCGCCACGAGGTCGACGTCTGGGGCTCGCTGCGATCCCTGAGGACCTCGCTTGCCGGGGCTACTGCGCGCCTCTCCCAGCAGGGTGCCGAGGTGGCGGACCTTCGGTTGCTCTGCACCGATCTGAGAGCCGAGGCGGCAGCGGCGCGCGCGGAGGCGGCCGCGGCGCGTGCAGAAGCGCAACGACAGCAGTCGGAGTTCGCCCGGGTCGTCAAGGAGCGGGACCAGTCTCGGGGCCGGGCTGCCGAGGCCGAAAGCCGGGCCGAAACCCTTGCGGCCGACCTAGCCGCAGCCTAGGTCGCAGCCTCGGAGCAGCGTACCCGAGCCGGAGGTACGCCTTGGCCATCTTAGGTTTTCGTTTCTGCTTGTTTTCTCTGCTTGTGTTTGAGATCCTTCCTTTGGCTGTTCGCAGAGCTCGAGTCCGCCCTCGATGAGTCCGCCAAGGCGCTTGCCGAGGCGCTTGCCGGGGCGGCCGAGCAGAGGGAAGCTGACCACGCGGCCATGTCCGAGGCCGTCTCGGACGTTTACCGGGTCCTTGGCTCCGGCGACGTCCCCTCAGGAAGCTCCCCTCGAAGCCGCCTTCAAGTCTTGGGCGATCATGTGCGCGGCAGGCTCCGCGAGGCGTTGCACCACGGCGTCAGGCGGGCCTTTGCCGTACTCGCTTCCCACTACGTTGTGGACCTGGAGCGGGTTAGCTAGGGGTATTGCCTTCCCGACGAGGACGAAGCCGCCCTGGCAGAAGTCCAGAGGCTCGATGCGGCCGCCGCGGGTCCGAGCGCAGTGCTGGCGACCACCTTCGAGGCAGAGATCCTCCCACCTGCGCCGTCGCCGGAAGCCGGGATGGACTTTGCCGATGGTGGGGATGAAGCCGAAGGTGCGGCTCCTTCCCGAGGCGACGCCTAACTCTGTTGGATCAGTTTCTGTCGGATGCCCGTGTGTCCTTCTGCGGCCGCTGAGGCCTGAACACTTTGTTACCGTTGCATGAAGTCGTACCCCTTTCCTTTTTGCGTGTCCAGCTTCGCCTGTTTAGTAACAGGGTGGTTTTCCCAAGTAGGGGTCACTTTTCGCGGCGGGTGACGAGTGAGGTGTTCCTAACCCGAAGGCGTAGGAGTCCCTCGGCTCAGTCGGCCTTGCCGCTTACATGCACCCGCGTTCGCTCCTTGGGGCCTTGCTTCCGACATAGCCGGGGGGAACGCAAAAAGCTTTTTTTTATTTGAAAATCTTGGACGCAAAGAGGTCCCTCAACTTTGATGCGGAGGGGTTCCCCCCCTTTTAGCCCCCGAGGGAGGGTCGGGCTTCGCAGAGGCGAGGCCGACCCTTCCTTGATGACTAAACTTAGCGTGGGTGCGAGGTATATGATCAACTTGAAAACATCTTAAGGGTAGAAGCGACGTAGCTGTTGGATGTTCTAGGCGTTGTCATAGACCTCGCCTTGGCTGTTGGCCAGCTTGTATGTTCCGGGCTTCAGAACCTTGGCGATGACGAATGGCCCCTCCCAGGGAGGCGCGAGCTTGTGCCGCCCTCGGGCGTCTTGTCGCAGCTGAAGCACCAGGTCGCCCACCTGGAGGTCTCGGGACCGGACCCCTCGGGCGTGGTAGCGTCGCAGGGACTGCTGGTACCGCGCCGAGTGTAGCAAGGCCTGGTCTTGAGCCTCCTCCAGCTGGTCCAGCAAGTTTTCTTGGCTGACTTGGTTGCTTTGGTCGGTGTAGGCCCTCGTCCTCGGGGAGCCGTATTCTAAGTCTGTGGGCAAGATGGCTTCGGCCCCATAGACTAGAAAGAACGGCGTGAAGCCCGTGGCTCGGCTCGGCGTTGTCCTCAGACTCCAGACCACCGAGGGGAGTTCCTTCATCCATCGCTTGCCGAACTTGTTGAGGTCGTTGTAGATCCGAGGCTTGAGCCCTTGTAGAATCATGCCGTTGGCACGCTCCACCTGCCCATTCGTCATGGGATGAGCCACGGCGGCCCAGTCCACCCGGATGTGGTGATCCTCGCAGAAGTCCAGGAACTTTCTGCCGGTGAACTGGGTGCCGTTGTCGGTAATGATGGAGTTCGGGACCCCGAAGCGATGGATGATGTTGGTAAAGAACGCCACCGCCTCCTCGGACCTGATGCTGTTCAGGGGTCGGACCTCGATCCACTTGGAGAATTTGTCGATGGCGACCAGCAGGTGCGTGTAGCCCCCGGGTGCCTTCTGCAAGGGGCCGACGAGGTCCAGACCCCACACCACAAAAGGCCAGGTGATGGGTATCGTCTGCAGAGCCTGAGCGGGCAGATGGGTCTGCCTCGCGTAGAATTGGCACCCTTCGCAGGTGCGGACGATTCTGGTAGCGTCGGCCACCACCGTCGGCCAGTAGAAGCCTTGCCAGAAAGCGTTCCTGACAAGGGCTCGAGGCGCTGCGTGATGGCCGCAAGCCCCCGAGTGTATCTCTCGCAGGAGTTCCTGACCTTCGGCGATGGAGATGCATCGCTGGAGGATGCCTGAGGGGCTGCGGTGGTAGAGCTCCTTCTCATCTCCCAGCAAGACGAACGACTTGGCGCGCCACGCCACCCGCCGAGCCTCGGCTCGGTCGAGGGGCAGCTCTCCTCGGTGGAGATATTGCAGGTACGGGGTTTGCCAGTTTTGATTAGGCGCGACCCCGCTTTGCTCCTCGTCGACGCGCAGTGCCTCACCCTCGGGGGCCGAGGGTACCTCGGACTGAACCGAGGGCGCCTCGGGTCGAGCTGAGGGTGCCTCGGACTGGGCCGAGGGCGCCTCGGGTTGAGCCGTGGGCGCCTCGGACTGGGCCGAGGGTACCTCAGGCTCGGACGTGTCGTCGATCTTGACGGAAGGTTGATGCAGGTCTCGGGAGAAGATGTCCGGGGGAACCGTCGTTCGCCCCGAGGCTATTTTAGCCAGCTCGTCCGCAGTCTCGTTGTAGCGCCGAGCGATGTGGTTGAGCTCGAGCCCGTAGAACTTGTCTTCCAGGCGCCGAACCTCATCGCAGTATGAAAGTCGCCTAGAGGGGGGGTGAATAGGCGAAACCTGAAAATTAAAACTTTATCCCCCAACTAGATCCCTTGATTAGTGGTTAGAACAAGATATACAAATATCGGAGAATAGAAACTAAGTTCTTGCTTGAAAGGAGTATTGCTAAGTAATGCGGAAGTGATAAGTCAATACAACTAGTAAGTTATAGTATAACAAAGCAAGAAGCTTTAGATGAGAAGAGCACTAGGACAAGTTCTTTCTTGCAACGTGTTGCTTCACTAAATGGGATTTTAACTCGAAGCAACACCAAATGATTTTAGCAAATAAAGGTGCAAGAAAACTTAGAACAAGGGAAAGTAAACAAATCACAAGCAATAAACACAATGGACACGGGTGATTTGTTTTACCGAGGTTCGGCCCTCGAAGGCCTAGTCCCCGTTGAGGAGTCCACTTAAGGACGGGTCTTTTTCAACCCTTTCCCTCTCTCCCCCGATCACACAAGGATCGGCGAGCTCTTCTTCTTCTCAAGGATCACTCTTGATCCCACAAGGATCACCACAATCTTTGGTGTCTCTTGCTAGCTTTTACAAGCCTCCAAAACTTTGGAGGAAGTTCAACGGGAGTCAAAACTCCACGCGCAAATGAACACAAAGATGAAGCACACACTATCTCTCGATGAATCTCACAAGGCACTAGTGCTAAACTCAAATGAGTAGCTCTCTTTTGCTTGCTCTCTCTTTTGTGGCACTTGTGTTGTATGTAGTGGTCTAAATCTTGTGTATAGGATGGATCAATGAATATAAGTGGTTGGGAGGGCTTGAGTGTGTCAACTAGATGACTTGGAATGTTGCTTGGGCTCCCACACCTTGAAGTGGCCGGTTGGGGTGGTATTTATAGCCACCAAACAAAAACTAGCCGTTGGTGAAGGCTGTCTGTTCGATGGTGCACCGGACAGTCCGGTGCACACCGGACATGTCCGGTGCGACAGCCACGTCACCAAATAGCCGTTGGGGATGGAGCTGGTCGACCGTTGGAGGCTTTGTCCTCATGCGGCACCGGACAGTCCGGTGCACACCGGACAGTCCGGTGCCTCTCTGATCCTCTGCTCTGACTCTGCTGCGTGTACTTTTACTGTCAGAGTCGACCGTTGGCGCCGAAGTAGCCGTTGCTCCGCTGGCACACCGGACAGTCCGGTGCACACCGGACAGTCCGGTGAATTTTAGCGGAGCGGCTGCCGCGCGAACCCGAGGCTGACGAGTTCCGGAGACCGTGCTTCCTTGGAGCACCGGACATGTCCGATGCACACCGGACAGTCCGGTGAATTATAGCGCGCCGGCTTCCGAGAAATCCCGAGGGCGAAGAGTTTGAGTTGGAGTCCTCTGGTCGCACCGGACACTGTCCGGTGCACACCGGACAGTCCGGTGCCTCCAGCCAGAGGTGCCCTCGGTTGCCTCGTTGCTCCTTTGTTGAATCCAACACTTGGTCTTTTTATTGGCTAAGTGTGAACCTTTTGCACCTGTATAACTTGTGCACTAGAGCAAACTAGTTAGTCCAACATTTGTGTTGGGCAATTCAACCACCAAAATTATTTAGGAACTAGGTGTAAGCCTAATTCCCTTTCAATCTCCCCCTTTTTGGTGATTGATGCCAACACAAACCAAAGCAAATATAGAAGTGCATAATTGAACTAGTTTGCATAATGTAAGTGCAAAGGTTGCTTGGAATTGAGCCAATAAATACTTGTATGATGTGCATGGATTGTTTTCTTTCTTTTTAACATTTTGGACCACGCTTGCACCACAAGTTTTGTTTTTGCAAACTCTTTTGTAAATTCTTTTCAAAGTCCTTTTGCAAGATAGTCAAAGGTAAATGAATAAGATTTTGCAAAGCATTTTCAAGTTTTGAAATTTTCTTCCTTTGTTCCAAATGCTTTTCCTTTGACTAAACAAAACTCCCCCTCAAATAAAGTCTCCTCTTAGTGTTCAAGAGGGTTTTAAGACATCAATTTTGAAAATACTCGTTTCTCCCCTCTTAGAACACAAAGAGATACCAATTTTGAAATTTACCAATTGAAAATCATCAATTTTAAAATTAGTTTGGTGGTGCGGTCCTTTTGCTTTGGGCCAATACTTTCTCCCCCTTTGGCATGAATCGCCAAAAACGGATACTTGGAATGAGATATAGGCCCTTTAAGTACTTTCTCCCCCTTTGGTCATGAATAAATGAGTGAAGGTTATACCAAAGTTGGAGTGAGCGAAGCGGAGCGACGACGAAGGATGAGTAGTAGAGTGGAGTGGAAGCTTTTGTCTTCGCCGAAGACTCCAATTCCCTTTCAATATACCTATGACTTGGTTTGAAAAACACTTGAACATACATTAGTCATAGACATATAAAAGAGATATGATCAAGAGGATATATTAAATTAAGCATGATCATAGTTCTATATAACATAGATTGCTCCCTAAGTATGTGCATGGAGAGGAACACATATTTTGGCCTTAAATGCCAATTGCACATAATTAGGTTAATGAGAACATATCTATATCATACAGATTGTGAAGTGCATTGTGTCATAGTATAAGTGTGATGCTTATGACAATTTATGCACTTACGAAAGCATGTTGTAAACCATTTAAGCATTTTCCCTTAAAGATTTCAAAGAGACTTAAGGACCATCCACCTTTGAAACAAAGGCAGCTTATCCTCGTTACAAGGTTAAGCTTTAAGCTCTTTGACAATAAAAGTACTTCATCTAGTTTTACCAGAGATGCACTAAGCAGGAATGAATTTTGGGAAATTAAACTAGGTATGAAGCAGGGATAATACATGGACATGCTTTCTCTTCCTTTTATACAAGATATGCAAAGAATGTATAGAAAAGGAAGATTTAGGTACAAGTTTAAATGAAAGGAGATAGTTTTACCTTCATGTACCTTTACGTAGGGACGCTCTTTTCATTGTGCTTGTCCTTAGTCTTAGATGCTTAAGACTAATTCTTAATGACAATATATGGAAATATTTTGCACAAGAGAGAGTTCTACAACTAGTGATCTTTTCAAGTTATTGTTAGCATATATTAAATGGATCACAAGTTGCATAAATGCATCATGAATTCTCCTTTTAACTTAGTGCATATCAAGAGAGATATCGATTGATAGAATATACGGCACTAAGAGGCATGTTTGTTAATGAAAGTCATTCAATTGATCAAATAAATAACACATGTGGTCAAAAGAACAACATACGCATTAGATTATCAATTAAGCTTAGGATAGGAGAATCCAGCAAATATGCTACTTTAGAGTGAAAGACAAGAATTTTAAAGATAGTAGCATACTTCATGAGAAACTTATTCTCAGGCAAGAGACTATATGAAATTACTGAGATAAAGCAATAGTCTCAACATAAAAAAGGCTCCCCCTAAAGATATGCATCAAGTATTTGAATTGAATGGATGTATTTACTTTAAAGACAAATAGGGAGAAGCATTATACATCTTGATCAAGGCTCATAATTTTTGCAATAAACAACTTAAGCCTAGTATTCTCATAATGAAAGTATTAGAATACTCACAACCACACCATTGATCGTTTTGTAGACCTTATTATCCAAGTAGGTGTTGTTGTTCTTGATGTCCTCTTCTTTCATTTGAGAGTCCTCCCTTTGAAGTTGTTTCCTTTTCCTTTCAAACTTATTGAAAATACTCAAGAAAGATGTTAATAGCACAAGGGAGTATATAGTGATGGATGATTTCTTTTAGATAGGAAATAAGCATAATTCATCATCCATGAGTCACACAGACAGGAAGTAAAATCCTTAACATTAGTGCACTTTTATTTTAAAAGAGGAATATGCACTATTAAACAATTTTCTCACTCATAGAAATTTACTTCTTCATATTGAACTTTATTTTCATGACTTAGAAGCGCATCAATATGAGAATGGATATAGCAAAGGCATGAATTAGATTCTAATGAACAAGCGCATTTATGAGAATGATATTGAATGTATACTTAGTTAATTTTGGTCCAATAAAGAATCTATTCCTCACAAGGGTAGAATATGATAATTTAGATTAAATCCCCATTGAGATGGGAACCAAACTTAAAAAGATGAGTTCCCATACCTTTGCTTTTACCTTTCTTCCTTTGGGTGAAACTCAACCCATGAGGCTTGTGCACTTTCTCTCTTGTATACTTTCATAATTGAACTCAAGAGAAATGTTAGTAGCAACACAAGCACTAGTTTCCATTTTTGTAATCATTTTGATAAGGAATGGAAGCTAGATTACCAAAACATGGAAACTCTATAGCATGAACTAGATTATCCATAGATGATGTTATGCTCAATTTAACTCATAAAACAAGCATAAATAAACCTTTGAGATTATAGGAATAAATCTAATTCATGATTTGGAAAGCGATAAATGTGAAAGAATCATATCCAATTTGAGCAAGTAAAATACATCATAAAACATTGGATTGATTTTTCTTTTCAGTTAGATTACACGCTTCCAAAGAGAAACATATTCTCTACAAGTGAGACTATTTGGGTTACTTAGATAAAATCATTAATCTCACTATTCTAGTTATAGAGAGAGTTTTCCTTTTACAAGTGTCTTAAGGATTTGAATTCCTTACATGACACCTTATTCTTTTGAGAACGTGAAATATCTCTCTATATCTAGAATCATGGCAATAACAAGATAATTAGAGAAAGAATATGCCATGATATACTTGCAACAGATTAGAGCATGTAGATTGCTATAATATGGAAATGATGAATGTGCAATCTACCATATGAGAGGAAATTCTTCAAAGAATGGTAATATCAATTTAAAGACATTTGAAGTGCTTCAATTTTTCTATGTGACTACACAAGACACATAAGAAATGATATTCTAAAATACTTGCACTTAAAAGCATAGAAGTTACCATCCTTTGACTTTCCTTCATGTTGTAGGCCTTGATTTTTGCACATGATATCTCTTCACTTCCTACAACATATAATATCTTCCTCGAGATGATATGAGTTTAAGACATAGCAATTTGAAAAATAACCTTGGGTCAATCATGTATGTAGATCATTGACGATTGATAGCTTGAATGGACTCTCTCAAGCACACCAAGGCTTCATATCATCTCCTTCCTCTACAAAGCTTGTCAAGCATATTTTGGTACCCATCGCTTGATGGGTCCATCACGGTTAGTCAACAAAGATCTAGGAACCCAAAAGTCCTTTGTGTTAGCATTAGGTAAACTCATTACCTTTCTAGCACAGGTTGCAATTTTGGGTTGCCTAGTTACATGAGAAGTAATTGACAAGCTAGGAGTGGAAGATTTACCTATGGGGCAATCCTTGCATTGATGTCCCTTCTTACGGCATGTGTAGCAAAGGCGTTTTTCAAGATTTGATGTTTTCTTCTTTCCTTGTTTGTTGCCTGCTACATGGTTAGTAAAAACTTTCTTTTCTAACCCTATGCCTTTTTGTTTTAAATGAGGACAAGATCTAAGCAAGTGTCCCTTCTTGGAGCATTTAAAACAAAGTCTATCATCCTTGTTAATAATCAAGCCATTTTTAATGTAGGGACATGACCTAATCAAGTGCCCCTCTTCAAAGCATTCACTACACCTCTTAATGTGAAGTGTGGCTTGATCATTACCTTGGATGTTACCTTTTGTGGAGGCGTGGTTGAGGCTTTTGGAGGAGGTGTTGAATTTCATCTTTTGTTTCTTCCTCTTGGCAATCCTCAAATCCTTGACATTTTCTTCAAGGGATGTAGTGCATGCCACGGTTGTTCCCGTCTCAAGCTTCTTCACCATGTGATCACGGTTATCTTGAGAAGGTTGGGCAATGCATTTCCCTTTTAGTTGTGTCAAGCTCATCTTTAGCCTCTCATTTTCTTCTTTGAGCTTTTGATATGTATCATCATTTGTTCCTGCAAATTCTAACTCAAAGGAAGATTTGCTTGTCGACGGACAACAAGCATAAGCACATGGTAATATAGCATCAATTTGAATACATGTGCATGAGTGAGGTTGTTGGGATTTTAAATTTTCTATCACAACCTCATGAGTCAAATTCAATATGATATGATCATCTATAAGATTTTCATGAGAACATAGAAGCATATCATATTTTTCTTGAAAAGCTAGATTTTCAACTTTTAGCTTTTCTACTTGGTCCTTAAGCAAGGTATTTCTATTTACTGATTGAGCAATACAATGTAAAGCGTTATCATGCTCAATTGAAACAGTTTCATACCTTTGGACCAAATCAACATGAGAGCACTTTAGCTCCTCATGTTCCTTAGTCAACTCGTCAAAGTGTAGCATTTTCATGGAGAGAACATCTTCTAGCCTTTGACGAGCTTCGCTTTGCTCTCTCGCTCTTTCTAGAAGTTTGAGCATGACCGCCTTATCTTCTTGGCTTAGGCGAGCGTAGAGTTGCACAACGCTTCTTTCTTCCTCCTCATCCTCATTTGTGCTTCCGCTATCATTTGCATTAGCCACACAACACATGTGGGAATCGAAATGGGAAGACAAACCTTTTGGAGAGGTGGATTCATCGTTTGGTCTCCACCGTTCATTTTCTTCTTCTTCCTTGCAAGGGTTAGTATCACAAAGACTAAAGGAAGTAGAAGCATCAAATGAACTATCATGTTTGGACTCATCAAATTTGTTTTTAATTCTAGTCCAAATATCATGCGCATCATAGAAAGATTCGTCATAGTTTGATATGAAGGCATGATAATCTTCTCTACTAAGAGAATTAGTTAAGATGTCAAAAGCTAGATAGTTTAAGCGATAACATCTTTGATCCTCCTCGGAATTAATTTTTCCATTGAAATTAGAGGAAAAAAATACTCTTGTCTATAATTTGTTCTAATCGTGGATCTATGGTTCTAAAGGCATTTATCACACTAGTAGACCATGAATTATAATTAGAACAATCATCAAGTAATATTTCAAGGGTTACCTCTTTTTGAGTTACGTTCGATGGAGGAGTCTTCTTGTTCTTTTGGGATCTTCTACGAGCCATCACTTCGAGTTGTTAGACTCAAGATGAAGTGCCTAGCTCTGATACCAATTGAAAGTCGCCTAGAGGGGGGTGAATAGGCGAAACCTGAAAATTAAAACTTTATCCCCCAACTAGATCCCTTGATTAGTGGTTAGAACAAGATATACAAATATCGGAGAATAGAAACTAAGTTCTTGCTTGAAAGGAGTATTGCTAAGTAATGCGGAAGTGATAAGTCAATACAACTAGTAAGTTATAGTATAACAAAGCAAGAAGCTTTAGATGAGAAGAGCACTAGGACAAGTTCTTTCTTGCAACGTGTTGCTTCACTAAATGGGATTTTAACTCGAAGCAACACCAAATGATTTTAGCAAATAAAGGTGCAAGAAAACTTAGAACAAGGGAAAGTAAACAAATCACAAGCAATAAACACAATGGACACGGGTGATTTGTTTTACCGAGGTTCGGCCCTCGAAGGCCTAGTCCCCGTTGAGGAGTCCACTTAAGGACGGGTCTTTTTCAACCCTTTCCCTCTCTCCCCCGATCACACAAGGATCGGCGAGCTCTTCTTCTTCTCAAGGATCACTCTTGATCCCACAAGGATCACCACAATCTTTGGTGTCTCTTGCTAGCTTTTACAAGCCTCCAAAACTTTGGAGGAAGTTCAACGGGAGTCAAAACTCCACGCGCAAATGAACACAAAGATGAAGCACACACTATCTCTCGATGAATCTCACAAGGCACTAGTGCTAAACTCAAATGAGTAGCTCTCTTTTGCTTGCTCTCTCTTTTGTGGCACTTGTGTTGTATGTAGTGGTCTAAATCTTGTGTATAGGATGGATCAATGAATATAAGTGGTTGGGAGGGCTTGAGTGTGTCAACTAGATGACTTGGAATGTTGCTTGGGCTCCCACACCTTGAAGTGGCCGGTTGGGGTGGTATTTATAGCCACCAAACAAAAACTAGCCGTTGGTGAAGGCTGTCTGTTCGATGGTGCACCGGACAGTCCGGTGCACACCGGACATGTCCGGTGCGACAGCCACGTCACCAAATAGCCGTTGGGGATGGAGCTGGTCGACCGTTGGAGGCTTTGTCCTCATGCGGCACCGGACAGTCCGGTGCACACCGGACAGTCCGGTGCCTCTCTGATCCTCTGCTCTGACTCTGCTGCGTGTACTTTTACTGTCAGAGTCGACCGTTGGCGCCGAAGTAGCCGTTGCTCCGCTGGCACACCGGACAGTCCGGTGCACACCGGACAGTCCGGTGAATTTTAGCGGAGCGGCTGCCGCGCGAACCCGAGGCTGACGAGTTCCGGAGACCGTGCTTCCTTGGAGCACCGGACATGTCCGATGCACACCGGACAGTCCGGTGAATTATAGCGCGCCGGCTTCCGAGAAATCCCGAGGGCGAAGAGTTTGAGTTGGAGTCCTCTGGTCGCACCGGACACTGTCCGGTGCACACCGGACAGTCCGGTGCCTCCAGCCAGAGGTGCCCTCGGTTGCCTCGTTGCTCCTTTGTTGAATCCAACACTTGGTCTTTTTATTGGCTAAGTGTGAACCTTTTGCACCTGTATAACTTGTGCACTAGAGCAAACTAGTTAGTCCAACATTTGTGTTGGGCAATTCAACCACCAAAATTATTTAGGAACTAGGTGTAAGCCTAATTCCCTTTCACAGTAGGCCTCCATCTTCGGGTCGCGGCAATGGGAGTTCTTCATGACTTGGTCGATGACGAGCCGCGAGTCACCACGAGCATCGAGGCGTCGGACCCCTAGCTCGATGGCGATCCGCAACCCGTTGACCAGGGCCTCATATTCGGCCACATTGTTGGACGCCGGGAAGTGGAGGCGTAGCACGTAGCGTAGATGCTTTCCGAGGGGTGAGATGAAGAGTAGGCCTGCGCCGGCTCCTGTCTTCATCAGCGACCCGTCGAAGAACATGGTCCAGAGCTCCGGTTGGATCGGAGCCGTCGGTAGCTGGGTGTCGACCCATTCAGCCACGAAGTCCGCCAAGACCTGGGACTTAATGGCTTTCCGAGGAGCGAACGAGATTGTCTCGCCCATGATCTCCACCGCCCACTTTGCAATCCTACCCGAGGCCTCTCGGCACTGGATGATCTCCCCCAGGGGGAAGGATGACACCACAGTTACCGGATGAGACTCGAAGTAGTGTCGCAGCTTCCGTCGCGTTAGGATCACCGCGTACAGCAGCTTCTGGACTTGTGGGTAGCGGATCTTGGTTTCGGACAGTACCTCGCTGACGAAGTAGACTGGCCTCTGAACGGGCAGTGCATGCCCCTCTTCTTGCCTCTCGACCACAATCGCGGCGCTAACCACCTGGGTGGTCGCGGCGACGTAGACCAGGAGGGCTTCTCCGGCAGCTGGGGGCACCAAGATAGGCGCCTTTGTGAGGAGCGCCTTCAGGTTCCCGAGGGCTTCCTCGGCCTCAGGGGTCCAAGTGAAGCACTCGGCCTTCCTTAAGAGGCGGTATAGAGGTAGACCTCTTTCGCCGAGGCGTGAGATGAAACGGCTCAGAGCCGCGAGGCATCCCATGACCCTCTGTACGCCTTTCAA
The DNA here is from genome assembly GCA_029449295.1 of Zea luxurians. NCBI lineage: Eukaryota > Viridiplantae > Streptophyta > Magnoliopsida > Poales > Poaceae > Zea > Zea luxurians. Next base: position 70,977,857 of record JAOPSE010000013.1, on the reverse strand, counting down.
GTCCTTGATGGGCCCCATGCTGGTAATGGCTGCGATTTTTTTCAGGTTGGCTTCGATGCCCCGCTCGGAGACGATGAACCCTAAGAGCATGCCTCGGGGCACCCCGAAGACACACTTTTCGGGATTGAGCTTGACGCCTTTTGCCTTGAGACATCGGAATGTCGTTTCAAGGTCGGAAAGGAGGTCGGAGGCTTTCCTCGTCTTGACTACGATGTCATCGACGTAGGCCTCGACCGTGCGGCCAATGTGTTCGCCGAACACATGGTTCATGCACCGCTGGTACGTCGCGCCCGCATTCCTCAAACCGAACGGCATGGTGACATAGCAGTACATGCCGAAGGGTGTGATGAAAGAAGTCGCGAGCTGGTCGAACTCTTTCATCTTGATTTGATGATACCCCGAGTAGGCATCGAGGAAACACAGGGTTTCGCACCCAGTAGTGGAATCCACGATCTGGTCGATGCGAGGCAGAGGGTAGGGAACCTTCGGACATGCTTTGTTGAGACCAGTGTAGTCTACACACATCCGCCATTTCCCCCCTTTCTTTCTCACAAGCACAGGGTTGGCAAGCCATTCGGGATGGAATACCTCTTTGATGAACCCTGCCGCCATTAGCTTGTGAATCTCCTCGCCTATAGCTCTGCGCTTCTCCTCGTCGAATCGGCGTAGCGGCTGCTTGACGGGTCGGGCTCTGGCTCGGATGTCCAGCGAGTGCTCGGCGACATCCCTCGGTACGCCGGGCATGTCCGAGGGACTCCACGCGAAGACGTCGGCGTTCGCGCGGAGAAAGTCGACGAGCACTGCTTCCTATTTGGGATCGAACCCGGAGCCGATCCGGATTTGCTTGGAGGTGTCGCCGCTGGGGTCGAGGGGGACGGACTTAACCGTCTCCGCTGGCTCGAAGTTGCCGGCGTGACGCTTCACGTCTGGCACCTCCTTAGAGAGGCTCTCCAGGTCGGCGATGAGGGCCTCGGACTCGGCGAGGGCCTCGGCGTACTCCACGCACTCCACGTCGCATTCGAACGCGTGTTTGTACGTAGGGCCGACGGTGATGACCCCGTTGGGCCCCGACATCTTGAGCTTCAGGTAGGTGTAGTTGGGGACGACCATGAACTTCGCGTAGCATGGCCTCCCCAGTACCGCGTGGTAGGTTCCGCGGAACCCGACCACCTCGAACGTCAGGGTCTCCCTTCGGAAGTTGGAGGGTGTTCCGAAGCAGACGGGAAGGTCGAGCTATCCGAGGGGTTGGATGCGCTTCCCGGGGATGATCCCATGGAAGGGCGCAGCGCCTGCCCGGACAGAGGACAGATCAACACGCAGGAGCCCGAGGGTCTCAGCGTAGATGATGTTGAGGCTGCTGCCTCCGTCCATGAGGACCTTGGTGAGCCTGACATCGCCGATGACGGGGTCGACGACGAGCGGGTATTTCCCCGGGCTCGGCACATGGTCGGGGTGATCGTCTCGGTCGAAGGTGATGGGCTTGTCGGACCAGTCTAGATAGACTGGCGCCGCCACCTTGACCGAGCAGACCTCCCAACGCTCTTGCTTGCGGTGCCGAGCCGAGGCGTTCGCCGCTTGCCCACCATAGATCATGAAGCAGTCGCGGACCTCGGGGAACTCTCCTGCCTGGTGATCTTCCTTCTTGTCGTCGTCGCGGGCCTTGCCACCCTCCGCGGGTGGCCCGGCCCTGTGGAAGTGGCGCCGAAGCATGACGCACTCCTCAAGGGTGTGCTTGACCGGTCCCTGGTGATAGGGGCACGGCTCCTTGAGCATCTTGTCGAAGAGGTTGGCACCTCCAGGGGGCTTCCGAGGGTTCTTATACTCGGCGGCGGCGACAAGGTCCACGTCGGCGGCGTCGCGTTTCGCTTGCGACTTCTTCTTGCCCTTCTTCTTGGCGCCGTGCTGAGTTGACGCCTCGGGAGTACCTTCCGATGGGCGACCCTGGGGCTGCTTGTCCTTTCGGAAGATAGCCTCGACCGCCTCCTGGCCGGAGGCGAACTTGGTGGCGATGTCCATCAGCTCGCTCGCCCTGGTTGGGGTCTTGCGGCCCAGCTTGCTCACCAGGTCGCGGCAGGTGGTGCCAGCGAGGAACGCGCCGATGACATCCGAGTCGGTGATGTTGGGCAGCTCGGTGCGCTGCTTCGAGAATCGCCGGATGTAGTCTCGGAGAGACTCTCCTGGCTGCTGTCGACAGCTTCGGAGGTCCCAGGAATTCCCGGGGCGCACATACGTGCCCTGGAAATTGCCGGCGAAAGCTTGGACTAGGTCATCCCAGTTGGAGATCTGCCCCGGAGGCAGGTGCTCCAACCAGGCGCGAGCGGAGTCGGAGAGGAACAGGGGGAGGTTGCGGATGATGAGGTTGTCATCGTCCGTTCCACCTAGCTGGCAGGCCAGACGGTAGTCCGCGAGCCACAGTTCCGGTCTCGTCTCCCCCGAATACTTCGTGATAGTAGCCGGGGGTCGGAACCGGGTCGGGAACGGCGCCCGTCGGATGGCTCGGCTGAAGGCTTGCGGACCGGGTGGTTCGGGCGAGGGACTCTGATCCTCCCCGCTGTCGTAGCGTCCCCCACGCCTGGGGTGGTAGCCTCGGCGCACCCTCTCGTCGAGGTGGGCCCGTCGGTCGTGGTGGTGGTGCTCGTCGCCGAGGCGACCCGGGGCCGCAGGCGCGGTGTTGCGCGTGCGCCCGGTGTAGACCGAGGCTTCCCGCATGAATCGGGAAGTCGCGGCATGAGGTTCCGAGGGGTACCCCTGCCTTCGGGAGGCAGAGCTCTCGGCCCGTCGGACCGCGGCGCCTTCCAGGAGATTCTTGAGTTCTCCCTGGATTCGCCGCCCCTCGGTGGTTGATGGCTCTGGCATCGCGCGAAGAAGCATTGCTGCTGCCGCCAGGTTCTGGCCGACCCCACTGGATGCGGGTGGTGGCCTGAGCCTGACGTCGTCGGCGATGCGGTGCTGGAAGCCCTGGGGTAGATGACGTATTTCTCCGGCCGAAGGTTGGCCCGCCCATGCCTGCCCGACGTCCCGACGGATCGGCTCCAGCGCTCCTGCTCCCTCGTCGAGCCTGGCCTGCACCCCGCGGACTTGCTCGAGCTGTGGGTCATGACCCCCCGCCTGAACGGGGACCACAGCTAGCTCCCGTGGGATGTCAACGCGAGGCATCGGCCTAGGGAGGTCACCGTCCTCCGGCATGCCGAGATGGCCGCCTTCGAGGGGACCCCCTAGATCGACGTGGAAGCATTCGCGACTTGGGCCGCGATCCTCGTCGCCGAGGCTTCGGCCACCGTCGGAACAGTCGGAAAGGCAGTAGTCGCATGCGGTCATGAAGTCCCGCATGGCACTGGGGTTACCAAGTCCAGAGAAATCCCAACAGATGCTGGGTTCGTCGTCTTCCTCGGACCCAGAGGGCCCGTAGGTCGAGACGTCCGTCAGCCGGTCCCAAGGTGACCGCACACGAAACCCCGGAGGGTCTGGATTTGCCTCTACGAGAGCGCCCGCCAAAGCGAAGTCGCTAGACGGGTTGAGGCTGAACCCAAAAGACGCGGGATGGGAATCGATCGGTACCTTTTGGTCGACGGGCGGCGATAAGGTCGCGTCGGGGACAGACTGCGCCGTCGTCTCAGGTACGAGGGTGACATCCAGCAAGCTTTTCGCGAGCGTGCTGGCGTCGTCCGCTTGCTCGGGATTGGCGTGTCGCGGGGAGACGACGCTCGCCTTCGTCTCAAACGCGAGGTCGACGCCTGGTGCGCCCCCCGTTGGGGTGCCGGGACCGTCGACTCGCTCGACAGCCGACGAAGCGCTGTCTCCTGCTTGGCCTTGGTTGCCCCGCCTCCTCCTCCGTCGACGGGGGAGAGGACGGGGTGAGCTCGAAGGTTGCTCTTCCACCATGCGGGGAAGACGTCGTCGATTCCGCCGCCGGCAGGCGGGTTGTCGGCCGCCACTGTTGTTGTCGCACGGCGGTGGAAGGAGTATCATGTCATAGCTGCCGTCGAGGGACATGAACTTAAGACTCCCGAAACGGAGCACCGTCCCGGGTTGGAGAGGTTGCTGGAGACTGCCCATCTGGAGCTTGACGGGAAGCTTGTTCGTCAACACGCAGCAGGCCCCTACCTGGCGCGCCAACTGTCGGCGTTCCGAGACCGGGGGGTCCCTGGGCCGACAAGTGAATGTCGCCGCGTGCCCCAGCCCAGATGGGTCGAGCGCGAGGGCGAGCGCGAAGGGGGGAGAGCGAGGCGGCCGGAGACCGGCGTGAGAGAGGTGGGAATCCCGCGGCCTTCGTGTTCGTCTCACACCCAGGTCGGGTGCGCTTGCAGTAGGGGGTTACAAGCGTCCACGCGGGAGAGGGAGCGAGCGGCTCCAGGCGAGCGCCTGTTCTCGTCCTCGTCCCCGCGCGGCCAACCTTTCCTAAGAGGGCCCTGGTCCTCCCTTTTATAGACGTAAGGAGAGGATCTAGGTGTACAATGGGGGGTGTAGCAGGGTGCTACGTGTCTAGCGGAGGTGAGCTAGCGCCCTAGGTACATGCCGTTGTGGCAGCCGGAGAGATCTTGGCACCCAGCTGGTGTGATGTCGTGGCCGTCGAAGGAGCGATGGAGCTTGGCGGAGGGACAGCTGTCGGAGCGGTTGAGCCCTTGCTGACGTCCTCTTGCTTCCGTAAGGGGGCGGAGAGCCGCCGTCGTCACAGAGCATGCGGGGCACCATCATTGCCTATCTGGCGGCGCGAGCCAGATGGGACGCCGATCTTGTTCCCTGCGGCCCGAGTCAGCTCGGGGTAGGGTGATGATGGCACCTCCTGTCGACGTGGCTGGTCTACGCCCTAGGTTGGGCGATGTGGAAGCTCCTTCGAAGCCGAGGTTGAGTCCGAGCCCCCGGGTCGGGCGAGGCGGAGATCGTTGTCTTCTGGGGCCGAGCCCAAGTCCGAGCCCTGGGTCGGGCGAGGCGGAGATCGTCGTCTTCTGGGACTTAGCCCGAGTCCGAGCCCTGGGTCGGGCGAGGCGGAGATCGTCGTCTTCTGGGACTTAGCCCGAGTCCGAGCCCTGGGTCGGGTGGAGCGGAGTTCGCCGTCTTCCGGGACTTAGCCCGAGTCCGAGCCCTGGGTCGGGCGGAGCGGAGTTCGCCGTCTTCCGGGACTTAGCCCGAGTCCGAGCCCTGGGTCGGGCGGAGTTCGCCGTCTTCCGGGACTTAGCCCGAGTCCGAGCCCTGGGTCGGGCGGAGTTCGCCGTCTTCCAGGACTTAGCCCGAGTCCGAGCCCTGGGTCGGGCGGAGCGGAGTTCGCCGTCTTCCGGGACTTAGCCCGAGTCCGAGCCCTGGGTCGGGCGAAGCGGAGCTTCCTATGGTGCCTCCGGCAGGGCCTGACCGCTTGTCAGTCTTACTCTGTCCAGTGGCACTGTAGTCGGTATGGCGTAGGCGGCGCTGTCCTTTCGTCAGGCCGGTCAGTGGAGCGGCGAAGTGACGACGGTCACTTCGGCTCTGCCGGCGGGGGGTGCGTGCCAGGATAAGGGTGTCAGGCCACCTTTGCATTAAATGCTCCTGCGACTTGGTCGGTCGGTGCGGCGATTTGGTCAGGGTTGCTTCTTAGCGAAGGCAGGGCCTCGGGCGAGCCGGGAATACGTTCACCGCTAAAAAAGGGGGGCCTCGGGCGAGACGGAAATCCTCCAGGGTCGGCTGCCCTTGTCCGAGGCTAGGCTCGGGTGAGGCGTGATCGTGTCCCTCGAATGGACTGATCCCTGACTTAATCGCACCCATCAGGCCTTTGCAGCTTCATGCTGATGGGGGTTACCAGCTGAGAATTAGGAGCCTTGAGGGTACCCCTAATTATGGTCCCCGACAATATAGAAACAGTAGTAACGCATGAGCAACTAACTATTAGCCATATACAAAATTTTGATGAATACGTAAGAGTAGACGAGAGGAGCTAGAGATGCCTGCATCAGTGATCAGGGCCGGCCCTGAGGGGGTGCGGAGGGTGCGACCGGACTGGGCCCCCAAAAATAGAGGACCCCCTAGCCATTGAACGCTAGCACTTTTTCCTATTAAACCTATCTATTCTAGACACAAATACACAAAGAGCAATGCACTATCGACCAGTCTCGTTTAGATTGTTAAACTCATGTCTCAATTACTTATTGAATACTCCATCCGTTTCAAAATAGTACCTGTTTTAGCTCTTGATTTTTATGTTTATATTCAACTAGATGATAATGAATTCACTAAAGAAGCAAAACGAATTCTATTGTGATATAGAGAGAGTATTATTTACTATACACATGATGGTTGCATCGGCAGAGAGAAGCTTTTTAAAATTGAAATATTTTTGTGAACTATTTATGGTCAACAATAACTCAAGAGATGTTAAATGGCTTGGCATTCTATATATCGACAAAAGTTGTTGGATGAGATTGATCTCAATGATAAGCGATGACTTTGTATCAAAAAATGTTATAAGATATTTTTAATGATATCAGATAAAAAGTACGTGTTTTTTGTTATATTTTATATTTGTTATCTTATAAACATCAAAACAGTACATAATAATTTTTGTACGTCAAATATTTGATACTATATGTATAATTATATATATTTGTGTGTGAATGGGTCCTTTATATCGGATTTTGTATTGGACCCCTGAAAAGTCAGGAACGGCCCTGTCAGTGATGAGGATTGAAGATTGCTAAGGCTATCTCCAGTACCCACACTCAATTTTAAACTTCGCTATATGTAAAGTCTACAGTAAACTGTATGATCATATTGCACGGTCTGCAGCGTGAGCAAGTGACCAGTGACTCAGTGAGCAGGTCGCCCCGCCGGGTCCTAGAACGGACAGGACAGCACATGAAGTACCGGCGGAAGGGCAAGTACGGAACCGGAGAGTCAGTTAGCCGCGTCGAGGTCGTCGTCTCCGATCCGGTCGCACGCACGCGCACGGCCGCGGGAACAACCATTGTATATAGTGCATGTCGTCGGGGCGCGTACGTCCACATGGCCTGGATCACCGGTGGAGGCGGCAGTAAAGAAATCGGGACACTGATTGGCCTGTCCACGCATCCGTTCGTCAGCCCGGCAGCTGCGCAAGGCACCTGGCGAGTACTGCCGGCCGTGCCCAGCCCGACTGGCTGAATAATTGGCACAGAAGATAGGATTCCATCTGTCTCGCCGCCATTAGAGTGGCGGAGAGTCAGGCGACCTGCTGCCGCAGCCGCTTCCTGGAAGCTTCGTCTCGGCCCCCAGCCCTCGCGCGCGCGGCCACCGGCCACTACGTTCGAGGCTCATCATTTGAACTGCTTCGTGCCTCCTCAGCAAAGTCAATCGCGCTACTTATCCCTTCTACGTACTGGGGGCACCGCGGCCCTCCTGATCAGTTCAATCCAAGTGGAAACGGGAAGTAATCTAGCTTAATCTGGCAGGAGATCCGAGGGACACGGAGTCGTTCATGCATCAGCTCATGTTAAGGGATTAGATAAGAGCGAGGTACTGATTGCTAGCTCTTCGGTGTCTGAAATAGGCTATAGCCATAATTTAGTGCATCTCATCCTAAGAGGCCCGACAAAGATAGTGTTGCAATCCCTAAAACCGTCCTTTTTCGCAACTTAACCCTTTGGGTTTTTTTCACAAATATAATGTTTTCAGTTTTAATTTAGAATCAGGACCCTTAACTCAGCGCCATCACTACGTGACGTCGTTGCGTCAGCCACGTGTCACGGGGTAGGCGCCAAGATCCATGGCACCGACCCCTTTATATTGGTCTGTATCCGTCTCCTATGTCCATCTCTCCCTCATTCTTTGAAAATTTGTTGTCGCCTGTCGTTTTCGCCGTCACCTCTCTCTCCCACCACCTGCGGTCGCTCCCTACCGCTTGTGCCCTTCTCGCAGCTCGATTGCCCGCCTGCCCTCCCGCTCTTCCCCGTGCCCGCGCTAGCCTCGCTGAAAGTCGCCTAGAGGGAGGGTGAATAGGCAAATCTGAAATTTATAAACTTTAAGCACAACTACAAGCCGGGGTTAGCGTTAGAAATATAAACGAGTCCGAAAGAGAGGGCGAAAACAAATCACAAACGAATAAAAGCGAATGACACGGTGATTTGTTTTACCGAGGTTCGGTTCTTGCAAACCTACTCCCCGTTGAGGTGGTCACAAAGACCGGGTCTCTTTCAACCCTTTCCCTCTCTCAAACGGTCACTTAGACCGAGTGAGCCTTTCTCTTCAATCAAATGGGACACTAAGTCCACTACAAGGATCACCACAACTTGGTGTCTCTTGTTTTGATTACAAGTGAGTTGAACACAAGAATAGAGGAAGAAAAAAAGCAATCCAAGCGCAAGAGCTCAAATGAACACAAATGTCTCTCTCTAGTCACTACTTTGGTTGGAGTGATTCCGGACTTGGGAGAGGATTTGATCTCTTTGTTTTGTATCTTGTATTGAATGCTATAGCTCTTGTATAAGGTTTGAATGCTGAAAACTTGGATGCCATGAATGGTGGGTGGTTGGGGGTATTTATAACCCCAACCACTAAAAGAGCCGTTGGTGGAGGCTGCTGTCGCATGGCGCACCGGACAGTCCGGTGCGCCAGCCACGTCACCCGGTCGTTGGGTTCTGACCGTTGGAGCTTCTGACAGCTGGGCCACCACACAGTCCGGTGGTGCACCAGACAGTCACTGTTCACTGTCCGGTGCGCCTTCTGGCTCTGCTTTGACTTCTGCGCGCACTGTAGCGCATTAATTGCTCGTTGCAGACGACCGTTGGCGCTGTAGTCGTTACTCCGCTGGCACACCGGACAGTCCGGTGCTACACCGGACAGTCCGGTGCTACACCGGACAGTCCGGTGAATTATAGCGGAGCGGCTCCCAGAATTCCCGAAGGTGGCAAGTTCGGAGTCGGGTTCCCTGGTGCACCGGACACAGTCCGGTGGCACACCGGACAATCCGGTGCGCCAGACTAGGGCACACTTCGGTTGTCTTTTGCTCTCTTTGTTTGAACCCTTTCTTGGTCTTTTTATTGGTTTGTTGTGAACCTTTGGCACCTGTAAAACTTATAATTTAGAGCAAACTAGTTAGTCCAATTTATTTGTGTTGGGCAATTCAACCACCAAAATCAATTAGGAAAAGGTGTAAGCCTATTTCCCTTTCAATCTCCCCCTTTTTGGTGATTAATGCCAACACAAACCAAAGCAAATACAAAAGTGCAGAATTGAACTAGTTTGCATAAGGTAAGTGCAAAGGTTGCTTGAAATGAAACCAATAATTATTTCTACTAGATATGCATGGATGGCTTTCTTCTTATTTGAAATTTTGGACCACGCTTGCACCACTTGTTTTGTTTTTGCAAACTCTTTTGGAAATTCTTTTCAAAGTCTTTTTGCAAATAGTCAAAGGTAAATGAATAGGATTTTGAGAAGCGTTTTCAAGATTTGAAATTTTCTCCCCCTGTTTCAAATGCTTTTTCTTTGACTAAACAAAACTCCCCCTTAATGAAATCCTCCTCTTAGTGTTCAAGAGGGTTTTAGATATTAATTTTAAAGAGGGTATACCAATTTGAAAAATCTATCAACAATAAGATACCAATTTGAAAACACTACTTTAAATACAAATTGAAAGACTAAATTTTTGAAATTGGTGGTGGTGCAGTCCTTTTGCTTTGGGCTAATACTTTCTCCCCCTTTGGCATGAATCGCCAAAAACGGAGTCATTAGAGCCCTTTTCAAACTTTCTCCCCCTTTGGTAAATAATATAGGAGTGAAGATTATACCAAATTGGAGAGCGTTGCAGAGCGACAGCGAAGGATGAATAATTCGATGGAGTGGAGTGGAAGCCTTTTGTCTTCGCCGAAGACTCCTTTTTCCCTTTAAATATATGACTTAGCATGAGATACACTTGAAGATCACATTAGTCATAGCAAGGAAAGAGATATGATCAAAGGTATAAAGAGCTATGTGTGCAAAATATCAATCAAAATTCCTAGAATCAAGAATATTTAGCTCATGCCTAAGTTTGGTAAATGTTTTCTCATCTAGTGGCTTGGTAAAGATATCGGCTAATTGTTCTTTAGTGTTAATATAAGCAATCTTGATATCTCCCCGTTGTTGATGATCCCTCAAAAAGTGATACCGAATGACTATGTGCTTAGTGCAGCTGTGCTCAACGGGATTATCCGCCATGCGGATTGCACTCTCATTATCACATAGGAGAGGAACTTTGGTTAATTTGTAACCATAGTCCCTAAGGGTTTGCCTCATCCAAATCAATTGCGCGCAACAATGGCCTGCAGCAATATACTCAGCTTCGACAGTAGAAAGAGCTACAGAATTTTGTTTCTTTGAAGCCCAAGACACCAGAGATCTTCCCAAGAACTGGCAAGTCCCTGATGTGCTCTTTCTATCAACTTTACACCCTGCCCAATCAGCATCGGAATATCCAATTAAATCAAAAGTGGATCCCCTAGGGTACCAAAGACCAAACTTAGGAGTATAAACTAAATATCTCAAGATTCGTTTTACGGCCCTAAGGTGAACTTCCTTAGGATCGGCTTGGAATCTTGCACACATGCATACAGAAAGCATAATATCCAGTCGTGAAGCACATAAATAGAGTAAAGAACCTATCATCGATCGGTATACCTTTTGATCTACGAATTTACCTCCCGTGTCGAGGTCGAGATGCCCATTAGTTCCCATGGGAGTCTTGATGGGCTTGGCATCCTTCATCCCAAACTTAGTGAGTATGTCTTGAATGTACTTCGTTTGGCTGATGAAGGTGCCCTCTTAGAGTTGCTTCACTTGAAATCCTAAGAAATACTTCAACTCCCCCATCATAGACATCTCGAATTTTTGAATCATGATCCTACTAAACTCTTCACAAGTAGATTTGTTAGTAGACCCAAATATGATATCATCAACATAAATTTGGCATACAAACAAATCATTTGCAATTGTTTTAGTAAAGAGAGTAGGATCGACTTTTCCGACTTTGAAGTCATTAGAAATAAGAAAATCTCTTAGGCATTCATACCATGCTCTTAGGGCTTGCTTGAGCCCATAAAGCGCCTTAGAGAGTTTATATACATGGTTAGGGTACTTACTATCTTCAAAGCCGGGAGGTTGCTCAACATAGACCTCCTCCTTCATTGGTCCATTGAGGAAGGCACTTTTCACGTCCATTTGATAAAGCTTAAAGCCATGGTAAGTAGCATAGGCAAGTAAAATGTGAATTGACTCAAGCCTAGCTACGGGTGCATAGGTTTCACCGAAATCCAAACCTTCAACTTGTGAATATCCCTTGGCTACAAGTCGGGCTTTGTTCCTTGTCACCACACCATGCTCATCTTGCTAGTTGCGGAAAACCCACTTGGTTCCTACAACATTTTGGTTAGGACGTGGAACAAGATGCCATACCTCATTCCTCGTGAAGTTGTTGAGCTCCTCTTGCATTGCCAACACCCAATCTGAATCCCTTAATGCATCTTCTACCCTGTATGTCTCAATAGAATACACAAAGGAGTAATGTTCACAAAAATGAGCAACACGAGATCGAGTGGTTACCGCCTTTTGAATATCGCCGAGGATGGTGTTCACGCGGTGATCTCGTTGGATTGCTTGGTGGACTCTTGGGTGTGGTGGTCTTGGACCCTGTTCATCTTCCTTGTCTTGAACATTGGCATCTCCCCCTTGATCAGTGTCCTCCTCTTGAGATGGCTCATCTTCTTGATCTTCATTTTCATCTTCTTGAGCTTGATCCTCATCTTGAGTTGGTGGAGATGCTTGCATGGAGGAAGATGGTTGATATTGTGTGTGTAGAGGCTCTTCGGATTCCTTAGGACACACATCCCCAATGGACATGTTCCTTAGTGCGACGCATGGAGCCTCTTCATCATCTAGCTCATCAAGATCAACTTGCTCTACTTGAGAGCCGTTAGTCTCATCAAACACAATGTCACAAGAAACTTCAACTAGTCCAGTGGACTTGTTAAAGACTCTATATGCCCTTGTGTTTGAATCATAACCAAGTAAAAAGCCTTCTACAGCCTTAGGAGCAAATTTAGATTTTCTACCTCTTTTAACAAGAATAAAGCATTCGCTACCAAAGACTCTAAAATATGAAACATTGGGCTTTTTATCGGTTAGGTGTTCATATGATGTTTTCTTGAGGATTCAGTGAAGATATAACCGGTTGATGGCGTAGCAAGCGGTGTTGACCGCCTCGGCCCAAAACCAATCCGAAGTCTTGTACTCATCAAGCATGGTTCTTGCCATGTCCAATAGAGTTCTAATCTTCTTCTCCACTACACCATTTTGTTGTGGCGTGTAGGTCAGAGCACCTAGAGGGGGGGTGAATAGGTGATCCTGTAAAACTTGAAACTTAATCCACAAAACTTGATTAGGAGTTAGCACAATAAAGCCAAGTGGCTAGAGAGGAGTTCTTGCAAGACACGATAACCACAAGAAGATCAATCACAGATAGACACAGTGGTTTATCCCGTGGTTCGGCCAAGTTCAACACTTGCCTACTCCACGTTGTGGCGTCCCAACGGACGAGGGTTGCAATCAACGCCTCTCAAGCGGTCCAAAGACCCACTTGAATACCACGGTGTTTTGCTTTGTTTACTATATCCCACTTGCGAGGAATCTCCACAACTTGGAGCCTCTCGCCCTTACACTTTGATGTTCACAAAGAAGCACAGAGTAAGGGAGGGATGAGCAACACACACAAGACACAAAATCAGAGCAACAATACGCACACAAGTCACAACACGAGCTCTCAACACAACTCAAAGAGTTCTCTACTCAAATGGAGCTCTAGTTGCTATCACAAAGAATCGAATGCGTGGAATTGAAGTCTTGGTGCTTAGGAATGCTTAGAGAATGCTTGGTGTGTTCCTCCATGCGCCTAGGGGTCCCTTTTATAGCCCCAAGGCAGCTAGGAGCCGTTGAGAGTATTCCAGGAAGGCAATTCTTGCCTTCTGTCGCCTGGCGCACCGGACAGTCCGGTGCGGATTTCTTTCCTTCTTTGGTGAAGCCGACCGTTGGCGGTTCAGAGCCGTTGGCGCACCGGACACTGTCCGGTGCATACCGGACAGTCCGGTGCCCCCTTCTGACTGTTGGCTTTGCCACGCGTCGCGCGCGGATTACGCGGCCGACCGTTGGCCGGGCCGACTATTGGCTCACCGGACAGTCCGGTGCACACCGGACAGTCCGGTGAATTTTAGCCGTACGCCGCCGACGAATTCTCGAGAGCGGCCAGTTCGCCAGAGCCAGCCTGGCGCACCGGACACTGTCTGGTGCACCACCGGACAGTCCGGTGCACCCAGACTGAGCAGACTCTTGGCTGCTTCGAGCCAAGCTTTTCCAATTGAATTTTCTCTGATTCTAGCACTTAGACAAACATGTTAGTACACAAAAACCAATGTACTAAGTCTAGAATCATACCTTTGTATTGATTTGCACCTTATCCACAATTTGGCATAGTTTATCACTTAAGCACTTGTGTTGGACACTAAATCACCAAAATACTTAGAAATGGCCCAAGGGCACATTTCCCTTTCAATCTCCCCCTTTTTGGTGATTTATGCCAACATAACAAAAAGCAACTAAAAGAAGTGCAACATCAATGCAAATGAAAACACAAATTTGTTTTGTCTCAAATTTGGCATATTTGGATCATCCTTTGCCACCACTTGGTTTTGTTTTTGCAAATCAACCTCAATTTCCTATCTCTAAGTCAAACACACTTGTTGAGACATAAAGAGAGTTGTTTCAAGAGAAATTGATCAAAGATTTCAAAAACTCCCCCTTTTTTCCCATAATCAACCATTCTCCCCACAAGAGGCCAACTTTTGACAAAAGAGACAATAAGAGATTTTTGACAAATCAAAAGCTCTATTCTACTATTTTCAAAATTCTCAAGTGGTAGCTGATCCATTTGTTGCTTTGGCCTTATTTTCTCCCCCTTTGGCATCAAGCACCAAAACGGGATCAATTTTGGCCCTTTAACCCCATTGCCTCACCAAAATCTTCAACTAAGAGTAAAAAGGCAATAAGAGTACAAAGATGAACTTGGAATTAGTTACTCTTTCATCGGAGTGCAGTGGAAGTCTTGCATGGTCCAAGTCCACCTTTTCCCTTTCAAACCTCCTTTGAGACTAAATTAAGCAAACTCAAGCACACAGTTAGTCTCAAAGGGTCAAGTTGTAGCACATCTCCCCCTAAATATGTGCATCACTTGCAAATGGACTTGTGAGGTCCGGGGAGTGCTTGTACAACTTGAGCACCATAAACAACAAAATACATTAAGGAACATGATCAAAGGCATAAAACATATGTATGCTGTAAATCAATCCAGGTTCCACGAATCTAAGACATTTAGCTCACTACGCAACTTGCAAAAGGTCGACTCATCTAGAGGCTTGGTAATGATATCGGCTAGCTGGTTCTCGGTGCTAACATAAAACACTTCGATATCTCCCTTTTGTTGGTGGTCTCTCAAAAAGTGATGCCGGATGTCAATGTGCTTTGTGCGACTGTGTTCAACAGGATTATCCGCCATGCGGATAGCACTCTCATTATCACATAGGAGTGGGACTTTGCTCAGATTGTAGCCAAAGTCCCTGAGGGTTTGCCTCATCCAAAGTAGTTGTGCGCAACACTGTCCTGCGGCAACATACTCGGCCTCAGCGGTGGATAGGGCAACGGAAGTTTGTTTCTTAGAGCTCCACGACACCAGGGACCTTCCTAAGAATTGGCACATCCCCGATGTACTCTTCCTATCGACCTTACATCCAGCATAGTCGGAGTCTGAATATCCAATCAAGTCAAAGGTAGACCCTTTTGGATACCAGATCCCGAAACAAGGCGTAGCGACTAAATATCTAAGAATTCGCTTCACGGCCACTAAGTGACACTCCCTTGGATCGGATTGAAATCTAGCACACATGCATACGCTAAGCATAATATCCGGTCTACTAGCACATAAATAAAGTAAAGACCCTATCATGGACCGGTATGCCTTTTGATCAACGGACTTACCTCCTTTGTTGAGGTCGGTGTGTCCGTCGGTTCCCATTGGAGTCTTTGCGGGCTTGGCGTCCTTCATCCCAAACCGCTTGATCAAGTCTTGCGTGTACTTCGTTTGGGAGATGAAAGTGCCATCCTTGAGTTGCTTCACTTGGAACCCAAGGAAATAGCTTAACTCGCCCATCATCGACATCTCAAACTTTTGAGTCATCACCCTGCTAAACTCTTCACAAGACTTTTGGTTAGTAGAACCAAATATTATGTCATCGACATAAATTTGGCACACAAAAAGATCACCATCACAAGTCTTAGTGAATAACGTTGGATCGGCTTTCCCAACCTTGAAAGCATTAGCAATTAAAAAGTCTCTAAGGCATTCATACCATGCTCTTGGGGCTTGCTTAAGTCCATAGAGTGCCTTAGAGAGCTTACACACGTGGTCGGGGTACCGTTCATCCTCGAAGTCGGGTGGTTGCTCCACGTACACCTCCTCCTTGATTGGCCCGTTAAGGAAGGCGCTCTTCACATCCATTTGGAACAACCTGAAAGAATGATGAGTAGCATAGGCTAACAATATGCGAATTGACTCTAGCCTAGCCACAGGAGCAAAAGTCTCCTCAAAGTCCAAACCTGCGACTTGGGCATAACCTTTTGCCACAAGTTGTGCCTTGTTCCTTGTCACCACCCCGTGCTCGTCTTGTTTGTTGCGGAACACCCACTTGGTTCCCACAACATTTTGCTTGGGACGAGGCACCAGTGTCCAAACTTCATTTCTCTTGAAGTTGTTGAGCTCTTCCTACATGGCCAACACCCAGTCCGGATCTAGCAAGGCCTCTTCTACCCTGAAAGGCTCAATAGAAGAGACAAAAGAGTAATGCTCACAAAAATTAACTAATCTAGAACGAGTAGTTACTCCCTTGTTTATGTCACCCAATATTTGGTCGACGAGATGATTCCTTTGAATCGTCGCTCAAACTTGGGTTGGAGGTGCCGGTTGTGCTTCTTCCTCCATTAAATGATCATCTTGTGCTCCCCCTTGATCACACGCCTCCTCCTGATGAACCTGTTCATCTTCTTGGGTTGGGGGATGCACCATTGTTGAGGAAGAAGGTTGATCTAGCTCCTTTTGTTCCAGTGGCCTCACATCTCCAATCGCCATGGTGCGCATTGCGGTCGTTGGAACATCTTCTTCATCTACATCATCAAGATCAACAACTTGCTCTCTTGGAGAGCTATTAGTCTCATCAAATACAACATCGCTAGAGACTTCAACCAAACCCGATGATTTGTTGAAGACCCTATACGCCTTTGTATTTGAGTCATAACCTAACAAAAACCCTTCTACAGCTTTGGGAGCAAACTTAGAATTCCTACCTTTCTTCACTAGAATGTAACATTTGCTGCCAAATACACGAAAGTAAGACACATTGGGTTTGTTACCGGTTAGAAGCTCATATGAAGTCTTCTTGAGGAGGCGATGAAGGTAGACCCGGTTTATGGCGTGGCAAGCCGTGCTCACGACTTCCGTCCAAAACCGTTCGGGCGTCTTGAATTCACCAAGCATCATCCTCGCCATGTCTAGTAGCGTCCTGTTCTTCCTCTCTACCACACCATTTTGCTGTGGCGTGTAGGGAGCGGAGAACTCGTGCTTGATTCCTTCCTCCTCAAGATACTCCTCCACTTGAAGGTTCTTGAACTCGGACCCATTGTCGCTTCTTATCTTCTTCACTTTGAGCTCAAACTCGTTTTGGGCTCTCCTTAGGAAGCGCTTGAGGGTCCCTTGGGTTTCAGATTTATCCTGCAAAAAGAATACCCAAGTGAAGCGGGAAAAATCATCAACTATAACAAGACCATACTAACTTCCTCCTATGCTTAGATAGGCGACGGGTCCGAAGAGGTCCATATGAAGTAACTCCAGGGGTCTTGATGTTGTCATCACATTTTTGGCATGATGAGAGCTTCCCACCTGTTTACCTGCTTGACAAGCTGCACAAGGTCTATCTTTTTTGAAAGTTACATTAGTTAGACCTATCACGTGTTCTCCCTTTAGAAGCTTGTGAAGGTTCTTCATCCCCACATGTGCTAAACGGCGATGCCACAGCCAGCCCATGCTAGTCTTAGCAATTAAGCATGCATCTAGACCGGCCTCCTCTTTTGCAAAATCAACTAAATAAAGTTTGCCGTCTAGTACACCCTTAAAAGCTAATGAACCATCACTTCTTCTAAAGACAAACACATCTACATTTGTGAATAAACAGTTTTATCCCATATTACAAAGTTGACTCACAGACAACAAGTTATATCCAAGCGACTCAACTAAGAACACATTAGAAATAGAGTGCTCGGATGAAATAGCAATTTTTCCTAACCCTTTCACCTTGCCTTGGTTCCCATCACCGAATATGATTGAATCTTGGGGATCCTTATTCTTGACGTAGGAAGAGAACATCCTCTTTTCCCCTGTCATGTGGTTTGTGCATCTGCTGTCGATAATCCAGCTTGAGCCCCCGGATGCATAAACCTGCAAGGCAAATTTAGGCTTGGGTCTTAGGTACCCAACTCATGTTGGGTCCTACAAGGTTAGTTATAATAGTCTTAGGGACCCAAATGCAAGTCTTATCTCCCTTACATTTGGCCCCTAATTTCCTAGCAATTACCTTCTTATCCTTTCTACAAATAGCAAAGGAAGCATTGCAAGCATAATAAATTGTAGAAGGTTCATTCATTACTTTCCTATGAACATGAACAATATTTCTTCTAGGCATATGATGGACAACATTTTTCCTAGCCAAATTTCTATCATGCATAATAGAAGAACTAGAGGCAATCATGGCATGAGCATCATAACTTCTATAAACATTCCTAGAATGTCTCCTATCATGATACATGAAAGCATGGTTCTTTTGAGCACTACTAGCCATAGGGGCCTTCCCTTTCTCCTTGGCGGAGATGGAAGCCTTATGGCTTGTTAAGTTCTTGACTTCCCTCCTGAAGCCAAGACCATCCTTAATTGAGGGGTGTCTACCAATCGTGTAGGCATCCCTTGCAAATTTTAGTTTGTCAAATTCATTTTTGCTAGTCTTAAGTTGAGCATTAATACTAGCCACTTCATCATTTAGTTTAGAAATGCAAACTAGGTGTTCACTACAAGCATCAACATTAAAATCTTTGCACCTATTGCAAATCATAACATGTTCTTCACGAGAGTTTGTTTTACTAGCTATTTCTAACTTAGCATTCAAGTCATCATTTATGCTCTTTAAACTAGAAATAGAGTCATGGCATGTAGACAATTCACAAGAAAGCATTTCATTCCTTTTTATTTCTAAAGCAAGAGATTTTTGTGCCTCTACAAACTTATCATGTTTTTCATACAAAAGATCCTCTTGCTTTTCTAATAACCTATTTTTATCATTCAAGGCATCAATTAATTCATTAATCTTATCAACCTTAGTTCTATCTAGGCCTTTGAATAAACATGAATAGTCTATTTCATCATCGCTAGATTCTTCATCACTTGAGGAAGCGTAAGTACTAGTATCACGAGTGCTTACCTTCCTTTCCCTTGCCATGAGGCAGGTGTGATGCTCGTTGGGTAAGAGGGCCGACTTGTTGAAGGCGGTGGCGGCGAATCCTTCGTTGTCGGAGTCGGACGACGAACAATCCGAGTCCCACTCCTTTCCAAGGTGTGCCTCGCCCTTAGCCTTCTTGTAAGCCTTCTTCTTTTCTCTCTTGTTCCCTTGTTCCTGGTCACTATCATTATCAGGACAGTTAGAGATAAAATGACCAATCTTACCACATTTGAAGCATGAGCGCTTCCCCTTCGTCTTGGTCTTGTTTGGATGCTCCTTGCGACCTCTTAGCGCTGTCTTGAAACGCTTAATGATGAGGGCCATCTCTTCCTCATTGAGTCCCGCTGCCTCAACTTGTGCCACCTTGCTAGGTAGCACTTCCTTGCTCCTCGTTGCTTTGAGAGCAATGGTTTGAGGCTCTTGGATTGGGCCATTCAATGCATCATCAACGTATCTAGCCTCCTTGATCATCATTCGCCCGCTTACGAACTTTCCAAGTATCTCCTCGGGCGTCATCTTGGTGTACCTAGGATTCTCACGAATATTGTTCACAAGATGTGGATCAAGGACAGTAAAAGACCTTAGCATTAGGCGGACGACGTCGTGGTCCGTCCATCGCGTGCTTCCATAGCTCCTTATTTTGTTGACGATGGTCTTGAGCCGATTGTACGTTTGGGTTGGCTCCTCGCCCCTGATCATTGCGAATCTCCCAAGTTCGCCCTCCACCAACTCCATCTTGGTGAGCATGGTGATGTCGTTCCCCTCATGTGAGATTTTGAGGGTGTCCCAAATCTGCTTGGCATTATCCAAGCCGCTCATCTTATGGTATTCATCCCTGCACAATGAAGCTAGAAGAATAGTAGTAGCTTGTGCATTTTTGTGAATTTGCTCATTAATGAACATGGGACTATCTGTACTATCAAAGTGCATTCCATTTTCTACTATCTCCCATATACTTGGATGGAGAGAGAACAAGTGGCTACGCATTTTGTGACTCCAAAATCTGTAGTCCTCTCCATCAAAGTGGGGGGGTTTACCGAGGGGAATGGAAAGCAAATGAGCATTGGAACTTTGCGGAATACGAGAATAATCAAAGGAAAAGTTTGAATTAACCGTCTTCTTTTTCTTGTAGTCGTTGTCGTCGTCCTTTTGGGAAGAGGAAGGTTCGTCGCTGTCGTAGTAGACTATCTCCTTGATGCGCCTTGTTTTCTTCTTCCTCCCGTCTTTTCTTTTGTGGCCCAAGCCTGAGTCAGTAGGCTTGTCATCCTTTGGATCATTGACGAAGGACTCCTTCTCCTTATCATTGACCACCATCCCCTTGCCCTTAGGATCCATCTCTTCGGGCGATTAGTCCCTTTCTTGAAGAGAACGGCTCTGATACCAATTGAGAGCACCTAGAGAGGGAGGTGAATAGGTGATCCTGTAAAACTTGAAACTTAATCCACAAAACTTGATTAGGAGTTAGCACAATAAAGCCAAGTGGCTAGAGAGGAGTTCTTGCAAGACACAATAACCACAAGAAGATCAATCACAGATAGACACAGTGGTTTATCATGTGGTTCGGCCAAGTTCAACACTTGCCTACTCCACGTTGTGGCGTCCCAATGGACGAGGGTTGCAATCAACCCCTCTCAAGCGGTCCAAAGACCCACTTGAATACCATGGTGTTTTGCATTGTTTACTATATCCCGCTTGCGAGGAATCTCCACAACTTGGAGCCTCTCGCCCTTACACTTTGATGTTCACAAAGAAGCACGGAGTAAGGGAGGGATGAGCAACGCACACAAGACACAAAATCAGAGCAACAATACGCACACAAGTCACAACACGAGCTCTCAACACAACTCAAAGAGTTCTCTACTCAAATGGAGCTCTAGTTGCTATCACAAAGAATCGAATGCACGGAATTGAAGTCTTGGTGCTTAGGAATGCTTAGACAATGCTTGGTGTGTTCCTCCATGCGCCTAGGGGTCCCTTTTATAGCCCCAAGGCAGCTAGGAGCCGTTGAGAGCAATCCAGGAAGGCAATTCTTGCCTTCTGTCGCCTGGCGCACCGGACAGTCCGGTGCAGATTTCTTTCCTTCTTTGGCGAAGCCGACCGTTGGCGGCTCAGAGCCGTTGGCGCACCGGACACTGTCTGGTGCATACCGGACAGTCCGGTGCCCCCTTCTGACCGTTGGCTCTGCCACGCGTCGCGCGCGGATTACGCGGCCGACCGTTGGCCGGGCCGACTGTTGGCTCACCGGACAGTCCGGTGCACACCGGACAGTCCGGTGAATTTTAGTCGTACGCCGCCGACGAATTCCCGAGAGCGGTCAGTTCGCCAGAGCCAGCCTGGCGCACCGGACACTGTCCGGTGCACCCAGACTGAGCAGACTCTTGGCTGCTTCGAGCCAAGCTTTTCCAATTGAATTTTCTTTGATTCTAGCACTTAGACAAACATGTTAGTACACAAAAACCAATGTACTAAGTCTAGAATCATACCTTTGTATTGATTTGCACCTTATCCATAATTTGGCATAGTTTATCACTTAAGCACTTGTGTTGGACACTAAATCACCAAAATACTTAGAAATGGCCCAAGGGCACATTTCCTTTTCAGTAGGGAGAAGAGAACTCATGCTTGATGCCCTCCTCCTCAAAAAAACCTTCAATTTGTGAGTTCTTGAACTCCGTCCCGTTGTCGCTTCTTATTTTCTTGATCCTCAAGCCGAACTCATTTTGAGCCCGTCTCAAGAATCCCTTTAAAGTCTCTTGGGTTTGAGATTTTTCCTGCAAAAAGAACACCCAAGTGAAGCGAGAATAATCATCCACAATAACTAGACAGTACTTACTCCCGCCGATGCTTATGTAAGCTATCGGGCAGAATAGGTCCATGTGGAGTAGCTCAAGTGGCATGTCAGTCGTCAT
Source organism: Zea luxurians (assembly GCA_029449295.1). NCBI lineage: Eukaryota > Viridiplantae > Streptophyta > Magnoliopsida > Poales > Poaceae > Zea > Zea luxurians. Next base: position 70,956,388 of record JAOPSE010000013.1, on the reverse strand, counting down.
GATGTTCTTGTGTGGATGATGAACACCAATTTGCTTCCCTGCTTGACATGCGCTACAAACCCTGTATTTCTCAAAATGAACATTTGTTAGTCCCAAAATGTGCTCTCCCTTTAGAAGCTTGTGAGGATTCTTCATTCCAACATGTGCTAGTCGGCGATGCCAGAGTCAGCCCATGTTAGTCTTAGCAATTAAGCAAGTGTCGAGTTCAGCTCTATTGAAATCAACTAAGTATAGCTGACCCTCTACACTCCCTTAAAAGCTACTAAATCATCACTTCTTCTAAAGACAGTGACACCTACATCCGTAAAAAGACAATTGTAGCCCATTTTGCATAATTGAGAAACAGAAAGCAAATTATAATCTAATGAATCTACAAGAAAAACATTGGAAATAGAATGGTCAGGTGATATAGCAATTTTACCCAATCCTTTGACCAAACCTTGATTTCCATCCCCGAATGTGATAGCTCGTTGGGGATCTTGGTTTTTCTCATATGAGGAGAACATCCTTTTCTCCCCAGTCATGTGGTTTGTGCACCCGCTATCGATGATCCAACTTGAGCCCCCGGATGCATAAACCTACAAAACAATTTTAGGCCTTGTTCTTAGGTACCCAAACGGTCTTGGGTCCTTTGACATTAGAAACAAGCACCTTGGGTACCCAAACACAAGTCTTTGACCCCTTGTGTTTGCCCCCAACATATTTGGCAACTACTTTGCCTGATTTGTCAGTGAGCACATATGATGCATCAAAAGTCTTAAATGAAACATTAGGTTCATTTGATGCAATATGAGTTTTTTTTCTTAGGCATTTTAACATGTGTAGAACGCCTAGAGCTAGAAGCCTCATTCTTATAAATAAAAGCATGGTGGGAATGAGTCTTCTTTGCATGAATTCTCCTAATCTTATCCTCAGGATAACCAGCAGGGTATAAAATATACCCCTCGTTATCTTGAGGCATGGGAGCATTGCCCTTAACAAAATTAGACAATCTTTTAGGAGGGGCATTAAGCTTGACATTGTCTCCTTGTTGGAAGCCAATGTCATCCTTAATGCCAGGGCGCCTCCCACAATAAAATATGCTACGAGCAAATTTAAATTTCTCATTTTCTAGTTCATGCTCGGCAATTTTAGCATCTAATTTTGCTATATGATCATTTTTGTTGTTTAATCATGGCAAGGTGATCATGTATAGCATCTATATTAACATCTCTACATCTAGTGCAAATAGAAACATGCTCAACGGTAGATGTAGAGGGTTTGCAAGTATTTAATTCAACAATCTTAGCATGTAAAATAGCATTATCATCTCTAAGATTGGAAATAGAAGCATTGCAAACATTTAAATCTTTAGCCTTAGCAATTAATTTTTCATTCTCAATTTTAAGGCTAGAGAGGGATGCATTCAATTTGTCAATCTTAGCAATCAAATTAGCATTATCATTTCTAAGATTAACAATTGAATCATCACAAACATTTGATTTCTCAACCTTAGCAATTAATTTCGCATTCTCTTCTAAGGCTAGAAATAGTGTCATGGCAAGTGCTTAGCTCACTAGTCAATTTTTCACATTTTTCTACCTCTAGAGCATAAGCATTTTTAACCTTAACATGCCTTTTGTTTTCTTTAATTAGGAAGTCCTCTTGGCTATCTAAGAGTTCATCCTTATCATGAATAGCACTAATCAATTCATTTAATTTCTCCTTTTGTTGCATGTTTAGGTTGACAAAAAGTGTCAATAAATCATCCACATCATCACTAGAGCTAGCTTCATCACTAGATGTTGCATACTTAGTGGAGAATCTAGATTTTACCTTCTTTTTCTTGCCGTTCTTTGCCATGAGGCACTTGTGGCCGACATTGGGGAAGAGGAGGCCTTTGGTGACGACGATGTTGGCGGCGTCCTAGTCGGAGGAGGAGTCGGTGGAGCTCTCGTTGGAGTCCCACTCTCGGCAAACATGGGCATCGCCGCCCTTCTTCTTGTAGTACCTCTTCTTTTCTCTTCTCTTTCCCTTTTTGTCGCCGCCCCTGTCACTATCACTAGATAATGGACATTTTGCAATAAAATACCGGGCTTACCACACTTATAGCAAACTTTCTTGGAGCGGGGCTTGTAGTCCTTCCCGCTCCTTTGCTTGAGGATTTGGCGAAAGCTCTTGATGATGAGCGCCATTTCCTCGTTGTCGAGCTTGGAGGCGTCGATGGGAACCCTACTTGGTGTAGAGTCTTCTTTCTTCTCCTCCGTCGCCTTGAATGCGACGGGTTGTGCCTCAGGTACGGAGGAGGCGCCTTGCTCAATGATTTTCTTTGAGCCTTTGATCATCAATTCAAAGCTCACAAATTTTCCTATCACTTCCTCGGGAGACATTAGTTTATATCTTGGATCACCATGAATTAATTGAACTTGAGTAGGGTTAAGAAATACGAGTGATCTAAGAATAACCTTGACCATCTCATGGTCATCCCATTTTGTGCTCCCGAGGTTGCGCACTTGATTCACCAAGGTCTTTAGCCGGTTGTACATGGCTTGTGGGTCTTCTCCTTGGTTGAGCATAAATCGACCGAGCTCCCCCTCGATCGTCTCCCGCTTGGTGATCTTGGTCACCTCATCTCCTTCGTGTGCGGTCTTTAGTACGTCCCAAATCTCTTTGGCGCTCTTCAACCCTTGTACCTTATTATACTCCTCTCGACTTATAGAGGTGAGGAGTATAGTAGTTGCTTGAGAGTTGAAGTGCTCGATTTGGGCCACCTCGTCCTCATCATAATCTTCATCCCCTACGGATGGTACCTGTACTCCAAACTCAACAACATCCCATATGCTTTTGTGGAGTGAAGTTAGGTGATATCTCATCATATCACTCCATCTAGAATAATCTTCACCGTCAAACGTCGATAGTTTGCCTAATGGGACCGAAAGTAATGGAGTATGTCTAGGAATGCGAGGGTAGCGTAGGGGGATCTTACTAAACTTCTTGCGCTCATGGCGCTTAGAAGTGACAGACGGCGTGTCAGAGCCGGAGGTGGATGGCGATGAAGAGTCGGTCTCGTAGTAGACCACTTTCTTCATCTTCTTTTTCTTCTCGCCGCTTCGACGCGACTTGTTGTGTGAAGGGGATCCCTTCACCTTGTTGCCGAACTCCCCGGATGGAGCCTTCCCAAGGCTTGTGGCGAGCTTCTCGCCGGTCGCCATCTCCTTCTTGGCGTGATCTCCCGACATCACTTCGAGCAGTTAGGCTCTAATGAAGTATCGGGCTTCAATACCAATTGAAAGTCGCCTAGAGGGGGGTGAATAGGCAAATCTAAAATTTATAAACTTTAAGCACAACTACAAGCCGGGGTTAGCGTTAGAAATATAAACGAGCCCGAAAGAGAGGGTGAAAACAAATCACAAACGAATAAGAGCGAATGACACAGTGATTTGTTTTACCGAGGTTTGGTTCTTGCAAACCTACTCCCTATTGAGGTGGTCACAAAGAACGGGTCTCTTTCAACCCTTTCCCTCTCTCAAACGGTCACCTAGACCGAGTGGGCCTTTCTCTTCAATCAAATAGGACACTAAGTCTACTACAAGGATCACCACAACTTGGTGTCTCTTGTTTTGATTACAAGTGAGTTGAACACAAGAATAGAGGAAGAAGAAAAGCAATCCAAGCGCAAGAGCTCAAATGAACACAAATGTCTCTCTCTCTAGTCACTACTTTGGTTGGAGTGATTCCGGACTTGAGAGAAGATTTGATCTCTTTGTTTTGTGTCTTGTATTGAATGCTATAGCTCTTGTATGAGGTTTGAATGCTGAAAACTTGGATGCCATGAATGGTGGGTGGTTGGGGGAATTTATAGCCCCAACCACTAAAAGAGCCGTTGGTGGAGGCTGCTGTCGCATGGCGCACCGAACAGTCCGGTGCGCCACCGGACACTGTCCAGTGCGCCAGCCACGTCACCCGGCCGTTGGGTTCTGACCGTTGGAGCTTCTGACAGCTGGGCCACCGGACAGTCCGGTGGTGCACCGGACAGTCACTGTTCACTGTCCGGTGCACCTTCTGGCTCTGCTCTGACTTTTGCGAGCACTGTAGCGCATTAACTGCTCATTGCAGACGACCGTTGGCGCTGTGTAGCCGTTACTCCGCTGGCACACCGGACAGTCCGGTGCTACACCGGACAGTCCGGTGAATTATAGCGGAGCGACTCCCAGAATTTTCGAAGGTAGCAAGTTCGGAGTCGGATTCTCTGGTGCACCGGACAGTCCGGTGCGCCAGACCAGGGCACACTTCGGTTGTCTTTTGCTCTCTTTGTTTGAACCCTTTCTTGGTCTTTTTATTGGTTTGTTGTGAACCTTTGACACCTGTAAAACTTATAAACTAGAGCAAACTAGTTAGTCCAATTTATTTGTGTTGGGCAATTCAACCACCAAAATCAATTAGGAAAAGGTGTAAGCCTATTTCCCTTTCACTCGCCCTGCTCCCTCTCACCGGCCCGACCACCGCCAAACTAGCCGCCATCCTGTGGTCACCTTCTTCCTCGAGCTCGAGCTCGCCGCATACCACCAAGCTCGTACCCAGCTCCGAGCTCGCCACTACGCCTCATGCACGAGGTATAAAATTATTTAGTTTGAAAACATGCGTAGTAGTTAGTAAACTTCTTAGTTAGTTATTAATTTATTTATTTAGTTTGTTGTTGTTGTAGCTACATATGTAGATGTTGGTTTTGTAGAAAACTTGCTATGTAGTTAGAAAACTTGCTAATTTTGTTATTGGTTTAGCTATATATGTAGATGTTGGTTTTGTTATTTTTAAGTGACGAAGATGAATGTGATGAATGACATGTAAATTTCTAGGTTTTAGACGATTTACGGTTTAGGAAGCGGTGAATTCCTCTTGTCGTGACGACTCAACATATTCTGCATTCACGTTGATTTGGACAATTTTCACCAAAGCGATTCTCACAAAAGAAAACTGAGAAGGGAAACGTTTGGCTACAAGAAGTAGATTCTGACAACAAGAATATAACCTAAAGCCGAAACAAACAGTGACATAGGCCCACGCGCGCCACGATACATTTCCCTGAACTTTCTAGTTGTACCATGAGTCCACAGTCTATTGCCACTTAAATTTTAGACCTAGTTTAAAATTAAGAGAACCAGGATTAGGATTTATCATATATATATGTCGGCGTTCCGAGACCGGGGGGTCCTCGAGCCGACGAGTGAGAGTGCCGCGTGCCCCAGCCCAGATGGGTCGAGCGCGTGGAGCGAGCGCGAAGGGGGGAACAGAGAGAAAGAGAGAGTCGGTGGCCGGAGCCGGGTCGTGAGGGAGTCGGAGGAATTCCCGCGGCCTTCGTGTTCGTCCCGCGCCCAGGTCGGGTGCGCTTGCAGTAGGGGGTTACAAGCGTCCGCACGAGGTGAAGGGAGAGAGCGGCCCCGAGAGAGCGCCTGCCCCTGCCTTTCGTCCCCGTGAGGCCAACCTTCTCTAAGAAGGCCCTGGCCCTTCCTTTTATAGTCGTAAGGAGAGGGTCCAGGTGTACAAGATGGGGGTGTAGCAAGGTGCTACGTGTCTAGCGAGGGAGAGCTAGCGCCCTATGTACATGCCCAGGTGGCAGCCGGAGAGATCGTGGCACCCTGTTGGTGTGGCGTCGTGGCTGTTGGAGGAGTAACGGAGCCGGACGGGGGGACAGCTGTCGAGGTGGCTGGGTCCTTGCTGACGTTCTCCTGCTTTCGTAAGGGAGCTGGGAGCCGCCGTCGTCATGATCTAGCGGGGCGCCATCATGGCCTATCTGACATAGCTGGCCAGATGGGACGCCGGTCTTGTTCTCTGCGACCCAAGTCGGCTCAGGGCAGGGTGATGATGACGCTTTCTGTTGACGTGGCGGTCTCGTGTCCTAGGTCGGGCGTCGTGGAGGCTCCTCCGAGGCTGAGGCTGAGTCCGTCCTGCAAGACAGAGACAGAGTCCGAGCCCGGGGTCGGGCGAGGCGGAGGTTATTTGGCAGAGGCCGAAGCGGAGTCCGAGCCCTGGGTCGGGCGAGGCGGAGGTCGCCGTCTTCCGGGGCCTTAGCCCGAGTCCGAGCCCTGGGTCGGGCGGAGTGGAGTTCGCCGTCTTCCGAGGCCTTAGCCTGAGTCCGAGCCCTGGGTCGGGCGGAGCGGAGTTCGCCGTCTTCCGGGGCCTTAGCCCGAGTCCGAGCCCTGGGTCGGGCAGAGCGGAGTTCGCCGTCTTCCGGGGCCTTGGCCCGAGTCCGAGCCCTGGGTCGGGCGGAGTCTCCTATGGCACCACTGGCGGAGTCTGGTCGCCCGTCGGTCTTACCTTTTGCGTTAAACGCCCCGGTGACTCGGTCGGTTGGTGCGGTGATTTAGTCAGGGTTTCTCCTTATCGGAGGCGGGGCCTAGGGCGAGCCGGAGATGCGTCTGCCGTGAAAGAGGAGACCTCAGGCGAGACGGAGTCATCTTAGGGTCGGCTGCCCTCGCCCGAGGCTAGGCTCGGGCGTGGCGAGGTCAAGTCACTCGTATGGACTGATCCCTGACTTAATCAAACCCATCAGGCCTTTGCAGCTTTATGCTGATGGGGGTTACCAGCTGAGAATTAGGCGTCTTGAGGGTACCCCTAATTATGGTCCCCGACAGTAGCCCCCGAGCCTCGAAGAGAGTGTTAACACTCGCTTGGAGGCTTGCATCGCACTTTTTTGCAAGGGGACCAGCCTTTCTCGGAGGTACTTTGTTCCGGTGGGTGCGCGCGAGCGCACCCGCCGGGTGTAGCCCCCGAGGCCTCGGAGGAGTGGTTTCACTCCTTCGAGGTCTTAATGCCTCGCGCAATGCCTCGGCTGGTCTGGCGGTTCCCTCATGCGAGCAGGGCGTAACCCAGGTGCACTGTCAGGGCCCAAGTTCTCGGGCTGGTATGTTGACGCTGTCAACGGTTCGGCCGGAGCCGGGTTTGCGAGAGCAGCCCCCGAGCCCTCGCACGGAGCGAGAGGACGATCAGGGACAGACTCGACTTTTTATATACGCCCCTACGTCGCCTTTCCGCAAGGAGGAGGGGGGGAGTGCGCCATGTTACCCTCGATGGGCACCGAACATGGTGTCTCCGGTGAGCTGCGATCGGGTAATCCGAGTGGACGTCCGTGCCCCGTTCGTTAGGGGTCGGCTAGGGGCCCGGAGGCACGCCCAAAAGTACCTGCGGGTGATCTGCCGAACCCGGTCCCCTAGCGACGGGGTCCGAGGGCTCGTTGCCTCCCTCCGATGGGATTCCGTTACAGAGTCGTTCCCGCTGGTCTCGGAAATGTCCTAGGGTACCTCGGGAGCGCAGCCCGAGCCTTGGTTATGTATCGAACGTACCCCTGGTCATCCCTCGCTCGGCGTCTGAGGCGACTGTGAACCCTTCGACGGGCCAGCCTTCGAACCCCTGATCAGTAGGGGGCACGGAGCCCGAGTAGCCTGAGGCGGTCGTAGAACCTTTCGGGGGCCGACCTTCGAACCCCTGACCAGTAGTGGGTGTCGGGCCCACGCGATCTGAGGCGGCTGTTGAACCCTTCGGGGGGCCAGCCTTCGAACCCCTGATCAGTAGGGAGGCTCGGAGCCTAGCTCCTTCACGGGGAAGGATCCCTTTGGGGTTATCCCCCTTCTCGTTCCCTGTTGCAAGAGATAGAGAAAGAAGGAAAAGGGAAAAAGGATTCGAAATTGAACTTCGTGGCGTACCTTTTTCGGCGTGGCCGTTTTGGCGGAGGCGAAGCGTCGCCAGCTGCCCCTGCCAGAAACGTCACCTATTTCGCCGCGGAGTTAATGCGCCGGGGTGAGTAGTTGGCGAGGTTGCCGTTGCGCGTGCGCGAGCCGTTCGAGGTACGGGTCACGGGCGCGTCGTCTTCAAGCCGTAAGAAGGGGTTCTCTTGCTGCCTCCGGATGGGACGTGAGCCTGGCCGATGGCGTGACTGCTGCCCTCGCGCGCCTACCACCGTCATTACTGCCGGCCCATTTTTGACCGTGTTTGACCGCTGCGCCAGGCTGGCACCGCTGGATCGCAGGCTGGGCGGCCTCGAGTCGCGGTATCGGTTCCGCAATCGAGGAGGTGCGGTGGTGGAGCGAGAGGCGCAGCGGTTCGCATGCAGCGCCCGGCGCGCCAGTTGAACGACGCGTGGTCTTGAGCCGTCGCGCTGGCCTGTCAGGAGTCGGAGAGGCGCGTCCACTTGGCGCGGTTGCATGCCGCCTGCATGGCCGCTCGCCCCTTTTGCCCGTTGGTCTGGGCAAAAGTGGAGGGTTACTTGTAACCGCTGGGCGGTTGCGTGCGTCGTGCGCGGCGGTTCGGCTTTCTCTGCTTGGAGCCGGTCTGCATGACAGGCGGGCCCCAGCCCCCGCGTCGCAGGGGAGGACTTTGGAGGCGTGTTGGAGAAGACTCAGCCCGTGACGGTTGAGGGCGCAAGCAGGGGGAGTTGCCTTTAAAAGGAGGGCGACCCTCTTCGTGAGGTGACCATGTCTCCTATCTCCCTTATGCATTGTGTCTTTCCATCTTCCGAGCCCCCGGATGGGGGAGACCGTCGTCTCTCCGCTCCATCGCCGGAGGGACGCAACTCTGTGGGAGTTGGTACCTTTCAGCCATCGTTCGGCTTCAAGGATTTTCATCATGCAGCCCAGCGGCTTCCCTCCACCGGCGATCACCCGAGAGGGCGACCTCTGGCTTGATGGTGGGGGAAAGCGAGCCGGACTGCGATCTCTGCCCCTCCTTCGGCCTCAAGGATTTTCATCACCAGGCCAAGAGGGAGGACGAGGCGAGCCAGGGAGCTGTCTCCGTGTGGGTCGGTTGCCCTCTTCTTCCCCGTGTTCCTGGGGTGAGAACGGCATCCTCCAGCATCACGGAGACTTCCTCTAGCCATGCCGGAAGTGGGGGGTCCCGAGGCGTCGGCGGACGGAACTGGCTTCTCTACTGATGAGATTGCCAACTCCGTCAGTAGCCCTGGGTCTCCGTCTCCCGGCCTGAATGGCTGGCTCTCGTCCTCGGGGGGTGAGAGTCTTTCCGCTGCCCCGCAGGCCCGCCCCTATCGAGTGGGGTTGTTCGTACCTGCGGGGGGGGGGAACCGGAGTTCCGTTCGTAGTGGCACTTCGGGTGCCGGGTTTTTTGTTCATTTTCGGCTTTCGGGGCCTGAACATGTATGTAGCTCCGGCACAGAGCCGTGTTTTTTCCTCATTTCTGAGCAATAAGACTTGCCTGTCGGTTGTCTGAATCGCTTCACCAAGCATGAGTCGCCCCGTGTCCAGGTGACGAGTGAGGTATCCGTATCCCGGAGGCATAGGAATCCCTCGGCTCGGTCGGACCTGTTGTTCGAGGCTCCTCTAGCTTAGTTAAAGAGACCCCTCGGCCGCTCTTCGACGAGCCGAGGCCAGGGGTAGCGATATCAGCACAAGCAGAGGCGTTGTTGGCTCGGAAATGGAACCTGGTCGGCCGGAGCCTAGCCGAGTTGTCTGTCGGCAGGATCGACGTCGGAGCTGATTAGCCGAGGCCTCGGACCGAGCTGGCGCCCTCGGAAGGTGGTCGGCCGAGGCCCCGGAGGTGGCCGGCCGAGCCGTCTGCTCGGGCCGGGTTCTCGGGGAAGTCTCTGGCAGAGAGTGCTCGAGCGCGGTGACGACATCGTCCTTCGGAGCGGAGGCCCTCGGGCCGCGTCGCCGCCCGAGGCTAGGTCGGGCCTTACCGAAGGTGCTGCTGATGCCGAGGGTGTCGTCGCCCTCTTCCAGTGTCAAGATCCGCGCCTGCAGGGTCAGATCGTCTTGTAGCGTGGGCCTTGTGCGGCCGTTGAGGCCAGAACACACACCCTTGTCGCGTTATAAAGCTGTGTCTCTTTTCCTCTTGTTTCGAGTATCTGGACTTTTTGTCGGTAGCAGGGATGTTAGTGCGAGCAAGAGTTGCTTCTCGCGGGAGGTGATGAGTGAGGTATCCGTATCCCGGAGGCGTGGGAGTCCCTCGGCTCGGTCGGCCTCGCCGCTTACGCGTACTTTTACCCATCCATGAGGCCCTGTCACCGACTCGGTCGAGAAGGCTCGAAGAACCTGCTTCAACAGAAGAGCTTCCGTACGTAAAGACTCATTCGATCCGCGGAGTCACTTTATCCGAGTGCGAGTTACTTATCGCAGAAGGTGATGAGTGAGGTATCCGTATCCCGGAGGCGTAGGAGTCCCTCGGCTCGGTCAGCCTTGACTGCTTACGTGTACCCCGTCGTTTCCAGGACCCACTTTCCGAAGTAGTCAAAAAGCACGAAAGATGTTCTGGTGAAAGAGGTTTTTTGTTCGAGGAAAATTTTGACGCAGAGGGGGTTAACCCCCTTTTAGCCCCCGAGGGAGGGTCGGGCTTTGCCGAGGCGAGGCCGACCCTTCCTTGTTGACTAAACTTTGCGTGGGTGCGAGGTATATGAACAACTTGGAAACATCTTAAGGGTAGAAGCGACGTAGCTGTTGGATGTTCCAAGCGTTGCCGTAGACCTCGCCTTGACTGTTGGCCGTCTTGTACGTTCCGGGTTTCAGAACTTTGGCGATGATGAACGGCCCCTCCCAGGGGGGCGTTAGCTTGTGCCTCCCTCGGGCGTCTTGCCGCAGCCGAAGCACCAGATCGCCCACCTGGAGTTCTCGGGGTCGGACCCCTCGGGCGTGGTAGCGTCGCAGGGACTGCTGATACCGCGCCGAGTGTAGTAAGGCCCTGTCCCGAGCCTCGTCCAGCTGGTCCAGCGAGTCTTCTCGGCTGGCTTGGTTGCTTTCTTCGTTGTAAGCCCTCGTCCTCGGGGAGCCGTATTCCAGGTCCGTGGGCAGGATTGCCTCGGCCCCGTAGACCAGGAAGAACGGCGTGAAACCCGTGGCTCGGCTTGGAGTCGTCCTCAGGCTCCAGACCACCGAGGGGAGTTCCTTCATCCATCGCTTGCCGAACTTGTTGAGGTTGTTGTAAATCCGAGGCTTGAGCCCTTGTAGAATCATGCCATTGGCACGTTCCACTTGCCCATTCGACATGGGGTGAGCTACGGCGGCCCAGTCCACCCGGATGTTGTGATCTTCGCAAAAATCCAAGAATTTTTTGCCGGTGAACTGGGTGCCATTGTCGGTGATGATGGAGTTCGGGACCCCGAAGCGATGGATGATGCTGGTGAAGAACGCCACCGCCTGCTCGGACCTGATGCTGTTTAGGGGTCGGACCTCGATCCACTTGGAGAATTTGTCGATGGCGACCAGCAGGTGCGTGTAGCCCCCGGGCGCCTTCTGCAGTGGGCCGACGAGGTCCAGACCCCACACAGCGAAGGGCCAGGTGATGGGTATCGTCTGCAGAGCCTGAGCGGGCAGGTGGGTCTGCTTCGCATAGAATTGGCACCCTTCGCAGGCGCGGACAATTCTAGTGGCGTCAGCCACCGCCGTTGGCCAGTAGAAGCCTTGGCGGAAAGCATTCCCAACGAGGGTTCGAGGTGCTGCATGATGACCGCAAGCCCCCGAGTGTATTTCCTGCAGGAGGTCCTGACCCTCGGCGATGGTGATGCATCGCTGGAGGATGCCCGAGGGGCTGCGGTGGTAGAGCTCCTTCTCATCGCCCAGCAGGACGAACGATTTTGCTCGTCGCGCTACCCGCCGAGCCTCGGCTCGGTCGAGGGGCAGTTCTCCTCGGCGGAGATATTGCAGGTACGGGGTCTTCCAATCTTGATCTGGCACGACCCCGTTCTGTTCCCCCTCGACGTGGAGCGCTTCGCCCTCGGGCTCCGAGGGTTCCTCGGATTGAGCCGAGGACGGCTCGGGATGGGCCGAGGTTACCTCGGACGAGGCCGAGGGTGCCTCGGGCCCGGGCGCGTCGCCTATCTTGATGGAGGGTTGGTGCAGATCCTGGGCGAAGACGTCCGGGGGAACCGTTGTTCGCCCCGAGGCTATCTTCGCCAGCTCGTCCGCAGTCTCGTTGTAGCGCCGGGCGATGTGGTTAAGTTCGAGCCCGTAGAACTTGTCTTCCAGGCGTCGAACCTCTTCACAGTAGGCCTCCATCTTCGGGTCGCGGCAGTGGGAGTTCTTCATGACTTGGTCGATGACGAGCTGCGAGTCGCCGCGCGCATCGAGGCGTCGGACCCCTAGCTCGATGGCGATTCGCAGTCCGTTGATCAGAGCCTCGTACTCAGCCACATTGTTGGACGCCGGGAAATGGAGGCGGAGCACATAGCGCAGGTGTTTTCCGAGGGGCGAGACGAAAAGCAGGCCCGCGCCAGCTCCCGTCTTCATCAGCGACCCGTCGAAAAACATGGTCCAGAGCTCTGGCTGGATCGGAGCCGTTGGCAACTGGGTATCGACCCATTCGGCTACGAAATCCGCCAGTACCTGGGACTTGATGGCCTTCCGAGGGGCGAACGAGATCGCCTCGCCCATGATTTCCACCGCCCACTTCGCGATCCGCCCCGAGGCTTCTCGGCACTGGATGATCTCCCCCAGGGGGAAGGATGACACCACAGTCACCGGATGGGACTCGAAGTAATGTCGCAGCTTTCGCCTCGTCAGGATCACAGCGTATAGCAGCTTCTGGACTTGTGGGTAGCGGATCTTGGTCTCGGACAGCACTTCGCTGACGAAGTAGACTGGCCTCTGAATGGGCAAAGCATGCCCCTCTTCCTGCCTTTCGACTACGATCGCGGCGCTGACCACCTGAGTGGTTGCGGCGACGTAGACCAGGAGGGTTTCTCCATCAGTTGGGGGTACCAAGATGGGCGCCTGGGTGAGGAGCGCTTTCAGGTTCCCGAGGGCTTCCTCGGCCTCGGGAGTCCAAGTGAAGCACTCGGCCTTTCTTAAGAGGCGGTACAGGGGCAGGCCTCTTTCGCCGAGGCGCGAGATGAAACGGCTCAAGGCCGAGAGGCATCCCATGACCCTCTGTACGCCTTTTAAGTCTCTGATGGGCCCCATGTTTGTGATCGCTGCGATCTTCTCCGGGTTGGCTTCGATGCCCCGCTCGGAGACGATGAACCCCAAGAGCATGCCTCGGGGCACCCCGAAGACGCACTTCTCGGGATTGAGCTTGACGCCCTTAGCCTTGAGACACCGGAATGTCAGTTCGAGGTCGGAGAGAAGGTCGGAGGCTTTCCTCGTCTTGACTACGATGTCATCGACGTAGGCCTCGACTGTGCGACCAATGTGTTCGCCGAACACATGGTTCATGCACCGCTGGTACGTTGCACCCGCGTTCCTCAAACCGAACGGCATTGTGATGTAACAATACATGCCGAAGGGCGTGATGAAAGAAGTCGCAAGCTGGTCGGACTCTTTCATCTTGATTTGATGATACCCTGAGTAAGCATCAAGGAAAGACAGGGTTTTGCACCCTGCAGTGGAGTCCACGATTTGATCGATGCGAGGTAGAGGGTAGGGGACCTTCGGACATGCTTTGTTGAGACCAGTGTAGTCTACACACATCCGCCACTTCCCCCCTTTTTTCCTCACAAGCACAGGGTTGGCAAGCCATTCGGGATGGAATACCTCTTTGATAAACCCTGCCGCCGTCAGCTTGTGGACCTCCTCGCCTATCACCCTGCGCCTTTCCTCGTCGAATCGGCGCAGAGGTTGTCTGACCGGTCGGGCTCCGGCCCGAATATCCAGCGAGTGCTCGGCGACTTCCCTCGGTATGCCGGGCATGTCCGAGGGACTCCACGCGAAAACGTCGGCGTTTGCGCGGAGAAAGTCGACGAGCACTGTTTCCTATTTGGGGTCGAGCCCGGAACCGATCCGAATCTGCTTGGAGGTGTCGCCACTGGGGTCGAGAGGGACGGCCTTAACCGTCTCTGCTGGCTCGAAGTTGCCGGCATGCCGCTTCACGTCCGGCACCTCCCGGGAGAGGCTTTCCAGGTCGGCAATGAGGGCCTCGGACTCGGCGAGGGCCTCAGCGTACTCCACGCACTCCACATCGCATTCGAAGGCGTGTTTGTACGTGGGGCCGACGGTGATGACCCCGTTGGGGCCCGGCATCTTGAGCTTCAGGTAGGTGTAGTTGGGGATGGCCATGAACTTCGCGTAGCATGGCCTTCCCAATACTGCGTGGTAGGTTCCTCGGAACCCGACCACCTCGAACGTCAAAGTCTCCCTTCGGAAGTTGGAGGGTGTTCCGAAGCAGACAGGGAGGTCGAGCTGTCCGAGGGGCTGGACGCGCTTCCCGGGAATGATCCCGTGGAATGGCGCAGCGCCTGCTCGGACAGACGACAGGTCGACGCGCAGGAGCCTGAGGGTCTCGGCGTAGATGATGTTGAGGCAGCTGCCTCCATCCATCAGGACCTTGGTGAGCCTGACGTCGCCGATGACGGGATCGACGACGAGCGGGTACTTCCCCGGGCTCGGCACGTGGTCAGGGTGGTCGTCTCGGTCGAAGGTGATGGGCTTGTCGGACCAGTCTAGATAGACTGGCGCCGCCACCTTCACCGAGCAGACCTCCCGACGCTCTTGCTTACGATGCCGAGCCGAGGCGTTTGCCGCATGCCCTCCGTAGATCATGAAGCAATCGCGGACCTCTGGGAACTCTCCTGCTTGGCGATCCTCCCTTTTGTCGTCGTCGCGAGCCTTGCCACCCTCTGCGGGTGGCCCGGCCCGATGGAAATGACGCCGAAGCATGACGCACTCTTCGAGGGTATGCTTGACGGGCCCCTGATGGTAGGGGCACGTCTCCTTGAGTGCCTTGTCGAAGAGGTTAGCACCTCCGGGGGGCTTCCGAGGGTTCTTGCGCTCGGCGGCGGCGACAAGGTCCGCATCGGGAACGTCGCGCTTCGCTTGCGACTTCCTCCTGCCTCTCTTCTTGGCGCCGCGCGGAGTGGACGCCTCGGGAGCATCTTCCGACGGGCGGCCCTGGGGCTGCTTGTCCTTTCTGAAGATGGCCTCTACCGCCTCCTGGCCGGAGGCGAACTTGGTGGCGATGTCCATCAGCTCGCTTGCCCTGGTGGGGGTCTTGCGACCCAGCTTGCTCACCAGGTCGCGGCAGGTGGTGCCGGCGAGGAACGCGCCGATGACATCGGAGTCGGTGATGTTGGGCAGCTCGGTGCGCTGCTTCGAGAACCGCCGGATGTAGTCCCGAAGGGACTCTCCCGGCAGTTGCCGGCAGCTTCGGAGGTCCCAGGAATTCCCGGGGCGCACGTACGTGCCCTGGAAGTTCCCGGCGAAAGCCTGGACCAGATCCTCCCAGTTGGAAATCTGCCCTGGGGGCAGGTGCTCCAACCAGGCACGAGCGGTGTCGGAGAGAAACAGGGGGAGGTTTCGGATGATGAGGTTGTCATTGTCCGTCCCACCCAGCTGACAGGCCAGGCGGTAGTCCGCAAGCCACAATTCCGGTCTCGTTTCCCCCGAGTACTTCGTGATAGTAGTCGGGGGTCGGAATCGGGGCGGAAACGGCGCCCGCCGAATGGCTCGGCTAAAGACCTGCGGATCGGGTGGTTCGGGGGAGGGACTTCGATCCTCCCCGCTGTCGTAACGTCCCCCACGCCTGGGGTGGTAGCCTCGGCGCACCCTTTCGTCGAGGCGTGCCCGACGGTCGCGATGAGGGTGCTCGACGCCGAGGTGGCCCGGGGCCGCAGGCGCGGTGTTGCGCGTGCGCCCGGTGAAGGCCGAGGCTTCCCGCGTGAGTCGGGAAGTCGCGGCACGAGGTTCCGAGGGGTATCCCTGCCTGCGGGAGGCAGAGCTCTCGGCCCGCCGGGCCGCAGCGCCTTCCAGGAGATGCTTGAGTTCTCCCTGGATTCGCCGACCCTCGGTGGTTGATGACTCCGGCATCGCGCGGAGGAGCATTGCTGCAGCGACCAGGTCCTGGCCAGTCCCGCCGGATGCGGGTGGCGGTTTGTCCCTGGCATCGTTGGCGATGCGGTGCTGGAGACCTTGGGGCAGGTGACGTATTCCTCCGGCCGGGGGTTGGCTCGCCCATACCTGCCCGATGTTCTGGCGGATTGCCTCGAGCGCTCCTGCTCCTTCATCGAACCCGGCCTGCGCCCCGCGGACTTGCTCGAGCTGTGGGTCGTGACCCCCCGCCGGAACGGGGACCACAGCTAGCTCCCGCGGGATGTCGGCGCGAGGCGCTGGCCTAGGGGGATCACCGTCCTCCGGCATGCCGAGACAGCCGCCTCCGGAGGGATCCCCTAGCTCGATGTGGAAACATTCGCGACTCGGGCCGCAGTCCTTGTCGCCAAGGCTGCGGCTGCCGTCGGAACAGTCGGAGAGGCAATAGCCACATGCGGTCATGAAGTCCCGCATGGCACTAGGGTTGCCAGATCCGGAGAAATCCCAGCAGATGCTGGGGTCGTCGTCTTCCTCGGACCCAGAGGGTCCGTAGGTCGAGACACCCGTCAATCGGTCCCAAGGCGACCGCACAGGAAACCCCAGAGAGGTTGCACTCGCCTCAATGTGAGCGCCCGCCAAAGCGAAGTCGCCAGGCGGGCTGAGGCCGAGTCGAAATAACGAAAGACGGGGAGCAGTCGTTACCTTTTTGCCGACGAGGAGCGATGAAGTCGTGTCGGGGGCTGACCGCGCCGTCGTCTTGGGTACGAGGGCGACGTCCTGCATGCCCTCCGTGAGCGCGCTGGCGTCGTCCACTTGCTCGGGGTCGACGTGTTGCGGGGGGATGGCGCTCGCGTTTGCCTCGAACGCGAGGGCGACGCTTGGCGTGTCCTCCGCTGGGGCGCCGGGGATGTCGATTTGCTCGACAGCCGTCGGAGCGCGGCCTCCCGCTCGGCCCCGGTTGCCCCGCCTCCTCCTCCTCCGATGGCGAGGGAGAGGATGGGGCGAGCTCGTACGTTGTCCTTCCCCATCGTGGGAGAGACGTCGTCGACTCCGCCGCCGGCGGGCGGACTGTCCGCCAGCGAGGTCGCCGTCGCGCGGCGGTGGAAGGAGTATCATGTCGTAGTCGCCGTCGAGAGACATGAACTCGAGGTTCCCGAAACGGAGCACCGTCCCGGGTTGAAGAGGTTGTTGGGGACTGCCCATCTGGAGCTTGACGGGAAATCGAACGTCAACACGCAGCGTGCCCCTACCTGGCGCGCCAACTGTCGGCGTTCCGAGACCGGGGGGTCCTCGAGCCGACGAGTGAGAGTGCCGCGTGCCCCAGCCCAGATGGGTCGAGCGCGTGGAGCGAGCGCGAAGGGGGGAACAGAGAGAAAGAGAGAGTCGGTGGCCGGAGCCGGGTCGTGAGGGAGTCGGAGGAATTCCCGCGGCCTTCGTGTTCGTCCCGCGCCCAGGTCGGGTGCGCTTGCAGTAGGGGTTACAAGCGTCCGCACGAGGTGAAGGGAGAGAGCGGCCCCGAGAGAGCGCCTGCCCCTGCCTTTCGTCCCCGTGAGGCCAACCTTCTCTAAGAAGGCCCTGGCCCTTCCTTTTATAGTCGTAAGGAGAGGGTCCAGGTGTACAAGATGGGGGTGTAGCAAGGTGCTACGTGTCTAGCGAGGGAGAGCTAGCGCCCTATGTACATGCCCAGGTGGCAGCCGGAGAGATCGTGGCACCCTGTTGGTGTGGCGTCGTGGCTGTTGGAGGAGTAACGGAGCCGGACGGGGGGACAGCTGTCGAGGTGGCTGGGTCCTTGCTGACGTTCTCCTGCTTTCGTAAGGGAGCTGGGAGCCGCCGTCGTCATGATCTAGCGGGGCGCCATCATGGCCTATCTGACATAGCTGGCCAGATGGGACGCCGGTCTTGTTCTCTGCGACCCAAGTCGGCTCAGGGCAGGGTGATGATGACGCTTTCTGTTGACGTGGCGGTCTCGTGTCCTAGGTCGGGCGTCGTGGAGGCTCCTCCGAGGCTGAGGCTGAGTCCATCCTGCAAGACAGAGACAGAGTCCGAGCCCGGGGTCGGGCGAGGCGGAGGTTATTTGGCAGAGGCCGAAGCGGAGTCCGAGCCCTGGGTCGGGCAAGGCGGAGGTCGCCGTCTTCCGGGGCCTTAGCCCGAGTCCGAGCCCTGGGTCGGGCGGAGCGGAGTTCGCCGTCTTCCGAGGCCTTAGCCTGAGTCCGAGCCCTGGGTCGGGCGGAGCGGAGTTCGCCGTCTTCCGGGGCCTTAGCCCGAGTCCGAGCCCTGGGTCGGGCGGAGCGGAGTTCGTCGTCTTCCGGGGCCTTGGCCCGAGTCCGAGCCCTGGGTCGGGCGGAGTCTCCTATGGCACCACTGGCGGAGTCTGGTCGCCCGTCGGTCTTACCTTTTGCGTTAAACACCCCGGTGACTCGGTCGGTTGGTGCGGTGATTTAGTCAGGGTTTCTCCTTATCGGAGGCGGGGCCTAGGGCGAGCCGGAGATGCGTCTGCCGTGAAAGAGGAGACCTCAGGCGAGACGGAGTCATCTTAGGGTCGGCTGCCCTCGCCCGAGGCTAGGCTCGGGCGTGGCGAGGTCAAGTCACTCGTATGGACTGATCCCTGACTTAATCAAACCCATCAGGCCTTTGCAGCTTTATGCTGATGGGGGTTACCAGCTGAGAATTAGGCGTCTTGAGGGTACCCCTAATTATGGTCCCCGACAATATATATATATATATATATTCAACATGGTAATATTGTACATTCTCTCTATATGGGGTACATAATGAATTGAAGAATCCAACACATAATCACACAAATCAATCTACTATATTATTTTGCATCTACAATTTTTTCTTAGCTTTAGTTTTGCTTCTTGTTCTTCATCACCATCTACTTCGTTGCAATAGCAAGTACAAGTAACTAGAGGCAGTCAAGCTAACCTAGGGTAGTCCACTACCCCCATTCTCCTTTATGGGGTACCCCGAGAGCATTAGGGTGTCAGGTTTCAATAGCTATCGTCGGTGTATCATATGTATCACGCTCCTGATGAGACTCCACTTATGACGTGTGTTGTGCATCGATCGTGCTCATCGTTGGAGGCACATGTGACGTGTTCGTGTGTGAACACACATTTTGGTGACTCCACTGGAGAAGAAAAATCAAGGCACATATACGTCGTCATACATCATGTCTAGCAGTAAGATCCCAAAGTCCAGTGATATCAACACTGATACATCATCAAGCCTAACTTTGATGAATTATCCGAAGAGCATTGCCAAGCTTACATGACATACATGAAAAAACATGAAGAGGGAGGCATGGATAAATTTCTCACCAACTTCAATAAAGGTCATTAAGGTAAAACGAAATAGGTCGACAAGATTGTGTTCCCACCTCTATACAAGAAGAAAAAGGTAGAGATTCCTATGTGTGAACATTTTAATCTTGAACAAATAGTCATTCTTAATTATCATTTCACCTTTGGAGACAAGCTTATATGCCAATATTTTTTGGAGACCTTCAATGCTAAAAATAACACATATAATCTATTGGTCATGTTGGTACATACACTACTATGGAAAAGCCTAAGACAATGGTGCCAATTAATTCATTAGCAACTGAAACGTGAATAGAAAAAACCCAATTTTGGCATGCCGATGAATTTATTTCCTGGACAACAAACTAAACCTGGCGATGAGTTGATGATAGTGCCTACATGTCCTAATCCTATTATGAGCATACCACCTTTTGCAATATTAGCAACAAACACAAGCATACCAAGGTCCCAACCGTATTGTGTTTTGTAGCCAATGCTGCAGCTACAACCTACAACAGTAGCTAGCACCTCTACAGTTCCTATGCTACACATTGTGCAAATTCAGTCAATTTGGAAGAAGCTCTACAAAAGATGAAAGATGATGCGCATAAAATGTTTATTGAGTCCTTTAGAATTGAGCCAAAGGCTAGAGGACATACCTATCAAAACTTGTACCCATCCTTCTTTAATGCTATTGCTTATCCTAAAGGTTATAAGGTTCTTGAGTTTTCTAAATTTAATGATGATGATGATAAAATCACTTAGGAGCATGTTAGTCAATATATCGCTCAACTAGGTGTTGTAGGTTTTATGGATAAACTGAAAGATATTTTATTTCTTTTATCTTTAACAGGTACAACTTTTTCATGGTTTTCTTCTTTGTCTCCTAATTCTACTAGTACATGATCACAACTAGAACAAAATTTTCATGATCATTTTATAGAGGTGATAAGGGACTTTATCTACCACATCTTACATTTGTTAAGAAAAAAGCATGATGAAACAATTTTAGATTATGTCAAAGTATTTAGAGATGTTAGAAACTGCTGCTATATCCTTGTTTAGGAAAAATAGAGTTAGCTGATCCTATGCTTAATGGGTTTAAAACTCACATTAAAGAAAAACAAGTGGCTATGAATTTCTAACTCTTAACGAAGTCTTGGAACGGGGTTTGGCTCAAGAAAGACAAAGCCAAACTTTTAAAGATAGTTGTAAGACAAAATTGATCGTGCTCACATGCATGTTATTGATTATAACTCTAGTTAGGTTGATGAAGTTGGTGTCTATGTTACTGAATTTGTTTGGTCTTCAAATTCAAAGCCATACGTGTGTAGTGCTTTAAAGCCAAATCGCAAGATCATGAAGAAGAGATGGAATTTACTTCTAATATTGTTAAATGTGATAATATTTTAAATGCTTTGTTGTAAGACAAGTTTATTAAAATCCCAAACACTTTACCACCACTTGAGGAGCTAAAGCGATGAGCGTGTTGTAAGTATCATAATTCTTTTTCTCATGCTACTAACAGGTGTAATGTTTTTACTGATAGATCCAATCTTCTATCAATGATGGATGATTGAGTTTTACTAAAATGTAAATAGACAAATTTCTCTTCCCTATAAATACAATAATTTTGGATAGGAAGAAGGTGTTACTTTGGCCTGAGCAAGACGAAACTATTAAAAGGGAAATCAATCATTGTTATTGGTGAACCTAGGTCATAACCTAGGTCATGGTTGACCTGCTCTCTTTGGTGAACAAGTGTGTCTTGGTTGCTAAGGACCATGTGTGGCATGCGCAATGCGCTACCCAACCAGTGCTAGAAGATGACATTCCCTTCTAGGTTGACACCAAAAATAAGAAGAAATGTAAGGCCTTAAGGCCCCTAGGTCTATTCTACCTTGGGTGGTAGCAGTGATGTTGTCCCCTACGGGGACAAGTGACACCACTTAGTGCCCATGGAAATGAATGGTAGAAGTAGTGTTGTATATTCAAAATAGAAGGTCACAACTAGACCCTATGCTAGGCAGTTGAAGACTTGGCCGAGCATGTCCAGTAGCGCCCTAGCCAGTAGCAGCAGTAGTATGATTTGCTACTGTATAAAAGAAGCACAATAGCAAGGTATAGGTCGTCAATGACCTTAACTTCATGGAGCTCAAGTACACCATGACCATGATTTATGGAGCCATCGATGATGTCTGCTCCCGACATTCCATCAAGATTCTACAGTGTGAGGTGATCACAATGACTATGTGGCCCCACACCACTAGCCCATCAAATGTTCTGAGGCTCCTATCACTTTTTATTCCTCCAACTCGCCTCATAACATGGCAGTCTCTAAGATCATTCTTCTTATAGTCTCCCCCACCATCAACAATGCCAAGCTCAAAGATGTTCATGTTGATAGTGGGGCCAACATTAATGTCTTGTTTGATGTACACCTCTGATGAGATCTAAATCTCATGCGCCAAGCTCATGTCCACATGCCCATTCATAGGGGTCTCCCTAAGGATGATGTTCCTTGTCGACTCTATTAAGTTGGTAGTCACCTTTGGCACTAAGGAGAACTTCAACATTAAGTATGTGGATTTCACCGTTTTTGAGCTCCACCTTCTCTATAATGCCATTCTTGGATGTCCTATGCTTATTAAGTTTATGGTGACTAGCCACTATGGGTACCTAATCCTCAAGATGCCAGAGCTCAAAGGCATCATCTTTGTCCCCTCTAACCGCATTAAGGCCATGTATGTGGCCAAGAAGCAAATGCCATCATGTCACACCAATCAGAAGCTAAGCCTCGAGAACGATTCCTCATTCATGAGAACCTTGAGGTCACTACTTTGGTGCCTCTTGCATAAAAATCTAAATGCCATCATGTACCTTGAGATTACATTACCATTCGTGAACCAAACAACACCTAAATGGTTTGGGAAAATTCAACTCAAACATAAAAATCTACCCTCTTGACCAACTTTGAGAAAACCCCAAGTTAAGAGTGTATCTGTTGGTCTATGGTTGAAGCTTTAATCATTTAGAGCTCCAATTTTGTGTACGCCTTTGAAACTTTCATGTGAAGGTGTGTACAAAAAATTAGCTCCAACGAAGTTCATTTTAGGTCATTTTGGAGTTTTAGTTCGTGATCATGGCAGTAGGCAGCATGACAAAGCCTTGTGTGGAGCAGCAGTGTTAGGAGGAGCAATGTCGACCGTAAGCATAACACTGTCATGCACTCTTGGGAAGCTCATTGTTTTGAGTGTTTTTGGATTTGGGTTTCTTTTTCGTGATCTGGTTTGTTTGTTTTTTGGTTCTTATATACTCTAGGAACTTTTTCAGAGCATCCAACCACTAGTTGGTTGTGGTGTTTTGGTTTGGGCTCTTTCTTCATTCCAATTGGAGTCGAGAGCTCAATTTTTGGATTTTGCACATTTTTACTCAGGTACTTGGTTAGTTCGAGTGTTCCATTGTGTTTGTATGTCGTCATCCAGCCACTTGATGGCTTGAGAGCATATTGTTTGTAAGTTTTGGTGTTTCGGGAGATTCGATGAAGATTTGGAAATTAAGCAAGCCAAGGTTTTTTATTAGCTCTCATTACCTGTTTCAATCCTTTAACATAAATCTAATGGGTCACACACTTAAGACATTGGAACCATTGCATAGATTAACTCTAGTGCAAGTGAAAGACTGTTGAATATATGTCCAAGAGGTAATTATGATATATGAGAACACTAATAGCCTTTAGGGTAAAAAAACTAGTTAGTAGAGGTATATATATTGGGTTGGTGTGCTAAAAGAGGTAGATTCATCATATTTTTCATCTCTCCTAGGGTTACAGACACCTAGGACATTAACGTTGTGTTTCTCGCTGTTCTGCTAGCATACCTATGTTATGTTGTTTTCTCTCTCTGTGTGTGGATACCATGCATAGAGACGTTTTGGATACTGCAATGCCAATCAACAACGAACATAAGGAGCACGGTAAACATGCTGTTGTTGGTGGTACGTGAGTATGTTAGACTACTTTCACTACATCGTTGCAGTCTAACAATCCATGATTCTCTACTTTCACATTATTTTAGTCGAAACATGTGATATTTTAGTTGAACGTCTTAGATATGCCAGTGTATTGTCTATATATTTTATCATCCTGTAGAAAAGTAATTAATTAATCATTATAGAAACGAGTATAATGGTCCAGAGTTCGAAGGTCGTCAGGGCCGCAACATGGATCATGGCGTCTTCAGTTTGACCCAGGGAAGTCCGTACTTGTCGCCACTCGCCACCCCCAAAGTCAAGCAGATTATTTATTTCTTCCTGGTTCAGATTCCTTCGAAGCGATCGTGGACAGATATTGCTTAATCAACAACTTATAGAGTGTTTGGTTTTAGGAATGATATAGCCTATCATCTTCTCACCTCTCACTTTTTTGTTTGGTTTGTAGAATAGAGTGAGCTAATCCATCGCCACCTTATTCCTCATAGTTACTAGTTGTTTAGTACTAATATGTGGAACGGAGTCATCCCACCAAATTTGAGGAATGGATCCATGATGCACCACTTCAATTTGGATATAGTGATTCATCAAACCAAACACCTCGTTAATGACCCGAGATGGAGTAAAACCGAGCAACGCAGTGCAGACGCACTTCTTAGATAATTTCAAAATTAGCACGGGGCACAGCACAGTACGTATAGCTGTTACCAAAGGAGTCGCTGTCTTTTGCGTTGGACGAAACAAACGCAAGAGCTGCGGGAAGACGACGACGTGGTTCCCGTTTGACTCCGGCGATGCATCCATTCCATTCCAATCCATCGTTCGTCCGTGGGTGGTTACTCGACCTAGCTGCCAGCCTGCTTTCAGGCGGGCAACCTAGCTAGCTTACAATTAGAATCCCAATCAGGGCCTCCCTCTCTTTCTTTTGTGGTTTCCTTGTGTTCTTCTCTCCTATGGGTGCCACTATCTGGCTGGCTTATAAAAAAAATCTAAGAAGAAGATAGAGAGAAAAAAATGGTTTGGTTTTACAATTAAACGCCACTTGTTTGTAGCGCAGCTGGGTCATCTGATGCTTGCCTACTGGAGTACTAGTAGCTTAGAGTGAGTGTCACCTAAGCGGTTATGCCTAATTTTGTGTTTGGTCTCCTCTTCCGGCTTCTTGGGATCCGGCCCTACTAGCTGAAGAAGAATCTGTACAAGGAGTTGCGTAATCTTTCTTTCTCTGATCATCGATCCCATGGCCCATGCCCGCCCGCCTGATGCCCGTCACCGTCACCTTCCCTGTCCCGTCCGATGGCCGCCGCCGCCGCCGCCGACGCCGACGCCCCGATCCCGGGAAGCGGTTTTCGCGTTCCTGGGTATTACTAGTAGTGTAGTGCTAGCATATGCCACCATCCATGGCCGTGCAGTGGCTCCGATAGATCAGTCCTTGCGAGCGAAGGTCATGGGCAGGCCGTTGAGCGGCAGCGCGAAGGGGCCGAACTGCACGCCGCTCTCGGACTCGGAGGTAGACCACCTGTATTTGGTGACGAGGTGGTGGAAGAGCACGAGCATCTCCAGCTTGGCGAGCTCGTTCCCCGGGCACGAGTGGGTCCCGTTGCCGAACGGCATGAACGTGTTGGGCTTGGGAGCAACCTGCATCAGAGAGAGATTCAGAGGCGAGGCCGGCAGCCCATTCGATGAGTCAGTCAGTCAGTCAGTTCCCCCCTTTCCACATGAGAACGTGGCGAAGCAGGGGCAGAGAGAGACTCAGACCTCGAATCGGGAGGGGTCGAACTTGTCCGGGCAGGGGAAGTGGTCGGGGCTGTGGTGGATGTTCCGGAACAGGGGCAACACCTTCCAGCCCTTGGGGATCAGGTACCCTGCAGCCAGGAACAGCGATGAGTTAGTCTATTCTTTTCAGTTAGGATTAGGAAGCCGTCCCCCCGTCCAGTTCATCCGCAGCGCACGACAGGGACAGGGGCAGGGAGCTCCAATCCAACGTGAAACGGTGGCACGGGAGCGCGGGCGGACAGCGAGGGGGCGTGACGCGACGTCTCACCTTGGTACTCCACGTCCTCCACGGCCTCCCGGAAGGTGAAGGACAGGATGGACGCCACCCGCATCGTCTCCTGGATCGCACGGCTCGTCACGCGCATCCGCCTGGTGTCCGCCCACGTCAGGGGCTCGTCGCCGGAGGAGCCCTTGGACCGAGCGATCTCCTGCTGCTCCTCCTGTTCGCGACACACACACACACAAGCTCATCCCGTCAGTCAGTCAGTCAGTCTCCGCGCGGCGGGCGCCCGCAGTTTGATGCCAAATAAACAGGACCCGGGACCGGGAGGGAGAAACTCACGATGACCGCCTTGAGGACCGCCGGGTGGTCGCCGAGGAACTTGACCATCCAGGTGAGCACGCTGGCGGTGGTGTCGCGGGCGGCGAACATGACGCCGATCACGTTGTCGGAGATCTGGGCGTCGGTGAGCGCCTCGCGGCCGTCCAGGAAGGAGGCCAGGAGGTCGCTCCCGCGCGGGCGCGGCCGCTCGCGCCGGGCCTCGATGATGTGGGCCACGATGGCGCTCAGCCGCTTGCGGGCCTTCATGGCCTTGTGGAACAGGGTGCCCGGCAGGTTCACCGGCATCGAGTTGTACCCCTTCTCCAGTGTCAGGTAGCACTGCTTCAGCTCCTCGATGTACCGCATCTCCTCCTCGCCGAAGATGGACAGCAATGCCACATTCAGCGCGTACTGCAGGCAGCGGGTCACATGTGTAATCAGCATTCAGCACGACGGACAGGAGGATACAACGACGAACAGAGCATGTGATGTAGGAGGAAGAAGAACAAGAACAACAACAGCAACTCCCATCCAACCCACCAGCTTCATCTCTTGGAAGGTGTTGACGAGGCGGCCGTCCCAGGAGCGGAGCGAGCGCAGAGCGACGGCCTCGACGGCCGGCACGGAGGCGCGGATGGCCTGGGGTGAGAAAGCCCGGGAGACGAGGCGGCGGAGGCGGGCGTGGTAGTCGCCCTGCTGGAAGAAGATGGCCTGCGGGCCCAGCATGCGCTCCTTGCTCGCCGGGAAGGTGGGCTTGAAGAGGTGAGCCTGCGTGACGAGCACGAAGCGCGCCGCCTCGGGGCTGGACACCATCACGCAGGGGCAGCCCAGGATGTGGGTCCTGAAGATCGGCCCGTACCGGTTCTGCTTCCGGGCGAAGAACACGTTGGGGTTCTTGGACGAGTAGAGCTGCAGCGTCTCGCCCACGTACGGCCACCCCATCGACCCCGGCGGCAGCGGCAGCGCCTTCTTGCCGGACGCCGGCGCCGGCGCCGGCGTGGCGGCCCGCCGCTTCCTGCCACGGACGGCGCAGGCCAGCACGATCGACGCCAGCAGGCAGACGGCGAAGAGCAACAGGGCGCCCATGGCTTTCTGTCTTTGCTCGCACTCTGCCTGTTGCGGTGGAAGCAGGTAAGCAGCTAGGCGGCGGAGGAGCAGACAGACAGCAACGGCGGATGAGGAGGAGGATGAGAAGAGGTGGGGACTGGGGTGGAGGGAAAAGCGAGGAAGGTGGCAGCTATTTATAGATTGGCCGTGAGCCTTTAGTCTCTCCCCAAAAATCTGCCACCACCACCACGACGCATCGCACTCCACAGGCCACAGCAGGCGACGGAGCGAAGGGGGGAAGTGGGGGGAATTATTGCGCGCGATTAAACTCAGGGCTTGTTTGGAAGGGCTCTGCCTCCTCTGAAAACGGCTCCGGTTCCAACTCCTCCAAAAGAGTAGCTCCTTTGTAGGAGCAGGTGCTTTTTGCAAATCGTTTGGTAAAAAACGGCTCCTTATGCATACTGTGCTCATCATTTGATTACCTGAAATCACTGCAGTGCTCTCTGTTGTCTGCAGTTCTCGTAGGAGCAGGTAGGGAGCCACAAATTAGAGGCTCCGGCTCCTTGGTCAGTTTTAGCTTCTGCTCTCGATTGAGAGCCGTTTTCGTTGACATATTTGGGAGAGCTCCACCCGGGAGCCAGAGCCGGAGCTGTGAGGGAGCCGTCCCAAACGGCCCCTCAGAATCCCTCGCTCCAGCTCAACCTCTCCCTTTCTGCTCCTGTCTCCAGGACCAGGCTCTCGTACTGCACCGATCACTGTCGTTGCTCGGTTTAGCTAACTTGATTAGTAGGGACTCAATCTGCTCCGCTGTATATCATCGTTTAATATGAAGTACTAATCTACTCCACTGTATATCATAGAATTTTTTATGTAGTCTAGAGGACCCGCTGTATATCATAGAATTTTTTTATATAGTCTAGAGGAGTCCCACGATGATCAGTTCGTCTGGGCCTTCAAAATCATAGGACCCGGGTTGCATATGTCTAGAGAAGCTTTTCTTTGGTGATTTATATATTTATTAGACTCTTTGGAAGTTGAGCATGCGAGAATGCTGAACGAAGCTCTGAACCTTAAAACGGCACCAGCAGTACACGTGTTGAACAGACGCTTAGTCCGCCGGGGGAAATGGTCGTACGCATGGCATGCGGTTGTGCCCTTTTTTTTCAGTTTTCGCTTTTTTTTCTATAGTCTCTTTTCTTTCGTAAGGGTCACCAAAATCAAAATGGTGGTGATATACTCCATCTCTTCGTTAGCACGTCAAAGAATGGAGATAGAGAGAGACAAGTGGCAGCGAGACAGGGCACGGGCTCCTTTTTCTATCATTTCCTGTGGGAAATACAACAGGAACTTTTTCTATTATATTGCTGCTGTGCGTTCCAACTTCCCCAGACGTATACTCAACTAGCTCGTTTTTCCCTTGTGTGTCATCGCTGAGGCCACGGCCTTCTAGACTCCAGAGACGTTGCATGCATGGACCATACCATGCATGATGCATGGGCACAAAGCGTATATGTGTGGAAGTTGTTTGTTAGAAGTTAGAACTATATATGACGGCGTTATCAGTTCGTTTGCATGCATAATAAGCTACCAGCAGGGTACAAGTATGTACTACCTACCTGTATATCTACGTACGTAGGAAAATATGGGAGCTGGGCATATATAATGGTTCACGCAAGAGAGCTGCTAGATTTCATGCGATTATTCCCAATTAATTATTAAATCATGTAATGTTAAGACCCATATAATTAATGCTAGAAAGTTAAAAGTGATCAACCTCGTAACGGAAGCCATGCAACTTATAAGGTAGACTCTATGAATATTATTATCTGTAAAGTTGGAAAAGAAGACAAACGTGCCACACTCGCGCAAGAGGAACCCAGATGAGGCCATGGTCGTGGCCATGGCATGACAAACACAAAAAGGTTTGGTTTCTATAGTAGCATTGAATTACTGATAACGATGATGACCTTACTGATAGCGATGATCACCATAGCGACCTAGGTATTAACGTGACCACTACCATCAACTACCAGAATCAATACCATCGATAGCGTCTAGGCTCACCGTACAGAGATAGTGTATACTTTCTTCCCCTGTGCTAAGTCTTTTCTCACTTAGGTACTGCTGTTTAGAAGACCTCTCTCTCTCTCTCTTCTCCCTCAAAACTTTCTATTGGCGCAAAGAAGAGCATCTCAATTGTCACGGCTTTGCGCATACGGACCTTAATGAGGGTGCTTTTGGTCTTTGCATTCCATTTATCATAGTGTATTTCATTACAAACTACACTAGTGGGATTCATAGTTTTGGGAAACCTTGAGTGGCCGCTCTGAAGACTTTAATATCTAAGCCACAAGGTATGCCTCCATGCAAAGTTTTCAATATGGAAATCGTCTTCCTCAAACATGGAAGACGGTCCATCCCCATTGGACATTTTTCTCTAAGCGACGAAGCCTAAAACAATGGCACAAGGCTTTGATACAAATTGAAATAATTAAGATGACCAAGAGGATGGTGAATTAGGATCCTCTAAATTTCTTGTACAATTTAAATACTATCAAAATCCCACTTCATCCCTTGTGCCTACAAGTGTTCATCTATCTTACACTAGTAGAAAAAGGCTCAAAGCCTGCGGGGACGATATATTTTTACAGGCGGATTCGGTTATCCACCGACTGTGTTATTTCTAGTGGCGGTTCCTTAAGAAAACCGCCACTAGAAATCGTATTTCTACTGGCGGTTCCTTAAGAAAACCGCCACTAGAAATCGTATTTCTACTGGCGGTTCCTTAAGAAAACCGCCAGTAGAAATCCATGATTTGTAGTGGCGGTTTTCTTAAGGAACCGCCACTAGAAATACGATTTGTAGTGGCGGTTTTCTTAAGGAACCGCCACTAGAAATCATTTTTATCCTTAATTTTTCGAGTTTTTCAAACGGCCTCGTATGACAAAACCACCAAAATAAAAGTTGTAGATCTCTAAAAGTTATGAAGCTTTGTAGTTGACAACTTTTTTATTTGAACTCATTTCGGTTCTCAAAAATTGAATCTAAGTATGTCAAATTTAAAATTCAAATTTTGCAAACTACCTCGGATGAAAAAAGTGTCAAAATAAAAGTTGTAGAACTTCAAAAGTTATTTATCTTTGTAGTTGACAACTTTTTTATTTGAATTCGTTTAGTGTCTCAAATAAGCAATTTACACTCAAATGGTTGTAATATGTGGAGAAAACAACTACAAACTAGACACAAGATATGTCATAGACGGAGTGGTAGGGGAGGGTACACGCGAGGGTGAGGTTGACGGTTCGAATACTAACAACCGCGTAGCGCGCGAAAAATGCCGCGACTTGCAACTTCGACGGAGACGGGCGGGTGGGTGGGGTGGGCTGAGGCCACCTAATAAAAATAATTTTTTTAACTATTTTTAAAATATGTTTTATGTTTCCTGGAAACGATTTGCACTGGCGGTTTTATTACGTCGACCGCCAGTGAAAATCGATTTTCACTGACGGTTTTATTACGCCGACCGCCAGTGAAAATCGATTTTCACTGGCGGTCCTCAGTTACCCGCCTGTAAAAATGATGATTTCTACTGGCCCCTAGCACTGGCGGTTGCGAAAAACGCCACTATAAATAGGTTTACAACCGCCACTATAGAACTTCTCTGTACTAATTACGATCAAGAGTTCTACATCCTAGGTTCTAATCTTATTCTAGCATGGTAATTTTACTAATGTAAATACTTGAATGTAATTGCATAGATGCAAATGCTCAAAGTGAAGCAAAGATTAGAAACATCTTGTTGTTTTCTCAATGCATCAAAGAGTCAGCACTCCCTAGTAGTCATTGTGGAAGCACCCACATAAGAGTGTCTCTCCTCCTTGATCTATGCAAGGACTAAGTTCTCTCTATGGGCTCATTGTTTGCCATTCAGGCATGGTGAATCGCCAACAACATGTACACCTTGAATTGGCATACCACAATATCCTAAGTGATCTCCAGACTCCCAATCACGACCAAGTTGTCTAGGTGATGCCAATCACCAAGAATATCAAGCACAAAGTCGTGCTTTCCCTATCCAAGACAAATAAGAATGGTAGATGCACAATTGCTACTCTCAATGCACTAATGAAGCCACTAATCATGTGATTATCAACTCTCAAGTTCCCCACTAGGAAAAATCTCTTACTCACACTCCAAAGGGTTCCTTCAGATGATTAAATGGGAAACATACCTCAAAAGGATGAAGTGGAAGGGTATAATATAGCACCAAGCCAAGGAACTAGTTGGATCTTCACTTAGCTCTCACGGATGCATTGTACATGTTCGGTGTAGCTCCAATGACTAGTTTCTAAAACTAGTTGTTCTAGTGTTGCCACTGGTGCTTTGACTGATGCCTCACTAAACATGTCTCACGAGTATATCACTTAAAAGTATAGTTTTTAGACCTCTCTAAATGCTCTATTTGATGCCAAAAGGAACAAATGTGGTGAGTACGGAGCCTCTCACACTCTAGTTGCAACATCTCTAAGTACCATGTTCGGTGAGTGTATTGCATTAAACACTCATATGCATAGCTCTCTAGGTGCCCTATGTATGCACCATATGGGGCACACCAAACTCGATAGCGATAGCACAACTCTAAACAAGGTTGACCCATGTCTAGTGGTGTATGTCTAATGTCCGTCGGACGCATCTAGTCATCTATTGCACTGCCAACTTGCTTGTTTCGAATGATTTTTCGAGTTGGGTTTGATATCTAACTTATCATAAGATTTCAAAGGGTTTCCTAGTGCTAGATTTCACAAGTGAGCATCATCACTCATAAAAGATACCTACCAAGGTCAAGCTACTAAAGGGAAAAAAAAATAAAGGTCTTATCGCTAACCTATGTGTCCAACAACTCCTCGACACTTAGAAATAGCGGATTTTTGATGTTTTTTATCATCCTTTGAAAAATGATAATAGACCTCCATCAATAGGAGCACGAAAGTTATATAAGCCCAAACAATCTCTACTATTTTGACCTGACTCAGTTTGCCTCGACAAATACATGTTATATTAGTCACAATAGTCTTGTATTGTTATTAATCATAGGCACCCAACTAGTGGCCTAGATGCTTTCACAAGTGTTAATTACTCAATGACATGGTCAGATACTCAAGTCGTTAACATTGCTAAGAATATTTTTCGTGGTTAAACAAACTAGCATATAGCCCGTGCTAACGCTACGGTCCCACGGAGGTGAGGGATCAAAGACGACGCGGTGGTGGGGTTGCTGGCGACAGCGCGAGTGAGAGGAGGGGCGGGGGGGGGGGGGGTGTTGGGGAGGGGGGGAGTGGGGTGGCGTGGCGTGGTCGCGTATGAGGGGAGGGGGATGAGGGATGGTTCAAACAATATTGTCTATTGAATTTGAATGAGTAAAGAAGAGCCGTTAGTTTTGATGATATGTTATGTTTGAGTGTAATTTAGTTGGTGGATTCAGTGGATGTTATGAGTGCGAGGTGATTTGGTCGGTGGATTTTATAAAGTTTAAAGTGGTAGATTATATAGTAGTAACTATAGATGATGCCCACTAAAAATATTATTAATCAACACATGTAAACAACTACAAATTAGAGTTTAATTTTCATGGTCTTCCTTAAACCGTCAAAAAAAACAGTTGTGTTTGTACTTTGATTTCGCAGCATATATACTCAAATTATAGTTCGATTTGATATGCATTTATTTTTCATCTCTTGACGAGAGATTCGGTAAATATATTTTGTTCTGGCACAGCAAAAGAAGGCATTTGCATACAATCCGTGTAGGGCATCTGGGCATGTGTGTTTGTTTAATCAAGACAGCATTACGTGTCAGGGGATATATATATATATATGTGTGTCCTTGAGCTAAGTTCCGTCCTCCCGCGGTTGTGGGAGCAAAGCTATAAACTACTACTCCTACGTAGTATGTTTCGATCGACCGACCGGGGGGGGGGGGGGGGGGGGGGGGGGGGGGGGGGGGGGGGGGGGGGGGCGGCGGCCGAAAGTGGTAGAAGCTAGCACACACACATGCTGGATTGGGATAGATTCTGCTGCCGAGAGAAGGCGTGCATGCATGGGTGCAGGTGCAGTGTAGTATCCTAGCTGCATGTGCATTTTTTTTTTGGCTTTTTGCGTGCACTCGAGGATACGATGCACCAAGCAGAAGATGGTGCTAGAAGTCTGCCAGGGTTGTGGGCCGAACCAAACCACAGCACAGTCGTAGCTGCGCTAGCTCCCACGCCATGCATGTCGGGTTTACCGAGGTGTGTTGGCAGGGTCCAGCGCGCGGCCGGGGCAGGCGGTAAGCTGCACGTAGCCCCTGAGAGACGTTGCTCTCGCTCGGTTGCGCCGCACCGCCGCCGCCGCGGACCGGACCGGACGTGCTACTGCTACGTGCGTTCTAAATCTGGCGTCAAGCCCAGACCGCGCGCGCGGCGCGGTCGCCGTCTCTAGCTAGCTTCATAGCTTGCCCTGCGGCGGAAACCAATCAACCGCGCGCCGCCGCCGCTAGCTCGTTGCCATGCATGCAAGGACGAGCCGTTTTTTTTCTCGAACACCGGCCGCCGAGCCGACCGCGTTCCGGGCAACCCTGACCAATCCGGGCTGCGGCTGCCTCGGGCTCCTGGCTGCCACGTACGGACACCTGTGCGCGCGCGCTGTCTGTCGTCGTCGATGGAGGAGGGGACGCAACTAGGAGAAAGAATGGAAGATGGATGGCGCCGCATGCGCGCTGCGGTGTGCTGCTTGTCCTGGACGAGCCCCAGGAATCCCACATGCACGGTACTTGCCCGCCATCTCGACCGAGCGAGACTGACGGTCGAGTTTGGACCGGCGCGGACTGCATCGGTCCCCTCTCCTCCGGAGCCGCAGTCGTTCACCTGCCGCGTACGTGTTGTGGCCATTGCGTCGTATACGTGCTCTCTCCCTCTCATCGGCTGTCCCACGGCCGTAGCCCGTAGGGTAGGGGCATGTGTTGGCCGGCCGTCTCACCAGGGACCGATCGAGAAATATCCGAGGAATAGGAATAGCCCAACTACGTACGTACCCGGCCGCCGCCGGCGCTCGATCGCGCCGCGGAGGGGTCGGCGAACGTACGTTGCTGGTTGCGGCGCCGGCCGGGACGAGCTAGCGGGCCACGTTTACTACAGCGGCCGCAGGACATGCATACGTGTCCTGAATGATTGCGAGCCTTTGCGTACGCCCGCCCGCCTCCGATCCGTCTCTCACATGTCTGTCAAACGTGCGCCTTTGAATTGACCACCGAGATGGCTCGGATGGTCGATCGGCGTACGGCAGGTACGTGCATCCGGTCAACAGACCACAGCATCTCTCTCTCTCTCTCTGCATTGCATGGCGTCCCAGCAGTGAGCAGACGATGATCCGGAGCGTGCTTTGCTGCAGCTATAGCTCGAATTAATGCTCGATCATATCGGGTGCTCAACGGATTTGCTCGGTTGCCAGTTTGGGCAAGCAATCATCGAGGTCGAGGGACGGAGTACCAAAAAGTAACGCGCATGGAACCAGCCCGTGGCGACGTCGCGCGTGTCCAGCCGCCCAGCAATAAACTACTAGCCCACAACCAGGAATATCGCCATGCGTGGCAGCGCCCAGGTAACCCCGACGGCGGAGCCGACTGCCAGCGCGCGGCAAGGGCGTCTCTCCGCCTGATATATCAGCCGGCAGGCGGCTCGGCGCTCGCGACGTGGCCGGCCGCCGTGCGCGCAGCGGCTGGCCGGCCGTACGACGTGCGGGGATATATATATATATCTGATCAATGATCGTTTGCGGGATCCGACCAACGCATGCAGAGCAACGAGCGACGAACGCTTGCATGCAAAAGATGCAACAGCTGCATGCGTCGTTGTGTGATTGTGATAGAAAACGTTGTTCAAGATGGCTTCCTTCTTCCATTGCCCAGAAGACATATGTTATATCTTTACTACTATGATTTCCTGTGTAGTTCTCTTAGATTTTTACACATTGTGTCTCACAACTTTCTCCAAACATTCTACAATTTTTATCACAGCCTGTACATATGATATCATGACACGTGGAAAAGTTTCATGATTTTCTGAATTTGTTTGTGTTTTATACAATTTTTAAACATGTGGATGACAAGTTCCACGACCATGTTTAGTGAGCATGTTGCTCGAAGTTTCCGGTACGCTCCTAGAATCGGTCGTAACTTATGGTAAGTAACATGAATATCATTTTTGCATGCACGGTTTTCCAAGTTTCGAGTGATCTACAGTTCAAATCTGAATTTTGCGAAGAAATTCAAATAAACGAACTAAATCTACTAGATATTGCAAACACAGTTATAATTGTCCCCAAATGGTACATGTAGGTCTACATAGTGTAGGAACAAACCACAAAAAGTTTGGTGGCCAAAACCAAAAAAATACAAATGTACTTTGCCGAGTGTCAGATGGTAACACTCGGCAAAATATGCTTTGCCGAGTGCCGCCCAGGTAGGCACCCGGCAAAGAAGTGTAAATTAATCTTTGCCGAGTGTCGCCGATCGGGCACTCGGCAAAGCTTATTTTAAAAATAAAAAAAATCTTTGTCGAGTGCCAGATCGCGGGCACTCGGCAAAGAAGGAAAATATACTTCACGCCCGGCTTCTTTCTTCTTCTTTCTCTCCTCTCACTCTCTTTCTCAGCGCAGTGCGCCGCCGCCGCCCTAAACCGCCGCCGCCCCGCCGCGCCCTGCGCCGCCGCCGACTTGCCGAGCTCGCCCGCGCCCGCCCGCGCCCGCCAAGCGCCGCCGCCTCGCCGTGCCCACGCGCCGCCTCACCGCCGCCCGCCCACGCGCCGCCACACCGCCTCACCGCCGCCCGCGCCCCACCGTTCGCCCGCCCACGCGCCGCCGTCCGCCCGCTCGCCGCCGTCCGTGCCTCCGCCCGCGCCTCCGCCGTCCTCGCCTCTGGTACGTAATTGAAGAACAAACGATGGTTCTTCTAGTTTACACTACAAATAAACAGTAAACATAAATGTGTGGATATGGATATGGATATGGTTCTTCTGTTAATTAGTTGTAGAAATTAATATTAGTTGGTGATGGTGGATATGGATGTCGATTAAATGTGATTGTCGGCCATCGTGTCGTTGATATATGTGTGGACGATGTTAGCCATTGTGTTGTCAGTTTTATTTGCAGGTTTTGGAAACCTCCCCGTGCAGGGGAGGTGCTGCCGAAATTTTTTATGGACAGGCTTGTTTATTTTTTTGCAGAGGTCTTCCTAGCCGTTGCGGGTCTGCCTGCACCGCGTCGAGTCGCCACTGCACCGACCCGCCACAGCCCCACTAGCCTGACTCCACCGCCACCCTAGGTATAACCTCTATTTCCGCATCATGGTCGTAGATCACGTAACCCAGTTAGGCGTCTCCCGTTCGAAAGTGATACGGTGTAGATATGCAGATCTTTGCATATCTACAAATGTATCAGTTTCGAATTGTCCACGTTTTTTGGACAGCCCGCGGTTGCGTAGATGGGGTTAGTTTCATGCTCTACTCCGGTCCAAGATAGAGTTTCGGCGTCACCTCCCTGTTGTTCTCCGGACAGTACACTCTCCCTGCCAGGACGTGTATCCGGAGAACAGCGGGGAGGTGCTGCCGAAATTCTATCTCGGATCGGAGTAGAGCATGGAAACTAACTCCATCTACGCAACCGCGGGTGGGATTAGGACCTATCATCACCTATTAGAAGGTAGGAACGTAGTGTACATGCATTACATGTCTATATTAAACTATACTCGGTTATATATGTTAGAGGATGGAGGACCGTGAGTGGATGTACATGGGCCGCGTTCGACGTAATGATGTCACCCCTGAATGGATTAGGAAGACCGATGCTTTCGTGGAACGGGCATATGGCGAAGCTGCTAAAGGAGCTAGCCTAGTCCCTTGTCCGTGCAGCAAATGTGACAACCGGAAAAGAAAAACCAAAGAAGGCCATGGTAGAACATATTTGGAAGAATGGATTTACACCGGACTATACTCGGTGGATCTTCCATGGTGAAGCGCATCGCACGAGAGAGGAGGTGGTGAGACAAGGCGTCGAGGATTACGATGCTGATGCGGGGGTAGCGGACATGTTGAACGACTATCATGAGGCACAGTTCGCCGAAGGACACTCGGAGGACGAGCTAGAGGCGACCGCAAAGGCATTCTACGACATGTTTGACGCGGCACAGAAACCCCTTCACGACAAGACAAAGGTTTCTCAACTGGATGCCATTGGGCGTATAATGGCGTTCAAGTCGCAGTATAGCATGAGTCGAGACGCCTTCAATGGTTTGTTGACAGTTATTGGCAGCCTGCTTCCGGAGGATCACGTTCTGCCAAAGCGCATGTACGAGGCACAGAAACTCCTTCGTGCACTCAAGATGACGTATGAGCAGATACATGCTTGTCTGAAGGACTGTGTCCTATTTAGGAAAGAACACACTGAGGCAAAGTACTGTCCGAAGTGTAAATCGTCTAGGTTCATGGAGGTAGACTCTGGTGATGGACAGAAGAGGCAGCTCGACATCCCCGTGACAATCCTACGCCACCTTCCGTTCATACCGAGGATCCAGCGTCTATACATGACAGAGGAATCCGCGAAACAGATGAC
Source organism: Zea luxurians (assembly GCA_029449295.1). Classification (NCBI taxonomy): domain Eukaryota; kingdom Viridiplantae; phylum Streptophyta; class Magnoliopsida; order Poales; family Poaceae; genus Zea; species Zea luxurians. The sequence goes on along the minus strand of JAOPSE010000013.1, from coordinate 70,919,379 downwards.
ATGGCACAAAAAAGGCAAACGATACAATCCTGACAAGATGGTTCATGCATCCGATGGTGAAGCATGGACCCACTTTGATGCCATTCACCATGAGAAAGCCAAAGAGGCTCGTAATGTTCGTGTTGCGCTGGCCACAGATGGGTTCAATCCCTATGGAATGACCGCTGCCCCATACACATGTTGGCCCGTGTTCGTTATCCCCATCAATCTCCCTCCCCCCCCGACGTATGCTTTCAAAGACAGAACATATTCGTGTCGTTGATAATTCCTGGACACCCGGGGAATAAAATGGGCGTGTACATGGAGCCTTTGATTGATGAATTGGTCCGTGCTTGGGAGGAAGGGGTATGGATGTACGACCGAGCTACGAAGACAAACTTCAAAATGCATGTTTGGTACCAGTACTCTATGCATGACTTTCCGGCATATGGGCTATTTTGCGCCTGGTGTGTTCACGGTAAGTTCCCATGCCCACTTTGCAAGGAAGCTCTTAGGTTCATTTGGTTGAAGAAGGGTGGCAAATATTCGTCATTCGATAAACATCGACAATTTCTCCCTCCTGACCATGCATTCCGACTAGACATCAAGAACTTTACGAAAGGTGTCGTGGTGATAGACCGCCCACCTACAATGATGACTGGTGCCGAAGTTCGCGAACAGATAGATGGTCTCGTGGCCAACCCAGAAGGTGGTTTTGTGGGATATGGTGAGCAACATATGTGGACACATAAGTCGGGCTTGACTCGGCTCCCCTATTATGATGACCTGCTCCTTCCACACAACATTGACGTGATGCACACTGAAAAGAATGTCGCCGAGGCACTTTGGGCAACAATTATGGAGATTCCTGATAAGTCAAAGGATAACGTAAAGGCAAGTGTGGATCTGGCAGAGTTATGTGATAGACCAAACCAAGAGATGAAGCCGCCTAGTGGTGGTAAGACATGGAGAAGGCCTAAGGCCGATTTCGTCCTGAGCAGGGCCCAGAGGAAGGAAGTACTATAGTGGATCAAGATGTTAATGTTCCCTGATGGGTATGCAGCTAACCTTAGTAGGGGGGTGAACTTATCTACTCTGCGAGTCTTAGGGATGAAGAGTCATGACTTCCACATACGGATTGAACGAATTCTTCCGGCGATGGTTCGAGGCTATGTCCCTGAGCATGTCTGGCTAGCGCTTGCAGAGTTGAGCTATTTCTTTCGCCAGCTTTGTGCAAAAGAGTTAGCTCGGACCATGATTGCAGACTTGGAAAGGATGGCACCTGTGTTACTGTGTAAGCTGGAGAAGAACTTTCCACCCGGCTTCTTCAATCCGATGCAGCATTTGATTATTCATCTCCCGTATGAGGCACGAATGGGGGGGCCCGTGCAGGGACGTTGGTGCTATCCAATCGAGAGATGTCTAAAGACTATCCGAAAGAAATGTAGAAATAAATGCAAAATCGAGGCTTCCATTGCAGAGGCATACATACTGGAGGAGGTGTCAAACTTCACAACAACTTACTATGGTGACAAACTGTCGAGCGTGCATAATCCACCCCCTCGTTACAATGATGGCGACAATGAATCGAACCTCAGCATTTTTCGAGGGCAACTCGGAAGCGCAAGTGGTTCGACAACCAAGACCCTGAGACATGAAGAGTGGCGCCATATCATGCTATATGTATTGACCAACCTTGAAGAGGTGACGCCATACATGGAGCAATTTCTTCATGAATTCTGGCGTCGATTAAGGGACCCAACTCCACAGGAATATGATACCCTTCTTCGAAAGGGTGCGGGAAATGGATTGCCCGATTTCATTTCCTGGTTTAAACGTAAGGTACGTGCTTAGTTTGTCATTTGAAGTTGCTCTTACGTGCGAATAATATAACAATCTAGCGTGTTTGAACTTGCAGGGCCAAAGAGAGCCGTCTATGAGTGCCGAGTTGAGACAAGTAGCCAATGGCTTTGCCTATAGGGTTAGGAAATTTTCTGGGTATGACGTCAATGGATACTGTTTTCGCACAACAAGCTACGACCAAAGTCGGCCCAATCGAAAAACCACGTGTTCTGGAGTCTTTACGCCCGGGCTTGACGAGGTCGAGTATTATGGAAGAATTGAAGAAATATATGAACTCAATTTTTATGGTTCCAAACCTCTTACTCCAGTGATATTCAAATGTCATTGGTTTAACCCTGAAGTTATGAGACGGACACATTCTAATCTTGGGCTAGTCGAAATTCGATAGGATTCCACCTTACCCGGAGACGATGTCTATATTGTGGCCCAACAGGCCACACAAGTGTATTATCTTCCATATGCGTGCCAAACGAAACAACATCTTAAGGGTTGGGATGTTGTGTATAAGGTATCACCGCACGCTAAATTACCTGTTCCAAACGATGAAGATTATAACTTAGACCCGGACACATATTACAGAGAGTTCTTCCAAGAAGATGGGCTCGAAGGACAATTTGAGATAGACTTAACCGAAGCGATCGGAATGGAAGTAGATATTGAAATGGTTGTTGATGACGAGGATGATGAGGTGCAAAATGAGAATGACTTAGAAATACTTGAAGGCAATGCCAATGACGAAATTGCGCCTTCAGATGATGTTGACTATGAAATGGTTGATAGTGATGATGACACTTATGATCCGGCTAACCCGGACACATATGAAGATTATTTTTAATCGATGTAATGCTATATTTCATTTATTTTGCATATGTTTCTAAATACATATTTTTTTATCTGTGCTTAATTGTTTACTCTTAATTGCAGGTTGTTGGACAAAGATGGTGGGCGGTGGGACGAGGACGAGGAGGGGGAGGGGGAGGGGGAGGAGGAGCACCCGTAGGACGGGGGAGGAGGCGCAACAGGACGACGCCGTACAGCAGCAGGTGGAGCAGCAAGCCGCTGTCGATGCGGCACAGCAGGACGACGATGATGCGGCGCAGCAGGACGTCTCAGGTTCTGGCTCCTCAGGTTCGAGGAGTATCTACCTACGAGGTCCCGCGAGTCTCCCTAAGCGACTCATACTTCGTGATAGACGTCCGCTGATACGACCCGATGGAGAGAGGTAGGTAACTTTAGATGTTGTTGCTGCTTTTTCATATTATATGTTCAAATTAATAATAGAAACTAATACTTCATCTTAATTACTTGGACAGGTCTAGGATGGTTTTGGAGACTGCAGGGGGTCACGGCCGCAACCCCAATGGCATCCTCGGCCTTCTATGCAGGGAACACTTCCCTGGACTTGTCGAGTACGCCGGAGTGACGAGCCCAGCATACACCTTCGACCACTACGCCGTCGCCCCCGATGCAGTAGATCGGGACGGCAGACAATTCAACAACAAGGTGGAGCGGGTGAAGCAAGAGCTGTGGGTAAGTCTTCCTCGCACTATATTGTTTAATAAGTCGCATTTGTTGCATATTCTTGAAATAATGTATGGATACATCGTCTTTGTATGTAGGATTTATTCAGATGCGATGCTGGATACGAGGCCAGGGTGGATGTGGTGTCTACTACGTGCTGTAAGAAGCTCGTCGTGGACATGCACTACGAGGCGCGCATCCAGGCCATCGTCACTTACCACGGCTCCGTCCTTGGGGAGAAGGTGAACAAGAAGGATGCCCGAACCATGTCGTTGACTCCGGACCAGTACTTGCAGGTAAATACAAAACTTTATTATTGGTACTAAATATGCTTATTTTTATCTTCTGATATGTGGTGTACTTATATTGTTTTTAGATGATTCCTCATTGGTGCGCCGCGCATCCTGAGTGCTGGGAGCAGATGGTGTAGTGGTGGTGCTCGGCTGAGTGGGACGAGGCGCACAACGCTAGCCGGGAACGGCGTTTGCTGATGCAAGGTCCCTCCCACCATCAAGGCAGCCGCAGCCTGGGCAAATACGCGGAAGCATGGGTACGCGCTCTTTTTTATTTAGGTATATAACTTTCGATTAGACATGATTTCTAACCATCTCGTTGGTTTTCTCGCAGTCGGCGGCACATGGTGGCGCGCCTTGCTCCACGTTCTCGGCATATGCTATGGCCCACAAGGGGAAGGCGACGTCCGACGTCACCTACAACCCGGATGACGGGCCCGAGGCGTACACCAACCCCACCATCCACAGCCGCCTCAGTGAGTACACCGCCATGGCCAAGGAGGTCCATGGGCCAGATTACGATCCGAGGACCGAGGACATCGACGGAGATGTCCTCATGAGTGTCGGAGGAGGCAAGAGGCATGGGCGGTACTGGATTGCCGACAGGGCAATCGACTCGTCCTCCACTCCCACTCTCTCTCAGGTGCGAGCAAGGAGCACGAGCGCGAGCCCAGCCATACGACCTCGGCAGGACAGCTCACAGCATCGTATCCAGCAACTCCAGGTTATTCCTTATCTATTCATCGTTCATTGATTATTATATATCTTCTCTTTGCATTATCGTAACATTAGGGCGAAATATTACAGACTCAGCTAGATGATGAGAGGAGGCAACGTGAGGAGCTGGAGAAGAGGATGGCAGAGATGTTTGTGTACATGCAGAGCCTTGGCGCCGCACAGGGTCATGCTCCACCACCTCCGTTGTTCCCTGCAACTGACCCTGCTGAGTTCACTACTCCTGTGAGTATCAAAATTTTAGTACTGCATGATATATATTCATATGTTCTCACACATACAATCTCTTCTCTGTGCAGGGTCAATCGGCGGCGTCGAACAACCCTCATGCTTCGTCCAGCCCTTCGCCGAACCAGTCCAGATGCCCACCTCGTTGATGATCCAGACTTGGTCTTGTGAGTGTTGGTGATGTTTGGCTAGATTTGGTCTTGTGAGATACTTGGTGATGTTAGTGATGATCCAGACTTATATCTGTTTTGTGATGATCCTGACTTATATTTGTGAGACTTATATTAGTGAGACTTTGTGATATATATGGTGTTGATGATAAACATGTTGATTCTGTGATGCGATTGATATATAATGTGATGTGAATGATATATATCTTTTGTTTGTTTGGATGGAACAACAAAAACAAATAAAAAAGGGACATCCTGGTCACTTTGCCGAGTGTAACACTCGGCAAAGGGTCGCTTTGCCGAGTGCTATGACCATGGCACTCGGCAAAGAAGGAAACCTGGGAACCGGTAAAGCCATCTTTGCCGAGTGCTGACCATGGCACTCGGCAAAGAAGGAAACCTGGGAACCGGCAAAGCCATCTTTGTCGAGTGCTGTTGCCAAGGCACTCGGCAAAGGGACTGGCAAAGGGGCCCACTGGAGGACTCTTTGCCGAGTGCCGGTCCACTAGACACTCGGCAAAGAGTCCTCCTTTGCCGAGTGCCTACGAGAGCTCTCGGCACAGGGACTGGCGGTGGGGCCCACTGGACCCATCTTTGCCGAGGGCCATGATAGCAGGCACTCGGCAAAATTGGCCTCTTTGCCGAGTGTCGAAGAAGACACTCGGCAAAGGATCCGTCACCGTCACTTGGCGCCGTGATGGTGACTTCTCTTTGCCGAGTGTCAAATGGCACTCGGCAAATTCTTTGCCGAGTGCCCGACAAAAAGTACTCGGCAAAGAGACCGCTGCCGATGTACAGTTCGCCGAGCGTTCTTTGCCGAGTGTAAAATAGTCTTTGCCGAGTGTCTGAGACACACGGGAAAGGAGCTGTGTCCGGTAGTGTATATATATATATATATAGGACAGGTATAACGGGAGCCCTGGGCTTCAGATATCAAAGGAAGCCCAGGTCGCTCCTAAGTTCTGGTCCGCTGGGACAGGCGCGCCTGTGTTTGACGTAGCGCTGAGAGGCGGCATGCAGGAGTCACGGCGCCGTTACGCGGTAAATAGAAGGGGAAGGCGCGGAATTAAAGGGATACGTGGGCGCGTAATTTATGGATCTTGCATGGGGAGTAATGCGCGCAAGGTTAAAAAAATGTAGCATAAGTTGTTAAAAGCTAAAGCATAAAACCGAAACGGCATAATAATTGCATAAATAGTATATACCGTTTGGCGTAAAACGTTGAGTAATTGTGCGTAAATATTTTGTTATGGATTTTAGTATGACATTGACATCGGCATAATATCGGAACAGTTTCGGAAATAATGGGGAGACCCTGTAAACGTGGATGCGGTTACTTTTATAGTATCCGAGATTAACTCTCGTTCGAAAAAAACCCCTCTGCCTGCATAACTAATCGGAGTTGGAGATGGCCGGCTATGGAGAGTCGCCGGCGATGGAAAGAGATGGCGTTCGTCTTGATTCAGAGACAGAGGACGGAGTTGTTGGTAACTCCCTGGTGACACCACCTCCTGCTCTACTGGGTCCTGAGATCGCCGAGATGAGCATAGGGGAAGAAGGAGAACAAAGGGTTCGACCTCCTATGTCCAATATTAGCTCCAGGGAGATGGACACGCCACAGATACTGCATTCTCATGTAAGTCCAATCGCTATATTTGATTATTGATTGAATATATTGTTGTGAACATACTCCATGGGACAAACAACAATGACAATGAAATAGCAGGCAAAAAACATTGATCCAACTATAGTGCCAACGGTAGGGATGACTTTCAAGGATGTTGATGATGCATATAAATTCTATAAAAGGTATGCATATGAAGTTGGATTTCCACTGAAGAAATACAGGGAGAAGACTTTCAATAAGTGGATAAATTGTTCACGGGAAGGTAAAAGTGCACCAAAATCAAATGATGCACCTAGGATGAGGAATAGGTCATCAGGGCGTACGCAATGTAAAGCTGGAATAAAATTAAAAAAAATATATGATGATGAAAAAAATGGTTGTAACTGCAAAAATTGAACTGGTAAACTTGGAGCATAACCATGAGTTCATAACTGACGAAGCAGAGAAACAACATTTACGTTGCAACAAAATTAGGGATGCTGAGTTCATAAATTTTGTGGATGCAATGCATGATAGCCGAGTGCCGCAGCATTGCATAGTTGATTTTATATCAGAAATGCATGATGGGCCGAAGAACGTACCAGTGACTGCTCAAGATCTGAAAAACATGTAAGCAATACTTTTCTGTTACATGTGTATATATCAAGAGCAATAAATATTACTATAGTAAATGTGTGTGTTATAACTTTTTGTGCAAACAAATGTAGGAGGGCAGCCAGGAGAAGAGAAAACTGCGCAAATGATGTAGCCAAACTTTTGGCATTTTTTAGAGAATGCAAGAAACAGAATCCACAATTTTTTTGTGATTTCCAGCTAGACAATGATGGGAAAATAGTGAGTATTTTTTGGTCACACGCAAGTATGCAGGGGGAATACGCAGATTATGGTGATGCTGTGACATTTGATACAACACACAAGACAAATATATATGATAAACCACTAGGCATGTTTGTTGGAGCTAACAGCCATCTGCAGTGTACAGTGTTTGGATTTGTTTTGTTGGGAGATGAAACAGTAAAGACTTTTGAATGGGCTCTCAATTCATTCAAAACATGTATGGGAGGCGAGGGTCCAAGAGTTATGCTTACAGGTATGTGATATATCAATTTGTTATGCAAAACAGTGAATTAATTTATTGTGAAAATAACTGAATAATTTGTGAGCAATTGCAGATCAAGATCCTGCAATGCCAATTGCTCTAAGAACTGTATTTCCAAAAACAGTTCACAGACTGTGTTTATGGCATGTACAAAACAGATTTATGCCATTCCTAAATGAGTTATATTCAAGGTTTGCTGTTAAGGATTTTAAAACAACATTCCAGTCTATTATACATCATCCATTAACTCCTCATGAGTTTGAATGTGCCTGGGAAATGATGCTAGAGGAGTTCAATCTTCATGAAGATATGACTATACGCAAATTATATGAGATAAGAAAAGAATGGATACCGGCATTTTTTAAAAATGACTTCTGTGGGGTAATGTTATCTACACAACGAAGTGAGAGCATGAACAGATTAGTGAAGCAATCACATGTAGATGCGAACACCCCACTGCATGAGTTCGCTAAACAAATGATGAAAATGTTGCACAGCAGGAAAATGAAAGAATCAAAGGAGGCATTGGTGAGCAAGGTATGTCGTGCTTGTTATCAATAACGTTTGCCATACATTTATGTAAATAATGTGTTTAATTATGATAATAATGTGTTATAGGGACCAAGGACAACAGATACATTTTATAGGTTCGAAGTGAGAGTCTCTAGAGCATACACCAGAGCTGTTGTGAATAGATTTGAGGAATCAATGAAATACGCCACTGCATACAAAATATTAAAGGACCCAGACGGATGTGATAATGAACGGATAGTACAGCATACAAAAAGGTCTAATAAAATTGTGTGGGGACAACATCAATTCAAGATAACAGCGGACATAGAAGCTGGGGAGTATACATGCGAGTGCAAACAATGGGAACATACAAGTTTGTACGTATTATGTTGATTAGCATAATAAATTTGCATACTAAAGAATTTGATGATTGTAGTACAAATTAATGTATATCTTTGAAAAAAATGATTCGTTTTCATGTTTTCAGGTCTATTGTGTGTTCATCTTTTAAGAGCCTTCATGCATCTTCAAGTTGAAAGGATACCTTCAAAATATATATTGCAAAGGTACACTGTGACATCAAGAAAAGATGTTCCGTTTGAAAGAATTGATAAGAGCTTCAGGGGGAAGGATGGAGTTACTAAATCATACAGACAGAAAATGTTGTTGACGAAAACAATGAAAGTAGTTCGCCAGGCGTGTATGTCAAAAGCAGGTTACGATAAGGCGATGGAAGTGTTGGATGAGCTCGATGTCGTTCTAAGCCGATTAGAGCCAGATATTGGATGTAATGAGTCAACAGATGTTAGTGATGATGAGGAAGACAAGGTAATAATATTCCAGATGTTTTTAGTGTGACACTATTTGTAACATAAATTATGCATAGTGACATGTTATTTGTACCAGGAAGAAGAGTTGAATAAAAATAATGCTGGCGATGGGATGGAAGATGGCAATACAATTACATGCCATAACAAGGTATGTAAAAGATAAATATATAAGCTTGCATGAAGTATTGTACATAATGAATATATAAAATCAATGTAATAAGCAAATTTTATTTTGTAGGATGAGCATAACACCATTACTGGATGTGAACATGCATTAACAATAATAACAACTGGTAACCAGGTACATATTAAAATAATATTGTTCATTAGTCTAAAATGAAAATATATATTTATGTTGCATGTAAATGTTGATGTATTTGGATTGGGATCTAAAGGAGGACAACATGAGAATTTCACATGAGGTTGGTGGTACAAGTTCTCCGTGTCACGTAGCACATGAACAAATGGAACATATTGCTGCATTCTCAGAAACTAAAAAGGTGAGCATTGATAAATGATTTTACTGATTGGTATAAATATATGTAAATATGCGTATACTAAATATTAACTTATATTATTATGCAGAGGTTAGATTTTAATGTGGATGTTATAAATCTGAGTATGCCGGATCGTGCAAGACCAAAAGGACGGACAATCAAAAATTCAGAAGATAGGATAATGAGACTAGGTGCGAAAGGAGAGAAAAAGAAGAATAGGAGATGCCAATTATGTGGTATAGCAGATGGGCATAACAACAGAACATGTCTGTCTGTGGAAGAGAATAGGGCAAGGCTAGCAAAACTGGCTAATCGAAAGAGAGGACGACCAGCCGGATCAAGACTAAACAATAAAACAACTGCTCCACATTGGAATGAAACGTCGACTGCTAAAAAACATCGTATTGATGAAGAAGTGGAAAATGAAGAAGCCGATGAGCATATGGATTTGGACGAATAATTTGAAGTGTGACTAAAGAGTGGTCGATTTAGTAGAAACTTGTAATAGCACAATGACTTATGCTCTAGTTTGTTGGAAATTAAGTAGTTTGCATGACGAGGTTATATAATTCGTTGATATAAAACTATAAAATGTTGCATACATATAGACAACTACACAAATTATGTAACTGAATATGTACAACAAATTGGCATTGAACGTTTGACAATCGGAAGGTCTGGACATAAATGGTATATAAAACTGTATACAGTTAACGATACTCATCAAATGGTAGTACATACGTCGGTTTCGCACTTCAGATACATCAAACAGGATATAGCATAACCACTTGTTACAATTAGCATAATTAGCATGTGAAAATATATAAAAGATGAACCTAGTGTATATAAAATAAGGAAGTATATATTATGCATAAAACATGAATATTAAAACAATATGATAATACAAATACGCCAAACATTGGAAGCAAAACGATTAACCATCTCACAATCTGTAGATGAAACAATATAGAATTTCTTAACAGATAACATAAGTAGACATTCTGGTAACACTTATGTTTAACACACTTCAAATAAAAACTGATACGAAGTAGCATAGACATTGGACACATCGAACATAAGTGGCACATGGAGTATCAAACACATGATCAGAGGCCTGACATAAGTGACTTAACAAGTAACATAAACAATTTTCTGGATCCCATAGGGAATCATGTTCAACTATGATATCTAAGTCTTGGATTTCGAACAGCGGCGTTTCCTTGGAGCATACTTGAAAGGCAGCAGTTCTGCAGGAAGGGGGACAACCCTGTTGTTGCGATGAAAGGTCAGATAATGTAGAACAAAGGCACGTTGGTCCAATGGTTCATCCTGAAATAGTCATAATATCAAATTAATGCTAGTATTAAATCTGAAGGAGTAATATATGCAAGATCAGAACACTAATTTAGTAACATACCGGAGTATAAAATTCTGATAAGTTGCCATCATCAAAATCGTAGTAGCAGAGGAAGTTTGCGACAAAAAAACCACAATCATTTGACCCTGGTGTCATGGTTGGACAATTGGGAAGAAGCCCAATCTTGTAGTTGCCAAACTTTGGTACAGTTGACTCAGGTCGAGCTTCATGTAAGGCAATGCTAAGTCTTCTCATTATTAATCTGGACCAAGGTATCTTCGTTCCATTTATCATCATTTGATCATTATGGATTTGTTTCCAGGTAGTGCCTCCAAGCAATGTACCATAAGGATTTGAATCTAAAATGTCTATTCGACGACGTTCAAAGTTGATTGCATATAGGGTCCAGTGGCCACGGCGTAGCATAGGAACCAGGATCTGTTAAATGTATATGTAAGTTTATAAACGATTAATACTATGCATATGGAAAATTAAAGCTAATACAACATAAAACTAATGACCAAAAGAACATTATAACATAATTACAAATGAAACTGATTGGGGCTCACCAATTTAATTTGGTTCAGAACTTCATCTGAAGGAAGCGTCGGTTCAAGTTGTTCTATAAGGAGTGATGTTGAGAAGGGTTGTGGATTTGAACTGTGCTGTTCGAACTCCTCGATATTCAAAACGGTCTGGACAAAAAAAATAAATTGATTAGTATTGTATATTTATACAGTAAGGGTTGCAATAAGATACAAAGCTGTGGAGGAAAAATTACCCAACATTGACATTCAGTATTAGAGTGTTGATTACAGAATCTGGATTGTATAATACATCATCTTCACGAATACAGTCGATAAATCCCTGCATGAAAGTATTCTCAAGACATTTATTGGGACCAAACGACTGGACAACATCGAGGACAGAACCTCCAAATCCTCCAAAATTAATGATAGACCTGGAAAAAATAAAACTTTATTTACAATCCATCTAATTATACTTAATTAGAATTTGAATAACTAATACATACATGCTCGGATCTATTTTTCCTGACAAAATAAACTTAAGTAGGTTGCGAGCACAGTCTTCACGTGACACGTGGGGAGGTTCAGCAACTGCAGCTTTAGAGGAACTATCCTTTGCAACAAGGTCACTAGTTGCCTAATATATGAATATATGTTAGTAAACAATTGCATAAATATGTATGTCTCAGTGTATGTATAGACAAAATATGAGAATATAAGACAACATGTCTTACATCTGTCAGAGGGGTTTTATCGAACTGAGGTGCACCAGATACATGAATATCATGTGTAACAGATTTTTGTCCTTCCTGTAACCAATAAATTTATTAATACAAACGTAATGAAACATAGGTTATAAAATAATATTAGCATAATATGATGAAGGTGTAAATACTTACACTATTTATATCTGGTGTTAACTCAGGAGCAGCAGGATTGACTGTTGTGGGAGCCTGGTGAATTAAAAAAATAAAGCATGCATATATATTAATGTTACTTGCATACAGTGTAAACGAAATAATAATAATTGTGATATAAGGAAGTCAAACATTTGATTTTGGAGTCTTGTCAAAAATAGGGGCATCCATAACTTCATCTTTTTTGCAGACGTTCCCACTGATAATCTGTAATGGAAACAACTGAGATTTGAGTAAACAGAAACTTGTATGCAAAATATAATATAGTTTGTATGAGAAAACTTACATCATCTGATACTTTGATATGATCAGTAGGAACGTGGATTTCCTGATCATGTTGCTGTTTATTAGGTGTTGGAACAGGTGGTGAGGATACAGGAGCATTTGTTGGAGGCATTGAGGTAGTGGGGGGTTATCTACATTTGGAACATATAATAATATAGTAGTTGTTAATGGAATGTAACTGCAATATAAATGTATTGTTATAAAAAAATGGTTAAACATACACATTTGCAAACTACACCTATATACTATCAGGATGCATAAATAAAATACAGTTTTCAAAAAATGAAATCAACTGAAAAATATGTTGCTGCTTGTATGAGTATAAATTAATGCATAAGTTGTATATACAAAACTGCATATAATAAATAATTTGAGATCGTATAACTATATATAATTTTCCAGGCAATAATTCGTGAACTTGGTCATGTTAAATAAATACACATAAATACTAAAACCTTCTTGCTGTGAATCGCGCTGCGTTGCAGCTCTCAGTACTTCATCGATCATTTCACCAAAGGTTTCAGAGAGTTCAATCTGCTTCGAAACAATCATTTGATGACTCAGCTGAAGGGAATCACAGTACTTATCCACCTCTTTGTCATGAGCATCAAACATTGATTGAAACATTGGCCGATGCTGAGAGGGCAAACAATGCAACTTGTTGCCAATCAAATGCTTGATACGTGGTACATATATTTTGAAAACGGCAGAAACAGGCCGTTCTAGAGCAATGACGTAACACGTTTCTGAACGGCTACGAAACTGTATAAAATCAGATAGAACAGTTAGCAGTAATAATATTTTAACATCTGCATAACAGGACAAAAATTGTTTGTGTCTAACCTCTGCATATCCGAATGGTTCACCAGTTTTACGGGGGGGGCGTCTGTCACCCCGAGCCAACTCTCATATGGTCTCATTATCAAAAAACTTAATGCGTGGAGTACCATATTTGTTATCAGGAGCAGCAGGGTGATGTAGGTGATCAAGATAGTAAATCTGAAAAAAGGAATGCACAAATATATAAAATTAGTACATAACAAATATTTGCATACCATATATATGCACAGTAAACAAGAAAAAATTACTTACTAAACAATGAGTGAGCATTCATATATTGTTGCTGTGATGTTTGTTTTGTTCCTTTTATGCCAACGTGCGGCAGCATCGCACAAATTCGTGTAAACTAGTTGACACCAGTCAATATTAGCCATTCGGGCCATGTTTGAAGTCATGAGTACCTCATTGTTTGTAATGCCCCAAGAAGCAGAAGGAAACAGAAGTCGATTGAATAGAATCAGAAAAAAAACATCTAATTGATAGCTCATCATCGTTGCCAAGCACTATCTTATCTTGAAGCTTGACAACATCAAATTCTTCTTTACAAACATTGAGATGACGTCTCAGATTTGCAGCAGCATCGACTTCGCCGTACCAATCAGTAAACTCTCTATCTCCTCCAGCACATGGCAACCCCAAAATTAGATGAACCGTATCTTTTGTTATCTTAAGTTCCTTGCCAGCCCCTGGGCGTATGGTCATGTCATGTGGATCCAATTTGTCCATCAACCACCTGATGAGTGATCTGCTCTCTAATGCATCAGTTCGCAAATCAAATATACTAGAAAATCCCAACCTAGCGACGACATCACGCTGTCGATCGCTCATTATCCATGATGATACAATAACATCAAAGGGAATGCATCGGATATTCAATTTCTGGAAGCATAAATGAATATGCATTAATACACAAAGTATATATATAGTTAGAACTAATGATACTATATTTACATACAAGGGATATTTATTACAGGCTTGTAAATAACTAGTCTACAACACTAAAAAAAGTAAACACCATATTTGTTGATAATAATATACATAAATTTAAAGTGGGGGAAAATACAAAATTGATTGGACACCATGATTAACACATGAATAAACATAAATATATAAATATTACCTGTGATTTTACATGAGACTTCTTTTTAGGAGAGTTTTTTTTTTGCAATGATATTATACTTTGGGCTTCTTTTCACGGTCGGAACTTGAGGAGAAGGTACTTTTAACTTCTTTGCACTGATTTGTTCTGAAGGAGAAGGTGATGCAGATCTGAATTGACGCTTTAACGATGGAGCATCCATGAAATCGTCGTCAGAGGGAGTGGCTGGAGCAGGAGGTTTTCTTTTTAAACGATAAGCTAAAGCCTTTCTGCGAAAACGATGGATTGGGGCTGGCTGTGGCTCATTCTGCTCCTGATTTTGTGGAATATCATCTTGGTGAGCTGAGCTGCTGGATCTTGTACGTCTAGAAATGTCAATTGAAAAAACCTCCTGACTGGATTCAATGGTTAATCTTTTTGGATTACTGGGCGGGCGATCAACAGACTTCATGACTAAGGGCCCATTTGGCACAGCTCCAGCTCCTGATTCTAAGCGAGAATCTGGAGGAGCCGTGCCAAACGGGTTTTTTTTAAACTGATTCTCGTGTGGAGCCGAAAGATCGGGAGTCGTTTTTGTGAAGAAAGGTGGGATCTAAAAAAACCTGCTCCACCCTCCCTTAAAACAGCTCCTCAACCAACCAAATATGGACCTCTCCTTAAAGTTTGATCGAAATTACCTGCAATTGCCATTGGACAAAAACATAACGAGCCAATTTATGGATTAAACATTTGAGACCATTTTATGCACTACTATGATGGGAATATTTTATATGTTATTGTTTCATATTTTTTTTCCTGTATATGCATCCTACTTATTGGTTTGTAATAAAGTTGAATTGCAAAGAGTAAAACATATAATTGCCACAGACCACCAACTCTCAGAAGACAAGAATCAGTTTACTTGTCAAACGGTTTTAAAAATGATTCTGATTTTCTAGGAGAATCAGGAGGATCAGCTCCTCACGAGGATCAGGATCTAGAGCTAAAGAAGCAGGAGCTCGAGCTTTGCCAAACGGGCCCTAAATACTGAATAAATATGTAGAAAAAAGAAGTTGTTTTTAAATACATTGATTTATGCAAGAATATATGCCAAAAAAACTAATTTTTACTATAACTATCTGAAATGCATACTATATAATGCTAAATGGAATTACATGACTTAAACTACCTTTTACATTTATGCGAGATTATTTAATGAGCAATTGTTATATACAAACATAAAGATTGATTTAATATTCCATATAATTGTAAATGGATCATGATAAAACAAGAGCCTTTTTGCATCAACTAACTATACAACATATTTTAATAACTGGTTCATAGTAATAAAAACATTTAGCTCATATTCAAACATGAATATTTAAATAACTTTTGCTTAAAATAAACGTACCTGTATGTACACATATATATAATGAACATGAGTGTAAACTAATTATTCAAGTAAATAGAACAATGCAAATATACTTATTATATTGCGAAATGTTCATAAAAATTGTGTAATAATGAGCATACACATTACTGCCAATATGCATATATATCAAATCCAATGAGTATGTTTTATATATAATAAAACAGATGTGTACACAAATAATTTAAGTGAATGGGCATAAAAAAGTAATGAGGATATGCATATATATGAAATACAATAAGCATATTAAATAATAAAATAGATGTGAAAACAAATCATTAGAGTAAATGTGCATAAAGAATACTGACTATATGCATATTTAATAAAATAAATGTGTAAACAAGTTACTCAATTAAATGTGCATAAACATTACTGAGGATATGCATATATATCAAATACAAATAAGCATATTTTGATAATAAAATAGATGTGAAAACAAATCTTTAAAGCAAATGTGCATACAGAGTACGGACTATATGCATATATAATAAAACAAATGTGTAAACAAATGACTCAAGTGAATGTGCATAAATAGTACTGAAGATATGCATATATATTAAATACAAAAAGCATATATGTGTTACTTGGTTTGTGTGATAGTACTCTATGCTGACTCATCAGTAAATACCTTTGTCTAGATCTATGAATGTCGGGCGATAGTGGAAATATAGAATAAATACATATGCTCTAATATCGGGGCTCCTGAACAAAAAAATAGATGCAATGCGCGATGCAATGACCCGATTAGATAGATGTCTAAACGCATTCAAATCACACATTTAGCTGGAGAATAAGGGTTACAATCAAATCCACTTCAATCGACCCAAATGCTTCAAAAAATGGACGGCAACCTCGGGGTATTTCAATGTTGGATTACCTGAAACTTCTTGACTCGGGATCTAATGCTGGGAGATTGAAGGATGTAAGCTGGAATGGAACGGCGCTGGATTGGAGCGGCGGTGGATTGGCGCTGCGCTGGATTGGAGGCGCGGAAATCGCCTGGTGAGTCGCCTCCAACGAAAGGAGAGTCTGCGCGCTGGGGTTTTCTTCCTGCAGGCGCTGGTCTGCCTCCGTTGATTGCGCGAAACGGTTTTAGACACAGGAAACGTGGGAGAGGTGGCTGGCTGACGGAGGAAACGGTGTAACGGCGCCGTGACTGGTGCGTGTTGTCCCGGTGTGGTTCAACCAAAATGCTCATATTGACTAGCCTGAGCTTCCTCTATTATTGGAAGCCCAGGGCTCTTAGTATATATATATATATATATATAGATTGTATATTAGGAGCCCTGGGCTTCCAATAACTAAAGGAAGCCCGGGCCAGACAGTGCAATCCGGTCGAGCCGGACCACATCCGGACGTCTATAAAACAGGACCCGTAGTGCTAGGGTTCAGTTTTTCACGCCCCATCTCGATTCATTAGCGACGACGGTTGCCCGATAGCACGCGCGGCGGTGGCCGTGGTTCCCCGACCTCGACATGCGGTGGCGGCGGTTCCCAGGCCGGCGATAGCGGCCCCCGATCCAGAGGGCGAGCGGCGGCGGATCCCAGGCCGGTGGCCGCAACTCCATTACCTCGACGCGCGGTGGCGGAGGTTTCTCGATCCGCAGCGAGGCCCTTGTGCAGGCAAGCGGCGGCGTCCCCGAAGCCCCGAGGAGGCGGCACTTCCAAGGCCGGCGAGCAAGCGACGCCCGTCGACGTGCGAGTAGCGACGGCGACGCATGAGGCGCGATGTTCGAGCGAGCGACGTCACGGAAGGGGCGAGATGCGCGCAGCGATGATCGCGCGTGACATCCTCTGATCCGGCGCATTTTTTCTTTTCGTTTATTGTGTTTTATGCCTACCACATGTATTATTTACGCTAAAAATTGTATGATTTTATGCTTTAACACAAATTTCGTATATCAGTTTACTGCATGCACATTGGAAAGGCAATTCCTTGATTTATGTTGTTCTTAATTTGCGCGCATGCAATGGAAACTCCCACGATTTTGCCATAATTTTTGGATCTGTATAAAAATAGAAACCGCATGCATGCGGCTGCCATATTTTTCGGATCTGTCATAAAAATAGGATCGTAATAACAACCTACTAAAGCTATCAACCTCTAATTGACTCGGTATTTACGCTTATAATTGAGGGATTTTATGCTCAAAACTTAAGTTTTTTACGCTCCACCCGGAGATGCGTCCACCAGTGAACAACATGCCAGATTTTTTACGCAGTGTAAGGAATTGCATAAATACCTACACCGTGTAGTATAATTTGTTTCAGTATACATCATAAACTAGTTCTAATGCGTTTAGTTGCATGGCTGTTGGAGGGATCCTATATTTATGAAGGAAATAAAACATTAAATGTGATTTTTTGTTTCTATGCATGCAATTCATTTCCTTTCATTGCACATTCTTTCCATCATAAATTCGTGTGCATGCAGCCTGTAGCAGATTTTTACGCAGTATATCGAATTGCATAATTATCTACACAGTGTAGCATATTTAGTACCAGTATATAGCATAAAATGGTCATTACGAGTTTTAGTTGCATGTCTGTTGCAGCGATCCTAAATTTATGGAGGAAATAAAGCATTTAAAATAGAAACCGCCACACATATCTTTCCTAAATTTACGCGCATGCAAGGGAACGTGTTTGACTCATGCATGCATTTTGCCATAATTTTAGGATCTGTATAACCGCATGCATGCGACTGCCATGTTTTTCGGATCTGCCATAAAAATAGGATCGTAATAACAACCTACTAGAGCTATCAACCTCTCACATTGGCTCGGTATATACGCTTATAATTGAGGGTTTTTATGCTCAAAACTTAAGATTATTACGCTCCAACCCGGAGGTGCGTCCACCAGTGAACAACATGCCAGATTTTTTATGCAGTGTAACGAATTGCATAAATACCTACACCATGTAGTATAATTTGTATCAGTATATATCATAAACTAGATTTAATGTGTTTTAGCTGCATGGCTGTTGGAGGGATCTTATATTTATGAAGGAAATAAAACATTAAATACGATTTTTTGTTTCTATGCGTGTAATTCATTTCCTTTCATTGCACATTATTTTTATCATAAATTCGTGTGCATATAGCTGGTAACAGATTTTTACGCAGTATATCGAATTGCATAATTATTAACACAGTGTAGCATATTTAGTCTCAGTATATATCATAAAATGGTCCTTACGCGTCTAGCTGCATGGCTGTTGCAGCGATCCTAAATTTATGGAGGAAATAAAGAATTTTAAAAACAGGAACTGCCGCACATATCTTTCCTAAATTTATGCGCATGCATTGGATCGTGTTTGACTCATGCATGCGTTCCTTTTTTTGCGCTAACAGACGTGGGGCAGGTGGCGCACCCGACAGCCTGTTTGGCCGCGCTGGTTGAACCAGTTTGCAGGGTGGTCGGCCTGGGCTTCCTTTAACTATTGGAAGCCCAGGGCTCCCGTTATACCTGCCCTATATATATATATATATATATATATATATATATATATATATATATATATATATATATATATATATATATATATATATATAGACACACACCCCTTATTGAAAATTAGTATATAGACATACTTCTGTGTCAACAAAATTCTCCACATACTCGATACTCCCTTCTCAAAAAGAATTCTGATATTTTATCTCAAAATAAAATGTAAGGCGCACATCATGATCGAAACGTAGGCCATGGCGCCACAATGTGCCATATATATTGTTCATATATAAAAAAGAATATCTTCCTATTGCCACCTGTTGGCTACGGATAGCCAAAAGCAAGGCATGGCGCTCAACCTTCCTGCCACCTGTGTGACCAATAATAGGAGATTGTGATCATATCTTCATACTTTGCTCATTCATAGCTCATGACTAGTTCCAAATGCTATAAGTGTTTGGCAATTCCTGTGGTCGCGAACCACGTTTGCTTTGAAGAGTCAGGGTAGTCCATCATCTTTTTTGCTTCTCTTTTTTTATTTGGTTTGTGAAATAAAATAGATTGATACATCAACACCATATTTCTTGCAAACTAATAATTAGTATTAGCGTGAGAAATAGAGTTGTTTCACTAAATGATACACCATCTCGTTTAGAATGGTTTTATTTCTCAACCCAGATACCTTATAAACTCTTTAAATGCTAAAACTGCTTCTGTTGGGGACTTGTTCTCAAATGCTATGAATTAAGAACAAGGCAACACAGAAAGAAGTTAGTGGTAAATACCCTTCGTCCTTCGAAGCGTTATTTCCCTCAGGATATAACGGTTTTCAGACGAAGGTCATGAAGGACATACCTTCATCATTACAGTTTATATTGATAAAAGGAGAAGCATATGAAACATGAGAGAATAACATGAATAATCACATAGCATTATTACATGTCCTTATTAAATAATCATGGAAGAATAAGAGCAATATTGAATTATATTTGTACCTTCGGCTTGATAGAAGGCAAAAATACAAGCGTGACGCACGAACGAGTACAAATCAGCGTGAACAGTACGGGAGTACTGTTCATCTATTTATAGGCGTGGGACGCAGCCCATGTAAAATTACATTCATGTCCATTACATTTGCTAATGACTTATGGGAGTCTATCAAGGCCTAAGTAGTCTTTTCATCTTTAGGTCGGTTCCCCTTTCTGCTATCGCGACGAAGCTTTCCTGCGCATAGCTTCGGCTGTGCACCATCCTTCGTACAGCATGGTAATCAGCCCGTCCTTCATCTCAATCCCCCTTCGTCTGGCTTAGGCTTCGTCCTGACCGTACTCCATGTTCATAATCTGAGTCCGAAAATACCTGTTCATATAATTCACTTGGAAAACATTGTCAAATCTTGTTTTTGAGGACCTTCGAAGGACGAAGGCCCCCAACAGCTTCTGATTTATCTTTCAAGAAATAAGATCATAATTTATGAGAATAATCATCAATGATTATAAAAAAAGCGAGAACTGCTAATAGAAGATTTGTGAGATGGTCCCTGTAAATCGGAATGGATATAATCAAGAATACATTTACTTTTTAGTAGTGGTTTTAAATGTCACCCTCTTATGTTTGCTAAACACACAATGCTCATAAAACTTGACCTTATTGGTGATATGTTCATCAAGAAGACATCTTTTGCATAGTTCATGTGATGCTTGTTCACTCATATATTCACGGCGCATATGTCAAAGACTAGTGGTATTAGAATTAGATGATAAAAAAATTAAGCATCACATGTAATATATAAAATGAAGCAGCATAATCAAGACTCCATTCATCACCACTATATACACATCCAACAAAAATAGCAAGTATCTCACCATTAGAATTATCTGTCGTAGAATGAGCATCAAAAACATTAACTTCACTATTGGATTTACCTTTCTCTATGTATATGTCATCTCTCTTCTCTTTGTTCTTTAGTTTATAATATGGTTATTATCGAGGATATGATCCCCGGTCGTTGGGGCCCCATGGTCAGCGAGCACGCTGGAGAAGAGGCTTCCGGTAATTGGGCCCGCTGGTTAGTCGGAGGAGACAGGTAGCGTCTACCCTGGAAGAGTCTGTCCCTAGATGAACCCCGCGACACCGAACCTAGGGTCGGCCGTGACAGAACCGAATAGGGGGGCGAGCATGCCGAAAGTAAACCACTCGAGTGGATCTCGCACCTAGATCGAGACCGACTCATCATAAATGATCAACCGCATTAACTACGCCTTGCGCCGAGCCACAGCGAAGGCATCAGTCTACCTCCCACTCATGATCTACAGACCCCTCAGGCCGTAGAGCACTCATGACCTACGAGCCCCTCGGACCGTGGCACATTTATGGCCTATCGGGACTAGGCCAAAGTGCACAGACCGCCGGCAGGACGCAACACGACGAGCTGTGCCGAGTCCCAGGCTACGAAGGTCTGGGATCCGCATAGACCAAATGTTGGCGCTCAGGCCCACGCTGCTCACGTCGTCCGTAATAAAGAATACGGGACAGCCAAGCGACTGCGAACATACGTGGCTTTACCTCATGGTAAGACGCCCAGTTTTACCATCACCCGGTGGCTCCTTCTTGAGGAAGCCATCACGGGTTGACCCCCTCCTTAACCTATAAAAGGAGGAGGCCAACCCCAGACTTGGGAGGCCCTTTTCTCCCGAGCAGACGACGCAAGGGCGGACCCAGACGAGACGATGCCTAGAAGACCGACGAACAGCAGAAGGATTCAGAGCCTACCGCGCGCCAAGCCAAGATTTAGCTAGGACTCCACCTTGTAACCACCTCCACTACGAATAAGAGACTTGGGAGCCTCTCCTCCCTCTCTCGTCTTGCTTGTAACTGAAAGGGAATTAGGCTTAGACCTAGTTCCTAAATAATTTTGGTGGTTGAATTGCCCAACACAAACATTGGACTAACTAGTTTACTCTAGTGCATAAGTTATACAGGTGCAAAAGGTTCACAATCAGCCAATAATAAGACCAAATGTTGGATTCAACAAAGGAGCAGCAAGGCAACCGAGGGCTCCTCTGGCCGGAGGCACCGGACTGTCCGGTGTGCACCGGACTGTCCGGTGTGGCCAGAGGACTTCGACTCCAACTCTTCACCCTCGGGTATTCTCCAAGGCCGGCGCGCTATAATTCACCGGACTGTCCGGTGTGCACCGGACATGTCCGGTGCCCCAAGGGAACGCGGCCTTCGGAACTCGCCAGCCTCGGGTTTGCTCGGGAGCCGCTCCGCTAAAATTCACCGGACTGTCCGGTGTACACCGGACTGTCCGGTGTGCCAGCGGAGCAACGGCTCCCTGCGGCGCCAACGGCTCTCTGCGGTGCATTAAATGCGCGCGCAGCGCGCGCAGATGTCAGGCACGCCCATGCCGGTGCACCGGACATCAAACAGTGCTTGTCCGGTGTGCACCGGACACCCAGGGGGGCCCACAAGTCAGAAGCTCCAACGGTCAGAATCCAACGGCAACCGTGACGTGGCAGGGGCACCGGACTGTCCGGTGTGCACCGGACTGTCCGGTGCGCCATCGAACAGAGGACTCCAGCCAACGGTCACTTGTGGTGGTTGGGGCTATAAATACCCCAACCACCCCACATTCATTGCCATCCAAGTTTTCCAACTCTCAACCACTTACAAGAGCTAGGCATTCAATTCTAGACACAAACAAAAGAGATCAAATCCTCTCCAATTCCACTCAAGCCCTTAGTGACTAGCGAGAGAGATTTGCCGTGTTCTTTTGAGCTCTTGCGCTTGGATCGCTTTCTTTCTTTCTCACTTGTTCTTGTGATCATCACTCAATTGTAACCAAGGCAAGAGGCACCAAGTGTGTGGTGGCCCTTGCGGGAAGTTTTGTTCCCGGTTGATTGAGAAGAAGAGAAAGCTCACTCGATCCGTGGGATCGTTTGAGAGAGGGAAGGGTTGAAAGAGACCCGGCCTTTGTGGCCTCCTCAACGGGGAGTAGGTTTGCGAGAACCGAACCTCGGTAAAACAAATCCTTGTGTCACACTCTTATTTGCTTGTGATTTGTTTTGCGCCCTCTCTCGCGGACTCGTTTCTTTATTACTAACGCTAACCCGGCTTGTAGTTGTGATTATTTTTGTAAATTTCAGTTTCGCCCTATTCACCCCCCCTCTAGGCGACTATCAATTGGTATCAGAGCCCGGTACTTCATTAGAGCCTAACCGCTCGAAGTGATGTCGGGAGATCCCGCCAAGAAGGAGATGGAGACCGGCGATGACAAGCCCACTACAAGCCAAGGGAGCACCTCATCTTCATCGGAAGAGTCCCGCACCAAGAGAAGGGAGAAGAAGAAGAGATCCTCCAAGCGAAAGGAGAAAAGATCTTCCTCTTCTCACCACAAGGAGAAGAAGGAAAAATCTTCTTCTCACAAGCCGCATCGGAGTGGGGACAAGCACAAAAGGATGAGGAAGGTGGTCTTCTACGAGACCGACACTTCATCGACCTCCACCTCCGGCTCCGACGCGGCGTCCGTCACTTCTAAACGCCAAGAGCGTAAGAAGTATAGTAAGATTCCCCTACGCTACCCTCGCATTCCTAAACATACACCTTTACTTTCCGTCCCATTAGGCAAACCACCAACTTTTAATGGTGAAGATTATGCTATGTGGAGTAATTTGATGCGATTTCATCTAACCTCTCTCCACAAGAGATTATGGGATGTTGTTGAGTTTGGTGTACAGGTACCATCCGTAGGGGATGAAGACTACGACACGGACGAAGTGGCCCAAATCGAGCACTTCAACTCCCAGGCCACAACCATTCTCCTTGCCTCACTAAGCAAGGAGGAATACAACAAAGTACAAGGGTTGAAGAACGCCAAAGAGATTTGGGACCTACTCAAGACGGCGCACGAGGGTGATGAACTCACCAAGATCACCAAGCGGGAAACGATCGAGGGGGAGCTCGGTCGCTTCCGTCTTCGCCAAGGGGAGGAGCCACAAGACATGTACAACCGGCTCAAGACCTTGGTGAACCAAGTGCGCAACCTCGGGAGCGCAAAATGGGATGACCACGAGGTGGTTAAGGTTATTCTAAGAGCCCTTATTTTCCTTAACCCTACTCAAGTACAATTAATTCGTGGCAATCCTAGATATACACAAATGACCCCCGAGGAAGTCATCGGGAATTTTGTTAGTTTTGAATGTATGATTAAGGGCTCCAAGAAGATCAACGAGCTTGATGAGCCTTCCACATCTGAGGCGCAACCCGTGGCCTTCAAGGCAACGGAGGAGAAGAAGGAGGAGTCTACACCAAGTAGACAGCCAATTGACGCCTCCAAGCTCGACAACGAGGAGATGGCCCTAATCATCAAAAGCTTCCGGCAAATCCTCAAGCAACGGAAGGGGAAGGACTATAAATCCCGTTCCAAGAAGGTTTGCTACAAGTGTGGTAAGCCCGGTCACTTTATTGCTAAATGTCCATTATCAAGTGATAGTGACAGGGACAACGACAAGAAGGGCAAGAGGAAGGAGAAAAAGAAGTACTACAAGAAGAAGGGCGGCGATGCCCATGTTTGTCGGGAGTGGGACTCCGACGAAAGCTCAAGCGACTCCTCCGACGACGAGGACGCCGCCAACATCGCCGTCACCAAGGGCCTCCTCTTCCCCAACGTCGGCCACAAGTGTCTCATGGCCAAGGACGGCAAAAAGAAGGTAAAATCAAGGTCCTCCTCTAAATATGAAACATCTAGTGATGAGGATGATAAAAATGAGGAAGAAAACTTGCGTACTCTTTTTGCTAACCTCAACATGCAACAAAAGGAAAAATTAAATGAATTGATTAGTGCTATACATGAGAAGGATGATCTCTTGGATTCTCAAGAGGACTTCCTTATTAAAGAAAATAAGAAGCATGTTAAGGTTAAAAATGCTTATGCTCTAGAAAGAGAAAAATGTGAAAAATTGTCTAGTGAGCTAAGTATTTGTCATGAGACTTTAGACAACCTTAGAAATGAAAATGCCAATTTAATTGCTAAGGTTGATTCTTATGTTTGCATTGATCCTAGAAATGATAATGTTGATTTGCTTGCTAGGATTGATAAATTAAATGTTTCCATTGCTAGCCTTAGAAATGAAAATGAGAAATTAATTGCTAAGGCTAAGGATTTTGATGTTTGCAATGCTACTATTTCCGACCTTAGAGCTAAAAATGATTTGTTGCATGCTAAGGTTGTTGAACTAAAATCTTGCAAAACCTCTACATCTAATGTTGAGCATATTTCCATTTGTACTAGATGTAGAGATATCAATGTTGATGCTATCCATGATCACCTAGCTTTAATTAAGAAACAAAATGATCACATAGCACAACTTAATGCTAAGATTAGAGAGCATGACTTAGAAAATGAAAAATTTAAACTTGCTAGAAGCATGCTCTATAATGGGAGACGCCCAGGCATTAAGGACGGCATTGGCTTCCAAAGGGGAGACAATGTCAAAATTAATGCCCCTCCTAAGAACTTGTCTAACTTTGTTAAGGGCAAGGCTCCCATGCCTCAGGATAACGAGGGTTACATTTTGTACCCTGCCGGGTATCCTGAGAGTAAAATTAAGAAAATTCATTCTAGGAAGTCTCACTCTGGCCCTAATTATGCTTTTATGTATAAGGGTGAGACATCTAGATCTAGGCAACCAACCCATGCCAAGTTGCCTAGAAAGAAAGTTCCAAATGCATCAAATGATCATGCTATTTCATTTAAGACTTTTGATGCATCTTATGTTTTGACTAGCAAATCCGGCAAGGTAGTTGCCAAAATTGTTGGGGGCAAACACAAGGGCTCCAAGACTTGTGTTTGGATACCCAAAGTTCTTGTATCTAATGCCAAAGGACCCAAAACCGTTTGGGTACCTAAAACAAAGAACTAAACTTGTTTTGTAGGTTTATGCATCCGGGGGCACAAGTTGGATACTCGACAGCGGGTGCACAAACCACATGACCGGGGAGAAAAGGATGTTCTCCTCATATGAGAAAAACCAAGATCCCCAACGAGCTATCACATTCGGGGATGGAAATCAAGGTTTGGTCAAAGGTTTGGGTAAAATTGCTATATCCCCTGACCATTCCATTTCAAATGTTTTTCTTGTAGATTCCTTAGATTACAATTTGCTTTCCGTATCCCAATTATGTCAAATGGGCTACAACTGTCTTTTTACTGATACTGGTGTAACTGTCTTTAGAAGAAGTGATGATTCAATAGCTTTTAAGGGAATGTTAGAGGGTCAGCTATACTTAGTAGATTTTAATAGAGCTGAACTCGACACTTGCTTGATTGCTAAGACTAACTTGGGTTGGCTCTGGCACCGCCGACTAGCCCATGTTGGAATGAAGAATCTTCACAAGCTTCTAAAGGGAGAACACATTTTGGGACTAACCGATGTTCATTTTGAGAAAGACAGGATTTGTAGTGCATGCCAAGCCGGGAAGCAAGTTGGTGTTCATCATCCACACAAAAACATCATGACTACCAACAGGCCACTGGAGCTTCTTCACATGGATTTGTTCGGCCCGATCGCTTACATAAGCATCGGCGGTAGTAAGTACTGCCTTGTAATTGTGGATGACTATTCTCGCTTCACTTGGGTATTCTTTTTGCAGGAAAAATCACAAACCCAAGAGACCTTAAAGGGATTCTTGAGACGGGCTCAAAATGAGTTCGGCTTAAGGATCAAGAAAATTAGAAGCGACAATGGGACGGAGTTCAAAAATTCCCAAATTGAAGACTTTCTTGAGGAGGAGGGCATCAAGCATGAGTTCTCTTCTCCCTACACTCCACAACAAAATGGTGTAGTGGAGAGGAAGAATCGAACTCTATTGGACATGGCAAGAACCATGCTTGATGAGTACAAGACACCGGATCGGTTTTGGGCCGAGGCGGTCAACACCGCCTGCTACGCCATCAACCGATTATATCTTCATCGAATCCTCAAGAAGACATCTTATGAACTCCTAACCGGTAAAAAGCCCAATATTTCATATTTTAGAGTTTTTGGTAGCAAATGTTTTATACTTGTTAAAAGAGGTAGAAAATCTAAATTTGCTCCTAAAACTGTAGAAGGCTTTTTACTAGGATATGACTCAAACACAAGGGCATATAGAGTCTTTAACAAGTCCTCAGGACTTGTTGAAGTTTCTTGTGACGTTGTGTTTGATGAGACTAACGGCTCTCAAGTAGAGCAAGTTGATCTTGATGATGCAGGTGAAGAACAGGCTCCATGCATAGCGCTAAGGAACATGTCCATTGGGGATGTGTGTCCTAAAGAATCCGAAGAGCCTCCAAATGCACAAGATCAACCATCCTCCTCCATGCAAGCATCTCCACCAACTCAAGTTGAGGATGAGGCTCAAGATGTTGAACAAGAAAATCAAGAAGATGAGCCATCTCAAAATGACGGCAACGATCAAGGGGGAGATTCAAATGATGAAAACAAGGAGGATGAACAACCAAGGCCGCCACACCCAAGAGTCCACCAAGCAATTCAACGAGATCACCCCGTCGACACCATCCTCGGCGACATTCATAAGGGGGTAACTACTCGATCTCGTGTTGCTCATTTTTGTGAACATTACTCGTTTGTTTCCTCTATTGAGCCAACCAGGGTAGAGGAGGCACTTCAAGATTCGGATTGGGTGATGGCGATGCAAGAGGAGCTCAACAATTTCACGAGGAACGAGGTATGGCACTTAGTTCCACGTCCTAACCAAAATGTTGTAGGAACCAAGTGGGTCTTCCGCAACAAGCAAGACGAGCATGGTGTGGTGACTAGGAACAAAGCTCGACTCGTGGCCAAGGGGTTTTCACAAGTCGAAGGTTTGGATTTTGGTGAAACCTATGCACCCGTAGCTAGACTTGAGTCAATTCGCATATTATTAGCCTATGCTACTTACCATGGCTTCAAGCTTTATCAAATGGACGTGAAGAGTGCCTTCCTCAATGGACCAATCAAGGAGGAGGTCTATGTTGAGCAACCTCCCGGCTTTGAAGATAGTGAGTACCCTAACCATGTTTATAGGCTCTCTAAGGCGCTTTATGGGCTCAAGCAAGCCCCAAGAGCATGGTATGAATGCCTTAGAGATTTCCTTATTGCTAATGGCTTCAAAGTCGGCAAGGCCGATCCTACTTTATTCACTAAGACTCTTGATAATGATTTGTTTGTATGCCAAATTTATGTTGATGATATCATATTTGGGTCTACTAACAAATCTACATGTGAAGAATTTAGTAGGATCATGACACAGAAATTCGAGATGTCGATGATGGGGGAGTTGAAGTATTTTCTAGGATTCCAAGTCAAGCAACTCCATGAGGGCACCTTCATTAGCCAAACGAAGTATACTCAAGATATCCTAAGCAAGTTTGGAATGAAGGATGCCAAGCCCATCAAGACACCCATGGGGACTAATGGACATCTCGACCTCGACACGGGAGGTAAGTCCGTGGATCAAAAGGTATACCGGTCGATGATTGGATCATTGCTTTATTTATGTGCATCTCGACCGGACATTATGCTTTCCGTATGCATGTGTGCAAGATTCCAAGCCGACCCTAAGGAATCACACCTTACGGCCGTAAAACGAATCTTGAGATACTTGGCTTTTACTCCTAAGTTTGGGCTTTGGTACCCTCGGGGATCCACATTTGATTTAATTGGTTATTCGGATGCCGATTGGGCGGGGTGTAGGATTAATAGAAAGAGCACATCGGGGACTTGCCAGTTCTTGGGAAGATCCTTGGTGTCTTGGGCTTCAAAGAAGCAAAATTCGGTCGCTCTTTCTACCGCCGAAGCCGAGTATATTGCCGCAGGCCACTGTTGCGCGCAATTGCTTTGGATGAGGCAAACCCTGCGGGACTACGGTTACAAATTAACCAAAGTCCCTTTGCTATGTGACAATGAGAGTGCAATCAAAATGGCCGACAATCCCGTCGAGCACAGCCGCACTAAGCACATAGCCATTCGGTATCATTTTCTTCGGGATCACCAACAAAAGGGGGATATCGAGATTTCTTATATTAATACTAAAGATCAATTAGCCGATATCTTTACCAAACCACTTGATGAACAATCTTTTACCCGACTTAGGCATGAGCTTAATATTCTTGATTCTAGGAATTTCTTTTGCTAGTCTTGCACGCATAGCACATGAATATACCTTTGATCATGTCTCTTTTATATATGCTATGACTAATGTGTTTTCAAGTGTATTTCAACCAAGTCATAGGTATATTGAAAGGGAATTGGAGTCTTCGGCGAAGACAAAGGCTTCCACTTCGTTCTACTACTCATCCTTCGCCGTCGCTCCGCATCATCTCTCCAACGTTGGTATAACCTTCACTCATTTATTTCATGACCAAAGGGGGAGAATGTACTTCATTGGGCTCTAATGATTCCGTTTTTGGCGATTCATGCCAAAGGGGGAGAAAATATGAGCCCAAAGCAAAAGGACCGCACCACCACCCCTAATTTTAAATTTGATGATTTTCAATGATAAATTTCAAAATTGGTATCTCTTTGTGTTCTAAAAGGGGGAGCAAGTAGTGTTTTCAAAATTAATGGAAAACCCTCTTGAACACTAAGAGGAGACCTCATTTGAGGGGGAGTTTTGCTTAGTCAAAGGAAAAGCATTGGAAATAGGGGGAGAAAATTCCATATCTTGAAAATACTTTGCAAAATCTTTTTTCATTTACCTTTGACTATCTTGCAAAAGTACTTTGAAAAGAATTTACAAAAGAATTTGCAAAAACAAAACTCGTGGTGCAAATGTGGTCCAATATGTGAAAAATAAAGAAAACCATCCATGCGCATCATATAAATTTATATTGGCTCAATTTCAAGCAACCTTTGCACTTACATTATGAAAACTAGTTCAATTATGCACTTCTATATTTGCTTTGGTTTGTGTTGGCATCAATCACCAAAAAGGGGGAGATTGAAAGGGAATTAGGCTTAGACCTAGTTCCTAAATAATTTTGGTGGTTGAATTGCCCAACACAAACATTGGACTAACTAGTTTACTCTAGTGCATAAGTTATACAGGTGCAAAAGGTTCACAATCAGCCAATAATAAGACCAAATGTTGGATTCAACAAAGGAGCAGCAAGGCAACCGAGGGCTCCTCTGGCCGGAGGCACCGGACTGTCCGGTGTGCACCGGACTGTCCGGTGTGGCCAGAGGACTTCGACTCCAACTCTTCACCCTCGGGTATTCTCCAAGGCCGGCGCGCTATAATTCACCGGACTGTCCGGTGTGCACCGGACATGTCCGGTGCCCCAAGGGAACGCGGCCTTCGGAACTCGCCAGCCTCGGGTTTGCTCGGGAGCCGCTCCGCTAAAATTCACCGGACTGTCCGGTGTACACCGGACTGTCCGGTGTGCCAGCGGAGCAACGGCTCCCTGCGGCGCCAACGGCTCTCTGCGGTGCATTAAATGCGCGCGCAGCGCGCGCAGATGTCAGGCACGCCCATGCCGGTGCACCGGACATCAAACAGTGCTTGTCCGGTGTGCACCGGACACCCAGGGGGGCCCACAAGTCAGAAGCTCCAACGGTCAGAATCCAACGGCAACCGTGACGTGGCAGGGGCACCGGACTGTCCGGTGTGCACCGGACTGTCCGGTGCGCCATCGAACAGAGGACTCCAGCCAACGGTCACTTGTGGTGGTTGGGGCTATAAATACCCCAACCACCCCACATTCATTGCCATCCAAGTTTTCCAACTCTCAACCACTTACAAGAGCTAGGCATTCAATTCTAGACACAAACAAAAGAGATCAAATCCTCTCCAATTCCACTCAAGCCCTTAGTGACTAGCGAGAGAGATTTGCCGTGTTCTTTTGAGCTCTTGCGCTTGGATCGCTTTCTTTCTTTCTCACTTGTTCTTGTGATCATCACTCAATTGTAACCAAGGCAAGAGGCACCAAGTGTGTGGTGGCCCTTGCGGGAAGTTTTGTTCCCGGTTGATTGAGAAGAAGAGAAAGCTCACTCGATCCGTGGGATCGTTTGAGAGAGGGAAGGGTTGAAAGAGACCCGGCCTTTGTGGCCTCCTCAACGGGGAGTAGGTTTGCGAGAACCGAACCTCGGTAAAACAAATCCTTGTGTCACACTCTTATTTGCTTGTGATTTGTTTTGCGCCCTCTCTCGCGGACTCGTTTCTTTATTACTAACGCTAACCCGGCTTGTAGTTGTGATTATTTTTGTAAATTTCAGTTTCGCCCTATTCACCCCCCCTCTAGGCGACTATCAGTAACCCCTACTACGAGTTGTGATCATCAATGGTGCCGGTAGCGCAAACCACCGATGACTGAATATAGGGACGTTCTGCCTAAACTAGTGTAAATCTTGCGGCAACCGCGCACACCCTCCGGAGCCCAGAGCACGCACAATAAATTTACTTGTAAGAGCGAGGTTCGAAACATCGACAATTATCTTTCTTAAATTAATTGCAAAATTTATCTCACTTGCTTTGAGATCTTTTAATGGCCTTTGTAACTATTAGAACTTTTGCCTCTATTACTATTGTTTGATTTATTTTTTGGCCTCGCGCCAATAGACAATGTTTCCCCACTGAAAGTAGAATCTTCAGAAGATATCATTTGTTTCTTATTTTTCTTGGTGTGCAGAGCCTCATAAATCTCATCCAACGATTAGATTAGAGTATATGATGACTATATATATAGTAATATATCTCTAAAATTTGTGAAGGAACTAGGCAAAAAGCACGGAAGAATATAAGACCCAAATGCTTATCATCATAATCTACATCTATAGCTTGTAGATCTGAAACGATCTACTTGAAGACCGAAAAACAGTTTAAGCACAGAACCATCCGCTTGCAACTTATTGTGCGTGTATAACTTCATCGATCTTTATATGAATCTAGCTTGTTAAATCCTTAGATATGCGAAATCAACTCTAGCTTGATCCAGAAAACAACTGGAGCTTTGTCTTGCAAAATATTACTTGAAAAAAAAAATAAAGTTGAATATGAGTCGAGGCCTTGTGACCTTTCTTTCTCTTCTGCTCATGTCGGTCCAAGTTTTTTTTTTTTGGCTACCAATCGAAATGACTTCAACCTGCATAAGAATAGACCCCATCTTGACTTACCATATAGAGTGCCGCGATCAAGCTAGAGGAGGAAGATCGTATTACTGTGGCCTGCAGCTCCCTCGTCGGTAGATACTGCAACGTAATTAAACCTTCTTCTACGACTCTCTTAAATAATAAAAAAACATGCTAAGTACTTAGCATGTTTTTTTATTATTTAAGAGAGTATGTTCGAGGAGAAGAAGAAAAAAAGGAAGTATATCTATACAAATACCCAAACCCAATGCATGGCAGTTGACTTATTGTAGGGCTGTCCTACAAACGACTGCGAGCGCCAGCGCTAGCTCTCGAGTTTTGACCAAGCAACACTTTGGTTCGTATACTGTACTGTATATAAAAGTTTAGGCACGCTTGCATTGCAGTGTCGGCACTAGCTGCTGCCGGCCGGGTGTCGTTGCGTCTGGGGAAAAGCACGTTTGAAGAATGCAAGTCGTTGCGCGCGCGTGGCAGTTAGTGCCGCCGTAGCGTTTTGTCTGCGTGGGACTGGGGAGGTCGGTATCGGATACTAGTCTTTTGTTCGATGGAAACGTCATAAACTCATAACCATAAAAGTACAATGACTTTTCCACGCATGCATGCATGCATGTATGTCTACTCTGACTCCCCTGGCCTCCGCCCCTCGCGATCCAAGTGACCACAAGTCGGATAGCGCATATATAGGCATAGTCCTGGTCCTGGCCCTGGGGGGGGGGGGGGGGGGGGGGCATCAACTCATGGACGCAACGAGGAGGCGCCGCCGCAGGCCGGGCCGCTAGAGGCAACTGAGGCCTGGCATGCATCTGGATGCTTGCGTACATTGTTGGTTGCTCTTCTCCTGGTCTGTTAAGCCATCATCACGTTTTGCGGATAACAATAAATAATGCAACATGCATGCATGCATGCTGTGTACGTGTGGTACTTGTTTCGCGAACTCCAGTCCAAACCCCATGGGGTTAAATGTTGCTGCATATGCAGCCGACAGCTGGGTGCAGGGACACATGCACTGCGTCGATCTGCCGATCTAGCCGTGGTGTTCCCAACTAGCTCGGGAACCAGCAGGCTGCGGTTGCATGCCGCACAGTCACAGGCTGCAGGCAGCTGGGCCCAGAGAAAAGAAAACAATCATCCCCTCAGATCGACTGGGCTTCAGTTCTCCCGTGACCGCGTCGCGCGCGCAGGAGTACTAGCTAGTAGGACCGGCTGCGTACACTGCACGTCCGGACACACACCGTACCGCGCGCGCGCAGGCGCAGACGAGACCACGACACAGCCCGGATCTCCACTCGGATCTCCTCCTCGCACTGTGCGCAGGGCAGCATCTGCATGCATGTGTCGTCAGGTCGATTGATAGCAAGCGGACAAGCAGGCACGCATAATGCAGATCGTGGATAGATATGCAGCATCAGATCGAAGCACACACCGATCGAATCCAACAGAGGTGCTGTGGAGCCCGGCTGCCTACCGCCGGGTTGTTGGGGGTGTGGCCCGGGTTGGTCCCTCGCCCGTCACGTCCGGGGTCCGGGGTCCGGCCGTCTCCCCGGCCCGTGCTCTCGCCAGCCGGCCGCCGGAGCCGGACACCCGTCATGTGGTTCTGCCACACGTACGTACGTATTCTGCCCGCCCGTCCGTCCGTCCGTCACTCCGTAGCATGCATGCATGGTGCTGTCCTGCTGCCGGCTTCTGAACGTACGTACGTACGCGGGTGGCGGGTGGGTCACCACGTATTTGATCAGAATGATATATATGATGTACTATGCATATATGCCCAAATTAAAGCCTGCTGTCGTCAGCCTGTGTACTCCTGCCTGCGAGGGTGCATGATAGGTTGCTGTTGCTGATATTATGGACGTAACGTACGTACGCACGCGTGATCAGCCGGCAGGCACACACACGGCCACGCACAGGCACAGGCCGAGCATAGATCTAGCCGTACACTATGCGACGTACGTGTCGAGATCGTGTGTGGCCATGCAGCCAGAGACCGATCGATAGCGCATCTGCAGGCTGGTGGTGGTGGCCAATCCATGCATATCGTACGTACGACCACGCCATAGGGCGCGCGAGATTTCGTCGTCCCTACCACTCACTAGTCCCCCCTACGTATACCGGCCCTACCGATCGCGATCGAACTATAGCTATAGCTAGGGCGCGCGTAGAGTGTAGGGTGGGTCCTCACTCGTCAGTGCCGCGACTCTATAGTCTATACGGCGAGCGACAGTTTACATGTGCCCTGCTTCGGTAGCGCATGCCTTGCCTGACTTAACTCCAACCAGCGTTCGGTCGCCGAGGCCAGGGCACGCGGTTGACCCAGCCACAAATTAGCCGACTACAAAGTGGGTGTTTAAATGAAAAAGAGATAATATAGTTGGTAAATCTCTACTACTTATTAAGCCTATCAATCTGTGTTTGTTCTGCGTTTCTCGTACAGCCCACATCTAGCTAAAATTAAAAAACACACATGTCCTCAAGGGAATTTGAACCCGTGACCTCTAAAGCAAAGGCCAATAGTAGCTACCGCTACACCACATGTGTATTTATGTTTGCATCTATGACAGAAAACACATCTACTACATCTCTCACCAAGCTCACTTGCTACTCTCGCACAATGCGTAGTAGAAGATAAGTATCACCGAGATTCTTAAATTATATTTTTGGGTGGAGGTAATATTATTTAAAGAAGAGCTTTGCATGCAATTTCTTTTGTTTGAATAATGTTTTATACTTACCCTTTTTTTTGCATGCGTGACATCTATTCTTCGTAATATTTTTTCCATGGACCAGACTTGTGAGTCATTTTCATAAACCAATGACAAGCATGAATCCATGTTTCTCACTTGAAACCCCGAACAAACACCATGAGCAGGAGGCACTCGTGTTGGCGTCGCTCATCGATGACGAGAAGAAGCTTGGCGACTATCAGTTCGACTTCTAGAAGCAGTCATACGTGGTCGCATGGCCGCTGTGTACGACAAGCTCCCGTGAAGCCGCCGCTTGGACGCGGTCTAGAGCAGCTGTACCGCACTGTCCATCATTAAGCAAGGGGGCCTCATGGTTGTCGACAATGTCGACGACTCTAAGGTTGTTCTGGACACCGCATCCGACGACGACGCCATCACGCCGTCCAGCTCATCGTCCACCTGAAGCCCAAACCTGCCACGTAAGTCGCTACTGACCGGACATGAATTCTTGTGCGCTGGGACGATGGATGTTGCTGACGTTGTGTGAGTGTCCTCGAACACGATGTATGTAGTGGAGTAGCGCATCCGGTGGTGCAACGGCCAGGGGTACTACCTCGCTGATGAGTTTGGGGTGCACTTCGTTTTGCAGCCCAACCAAGAGTCATTGGTACTCGTCATGTCGCGCGCGTTCGACGACTACTATATCGAGGATTGTGGCGTCATCTTGGCGCCAGAGGTGACGCAGAGGAGGATCGACAACAGTGACCAGTTTGTCATCCTCGCCACCGTCAAGGTAGCTTTTGTGCCGGTCTGCCTTTAATTCTCTTCGCAAACACACACACTTACCTTTTTGTTTAAGCAAGAGCGTATGGTGGTGCGTGTCTGATGACTAACGATGTAAGAGGAAATTTCTTTCGACATGTGTGGAACATGCTCTCGAATGGTGAGACCATACAAATTGTGGCATATAACGAAGTCTGCATGATAGTGATGGTTGCAATGTAGTGGTGAAACAACTAGATTAAAATAACAAAATTTATGTATGGCTAGGATCACAAATTGACTATGAAACATTTTCTCATAACAGTATAGCACACATTTTGTATATAAGTTATCGTAGTATACTGGTATTATATATTCCCGTTGCAACGCACGGACACTCAGCTAGTTAGTTAATAGTTGGGTATTAGCTATTTGTTAGCTAGCTAATTCTATACTAACAATTTGTAGCCAACTAACTATTAGTGCTAGTGCATTCAAACATCCTCAAAGTGTATACAAAATCTATTTTCTTCTAAGACTGTTCACCCATATACGTGGTCACCCAAAACATTGGCTGACAGAGTGGAGTTTGAATATAAGTATAATGATGGGTAAGCTGCTGGACACGAGTGCATTGCTATGTTTGAAACGGTAAATTTTATTAAATTTACATGTAGAGTGTCATATGTGAACATGTCTCAAAGACATTTACTGTGAACATACATTTCATGGTTAATTTTAATAGCTTGAGATTTGACCAAGCAAGAATAACATTTTTTTTAAAAGGAAGGAGCGAGGGAGTACTCTACACATTAATGATGGGTATATAAACATGTGTTGAGAAGGACTCGTCATTCTTACTTTCTATGTCTAGCCCATTATTCTTCTAAGTTTTTATAACGACCACAAAATTGTAGAGATGGTTTACAAGCATGCAGCTAGCCGACTTGGTTTTAGTATCACATATACCGTGCCGACCGAGACTACCTAGGAGGCTAGGACACACGCTGCGCGACCAGTAATGTGCGCTAGCTATTTGTAGTCTGTTGCCTAGATAGATAGCCCCCGGTGACGCGGACGCTGTGTGGCAGCGCTTAACCGCGCGGATGGGGTGCGGTGCATGCACCCAGTACCCCCGCCGCAGCGCGCGCGTGGGCGTGGTATGCCACCTCGATAGACGTGAGAAAAAAAGGCTCCGCGAAACGAAACCTGAAACTGAAAGCCGAAAGGGGTAGAGGAGCGGTGGTTGGTTGGTGCTGTTGTGCCTGGTCGGCCGTCCAGAATCCAGATCCAGATACCACGGATGGGATGGGATGGGATGGGATGGCTTCTGTTTTAGTGGCTCTCTGGGGAGATTGGGACACAACGGGCATGCTGGGATGGCTTCTGTTTAAAAGCAGTGCGTTTCTTCGTGTTGCCTGTCTCACGGGGGCACAACAGCTTGCGAGGTACCATAAACGTTTCGCTGTGTTAGGACCTGGAAAACTCCAAATATAGGTCTGTATATCTACAATAAAAAACTATGTCCTAAATCATGCTATACTATTTTTGTTGCATAGAAAGCACTACTTATGTTGTGTTTAAAAAAAGGTGTGGCATTATTTAAATGTTTTTCGACCATTTTTGGCGCGTGTTTGAAGTTCCTCCAATCAAAAACAAAATGGAAAAAAAAACACAACTTCCTTACGGCCAAGGGCCCAAGCAGTCCACCACGCTGGGCGAGCACACAAACGGCCCAGGCGGGGGGGCACAGACGCAGACGGGGACGGGGACGTGGGCCCGTGGCGGTGGCACATGGCGTAGCGCGAGGCCCGCGCGGGCGCTTGCGCAGCAAGGCCTGTAGGCGAGCGGCAAGAGGCCCACACTGCCTAAGGAGAAATGGCCGCGGCCTAAAGCCATGATGCAGAGTAGAGTTTGCAACGTACTGGTTTTTTTTTTGTCTATACAAAATCTACACAGTAAATACGTGTAACTATTATTTTGACAAAGCGTTGTTATCTCTACCCAAAAAAAAATACAGTCTAGGTTTAAAACCTATCAGTTAAGATAAGAAGGCGAATCATTAAGATACATATGTTATAAATGTGGAAGATTAAGATAAGAACGTACTGTCTTGACGTTTGTATTAATATATCGGATACATGTTTATTATGTACCCTGTATTTAATTTACAGTATTATATCTAATTTGCGATTGACAAAGTCGTTGTTTTTATGGGAAAAAAAATTGACCCTAAAGCACACATGCACGTAGTTTTATCCTATATATATATAAAATCCGGCGTGACATTCGGGGACGGGGACCAACCAGACGATGGACGGCTTTGTCTCTAGCGATCCTTCTATTCTTCCGCTATCATCAGTGCATTCGTCTCTTGTGCGCGTAGTACGCTGTCAGCTGAGCCATCGAGCCAGCCAGAACCTCCGAGGCGTTCATCAGCACCGTAGCGATTAAAATCAATGCTGCACATATCCGTAGAGCGGTCCGTTTTCGGTTTCGGCTGCACGCACAGATGCTGTACTGCTCTCGCTCTCTCACCGTCTCACGTGACGACCACCAGTCCTTGAACACCCTCGGCTGCAGGAGGAAGGAAATGAAAGGAGCGGGCGGTGGCAGGCCAGAGGACAGGATGGAGCGGGAGGACGAGAAGCAAACCTGGGGGCATGCAGATAGAGATGGCAACGGGTACAAACCCGCTGGGTTTTGTCGTCCCAAACCCGTACCTGTGAAAAATATCTATACCCATTAAAAAACCCATACCCATGACGGGTTTGAGATTTTGTCCAAACCTGTACCCATCGGGTTTGCGGGTACCCATAGGTTACCCGTGGGTTTCATCTCCAATATACTTGTTCTTCTCATAATCAATAAGTATCGTAATGATAAATGATATCATGATCCAAAATTTATGTAATGAACAACGAGTTCATGATTTGGTATAAAAATTATTAGTAGAGAAAATGAAATACAAATAATAAGTTGTATAATTAAGTGACCTTGCACTAAGTTATCCATCCACCACATATATAACGCTAGTAAAAACTATAATAGCAATCAAGCAACACTCTCACCGACTACTGATAGATTCACCAATTGATAAAAATTATGAAGTAAATAAGGAATAACAAGTTTGTTGTTCGTTTATAAAATAAAATGACAATATGCACTAGGTTTGGTCGGGTTTAAAAAACCCACGGGTTTGGGTACTATAGGAACAAACCCGTACCCATAAACCCGCTGGGTATAGATTTATGCCCATTAACAAACCCATGGGTATGAAAATTGACCCAAACCCATACCATAATGGGGTAAAAACCCATCGGGTTTTGGGTTTTGGGTACTCATTGTCATCTCTACATGCAGAGCATTGGATGCTGTGTGCACCACCCAGGCCCCCCACCCACCCGGAGCATGCAGATGGCTCCAACCTCTCTCACCGGCACCGCCGTCCGCCTCGTGGTTTCTGGTTTGGTCAATGCGAGCAAACCTGGGGGAAAAAAGAATCACTTTCCTTCAGCTAAGGATCACACTACTAGTGGAGGAGGTTAGCGAAAGGTCAAGATTCTGTAACAAAGTTCTCCTTTTGAAAATAAAAACAGAAGTGCTACTATGGGTACCGTGAAAAGTTGTGGAGGGAGAGTGATGCATCATCACATGAGCCTGTCTGTCTGCGTTGCTCAAAAGTTGGATCGTGGGAGCTCGTTGAGTAGGGGTGACAATGGGTTCTAAATTTTACACTAAAAAAATTAAGGATCGGATCGGATTACGGTCGGGCTCTATTTCTATTCATTTTTTAACTAAAATTTATTTAGGGTCCTAAGAATTTGTGAAGGAACATTTGGATCGCGATCCATTACCACCCCTAGTTGAGCGTCTAGCCGCGGCACGGATGAGATCGTCCCATGTAGTAGTAGCCGTGTAGGCCGTCAGTTGCTGCCGCTCGCTCACACGTCCGGTCCTCTCCCAAGTCCGAATCGCTCGCTTCAATCACCTGCTCGCTGTTGCTGCTTACTCCGTCTTCCTCCGGCATTTATTACTCAAATAGAGCCAGTCGGTCTCGGACAGTTCCGACTCCATTTCCACGACCACACGCACTCCCTCCCATCCACTCCTTCGGTCCTTCCCCTTCCAGTTCCAGCTTCCATCCCTTTCCCTTGCCTGCGCTACTGCTCCCCCCCTGCGGCGAGCGGCGTGCTCTCTCTCTCTCTCTCTCCCCCCGGCTCAGTCGATTTGGCTTCTCCTCCGTGTCGGACGCCCGCTGGTCGCTGACTCGTTGCTGCTGGGGCGGCGTCGACGCAGCAAAGGTACTTCGGCTGCCCCTCTCTCCCTCTACCACCCTCCTGCCGACCCCGACATTCCGCAAAGAGCCTGTATTATCTCAGAAACGCCGGCGCGGTGCTGCTCCAGTTCCTGCCGCAGTGCCTTCCCGGCCCGGCGACCGGCCTGCTTCTCATTCAAACTCAATCAAAATGCTGATGCCACGGTGGGGTTGCGTCTCCTCATGTCTTCCAGTTACTGCTGCTGGCATTGCGGCGCGGTAAGAGGAGAGGAGAGGAGAGGAGAGGAGAGGAGGGATCGGCGGAGAATGAAGATGAAGGCGCTGGCGTGCTGCCGGCGGCGGCCCCAGGACTTGAGCATCGACATGGACCAAGATCCCGACAGTAAGCAATCCTCCCTCCCTCCCTGCCCGCTCAAGATCCTCCCCCACCCCCTTTCTCCATTTCTTCCTGCATCAGTTCCTTTGTGTTTAGCCAGATTTTGGTTTGTCCTTGGTACTTTATTTATTATTTTTGGTGTTGTTGAATAAATTATCTTTGGTGTCGTTGAACGGATGGTTAAATGATACTAAAATTTTTGTAACAGTATTTATATACTTGACATTTAGTATAATATACCATTTTTATAGATGTTTAATTTTGTGTACCAACAGTGATCCATACCCATATGAGTATTCAATATGAGTATGAATAATATGAGTATGAATATGAATGTAAATCTATACCCGCCAATGTATATGTGTATATGTGTGACTGATAAAATTATTTTTTTTGTCGTATGGGTATGATGTAGTAAATAGTAACACGGGTGGGTAATTATGCATTGCCATATTTATGCCCTGTTCGCTGCGGCTTTAATCCGGCTGCGGCTGCGGCTTCTACAGTATTTTTCTCTCTATGGATTGCAGCTGCAGCAGTCCAAACGGCTTTAATCCAGCCGCAGCGAACAGCCTGTTAGTTGTGAGTTTGTGAGGTTTTTAACTTTTTATTAATCTATATCCTGTGGGAGAGCAAACTTTATTTTTTTTTAAAAAAATCAGCAGCTTTTTCACCTGCCACAAAGCAGAAGATGGGAAAATGTATATAAAAAAAATAAAAGGCGTACCGCGTACATAGACACTACTAGTAGACTAGAGGCTAGAGAGCGACGGCAACGTGGGCGAGGTGAGGGCCGACGTGACTATTCATCAGAGGTGTTCCGTCTCGTCCCTACAGACTACAGTGTCCCTCCCATTGAGCAGCGCCCAGGCCGTGCGGTGCGTTGGGAACGTGCGAGGGGGTCACGGGGAGATCCCCAAAGGAGCGACGAGACACACGGCCTTGTGCCCCACCAGATGCGACCAGGGGCCGGCCCGGCCGCGCCAAACCATGTTCTGCGTTCATACTTCCATAGCTTGCTCCTTCCATTGCAACAGCCCGTAGACCGTAGACTCCATGTGAGCCATTTTTTTTTGTCATAGCCTGACTGGCATTTGCGTTTGCCTTTGTGGCTAGCTCTCCATGGATCGCACAATCGAATGAGAGTTCCTTTTGCTACTTCCATCTATCTTTATATTGTTATATTAGCAGGTTTGTATAGTGGTCCTCGGCTGTTTTCTGCAATGTCAGGCGCGCGCCGTGCGGCATCTGCGCCCTTTTATTGACTTTGTGCGTAAAAGACTAGCCGGTTTCCTCACTTATTAGTGATACACTGCTGCTTTTTAGACACTGCGCGGGGGAAAGGCACCCGTCGTTGGACTTCATTACGTTGCTGCAAGGTTCTTGCAACTGAACAGTTCTCGACGGAATGCCATGTGTGGGCAACGCAAATTGCGAAATAAAAATCCTATTGTTACTATGGTTTTCAAAATAAACTGGCTCTGGCAGCTGTTTTGTTACGAGTAGAGTAGATATCTGGTACATAGTGGCTGCGGCGTTGTTCTTTCTCGAGTAGGGTAGATAACCATTAGATTTTCTTGTAATTTCTTAGTGGGTGTTTGGTTAGAGGGACTAAAGATTAGTCTCTAGTTTTTAGTCCCATTTAGTCCCTTTTTTGCCAAACACTAGGACTAAAATATGGACTAAAATGATTTAGTCTTTAGTCATTGACATAG
This sequence comes from Zea luxurians, assembly GCA_029449295.1. Lineage (NCBI taxonomy): Eukaryota > Viridiplantae > Streptophyta > Magnoliopsida > Poales > Poaceae > Zea > Zea luxurians. The sequence continues at coordinate 70,877,196 of JAOPSE010000013.1, read as the reverse complement.
GTGCTAAAATAGACTAAAAGCCCACATGAGTGTATTCTAAGGGCATTAATGAGTATTTGGACAATGTATTTAATGACTTTAGAATCTATTTAGTCCCTAGAACCAAACAAGTAGGGACTAAAGTTTAGTCCTAGGACTAATGTTTAGTCCTAAGACTAATTGAAACCAAACATGGCCTTAGTTTTTTTTATTGACGTTTTATTTGCATCTATTTACTGTGCTTAGTGTCCCTAGTCATTTAATTTGCTCCTCTGTTTTGGTGGAAGTCGAATGAATGGGCAGGTTCTGCACTGTAACCTAGTAAGTACTTTTGGTGCAGAAATACAGCCAATGGAAACACAAGATTCACAACAGCTTCTAGGAAGTTCGCACATGCATGACCAATGGCCTTCTGAATTCTTACGATGGCATTCTAATCGCACTACGAATTTTTAAATCTATAACTAGCACTGCGCAGCAAACAAAACAATTGATGTGTTTTTTTTTCCTTTGGTTATTTAGTACTCTGCTGTTTATACGCTGTTGTTTTGGGGACCTTGAATTAGCTTTCTGGACGATAGCTGTGACTGTGATATGTAAATGGGTTGTCATGTAATCTGTTTTCTTCTTTCCTTGTATTTAGCAATATCGTAACTTCGTAAGTGCAGGCAAGTTGCCATCTGTTTGAAAACACATATTGCCAAATTATTTTCATGGATTAAAATATTTATATTTCATTATGGTGAAGGTAAGCTTAAATGCATATTGATGTAGGGGTGATGACATATAATGGCCTGGAGACCTGCATTATCAACTGTTCCGCCTATGACGATGATAGTGGCATCAGTGCAACAACATGCGGAGATGGCTGCGTCACCGCTGATTCCCTTGATGATGAAGTCTCTAGCTGCTTTAGTAAAGATGCTTCTGGTTCTTCCTTCTCTTCACACTGCCTTAGCAAGCAGGATGAGCATCCGCTGGATGAGTTGGGTACACCCATCGCAATTCATCTACTCCCTTTCAAAGCGAAGAAACCAATCACATATACCTTGAGTGTTTCAGATATTGAAAACATGAAGAAAAAATTTGCGAAGCTTTTGCTCGGTTATGATACTTCAGGAGGCGCTAGGGGCGTTTGTGCGGCTCTGGCCTTGTCTAATGGCATAATCAATCTCTCTGGTACACTTCTAGAAGCAATTTATTTTGTGTATATTGTACTGTCCCTGTGCTCCTTGATCATGACAGAAAAAAGGTGAATAAATGTTACAGCTACTGTTTTTGGAGAACTCTGGAAGCTGGAACCATTGTGCGAAGATAAAAAGATCAGGTGGAGAAAAGAAATGGACTGGTTGATGTCTCCTACAACTTATATGGTGGAGCTGGTTCCAAGGAAGCAAAGCGGGGCAGATGGATGCACATTTGAGGTGACTAACCTCCTAGTAGAATGTTCCTTACTTGCTCTTGTATCTTAATTACAAAGTAAAATGTTTCAGAATCTAACTTAGTTATTTTTCAACTGAACCATACAGATTATGACTCCAAAGGCCCGCTCAGATGTTCATGTGAACCTTCCCGCCCTTCAGAAGCTTGATACGATGCTCATTGTATGTGGTCGTCCTCTAACCCATTCATATGCATGATTAGGACATTTTCTCCGCTCTGTGGCATACTGTTCTGCTCTTTGTGACGTATTTTGTATTTAGTAATGTCGTGTGCAACAAAATATGCAGGAAGTAATGGACTCTATGATAGATACAGAGTTCTGGTATGAGGAGAGTGGTAGCAGAGCTGATGGTCCAGTGAAAATTACCGGCCCAAAGAAGAGTAAAAAGTGGTGGCTCCCATCTCCTCGTGTCCCTGAGCAAGGGCTATCTCGATTTCAGCGGAAAAGGCTTGTTTTTCAGGCTAAGCTTGTTCACCAGATCCTCAAAGCCGCAAAATCCATCAACGAACAAGTCCTGTTCCACATGCCTATTCCGGCAGCTGTTATGGATGCCCTTCCAAAGGCAAGTATCCACTTTAATTTAATCATGTGCTAGTACAGCCTTTTGTGTGTGTGTGGAGAGGGGGGGGGGGGAGGGTCTTGCAGCAAGCCTTGAGCTTCATTTTGCTTACAGAATCAGTCGCCGATTGAATGAGATTTTCTGATGCAATGTAAATATTTTTGCTCTTTGCAGTCTGGGAGAGCTAGCTTGGGTGAAGATTTGTACCAGGCTATAACGACAGAGTATATTCCCATAGAGGAAATATTTGTTTCCCTCAGTTTGAAAACTGAGCATAGTGTGCTCGAGACTATGAACCAGTTGGAGGGGGCAGCGTTTGCATGGAACCAAAGAATTTTAGAGGAACGAAGCAAGAGGTCACCGGGACGTCATTCCTGGAGCTTCATGAAGGACAGCTCGTCAGAACTCGGCAAGATGTCTGCATGCATCGAAAGGGTCGACACCCTTGTGCAGCTTCTGAAAGCCAGATATCCGAACCTGCCTCCAAGTTTTATAGACGTTCTAAAGGTCCAATACAATGTGGTAAGTTAGACACTGCACTACGACGTTTTGGATAGGCCTAATTCTAAGATGCTGTAGCTGAATAGCTACTGGATGCAGGACGTGGGGAATGCAATCGTGGAGGCCTACTCAAGGGTTCTTGTCGGGGTAGCATTCAGCATACTGTCGCGCGTGGCGGAGATACTGCTGGAGGATGACCTGGTCAAGAGGCCCAACGCCCCCATGGCCTCACTGAAGTTCGACCTCTCCTCCGACGTGTACTTGGCCGGCATCACAGAGACGCCGCCGGGACACGTCCGGAGGTCCCTTATGGATCAGATCAGCATGGTCGACGGGCGCTTCAACGCTGCTGTGAAGAAGAAAGGAGCGAAGCAGCTGAGGTGGTGAGGACAGTCGGCTGTTGTGTGAAATCTTTTGGCCATGTACAGGGTGGGTGATGCAGAGCCCAGTGTCCGCTCCACAAGGACACAAGGTTACCATAGCAATAGCGCCAGTGTAATGTATTTGGCAACGAGTTTATAGCTTACTGTAAGAGCAAGCATTAGGCGAATCCTGGCTGTCGAAGTCTCCGGATGTTGCTGTTCCGTCTGAACATCTGATGCTCTTGGTCAGCCTCTGCTGCATTTCTTGCCGGCACCTGATGATAGCATGTCTATGGCGAGGGACCTTGCTTGAGTGCTTGACGGGTTCATGCTGACGCGTCTTCCGCTCTGGAAGCAGTCCGCGTGTGGACGCTTGTGGAATTGAGACTTCAGAGAAGAGAACGAATTCCGAAGTCAGATTGGGAGCCAGTCGGGTCCAAAAGGGAAGGAAATGCACTCGGCCCAACAAATCTTCCCCGCACGGTCATTCGGTCAGCGATCCTCTAGTTGTAGCCTTGATTTTTCATATTTCTGTCATCAATGTCACTATTATAGAATCTACGGCATACATATTTTTAGGTTTTTTTCACAAACGTCAACTCGCATCAGTTTTGTCGCCCACGTCTACAATCAAAATTTAAAAAATATACAGTTAAACCTAACAGATCCTAGGTGTTTGTATCTCTATCGCAAAAGATTTATGCAACCTAATTCCAAACCTCCCCCACTAACCTAACAGCTAAGATAGGAAGATAAAGCATGCAACCAATGTAAGATAATAAAATTGTGAAAGCTTAAGTGAGATGTGTTATGAAAAGTAAGCAGTTCCTGGCTGCTTTCTAACCGGCGTTCTTCAAGGGACGTGCCCCTGCACGATCCCTATGTACGGATGTGGCTTTTGGCCACTCATTTAGTGTCTCCTCCACTTGTATAAATATCAAAAGCAATAAAGGATGCAGTGCCCCTTTTTCATTCTCGCACAACAGTTTCTATTTTACACACGTTATCAGCAACTTGCTTTTACAAAAGAGAGCAAATGCCAAAACAAGAAGACCAAGAAGACCGAAGACAAGAAGTTCTTCATCAAAAGGAAAGAAAACAGTCGGGTACGCAATGATCTACAAAGATCTTTCTGTTGCCCTTCTTACCTTCATCCTTCGGTTCTTGAATGGTGGCCATCGTCGCCGGCGAGGCGCTGACCTAGTGGCACGTCGGCTTCTACGTGCTGCGCATTGACATGGTCGCCGCCATGCCAAGAAGCGCAGCAAGAAGGACGCCCGGGCCACACTTGACCCTGAGCGCGTCCGCCGGACCGGTGGTGATCCTGGCGCTGGTCCCAGCAACGCTGCCGCACCTCCCGCACCGCCGCAGCAACCGCCTGCACCACGTCAAGACCGATGGGTGCGTCCTCCATCGCCTTCACCGGAGCAAGTTGCAGAGCGATTGCGTGAGTCCGAGACCCAGCAGCCGCTCCGTCCGATGCGGTACTGCCCCTCCATGGATGGGGGCCGTGTCCTGCTCGCCAACCGCGGGCTCCTCCAACGGATGCAGACCCTGCATCCCCCGCTGTTCGATCGAGCGGACTGCTCGTTCAAGTCGCCTCTCCAGCGCGCCCTCATGCCCGGACACGGCTAACTGCGCGGAAGTCAACCGGCCCTCGCGGTCGCCCTGTCGGCCAGATCACATCCACGTCCACTGCGACCGTTGCCGTCGACGCCATTTCTTCCTCCTCCGACGATGAGAGGATCGCCTTAGTCCTCGGCGACGGGGTGCAGCAGCGACTGCCTACTCCGACTCTCGACGACGACCCATCGAGAACGACCTCTCCACCCACGCTCTTGAGCCCGAGCGGCAACAGGGTGGTCCGTCGGCTGGCGCACCACCTTTCTCCACGGCCACGCGCGCCGGGGTCGTGGTCTGCGATAGCAAGACCGTCCGACGACGACGTCCGTGAGCGCTCGCGCTCACCGCCTCGTCGTCTTCCCTGATTTGTGGCTTCGCTCGGCCACGGCGCGCTCGGCTCTGCGCAGCGGATGTTGCCATGACGCGGCGGCTTGCCCGGCCTAGCTCGCCCGCCAGAGCAGCCCGCGGCGCGGCTTCACAAGCGCGCGGCCCGGCCTCGGCAGCGGCATGGCAGCTCGCCCGCCACAGGCTCGCCCGCCACAGCGCGCGTGGCCTGGCCTCGGCAGGCGGCGCGGCGGCTCGGCCACCACAACGCGCGCGCCCAGGCCTCGGCAGGCGGTGCGACGGCTCATCCGCCAGTGCCGCGCGCGGCGCGGGGCGTAGACGGCGCGGCAGCTCGCCTGGCGGCGGCTCGCCCGGCGCAGCCTCAGCGCGTGGATCGCCCACAGTGCACGTGGCCCGCGGCACGGCTGCTCGCCAGGCGCGGCCTCTGCTCGCCAGGCACGGCGCGACGGCTCGTCGAGGGTCCCCGGAGCGGCGTGGCGGACGCAGCTCGGCCACTGCCGAACGGATGCAGACCACCATGCCTACTCGTTCTTCCCTAGCCACGACGGTTTTTTTCAGCAACGGGCGCCCGGCGGCTGGCAAGCGGCGGCTAGTGGAGGCAATTAGGGTTTGAAACCCTAACTGCCATCCCTTAAAGGGATCGCGCACACCCATAGATGGGTCGGCCTGCTTGTCCATGTCATAGGCTCAGTTAGCCATTTTATTATTTTAGCTATTCTAGTCTTCTAAATTCTAGAAATTTTAGATTGCTTCCATTACAGATGTTTAGAAATTAAGACTCAGTTCTTAAACCTCTTATTAGCAGCTTACGTCAGGAATTTTTTTCCAAAGTTTTAGTATTTGGAAATGATGCTAATAAATATTTTCTTTACGATGATATTTATTGCCATGTGTTCTATTCTGCATTTCTTAAAATGCAAACTCAAAAAAAATATTCATCTCAATTTAACCAAAAAGGTTTAATACAAGCAGAATTATTTTTTGATAGAACATATAGAATAATTAATATTCATCTCAATTAAGTTATTCAAAACTTAATACGAGCAAGAATATTTATTTATTAAATTCCATACGCAATTCATGCTACTCATATATTCATCTTATTAAGTTACTACAAGTACTTAATTTCATCTAAATAATTTATTTACTACATAATGAAATTTTCGATCTCTTGCATCTCTTTGCAATTGAGATCTTAAATTATCATTCATTTATGCAATATCGCATTATATTGCATATTATTCATCTCAATTGGGTTTTTCTCTTAAATCCAATACGAGCAAGAATACATGTATGTTGTGAACAACACACATATTACAACACACCCATGATGATTTCTTAATGAAATTCTCTGGTTGCTTGTGTAGGATCATGGCCCGCGAGTTCGAAGAACTTGCTCTTGATGGTCACAACTATCCTACCTGGGCGTTGGATATCAAGATCAGCTTAGCCTCAAAGAATATTCTGAGTGCATTACTCCCTCCCAACGAGAGGGTTGACCCACTACATGATGCTTATAAGTACAACGCTTTGTACATTATAAGACATCACCTCCATCCTGATCTGAAAGCAGAATATGTGATGGAAGAAGAGCCAAATGTATTATGGTTATCTCTTAAAAAACAGATATGAGCAACAAAAGGTTGTAATCTTACCAGAGGCGAATCATGAATGGACCCATATTCGTCTGCAAGACTATAAGTCTATTGGTGATTACAACCATGTTGTTCATAAGATCTGTGCTCGCTTGCTTTTCTGCGGCAAGGAACCATCAGATGCGGATAAGATGAAAAAACACTTCAAACTATGATCCCATCTGATAGGGTCCTGCAGCATCAGTACCGTGCTGGCAATTATCATACTTACTCTGAACTCATACATGATTTACTTCAGGCAGAAAAGCATGATGAGCTTATGATGAAAAATCATAAGCAACGTCGTGTTGGAGCTGCTCCTATGCCTGAAATACATCATGCTGTGAAGAATGAGAAGAAAGGGGATGGCCCCAAAAGCCATCCCAAGAAGTCTGATAATTCAAAGAAGCGCAAACGCAACAAGTGTCTGGATAAGCAAAATACAAAGGCTCTGAGGAAAGACACCCCCACTTCCAAGCAAGAGAAGTGTAAGAAGTGTGGATGCTTCAACCATCCTACTAAGAAGTGTCGCATTCCTCGTCATTTAGTGGAACTGTACCAGCAATCTCTTAAGGGCAAAAATGTTGAAGGACAGGGATATGAAGCTCACTTCACCACCCCACCTAACTTGAAGGATGGAGCTGGTTGCTCAAGCATGGCTACAAAGGAACCAAGCACGACCAATCCTCCGCTTCTGACCGACACCGATTACATGGACTTGGACAATGCCATCATCGAATATGCTTCGAATGATGTGTATGGAGACCTCAACTAGGATCTTATGCTCCACCAGATATCATCTATCTGTAGTCTATGAGTGTGTGCAACATGTGTGTTGTAATAAGTACCTAGACATTGGTATTTGTGTGTATACTCCATACTCTACTGTATAATTATGTATGTACTTATATGTATAATTAATTGAGTTCTTGCAATTCTTGATTATATAGATTATGCGGAAGTCAATCCAATGGAGGAAGAATTATGCCTTGTAGACAGTGGTACCACCAACTCTATTCTTCGGGAAACAAAATATTTCCAAACTCTCACAAAGAGGTCAGGAAATGTTTTGACAATCGCTGGGCGCGATGCGAAAATAGTTGGCTCTGGACGAGCGACTATTACGCTCCCTATGGGTACACAAGTCACTATCGAGGATGCTTTATTGTATCCCGATTCAACTCGTACCCTTTTGAGTTTTCGAGATATTCGGAAAAGTGGTTTACATATTTCTACTCATACAGAAAATAATGAGGAATTTCTCCTCATTTCCAAACCTTCTGAATATGGCGCTAACATTCTGGAAAGAATACCTTCACTTCCATCCGGATTGTACTACACATACATAAAACCAGTACCTCATGTTACGTACAAAGTGATTTTTCAGAATGTTGATTCATTCAAGACCTGGCATGCATGTCTTGGTCACCCTGGAATAGGGATGATGCAGAAAATCACAGGTAATTGCATCGGTCTTGATTTAAAGTCTGCCAAATTCCCTAAACCATCTGATTTCATATGTACATCATGTGCAACGGGAAAGCTAATCTTAAGACCATCTCCTCTTAAGATTCATGCTGAACCACTCAAGTTCCTTGAATGAATTCAAGGTGACATTTGTGGACCCATACAACCATTATCTGGACCGTTCAGATACTTCATGGTATTAATTGACGCATCTACACGATGGTCACACATGTGCCTTCTGTCTACACGTAACCATGCTTTTGCTAAAATCATGGCGCAAGTCATTCGATTGAAAGCACATTATCCTGAACATCAAATCCAGAAAATCCGCCTAGATAATGCGGCTGAATTCTCTTCTAGAGCATTCAATGATTATTGTATGGCCCAAGAAATACACATTGAACATTCTGTGCCTTATGTACATACTCAAAATGGTTTAGCTGAATCTCTTATTAAGAGGATCAAACTTATCGCAAGACCTTTACTTCATGAATGCAATTTACCTACATCCTATTGGGGTCATGCAGTTTTACACGCTGTTGATCTTATCCAACTTCGCCCAACTGCATATCATACCACATCTCCATTGCACCTGGTATGAGGAAATCCTCCAAATATATCCCATCCGCGGAAATTTGGATGTGCGGTCTACACCCCTGTATCACCGCCTCAACGAACAGCTATGGGACCTCATAGGAAATTGGGCATCTATGTGGGATATCAATCCCCATCGATCATCAAATACCTAGAGCCCCTTACAGGGGATTTGTACACAGCTCGTTTCGCTGATTGCATCTTTAACGGGGACCATTTCCCGGCATTAGGGGGAGAATTCAAGTATCCTAATGAATGCCAGGAAATCAATTGGGATGATAAATCCATCCTGTCCTCAGATCCTCGAACCCAGGAATCTGAATTTCAAGTTCAGAAAATTATAGAATTGCAACATTTTGCTAATAATCTGCCTGATGCGTTTACTGACAATAATGGTGTCACAAAATCCTTGAATCCTGCTGTTAATGCGCCCAGTCGAGTGGAGGTACCACAAAAAACCATTCAACCATCTTCTCAACCGAAGAGGGTGAGGGCTACTTGAAAGGGAAATGTGCCCTTGGGCCATTTCTAAGTATTTTGGTGATTTAGTGTCCAACACAAGTGCCTAAGTGTAAAAAGGTGGACAAAGTACAAATCAAGAATTAAGGTATGTTTCTCAGACTTAGTACATTGTTTTATGGACTAATGTATTGTGTCTAAGTGCTGGAAACAGGAAAAATCCAATTGGAAATGTCTTGGCTCGAGCAGCCAAGAATCTGCTGAGTCTGCAAGCACCGGACTGTCCGGTGGTGCACCGGACAGTGTCCGGTGCGCCAGGCTGGCTCGAGCGAAGTGGCTGCTCTCGGGAATTCACCGGCGACGTACGGCTAAAATTCACCGGACTGTCTGGTGTGCACCGAACTGTCCGGTGAGCCAACGGTCGGCCGGGCCAACGGTCGGCCGCGCAATCTGCGCGGGACACGTGGCCGAGCCAATGGCTAGAAGACGACACCGGACTATCCGGTGTGCACCAGACATGTCCGGTGCGCCAACGGCTCTCAGGCTGCCAACAGTCGGCTTCGCTATTTAAGGAAGGAAATCGGTCACCGGACAGTGTCCGGTGTGCACCGGACTGTCCGGTGCCCCCGATGACAGAAGGCAAGAATGGCTTTCCAAGTTTATGCTCAACGGCTCCTAGCTGCCTTGGGGCTATAAAAGGGACCCCTAGGCGCATGGAGGAGAGCACTAAGCATCCTTTGAGCATCATTGATCACTCACACTTCATTCTCGCGCACTTGTTTGACATTCTAGTGATTTGAGCTCCGTTCTAGTGTGCTAGTCTCTTGAGCTCAAGTCTGGGTTTTGCGTGTGCGTATTCGCTGTGATCTTTGTGTCGTGTGTGAGTTGCTAATCCCTCCCTTGCTCTGTGATTCTTCGTGAACATCTTGTGTAAGGGCGAGAGGCTCCAAGCTGTGGAGATTCCTCGCAAACGGGATTAAGAGAAGCAAAGCAACACCGTGGTATTCAAGTTGGTCTTTGGACCGCTTGAGAGGGGTTGATTGCAACCCTCGTCCGTTGGGACGCCACAACGTGGAGTAGGCAAGCGTTGGTCTTGGCCGAACCACGGGATAACCACTGTGCCATCTCTGTGATTGATATCTCTTGGTTATTGTGTTGTGTTGAGATCCTTCTCTAGCCACTTGGCAAACTACTGTGCTAACAAGTAACCAAGTTTTGTGGCTTAAGTTTTTGAAGTGTTACAGGATCACCTATTCACCCCCCTCTAGGTGCTCTCAATTGGTATCAGAGTCGTTCTCTTCAAGAAAGGGACTAACCGCCTGAAGAGATAGATCCTAAAGGCAAGGGGATGGTGATCAACGACAAGGAGAAGGAGTCCTTCGTCAACAAGCCCAATGATGACAGGCCCACCGACTCAGGCTCGGGCCACAAAAGAAAAGACGGGAGGAAGAAGAAGACAAGGCGCATCAAGGAAATTGTCTACTACGACAGCGACGAGTCTTCCTCCTCCCAAAAGGACGACGACGACTACGATAGACGAAAGACGGTTAACTCAAACTTTTCTTTCGATTATTCGCGCATCCCGCATAGTTCAAATGCTCAATTGCTCCCGATTCCACTTGGCAAGCCCCCTCACTTTGATGGAGAGGATTACGGATTTTGGAGCCACAAAATGCGTACTCACCTATTTTCTCTCCATCCAAGCATTTGGGAGATTGTGGAAAGTGGAATGAAATTTGATAGCTCGGATAGCCCTATGTTTATTAATGAACAGATTCATAAAAATGCACAAGCTACTACTGTGTTGCTAGCCTCTTTGTGCAGGGACGAGTATCACAAGGTGAGCGGCTTGGACAATGCCAAGCAGATCTGGGACACCCTCAAGATCTCTCATGAGGGAAACGACGTCACCTTGCTCACCAAAATGGAGTTGGTGGAGGGCGAGCTTAGACGGTTCGCGATGATAAGGGGCGAGGAGCCGACACAAACATACAACCGGCTCAAGACCCTTATCAACAAAATAAGGAGCTACGGGAGCACGCGATGGACGGACCACGACGTCGTCCGCCTAATGCTAAGGTCATTTACCGTTCTTGATCCTCATTTGGTGAACAATATACGTGAAAATCCCAGGTACACCAAGATGTCGCCCGAAGAAGTTCTTGGGAAGTTCGTAAGCGGGCGAATGATGATCAAGGAGGCAAGATACGTGGACGACGCGTTGAACGGTCCTAGTCATGAGCCTCAACCCATTGCTCTCAAGGCAACAAGGAGCAAGGAGGCGCTACCAAGCAAGGTGGCACAAGTTGAGGCGGCCAGACTCAATGATGAGGAGATGGCCCTCATCATTAAGCGCTTCAATACGGCGCTTAAAGGTCGCAAGGGGCAGCCAAGCAAGACCAAAGCCAAGGGGAAGCGCTCATGCTTCAAATGCGGTAAGCTTGGTCATTTTATTGCTAACTGTCCCGACAATGATAGTGATCAGGACCAAGGGAACAAGAGGGAGAAAAAGAAGCATTACAAGAAGGCCAAGGGCGAAGCACATATCGGAAAGGAGTGGGATTCGGATTGTTCCTCCTCCGACTCTGACAATGAAGGACTCGCCGCCACCGCCTTCAACAAGTCATCCCTCTTCCCCAACGAGCGTCACACTTGCCTCATGGCAAGAGAGAAGAAAGTAAGCACTCATACTAGTACTTACGCCTCTTCGAGTGAAGATGAGTCTAGTGATGATGATGAAATAGATTACTCATGCTTATTCAAGGGATTAGATAGAACCAAGGTAGACAAAATTAATGAATTAATTGATGCCTTGAATGACAAGAATATGCTTTTAGAAAAACAAGAGGATTTGTTGTATGAAGAACATGACAAATTTGTAGAAGCACAGAAATCTCTTGCTCTAGAAATTAAGAGGAATGAAATGCTCTCTAGTGAATTATCTTCTTGTCATGAAACTATTGCTAAGTTAAAAAGTTTTAATGATGATTTAAATGCTAAACTAGAAGTAGCTAGTAAATCTAATTCTTGTGTAGAAATTGTTGAAACTTGTAATAGGTGTAAAGATTTTGACATTGATGCTTGTAGTGATCATTTAGTTTCAATTTCCAAATTAAATGATGAATTAGCTAGTCTTAATGCCCAACTTAAGACCAGCAAGAATGAATTTGACAAGCTAAAATTTGCAAGGGATGCCTACACGATTGGTAGACACCCCTCAATTAAGGATGGACTTGGCTACAAGAGGGAAGCCAAGAACTTGACAAGCCATAAGGCTCCCATCTCCGCCAAGGAGAAAGGGAAGGCCCCTATGGCTAGTAGTGTGCAAAAGAACCATGCCTTTATGTACTATGATAGAAGACAACCTAGAAATGCTTATAGGAGTTGTAATGTATATAATGCCTTTGATTCTCATGCCATGGTTGCTTCTAGTTCCTCTTATGTGCATAATAGAAATGTTGGTAGGAGAAATGTTATTCATAATATGCCTAGGAGAAATGTCGTAAATGTTCCTAGGAAAGTTAATGAACCTTCTACAATATATCATGCTTTAAATGCTTCTTTTGCTATTTGTAGAAAGGATAGGAAGATAGTTGCTAGAAAATTAGGGGCAAGATGCAAGGGAGACAAAACTTGCATTTGGGTCCCTAAGGATATTTGTGCTAACCTTGCAGGACCCAACATGAGTTGGGTACCTAAGACCCAAGCCTAAATTTGCCTTGCAGGTTTATGCATCCGGGGGTTCAAGCTGGATTATTGACAGCGGATGCACAAACCATATGACGGGGGAGAAGAAGATGTTCACCTCCTACGTCAAGAATAAAGATTCCCAAGATTCAATAATATTCGGTGATGGGAATCAAGGCAAGGTAAAAGGGTTAGGTAAAATTGCAATCTCAAATGAGCACTCTATCTCTAATGTGTTTTTAGTAGAGTCTCTTGGATATAATTTGCTATCTGTTAGTCAATTATGCAATATGGGATATAACTGTTTGTTTACAAATGTAGATGTGTCTGTCTTTAGAAGATGTGATGGTTCACTAGCTTTTAAGGGTGTACTAGACGGCAAGCTTTACTTAGTTGATTTTGCAAAAGAAGAGGCCGGTCTAGATGCATGCTTAATGGCTAAGACTTGCATGGGCTGGCTGTGGCATCGCCGCTTAGCACATGTGGGGATGAAGAACCTCCACAAGCTTCTAAAGGGAGAACACGTGATAGGTCTAACCAATGTTCATTTCGAAAAAGATAGACCTTGTGCAGCTTGTCAAGCAGGGAAACAGGTGGGAGGCTCTCATCACACCAAAAATGTGATGACAACATCAAGACCCCTGGAGCTGCTACATATGGACCTCTTCGGACCCGTCGCCTATCTGAGCATAGGAGGAAGTAAGTATGGTCTAGTTATCGTTGATGACTTTTCCCGCTTCACTTGGGTGTTCTTTTTGCAGGATAAGTCTGAAACCCAAGGGACCCTCAAGCGATTCCTAAGGAGAGCTCAAAATGAGTTTGAGCTCAAGGTGAAGAAGATAAGGAGCGACAACAGGGTCCGAATTCAAGAACCTTCAAGTGGAGGAGTTTCTTGAGGAGGAGGGGATCAAGCACGAGTTCTCCGCTCCCTACACACCTCAGCAAAATGGTGTGGTAGAGAGGAAGAACAGAACGCTCATAGATATGGCGAGGACTATGCTTGGAGAATTCAAGACCCCCGAGTGCTTTTGGTCGGAAGCCGTGAACATGGCTTGCCACGCCATCAACAGGGTCTACCTTCACCGCCTCCTCAAGAAGACGTCGTATGAGCTGCTAATCGGTAACAAACCTAATGTATCGTATTTTCGTGTTTTTGGGAGTAAATGCTACATTCTAGTAAAGAAAGGCAGGAATTCCAAATTTGCTCCCAAAGCCGTAGAAGGGTTTTTATTAGGTTATGATTCAAATACAAAGGCGTATAGGGTCTTCAACAAATCATCGGGTTTGGTTGAAGTCTCTAGCGACGTTGTATTTGATGAGACTAATGGCTCTCCAAGAGAGCAAGTTGTTGATCTTGATGATGTAGATGAAGAAGACGTTCCAACGGCCGCGATACGCACCATGGCGATTGGAGATGTACGGCCTCAGGAACACTTGGAGCAAGATCAACCGTCTTCCTCAATTATGGTGCATCCCCCAACCCAAGATGACGAACAGGTACCTCAAGTGGAGGCACATGATCAAGGGGGAGCACAGGATGTTCAAGAGGAAGAAGCACCTCAGGCACCTCCAACCCAAGTTCGAGCGACAATTCAAAGGGATCATCCCGTCGATCAAATATTGGGTGATATTAGCAAGGGAGTAACTACTCGCTCAAGATTAGTTAATTTTTGTGAGCATTACTCTTTTGTCTCTTCTATTGAGCCTTTCAGGGTAGAAGAGGCCTTGCTAGATCCGGACTGGGTGTTGGCCATGCAGGAGGAACTCAACAACTTCAAGCGCAACGAAGTTTGGACACTGGTGCCTCGTCCCAAGCAAAATGTTGTGGGAACCAAGTGGGTGTTCCGCAACAAATAGGACGAGCACGGGGTGGTGACGAGGAACAAGGCTCGACTTGTGGCAAAAGGTTATGCCCAAGTCGCAGGTTTGGACTTTGAGGAGACTTTTGCTCCTGTGGCTAGGCTAGAATCAATTCGTATCTTGCTAGCATATGCCGCTCACCATTCTTTCAGGTTGTACCAAATGGATGTGAAGAGCGCTTTCCTCAACGGGCCGATCAAGGAGGAGGTGTACGTGGAGCAGCCCCCTGGCTTCGAGGATGAACGGTACCCCGACCATGTGTGTAAGCTCTCTAAGGCGCTCTATGGACTTAAGCAAGCCCCAAGAGCATGGTATGAATGCCTTAGAGACTTTTTAATTGCTAATGCTTTCAAGGTTGGGAAAGCCGATCCAACTCTTTTTACTAAGACTTGCGATGGTGATCTTTTTGTGTGCCAAATTTATGTCGACGACATAATATTTGGTTCCACTAACCAAAAGTCTTGTGAAGAGTTTAGCAGGGTAATGACGCAGAAATTCGAGATGTCGATGATGGGCGAGTTGACCTACTTCCTTGGGTTCCAAGTGAAGCAACTCAAGGACGGCACTTTCATCTCCCAAACGAAGTACACGCAAGATTTGCTAAAGAGGTTTGGGATGAAGGACGCCAAGCCCGCAAAGACGCCGATGGGAACCGACGGACACACCGACCTCAACAAAGGAGGTAAGTCCGTTGATCAAAAAGCATACCGGTCCATGATAGGTTCTTTGCTTTATTTATGTGCTAGTAGACCGGATATTATGCTTAGCGTATGCATGTGTGCTAGATTTCAATCCGATCCAAAGGAGTGTCACTTAGTGGCTGTGAAGCGAATTCTTCGATATTTAGTCGCTACGCCTTGCTTCGGGATCTGGTATCCAAAGGGATCTAACTTTGACTTGATTGGGTACTCAGATTCCGACTATGCTGGATGTAAGGTCGATAGGAAGAGTACATCGGGGACGTGCCAATTCTTAGGAAGGTCCCTGATGTCATGGAACTCTAAGAAACAAACCTCCGTTGCCCTATCCACCGCTGAGGCCGAGTACGTTGCCGCAGGACAGTGTTGTGCGCAACTACTTTGGATGAGGCAAACCCTCAGGGACTTTGGCTACAATCTGAGCAAAGTCCCACTCCTATGTGACAATGAGAGTGCTATCCGAATAGCGGAAAATCCTGTTGAGCACAGCCGCACAAAGCACATTGACATCCGGCATCACTTTTTGAGAGACCACCAGCAAAAGGGAGATATCGAAGTGTTTCATGTTAGCACCGAGAACCAGCTAGCCGATATCTTTACCAAGCCTCTAGATGAGAAGACCTTTTGCAGGCTGCGTAGTGAGCTCAATATCTTAGATTCGCGGAACTTGGATTGAAATGTAGCATACATGTGTTTATGCCTTTGATCATGTTCATTCTGCATTTTGTTGCTTATTGTGGTGCTCAAGTTGTACAAACACTCCCTGGACCTCACAAGTCCTGTTTGCAAGTAATGCACATATTTAGGGGGAGCTGTGCTACAACTTGACCCTTTGAGACTAACCATGTACTTGAGTTTCGTTGTTTTAGTCTCCAAGGAAAATTGAAAGGGAAAAGGTGGACTTGGACCATGCAAGACTTCCACTGCACTCCGATGAAAAGAGTAACTCTTCCAAGTTCATCGTTATACTCTTATTGCCTATTTACTCTTAGTTGAAGATTTTGGTGAGGCAATGGGGTTAAAGGGCCACGATTGATCCCGTTTTGGTGCTTGATGCCAAAGGGGGAGAAAATAAAGGCCAAAGCGATAAATGGATCAGCTACCACTTGAGAGATTTTGAAAATAATAGAATAGAGCTTTTGGTTTGTCAAAACTCTTTTGTTGTCTTTCTTGTCAAAAGTTGGTTTCTTGTGGGGAGAAGTATTGATTATGGGAAAAAGGGGGAGTTTTTGAAATCTTAAATCAATTTCTCTTAGAATGACTCTCTTTATGTCTTAACATGTGTGTTTGACTTAGAGATAGAAATTTGAGTTTGATTTGCAAAAACAAACCAAGTGGTGGCATAGAGTGATCCATATATGTCAAAATTGAATCAAAACAATTTTGAGTTCTTATTTGATTTGATTTTGTACTTGTTCTACTTGCTTTATGTTGTGTTGGCATAAATCACCAAAAAGGGGGAGATTGAAAGGGAAATGTGCCCTTGGGCCATTTCTAAGTATTTTGGTGATTTAGTGTCCAACACAAGTGCCTAAGTGTAAAAAGGTGGACAAAGTACAAATCAAGAATTAAGGTATGTTTCTCAGACTTAGTACATTGTTTTATGGACTAATGTATTGTGTCTAAGTGCTGGAAACAGGAAAAATCCAATTGGAAATGTCTTGGCTCGAGCAGCCAAGAATCTGCTGAGTCTGCAAGCACCGGACAGTGTCCGGTGGTGCACCGGACAGTGTCCGGTGCGCCAGGCTGGCTCGAGCGAAGTGGCTGCTCTCGGGAATTCACCGGCGACGTACGGCTAAAATTCACCGGACTGTCCGGTGTGCACCGGACTGTCCGGTGAGCCAACGGTCGGCCGGGCCAACGGTCGGCCGCGCAATCTGCGCGGGACACGTGGCCGAGCCAACGGCTAGAAGACGACACCGGACTGTCCGGTGCGCCAACGGCTCTCAGGCTGCCAACGGTCGGCTTCGCTATTTAAGGAAGGAAATCGGTCACCGGACAGTGTCCGGTGTGCACCGGACTGTCCGGTGCCCCCGATGACAGAAGGCAAGAATGGCTTTCCAAGTTTATGCTCAACGGCTCCTAGCTGCCTTGGGGCTATAAAAGGGACCCCTAGGCGCATGGAGGAGAGCACCAAGCATCCTTTGAGCATCATTGATCACTCACACTTCATTCTCGCGCACTTGTTTGACATTCTAGTGATTTGAGCTCCGTTCTAGTGTGCTAGTCTCTTGAGCTCAAGTCTGGGTTTTGCGTGTGCGTATTCGCTGTGATCTTTGTGTCGTGTGTGAGTTGCTAATCCCTCCCTTGCTCTGTGATTCTTCGTGAACATCTTGTGTAAGGGCGAGAGGCTCCAAGCTGTGGAGATTCTTCGCAAACGGGATTAAGAGAAGCAAAGCAACACCGTGGTATTCAAGTTGGTCTTTGGACCGCTTGAGAGGGGTTGATTGCAACCCTCGTCCGTTGGGACGCCACAACGTGGAGTAGGCAAGCGTTGGTCTTGGCCGAACCACGGGATAACCACTGTGCCATCTCTGTGATTGATATCTCTTGGTTATTGTGTTGTGTTGAGATCCTTCTCTAGCCACTTGGCAAACTACTGTGCTAACAAGTAACCAAGTTTTGTGGCTTAAGTTTTTGAAGTGTTACAGGATCACCTATTCACCCCCCCCCCTCTAGGTGCTCTCACTACTAAGCAGGATAATGCTTCTACTAAGCGTCAAAGGAAAGAGAGGAACATTCGATCCTCCAAATCAGTAAACGAAAGTCAACCACCAGTTGATGGACACCAAGTGGATACTGTACATCCACAAACCAGCACTCATGTGCACAATTCAGATGCTGCTGGTACATCGGAACACCCCGCATCTACTCTTCCTGTGAATCAAGAAGACTTTCATGGGGTACAGGAGATTTCCATTAATTATACTAGTTCTGGAGAATTGTATGATCGTAAAAATACGGTCATCAATTCATGTTTCTCATCAATCATAGCTGGTAACCTTCTATCTGACCCAGACCCTAAATCCATGGCAGAGTGTCAACAACGCTCGGATTGGATCAAATGGAAGGAAGCAATTAACTCTGAATTATCCTCACTAGCAAAAAGAAAGGTATTCACCTCTGTGATACCTACACCTCCTAGAATCCATCCTGTTGGATTCAAATGGGTTTTCACCCGGAAACGGAATGAGAACAATGAGGTTGTGAGATATAAAGCGAGATTAGTTGCTCAAGGGTTTACCCAAAGACCAGGAATTGACTACAATGAGACATATTCTTCTGTTATGAATGGAATAACCTTCCGGTATTTAATTTCATTGGCAGTACAAAAACGTCTACAACTGCAGTTGATGGACGTCGTGACCGTATATCTTTATGGGTCACTAGATTCAGACATATACACGAAAGTTCCTGATGGAATACCTATACCGAATAATGGCAAAAATCGTAACATGTTTTGTGTCAAACTCGCCAAATCTCTATATGGCTTAAAACAGTCAGGGAGAATGTGGTACAACCGACTGAAGGAATTCCTTATGAATAAGGGTTATTCTAACAGTGATGATTGCCCATGTGTCTTTATAAAGAAATCTTCTACAGGTTTCTGCATCATATCAGTATATGTGGATGACTTGAACATCATCGGCCATAAACGTGATATTGATGAGGCACGCAATCTTTTAAAGACGGAATTTGAGATAAAGGATTTGGGTAAAACCAAATTTTGCTTGGGTTTGCAACTTGAGCACCTTCCCACGGGCATTCTCATTCATCAGTCTGCTTATGCGCAGAAAGTATTGAGTAAATTCAATATGGATAAAGCATATCCGTCTAAGACTCCTATGATCGTCCGTACCCTAGAAAGGGATAAGGATCCTTTTCGACCACGAGATGAAGGAGAAGAGATTTTGGGTCCTGAGTACCCATGTCTTAGCGCAATTGGAGCACTTATGTATCTAGCAAACAATACAAGACCCGATATTGCTTTTACGGTAAATTTACTTGCTAGATATAGTGCATCCCCTACCAAACGCCATTGGACTGGAATCAAAAATATTCTTCGATACCTCCATGTGAAAGGGAAATGTGCCCTTGGGCCATTTCTAAGTATTTTGGTGATTGAGTGCCAACACAAGTGCTTAAGTGAAAATCTATGCTAATTGATGGACAAAGTGCAAATCAAGTCTAAAGGTATGTTGCTAGACTTAGTACATTGTTTTGAGAACTAATGTATTGTGTCTAAGTGCTGGAAACAGGAGAAATCAATTTGGAGATGACTTGGCTCGTTCAGCCAAAGTCTGCTCAGTCTGGGTGCACCGGACTGTCCGGTGCGCCAGGCTGGCTCTGGCGAACTTGCTGCTCTCGGGACTTCGACGGTAGTGTACGGCTATAAATCACTGGACTGTCCGGTGGTGCACCGGACTGTCTGGTGAGCCATTCACAGGCGAAGTCGTCGCTCTCGGGAAGTGATTAACGGCGTACGACTATAAATCACCGGACTGTCCGGTGGTGCACCGGACTGTCTGGTGAGCCAACAGTCGGCCGGGCCAACGGTCGGCCGCGCGATCCCCGCGGGACACATGGCCGAGCCAACGGCTAGAAGGGGGCACCGGACTGTCTGGTGCGCCAACGGCTCTGAATCTTCAACGGTCGGCTTCGCCAAATAAGGAAAGAGATCCGCACCGGACAGTGTCCGGTGGTGCACCGGACTGTCCGGTGCGCCAGGTGACAGAAGGCAAGAATTGCCTTCCTGGAATGCTCTCAACGGCTCCTAGCTGCCTTGGGGCTATAAAAGGGACCCCTAGGCGCATGGAGGAGAACACCAAGCATCCTTTGAGCATTGTTGATCACTCACACTTCAT
Organism: Zea luxurians; assembly: GCA_029449295.1. NCBI lineage: Eukaryota > Viridiplantae > Streptophyta > Magnoliopsida > Poales > Poaceae > Zea > Zea luxurians. The sequence goes on along the minus strand of JAOPSE010000013.1, from coordinate 70,857,119 downwards.
TCTTGCGCACTTGTTCGACATTCTTAGTGATTTGAGCTTCGTTCTAGTGAGAACCTCGTGATATTCTTTTGAGCTCAAGTCTGGGTCTTGTGTGTGCGTATTTGCTGTGATTTTGTGTCTCGTGTGCGTTGCTCATCCCTCCCTTACTCTGTGCTTCTTTGTGAACATCAAAGTGTAAGGGCGAGAGGCTCCAAGTTGTGGAGATTCCTCGCGAGCGGGATATAGTAAACAAAGCAAAACACCGTGGTATTCAAGTGGATCTTTGGACCGCTTGAGAGGGGTTGATTGCAACCCTCGTCCGTTGGGACGCCACAACGTGGAGTAGGCAAGTTTTGTACTTGGCCGAACCACGGGATAAACCACTGTGTCTATCTGTGTTGATCCTCTTGTGGTTGTTGTGTTTTGCAAGAACTCCTCTCTAGCCACTTGGCCTTATTGTGCTAACGCTTAATCAAGTTTTTGTGGCGTTAAGTTTAAGTTTTTACAGGATCACCTATTCACCCCCCTCTAGGTACTCTCAATTGGTATCAGAGCCGTTCTCTTCAAGAAAGGGACTAATCGCCTGAAGAGATGGATCCTAAGGGCAAGGGGATTGTGATCAATGATAAGGAGAAGGAGTCCTTCGTCAACGAGCCGAAAGATGACAAGCCTACCGACTTGGGCTCGGGCTACAAACGAAAAGATGGGAAGAAGAAGAAGACAAGGCACATCAAGGAGATCGTCTACTACGACGACAGCGACGAGTCCTCTTCTTCCCAAAAGGACAACGACGACAACGACTACAAGAAAAAGAAAACGGTCAATTCGAACTTTTCTTTTGATTACTCTCGTATTCCGCAAAGTACCATTGCTCATTTACTCTCCATTCCACTTGGTAAACCTCCTCACTTTGATGGAGAGGACTACGGATTTTGGAGCCACAAAATGCGTAGTCACTTGTTCTCTCTCCATCCAAGCATATGGGAGATAGTCGAAAGTGGAATGAAATTTGATAGTACTGATAGTCCCATGTTTATAAATGAGCAAATTCACAAAAATGCACAAACTACTACTGTTCTTCTAGCTTCATTGTGCAGGGACGAATACCATAAGGTGAGCGGCTTGGATAATGCCAAGCAGATTTGGGACACCCTCAAGATCTCACATGAGGGGAACGACGTCACCATGCTCACCAAGATGGAGTTGGTGGAGGGCGAACTTGGGAGAGTCGCAATGATCAGGGGCGAGGAGCCAACCCAAACGTACAACCGGCTCAAGACCCTCATCAACAAAATAAGGAGCTATGGAAGCACGCGATGGACGGACCACGACGTCGTCCGCCTAATGCTAAGGTCTTTTACTGTCCTTGATCCACATCTTGTGAACAATATTCGTGAGAATCCTAGGTACACCAAGATGACGCCCGAGGAGATACTTGGAAAGTTTGTAAGCGGGCGGATGATGATCAAGGAGGCAAGATACGTCGACGATGCATTAAATGGCCCAATCCAAGAGCCTCAAACTATTGCTCTCAAGGCAACAAGGAGCAAGGAGGCGCTACCTAGCAAGGTGGCGCAAGTTGAGGCGGCCGGGCTTAATGATGAAGAGATGGCCCTCATCATCAAGCGCTTCAAGACGGCGCTAAAGGGTCGCAAGGGGCAGCCTAACAAGAACAAGACGAAGGGGAAGCGCTCATGCTTCAAATGTGGTAAGATTGGTCATTTTATCGCTAATTGTCCCGATAATGATAGTGACTAGGAACAAGGGAACAAGAGGGAAAAGAAGAAGTCTTACAAGAAGGCTAAGGGCGAGGCACACCTTGGCAAGGAGTGGGACTCGGATTGTTCGTCGTCCGACTCCGACAACGAAGGACTCGCCGCCACCGCCTTCAACAAGTCATCCCTCTTCCCCAACGAGCATCACACTTGCCTCATGGCAAGGGAAAAGAAGGTAAGCACTCGTAACACTAGTACTTACGCTTCCTCAAGTGATGAAGAATCTAGCGATGATGAAATAGACTATTCATGTTTATTCAAGGGCTTAGATAGAACTAAGGTTGATAAGATTAATGAGTTGATTGATGCCTTGAATGATAAGAATAGATTATTAGAAAAGCAAGAGGATCTTTTGTATGAAGAACATGATAAGTTTGTAGAGGCACAAAAATCCCTTGCTCTAGAAATTAAAAGGAATGAAATGCTTTCTTGTGAATTGTCTACATGCCATGACTCTATTTCTAGCTTAAAGAGCATAAATGATGATTTGAATGCTAAGTTAGAAATAGCAAATAAATCAACATCTTGTGTAGAACATGTTGCAATTTGCAATAGGTGTAAAGATTTCAATGTTGATGCTTGTAGTGAACACCTAGTTTCAATTTCTAAATTGAATGATGAAGTTGCTAGTCTTAATGGCCAACTTAAGACTAGCAAGAGTGAATTTGATAAAATAAAATTTGCAAGGGATGCCTACACGATTGGTAGACACCCTTCAATTAAGGATGGTCTTGGCTTCAAGAGGGAAGTCAAGAACTTAACAAGCCATAAGGCTTCCATCTCCACCAAGGAGAAAGAGAAGGCCCCTATGGCTAATAGTGCTCAAAAGAATCATGCATTTATTTATAGGAAATTTTCTAGAAATATTTATCATGATAGGAGTTGTAATGCTTATGATTCAAATGCAATGTTTGCGTCAAGTTCTTCCTATATGCATGATAGAGATATGCCTAGGAGAAATGTCATTCATCATATGCCTAAGAGAAATGTTACTCATGTTCCTAGGAAGATTAATGAACCTTCTACAATTTATCATGCTTGCAATGCTTCCTTTGCAATTTGTAGAAAGGATAGAAAGGTGATTGCTAGGAAATTAGGGGCAAAATGCAAGGGAGATAAAACTTGCATTTGGGTCCCTAAGGATATTGTGACTAACCTTGTAGGACCCAACAAGAGTTGGGTACCTAAAACCCAAGCCTAAATTTGCCTTGCAGGTTTATGTATTCGGGGGTTCAAGCTGGATTATCGACAGCGGATGCACAAACAACATGACGGGGGAGAAGAAGATGTTCACCTCCTACGTCAAGAACAAAGATTCCCAAGACTCAATCATATTCGGTGACGGGAATCAAGGCAAGGTGAAAGAGTTAGGAAAAATAGCTATTTCATCCGAGCACTCCATTTCCAATGTGTTTTTAGTTGAGTCGCTTGGATATAACTTGTTGTCTGTGAGTCAGCTTTGTAATATGGGATATAACTGCTTATTCACAAATGTAGATGTGTCTGTCTTTAGAAGAAGTGATGGTTCATTAGCTTTTAAGGGTGTATTAGACGACAAACTCTATTTAGTTGATTTTGCAAAAGAGGAGGCCGGTCTAGATGCATGCTTAATTGCTAAGACTAGCATTGGCTGGCTGTGGCATCGCCGTTTAGCTCATGTAGGGATGAAGAACCTTCATAAGCTTCTAAAGGGAGAACACGTGATAGGTCTAACTAATGTAACTTTCGAAAAAGATAGACCTTGTGCAGCGTGTCAAGCAGGTAAACAGGTGGGAAGCTCTCATCATACCAAAAATGTGATGACCATATCAAGACCTTTGGAGCTGCTTCATATGGACCTCTTCGGACCCGTCGCCTATCTAAGCATAGGAGGAAGTAAGTATGGTCTTGTTATAATTGATGATTTTTCCCGCTTCACTTGGGTATTCTTTTTCAGGATAAATCTGAAACCCAAGGGACCCTCAAGCGCTTCCTAAGGAGAGCTCAAAATGAGTTTGAGCTCAAGGTGAAGAAGATAAGGAGCGACAACGGGTCCGAGTTCAAGAACCTTCAAGTGGAGGAGTACCTTGAGGAGGAAGGGATCAAGCACGAGTTCTCCGCTCCCTACACACCATAGCAAAATGGTGTGGTAGAGAGGAAGAACAGGACGCTCATAGATATGGCGAGGACGATGCTTGGAGAGTTCAAGACCCCCGAGCGGTTTTGGTCAGAAGCCGTGAACACGGCTTGCCACACCATCAACCGGGTCTACCTTCACCGCCTCCTCAAGAAGACTTCGTATGAGCTTCTAACCGGTAACAAACCCAATGTGTCTTATTTTCGTGTATTTGGGAGCAAATGCTATATTCTAGTGAAGAAAGGTAGAAATTCTAAGTTTGCTCCCAAAGCTGTAGAAGGGTTTTTATTAGGTTATGACTCAAATACAAAGGCGTATAGAGTCTTCAACAAATCATCGGGTTTGGTTGAAGTCTCTAGCGACGTTGTATTTGATGAGACTAATGGCTCTCCAAGAGAGCAAGTTGTTGATCTTGATGATGTAGATGAAGGAGACGTTCCAACGACCGCAATACGCACCATGGCGATTGGAGATGTGCGGCCACAGGAACAAAAGGAGCAAGATCAACCTTCTTCCTTAACAATGGTGCATCCCCCAACTCAAGACGATGAACAGATTCATCAAGAAGAGGCGTGTGATCAAGGGGGAGCACAAGATGATCATGTGATGGAGGAAGAAGCACAACCGGCACCTCCAACCCAAGTTCAAGCGACGATTCAAAGGAATCATGCCGTCGACCAAATATTGGGTGATATTAGCAAGGGAGTAACTACTCGTTCTAGATTAGTTAATTTTTGTGAGCATTACTCCTTTGTCTCTTCTATTGAGCCTTTCAGGGTAGAAGAGGCCTTGCTGGATCCGGACTGGGTGTTGGCCATGCAGGAGGAGCTTAACAACTTCAAGAGAAATGAAGTTTGGACACTGGTGCCTCGTCCTAAGCAAAATGTTGTGGGAACCAAGTGGGTGTTCCGCAACAAACAAGACGAGCACGGGGTGGTGACAAGGAACAAGGCTCGACTTGTGGCAAAAGGTTATGCCCAGTCGCAGGTTTGGACTTTGAGGAGACTTTTGCTCCTGTGGCTAGGCTAGAGTCCATTCGTATCTTGCTAGCATATGCCGCTCACCATTCTTTCAGGTTGTTTCAAATGGATGTGAAGAGCGTTTTCCTCAATGGGCCAATCAAGGAGGAGGTGTACGTGGAGCAACCCCCTGGCTTCGAGGATGAACGGTACCCCGACCACGTGTGTAAGCTCTCTAAGGCGCTCTATGGACTTAAGCAAGCCCCAAGAGCATGGTATGAATGCCTTAGAGACTTTTTAATTGCTAATGCTTTCAAGGTTGGGAAAGCCGATCCAACTCTTTTCACTAAGACTTGTGATGGTGATCTTTTTGTGTGCCAAATTTATGTCGATGACATAATATTTGGTTCTACTAACCAAAAGTCTTGTGAAGAGTTTAGCAAGGTGATGACGCAGAAATTCGAGATGTCGATGATGGACGAGTTGAACTACTTCCTTGGGTTCCAAGTGAAGCAACTCAAGGACGGCACCTTCATCTCCCAAACGAAGTACACGCAAGACTTGCTAAAGCGGTTTGGGATGAAGGACGCCAAGCCCGCAAAGACTCCGATGGGAACTGATGGACATGTCGACCTCAACAAAGGAGGTAAGTCCATTGATCAAAAAGCATACTGGTCCATGATAGGTTCCTTGCTTTATTTATGTGCTAGTAGACCGAATATTATGCTTAGTGTATGCATGTGTGCTAGATTTCAATCCGATCCAAGGGAGTGTCACCTAGTGGCCGTGAAGCGAATTCTTAGATATTTAGTCGCTACGCCTTGCTTCGGGATCTGGTATCCAAAGGGGTCTACCTTTGACTTAATTGGATATTCAGACTCCGATTATGCTGGATGTAAGGTCGATAGGAAGAGTACATCAGGGACGTGCCAATTCTTAGGAAGGTCCCTGGTGTCATGGAGTTCTAAGAAACAAACCTCCGTTGCCCTATCCACCGCTGAGGCCGAGTACGTTGCCGCAGGACAGTGTTGCGCGCAACTACTTTGGATGAGGCAAACCCTCCGGGACTTTGGCTACAATCTGAGCAAAGTCCCACTCCTATGTGATAATGAGAGTGCTATCCGCATAGCGGATAATCCTGTTGAGCACAGCCGCACAAAGCACATTGACATCCGGCATCACTTTTTGAGAGACCACCAGCAAAAGGGAGATATCGAAGTGTTTTATATTAGCACCGAGAACCAGCTAGCCGATATCTTTACCAAGCCTTTAGATGAGAAGACCTTTTGCAGGCTGCGTAGTGAGCTAAATGTCTTAGATTCGCGGAACTTGGATTGATGTGTAGCATACATGTGTACTATGCTTTGATCATGTTCCCTTATGCATTTTGTTATGTGTTTATGGTGCTCAAGTTGTACAAACACTCCCCAGACCTCAAAAGTCCATGTGTGAGTGATGCACATATTTAGGGGGAGATGTGCTACAACTTGACCCTTTGAGACTAACCGTGTGCTTGAGTTTGCTTGATTTACTCTCAAAGGAGGTTTGAAAGGGAAAAGGTGGACTTGGACCATGAAAGACTTCCACTGCACTCCGATGAGAGGGTAACTTATTCCAAGTTCATCTCATGTACTCTTATTGCCTTGGTACTCTTATTTGAAGATTTTGGTGAGGCAATGGGGTTCGTGGGCCAAAATTGATCCCGTTTTGGTGCTTGATGCCAAAGGGGGAGAAAATAAGGCCAAAGCAATAAATGGATCAGCTACCACTTGAGAAATTTTGAAAATAGTAGAATAGAGCTTTTGGTTTGGCAAAACTCTCTTATTGTCTCTCTTGTCAAAAGTTGGCCTCTTGTGGGGAGAATGGTTGATTATGGGAAAAAGGGGGAGTTTTTGAAATCTTTGATAAATTTCTCTTGGAACAACTCTCTTTATGTCTCTACAATTGTGTTTGAAATAGAGATAGGAGATTGAGGTTGATTTGCAAAAACAAAACCAAGTGGTGGCAAAGAATGATCCATATATGCCAATTTTGAATCAAAACAATATTGAGTTCTCATTTGTATTGATGTTGCACTTCTTTTAGTTGCTTTTTGTTGTGTTGGCATAAATCACCAAAAAGGGGGAGATTGAAAGGGAAATGTGCCCTTGGGCCATTTCTAAGTATTTTGGTGATTGAGTGCCAACACAAGTGCTTAAGTGAAAATCTATGCCAATTGATGGACAAAGTGCAAATCAAGTCTAAAGGTATGTTGCTAGACTTAGTACATTGTTTTGAGAACTAATGTATTATGTCTAAGTGCTGGAAACAGGAGAAATCAATTTGGAGATGACTTGGCTCGTTCAGCCAAAGTCTGCTCAGTCTGGGTGCACCGGACTGTCCGGTGGTGCACCGGACAGTGTCCGGTGCGCCAGGCTGGCTCTGGCGAACTTGCTGCTCTTGGGACTTCGACGGCGGTGTACGGCTATAAATCACCGGACTGTCCGGTGGTGCACCGGACTGTCCGGTGGTGCACCGGACTGTCCGGTGAGCCATTCACAGGCGAAGTCGTCGCTCTCTGGAAGTGATTAACGGCGTACGCCTATAAATCACCGGACTGTCCGGTGAGCCAACAGTCGGCCGCGCGATCCGCGCGGGACACGTGGCCGAGCCAACGACTGGAAGGGGGCACTAGACAGTGTCCGGTGCGCCAATGACTCTGAATCTTCAACGGTCGGCTTCGCCAAATAAGGAAAGAGATCCGCACCGGACAGTGTCCGGTGGTGCACCAGACTGTCCGGTGCGCCAGGCGACAGAAGGCAAGAATTGCCTTCCTGGAATGCTCTCAACGACTCCTAGCTGCCTTGGGGCTATAAAAGGGACCCCTAGGCGCATGGAGGAGAACACCAAGCATCCTTTGAGCATTGTTGATCACTCACACTTCATTCTTGCGCACTTGTTCGACATTCTTAGTGATTTGAGCTTCGTTCTAGTGAGAACCTCGTGATATTCTTTTGAGCTCAAGTCTGGGTCTTGTGTGTGCGTATTTGCTGTGATTTTGTGTCTCGTGTGCGTTGCTCATCCCTCCCTTACTCCGTGCTTCTTTGTGAACATCAAAGTGTAAGGGCGAGAGGCTCCAAGTTGTGGAGATTCCTCGCGAGCGGGATATAGTAAACAAAGCAAAACGCCGTGGTATTCAAGTGGATCTTTGGACCGCTTGAGAGGGGTTGATTGCAACCCTCGTCCGTTGGGACGCCACAACGTGGAGTAGACAAGTTTTGTACTTGGCCGAACCACGGGATAAACCACTGTGTCTATCTGTGTTGATCCTCTTGTGGTTGTTGTGTTTTGCAAGAACTCCTCTCTAGCCACTTGGCCTTATTGTGCTAACGCTTAATCAAGTTTTTGTGGCGTTAAGTTTAAGTTTTTACAGGATCACCTATTCACTCCCCTCTAGGTGCTCTCACCATGGCACGACAGATCTCGATCTATTCTACAGAAGAAATCAAGATCCTAGCCTCGTAGGGTACACAGATGCTAGTTATCTTTCACACCCCCACAATGGAAGGTCTCAAACTGGGTTTGTATTTCTGAATGGTGGAACTGCTATTTCTTGGAAGTCATCCAAGCAAACTCTAGTAACAACATCCACTAATCATTCAGAGATTATTGCCTTGTATGAAGCCTCACGTGAATGTGTCTGGCTTCGAAGTGTGATTAATCACATTCAATCATCATGTGGGATTAATACCATTGAATCACCCACCATTATCTATGAAGATAATGCAGCTTGTGTTGCTCAGATGCAACAAGGTTATATCAAGAGTAATGTTACCAAACATATCTCCCCCAAGTTATTCTACCCTCATCAACTTCAATAGAGTGGTGAGATTAAGGTCATGCAAACTAAGTCTTGTGACAACCTCGCAGACTTATTCACTAAGTCGCTACCTTATTCCACATTTCGGATATGTGTTAAGGGTATTGGTATGCGTCGACTTAGAGATTTGCTTGCATCAGGGGGAGTATCTCTTGATTAACCTAATACTAGCATCACATTGTACTCTTTTCTTATATGAGTTTTACTATCATGTTTTCTCATGTTAGGTTTTTAATGAGGCAATGTCAACACAAGCATATGTCAGTCTCTTGATTTTTCCCATCAGGGTTTTTTTTCGATAGAGACACCAAAGACATACCATATACTGTTGATTTTCTCCAAATTTTTCTCACTGGGTTTTTCTGGAGTGTTACATAGTATATTATTGCAAACCACCTTTTACTTACAGGTTTCAAGAGAGGATATACATAATGGACAACTGCTTAAGGGGGAGTGTTATGAAAAGTAAGCAGTTGTTGGCTGCTTTCTAACCGGCGTTCTTCAAGGGACGTGCCCCTGCACGATCCCCATGTACGGACGTGGCTTTTGGCCACTCCTTTAGTGTCTCCTCCACTTGTATAGATATCAAAAGCAATAAAGGATGCAGTGCCCCTTTTTCATTCTCGCACAACAGTTTCTATTTTACACAAGATGTTTGTGGCAAGTGAAGGACGTGATTATGCTCTAAAATCAGACCTGACACTTTATAACGGTCAAAATGGACATAATTCATCACAGATAATGCTAAAGCTTGATTAGTATTAGAATTTGATGCACAAACATAAAATTGTATGTATGGGTGATAATGGATCACGATCCAAACATTTTTTCACGATTCGTTTGAGCCTCTCAATTGGTTTTAGTTTAAAAACGAATAGAAATATATCTTGATACTAATATGATCTGATTCTTAAATTTTATAGTGTAAAATTCAAACCCCATTACCACCCCTAACTGTAGGCAATCCACACATCTATTTTCTTCCGCAGCTTTACATCTCAGAAATGTAGATTTTTTCCTATTGATGCAACAAGTTGGAGCTGGTGTTTCCTTTGATCTAATGATAGATAGGAAAGGAACAATGCTATCAGAACGCACATTGTTTTTGTTTTGATGGAAAAGGGCCGCAACGTAATCAAAGTATAAAAGAATAGATGTAGATGACAGTTCTGAGATGGACACCTGTTCCTTGAGATAGACGGAGGGCGACAGACCTTCAGCACAACACAAGATGACCGTCGTCGTTTGTCGGCTCGCCGCCCGAAAAAAAAAGCGCCAAAAATGCCAAGTGTCAACGTCAGTATCGCGCCCTGCAATGTGTTGTTGGGCCGATGTCCAGCTCATGGAGGAATGAGAGGGGTGAGAGCTCCACATATATGTCATCAAAATCTCACGAACCATTGTTTTTAACAGAATCTGATATTGTAGACATGATCTGATGAAAAAACCATTAAAAAGAAGAAGATAACTTCAACTTCTCTAATACTACCACGCTACATTTACATTAGGTCAGACGTGACTTATTTGTTTCTTTTGACTCTCACGGGATCTAGGAAAATAATGTCCAGCTGTGGTTTGTGCTATCACTCGCTCTTCTTTTTCTTGGCATAATAGCTCTCGATGGTGGAGAACCAATTCCACTGGAAACAAATTGCCGCAAACCGCATGAGTCCAGCGCCAACCACTTCTAGGAATGCCATTAACGGGGAGCTCTGCGGGGATAAACCAGCGGTGGCTACGGCTAACATTGCGCCCTCGAAATTACAGGGGACAATGAATTTTGCGGACTTGATGCCGTCCAGAGCCTTCTTGGCAACATCGTCGGCCTTCATTCCACCGGATGATCCTGCTATGATGTTTGTCAATTCCGGCCTCCTCTTATGCTCTGAAATTAGGCAAACCACATGCTCAGCATTCGGTAGCAAAAATATGTAGACCGTGTCTTCAGAAATTAGGATGCCAAGCTTAGGGGCATTCTTTTTTTCCTATTCTTCCCCCCAATGTTTGCTGGTGTGCTTGAGAAAATGGTACTGTGAAACATGTACTAATGAAACAAATGAGAGCATGCTATATGAGCCATGCACTGAATGGAACAAATGGGAATGTGAAATATTCGGTAGCAGCATGTTTTTGGTGTATGGATTTTAATGTACGGAGTACTGATTTACAGGCAAGTGTAAGTGTTACTGATTGCTGAGATCAGTTGCTGAAGTGAGTATATTAGATAGCTCTGATATTTTCAGTTTTGCCAAGTTGAAAAGCTTGGCTATCAAATCGAAGAAGGATAGATAACTCAAGCATTCATGGTTCACTTGTTTAGTTGCTATCAAAGTAGACATGAACTAAAGTATAGTTGGTCAGTTCATAAGCAACACATACCCTCTTCCAATCCTGGAGTCTCAGTGTCAGGAGGGAATATCAACGAGACATGAATGTTGTCCGCGATGACCTCATGCTGCAACGCCTCACCCAATCCGCGAAGAGCAAACTTGCTCGCTGAGTAGGCAGTGTAACCATAAATACCAACCTGCAGCAGAGACATCACCAACAAAAAGATCAATCACCCCCCAGCGAGCAGCATTACATCGAACACCTTAGCTGCATGGCAGGCGACGGACGCCGGGTGTCTACCTGGCCGGCCTGGGAGGACATGATCGCGATGGACCCAGGGAGGCGCGTCTCGCGGGTGCGCGCCTTCATGGCCGGAAGCGCGGCCTTGATGAGGTGGAAGCTGCCCATGAGGTTGATGTCCACCATCCACTTGATCTCATCCACGTCCTGCCCCTCGAGCTCCTGCGGCACGAACACGCCGTGGTTGCAGACGAGGACGTCGACGGGGCCGGCCTCCTGGAGCGCGCGCGCCACGGCGCCGGCGTCCCGCACGTCGGCCGCGTGGACGCCGACGTCGTCCCTGCCCGAGTCGCGCTGGATGGCGGCGCGCGCGTCCTCGAGGCGGGCGAGGTTGCGGGCCAGGATGGAGACCCGCGCGCCCTCCCGCGCCGCGGCCGTGGCCATGGCGAGCCCGATGCCGCTGGACCCGCCCGTGATGAAGACGTGGCGGCCTTTGAGCGGGATCCGCGCGGCCCGGGGCCGCGTGAGGAGCGCGAGCGCGGCGAGCAGCCCGACGGGCGTCGCCAGCAGGAGGAGGAGCGCCACGGCCATCCCGACGGGAGTCTGTTGGCTGCTGCTAGCGGTGGAGTTGTGGGGGCCGTGGTGGAGTGCGGCGCGGCTGGATCTGGGTGGCGGGGTTAAAGAAGGGTGGTGCGGGCCGTCGGAGTGGACCGGCTCTTTCAGGGCAGCCGAAGGTCTGTCTGGTCGTGATCGATGCGCTCGTATCCTAGGGCGTTCGCGGTCGCGCTACGCGAGGGGTTGTGTGGACTTGCCGGCTGGCAGGCGTGGCAGGCAACGGCCGATGGCCGAAACTGACTGATGAAATGTCAAGTGCGATTGACGAATTCACGACCGGCGGCGCGGCCATCCATGTTGGACACTCGGACGGAACTTTAGGTAGCCATGTATGTTCTGGAAGGAAACAGGAACATGGAAGAGAACATAAAGATGCTGATTGGTTACAGCGCTTGGTCTGGACCGCCAGGGATGGTCCCTCACCACTTCTCCACGCATATAGGACAAACAATAAAAAAAAGAGCAAGCTACATGCGTATACATAATTAGGTCTCGTTCGGTTAATCCCGTTACCTATAGATTGGATGAGATTAAAAAAATTAAGAAGAAATTTGACTCGTTTGGGATTTAAACCCACTCAATCTCACTCAATCCACATGGATTGAGAGCTAACCGAACAAGCCCTTATACAAACTATTTTTACATCCATACAAGGTCGTATGCAAACTATTTTTTATAGAACATGTTGCACTAGCTAGTGGATAAATTGAGGCAATTTTTTCACACCCTCACATAGCACATATCAAAAAAAAAAAACACAGCCTTTTACGTAGTATAACGACATAAGAAGATAATCTTATAGAATAATTGCATTTCTCAATAAGATGTACACCTTTCTACTTCGCAACGTTTTTCATTCTCGCCATCTTGGTACCGTCGATGTAATATCTAGATCTACAAATATATGCTGTCAGTACCCTGAAACTAGGGTACCCCTGCTACTGTACAAAGACGCAGAACCCGCGCGGCTATCCTTTAGTCGCGTGGCAGAAGTGCTGTGTGGGACTAAGCTGCGCCTCGCCCCAATCTCAGGCGGCTATTCTGGGTCCACGACAGCGCCCGACCCCACCACATGGGCGGGTCCGAAGCCGCCACATGTCCAGATAAGGTGGCACACTCCAAAGCATCAACAGTGAGTCTGGACCCCCACGGGAGAGCACCAGACCCCCGGATGTACAGTCCGGACCCCGAATATACAGTCCGGACCCCTAAGGTTGGTCCCGGACCTCCACGTATGCAAGCCGGACCCCTGGAATGGGATCCGAACCCCTCCGTATGGGGTCCGAGTTGCCCACAGTGGGGTCCCAAGGTCCTAGGATAGAACGTACACGGGCCTTGGGCAGGACCCAGGCGGGGGTCCAGTGCCGACACGTGTCCAGGCCCAGTCTGGTGCGGACCTGTCCGCATACGCCTCTGCTCCCGGCCCAGGCGGAGACCCGATGCTGCCACGTGGCCTACCGCGCGTGACGTAAGCCAGCGGGCGGAGCCTGATGTAAGGCCCCTAGGTTACGCGGCCCCTGCATTTATTGCGGATAAGGCGCGCCGCCTGTCCACTGTAACACTCGGCTTTAAGGAACAAAGCCATGTGCATCTCATACATGCGCCAAGAAGATAACATATATAATAACAGAGTGTATAGAGACAAATGTCACAAAACATCAGAGTATTTATTACATAGCGGAAGACTTATTACAAAGTAAAAGAATAAATATAAAATGAACTAAGGATCGTTGGCGCCAATGTCAACTGAGAAACGCCACCTAGATCAGATCAAACTCCTCGCCTTGTGGCTCCTCCTGAACCACCTGTTCTTCTCCTGTGGGGGGTGTGAGACAGCAAGAGTGAGCTCACATACGTTTATAGCTCAACAAGTCGTGGGGAATAATGTGGCATGAACTCACCAAAGGTGGGAGTTCATGAAGTGAAAGGCTAATCAATGAAGTAAAGGCTGAGGCTGAGCATTGCTTTTATAAGTTGGTCAAAATTTTATTAGCAATTACTAGGTGTAAGTAAATACCAAACCTTAATGACAATAAAGAAAAGTAATAATAAAATAATCCCAATGCGATGCAAATGTCAAATTAAATTTAAGTTCCATAAATTAATCATGTGAGGGTCCGAGCCGCTCATGACCGTGAGCACGGCTAGTATACTAGTTTTACACTCTGCAGAGGTTGCACATCTTTACCCACAAGTCATGTTACCCATCTGTCAAGAGACGGCCAATCCCATGCACCTCTACCGAGGAGGCGAGGCAGGGTAACACTACGAGGCCTTTACAAAGTTCCACTAGCTTCAGAAATCCCGCTACAGTTTATAGGAAGCTCCAGTGCAGGAATCCCTCGCCTGACCGCCATCGCAGCAAAATCAACCCAAGGACCTCCCTACACTGACCACTCCCCTACTGCCCTTGCCCCTTTCGGGTAAGGAAGACCTCCACTAGCTTTCCTAGTTAATCAGCCAAGGGCGTCCCGTTAAACCCTTGTGGTAGCACTGTTTTCCCGGGTGGTCGCTCCATGTTCCCATTAATTTAATGATCTTAACATGAACAGTAATAATAACAAGATAATAACAGAATAATCATGAATAGTGTATCTCCATACCTAATCCACATAAAGCAATAGCAGGTACTACCCAAAAATATTTCAGTGGTCAACAAGGTATAAAGATAACCAAAACTGGGGTAACCTAGAGGATCCCATCAAAATTAACCTATGCAGACCATTAAAATTAATAAGAACATGGCTGGGAAAAGTAAGTGATCAAGGGCACAACTTGCCTTCAATGAGCTCCTGCTCAGCTACTTCTACTTATTGAACCTCAGATTCCACAGTGGCTTGCTCGTCTACTCGCATCAACACAATACATACATAGTATAGCATAAATTAACATCACATCAAACATGTAAATAAAATATACAGTAAAAATCTACACATTAAAATGAGATCATAGGAACTGGAATCACTAAATTTGGAGTTATAGATTTCAAGTTATGAATTTCCTAAGGTTTAATGTGCTTGACATGGGATTAAATAAGAAATTAATTTTCTTACTGTTTTCATGCCAAAACAGAGGCACTAAATGATAGAGAATATTATTACAAAATTTTAGAAATTGGAATGGCTCAATTTGGAGCTAAAATGAATTTTCTATGTATTTTACAAGTTTCTAGATTTATTTTTGTATTAAAAACGAAATTCTAATATTATTTCTCTATTTTTAATCTACCCTGGACTGGGCCTCAAATCCTATAAAACTCAGGGGCCAGCACGCATTAATTCCCAGACTCAGTGAATAGTGATTGTGGCCGGCGGGTTATTTACAAAAAAGTGCAGGGGCTCTTTACGAAGATTGCCACGGCAAAGGGGTATCATGCATTGTGAGCCGCACGATCCTACATCTACGGTTAAGATTAGATCTCCGCTATTATACACCCGCGCACGGTTTTTAACCCTCGGATGCCCGATCAACGGACAGGGTTCTAAACGATATAAGCCACACGATCCTAAACCGAGGGCTCTGATTTTATAACGCGAAGAGGTATTCCTGGTTTTAATCTCGGCCGTCCATCCTATGATCAACGGCACAAAAGCCCTCTCCTACCTCCCGACTCAGAGCACGGTGGCGTAGCCCACCTCACGGCGGCAAGACCGCCGGAGTTGCAATTCCGGTCCCCCTGCCCGCCAATTTATAATTCACTCGCTCCTCGCCTAATTGACGACCTGATGAACTCTTTTCCCCCACTAATTTCTTCCCTCGACAAGTGCAGGGCACCGCCCACGGCGCGCCACGGCGACGCATGGCCGGCGACAAATTCTGGCCCGTGGCTTGAGTGACTACGAGACCGATCCAGCGAAACATGCTTAAGAGATGAAGGGGAGGGCTAAGGAATCGGGGCTCACCAACAAGGAAGGTAGACTTGGCGCAGGAGTGCTCACGGCGGATCTGCGCACCCGCCAGTCTTCGACGAGGGATTAGAAGGACGTCGGAGCACCCAACTCGACACTGGGGTTGCAGACACGCCCGCCGAGGCGTAGAGGAGCTCCCCGACCAACTTGATTCGGGCGACACACTGATCCCGGCGAGGTTCCTCTCACAGCAACAATGGCGGGTGGAAATCTGGAGAGACAGTGGCAGCCGAAGAAATCAACGAGGCACTGGTTTACCGAGATGTGGGGAAGTCGTCCGCCTTTGTAGCTAGCGTGAGACGGAGTCGTGCCACAGGGAAATCGGGTGACCTAACGGCAGCGCCGAGGTGTTCGGCGTGGTCCGCAAAACCCGTGGAGACGATGACTGGAAGGATTTGAGGCTTGACTGACGAGTAGGCCAGCCCGGCAGAGAGACACCCATGGATGGCAAACCCTGAGCGGCCGGGCCCACCGATCAGTCAAACGGATGAGCGCGCGAGGGGGGCTGACAACTGGGGAGTGGGCCGCGCGTAAGGGATTCAGAAGTGGGCCGAAAGCTGGTCTGCGGCCCAGGTAAGGTCTCTTTCTCTTTTTCTTTTATTTTCTACTTTTCTTTTCTCTCTTTTCAAATTCCATTTGAATTCAAATTTAATTCAAACTTTTGGGGCTCATCATTACAAATTATATTTATGAGATTAAATATACCAATCTTTAAGAATCTAATTTATTATCTATATTTTTATATCATTTCTCTTCTCCTCTTTTTCAAAACCCAATTTTCAACCTAGGATTTAATTCAACTTCTAGTAATTATTATTCTATTATTTTTATCCTTACTATTTTATTTAATGCCCAAACATATAGAACTCCAATATGATGCATTTTTTTCATTTGTTTGAATTAAACTCTAAATTTTGTGTATGCTCTTTTTATGATGCAAATGAGGCACATAAAATAAGGAAATCACCATGTATTTCTTGTACACAATTTTGAGTATTACATCCACTCCGCTGACAAGCGATGTGCCACCTCAGCATTTAATGAGCCCTGTCCATTCCGCAGGCGGTGTGCCTGTCCATTCCACTGGCAGGCGATGTGCCGCCTTCGCATTTAATGAGACCTGTCCATTCCACTGGCAGGCAGCGACCTGTCAGTCCCATAGGCGGCATGCCTGTCCATTCCACTGGCAGACTGCACGCCCATACTGTCGCGTGCGCTACACCCATCATTACTCGTGCGCTACCAAGGAAGCTGCCGCCGCATGTCAACGCTGCACGTGTTGCGGACAACATGGGCCTGGAGATTGCACAGACGACACCTGCATTAGTTGCTTTAGGTATTCCATCCGTTATGTTCCTGGGCCCACATGTCGGGGCTCAGCAACCTTGTATGTGCCTCCCTTGAGCTATAAAAGGGAAGGCACACAGCGTTACAAGGCAAGCTCTCAGATTCACTTAGGTTCACAGCACCCCTAGACTTACACAAACTCAAGTGCTCAGACACTCAATACAACACACAGTGGAGTAGGGTTTTACGCTCCGACGGCCTGAACCACTCTAAATCCTTGTGTTCTCGTGTGTTCTTACACCTTCCGACAACAGGCAAAATGCTTAGGCCCCCTCCTCATCTTAGGATTTAGGGTGGGTGCATTCCGCCACCCAGCTGGAGATTTCCTCTCTGACATTTGGTGCGCCAGGTAGGGGGCTTGGCATTTAGTTTTTGCTTGTTTTCCTGCTCGACACCATGGTTCACATCGTCGAGCACCACGACTTCGTTCCCGAGGACTTCCCCATGGAGGAAGAAGCTGCCTCTTCCACACCATGGGCCTCCGGCCGCCCTGCGCCTGGTGCCACTGCTGTGCGCTCTACGCGGCAGCACACTCCTGCACATGCGTCCAGAGCGTCAAGGGCTGCTCCCGGTGTGCTGTCCGCAGCCAGGGAGTTGTTGCGCCACCCTCCTAGCTCCACGGCCTTGCCAGGGGTCATGAAGCAGTGGTGTGACAACGTCGACCATCTGCTTGGCATGGCGCACTCTGGCTCAGCCAGGCCTAGGCCTCGGTCATCCCGGCGTCAACATGAGGTGTCGGCATCGGTGCGCTCGCCTTCAGTGTGAGCTGCTGTCGGTGTTTTGGGTCCGACCGCACACCCGTTGTTGCCCCTCGAGGTGTTTTTAGGAGTAGGATGGTGTCGCCGACTGTAGCAAAATGGTTCGTGCCAGATGCACGAGGGACAATAGACAATGTTTACAGGTTCGGGCCGCTTAGAGATGCGTAACACCCTACGTCCTGGCGGAGATGCTTTGTGTTATGGATTACAAGGTGGTTCTCTAAAGCAAGAGCGTGGAGGATTGAGGTAGATGGTTGGGTAGTGTGTTCGATCGTTCTGAAGGGGTGCCCCCTGGGCCTTATATATTCGACCGTGGGGCAATACATGCGCTTATGATAACAACGTGCACCTAAAAGATAGTGAACTGTTTGAGTCTATCTTCCTATGATTTAGCCGACCTATCCTCGCCTGGCTCTGCTGCATGGTGCTCCAGTGCGGGAAAGTCGGATCTTCTGTTGTGATTTCTCGCTCAACGTTGTGAGGCCATCTGGACTTGCGTCGATCCGGCTTTACGTTGGTTTGCTTTGCTGATTGTCCCCCCCAGGCCCATGAAGGGATGACCTTACGACTTATTGGGCCCGTGGGCCCTTCGTGAGGTCTTTTACCCTGCCAGTGGACCCGGGGGATATCTGTCCCCCACAAGCCCCCGATCTTTGGGTTGATTTTGAGATAATCGGCCCAAAGATCCTAGGCCCAACTTGCAGGTTTTGCTTATGACAAGAAACGCTTCTCGGGCAATTTGGTGAAAATGATTTCTTACTGTCTTCTTTTGCTTTGCTTCACTCGAAGTCTGTAATTTTGCCTCACACTTGTGCCTTAGAGGTCGGCTTCTCATTTTGTAGGACCTTGAATTTCATTGGGTGCACCTCCGGTGCACCCAATGGGTGTAGCCCCCGAGCTTCGAGTAGATTTTAGAAGATAATCTACTCGAAGGTCTTCATCAGAAATTATTTTTATTTTCTTCTCGTGCTCTGGTTGAGGGCCAGCCTTGTCTTTTAATCTTGTCTTATGCCTTAGAAGTCGGCACTATCTTGGCTTGAAATGGTGATCCATGGGGTGCACCGAAGGTGCACCCAATGGGTGTAGCCCCCGAGCTTTGAGTGGATTTTTGAAAACAATCCTCTCAAAGGTCTTTACCTCGTGTCCTTTTACCGAGAGTCATACTTTCTCTCTTTTTTTTGTTTTTTGGATGCCTTAGAAGTCGGCATTATGTCATCCATATTATGCTTTAGAGGTCAGCATTATGTCATCAATATTATGCATCCGAGGTCAGCATGTATTTTGTCTTTTGTAGCCGAGTTCGTGATCTGCCCATATCTTGCTAAGTGGTGCAATTTATTTGCTCTGTGACTGATTGGACATTTGATGGACGTTTCCTGGCTAGTCTTCACGTTGCTTCCATCGGTCAGATTTTGTACTTCACCGGCTATATTTGGCTTTCCTCTGATCCTTACTGATATCTCATTTTTGTCTTGAGGTGTTCATTGCACGCCCTGCACGGATGTGACAGTTTTTTTGAAAAATATACTGATAATTCCTGGGTGTCCCCCCCGATGGGTGTGGGCAAGAGACGGCTTGGTACGCTGAGTGTTTTAGCCGGCTGCTTCTGAGTAGTAATGTGATGTGACAGCGGGTGTAATCATATCTTATGTGCTGTTGACTGGAGTCCCAATGGGTGTTGCATTGCGTGAAACGGCGTCAGCCGCGCGTCTTCAGACGGGTTGAAGTGTGTATTGAATGCTTCGCGACTGTTCAGTGACCGCGGTTGGAGGTGAGCGGTTGCCTTCTCTTCCTATAAATAATGCCTTTTCCTCTCTGGTTTTTTCACATCTCTCGCTATTCTCCA
Source organism: Zea luxurians (assembly GCA_029449295.1). Taxonomy (NCBI): domain Eukaryota; kingdom Viridiplantae; phylum Streptophyta; class Magnoliopsida; order Poales; family Poaceae; genus Zea; species Zea luxurians. Next base: position 70,837,386 of record JAOPSE010000013.1, on the reverse strand, counting down.
CTGCCTGCTTTCTTCCTCTCCTCGCATTTCCGCCATGGGCAAGAAACGCAAGCGCGAGCCGACTCCCCCGTCTGAGGACTTTGGTGGCTCGGAATACTCAGAGGAGGAGTTCTCCTCTGAGTCCGAAGGGTCTCCGGCTCCCATCCCTCTGCGTGAGTCGTCTGACGATTCAGACGACTCCCAGGGGCTCGTGGCGGAGGTCTGAACTTACATCCGGGCCATCGAGCGCTTCGGGCTCGCGGGCTCGGATGAGTCGGAGTACTCCTCGGGCGAGGAGGACTCGTCCGAGGAGGACGGCGGCGGCGGAGAGGGCGACGACGACGACGACGACGGAGGCGATGGCGGCGACGACGATGGTGAGGACGACGGCGGCAGCAGGGGCGGCAACGGCAGCAGCAGGGGCGGCGGCAGCGGCGGCAGGGGCAGCAGCGGCGGCAGCAGGGGCGGCAGCGGCGGCAGGGGCGGCATCAAGGCCAGTGGCTAAATGCCACTGGTTTTTAAATATTAGTATAGATTAGAAGTAGTATAGTAAAATAATGTAGTAGTATTAGTAGTGTAAAGTAGTATAGTGTAGAGTAGTAGTAGTAGTAGTAGTAGTAGTTATAGTAGTAGTAGTAGTAGTAGTAGTAGCAGTAGTAGTTATAGTAGTAGTAGTAGTAGCAGTAGTAGTTATAGTAGTAGTATCAATAGGGAAGTTATCAACTCATAATGAGTTGATTTGTAAGTATGAAAACTTCCCTTAATGAAGAACAATTTCGTCCCTTCTGTGCAGATCATCTTGTTGTTCCGTTTGTGGCGTAACTTAGAGTTTTTGAGTCCTTCCTCCGCCTGCCTTGTTCATGAAGTTGACTCCTTTGGGATAGTGATTTAAATAACTCGGGCATCATATCGCCGCTTCAGGGATGATGGCCGAGTTATTATTGTCGATGTTTATGTATTTGACATAGAGTCCGAGTGATGATGAAATCATGTCAGTGTTGGAATAACTGTTGACCACGTCGGCGCTCTTAGATGTGACAGCCGAGTGACTTGTAGCGTCGTCGGCGTTTTAGAAACAACTGCCGAGTGACTAAGGATATCGTTGGCGCTTTAGAGATAGCTGCCGAGCGACTGATGATAACGTCAGCGTTTTAGAAATAACAGCCGAGTTAAAACGGGCCGTGTCGGCCACTTTTGAGGATAATAGCCGAGTGATGATGTGGCACACCGGGGTTTTAGAGGTAACCGCCGGGTGACGACGTGGCACACCGGTGTTTTAGAAGTAACCGTCGGGTGCTGACTGGGCGCTTTTGGAGACGGTATCCAGCTCGGGAATATCCCGCCTACATAGCGCTTTTAGCCGCCTCTGCTTTCCGTGCCCTAGTTCTTGCTTTTCTGCCTCCAAATCCTCTCTGCAACTCAGCTCTCGCTCTGTTCGCCAGTAGATTCGAGATGGCGCCCAAGAGAAAAGCCTCGAGTTCATCCGCTGCGGTAATTCCCCCTATCGACCCCAACAGCCAATTGCCTTTCGCAGGTAATCACATGTCTGTTGTCTCCGAGTCTGACCTCCTCCACCTCGTGTCCATCGGGGTTCTTCCCCCGAGGGAGCTTTGTTCTTGGCGGATTTGCCATGGGGTCACTGTCCCGACAGAGGATACCCATGAGTCCGTGATTTACGTTCCTTTTCTCCTCCGCGGTCTCGCTCTCCCCATTTCACCTTTCTTCCGTGGCCTCCTTGATTTCTATCACCTTAACTTGACCCACCTGAATCCCAATTCTATTCTTCAAATTTCTATTTACGTTCATTTGTGCGAAGCTTTCCTGGGCGTGCTGCCACATTTTGGGTTGTGGAAGTATTTGTATCACTGCCGCCCTGGAATGGCCGGGGGTCAGCATCAGCTGGTCGGGGGTGCTAGTTTGGAGATGCGCCGTGGGAGGAAGACTGAGTATCTTGAGATTCCTCTCAAAGACAGTATCAAGGGATGGCACTTGGAATGGTTTATTGTTGAGAACCATGGAAATTCCCTCCCTCCGCGGTCGGGAAGACAGCCGGATGTTCACACTCCGAGTTGGACTGAGTCTCCCACGAATCAGGAGGTAGCTGAAGCGAGGGCTTTGCTAGCTGAAGTTGGTCTGCTCAAAGAAAGGGGCCTGACTGCTGAAGCTGTGGTTGCTGATTTTATTTTCAAGAATGTTCAGCCGTTGAAGGACAGAGCATACCCGGCTTATCTGTACAGAGGCCTAGCTGACCCAACTTGGGTTACCAACAGGAGAATTCCCTCTGTAGACTTGGTGAACCGACTTGAGACGATCCTTAGAGGCAAAGTATCAAATATTGGTGCCCTAGTGGCATATTCAGCATGGAACCTGCCTTCTCCCAAGACCTTCACTCTTTTTGTGTCGAATCCACCTGTCACTGATGACGGTTTGGGCCTTAGAGTGCGACCCTCTGCCGAAGAGGTTAACACTTTGGTTGCTTCGCTTGGGGAAATTCCTGACGACGAACGGCAAGCCAACTTTGAGGTGCCTTTGGATCCTAGTGATGCAGACATAAGTGCTATGCTTGATTTGCTAGCTGAGGACTCTCCTGATGCTGCTCCTGCCGGGACATTGGTGGTGGCGCCTCTCCCAGAAGCTAGTATAACTTTGGATGTTCAGAAGCCTGCCAGTGCTCGCCCGAGACGCCCTTGCCGAGCCAATCAACCT